>CM062816.1:25744817-28341934 GCA_031772625.1 Pinus tabuliformis
AATTTGAACATCCTTATCATCAAATGTGTATTTTCATATGTTTTGCTGGGACTTGCAATTTTTTTGCCAAATTAACATTGATAAAATTACGTTTACAACTAGGATTGATAGAAACAATGATCTTCTCTTTCTGAATTAATACAGGAACCTGCAATAAGGATATACCAATAGGAAATAACCCCACATGTTTCTCCTTATCTTGTTTTCTAGCATGAGACCATCTGTCTAAAAGTAATTTTTCAAATTCTTCATCGGGCAGGTTGGAACACTTCTTTTGGTTAAGTAATCCCCACCATGTGGTTGCCTCATCTCCAAAGTTTTGCACTGTCCACCATTTCCAATTTTTGTTCCATAACCACTTCTATTTTTTTATGTATTCTTCAATAGTAGGACCATTATCTTTTCCTGTAAATATCATAATCTTGCTAGAAGCCATGAAGAGGGTTTTGAAAAAAATTCACTTGGCGAAAATTTGAAATTGTCACAATTCTGTCAATATTGCTCAGAATCCCTACTATGACCTATTTTTAGAAATGGCACAATCCTTCTGCATCTACCCATGTGATAGAAATCTTGATCCAGGCACTTGAAATTTCAGATTTGTGCTGCTACTCTCCCACCGTCACCAAAATTTCTGCAAAAAGAGCTGATTTTAAATCAGCGATATCTCCCTCATCCGGACTCCGATTCGACTGATTTTTTTTTTGAAATTGGGTATTTTTTCCCAAAGAATCCAGATCTGCAATTCTATTTTGCAGATCTTGTACCAGGACGTCTAGATCTACGCCACAAAATCGTTGCCCTGAAAATTGTCTGCAACACCACTAATTTTTAGATCAGTGATATCTTCTTCATCCGGACTCCGATTTGTTGGTCCCAGATGCACAGCAAACAAATAAACACACAGCAGAACAATCAATCACATAAGAGACAGTTTTTAACGTGGTTCACCCAACCAATCTGGGCTACGTCCACCAAACATAGGCATCAGGAATTTATTAATAAAATCCTGATGCCTATGTTTGGTGGACGTAGCCCAGATTGGTTGGGTGAACCACGTTAAAAACTGTCTCTTATGTGATTGATTGTTCTGTTGTGTGCTTATTTGTTTGTTGTGCATCTCGGACCAACAAGTGGTATCAGAGCGATGTTGGAGCACAGTTGAGCGCTGGTCGTGGATTAGAGCTTACGTGGATGGTTGTTGCGTGTGCGTGTTGAGTGTTGTAATACTTGTGTGCGTGGAGCTATTGGCGCGTGGTGAACGCTGTAATACCTGCTGCCTGGAGGGTGATGTCTGGGAGCGCTGAGGTATGATTTACGCACGATAAGATTTTATCCGTTGTATGATATACGCACATATGTGGGCAGTTCAACAGCAATTCCATCGTAAGCAATCCCCACAGAGTCTTGAAATTATCTGACGACTTCTTTACTATAATATCAATTATTCTAAGATTTTGCACACTGTATCGTGCAAATATCTAAATAATGGAAAGTGGAAAATCGAACTGTATTGTTTATAGTTCACACATTTAAATTTTACAGTATAGTATACAACGTCGTTAGTCTAGAAATCTGCCAGGCAAAGAACAATTAGCAATGTTAAAATTTTCGGTGGATCGAGTAACTCATTGAATTGTATCTTTGATTGCAACCGAGGACTATTGTTTTAACAAAACCACCCAATTTCTGCGTGAGTGGCATTGAAACTCACGGGTTAAGTGTTAAATCTGATCAGCATTAAAAGTCCAGGGCGCATATATCTACAGAGGAAGTTTTATAAACCTTATCAAAGAATGTCTATTCTCTAAACAAGGAAATTTGGAGACCGCCTACGTGTTGACTACGCTGGTGTAGGTGCACGCTGTAGCAAAGGTAGGTGCATTACTTTCTGCCCGCTCCATAATAAAGATTATTCGAATTCTCATTATGCTGATTTCGCTGGTGGGGATATACTGTTGAGGTTGTTTATCTGTGGCGCGGAGGTCTTTATATACTGTAATTTTGCACAGTAATAAGGCAGTTTTTTTTTTTGTGTAAAAACAAAGGGCAGTTTTTTTGTTTTAAAGGCAAAGGCAGAAAGGCATAGGCAATTTTTTGTTTTTTTGCTGGTTGGATATTGGAGATTATTGTGTTTTTTTGTTGATACAAATGGCGAAAACTCAAAGTGCCCGGTTTGAAATTGAGAAGTTTAATGGCAAAAATAATTTTGAGATCTGGAAGGTAAAGATGCACGATCTGCTGGTTCAACAAGGTGTGGCGAAAGCACTGTTGGGGAAAAACAAAAGGCCTCCTTCCATGACGGAGGATGAATGGGATGAGATGGACGATAGAGCTCTGAGCGCAATTCGGTTATGTCTGGCGGACGATGTTCTGTTCAACATTGTGTCAGAGAAAACCGCCGCAGGCTTGTGGTCAAAGCTTGAGAAGCTCTATATGACGAAATCTTTGACAAATCGGATTCTCCTGAAACGGCAGCTTTACGGTTTGTGGATGAAAGAAGGTACCTCAATTGCTGATCACCTGAATGTTTTTAATACCTTATTGGTGCAATTAGACAGTCTAGATGTGAAATTTGATTCAGAGGATAAGGCAATAACTCTATTGTGTTCATTGCCTGAATCCTGGGATCACTTTGTTACTTCCATAAGCTTTAGTACATCAGATATCCTTGAGTTTGACGATGTTGTTGGAGCCTTTTTGGCTGAGGAGACGAGGAAGAGGTCGAATGCAGACACCTCTACATCAGAGGTAATGATGGCCAGAGGTCGCTCACGAGAGAGACACTCCGGGGGAAAGCATAGCGACTCTCGTTCGAAGTCCAAAGGAAAGAAGCCAAAGGTGAAGTGCTGGCATTGTGGCAAGGCTGGACATCTGAAAAAGGATTGTTGGAAGCGAAAGCAGGCTGCTAAAGAAGGCTCTTTGACAGAAAAGAAGGAAGCCAACACTACAGATACAGGTTTAGTATCTGGTTCAGGTATGAGTGATGAGGTATTGTCAGTTAATATTTCAAAACATGATCAACATTGGTTGTTAGATTCTGGGGCATCTAACCACATGTGTATTCATAAAGATTGGTTTAAAACATATAGATCAGTTGATGATGGAGTCGTGTACATGGGTAATGATGTCACGTGCAGTATTGTTGGAATAGGAAGTGTACAACTACAAATGTTTGATGGCACAACCAAAATATTAACTGATGTGAGGCATGTACCACATTTAAGGAAAAATTTGATTTCATTAGGAGCACTTGATTCAAATGGATATAAAACTGTAATTCAAGGTGGAGTAATGAAAATTTACAAAGGCATCTTACTAGTTATGAAAGCTAAGAAAGTAGGAAAACTATTTCAGTTAGAAGGTAGAACTGGGTCAGATCATGTGTCTGTGTCTGAACATGACAGTAGTTCCATTCACTTATGGCATCAAAGATTGGGGCATATGAGTGAAAGAGGATTGAAAATTTTGGCTGACCGAAAGTTACTTCCTAATCTAAGATCTGGAAAATTGGATTTCTGTAAACATTGTCTGTTTGGTAAACAAAGTAAACAAAAGTTTAAAATAGGCAAACATACTAGTAAAGGCATACTTGATTATATCCATTCAGATGTGTGGGGTCCAGCTCCTACAACTTCATATGGTGGTTCGTCTTATTTTGTATCATTCATTGATGACTTTTCTAGGAAGGTCTGGGTCTACATGTTGAAGAGAAAGTCTGATGTTTTTACAGTTTTCAAGCAATTTAGAGCATTGGTAGAAAACAACACTGGTAGAACTATAAAATGTTTAAGAACTGATAATGGTGGTGAGTTTTCCTCCAAGGAGTTTGACAGCTATTGCAAGGATGCAGGGATCGAAAGACATAAGACCACGGTTTATACTCCTCAGCAGAATGGAGTTGCTGAACGCATGAACAGGACTCTTCTAGAGAGAGCAAGGTGTATGCTGAGTAACGCCAGGTTGCAAAAGGAGTTGTGGACGGAAGCGGTGGCAACAGCTTGTTATGTGATAAACCGATCTCCATCAACGGCGATAGGCTGCAAGGTTCCGCAAGAGGTATGGAAAGGACACCCTTGTGACTATTTTAAACTCAGAGTGTTTGGTTGTGATGCATATGCTCTAGTGCCTAAACATCAGCGAACTAAATTAGATCCAAAATCGAAAAGGTATGTCTTTGTTGGGTATGGTGATGGAACAAAGGGATTTAGATTGTGGGATCCTACTACCCGCAAAATCGTCATCAACAGAGATGTAAAGTTTAATGAATCCTCTCTTGTACAGTTAGATGTAGATAGAAGATTGAAAGAGGATGATGTATCTGATTTCCAGCATATTCAGTTTGACAGCATTTCTAATGATAGTCATAACGACCATAGTTCAGATTCTAGTCATGAACAGGTTTCAGAATCAGATTATGAACAGGGTTCAGATGGAGGACATGAACAGGTCTCAGATGGCGATCATGAAGAAATTCCTATAGTTGATAGACAGCCAATTGTGGAAGCACCAGAAACATTCTTAAGGAGGTCTACAAGGATCAAACGCCCTCCGAGAAGGTATGATGATCATGTTACTTCAGTTGCTTTGATCGCTAATGATGATGAACCTTTGTGTTATCAGGAAGCTGTAGAAGGTTCAAATAGTGACAAATGGAAAGCAGCCATGAAGGAAGAAATGATGGCCTTAGGTAAGAATGGCACGTGGGATCTGGTTGAACTTCCCAAAGGCAGGAAAACTGTGGGATGCAAGTGGGTGTTCAAGCTGAAACGGGGTGTGAATGATACGGAAGACAGGTACAAAGCGAGACTGGTTGCAAAAGGGTTTTCTCAGAAAGCTGGCATAGACTTTCATGAGATATTTTCACCAGTGGTTAAAATTGTTTCAATTAGAATTGTGTTAGCATTAGTGGATTTGTTTGATTTGGAGTTGCAACAGTTAGATGTTAAGACTGCATTTCTACATGGTGATTTAGATGAGGAAATATATATGGAACAACCGGAAGGGTTTGTTCAGCATCGCAATGAGAAATTTGTCTGCAGGCTCAAGAAGTCATTATATGGTCTGAAGCAGTCGCCTCGGCAGTGGTATAAGAAGTTTGATTCTTTCATGTTGAGTCAGAAATATGTAAGAAGTGAATATGATCATTGTGTTTACTTTAAGCAGTTAAATAATGGCATGTTCATTATCTTAGTGTTATATGTTGATGATATGCTTTTAGCAAGCAAAAGCATTGAAGAAATCAACAGGTTGAAGACTCAGATGGCAAGGACGTTTGATATGAAAGATCTAGGAGCGGCAAGACAGATTTTGGGCATGGAGATTTTCAGAGACAGGGGCAATGGTAAGCTATGGCTATCACAACAGAAGTATGTTGAGAAAATACTTTTGAGGTTTGGTATGAACAATGTGAAGCCTGTGTCGATCCCTTTAGCTTCCCATTTTAAGCTTTCTTCGAGTTTATGTCCTAATACAGATGAAGAAAAGGATTATATGTCTCGAATTCCTTATGCCAATGTAGTAGGATGTTTGATGTATGCGATGGTGTGTACGCGACCAGATATTTCTCATGCAGTTGGGGTTGTCAGCAGGTACATGGCAAATCCGGGTAAAGAACACTGGTCAGCAGTGAAATGGGTGCTTCGGTACTTGAGAGGCACAAGAGCAGTGGATATAAATTTTGTTGATGAAAGAGATAAGTTTGTTGTAATATACTTAGATGATATTATAGTCTTTTCAAAATCTGAATCTGCTCATTTAAAACATTTGAGGATAGTTTTCACAAAGTGCATAAAGTTTGGAGCTTCCTTAAATCCAAAGAAATCTCATTTTTCCACGAAGGAAGGGAATTTGTTGGGCCATACAGTATCAAAGGAGGACATTCAGATTATCCCATATGAGTAACATTATATACAAATAATTGAACAACCAAGAAATAAGAAAGAAGTACAATAATTGCGAGGTAAAGTAAATTTTCTGCACAGATTTATCCCTAATTTTGCAGAAATTTTGAAGGTGATATCAAGCATGCTAAAGAAAGGAAATAAGATTAAATGGACTGAACAAGAAAATGAATCCTTTGATGACATCAAGAAGGCTTTCGGTCAGGCTCCTTTACTATGATTTTTCTAAAGAATTTGTAATTTTTTCATTTGCTTCCTAATACACCATCTCTGGTGTTTTACTCAAAAGAATGTAGAAGGTCAAGAACAACCCATTTCCTTTTTAACTAGAGAATTGAGAGATGTTGAACTAAAATACAACATAATGCATAAATAGGCATATGTGTTGATTAAATCACTCGAGGATTTTAGGGTCCTTATACTTCATTCTCACGTAATTTCTTATGTACTAGATGTTGCAATAAAATTATTTTGATCCAGCCCGATAGTGATGGTAGGAGGGGTAAGTGGATTGCCAAAATGCTAGAATTTTATTTAGAAAGAAATCCCACCAAACTTATCAAAGGAAGAGACTTAGCTAGATTTATGATTGAAACCAATCTTGATACTTTTGGTATCAATTGGATTATGGAGTTACCGTATCTGTTAGGGAATGAATCAATGGTAAGAGTGGATAATAGCTTCAGATATTGTTCATGGTATACTGATATCGTATACATATTGAAAAATCTACTGGTGCCACCAGGTACAAATAAAATTTGAGTCTGGTTTTTTAGTCTTAAATATGTTAAATGTTGTCTTCTAGATGGTTATTTATTCTGGAAAGATCCACAAGGCATTTTACTGAATTGTCTACTAGAAGATGAAGCCAAAAAAATGATCAAAGAATTCCACGAAGGAGTCTATGGGGGTCACCATTACTGGAAAGCCATTGTTGACAAAATCTTAAGAGTAGGGTTTTATTGTCCTATAGGTTTATGCAATGTTTTAAAATAAGTTGCAACATGCCATAAATGTCAATTATTTGAGTGAAAAGCTAAGTTGATGTCTTTACACTTAAAGCCTATTTATGTAGGAGCACCATTTCAGCAATGGGGCTTTGACTTCATAGGCGAGATTCACCCGACATCTTCAGCACAACACAATTGGATTTTAACAGGGACAAATTACTTTACCAGATGGGTTGAGGCTCTCCCAAGCAAGAAAGCTATTGATCTCACTGGTATACAGTTTTTAGAAAACATCATTTCCAGATTTGGTAGTCCAAAAAGAATTATTACTAATATATCTCAATGTTTTAAATCCAAAAGACTAATAAAATTATGTGATGAGTATCATATAAATCTTAATCACTCGAAAACCTATTACCCTTAAGGTAATGGTCTGGCTAAGTCATCAAACAAAAGCCGTATCAAGATAATAAAAAAATTGTTAGAAGACAATACAAAAGCTTGGCATACAAAGCTTAAGTTTGCATTGTGGAAAGATAAGATCAATACAACGAGGTCAATAGGTACCACTCCTTTTCATTTAGTATATGGTGTTGATACAACATTCCTGGTTTCAATAGGGATACCAATTATGAGGTACCTAGAGGAACTAGGAGAGGAACCAAACCATATGCAAAGGAGAATAAATCACTTGATAGAGGTACTAGAAAATAGAGAAAGGGTATATGAACAGTCTCAAGATTTCTAAAATAAATTCAAGAAGGTATTTAATAAGCAGACTAAGGAAGATGGTTTAAATGCCTAGACCTAGTTTTGAAATGCGATGCTTACATTGCAGACAAAGGTAAGCACAAAAATTTCGAAAATATTTGGAAGGTTCTGTATCAAACTGCGGCTTTTTGTGGCAAGAATAGATTTATTCTAGAAGATTTGAAGGAAGAGTTACTACCTAGAGAACTAGACAACAGGTGGTTTTTGAAACATTATATCTCGTGTAAAACAACATTTCACTTTTTCATTGTAAATATACATGTTATTTATAATAATAAAAACTTGCAAGCGTGGATAAGCATTTTGAAGAGCTTGAAACTCGAGGAGAAGGCCCTAAGGTTCTGATAAATGTTTATTAGAGAATAAAATTGTTTTACATCAATTGTTTTATTTTTCAAATCCCAACAAAGTTAGTAAAAAAGAAAATAGTTTTGAAAAATGGTTTTCGTATTTACAGACAGTCAAAATATTACTTTAAGGAAACTTATTGTAATAAATAGGCCTCTGGTCTATGGGGTTCTTACATCCATCGATGATCTAAAACATCACTGTTGAGCCAGTTGTTAACACATTTGTTAAGTTTGAAAATTTTTAAATGCTGACAATTGCAGTATCAGGGAAAAATTTGTAATAAACATGGAAAAATGTTGATGATGGAACTATCAGTGCTATTGTAATTTTGAAAAGTTTAAAAAGACACTAACAATGGGAGTGTCAGCATTATTGGGTATTTGAAATTATAGACAAAAGAGATTTCATGGATAACCAGGGTATCAACGCCTAAACGATGAAATTCAAAACTTTGTTGCTGACATATTCCATGTCAGCAAAAAGGGTAATTGTTGGCTGATAAAATGTGCCTTTTAAAACTCCTAATTATCCCACATTAATCATCAACCCAGGGAAGTCCTCTTATTTCAAGAGTGTACACAGTATGTGGCTGCTATAAATTCAAAGAGTAATGTTTCCTAAATTGTAGTATAGATCTTTGACACAAGAGTAAATGGATGCATCTAATAAACTCAAATTGCAATGATTAAAGGAAATATGACATCTAGCTTCAAAACTCAATCCTCTACTGAAATCAAATCTTACAGCAATTCAAATAACAACAGTATCAGTCGAGAGCATAGGAACAATAACTCACCTCTTCTTAGCTGATTCAATATAAACTATACTCAATCTCTATAAAGCAATCAAAATAGAAATGACATCAATTCTGAGAGTCTAATAGCGATAATCAAACTCTTACAGCTGATTAAATCAATGTGATTCACTATATAGATAATTTACTTTGTAATAAACATAACTCGAATCAAATGATAGCACTGTAAATTATAAACAGAACATACACTACTTCAATACAGGGAAGTGAAAAACAGCGAATAAAGTAAACTCACAGAAACAGGAAATTATCAAACTAACCAAACTTTAGAAGAATCAGAAATATAACACAAGAAAGCAGTTCAATCCATTAGAGGTCGGGCCCTTAGCCGCCAGCGAACACTGTTGAGCTACTTCAGATAATGCGAGGGAAAAACAACTTCAATTATATATTAATCAACGAACTTAAGTAGCATTACAATATAATCGCATTCTCCAACAGTGCAGTTCTATAATTAAATTTACAACTTGAAAAATAACATAGATTCCTCCCCTTTCTTCCTACAATCGCTTTCTTTTATAATCAAAAAGGAGTAAAGGGTAAACGGTAAATGTGGTCCCTCAGGATCTCCTGATCCTGAGGAATTCGTAACCGATTTCTAACTTCAAACACCTTTCCTATTTCGCGTTGATCCTTTTGATTCGCCCTCAACCTTATCCACAACCGACGCGTTCCTTCCTTTGTTTATCAGATTTTGTTGTTCCAACGTCAGGGAATAGCAATCGTTCCTTTTTTCGCTTTCCTGCATAAATAAGGGTAAAAGTTAGATAAATTGTAACTGCACATAATTCATCTATTTCTTACCATAATTCCTCAATATATCAGCGCATTAAGATATGAAAAAGATAAGAATCAAGGAAAACGATGATGAAATTAATAGTAAATACATACCCATTTTGTAACTCAACATACTCCCCTACTTACCCTATTTCATGTCCTCATGAAAAGTAAGTAATTTTGATGGAGTGTAGTTAAAGAGTAGGTTGGAGAAGGAGCATCAAAAATTGGTCTAAAACCATAATGTTAAGCTACGAGCACAAAGGCGGGCCCTTCCTTTCCTTCAGGTAATTCGTAGATGTCCCTGTAACCTTCAGGAGGATACCAAATGATGGGGCTATGAAACTGACATCCTAACCAATAAGGTCCCTCTCTCAAAATAAGGTTGCTATAGGTAACAAAATGGGCTGCAGCTGCTTTAAAATTTATGTAATTAAATGGCTCCCTATCCTCCACACTACTAGTAGAGACCGTCCACCTGAGCTTGGATGCAGCCAAAGAGCTTTCTTGAATGGATTGAAAATATGATACTCCATTCTGTACAATCTCCTTATGAATAGGCCCTAAAATTTTAATCACCCCTTTCCTTGTCATCAGACTCTTATGGTTGGCAAGCATTTGCAAAGGGTGCTTGGGTTCACTTCTTACCTAGAGATCCAATCCATGCTCTTGTCGTTGGAATGTGTTATGAGCTTTAAACAGTTTAAGTTGGTTAACTGCAAACGAGATAAAGGCCTGGAATTGAACATTTCCCACAAAAGGGTTAGGATTCTTTTCCACCTCATCCTCTAATACAAAATTATGCAGGTAAAATTCACAAAGCAGGCTTTGAACCTTTACACCATGTTGTTTGCAACAATGTATAAAATCTTCAACTGTTTTTAATTCAATTGGTTTTCCAGCTCTCACGGCTTTAATTTTCAACAGCAAGTATCATTCTAACAAAAACAAGGCATAATTAGTGGAAGGAGACCTGCATGCCAAGACATCTGTATATAATGAGCAGATGGTGTCTGTCCAACCTATGACCCAATCTAGTTTGAGCTTGATTCTCTCTATTTTCTCTTCTGCGTTTCTGTATCTGTCGAAGATCTCGCTCTTTGTTGCATTCATTTCCCGAAGTTGTCTCTGCAACTCTTGATATTTTTGCTGGGAAACGGTTTCTTGTTCAAGTCGTTCTAACGCAAGTCGAGCCTGTGATAATTCTTCCTAAAGATTCAATATAATGGGGTCATTGTGTGTCATGACATCTTTAGCGTGTATGCTTGTCTGAGTGCTTATGCTATGAGAAAGGATGTTTTCTGTCTGAATCTCTTTATTATGGGAAGTCCAAGCCTCCGTCTAAGTATCCATGCTATAAGAGGGTACATCCTCTGTTTGAGTAGCTATATCTACTAAAATTCCATGTTTTTCCTCTTGAATGATGACTGGTTGAGTGGGTATGGGCTCAATTTGAGTCCCTGCAGCCCTCCCTTCATATGATTATGTCTGTACAGCCGCATTTACTGTCTCCGAGGTTTTGTCCAGAACCTTTCCCGCTGATATTTCTTTTATTTTTCTTCTGAGCCTTTTAACTATTTTGTGAAGCTTCTGTTGTTCTTTCCTAAGCTTTTTCAATTTGTCTCTATACTTTTTCGGAGGATTAACTATTCTGTTTACAGTCTCGTTAATATTTTCTGATTCTAAAGAGCCTGGTTGCTCACCCTGGCTCTATTCTAAAAGGATCATGTATCTTGATTGATTATCAGCTTCCCGAATTATCTTTGTCTCTACTTCTTCTTCTTGGCCTATGTTCTCTGTGCTTAGGCCTACCTGGTTGTTTTCCACTGGGAGCATGTCACCAGATTGGTTCTCTACTTCCCGAATGGCCTCTGCATCTATTTCCACTTCATGGCTTGCATCTTTTGAGGGAGATAGAATTCTAGTAGCGCTAGAATTATTAGGAGATTGGGTTGCTCCTAAATTAAGATTGAGTGGGCTTTCAGGCTACATGTAAACATTCATGTTGGCCAAGACCTGAGCCAATTCGAAATCGTGCAACAAAACACCTTAGGGACTCATGTTTGGTGTTGAGGGAAGTCCCAATTCATTTCTTTGTTCATCTCCAGAATGCCCTGTTCCTTCCTCATGGTTTGATTCAGGGTTATCCTGGCCTTCTAACTCTAGCTGCAAGTATTGTTCACTTACTGGGCTGGATAATTCTATGGGTTGACTGATGTTGCCTTGAGGATTTTCAGGTGCTCCCAGTTTTGACCTCAACCTTGAGGATCGTCTGCGCTTGTGAGGTATGTTCCTTGAAAGGGTTGTCCTCTTTCTTTTTGGAACAGGGTTAGGTGTTGGCAGGGCTAAACCTCCTTCGAGGGCTAATATTAGATCATCCCATCTTGATTGTTGTTGGGCGAGGTTATAGCTAACTATTAGCCTGATCAGACAGTGGTGGCTTACTACAATTTCTATGTGTTGGGACCATCTTAGCCTTTTGGAAGTGTCATGCAGTAAAGAATTCAACAATGTAGGTAAATTAACAGAGCACTTTCGTTTTATAACTGCTAAGAGTTTGAGTTGACACGGCCTTACCACGTCTTTGCACCCGTCGAATGTAATGTAGTTCTGGACGATTCATGCTAGTTCTCCCCATGGTTCTCCAAGAGAAGATGGTCGAACGCCTTTGCCCTTCTTGATCAGCTCTTGTCCTTTGTCCCTAAAAGCCTCGATAGCATCATGCAGCTTCAACCGCTTTCCAGCCCACACTGGTCCTTCTGCCGGTAACATGGATACTTCTGTTATCATAGCATCTGATACCGTGATTTGTCTGCCTCTTACCACCGATTGTCCATTCTATAGATTTCCTAAGAATTCGATGGTAATTTCCTCATTGGGTGGTTGAAATCTCGTAAAGTATGTTATCCATCCGGCTCGAGCTAAAATTTCCCTGGCTTCATCGGAAATAGCCAGTATTAGGGGTTCTTTACGCACTGTTCTATAAGGACTCTGGACACCACATATCTCCACAATGGTATGATATTGTCCACTTTGGGCCTAAGCCCTCATGGATTTGCTTTTAGACTTACCCCAAAAGGCCTCATACCAATGGAGATATTTGTCCATCCTTATATATCCATGATCCTCCCCACCTCTAGTCAATGTGGGACTTTGGTTGTATACCCAACAATCCTCCCCTCGAACAAAGGACCATCGAGCCTCCCCTCAAACGATTATCCATCCGTCCACTCTCTACCAACTAGGATTATCCGCTCCAATGCGTTGGAAGCACGCGCCTTACATGGAGCACCACCTGCCTCGAGATATTGCTCTATCCCAGGTCAACTCCTCTTCACCGTGTTGGGACCAGAGAATCTAGTGGTCTCTGGAAAGAAGACCATGTTGTGGCATCAAAGGCTTGGACATATTGGAGAGAAGGGCCTTCGAATACTTCATGGTAAAGGTATGGTAGAAGGTATGAATAATAGCTCTCTGGATTTTGATTTCTGTGAAAATTGTGTATATGGGAAGCAGAATCGGGTGAGTTTCCCCTCTGGTGGTAAGAGGACGAAACAGATATTAGAGCTTGTGCACGGTGATGTGTTTGGACCTGTGAAGGTTCCATCACTGGGTAAGTCTGTGTATTATGTATCATTCATAGATGACTTCTCAAGGAATACATGGATATATTTTCTTAAGAAGAAATCTGAAGTCTTTGACAGGTTTAAAGAATTTAAGGCTCTGGTGGAAAATCAGACAGAGAAGAAGATAAAGGTGCTGAGGACAGATAATGGTGGAGAATTTTGCAGCAAGGAATTTGAAGAATTTTGTAAGAAGTGTGGTATAGCACAGCAAAAGACTACTCCATATTCACCTCAGCAAAATGGAGTCGCAGAAAGAATGAACAAGACGTTGATGGAAAGGGCAAGAAGCATGCTCAGTGGTGCCGGGTTAGGACAGGAATTCTGGGCAGAGGCAGTGGATATTGCATGTTACCTGATCAACAGATCACCTTCATCAGCATTGGAGGATAAGACTCCACAAGAAGTATGGACTGGTAAGAAACCCTCTCTTTCACATCTAAGGGTATTTGGATGTGATGCATATGTACATGTTCCAAAGGAGAAACGAACCACGTTGGATAGTAAATCTGAAAAGTGCATCTTTATTGGGTATAAGGATGGTTTAAAGGGTTATAAGCTTTGGAACCCAGTCACACAGAAGGTTGTGTACAGTCGAGATGTGTTGTTCAGAGAGGTAAAAGATGTTATTCAACATCAAGTCCAACCAAAGGAACCTGAGAAGATAGAGTTTGAGCCAAAGGAGGAAGAATCAGACTCTGCAGCAGAGGAGGAATCAGAAGATGAAGAGCCACAAACTCCAGCTGTGAGAAGATCAATTCGAGAAAGAAGGCAGCCAGAAAGGTATAGTCCATCTGCTTTCAGTTCAAATTTTGCTTTGTCTGTTACTGATAATGATCCCAGAACTGTGAAGGAAGCAGTGGATTCAGAGGATGGAAAACTCTGGAAAGAGACCATGGTCGATGAAATGGCATCTTTGCACAAAAATGAGGCTTGGGATCTGGTGGAGTTGTCGGCTGGAACAAAACCCATTGGCAGCAAATGGGTGTTCAAGAAGAAGACAAATGCAGAAGGAAAGGTGGAGAAATACAAAGCTCGGTTGGTAGCAAAAGGTTATTCCCAGGTGTCGGGAATTGATTTTGGTGATATTTTTTCTCCTGTTGCCAAGGTAACTTCTATTAGATTACTTTTATCTGTTGCTGTTGCTTTTGATTTTGAGGTAGAACAGATGGATGTGAAGACAGCATTTCTTCACGGGGATTTGGAAGAGGAAATCTACATGAAGCAACCTGAAGGCTTTGCGGTGAAGGGTAAGAAAGAACTGGTATGCAAGTTAAAGAAGTCTCTGTATGGGTTAAAACAGTCACCAAGGATGTGGTATCAGAAATTTGATACATTTATACGGGGACTTGGCTTCACCAGAAGCAAAGCAAATCATTGTGTGTATTTTAAATTAATCGGTGACCGTATTATTTATCTGGTCTTGTATGTGGATGATATGTTGCTGGTTGGAAATGACAAAGAAATTATCCAGGATTTGAAGACCCAATTGTCATCCAAATTCGACATGAAAGATCTTGGTGCTGCAAACTATATTTTGGGCATGGAAATTAAAAGAGATCAGTCAAAGAGGAAGCTCTGGTTAAACCAGAGGAAGTATGTCGAGACAATATTCCATAGGTTTAATATGCAGGATAGTAAACCGGTGAAGGTTCCTATTCCTGTAGGTGTGAGGTTATCTGCTGAACAGTGTCCCAAGACACAAGAAGAGGAAGAGGACATGTCCCGTGTTCCATATGCAAGTGCAGTGGGTAGCCTGATGTATGCAATGGTCTGTACTAGACCAGACATTGCACATGCAGTGGGAGTATTGAGCAGGTTTATGTCAAAACCTGGGAAGGAGCACTGGACAGCAGTGAAGCGGGTTTTCAGGTATTTGCGTGGCACTAGTGATTATGGTTTGTGCTACCAAGGAAGACCAGGATTGGATAGAGTCTTGGATATTCATGGCTTTGTTGATGCAGACTGGGCTGGAGATCTGGATCAGAGAAGATCTACAAGTGGGTATGTGTTTAACCTATTTGGAGGTGCAGTCAGTTGGATGAGTAAGAAACAATCTGTAGTGGCACTATCAACTACAGAGGCAGAATACATGGCAGCCACTCATGCAAGCAAGGAAGCAGTTTGGTTGCAGAGATTGTGTTCAAGTATGGGGTTAGTACAGGGAGCTATAAGAATAGACTGTGACAGCCAAAGTGCAATTTTCTTGGCAAAGAACCCTGCTTATCATTCAAAGACAAAGCACATTGATGTTCAATATCACTTTGTGAGGGATATGATAGAAGACAGAAAGGTGTTGCTAGTAAAGGTGGACACTTTGAAGAATACTGCAGATGAATTGACAAAATCTGTGAGCTCTGAGAAGTTCTCTTGGTGTAGAGAAACAATGGGAATCTCAGGGCTGAAAAAATGACTAAGCTCTCCTGTGGCCCCCTGTGCAAAGAAAACAACAAGTGGGAGATTGTTGGGTTGTGTTATTTTCTTTCCACGTAGTTAATAGGGGGTTTGAAGGGCACCCGTAACCCCACTTTATGGGGTCCGGGGCAGCGCCCCAGAAAATTTTGGTTTTGGACCATATGTTAGGTTGGGCGGACCCACCTATGGTTTTGTGCATGATTTTCGCACATGTTTTTTTGGACGCGATGGTTTTCGGTCAATGGTATTGGACGCGATGGTTTTTGGTCCATGGTATTGGATGCTTCGGCATGTATAAATATGTATTGTAACATTGAAAGGAACATAATGAAAAATCAAGCTGGTAGTCCCGGTTTTGGGATCCATGGAAAAATCTCTGTGCATATGTGTTTTATGGGTTATGCTCTCACATTGTTTATTTTCTTTGTTTAAGAATTCATATGTAGGTAATTTCTGTACAGGGTTAAAACCTACACTAAGGATATCCAGATACAACAGCTACAGTTCTCACTCGATCAGTTGAAGGATAATCATAAGGTTGAGGATTTTATAAAATAAGCATTAGAGCTCAACTCTTTGTTATCAAGGCAACAAGCAACATTCTGCCAAAATTTGTTTATCATCAATCTAATGTGCAAGACAAGTGATTCACTGATGAATCAAGCATCTGATCTGAGGGTGACTTTTAATGAGATTGATGATAAGATCTCTGGATTGGTGGGCTCCAGTATTGTAGCAATAATGCTACAACTCCTGGAGCTTCCTGTCTCTTAATTTTATCAACCCGGTAGTTCGTACAAACTTGGAAGCGACGGTGCTGTATGCACAAGTACTAGCTCTTGTCGCAGCTGTCACTTGGTCAGCTGGCACAAGTCCGCTAGGGCTCAAGCCAACTTCTATAGGCTCACAGAAGAAGCTTTATCAATGATGGACGAAAGCTAACTCAAAGGAGACTAGTCTAATTGCAGAAGGAAACTGAAAACCAAGAAAGCATGGAAACCCTAGGAAACCCTAATTTGACTAGCTAGACCCTAACTATGCAAAACTGTGAATGAAACAACTACCAATGATGCCATTACTTGCAGTGAACTGAAATACATGCATCTAAGCTACTTGCATCTAAAAAGTCATGTTTTTGTACTTTTTCATTAAGTGGTTGGATTTATTGTGATGATGCTTTTGATTAGGGTTTGGTTGTGCAGGAGCGGTTGAAATGGAAGGAAAGCATGGGCAAGGTCAGGATGGCTAAGGGAGGTCCCAGAGGGTCTCCAGGATCAGTCCCCAGAAGCCTACCATGTTCGGATGCTCAGCAACTGAGTTTGCAGGTTTCTACAGGAAGTCTGCAGGGGATCCTACAGGAAACTCAGGGGTTTCTACAGGAAGTCTGTGCAAACCTACAGGATGTTTAGCCGTGGAGGTTTTGGAAGATGGTGAAGTGTTGGAGTGGTGTGGAAGGATAGGTGAGATGGAGATGGAGCTGGTGATGGCTCAGGAGCAGAGAAATCAGATGGAGGAAGAGTGCATGCAGAGGTTTGATGATTGGAAGGATGGGATCAACGAAAGTGCAAGTAGATGGAGCTAAGTGAATAATGGATGAGTTGGAGGGTAAGTGAGTAAGACAGAGGTTGAATAGGACTTAAGGATAGATCCAGAAGAAGAAGAAGGAAGTGGATTGTTAAGGAGCAGCGTAAATGAAACAAATGACTTATGCAGCAAAACGAGAAATTCATTAACCTATGATAACTGTGCCATGAAACCTATGAACAGAAATGGAAAACAAGAAATGAAACTTATGCGTGGAAGTGAAATGTGGAAGTATGGTTCGATGTCAAAAATGCATGGATGGATCTTCAATGAAAATGTTTATGTTGCAGCTTGCATGGAAATGAGAAGAACTGCGTTTCTTTTTGGTGGTTGGTCATGGACTGCACCCCAATCCCTAACAGAGATGGCAGTGAGCCTTTACAACCTTTTTGCTGGAGCTCCAATGATTTATAACTATCCTCCTATCGAACTTAAGCAACTGAAAGCAAATCACCATAAACTAATCTTGTCTAAGCTCATGAAAAAGACTAAATTAACAAACTGTAAATTCAAATTGCATGTGAAAGTAAACAAACTCAAAGTGCTGGAACGAAATGCAAACACATTACAACATCGAGGAGATCTATTGCTCTCAGGTTGGGCCCTAACCTGAGAGCTATAGCTCCCTTAGAAACTTAGAATGAGACCAAAATCTGACTGCCTTTATTCATAAACGAAAGTCTGATGACATGCCAAAATGGCTTACAAAACCGAGTTGTAGCTCGTACTTCCAAATTACAAGAATAATACCAAGGTTCAAAAAGCTTCTATCCAAGGCTACGGCCTCAGTATTTATGCAAAAATGATCATCCAACAGGTGTCCTTGATTTTAGGAGCTCGGCTGTCCAACTGAAGTTTAACTGCTGATCCTGTAGGACAGTCATAACTATTGTTCCTGTAGAACAGTTATAACTGTTGTTCCTGTAGAACAGCTGGCTGCTTCTAAGCTCGGTGGGGATATGGATTGGAGCTCGGAGCTATGGTGGGAATCACGAGGAAGGTCCCCAAGACCGTGGACATCCTCTCCTAAAAACTAGCAGTGCCACCTCATTGTCTCTTTGTCTCCTTTTTCGTTGTCTTTCCTCCCTTTTAATGCCAAAAACCTGAAAGCATCATGCATTAGTCACGTAGATAGAATGTCTACCCTTCTTCCTACAAACAACACGAATAAACCAAGAAATGAATGCATAAGCAATAAAAAATGAATGGTTTGAGCAGAGCAAGTAGGCCAAATGAGCCCAAATTGTACCAAAAATTGGGGCTCATCATCACCCCCCAGCTAAACTATTTGCTCATCCTTGAGCAAATTTGCCCTGACTCCTCGTCTTTGGCCAAGAACTAGAGCCCGGAGCATGCTTTTCCCTCCCTGTTTTTGGTGGTTCTGCCTTTTCTGCCGAGGGTGGCGCTTCTTCCTTTCCCGTTTTTGGCGGCCCTGCCTTCGCTGCCTCTGGTGGTGATGAAGGTGATGCTTCTTCCCCCTTTCCTATTTCCTTGAGCCGGGCTTCGGAAGGCGACTGGCCTATTTTTCGTGTCCAGGAAGTTATTTTTGGGCTCCCCTTTTCGGGGGTGGCTGATGTTTTAGAGGGGGTCCTTGCACTGGGTGAAGTAGGGACATCCCCTGAAATGGTTTGGCTGCTGGGTGGAGGCTGTGGCTTGCCCGTGGTCATCCTCTTGCTTCTCCTGGCTTCAGATGGTAGAGGGGTCTCCCTTTCCCTTTTCTCCTTTGGTTTTGGAGGTGTACTGAGGGCAGCCAGCGCCGCTGCTGCCTCCTTTTCGAGAATGCCAGCCTTCTCTTTCTTGCATTTTGCTCTCTCAGAGCTCCTTGTAGAGGGCCCCTCCTTTTCAGATTTCGGGCTTCCTGTGGAAGACCCTGCCTTGCCCACTTTCTGGCCTCCTGTAGAAGATTCTTTCTTTCCCGCTTTTGGGCTTCCTGTAGAAGGCCCTCTCTCTGTCGTCATACTTTCTGTAGGAGGTTGTTTCTCAATGATTTTCGGGCTTCTGGTAGAAGCCCCTTTTTCCAATTTCGGGCTTCCTGTAGAAGCCCTTGCCTCTGTCTTCGGTAGAAGCCTGTTTTTGCACTTTCGGGCTTCCTGTAGAAGCCTTTGTCTCCGTTTTTGGGCTTCCTGTAGAAACCTGTTCTCCAACGATTTTCGGGCTTCCTGTAGAAGCCTTGGTCTTTGTTTTTGGGCTTCCTGTAGAAGCATGCTTCTCAATGATTCTCGGGCTTCCTGTAGAAGCCTGAGTTTGTGTTTTCGGGCTTCCTGTAGAAGCCTATTTTTGCTTTCCTGTAGACACAGGTGTCTCCACTTCCGCTTGCTTGCCTGCTTGAGTTTTTCTTTTTGCTTTGGGTGCAGGTGTTGTTGAGGTGCTTCGGCTGACGTGGGCCACCTCTGCTTTGTCCATTCTGCTCTTCATCCTCTTTTCCCTTGCTGACAGGATAGGTGTGCCACCCTTTTCTTTGTCCTCCTTTCCCTCATGCTTCTTCCTCTGTTCTCCCTTCTGTACTGTTGTCGGGGTCTCTTGGCCTTCTTCTCTCTGTTCCTCGGCCACAGCTTCGTGTTCCTCACTGCTGGAGGAACCCATTTCTTCGATCAACATTTTAATATCCCCATCTTTTGTTAAATTCCGGAAGGATTCCCATGAGAGGGGGACCTTATATGAGTGCAATGCATCTTCCACAAGAAGCTTGATCAACCCATGGTGGGCTATCTGATCTGGTATACCCTCTCTCAGCTTTGTAGCACACTCCATTAGAGACTGCAAGAGGTAATAAGGGATGCTCAGTTTTTGTTCTACAGGAAGGTCAATTCGGTGCCTCAACTCAGTGAGCAGCCGAAAGTGATATGCATATACGATGCTGAAACGGCCTTCACAAGTAATATATTTCATGATTTGCAAACTGACTTCATTCCAAGGTGGTGACAGGCTCGTTCTTCGCACCCCGTTTTTGTCCTCCGAGAATTCTTCCTCAGGTGGGAAGAATTCCTTCTTTGCCTGCTGACTCAGCTTTCTCTCCTCTTTATCCCATGGCAGACCCATAGGAAGTTCTGTGATTCGACTGATATGTTCTGGGGTGAGTTTGAGGCTTAGACCTCTGAAGTTTACCGTGGCCAGTGTCTGAGATTTAGGCTTCAGAGCCTGCAAGAATTCTTCGGCCACTTCATCATCGTAACCCTGCAGCTTATCACAAAAAGGCATCCATTGTGCTCTGGTGAAGAGCTCTACCATTGCCGGGTTTCTCCTTAGTTTAGTTGAATCAGTCGGCTCCCGTCTTATAAAACCACCCGGCATGATGAACACGGTCATTTTAATTAAAGGTGGCAAACGCAAAAGATATTTGGTCTATGAAGACAGAGCATGCACATACACAATTTCAACACAGTCTACTTATACCAACATCCTGTAGAACGGTATCAAAGGCACAGCAAACAACAATTCCACCAATATCTTTATGACCCGACTGTGGACGATGGTCTTGCCACTTCTACTAACCAGTTGCATGAGAGTTCAGGGTTACCTCTTTAATTGGCCACCTTTTTCGTGAGGCACCCGCTTTCCTGTAGATGACTGTGTTCCTGTAGACTGTGTTCCTGTAGAACTGCGCTCCTGTAGAACTGCGTTCCTGTAGAACTGCGTTCCTGTAGAAGCCGTGCGCAATTCTCGGGGAGAACTGTAGTTGGCCGCGCTCGAGGTGTGCTTTACCGGCGTTTTGGTAGCCAACAGCTCGGCGTATCAAAGTGCAGAGGAGATCATAATAGCCACCCGAGTTTGAAGTGTTGGATTATAAATGTATGCGCATGATCTAGCCGATTAGATTTTGAATCGGCGCAATCCGTGGCACGGGGGATGAGTTGTCCCCGCCGGACCGTTGGGCGACGTCATCCAACATCCGCCTTCGTATTTACTTGCTGCCGCATTCATTCCCACAGATTTGCCGCCCCCTTTTCCTGTTAAACTCATGCTCTGACGAGAGTGTTCTCACGTGCGTGCAGTTCATTCTCTTTGTCGTGGCCGCCACCCACACATCTAATTACACTTTAACTAGTCGACGTGGCCAGTCGACTGGCCATACGGCCGCTCAACCATTCAATTTTACGCCATGCAAACAATTTCAAAGTAAGATTCATGCGATTTGATGGAAGGAAGGGTTGAGACACTTACCTGCGTGGCTGCACACGATTTTTCCAGTTCTCGGACGATGGTGAGGGGATCTACCTGATGCATGCGACTTACACAGACCCGGAGGCTCGTGGTTACAGGCTGCCGTCGATGGAGTGGATGTTTTGCTTGCTTGCGCCCGCGTTTCATTTCAGATGGCGGTGCTGTGAATGGTATCCACTCGAGCAGGTTGAACTGTTACAGGATCCCCGCGAGGGGTCTCGTAACAGTCCTTTCTCCTTGGGTGCATGCTGCACGATGGCGGTTCTGGCCTTTCAATCACGTTCCCGGAGCTCTTTGATGCCTGCGGTATGAGATCCAGCATTTGTTTGGCTTTGAAAATGGCTTTTCCCGCGAGAACTCATCGATCTTCTTTGTTGGTGCAGGGAACTTGGCCGCATGTCGACAAGGATGGTGGAGTAAGGTGACAGCAATGTGCAAGGATGCTAACAGAGGCTTGCATGCATCCAAACCAATCCATAGTCGCGAAATCTCTTTTTAAGATGAATTCTGGCCGTCCAAAACTCCTACAGGAAGTTTCCTGTAGAACACAGAGCTTCCTGTAGAAAGTTCGGCCTTCCTGTAGAAAGTCTGCACTTTCCTGTAGAAAATCCGCGCCTTCCTGTAGAAAGACTGTGCCTTCCTGTAGAAAGACAGCATCTTCCTGTAGAAAGACAGCATCTTCCTGTAGAAGATTCAAACCTTGATAAAATTGCACATACCTTGAAAAAACATGGGTACTCTTGGAGGAGGTGCTGGTGAGGTTCCTTGACAGTATGATAAGGACCCCTGGCTGTGAGTTGAAGGGCTTCCTCTTCTCCATAGAGCATCTACAACCTGCATGCAATTTACCATATTTTGCTTATTGTTTTTTTTTCTTCTTTTTTTTTTTGAAAGATGACAGGGGCGCCTCAAAGAGGTTTTCACCCATGCCATCTGCCCTGAGCGCCTCAGAGAGGTTTTCACTCAAGGATCTTTTTCAACCTTTTCTTTTTTTTTTTTGAAAGGCAATAGGGGCGCCTCAATGAGGTTTTCACCCCTACTGCTTGCCTTGGGCGCCTCAGAGAGGTTTTCACCCAAGGATTTTTATTTACTTTTCCCTTTTTTTCTTTTTTTCTTTTTTTTTTTTTTTTCATTTTTTTCTTCAGGGTATGCCAGAGGCAGAGGCAGAACCCTTCTCTATGACCAATACATATTTCTCCATAGTTTTGATAAACTCTTGTCTTGAGAGAGGTCTCCTGTAGATCTTCAAACGATGCCCATTGACAAGCATGGGAATGGCTTCCTCATCAATGGTTCGAATGAGGACAGATCCATTGTCATGGCATCTCTCCACTGTATATGGTCCTAGCCATCTGGTTCTCAGCTTCCCCTTGAAATCTTTGTATCTGGAATCATACAACAAAGCCCAACCTCCCGGCTGAAATTGCTTGTCATGGAGATGTTGGTCATGCCACACCTTTCTCTGAAGTTGAACCACTTCTGAGTGAAGGAGGGCCTGCATGCGGTGCTCATCCAGGCCATTTAGCTGCAGCAGCCTTTCTTGTTGTGCATGGCTGAGATCTAGATCTAGCTGAGCTGCCATCCTCAAAGTGTTGTATTCAAACTCAATGGACAGCAAAGCTCTCTTCCCATAGACCAGCTCATATGGTGTGAAGCCAGTGGTGGTCTTCCAAGTGGTGTTGTAAGCCCATGTGGCTTCAACCAGGCGATCTGCCCAGTCCTTTCTGCTGCTGCTCACCACTTTAGTCAAGATCCCTTCTAATGCTCTATTGGTGACTTCCACCTGTCCATTGGCTTGAGGGTGGTTAGGGGTGGAAGTCCTATGCTTGATCTTGTGATGAGCTAGGAGATCTTCAACCAGGTTGGAGGTGAACTGGCTCCCTTGATCGGTGACCAGCTCTCTTGGATAGCCAAACTTATAGAAGATGTTCTCTCTTAGGAACTCGGCCACCTTTTCTTCTGTTGCTGCTTTGATTGCTTTGGTCTCGGCCCACTTTGTCAAATAGTCAATACACACAATGATGTAAGTCCTTTGCCTCGAAGAGGGGTTGATTGGGCCCACAAAGTCCATGCCCCACTTCTCAAATGGCTCAAGAGTCACTTGAGGTTGGAGAGGCATCTCATCCCTTTGGGTCGGTTTCCCCATTCTTTGGCATTGGTCACACTGACTGACATATCTTCTGACATCTTGATGAAGTGTGGGCCAATAGTAGCCTGCCTGCAGGATCTTGAAGGCAGTTCTCTTTTCTGCAAAATGCCCTCCACAAGGCCCATCATGACAAGTGAGGAGGATATCAAAGACTTCCTCCTCCCTTACACAACACCTTAAGATCTGATCGGGGCCGAGCTTGAACAGATTGCCCCCGATCCAAGTGAATGAGGCACTTTTTCTGATGATTCTGCTCTTCTCTCTGGAAGATAAGTGTGGAGGGAACTGTGCTGAAACAAGATAGTTTGCTATATCAGCAAACCATGGAGAGAGTACTGAAATAGCAAACAGATGTTCATCAGGCATCTGATCGTCCACTGTTCCATCCTCATCTGCAGACAAATCCAATCTAGATAAAAAGTCAGCAACAACATTTTCTCTACCTGGTTTATCAACAATGGTTAAATCAAACTGCTGCAATAAAAGTAACCATCTAATAATACGAGCATTCACATCTGGTTTATTCATTAAATATCTAATAGCAGCATGGTCAGTATGTACAAAGGTCTGGTAACCAGTAATATAATGTCGGAATTTGTTCAATGCATGGACCACAGCCAAGAACTCTTTCTCGGTTACAGTGTAATTCAGCTCAGCTTTGGACAAGTTTTTGCTAACAAAGTAAATGGCATATGGAAGTCTCTGCTCAACTTGTCCTAAAGCTGCACCTATGGCTTTGTTCGAGGCATCAGTGTGGATGTGGAAAGGTAGGGCCCAGTTTGGACCTCTCAGGATTGGGGCTGACACCAACTTGTCCTTTAATTCATTTAAAGCCCTCTGACAATCGTCAGTCCAATTAAACTCCACATCTTTTGCCAACAGGCCAAACAATGGCGAGGCTAGCTTGCTGAAATCTTTAATGAATCTCCGGTAGTATCCTGCTAATCCCAAGAAACTCCGGACATCCCTAACCTTTTGAGGAGGTGGAACCTTTTTGATGAGAGCAATTTTGTTAGGATCCGCCTGCAATCCTTGGCAAGAAATGGTATGGCCTAGCACGGTCCCTTCAGTCATTAGGAATTCACATTTTTCAGGACTAAGGGACAAGTTCATCTCGGTGCATTTGGTTAGGACTTTTCCCAGGTTGGACAATGCTTCCTGGAAGTTGGCCCCATAAGGAGTAAAGTCATCCATATAGATTTCTACTGCATCATGGACCAGCTCCGAGAAGATGCTCAAGACAGCTCTCTGAAAGGTAGCAGGAGCATTGCATAGCCCAAAGGGAAGGACTCGATAGGCAAAGGTACCCCAAGGACAAGTGAAGGTGGTCTTATCTTGGTCTTCCGGGCTGATTTGGATTTGATTGTACCGGCTAAACCCATCCAGGAAAGAGAAGAACTTCTTTCCTGCCAGTCCATCCAACACTTGATCTATGAAAGGTAGAGGGAAATGGTCCTTCTTGGTAGCTTTGTTCAGTTCTCGGTAGTCCACACAGATTCTCCATTTCCCATTTTTCTTGGGAACCAACACTAGAGGGGACACCCATTCACTATCTGAGATGGGGTAAATGAATCCGGCATCCAACAGTTTTTGCAATTCTTCCTTAACAATGTCCTTAAGGGCTGGATTCATTCTCCTCTAAGGTTGCCTAACCGGTTTACAATCCTCTTTGATGTATATATGATGGGTACAGACCGAAGGATGGACTCCTTTCATTTCCTTATAGCTCCAAGCGAAAGCATCAAGGTGGTTGGCCAACAGACTGCACAGCTCCTTTTCCTGGGAAGGAGATAGGGAGGAGCTGATCTTCAATGCTTTCTCAGGGCCGAACTCCACATTCTTGACTCTGGGAGTAACAGGGTTGGTTGTACATAGATCCACTAAGGTGCTAGCTTGGGCATCCTCCACCAATTTCTCTAAGGGTAGTGCACTGGAAGGTGGATTCTGGATCAGGGCCTCGATCAAGTCATCCTCGGTTGGGGGGTCTTTTCTAGTGGTATCTAAGGTGCACAGAGGTGCTGAGTACACCTCATCTTCCTCTCCTTCTTCCAACCAGAGTGGTAAGTCATGCTCCAAGGAGGGTTGGGCAGGAGGGTATAGGACTAGCTGCTTGGACATGGGACCATTTTTGATGGTCATGTTTCCTGCACGACAACTTATGTAAGCATCTGCAGTAGCTAACCAAGGCCTTCCCAAAATGAGAGGATATCCAGTAAGTTTGGCCTTTGGTTGCAGAACCAGGAAGTCTGCAGGGTATTCCCAAGAGTCAATAGAGACCAAGACATCCTCCACAATCCCTTCGGGAGTCACGGTGGAGCGATCTGCTAATTGCAGTACTGTCGAGGTCTTCCTCAAGGAACCCTGAAGATTAAGCTTAAGCATGGTATCCCTGGTCATCACATTAATGGCAGCCCCCAGATCAATCAAGGTGTGAGGTATAATAGTGCCATTGATGTGAACATCTACTACAGGACTTCCAGGATCTAGGTACTTTGGGCAGATGACTTGTCCTAGCATAAGGTCAGACAGTTTTCCTATGACATTGATAGTTGAGGCATCTTTCTTCCGTCTGCCTGGGTGTTTGAAACACTTCTCCTTAACCAGCTTGTTATATATTGGCACATCCTTGATGGCTTGGAGAAGTGGTATTTTTACACACAACTGCTTGAGCTCACCCAAAAGCTCTTCCTCCTCTGGGTTGGGTTGTGTGGTGGCTGTTAGTCTCTCAGGAAAGGGTGGAATAACCTTTGGTTCACTTTCCTGTTTATCTTCCTCATCCTCTGGGGGAGGAGGTTGGCGATCTGGTAGAGTCTTTCCAGATCGAAGATTGATCTCCTGGATCTCCACAGCATAGGTAGGGCATGAGGTTTCCCCGGTGTATACCTGCTGGGCCTGTCTATTGTTGGGGTTCGGGTTCGGTTGAGCAGGCATTTGAGGCTGCCTTGGAGGAGCAGGAGGCAATGGCTGAGGTTGAACTGGTGGTGGAGGCAAGATGGCAGGAGGAGTGTTGTATTGGGGCCTCCACCCCGACTGAGGCGCATTCCATTGAGGCTGAGGCTGGGTATGTGAGTGATATGAATGAGAAGTAGGTTGAGTGGGGTACTGAGGTGGATAAGACCATGGAGGAGGCATGGACCATGAAGGATGAGCAGGGGGACCCCAGGAAGGCATAGGAGTCGATTGGTTGGGGCTGTAATAAGCTTGAGATGCCCCTTGCATCCCCTGCTGATAAGGTCTAGATCCCTGTGGCCTCCTTTGGTTGAGATAATAGAGAGGCTCTGTGGGAGCTTCTGTCCTTTGGTACATGGCTTTAAACCCAGGTAAGGTTGGACACTGATTTGTGGGATGGTCTTCCTCACAAACGAAACACACTTCGACTGAATGCAATGGACATTCGTTCTTAGGGTGCCTCCTTGTGCACCTAGGGCAGAAGACAGCCAAGGCTCTCTCAGCCTCTTCTTTCTTTTGCTGAATCCTGAATGTGTCAAGCTGCATGGCAATGGTTTGTCTCACCTCACTCTTAAGATCTTCTAATTGATTTGCAAGTTCATGTTTGGAGAAAGGGACACTAGTTGCGAGGTGGTTTCCTCTACCTCGTTTCCGAGCTGCCCTGGAGTGGTTTCTAAACACAGTCTTGATGTCCTCATAAGGCAGTTGGTAAATGTCCCCCCCAGCTAACATGTGAAGGGTATCTAACAGGTCTTCAGGGACTCCTCGGAGCAGGACCAACTTGAGGGATTCAGGGTCAAGTGTGCACCTGGCCCGCTTATAGCTTAGTTGGAACCTCTCCTCATAATCCTCTAAGGACTCATCATTTCCCATGGACATCCGAAAGATTTCCCCCTTTGTTTCCTTTGACCTACAGTAATCCGAGTACTTGGTGTTGAAAGCTTGCTGCATCTGAGCCCAAGTGGTGATACTATTCCCAGGTAAACCCATGAACCAGCGTAGTGCTGCATCCTTGAGAGTGGAAGGGAAAAGTTTCAACTTTTGCTCATCTTCGGTATAGTCATAGGTTCTACAAAGGACAGCAAACTCAAACAGGAAGGTGTCTGGATCTTCAGTGGTCAGCCCATGGAAGTGAGGTAAGGCAGAGGGGCTAATGTTCTTCATTTTCATCTCTCCATTGGTCTCTCGGATGGGGAAGGCACCTTCTGTTCTCTCATCTTCTCTTCTATTGTCAGCCATAGCTTCAGATGGATTGGTCTCTAACTCTTCTTCTACTATAGGGTCTCTGGATATCTCAGGTTGTTCACCTATAGGTTCTTCTGGGTCACTGTCACCAAAGAAGAGAGAAGGGTGACTCAGTGATGTGGTGGGGGTGTTTGGTAGGAATTTGCCTGATCTATCTCGGTTCCTACGAGGCATGAAATGGAAAAGACTTTCTTTTTCTTTTTGATTGCTTTTGCTTTGCTTTTCTTTTGGATACCTACAAAATTGAGACAGATTGATCTACAACTAACTATGAAAGATGCAAAATTAACTGAAAGCAGGAAAGAACTAATCTACTTTGCTCAAATGAAATTGCAGAAAGGAAATGCTAGTCTACGCTTGCAGAAAGGAAATGCTAATCTATGAAAGCAGGAAATGCTAATCTATGAAAGCAGGAAAAGTCTATACTACTTTTGCAGAATGGAAATGAAGTAAACTACTCAGCAGAAGGCAAGAGTAAGGAAATAGAAGAAAAAGCAACAATTACTAATACTCTGACGCTTCCCCGGCAACGGCGCCAAAAAGATGGTGGGCTCCAGTATTGTAGCAATAATGCTACAACTCCTGGAGCTTCCTGTCTCTTAATTTTATCAACCCGGTAGTTCGTACAAACTTGGAAGCGACGGTGCTGTATGCACAAGTACTAGCTCTTGTCGCAACTGTCACTTGGTCAGCTGGCACAAGTCCGCTAGGGCTCAAGCCAACTTCTATAGGCTCACAGAAGAAGCTTTATCAATGATGGACGAAAGCTAACTCAAAGGAGACTAGTCTAATTGCAGAAGGAAACTGAAAACCAAGAAAGCATGGAAACCCTAGGAAACCCTAATTTGACTAGCTAGACCCTAACTATGCAAAACTGTGAATGAAACAACTACCAATGATGCCATTACTTGCAGTGAACTGAAATACATGCATCTAAGCTACTTGCATCTAAAAAGTCATGTTTTTGTACTTTTTCATTAAGTGGTTGGATTTATTGTGATGATGCTTTTGATTAGGGTTTGGTTATGCAGGAGCGGTTGAAATGGAAGGAAAGCATGGGCAAGGTCAGGATGGCTAAGGGAGGTCCCAGAGGGTCTCTAGCATCAGTCCCTAGAAGCCTACCACGTTCGGATGCTCAGCAACCGAGTTTGCAGGTTTCTACAGGAAGTCTGCAGGGGATCCTACAGGAAACTCAGGGGTTTCTACAGGAAGTCTGTGCAAACCTACAGGATGTTTGGCCGTGGAGGTTTTGGAAGATGGTGAAGTGTTGGAGTGGTGTGGAAGGATAGGTGAGATGGAGATGGAGCTGGTGATGGCTCAGGAGCAGAGAAATCAGATGGAGGAAGAGTGCATGTAGAGGTCTGATGATTGGAAGGATGGGATCAACGAAAGTGAAAGTAGATGGAGCTAAGTGAATAATGGATGAGTTGGAGGGTAAGTGAGTAAGACAGAGGTTGAATAGGACTTAAGGATAGATCCAGAAGAAGAAGAAGGAAGTGGATTGTTAAGGAGCAGCGTAAATGAAACAAATGACTTATGCAGCAAAACGAGAAATTCATTAACCTATGATAACTGTGCCATGAAACCTATGAACAGAAATGGAAAACAAGAAATGAAACTTATGCGTGGAAGTGAAATGTGGAAGTATGGTTCGATGTCAAAAATGCATGGATGGATCTTCAATGAAAATGTTTATGTTGCAGCTTGCATGGAAATGAGAAGAACTGCGTTTCTTTTTGGTGGTTGGTCATGGACTGCACCCCAATCCCTAACAGAGATGGCAGTGAGCCTTTACAACCTTTTTGCTGGAGCTCCAATGATTTATAACTATCCTCCTATCGAATTTAAGCAACTGAAAGCAAATCACCATAAACTAATCATGTCGAAGCTCATGAAAAAGACTAAATTAACAAACTGTAAATTCGAATTGCATGTGAAAGTAAACAAACTCAAAGTGCTGGAACGAAATGCAAACACATTACAACACCGAGGAGATCTATTGCTCTCAGGTTGGGCCCTAACCTGAGAGCTATAGCTCCCTTAGAAACTCAGAATGAGACCAAAATCTGACTGCCTTTATTCATAAGCGAAAGTCTGATGACATGCCAAAATGGCTTACAAAACTGAGCTGTAGCTCGTACTTCCAAATTACAAGAATAATACCAAGGTTAAAAAAGCTTCTATCCAAGGCTACGGCCTCAGTATTTATGCAAAAATGATCATCCAACAGGTGTCCTTGATTTTAGGAGCTCGGCTGTCCAACTGAAGTTTAACTGCTGATCCTGTAGGACAGTCATAACTACTGTTCCTGTAGAACAGTTATAACTGTTGTTCCTGTAGAACAGCTGGCTGCTTCTAAGCTCGGTGGGGAGATGGATTGGAGCTCGGAGCTATGGTGGGAATCACGAGGAAGGTCCCCAAGACCGTGGACATCCTCTCCTAAAAACCAGCAGTGCCACCTCATTGTCTCTTTGTCTCCTTTTTCGTTGTCTTTCCTCCCTTTTAATGCCAAAAACCTGAAAGCATCATGCATTAGTCACGTAGATAGAATGTCTACCCTTCTTCCTACAAACAACACGAATAAACCAAGAAATGAATGCATAAGCAATAAAAAATGAATGGTTTGAGCAGAGCAAGTAGGCCAAATGAGCCCAAATTGTACCAAAAATTGGGGCTCATCATGGATACATAACATGGCAGGATACTCCAGATGGAAGAGCAACAGATCTTCCTAGGATAGAGGAATCACATAAGAAAATCCTCTTTACCGATTGGGACATTCAACTGAAGCAGGCAGAAAGAGTAGTTTCTAGAGCAACCGATGCTGCAAATAATATCATTGAAACCATCAATGATAATTTGCACAATGCTAACTTGATATAGGAATGCCCACCTGGGAGTCTCCCCAATATCAGAGTCCTGGAAACACAATGGCAAGAAACTTCAAAAGCGAGGGAAGAGGCAATTAAACAACTGACCAAACTAGACTGGGAAGTATATTGGAAATATCTGGTGAAGCCACATAGTCAGTGGCTAATGCTACGTTGACTCATCCACCCATATGCTTCCCACTCTTTCAGATGCAGTGTATACAGGACAATTGCACATGAGGATGGGTCAGCCTCCTGAAGTCAAGCCGATGATGGATATTTACGAGCTTAGACAACGAATGAAAGAGTAGACACCATTACATTCTTGAGTTCGTCATTGCAACAGTTTCTATTTTTGTATTTCTATCACTTATTTTAAGGAGAGTTGTTTAAACCTCCTCAGAACTTTCATGTAATATCTATTTTTGTACTTTATTTTTATTATATAAACCCTTTCATGTCTATGAATAAAAGGTCCCCAATTTTATAAAGAAATGCCTTAAAGGCTTGCATTTTTGTACTTTTAAAGTTTGTCTTAGTAGAATGACTGGATCAGAGTCCTGAAGTTAAGAAGGCTTTGGAAGCTTACACTTTTGTACTTTTGAGACCATCTTAATGAAAAAGACTGGACTGGAGTTATTTACTTCATCAGTAGAGTTATATGCATTGGGTACTTCTATCATTGTATATTTATTTGTTTATGAATTGATAGCTATTTCTCTTTGTATTGTTTATTATATGTATCTTCTTTAATGTAGTTTTGTATCCATTCACTTCGGAAAACGCTAGGATTGGTATATCATTAATATGAGAAATGTTCGAACGATTATTTAATGTGATATATTTCATCAATTATTTTGATTAACTATTTAATCAAAATAATTATCTTAAAAAAAATCATCTCTGTTAGTGTTTGATCAATCTTCATTATCATACGCTAAAGATAATCATTTTAGATTGCATAAACCTAAGTAAAATCTCGGGTAATAAATAGATAGGTTAAATATACATGTATTCCATTTGAAAACCAACCCATCTATCACTAAGTTTATGGTCATCAAAACCCTATCCATCGTATTACATTTTTTAAATAGATAGGTTAAATATACATGTATTCCATTTGAAAGCCATCCCATCTATCACAAGTTTATGGTCATCAACACCCTATCCATCCTATTACATTTTTATTGGGAAACTGATCCCATTATATCCAGTCGAAGCCACTAATCCAAACGGATAAGGGACGATATTCAAGTCACCGACCAAGTGGTTTTCCCCATGTTTTTATAGCGGTTTTTGAGGCTTCAACATATTTGTATATTGCATTATTCAGAAAAATATGAGAATATTACAAAGCTTTGCTCAAGTCCGAGCAACCTCTGCACTATCTCTATTAGTCTCACAGTCCTAGACAAGCCCAGACCAATACTTAACCAAATCTCTGCTTTCCCAAGTCCCTATTTCCTTGCCATCTTTCCTTGGGATTAGCCCCATATTAATTAGGGAAATTCCTCAAAGGAATTTCGCAATCCATCATATGCCTTCTTCTAACTTCATGCACCACCTATACAATTTGGATGATTATACAACTCATAGTACATTGTCTCTAAACTCCAATATTCACTAGTTAACTCTAAGATCTGACATGAATGCATTATTTATGAGTGAATCATCAATTAAATAGTTGATCATTGTAGGCAGCACCCCACTCCTAGACCTCCCACTAGTTCCTCCAATAGTTGGAACTAGTTTAACTGACTTTAACTCAGTTAAATTGAATTAATTAATTACAACTCAAAATAAACTCAACTAGGGCTCCTATAAATTAGGAGACACTCTACATGACTCAATTTAGACCCTCAACTCGAATTAACTGAGCCAACTAAGTCAAATTAACTTAGTTAACTAATACAAGTTGTCATGAGATGTGAAATTAGAATTTTATTCCCAATTTAATTCAAGGACAAAATTAAATTAGGATTTTCTTGTTGCATTTTCAACAAAGAGTCCTTCCAAGAAAATATACTAGTAAAAATAATTAGGATATTATTCTTGAAGACTAACTATATGTATGGAGATGGTAAAGAGCAGGCATTTTTGTTTGAAATCTACAACTAGCAATTGTTTTTTAATATGTTGTTAAACCTCGGCTACAACATTTTATCTAAAATATAATACTTACCAATTTATGTAAAAATAAAAATAAAAAGGGAGAGCACTCCCGATATCTAAGAATTAGATCAAAATATAAACAACTTGACTCTGTCCTAGTTGTATATATCCTATTTTTCTAGAAAAATAACATATTTTATTTCAGATAATGTATCTGCATCTATGCAAGTTAGTGCAAAAGGCTTTGCTTAGTAGGCATAGGTGAATTAACAAAAAAGTTGGTCACAATTTGAATGGTGGCAAATATGCAACCTTCTTTGATTAGAAAATTTGGGTGATCTGGAAACAAAAACATAACAGCCCCAAGGGTTCTATATTGTATATAAGGAGTATCTGTTGAATATATTGATAAAAAAACCATTTTAGGTTGATCTAATTCTTTATGTTAGAAGCATGGACAGTGATTTGTTGATTATAGTGGTTTTATGTAGATAATGTAATCATCATATGCAGTGAGGTTGACATAGCTCAAAAGGTAAAATGTGATTTGTTCTTAGTTTTTGACATAACTAATTTAAGCCACCTTCATTACTGAGGTCACAACTGTAGAATTTTCACAAACTAATGGATGTGTATTTGAGTTAAAAATCGAGTATGCCAAGACTTTATTGGAGATATTCTAGGATGGTTGTTTGCAAATACCTATGGAGGTTGAGCTGAAATTAGTGTACAAATAGCTAGTGTGCATCTTGATCTAACTATAACAGCCAATAGGTTGGATTTGAATCTTTGAGCTATGCAAGAAGCAACATTTCCAAGTACAACTTTATGACAGCTTCCAAGATCAAATGTTGAATGGAAGCTAGGAAATTTTTAAGGTATCTAAAGGGTACCTAAAAGTGTGGTTTAATCTATGACAAATGGGGGGATATATTGATTCAAATTAAATATTCTCAATAGATGATAGGAAGTCCACCATAACATATGTTTTCAACATCACTACAAGTGTTGTTTCGTGTCTAAGAAGCAACATGTGACATCTATTTCCTATGCTAAAGTGGAGTATAAGGCAGTAGTGATTCGATTTTGTGACCAAGTTGTAAGTTTTTCATTGGATTCTTCAATAATTGAAGGGTCAACACAATATAAAATAATGTGCTCAAGAGGGTGGCCAAAGTTACCAAACACTAGTTGTATGATCCTAGAAACTTAGCTACTTGCCCAACCTAGGAATTGGTGTGTTGTGTAGGTGAGTCCCAACCCTAGGGCCATTTGAATCTAATCTATCCACAGGTGTGGTGATGTACACACTATGTCCTAGATGACAATTCCTCAGATGTCTCAAGGAGTTGGGTTGATCACCTCGAGGGGGAGTTCAAGAGTAATTTTGAGGCTTCATTAATATGGAAGTTGAAGCATCATGAGTTTATGTCTATCCCTTGTTGCCACAAGCAGACAATATAACAAAGAAGTATGTGATGATCCTATGCATGGGCTTTGACAATTCAACTATTCAGCTTTTTGTCATGTGGTTGATGCACACAGTTGTAGCAACGTTTTCAGGTCAGGATGTGATGGATTTTGACTTTCAATGATTATCCACAGAGTTCTAATCTATAGCATGCACTATTGACGTGAATGGGTCAACTTATCCAGAACACAGTTTCATCAGCCATAGAACCCATTCAAAGCATAATTTCATAATTCACAGAGTAACCTGCTATGGTGACAGTGCTTTCTGCCTCGTAAGAATATGAGGGTTGCACCACCTAGGTTACTTGACTACATGCCCAGTCATGAATAATTTTGTGACAATTTAATAAGTCCCGTGTTATGTTTACTCATAACATTATACTCTGTCCAAGGTTGAAAGCTATTTGCACACTTAACAGCATACCTGATATGAATACAAGATGAAAGGGTGTTGGATTTACATACCATCAGTTTGCAGCAGTATTTCATAAAGTAATTGTCCAAAATATTATATTTGTTAATTCCTACATGGGTTATGTCTCTAACTTGGTATGAGCTTCTCTACCCTCCGGTAGATGCACACTCCTTAATAGACTCACCTACTAAGGAGAGAAAATGATTACTAGTGACATCAAAGCAACTAACCATTGCACAACCCTTAATGAGGTTCTACACAATAGCATGAAATTACTAGGGATCTCTACAATACTCATTTAAGGAGACACTAGGACATGATTTATAACAAGCCACAGTGAGTTGCATATATCCTCATAGTTTAAGTAAGGGAATACCCAAAACGAGTTACCACATACAGCAAAATGACTTCCATAGTGAGCTATCCATTAGAATGTTAAGTCAGACTTAAGGAGCCATGTGACTGGTGGAATGTAGTCGTTGACATCGTCTAGTGTTCAGTGTTATCCCTTGTAATGCAATCTTACTTAGTTTCACAATAGATCCTATTAGGTTCAAGTATTGAACCTGAGAGCTCTGATACCACTTGTAACAATCATCCTCCAGATTCATCACTTTTTTTTAATTAGGAGGGCAAAAGGCTGGACCAGAGTCTTTCATGCCTAGTTTTTACAATTAAGGAATGGATGAGGCCCATGTACTGGCCAAATTTGTTCTTTGAGTGCTGCTTTGGCAAGAATAGAGACCTGAAATCTAAATCTGTCATTAAATACCCACCAATATGATGGTACAACCTACAGTAAGCTTTCTTATTGCCAACACCCTCGGTGCATCTATAGGCCTACTCCAAGGAAGGCTAAAATGACACTTAGGCTAACCCCCGATAGATTATGTTGCATGCTTAAATCTTGATAAACCATAATATAAAGTTTTGACTCTTCAATATATATTTGTTAATATAAGAGCTTTGTAAAGTCTTCAAGAAGAAGTTCTTGTTAATCGTGAAAATTAACACCTACAGGAAAATTCCCATTCACTATTCTATCATGTCAAGGCAACTCAATAATTTCATAAGGTAATTTCCTTCATTGGATAAAAACTTGGAATTTATCTATCCACAACCAAAATCTACCATAGAATCAAACCCCATGAGTTGCATAATGCAAGGTCCTCTTACATTATCTATTCAAATTTGACAGTGCTAAGGATAATTTGGTTGATTTGATTGGTTTCTATCATGAAGGTCACAAGGTAGTGCAAATATTAATGTTTGGACCAACAAATTCAATGTTTGAACCAAAATTGGACCCATAGTTCAATGTACAATATCAACAAGGCAACCCTTCTGTCATACTATCTTTTCTTCTCTGAGAAACACCTATACAATATTATGACACCTAAATTTTGACATAAAAAATTTAAGACATTATGTCAGCTAGGATTGGAATTTGAGATCTAGTATAGCAATGTAGAATTTCAACAGGGAAACCATTATGTCATGTTGTCTTTTCCCTTACTGGGTAACACCTATACAATATTATGACACCTAAACTTTGAACTCATAATTTGAAGGCCTTATCGTAAACTATGAGTAGTGAGATTATTACTACCATTCTATTATTTGCATGCTATAGATTCCATGGAAAGGTGTCCTCTTTAATCCAAATTGATTGGAATGTCACTGGAAATTTAAAATCTAGCCAAATGAACAAAATAGCATGCAACCTTTTAATGTTATAGGAAGAGGATTATCGTAAGGGAATGCAGTAATGTAATTATTATTCTTTCATGTACGAGGACCATGGAATTATGTAAGGAAAACTATGATCGTCTAGGAGAAACTATGTCTTCAACAAGAAAGTGAAAAAAAATCAGTCAGTATAATTGTCAGCTCCATCATTTCCACCTCTTTCTAGCTTATGCTTTCTTCAGTATTATTTCTCTATTAATTTTAGTTCATGTTTCCAATTATTTCTACTTGCATAATCTATTGGTTGATGTTTATCTAGGTTTCCCGTGTCTTTTTTAAGAGAATATATTAAAACATTTGGATTTTATAACCAACAACAACTTAAAACCTAGGTTATGACCTAGGCCGATGAAAAATCTTCTCTAGGAGAGGTAAATTACCAAAAATATATTGAAACTCGGGTATATAAAGTATTCATGTCCCCTTGACCAAATATTTAGCTTCAGGTAATCTCATTCATAACTTATCGTTTGAATGTACTTAATATCATCATGTGTTACACTTACTGAGTATGTTATAGTGGTAGCACATTGTGTAACACTAAGTATTCTATACAACATTGAAATGCTTTATTACAAATTTGTCTCTATGTAAAAAGGAAACAAGTAACAAGTAACAATAGGTAAATGATTACCAATTCCTCTTATTTATTATGAGTATGAAACAACTAATAGACATTAATAAAATTCAATGCAAAGTTTACACTGGCCAGAGCTTCTACTAGGAATCTTCCAGGGACAAAGCTATGGTAACTTCAGTTAATATTCCAGCCAAGGAGTTGATGTGTTAGGGTTGATAAGGTAGAGGATTAGGTGACCTTCAAGCCAAAATAAAATCCCTTATCCTAACCCTAGGCAGAAACAATGCATAATTCAGGTGGTTAACCCAAAAACATACCAGGACACATAACAGTCCCTTGTCAGAATCATGTCAAATTACCTGTGGGCTCAGAATCTGAGGCTTTCATTGAGCCTATAACAGGAAGGTTGTGTCAACAATGCAAACTTGGAACTCTATACAAATGGATAACCTTGATGTAGTTGAACAACCCTATCCATTCATACATTAAACAGTGGAACCGGGCTCACAATTCACCTCCCAACTGTTGACAGACTGCCAGTAGTGTTATTTTGTTGGCATTTGTCGCACCTAGCATGTAAAGCTTATCCTAACAAGTGCATTAGGGAATCCAGAGGTGTTCCACACCTTCACCCTTCAAATCAGTTCTGGGCTTGGTTACGAGTTCCAGAGGGAATATTCCTCCATCCAACAGCCTTGTGGGTTTCTAGAGACCACTTTCCACCCTCATTTGTCCATGGATTCCAGAGAGGTTCCTGCACCCACAACCATGAGGAGTTCCAAAGAGAGACACTGCACCCTCACTTTTCCAAGGATTCCAGGGACAAAATCTCCACCTTGAGATATAAATTACTCTCATAATTGGAAATCCAAAGTGTAAAGAGTGAAATTATTTTTGGGCAGTCTGAGGATCCCACTATGATATGAGGGATTCCATAGATATTGTACTCCCTCAGTCAGTCCATAACCTCATAGGGCCACACAGTGACTTGTTTCTCATTGTAATACAAGGGTAAATCTATGACTCAATTTATGCTAAGAGGAATTTTTCCATGTATCCATACTACACATGCTGGAAGATGGCTAGGTCTTATCCTTTGAAAGATAACACCAATAAGAGGACCCGACCATAATTTCTTTGAATGGGTTAATTTCTATAATTTTCATGTGTCTTTGAAATATAATGGGCTTGGAGAAGCCCAACTCATTTCAAGCACAAATATTTGCAACAAATGAGTCTTGGTTGAGGGGGCATGATGGAATAAAGATGCAGGACTAGGCCAGTTAGTTCAGAACTCATAATTTTATTTTACAAGGGCATAAGATTTAAGAGTGAGAATGTATTGAAAATGAATCGATATTGCATAATTGGTAGAAAATTTCATACAGTTGTCAAGCTGTTGGAATCAACATCAATTCTTAGTCCTGGCCTAGGTCCAAGACCCTAGTGGTTAGTACTTCCTCTTATCTCAAGAGTTGTGTGGTATGAGGTGAAATGAGTGAAGTCCAACCTGGAATTCCCCAAAATAATTACTTAGGTTGGAGCAGAACGACCTACAAGACATACGCATTATAGGGAAAACATTTCATATACTCCCTAGCAATGATAAGAATGGATTTCGGGTTCTACTTTAAGCATCATACTATGTCAATCAGGAACACGAAAGGTAGAATTTCTAATGAAACTTTAGCGTGATGGGGACTCACCTTTGAGATTGTAGCTCAACTTGCTATTCTTGTGGTGCAAACCCTACCATCTCAGGTGTGACTATTACTTGCAGCGATTCCCTGCAAATCGATCAAACGACCTTCTTACTTCTTCCTTCACTTTCCTCTCACCATACACAGTTGCCTCCCTTCTTCGTTCTCTCTTCCTTTTCTACTGCTCATTCTTTCCTCTTGTTGTTTATGGCCTAGCTAACTAATTTTTCCACATCATACTATTTCGCCTCCCACGTTCTCCCTCACCTTTCATTTTCCCTTTTCCCTTGCTTCTAGAATCAGCCAGATGTGGAAAAAAACAAAATCCCCCCCTCACCATGCTTGAATATCTTGAGAAATATCTCTAATGTCCCATGCATCCCAGGTATTTTCTAGACCATGTCCAACCTCTGAAATCAAATTCCCATATTCCCCAAAATTCGGCGTATTGAACTGTTATAGCACCATTTAGCACAAATATAGACTTGATGCTCTTTTATGGCCCTGGGCAATCCCTTTTTCCATACAGACTTGATCTTATATTAAAACATAATATTTCAAATTCCACAGTGACTCTACCCACACTAAATCGCTTACATACACGGGTCCTATAACACTATACCCGCACATACCTTTTAAAATATGAAAAAAGAAATTGCTATTTTTTGAGCAGGGTTTACGGGTTTTACCGAAATCCCACCTACAGGAGCACTTGGCACAACTGAATTAAATAATTTCAGGTGGTATATATACACCCCTTGGGTAGGCCTAATTAACAAAAGAGAAGGTCTATCGACATTATACCCATTTTTCTTCCAGATCAAGTATGTTTTCCCCGTGCCTCATGCACTCCCAGTCTCTAGGAAACCCCGGTTTCCTTTGCAGAGATGTTCATCATCCTTATAAAATCAGTCTCCTTATGCTTGTTAGAGAGGTTGTCTTCGTGGCTCGGCTAAACGAATCCAGAAGAAAGCTTTGTCGGTGCCTTTGGCCTAGATTGGGTTGTATTTTTCCTATACCTATTGTTATTAATCAATAAATAAGATCATGTCTTTTTCTTGATATGTTATTGTCTCGTGAATAGTAATTTATATGCTTATATATGATGATATAACATATATTTTATGTATGCACATTCAATTATCTAGTATGTATATGCTTCTATGAATTGAATTGTAGGCCTGCTCATTCTGGAGGAAGCAAGAGGGTTTGTACCCTACAGGAACATAATCAAACATAGGACTTTCAGGTATGTTTACAAATCAATGTTTAGTAAGTAATATGGTTCACATGCTTGCTCTTTGTTGATTATCTTGTTCTGCTCTGTTGAGGTTTTCAACCCTTACCTCAGGGAATTTTTTCCCACCAACAGAATTGGCGACTCCACTCGGGAATACCATCAAGTATTTCCTAACAGGGTTGTTCTTTGATCTAAGTTTGCTTTGTTGTTTCTTGACTTTTTCCAACCTTCTTGACTCTGAAGCAATCTGGTCATTCAGCCTAATCTCTTGGATCAAGGCTGTCTTTTTATTTTTTTCTCTAGTTTTCCATTTATACATGATTTTTATGGTAGACAATAGTGTATATATGTGGTTTCTTCCAAAGAAACCTGTGTATACACACATTTCTTCAGACACATTCGCGTACAAATCTAAAGGAAAAAATGATTTTTTTTTCATTTCTGGCTTTTGCTGGGGGTTTGACCAAATTTGTTTATGATTTTCTAATATGAATGAAGCCCGGAATTAACTTGTTGTCAGTTGTTGTCGATGTTCTTTATCTTGTTTTTGAAAAGCCTATGTCAACCTATGGTTTGTAGTTTTTGAAGCTTTTGGTGTTTGAAGTTGGGTTTCTGATCTTCTTTATGAAGTCTCTGGTTGTTTTGTGCTTTTGGAACAGTTCTAGTTGTTCTTTAACTTGTTTATAACCCAGTATTTGGATTACTTCTTGTGTAACCTTGAAGTTGGCTTATTTTTTCTTTTCTTTGTTTGTTTGTGTAAGGCGGTTGTAATTCTTAGATGAATTAGAAATTCCAGTCCTCTGAAGTCTTTCTGATTTCCATAATCTTTTGTATCTTGCTGATCAAATTATTTAGGGTGATTAAGTCTCTTATTCCGCTTTAGTATTTTATCCTTGAGATCATTGGTGACTGGAGGGATTTGGGTCTTTTTCATGTTGTTGGTCTTCAAATAGATACTTGTTTTCCTTTCTCAACTTCTTGGTCTTTTAAAATCTTTTAAAGAAAAAGAAAACATTTGCTTTGTATTTCTTTTCTTGTGTTTTTGTCTTTTTGGTTTTTGGAAAAGGTGTGAATTCTTGTTTTAAGGCTAAGAGTATTTTTGCTTTGAGGAGTGTTTCTTCTTTGAGATTTGCTTCTTTTTGCTTGATAAATTGGCTTTTGCTTTTGGGTTCACATTTGTTTGTTTTTGAGCTTTACTTTGAATCTTGCATTTGCATTCTAGTGTGCATTAGGGTAGATGCATTTTAGACATCATTTAGTCTTTTTTGTTAGGTGTTGAATGTGTGAGTGCTTAAAAGAAAAAGAAAAAGAGTTTTTGCTTTCTTAGCTTTCTCATAGAACCCGTGTAGAAATCGCTTTCATTGAAGAAAAAAAATGTTGCATTTGCATGTAGCCTAGGTTTTCTATTGATTTATTTTGCGTCAGAACATCATCAATTGCACTTCCACTTCCCATGTCTTAAATAACAACCAACTAAAATAAGCACTTAAAATTAAAATGAACTAATTTTTTTTGTTTTTTTCATAGCAACATCAACTAGTCTAGGACATTTAGGGCCTTGGAATAGGTGTGTGGAGAGTAAACTCTCCAAGGCCACTTAAAACTGAAAGTATATAAGTTTACTAAAGAGTGGAAATCCAATATCATTAAGTTGTCCGAGAAATCTCCTCTAACATAGGAGTTAAGCATGAGGACGTGAGAAGATAAGGAAAGAGAGATACCCCCTCTCCTACTTGTTGGATTGCACTCCCATGACTGTTCCCCTCAGCTTTTAACCACGAGCTGGTGACCTTAGTTTCCTTTCGTAGGGACCACATAGGTGACTGTGGGGGGAATGCCCATGGTACCTGAGGCAGACGTTGCATAACTTTCACAGTACTTTTGGAGGGTGCCCTTGCGAAGCTTGGGTACTTGCACCGGAAAAGGCTATTGTCTGGAGGTTAGCGTAACTACTTCTGATATCTTCGTTGGTAGGCTTGTCCCTCATCATCCCAAACTACCTTCGGGAGATCCTTATCTTCACTTTCTTGTATTTTAGTGTCTGGTCATAATCACCCGGAGTGGAAATACCTGGAAGTTTTTTGCTTGGTTGTATCTTTGGGATATTTCTAGTAAGTGCTTTGTGCTCCTATCTTGCCATAGGCGATTTGAGTCTTTAATTTTTCTTTATATATAAAAGTGGTTGAATGACCAATTCGTTGGTCTAGAAGGCTTCGTGGTCTTTCACCTGCGAGTGTCGAGCCTTCACCTAGAAGGTGTAGGAGTAATTTTATTGGTGCTTTTGAACTAGTGTTAGCTAACGCAACAAAGATAGATCCTTCTTTGAGGGCTCTTATTTCATAGGGTGAACCTAGTCTAGTTCATAATTGGGATGGAAATGTTATGGTGCTTGCTAGAGTACTCTTTGAATTGGAAGACGAAGTAGAAATTGAAGATGTTTCGAAGCCTCCTGAGACTCCTACGGAACCTCTTCCTTCTCATCTTCCTTACATTGTATCATACGTGGGTACTCCGACTCATAAGTTGGCTAGCCCTGTTCACTCTCCTTCTTTCTTCTCAATGGCCAATATTAGTGGCTTTGTCGATACAACCGGTGTAAATACTCCTTCCTCAGTTGTAGGAGGAGGCATTATTCCTATATATACTATTACACCTAGTACGGTAGTTGTTTTCTCTACCTCCATCCTGATTCCGACTGGGGTCACCCAACCTTCTACTCCTTTCATAGAAGCTTATCCTTTCGGAATGTCATCTAGTGGGATTCCCTTAGTTTCTTTAACTTTACCCTCTATTGCTTCTACATCTATGACTTTAATGGCTACTGGTCCAGCACCTTTATAAGGTTTTCAATTTGTAAGTGGACATGTTCCTCCTTCCAATCCATCACTAAATTCAGAATCAATGCCTTTCTCTGGTCATGCTCAAAACATTAATCATTTTCAAGGAAGCTAGGGCTTGGCATATCCTTATGTGAGTGTTTTTGGGTCAAGGAACCTTTCCCATTTAATTGGTCAGTAGGGGAGTATGCCCTTCCCTACTGTCGATACTTCACAAGTTTTTCCTCCTTTGGCTAGGGCTTGGAATCGTTACACAAGGCTTTCCCCTTCATATATTGTTATGTCAGGAGGAAGTTTTCCTATTACTAGTAATCCTACAGTAGGGGGTGGATACTCTCCGTATACCCCTGGACTACAAGTTTTTCCTTATGGTTTGGCTGCTTCTGCGAGTAACCCTTGGCAGCCTAGTGTGTCTCAAAATCCAAGATACTCTTTTTCGAATGTTGGAAATTCCACTCTTTGATATTGGAATTCTCTTGTTCCTTCGTGCTTACCATTCCCGGAAACACTTAATTTTCCAGATCTTTCGAAATTGACTAATGATATAATTTGTTATAATCTGTTTTGGCCTTTAGTCCCTACTAATATTCCATCCGATATTCTGAAATTTGAAGGGAATTCTGGTGAGGATCCAACAGATCATATAACCACTTTCCATTTATGGTGCTCATCAAACTCCATGATTGGTGATTCAATTAGGTTGAGACTATTCTAACACACCTTAACTAGAAATGAAGCTAAATGGTACATCGAGTTAAGGGGGGGGGCGACAGTTTTCTACGCTTGGTGATTTAGCTACAATGTTTCTGAACTATTTTCAATTGCCTATCTGTTATGATGTGAAAACTGAACCCTTGGCCAATTTTAAGAATGACAAGGCTACTCATATTTCTGACCACATTCAAGAGTGGTGCAAAAGGAAGAGATTGATTAAGTCTTATATCCCTAATTAGCTTCTTCTGAAATGGTTTTTGAAATCATTACAACTGGAGGTTTCTAAGGATGTGTCACTTTCTGGGGTGTTCACTGAAGAACATGCTTTCTTTAGAGCCCAACAATTAGAGCTCATTTATTCCTAGTTGGGAGTTCTCTATAATATTTTTCCTGATGCTCTTGGATTGAAAATCGATCTCACCAAGCCAAAACTAGGCCCCCATGCCAACAAAGTTATAGGGTCGATCGATTACAATAGTTGTCATTAACGTCATGAGTGTCTGCTCCTTCTCAATCTTTAGCGATTAATGTTGTTAAGTCCTCAAATCCCAAAGGAAATCAACAATCTGATGGGAAGAGGAAGGGATGTGGGAAGAAATAGATAAGGGAGGGGAGGGAAATGCTAATAAACCCAATGATGACACTAGTGATGGAAAAAATAATCTAAGAAGAAGGTTAATTTCCCATGCAATTTATGTAGCGGGAATCACCTTACCCATCTTTGCCCCAAGATTCAGGATGCTCAACGCTTGTTAGCTCAGCAAGGTTCTTCTAGTTCCAAGGTTGTGCTTACCAACCATTTTCCCAAAGGGTAGGAATTACTTGTTGGTGTGAATGCTAGTACTGGAACCCCTATAGGGTGCAACCAAGATGGGGAATCTACATCGAATGTATATATGGTTAAGTTTCATGTTGATGTTTCAACTAGAGGTCATGATTATGGAGAGGCAGAACCTCGTAAGGTTAAAATTGCTTCTGAAATTCTAGAACCTCTTCATATAGAGAGGCCTACAGTTGAGTCTATACCTTGGATGGTGAAAGGCTCCTCAAAATGGTCGACTTATAAACCCAATGTGAGGGCTGCCCAAAAATATTCTATTGTTAACAATTTAGCTCAGAGCCCCTATGCTATGTTGGTGTTAGAGGTACTCCAATCGTGTCCTGCACAAAGGAGTTCTTTGCTCACTGAAATCGGAGCAATAGACCCAAAAAATTATCTGGTAATCACATTTGATATGTAAAATGTTAAAATGGGACTCCTTCATCATATGGATTTTCATATTAAATATACGTATCATAAGAAGACCATCTTGTGAACCTAGGTGATGAAGGGGCTTCCACATTGTGATGTCTATGTCCTATTGGAAATTTATCGGCTCACCTGAAGTTGTTCCCTCTCCTACTCTCTTAATTGCATTCGATGGTAATTCTCATAGCCCTCATGGGATTTTACCTGCCCTCCCTATTTGTGTAAGGGGAAAGGTGGTTAACGTGGAAGTAGAGATAGTTGATGCTAATATCAGTTATACTCTTTTGTTGGGTCACAATTAGGTTTACGCAATGGATGCCATTGTCTCATATTTATTTCGCATCCTATGTTTTCCTCATGAAGGGAGAATTGTTACGATTGATCAATTAGCCTACTCTCCCAATGACCCTAATGCATATGCTAACTCCATTGTCCCCTTGGTAAATAATACCAAGCAACCTGTCAAGAATTTAGGAGTTGGAATGTATTCTTCTTTGATGGGTACTTTTGATCTTCCATCTCATGTTGCTCATGTCAATGCCATTTCATCCTCTAGGATCATTCCTCGGCAATGTTATTTTAGAACTCATTTTCATATCCTTGAACCTTGCCCCCTCCTACTGCCACATTAGAAGAAGGGAAAGTGGGTGGAATGGCTTATCCAATATCTGCAATAGAAATTATGTATCAGTCTATTGTTAATTCTGTATATTTTGATTCCATCCCTCTCCCATCAGAGGATGTAGATGGTGATGTGGTGTTGGTCTGGACAGTTGATTCCACTCCGGCTATGGATTTCCTTGATATTATTTTACCATCCGAAGAGGCAATTCTAGAAGCAATGACTGATGTAGAAATACCATGGGATTATTTTCATCATCGATCCGATTTTCCCCCTAACTTGTGGGAAGTTGAATCAAATTTGTCTAGTCCTGTTTCTAGTGGAAGTGTTCATAAAATTTTAAACTCTTTGTCTCCATCACATCTTTTTGCCGAAGGTAGCATGTCTAATATTTCAAAAACCATTCCAGTGAACATTTCCAAGAATTCCAACACTATATAAAACATCTTCATAGGAGTTGAGTGTTCCCCTCAAGAAATCAAAATTTACACCAATCCCTTTAAACAGTTTTGGGATGTATTCACTTGGTCTCATGAGGAAATGCCTGGGATTGATCCTAGTATAGTTTAGCATGAGATTAAGACAACGCAAAGCCTATTCGGCAAAATCTTTGATCGGTTAACTCTAGGAAAGTTACGACTATCAAGGCTGAAGTAGAGAAACTTCTTAAGGCATGTTTCATCTACCATGTTCCTTTAACTGGATGGGTTTAAAATCCAGTCCCTATTGACAAAAAACAAGGAACAATCAGGGCATGATTCAATTTCAAGGATTTGAATAAAGCTTGTCCTAATGACAATTTCCCCACTCCATTTATACATCAAATTATTGACAAGTGTGCGGGAAATGAAATATTTTCCTTCATGGATAGATTTTCTGGATATAATCAAATAACGATTCATCTTGAAGATCAACATAAGACAACATTTATTTTCCCCTGGGGTATGTTTGCATATAGGAAAATGCCTTTTTGCCTTAAAAATGTTGGGGCTACTTTTCAGTGGGTTATGTCATATGCTTTCCACGACATCAAGCATATAATTGAAGCTTATTTGGATGATTTAGTTGCTCGCTCTCGCAAGAGAATGGAACATCCAAAACACCTTTGTTTAGTCTTTGAAAGATGTCATTATTATAAAATCTGGTTGAACCCTAATAAATACATTTTCGTAGTTACATCTCGTCAATTATTGGGATTAATCATCTCTAATGAAGGGATGTGTATTGATCGTTTCAAGGTTGAGGCAATACTTCAGTTCCCTCCACCGTCGAACATTCGTCAACTTCAAAGTCTCCAAGGAAAAGCAATTTTTTTTACGGAGATTCATCGTAAAATATGTTGAGATCATGAAAGGATTTATGCGTTTACTTAAGAAACGATTTCCATTCGTTTAGGATGACTTAGCTCAACGCTCATTCCATGCTTTGAGAAAGGAATTAACCTCTGCTCCTCTTTTGAGTCCACCTAATTATAGTAGATATTTCCTTTTGTACCTCGCAGTAGTAGAATCAACTATTGATATGGTTTTGGTTCAGGAAGATAATGCCCTTAGGGAGCATGTGATTTATTATCTAATTCGTGGCTTAGTTGGTCCTGAACTTTGATATTCTCATATTGAGAAATTGGCTTTAGCAACAGTTCATGTTGTTCAGTGACTCCGTCATTATATTTTGCTCAGAAAAACCTTTGTATTGGCTGACGTCAATCCATTTCAATTTGTTCTCAGTAGGCAAGTGATTAGGGGCAAATATAATAAATGGATTGTCATTTTGCAAGAGTTTGATCTCGATTTTATGTCAGCTAAGTCAAAGAAATCATTGGTATCCGCAAAATTGATTTCGGAATTTCCTTTTGAAGGAGATGTCACTTATGAAGAATCATTTCCAGATGAACATCTTTTTCTACCTCTTCACAAGATCCTTGGTATAGATACATCATTGTATATCTCCAGGCTTCGAAATTTCCTCAGACTTTTTCTAAGGATGAACGTTGAAAATTATGTCACTTGGCTAAGAATTATTTGATTATTAGTGACACTTTATACCACTGTGGGATTGATTCAATCCTTAGAATTTGTTTAACCTTAGAAGAAGTTGAGTCGGTTCTGAATGTCTACCACAATGGAGCTTGTGAATGTCATATATCTAGGCTTGCTACAGCCCAAAAAATCTTACGTGTAGGGTATTTTTGGCCTTTAATTTTTAAATATTGTATAGAAGCAGTGGAAAAAATCCATCCCTATCAAGTTTATACTCGGAAAATGCACGCTCATCCAGCTCCACTTTTTCTTATTATCAATGTAAGTCTGTTTACTAAGTGGGGTATTGATTTTACTACTTGTAACCCAGCTTCGGCTAAGGGAAACAAGTACATTAACGTAGTAGTAGACTACGTCACTAAGTGGGTTGAAGATATGCCTACTTTTAATAACGATGGTGAGACAACAACACATTTGCTTTTCAATCAAATCATTTCACGCTTCGATATTCCTAAAGATATTGTCACTGATCATGGTAGTCACTTTCATAATAAGATGATGTCTGAGTTGGCCTTGAAGTTGGGATTTCAGCAGGAGCATTCGTCTCCTTATTATCCTCAAGCTAATGGACAGGTTGAAGCCGTCAATAAATCCCTTAAGACTCTCCTGCAAAGGACAATCATTAAAGCTAAGTCCAATTGGCACATCACGCTATATCTTGCGCTAGGGGCATACTAAATGTTTGTTAATACTATTACGAGTTTCACTCCTTTTCAGTTAGTTTATGGTTTGGAATCGATCTTTCCTATAGAATGTGAGATTCTGTTGTGGCCAGCAACAACCCCCCTCGTTCAATCTAGTATCAGCCACGATACTAGAATGAATGGGGACCCTTAGTTAATTTTTGGAAAAGCAAGGATTTCATTTTGAAGTTACAAGCATACACTTAGAAAAGGTTTCTTGAATGACTTAAGCCTAAACCTGTGTTCATGAAAGCAAATCTTTAAGGTTGCATCACAAAGGAATAAGAAACACCTTCATTTCCCTTCTAAAGACCAATATGCGCACCGCCTCAGTGTTAATAACAACATCACATCGCAACATACTAGTGTCCATAAAGAAAAGCCTACAAGTCCGCCGATCTGTGATATTGCGATCGCGCGATCGCATATCATAGAAATGAGGCAGGCGAAGATTGGCAAGCATTGAATTATTGCGATCTGCGATATGGCGATCTGCGATGTTGCGATCGCTGTTGTTTGCAATTGCGCGACATGCAAGGGTACGTTGGCAATTCATAAAAGCGCCTTAGTACGAATCCTTCGGGCACGCCTCCCAAAGAAAAGCCACTTGCTATAAACTGACTTGGAATTATGCGCTTTTAATTATAGTAATAAATCAGTTGTCAGTTATTAAGTGGAATAAAGACGCGTGCCTTAATGCACATTTGCTTCACGTAAGGTGGCGTATCTGATTTATCTCTTGCATTTAAAACTCTCCCATCACCTTTCTGATCAATCTTTCCATTTCACTCATAAACTGCAGGAGCAAAGTGCGAAGGCAAAATCAGATAGAAACACTAAGCGAGATGGGGAAGAAGAACAAAGCTCAAAGCTTCGAAACAAGAGAAAATACCAAGGAGATGGCGCCCTTGTACACAGATACTGCATGCAATAAAGATGCAGGTATCTCAACATGGGAAGGCATGTATAGGCTGTTAGAAGAAGAGAACCCTAGAATAGTCAAGGTAACTGTTGCTGTCGCGGGTGCATCACGTCCTTCAGAGGCATCCCTGGAAGACCTAGCGTGTTCTTTCCTCCATAGAATAGCGGCAAGGCCGAAGATTCTACCGTATACAGACATGATCAAGTGGATTTTAGATGATGCGGAGTTGCATCATAGACAGTTCAAAGTCCAGGGACATGGGCTAGTGGGATCGTTCGCTGCTCAAGATCTGAAGCTCATGTATCATCTTCCTGAACCACAAGCGACTTATAATGTAGAGTTTGTTAGGAAATTCGCAGTGGAGAATCCGGACCTATCAGACACCACTAAGGAATGGTCAAGAAGAGATGAGTCGTTGAAAAAAGATAAGAACGGTATGTATAGCACTGGTTCCCTTACCTCTCCATATTGTTTTGCTGCAGCCATGCTCTGTAGGCTATTTGGTAAGCCCGATATCAATAAGTTTTCATCTGAATGGCTACCGTTAGTTGATGCCGCGACTAACTCTGAGATAGTGGATTGGGCCAAAATCCTTTCTGACACTCTATACACGGCAGTCCTCCACTACCGTTCTAAGAGATCCTTCTCCCAAAGGGCCTATCCTCCTTTTTATCTGTCTGCCTATATAATGGACTCTGTCTGTTATGTATCGAAATTCCCTACTATGGGTTGGAAATGGACTACCCAAGACCCATTGCCCATTCATGTCTATCATAAAGTCTTATGGGATTCCCAGTTTGCCCCTCATTTTTACCAGATTTGCCATGGGCTCATATTGCCCATACATAGAATGATATATGATAAGGACCCCCCAAGGTGCTCTCCCGAGGCCCAAATTGACATCCTCCCCATCGCGAGATGGTTTGGGGAAGAATGGTTTACCTACATTCGAGTTTTTGGAAGCACTGTACCTCCACATGTCCTACCCTTGTATGTCCCTGATAAATTGTTGGCCCGGGAAATCGCTTATCAAACTTGTTCTGAAGGCGGCTTAACCAAGGAACTAAAGGACAAAAAGAAGGCCATTTGGCCTCCATTTCCCATCACTTGTGGGGCCTTCTCTTTGTTCGATGTGGGACACGCTTTTGACGAGGTGGATAATGTGACGTGTCTTCAATTATTTAAGTTCTCATAAAGACCATTCGACCCAAATAAAGTGGCCCGGGAATTTACAACCAATGTCAAGATAAGGGTATTCTCTGGGAAGAAAGATCTGTTTGATGATCTCTTTCTGAACAAGAACTCGCTCAAGGAAGTTTTGCAAGAAGCTCAGTTAAGGTTGCCTCCAGATGACCACCGGAAATTCACGTTGTATAGAGAAAGAAGGCTGGCTAGTATCCCACTAGAAGGACTGCGAGTAGCTACTAGAGAACCGACTCCGAGCATCAGCCTCAGTGAAAACTCCAGCACTTCCAGATCTAAGTCTAGCGCCGCAAAAGAAATATTTGAACATCCTGAAGAGTCTGTGCAAAACAAAGAGGAGAACGAAGAAACAATCAAAGACACAGCTCAGTCAAGTACGATGGCTCAGCAGCAAGTTATCGCCTCACCACCAAGAGAAGTTCCCCCTCCTGTCGTCGAAACACCTCTTGTCACAGCAGAGTTGGATAAAGAATGGGAGACCTTCAATGAATTAATTAATCTTGAAGATCAAGCCCCAAAGACACCTGTGAGCAATACACAGGTGGTGCAAGAGGTCGTCTCGACCATAGTCAGTAGTGCCGCAGGAACGGAGCATCTCCCTATCGCTCCATCCTCAGAACTTCTACTCAACGTAGAAGAAATTCCTCCACTGGACGTATTCTACAGTCCCCAGCACAAAGCAGTTGTAAGGAGACAAAGAAAGAAGAGAAAACTTGAGAATGCACTGTCTCAAGATGCTGAACATCTAGATGTCTTGTGGAAAGACCCAAATAATAATCCAACCGAGAATCTCACGAAACTGTCTCAGATTGCAGGAGCATATGCTTCTGCAACTATCGACAAGGCCTCTGAAGTCCAACAACTTCTAAAAGAACATGAAAATCAAATACAACTGCTACAACAACAGTTGCAACAAGCAAATGCAAACACTGAAGCTTCCAGACAGCTCGAAAAGCTACAGGAAGACTTTCGCCAGATGCAGGTAAGTCATCAAAGAAGTCTTGAAGAAAAAGAAAAACAGCTGCAGACGGTGCAAGAAATGCATAAAGACGAACCTAAGCTGACAGAGTTCATTTCAGAGTCCATCAGCTTGAATGACCAACTATCACAGCAACAGGAATATATGGTACGTAGAATATCACAGTGGAGGCATTTTTGTGAACTAAGCGACAAGATCACCAGCCAGGTGGTGGAATTGCGAAACGACTATGACCAGACCAACAGAAGAGTAACAGAATATCTGACTTGGCAAAATGACGAGGAAGGGAAAAGAGCAGGGGCACCCAAGATTAATGAAAATCATAAGGAGCTGCTCTTTAATAAATGGGACGAACAAATCACACAGGCTGAGCAAGCAGCAGAGACAGCGGCGACACAAGCGAGCATCCTTATCGACTGTGTAAATGAAAATTTACATAGGGCCAATTTGATTTCAGAGACCACCCCGGGGTACCTACCAAGCACGTTGCAACTGGAGGCAGAATGGAGGCAGAAAGCACAGGCAAGCGGGAAAACAATCCAGGCATTGGCTAGACTAAATTGGGAAAGTTACTGGACTTACTTAGTTAAGCCGCATAGCCAATGCATGACAGTAAGATGCATCATGAACGCAGCCGAGAAGGTAGCGCCAGCTCTTATGGATGCCGTTTTCGCAGCCCAGCTAAGCACAGAAATCAGCCAGCCTACTCTTCTCAAGCCTATGCTTGACAGCTGCAACTTCAGAGACCAAATTCAGAAGTAATTTCATTTAGAATGTTGTTTTTTCCTTTTTAACTAAATTAGAAAAAGGGCGGTCATTTGAGAACCGTATCCTCAATTTTGTAACATACTATTATTAAGATTAGGTAGTAGTATTTCAACCCTTCTCATTGCATTGAAGAAGGGTCCAGAAATTTGTCAAAAACTTGTCCTCGGAACATGCACTTCTGCACCCTCAGAGGAGGTTTTGATGAATGGAAGGATCGAGATTTATTTATGTTTGCATTTTAATGTCTGCTACTGATGTTGCACTTCTGTACTCTTAGTAGATATTAGAACAAGTAGAGATAAATCATTATTGCTTGAAGTCTGTGAGTAGAAATCAGTCATAAATGGTACTTTTATCTCTTGACGAATTCCTGCTCATACTCTTAGAGTGATATACAGCTGGTATTGTTTATATGTTAATGTATGAACATATGGGTTACCATTTGGCACTTCTGTACGATGGACTTACTTATTTATGCTTGACATATGAATGATTTAATTATGCGATATGCTGTTCACAACTGTTTTGTTTAACTTCTTATGCAGAATGGTTCATCTTAAATGGTTTATATTCTTAAGATAGCTGAATAATCTTTATTACTAGTTATTATATGAAATGTTTCTAAATCGCATAATGGAAAAGATATATCCCGGGTTAGTGTAGATTATATATGTTGTTCTCATTAGATTACAATAGCTCAAAGTCAGTTTGCAAGTTAGATTTAAATTAGTTTTAGAATGCTTCCAGAATCAACATAATCAAACTCTACACACACACACACATCCCATGCATCGGGAAGCTGGTCCCGTTACCCCCAGTCGGACCCGCTACTCCAAACGGGCAAGGAGCCGCCAAACAGGTTCCGGACCGGGTGGGTATCCCCCTTGTTGTTGACCCGATTTCAGGGCCCTCAACGGATTCCATCTCTTAAGTTAGTAGTCTAGCTTCTTCCAGACACCTCAAGTCTTGAAGAGTGCCTTATTCATTTGGAACATCTTGATGAGCAACGTCAAGATGCAGCGATAATGAATGAGGCCCATAAGAAAAGAGTCAAAATTCAGTATGCCAAGTCAGTATGACCTAGGGTTTTTTCTGAAGGTGGCCCTTTATTGGTCTATGACAAAGATAAAGACACCTTGGGGAAAGAAAATTCAAACCTGTGTGGTACAATCCTTTCATCATTAAAAGGGTTTTGAAGAAGGGCACATATGAATTGGTTGATTTTGAGGGAAATGTGTTTTCGGAGCCTATAAATGGTGTCTATCTGAAGAAGTATTATGCCTGGGCTTTGGCCTAACATTTGCTTTGTTTTGTAAATAGTGTACGTAGTTTTAGTTTCTGTCTATAGGTGTCATGGTGATGATGATATTTTCAATCTGCTTTGGCAAGCTTCAATGGATCATTTGATGCATTTAGGATTCATAGATGGTGCTATTAGGCATACTTGGAATTTAGCTTCCACCGCTTAGGTAATACATTATCCATATGGTCAGTTGTTGGTCGCAAGAGGCATATGTATCAGTCTGAATTCTAATAATACGGCTAAATATAGTGTCGTTATTAATTTACTATATGAAGCAATATCTTATGGTATTGAATCATTAGTGGTTTATTTGGATTCACAACTGGTTGTGTCTCAATTAAATAATGTTTATCGTGTGAGAGATCCTTCATTACATCATCAATTTTTGAGAGTGAGATTATTACAAAGATCATTCACTTTTATTACTTTCATTCACATTCCACGATCAGATAATGCATTTGTTGATTCTATAGCTAACCAAGCATTGGATTGGCATATTAATCATTCATCACATTAAATTGAAATATAAAAAATCATTTGTATATATGATCAAATCGCTGTGAAATATCTATATATAGATAGATATAATATGTCAAAATGTTACAAAATGTGGACAAATGTCCTACAAAATTAGGGCTTAAGCTCAATCATGTCCATATATCAAAAAGATCAGTCATATAAAATATAAGTCTGTGGGCCTTGCCCTGGATGAGCATCCCGGTAAAAGATGATAGAATTCGCCACTCATCAGAAGAGTCGCACCCATTCTCATGGTACTCCAACCATTTGTCTTTGTATAGCCTCAGGAAGATCCTCTATTGCTGCCATTGGAACTGGGTAAGTCAAACTTTCCAAATTCCTCTCAACAGTATGGAGCACTCTCTCAAACTCAGCTGTTATTCTCTTCACATCTCTGTCACGACGCATGTGCCTCGGTAGACCCTCAGGTCTCACTAGTCCAATATTTGTATCATGATCATTTAATCTTGTGAGATTTTGGTTTCACAGAAAAAATAATTTGAATTTCTTGAGATTATATTCAAAAATCCAAAAAAATCAAATATGTTAAAAAATTAAAACTTACAAATGTTGCCCCATGCAGCTCCTTTTGGAAGTACTAGATCCTGGTCCAATTGGAAGTCTAATATTACATTAGGGTAATACTCTATGGCCACGACTTGTTGCTCACACCAGTGGAAGAACTCGTCATCAAAGCCCGCCTGAGTGAATTCGCCTCTGCCAAGTCACTTGATCAGATCTGCCAATCTAGCCATCCTGGGATCTTTATGACTGTTGATGGTTGTAGCTACTCTGGGTCGAACCATCGGAACTCGCTCAAAGAAAAATGAGCATAGGATGGTGCCATAGACAAAATTCTTCATCTTTCCCCATCTTACTAATGTTAATTATTTTTTCATATTGGTTAAGAGCGTTGTGCACCAATCATATACTACTGGTTTCAGGCATTCCACTGCCATAAACATATATGGTCGAGAAGCCTGATGTAATGAAGCAGAACCTACTATCCTGGAAATAGTAAATAAAATTATCTTGATAGGCAGGCTTGTGATTTCTTTAATCAGGACTTGTGATCCAACCTTCTCAGTATCCGATGTGCAATACACAACAATGTAGTCAACAATATTGAGGCCTCCATGGGCCTTCCCTTTCAGATCTACTGCTTCTCCCCTCTGGGAAAGTCCTGTTATGAAGTATATATCCTCTACTTCGATCTGTAAGGGCATATCGTCTATGATGAATTGTTCTTGCTCTGGGTCTCAGTAATGAATCAACATTTCCAACAATTGATTATGAGTTCTCATGTTGGGCATCATGAAGAATTTGAGCAATCTACAATTTTTTAATCCATCCAATGAATCTTGATCATCTAATACTTGATTATCAATTTCATTGTGCTCTCTCTCTCTCTCCAAATGATCGAAATCCTGGAAAATAAAAGGTTTTCAATTGTTAGAAATCTTGTTTTTCATCTTCACTCTGTGCCTAAGCAATTTTTATAAGAGACAGTTGTGTACATACACGGCTTTCCCTTAATAAAATCGCGTATAGGGTTTTCTATGTGCGGATTTAAAAACGCCCAATCCACGTACACGCGTAATGGTTTTTGAAAACAAAAAATTCTTCATAATTTGGGATTAATCTATCAAAATTCTAGATCAAATGGACAATATTAAGGTTATGAATGTCCCGTGAGCATCTGTGAGGATTGTACTGAGAGCAGGCTAGCTGTGAGAGCTAAGGCTTTGTATAATTCCTATCTATTTCCACCATGTATGATAATACAATAGTGTGGGGTTTTTAGCTGAGGCTTTCCCCAAAGTATTTTCATGTGTATTGTGCCATTGATTCTTCTTCTTCTGGTTATATTGTTCAGCTCGATCTTTAAGCCTCCACAAATTTATAGTAGAAGTAGGTTATAGTATTCTGCTTTGATTTATACTGCATTATTGGGTTAACCTACACAGATTTTCTACATGGTATCAGAGTTGCATTTGTAGAAATTTTCTACATGCTACTAGAACTATGAACAGTATACTGAGAAGAGAAGTCGAAGTTTGAATTTCGGGATTTGTGACACAAGTAAGTTCCCTCTGCGAACAGAGGCAACCCCTCTAGCCCTAGAGTGGGTCTAGTCACTACACAGACAATACCAAAGCAAATTTCCTTAGAAATTTGGTGTTATGAAGGCCTACCTTCAATCCGATGTTCGATGAAGTCCTTGTCGTGTTGCTCCAGCTCTTGTTCTTCTAGTCACTCATACCTGAAAACAACATGTAGAGAAACACCACAAACGCAATAGAAAACGACCAAACAATCTACTTGAAGAGTCAAGGAACCTCAAGCTATCGACATACAATTTAACGCACGATATAGGAAACAAGCTATTGATTTGTATTAATATAAATCAAAGTAAAACTTACAACCGAGCCTTGACATCGTAAGCCTCCTTGAAGGGTCATGTCAGCATGTCTCCATAAGCATTTACTTGGAAACCGTCTCCCAAGGGAACATATGACTCTCTCTTCTGTCCAAAGGGTTAATGCTAGAAAGCTCTCAAGCCAACTCTACTCAAGCATCTCTCAAATCAAAATACAAATGAGGCTACTTCCACACTCCAATAACACTCTCTACCTCTACTCCTCTCTTAAAAACTTGAAACTATCAAATTACATCTAGCTATCATCCAATTACATCTAAGCTATCTGATATCATTCATGGAGGAGATATTTCTAAGAGGGAGAGGTCCCATAAGAGAAGGAAGGAAGATCTTAAAAAGGTGGAACAACTATCCTAGAGGAGAGAGGCGAGCTCAACTGACCCAACAACTAGCCCTAAGACCGCCCATGAAGCAATTCATCTCGAAGTTTCGACGAGTTGTTGAAAAACTTGCCAAATCTAGCTCGTCGCAAGTGCAATATAGGGACAGAGCGAAGACTCTGCTAGGGCTAGTGTTAACTTGACCATCTTCTGAGGGGGATAACTTCTGACTCACGATGACCTAGAAACTTAGGTAAAAAGGGGTCTTCTTCAGTGATAATGAATTGAGACATTCTCCCTGAGATTGCAAGGAAGGTAATGACACATAATTGGTAACATGAGACAGCACAAATGTCAATAACATGGACCGGCAGTATTTGGGATTAGGGAATGCAGAGTTGGTGACAAATTATTGTGTAACAGATGCCCCCTAAAGCATGAAGGCCGAGAGAGTGGGAGGGGTGAATGCTTTACGAATCCATAACCGAAACAAAACAGCCTCACGGAGAACCTGCAGACGCAAGTACCACTGATATCTCTAATACATGAGTTCATAGTGAAAGGAAATACATGTGCATAAGGCATGAGCGCAGCCATCCAGAAGATAAATATAAATGGTCTGTGGTATGGACACATCCATCCAATCAGAAAGACCACAAAAAATACTCAAGTATGGTCGCAGCCATCCAATCAAAAGAGTCATGTATAAATCAATCCATGCAACCTGGACTTGTGTAATCTGAGCCCAGGGTCTTGAATCCCAACCTGACCATTGTACAATTTCTAATATGCGAATAGATGTGTTGAAGTCAAGCACACTAGAAAATCACTTGATTACCGGCCAATGATGTGAACCGTTAACAAGCGTGAGAGAGACCACCAGTAATGTCAATGGTTCTCAAGGTACTACTAGTACAATCCACAAAGTGTGAAGAATGATCTAGAGTCGAACACTTGTGAAATCACTCGATCGAAGACTAATGATGCAAGTCTGTCGTCGAATGCGAAGAACTTGCCATTGAGGCATGCAAGCTCCAAGGTACCAGAAAGGAGTCTCTAGGTCAACTTCTCGGATAATGAGCTGAAGTCGACAGGAAGCGACTGGTCGAAGGAGGGCCATAATGTTTCCCACATCATTGATGCAAGACAAAGGAACAAGATCATTGTGAATGAGACAGAGAATCTGAGGAAGGTGTGTAAGGCTACAAATTGTAGAAGGATTAAGCTCTTGAACATATCGGCGACACAACTCCGGAATTTGGCAGCATTTTGGTACCAAGGGATCAAAGGTCATGACGATGCAGCAGGGATCTGATGAAACGAGGCAAAATGAATAACCCAAAACCCGGAAGGCCAACGATAGAATGAGGATATCCCAACCCGACACGAAGTAGAAAGAGTGTCGATGTCCAAGAGCGACAGGCTGTCGTAATAACTAATATAATCAACAGAATGTTTTCAAATTTTCCCCCACCATTTGTGGTGAGTACCCCAATTATTTTTGAAACACAAGCTTGAAGGGGATAGCATATGCTTGTAATGTAAGCTCATCCTTCGGACGTATCCGACCTAATGGTTTTTAACGAGCTTTAGGAAGGATAAGCTCGATCTCGTCATGGTGACAAGTCCAATGTCGTCAAGGTTTAACGAGTCTGACATAGGTAAAACTCATAGTCTTTTTCATGTTTAGAGAGCTTGAAAAAGACACAGAAAAGAAAACTCCAAAGGTCCCTTTTCGTAAATTTGTCCCTCGAACCCGAAAAGGTAGAAAATAATATCCAAGGGAACCTATTGACCATGAAATAACAACCTATACCTTTTTCATAAATAATCTATCCCAGCCCGAAAAAGGCGTAAACGTATACTAGGTAGATGATGCTTCGGAGCCTTTAACGAGTTCAAAGCAACAAGAGCTCGACGATCTTTTCATGTTTCAAGAGTAAAAAAAGAGCTTAAAGATGACTCCAAGAGGGACTTTTTTGTGTTTTACCGAGTCTGAAAAAGTATAAAATATAACTCGCAGGGTAGTCACCAGGGTTTATGAAACCTGTTGCTGCACAAAAACAAGTGTAAGATCCATCTTTGATATAAAAATACGTGAAATAGACAAAAACCCTAATTTACAAACCCTAATTTGACCAAAAAGGCTTATAAAAGAGTCATTTGGTAAAAATCAAATTACTTTTCACCATTTTACCTCAGAGTGAAAAATTTACCCTTGTGCATTCGAAATTTCAACAGTCGACTGGAGAAAGATCAACAAATTCGTCAGGTCCAGGTAGGATCTAATCAATTTCTTACATATTTACATAGATAATACTTCGTTTTTTTATGGTATTAGCCGCCTCCAAGGAAGGATTTAGGGTCGACATATTTGCGGCGGTCGTTGCAAGTCGCCAGCTCGAGATTGTGACGACCCAAAATCTTCCACGGGGAGAAAATGGGGTCTTCGCAACTGTACACGGAAAAGTTGCAAAGATCCTAATTTTTCCGAACGATTGATTTTGGCTCGGCGCACCTGTTTGCGCGCTGAGTGCCGATTCTTAATATTTCTCAAAACTTAAAGCCATTTCCTTGGATTTTAAATACAAGCAAAGTACTTATAATCCTTTATGTGTGTGTGCAGGAAGAAAAATGGTGATTGAGTGGAAAGAACGAGAGCATAGTGGTGATGATGAATTAGCCATGGGAGACCAAAATTGCCTGGACGTGCTTCGGAACTGTGGTCTACGGAAATTTTTCATGGTGCATAGTCTGAGGGCACAACCGGACTTACTCCAATATCTAGTTGGAGCGTGGGATCTGAATGAGGCTAAGTTCAACATCCGAGGGCAAGAGTTGGAGATTGAGGCAGCAGACATTTACTTCTTGATAGGGTTGTCACGGAGGGGGGAAAGGCCCCACATGACCGGGACTCAGATCATTGGAGAAACTATGGACATGATGATGGGAAGACTGTGTCCAGAGGCAGAGAAGTCAGATAAGGTGTTAGGTACCTATAATACTAGTGATTACCCCATTACTATTTTATTTATATCCCTTATTAATATTGTTGTGCCCCTATGGTCCCCATATTGTTATTATTGTGCCCCATAGAATCCCTCTATTGTTATTCTTGTGCCTTTATATTATTATTGTTAAGTCGGCTGGGTTATATTGTGACTCCTTAGACTCCTATATATAGAAAGGAGGTTTTGTCAATTGAATCATCAAAGAATCATTCATTTGTATAATATAAAGGAGGTTGCCCCCTCGAAGAAGCTGAATTCCAAGGCGTTAATCAATCTCTTTTGTCTTTTTGTGAGCTGGTTTCATAACATTTGGTATCAAAGCTTTGGATTCTAAGGTTTCGCTGCTTCAAATAGGTCATCGTGGCATTTTAACTATAGCTATTTTTGCGACGTTTCAGGAAAAAAAACAAAAAACAAAAACAAAAAACAAAAAACAAAAAAAAAAAACAAAAACAAAAACAAAAAACAAAACAAAAAAAAAAAAAAAAAAAACAAAAACAAAAACAAAACAAAACAAAAAAACAAAAAACAAAAAAACAAAAACAAAACAAAAAAAAAACAAAAAACAAAAACAAAAACAAAAACAAAAAAACAAAAAACAAAACAAAACAAAAAAAAAAAAAAAAAAACAAACAAACAAACAAACAAACAAACAAAAACAAAAAAACAAAACAAAAAAAAAAAACAAAAAAAAAAAAAACAAAAACCAAAAAACAAAAAAACCAAAAAACAAAAAAAAAAAAAAAAAAACAATAACAACAAAACAAAAAACAAAAAAAACAAAACAAACATACAAAAAAAACAAAAACCCATTTGAGACGAAATCGCAGTGAACCTTAGGTCCGAATTTTAGAGCTTTTCGCACTATATTTGTGGAGATATAATCTGAGGAATTTGGTCTTTTTGCAGACTCCTGAATTACATTCCAAACAGGTGACCTGGGGAAAATCATCATAACTTTCTCTCTGAGCATCAGATTGAAGTTTCGTAAGAAGGTACAAAAATAGGATAGACTATAGTTTCTTGTATATATTTTTCAGAGCCAAAGGTTGAAACAAGGACACGTGGCATGTCGTACAAGTTCACTCTACTGAACTAGTCTATAATCGGGTCACTGTGGGAGATTTGGCATAACTCTTCCTTGGAGAATCCAATTTGGATCAGACTGGTGGCATTTGAAAGAGGACATAGATGGCTACTGCAGGGCACAATTTCAGAAATGGATGATCCGAAATTACAAAGATACATCAGAGGCAATATCGAGCTCCTACAAAGTGAAAAAAGGTGTGTAGATTTTTTTAAATTTTTGCTTAAGCTTGGTTTGAAAAATTATTTTGAAGGAATTCAAAGGGCATATTAGAGTATTATTATCAGTAACTGATGCCCCAAGGAAAGAAAATTCAAACACCTAGTAAGAAACCTGAAAGCTCTAGCATGACTCATGAAGAAGAAGAAGAAATGCTACATGATATATCAAAATTACAATACCAAGTGCAACAAATGTCACTCTCACAAATGCTAACAGAAGCTAAGATAAATGGCGTGGAATCTAAGATAAAGGGTGCGGAAGCTAAGATGAATGGCGTGGAAGCTAAGATGGAGGATTTGAAGACATATTTGAAGACTACTACTATCAGAGACTTGTCTCAAGATAGTAGCAATCTTAGGAATTAAAGCTCAATATTGCTACTATCAGAGACTTGTCCCTCCGTGTCCTCCTCTCGACCATCACTAGAGAAGCTAGCTCACAGGTCCCACATGAGGCCACCAAAACCCAACTTCGGATGGCAGTCAACTGTATGGATGTCTTCAACTGGGCCGAGGCCGTGGTTGATAACATGAAACGACAATTAACAAAGTGTTAGCTAGGGGATGTAAAACAATTCGGGTATGGTTCCATCCTGGTATCATTCATCCTTGAGTGCCTTCCTATCTTTCAAAGAAAGGAAGCAGTCATAGCATGGTCGACTCCCACGGGAGCCATGGAAGACTCGATGGGCGCTGCTAATGCCCCGAGGAGGTGGGGGTCAACACATGTCATGGAGACCAGAGTTTTTCCAATGGTTGGATCACCAGCTTGTCATTGTCGAGGACTGGGCATACGCTGGGATAGATTTCAGGGGTGATCCAGAGTTAATACTCCCCCATGGGGAACAATGGGACCATAGAGGTAACAAATTTTAATTTTTAAATATTTTGTATTTTCTTTTTATCATTTTTTATATATGTTCTTATCGCTATGTTTCAATCTTGCAGATGTTGGGCCAGAAAGGCCTTCAGGTTTGTCTCCGATTACTCAGAGAGTTGAGCGGGAGTTTGAGATTCCCCCTCCTGGTGGAGATGTAGAGGACGAGATCACTCGTGACCTGGAGGGATTGACAGAGGGGATCCCTCACTACGCGAGATTCAAGGATGTCCCTCAACAGTATCAATGACACACAACAGGGGTGTCGAGCAGGATTCACCAACTTCTCAGATGTGTGGTCCGAGCAGTCATGTGTTATAGAGAGCACCATGCAGATTAGACTCCTAGGTTTAATTTCTGCCATTTTTGAAAGACATGTTGTCTTGTGATGTAACCGAACACATATTTTTTGAGCACTGCGATGTGCAACACTGATATACATATATATACCTATGTTTTTTGCTATATTGACTTATTATGTCTTTAATGATTTACTTTCATAAATGTCGCAAATGTCTATCTAATACATGATTTGACAATGCATCAATTAATGTATTTAGTCTTCTAAGAATGTGTCGATATGTAATATAATCAAAATTCCTTTCTAGTAAATGAACACGTAAATACAACCTTAAAATTTGAGGATTTCTGACGGAATAGCACCCGTTGAGTTGAAGAACAACAAGCTGGGAATCTAGATTCACAATCAATGCACGAATATTGAGGACAACAGCCTCAGCCAGTAATTCAATGACTGCACTATATTCAGCGACATCGTTTGTGGTACATCGTAGACAAACACCTTGAAGATCCACCAACTCACTGTGAGGATCATAGATAAAACATGCCGCGGAGGAAAGATTTTGAGTATTGCAACAAGCACCATCAGAGAAACCGACATAAGGTGCGATAGACATCTGCATAAGAAGCAAAAGGGACACAATAAGCAGCAAACACTTACACACCAAGCCAAACATGTACAAAATGAAAAACACACTTATGTACACAACAATGCATGTAAGACTCATGCATAGTATTTCTTAAGATAAAGCCCATTTCGGGGCTTATCTAAAGGGTTTCCTTCGTAATCAATTAGCTCGTAAGCCCCTTTTTCCAACACTCGTTTGAAAATATAGGGCCCATGCCACATGGGTTCAAATTTGCATGCCCCCAGCTTGTCATTAGCTTGATCATACAACAGGACTAAATCTCCCTCCGTGAAGGAACATGGGTTGACCGTTTAATCGAAGTGAATTTTAACTCTCTTCTTTTGTGCTTCAATGACTAAAGAAGAAAGTCGACAAGTCTCGTCAAGCCGTTCTAAATAAATAAGGCGTTCTTCCACTGGAGTAGTATTTAGGAGCAATTTGATAGCTAATGAGAGAAGGGATTTCGCATTCAATCGGAAGGGTAGCTTCTAGACCATAAACAAGTTGAAATGGTGTGAATCAGGTTGCATCCTTAACCAAGGTACGGTAGGCCCATAAGGCAGAAAACAACATCAAATGCCAGTTGGACTTGTGCATTCCAATGGTACACTAAAGCATAGTAACCAACACTTTGTTTACTGCCTTGACTTGGCCATTGGCCTGAGAGTAATAAGGTGTCGAACTATGTTGACGCAAGCTTAACTGGGTTGTCAACTCAGTCATCATATAACCACAGAAATGGGAACCATGATCAGTGATGATAGCCTAAGGGACTCTGAACTAGGTAATCACATGATTGAACATGAATTGCGCAACTGTCTTACCGTGGTTAGACAATGTAGGCATTGCTTCGGCCCATTTCGTAAAATAATCGACGACAATGATGATATAACCATGCCTCTCGGCCAAGCGAGGGTTACAGATCATAAAATCAATGCCCCATTTAGCAAAATGGTCGATGGTAATTACAGGATGCAAAAGGGAAGGTGGCGCACGCATCTTCCGCTGGTAAATTTGACACGCGTGACAGGAGCGGACAGCTAGAATGCAATCCTTGAAGATGGAGGGCCAAAAGTAACCAGCACGAAGAATCTTTTGGGCAGTAGCATAACCAGACATATGACCGCCACAGGCACCAGAGTGGCAGTCATTTAAGACTTTTTCAGCTTCCTCGAAAGTCAGACAATGACGGAGAACTAAATTAATGCCGAGATGGTATAAAGTGCCCCCAACAATACGATAGGGCTGAGAATGGTGACAAATGCATTGTCGAGCATCCTTAGACAAATCAGGGTGGAATGAAGACGTCTGGAGGTAAACAATAATGTCATCGTACAAGGGATCGAGGGTACTAATCAAGAAAAGCGTGTCATCCAAAATGCGGTCCTCTATTCGAGAGGGAGCGGAAGCAGATGGTAATGAGCAAAGAAACTCAGTGAAGACTAGTGACTTCTTAGACTTGGCAGTGGTAAACTCCAAATCAAACTCCTGAAGGATAACAATCCATTTGGAGAATTTGCCCCCAGCAATTGATGTGATAGAATGTATGTCATGGGGTTGCAATCTGGAATCACGGTCGTCGTGCACAACAAAATATAATGACAAAAGCGTTGGACAACCTGAACAGCTTCCAAGGCTAGCTTCTCGACATAAGCATAGTGAGTCTCGATGTCAAGAAGGTTGCGGCTAAGATAATATATGACGTGCTCGGAACCATCATCGTCGTCTTGGACCAAAACCATACCAATGGTACTATTAGCGGCAGCGATATAAAGCGAATAATCACGATGGTAGTCGGGTGGACACAACAAGGGAGCAGAAACAAGAAGTGTCTTGAGTTTCTTGAATGACCTTTGGGCTATGTCATACCAAATAAATGGAGTGTCACGCTTAAGGAGATGCATGTAACCTTTAGCAATCTCGGCATAGTTAGGGATAAAACGACGTAGGAAATTGGCCTTCCCCTACAAACTCTGCAACTGATGCAAAGAAGCAAGAGGCAGGAGATTCATAATAGCTTCGACCTTGAGGGAATCGAGACGAATACCCTCCTTAGAAATGACAAACCCAAGAATTCTGGCAGATTCGACGCAGAAGACGCACTTATGCAAATTGAGACGAATACCCTCCTTAGAAATGACAAACCCAAGAAGTCTATCGGATTCGACGCAGAAGACACACTTATGAAAATTGATACGAATATGGTAATGTCTATAGCGAAGAAAAATTTGGTAGAGGTGGTTCGGATGGTCTGTGCGTTTAGCTGAATGAGCCTGAAGATCATCCAAAAAAGGCTGAACAATGTGTCGGATGTCATGAAAAGCATAGGACATTGCTCGCTAGAAAGTTGCACCAGCATTCTTCAAGCCAAAAGGGAGATTTTTGTAAGCAAAAGTACCCCACAGATAGATGAAGGCAGTTTTGTGCTGATCGGCAGGCAAAATATTGATCTGGTTGTAACCAGAAAAGCCATCCATAAAAGAGAATATCTCACTCCCAGCATAGTCGTCGATAAGCTGGTCAATAAAGGGAGTAGGATAGTTATCTTTCAGACATGCGCAATTGATGTCACGATAATCAACACAAACCCTAATAGTGGCTTGCTTTTTTGTCACAGGGACAATGTTAGATACCCAGTCTATCAGTGGGATAGGGTAAATAAACCCTGCCTTGAGAATTTTTTCAACCTCTCCTTTAATGGCAGCGGCCTTTCTCGGGTGCACGGGACATAAACGTTGACGAATTGGTTTTGCACTAGGATACGTAGGTATCTCGTGTACCACAATACTCAGATCAATACCAGGAATTTCTTCATATGACTAGGCGAACACTTCGCAAAACTCATGGAAAAGGTCGGCGTAAAGCTGGATCTCCTCAGGAGAACAAGTAACTCCAATGTGAATATTTTCAACAATCCATGGTTTAACAGAGATGTCGATGGGCATGGTTTGCGTAATATTCCCCATATTCCCCTTAGAAAAACCTCATGAGTCAAGATGGGCATCTGAAGCAGCTGAGAAGGAACACAGGAAGCAAACTTACCTAGACATGCAGTCATGGCCCCATGGCTTGGGAGAAACGAGGAACGATGATGATTATCGAGCCAAGGAGGATCCTCAAAAGACACAGTCTCAAGAATCGCATCATCAAAAGGAAATTTCTCTTGTAACGGATCCAGAGAAGCAATATCTCCAAGCCAAGGGGATTGCACATACGTGTCAAGAGATCTACTCGAAGGAGTAGAATCAGAAGATGAAACCGAAGTCGAAACAATTTCAACATAGTTGAGCTCTGTAGGGCTCAACGTCATAACCTCACCTCATGAATCCACCTGATCGAGGGGGGGAATCACCCAGGGATCAGGATAGATAGGGATCATATTAACAGAGGCGACATTATGAGGTGGGAGTGAAAAAACACCCATAAGGGCAGAATCTTTAAAGAGTCTAGCACCCACACTCTCATAGGGAATACTGGTATGCTCCACAAACAGAACATTTCCATCCAAGGAAGAAGAATATAAGAAAGACAACTAATCAACCGTGACAATTTTCCCTTGATGAGGAAAACAGAGTACATGAAATAATGACAAAGCCATGGCACGCATAATGTACATCCAACTTCGACCCAACAAAAGGTTGTAAGTCATATTAGCGTCAACAACTTCGACTTCGACATTGACTGTCTCCCTTCCAAGGTGATAGACAAGCGCGAGAGAATACCAAATGGACGAGAATTTCTTCCATCAAAGGCTTCCAAGGTATTAGGAGATTGACTCAAAGACAGGAAACTGATGGCCCTCCAACAAGCAACAGACATGATGCAAGTTGAGGCACCTTCATCAATAACAGTACGATGAATATTCTTCGAGTTAATGATGACTTAAATGAGAAAAGCGATTTGATGAGGCAATCGCAGCACATGGTTTTCAATATCGAATGTAATTAACTCTGAATCAGCTGGATCAATGCCACCAATGGCGGATAACAGAGACTTCCGTTGGGGGGGGAAACTCTAGAGAACTTCCAAGGTGGACATAGCCGAAGGAGCCTGGGCTAAGTCTTCGACAATACTATAATGCTACGTGGCACGAGCATTGGGGTTATAGGAATATTTCTCGAGAACTCCCTTAGTAGGAGGTCTAATGACAGACTCGGTGCTAGGTTGTTCAATATGAAGAGGGCCAAAACCAGACGAAGGAACGTTAGAAGGTACTTCAGGTTCCTTGCCGGTGGATGGAGCATATTCTTTTGATCGAGCACTCACATGAATGAGGATAGTCCCAGACATAAAAACCTGGGAGCCAAAAGTGGAAGAGGACTGAGGTTGATCGAACACCATTTGAGTTTGCTAGGAGGGAAAAGGCTCTTTAAGTACAACAGGAGTTCCCAAAGTCCCCTAAAGCAAATGACTAACCTCAGACCATCTAGGACAGTCTTAGGTGTAGTGATCCTCGTCACAAATAAGACAAGGATACTTAGGTTTGCATTTAGAACCATCATCGTCAGGAGTCTTAGGAGGATCTTGCTTCGGTGCATCAGCCTTATTTTTACCTTTCCCCTTCTTCTTACCTTTTGAAGTTTTCTCTGCCACGATGGACTTAACGACATTGAATTCTGAGGTTTTCCCAGTATTAGATGCAAACTGAGAAGCATTTTCACTAGGAGTAGTAGGTTTTTGCTTCGCAGGAGTCGTGGAAGACTTTCGAGAAGATTGAGCAACGGAACCAATAACACCATCGACGGAAGGCATCGACGGGGCTTTAGAAGTTCCAGGTCACGGAGCATCAGGTAAGACATCATAAAGCATGCCAAATTGGGAATAGACCAAATCAAGATACTGAGCACGCGCGATAGCTTGCTCTTCAGTAACACATGCCCCCATAGCAATATCTCGGGCTATCAGACCGACAAAAGAGGTAGTAAACTAGTCAGTCAGAAGCTGATCAGGGATCCAAAACTTAATCAAACGACACCGCCTTCTCCATTCATGAATATGATCGGAGATGTGGGTAGTTGTGTCTTGTTTCAAAGAAGTAAGGAGATGTGTTCCTGTTTCATAGCGAATCGGTAACTAAAAATGGGTAAGAAATGCCATCGTAAGAGAATTGAAGTCTTGGAAAGTTCCACGAGTGAGTTCAATATACCATTTCACAGCGAAACTAGTAAGAGTCCTTTGAAAAAGACGGAGATAGATAGAATCGTCAAGCCATGAGTTAGATGAGCACCAAAGGTGATAAGTCATAACATGCGCTTGGGGATCCTCTCCAGATTTGCCATCGAATTTAGGACAATCACCGGGAATCTTGGTTGGAACTGGTGGCCAATATGGATTATGAAGTATAGGGTCATTCGTCAACTTGGACACATCGGGCAGTTCCAAAGTCGCAAGAAAAGGTAATTGAGGGTTAAAGGACATCATGGGCCTTTGATAAGGGCCAGTGTTAGGGTTCCAACCAGAGCCTTGTTTCCCCCATGGATTTTGTCCATAAGGGTTATAGTTGGGCGGATTAATGCCATAACCTGGTTGTTGACCCGGATTTTGACTGCCAGCAAACCATTGGTTACCAGCTTGACCAACAGGGGCAGCATATGGCTGCTGAAAATTCTGATAAGGATTAACCTGAGGTTGCTGATAGTTCTGATACGGAGCACCCTAAGGTTGCCCTTGGGGTTGCTGAGGTACTTGGAGACCGTATTGCGGCTGAGGTCCAAACTGTGCCTGGGGCCCAGGTTGCATTTGATAAACAGGTTGGGCTTGGAATCCAACTTGAGTTTGGGGACTGGGTTGAGCTTGGAGTCCAGCCTGAGTCTGGAGACTGGGTTGAGCTTGGGAACCAGCTTGAATCTGAGTGCCTAGTTGACTAAGAGTTGGATTGACTTGACGAGACTGATGTCCTTATTGGAACTGGGGCTGACCCAACTGACCAGAAGATTGGCCTTGTTGGAACTGAGGTTTCCCTATCTGCCCAGAAGGTTGACCTTGTTGAAAATGAGGCTATCCTACTTGACTAGAGGGTTGTCCTTGCTGGGCAACAGGTTGGGTTTGCTGGAATTGAGGCTGACCTGGCTAACCAGAAGGTTGCCTTGAATAAACAAAGGAGGAACCTGTGGAGGCCAAAGGTTGTCCCTAAAAGGGTTGTCCTTGCAAGCCTGAAGGTTGTCCTTGAAAAGGTTGCCCTTGCAAACCCGAAGGTTGCCCTTGAAAAGGTTGTCCTTGCGGGCCATGGTAGGTAGTGTGATTCCAGGCAACTGAAAGCGGAACGTAATTCTCAACTGGGACCCCCGGAGGAAGAGACCCAATGTAATAAATATGAGCTCCACGGTGATCATAGTAGTGCGGAGGGTTATGCAGAACGGACAATGGTTGAGAACCTAAAGGGTTATGAGTCGGATTTTGGAGAGCAAACAGGTACTGCTCATATGACAATCCCACCGAAATGGAATTCGAAGAGATTGGTACATTACCCGTAGGTTGACCGACTCCAGAAACCAAAGGTGAAGGACCGTTGCCAGCGGGTCCGGACGATATCCCAGTAACAATAGTAATTACCAAAGATGCGGTAACCACACTAACAGAAGGGGCTGTGGATGCCACACACACGGTGGGCATTGATGGAACGAATGTAACGGATGTAACCTACATCTGAGGTATGGAAGTCAGGGCCAACTGAGCAGACATGAAAGGTTCGGAAGACGGAATGGTAGTACGAGACCACATAGAGCTCTGATGCAGAGATGTAGAACCAAGTATGTCAGCCAGAGCATGATAGCGAAGTGGCAACAACACATTTGGAGCAGTGTGGAAAGGAAAACCTTCCGAGGGAAACTGATGTTCCCCGGTCGACACAAGGCTCTCTTGACTGCTAATGGGACTTGACTCATCCATGTCGGAAGTGGCCATCGGAATCGAAGCACCAGGAGGAGTAGACAGGAATTCCTCGTCTAAAAATTCCCAAACGGTGGGACGAGTCCAATCGATATCAAAAGGTTCCTCACCCGGAGCTCGAGAATCAAGAAGTTGAACACTAGCGACAATAGGAAGAGTACCAGTAACAGATGGTACCTCAGAAGAGATAGGAGAAAGGGGCTCTCTGTCACCTGGCAGGGACGATGGATTCGGTGAGTCCGCCAGGATGGCCTAACTCAAAAGTCTGGGAGAAAAGATATAATCAATAGGGTTGCAAAAAATCTTCCAAGATGTGATCACGATGTGGCCAAGATTAATAGGTAAAATGTTATCGCGGACAAATAAATTTTATGACACTAGAACAAAACATTGCCTTTTCATGTTTAAAGAGTCGAGAAAAAGGACAAAAGATGACTCTAGTCACCTTCGAAGTTTAATGAGCCTGAAAGGACAAGTGCTCAGATGATCCTTTTACTTTTAAAGAGTCGAAAAGGAACGAAAGTGACTACCCTGGAATTCTAGGCAAGAGGTTTACTAGACAAATCGTAAAACTGCATATACACCTTGGTAATAAAATGAAAGGGAAATGACCAAGGACTTTCTGTACGATAGTCAATCTTCCCGAATGTTGTGTTTGGTGTGTTACGACTCGTAAGGCGGTAAACTCAGATTCCTATGGATAACAGGATGATAACCTAGTGGGGTCTCCCAATATATACACGACGGTATAGGGAGCACAAATCTGTACTAGCATCTATTGTATCACAAAAGGAGTAATCACCAAACCTTACTGAAAACAATAGGGGCTAGGTTTAACGACGTCGGAACATGTCTCTAGCCTAGATCTCTAGATGTGTGAGCATTAGGTTCCAATGCATTTTTAAGTTCATTCAATAAATTTTAACAGTTAATCTTGAATTAAGTCTCGGTTTTAAGGCCCTATCGAATGTATCTTTAACACTCCTAGAATGCAACTAAATGAGAAAAAAGACCATTATCGTTGGATGAACAACTAGCTAAGGAAGAGTGAGAGGTTCAATTCATAATAGCTGAATGGAAAACAAGCCAACTAATCAAAGAAAGAGGAACACTTCTACCATTTACTCAAACTTGCAAGCAATCTGAACAAGAAAGAATGAGAAACACACCTTTTTGCTTTTCAATGTCTTAATCTCAAGAATCTACTAATGCAAAAATCGTCTTTCAAACCTTAATACAAGATGAATGCACTTTTTGATTTTTTCAAATAAATGATAAGCAACTACATGCACAAATGAATCAAAGACTCAAAACTAAAGAAATAATCATTTTTTACAAAACTGGAAAACTATCTCATTGACTAGGAAGCAAAGCAATTTATGCTAAGCGAAAGAAGGAGACCGAACGAACAAGACAAGGAAGTTCAGTGACCAAACGCCACACACCAATCAAGAGGATGACTGTTAGGAAATAAACAGCGATGACCCAAAATCAAAAGCAAAAAATGAAAGTTGGACTGGAGTAGGGCTAGATCTATCACTCAGAAGGGTGGGAAAGGTTGTAGAAGTAGTCTAACAGCTTCCAGAATGAAGTATGCTACCCAAACAATAAGGAAGACAATAAACCAACAAATCCAATCAACACAAAAGACAAAAGACAAGCTCCCATTGTGGTCACCAACTTGTGACATAGGTAAGTTCCCTCTACGAATAGAGGCAACCCCTCTAGCCCTAGAGTGGGTCTAGTCACTACACAGACAATACCAAAGAAAATTTCCTTATGAAGTTGGTGTTATGAAGGTGTACCTTCAATCTGATGTTCGATGAAGTCCTCGTCGTGTTGCTCCAGCTCTATGTTCATCTAGTCGCTCGTACCTGAAAACAACGTGTAGAGGAACACCACAAATGCAATAGAAAACAAGCAAACAATCTACTTGAAGAGTCAAGGAACCTCAAGCTATCGACATATAATTTAATGCACGATATAGGAAACAAGCTATTGATTTGCATTAATATAAATCAAAGTAAAACTTACAACCAAGCCTTGACGTCGTAAGCCTCCTTGAAGGGTCCCGTTGGCATGTCTCCATAAGCATTTACTTGTGAACCGTCACCCAAGGGAACATATGAATCTCTCTTTTGTCCAAAAGGGTTAATGCTAAAAAGCTCTCAAGCCAACTCTACTCAAACATCTCTCAAATCAAAATACAAATGAGGCTACTTCCACACTCCAATAACACTCTCTGCCTCTACTCCTCTATTATAAACTTGAAACTATCAAATTACATCTAGCTATCATCCAGTTACATCCAAGCTAGCTGATATCATTCATGGAGGAGATATTTATAGGAGAGAGTGGTCCCATAAGAGAAGGAAGGAAGAGCTTAAAAAGGTGTAACAACTATCCCATAGGAGAGAGGCGAGCTCAACTGACCCAACAACTAGCCCTAAGACTGCCCATGAAGCAATTTCATCTCGAAGTTTCGATGAGTTGTTGAAAAACTTGCCAAATCTGGCTCGTCGCGGGTGCAACATAGGGACAAAGCGAAGACTTCGCTAGGGCTAGTGTTAACTTGACCATCTTCGCAAGAGGGATAACTTCTGACTCGCAACGACCCAAAAACTTAGGTAAAAAGGGGTCTTCTTCAGGGATAATGAATTGAGACATTCTTCCTGAGATTGCAAGGAAGGTAATGACACATAATTGGCAACATGACACAACACAGATGTTAGTAACATGGACTGGTGGTATTCGGGATCAGGGAATGTAAGGTTGGTGACAAATTGTTGTGTAACAGGGTTGCAAGTGCAAATCGAATTCATCTCATACTTCAAGGTTGGCCAATGGCGTTCTATGGCTTGAGACTCAAGTATGCCTTGGAAGGTAGCTCGAATTACATAACATGGAAAGATAGAATGGAGGATGTATTAGAAGACAATGGCTTGAAGGAATTCATTGATCAAGAAATTCCAAAGCCAACTTCAACTAATGCACAAGAGTTGGCTGAGTGGAAGAAGTGTGTGGCGAAGGCGAAATGGATCATCCTTGAGGGAGTTCGAGACCATATTGTCTCGAGTCTTCATGGGAAGGATACTCCATTTTCAATGTGGGAGACATTGAAGGACCTCTACCAGAATAGTAGCGACCAAAGGAAATTGGCGCTCAAGGATAAGCTTTGGAGAATCAAGATGGAGAAGGGCGATACTATTTCCACATATCTAAACAAGCTCACCACCTGCAGAGATGAGCTCGGCAGTGTGGGAATAACTACTATCGCTGATGATATGGTGAGCCTCACTCTCCTTGGCCTTCCAAAGAGTTGAAATCGCTACCAGGACTCTGTGAATGGAAGGGAGAAACTACCGGATTGGGAACGACTATGGTCGGATCTTATGTAGGAGGAGATCAAGAGGAGCACACGAGATGGTTCTTCATCCGAGAATGATGATGAAGAAAATTTTGCCTTAGCATGTAAGGCAAGGAAAGAGACGGGGAAGGCTTTCCATTTCAAATTGAATTCTTCTCATGGAGGGAAGAAGGGTGACATGTCTAAAGTAAGATTCTTTAATTGTCACAAGATGGGACATTATGCGAATGATTGCCCATCGAAGAAGTCCAAGAAGGGATCCTCGAAAGGATCGAAAGGTGAGGCATTAGCCTCTCAGTTCGAAATGGACTTTACCCTCATCACATGCATGGTGTCATCGATGATGGGTTGTTTCTGGTATCTTGATAGTGGAACCTCATTCCACATGACCGGTGATAAAAATTTATTTAGTGCCTTGGAGGAGAAAGAGCTGAAGAGGCGCATAGACATGGGTGACGACAGAAGGTATAGTGTTTCAGGAGTGGGCACGGTTGCTTTTTAGAGGGAGCATGGAGCTCCTCTCACCTTGATAGATGTGATGTATGTGCCTGGACTGAAGAAGAACTTGGTATCGGTCGCAATGTTGGAGGATAAAGGCTATGATGTTGTCTTCAGTAAAGGAAAGGCATTCCTAAGACACATAGCCAGGGTTCAGACCAAGAGGATAGGGATTCGAGTGAAGAATCTCTATAAACTAGAGGTAGATGATTGCGCTGCATTGAGTACGAAAGCAGAATTGGTGCAAAGCCAATACATTGGTGAGTTGTGGCATAGGCGGTTGGGCCATTTGTATCATGGGGCTTTGAAGATAATGCAGTAGATATATATAGGACTTCCCAAAGGTAAACTTGAGCAAGTTGACACATGCAAAGGTTGTACCTTGGGAAACTACACCAAGTCTTCCTTTCATGATCAAGACAGTCGAGTAGAGGCTATCTTAGAGTGAGTTCACACTGATTTGTATGGACCATTCTCATTGGAATCCACAATGACACAAAGGTATTATGTGATTTTCATTAATGACTATTCTCGTAAATGCTGGATTTATTCTATGCAGAAGAAGAACCAAACTTTCAAAAAGTTTTGTGAGTTCAAAGCTTTGGTCGAGAAAGATTCAGGGAAGAAGATCAAGGCCTTAAGAAGCAACAATGGTGGAGAATATGTCTCTCAAGAGTTTAAGGACTTTTGTGCAGCGGAAGGAATTAAATGGGAGTTGACGGAACCTCATAACCCACAGCAGAATGGGGTGGCCGAGAGGAAGAACATAACTATTGTAGAGGCAGCTCAGGAAATGCTGCATGACCAAGGCCTACCACTTCACTTGTGGGCTGAGGCATGCAACACAATGATCTATTTGAAAAATAGAAGCATGCATCGCATACTTGGGATGAAGACACCAGAGGAAGCTTTCTCCGGTAAGAGACCAGATGTGGGTCACTTCAGGATCTTTGGCTCATCGGTATATTGCCATGTGACAAAGGATGCACGGAAGAAGCTTGAGCCGACAACAGAGTTGGGGATATTTGTGGGGTACACTGGTACACCTCACAATTATCAGGTGTACTTGCCTACCAGTCAGAGGACAGTGATTCACAGAGATCTCAAGTTTGATGGGGAGAAGGCCATGCAAGTTTCCCTTGAGAGGGACCTCCAACTACAGGTTTTGGAGGAACTGTTGGTTCCTAAGGAAGAGGAGCCTCAGACTAATGTGGAGTAGCCGCATGTAGAGGTTCTAGGAGTGGAGACATCCACTCAAGCAGAGTCTTCCAGAGATGGACGGAAGCGCACAAGAGAAGCTGACAAATTAGTGGAGGATGAGAGAGAGAATGTGGGAGCACCATCTTCTCAGTGCAGACAGAGGAGGTCACCTGAGAGGTACACTGGATACATGGCCCTTGCTGGGGAATGTGTTGAGACCGAGCCATCTTCCTTTGTGGAAGCAGTGCAGCATTCGATTTGGGTTGATGCTATGGTGGAGGAGTATGACTCCATAGTTCGTAACAGTGTGACGTGGTTCTGAGATCGAAGAACAAGTCAATTGTGAGTTCCCGTTGGCTTTAAAAGGTTAAGCAAGCTGCTGATAGTAGGGTGGAGAAGCATAAGGCAAGATTTGTTGCCCATGGCTTTTCACAGGTCGAGAGGATCATGTTGCTGCAGTATATTTCAATAGAGGAGCAAGATGCTGACATTTTGACAAAGGCATTGTCAAAGTCTAAATTCGAGTTCCATAGAGACAAGATCGAGGTGGCAGATAATCCCTTTCTTGTTGAGAGGGAGTGTTGAAATATGACAACAAGAATATTCCAATTTAATTTGTCCTTGAATTAAATTGTGAATTAAAAACCGAATTTAGTCTTAACAACTACTTGGAAATAATTAATTAATTTATTTTAAATTAATTAGTTGGAGAAATTCAAGTTAGAAGTATTTCAGAAGTCATGCAAGAGTTATCCCCTAAATTAAGAAGATAAGATTGAGTTATATTTGATTTGTGTTAAATTTTAAACTTTTGTGGTCATTTTTTGGAAAAATATGACCCGGATTATCCACAGTGTCTTTTTCATCATGTCGATGTTTCAAACCCCAAAGGGGATCCATCATCAAGACAAAAATTGATAGATTGAGAAAGAATTTGCCGATCATAATAAATAAATAAATACCTACTGTTAAATTAAAGTAGAAGCCGACCAATTTTTAAGACTAAATTTTTTATATATATCATTCAATTATATTTGTTCTATTTCATATTTTAATTTAACCTAATAAGAAATACCAAATAATAAAACTGATTAATTCTAATAAATATTATAAGATTATTATTTCATTGTTTTTTAATTATAACCTAATATGGATTACCAAATATGATTTAATTTATTCTAAATTTAATTTAATATTAATTTTAATTTTAATTTAATTTAAATTAGTTTATTTTGATTTTAATTTTTACAAAATAAATAAATCTAATTAATTCTTTATTTTATTCTTATTTACTGAATAAATTTAATTCAATTCAATTCATTAAATATCTACTAAATAGTAATAAATAAGTTGATTTAATGTATTATTTGTTATTTAATTTATAGATTAATTAATTTAAAGTTTTTATATTATTACTGTTAATGTTTAAAACCTATGCCATTAATTAATTCTAAATAAATCAGTTTATTATTTTATTTTATTTTATAATTAATCATCTATATTAACTTAAAATATTCTTAATAATAATTATTTATTTTATAATAATCATTTATTTGTTTATTACAATTAAATAATTATTAATTCTTATTATTAAATTTTTTTATTTTATTTAAATTTTTATTTTTATTATTATTATTATTTAAACTAATTAACTAAGAGATGTTAGTAATGAAGGAAGGGGAAGGGAAATATGAGTGATACTATACGGATTGATATGTTTAATTAGGGGGAGCCAGTTTCCGCTAATTCCATTGCCATTGTCCCTGTTGAGGTTATGTGGAAGCTTCATATTTTCAATGGCCTCTTTGATTTTTCTCTTTCGATAATGATCTTCTCTTGCAATAATTCTGGCATTTTCTAAACACACATGATGCTTGGTTTTGGAGGAGTGTTCCGCGAGGGTTGATGTATGAGATCTCCCATTCTTAATATCAGCATCGTGCTCTTTAAGTCTTGTTTTCAAAGACCGCCCTGTCTCTCCAATATAACTTTTGCCGCATGAGCAATCAATCTTATACACACCCTTGAGCTGTTGTCGATCAACGCCATCCTTAACTGACTTCATTTTCTGCCTAATCGTTCCACATGTTGTAAATTGAGTGAATATGTCCTTCTTCCTTAAGATCTTAGTGATTTTATCTGTAAGCCCTTGAATGAATGGAAGGTATACCTTCCCGCAATTTTCTTTCCCATAGTTTTCTTGGGGATGCTTGGAGAGGACCTTTTCTTGAGCCCTTTTTATAGCTTTCTTGATATTAAACTCCTTGTATCCTATATCCTTAAAAACAGAGATTAAGTGTTTAATTTCTTCATTAAGGTGATCAAAGTCATAAATTTTAAAAGCTCTAACAACAAGAGTGTTTAAGACGCCAAATTTTTGGGATGTATGATGGTATGAATCAGCATGAAGAACTCAGTTTACTGAGTTAAGTCCAGTTAAATTAGTACCAAACTGTCTGAGGAACTAATAGTGAGTTAACAGTCAGTTGATGCATTAATGCACTCAACTAGTGCTACTCCAGTTAATTGAAGATTCCCTCATTAGAAACTGTCTATTCTGAGAAAGACCCAGTTGAGATTAAAGTTCAAGGACAATGTACTATCAATTGCATGTGTTTTCTCATGGAGAAAACTCATGCATGCAGTCAAGGATTTATCCTTGAGCATTGCGCAATTTTGGAGGAAGAGTTTTCCACTTGGTAAGAGAGAATCATCCACAAGGAATAGCGCAAGGAAATAGGAGCTTGGAGGGTAGAGAGGAAGGCTGGAGAGAAGCCAAGATTACCTGTGAGCATATGTGAGGATTGTACTGAGAGCTAGCTAGCTGTGAGAGCTAAGGCTTTGTATAATTCCTATGTATTTCCACCATGTATGATAATACAATAGTGTGGGGTTTTTAGCTGAGGCTTTCCCCAAAGTATTTTCATGTGTATTGTGCCATTGATTCTTCTTCTTCTGGTTATATTGTTCAACTCGATCTTTAAGCTTCCGCAAATTGATAGTAGAAGTAGGTTATAGTATTTTTCTTTGTTTTATATTGCATTATCGGGTTAACCTACACATATTTTCTACAATTTTGACTTACTCCTATTTTTTCCACTGCTTCAACTCCACAATCGCTGACCTATCATGGTAGTATCATTTTCTAAACTGGCATATAGGTTAAGACATATCACTTTTCCATTGCATTATGCATCTTGACCTCATACTGCGATATTTATCCATAGGGTCAACCCCATTATGTTGTGATTTTTTAACCCCTCTCACTCGCCGACTTATAAAATCGTAACATAGTGGTAGAGCCTTTCCTTCCATGGGCTTCCTAGTTAGATCCTCACTAGCATATGTCACCCATGTTGCAAGTATTGTGTAGGCTCGGGAGTCCTCTTTAGTCCCACCATGACTTTGCGTTGAAGCCTCATTCTTCTTCTTCTTTGCTATTTTTTTGCCTTACACACTCAAGGCTCCCACATGTTAAGTTGTACTATTACATTTCATTTTGACCACTTGTACCTCTTTTGGCCTTAAGCCAGCTTCATTTGGACTCATGTATAAGCCACTTTTGACCATGAATTTTTACAAGTTCAAACCATGCATTCATTAGCCTTTGTGACTTGACACCCATTTTTCCATGGAGAGAACATCCCCTGAGTGTCGATGACCAGCATCCGCCACCTTGCATTGAGCATAGGATTGTTCCAGTCTCAGGAACTAGTGCACTTTCCCTTGATGCTCGTTCTCTCCACTGTAATATAGGAATTCTTTTATTCCTTTTTAGGCTTTAAATATGAAAAATACAAAAAAAAAATCAAATATTCAAAAAATAGAGCAAACTGGACAATTTCTTCAGCATTTGATGGCAGGAAGAGTCAGTTGTGTCGCCCTTGAACAAAGCACTTAAAATGATTCTTTCCTCCATCGGGATGGGACTTAGTCTAGCTTTAAGGAAGCCATAACCTTGTTCTTGAGTCAGTCCTCCTGTTATATCATCATTTAACATCATTGTAAACTCGATGCTCTTTTATGGCCCTGGGCAGTCCCTTTTTCCATACAAACTTGATCTTATATTAAAAATAATATTTCAAATTTCATACGCGACTCATCGCGTACATACGTGTTTCCTATAACACTGTACATGCGTATATCTTTTAAAATATGAAAACATAAAATAAAATGCTATTTTTCGGGCATAGTTTACAGTTTTTAATGAAATCCCACCTATAGGAGCTTGTGGCACAACTGAATCAACTAATTTCAGGTGGCATATATACACCCCTTGGTTAGGCCTAATTAACACAAGAGAAGGGTTATCGACGTTATACACATTTTTCTCCTATATAAAGTATGTTTTCTGCATGCCTCCTGCACCCCCAAACTCTAGGAAACCCTGGTTTCCTTTGTAGAGATGTTCATCATCCTTATAGAATCTCCTTGCACTTGTTAAAGAGGTTGTCTTCGTGGCTCGGGCTGGACTGATCCGGAAGAAGGCTTCATCGGTGCCTTTGGCCTGGATTGGGTTGTATTTTTTCTGTACCTATTATTGTTAATCAATAAAGAAGCTCATGTCTTGTTCTTGATATGTTATTGTCTCGTGAATAATAATTTATATGCTTATATATGATGATCTAACATATCTTTTATGTATATGCTTCTATGAATTGACTTGCAGGCCTGCTCGTTCTAGAGGAAGTAAAGGGTTTGGACCCTACAGGAACATCATCAAACATAGGACCTCAAGGTATGTTTCCAAAACCATGTTTTGTAATTCATATGCTTGGCATGCTTGTTTGACTACTATTTTTTTATTATCTTGTTCCGCTCTATTGAGGTTTTCAACCCTTACCTTAGGGAATTTTTTCCCGCCAACATCTCCTCCATTTGGTTATCTCTTCTAGTCATATGGAGAGTTTGTTAATGCCTCATGCAATGCAAATTTATAAAAAGTTATCTTATACTGTCATAAAGTCACATCAAGTCGTGTCTTTGTTCAATGGAAGTAAACCTATTGCCGACCATTCTGTTGTTTCTCTTGAATCATTTCTATCGGTCATACCCAGTCTGTCAAGTTATTCTCAATATCACATCAGCTACATGGTCCTTCACTCGTGCTAGTTAAGAAGTTCCTCATTGAATTTTTGCTAGCGAGACTGCCCATATCGACTCCGACAAATTTCTCTGAGAGTAGCCCTAGAGTTGAACCCTAGCCCTATTTACATCATTCATAGGTGACCTTGTGCTCGACATCGATCAATATTATGGGTCTTTGACTGAGTTGTTTCCCTTTTGTTCAACATCATCTTACATTATCACACATTGGGATTCGTGCAATACCTTGGCTTCCATTTGACCCTTTTGGTGGATTCCTCACCTATGTGTCAGCGATCATTATTGGTTGGTTCAGAGGATTTCTCTCGTGCGCTAGCCACATCTTGTGTATGCCAGAAATGTACTTTAGAATGGTTACTTCATCTCTCTTTGTTCGAGTTCTTCCAAATTATAGGCCCACGGGTTACACTCGCGCGGGTTGATGCGAGATGCCTTAATGCATTCCTTCTAGTGGATCTTTTCCTGTCGACTTCAAATCATTCCTCTATGAATAAGGTTTAGAGTCCTTTTTCAATACCTTAGGGTTTGCAGTCATCAGTGATAGACTCCTGTGCTATCGACAGTGAGAATACATCAATGTCTCCTTATTGGTAGATTCTTTCAAGTGTTCAACTTCAACACATTTATTTTCACTTGTTAGATTGTACTAGAGTACCTTGACACTCATTATCATTATTGGTGAGTTGTCTCACGTTTGTTAATGATATACATTAATGAACGATAATCAAACGGTTTATCACATGGTCGACTTCAACCCATTTATTCCAATATTGTATAAATGTACCATCCACGGTCGGTGAAGACCTCGGGTTGTGTTAACATCTTGGTTCACTTGAAAACTCCTTTAGTTTTCTACGAGTGACACCTCCCACCTTTATATGTTGCATTTCTTCACATGAACATCTTATGTGTTGGCACCTGAGTTTATGTAGTACCATTATTCCACCTATATGACTTGGTACTTTTATGAGGATCAATTATGCAACATCATTTGATCAAACAATCTTCTAGCATCATTGACCAAAATTCTTCTATATGTGATATTGAGACATAGCTCCATTGTGTTCATTTGCGGCTATGATCTGATGACCCGTTATGTATTTTACAACTCCTTTTGTTCACTTATGTATACATTCTAAATATGCTATATACTTTATTAGCGCACATGCTTTATTACTTCTGAGCATGGGTATGCCCGCCTCAGACATGAGTTTTCTTTTTGACTCCTTCCACAGGTATTCGATAGGCTAGAATATGGTGATCTCCTCCTGGGTTCTTGGATGAATCCTCTCTCTATAATTAATATATTTTGGCCATTATGTACCCCTTCTAACCTCATTTATTAGGGAGCATCATTTAGAAACCCGTAGACTTGATGTTATTTTATGGCTCTGGGAAGTCCCTTCTTCCATACAGACTTGATCTTATATTAAAAAATATTTCAAATTCCATATGCGACTCTGCCCACAATAAATCACATACATACGCGGGTCCTATAATATTCCACCCGTGTATACCTTTTAAAATATGAAAAAATAAAATAAAATGTTATTTTTCGGGCGAGGGTTACAGGTTTTATCGAAAGCCCACCTACAGGAGCTCGTGGCACAACTGAATTAAATAAATTCAGGTAGTATATATACACCCCTTGGGTAGGCCTAATTAACACAAGAGAAGGGTTATCGACATTATACCCATTTTTCTCCCAAATCAAGTATGTTTTTCTCGTGCCTCCTGCACTCCCAGTCTCTAGGAAACCCTGGTTTCCTTTGCAGAGATGTTCATCATCTTTATAACATCTTATTGTGCTTGTTAGAGATGTTGTTTTTGTGGCTTGGGCTGGACGAATCCGAAAGAAGGCTTCGTTGGTGCCTCTGGCCTAGATCGGGTTGTGTTTTTCCTATACCTATGGTTGTTAATCAATAAAGAAGCTCATGTCTTGTTCTTGATATGTTATTGTCTCGTGAAAAGTAATTTATATGCTTATATATGATGATATAACACATATTTTATGTATCCACATTGAATTATCTATTATGTATATGCTTCCATGAATTGACTTGTAGGCCTGCTCGTTCTGGAGAAAGCAGAGGGTTTGGACCCTATGGGAACATCATCAAATGTAGGACATTTGGGTACGTTTCCTAATCCATGTTTAGTAATTCATATGCTTTGCATGCTTGTTTGACTGCTCTTTGTTGATTATCTTGTGTTGCTCAATTGAGGTTTTCAACCCTTACCTTAGGGATTTTTTTCCCGCCAACACAAACCCTTCGTTATGCCTTCATGTGTCTCATGCACCATGGCTTAGTTTTATCTAATATTTCAAGCCCCCTTTCCAAACTTTAAAAACTTCACAAGTTAGTCAGATCAATAATAAGTGGCCTCCTTAAGGGTATACCATCATGTTGGTAATTGTGGCCTTATTCATGAGAATACCCATAACTAAATAACACATACCCTTAACGAAATAAATCATGATAGTAGTACACAATGGACAATCTTAGAAATAAATCATCTCTTCATCATGGTAATGATAATCCCTTCTCATATTAGGGTAGCTAATATATATAGCTAGATGGCTTGGAATAGAAAGTGTAGCATTATGCAACTTGTTTCATAGTGAGGAAACAAATAAATCTCATTCCATTTGTCATATCAAAACATCCATGTTGTGTGTCACTTTATTTCTTTATATAATTTCATGTTATCCAACCTTTTATTTATTAGTCATGTCCTCCTACTTAAGTTAGGGTAAGTGTTTTTAATTTGGACGAGTGAGGGGTGTTACAGATTTAATAAACCATTCACAAAGCAACTCATCAGGAATTTTTGTTTCAACCAAAGCATGTCGTCTCCTCCACTCATGAATATGAACATAAATGTGTGTGTAGTTATCCTGATGGAAGGTAGTGAGGATATTTGTTCTAGCCTCAAATCTAACAGGCAATTGATATCATTAACAAAGGTCTATGCCAAAGATAGGAAAGTATCATAAGCGACGGATTGAAGATCAATATACCACTTGGCAGCACCGCCGATGAGAGTCCGTTGAAAAAACCATAACCTATCGGTATCATCCATGAAGAAGTTGGATGAACGTCACAAGTGATAAGTAGTGATATATAGACCACAAATTATTCTTCGGGCTTACCATCGAATTTTGGAATGTCTGTTAGCAACTTACGTGGAATAGGTGGGAAGCAAGATTATGTTTGATGGGGTCTTTCATCAACTTCGAAAGATAAAGCAAAGCAAGAGTTGCCAAGAAAGGATATGTGAATGAAGCTTGGGAGGAGATAGAAGCCCCTTATGATGCAAGTGGAGGAGGTGCTCTCCCCATAGCATTTTTTCCAGTGTTAGGGCTAGTCACGGGAGAGGGTTGGCTAGAGTAGTGAGCTCCAATGCCCATGTAAACCTATGATTGGTTAATGCCCCCAGGGTAAGTGGCCCCAATTGCAAAAGGATTACCAAGAGTGTGTTGAGCTCCTAGGCCATAGGGGATCCAAAAGGGTTAATGACAGGATTAGGACCCCATGGATTATACATACAAAAAGTGTTTGCCCCCCTAAAGGAATTCCATCGATTAGATGTATTACCCTAGAACGTAGATCCTCTAAGTGGTTGTCTCCCAAAATGATTTGTGCACCCACTAGAAATAAACACACCTACAGTGTTGCTAGAGGATGGAATGACTACATTGAAAGGATTCCAACCATATGGAAACCCATTATTGTAATGTCGTGCTTCCAAATAAGATACCAGAACCCGTTGTGGGTCCAGTGAAACTAAATGTGAAAGAGAAGTTAGACCCTACAACATTGGACATAGAGCTACTAGATGTGATGGACCTAGAACCTCCATTCATTATGAATGGAAATGTAAAGGTCATTGATGTGGAGGCACTCGCACTAGATGTGCCAAGTGGTGGAATTCCACTAACATTCTGCTAGAATGAGGAGAAAGATCCATTGAAGGATGTAGTGTGGAATAGATCTATTGTCAAAGGTATAAATGTGGATGTGACATGTGGAATACCATCAGTCAATATAGGTATGGACACAACGAGCTCCATTATCCATGAATTAATTGGGTAAGAGACTATGCAAAGACCTAGATAAGTCAACACCCCCACCTAATAAGACAGGTCCAGAGGTATGGTGAGGAGGTGGAAAACTGTGGTCAACCACTAGATGAAAGGATGGTTTAGGCCTTTGAGTAGCACACAAAATAACCCAAGATAATGATGTACCTATGTTGGAGTTAAGTCTACATCTACTGGGAGATGGACCCGCCTAGTAGGGGATAATGGCTACAAGTCTAAGAGAACGATGCAAATGAAAATCCACCATGGTGGCAGTCGAAGGTGACACAAGAATGAATAAAAAAAAATCCTAAGGCCACTAGATACAAAGAAGAAACAACACACACAAAAAGGATCCTAAAGCAACAAGCCAAGAAAACCAGAGTGGGAAAGGGATCCTCCTGCCGCGAAGCCCACTTAATCAATGCATGGGTCAACGGTGAGGAAATATTTGGGACCGTTATAATAGGTACATGCTTAAAAATACAACCTCGGAAAAAGTTCTCTTATGAGTTGTGGAGAACCCCACCAAGAGAACTGAGTGTATCTGCCAGAAATTCACCTTGGGTATAGAAAGGATCGAACCCCTCATTGTCACCCATGATAGTTTCCTAAGAAAGGAAACTAAGGTCACGACCAACAATGACACATCCTAGGGGGTAAATCATCAGCTATAACTACACACACAGGCAGGGTATCAAGCCCGAAGCCTCCCGATGAAGACCCCCACAAGTACAATGTAGTTCCCAGATATTACCACCATTGGTTCCAAACAAAGTTGGGAGGCCACTATGAAGGTTCCAATGTAGCCTATTGCTTAACCCTTGTATTAGAAGGGCTTCCCAGGCCGTGCCATTGAAACTAGATTTACACAACCTATCTCAAGATTTTATGTTTATTTTCTAGTCTTAGGTAAGTTAACCTTTCTCCCATATCCCAAGACTCTAGACTATCTAATGTTGGTTTGCTACCAAGGAAAGAGAAATTTGTTGAATTAATTCATTAAGTGCGTTAATTTTAAGGTTTTTTCATTAAGGCAAGGGTGATGGATGAAATTGTGATGATGTTATGACTCAACTGATTCAACGAAACCATGTGAAGAAATGTAAATGTAAAATTTCAGTTTCAATGAAATCTATCTAAAGTAAGGAAGATATATCTTTCTTTTTAAGATGCAACCATGCGCATAATCCTTAATTATCTCTCCTTTGATACTTTGATCCTATCAATCAAAACCAAGAAAAATATACACAAAACCAAAAACCCTAAATCTACCAACAAGAATGCACTAAGATGTGAAAAAGAGTTTTCAATCAAGTAATCAAGCTACAGGCAAACAATCTGTGCATGGTTTTTCATTACAATGATGCTAGAGAGGTATATGAACACCAATGTGCCTGAGAAGAATAAAAACCCAAGAAGAAGTTTCAAACCCTAATAAGATAACTAAGTTCATAAGATCACATGCAAACTCAATAAAAAACCAATGCTCAAAGCCAAAAGCTTGAGATTCAATAGACACCCCACTAGAGAAATTTTGAGGTCTAAAATGGGCCTCAAAATGAAAATGTACAACCAAAATCAACTTTATAAGAACCAATAGGATTTAAGATGATGATGTTAACTATGGGGACGATTCATCATTTTTGGAGTAAAAAAGTAAAATATTAAAAAATAAAAAAATAAAAATTATTTTTTCAACTCGTATTTTCAACTTATCTCCCTATGGTTTTACTCAAATTTCAAGTGGGAGCACTAGTTAGATGCATAATTTAATTCCTCGTCCAAGGAGTACGCATGTTTCATACTTTCGATGGACCCTACTACACGAAAAATGAGAAATAGATTAAAAATGTGATTGCAAACACGTTTTTTCATGTATTTCTCGTTTTTCGTGTAGTAGGGTCCATCAGAAGTATGCAACATGGGTACACCTTGGATGAAGAATTAAAGTATGCATCCAACAAGTGCTCCTGCTCGAAATTTGAGTAAAACGGTAGGGAGATAAGTTGAAAGCACAAGTTGAAAAAAGTAGTTTTTTCTTTTTCCCTCTAAAATTTGATGATGTTATCTTAATATTATTTTATTATTTCCACTATTATTTTATAATGTCCTTAGGAGGCCCATTTTAGACCTTGAAATTTTGTCTAATACTACAGGGGCCACAAAGATGCAAAAATCCCCTGACATATATGAGCTTAAGCCCTCAATTTCTAAAGAAAATTGCCTTCAACGCTCTGTCAAATATGGACTGACTCAACGAGAGAGCCTATCAATGCTCCTTAGTAGTTATGCAGACCAAAACAACGTAGGTTATCAATGCCCTGGTCTGAATTACAAGCATGAAACAGAGGGGGAAAACACTGATATGAGAGTTTTTTAGATCTAGGTTTTGAATACAAGCTTCTAAGAGGACTATAAACCACTATAAAACACCAAGGAAATAGAAAATCCCCAAGAAAAATGAAGTGCAATAGCCCAAAAAATAGACTTATTGGGACCTCGCCGGTGGATTCACCGTTTCTGTGTAAGGGAAAATTTCGACTGCAGTGACATGTTACTTTAAACCCATTAAGCCTTTCCTAGGGCTTGCCCATACAATGTGTGTGAATGAATAAGTGGAGCTAAGCAAATAAGAAAATCCCAAGCACTTCAAATCACAAGAAGAAAGTAGATAACATACCTCTCAATGTTATAATCCTAACTATATTTGACAATTCCAACTCTAGGAAGATCTCCTCGAGATATTTTCTCTTATATATCCTACATAACTTGCACAAAGAGAAGGAAACAAACTCAATCTTCCTACAACACAATGTTAGTGCAAAACGCAATACATCAATCACTTAAAATGCCAGAAAATATGAGAGATAAATATGGGGAGAATATTCTATTACTATAGCTCTTGAACTAAACAAAAGTACATCGATGAGTTCTCCAAGTCCCTACCCTTGATATACTCCCTAACCTCTATGCTCATTGATGTGCCCCTGTATGCATAAATTTATTGTGGTCACAACTGTTACACAGTAATTTGTCACTGCCTTCCTGTCAGTCACCCTGCTGTGCCCAGAATTCACAATCACTAAGTTCCTGCTTTCTGAACTGGCCCAAAAACCCATTTTTCTAAAGTTTTGTTCATCAGCGCATCTGTTCCTAAAATATCCGCGATGACTAGCGCCCTGTAGTGTATTCCGTGCGCTGCCAACGCGGAAGGACATCATTTTTCCGCGCTGGTCGACAGCGCGCCTTTCCCGTGTACTTCCGCGCTGACATGACTGTCCCAGTTATTGAGACGCGGCGACAGCGCGACAGTTGCCTAATAATCCGCGCTGATCCAGTTTGGGCGAATTTGTTCAAACAGCCAGCCTTCCAGATAATTCCAGGCTTGGTTGTTAGCTTTGTGAATGTCGACTCCTTTCTATGGCATGTCTGTTCGACCCTTTGCAACAGCTTCCCTTGAATATAAGCTCATCCTTCCACCCTTTTAGGAGTCTCCTTCTCCTATATAAACTCCCACCATTACCATGAGCAGCTAGTTAGACATAGCTTGGAATAGCTTGGATTGTACAGAGCTTGTAGTGCTCAGATTGCTGCTACTATAGGTTTGGTGTGCTAGGTGTGGAAGTGATTGATTGCTTAGGGAAGGTTGTTTTATGTCGCTTGTGTGTGAGAGAGAGAGTTGTTTGTCTTGGGAGAATCATCCTCAAAGGTGAATGCTTGAGATACATGCTGACTGGACCCTCCTGAGAAGGTTACCGACGTCAGAACATTTGGTTGTACTCTTCTCTATTCTGATTAATAATAGATGACTGCTATTATTGTTCCATTCTCATTTGTCTATGCTATGGTTAAATGTGAATTACATCTTTTCTGACCGATGTATGGTTGCTTTTACTAGATTTCACGCTTGCGTTTGTTTCCTCTTCGTGTGTGCAGGTATCTATTCGCAGAGATCGCGAAGGATTGTGACCAGCCGAAGCGAAGGAGCGAAGGCAACATCTCTTCGTCAAACGACAGCGCAGGAATCCAAGTAGGTGCTCTTTACCTCTTGTTAAATCGTAATTAGGAACATGCATAGCAGCATTGTGTGATTGTTGCTAGACCCCTGCTGGGCTAGTAGGGATCGCCTCTATCCGTAGAGGGGATTTACCTCTCCAACAATTTGGCGACTCCGCTGGGGATCAGCCTTTTTGTCTCTTGAGTCCACTTTTGTGTTTGACTTTGATTGGTCTCTTTTTCGAGTTTTTGGGATTGTCTCTTTGCTTATAAACTTTCTGGGTACTTCTGGGAAGTATCTTAATTGTTAAAAGACTCTTGCCTTTGGTTTGGGAAGTTTTTGTTTTGGCCTTGCTTGTTTTTGCTCTCAGCGCGTTTTAATTCAGAACAGTCGCGCTGACATCGCGACCCTGTTCCTTTGGTATCCTTTCCATCGCGCCTGTACGTCTAACAGTCGCGCTGACCTCGTTTTCAGAGACAGCGCGCTTTATTCGTGTCCTTCCGCGCTGACATCGCGCCCCCGCTTCTTTGTGATTTGTGTCATCGCGTCTGTGTGGCTTCTTTCCGCGCTGACCTCGTTTTTCTGAGACAGCGCGCTTTATCCCTGTCCTTCCGCGCTGACGTCGCAAAGTTGCTACAGGCCTCCTCCTGTCAGCGCCGAGTTGCTGAAGGCTACCCGCGCTGATCCTGTAAAGTTCATTTTTGACCAAATTGGCCTCCTGAACCTCTTGCTGTGACTATCCCTTCTTCTCTCCACCTGTTTTGTGACTTGCTTTTCACTGTCTGAACTCTGAACTGCTTGATTGCGGAGCTTGGTTCCATAGGGTTCCGTTTTTGTTCAGTTTTCTAATTTTGCGAATACCTTCCCTTTTGCTTTCGCTGCTTGGTTCACGTTTCCCTCATTACTTTTATAGTTGCTGGATTGTGTTGAGTCTCTAATTGACTGGTTGTGACTCTCATCCTCCGGGTGTTCGCTTTTCTCCATTGATTTCGCACTCTAGCCCTAGGACATCTAGAGGCCGCGTGTGTGTCAAGCCTACCGTAGGAATCTTGTTTGCTTGTTTGACCAGCCGATTTCAGATTTGTTTATGCACTTGCTCAGTGATTGTTGGAGTGTTTTGGGTTGTGTTTCCGAGTGGTTTTCGCTTCCTCCTTACTTGCAATCCTTGCTTGTCTTGCCGAGCTTAGATCACATAGCTCGTGCAGAACTTAGTTTTCCTTTGATTTGGAAGCTTTTGTTGAGTGTTTTGGGAACTTTGTGTGCTTTCATTAAGTAATTTGCTTGGTGTTCCGGTTCCTCCAAATTCATTTAGATGCTTTGTGCCATTGAAAGGAAATCAAACTAGTAGCTTTGCTTTTAAAAAAAAAAAAAATTGAAAAGGAAAAAGAACATTTCGTTGATTTGCATCTTCAAAAGAAAAAGTTTCCTTTCCTCGCTTTAGTTGCATTAAGTTGCTTGTTTGCTTATATTTGTTTTGTTTGGTCAAAATTCTTTGCCCTCTCATAGCTAGAATTCATCGAACAAAATGAAATTCTTTGGCATGTAGTTTGCATCTAGGTAATTGTGAGAGAACATACGATAGAGCTTGAAATCGAAACTTAATCTCAAGATCAACTGTAAAATGAACCAAATGAATCTAAAAACGCATTGGAACTAAACGCAAATATCTAGAGGTCTAGGTTAGAGACGTGTTCCGGCGTCTTTAAACATAGTCACTGTTGTTTCACATTAGGTTGGGTGATTCCTCCTTCTGTGACTCGATAGTGGTCTAACACGGACTGTGCTCCCACGTACCGTCGCGTATATAGGGAGACCCCACTAGGCTTTTATCCTTTATCCATAGGAAGCCGAGTCTGCCGCCTTGTGAACCGTAACGCACCGAACACAGCATTCGGGAAGATTGACTGCAGTACGGAAAGTCCTTGGCTCTCATACGATTGCTGAGGTGTATAAGCAGTTTTACGGGTTGCTTGGTAAACCTTATACCTAGAGTCTCCAGAGCAGTCACTTTTGATCCTTTTCGGACTCCCTAAATGAAAAGGTGCCTGTGAGCGTCTTGTCACTTCGTGCTCATTAAACATTCGAAGGAGACTGGAGTCATCTTTTCGTCCTTTTCTCGACTCCTGAAACATGAAAAGGTCAAGTTTGGTTCTTGTGTCTTAAAATTAATTTGGCCACGATAACATCACCTGTTTTAGATCTTGTGTGCGATAGTTTTGAGTAAGGTTTTATCGTTAATTTCCTTTAGGTTTTCTAAGGGGTCTGGTCATCCTAGCTGACCCATCAACTCCCGATCCAAGTGATCAAGGTTCTCCATCCTCTATTGCTCCAGAGGTACCAGTTGTAAGCAGTACTCTTCCTATTGTTCCGAGTATCCAGCCTATCAACGTACGTGCCCCAGGCGACGGAGATTACATAGAAGATTGGAATCCTGTCTGGGAGCCCGATTATACCCCTCGTACCCCTCGTACCCCTCTTGGTATGTCGTCTCCAATGTCTACTTCCCCCATGGATGAGACAGCTTCCAGCACCGGTGAGACGCCCGTGGTGACAGACATCGAGACCCCGATCCCGGCTTCCTCTCCCCTCCCTCCACGATATCAATCAGTGAGGGATAGGATAGCCGCTAGAACAACTTCTACAACTATATGGGATCCTAGTCTTATTGCCTCCACCGGGCCCTTTGTTTCGCAGCCCCTTAGTACACCCCTTACGACAGGGCTTAACACGCCCGTTACCTCAGTTCCCACTCAACCTACTGTCTGTGTAGCACGTCCGACTCCGGTTGTCAGTGCTGAACCGGTTTCCTCGTCTGCAAACCCTCAAGCTGGTCCCTTTTCTGGTGGCATTCCGGGATCGGGGCCGTATGATGCTTTTGGGCAACCCATAACGGACCCAGATTACGAAGGTCCCTTCTTTTACTATGATGAAAACGGTGAGTACCTCGAGAACATTTCAGTCCTTCCTCATCGTCCTTTCGAAGAAAACGAGGAACCGTTGAATGTTACGTATGATCCCGCTACTCACACCCTCTATGGGAACCGGGATCCTCCCACACAGCCCATAGGACCACCCAATCAAGGCCAGCCACTCTATGTGCAAACCCCTCAGGGGCAACCACTTTATGGCCCGCCTTACCCAGGACAATCTGGGGGCCCACAGGGTCAACCTTACCAGGGACAACCCATGGGCATTGGAGGTCCGTCATATTCGCATCAGAGTCAACCTACTGGACAACCAGAGCAGCCTTCCATTCAGCAAGGCCAACTCGGTTTCCAGCAAGGGTACCCATCTGGACAAACTGGGTCAGTTTACAATCCTCAAAATCAACCAGTGGTCCAGCAGGGGTATCCTCTTGGGCAAGGTGGACAACCCTATATACAGCAAGGCCAACCCTCTACTCAGCCCATACACCAAGGAGGGCAGCCTGCCATGCAGCAAGCCCAGCCCTCTTCTCAATCTGTTCACACTGGGGGGCAAACGGGCCAACCGTCTATACAGCAAGGTCAACCCGTTGTCCGCCCTAATCGTCAACCTGGACAAGCTGGCCAACCTCGGCGTCAACCAGCGATCCAGCCCATTCGGTCATCCGTTCCGCAAGGACAACCCTTGGTGGCGCATGGACAACTTGGTGCCCAGCAAGCCTATCCTACTGGCCAACTAGGTCCATCTCAAATCCGACCGAGTCAACCTTCGGGACATATGGTTCAACCCCAGCCGGTTCAAGGACATTACCCTGGGCCTCAAACTCAAGTAGGTTATCAACCCTCTTACCAAACGCAGCCTGCCTATCAGGCTCCGTATGGGACCCAGCAGTCATATGGCTACCAGCAACCCCAGGGGCAAAATCAGTTTGCTCCTTATCAAAATTATCAGCAACCACAGGTCACTCCTTACCAAAATTACCAATATGGTGCACCTGCCGGGCAAGCTGCTAGTACATGGGGAGCTGGGGGGCAGACACAGGGACAACCGTCCGCATATGGCCAAAATCCATACGGACAGAACCCCTACGGACAAACTCCCTATGCGCCAGGCCCTTTTGGACCGGGTCCATCGGGACAAAATTCTTACGCGCCAGGCCCTTTTGGGCCGGGCCCGTCCGGACAAAGTTCGTGGGGGCAACCACAATCTGGGTGGAACCCTAATGTCGCCTCGAATCCGCAGCCACAGATGTCCTTTAACCCGCAGCTACCATTTTTAGCAACGTTGGAACTACCTGATGTGTCCAAATTAACAAACGACCCTATTTTGCATAATCCGTATTGGCCACCGGTTCCAACCAAAATACCAGGTGACTGTCCAAAGTTTGACGGCAAAGCCGGGGAGGACCCTCAGGCCCATGTAATGACTTATCACCTTTGGTGCTCATCTAACTCATGGCTTGATGATTCTATCCGGCTTCGCCTCTTCCAGAGGACCCTCACTGGTTCAGCTGCTAAATGGTACATTGAACTCAATCGCGGCATGTTTTCGGATTTCAACTCGTTGGCTATGGCCTTTTTAACTCATTTTCAGTTACCCATTCGGTACGAGACTGGGACCCATCTTCTCACGTCTCTCAAACAGGATACGGCTACGCACATCTCCGATCATATACATGAATGGAGAAGGCGCCGTCGCTTGATTAAATTTTGGATTCCTGATCAACTCCTGACCGACTGGTTTACGACGTCCTTTGTTCCTAAAATTGCCAAAGATATCGCAATGGGGGCGTGTGTAACTGAGGAGCAAGCAATCGCGCGAGCTCAGTACCTTGACTTAGTGTATTCTCAGTCAGGTACTTTGTATGAGTATTTGCCAGACGCCCCGAGGCCTGGACAACCCAAAGCTCCACCAAAGCCTTCTGTTGATGGAGTTATTGGTTCTGTAAATTCATCATCTAAGAAATCAGCCGCGAACCCTGGGAAGCAGAAACAGAACGCCTCTAACGAGAATGCTCCTCAGGGCCAATCTATTTCTGGGAATACCTCCGAGGTAAATGCCGTTCAGTCCACCGCGGCAGACAAATCCTCGAAAGGCAAAAAGAAAGGGAAGGCCAAAGATAAATCTGGACAGCCCAAGCAGAACCCTCCTAAACCTCCCTCCGAGGAAGGAGCCAAACGGAAGCCTAAGTATCCTTGTCTCATCTGCGAGGAGGATCACTACACCAAAGATTGCCCCAGGCGGTCCGAGGTTAGTCGGCTTTTGAAAGGTGCTCCAGGGCCTCCTGCTGTGCTTAAAGAGCCTTTCCCGTCCCAGCAGACGCATCAGGTGGCAGATCCTTCTCAATCCTCTTCCTCGTTCGGTTCTCAAGTGTTCATGGCTGGAACCATCCCCATCCATGTTTCGACTCGAGCGAAAGATTATCCATCTTCAGCCGGGAAAGAGCCGGAGGTTCCCTCCAGCGCTCCTCCGTCCAGTTCTGGTCCCCTTCACATCGAACGGCCCAGCACCGAGACGATCCCCCGACCCCCTCCCAAAGGTGTACTCAGGAAGTCATCTTATAACCCCAATGCTCGTGCTGCCCAGCATTATAGCATTGTCGAGGACTTAGCTCAGGCTCCGTCTGCTATGTCCGCATTAGAAGTCCTCCAGAGCTGCCCCTCCCAGAGGAAGTCCTTGCTATCAGCGATTGGTGGCATAGACCCGGCAGATTCGGATTTAATTTCTTTTGATCTCGAGGGTTTCACACAGAGACTGCCTCATCAGGTGGCCTTCCTTATACAGGTTCTCATCAACGGCAAAACGATCCATCGTACAGTCATTGATGAAGGTGCCTCAACCTGCATCATGTCGGTTGCTTGCTGGAAGGCTATTGGTTCTCCTGCTCTGAGCCAGTCTCCTACGACCCTGGAGGCTTTCGATGGAAGAGAATCTCGTCCGTATGGTATCCTCCCGCGATTGCCTATCTCTTTAGAAGGGAAAACGGTAGAAGTAGAGGTTGAAGTCGTTGACGCTAATCTCACTTACAACCTCCTCCTTGGACGAAGCTGGACATATGCCATGCAAGCCGTGGCTTCCTCCTTGTTCCGTGTCGTTCGCTTCCCCCATCAAGGGAAAATCATCACGGTGGACCAGTTGTCCTTTTTTGCTTCCTCTTCTGAAGGGAATGTGCCATTCGTAGAGCATACCTCCAAGTCGCTAGTGAGTGTGGGTGCTGGATTATTCAAAGATCCCTCCTTGATGGGAGTCTTTCCCCTCCCACCTCCGAATCTCGCCTCCGTTAACATGATTACAGTGCGTTCTGATCCATGGGTTCTCCCTCCCTTGAATCAGGAAGACTCTTGGGGCGAGATGATGCCGTTGAGTCCTGCCGAGCTCAACTACATCGAGATTGTCGCTGCATCGGCTCCACCTCCTGAACCTGCTTTTCCGAGCAGTGTTCCCGATTCATATGACCACTTCCCTTGGTTGGGAGAGGAGGCCACTTCGGATCCCCTGAAGGAATCATTTCCCTCCGACGAGGCTATCATTGAGACTATGTCTCTCGAGGAGCTCCCTTGGTTAGATTACCACCATCGCTCTTCGTTCCTCCCTCCTCATTCGGAAATGGTCGCATGTCTCGAGCGGTTTGCTTCATGTGTCCCATCCCCGCCTCTCCAAACCCCTGTTCAGTTATATCAAGTGTCTTCGGAAGGCAATATGGGTAACATTACGCAAACCCTGGCTATCGACATCTCTGTCAAATCAGGGATTGTCGAGAATATTTTCATTGGAGTCACATGCACTCCTGAGGAAGTTCAACTTTATACCGCTTTATTTCGTGAATTCCGTGATGTTTTCGCATGGTCTTACGAGGAAATGCCCGGCATTGACCCCAGTATTGTGGAGCACGAAATCCCTACTTATCCCGGCGCTAAGCCTGTTCGTCAGCGTTTACGCCCAGTGCACCCTCGAAAGGCTGCAGCCATCAAGGCCGAAGTTGAAAAACTCCTTCGAGCTGGTTTCATCTATGCCATTCCCCTCACGGAATGGGTATCCAATATAGTCCCTGTGAATAAAAAGCAGGGCACTATTCGGGTCTGTGTTGACTATCGCGACATCAATCGCGCCTGTCCAAAAGATAACTTTCCTACGCCTTTTATTGATCAGCTTATTGATGACTGCGCAGGAAGCGAAATTTATTCATTTATGGACGGCTTCTCTGGTTACAACCAGATCAACATAGCCCCCGCAGACCAGCATAAGACTGCTTTCATTTGTCCTTGGGGCACCTTCGCTTACAAGAAGCTACCTTTCGGTCTTAAAAATGCCGGTGCCACTTTCCAGCGTGCGATGTCGTATGCTTTTCATGATATCCGACACATCGTACAGCCTTACCTGGATGACCTTCCAGCTCATTCAGCTAAACGTCAAGACCATCCATCTCATTTACGCGAAATCTTTCTCCGCTGTCGACACTACCGTATTCGACTCAATCCGCATAAGTGTGTCTTCTGCGTAGAATCTGGCCGACTGCTCGGGTTCATCGTCTCCCGGGAAGGTATCCGTCTGGATCCCCTTAAGGTCGAGGCCATTTTGAATCTTCCTCCCCCTGCCTCTCTACAGCAATTACAGAGCTTGCAGGGAAAAGCTAATTTTCTCAGACGATTCATTCCAAATTATGCCGAGGTGGCTAAGGGTTTCACACGGTTATTAAAGCGAGACACGCCCTTTCGCTGGGACGCTATCGCTCAAGAATCTTTTGAGCGTCTTAAAGACCTTCTTGTCTCAGCTCCGCTCCTAAGACCTCCGAATTACCACCGTGACTACACCCTTTATCTGGCTGCCGCCGATACCACCATCGGCATGGTTTTAGTGCAAGACGATGATGCTGGCACCGAGCACGTTGTATATTATCTTAGCCGCAACCTTCTGGATACGGAAACTCGCTATGCGTATGTCGAGAAGTTGGCATTGGCAGCTGTCTGTGCCGTCCAACGATTCCGTCATTACATCTTGTTGCGCACAACGACCGTGATCTCTGATTGCAACCCCATGACCTACATTTTGTCACGACAGTTGCTGGGGGGCAAATACTCGAAATGGATCGTAATCCTCCAAGAGTTCGACTTGGAATTTACTGCAGCCAAGTCTAAGAAATCTCTGGTCTTTGCCGAACTGCTCTGTTCCTTACCATCCCAGTCTGCACCATCTCGCTCAGAGGAGCATATTCCGGATGAAACGTTGTTTCTCATCAGCACCCTCGACCCGTGGTACGGGGATATTATCGTATATTTACAAACGTCTTCGTTTCGTCCCAACGTATCGAAAGATGCTCGACGACGGATTCGCCACCAAGCTCAACCATATCGCATTTTGGGCGATACCCTGTACCGCCTCGGCGTCGATTCTGTTCTTCGCCGATGCTTAACCCTCGAGGAGGCTGAGCGAGTCTTGAATGACTGCCACTCCGGCGCTTGTGGCGGCCATATGTCCGGATATGCTACCGCCCAGAAGATCCTCCGTGCTGGTTATTTCTGGCCTTCTATCTTCAAGGATTGCATCCTTGCTGTGCGTGCATGTCACGAGTGCCAGGTCTACCACCGGAAGATGCGTGCACCTGTTGCACCACTGCACCCTGTCGTAACCGTAGGTCCATTTGCCAAATGGGGCATCGATTATACGTCCTGTAACCCTCGTTCGGCCGGGGGGCATGGGTACATTATCGTTGCTGTGGATTATTTCACCAAGTGGGCCGAAGCGATGCCTACATTAAACGAAGACGGTCACACAGCGGCGCAGTTTTTATTCAATCATGTTATCACTCGTTTCGGAGTCCCTCAGGCTATTGTTACAGATCACGGAAAGCATTTCCGAAATCATATGATGACGGAGCTAACGACCCAACTAGGCTTGCGCCAAGATAGTTCGTCACCGTACTATCCACAATCTAACGGTCAAGTCGAAGCCGTGAACAAAGTTTTGATCACCATGCTTCAACGCACCGTCAATACGCACAAGTCTAACTGGCATCTTATGCTTTTCCCAGCCTTGTGGGCCTACCAGACTTCTGTGAAGGATGCCACCGGTTTCACCCCGTTTCAGCTGGTTTATGGACTGGAGGCTACCCTTCCCGTCGAATGCGAGATTCCTTCATTAAAATTAGCTGTCGAGTTGCTTCCCAACACCACTCCGGTGGAGGAACGGCTTCTTTACCTAGAACGGTTAGACGAGACTCGTCGTTTGGCTTCTCTGGCTATCGAAGCACAGAAGAAGAGAGTCAAAGCTCACTTCGACCAGAATATTCATCCTCGTTCCTTTGTTGAGGGAGATTTAGTACTGCTCTACGATCAAGCTAAGGATAAGCTGGGGGCAGGGAAACTCGAATCTATGTGGTTAGGTCCCTACATCGTGAAAAGAGTTTTACAAAAGGGCGCATATGAGTTGATTGATTATGAAGGAAATCCTCTTGACAAGCCCCGCAACGGGCTGTATCTGAAGAAATATTATGCATAACTTCGCACACTCACTTTGTATATACGTGTGTTTTGTGTTTTTCGTGCATGAGTTCGTTTTTGCTTTGGTATAAAGGCGTGTTTGCCTCTTATTATGTTTTCTTTTTCCTGTGCAGATGTCTAGTGCACCTTATGTTGGTTTCGCTGATGGTGCCTGCCGCAGCACTTGTAATTTGTCTTCAGCGGCGTGGGTGATCTACGATCCTCACGGAGAATTGTTAGACCTTCAGGGTGTCTGCCTAGGTCGTACCACTAACAACGTTGCCGAATACAGCGCTGTAATTGAATTACTTGCCGAAGCAGTTGACCTCGGCATCCGAAAACTAGTGGTGAACCTGGACTCCCAGCTGGTCGTCCATCAACTTAACGGGCGATATTCCGTCAGAGACCAGCGCATACTAAGGTTATACATACGTGTAAGATTGTTGGAACGGAATTTTGATTACATGACTTATCGACACATTCCCAGACGATTAAATACGTTGACTGATGCATTGGCAAATCATGTGTTAGATAGACATTTGCGTAACAGATAAACATCATACAGGAAAACATAGATAGCATAGTAAGACCATGAGCATATGTAAATAGATCATTTCAAGCATAGTTTGCATGTGTGTGCTTTTAAGCTTGCATTAAAAAATATAAAATCCATGGGTCATGTGTCATGCAAATTCATACATAAGATCACAATTGTACTGAACAATTGCATAACATAAACAAGACATCATCACATGTAACAATGGTCCATCTAAAAAGCCGGTATGTATATATATATATATATCGTGTGGCGCACTAAGGCGCTCAAAAATAAGTGTACATGTCCAAAATCTCAGTACATCTGAGTCATGTGTCTCAAAATAACAGTGGAAATAAAACCTAGGTAACTATTGAGCCGGATGATGCTCTCTGTAGTACACAGCTGCTCGTGCTACCCGCCTCAGAAGGCGGTGCACCCTGGGTTCCACCCCCACTGTATTGATCTGATGCTCTAAGGGGACCTCTTCGACCCCCTGGTAGTCAGGCACTCCCTCCAGCAACCCCTCAAGGTTGCGAGCCACAGTCTCTGACGTGTCAACCCCTGGAGGGACTAAGGCCAAGGCCCCAGCTCCCTGTCCTTCTCTCCGTGCCGTGGCAGCCAGGCCAATCGGTCTAGTGGGCCCCACATCTGCATACCATGACATTTATTAAGACATGTACATAAAAAATTCAAAAACATTGCAAAACTCAAAAGTCAAAGTGTTATACCTGCATCATCCCACTGTTCACCTGGGGGCAGCACCATATCAGGGTCATTGCGGAAATCCATGCCCGCGTATGGCCAGTCCTCCACGAAGATAACCTGCTGATCTAGCCAGTCCCGGAAGAATGCTCCCCAGCTATGTGGCCGGCCACCACCTCCGCGTGGCATGATGCGAGCCCACCGTGTGGCCCTCGTCTCCCGAGGATCCCTAGGAGCATCCACGGCCATCGTCTGCAGCCGCATGGCTGGCACTCGCTCTAGAATGAGCGGGACCAGGATAGACCCGTAGCCAAACTGCTTCGTCTCCCCGCGACGACAGTTGCTCAGCTGCCTCTTCATGTTGTTGGTCACTGCTGTGGCCCAATCAAACACTGTAGGCTCAAGGCAATCGAGAGCGAGCATGAGGTGGGTCTTTGAAGCCTCGTGGTTGGCCATGCTTCCCGCTGCCCGGGTCACCATGAACAGGATGGTGCGGAGGACTATGTTTCCCACTGTGGGGATTGCTACTTTCCCACTCCGCGTCTTCTCAGCCTCCGGGCATACTCGAGCCATGAGATCATCTAGAGGACCGCCGCCAGGTCGTTGTCCCTCTATGATGGGCCTCGCACCCCGGCGTGACAACCCAGTCAGAAAGAAGATATCCATATGGTCAAATTCAATATCTTGGCCCCGGATGGTGAACTTCCCATCCACCGGGTTCCATGCCCTGATCAGTAGCTCGAGGAGATCATGCTGAGCTCTTAGGCGCGGTGTGAGGAAAAACTTCATGAAACCGCAAGCCCGCATGGCATTGCAGCAATCCACATTTGCCCAAGCAGCTATATCTTCGACATCGTGCACTCTTTCCTGCCATTGGAAAGCCATTACGTCCTGCACAAGCCATGAAAAGAAATTAGAAGTGCTGGCATGGAATTTTTTACGTTCAAATTGAAACAAAAAAAAATTTCGCGCCAGCGCGGCTGTTTTAAAAACAGCCGCGCTGGCCATGGCAGCCCTTTGTTATTTTTCAAGGTCAGCGCGGAAGAACATGGGTTTTCCGCGCTGACCCGAAGTTGGCAGCGTTTTGTCCTAATTCGGCCAGCGCGGACCCGCGTGGGATATCCGCGCTGACCGAGAGCGCATCTATGCGCCAAGAATTCGCCCAATTGGGCAAATTCGACCGCTAAAATCCTATCAAATATGATCAAAATGCAGGGCAAGGAGAGGAGAACCTACCTGGAAGAAACGGTTCGGGAAATGGTGTCCGTACGGGCTGGAAATCACTCCGTCAACTTTCTGGCTTCTCCACGTCCTTCACGTCCCAAAATGGTAAAATGGTAAAAATGATTTCTCACCCCCCCTATTTATAGTAAAAACTCACAAATGACCATATTTTTGGGTTTCTACCATCTTTTGCCATGACTTTAGCCCTAGATTTGTCGAATGCATGTTTTAATATGTTTTTTACACATATCGAATGGATTTATGCGGGTAGTGCTCTTGTGCAGGTTCGGATAAACCGGCTTGGTCGTGATGGTTCTCCGTGCATTTGGTCTCCAAAAATGTCATCTCTAAGCTCTTTTCCGACATTAAACGAGAGAAGATAGCCGAGCCTCCTTTCAGCTCGTTAAAAGGAACGAAAGGCGGTCATTTTAAGCTCTTTTTTCGACCGTTGAACTAAAAAGATTGCCGGGTGTTTGTCGTTTCACACTCGATATCGGCTCTAAAACGACGTGTTTTCGACCGCTTTTTTACTTTTTCGGGTCGGAAGCACTATCCACGAAAAATACTCCTCGGTCGTAATGATCGGGCGGTTCTCTCGAGCATAGTTTTATACTTTTTCGGGCTTGAAAGACACAACTGTACGAAAAAGGACCCCCCTGGAGTCTCCTTTTCCGCGATCTTTTCAGACTCTCGAAACAAGAAAAGATGCCGAGTTTTTCCTTTGTCAGGCTCGTTAAAAACTCAATGACATCGGGTATTGTCGGAATGATACACATCAAGCATATGCTATCCCCGTCAAGCTTGTCATCCCAAAAATAATCGGGGTACCTGCCAGAAATGGTGGGGAAAATGGAACTATGATTACAGTCGTGTCGGCAGTACGTCGCTCTTGAACATGGCACTCCGCTGCTTCGTGTCTGGGTGGGGCCATCTCATCTTGTTTTCACTAGCCTCCATGGGTTTGGGTTATCCTATTTGGCCTCTCATTTGCTCATTGCCATCATCACCATATCCTCTGCTCATTTGATGTCAAGTACTGCCAAACCCGTTTTAGTGCCGCCATATGTTCAAGAGAAGTTGACCTCTGCAACAATACAACCTCGTCTGCTATCTCACACAAACTATTTTACCTCTGTCTCGTGTCGATGATGTGGGAAACATCATGGCCCACCTTCGATCAAGGTCCTTTCCCGTCGACTCCAACTCATTATCCGGGAAGGTGACTTAGAGACTCCCTTCAGGTGCCTTGGAGCCTGCATGCCTCAATGGCAGGTTCTTCGTGTTCGACGTGAGGCTTACATCACTGGCCTCCGATCGAATGATTCCGTGGGTGTTCGACACCAGCTCATTGATTCACACGCCACGGATTGTACCTATAGTACCTTGAGGGCCATTGTCATTATTGGTGGTACCTCTCGCGTCTGTTAACAGTTTCCATCATTGACTGGTAATCAGACGATGTTCATGCATGTTCGACTTCAACTCCTGTATTCACATGCCTGGACTTGTACTTTGTTCGGGTCGAGATGGAGCGCAAGACCCTGGATCCCTGTCTGTTACGGTCCAGGCTGCGATTTTGTGGATGATCATTACATGACTCATTGATGGATGGCTGCGCCCATACCTGAGTCTTCATGGATGGCTGCGACCATACCTTATCATTCTTTTGGTCTCTTTAGCTGGGTGGCTGCGTCCATTCCACAGACCATTTTCGCATGTCTTTTGGATGGCTGCGCCCATGCCTAGACTGCATGTACTTGATTGTCAGAGATTTTCGGTCCTTCCTGGTGGTGTTCCAGTTCGGCGTGTGTTGTAAAGCATTTCACCCCTCCCACTCTCTCGGTCTTCATGCTTTAGGGGGCATCTGTTACACAGTAATTTGTCACTGCCTTCCTGTCAGTCACCCTGCTGTGCCCAGAATTCACAATCACTAAGTTCCTGCTTTCTGAACTGGCCCAAAAACCCATTTTTCTAAAGTTTTGTTCATCAGCGCGTCTGTTCCTAAAATATCCGCGATGCCTGGCGCCCTGTAGTGTGGAAGGACATCATTTTTCCGCGCTGGTCGACAGCGCGCCTTTCCCGTGTACTTCCGCGCTGACATGACTGTCCCAGTTATTGAGACGCGGCGACAGCGCGACAGTTGCCTAATAATCCACGCTGATCCAGTTTGGGCGAATTTGTTCAAACAGCCAGCCTTCCAGATAATTCCAGGCTTGGTTGTTAGCTTTGTGAATGTCGACTCCTTTCTATGGCATGTCTGTTCGACCCTTTGCAACAACTTCCCTTGAAGATAAGCTCATCCTTCCACCCTTTTAGGAGTCTCCTTCTCCTATATAAACTCCCACCATTACCATGAGCAGCTAGTTAGACATAGCTTGGAATAGCTTGGATTGTACAGAGCTTGTAGTGCTCAGATTGCTGCTACTATAGGTTTGGTGTGCTAGGTGTGGAAGTGATTGATTGCTTAGGGAAGGTTGTTTTATGTTGCTTGTGTGTGAGAGAGAGAGTTGTTTGTCTTGGGAGAATCATCCTCAAAGGTGAATGCTTGAGATACATGCTGACTGGCCCCTCCTGAGAAGGTTACCGACGTCAGAACATTTGGTTGTACTCTTCTCTATTCTGATTAATAATAGATGACTGCTATTATTGTTCCATTCTCATTTGTCTATGCTATGGTTAAATGTGAATTACATCTTTTCTGACCGATGTATGGTTGCTTTTACTAGATTTCACGCTTGCGTTTGTTTCCTCTTCGTGTGTGCAGGTATCTATTCGCGGAGATCGCGGAGGATTGTGACCAGCCGAAGCGAAGGAGCGAAGGCAACATCTCTTTGTCAAACGACAGCGCAGGAATCCAAGTAGGTGCTCTTTACCTCTTGTTAAATCGTAATTAGGAACATGCATAGCAACATTGTGTGATTGTTGCTACACCCCTGCTGGGCTAGTAGGGATCGCCTCTATCCGTAGAGGGGATTTACCTCTCCAACAACAACTCTAACAACATCTCAGCATTACTTCCTTTCTTCTCCCCGTGACTAGTGAAGATCTCCATTTATATAGATTTTCCTCGTGATTGGCCTTTATTGAACCTATTCACTTTCTTGATCGTATCATAAGTGATGATTAAATTAGATCAAATCAATCATTATTTTAATAAAAAATTATTATTTTAGCCAAAGTTGTTAAATTGGACTAAATCTAAGCTTATCCATTAGAACTTTTGCATTATTTCAGAACTCTAGTGCAGAGAGGGCGTTGATGGGCCACTAATTCGGTCCCCACAACTAGCCAGGCGTGTTACTAGGCCTTCTGGTTCAATTCCCACAACTAGGCGAGAGTGTTGATCCCTCAAAGCACTAATTTCTTTGATGTTTCACCAATAACATTTTGATCCTCTAACTTGGCATTGGTTATGCTCATCTTCTTGACCCTAGGGGGCAGATTTTTGAGATATAACATGGTCAAAGGAATTTTGTTCCTCTTCACTCCTACTATGATTATCCTTGACTTTGTATCCAAATGTCATGCAAAAAGGCAGATTATTTCTTTGAATTCAAAAACTTCACGAACATGTGCAACATTTGTTATCCCACTAGTCCAGATTTTGTTGCTTTGTTTTTGTTCGATCGACAAATTTACATACCATTGGTACACAATTGACCAATGGAAGTGTTTATATTGTCAGGCAAGCGAGTTAAAAGTGTCACCACAAATTGCTTCCTTATTTTGGCAACCATCTTCCCATTGTACTCATTAACATGTAAATAATTATTGATGTTCTTAGTGGCTCTTAGCTATGAATTCCTCAGTCTCTGACATACTTACTAGTTTTCATCCTTTCATGTGTGAATTACGTTGGGCGGGATAGGCCAATAAATAGGAATTTAATACATTAAGGCATTGTTTATGGGAGGTGATAGAAATAAATCTCGAAATTCCACTGGCATCACGTCCCCTTAACTCGGAGATTGATCTGCTTTTAATGTTGCTTATAATATTCTTGATATTAGTACTATCAACAACTGGGAAATTAATGACTTGAGATGATCGTTATTTTATGAAATATTTTATAATCATGACGAGTGGTGTACAAATGATTTATTGTGTGAAGCAAGAAAATGCGTGGGAATGGGGTGTGTAGGAAATAAGATGTGTGGAATGCGGGAGGTGTGCAGAACAAGAAGGTGTGTGTAGTGGGGGATATGAATTTTCTTCCACACATGTTAAATTTTACTAAATATAAAAATATTAAAGAGAATGCAATTTTGGGGGTCAACAACTCCTTTGGCAATTTGATTCCTTTCTTAACAAGTCAACTTCTTTTTTCAACTTTCTGTATCTTTTCCACCTGGGGGATTGTTTCATTTGTCAAGTATAACTCCCTTTTTTATTGTTCAAGCCCCTTTATTATATGTTTGACTCCCTTTCTTGCCTCCCTAGAGTCACTAAGGACTTTTTGTTTATTTTACCAATTCAAACTTCCTTTTCTTCAACCATTTGAGTCCCTTATTGAATGTTCAATTCCCTTTAATATCCTTACAAGTTACTTGTGTATTAATGTCCAAAACCTGGACCACATTGTTTAATCATTAAAGCAATTATCCAATAAAACTAATCCCCTTTTCATATTTTGAGTTTAACCAAGATATAAAAAAATTTAAGCCATTTTTCTAAATTTGAGACTAAGGTTTAAAGTGCTCATTAGCTAGAAGTCAGTGGTCCCAACTTGAGGATTAGGGCCAATCTCAAAACCAATTCTAATAAATATTCCCAATGTGGCAATCAAGGTCGATCACTAAATAATAACCCCTTATCACTAATTGTAGACAAAGATTGAGTCAATTTTGATATCTGTCCAATCACAAAATTGGGGCACAAGTTTACGTAGAGGAGCTTGATTTCAAAATCTAGACTATATAAGGTTTTTTCACTTTGTCAAAATTGAAAAGAGGGAAAGAATTGAAAGGCTTGAGAAAATTTTGAAAATAAGGAATAAATAATTAACAGAGAAAATATCAAAGTTTTGGAACCTAAGGCCCTATTGGTTCAACACATCTCTTGAGCTTTTAGAGATAGTGAGTCAGAGGATCAAATAACAGAGGATTAACTAACAGGAAATGGTGTATCAAGAGATCAACTATAGTCAAGAGATCAACTATAGTCAAGTGGTTGGATAATAAAGAATTCAACTGTACAATCAACTAAGTGACTAAATGGTTAGTTCAACTCAAGTAGTTGACTAGTTGATGAAAGATGAGTCAACTAGGGAAGTCAACTAATTAATGAAACAAGTAAATTACAATGAAATGGTTGGAACTACTAATATTATGTTATTCAAGGGAGTCAATTAGATTCAAATACTATAAATAAAGGACTTTATGGGTTGAATATGTATTGACCATTTGATTAATTATTTTCTCACTATCGTGAATTATAACATCATGATCACAATGTGTTGTTGTTAAGTGTTGTAATGGTGTCCTTAGACACCAATCATCATCCTGGAGCATGATTACTCTTATTTTTATTTCTTTTATATTATGTTATCTATTCTTTATTCAAGTTCATTCCTCAACATGGTACTGGAGCTATCGATTTTAAATCATGTTGAGATAGATATTGTAGTGATTAACTTTGGGTTGAATGGTTTGTTGACCAAAATCTATTTGAACAAATTCAAATCTATAAGAAATTTGAAGATAGATTCCAAGATTGATCCAATCATTTTGAAAGGATATAATTATGTTTTTTGGGCACCAAACATGGAAACCCTACTGAAGAGCAAAGGGATTTAGCAGTATATGAAGATGTTATTCCGTATCCGAAGGATGACCAAATGGAGTTTGTCATTGATAAAAAGAAAGATTAGAGGGATTGACTATCCTCATGAAATCTAGAAGAAGTTAAAGACAATATTTGACAAAGCCAACAAAAGTCTATTCATGCAATTAGAGAAATAGTTGATCTCTCTTGATCCCCAATCCTTTGAAAGGATTAAGAACTATTTAGCTTATGTCAAGGAGTTGTAGTTGAAGTTAGGAGAATGTGGGATGAACTTTTTGAAGGTGCAGGATAGGGGTGGTTGATAATACCTTTCTTGTTGAGAGGGAGTGTTGAAATGCGGCAAGAAAATATCAGTTTGACTTTGCCTTGGTCAAACTAGAGAAAATTCGAATTTCCACACTGCCCAGACAACTTCGATGTTGTTAACTTGTGTGACATGGCTTGTGTCACCCAGTTTACTTAGTGAATTCGAGTTGTAGGAGTTAGAGTTTAATTCTGCATGTTTGATTGCTAATTTGTAGCAATCTATTTCGGTTAATTTGAGTTGTGGAAGTGGAACTTCAACCAACTCAATGATCAACTAGTTAACTGATAAATCAACCCAAAATAATTGTTGCACACAACAAATTCGAGTTACCCAGTTGAGATGGAGATTCCAAGGTAGTGTACTAACATTTGTAGAATATTCCAACGTGTACAGGTGATGAATGCAGTCAGAGGAAGGACCCCAGGAAATTGCGCAATTCAATAGTAGGAAATTCTTAAATAATAGTGGCCAATTTCCCAAGGAAATAACACAAGGAAATAGGAGCTTGGAGGGATTGAAAATTAGCTAAGTGTTGAACAGAGTTAGTCAGTCAAGCAGAGGGATATACTATACACTTGCAGGGTGTGCTCAAACTTGAGCAAGCATATGTATTTCATCTCTATTCTCTGATTAATGCAATATAGATAGTAAGGGGTTTTGAGCAGTTGCTTTCCCCTAGATAAATCTCTATGCATGTGTGATGTTTCCTTTTGCATGTCTATGATTCTTGTTCTAGATGGTGAATTAATTTTCACAGATCAGTAGAGTAATTTCAAGTCTTGTGATTTAGCAAATTTCATGAGTAGTATTGAATCTACACATTAATTTCTACAGTAAACTTGAGTTGAGGGACACTATGATAAGACTCAACCTATATGAGTTTAAGAAAATGGAGTCAACAACTTAATACCTTACTGATTTCCCTTAGGTGTTACAGGACCTCCAAGAGCTACCCAACCCCTCACAGTGTCCAACCCCTGAGATAACTCTCTTTTTCACTGATCTGGGCTCTTAGTTGCTCCCTTAACAAGGCCTCTAAGCGACTGTAAGCCTCCAGTTGCTCCCATAGGCCTGCTTCTGAGTGACTATGAACTTTTTTAGTCAGTTATGTGCTATCGACCTGGAATTCTAAACCACTTTTTCAAGGCTAGGACTCAGGCCTCTGCCCAAAACTCGATGAAACTTCCATAAACGATGAATAACATAGAAACAAAGCTTCTAAACTAAGAACTTGAGCAAGGACTTGACCTTACCCCTCCCAACCAGGATAGACATTATGTTAAACACATGGTAAACATGCACCCTACAAGTCATGAATTCACATCTAAACATAGGGATCTGAAACTTATATGAGGCTTACCAAGAAGGACTAGTGCCTTCTCACAATAGTTGTTGTAACACCAATTAGGTCATGCATTCATTAACCAAACATTCATTAATTAAAATGTGATAAGATCCATACTTAGATATGTCATATAACCATGCTTATAACCAGCATATAACCATGTAGATAACAATGATAAAACAACCATTAAAGCCACATAATACAAATATAGTTAAAAACCAAAGACAAGAGAAACTTAGCTCTTATTAACCATCTGCAAAAGCCAACCAATTCAAGACTTCCACGTACCACCTGGCCATAGATTGGGCTGAACTAAATCTTCCTTTCAACGAATCACCCCCATGTCATATTCCAAGCATGAATATGGGATCTCATGGGATAAACCGATCCATAAACAACCAAGGGAATCCAGAGGTTAAACCACCTCCACCCTCACCATATAGTGATCTCACTTAAACTGGTCCCTAGATCACAAAACCAAACTGAGCTTGGATGCCTCAGAATTCCTTCACCATCCCTTGAGGAATTTTCCTGTATCCACCCACTTGTTGAGGGTTTCCTGGAGAAAACCATCTCCACCCCCAACCCTTGGGATTTTACTAATACCACCTCACCCAAATCCAAAATGTTCAAGCAATCCAAAGGTCAACCAAGAAAGAATCCCATCACACCATGGTTGTCCGAAGATGGTAAGGCAAGGCTAAAACCATTGTCGAAACCCGACAAAACCCATGTTAATGACAACAAATGAACCAAATACACACATGCACATACCATGCATGCCAAAACCAACTGGGAAATCATACATGCAACTTGTTACCTGCAAGTATTCCCATTGAAGCTACTTGATCCAACCTTTCCTTGCTTGACCCTGGATTTTCTTTGCTTTCCTTTTCCATCCTTTGCTTGCTTGTTTTCCTTCTTCTCTTGGTGCTCTTCTCCTCTTTAAGACTAAATTTAAAACAAAATTGAAAAAAGGCTGAGCAACAAAAGCTGAGAACTGATCCTTAGAAGCCTTTTTATTATTGAGACCTCTATTTTCTTCATTTTCCTTAGTTTTCCTTCATTTTCCTCCTCACATGCAACTTGTGGCCTTTCACGTCCCTCTTCTCCTATTTTTCTTTATTTTCATAAATAAAATACCAATAATGCCTTTTTGCCATTGTCATTGCCAATTTCCCCTTAGCCATAATACACGACAAGTGATGCCCATTAGGATGTTTTTCCTAACATTTAGCTTGGAATACGTGTCCCATGACCTTGGTCTTATTTTTCCTTTATTAACTTTATTACATGAGTTTTTAACCCATGGTTGTTACACCCTGAAACCCTCATAGTTTTCTAGCCATTCTGTTTTGGAAAGCTAGGGTTTTAGAATTAGAAGCTTTGTTGCAAGCCCTCATGGCCTATCCCTCCGACCACTAATTTTAACATGTTTTCATCAATCTTTAGATGTCCCAGGCATTGGTTCCCTTATAGCCAGGAATTATCTTCAGGGAAATACCATATTTGACATGTATTAGAATTGGTTTCTAGTTATGACTGGACTTGTCAAGGATTTGGAGTCCCTTGAGAGATGATATATGTACGTGTTCAGTTACAAGGCAGTGTGCTTGGAACAACAAGGGGATCACATGGAAAAAGAGACTACCATGAAATCTTGATGAAGGGTCAGGCTGCACTTTCCATTGGAAGCACTAGGAAGCCATGGGGGTTGAGTCATAGTAATTGTTTCTAGTTTTGTGCTTTCAGTCTTTTGTGATTTGTTTGCACTTGATTTGTGGTTTTGATTATGTCTGGTGCATGGGCATGGCACTTTGTTTGTGGTATTGTATTATTATCAGTTTTTCATGGTTTTTATTCTTGTTTACTTTTTGTTCTTGCCTTCTATGTTTTGAGGGTCTTGGGAACTGGTTGGGGAAGGAGGAAAGTTAATGGAGTACGAGGGGAGTTGAATGAAACCCAATAGGTAATGTAAGACGAGGGTGAAGCCCGATGCATTTATAAGGGAAGCTGAAGACAAGAATATGACAATCAGTTGGATTGGTTGGATCCATTGGGATAAATGGACGGTGGCATGATAGTCATGAGAAAGGTAATCAGGAAAGGTAAATCAAATGGGCTTAAGGTAACATATGCCTTGGTTAATTTGGGAATTGTTGTTCTCAGTGTTCAGCACGTTGCACACGAATAAAGGCAGTTCTCTTAACCTTAACCTTATGATATCTGGTAATTATGTTGTGATCATGATTATGCTAATGTCTATATATGTATATATGTATGTATGTATGTATGTCGTTGTCTGAAAAGGTCGTCAGGGATCATGATTGCTTATGCAGGTGAATGGCATGAAGAGGTTCTTGGTTTATGAGGAATCAAGAGTAGCCCTCACAGATCTATGAGGTTAGTATCATGTGGATAAGATTTAATATTATGTGCTTACAATTATACCTATGTTTATGTTATGGATAAGTAATGTTAAGGGATACATCAGCGAAATGAAAGCAGTGCGGTCTGTGACATGCTAGGACGAGCATGGATAGTGAAAAGACACTAGAAACAAGGTTGCTTGTTAGAGACAGTGTGGTCACTGGTTATGCAGTACTACTATTGTTTACATGTGCAGGTGGTGCTATGTACATGTGGTGTCGTGTACATGTTGTATATGTGGTGTCGTGTACATGTGGTGATATGTACACGTTGTGCAAGTGGTGTTATGTGCATGTGGTGTTGTGTGAATGTTGTACATGTGGTTTTGCATACATGTTGTACATGTGGTGCTGTGTGCATGTGGTGTTGTGTACACGTCGTGTAGGTGGTGTTGTGTACACATTGTGTAGGTGGTGCTATGTACATGTGGTGTTGTGTACACATTGTGTAGGTGGTGTTGTGTACATGTGGTATTGTGCACATGTCGTACATGTTTGTGTTGTGTATATATGGTACTATGTTACGAATATTGTGTATTCGCTGTATTGTATAGTGTATATGTATATGTATTGTGTTGTGCACCAGGTGTATGTGTATCTATTGTGTTGTCCACCAGGTGTAGGTGTAGGTGTATGTGTGGTGTTGTACACCGAGTGTAGGTGTATGTGTCGTGTTGTACACAAGGTGTAGGTGTATGTGTTATGTTGTACATTATGTATGTGTATGTGTATGTGTATGTGTTGTACAATGTGATGGGACATGCAAGTATGGGACTGTTTGGGCCCTTGTTGTTAATATTGAGGGTTGAGGTGGTTTAGTCTCTAGATGCCCTTGTTATTGATAATGAGGGTTGAGGCAGTTTAGTCTATGGATGCCCTTGTTGTTGATATTGAGGGTTGAGGAGGTTTAGTCTCTGCATGCCTTTGTTATTGGTATCGAGGGTTGAGGCGATTTAGTCTTTGGATGCCCTTGTTGTTAATATTGAGGGAGGAGACGGTTTAGTCTGCAGATTCCCTTGTTGCTTTGAAGAGAAGAGAAGGCACTGGGTGCTTATCGGGTTTGACAACTGATCTAATGTGTGTACAAGATTGAAGATAAGAGAAGGCATTGGGTGCTTACCAGGTTTGGAAATTGATGCAGCGTGTGTACATAAAGGACAAAGAACAAAGGAAGAAGTAAATAATCATTTGAAAGATAAGTATCCATATTTTATTTCAGTTTTAATTATGCATGTGATCTATGATTTTGATTAATGATGGTTGAGTTTTGAGCTAACTGGATGTGATATGTTTATACATGCTGATTTTATCAAAGAGCTAGTTTGACTTGTTGTGACAGGAAGTAAACTTAACTGCAAGTGTACCTTATTAACGAGCCACCAATGAGGTATGATTTGAATTTATTTCAATTCCTTTTTAGTCTAATGTCAATTATGTGCTTGGTACAGGAAAGCAAGGAAATTCCCTGTTTGGGTGATTGAAAATAACTGCAAGAATTAGTAGCAGTGACAAAAGGAATTGGAACATGCAACAAGATGCTGGTATAGTACTTCAAGAGTAGGGTCATTGTGGGACACTGGTACCCAATAATGTCCATTGATTGCCATGAGAATGATATAACCAATATGATGGTTTTGAGGTAGGCACATGCCTTGGTTTTTGGACCTTTTGATGTGAGGAAACCTTGCCAAGGGATAGATTGCTCAGGAAGGGAATGTCGGGGAACTTGGAAGCTGAGTGAGTGCACAGAAGGGGTGATCGGATTGCCCAAGGGATTGTGTAGCAGAGAAGGGAAGGCTGACGAATGAATTTGTTTTGGTCATTAGAATTGCTAGATGGAATCAGAAGCACCTTGGGAGTGTGCCCTAATATAATGAGTCGGTAATTATTCACTGAGGGAATTTGTAGCACAAGGATCGTAGTGTTGGACATTGGATGCAAGTTTGACTTTGGTAGCGGATTCTGCACTTCCTAGGAAGGAGGTGAATCTTGGTATTTATTTTGAGGGTGTATTTGTGAAACTCTGGACTCCCTTGTTGCAGATGCATGCATCATATCCTTTTATTTGTTATTTAAAGGAAATGTGCATGCGTATATATGTGTATATTATTGTAAATATTGTATTGAGCTAGATTTATAAAGCTCCATAGACAACATGATTATTTGTTGGTGGAAGTAAATGTACCGAAGTATATGTGGTTGCTATTGTAAATACCGCAATGAGTTGTGTTATAAAGCTCTAATAAGCGGTATGATTGTCATGTTTGTCATGTTGGTCATGGTTTTCAACAATTCTTCATTGTAAATACATGAGCTGGGTTATAAAGCTCCAAAGGCAGCATGTTTTATTTTCAACAGTTTGCTGGTCATAAGTGTCATAAAGCATCGAGGACAGCGTTCCCCTAAGGGGGGGGCGGTTGTAACAGCCCCAGGTTAAGTTTCCATGTAAATAAAATAAGACCAAGGTCATGTGACACATATTCCAAGCTGAATGGTAGGAAAAACATCATAGTGGGTGTCACTTCGGTTTATTTATGGCTAAGGAAATTGGCAAAGACAAAGTGGTATTAATTGGTATTTTATCTATGAAATAAAGGAAAATAGGAGAAAAGGAAGGTGAAGAGACACATATTTTCATACTAAGGAAATTAGAGGAAAAGTGAAGGAAAAATGAAGAAAATAGAGACATCAATGATAAAAAGGCACCTAAGAATTAGTTGACAACTTTTGGTTGAGCTTTTGCCAAATTTTAGAGCATGCATAAAAAAGGAAAGAGAGTAAGCAAAAGGAAGGACAAGGAAGCAAAAGGAAGGACAAGGAAAGCAAATAAAGGAAGAGGACAAGCAAGGAAAGCAAGGATAAACAAGGAAACCAAAGACAAGCAAGGAAGGTTATATCAAACAACTTTAGTAGGAAGATTTTGTAGGTAATAGGTTGCATGTGTGATTTCCTAGCTAAGGTGTGAATGCATGGTACATGCATTTGTGTATTTGGTTCATTTGTTGTCATTGGCATGCGTTTTGCCTAGTTTGACAATGGTTTCAACCTACCTTGAAATTTCCTAGATATCCATGGTGTGACGGGGTTCTTTCTTAGTTGAGCTTTGGATTATCGGAAGGTTTTAGAGTTAGGTGAGGTGGTCTTAGGAAAACTCCGAAGGGCTGGGGGTGGAGATGGCTTTTTTCGGGAAGCCCTTGACATGTGGGTGGAGATAGGAAAATTCTTTAAGGTGATGGTGAAGAAATTCTGAGGCATTCAAGCTTGTTTGGGCTTTGTGATCTCTTGATCTGTTTTGGGAAGGTCGCGATAGCCTGAGGGTGAAGGTGGTTTAATCTCCGGGAAGCTCTAGTTGTTTATGTCTTGAGATCCCACATTCATTCTTGGAATATGGCATGGGTGTGATTGGCTGAAAGAAAGATTTGGCTCATCCCAATCTATGGTTGGGTGGTGCGTGGAAGTCCCTGACTTGATTGGCTTTTGTAGAAGTCAATAAGAGCTATTTTCCTATTGTAATATATGAGCACTTGTACTTGTTATTATGGTGATTTGATGGTAGTTCTGTCATGGTTAATAATATGGTTATATGCTAGTTATAGGCATAGATGTTTAATGTGTTCTAACTACGACTTGATCAGGATTTGATAAATATTTGATGGTTAATGAATGCATGGGCTAACAATTGTTAATGCAACTATTATGAGAGGGCATTAGACTTTCTTGGTGATTCTCAAACAAGTTTCATACTCCTATGATCAGATATGCATTCATGACTTGCAGCTTACATGTTCACCATATGTTTGAGGAAATGACTGCCATGGTTAGGTCTAGTTAAGTCAATTTCTTGTTTAAGTTTTGTATGAATTACATTGTCATTATGTCATTTATCATTATAAGAAGTTACAAACAATTCTGGGTAATGGTTTAGAGGTTAGCTTGGAAAGGTGGCTCAAATCTCGAGATTGCGCCCTCTAGACTAGGGATTTTGGGCTATAATCGCACCCTTGCAAGCTTGTGCATGTAGTTGGAAAGTCATAACCGCACCCTTACTGGATTGTGCATACAGTTGTGGCTGAAGGTCAAGGAAAAAAAACTTCAACTCAGGGTTTGGTCACATGGGGAGGTTCTTTGGCCCCTGAGTGTCCTGTAAGCCTTGAGGGATATATGTGAGTTTTCAGTTGCCGACCCCACTTCCATAACTGAACCTTGGAGGTCGGGTCATGTCATAGTAACTCTTCGTCTCATGTTTACCCTAACAGGGCAATGAAATTGGGTAAATGTGGGAGGGGGAGGTTACAACCAAATCCCTGAAAATATGCTGATGAGGGCATGATCTCTCATTACTCTGAGAGGCACTCTACAACCTAGTAGGGGGGAGATGTGTAGGTGTAGTGTAAGAAAGTATGTATGTCAACATTTTTTTATCATCTTTCTAAGTGGGTTAAAATTATAATATTCTTAATATCCATCTATTCTTAATATTTTTTAAAATGATTTATATCTATTGGTTAGGGTTAAAGCATGAGACATGGGATAATATATTTCTTGATATAATATTTTATAATTTACAACTATCTTAGGGTTAACCTCATTTAATATACAAAACATTTATTATAATAAAAATATATACCTATAAGTTAGGGTTAAAGAATTATAAATTAGGTTCAAAGCACCAATACGAGTCGGAGGCAGAAGCAATGTGCGTAGTCAAGCTCGAAAGGATACACAAAATGGATAGAGTTGGCAGGTCATCGTGAGGAGAGGATTGCATAGACAAAAGTTTAATAGCAATCAATAAATTTCTATTCACCATGTTTTTACTCTCCTTTTAGATTTCTTCTCCTAGAGCTTGGAGCATATTTGGAATAGGATTGAGGGGTCATTTTTGGGCATCTTTGTGGAATGATTTTTTGGGTTTAGTTTGTGAGTGTATTGTTTCACTTTACTCAATAGATCAACTTCAACAATGCATGATAAGTAATGACTATTTATTTTTTGTGGATCGTGTATCTAGGCTCATAATAAGGTTTTGAATCAAAATTAAGTTTTGAATCAATGATGACTATGTTTGCATTCAAAGTAATAACAACTAATTCTAGTATTACCAATATATGAGGAACGTTACCAATACGCTAAGAAAATTTAAGGTCAAACAATTTTACCTTTTTATATGCTTTTATAATTGACTCAGTTTTGCACCACTTGTAAAATTTAATAAATTTAAATATAAAATTCAAAAGTGAGAAAATTGTTTTTTAATTATGAATGTAAATAAGATTTTATAATATTATTATGTTAAGGTTATTAATATTGTCAAAGAGTTTTATAAAGATTAATAGAGCCATCATAGTTTAAAATATAAACTCTTTATCACATGATTTCACTTGATCACGAGGTTTCTCTCTTTTAAACTTATTCTCCTCGGTTTTTGGGCATATTTGAAATAGGATTTAGTTGTGAAATGTTTTTTTTGGGTTCAATTTTTTTTACTCTCTTTTTAAACTTATTCTCCTAGATTTTTGGGCATTAGGATTTAGTTGTGAAATGTTTTTTTTGGTTCAATTTGTGTGTTGTTCCACTTTACCCAAAAATAAAAGAGATTGACTTCAACAATGCATCATATGTAATGATTATTTAATTTTTTTTAGACTAGACATCTAGGCTCATAATCAGATTTTGAATCAATGGTAACAATTTTGTTTGTTTGTTTGTTTGTCAAGTTGTCTTTGTTCCTCCAGGCTTGACCTGTGGTTTGAGAAACTGTGACCCAGGGACATCTAAGCCGTTAAAGTCACCCGAGGATCGCACCTGGCCTGGGCCACACCAACCCTAAGTTGACTAGATTTTAGCATGTCTCTTCCCCTGAGCACGGGTGCAACAACCTCCGTGAGGTTTGATCCTGGGCCGCCTTTCTAACAAGGCCCATTCTCAACCGGTTGTGCTAGTGAGACTTGACCAATGGTTACTATGTTTACATTCAAAATGATAACCATTAATTTTTTAGTATTACCTATATATGAAAAACGTTACTAATATGTGAAGAAAATTTAAGGTTAAACATTTTTATATGGTTTTCTAATTGGTTTAGTTTTGCATGGTAATTTACAAATTTTTTTATAAAGTTAAATATAAAATTCAAGAGTGAGATTTTTTTTTTTAAATGTAAATAAATTTTTATGGTATTGTTTTGTTTAGATTATTAATGTTTTCAAAGAATTTTATAGATATTAATAGAGGCATTAAAATTTAAAATATAAATTTTTTACCGCATTATTTTACCTTTTTTTTTGTTTGTTAAGCTTGGTAGGACCTTTCATTTTCTATTCATAATAGGCAAGGTTACAACACATGGATTGGCTAGGTGGCCTCAACTTGCCTAATGGGAAACCAAGTCGGTTGGCCACCTATCCTCATTGTAAGTCATCCAAAAACAATAAAGTTTCAATCTCTATAGCCAAGCTATATATGTCTTTGTTTCATGACCAAACTCTATATTTCTATTTATACATATACTTGCACGACGAAAAGTAAATGCGAACCACATATATAACAAAAGTAAACATGAGAAACTGACTAGCCCTTTTGCTCCTTTGAGGCCGATTCCATTGGCGCAAGATCCTTAATAGTTGCTCCAGGAATCTCCGACAATTCCAGGATGCATGGAATGTGTCTTTCGATTATGTCTAGCTTAATATCCTGCTTATCGAGTTGGAATTGAATTTTCTGCAAATCTTGTTTGTAGCTCGGCATACCTTGGCGAGGGACCGCCATACCAACCGAGATATGTTCCATGGACTTACCCAACAGGCTTTTCATTAGCCAGTAGAGGTACAATGTTTGCTTAAATTGTGTTATCTTGCCTTGGTGTTCCAAGGATTTGGGACGAGTGTCCTCCAATTTTCCATATCCTCCTCCATCTCACTGCCCTGCTTAATTTCCTCTTCCCATTCCTCTAACAGATTCCGGATGCCTTCATCCGTGCCCTCACGATATGCCTCAACAACTTCACTGATAAGATGCTCTACCGATTTCCTCCCTCTGCGGGGCTCCGACGTGCTTGGGTCCTTATCCTTTCTGGGCTCTCGACCCCGTCTTCCACGTCCGCGACCTCTCACAGGCCGAGCCATGTCAACGATGCTCGAAACCTGTTCACAGCAAGAATTTGTTAACCAAAAGCAATTTGACATACTATGGCATTGTTTGCTTCCCTGAATTGAATTATTGATGCCGTCAGCCTCCCCATGCTTCTCCCTTTTCCTTTTACTATCAGTACCGGAGCCATAATGGGCGGAGAGCCAGTCCTTAGAAAGGGTTGGTCTCCAAATCCCTTCTGTCATCTCACACCTCCACCCCTAGTGCCTCTCATATGCTGTAAGGTTGGCAATCCCTGGCCAAGGGCACGTAAGTGAACCCAACTTCAGACCAACAGGTTGCCATCCATGAATTGCAACCCCTTCCCCTCTTCCCGGTAAACTAGAGCAATACCACTGTCATTTTCATACCCGATGTCCCCCTCAAGGGCCCTAGCAGTTCTCTTAACACGAGAATTTCTCACAGTACCCCAACAATTGCAATGGTTTCGGCAACAACGCCAAGCGCCTATGCAACATATTAACTGACCCTCACTTCCATCAGCATCAGACTCATAACCTCTGCCTACCAGACCCCATCGACCAACCCCACTTAGCCCTCGGGGTGTTGTACCTAGGTTCTGATTGCCAAACAATGCAAGATCAATACAACGAGAGGCATAGTCGATACGCAACAAACACAATACATAGACGAATAACCAAACCATTGCAGCCAGTCGCCTCCTCCATTTCCCCCAATTACCATTCCCATTTATCCCCCTCTCCCCCTAGCAGAAACCCAACCAAGTCGTCATTGCAAAGGAGGCGAAGAGCCAAGAAACATACCTGTTACCGATTGTAGGTTGTCTCCAAGCTTGATGCCGCGGATGTTGACACCCTCCCTTTCCCCTGCTCCAGCTCCTTCATCCGCAAGCAAACTCACCAGCCTTACCCACCTGTCTGCCCTTTGCTTCTATAAATCCCGCCCCTCCGCTATCGTCTCTGCCACCTTTCCCACCACCCTTGCATGCACTCATGCCAAGGGCCACCGCACCCATCGCTTTGAGCGTGTGGGGGTGGTGGTAAGTAAATCATAAGTACGCCTCATTACTTTCCACAGGCGTTTCCAACCACCGACACGCGCCCCAATCGGGGTACCACATTATTTTACTTTTACTATACTACTATATTATATTAAGTTTACAAATTTTGATCTATTAATTTATAAAAAATAAATACTATATAGATTTATAATATTTTTATTAAAATAAAATATATGAATAAGAATAAAACATCTACATATATAGTATTACATATATTGTAATTTATAATTAAAAATTATAAATTGAAAAAAAAGATAGAATGAACTTGGTATTAAAGGATATTTTATTTAATTTATAATTATGAGAGAAATAAATTAAAATATAATAATAATATATAACATATAAACGTCACAATATATAAAAATTATAAATGAGTCGATCCATCTTAATTTTAGATCTATCAAGCTCTAGAGATCAAATCTCTCAAAGTATAAATTTTTCCTCAAATTTTACACTCTAAAAATTTAATTACTAAACACTTAAATTCAAAATTAAAATAAATCTAAATTAATATATTTACTATAATCCGCTATTCTAATGCATTTAACCTCCAATTTTAGATCCACTACTTTAGGAAGACAACTGCTACCACGGTATCAACATTTAGCATGGATCATGGTTAAGGGATGGTTTGGAGAATCTGATTGTCATGAATTGGTTGTGTTTTGGGGGATCAAGTAAGATCATTGAAAAATCTATTTTGTGACTCCGAACGAACCTCACCGAATAATATTTTACAATAGGAGGGAGACCCACTAGCCCCACTCCCTCGTACAACGATTGCCATGGGCAGAGCTTCATATGGAAGTGAGATTGAGAGTGGTACAGTGCAATTTTTTATTTAAATTTTTGAAAAATAATATATTCAATTTCATCACAATTCCATAAAATAAATATATTTACTATAAACTAAATTAGCGGATTTATATGAAGTTCAGTTTGCATTATATCACTTATTAAAAGTGAATGTCAAACTGGTACCCACCAACCAACGCATGCGCCGCTAAACCTTGGTTTTCTCGTCATTTTTTAAATGCGACCGCCACTTTTCAAAAAAAAAACACCATCCTTACTCAATTTCTGACCATTTCCAAAAAAAAAAAACCTTTTTGATTCATGTAGTGCAAGGTACAGGGTATGGCACTTGCAAAATGACCGTTGAAGTACTCTTAAAAATTAATGCTGCACAATGCCCACAGCCTCAATGTCTTTGATAAGTGCGTATCAACATTTCCTCTTCCTTTTCTACTCGCCATATCACAACTGAGCAGCACAAGGAGAAAAGATCATAGCTGGAGGAGGAGGAGATTACTTAGACTATTATACATACCTTCAGCTCTGCCCTTCCCTGACCAACCTGAGCTATTGTTATCAAAATAGCAGCAGAAATGGAGGAGGGAGGACATTCACAGCCGCAGACAGTGGATTATGAGCATCTCAGGAATGCACGCATAGAGGAGAACAAGAAGCGAATGGAGCAGCTGGGTTTGCCTAATCTATGCCAAAGCCTATCCAAGCGGCTTTCTGCAAAGCGCCAAAGGCCATTCCGTGCAATTCCAGAGAGTAGGCCTGTTTGGAGCCCTGCACCTTCTAGGCGTTCTTCAAGGTAACCGCCAATTCAACCCACTCGCAATGATTTCTTTTCTTTTAGGCTTATTCGCTTATTTCGCCACTTGATTTAGGTTTTGACCATTAAGTCTTTCCTCTTTTTCGTAAGGGATTCAGTGAGATGTATACATATATTTGGTTGTTTTTAAGCTTCAATTTTTTTCATTGTAATTAGCTTTTCAATATTTTTTCACTTTTTTGATTTGCAGGCTGCAGAATGTTACCCCTGTTTCATATGTGGAAATTCCGCCAACGTTTAAAGAAAATTCCGATTCGAGGTCCATTCGTCCGCTTCAACAGGGAAACAAACCTGAGATTTATACAGAGGAGCACGAAAAACTTTTAGGGTCATGCGAGACTGAATGGGTTCTTTTCCAAGATGGGTATGGGCCTCATGGAAACAGGATTTATGACCCTGTTCGGGGAAAGACATGTCATCAGTGCAGGTAATGACATTTCAATGTTACGCTGTTCTAATAGCATTTGCCCCTAGGGCTGAGTACATGTATTAGATTGAAGTGTCACCCACCCGGAGAACGTTGCTCTTTGAAGAACTAAATTGATGAAATTTGTACCATATTTGACTTCGTCATTAATTCCTGGAGAGCATTGCTCTTTGGAAAAGTGAACTGATGAGACTTGTGCTATACTTGGCTTCGTCATCAGTCCCCAGTGTTGTTCTTAGTTCCTTGAAGTAACTGCGGAAACCCTTCTTTGAAATGTTCTGCAGATATTCAGACACTGTTTGAGATAGTAGCCACTTAATAATATAATTTTTTGCTAGCATTGCACCGTATGGTTGAGGTTCTTGTGACGCATAGTTAGAGTAGGGTCTTGTACAAAAATGTCATTGACCAGCGTTTTTACATGAAGACTGATGCCTGATTATTGTAATTTTAGGCAGAAGACACTTGGGCTACGGACACATTGCAGCAAGTGCAGCTTACGTCAAGGCCAGTTTTGTGGGGATTGCTTATATATGAGGTTAGTATTGGTGCACTCTAAGCAGGCAGTTCTTTGATGCTGTCTTTTGAGTCATTGCTGTTTGCTCCACAGTTTTTGATTGCGCACAGCTCTCTCATCATCATTTCAACACAAAATACTTATGAACCTTTATTGAGTTATCAAAACAAACATTGCAGAAGGCATGAAGGAATGTTTGTCTAGACTCCATGGGAGGAGTTGCTAGACTCCATGTATGCTTTTTTCTCCAAATTTTTTGATTGCGCATAGCTCTCTCATCATCATTTCAACACAAAATACTTATAGACCTTTATTGAGTTATCAAAACAAATTTTGTAGAAGGCATGGTGTGATGTTTGTTAAGTTTCCATCGGAGGAGTTGTTTGCTCGTTGTGTATGCCGTGATATGGTTACTCAATCAGATGCATTGTCTTGATTATTAGTGTTAAGGAGAAGATTACATTCAACACTAAATCACCATGGAAGCTTTAACCCCCATGCTCTTGCACATGACCTAGAGGGAAACTGTTGGAAAATATAAAGTGGTAGCTTATTACTTCAATTTTTCTTATCCTTAATATTTGCTTGTGAACTTAATTTATCTTCTTTGTGTTCTTTAGTTAGATCTTTTCATCAAACAAATATCAAGAACAAAACAACAACAAAGGACATATAAATTAGGCTCTTCTCTTCTCTTCTTATAGAATCTACTTAAATTGAGATACAAAGACCCAAACCCTAGACCAAGTCCTTCTCCAAGTACCAAGTCAGCCCTCCAACAAGTCTTTCTTGATCCTGCAACAACCAACCTCAATACTGCGACTTTGACTTGCTGGCTTCAATACTGCAACACGTACTGCTACTTCGACCTTTCAATTTCGGCCTTGCAGCTTCTATGGAAACCCTAATCAAGCCTCCTCCTGAGACCTACCTAGAGCAAGATAGCTCTCCAAGGTCAACGAGGTCAATATAGGGCTTTCTTCCTTCCAGCTACAAGAGTCGACACTTTGTCCTATTGCAACTTAGGACTGCAACTTCGGCCTCCTTTTGCAGCACCAGAAACCCTAGAACTTTGCACCTGTGAGAGAGATAGAGCCCAAAACAAAGATTTTTTGTCCTTCTTTCTTCTGCTAGACCTTCGCTCTTCTCTTTTCTACTTCTCAGCGACAGATCGAACTCTTTCATGATAGAACGAACTTGTGAAGTGAGTGAGTGTTAAATGAGGTCAAACTACACCTTTATATAGCCTTCTTAAGTGGTCAAATTCCCTCCTTTAGGTTGACTTGTAATTGCCAGGGCTGACTTGTACTTTTGGAGTTTCTAGGACTTTCTAGACTAAAAAATAATTCTTTTTACAATTACATTTTGCCTGGAAGGGTCTTATAAACACGATGTTGACTTCTTTGACTCATGACAATAAATCCTAATACCTAACAAACCCTAGAAACATGAAGAACACGCTTTTACCTAGAAAACCATCAATAAAGAGCATGAAACCCATGCTTTTAATAATAATAACTAATTTTTTTCTTCTCTTGTTTGTTACATAGGATACATATTATTTTTCCCTGTAAGAGAAGTCGTAATTTTATTAAGAATAACAAAATTACATTTTTTAGATACTAAATCGCATATGCAAAAGCAGATCAAAAGACTGCTGTCAAAAGAAAAGCCAGAAAATAGAAATTAATGTACAATTGGGAAAATTTATGTTTTTCTCCCTTTTTTCTTCTCAACCTTTCGCCACTCCCCTTATGTTGGTGAGGACGAAAAAAGTACTAGAGAAGTGTCCTCCACAGGGTGAGGATTGTCTTTGTTTGAATCGGTGTGGTCTAGAGAATGATGTCTTTTGGCTCCACTGGTGTCCGCTATGTCTGGTATCTTCTCCGACAAAGAGTCCATTAGATCCTGTGCTATAGATTCCTTAGTTTTTGGCGCCTTGTGTGTCTTGGGAATGGTTTCTGTAGCTACCTCCTCAATTGGCCCATCATCAGGAACTGGTGGAGGGATAGTTGCCTCCTCATCCTTTGCTGCTTCATATAGATTCTCTGTGCGTTGCCAGCCTCTTGGTTTTTGTGATTGCTTCTTATTTCTTCTGGTGTCTTTTTTGACTTGCAGGCAGTTACTGAGAAGGTGACTTGTTTGTTAACAGCCATGGCACCTGAATGCCATATTCTCATAATTTAATGGTTGTTTCCACAGTGTGTTATTATGGATCAGAATTATGCTGTCGGGTAAGCCTTGACTAAGGTCTACCTCTACAAAAATTCTCGCAAAAGTATGTATGCCTCTTGAAACTCTTTCCACGTCTATCTTGAGGTATTTTCCTATCGCATTCCCCATTGCTTCGAAGACTCTGGGTAGCCAAAAATGTAGCGGGAGGTTGTGTAGTCTGACCCATACTGGCATTTTGGAAACCACCATAGTAGTGGCATCAAAACCTGGGAACCAGGGAATCATGAAGAGTCCTGCATTGCCCCAAAACCATGGACCCTCATGGAGGACATATTCCCTTTCCTTGACCGTGTCGAAACTGACAATAAAAAAACCTTTGGAGCATAAATGGAGATCACAATTTGTTTTCCATGTGGAAAAGATCCATTGTTGTAATGCATCTGTTTTAGGCCAGAAGAATTTGCATATGACGGCCTTTGTGTAAAAATTAGTATAAAAGTTATTTACCTCAGGCAGATCAATTGTCAGTACTGGAGTCTGCGCTTTTTGTTCCACAATATAGGGTCCAGGTAGGTCTTGAGGTGGTGTTGGTTTGTTGATGGCTTCCCCCTTCCCTTTGACGACATCCTTGAAAGAACCTGTGCCCTTTGAGCTAGATCCAAAGCTGCCACCTCTCAGCCTTGTGTTTAGGATGATAGTTGAGTCTGACACAATTCCATAGTCCTATACTGTGAATTGGTCTTGTAAGATTTGTCCTGCATATATCAAGCTTTGCATGTTTGCTGGTATGCATGTATATGCTTGTATTTCATACTTTATTTCTTCTATCAACGTCCCCTTCCCAGTTCGCTTGCAAATCATTCTTCCTGACAGGGTTCTGATAAAGATTTGTATCAGTTCCTTGCAGACTGTGTTCCCTTCCATAGATTTGATAAAGAGTGAACTTTGTTTATCCTCAGGTATTTCAGGATCTGATCCCTCCAGATCTATCTTAACAGATGCAAGTCCCTGAGTCAGATCTACGCTCTGGGGCTGTGATCCAGTGCAGAAGAGAGCCTTTGTGCAAGCATGCCTCCAGGTTTGAGCTTGGGGTGGGCTGATCCATCTGTTTAGCACCAGAGCTATTAGATCATTGGCAGATCTGAGATTAATCCCTTCCATGATGAGGGAGATCGATCCAAGGCCATGCACTGCAGAGATTCCTCGATGAGAGGAGTGTAAGCTTATCAGATTCCATGCAATTTCAGGGGGCACCAGATCTAAAGTACAAGTGCCTGCTATTATCAGAGGAGCCCAAATCTCCTGATGCAGGATGGATTTTGCTTGGAAAATCCAGGTCATGAGACTTCCCTTGAGGGCCTCATAGAGCTTTGAATACTGCCTATTCCGTGTATGCTCTGGATCGGACTGGCCTTTGTCAAACACTGGTTCCTGGAGGAGATATGCATAGGGCAGTTTGTCCCTAACCTCAGAGCCAGTGGCATGTGGGCGGTCATATCCAGGATTGTAGTCATCATTATTCCTCGGATCGCGGATCTGGGCGTACCCATGAAGGAGTCCTAAATGTACCCTCTCTGCCTGCTTCGCGCTTGTTTCTTCTCCATTTTCCTTATACCTTATTCTGATGTAGGTGATTAGAGCTTTGAATACTGCCTGTTCCGTGTATGCTCTGGATCGGACTGGCCTTTGTCAAATGCTGGTTCTTGGAGGAGATACGCATAGGGTAGTCTATCCCTAACATCAAAGTCAGTGGCATGTGGGCGGTCATATCCAGGACTGTAGTTGTCATTATTCCTCGGATCGCGGATCTGGGCGTACCCATGAAGGAGTCCTACATGTACCCTATCTGCCTGCTTCGCGCTTGTTTCTTGTCCAGTTTCCTTGTACCTTATTTTGATGTAGGCGATTGGGATCTCACGGCATTTGTTTTTAGTCTCATCAATCGGCCTCTCAAGGGGAAGAGTGAAGTCCTTGAGGTCCCCGCAGACGCTCGCCGGCCACCAGTATTCTGATCCGCGTTCGTTCTTCCCCTTACCAATCTTTGCCCCAAATAAATCGAAAGCACCATCAGATTGCCAGAGGACCGGACCAATGGGTCTCTCAACGTTGAGCAGTGGCACGACGGCAACAGTGAAACTGCTTCTTCTCGGTGATTCGCTTCCCTTGTGGCAGTAGAGCCGTGTAGGTGAGAACACGCAAGAGCTTGTTGTTCCAGCCATGGTTTCCTACATAGGATACATATTGAAATGAGTACAACAACAATTATGAAGACTAAAACTAGTTACATTTTCAACACTCCCTTTTAACTAGGAAGGTATTCATAATTGTACAACATCATTCTCAAATTGAAGAGTTCTCATAAGAAGAGTCAGATTGATAAGTCATTTTGTAAGCATCATTATTATGACCAACGCTATCTCTAAGGCTTAACTAGACAAACTCTTATTTCAATCAAGAGCATTATGCTGGGAGGCCTTACGTGTGATACCACACTACCTCTAAAAGGCACATAACCCATTCGGATGTCCACAATGTATGCCCTTTTAGGACTATTCTTATCTTGGATCTCCATACTTGAGTCCTCAAAGAATATCAGACCTCGGTCCTCTTCAACCATTCTTCTCTTGGATTCATGTTCCATCCTCAAAGAGTGTCGGTATATTTCCTTTCTTGGATGTTATATCCTCAAGGAAACCACATATGCTTATCCAATCCTCTGCCATTCTCTCTTCATCACTTGAAGAGGAAAATGCACATGTAATGTCAAATCATCAGTCCCTCTCAACTAGAGAGGATATCCCTATTCTCTTTGTAATAAGAGAATATATCCTTGCTCCTATTCAAGGAGACTTCCTTACTCGCTGTAAAATCTAGAGGAGATTCCAGACTTCCTTTCTATTTGGGAAGTCAACACCATAAGTCTTATAGCTTTTCTTCATCAAAGTATCAGCTACTTGATCTTCATAGCTACATGGCTCCCTCTTTCTTCCACATCTTTGGCATTGAGCTTGCTTCCTTTCAAGGTATCAAGGAGCCACCTTCGCTCTTCAATCTTGTGATAGGATCCAAGTCATCTTTCTTGCTCATCACTTTCATCTACGACATAAAGGCATTGCATTAAGCCTTTCCAAACTTTATGTTGATCATAGCTTCCTCATGAAAGTGATCTTCTTTGACCTTTAGGTTATCTTCTCGTACTGCTACCTTTCAATCCAAGATGGACACATCTTGAATCTACAATTGTTAGGTACTAGATATTGAGTTTCCCTCAATACTCTTCATTCATATAGTTGAACTTGTCTCAACTGTCATCATGTATTCCTACAACACTTTTCTAGGCAGCGAAATAATAGGTTAACCAAATAACCAACAATTAAAATCAGACTTACCTCATTATGAAGACCTTCTCATTCCATTAATATCCTCATGGTCCAGATCCATATGAATCTTCCTTTATGCATCAAAGTGCCTAAGGATTGAACTTATCTCCCAGAGATTATATTAGGATGTTAATCAATGTTGTATATTCTAGAGAAAGTCTTAATTCTACGTTCATCCTAGAGAAAGTCAAATTCTTTGTTTTCAAGCATCAAGCATATTTTATGAACAACTTTGTTTTCACGAGATTCTATACAAATGAATCTTATCCAAAGCTTTATACCCAACATGCATTCCTGTGCCTTCATCGAATTATCTAGCTATCTATCCTAAAGTGAGCTTGCAATCTGACCCATTGCATTCTTTCATCCCTTTAACAGTATTGATTCCACATTACATCGAATGTCTACTAACCTTGTCATGACGCTTTTCCCAAAGACCTTCCAAGTATTGAAATGTGTATCTAGTTTCGGTCTTCATAATATTCTATGTACTATTGATTTTATATATTTGATGTAAAAGAGAGAAAATTATTATTGTTATTTTTTATAGCATGGGTTTTATGCTCTAGGTCAAAGCACCCATTGTGTGCTTCTAGGTTTTGTCATAAAGCCAATAAGTCAAAAGAGTCATTGCCATATGTGAAAAACCCTATTGGGCATTTGTATAGAGTCAAAAGAATTTATTTTTAGTCAAAATGTGTCAAAGTATCCCTCCAAGACCAAATCAGCTTTCTGAAGATAAGTTAGCCCTATTTAGGGCTATTCGTTCTCCAAGGAAGGAGACAATCCAAGCAAGTTCGATCACAAAAAGAAGAAGTCAAAAGGTCCGCCTCAGATCTGCACTCCAAACGTAGTCCAAAACTCGTCCTCCTGGCCTTAGATTCCACTGCCCTGTTTCAGAGGTATTTCATGATGAGTTGGATGTATCAATAATGATATCACACCTTGTATTTATACCAAAAATAAGGGCTCCACGAATTTGTTGAAGAGACATGTCTCTTAGACCAAGCCTTGACTGTCCATAATTAATTTTCAATTTCAAATATTCATATTTCAAGTTCTAGAGCTCCGATTTGGGTGATTTTTGAAGCATTGGAATCGACACGCAAAGATCTATCACCTCAAATTTTCTCATGCTCAAATTCTTCATGGTTTTGGCCCAAATCCCAGTGGGTGCAAAGCCCCATGCTTGGGTTCCAAGCCCACAAGCCTACTTGTGGCGCTTTTCCCTCCAAACCCCAAACACTAGCTCTTGGAGTACCTCCCAAGCTACACAAAAGTCAACACACTTTGCCATATAACCCCTAGCAGATTGGGGTGGCAGGAAGGAAGAACAATGCCATAGTAGGGGCAACGAGAGCCATGTTACATGATCAAAAGCTACCTTTCTTTTTGTGGGATTAGGCTTGTAACACTGTAATATATTTGCATAATGTGGGTCCACATAGAGTGTTGAGGAGTAGGATTCTCGAGGAGGCTTTTTTTGAGAAGAATCTTGAGATTTGACACATAAGGATTTTTGGGTGCCTTATTAACATGTCCACGAGGAGAAGAGGATAAAGTTGGAACCGACCGCAAAGAAGGACATTTTGTGGGTTAGGACGAGACCTCCAAGTCCTATTGCATATATATTTCTGCCAAAAGGAAAGTTTGTTGTTTTTCCATGGCACATGAGAATCTAGGTTTGGGTCTTAGAATCTTTGGCATGACGAACTCAAATGCCACGACAAACTGCTTTGCACTACAGATTATAAACAACAGTAAATCAACACATGCACAAACACACAACTTTTTACAAATTTTCAACAACCCAACTTCGTTATATTTTCAACCTATAATACAATAGTCTAGGGCTTTCGTACTAGGGATCATGGCCCTCATACATTCACTGATACAAGGAATACAACTAGGGTATGGTGTCAACAATTATAACAAACAATCTACCCTAAACAAGATACAACTGACGGTCTAGCTGGTGTAGTGCACAATCACAACTCCTCTTGGTCGTACCCTGAACACATTTGCTGGTCCTTATGCTGCTCCCAATCTGCAACTTTGCCTCTATATATGGTCCTGCTCCTTAAGGTCACTAAACACGACTCCACTATGCCTTGTAGATGTACATTAGTCCATCAATGAATCAATACATAGAGACTTCCTGTGAGTTGTTCACAATTTTGTTTGTGAACAACTCCTTGAATGGCCACTATTGCTCCTCAGCTCTTAGGGACTTCTTTCCTCTATTGCCTTCTTGTGCTGCTCTGATGAGGCAAACTTAGGGTATGGAGGGCTGCACTCTATTGTTGCAAGATGTCCTTCTCTTCCACAACTTGGGCTAAAAAAATTGCTCCACTTGGCTTCCTTCTTTGGTCCTTCAAAGAGCAGTACCTGAAGCTCCAAATCCTCGCCTCTCCTTGCACAACTATAGTCCTTCAAGGTCCGCACTTAGGGCTCCCTTGAACACCTACTTGCTGCCCTCGTAACAACTTTAAGATCCTCCAACAATCTGTCCTACACTATGAAAACTCATCCACTAGCAACAACACAACTTGAAACACCAATCAACATTAACTTCGGCCTGATTAGGGCTTATTAACAATCGTTGTTAACCCTCTTCATCTGCTGCCAAAGTCCTTCCTCAGTCGCGGTCTTCCCTCTTGAAGCTTTCGACCCTCTTGAAGCTGCTCCAACAGAGCTCGACCTACCTACAATTTACTCAAAATTTTTGTGGCCCAAAACACAGAGACGTACCACTAACACTCACATAAAACAACCCAGAATTGCTCTTCTAGCCTTGACCAACATTCCCAATCAACTTGACCCCTCAAGAAGTCACACAACTCGTCCTCCTCACATTCGCTTGAGCTCCTTCTTATATGCGGCCTAATCAGATGATGTTTCCTTATGAATCTTTGCACTTGGATGTGGTAGAATGAGCCTCCAAATGACTTCTATTTATATGCTTTTCAAGGGTGTGCAACAACTAGCCCTTGGAGGCTTATTTCATGTTAAGCCTTACATGAAACCCTTTTGCAAAACCCATACAAATCATATCAAAATTATTTTCTCAACTTAGAGACCTCCTCGTCTTGGTGCTTGAAGTTGCCCCTTGCTCCTCTAAGGGTGCTCTTCCATCTCCAAGTGTCCAATGAACAAAATCATCTTTGATTTCACACCCACAAGCTTGGGTGCAAAGCCCACATCTTGGGTTCTTAGGTCACAAAGACCCTTTTGTGGTGCCAATTCCTTGACAATGCTGAACCCTAGTGTTTGGGCTATCTCCCAAGCTACAAATCTCAACAAAGTTGTCCCAAGGCTGAACGTGATGTTTGAGGAGGAGAGGGCCTTGAGGAGGTCACGAGAGGATGATCATATAGAGTTGTGAGCTTCTGAGTAGAGGAGTACACCACAGGTTTAAGGATCTTTAGATTCACAGAGTTCGGAAGGATCACTGACTTTTGGGATGACAGGTTCACAGAGGTCAGGATCATCGAGCACAAATTCCTAGAGTAGAGGTTCACGACATGTTACAGGAGAAACCAAGAGGTAGAGGAAGAGGCTAATTCAAGGAAGAGGAAGCCAAGATGGCTTTATGAGACCTTGAAGGAAGCATAAGAGTCAGTGGGAAAGCCCAAGTGGTTAGTTAGGGAGAGAAGATCACCAGAGTAGTTGGGTGGCAATGTGGCTAGTGTAGTGGAGACTGAGACATATAGTTACAAGGAGGTTGTGAGTCAACAAATTTGGAGGGATGCCATGGTGGAGTATGCTTCCATCATGAAGAATTATGTTTGGGAGATAGTGCTGAGACCCGAGGGGAAGTTACTGGTGATTTCTAGGTGGCTTTATAAGATCAATCACGTTGCGGATGGCAGCTTGGAGAAGTTCAAAGCTCGATTTGTGGCAAGGGGGTTCTCACAAGTAAGGGAGTTGATTATGAGAACACCTTTTGTGGCTCGATACACCTCGATTAGAGCAGTGATCTCCATTTCAACAGAGTTGGGGTGGAAGATTCAACAGACAGATGCGAAGATTGTGTTTTAAATTACTCAAGGAAGAGTTCTTGATTGGGTTTTAAGCGTTTTGCCCTGGATGAGTGCCTATATCTTGTGTCCGTGATCTTTGGGTTTTGATTTTGGTAACTACTTCATGAACTAAGATAAAAAGGAACATAAGAAAGGTAATAAGAATTCAAAGATATCACAAGTAATTATCAACTATAGAAAATCTCTCTGCCTCTTTGATTTTCTAACAAGAAGTGTTAAAAAATATATAATTTAGAAATATATTTTAAAAAAGGTACTTGGAAGTAAAAGTTAATGAAGTGACTATTTTATAGCAATTCAAAAGTTTATAAAGGGAGTTATCAAAGCTTTTTAAATATATATACACAGAATTATTAAAGGAGTTATAAAAGGGTTTTGTGATCGGCACACACAATTACTTGAGTTTATTGTGTCGCATTCACAAAGGCTAAGTGTGAAAGTATCTCTAAAAAGTAAAATAATTCATATATCATATGGAATTGAGCTTAATACTATGGGCATTGACATAAGAATAAATGGGGTGTAATTTGGAAATGACGGGAAGCCCTAGAAGTTGGAAAGCTGATTTGAAAACTTGAGAGGACTTGAAAACTTACAACGAAGACCTTTTAATTGACCATTTGTAATATTAAGTTACAATTTATTCATAAACATGTTCATTTCATCATAAACTTGTAACTTAAAATGCATGTAAAAGAACTTGATCAAACAAAACATGAAACTGTTGATCTGGATTGTCATTAATGTCAATATGGCAATATTCTAGGATACTAAATGATGATATGAAGCCAAGGAGAAGTAGAGCAGATCCGTGAAGAAACAGGAGCAAGAAGCCAAGGAGCAAAGCCATCAGGGAAGCCATTGGAAAGACATTGGAAGCCAAGAACAGGAGCAATCAAAGAAGAGCTATCAGAAGAGTTCATCGGAAGTAGTTTATCGGAAGCCATCATGAAGTCAAAGCGTAAGAGGAAGAGGTCATTGGAAGCCACGAGAAGCAAAGAGGAACACATCGACGGAGGTGCATAAACAATGTTATCAGAGGAGTTAACATATCGGAGGAGTATTGCAGAATATCAGAGCAGAGAATATCGGAAGTCATAGGAGCTATCAGAGCAGAGAATATCAGAGTAGAGCAGAGCTATCAGAGCAGAGAATATCGGAAGTCATAGGAGCTATCAGAGCAGAGAATATCAGAGCATAGAAGAGCTATCAGAGCAGAGAATATTAGAGCAGAGAAGAGCTATCAGAGCAAGTAAAGAAGAAAACAAAGAGCACAACTATCGGAAGAGCGGGGGTAGGAGTGTATGTCTGTTTTGATCGTGGCTGAAGGCCTGCACTAAATCCTAGCCGTCGATCAAGGAAGTCAACCCTTAGATCACGGTCAAACTGCGGGGGTTAAGGCCGGCTTTAATCCATGTGCTAGTCAAAGTCCCGCAAACCTCCGATTGCGATATGTAATACGGACCCGACTGCACCACTATGACATAACTTAATGCAATATCACATCCGCCTGTTGGAACTTTCATATCGCAATTCATAAATGGATGTCACATTAATAACTGCGATTGCGATATTATTGTGGACCCGCTACACCATTATAACATGATTTAATAGTATATCGCATCCGCATTGGAAGTTATGTATCACAAAGGAATGCCACTTGAAAACTGTGATTGCGATAGCATTGTGGACTGTCGCACCATTATAGCATGGTTTAACTAAATATCACATCCGTTGAATCGCAAAGTTCAAAAGGGTTGACACCGTCAGACTGCCGATTGCGATAAGTCTTGTGAACCCAATCGCCGATTGCGATATAAGTTGTGGACTTGATTGAGTTATCAAAAGAAGCTTATTGGAATATCACATTCGTCGGAAATAGGGGCATCGACAATGTTATATTGTGAAGCCAAAGGGTTGCGATTGCGGGAGTTTCCGAAAGTTGTGATTTCGAATTGAGGTAGTGACGTGGCATGTGGGACCTCCCTATTGGTATAGCCTCTCCTATGAAATCCTCCGTAAGTATTGAGTCTATTGTATAAATATTTAAAAGGGCCTCTCTGATATAATTTTAATATGCAACACTTTTGTAATTCAGCCTCTCTTCCAAATGAACGTGTTTTTTGAGTATTGGTGAACTCGAAGAGACAGAGGAAGCTGAAGAGCGAGAAGCCAGAAGATCAAGCGAGCGAAAAGGAAGCCAAAGGTCAGGGTGTATCGGGCATCTATAACAGAGAACAAGGAAAGTTTACAGGTGTGTACTAGAAGAAACAGAGGAAGCTGAAGGTCTAGTAGACGTGGAAGAAGCAGGAGGACAGAAGTAAGTCGTAGGTCCAGTAGGGTTGGGAGCAGAGAATTACTACCAAATATATCCAGACAATTTACAATAGAGGGTTGGAGCCCTTGGGATTGGTGCCTCAGAACTGGAAAGATTGGTGTCTCGGGAGTTGGTGCTCCTAAATCCAAGGTTGGTGCCTTGACAAGATAGGGTTGGTGCCTTGACAAGACAGGATTGGTGCTATGGAGGTTGGAGCCTCACAAAAAGTCTAAGTTGGTGCTTGGCAACTGGGTGAAGCCCTATATACATTATACTTGATTTGTTGCAAAGATTATATTAATAAAAGCATTTATTCCTGTTATTTATTTCTGTGTTCTAAATATAAATGATTTAACTGATGAAAATAACAATTGAAAAGAAACACTGATTCACCCCCCCTCCCTCCCCCTCTCAGTATTTCCAACAATTGGTATCAGAGCCAACTTCTTCATATCAACCTAACAGCTTGAAGAAGGATTCTTAGTCACGATGAGAAATCAAGTAGTGTCAGGAAGACCTCCCTTAATCTCGTACTACTTAATCTCCCTTGGATTTGAAGTTTTTGGCATTCGGTTTTAAATGAGTACACATCTCCTTCCACTCTTCCAACAGATCAAGACGAAAGGAAAGCTTACATTGCAAATGCAAAAGCCTTAAACTCCATCACTAATGGAATCACTGATTCTGAATTTACAAAAGTCATGAATTTTAACTCGGCCAAAGAAGTATAGGATAAACTAATTAGCTTATATGATGGGGACTCCAAAGTTAAGAAGGCAAAGCTTCAAACTCATAGAAGGCAATTTGAAAGTCTGAATTTGGATGATGAAGAAGATATTGCATCATACTTTCTTCGAGTCGCTGAAGTGGTCAACTCTATTAAAGGATTGGAAGAAAACATTGAAGAAAACACTATTGTTCAAAAGGTCTTAAGATCTCTCCCAAACAGATTTGACTCCAAAGTAAGTGCTATAGAAGAAATGAAGGATCTAGATACTCTTAAGATGGATGAACTTCATGGAATCCTCATTGCCTATGAGTTGAGAAAAGGATGCCCAAGTTCCAAAGATGCAGCATTCAAGGCCTCAAAATCAAAAAAGGGGAAAGAATGGAATACCAGTAGTGATAACTCCGATGTTCAATCCGATTTGGCGCAATTTGTACGAAGACTAAAGAAAGGATCTAAGCTAAAAGGTAAGTACCCTCTTATATGTTTCAAATGTGGAAAAATAGGTTATTATGCTGTAAAATGTCCTCATAAGCATGATAGTGATGGTGAGGAAAATTCTAAAACGATGGTATACAAAAAGAAAGGCTTCAATAAGAAGAATTTCTTCTCTAAGCAAGATGAGTCTGATGAAGATGAATTTGTAGTCATAAAAAGGAAATCAACTAATCAGTTCCCTCACCGTAAAGGAGGTAATGAAGAATCAAATGAAGAAAATGACCATGCTGGAAGCCAAGAAGTATTATTCATGGCATTCACAAATGATGATGATTCAGGGCTAGAAGGAAATGTAGATGAATTGCTAATGAGTGCCATTGAAGAAAATGAGAAATTACGAAATAAAATCATCTCTCTCAAGGTAGAAAATGAGGAAACAAAAAGAAGGGAAGACCTCTTGAAAGATAAGCTAAAAGAAAAAGAAGAAGTTTGTGAAGAACGTGAAGCCGAAATAGTATCTCTGAGGAAGGAATTGGAGCAAGTCAAAAGGGGTTGGGAAAGCTCTCAAATACTTGACACTATCCTAAATAATCAAAAACCTCAACAAGACAAATCTGGAATAGGTTTGAAGGTAGAATAATCAAGTATTAAGAATAATGCGAAAAGCTATGTCGACGTACTTTCCAGCAACCCAAAAGAAGAAAGATTATTTCATCAAAGGCCCATCTCAAATCCAAAGAATGAAGAGAGAGTAACTCCAAGGAAGAATGTTGATTCAAATCATGGCTATTACAACAGGTACAAAACTATCTTTTTTGGGCATTGTTTTTATTGTAAAAATTTTGGTCATCAAGCTAGACATTGCATGGCTCGTAAGAATGAAACACCAAAATTGAAGGATCAAACAAACAAACCATATGGTCCCAAAGGGCAAGGACAAATCAAGACCTACAACTCTTTTGACTCCTTGGCCAAATTTGATCCGATCTGCTCATTATGTAATGATAATGGACACAATGAACAAAATTGCCCCCTCAAAAGAAGAAAAGCAAAAAATGAGAATCCCAACACGGATAAATGTGGCCTAGCTCTATGTGCTCACAGTGATGAAAATCATTGGTTTGTGGATAGTGGGTGCTCTAGACACATGACAGGGGACAAAAGGAAGTTTGTCTCATTGAACAAAAAGGAAGGAAATGTATCCTTTGGAAGTGGATCTGCCAAAATTGCTGGAAAAGGAACTGTTACCCTTATTAATGGAAAAGGAAAGGCTCAAAATGCTTTGCTAGTAAACGGGCTCAAACACAATCTCCTGAGTGTTAGCCAAATCTGTGATCAAGGAAATAATGTTTTTTTTAGCACTAAAGATTGTGAAATAAGGAACTCTTCCTCAAGGGAACTTGTGGCGAAAGGGGTTAGAACACCAGACAACATCTACATTCTGAACAAAATTCAAGAAGATAAATGTTACTTAAGTCAAACAGATGAAAGTTGGCTGTGGCACAAGCGACTTGGACATACAAGCTTCAATAACTTGATCAATATCAACAAGATTAATGCAGTGCGAGACATCCCAAAGTTATTCAAGCCAAATCAAGGAGTATGTGGTCCATGTCAACATGGAAAGCAAACTAGAACCAGCCACAAGACCAAGGAGTTTTCTACATCAAAGCCTTTGGAGATCATCCATGTTGATTTATGTGGACCAACTAGAACTCTGACACTCCAAGGAGAAAGGTACTTTGCTTTATTTGTTGATGACTATACTAGAATGATGTGGGTATATTTCATAAAATATAAATCCGAAGCATTTGAGTGTTTTAAGAATCTTAAAGCTCTTGTAGAAAATGAAAAGGACTCTAAGATTAAATGTCTCAGAACAGATAGAGGGGGAGAATTCACATCAAAAGAATTTGATGAATTCTGTAAAGTACATGGAATCGAAAGAGAACTCTCTGCTGCTAGAACACCCAAGCGAAATGGGGTAGTTGAAAGAAGAAACTTGAACAGTTCAAGAAATGGCAAGAACAATGTTAATAGCAACTGACTTACAGCCAAAATTCTGGAGAGAAGCAGTCGGGACAGCGGTCTATACATTGAATCAAACTCAATTAAGACCAAATAATGAGAAGACTCCTTATGAATTATGGAAAAGAAGACTTGCTTCAGTAAAATACTTCAAGATCTTTGGAAGCAAGTGCTTCATAAAAATCAATGATGGCTCACCAGGAAAATTTGATTTTCGGGTTGATGAAGGGATATTCCTTGGATATTCTACAAGGAGCAAAGCCTACAAGTGCTACAATAATCGACTACAGGAAATAGTGGAAAGCATTGATGAAGACCTTCCAGAAAAAGAAATTTAAGAACATGAAGTTGACCCTCTCATTGAAGAAGAACCTAAAAAAGAAGAAAAAGATCAAGAAAACACAAGGAAAAAGAACCATCTCAAACCCCTTCAAAGATGAAGTTTCTCCAAAAACATCACCCAGAAGAGCAGATTATTGGCAATTTAGATGAAGGGATGCAAACTCGAAGAAGGATGACAAGTACACCAAAAAAAAATGATGTTGCTCTTCTATCCATGATAGAACCAGAAACATTTACTCAAGCAAGTAAGAATCCTCATTGGGTAAAGGCCATGGAAGAATAAATGTCTCAAATCGAGAAGAATGAGACATGGGAGCTGGTACCTTGTCCAAAGGATAACAATATAATTGGAACCAAGTGGGTGTTCAAAAACAAAATAAATGAAGATGGACAAATCATCAGAAATAAGGCAAGTCTTGTTTGTAAAGGCTATTCACAAATTGAAGGAATTGACTTTGAACAAACCTTTGCACCAGTAGCTCGTGTGGAAGCTATCAGTATGTTCTTGGCATTTTCTTGCGCAAAAGGATTTAAAATCTATCAAATGGACATAAAATCAACGTTTCTGAATGGGGAACTCAAGGAAGAAGTCTACATGGAGCAAACATAAGGGTTTAATCTAGTAGAAGGAAAAGACTTTGTTTGTAAGTTGAAAAAGGCATTATATGGGTTGAAAACAAGCTCCTAGAGCTTCGTACGCAAGATTGGATCACTATCTACAACAACAAGGCTTCAAGAAGGGGGTGGCAGGAAGTAATGTCTACATAAAGACGGATGAGGATAAGTTACTAATCACACTAGTCTATGTTGATGATTTGATTTTTGCTAGTAATAATGATGAGATGAGCCATGAGTTTGCTCAAAATATGTCAAAAGAGTTCGAGATGTCGATGATAGGAGAGTTATCTTACTTCCTTGGACTACAAGTATCTCAAACCACGGCAGGCATGTTCATATCTCAAGCCAAATATCTTAAAGACATGCTTAAAAGATATGGAATGGAAGACTATACACCCATGAGCACACCTATGACCACAAATTGCGAAAAGCAAAGATGACGATTCTCCTCCGGTAGATGCAACTCATTACAGGTCAACAATTGGAGCCCTTCTATACTTAATTGCTACGAGACTCGACATTATGCAAGTAGTAGGAATGGTGGGAAGATTTCAATAAGCTCCTAAACAATCCCATTTGTTGGCTGTAAAAAGAATTTCTCAGACACTTGAAAGGAACTCCTGGTTTCGGTCTTTGGTACCCTAAGAGCTCAACTCTTACTGTGACTGCATACACCGATGCTGATTGGGTCGGAAATGTTGATGATCGAAAAAGTACTAGTGGAAATGCATTCTTCCTGGGAGACTGTCTAGTATCTTGGCTCAGCAAAAAACAAACATCCATTTCACTATCTAGTATCTACAGCTGAAGTAGAGTATATAACTGCCGTAGATTGTTGTACTCAAATATTATGGATGAAGGAAGCTTTGAAAGATGTCAACATAGGTACAAATCAACTAATCATCTTCTATTCTGATAACACAAGTGCTATCAACCTTAGCAAAAATCCAGTGATGCACTCAAAGACTAAACATATACCAATAAAGTATCATTTCCTTCGTGAACAAGTAGCTGAACAAAACATCATCTTGGAATATATCAATACTAAGGAGCAGACAACTGATATTTTCACAAAACCTCTTCCGCGAGAATCATTTGAACATCTTCGTCAAAAGATGGGGGTTATTTCTTCAGCATCACTTTAAGGTAAAGGTAATATTTAATTTCAAATAAGTCAATGTTGCAATACACTACCTCACCTCATCATTCCTCATAGGGACATGTTTGCTTCAAAATATGTTTCTAACAAAATGGAGAATAATTTTACAAAAGTGAAAGAGGTTTTTGTCCATTATAGTCCAAGGAACAAAAACCTCCTTTAGTTTATGCACAGGTGTTATGATTTGAAAGAAATGCCCAAAATACAATTGCTATGGGAGAGTTGCTGCACTTCTAGACAACTTGACTTCAAGACAGTTTTTCAGGGGTTTGGAGTAGGTTTTGGCAGTGCTTGAGGACTCTATTGTGTAGCAGACATCCTAAGCTTTCCAATGGTACCTTCAGCTTGTGATTTGGATTAGTGGAAGGCATCCAAGATGGCGCTGCGCTCTTGTCAGAGAAACCCTGAGTTTTTGGAGTGACCTTGGGAAAACCATTTTTTCTCCCTCATGGAGTGTCCAAATTACATGCTTGAGGTGTCCATCTTATCGCAGACTTCAAGAGCTTTCCAACGAGCTATCAAGCTCTTGATTTGGAGGAGTTTAAGGTCTCCAAAAGTGGTTTGGAAGATCGGCGCTGCGCTCAGGAACATTGTGCTGTGCTCAAGAACACTGCGCTGCGCTTGGGCTAGAGTAGCTCAAATTTGCCTGAAACTCACCCAAATTCAATTTTTAAGCTTGCTCACCTGTTTTATTGCAATCCTAAGCTGAGCTACAAGTAAGTACACCATCTTACTTACCTTTTTGTTTTGCAAAATGAATCCAAGCCAAGAATTTCTTCAATTAGGGTTTCTAGTGAATTTCTCTTGAAAAATGATAGGGTGATAATGGCCATTTTTATTTTTGGCTTCTAAAACATGTAAAATGGTTTCCTACACCTGCATACTATTAGAATATATTTCTATTTAGTAATGCTCAGTCTTTTAGATGTTTCTATTTTTCTTTTAGCAGTTTCTTAGATGAAACTGTTTGTTCTATATTCTACATAGAAACCTGATGTTTCTATTATTGTAAATATCTTTGTATTATCATTGAGCTGTTAGCTCCATGTGAATTAATTCATTCAACATTCTTTTATGGTATCAGAGCAAGGTTAAGAGATTTCTTGAAAAGTAATTCTCTCTGCATCATAATTTCTTGAGTCTTTTCTAAGGTCGAGCCCTCTGTAAGCCAGGCAGCCTTCACTGAGTCTTAGCCTCGGCTTTGCTCGCTGTGATAAAAGCTTACAGTTGTCCATCTCGATACAGAAATGGATTCTTCCCTTGCATGATCATTTTTCTAAGGAAATAACTTTGTGGCGGTGACTGTTTTCGTGGAAGCGGAATTTTTTTTTGGCTGGCCAGTTTGCTTGGAATATTGAATCCAGCTATTTTCTTCGACCACATCGTGGAATTCCTCAGCAATCGTGATCCAGGTGTTTTCTCTCGGTTTATAACTTATTTGTTTTTTTAAAATCGGAGTCGTGGTCTGAAAATTTGATCTGCGGGCAACTGTCTATTTTTTATTTTTCAAACGCTGTCAAACTTGTGATATACGCTTATTGATTTCAAGCCCGAGGATATTTGAAACCCGTGGATGATATTACAGTTAAAACTCGTGGATATATATATATATTTCAGAACTCTTAGATATATATCTGAATCTCTGTGGCAGAGATATCTGTCAAACCCGTGGATATTTGAAACCCTGTAATTCGCGTGTAATTTCAAACCTGTGGATATACGCGTTGTTGTAAAACCCGTGGATATATTTCAAACCCGTGTATTCTGATATATTACCACGTAGCTAAGACGTGTCGTAAAGCTTTGAAAATTCTGTGGCGTGGATATCCGTCAATCTCTGTGGCGTGGATATACGCGGGTGTTTTATTTCAAAGATTTATCAGACCCGTGGATATAATACGGGTCCTCATTACCGTCCAGAATACGGGTATTTATATACAGTCCATAATACACCTCCATATATACAGTGAAACCCGTGGCAGTTGAAACCCATCGTATACACCTGTGGATCTATATAGCTGAGCCGTATAGTATATCTCTGAGTCGTTTACAGCTGAGACGTGACGTGAAGCCTTGATAGCTCACGTGGGCCATTGTTTAGATCTTCATCTATTTTCTGTGGGCCATTTTGATACCTGAGACGTATATATATATCCGTAGTGTTTGCTGGCAGTGGGTTACCATTCAGCAGAAGCGTGAAACTGAGACAGCACATGTGGGTCCATTTTTCAACATTTGTATTTGCTGTATTTGTGGTTCTGGTGGCCGGCAGTGTGTTACCAATCAGCGGAATTTTTTTTTCTTGTGATCCTGACAGTGTTCATTACAAACTCAGACCTGTGACATCTGTAGACCGGCATTCTCTTGTGGAAATCTGTATTCTCAGAACTGTATTAGCAGTATTACTATTGTTTTAGACAGCAGAAAGTTTGTTCTTTAAATTTTCACCAGCATAAGCAGTCAGCTACATTGTTCTTGTGTGTCATACTTTTGTATTCTCTTTGTGAAAATGGCCACACTTCATCAGACAGCGAATGTTGCAGAACATTCCGAGCAGACAGATTCTGCCTTTTACGCCTTTATGGCTAAAAGGTCTTCAGAACATGTTCCTTCCTCTGCATGGTACATTGATTCTGGTGCATCACGCCACTTCTCTCACAGGCGTGACTGGTTTATTGACTTCTCACCTTTCAGTGATTCAGTAGTATTTGGTGGCGGTGAAAAGTACACTGTTGCTGGCAGGGGTACAGTTCAAATTCAGTCTGGTGGACGCACGCTCATATTTCTAAACGTATACTATGTTCCTGGTATGGAGATTAATCTGCTCTCTGTCAGTCAGATTATGAGGAATTCTCCTCAGCTCGATGTTGTGTTCAGTGCACACAAGTGTTCCATCATTGACAGGGAGACCAGTCTGACAGTTGCTACTGGCCTAGAGGACCATGGTCTATACAGGCTACTTGACACCAGTGACTTTCCAGAAGTGGCTCTAGCAGCTCGTGTCTCTCCCATCAGTACTCTATGGCATCAGCGATATGGGCATCTCAATATGCAGTATCTCTCTCAGCTCTCTCGGGAGGGACTTGTGTCAGGATTACCTGATATTCAGACTCAGCAGTTGGGGGTATGCAGCGCCTGTCAAGCGGGAAAGCAACATCGGTCGTCATTCAAAAATGGAGAATCTTGGCGCGCATCCCAGGTACTTCAGTTACTTCATGCTGATATTTGTGGTCCTATGAATACAGCTTCTATCACTGCTTGCAAATACTTTTTACTTATTGTAGATGACTTCAGTAGAAAGATGTGGGTGTATTTTTTAAAAAATAAATTTGATGCTCTTAGTACCTTTCAGAAGTTTAAAACTTTAGTTGAAAACGAATCTGGTTGTAATATCATGACCCTTAGGACCGACAATGGGGGGGAATTTTGTTCCTCAGCTTTTGCCAACTTCTGTGATATTCATGGCATCAAACGTCAATTAACCACACCTTACACTCCCTAGCAGAACAGTGTTGTCGAGCGTCGCAACCGCACGGTTGTTGAAATGGCTCGTTCCATGTTACAACACCGGAGTGTTCCAAACAAATTCTGGGCTGAAGCAGTATTTACTGCTGTTTACCTTCTTAACAGATCCCCTACTCAGGCTGTTAAAGGGAAGACTCCTGAAGAATTGTGGTCTGGTCGTAAGCCTAAGATCAGTCATCTCAAAGTTTTTGGCTCAGTTGCATATGTTTGGATTCCATCTGCTAAGCAATCTAAGTTGGATTCCAAAAGTCAGAAACTCATGATGACAGGTTACAGTGATCATCACAAGGCCTATAGGCTGATAGATATAGCCACTGGTCGACTTAGCTTCAGTCGAGATGTAGTATTTGATGAAGACAGAGGATTCTTTCAGTCCTCTTCCTCTGAGCAGCTCTCTGAGGATCCGCCTCACAGTGTTCTTCTTCCAGTTAGTCCATCTGATGGGAGGGATGATGTAGCATCAGGGTTTGATACTACTCTATCTGAGCTTCCTCCAGAAGCTAATCCTCCTCTTGCTGTTCCTATTGCTCTTGAGCCTGCTTCTCTTCCTCCTGATATTGGTTCCTCTAATCCTGATATTGGTTCTTCTTCTCTTCGGCCCAAATGGTGGGCTAAAACCATAGGTGATCTCCGGGATGACGAGCTCCTTGAAGGTAGAACTTCTAGGCATAAGAACAGACAACAGTCTACAGTCAATTTTGCTCTTATGGCTAACCTTCACAGTACTTTTGAGCCTCAAACATATTCAGAGGCTAAGGGTACATCTGAGTGGGAACAGGCTATGGAAGCAGAATTTCAGAGTCTTCAGAAGAATCACACATGGACCCTTTCTGATCTTCCTGCAGACAAAACACCCATAGGTTGCAAATGGGTGTATAAAGTAAAATACAAAGCTGATGGAACCTTAGACAAGTATAAAGCTCGGCTTGTGGCTCGAGGATTTTCACAGAAGGAAGGCATCGACTATGAGGAGACTTTTGCTCCTACAGCCAAGATGAGTACCATAAGGCTTGTTCTTGCCCTAGCAGCTCAGTTCAATTGGAAAGTTCATCAGATGGATGTAAAAAGTGCTTTCCTAAATGGTGATCTCCAAGAAGAAGTCTACATGACGCAGCCTCTAGGATTCAAGGTTGCTGGTCAAGAACAGAAAGTGTGTCGGTTAGTTAAAGCAATCTATGGATTGAAACAAGCTCCTCGGGCTTGGTACATGAAAATTGATCAGTACCTGACAGATCAAGGTTTTCAGCGTAATCCATCTGATGCAAACCTGTATATCAAGCATACTGGTGATGATATCTTATTTGTAGTCGTCTATGTGGATGATCTTATCATTACTGGCAGCTCTGCACATTTGATCCATGGGATCAAACAAGATCTATGCAGAACGTTTGAGATGACAGACTTGGGACTTCTTCATTACTGTCTGGGAGTTGAAGTGTGGCAGACTGAAAATCAGATCTTTCTTTCTCAGTCCAAGTATGCTAAAAATCTTGTGGAAAGGTTCAGAATGCAGGATTGCAAACCGGCCACGACTCCTATGGAACCAGGGCTCAAACTTTCAGCACAGTCATCCTCTCCTCCTGTGGATGAAACTTTATTCAGGCAATTAGTGGGCAGTCTCATCTATCTTACTGCTACCAGACCTGACATCAGTTTTGCAGTAAGCTACATTTCTCGCTTTATGTCAGCTCCTAAAGCTGATCATTGGATAGCAGCAAAGCGGGTACTACGATATGTGCGTGGTACTTCTGATTATGGCCTCTTATATACCCGCAGCTCCAATCCTATTCTCAGTGGCTACACTGACTCTGACTGGGCCGGTTCGGTTGATGACCGTAAATCTACAGCTGGGTATGTGTTTAGTCTAGGGTCTGGAGCTGTTACTTGGACTAGTAAGAAGCAACAGGTAGTGGCTCTCTCCTCAACAGAAGCAGAGTATCGGGGAGCAGTTAAGGCAGCCTGTGAGGCAGTTTGGCTTCGTAGTATGCTTGCAGATATGCATGTTTTTCAGACAAGGCCTACTTCTTTGTTTTGTGATAATCAGGGAGTGCTCAAACTTGCCAAGAATCCAGTCTTTCATGAACGAACAAAGCATGTGGAAACTCACTGCCACTACATTCGACAGCTGGTTGAAGACGGCACAGTTCAGTTGCACTATGTTCCCACAACAGAGCAGCCCGCCGATATTTTCACCAAGCCTCTTGGTCCTGATAAATTTGTAAAATTTCGCGGGTCTATTGGTGTTGTAAATAGATTGAGCATTAAGGGAGGGTATTAGAATATATTTCTATTTAGTAATGCTCAGTCTTTTAGATGTTTCTATTTTTCTTTTAGCAGTTTCTTAGATGAAACTGTTTGTTCTATATTCTACATAGAAACCTGATGTTTCTATTATTGTAAATATCTTTGTATTATCATTGAGCTGTTAGCTCCATGTGAATTAATTCATTCAACATTCTTTTACATACATGTTTAATAAACCATTTTAACCATTCAATTCACCTCAAAACAAAGTTTTACCCCTCAAAAAGTAAAACCCTTGCTCATTCCTAGAGGTTTTGGGCATTTTTCATTACAAACCTTGTTTTTCCTCCTTGCAAGCAGATCACTCTTCCATTGTTTCTTCACTCATTTTCATCAGCTTCCAAAGTTCATATCCACCTTTTTCAAACTCATTTTGTCAAAATCCACCTTCACATCACTTCATTTCCATTCATACCTCACAGTTTATTTTTCATTGCCTGCTGCTAGGGTTTTTTGTCATCACTGGTGTTGAGTTCATTTTTTCAGTGGTCTCCATCTCACTTGCAACAGGGTTACCGGACAATGGTGAATATTGGTTCAAAGGAATGAGCCTAGATCTTGAATACTACAAGCCTTTCTTAAAAACACCATACAGGGAAAAATATGCCCCTTTCAGGGAAGGGTATCTTTGTGGGCTACAGTGAGACCTCAAAGGCATTTCAGATTTACATTCCCGCACAGAGGAGAGTTGTTGTCAGATGGGATGTGAAGTTCGAGGAGGACAGGGCCTTTAGGAGGTCACGGGAATTAGAGTATCTGGATCAGCCAGACCCTCGGCAGCAGTTGAGTCAGTCGTAGGGATCCAGTGGGCAGGGATCAGGAGGATCATGAGGTACATCTATGAGGATGTCAGGTCCGTCAGTGAGCAGTGGCTCACCGAGCCAGAGGGGTGGTGCTTCGGGCAGCATGCAGAGCAGTTCACAGAGCAGTTCACTAGGGAGTTCACTGATGGACAGTTCACACGGTACCTCAGATTCTACAGGTTCAGGTGCAGGCAGGAGGACAACAGACAGACAGTTAGGAGTTCAGGCTCTTGATGATGATGAGGAGGAGGAGTTTCATTCTCCGTGGGAGAAGTGCGCTCAGGGAAGAGGAAGCCCAAGTGGCTTCAGGACACCTTGAGAGATGCCACTTCTGTTGCTGAGCCGAAGAGGCCGGTCAGAGAGAGTAGACCACTTGAGAGGTTTTGTAGCTATATGGCGATGGTTACCAGCATCCTTGACTCTGAGCCTTCTAGCTATGAGGAGGCAGCTAGCCAGCAGGTCTGGAGAGAGGCCATGCAGGAGGAGTATTCTTCTATCATGAAGAATGATGTTTGGGAGGTGGTGCCGAGGCCTGAGGGCAAATCCGTGGTTACTTCCAGATGGCTTTACAAGGTAAAGCATGCTGCAGATGGCAACATTGAGAAATTCAAAGCAAGGTTTGTGGCTAGAGGGTTCTCCCAGGTAGAGGGAGTTGATTATGAGGAGACCTTCGCTCCCGTGGCTCGATATACTTCGATCCGCTCCATTACATCGATAGCAGTAGAGATGGGTTGGAAGATCCACCAGATGGATGTGAAGACTGCATTTCTCAATGGCTTCATACAGGAGGAGGTGTACATTGAGCAGCCAAAGGGCTTTGAGGTGCATGGGAAGGAGTCCCATGTGTGCAGACTGAAGAAGGCCCTTTATGGCCTGAAGCAAGCTCCCAGAGCTTGGTACTCCAGGATAGATACATATTTGCAGGGGATGGGTTTCACAAAGAGTGAGGCAGATCCGAACCTTTACTTTATTGTGATTGGTGAGGAGCCTCTCATTTTGGTGCTGTATGTGGATGACTTGGTCATTACAGGTGTAGAGAGACTCATAGAGCACTGCAAGAGAGATCTTGCGACGGAGTTTGAGATGAAGGACATCGGCTTGATGCATTACTTTTTGTGCTTGGAGGTGTGGCAGGAGGAGGGGCATTTCTTCCTGGGGGAAAAATATCAGTGTTTAAATGTGTTTTAATGGCTGTTTATTACTGCTGATTTTTATTTCTGCAATTTCCAGCATTCTGTAAAATTTCCAGAATTTGTGTTTTCAGCAAATTTATTTTTTCCAGCTTGTTAAATGTATGGTTATGGGAAAGGGCATTTAACTATATGGGAGAAATAAGGAGAAATTGAAAACCGGGGTGGGAAATGAGAAATTTCTACATTTAGTTGCTTTTCGCTCGTGAATTTGTAGGGACTTTTTTGCAGACATTAAAGTGGGCTATTTGTGGACCTGTGGAAGTTTGGAACTTGGACTATTGAAGACACTATGAGGCTAATCTTTGCGGATGACTAGAGACTTCTAGCATAGACCTACATTAACAACTTTTTGCAAGATTTGTAAAGATATACTGAGGTTATTCTCTGTAGATCAGTGGAAGACTTCTAGTGTAGACCTACAGTGACATTCTTTGAAGACCAACGAAAATATTCAAGCATCGCTAGTGCAAATCTATAGTGACAGACTTGTAAAGACATTGGTTAAAGGGAAAAGATTGTCTTGCAGTGAAATACCTCTCGTGTGTCCAGGTTGGAGGCTAATCTTTGAAATCATAATAATAGTTCTTGGTTTGCAGGCGTTAAGGATTGGGAGTACAATATAGAAAATCTTGTTTGGAGGAACATCTTTGGAGCATTGTTAAGGCCTGGAGCAACATTGTGAGTGCATCACTTGTAGTAGGCAATACTTGAAGATCAGTGTTGTGAGTACTTTGGCGAGTTATCTAGAAGTCCATATTACCTTGGAAAGTATATGGGGCAAGCATTGTTGAATACCTATTGAAGACTCTCGCAGAAATTGATCTTGGAGGCATTTTTGGAGACCTTGATGCATGATTGAAGCTTTGATGGAGTAACCTTGGAGAAAATTGTTGGGTATCGTGAAGAGTGTTGGAGATACCTTCTATGGTTACTAAAGTTGTTGTTGATGAACTAAGTGTTTTGGAGATTGATTGAGGACATTGTTGGAGGCGATCTTGGAGGGATTAGTAGGACTTGTTGTAGAAGAGTTTGGAAGTCTTGTAGCACTACTTGTACCTATTTTGAAGAATTGAAGTAGAGGGTTGGAGCCCTAGAGGATCGTAATCCTCAAGGAGTCGAGGTTGAAGCCTAAGCCAGAGTAGAGGGTTGGAGCCCTAGAGGATTGGAGTCTTCAAGTTGACTAAGTTGGAGCTTGGTGAAGTATATAGGTTGTAGCCTGGTCACATTGATGATTGGAGTCTTCATCTAGGGTTGGAGCCGTTAAGAAATCATAGGTGTGATTGTATCGATTGGAACTTGAATTATTGTAAAAGAGGATTGGAGTCCGCATTATTTTGATTAATAAAATTATTTATTTGTTGTTCATTTTATTTTCTGTTATTAAGTGATCTTAATTGGCATAAAATAACAATTGTAAAGAAACGCTGATTCCCCCCCCATGCCCCCCCCTTCATTTTTTCCAACAACTGGAATTCGAGCTAGTGCCTTCACTCACAACCTAATAGCTTGAAGGTAGATCATTAGAACACAAATGGAAAAGTCAAGAAAGAAGACCTGTAAACCCTTCGAAGTTGTCACCTCTTCAATGGATAATCAGATGTGCGTTGCCCCCATATTCAATGAAACAAATTTTGAAATATTGAAAAGAAAAATGCAAGCTTATTTGATGACCTTTGGATTTGAGGTATGGGAATTAGTGACTATGGGAAGCTCAAGAGAATTAAATGAATTCAATGGAGTAGCTATGAAGGCGATTATAAGCAATCACCAGATCCTATAAAAGTCAAAATAAAGAAATGCTCATCAACAAAAGTGTTGGAATCACAATTGTCGTTAGAACAAAATCCGCCGGCATTAGTCTCTGACACAATCCCCAGAGTTAGGATCCATGAGAGTGATCTGATAATGAGATCTTAGACAATTATTAAGGTATTACAGACTCATGTGCATGGATTTGCCTATGTTACTTTGTGCAATGGATCGATAAGATTGCGAAATACATAGACAATGAAGCAGTTAAAGAACATAATAGACAAACACACGTAAACACAAGTTTAATAAGGAGTTCACCCAACACTCCTGGGTTACGTCTCCTGATCCAGCGTTCAGTGGTGACTTCTTTGTTATGTCTTCAGAAGCAAAGTTTTTACAAAAATGAGCTCAATTTGAGTCTCACACAACAGATACAAAACAACAAGGCTTTACTTGGATCCCCCAAGTCTTTCTGAGTACACAGACTCTCCTCACTGACTCTCTGTCTCTGTTTGCTCTCTGTCTCAGCACTGCTTGTCTCTATCTTCTGTCTTCTGTGGCTTTAAAGCCAATCGGCGCTGTCTGTTCATTTCCCCTTCTTGGGCTCTCTGGCTCCTGGCCTCTGTTTGCTCGAATCCCCCCTCTGAGCATTAGCAATCATTGCTAAACGCCTTTAGGGGAGGTGGCCACCTGTTCTGCAACGGAAGAGTCCATCGGGCCTTTGAAATCCCCGAAATACATTCAAATACGGGAAAAATCCGCCAAAGCACAGTTCATTAGACTTCAAATATTCATAAATCCGTTTTATACTTCCATCGGGTCCACCTATAATCGCTTATTGCATGTCGCAAGTGCTCGTTCCATGGTTTCGCTTTGTATTAAAAAAATACATTGAAAACATTGAAAAATCCCGTAAAATGGCTTTAGACGGATTTGAAATATTATATATTGGCATCTACAAACCCTTTTGGGTCCGGTTTTGTCGCATCGCTCATATATATGCAACCCCGCTCCGTTGTATTGCTCCGGCGTGATATTGCGATGCGACTTGTCGCAATCGCATATCGCATAAGCCCCGGGCCGTCTGGTAAGCGCTCCTTTGTATTTCTCGATTGCGATATCGCACGTTAACCTGGGTCGTCGATCTGTGTGCTTGATCGACGGTCCTCGTTGACCCACACTAGTCGTGATCGTAACTGTTATATGGTTGTCCTCGATAGCCTCCGCCTGTCACCGCTGATTGTGATGTGCCGATCGGATCTGGACCGTTGATCGGCCAGATCTGACGGCTCCTGTGCATCGCTGCCAATAACTTGCTTTTCCACTGTTTCTTACTGTTTTTCGCTGCCGATAGTGTTTTCCGCCTTTTCTAAGGGTTCTTCCTCATGCGACTTTTAAAAGATTTTGAAGACTTAGAGGGTTTTTGGATCCATTTGGATCACGCCTTCCCACTGGAAAAGCTTTTGGACCACCAAAAGTTGGTTTTTAAGCATCAATCAAGTGAGGATACAACTTCCTCACTTGTCCAATCTCTATCCATCTTGCACTACTTGGTTTTGAACCCTTGAGTCCAATTCTGAGGTAGTCAATATACCCTCTGCGCGTAGTTCTCACCTTCCTGTCCAGAACTGTATCTTCCTGCAACTCATTGAGATATTCAGGCAATAGATCATCAATAGAAGGCAATTGACTTTGCTCTTCGGGATCTTCAATTAATGAAGGTTCAAACAATCTTAAATTTTATGTATTAACCATTGTTGTTAAAAGCGCGATCGGGATTTAATCGGCGTCGGGAAAAAATCGACAAAAGCGAGAAAAAAGCGTTTGGCATAAAAATATTCATTTTTTTTTCATTTTTTTTTCAATTTTTTTAATATTTAAACCATCTACAACATAAAATAAATACATTGACACATAAATATGATAAAAAAACTAATATATAAGATGTTTAATATCATTTCTAGCGCTAAAATCACACATAACATTGAATCATGTCCTGAATAGTAAGTCCTGAGTCCCAACTCAGCCTCAAAATATCAACAAAAAATATGATAATGTATCTCATCATGTCATAATGTCATATACAATAAAATGAAAGTCTAATCCTATTGATTTCCTCTCCCCCTCTTGCGAGAAAATGGCACAACTTTCTCTTTCCCTCTAGATGTAGAAGCTAGTGCCTGTGCTGGTGGAAATGGCAGTGGAGTCTGACGTGCTCTAGAAGCTGAAGAACTAGTAGTAGCAGCTACAGGAGGCTAAGGTAGACGGAGACCACGTCCTCTACTGGTGGTAGTGGTAGCCCGGGTAGGCGGTGTCACCTCCTCCTCCTGCTCCTCCTCCTCCACCTGCTCCTCCTCCTGCTCCTGCTCCTGCTCCTCCTGCTCCTCCTCCTCCCCCTCCTCCTCCCCCTCATCCTGCACTAACCAATCATCAGTGGGATCCATGAGAGGCCTCTCGGTCTCAACCCTCCATTCAGCAGTGGTGTCAATCCCATCCAATGAGATGGCTTCCGTATCAGGTGTCTTCTCTAGTTGTCTCACCCACAATCGAAGATTGTAGTAGACATAGACCATGTCATTAAGTCTATGGGACTCCAACCTGTACAAAGTTCATGAAATAATAATTAATAATTAATATTATACAAAAAATATTGTTTAAAACTTTAATGAATTCAAAAATTTATTTGGAAATTTGCAATATTTTAAATGTTTAAGTGTTAACCTATTGCGCTTCTTGTTGTGTATTTTTTCAAATACACTCCAATTCCGCTCACATCCCGAGGAGCTGCATGTTTGGCTGAGGATGCGTACGGCAAGCTTTTGCAAAAGGGGTACTCTGACACCATACATCTTCCACCATGCATCTACAACAAAATTACAAATAAAATTTTAAATAAACATAAGAAAAAAATGGAATTTGAAGAGACAATGAAATTTGAAACAAAGTTACAAAGTACAAACTAAAAAATACCTGGCATTTTAATCGTCCTATCAGTGACAGCCATCTCAAAGCCAAATGTGCCACCTGACATCTTATATGTCTCAATTTGTCTAGAGATCTCTATACGTTCTTCTGGAGATCTCACCATCTTCTGGACACAGGTTAATAATCCTTCCACGACCTCAACATCAAAATCAAACCCACATGCATAAGAAAATGCAGGGTTCAGGAAAAGCCCAGCAGCATGAATGGGACGATGGAGTGTGTTGTTCCATCGCTCATCAATGACTTCCCATAGAAGGAGTTGTCTCTGAAACCCATCATCTCCCTTATCATCATAGTAGGACCGAATGGCTTCTTTGGCCCTGTCCATGGCTTCATACAAATAGCCCATTGCGGGCTTCTCACCATCAACCAACCGAAGAACCTTTACCAAAGGTTCAGTAACAGCGCACACCTCCTGCACTCCCGCCCAGAAGTCTTCCTGGTATGAAACTAGTCTGCACACGGCCTCTCCTTCTGGTTTGCGGCTCATTGACGAAGCACGCCACTCCTCTGAAAGAAACATTCTCTTCAAATCCCACATAGAATTCAAGAGGGATTGAAGAGATATGAAACTCGTCGCAAACCGTGTAATGGCGGGGCGCACCAACTCTTTGTTGTTGGTGCATTTTCTCATCAAGCTAAGCACAGATGTGTGATTGTAAATAAATTTTGTGATGCTTTTTGATGAGTCAACAATCTCTTTGACAAAGGGAATTTTCCCTATGTCCTCTAACATCAAATCAATACAATGGGCAGCACAAGGTGTCCAAAATAAAGTAGGATGCCTGTCCATAAGCATTCTACCAGCAACAACATAATTTGCAGCATTGTCCATTATGACTTGGACAACATTTTCTGCACCCACCTCCAAAATAAACACATCCAGCAAATCACATAAAGTTCTTGCATCTTTGATTTGATGAGTTGCATCAATAGATTTGATAAACATAGTCCCCTTGGGACAACTAACCAAGAAGTTTATAAGGGTTCTCCCCTTTTGGTCAGTCCAACCATCTGACATAACAGTGCATCCTGTTTGTGCCCATGATGCCCTAAAATCCTCCAATCTTTGGGTGCAGTCACGCTTTTCATCTTGAAGAAGCCGACCTCTGAAATCATGAAGAGAAGGGATTTTGTACCCCGGGCCAACACTGGCAATAGCATCAACAGTAGGTTGGAAAAATGGATTATTCCTTATAATGCTGAAAGGAATATCACTCCAGAGGAGAAATTTTGTCATCAACCTGTCAGCTTGTTCTTTTTCAGTTCTTTTTAGCATTGAATAGATAGTTGGTTGTGAACCAGGTGTGGTTCGAGGAACAAAATATGATGATGCAGCTACCGGATTGACTGACGCTGCAGTAGAACCAGTGCCACTTGGCCCACTTCCTTCAGCTGACCTTTTTAGTTGCCTTTTGAGTTCTTCTTTGGCCTCTCTAGTGTGCTCTAATTCTCCCAATGCTCTCATGGCTCTTTGGATAATTTCAGCAGTTGTATTTAGATAGGGCCCCACATCATGTCTAGGGATTTGTGCAAGGTGGAACTTCAACCTGTACACCCCCCCGAATATCTCCTTTCCACACAACTTGCAATACAAGTTTTGTCTATCATTCGGAGTTTTAGGTTCACCATATTCCCAGAAAGGATCCAATTTCCTTGGCATGTTTGTTTTTGAATTTTGAATTTGCAAACCTATGGAAAAATAAGGATTAGGAAATAGGAATTTAGGATTACATAATACAAATTACAATTTAGCATTTACAAAATTACAAGTTAATTATTTCCAAAATCCCAATTTCCAAACCCAAGTTACCCAACCAAATGCCAATGGCAAATGCCAAAAAACAATGAAAATTCAAAAAAAATAAACAATGTTTAAAAAAAATGAGAAAACAAAAATACAAAATTGGTTCTCATAGTCATAACAAATTACCCATCCCAAATCAATGAAAAATTGCAAAAGATTCTTTAAAAACAATGTAAAACAAAGTTTTTATAGAAGCAAAACAAAAAAAAATTAATCTACATACCTTTTTTATGGACAAATTGGTGATCTTGTCTTGGATTTCTCCTAAAACCACTTGGATTCGCTCCCAAATTCGACGGAAACCCTTCAGCTCCTCTCCCTCACCTCTTCTCCTCCTCCTCCGCGCGCAGACAGCATAATGAGAAAACAAAAATACAAAATTGGTTCTCATAGTCATAACAAATTACCCATCCCAAATCAATGAAAAATTGCAAAAAATTCTTTAAAAACAATGTAAAACAAAGTTTTTATAGAAGCAAAACAAAAAAAAATTAATCTACATACCTTTTTTATGGACAAATTGGTGATCTTGTCTTGGATTTCTCCTAAAACCACTTGGATTCGCTCCCAAATTCGACGGAAACCCTTCAGCTCCTCTCCCTCACCTCTTCTCCTCCTCCTCCGCGCGCAGACAACATAATGACATAAAAAAAATCGTTTTTGCCTATTAAAAGCCCGCTGCCCCGACCCTCTGCGATTTTTATGGAATTTTTTTTCAAAAAAACGCGATTTTTTCCAAAAAAATTGGTATAAAAAAAAGGCCGCGATTTTTTGGTATAAAAATCGCAATTTAAGCGGGTAGGGGATAAAATCGCGATTTTCCGAAAAAATCGCGATTTTAACAACACTGGTATTAACCACTGAATTGATGTGCATGTACGCTGGAAAATCAAGGTGAAAAGCTTTCTCACCAATTTTCTCAAGTATCTTGAAAGGCCCATACCTTATTGGCTTCAACTTTTTTCCTTCACCTTGCATTCTATCTTTGCTGATGTACAAACAGACTTGATTGCCAACTTGGAAGTCAATTCAATGCTTATCATGCCTTGCCTTGTACTTGGCCTGGCTTCTCCAACTGTTCCTACACTGCTTGGTGAATTTCTTGGATCTGTTCAATGAACTTGGTTGCTTTGTCCACATCACTGTGTCCATCAACTGCTATGTCTTTACTAAAGACAAAATCCAAGGGAGACCTTCGTATAAAGCCAAAACAAGTCTCAAAAGGAGATCTTTGTGTAGAAGAGTGCTTGCCACGGTTGTAAGCATGTTCCACATAACACAAATGTTCATCCCAAAGCTTGGGATGCTTGCTGCAATAGCCTCTGAGCAACTAGATCACTGTCCTGTTGACCACCTCTGTTTGGCTATCTATTTGTGGATGAAAGGTTGTGCTCTTCTTCAGTTTGGTATCCATCAGTTCCCATAGATTCGACCAAAACTTCCCAACAAATCGGGAATCTCGATCAGATACAATGGAAGTGGGTAACCCAAAATGAACCCATACATGCTGAAAGAACAACTTTTTTGTTTGTTCAGCTGTAATCTGCTTGTTACAAGGTAATAAAATACACATTTTGCTGAACTTGTCCACAATAACATATAAATAATCATGACTTTTTCTAGATTTTGGCAATCCCCCAACGAAGTCCATGGAAACACTTTCCCAAGGATGAGAAGGAACTGGAAGTGGAGTGTACAAGCCTAGTTTTCTATTGCTGGGCTTGCTTTTTAGCACACATGGTACACCCTTTAATATATCTAGACACTGTTTCATGCATTCTTGGCCAATAACGGAACCTTTGCAGTGGTACAACTGTTTTACTTACACCAAAATGACTCGATATTAGAGAAGTATGTGCTTCTCGGATTATGTAACTCTTTCAGTGTGAAGAATGCATAACTTTCCCAAATGATACAAGAGTTGGTCCTTAACATGATAATCCAATTCTTCTACTTGTTTGCCCTGACTTAAAGTTGCATATACATCTTTAAAATCTACATCTTGAGCATATTGTTCAATATAGCTTTCATGCAATACTGAATTATGCTCAAGTATAGCAGATGCATTTATGATTGGTCTTGATAACATATCTGCAACTTTATTGTGTATGTCCTCCTTATATCTGATGACTAGATGAAACTGTTGTAGAAAACCCATCCACCTATAGTGTTTTGATTGCTGCAATTTAGTTTGTGAGTGCAAATACTGAAGTGGTTGATGGTTTGTATGGATGATTGTTTCTTTGCCCATTAAGTAATATTTCCACTTTTTCACACTCTGTACTAATGCATACAATTCTTTATCATATGTGGGATAATTAACTACTGTAGAATTAAATGTTTCAGAATGATAACATATGGGCTTACCATGTTGCATCAACGCTGCTCCCATGGCATAGTAACTGGCATCTGTTTCAATCTCAAATGGTCTTTGAGGATCTGACAATGCTAGTACTGGTGCTGTACTAATTTTTTCTTTCAAGGTCTCGAAGGCTTTCTGCTGTTTGCCTCCCCACTAAAACACCTTATTCAATCCTGTTAAAGCATGTAAGGGAGTTGTAATCAAGGAAAAGTTAGCAATAAACTTTCTCCAATATTGTGTTGCTCCTAGGAAGCTTCTAACTTTAGTAGTAGATTTGGTTTTAGGCTAGTTTACAATGACTTCAACCTTAGAGGGATCTATCTTCAATTCACCACCCCCTACAATATGACCCAAATAATTCAAGGATGTTTTGCCAAATTCACATTTTGATAATTTAACATAGAGATTTTCTCTTTTCAAAACATCTAGAGTCTGCTTTACATGCTTCAAATGTTCTTCCCATGTTTTACTGAAAACAAGAATGTCATCTAAATATACAATTACAAAATCATCAATAAAAGGTAGGAGCATTAGTTAAGCCAAAAGGCATAACTAGCCATTCATACAGCCCTTGCTTTGTTTTGAAAGCAGTGTTCCATGCATCTTGTTCTGCAACTCTAACCTGGTGTTAGCCACTACGCAAGTCCAATTTGGAAAAGTAAACAACTTCTTTCAATTGATCTAATAGATCATTTATGCGAGGAAGAGGATAACGATCTTAATCATTATTTTATTCAGTGCTCTGTAATCAATGCACAACCTCCACGAACCATCTTTTTTTCTCACCAACACGACTGGAGATCCGCATGGTGATGTGCTTAGCCTTATGAACCCTTTATCGAGCAGCTCTTGTACCTGCGTCTTGATCTCTGCATTCTCTAAAGCGGATAACCTTTTATACCTGTAGCTGTGACTGTTGTTTCATCACCTGAGTCTGACCCCAAATCTTTTTGAATAGCAGCAACAATCTTCTTCTTTTTGCCATCGAACTTCTTGGGTTTCAGCTCCAGATGCAAAGACCAACAATGTTCATCATCATGTCCATCCTTTTTGCAGTGAGTGCATGAAGGTTTGTCTTTCTATACAACGTTTGCCTTCATCTCTTTCCATTTCTGCTTCCTCTTTTCCTTGTTCTTGCTTGCAGTGGGTTTTGATGATCCCCCAAACTCTGGGTTCACATTCTTGCCTCTAGCCTCGAGATGTGTAGCCTGAACTGATACCACATCTATGCTAGTAGGGTTAAACATGAGAATGGTGTGCCTCAAATAAAGCTATGTAGACCACTTATATACTTCAGCAAAGTTTCAGGTGAGTCTAGAGAAATGCCTAGAGTTAAAGCTCTTTTTCTAAATTCTTGGGTATAGCTTTGTACACTTTGCCCCTTTAATTGGTTAAGAGTTTTCCAACTCATCATTGCTTGCCGCCTATAAGCTAGTGGATAGAATTGTTTTTTAATGGCAGAAACAAATTCACTCCAGGTAGAAAGAATTTTACCATGCTTCTTCAAATCAGCTTGGGTCCTGCCTTGCCACCACACCAGGGCAGTTCCTCCGAGGCGAAGGCTAGCCAACTGAATCTTACTCCTTTCTGAATTGATGTTCTGCACCCTGCAGTACACATCAATCTGTCTAATCCAGTTATATGGCTTTTCTGCATTTAATTCTCCATCATAGATTGGCAAATCAAACTTTACATCTAATTTAATCAAAGATGTTTTTTTTGTGTTGTTTATATTTTCAGGGCTAGAAGGAGGTGTTGATAGAGGAGGCTTTTCTCCTTTACCTTTGTCTTCTGGATGGCCATCTAGAAGAAGTTCCTCTGTCCCTTTGTCTTGTTTGGAGGTTGAAGGACTTTCACCTTGACCCTTCTTAAATTCTCGATACATTTCTTCCACCATGGCTCTCATGGTCATGAAATTGTCCATGACCTGAGAGTCTGATTCGAAGGGAATTTCTTCTGCCATTTTCCTCCTATGATAGACTCTTCCAATTTTTAGGTTAGCCTCAGCCAGTTCTCCTTCTCCTAATTTGAGCTTTGACCTAGTTAGGATTCAACAATCCAGCACAAGCTTGTCTAACCTTAGCAAACCTAAAGCTCTGATACCTCTTGATTTGATAATGAGATCTTAGACAATTATTAAGGTATTACACACTCATGTGCATGGATTTGCCTTTGTTACTTTGTGCAATGGATCGATAAGATTGCAAAATACATATACAATGAAGCAGTTAAAGAACATAATAGAAAAACACACATAAACACATCAAGTTTAATAGGGAGTTCACCCAACACTCCTAGGCTACGTCTCTTGATCCAGCCTTTAGTGGTGACCTCTTTATTATGTCTTTAGAAGCAGAGTTTTTACAAAGGTGAGCTCAATTTGAGTCTCACACAACAGATAAAAAATAACAAGGCTTTACTTGGACCTCCCATGCCTTTTTGAGTACATGGACTCTCCTCACTGATTCTCTGTCTCTGTTTTCTCTCTGTCTTAGCACTACTTGTCTTTGTCTTCTGTCTTTTGTGGCTTTAAAGCCAATCGACGCCGTTTGTTCGTTTCCCTTTCTCGAGCTCTCTGGCTCCCAGCTTTTGTTCGCTCGAATCCCCCTCTGAGCATTAGCAATCATTGCTAAACGCCTTCAGGGGAGGTGGCCACTTGTTCCGCAATGGAAGAGTCCATCGGGCCTTTGAAATCCCCGAAATAGCCATTCCTTGTTTACACAGAGAAATACATTCAAATACGGGAAAAATCCGCCAAAACACAGTTCATCGGACTTCAAATATTCATAAATCTGCTTTATACTTCTATCGGGTCTGCCTGTAATCGCTTATCGCATGTCGCAAGTGCTTGTTCCATGGTTTCCCTTTGTATTAAAAAAATACATTAAAAACATTGAAAAATCCCGTAAAATGGCTTTAGACGGATTCAAAATATTATATATTAGCATTTACAAACCCTTTCGGGTCCGGTTTCATCGCATCGCTAATATATATGTAGCCCCGCTCCGTTGTACTGCCCCGATGCGATATTGCGATGCGAAATCGCATATCGCACAGCCTTGGGTCGTCTGGTAAGCGCTCCTCTGTATTTGTCAATTGCGATATCGCGCGTTAACCTGGGCCTTCGATCGGTCCTCGTTGACCCGCGCTAATTGCGATCGCAACTGTTATATGGTTGTCCCGATAGCCTCTGCTTGTCACCGCCAATTGCGATGTGCTGATCGGATCTGAACCGTTGATCGGCCAGATCTGATGGCTCCTGTGCATCGCTGCCGATAACTTGTTTTTCCACTATTTCTTACTGTTTTTCGCTGCTGATAGTGTTTTTCGCCTTTTCTAAGGGTTCTTCCTCATGCGATAGTTTTGATCTTTTAAAAGATTTTGAAGACTCAGAGGGTTTTTGGATCCGTTTTGGATCAGAGAGGCAGTTAGTCCATCTCGTGAAACACACCTGGAGTGCTGAACCCAATGTCCAACAATCTCCTCTCCCTAGCGCAAGCTGGGTGAGTATCGAACTCGAGACCTGTCGCTCTGATACCACTTCTGGAATCACGATTGCCATTAGACGAAAATCCGCAGGCCTTAGTCTTTGCTACAATCTCTAGAGTTAGGATCCATGGGAGGTGATTAGTCCATGTCGTGAAACACACGAGTATTGCTGAAGCCAATGCCCATCAAAAGGAACTTTGGGAGAATTTTCAAGATCTTCACTCAAAAGGATTGTTGGTCGTGAGCTTTAGTCAAGAAGATGATGGCAAAGAGCATAAAGATGAACCAAAGAAGACAATTGAAAGCAAAGATGAAGGCACCAATTGCATAAAGGAATGTCATGATGAAGAGACCTCTAAAGTTGAAATTGAAGTAGACCTCAAGAAAAAGCTTGTAGTTGCTTGCCCTAGAAGAGATAAGAAGATTGAATAAGGAAAATGAGGAACTCAAGAAGCAAGTACAAGATGCTAATGAGAACCTTGACAAAACAAAGGAAGAAGTTATTTTTAAAGCATCAAGAACAAGAAAGAGATAGGGAGCTTAATAAACTTGAGGAATTGGATTAGAACAAGAAGAGACACCGTGAAGAAGTCATTTCCATGACAACCCAATTAGAAAAAGAGAAAAGAAGTGAAGATATTTTGGAAACTTGTCTCAACAATAGATTTGAGGAATTGAGTAAATATGTAGCAGAAATTGGTCAATGTAGAGAAGAAGTCACCTCTCTAAAAGTTCAACTAGAAGTAGCAAAGAAACAAATGCAAGGAGTTAAAGTTAAGAATTTAAAGGAAGAATTGGTCCTCCTAAAAGGACAAGTTGATGAAGCAGAAAAGGAAAGAAAAATCATGGCATGCCAACTAAAAGAAAAAGATGAAGAGACTAATAGATTTGAAGTAGATGTCATCTCTTTTAAAGTCCAAGCATGTGAAGCAACAAGGATGAAGGAAGAAATGGAGAGTCAATTGGCAAAGAAAGATGAAGATTGTGAGAAGATGAAAGAAGAGATTGTTTTTCTAAAGAAAGAAGTTGATCAACTAAACAAGAACTTGAAGAGTTCTCAAGCCTTGGATGACATCCTCAGTCATCAAAGATCCCCTCTTGACAAATTTGGTCTTGGATATGCAGGTGAGTCTTCTAGCAAAAATGATGCAAACCTTAATGCATCAAAAGACAAGAATGTGGAGAAGCTTGAAAGTTGTGCTAATGGTTCGAGTTCCAACAAAAGCAAGGATAAAAGTCAAAATAACCTTGAAAGAACCTATGCTCCAAGAAGATATGTTGATGATGTAAAAAATATAAGTAGCAATAAATATTATCAAGGAACTTCAAGGCAGAACAAGTTCAAAAATGGTTCATGACAATTCTCATCTTCCAAGTATCAACCAATATTTTTTGGCTATTGTTACTCTTGTACAAATTTCAAGCATATGGCAAAGGATTGCGAGGCATATAACAAAGAAGACTTCAATCAGTTTCCCATAAGTAAATTTGTCGGGAGTTACAAAAATTATGCTCCATCATTCATGTAACAAATTGAATGCTTCAAATGGCATAATGTTGGACATATAACTAGAGATTGCAAATTAAAGTGGGTCACTAGGCAATCCGAAGAATCATCAATCGAGTATGGAAAAAGAGTCACAAAGGTTTGGAGGAGGAAGTAGGTTGCACTAGAAAAATATCATGTCGAATATGCTTGAATGCTTAAGATCTGGGTCGCTGATCAAATTAGGGCATCACAAGCAAAAACTATGTTCCACCAAGGTTTTGCCTCTTAAGAAGATAATGCATACTATTAGGGGAGCACATGTCAAACACTTTGATAGCAGAAGCAACTCTATGACATGAAGACCAACATATTGTCAGGGTGAGTTATCCTTGCGGAAGATAGGGGGAGCAACATGATGACAAGGAGGAGAAACACCATGACAGGTGGAGCGTCATATGAAGAGGTTTCCATTGATGTCTGTTGTCGCTTCGATTGTGTACAGGCACTGTGACAACGACTCAGGTAAGGGGCTGTCACTCTGATCCCCGACCTCTCTGTTCTAGTTGTCTCCCAACAACAAGGTATGGGGGTTAGTCCCTATGGAAATGTGAAGGCGAAGGACAAGCTGGTAACCAACAAGTCTGGGAGACATAGTTGAGTGGCCTAGCTACTTGGTTAAATTTAGCAAGTTCTTAAGGATTAGATTAGATTTAGATATGAGACCAATGCCTTATGGAGTCAAAACTCTTGCGTATTATTAAATTAAGACCAAGTAACTGGATGGGCTGCTTGGATGATTAACTATGCTATATGCTATTATGCAAATCCTGGGATGTAGGTTTGATGCAAGGATCTTTGTTAATTTTAAGCTATATGCCTAATCTAAATATGACCTTCCCTTAACTGTTTTGAGACCAATCTTTACCTTAACTGTTTTGAGACCAATCTTTAAAGTAGGTTGTGGGATGGAAGCCAGCGGGGAGAAAGCAGAGGCTTGATTAGTGATACCTCCCCCTAATTATTTGAGTTAATTCTTTTATTGATTCTGGTGCTTCTTCCTTTATTTCTTTTCCCTTAGATTTGACCAAACCTCTTTCAAAACTTGAGATCTTTGACTTACTAAAGCATTCCTATCTTTTTCTAACTCTTTAGCTCTACTCTGGGTAGCAGCGAAAGTAACAGGCTTGGCACGTTTAATCTCATATTGAGTATCAACATTGAAAGCTTCTAGATACTGTTCTAACACCATCTTGTCAGGAGGCCTATAGTCTTGAGTCATGTCCTTTAGAAGACCATTAAACCTTTGGTTAATTTCTTCCATTGTTTCATTCTCCTTCTTAATAGTATTGAGCTCTTTATCCAAATACTTCCTTTCTCTTTTATCCCCAAATTTATCTTTAAAAGCATTAGTGAGGGCTTTTAAAGAGTTAAAGGCATTGTCCGCTTTGTCATGAAACCATTCAAGTGCATTATCTTCCAATGAGAGGACAAATGGCTTCATTGTGACATCTTCATGATTATAGGCAGTGGCATGAGCATATATCTGCACGAAGGTGTTGAACTTCTTTATGTGAGCTTCGACATTGATGGTGTTGTTCTCTTGAAAGATCGGGAGTTTGTTCATGGTAGAGTCATCTGGCAAATCATGCGGATATCCATGGATGTTGGTGAAGTTGCAAGGCTTGTAATAATCAACCATGAAGTCTTGATTGGCAGGATTAACGAAAAGCAAATGGAGATTAGGGAGGGTTTCCTATCCAAGAAATAATAAATGCACACTAGAATGTAATTTGTTTAACTAAGCTCTTAAAACCTTTTTAGGATTGGGAGCGGGGTTAGCCAAGCTACTAGGATTCCTTCTAGAGTAAGCTCTTGTGAATAGATGAATAAGTGGAGTCACCAGCCAAACAGGAAACCAACCTAAATTTTTAGGTGCTATAGGTGCGAATAAACAAAATGAAAGGCTTAGTGAGACGAAAAGGATAAGGTGATGAAACGATGAAAGGAGTGTGCTAGAAAATGTTGTGGAGATGCTAGCTAAGATGAATGAATTAGAACATTATGAAGGTTATGAAGATTGTTGTAAACACTGACAACAAGAAACTTGTCTTCGACAACGGCGCAAAAAGATTTGTCGATTGATGGGCTAATGAAATCACGAGTAAGCTCTTGTGAATGGATAAATAAGTGGAGTCGCCGACCAAACAAGAAACCAACCTAAATTTCTAGGTGCTAAAGGTGTGAATAAACAAAATGAAAGGCTTAGCGAGAGAAAAAAGGATAAGGTGATGAAATGATGAAAGGAGGGTGCTGGAAAATGTTGTGGAGATGCTAGCTAAGATGGATGAATTAGAAGATTATGAAGATTGTCGTAAACCTCGACAACAAGAAACTTATCTTCGGAAACAACGCAAAAAAATGTGTTGATTGATGGGCTAAAGAAATATGAAAGATGGAAGATTGAGAAGATGTCGTTGAAGCGCTGAGAATAAGATATCCTCGACAACGACGCCAAAAAATGTTGTCGCTCAGATTGTACAGGCACTGTGACAACGCCTTAGGTTAGGGGCTGTCACTCTGATCCTCGGCCTCTCCATTCTAGCTCTCTTCCAACAATAGTTTATGGAAATGTGAAGGCAAAGGACAAGCTGGGTAACCAACAAGTCTGAGAGACATAATTGAGTGGGCTAGCTACTGGGTTAAATTTAGCAAGATCTTAAGATTAGATTAGATTAAAATATGAGACCAGTGCCTTATGGAGTCAAAACTCTTGATTATTATTAAATTCAGAGCAAGTAATCAGATGGACAACTGCTGCTTGGATGATTTATCCTATATGCTATGCAAATATTGGATCTAAGTGATGCAAGGATCTTGATTAATTTTAATTTATATGCGTAATCTAAATATGACCTTCCCTTAACTATTTTGAGACCAGTCTTTAGAGTAGGTTGTAGGATGGAAGCCAACGTGATGAATCGCTCGAGTTAGGTGAGAAGGGTGGCGCTAAATGTTTCTCAACCAAGCGTATGCTTGAAGGTAAATTATTAATGCAACCAAGCCTAGAAGGATGTGAGTGAGTTCTTAGTTTAAGATTGACTTAATGTTTAAGTACTTAAAGTTATGATTAATTTTCAGTGACAAGAGTACTTATCAAATAAATGGAAAGACAATCTTATTACGAAGAATGTGCCAATTATTAATTGCCAATGCCAATGATGATCTTATGCCAATATTGAGATATGTTCACTTAGAATAATAATCAACATAAATTAAGATGTGAATGGTTAAATTATCAAAGCTTCTTAAGATGGTGAAAGAGAACAAGATTATGTGCTTAACTTAGAGCAATTATCCAATAATTTCTAAGCAATGTTTAACAATAATGCCAATTAGATTGCAAGATAATCAAGAAGGAAATAACTACCTCAATGCTTGTGGAGTACAAATAGAACAAGATACTCAAATGGCAATTTATATCAAGAAGCAATATGACTTATAATCACAAGATACCAATATGCCCAAAGAGAGGTAAGATATTCAATACCGAGAGATTGTAAGATATGAGTGCTTTAGTGAGTGTTTATTAGATGTGAACTTGAAACTTACAGATCAACTCACAACAACAAATGTGTTAGTGCACTTAAGTCAATTTGCTTCAAAACCATGAAACAAGAGCAAGTATAAAGCATGAGCACAGATAGAGCTTATATCTTATAAGCACTTGTTAAACTCTTAAGACAACAACAAGTAAATCACTCTAGATCAATAAATTATCAAGCATATCAAAACTAAATATGACCAATCAGGGACCCAATTGTTGAGAAATCTAGGGCATCAATAGTTAGGTGATTTCTCTTCTATTAGTAATGCTTTTTACTTCTCTAGATTAGGATCTTCTTCTTCTTATATTATTAGCGTTCTTCTTCATCAAACAATAACCAATGCATGAACATAAATAGACAAGAGACACAAAATGTAGGCTATCAGCCAGGGCCAAAACCTCTCACTCTTTGAGAGGAAAACCCGCACAAATTCTTCTTATAGAGATTCCAATTGACGAATACCAAGACCAAGACCCTTGACCTATTAGCCACTCCAATACCAAGACACAAGTCCTCTTCCATCTTTTTGTTTGTTCTCTCTCAATGCCTTCTACTTCAAATTTCACACCATATGTGATGACACCGAATTGTGATCACTGTGTTTTGTTTAGGATACCAAACTTTCTCCTTTAACAGTAACACCGAATCCTGAAGACATACCACTGAACCATAGTCATTGCCCTTTTGAGATACCACCGAGATCTTCTTCCTTGTCACAACAATGAGATCTTGTCACACACTTGTGAACTTCCTAGTGTGGGGTACCTAATATAGAAGCCCTTGTCATTGTAATCCGAACTTGTTTCTTTTTGTGTCACTTTAATGTATCCATCTGAAGTCAGAGAGAGATCTGAACTTCTGTTGACTGTGATCAGCCCTAAACAGAACCTTATTGTCCCTTCATTTCTTCCTCGTTGTCCCTTCCATCCGAACTTGTCTCCGTATTAGAGGTACGAACTTATATCTGTTCTGTCCATTCGAAAATCTCAGATTGATGTCTGAACTGTCTTCTTTGCGGAGATCTGAATTGTATACTGTGACTACCCATCCGAATTCAGAGAGAGATCTGAATTTTTGATTTGTCCTGATGCGAGGACCCTTCACGCCTATTTATAATTGTTGTCCTATAAATAAGTTGACCTGTGCTTTCCGAATAGGTGTGTCTCTAGTTAGGTGAGTCGACTTGATCTTTTACTTCATCTTGAGGCGAGGAGGACATGTGCTTGTCATTGGAGGGCTTCTAGACAATACTATAGACTCATATACATGTGTCATATCCCCAAGAAGGGTTCTTCATACATGACATTGACTCTTTGACTTTTATGACAAATCCTAAAGGTTCACAATGAGAGCCATCTACAATAAAATCCCTTGATCATGAAACCCATGAAGCAAGCCTTACAATAGTAATTTTATTTTCTTTTTTTATATCATTTACAAAAGTCACAATTACATGTCATTATGAAGACCGAACCTAGTTACACTTTTCAACACCAATGACTTGCCAAGCAACTGTATGAGGTGTTTAACCTTCTTATGGTGAATTATTCAGAGCTATATTAGATCTGAAAACACTTTTAACAATGGTAAGACAAACATGCGAAAGTGTGTGACAAATTGTGTCCTAGAATTTCCAAATGCTAGAAAAAGTTTGACAAATTGAAAAATTAGATTTTTTAGCCTTCTTAGATGTGATCTTTAGGTTTATATCAGATCTGATCAAACCTTACAAACAAAAAGATCCTTGTTTAAGAAACAATGCCCAAATCACCAAATAATTAGCAAAAATTTACCATGAAACTCTTAGTGTGTTTGGATTACTTGGATATGATTTTCAGGACATTCAAACACAAATTTTATCACTGTTATAAATGATTCAGAGAGTTGTAGAAAACAATGAGGAAATATGAGGGTTTAGAGATCAAACCCTAGGCCCCCAAGGCCTTGAAGAATGCTTGCCCAAGTTGTCAAAATTTTTCCAATGATTGTGCCTCCTAAAATCACATATTTTGAGCTAGTTTCACCTGCAAAACCCACCAATCTTCAGTCCAGAAAATTTAGAGATGGACAAAGAACAAACTAGGGCGAAGGAAGGCTAACACTAGGCCCCCAATAGGGCTAGTGTTGGGCTAGAAGAGGCCTATAAAAGGCAACGACTAGGGAAAAAGGTTGAAGAGAGGCTGGAAAGGGTGAAAAAGAGGCCAAAAGGGAGAGTAGAGGGTTGAAGAAGGAGGAAAAAGTGCTAAAAGGGCTGCAACCGAGCCTCCTTGGAGGCCTTGAGGGTCCACGACAAGCCTTCTAGGACTTATGGCCAAGCCCTGTAAGTGTTAGGATATTCCAACACATAGGAAATAGTTAAGTATAACTTGGTATAGTGTAGAGTTAAGTAAAGTGTGCTTCTTTACTATGTACTTTTGTAACTTAAAATCTGACGGTCACAATATGTTCTAGACATGAAGTGATCTGACGGTTCATTCTCTCCTCGGTGTTATCGACACTTGATCCCTGGCTTAACACCCGATTGGTCCATGATCTCTATTTAAAGAGCATGGAGGAGGGTCATTTGTAGCGTAACTGTTCATGAGAGAACTGGCTTAGACCGTGCACTGTTTCCTTCTTTGAGGGTTTTAACCACATCAAGAATACTGGTGTATTGATCTGTGATCTGTTTGTGAGCGGTGTCCTTTGGTGTTCTGTCTGAGGAACTTACCCTGTAAATTCCTACATGGTATCAAAGCTATTTGAGGGCCGCATCCGTTGGCGATCCAAATCTGAAGCGGGTACAACTACATCCGACTGTCGTTTCCTAGATCTACTGTTTCTGACTGCTTTCGGGCCGAGAGGATTGCTCTATTGTGTCAGGAGCCTCTGTTCCAGTGAGGAATCGCTTTCGTTTCACGCGAAATGGTTTGCGGTAGCCCTAACTACGTCATTTTTAAGATCTGGAGGTATACATTCTTTGTTTGCGGTTCTAGCTATTCATCTCTCTGTTTATTTCGGTTTATTTAGCTCTCTGCTTTTTATTACCGGATCTATACTTTTCATTTGTGTGTGTGCTCTTTGCCCCACGACTCTGTGAGATTTGGACAAATCAGAAACAGAAAAGAATGATTTTTCTCATGCGTATGCTATTTTGTGATCCCGGAAAATTAGAAACATTGAGGAAAATATTTAGTTTCCGGCTAAAGCTAACTTCAAGCCGTAAGGTTTGTTTTTTTTGTATGTCCGTGTTGGGTTTTGTGGTTTTTGTTTTGTAGGCAAAAAATAGCTTTTTCAAGTAAGCATGCAGCCAAAGCTTCAGTGACTAAAAAAAATGCCCGTCCTCTTTTCCAAAAATTCTAAACCTTTTAATAAACTAGCTCACTTGGTCCAAAGTTACTTTATGAGAATAGAGGTCTTGAGTTCAAGTCTTTCTTTTTGTTGAGTTACTTTTTCAAAAAACACATGTAACTTATGTTTTAAAGTTACTTTATGTAAAAGTGTTTTCACCCATTATAAAAAGTGAGTCACTTATAATTCTAAAGTCTTTTTATCTTTTATTTAAGTTACAATTTAGTGGGTAGCTCAGAAAGTACCATTGTGAAAGTGACTTCCACTTATTTATAAAAGTGAGTCACATAATTTTTTTTTTAAAGTGAGCTAATTAGATTAAGTTTGGAGGGGGGGATTTTTTTAAATATAACATTATCATTCATTTCCGCATATTCACGCACTTCATCGGCATCTTCAACAACTTTTCTTCAAAAAGCCATAACTTCTTCATCTGGAAGCCGTTTTTTTGAATCAACCTAATTTTTCGAGATCTTTCCATTGGAACACTTAGTTTCAACATCTACAGTTTCAGTTTATGTTAAAATGGAAAGTCCATGCCAAGTTATTCTTGACAGCACCAACTACTTCTAGTGGTGGTTCTGCATTGTGGATTTACCAAGAAACCAAACTTCAAGATGAAGATAAGGCAACCAAACGGGAAAATAGGCAAAGATCAAGCATGTGGGTTGATAAGGATGTCTATTTCTCCAGACCTTAGATTCCATATCGTAGAACTTGATACTATTAATGAAGCAATGAAATAACTCACTAAAGTTTTTGGAATTAAAAATGAAATTAGAGGTCGTCAACTCAAAAATGAGTTGCTTACATTGGATTCCAGCGATTTTTCTTCCATTGAAGATTTTTTGTCCAAGTTCAAGACCCTTAGACTTCTTTTGGAAGATGTTAAGGATAAGAAAGAAGATGGTAGCCTTATCTATTCCATTCTTACTAAGTTGGGACCAACCTACTCTGTGTTTGTTTCCACCTTCCATTCTACTAAAGAAGCCTTTATTTCTCAAGGACAAGACTACAAGTCCCCCTATTTTGATGCCTTTTGTGATTCTTTAATAAGAGAACAAGAAAAACTCTTATATCTTGGTCTTCATAATCTTGGAAACTCTTCTAAGAAAGTCTTAGCCGCCCAGCAGCAACCAAATTCAAAGAATCCTAAGAAGTAGTATCTTAAAAAGAATGGTCCTAAACCAAACAAGGGTCCTAAGCAATTTCAGTCTCAAAAAGAAAAATCATTTCAACAAAATGATAGGGCAAATAAAAACAAAGGGAAGAAGACTGATAGACATTGCCACTTTTGTAATCAAGATGGCCACTTAGAATCCAAATGCTTTAAGAAGATGGAATCCTTGGAAGCAACAATGAAGAAGCATAATATCCATTTGGAGCACTCTTCAACTTCAACTTCAACTTCATTTTCAGGAATAACACTTTCTGCATGTAGTTGTCAAGCATCTCTTTATGGTTATGCACTAAATGTATCTTCTTTTCATTCTCATGAGTGGCTAATTGATTCTGGAGCTTCTTATCACATGGCCAAAAACAAAGCCATGTTTTCTTCTTTAAATGATTGTAACACCAAAAATATATATGTTGGTGATGATAGATCTCTTAGTGTTGTAGGGATTGGAATTGTTCATCTAGACAGTGGTCAATTAATGATGTATTATGTGTTCCAACCTTATCCTGCAACCTTCTATTTTTACATTGCATAACTCATTTAGGTGAAGGTGAAATCGTTGAATTTTCACCTCACGATGTTGTAATTAAGGACCTAAGAGATCCTAGACAAATTTTAGCTACTGGCATTGCTGATGATTCTACAAGGTTGTATAAGTTTAACAACTTTGGGTCATCAAATCTTCCCTCAGTATTTGGTGCTCATCATGATGAAGTGAACAAACTTTGGCATGAGCGATTTGGTCACTTAAACTATCGCTCCCTTCAGAATCTATGTAAAGAAAATATAGTGACAGGTCTTCCAATGGTATCTTGCAGAGATGGTGTTTGTTTCGGATGTGTACTCAGAAAACATCATCGGGATAGTTTTGAAAAACGTGCCTCTTGGCACGACTCAGCCCCTTTACAGCTTATGCATAGTGATTTATGTGGTCCGCTTCCAGTTGTTTTATTCTCTGGCTACAAGTATTTCGTAACTTTCATTGATGATTTCTCAAGACGCACTTGGGTATACTTCTTAAAACTCAAGAGTGAAGTATTTAACATGTTCTTGGCCTTTAAGGCCTTTGTCGAAAAACAATCTGGACATCAAATTCTTAAGCTAAGATCTAATAATGGCGGAGAATATGTTAACAACAAATTTATCAACCTTTGCACTGAGAATGGAATTCAAATGCAACATACTGTTCCATATACTCCACAACAAAATGGTGTAACTGAAAGGAAGATTCACACCTTAAAGGAAATGGTTAATTGTATGCTTCTATTTAAAGGACTTAGTCTTAATTTTTGGGCAGAAGCAATTAATTGTGCAAATTACATAGTAAATCGCACTCCTACTAAGGTTTTAAAGAATATCACTCCAGAAGAAGCATGGAGCTCAATTAAATCAGATGTAAGTCACTTTAATGTTTCTGGAAGTGAAGCAAGGGCCCATATTCCAAATGAGAAATATAAAGCTTTAGAACCTAAGAGTGAAAAATGTATTTTTGTTGGATATTTTGAAGAAGTCAAAGGATATAGACTTATTCCACTTAAGTCCAAAAATGTTATCATTAGAAGAGATGTAAAGTTTGCTGAAAATATATCGGCCTACGAGCCTAGTTTGGTGGATGTGCCACCTCTCTCTATCCCTTCTATCTCTGAAAATATTTCTTCTTTAGATGATGACATCGAGGATGACAATCCTCCCCCACCTTCTCAGGATCCTCCTTTAGCTCCTCAGCTTCCAAAATGGGTCCGTGCTACTCGGGATGCAGCTGGTGCTCTTGCCGATGATGCTACAGATCAATGACGTACACGTTCTCAGTTCGATAGAGCCTCTTCTTTACTGGCTCAAGCTTTAGCGAATTATGATCTTGACACCTTTGCAGAAGCTTCAGGCCATCCAGATTGGGACACAACTATGAATGAAGAATATCGTTCATTATTGGCAAATGATACATGGGATCTTGTTCCTCTTCCAAAGGGATGAAAACTTGTTAGATGCAAATGGGTTTACAGAACCAAGTATGGACTAGATGGAAAAGTTGATAAACATAAATCACGTCTTGTTGCTAAGGGGTTTTCACAAGTTGAAGGCATTGATTATACTGAAACCTTCTCCCCTGTTGCCAAAATGAACTCTATCCGCCTTGTTCTTTCCCTTGCTGCCTCTTTCAAATGGGAAGTCCATCAGATGGATGTTAAATCTGCCTTCTCACACGGGGACTTGCATGAAGAAATCTATATGGAACAACCTACTGACTTTATACAAATAGACTCCAGCCTTGTATGTTGGCTTAAGAAATCCCTTTATGGTCTCAAGAAAGCCCTCCCTCGTGCTTGGTATGCCAAAATGGATAGCTTTATTTTAGAAACTGGCTTTTCTAGGTGTCATTCTGACAATACTGTCTACACCAAGAAAGTGGGCAAGTCCCTTATCATTCTTGTTTTTTATGTTGATGATCTTATCCTTACTGGTAGTGATCCCAACCTTATAAACCATGTGAGGTCTAGCCTTGAAAAGAAGTTTGAAATGACAAATTTAGGACACTTGCATTATTTTCTTGGTGTTCAAGTCTTGCAATCCAAGGAAGGTATTTCCCTTTCCCAGTCCAAGTATGCGTGTGATCTTCTACGCCATTTTCACATGGAAAACTATAAGCCAACCCCTTCTCCCTTTCAGTCTGGAGCCAAACTTTCAGTCACTTGTACTTCCCTTGAAGTTGATGCTACCTTATACTGTCAACTTGTAGGAAAACTTTTGTATCTGACCCATACTCGTCCTGACCTTTTCTTTGATGTTGGCCTTATTGCTCGGTTTATGCAAAACCCACATGAAAGTCATTGGAAAGCAGCTAAAAGAATACTTCGTTATGTTCGAGGTACAGTTCAGTTTGGGATTCATTACAGTGCTGAAGCATTTCCTCTATTGGTTGGTTTCACTCATTCCGATTGGACTGGTGACCTGATGATCGGAAGTCTACTGCAGGTTATGTTTTCACTCTTGGTTCAGGACCTATTACATGGGCTTGCAAGAAACAAAGTGCCATTTCTCTTTCTTCAACAAAAGCAGAGTATCGTGGTGCCGTAGAAGCTAGTAAGGAAGCCCTGTGGCTTCGTCAGATCCTGTCAGAATTTGGCTTTTAGCAACAACATCTGACTACACTTTGGTGTGATAAACAAGTGCCATTCAACTATGCAAAGATGCAGGCCAACATCAGCACAACAAACACATTGAATTGCACATGCACTTCATCAGAAAGCTCATTCATGATCATGTTCTTGAAGTGCAATATTGTTCAACAGATGATCAAGTTGCAGACATCTTTACCAAGGCTCTCACAGAGGCGAAGTTTACTAAACTTCAATTTATGGTTGGAGTTCAGGAAGTTGTCACTAAGGGGGGATAGGGTCTAATGCCTCCTTCCTTTTCCTATTATGTCATATTTGTAGATCGTTCAATCCTATCCCAAGTCGTTCTTAAGGGGGGGATGTTAGGATATTCCCACACATAGGAAATAGTTAAGTATAACTTGGTCTAGTGTAGACCAAGTTAGGTAAAGTGTGTTTCTTTACTATGTACTTTTGTAACTTACAATCTGACGGTCACGATATGTTATAGAGATGAAGTGATCCAACAGTTCATTCTCTCCTCGGTATTACTGAGACTTGATCCATGGCTTAACACTCGATTGGTCCGCGATCTCTATTGAAAGAGCATGGAGGGTCATTTGTAGGGTAACTGTTCATGAGAGAAGCTTATGTAAATTTTCATTCTTTTATTAATAAATTGCCTGAAGTCGCCGCATTGGCTTAGGTCGAGGACTGTTTCTCCTCTTTGAGTGTTTTAACCATGTCAAGAATACTGATGTATTAATCTCTGATCTGTTTGTGAGCGGTGTACTTTGGTGCTTTGTCTGAGGAACTTACCTTGTAAATTCTTATAGTAAGGGCCTAAAAGCCTATGGCTAAGGGAGGAAGGCCGAGGCCCTTAAGGGCTTGCAGCCAACCTTTAGAGGCCAAAAAATATGACTCAAGAGGAGAAACGCTGATGCAGGCGGCCAAACAGGTTAGATGGCTAGCCTGGAGGGGAAAACTAGGCTAGGGTAACTTGAAAAATGGAAAGTCTTGCTTCGAAAAAATATTTTGCTTAAGATCTTCAATTTCAATGCAAAATCCTCAATGGCTGGACTTGTAAAAATTTTAGATGCTAGATCTTCTCACTTGATCTCACATGCACAAATGAATTCACAAATACCCAAAACCCTAATATATACAAAATTTCAAAATAATATCAAAACCCCAAAAACCCCAACGATGGACAAGGATTAGAAAATAAAATTGTTTACAAAAATCTATTTTACAAATATATTGACAAACTATACATGTGTACAACTTTGAAAATTTTGAGATTTTTTCTTTTATTAAATTATAAATATAAATCTTTGATAATGGCTAAATGTATTTTCGAAAAATATTTGCAAGCTACAACCTTAGCGAAGTTAGAAAAACCATAAAAATCTTTGTAGTCCAAACAAGGTTGGTGTGTGCCCATAGTTTGTGAACTTGGAGCTGAAGGACGGTGGGAACTTGCAAACACTATATAATTCGTTTAGCATAAATCGTTAGAACAACAATGAATCAGATCATCTAAGATAAGCCCAAAACTTATCAATACAATCTGCCTATCATTTACAATGAAATAACGATTCAATTTTAAAATTTAAACACAGTAAAGGAATGCTCGTACCCAACGCATATCACAAATTAGTAGAACATAGACACCATGAATTGCACCTCAAAGTCTTTATTATGGTTATTCAAAAACGTTCCCAGCAGGACAATAAATTTACATCATTTTTTTTTGCAGCATCACATTAGCCAAACATCAGATGGCTTGAGACACAATGACTCAATTTATATATAAATCCTCCGAGTGGAAAATAATGGCTAGTTGGCTTGATCCCCGTCAAAATATATTGACAAACTATACATGTGTACAATGCTTGAGAAAATTTTGAGATTTTTTTTTTTTATAAACCCTTGATAATGGCTAAATGTATTTTTGAAATATAAATGCAAGCTACAACCTTAGCGAAGTTAGAAAAACCCAAAAAATCTTTGAAGTCCAAACAAGTTCAACATCTGTCGATAGTTTGTGAACTTGGAGCCCAAGGATTGAGGAACTTGCAAACACTATATAATTATTCAAGCATAAATCATTAGAACAACAATGAATCAAATCATCCAAGATAAACCAAAAACTTATCAATATAGTGTTCTTGTCATCTACAATGAAATGACTATTTAATTTAAAAATTTAAATACAATATAGGAATGCCCGTACCCAACACATACTACAAATCAGTAGAACATCGACAACATGAACTGCACCTCAAAGTCTTTATTATGATTAATCAAAAATGTTCTCAGCGGGACAATATTTTTACATCAACGTTAGCCAAACATCAGATGGCTTGAGACACAAATGACTCTTAATTTATAGATAAATCTTAACAGCGAGTTGGCTTGATCCCTATCGAAATAGTCTCGGCCGTTGATAAATCTTTGATGATCTTTTAATTTCAAGTGTTAAAATAATCATTTTTTGAGGAATTTTCGAATTTTTCATTAAACCTCTTTTTTATTAGCTCAAAAATAAATTTTTTGAGCTAATTTCCCCAAAAAAATAACTTCGACTTGACCACCAAGGCTCAAGGTTCCAATTTTTCTTGAAATTTCCAATATTCCTTTGGTGGGGGACCTCAAAAAATTAATTTCTTTAAGACCCACAAATTATTCCACTTGGAGAATTTAATTTTTCTAGGACTTTAATTTTTGACGCTAATTAATTAATTTTTTGGCTTAATATTAATTTTATTTTTGCTAGAAAAACTAATTAATTGACATATGGGGGGATTAATTGTTTTTTCCACCCTCTAATATTTTAACCATGATGTCTAAGTATGAGGGACCATGCACTAAAATATTTTTTACATAAGATAATTAAATTTCAACTCTCAAAGGGGGAATACTCGTTTGTTATAGACCCCCAATTAATTACCAATTTTGCGACATAATATGATCCAGTAAACCAAACGATTTGTAATAAAATCACTTAGCCAACTAGCTTAAATTATTCCCAAATCACGTTTACATAAGACTCGACTAAAACATTAGGACTCACCTAAGACTTTGACAATAAATTCCACCTTAGCTTTGGGGTGAGGCTCAAGGGAAAAATAATGCCGATCATCTGTGTTTAAAAACACAGTTGAATTAGTGAGACTAAAACCTCCTAGGCTAGTTTACATTAAAAATTTGCAATGACTCAAAAAGTGATGATTGATGATCTCGATTCTCTGAAGAAATTGGTACATCTGCGTCATTGGAACTTTGGTAAAATGTGGGCAACAATTTCAAAGGGGGAGAGAATGCTAAAAGGAGATTATTTCCATCAATGACAAAGGGGGAGATTGTTGGATAAGGTTGTCATTGATGTCATATCTAACATCGTTGAAACTAGCCCTTTCTGTTATTGATGATGACAAGCCCTTGATATTTGATGGCTATATGTTGCCCTGACACTAGTGATATTCGAAAAGTCCTTGTATGCATTTATGAAACCGTGAGATGCTCTATTAAAGATGCTCATTATGACCTTGTCATTGTTCCTTATTTAATGAAGAAACCCTAATCCCAGGAACCCTTGTTCATGATGATGCCCTAAATAAAACTGTAGATGCCATCGCCTAACTTTGTCAAAGCCCTAACATTAAAACCCTAGTTTATATTGAAGCAAACCCTAAATGCATTAATAAGACCCTAGCATTATATGTTGGAGCTAGCACTAAGTCCTAAATGCATTGCCAAATTTAAACCAAACCCTTAGCCCTAAATGGAAATGTATATAACAAATATGTGAATTAACAACCTTGCTTATATATGTAACCAAGTCATGCATTTTTTAACTAGATCAATACATAGTCAAATTAAGTTGCCAAACGCTGTATACAAGAACGTATTAAAAAAGATTTTTAATGTTGTACGTGTTGTATACTGGTCTACTCCAAATAACACTTGGTCGACTCTCCCACAATCATGACTATTTGACTCGTGAAAAAACATATAAATGCAAGATCGAGCACATCGGTTTTTTGAGCAGATCTCTCGGTGAAGAAATGAGAAGAAAAGCATAGAGCAAAGCATTCGGTGTAGTAACAAGGACAAGTTCACATCTTGTTAATGAAGCAAGGAGATCGAAGACTAATCTGAAGCTTGCGGACCAGTAAAAAAATTGTTGTAGAAACTTTCTTGCAGATTTGTGGTAATTTTATTGCAAAATACGAAAGCTCTCTTGCAGATTTTGTAGTGACCTTATTGTTAGTCATATAGTAGCTATGTTCTTCTGGACGTGTATAGATATTTCATTGTAGATTAGAAGTAGCTCTCTTGCAGATTTGTGGAGGCTATATTGCAGAAGATTTATTTGTTTGTAAGAGAAGCTATTTGTGGTCTTGCGGAAATACTTCATTATAGATTTGAAGTAACCTTCTTGCCGATCTTTGGAAACTTTATTACAGATAGGGACTTGATTATAGACATTAAAGTGGGCTATTTGTAGACCTGTGGAAGTTTGGAACTTGCATTATTGAAGACCTGTAATAGTTTTCTTTGTGGATTTATGAAGACATTCTAAGGCTAATATTTGCGAATGACTGGAGATTTCTAGCACAAACCTACAATAACACCTTTTTGCAAGATTTGTAAAGATATTATAAGGCTATTCTCTGCAGATTAGTGGAAGACTTATAATGTAGACCTACAGTGATGCTCTTTGCAGACCAACAAATATATTCAAGCACCTATAGTGCTGATCTACAGTGACAAACTTGTAAAGACATTGGTTAAAGGGACAAGATTGTCTTGCAGTGAAATACCTCTCGTGGATCTAGGTTGGAGGGCTGATCTAAGAAAGCACAATAATGGTTCTTGAATTGCAGGCCTTATGGATTGGGAATACAATATAACAGATCTTCAAGCACTGCTTGTACCTATCCTGAAGAATTGAAGCAGAGTGTTGGAGTCCTCAAGTCGACTAAGTTGGTGCTTGGTGAAGTATAGGTTGGAGCCTAGTTACATTGAAGATTGGAGTCTCCGTGTAGGGTTGGAGCCCTGAAGAAATCATAGGCATGATTATAGTGATTGGAACTTAAAAATATGATAGATGAATCAGAAACCGAGGAACATTTGCATCTCAGAAATCACAAGCAAAATCTACTCACTCAAATTAAGAAACTTAAAGATGATAATAAATCATTTAAAATCAAACTAGAAGAACTTCAGACGTAAGTCTTCAGACGTAATAGTGCAAGTTGAAGAAAAAGAGAATAATATTGATCTCGTCAATATCACAACTCAAGATGATGATAAACTAGTGGAAGTAAAAACTTATCCCTTGAGCTTGGGAGATGATGATATCCCTTGAGCTTGGACTTGGAGCATCTAGAACGAGCTCAGATCTATTAAGGACCAGTGATCAGAGTTGTGCTTGACCTTTGGCAGTTTGGATTTGGAATATTTGGCACCATTTGGAGCAGATTTTGAAGTATTGAAGTCAAGACATGCAAAATATTTGACTTCAGACCGTTGGAGGCATCCAGGCATTTCTATTGTAGACCTATAGTGACAAAGTATTGCAGACTTTCGTTGGATACATAGTTTTTTGTTTGCAAGCACATTTTTGGCCTTGGTTTGTTGATCTCTGGAAGCACAATCGTTGACAGAGATTCGAGGCATTTTGAAGCCATTATTTGTACAAGGTTCTATGTAGACTGTTTGAAGCAAACTTGAAGGCTATCTTGACATTGTTGAGTTGCTTGTTTAAGGTGCTTACAACAGTGTTGAAGGCGCATTGTTTCTCGAGATTTATCTTTAGACCTGGAGCAATTTGTGGAGAATTTTGGAGCTGTTTGAAATCCTTTTCAAAGCAGTGTTTCGAAGTTGTTGTTGAAGTTCTTGTTAGAGTAGCTTTGTTGTGTAAACCTTGGGTTGGTTGATTCAAGGCATATCTTGGAGACATATTTTTGAAGGCTTGTTGAAATAGATCTAGTAGAGCATTGTTAAGTGCACTTGAAGATACTTGAAAAGCAGACTTGTTGAGATTAGCCTTGTGAGTCCCTTGGAGAGTCATCTTGAAGCAACTTGATCTTAAAGACTATCTTGGAGCAGTTCACAGAAGACATCTTGTTCGGAAGCATTGTTGATGACATATTAAAATCATTTTGAGAAGTAGAATTTGGAGTTATTCTTGGAGAAGTTGTTGACCTTATAGCCCTCATGGAGTAACCTTGAAGAAAGTTGTTTGGGTATCATGAAGAATCTTGGAGACACCTTCTATGGTTACTAAAGTTCTCAACGATGAACCAAGTATTTTTGAAGATTAATTGAGGGCATCATTGAAGGCGATCTTGAAGATATTTTTAGGGCTTGTTGTAGAAGATATCTGAAGCCTTGAGGAACCGTTGAACCCACATTGAAGATTTGTTGAAGCAAAAGGTTGGAGCCATAGAGGATTGGAGTCCTCAAGAAGACTAGGTTGGAGCTTCAACCAGTTGACAGGGTTAGAGCCCTAGAGGATTGGAGTCCTCGAGAAGACCAAGTTGGTGCTTGACGAAATACAGTTTGGAGCCTGCTGGATTGAAGATTGGTGTCTTTATTTAGGGTTGGAGCCTTGAACTATTATTGTATTTGATTTGTTGTAAAGAGGATTGGAGTCCTTGCCAATCTTATTAATAAAATTATTTATGTTATTATTGTTCATTTTTTGTGTTCTATTTAAGTGATCTTAACTGGTAAAATAACAATTGTAAAAGAAAAAATACCAATTCAACCCCCCTTTGTATTTCTAAGAAACTTGAAGAATTTCAAAGAATGCGATATTGCAAGACACTGAGACAGATGACATGCCTTGTCCTCAATAAGCTTTGAGGACAAAACTTTTATGAAGAGACATGTCTCTAAGGACATGACCGTTCATGAAGGGGCATGTTAATTTTAGGTATGTTCTATGCTAGAGCAATTTATTTAATTTCTTTTCCATATTAGCAATCACATCAGCATAAAGTAAACTGCAGATAGAACATAAACATAAATCACACAAGACAAGCCAAGACAAGAGGACACAAGATGTGGCACGAGCCAGGGACAAACTCCACAATGTGTGGGGAAACCCTTTGATGAAATCTTCTTTTATCTTCAAAGTTTAGCAGAGAAAGAGAGAGAGAGAGATAGTACATTTACAACAGAAGTCAACACTTTGACCTGTCTAGATCTAAGCATAGATCATATCCTATAACGATGAGATTAGTTGAAGACATTCTGCTTCCACTGATACCTATCATTGTGTTGCACCTGGTCCTCTAGTTGCACCATTGCATACTACACCATGCTGCTACCCATGTCCATGATCTTATCCATCATAATGCCACTCAAACTAATGTGCATCATCATCATGTTGCTGCCCCTGCTAATGTATCATTGTACTGCCCATGCACATGATCTCATAGTGCTAACCACCATGCTACTGCCTCTGCCTTCTCGTTGCTTCATCATGCTGCAACAATTTGCCTATGTTGATGTCAGCCTTAGCTGCTTGCTATGGCTTGCAGCCTAGCAAAGCAGCTAGGGTATAGATCCTATTCAACATACTTCTTAACCTATCCTTTTTTCTACGTTAACAGGTCTCCATGTGTTAACAGTTTTCCATTACAATGTTTACAGGTCTCTATTACAGTGTATAGAGTTTCTCCATGAACCAGTGTATCATGTTGTTACCATGATAGCGTATGAACATGTACAGTGTAGGTGTCTCCCGATCTGCATATATATATTCATCACTGTATTATCATGTACAACATAGGTGTCCTCGAATCAGTGCATATATGTCTTCATCATGTACAGCGTAAATGGCATCATGTTGACTGCGTGTAGAAGTCTCCTTTTGTAGCGTATTAACTTAGGTTTATGTACAGCGTATATGGCATCACATTGTACGTGTCTCCATTGCTGTGCGTTAGAACTCATTGCTGCGTACATGCATTCCAGACATCATTGCGTCCCATGACTGTCCATATGACTTGTATATATCTGCATTCAATATGACTGTGTCCCATGACTATGACTCGATTGCCCAGCGTATATATTGCCAAGAGTTTGCTGCATATCCACCTACGATGTGCATATATATATTGCTTGAATCCTGTGCCTCTATGTATTTGCACCTGCGTATGTCCATGACTATTTTCCATACGTCATGAAGCATATATATATGATTGCATTCCAAGATATGGTGACTGTGTGGGATATGACAACGTTCCAAGATATGATGACTGCCTGGGATATGACAACGTTCCAAGATATGATGACTGCGTGGTATATGACAACGTTCCAAGATTGCGGTGCTCCCTTTGATTGTGATCATTACAACGTGTTGGGGTTTACAACGTATCAGCGTACCATAAATAGCGTGTAGGGTTTCTCTAGAAGATTCCATATATTGCGGTGGTTCAATTCGTAGATGAATACATCTCAGCGGATGGCCTGCGTATACATATATATATATATATATATATATATATATATGTACGCAGGACATATATATATATATATATATATATATATATATTGCTGTCCTGCGTATATATATGGCTGCAGCTCTTTTATTTTATTGCAGCTACATTTATGTTGGACTGTGTATAGCTGTGTATATACTAGTATATCCATCCATGCATAAGCTAGGGCGTCATCCCTTACATCTTCTTGTGTGTCTCTCCTTCACCAAAAACCCAAGACGTGGTGAGGAGGAGATCACATGAAGAGTGTATCTAAATGACATCAAATCCTCTTGTATTTATAACAAAACGTATAGGTTGAATAGACATGACGTTTGGGCTTCTTGAGCCTACATAAGTGTTGGTCGGCTGATAATAATTACATAAACAAAATAAATTCATATCTCCATAAATACTTATCGGAATTGGATGATCTTTGGATCAATCCTCCACCTCTCGACGAGAGGGATCCAATAAAAATATCAGCTGCCATAAATAAGCCGAACCACATGGAGTTTGGCACTAGTTTCCAATTTAACACTCCCTCTCAACTAAGGAGAACTCCATCCGTTGATCCAATAAAAATATCAGCTGCCATAAATAAGCCGACCCACATGGAGTTTGGCTCTAGTTGCCAATTTAACACTCCCTCTAACTATCAGTGCTCTCATAGTATGCCTAGGGTGTTTTGCTTCAAGTCATAGAGGGCTTTCTTCCACCTGTATACATGAGATTCCCGTTCATAAATCTCAACCTCAACGGTTGTTTCAAACCGTGGGGTCTGCTACATGAGGGGAATGGTCCCTTTGTAAGATTTTCCTTTGGTACATCTCAGACATGTACTTTCATGCTCTTTTTGAATTCAGGCTTCCCTGTCACCATCTGACCCACAGACCTCAGGTGCTATGTGTCAATGGACATGGTCCCTAGTGGACTTCTTGTAACTTAATACAACCCTGAATGCAAAAGCATCTTTGAAAATTCTATTTTTAAACACGTACCTTTCCATCGACAAATGCCACCTTAAAAACTTCGACTTCCGTTCCTGGGGTTCCTTGCTTCCTTGAAGAGTCGGCCGTGTCCTTGATGAGCTGCATCTCTGCCATTCGGACACTCCTTCGCATAAGGGCCGAACTTATAACCAAGACATCTGCCTTTCCTTCCACCCTTAGATCCGAACTTCCCAATGAAGTGATCTTTAGGTAGGCCAACAGAAGTTCCACTGTGCCATTCTGATAATATGTTAAGCTTTGACTTCACCCTATGTGAATTATGAGGAACCCATTGATCCTTCCGTGATGTCCCAACTGCCTTTGGTGATTGCTCTTTCACTCTTGCTTGGGCATTGTCTTCACCTCACCTCTGATACCATGTTAATTTTAGGTATGTTCTATGCTAGAGCAATTTATTTAATTTCTTTTCCATATTAGCAATCACATCAGCATAAGGTAAACTGCAGATAGAACATAAACATAAATCATAGAAGACAAGTCAAGACAAGAGGACACAAGATGTGGCGCGAGCCAGGGACAAACCCCACAATTCGTGGGGAAACCCTTTGATCAAATCTTTTTTTATCTTCAAAGTTCAGCAGAGAAAGAGAGAGAGAGAGAGAGATAGTACATTTACAACAGAAGTCAACACTTTGACTTGTCTAGAGCTAAGCATAGATCATCTCCTATAACGATGAGATCAGTTGAAGACATTCTGCTTCAACTGATACCTATCATCGTGCTGCATATGGTCCTCTAGTTGCAGCACTGCATACTACACCATTGCTGCTGCCCATGTCCATGATCTTATCCATCATAATGCTGCTCAAACTAATGTGCATCATCATCATGCTGCTGGCCCTGCTAATGTATCATTGTACTGCCCATGCACATGATCTCATAGTGCTGCCCACCATGTTGCTGCCTCTGCCTTCTCGTTGCTTCATCATGCTGCAACAATTTGCCTCTATTGATATCAGCCTTAGCTGCTTGCTATGGCTTGCAGCCCAGCAAAGCAACTAGGGTATAGATCCTATTCGGCATACTTAACCTATCCTTCTTTCTGCGTTAACAGGTCTCCATGTGTTAACACTTTTCCATTACAACGTTTACAGGTCTCTATTACAGTGTATAGAGTTTCTCCATGACAACATATGAACATGTACAGTGTAGGTGTCTTCCGGATCTGCGTATATATCTTCATCACTGTATCATCATGTACATCGTAGGTGTCTTCGAATCAGCGCATATATGTCTTCATCCTGTACAACGTAGATGGCATCACGTTGACTGTGTGTAGAAGTCTCCTTTTGCAGCGTATTAACTTAGGTTTATGTACAACGTATATGGCATCACATTGTAAGTGTCTCCATTGCTGTGCGTTAGAACTCATTGCTGCGTACATGCATTCCAAACATCATTGCGTCCCATGACTGTCCATATGACCTGTATATATCTGCATTCGATATGACTGTGTCCCATGACTATGACTCTCATGCCCAGCGTATATATTGCCAAGACGGTGTTATTACTGTGCGTGTATATATTCATTGAGTTTGTTGCATATCCACCTGCGATGTGCGTATATATATTGCTTGAATCTTGTGCCTCTATGTATTACGGCCTGCGTATGTCCACCACTGTTTTTCATAAGCCATGAAGCGTATATATATGATTGTTTGGCCACTACAACGTCATTCCCATATATGATTGCATTCCAAGATATGATGACTGCGTGGTATATGACAACGTTCCAAGATTGCGGTGCTCCCTTTGACTGTGATCATTACAACGTGTGAGGGTTTACAACGTAACAACATACCATAAACAACGTATAGGGTTTCTCCAGAAGATTCCATATATTGCGGTGGTTCAATTCGTAGATGAATACATCTCAGCGGATGGCCTGCGTATATATATATATATATATATATATATATATATATATATATTGCTGTCCTGCGTATATATATGGCTATTGCGTTTATGGTCTCCTCATGTTATCACTGCAGCTCTTTTATTTTACTGCGGCTACATTTATGTTGGACAGTGTATAGCTGTGTATATACTAGTATATCCATCCACGCATAAGCTAGGGCGTCATCCTATATATCTTCTTGTGTGTCTCTCCTTCACCAAAAACCCCAAGATGTGGTGAGGAGGAGATCACATGAAGAGTGTATCTAAATGACATCAATCCTCTTGTATTTATAACAAAATGTATAGGTTGAATAAACATGACGTTTGGGCTTCTTGAGCCTACATAAGCGCTGGTTGGCGTGGTAATAATTACATAAACAAAATAAATTCATTTCTCCATAAATACTTATCGGAATCGAATGATCTTTGGATCAATCCTACACCTCTCGACGAGAGGGATCCAATAAAATATCAGCTGCCATAAGTAAGCCGACCCAGATGGAGTTTGGCCCTAGTTGCCAATTTAACAGGGCACCTGCCTAGGTTTATATGCAGACCTTCATTTGTAACAATCTGATCATTGCACACACACACACACACACACACACACACACACACACATATTCTCAATTTACGTTTTCATATTCCAAGTATTCTGGAGTATTTAGCTTGTGAGAATGAAGTCTGTTCATTACATGTAACCATCCAATAGAGAGGCCCACTGTGGAGGGCTGCATTTTTTGATGAAACACATCCACACAAAGATTGAGCAGCGCTATTCCCCTCACAAATATGTTTGATTGTTTGCATGTTCTCAGAAGTTTCAAACAGAGTTATTAGAGAAAGAAAGAAAATATGCACTTAAAAACCCTTAATCAAAGGTTATTAGAGAAAATCAGAGTTTTAAAAGATGAAAAGCTTGAATGCCAAAACAATGAAAATAAGGTTGATGAAATCAGACACTGAAGAACCTTTTCATCTCAAGAATCACAATCAAAATCTACTCACTCAAATTAAGAAACTTAAAAATGATAAGAAGTCATTGAAAAACAAACTAGAAGAACTTATCACGTAAGACACATCGAATTCTTTGGACATAACAATGCAAGTTGAAGAAAAAAGGAGGAATACTAATCCAACCTGTATCTCCACTCAAGATGATGATAAACTAGTTGAAGTAAAAACATATCTAGATGTTGTAATTCAAACGAGGAAGATTTCAAGTGAAGATCTAGCGATTGACCAAAAGACTTTTGTGTACTTGAAGAAAATCATATACTTCAAGTAAATTAAGTAATCAACCCAAACATGCTAAGGGGAAATCAAATCACAAGAACTCCTTATCGACATCCGAATCAAAAGATTAGACATCTCAATCAGTTTGCAAATTCATATTTACTTAGTCTAAAAACAATTGACTTGTGTTTCAAAGACCATTGATGTCAATTCAATTTTGTGTTATTTTAAAAATTCATCCAAAGTATCTAGTAACTACAAAATTCCACAAAAGGTTGATTTAGGATGGTTAGACCCCTTCTCTGTTCTACAATTTTGTCTATCACTCAGGGGATCCTATCACCTTGTATGATAGACTTGTTGAAGTAAAAATAGATTAAGATGTTGCAATTCAAATGAAGATCTAGTGATTGACCAAGAGATTTTTGTGTACTTGAAGGAAATCATATACTTCAAGTAAATAAAGTAATCACCCCAAACAGGACAAGGGGAAATCAAATCAGAAGAACCCGTTATCGACATCCGAATCACAAGAATAGACGTCTCAATCAGTCTGCAAATTCATATTACTCACACTAAAAACAAGTGACTTATGTTTCAAAGACCACTGTTGTCAACTCAATTTTGTGTTATGATCAAAATTCCTCTGAAGTATCTAGTAACTGCAAGATTCCATAGAAGAATGATTTAGTATGGTCAAATTCCATCTCTGTTTGACAATTTTGTCTATCACTCAGGGGATCCTATCACCTTGTATCATCAAAGATTGCAAGCAATAAGCTTTGAGGACAAAGCTTTTCTGAAGAGGAAGGCAATGTTATGATAATAATATATATAAAAATAATGTAAATATAAATAATAATAACAATCATAATAATAATTAATTAGTGATTAGCATAGAAGAGGCATGTCTCTAACGAGACTGTTCATTAAGGGGCACTTGCCTAAGTATATAAGTGGACCCAAATTTTTAACAATTTGATCATTATATTGTCATATATATATATATATATATATATATTCTCAATGGACGTCTTCATATTCCAAGTGTTCTAGAGTATTTAACTTGTGAGAACGAACTTACATGCAACCATCTCGTAAAGAGGCCCAATGGGGAGGGTTTCGTTTTTTGATGAAACATGTTAGTTGTAATATTCCTAATTAGCTATGGCTAATTGGAATATTCGATTTTGTACGATTTTTGCCTTCTATAGTTATTTGTAAATAAAAAAGTGAGGATGGGGGACATAACTCACCTTTAGAATAAAAAGTCACTTTCTAGTAGCACAACGTTGTGACTTAGAGGGGAGCCAAGGGGGCCAAAGTGAGACGCAGAAATGGAGCACACGCAGACACATGGAGGGACTGCGCAGGAGGGAAGAAACACGTGGCAAGAGAGGAATCACGCAGGAGGAGGTGAGCCTTGGGATTGAGAGAGGCAAAAGCTATAAATGAGAGAGGAGCCCCCTCATTTTGATCATTCTGGTTATGAGCATTTGTGATAGTCATTTCGACTTAGAGCACGGTGGCTGTTTAGCTAGTTTGCAGCACTGTTTAGTGCATTGAGTGTCTCCATTCAGAGATCTCACCCTTAGCCCCGGGGGACTTCGAGTGCCTGCTCGGGCAAGGTATTTCCATTGGCATTCCAGCAGTAGATTTATCAGCATTTCAACAGCGATTTTATCAGCACTTCAGCAACAGTTTCGTCAATGTCTTTGAGGAACTGCACAGAACCCCAAGGGGGTGATTTTCGAGGGTCGGCCATTTTAGAAAAGCTTTCTAGGTTTTTTTTTGAGTAGAGTCCGATTCTAGAGTTTCAGCCTTTTTCTGAGGAGGGGAGCAACCCCAAATCCTCATTCGGTTTCCAGCAGTAGCAGTAGCACGATAGTTTTCCAGCAGATGGGATGCAGATCAATGTGAGGCTATTCCAGGAAAGCTTTCTGGGTTTCTTGAGTAGAGCCCAAATCCAGAGTTTCATCTTTTTTCGAGGAGGGGAGCAGCCCCAAATCATCATTTTTTTCTAGCAGCAGTAGCAGCGCAGCAGCAACATCCACACAGAGAAGCCATTCTTGTCATTCTAAGAGTATTTCTTCACTTGCCTTGTGCAAGTCGAGGTGCCATCTGTCTAATCACCTCTTGTACTCATTTATTGCTCAGTATAATAAATTGGCTTAGCATTTCTCGCTGCATTTCTTGTGTATGTGCTTATATTTCCGGTTTACATTATTATATGCTGTTCCATTGTTATTTTATCACTTCTGGGTTATTATATCATTCACACACATTTGGTTGGAGTTTTTACGAGGGTTTGAGGAATATTATGGGTTAGGAATAATGCATTAGTTTTTTGTAGCATTAGAGGTGTTTTAGTCTCGAAACTTTGTGGAGAGGCTAAAACACATGAGATCTCGAAAACCCATAAATCGTTTTTGGAAATTCCACCTAGAGCTAACTCAATTAGATTATTAGTGATTTTTAAATATTTCCTAACTCTAAACTTATGGAATATGGTTAATTAATCAGTATTAATTGAGATAAGGTGAGAATTCTATAGAAACACTCACATGGATCGACAGGGAATTAATTTAGGCCCTTGATTAAGTTCTAACCTTGGCCGTTGGTGCTCCAACAAAGGATTATGAAAAGAAATCGATGTTTAAATGGAGAAGACATTTGTGAGAAGCATAGAGAGTTTGCTTTCTTTGGAGAGTTCGATTTCCAAAGAGCAGTAGCAGTTGCTGGAAATCCATAAAAGGAAGCAGAGACAGTGCGGGGCAAAGACAATGAAGCTGGAGGAAGATTTCTAGATTCGGCGAATGCATTTGCAGAGAGGCCGAGATTTCTCTAGGAGGCTGTGTAGTCCCAACGCAGAAACTTCATTGGGCAATTCGATTTGCCGAGTGCCGGCGAAACATTTTTCTAACTGACAACGGGCAGGATGACTTGATTAGTAGACGATTCGGGCAACACGTGTGGCAGGCAGCCTCAGGTTGACGCAGAGCCTGTGCAGGCCCAATTCGACGACTTACTTATTAGTGGCAGTCGAGTGCTGGGATTGCTCGGAGTGAAGGTAATTTCCCTCAAGATAATTTTGCTAGTAGTAATAAAACCCTCAGCGGCTGCAACGGTTTTCCCAAGTTGAGTTTTTGTGGGGACATTTGTTCAGAAATAATTGTCATACTTTTATGTGTGTGTGCTAGATTTTCTTGGTTTCCAGTGCTATTTTTCTTCCGTAGTTTATTGGTGAAAATCATAGTGTGAATTATTTGATATTTGCCATAGTAGATAAATTGTTAAATAAAATTAACAATTAGGAAAATAGTTTGTAGTTGCTGTGATAGATGAAATTTTCACATGCTATCAGAGCATGAGTGATCAACTGGGAAGGTCAGAGGCGAAGAAGGGAATTTCGCTAATCAGAGGGAGCAGTAGGCCGAAATTATCAGAGGCTACACAGTACCCAAACAGGGAGATCAAATTGCTAGGGCAAGGGTTTGTTTTTTCGTTGGAGGTTGCAGAAAAATCGATTTGTTCAGAATAGTGATTCCTGATAGTCGTAGGTTCGAAATGTCGATTTAATATCAACCTGAATGGGATGGATCAGAAAATCAATTACAACTAATGAACATGGCCATAAATCTTAAATCTGAAATAGTGATTCCAACGGTCAGAGGGAGTAGCAACAACTTAGATTTTCCCTAAGTAGATTCTTTGGTTGGACGCAAAGGATTTTGCAACAGCAAAATCAACGCCGGGTGGAAGAGAAAAGCACACACGTTGGAGAATTTCTCTCAGGGAACTTCGAGTTTTAGAAGTTGGAGTTTCTGGCAACAAATTTGCAGTAGCTGAGAGCAGATTTCCTCACTCTAGAAGGGAGTGCATATAGCATAACCAACAACCAAGCAGAGGGAAAGAGGGAGTTTCTGACAGATTTAAAGATGGCCACAATAGGGCTCGGAGATCAGGATATGTTGGAGGAAACCTCCAACTATTTCATTTGGAAGACTAAGATGTCCTTCCTTTTGGATGAACATGGCCTGAAGATCTATGCAAAACTGTGGTAGTAGTTCCTTAGGACCCCAATCAACTAAAGGAGTACAAGAAGGAAATGGCAAAGGCAAAGAGGATGATTTTGGATGGAGTTCGAGATCATCTGGTCTCACATGTGGCAGACAAGGGAACGGCCAAGGAAATGTGGGATGCTTTATCTGCGCTGTTTCAAAGTTCATCCGATCAACGAAAGATGTTTCTCCACGAGACGCTGAGGAACACCAGGATGCAGAAGGGTGAGAGCATAAATGCTTTTCTCACTCGGATTTAGGAAGTCCAAAATCAACTTTGAGTCTTTACGGAGCCACCCCAACCCACAAAGCTTGTACGATTAACACTGAATATTGTCTCAAAGGACTGGCAGGTATTTGTCCAGATTATCTTGGGCAGATACACCTTGCCGATGTGGGACAGAATGTGGTCCGATCTACAACAAGAGGGGTTGAGGAGGGTTCTCTGTTGAAGAGTACCATCAACGTAAAAACATCAAGGATATGAAGAGTGAGGAGGAGAATTTGGCTCTAACATCTAAGGGTCCCAGTTAGGGGTAGGGGGAACAAAAGAAGAACAATGACTTGTCAAAGGTCAAATGCTTCAGATGTGGTGAGCTCGGTCACTACAGTACGTAGTGTCCTCTCAGGAAAGACAAACAGGAGAAGCAAGACAAGGCGACAACGTGTGTAGAGATTGACAAGTTGTCCTCCAAGCTGGGGGATGAGTTTGCCATGTTTGCAACCAGTCCTCCAGGAGAGATGTGGGGCGATTTGGAGCTGTAGTTCGAGAGACTGTAGAGATTGGGCAGGGTCCATCGAGGAGTCCACCTCATCATCAATTGGCTGCAAGGGCCCATGATATTCAGTGGCAGGATGGATCCATGTCATATACGCAGTGAAATTTTAGTGTGACAGTTGCAAACTAGTATCTGTTAGGTGCTAGGGAGCAAAGTGCAGAGTTAGCAGTAGCGCAACTTCCTCGGTGGACAATGCAGTGGCTAGTAGCAGTCAGATACTCAGGAGACAGATGCATCATACTGAACGCAAATGATTCAGTATTTTGGATGCCTCTCAGTTGTAGTTGTTGCGTTTGCAACAACAACAGTTGAGAGGGAGTTGCAGCGCAGTGATTGAGGAAGCAACACTGTGACTAAGGGAGTAGTATTGTGATTGAGGGAGCAACATAGTCATTTCCAGCAGGGTTTCCTCCTAGAAATAAGCAAAGTTATAAAGGGCTGATACAAATATAAGGTGTTGTAGCAACGGTCGTGTAACATTAGAACATCTTCCTTGTTAAGAGGGAGTGTTAATTTTTTGTTGCATCGAAGGTGTTCTAGTCTCGAAACTTTGTGGAGAGGCTAAAACATATGAGATCTCCAAAACTTATAAATCGTTTATGGAAATTCCACTTAGAGATGGCTCAATTAGATTATTAGCCGATTTTTAAATATTTCCCAAGTCTAAACTTGGGGAATATGGTGAATTAATCTATATTAGTTGAGATAAGGTGAGAATTCTGTAGAAACTCACATGGGTTGACGAGGAATTAATCTGGGCCCTTGATTAAGTTCTAATCTTGGTCGTTGGTGCTCCTTGGAGAGTTCGTTTTCAGAGAGCAGCAACAGTTGCCGGAAAGCCAGAGAAGGAAGTAGAGACAGTGAAGCTGGAGGAAGAATAGCAGATCCGGTGAGTGCATTTGCAGAGAGGCTGAGTTTTCTCCAGGAGGTTGCGCAATCCCAACGTAGAAGCTTCAATGGGCAATTCGATTTGCTGAGGAAGGAATACGTTTTCAATTCCAGAGGCTGGAAAAAGGTTCCAGATTGTAGGAGAAGTGTGTAGGACGACTTGATTAGCAAACGATTCAAGCTACACATGTGGCAAACAACCTCAGGTTAACGCAAAGTGTACACAAGCCCAGTTGGATGGCTTGCTTTTCTGTGGTTTTCGAGGGCCGGGTGTTGTCGCTCACATTGTACAAGTTCAGTTCAACAATGACTTAGGTTGGGGGCTGTCACATCGATCCCGACTTCTATTTTTTCGCTGTATCCCAACATCAAGCTATGGGGGGGTAGTTCGTATGGAAGCTAAAAATGCAGGACTTATTGGCAACCAACAAGTTCGAGAGACACAATTGAATGGCCTAGCCGCCTGTTTGATTTTAGCAAGATTTTGGAGATTAGATTAAATTACTTATGAGACTAGTGCCTTACAGAGTGAACTTGCTTTATACCAATTATGGACCAAATGACCGGATGAACAATCACTGCTTGAATGCTTAACTCTCCTATATGCTATGCAAATCCTATGACTCAGGTGTGATGCAAGAATCTTGGTTACTTTTAATTAAATGTCTATTCTAGGTGTATCCTTTCTCTTAACTGTTTTGAAGCTAGTCTCTAGAGAGTAGGTTGTGAGAAGGAGGCCAAGGGGAAGCAAGCAAAGGCTTGATTAACGATACCTCCCCTTAGGTACTAACCACCCGGTGTCTTCGACGCTGTAGAGGCTGTGGCTCTAAGGATTGCAAGGTCTCCGTATTAACCACTAAAGAGGTGCTAGGCTCCTCAAGCTAGATGAGAAAGGTGGTCCTATTTTCTATTAACCAATCTTATGCTTGGAGGTAATTTTTTAATGCAAGGTTAATCTTAGGAATGAGATGCAAGGTGATTGAGTGCTTTCCTAAGGTAAGATTACTTCAATGTTTATTTAAGTACTTAGTTGTGATTTACTTCAAGTTAAGATATCAAGTACTTAACAATGCTTAGAAAGGTAATCTCGTCCACAATACAAGTGCTTAAGTTCAACGTTGTCAACAAGATACAAAAATATAATTGCTCAATATAGATCACCAGTATGCTCAAGATAACGGTAGTAACTACAAAGTTATTAACCAAGAAATTATGATTATGATCCACTTAGATTAATTAGCCAATGTGACAATACAAAGTGCCAATGATAATTATCCAAAAGAGACAACAAGATTGTGAATTTCCTTAGCCAATATTTCTCAACAATTAGCCTCTTCAATGTTAACAAGAGAAATAATGTCAATTATTTAAAAGATATGCAGTTATATTTTCTAATGAAGATTGTTGGTGCCATAATTATAACTATAACTATTGTTAGCTTATTTGTTGAGACTTCTTGAGCTAGATTGAAGTACTTAATATAGAATGCAAACAGTGAAAAAATGTTTATGCCATTAATGTATTTCAGACTTTATTATTGTTGATTTGGGATAGCATCGGATGTGCTCTAGGCCTCAAATTTTGTAGGGAAATTCCACATAGAAACAATTTTACTAAAATAATTAATATTTTTTAATGGGCCCCTAAGTTTAAATGTAGGAAATTAAAAACATTAATGGGTATTAAGCTAATTGTGGGTGTAACTTCTAGAAGAATATGAGGATCAAGCGAAAATGATCTTAGCCATTGATTAGCTTTTAATTTAGGTCGTTGAATGTCAACGAGAAGATTATTTAAGGAAGCTTGAAGGGTCATTTGGAAACCACACCGAGAACTTAAGAGATTGAATTTCTGAAGTGAGAAGTTCTCAGGAGGGAATTCTGATCGAGTAGATTTATTACAGTTGAAGGGCAGAGATATCATTTGGAGAGAGAGATTTTCTCAACTGGAGAATCATCAGCAGAGAGAGGCAGAGAGTGATCTAGCAACTCTCACGCAAAGGTGGCGCAGGGCAGCACAAATGCTGAGAGAGAGTCCAAAATTTTGTAGCAGAGTTAGTTTTAGAAGCTGGGAACTAGGTTGTGAGATCGAGACGCTGAGAGCAGTGACTCTAGACAGCGAATCGATCAACTAGTTGGGTGACACAGTGCCTGGAGGGGTTGATGCAATGGCAGCGCAAGGCCTGCCAGAGGCAGCACAGGGCTTGCCAGAGGCACCTCATCCATTGACTGGATCAACCGAGATTTTAGAGGCACCTCATCCATTGACTGGATCAGCCGAGATTTTTTCTCAATGATTGTGTGAGGTAATCTCACAAATATTTCGCTAGTATTTCTCTTTGTGTAATTTGCTACTGCTACAGATCTGCTACACTGGTTTTCCTGCATTGGGTTTTTCTGGGGACGTTTGTTCAAAAATAACGGTCTTATTGTGTTGTATTTTATTTCTTGCTTAGTCTCTTGTTTTTGGCATATAAATTAATTAAGTGAAGGCTGCAGTGTATGTATTTCAATATTTGCCGTAGGAATGATCCAGGTGGATATTGGTGGCTACCTACCTATTCCACTTGGACCCCCAACACTGTCTGTTTCAGTTTTTCGGTTTCCTTAATTGTAGCACAGTTTACTATCTTTGGCAGTTTTTTGGGTCCTGAACTTCCGGAGCCATTTTGAGGCCTTAAAGAACGTTTTTAGGGAAAATGGAGAGATCAGAAACATCTCAAACCGTGTTTCTAGTTTGTTTTCAGCGTTCTCTTCGAGATCTTCGAAACGAGGTATTATGATAGCCAAACGGAGATCGTATGCCAAAGTTACGACCCAGGGAAATTGATGTACCAATTTACCCCAACGGGGCCCATAGTTTTGGTGCTTCATCTCCTAGGGTTAGGTTTATGCCAAAGTTACGACCCCGGGAAGTTGATGTACCAATTTACCCAAATGGGGCCCATAGTTTTGGCGCTTCATCTCCTAGGGTTAAGTTTTTGGATGTTTAGGGTTTTCCATTGTTTCTCAATAATGAATAGGCCTTTGAGTGTCATTATAACACAATTTTAAGAGATGTAGCCGCCACATCTCTTCTCAGAGATAAGCTACCATCGCCCGAGCTAGTCTTATTTCCATTCTATTTGTAAGCATATTTCAATATTTGATATTAATGAAATGACGTGCTATTTCTACTGCATCTTTGTATTTATGGTTATATCTGTGATTTGTTGTGTTCCTGTTTAAATCCGAATCAAGGAAACTGCAAATAACTTGTTCATGTAAATCCAACAAGTAGGAGAAATATCATCAGTGGTTGTAGTAGGAATTCCGGTTTAGGAATTTTCACAATTATGCAGTGTGACAATCATCAATAAATCATGAAGCAAGCCAAATGATGGATGCCCAAATCGTACAATTAATTCCTTAGTTTGTGAAGCAATTTATGAATTATTAGGGCAATTTTTATGTGTTTTTATCACTGTTATGAAATACTTGTTGTAGCAAAGATAGTGAGGAAACTTAGGGATTGAGAGGCAAACCAAAGAGGCCTAAAAGGAGGCTAGGATGCTTGCCCACAATTCTCCAGTAGTTATACTATCTGCAAACACAAATTTTAACCCAAGGGTCTCTGCGAAACACGCCAATGTTAGCTCAAAAATCAAAGATTACCCAACATAAATGAATAGAGGCAAATCAAGGCCACAAAAGGGCAATGCTTAGCCTTGCTAGGCTCAAGGTGAGGGCAGTAAGGCCAAGAGGAGACAACGACTGAGGAAAAAGGCTAAGGAGGTTTGCGATAGAAGGGAAAGGGGCAGGCCAAGGCAAGGAAGAAGCCACGACAGGGATTATGGGGAAAGAACGAGGCTACAACAGGTAAGAGGAGAGATGCTGAGGGGAAGGAAAGGCCTGCGACAAGCTTTTGAGGGTTGGCGAAGAGGAATATGATGGCAGAGGAGGGCAAAAGAGAAGGTAAGGGGGAGCCCGAGGGTAAGGAAAGGCCGCGGAGGCTTACGACCAAGCCTGAAAGGCCAAGAAAGGTCTGACACAAGGCCTAATAGGTCTACGACTAGGTATAATAGCCCTTAAGGCTTGACGACTAGGGATAAAAGGACCAAATTGGCCTACTTATAAGCAAGGAGGAGGATGCTGGGCTTGGAGCCCCTAAAAAAAATTTAAACCCTTGCCAAAAATGCAATTTCCTTCAGATCTTTAGATTCACCCAAATCACTACAAAATTCCTTGATGCTAGCCTTGCAAAAAATTTGGAGACTAGATCTTACCCTCAAGGGCCTAGATCTTACCCTCTTTCAAATGGCTTGTATCTTGCACAAATGAAAATAAAAATACCCAAAACCCCAATATATACAAAATTTCGAAAATAAATCCCAAACGCCATATAGTTGCAAAACAACGATTAGAAAAATTATTCTACAAAAAATTATTTTACAAAATTAATTGACAAAATATATACAAATATACAATGCTTGAAAGCTTTTTTGAAGAATAATTTTTAATGACAATGTATTTCAAAAGATAGATATTAACCACAACTTTAGTGAAGTAAGAAAATCACATAAATGTCTCGAAGTCCAAACAAGGTTGGCCTATGACCACAGTCTGTGAATTTGGAGCCCAAGGGTCGGGGAACCTGCAAACTCTATATATTTTCTTTAAGAAAACTTGTTAGACATATGGCGAATCAAATCACCTAAGATAGACCCAAAATCTACCAATAGAATGTTTTTATCACCATCTAATGAAATAACAAGTTTTGTAAAATTTTAAGCACAATATAGGAAAACACATACCCAACACGTACCATAGATCAATGAGACAAAGACACCATGAATTGTGCCATAGTCTTTTATTATGAATTTCAAATGTTCCCAACAAAACAGTGGCTTCACACTAGCATTTACGAAATTACATCTAGGCCAGAGTCACTATCATTGTGACTTGAGAAGCAAAATGGCTTCTAATTTATAGATAAATCCTCTTAGTGGAAAATAACGGCTAGTTGGCTTGATCTCTGTCAAAATAATCTTGGCCGTCGATAATACTTGATCAACTTTTAATCTCCGTTGTCGAAAATATCAATTTTTGAGGAATTTTCAAATTTCTAAAAAAATAATTTTTTATTAATCCAAAAATACTTAACTTTCAAGGCCCAAAGACTCAATTTTTCTTAAAATATCTATTTTGCCTTGGTGGAGGACCTCCAAAAATTAGTTTTTTTTTGACCCCGATTGTTTTGGTCATTTTCCACTTGGAGAAATTAATCTCTTTAATTTATTTTTTTACTGTAAATTAATTAATTTTCTGGCTTAGGATTTAATTTATTTTTGCTAAAAAATTAATTAATTGCCCACTTTAGGGGATTAATTATTTTTTCAACCTCAAATACTTTAGCCATTGTGTCTGATTGCGATGGACCATTTGTTATAGACCATCAAATAATTTCTCAATTCTGCAACACAATATGATCTAGTAAACCAAGTCATCTGTAATAAAATAATTTAGTTAAATAGCTTAAATTATTTCTAAATCACTTTTACAATAGACTTGACTAAGAACACTAGGACTCACCTAAGACTTTGTCAACAAATTCCACCCTAGCTTTGGGGTTAAGTAGAAAGGAAAAACTCTGCCAATTATTTTGTGTTTGGAAACACACATAATGCGGTGAGATTAGAAACCTCCTAGGATGAAATTCTGTCGCCAAAATTTGTGAGCTAGATTTTTTCAGTTTCCAGTGCTATTTTTTTTTTTCTTTCGCAGTTTATTGTTGAAAATCAGTGTGAATTATTTGATATTTGCCGTAGCAAATAAATTGTTAAATAAAATTAACAATTAGGAAAATAATTTCCTGTTGCTGTGATACACGAAATTTTCACAAAATGCATCCGCACAAAGACTGAGCAGCTCTATTACCCCCACAAATATGTTTGACTGTTTGCATGTCCTCGGAAGCTTCAAAGAGAGTTTTATTTGATTGTTAATTCTGTATTTTTTGGTACATGTTTCTATGATAATGTCATATTTCGTTCGATTAACAAGACTGTTTCTGTCTCATAGATCTCATTGCTTAGTCTCAATAATCAGGGTATTTGGTTCGTATTTTTGTTTTTTGTTGTTGTTTTGATTTTCATTATGTTAATGTCATACTTAGTTCCATTTGCAAGCCTCACAAATTAAGGATCCCATTGGTTAATCCTTTTATCTCTGTATTTTGGTACATTTTTCTGTCATGTCATATTTAGTTCCATTCACAATAGCTTAGTGGCTTATTATTTTTGTGAAGTTCGTATTGTAGAGTCACTAGTTAATATTCGACTCTGAGCTATTTGTTCAACTTAGTACATATATCTGGTATATGTGCGCAGATATGGAGAAAATATTCTGGAGGCTTTAAAAAAATCTGAATGGGTTTGTCCGGTTTGTCGGGATATTTGCAACTGCAGCTTCTGTAGAATAAAGAAAGGATGGGCTCCTACTGGTACAGCTTATAAAATTGTAAGACAGCTTAATATTGTTTCTCTTGCAATTTAACTTAGGATTCCACCGAATTTATTTATTTTGATACCAGTCTCGAGACATATCTGTGTATTTGAGTTTGGAACGTTTGCAGGATTGCACAAGTTTTTGTCATCTTTTACTAAGAAGTTTTGACAGCATCTTGAAACGTGATTTATATTCCTATATATTTCAGTTTCCTTTACGAATCTGGAAGAAAAGTCAGATTCATTGATATTATCTGCAGGTGTCCTAAGCCTGATACAATTTCTTTTAGTATAATTTAATAATTGCAGGCTTGCTTTGTTTACACAACTGCTTTATGTAAATTGCATGCTTACTTTTCTTATGATAAAAGATTCTCACTAGATAGCAAGTGATTTTCCAGGGTTAAGAAGATAAATACCTGAAGAATAAAGCAGTACAAAAGACATTGATTTATGTCATTTCTTAGCTTGTAAATATCTATTTTAACTATTTTGAAATTGGCTGGTTTTTCAGGCAAAGAGTCTGGGTTACAGGTTATCTATTTTAACTATTTTGAATCTGGCTGGTTTTTCAGGCAAAGAGTCAGGGTTACAGGTCAGTTGCACACTGTCTGATCCTTTCTCAGAGGTCTTCGGCAAAAGCGGAGAGTGCAGGAGCTGTTTCTGATAACTGCCTTTCAAAGGATAAAGATGATGTTTTACCCAACGGTGCAAGAAGATCCCTAACATTTACCTCTGCTTCTGAGAGAACAACAGAATGCAATAGTCCTGTGGACGTGACAATGGAAGAAAACAATTCATCGTCCAATGACACAAGAAGATTTCTTTCGTTTACTTCTGCTTCCATTACAACTACAGAATCCAATAGTTCCACGGAGATGACAAAGGAAGAAAACAATTCATTACCAAATTTAGCAAGCTCCAAGAGTGAATTGGGTTCAGATTGCCAAATGAAGTCAGATGCCAGCATTTCTCTTACTGACAACTCTCATGGAGATGTGCTTGTGCCATCGAAATCATCACTGAATTGTTCAGAATGTAGTGACAAACAGTGTGATTGTGGGGATGTTGAAATAATTGCAGTAACTACCCTGAATGATCATAGCAAGCGTAAAACTAAAAGGATTTCATCAAATTCGGAGGATTATTTGAGAGGTGGTATAGCACAGCGCCTAAGGCCTAGAGTTACCACAAAGGAAAGCTGTTGATTATTTTCAATCACCTCTATGAGAAATGGTATGTTTTGAGTTTGCTGATCAAAATGCAAGTGCCTTCCTAGCGTATGACTTTTGTGAGGCTAGGATTCTCATTGCTTTGATTCCCAACAATTCTGTTGATCCTTTAGAACAATTATTTTAAGGAAACCTTGGCAGCTATTTTGATATGAACTTTTAGAGGAAATGGATTTCTAATTCTTTTGGTATTGATTTATTCTCTAAGCTGTTTAGTGGTTTCACCAAAATCACAATTGAGGTTGGCAATTTAAAAAGCACTGATTTAACACCTGAAATTTTCCATTCTTTAGGTATTGGGGATTGTTCAATTTGTGGCCTTCTCATTTACAAATTTAGAAAAAAATATTGGTTGTGTTGGCCTTTTTGAATTGATAGTGTATGATGTGTATTAATCATTTTCCAGCATATAGTAATAGAAGTGGAGTAATGAAATCTGAATAAGTTGCTTCTTGCCAGTGAGTATGAAAGTTAATAGCTGCATTTGGGGACTTTTCTATTTTACTGTTAGAGACTCATGTCCAAGTTTAACAGATGTTCATCGTATATTCATTGAGTTCGAGAATGATACTGTTGTGTTGGCCCTAGATCTTGATCCTACGATTCCCGTTTTGTGCCATATTCACTGAATGCAATATTTCATCTCATCCCCTCTAAGTTGCTTGTTACCTGTAAGCTTTGTTGTTGCAGGCACTTGCGGGTCTATCATAGATTGCCAGAAATGGAATGCAGAGCTGTAGTATAACTGATGTCATAAACATACTTCCCCCCTTTCAATGGCTTGATAAATTTGTTGGGTCTCAGCCATTTATTGACAAATGCATTCATTCTAATATTATAATTGGAATGGTTTTATCGTCATTGTATTACTTCCATCTCAAGAGACTTATCAAACAATTTCCTTATCTTACAAAATATATGTTCATGTTAAAGCATTCAAATGCATGGAAAATGCTTTCAACCTAACATTAAGGATCAGATTTTGATGAATTAAATGCTGCTAAGCAAGCATGAAACGTGAGATCTGCGTACAGTGAATTCTCTAGTTCTCTGTTTGACCACACGCTCAGGATACATTGTTCTGGTTATGAGAAAAGTACTGTTGTTGTGGACCTAATTTTGATTGTGCAATTTGTCTTTGCGCCACATCATTTTTTTGAATGAATATAATGCTGGACTTCCTCATCCCCTCAAAAGATCTTGTTACCTCTAAATTTTGTTCAAGCCAGCTATGGGTGTATCATGGACTGCCACAACAAGAATGCAGAGTGGTCCTAGAACTTATGTCCTAAATTTTTGTGTTTCAAAATGTTTAGGTGTAAATACCATCACCTTTTCAATGGCTTAGATGATTTAGTTAGGCCTCTTAGCCATTTCTTGATAAATGCATTCTCCATTCTACTTTGTATTTTCTTTAATTCACCGAATTGTAAAGGAACACATAGCATCAAATTATAATGGGGATGTTGTACTGTCATAGTTAACTATATTTCTTTAATTTACAGGACAATAAAAGAAGCATGGCATCAAATTATGATTAATCCGAGTCACTGAATCTAATGACACCATATTATCTTGGGATTTTATTCGATTAATCCCACATATTAAACAACTCATCATTAATCCAATCCGCTGAATTTGTTTGAGATATGGAAACTTGTTGCCAAAATATTTATCTTATTAATGATATAAAAACATCTCATCTCTTTTGTTTGTTATTTCAGAAGTTAATGGGATCAGTGTTGGGTTTTGACATGGTATGTTATTTTGGTCAGATAGACTACGAGACAGAGTTCTATTGATATTCGTATATTTCTATGCCATTTACTTGTGTTCTCTATACACATTCTGTTGAGAGTTAGATGAATCCCAAGTTCATTATTACGCTGATGATGATTGATATGTGATTTCGGTTGGATATGTGATGTTGAATGATGCAGAAATGTTTTGTGTTGATTGACTAAGCATTATGATTCTAGTTTGTGAATACACGACATGATTATTGTGCCCTTATGATGGACTAATCTGCAGGCTTTACAAAAGGTTGTCGGTGTGGATCACTTGAAATATTTAGAAATTTATTTGTTTCGAATTTTGATTGAAGAGGTTAATATGATTGGTGGAAAAGGTTTTGTTTCTATGAGATATGGGAACTTGTTGCCAAAATATTTATCTTATTAATGATATAAAAACATCTCATCTCTTTTGTTTCTTATCTCAGATGTTAATGGGATCAGTGTTAGGTTTTGACGCAGTATGTTATTTTGGTGAGATAGACTACGAGACATAATTCTACTGATATTCGTATATTCCAATGCCATTTACTTGTGTTCTCTATACACATTCTGTTGAGAGTTAGATGAATCCGAAGTTCATTATTACGTTGACGATGATTGATATGTGATTTCAGTTGGATCTGTGATGTTGAATGATGCAGATATGTTTTGTGTTGATTGACTAAGCATTATGATTCTAGTTTTTGAATACATGACATGATTATTATGCCCTTATGATGAACTAATCTACAGGCTTTACAAAAGGTTGTCGGTGTGGATCACTTGAAATATTTAGAAATTTATTTATTTCGAATTTTGATTTAAGAGGTTCAGTGATTGGTGGAAAATGTTTTGTTTCGTAGGAAGCTGGGTTTGTCCTTGATTGTTATTTCTATGATAACGACATGTTTTTGATTTTTGTAATTTATGTAGAATAGAGGTGTTTTCGGCCATGTCTCTTTCCAAACTTAAAGTTGCAAGAAGATAGTGTTAATGAAGAGTCACACTTCATTAAGTGTGTGAAGTAAATTGTTGGATGCTAACTAGGGGAGTTAGGTCAATATAGATAACAGTTTAATGTTATGGTTATATTTAGACATAGGTTGGCATAGTCAATGTTGGAGTACATGGTTGGGGAGGGTAAGGAACTTGGAGTACATGGTTGAGGAGGGTAAGGAACTTGGAAGTACTAGCGAGAGGACTATGGTTGAAAGCATGTTGGTGGGCTTGTCTTAAATAATCAAATATATAGCGTACTATGATTAAATCTCTAGTGTTGATTTTTAATGTACTTTGAACAAATGATTTCCCATGGGTTAGTCTCTACCTAGGGAAACGTTTCCAAAATATTTTTTTTTTTAAGTGTGACTTTATAAAATGAAAGTGACTTTGTAAGTGGTAAAGTCAATCTTAAATTATAAAGTGAAAAGTGACTTTAGACATACAGTACAATGTGGGTATTTTATTTAATGGGTGAGTTAAAAAATAGAAGTGAGAATTAAATGCACATTTATTCTCATCTCTTGATGTAAATGAATCTAAGCCATTGGATTTTAGGGTTGCCCAAAAGTCATTTAGGGAAACAAAAGGAGGAAAAGAAAGAAAAGAAGAGGAGACGTTGTATTCATTTTTCATGAGTAGATTGAAGAAAGAGGTTGAGAGCTAGAGAAAAATTATGAAGGAGAAATTTGTCGCAGAATGCTGAAGGAGTGATTTATGGACAAAGTTGAGCATGGAAATCAAGGCATAGAAGACAAAAAAAAGTACAGTATGAACAACATTGAATATTGTGAGTTGCATGCTGTTTGAGAGAAGTTTTTGATTTTTTTTGAAAAAAAATTGTACAGTTTGTACAATGGTATGGAAATCTGTACAGTCGTATTTGTACAGTTCATGTTTTTAGCTTCAAGTAGGCACAAAAATAGAGGCAAAGTGGGCACGGTTTTCAAAGAGTTTTGGGCTAAAAAGATAAGTTGTATTTCGCTGTTTTGTTTTGTCTACAAATGTATTTTCCCTGAATTTGAAAGATAAATAAATTTGAAGAGCTTTCCAACATGTTTTTTCCAGAGAAGATTGAAGGGGTTTTGCCTGGGTTTAAGTTGACCAAAAATCCGTGTATTTTTATGTGTTGCTGGTTTGGTTATGTCCATATTTATTTTCAGCATCTGTTGAGACAAGCCCATGCGTTTTAATATGAAAATTTCATTTTTCAGAATTTTATATGTTGAATGTATGTTTATGGGAAATACCATTCAACTGAATGAGAGTGATAAGATGAAATTAAAACCGGGTTGGGATTGAAGGAAATTTGTTTTTAGTCATCAAATTTCAACATGGTATCAAAGGTACAGGCTGAAAATTGCAGTTTGAACGACAGACAGTGGTTTGGGACAACAAACAGTTGTTTGAAAAACAAATTGAATTTTTGGACAACAAATTTAGTTTGGAAAACAAACTGATATTTTGGGACAGCAAGGTGAAATTTCACATAGACTGAACTTTTGGGACAATAGAGTGTGTTGAAAAGTTCATTTCTCCATTTTCTTAGTTTTGTAAATTTCGAACAGCAGTGATGGCCATGTTTTTAAGGATAGATGACAAACTGGATGGGATATCCAACTATGCCATTTGGAAGAACAAAATTCAGAGTGTTTGATGAGGCAACAATTTGGGACAGTGTGCGGCAAGTGGTTGTAACTCCTACTGTTGCAGATGAACTTCCTGGATTCACAAAAAATAATGCAAAGACAAGTGATTTTGATGGATAATTTGAAGGATCATGTGGTTCCTTAGGGGAGAAGAAACACATGCATATAAGATGTGAACAACTCTGATCATTCTCTATCAGAGTACCAATGAGAGCAGGAAGATGGTACTCAAAGAGCAATTGAAGAATATTAGGATGACAAAGTCTGAAAGTGTAGTTTATTATCTTGGCAGGGTCAAATAGGTAAGTGATGATTTGACTGCTATTGGTGACGTAGTTGCACCCGCAAAGTTAGTCATGATAGTTGTAGCGAGACTTCCTAAGCCTTGGGAGGTCTTTGGAGATGTTGTTACCTCTAGGGAGAATCTTCCCAATTGGGACAGATTCTGGGATGATTGTGTGCAACATGAAATACATAACACTGATAGTGGTGGGGTGAAGATATCAGATGAGGGGGATGTAGCCTTGACATCCAGAGGGAAGAACAAAGGGAAGGCCAAGAAAGGGGCCTCATCGAATGGGGCTAAGGGAAAGGAGAGAAATAAAAAGAAAGATACGGATATATCCAAAGTCAAATGTTGGGCATGTCAGAGGATGGGACACTATGCTGCTACGTGTTATTAAAGGAAAAACAAGGGGAAGAAGGGTATTGCAACTTCAACATAGGTGGAACAATTTGCTTCATAGTTTAACCAAGACTTTGCATCTATTTCTTCCAGATTTAGTAGGAGTACATCATCCGATGTGTTTTACATAGACATTGGGGTTTCCCGCCATATGACAGTTGCACGTGAGTTCTTTTCATAGGTTACAGAGAGGGCACTTGATATTGTGATTGTACTAGGAGATGACTATATTGTGAAAGCTGTTGGTGTGGGGAATGTGATCTTTGAGAGAGTCTTTGGCTCCTCTGAAGGTCATGGATGTTTTGTATGTTCCAGGGATGAAGAAGAACTTGATTTCAGTCTCTGCTATGGAGAAGAAGGGGTTTGACGTCACTTTCTCAAGAGGGCAGATATTGATGCATCCCATGGGAGCTTCCATCATTTCGGTCAAAGTGATTGGAGTTTGCTCTGGAAGCTATACAGGGTCAGTTTTCAGTCAGCAGGAGCATTGGTAGGTAGCACATCTGGTAGTACTCACACTAGTACCACCAGCAGTAGATACTTGTGCGAGTTATGACATCGGAGGATGGTGCATAAGCATCATGGAGCTTTGAGAGTACTGAGGGAGATCACTACTGGAGTGTCGAGCATTATGAGGTTTGCAGAGGGTGTGCTTTGGGCAAGTACACGAAGTTCCCATTCCCAGCGAACGACAACAGATCTACATGTATACTAGACTTGATTCATACTGATGTTAGTGGTCGTATGTCTCGTGTTTTTGGGTGGTTATGAGTATTATGTTATATTCATTGATGACTACTCTAGGAGGACTTATATATATTTCTCGAAGACCAAGGGTGAGGTCTTCAGTCGCTTTAAAGATTTCAAAGCTCTTGTGGAAAAACAAACAGGTAGGAAGATTCGGGTCTTGAGGTCAGATAATGGTGGTGAGTACATCGATGGTGGGTTTTCTGACTTCTGTGCACAAGAGGGAAATATGAGAGAGTTCACGGTTTCAGGAGACTCAAATTGAGCTCCTCATTGTAAGAACTCTGTTTAAAGACACAATAAAAAGAAGGCCACCATTGAACGCTGGACTGGAGACGTAGCCCAAGAGGATTGGGTGAACTCCTTATTAATTTGTTGTGTTCTTGTATTTGCCTACTGTTTTCCATTTTTCAGTGTCTGTGTATTTTGCAATTTGATCGATCCGTTGCCTAAGATAACATAGACACACACCAACACATGAGTCTGTAATACCTACTTTCATTAATTAATTAACTGAGGTCACTCGAGTAATTTTCAGATCAAGTGGTATCATAGCTCTAAATTGTTAATGTTAGACAAGTTTGTGCTGGATTTAGCTGTTGAATGCTAACTAGATTAAAGCTCAAATTAAGAGGAGAGTTGGTCAAAACTAATCCTAAAATTGGGAGGATGAAGGTTCTGTAGGGCCAGACCCTCAATTCATAGATAATTTTCTAGCCATAAGGTCCATGGTAGAGGAAATGTATAAGGACTTTAGAAAACATAAGGATGAAGACTCATCAGGCTCCAAACAAGATAAAGGAGAAGAAGAGTCTCTCCTCTATGGCCACTCAAAAGACAAAGGGAAAGATGAAAGCTTTCTCACATCTCCTAATAGCCTTGAACATAAAAAGAAGACATCTTTGATTAAACTAGATGTTAAATTTGATTTACCAATATATGATGGAGAGTTGAATGTAGAAACGCTGGACAATTGGATTAGACAAATTGATGTTTATTGCAGAGTTCAGAGTATTGATTCAGACAAAAGCAAGATTCAGCTGGCAAGCTTACGCCTTGGAGGTACTGTTTTGGTTTGGTGGGAAGGCAGGACCCAAGTTGACATGAAGAGACATGGTAAGACTATTTCTGTCTGGAGTGAATTTGTTTCTGCAATAAAAAAATAGTTCTATCCATTGGCCTACATGCAACAAGCCATGATGAGTTGGCAAACCCTTCGACAATTGAAAGGGCAATGTGTACAAGGTTACACCCAAGAATTTAGAAAGATAGCATTGATTCTAGGAATCTCATTAGATTCACCTGAGACTCTGTTGAAGTACATTGATGGTCTACACAACTACATGAGACACACTATCCGCATGTTTAATCCCACTACTATAGATAAGGTATCTGTACAAGCTACTTATTTAGAAGTTAGAGGAAAGAATGGAAATCCAGAAGTTGGGGGATCATTCCAACCCACTATAAGCAAGAATAAGGAGAAAATAAAACAGAAATGGAAAGCAAGAAAGGCTAACACTGCACAGAAAAGCAAGGCTTCATGCACTCACTGTAAGAAGGATGGGCATGATGATGAGCACTGTTAGATTCTACATCTGGAGCTGAGACCTAAGAAGTTTGAGGGCAAGAAGAAGAACACTGCTGTAGCTATTCTGAAAGACTTGGGGTTAGACTCAGGAGATGAAACAACCATTGTAGCCACAGATATAAAAGGTAAGAATTCTGAAGCATCTACTAGTAATTCTGCACAATCTAATATTGATGAAGAAAATGAGAGAAAAAAGTATGAGTTTTTCCATATTCGAGTTATTTCCAAACATCAAAAGATTGATACTTTGTTTGATAGTGGCTCACAAATAAATTTAATTTCTGAAGCAATTGTAAAGAAATTGGGATTACTGACTACACCTCACAAGAAACCATATCCATTAGGATGGTTAAATGATAAAGCACAACTACAAGTGACTAGACAATGCAAACTCAAGTTTTCTTTTGGGTCAGCGTTTATAGATGAGGTTGAATTAGACATAATCCCTTTGGATATATGTGGAATTGTTTTAGGAAGTCCTTACTTGTATGACAGAAAAGCTATTTTCTATAGAGCTGAGAACAAGTATTTACTCGTTAAAGATGGAATCGAATACTTTGTAAGAGCTCATAAGCTCAAGAATAATTATACTCTCATAAACTCAGGCCAGATGAAATGAATGATAAATTCATGCAAACAATTTTTACTGATGGTTGTAAAGGAAAAGAAACCTGATAAAACCAATGTATTTGAGCGCTGTGATGCTAAATAGCATGATGATTTAGAAAGAGTTGTTTCAGAGTATGATATCTTGTTTCAAGAACCTAAGGTCTGCCACCCAAAAAGGAAATAGTGCATGAAATTAATTTGCAGCAAGATGCTCCATTGCCTAACGTTAGAATGTACAGGTTGTCCGTTTTAGAGAACGCAAAAATCAAGAAGCAGGTGCAGGAGTTGCTCGAGAAGGGGTTCATCAAACTTAGCACATCACCATGTGGGTCACTAATCGTTTTGGTGAGAAAGAAAGATGGCTCATGGAGAATGTGCATTGATTACCGAGCACTAAATAAGATAACAATAAAAAATCATTATCCTCTTCCTCGCATAGATGATCTATTAGATAAATTGAAAGACGCTGTTTATTTTTCCAAGTTAGACTTGCATAGTGGATATCATCAGGTCAGAGTTACAGAACAAGATGCATGGAAGATTTCTTTCAAAACAAAGCAGGGACTGTATGAGTGGATGGTTACGCCTTTTGACTTAACTAATGTTCCTGCTACTTTCATGAGAATAATGAATGATGTCTCAAACCCTTTCTTGATGATTTTGTTATTGTGTATCTGGATGACATTATGATATTTAGCAGAACATGGGAAGAACATTTAAAGCATGTTAAACATACACTGGATGTTTTGAAAAGAGAAAAACTTTATGTTAAACTCTCAAAACATGAATTTGACAAAACATCTTTGAATTATTTGTGACATATAGTAGGGGGTGGTGAATTGAAGATAGATTCCTCTAAGGTGGCAGTTATTGTAAATTGGCCCAAACCTAAATCCGCTACAGAAGTTAGGAGTAGCGCAATATTGGAGAAAGTTCATTTCTAACTTTTCCTTAATCGCAGCTCCCTTACATGCTTTAACAGGATTGAACAAGGTGTTTCAGTGGAGAGGCAAACAGCGGAAAGCCTTCGACACCTTGAAAGAAAAGATTAGTACAACACCTGTACTAGCACTGCCTGATCTTCAAAGACCATTTGAGATCCAAACGGATGCTAGCGACTATGCCATGGGAGCAGTGTTGATACATCACGGTAAACCCATATGTTATCATTCTGAGACATTTAATTCTGCAGTAGTTAACTACTCCACATATGATAAAGAATTGTATGCATTAGTTCAGAGTGAAAAAGTGGAAACATTACTTAATGGGCAAAGAGACAGTTATACATACTGATCATCAACCACTTCAATATCTACACTCCCAAACTAAGTTGCAGCAATCAAGACACTATAGATGGATGGGTTTTCTACAACAGTTTCATCTAGTCATCAAATATAAAAAGGGCATACACAATAAAGTTGCAAATATGTTATCTAGACCCATTATAAATGCATCTACTATACTTAACCATAATTCTATGTTACATGAGAGCTACATTGAACAATATGCTCAAGATATAGATTTCAAAGATGTATATGCAACTTTAAGTCAAGGAAAACGAGTAGAAGAATTGGATTATCATATAAAGGACAGACTCCTATACCATTGTGGGAAGCTTTGCATTCCACAAACTGAAAGAGTAAAGATAATTCGAGAAGCACACATTTCTCTAATATCAGGTCACTTTGGGGTAAGTAAAACAGTTGCATAGCTGCAAAGATTTTGTTATTGGCAAAAAATGTGCTAAAAGCAAGCCCAACAATAGAAAACTAGGCTTGTACACTCCATTACTAGTACCTTATCATCCTTGGGAAAGTGTTTCCATGGATTTTGTTGGAGCACTGCGAAATCTAGGAAAGGTCATGATTATTTGTATGTTGTTGTGGATAGGTTCAGCAAAATGTGTATTTTGATACCTTGTAATACACATATTACAGTTGAACAAACTGCAAAACTATTCTTTCAACATGTATGGGTTCATTTTGGATTACCCACTTCCATTGTATCTGATCGAGACACCCGATTTGTGGGGAAGTTTTGGTCAAGTCTGTGGGAACTGATGGACACCAAACTAAATAAAAACACAACTTTGCATCCACAAACCGATGACCAGACAGAAGTAGTCAACGAGACAGTGATCCAATTGCTCAAGGGATATTGCAGCAAACATCCTAAGCTTTGGGATGAACATTTGTGTTATGTGTAGCATGCTTACAACCGAGCAACACATTCTTCTACACAGAGATCTCCTTTTGAGACTTGTTTTGGTTTCACACCAAGGTCTCCTTTGGATTTTGTCTTTGGTAAGGACACAACAATTGAGGGACACAGTGATGTGGACATGGCAACTAGGTTCATTGAACAAATCCAAGAGATCCACCAGGCAGTACATGGACAATTGGAAAAGCACCAGGGCAAATACAAGGCAAGGCATGTAAAGCATAGGATGGAGCATAGTTTCCAAGTTGGTGACCAAGTGTGGCTGTATATCAGCAATGACAGAATGCAAGGTGAAGGTAAAAAGCTAAAGCCTATAAGGTATGGACCCTTTAAGATACTTGAGAAAATTGGTGAGAATGCTTTTCGCCTTGATCTACTAGCTTACATGCACATCTAATCAGTGATGAATGCAAATTGCTTAAGATTGTTTGAACCTTCACTAATTGAGGATCCCGAAAAACAGAGTCAATTGCCTTCTATTGTAGACTTGTTACTTGAATATCTTAATGAATTGCAGGAAGACAGTTCTAGACAGGAAGGTGAGAACGACGCGCATGGGAGATGTTGAGTACCTTAGAGTTGGGCTCAAGGGTTTGAAGCCGAGTAGTGCAAAATGGATAGAGATTGGACAAGTGAAACAATTTTACCCTCATTTAGTCGATGCTTGAAAACCATTTTTTGGTGGTCCAAAAGCTTTTTCAGTGGGAAGGTCGTGATCCGAATTGGATCCACGGAAAATTATCAAAGTTCTATGCTTGTATCAAATCATCACAGACTTCAAAAAACTTGTCAACAAAGAGCTATCAGAAAAGATTTCTAGACAGTGGTAATTTGTAGCCAACAAGGAACGATGAGGACCTCGGTCAAAGCGCGCTGACCGAGGCACATGGAGACCGCGCAGGACGCAAACTAGCAATTAGGAAGTCCGGATTGGAAAACGGATGATGTTTCTGATGCGCGATTAGCGCTAAGCACATTGCTGGGCAAAACCCCTCGAGAAGGAATAACCCTGAGCGCACGGTCACAAGGAAAGCCGAAAACCGTGGGAAAAGCGCTGAAATGACAGGTGGGTCCCGCGCTCCAAAACCGACAGAATATCGGAGGCGTTTTGGGCGATAAGCGGAATTGTCAGGAGACCTAGCGATGCCATACAACGAACGACGCGTGTTTGGCGGATGAGAGAGAACACTGCCTTTCATCGCGGGCTAACGTCTGAGCAAGTCAACCGCGCAATAAGCGCAAACATTGTAGGATCTGGGGGCTCCAAATCTAACGACGGAGATTGCACTTGATGAATGACTGGATCTGGAGGGAGAATTAAGTTGCGGCATATAAAACTCTGAAGTCCGATTTGACCGCTGAGTTGGTGGATGAATCATTTCACAAGGTAACCGAAATACCAAACTGTTTGAGGAAGAGCTGGCACAGTTCGTAAAAGGACAAGTGGCCACCTCCTTGTGAGACGTTACACAGTGGCAATGAGACAGAGGCAGGGAATTCCAAGCGGATAGCAGCAGGTGATTCGAAGAGACGGAAGAGGAAGCGAACAGTAAAGGGACGGATTGGCTTTAAGCCATGAACAGACAGAGAAGAGAAGGAGACAATGAGAAGAGAAGGAGACAGTGAGAGAAGGAGACAATGAGCCAGAGAAACCGAACAAAAAGTGAAGTAGAGAACAGAATGCCGAGCTGACCTGCGGAGCTAAGGCAACATTGAGCAGACAGAAGGCTTGAGAGGTTTAAGCAATCCCTGTGAGGATATCTGTTGGGAACTGAGTACCAATTTGGACTCATCCCATTCAGAGCAGTTGAGGTTAAGACTTGGTAAGGAAGAGCCTGTGCACTCTAGTGGCTTGGGGAATCCAAGAACCACCTTACCAAGCATCACCTGTTTCATGAGACTCAAATTGAGATCCTCATTGTAAGAACTCTGTTAAAAGACACAATAAAAAGAAGTTCACCACTGAAAGTTGGATCAGAGATGTAGCCCAAGAGGATTGGATGAACTCTTTATTAATTTGTTGTGTTCTTGTATTTGATTACTGTGATGCAGGAAAGTGTTCCCTCTACGGACAGAGGCAACCCCTCTAGCCCTAGAGTGGGTCTAGTCACAAACAAGGACAGATCAACAATATCTTTCCTTAAACAGTCATAGTTGGAGACCTACCTCAACTGGTGGTCGATGGAGTTCCGTTGCGTTGCTCCAGCTTCCACTTCCTTCTCCTAATGAGTGATTAACCTGAGAGAATGCAAAGGAAATAAAACAAAGCACCTAACCGAAAAACAACAATGATCTATTTACTCACAAAGTCAAGAAGTCTTGAGCTATCAAGTAAATTACATACAAGACATAGGAAAATATCATTGATTGTATTAATAATGAAATAAGAGTAAGCTTACAACCAAAGTCTTGACGTCACATGCCTTCTCAGAGAGATCCAGCCAACTTGTTCTTCAAGCATTCACTCTTTGAAGATGGATCTCCCAACATACAAGTATCTCTCACTCATAAGTTTTACACAAGATTAAGGGCACTTCAAAACCTTCCACAAGCTATCAACAATCCCACACTTGTCACACTCACACCAGCTATTTAGTAAACTCACGAACACTAACAACACTGCTCAACTAGCCAACTATCAAAAACTAGCAATGCATAGCCATGGTGAGAGTTTAAATAGGAGGAGTCTCCATGAAAGGTGGAAGAGTGAGCTTATCCCAAAGGAAGGTAGCACAATTGATGGAACTGCCATGCCAAAGAAAGGAGGGCGATACAAACTACGTCATAAACCAGGTCTGGAGTCATCTAGAAGGCCGACTGTTGAAACAAATTCGCCCAATCTGGATCATCGCGGGGACATAACTGAGCTGTAGCGCTGACATCGCTAGTGAGTAACGTAGCTAGTTAGATCATCGCCAAAGACAATAAGTAACCTCATGCTGGAGCATGAAATCGAACCATCACGGGAATCAGATGTACTTCTGCGCTGGCAGCGCATCTGGACTGTTCATGAGCACCCTTTAGCACGTATATTTAGTCCACAGATGTGATGAGGCAGATAACTTAAGAAAAATGGGTTTTTTGGCAGCATCAGAGAGCGTTTGTTTAATATGAGCATGTTTGACTTAGACACATGACACAGTAGAAAGACTGGAGTTAAGACAGTGACAAATTACTATGTAACAGATGCCCCCTAAAGTATGAAGCCTGAGAGAGTGGGAGGGGTGAAATGCTTTACGAAACTGACTGAGCTGGAACATCATCTGGAAGAACTTGCACACAAATACAACTGATATCTCTGATAATGAATTACATGCAGTCTAGGCATGGGCGAAACCATCTAAAAGACATGCGAACTAGCTCTGTGGTATGGACGCAACCATCCATCAAGACTCAGGTATGGTCGCAGCCATCCATCAATGAGTCATGAAATCATAAACCAATCCACGTAGCGTGAACACATGTAATCTGAGTTCAGGGTCTTGAACCTAACCGTCATAGTACAAATTCTAGCATGCGAATAGATGTGCTGAAGTCGAGCATGATAGAAAGTCGCTTGATTACCGGTGAATGATGAAAACCATTAACAAGCGCGAGAGAAACCACCAATAATGCCAATGGTCCTCAAGGTACTAGCTAGCACAATCGACGAAGTGTGAAAAATGAGCTGAAGTCGAACACTCATGGAATCACCCAATCGACGACCAATGATGAAAGTCGACCGTTAGGTGCGAAGAACTTGCCATTAAGGCATGCAAGCGCTAAGGTACCAAAGGGGATCTCTAGATCAATCTCCTGGATAATGAGCTGATGTCGACAGGAGATGACCCGTCGCAGGAGGGCCATAATGTTTCCCCCATCAACGACACAAGATAAGGAACAAACGGTAAATGGTGAAACAGAGTATCAGAGGAGAAGGCGAGGGTGTAAACTGCAGAAGGATTATACTCTTGAACATGTCGGTGACACGACTCCAGAGGGTGGCGACATTCAGGTACCAAGGGATCGGAGGCTCAATGGAGACGGCGTGAATCGGATGGAATGAGGCTGAATGATAACCCAAACCCACGGAAGGCCAAATGACGATGTATGGATGTCCCAGCCCGACAAGAAGCAAAAGTGTCGATGTTCAAGAGTGATTAGCTACCATAGACAATCAATGATAAACCTGCTGTTGAATCCAACCTAGTAATAATTTAACGAGCCCTAGGAAGGAGAAGCTCGAGTCTTGTCATGGTGACGAGTCCAATGTCGTCAGGGTTTAACGAGTCCGACATAAGTAAAACTCGGAGTCTTTTTCATGTTTAGAGAGTTTGAAAAAGACACGGAAAAGAAAACTCTAGGGGGGTGCTTTTTCGTAGATTTGTGTCTCTCAAGTCCGAAAAAGTATAAAACGATACTCGAAAGAACTGCTCGACCATTACGATTGAGGAGTACTTTTCATAACTAGTGACTTCGACCTGAAAAAGTAAAAAAGTGGCCGGAATCACGTCGTTTCGTAACCAATAACAAGCTTGAAACAACAAAGGGCCGACAATTTTTTCGTGTTTACATGGTCAGAAAAGAGCTTAAAGGTGATTGCCTCTTATTTCTTTTAACGAGTCAAGAGGAACAACTCGGCTATCTTTTCATTTTTCAAGTCGGAAAAGAGCGTAAAAGACGACTTTATGGATCAAGTGTACACAAAGCTGTCATAACTCCACTACCTGTAGCTCTGCACAAAGCACGTCAAACGTAAACCCATTCGATATAAAATGAACAATAGACGTAAAATCATAGTTAAAAAACCATTCTTTAACAAACCATGTGATAAAAAATTAGAAAAAACCCACATTTATAAAATAATTTTTTTAATTTCCAAAAATTACTATAAAAAGGGGGCAATTCATTCATTTTTACCATTGGTTACTGTTCATTTCACCTCGGAGCACCAAAGTTGGCGAGCTGATTTCGGCCCTGTTCGTCCACCATTCATCCTGAAACTTCTTCCAGGTAGATAGACTTCGTCCTGCGCTTCAATTCAATGTTTTTTTTATGCATTTTGACGTTAGATGTGTTAGTTTAGGCAGATTTTTTGAGTCGGGCTCCTCCGCTCGGTCATCGCGGGTATACCGCTCGAGTCCGCGATGACCGCGAAAAAATAGAACTACCAACCTCGCGTCAACAGACGTGATGGCGACACAAAATTATGTTTTTGTGCAAATTACGCGTTGAATTTTGCAAATGAAGTGCTAATTTTTTTTTTCTCGTCATGCAGGTCATAATGGCGTTTGTCTGGCAAGAACAAATGCACAATGATAATGATTTGAAAGCTTTTTCCGATTTTGGGTGCCAAAATGCATTACGGGCATGCGGATTGCTCAAATTCTTCCTTACCCCACACCTTCGGTCTCAACCCGATTTATTGGAGCTACTGATTCGAGCCTGGAATCCCACAGATGGGAAATTCATTATCCGAGGCCGAGACATCGAATTTGATGCCACAAACATATATTTTTTGACCAGGCTATCCCGTCGTGGTGAGAGGCCCATTCTAGAGGGGCAGTGACTCGAGGGCGATTCCTTAGAGATGCTGATGGCTCAAGTGTGCCCACGGGCACGCAAAACGAGGAGCAGGAAGGTGGCAATCCCGACAGTGGAGGACGTAGTTCTTCGCGCTATGCTATTCATGGTGACACGGGCAGCGGGCTCCCAAGCCCAACACGAGGCATCGAAGACCCATCTCCGGTTGGCTCTCGAATGTCTCAATCCAACCATGTTTAACTGGGCAGAAACAGTGACGGCGAATATGAAGAGGCAACTTACCAACTGCCGTCGAGGAGAGACGAAGTAGTTTGGCTACGGGTCGATCTTAGTCCCGCTCATGCTGGAGCGGGTGCCGGCATTGCAGTTACAGGACATGGATTTGGATTTTCCCAGACCACGTGAGACCAGGGCCACACGGTGGGCACACGTCATGCCACGAGGAGGTGGCAGACGACTAGTGTCGTGGGGGACACTATTTCGAGAGTGGCTGGAGTGCTAGACGATCTTCGTTGAGGATTGGCCATATGCCGACATGGACTTCTGCGGAGATCCTGACATGCAGCTGCCCGCTGGAGAGCAGTGGGATGATGGTGGTAAGACACTTGATCACAATTTTTTTTTTTTTTTAATGATGTTTTTTGATTTTTCATGTATATGTCCTAATGACGAAGGCTATGGTATGCAGATGTAGGACCAGTGAAACCCTTCGGGTTGGCTCCAGAAGCGCGGAGGGATGCGCAGGGCATTACAGCACTAGCCTTGGCTCCCCCAGCTGAAGATCCGGTGGAGGCAGTGGCCCGAAACCTTGAGGGTCTTACGGCAGGGATTCCTGATTACATGGGGGTCGAGGAGGTCCCCATAGAATTCCAGATCCACACAGTAGGAGTGGTACCCAGGGTGCACCGCCTGTTGAGGCGGGTGGCACGAGTGGTGGTGTGCTATAGGGAGCATAACCCACCGCAATAGACACCTAGGTTTTATTTCATGCTGATGATTTTTGAGAGACATGTGTCTCAGAATTATGGAGAACACAAACTCTATTTGGAGATGTACACTTATTTTTTGAGCGCCTCGGTGCGCCACACGATATATATATATATATATATATATATATATTCCGATGGTTTATTATTGTGTTTTACATGCTTCTCATATGTTGTTTTGATTACATGTTACACAAATGTCTGTCTGATACATGGTTTGCCAATGCATCAGTTAACGTGTTTAATTTTCGTGGAATATGCTGATATGTGATAAAATCAAAATTCTTTTCCAAAAATTGAACATGTAAATACAACCTTAAAATCCGATGGTCTCTGAAGGAATATCGCCCATTGAGTTGGTGGACGACAAGTTGAGAATCCAGGTTCACGACCAATGTACGAATACCAAGATTGATCGCCTTGGCCAGTAACTCAATAACAACACTATATTCAGCGACATTGTTCATGGTACAATCTAGACAAACACCTTGAAGGTCTATCAACTCACCATGAGGATCATAGGTCACCCATGCCGTAGAAGGCAAGTTGCAGGCACTGCGGCAGGCACCATCAGCGAAACTAACGTAAGGTGCACCAGACATCTGCACAAGAAGCAAAAGACACAATAAGCGGCAATCATGCTTACACAACAAGCCAAAACATGAAAACACACACAACACACCTGCTAAAAACACACGTATGTACAAATCAAAGTGCATGAAATTCACGCATAATACTTTTTCAAGTAAAGCCCATTTCAGGGCTTATCCAGAGGATTCCCTTCATAATCAATCAGCTCGTAGGACCCTTTCTGCAAAAATCGCTTTACAATATAAGGTCTGTGCCACATTGGCTCGAATTTGTCTGCCCCCAACTTATCATTCGCTTGATCGTAGAGCAAGACTAAATCTCCTTCAACAAAAAACCGAGGATGGACAGTATGATCGAAGTGAGTTTTCACTCTCTTCTTTTGTGCTTCAATCGCTAGACGAGTCTCGTCCAGCTGTTCTAGGTAAAGAAGGCGTTCTTCTATCGGAGTAGTGTTAGGGAGTAATTCGACGGCTAATTTCAAAGAAGGGATCTCGCACTCGATGGGAAGGGTAGCCTCCAGTCCGTAAACTAATTGGAATGGAGTGAAACCAGTGGCATCCTTTACAGAAGTTCGGTAGGCCCATAAGGCAGAGAACAACATTAAGTTCCAGTTAGACTTGTGCATGCCAATGGTGCATTGAAGCATCGTAACTAAAACCTTGTTGACAGCTTCTACTTGGCCATTGGCCTGAGGATAGTATGGAGTCGAGTTATCATGCCGCAAGCTTAGCTGGGTTGTTAGCTCAGTCATCATATGATTACGAAAATGCTTATCGTGATCAGTGACGATAGCCTGAGGGACTTCGAACCGTGAGATAACACGATTAAACAAAAATTGTATCGCTGTGTGACCATCTTCAGAGAGTGTGGGCATCGCCTCGACCCATTTTGTGAAGTAATCAACGGCAACGATGATATACCCATGCCCCCCGGTTGAACGAGGGTTACAAGTCATATAATCAATGCACCATTTGGAAAAAGGGCCGACGGTAACAACAGGGTGCAATGGAGCAGGAGGCACACGCATCTTCCGCTGGTAGATTTGGCACTCGTGACAGGAGAGGACGACAAGAATGCAATCCTTAAAGATGGAGGGCCAAAAGTAACTGGCACGGAGGATCTTTTGAGCAGTAGCATATCCGGACATGTGACCACCACAGGCACCAGAATGGCAGTCATTTAAAACTCGCTCAGCTTCCTCGAATGTTAAGCATCGGTGGAGAACAGAGTCGGCACCGAGACGGTATAGGGTGTCCCCAATAATACGATAGGGATGAGATTGATGGCGAATCCGTCGCCGAGCATCCTTAGACACATTGGTGTTGTTGGGAAAAGTATCCAATTCGGAATGCCCCTATCCCACTCTAAGAGGTGATAGTGCCTTAGCAACAAACAGGTAAACTTATTTGAGTATTCTTCTTTATGAAATGTAAGTGAGGAAGAAAGATCTAACTAACCTGTATCTTCCGCTAGTTTGTCGATCCAGATCACTCCTCTCTTCAGTAGCTCCCAGCTTCTTGCTCCTTCACCGGCCCAGCTTCACCGAATTCCTGCAAGATCACAAGAGAGAGAAACTACACAAAGATACAGATATACATTCATAAAAAGCTCAAGATCAGATTAAGCTAAACATGTAAGCATAACAAAACATCATTGGTACACAACATGTAGGAGAAACTCAAATAGTTTATTGATGAAATAAGAAAGTCCAAGAGGAGATACAACCAAGTGAGTTCCGATCCAGCATCTACCTCCCACCGAAGGAATCCCTTCCTCTCCTCCAACAAAGCATAAATCACCCAATGTGCTAATCTCAATCTCAAACCAACAACAATTCTCTGCAAAGTACAAAATTCCAGCCTCCTAAACCTCTGGGTGAGAGATCCATATATAGATGTAAGCAGAGAGGATGAGTCAGCTTATGTTTTGACTTGTGGCTTCTCTCTGTCAGTGCTTGCTTCCACTTGGAGGTTGAGAACCTCTTACTCATCACTAGTCGAATTCATTGAGGCAAGTGTCATTGGAGAAGATTCTGGAAGCTTCCAGGGTCTTTCCACCTCGTTGAATGAGCTTGCCATTTTCCATTTCCCGCTCAGCGCACCCTGGTAGTGCTTCCACCTGCGTTGCAGTGCACCTAGCCAGTGTAGACTTTGCATTTCAACGCAGGCAGCTAGTGGAGCCTCTGAATTGATCCTGAATTGACTGTTTATGAGTGGTTTTTGGTGGAGAACTTCTGGGAGACGCTGTCATTGGTTGACCTTGTTCCTTTAGGAGCTGTAACAACATATTTAGGGACTTTGGATCCCTTGAATTATGGACATTTCATGCTTATAGCTGTAAGGCACAAAAATGTCTATAACAATCGGGACGAAAAGAGGACGTCTGTAGATAGATAATGATATCCCCGTACCAGGGATCGAGGGTGCTAATTAAGAACATAGTTTCGTCCGGAATATGGTCCTCTAACCGAGAGGGCGCGGTAAGAGATGGTAGAGAGCAAAGCAACTCAGCAAAGACAAGGGATTTCTTAGACTTGGTAGTGGTGAATTCCAAGTCGAACTCTTGGAGGATAACAATCCACTTCGAGTACTTGCCCCCCAACAACTGACGTGACATGATGTACATCATCGGGTTGCACTCAGAAACCACTGTCGTGGTCAACAAGATATAATGGCAGAAACGTTGGACGACACAAACGGCGGCCAATGCTAACTTCTCGACGTAAGCATATCGAGTTTCCGTATCTAGTAGATTGCGGCTGAGTTAATAAATGACATGCTCAGTGTCATTGTCATCATCTTGAATGAGAACCATGCCAATAGTGGTATCGGCAGCGGCCAAATACAAAGTGTAGTCACGATGATGATTAGGAGGACACAACAATGGAGCAGAAATAAGGAGAACCTTGAGGTGCTCGAAGGAATCTTGAGAAGCGACATCCCAAAGAAAAGGGGTATCCCACTTCAATAACCACGTATAGCCTTTGTCCACTTGTTGTTGGGAAAAGTATCCAATACGGAATGACCCTATCCCACTCTAAGGGTGATAGTACCTCAGCAACAATCAAAGCAAAGCTATTCGAGATTACTTCTTTATGAGATGTAAGAGAGGGGAGAAAGAGATCCACTAACCGTTGTCTTCCGCTAATGGTTGATCCAATCTTCTCTCTTTGCTGCTTGCTCCCAGCTCCTTGCTCTTTCACTGGCCCAGCTACACCAAGATCCTGCAAAATGGCAAGAGAGGGAAGCTACAAGAAGCATACATTCATAATTGATTCAAGGATTATAATAAATCAAATACACAAGTATAGCAATACACAATTGAGACACATGCGTATAGAAGAACCTCAAATGCTTTATTAATGGAAGAAGTAAAGTTCAGGAAGTAATACAACCATAAAAGGCCCAATCCAGCATCACCTCCCAGCAGAAAGAAATCTCCTCTTCACCTCCTTCAAGCAAATCACCCAATAGTTCTATACTCAAACCAACAGCACTTCCTTACATTCACAAGATTCCAGCCCCCCTTAGACCTCATGAGAGAGCTCTATATATAGGAGTTTTGGAGAAAGGATGAGTCAGCTTGTAGCTGGCATGAAGCTGACTAGTGTCCTCTCCCACTTCAGTTATTCTTCAGTTCTTGAGTCCACTTGGAGGTTCTTGCTTCCACTTGGAGATCTAGACCCTCTTACTCATCACAAGGCGAATTCCATGATCCAAGTGTCATTTTGGAAGCTTCCTGGGAATTGACACCTTGAGGAATGACTGTGCCACTTGGCCAAACTCGCCCAGCGCAGGTAGCCTTCTTTGCAGTTGACATTCAGCGCAGGTACACAGTGGAGCAGCTGACATTCAGCGCAAATGCTCAGTGGAGCAGTTGACATGATCCAGAATTAGCTTGTTTTTGAGTGTTTTCAGGTGGAGAACTGATATTTAGTGCTGTGGTTTGCTGACCTTGTTCCTCTAGGGGCAGGAACAACATGTTTAGGGACTTTGGATCCCTTAGATTATTGAAATTTCATGCTTCATGCTGTAAGACACAAAAATGTCTATAACAGTTGCCCCCTAAAGTATGAGGTCGTTTATCGGGTGAAATGCTTTATCAGGAGGATCCGAAGTTCATTCAATCGCTGAGAGGTGACCTGTAATAAAATACAATACAATACATTATTTTTCATTCTGCTTTCATGATCTAGCTGAGGCGGGCATTCCCATGCTCAGCTTTATAAATTCATTTTAGTACATAGAACAGACGATCGTCTGATGGTAGACTGATAATTCTCTGCTGAAATTATCATCCTTTGAGTAGGATGATCATCTGCTGCAATGATGTACATATCAAATGTCTTTATATTTCCTGAATATATATCGCAGCCCGGATGGATGAAACTAGATCCGGGGTCTTCAAACTCGTTCGATCTTCACTCTAAGTACAAGTCGATCCATGTGAGAATTGCGCTGAAGTCGAACATGGAAAGACATCGCTTGATTACCGGTCAATAATGTAAACCGTTAACAAGCGCGAGAGGAATCACCGATAATGATAATGACCCTCAAGGTACTGCAGTACAATTCACGTGGTGTGAATAAAGGACTTGGCGTCGAACACCACGCAAAATCTTCTGGTCGAAGGTCATTGATGTATACCTGTCGCCGGAAGTGAGAAACTTGCCATTGAGGCATGCAAGCTTCAAAGTACTGAGGGGGGTGTTCCTAGATCAACTTCTTGGATAATGGGCTGAAGTCGACAAGAAGCGATCCGTCAAAGGAGGGCCTTAATGAATCCCACACCAGTGACATGGAACGGAGCTAATGATTTTAGTGGAGGCGAAAACAATCTGTGAAATATGATTCAGAGTGGCGATCATGGGTGGATGAAGGATAATGTATGGTAGTGGATGGGACATGGTTGACTCTTTCTGAACAACATCTCTTGAACATATAACGACACTGATGCGATGGATCGGTAGCATTACCCCAAATGTGGATGGTTTGGCGAAGACCATGGTGATGAGACCGGTGAATGAAACAACCCAACCCGATGTGATACGGAGGAAAAGTGTCATGTTCAAGAGCGACTTGCTACCATTAAAGCTTTGAGGTTCTCCCAATTTTTTCCCCAGTCATTTCTGACCAGTACCTCTTTATTTTTGTCAAGCTTGAGGAGGATAACATATGCTTGTTCTATAACCTGCCCTTCGGGCAAGCCCATCGCTATGTTTTAACGAGCCTAGCGATAGGGAAACTCGTTCTCGTCTAAAGACAAGTTTGTCGCTATTTAATCATTTTAACGAGTCTAACGACAAGGAAAACTCGGTCCTTTTCATTTTTAGAGAGTCTGAAAAGGTACAGAAAGTTAACTCCAAAATTCCTTTTTCGTCATCTAATCCCTTAAGTCCGAAAAAGTATAAAACAATACAGAAGGGATGAATTTTCGATAACTTTAACGAGCCGAATAAAACAAGCGCTCAACCTTTTTGTGTAATAATCCCTCAGGTCCAAAAAGATTAAAATCTAGAGGAGGGATAGCTCTTCCGGTCACTTTAACGAGCTGGAAGGCCAAAACTCGGCAAACTTTTCATATTTTACGAGTCAGATGAAAAGAGCTCAAAGAAGACTCGTCTTTTGAGGAACGAGTGATAAACAGGGATAGCAGCAGATTCCAGGTACAGGTTGGAATTTTCCAATCACGGCAGTGTCACAAGGATGGCTAAGTGAAATCACTCTTCGCAGCTGTTCCTCAAAATGGGTAAACAATCATATGGAGGTGAACGATCGGCCAAATGAAATGGAGGTGGCAGGTGCAAACACGACCAAGGCTTTTTATGGCTAATAAATTTATGATCACAATGGTTATTTACCGGAATAGGTTCATTTTTTAATGAGCTTAAACTCTGGAGGAAACTCTTGCTCAATCTTATGTTTATTTTTTAACGAGCATGAACTATGTGCTAAAACTGCTCGGATCTTCGCTTTTCTATTTTTTAACGAGCATAAATTCCGCGGTAAAACTGCTCGATAATACCAGTCATAAGATAAGAAATGTCTCCTGTAAGATCCCATTTTTTATAGAGCTCGCGCCTCACATAAGCTATGCTCCCTCTCATCCTTTCTTTATGCAAGTTCGGAAACGGCTAATCCCAAAAACAGATAAATAACCGCTCTTAGCTTGCACTCCAAAAGGTTTGCATGCCCCCAGGTATAAAATACAATTTCAAGGTTGCCCCTACTTATCCGATAAAACATTTGTTTTAAAGGGTGAGGCTTGCCTCTTTCTGGTTACCCAAAGATTGTTTTGTTAACACCATCAAACGAAAACATCTCCTCGGCACTGTCTACCGAAGTAGACAATGGTGAATGACCTTTGTCAAACAAGTAACCTTAACAAAAGAATCCTATTCTAGAACAACCCCTCTTCCATCCACGGACGGGGTACGGACTAGTCATATTCTTTCGCGGAAATTCTACCTTATACCCAAGGTTTCCTCTGCCCGAAGCAGACCAGGATGCATGCCCCCTGGGTTCCAGTCCCATCTTTCCGAATCACTCGCACTCATCGGGAAGGAGGACTGGGGGTGGAGACATTTCTTGAGTGAATAGACCATTGAGGGTTGGTATGTGACTATTTGCGATGCGTGATCCCGGAAATGAAAGTTGGTCTACGAGCTTGACCATTCTTCCTTCGTGTGGAAAACACATTACTCTAAAGAGTGAGGAGACTATAGCTCCCATGCAATATATATAGTCTCGTCCAAGGAGTAGGTTATAATCCAAGGGTCCTTGAACGACCATCACGTTCATTTGAACGGTCTTCCCTTTCAATGTAACAGGCACATTGGGGAGGATCCCTAATGGTCAACTGGTTCCTTTATCAAAACCCGAGAGATTTCTTATCTCAGGCAAAAGCTCCGGGGAACCCAGTGCTTTCCAAGCAATAGAGGAAAGGATACTCACAGATGCCCCTTCATCAATGATAGTTCCAGCCATTACCATTCTATAAATTTGGACTATGATTCTGAATGGTATACTGGCTGGCAACCGGGGTCTGCCTAGTTGGTTCCAATCAAAGGACACAACCAGGTTGCTTGGCGGTGGGACCGAATACACGGCCGGATATGACCCTGAGGATGTTCCTTCCTGCGATAAAGGAATGGGCGCATTGCCCTGATGCTCATCAGAGTCGGTGTTGATGAAAAGAATCTGGATGGTGTCATCCTTATTCTCTTCAGTGAGGGTGTCATTTGAAGATGAATCTTCAGTGACGGTGTCATTTGAGGATGAAACCTCTGAAGGAAGAACCGGGTCAACTGCCGTTTCGACCTTTGGACTTTCGTCCGGTCTGGATTCAGTAGGTTCATTCTCAATGACTGACGCTTCAGCTGACCACTTGAGCGGGCCAGCTGTATTTTCAACCAACGAAGGACTTGGCACGAGTTTTTTGTATCCAGGAGGAAGTCTCAACGGTGAAACCGGACGATCTTCCAAAACTCTCTTCGCTTCGTCTAAGAAGGGACAACGGTGGATGGCGTGATCGCCTTCACACAGTCTGCAGGGGAATCTTGCTCCCCCTCTTTGTCTTGAACCTTCACTTTCGCTGGTTGACGGTAAGCATTCAACATGACTATCAGAGGTTGATGCTCCCGAATTGTGCAACCGAGGGGACCAGTCCCTTAGTATCCGGGGAATACAGGGACAATCTCCATGGAAGTGGTCTCCTCTACATATGACACATGGCGATTTAGGCCTGGTCTGTGCTGTGTGTGGATTTTTGTCAGATGTCTTTTGCTTGCCTCCAGTCGCCTTAGGCTCCTTCTTCTTCTTCTCTTTCTTCTTCTTCTCCTTCTTCTCCATGGGAGCTTGGCTTTTGCCGGCTCTACCTTGCGAAGATGAAGGATTGGAGGAAGAGTTATAGGAAGTAGAAGGCTGGTGGGCAGCTCTAGACTGATCTAACTGTTGACTCGACTGTTCAGGAACCATGGTGTTCTGAACTACATTGGTTGAGAATAGCCAAATAGGCAGGCCAATTGTCAGTCCTGGAAGCGACAATGTGGCCATGTGGGGCGCACCAACTTCTCCCCAAGAGGAGAAAGGACTAGGATTTCCATCATGTGGAATTCCTTGGTTGGGGCGTTCCATGTTCTCAACCTATAGATCAACGCAGGAATAGGAGGTGATTATGTTCCGTTTAAAATAAATTTTATAACGACGCTTTAGACACAACTTGCTTTTTCACTTTTTAAGAGTCGAGAAAAAGCTAAAGATGACTCTAGTCTCCTTCGATGTTTTAACGAGCCCGAAGTGACAAATGCTCGGATGGACTTTTTCAGTTATAGAGTTTGAAAAAGGCCAAAAGAAACTGCTCTGGAGTTCTAGGCAGAGGGTGTGCCAAACTTTTCGCAAAACCACAGAATACGTTTTACGGTACGAGTGGTCGATCTTCGTGAATGCTGTGTTCACTGCATTGCGATCAGTAGGGCGGCCGACACGGTTTCCTATGGATAAAGGCTTTGTTCCTATAGGGGTCTCCCAATATATACGCGACGGTACGTGGGAGCACAAGTCCGTATTGATACTTATCGCTTCACCGTGGAGGAATCACCCAACCACTCAACGCTAAGATATCACGTTTAACGACGCCGGAACACGTCTCTAGCTTAGACCTCTATGTGTTTGCGTTATGTTTCAATGCGTTGTTATGTAAATTCAATTTATTTTAAGGTTGATCTTGTTTAGCAGTTTGCCTTTATGGATCACCACGAGATGTATAGTAACACTCCTAAATGCAGTCTAAGATGATAAGCAAGCTTTTCAATCTTTCAACTTTGAAAATCTTAACTACTGAGGGAAAAGAAAGACAACATCTTTTCACACAGATCATAGAGCACACACTAATGCATTTTTTCCTAAATCAACATGCAAACTGTCAAAATGCACATGCACAATGCAGGTATTTCTTTTCTCTTTCTTAATGTTGGTGCAATACAAAAAAAAAGTTGTTGTATAACTTCGAATTCAATTTCAAGTGAAAGCAAACAAGCTTGTCCAAAATCAAAAGACACCTTAAGATTTACTTGTTTCGACACTAGAAATATATAAATTCAAACCATATGACGAAAAACAAAAGCTCAATCAGCTATGAACAACAAACAAACTAACTCTTAAGATCAAAACGAAACTTATCACAGGTCTAGATCTAAGAGGCCACAGCAAGACTAGTTCACTTTTCGTTATGGGAAACTGTAAATGATATAAGAAATACACAAAGAACAAACACAGTTTCTTTATACAACCGAGGCGGAATAGTGGCAAGGAAAGTTGGTTTCAGATAGGTACATTGACTGGTAACAGGCTGCAAAAACAGGAGTGAAAACAGGGCAATAAACAGGAGGGAACCCCAGTAGCACTAGGCAAAACTGGTTCAGCGCAGGTAGTACACTGTCAGTTTGACCTTCAGCGCAGGTAGCCCCTTCGGGAACTACGCTGAAATGCAGACTGCCTTCACAGCACCTGCACTGAAGAGACAAACTTTCGTTTTTCTCAGTTTCCGGGTCACAGATTGCTCAAAAATTCACAGTTTTTGGCCAAATCAGAAGCTATCAGTCAAGTACACACTAAGGGATGAAAAGGAGGATGAAAAGCTATCACTAAGAGCTATTTAGAGTCCTTGTGGATCAGCTCTTCAAATCATAAACTTGCCCAGCAACTGAGCTAGAGTAGCTGCCCTCTACTTTGCATTTGAAAGATTCAAATGCAGTTCGATTCGGTACTCCCTGTGTTTATGAAATGAATAGCAAAAACACAAACAACCAACAAGATACGATTCCCCAGCGGAGTCGCCAATTTGTTGTTGGGAAAAGTATCCAATACGGAATGACCCTATCCCACTCTAAGGGTGATAGTACCTCAGCAAGAATCAAAGCAAAGCTATTCGAGATTACTTCTTTATGAGATGTAAGAGAGGGGAGAAAGAGATCCACTAACCGTTGTCTTCCGCTAATGGTTGATCCAATCTTCTCTCTTTGCTGCTTGCTCCCAGCTCCTTGCTCTTTCACTGGCCCAGCTACACCAAGATCCTGCAAAATGGCAAGAGAGGGAAGCTACAAGAAGCATACATTCATAATTGATTCAAGGATTAGAATAAATCAAATACACAAGTATAGCAATACACAATTGAGACACATGCGTATAGAAGAACCTCAAATGCTTTATTAATGGAAGAAGTAAAGTTCAGGAAGTAATACAACCATAAAAGGCCCAATCCAACATCACCTCCCAGCAGAAAGAAATATCCTCTTCACCTCCTTCAAGCAAATCACCCAATAGTTCTATACTCAAACCAACAACACTTCCTTACATTCACAAGATTCCAACCCCCCTTAGACCTCATGAGAGAGCTCTATATATAGGAGTTTTGAAGAAAGGATGAGTCAGCTTGTAGCTGGCATGAAGCTGACTAGTGTCCTCTCCCACTTCAGTTATTCTTCAGTTCTTGAGTCCACTTGGAGGTTCTTGCTTCCACTTGGAGATCTAGACCCTCTTACTCATCACAAGGCGAATTCCCTGATCCAAGTGTCATTTTGGAAGCTTCCTCGGCATTGACACCTTGAGGAATGACTGTGCCACTTGGCCAAACTCGCCCAGCGCAGGTAGCCTTCTTTGCAGTTGACATTCAGCGCAGGTACACAGTGGAGCAGTTGACATTCAGCACAGATGCTCAGTGGAGCAGTTGACATGATCCAGAATTAGCTTGTTTTTGAGTGTTTTCAGGTGGAGAACTGATATTTAGTGCTGTGGTTTGCTGACCTTGTTCCTCTAGGGGCAGGAACAACATGTTTAGGGACTTTGGATCCCTTAGATTATTGACATTTCATGCTTCATGCTGTAAGGCACAAAAATATCTATAACACCACTTTGGCATAGTTCGGAATGAATCGTCGTAAAAAATTCGATTTGCCCTACAAACTGTGCAATTGCTGCAAAGATGCAGGGGTATGGAGATTCAGGATAGCCTCGACTTTAAGGGGATCCAAACGGATACCCTCTCGGGAGACGATGAACCCGAGAAGTCTACTTGACTCAACGCAGAAGACACACTTATGTGGATTAAGCCAGATGCGGTAGTGTTGACAATGGAGAAAGATTTCACGAAGGTGAGCCGGATGGTCCTGGCGTTTTGCTGAATGAGTTGGCAGATCATCTAGGTAAGGTTGCACAATGTGTCGAATATCATGGAATGCATAAGACATTGCACGTTGGAAGGTAGCACCGATGTTTTTCAAACCAAAAGGGAGATTTTTGTAGGCGAAAGTGCCCCACGGATAGATAAAGGCGGTCTTGTGCTGATCGGCGGGCGCAATATTAATCTGGTTATAACCAGAAAAACCGTCCATGAATGAATACATTTCACTCCCAGCACACTCATCAATGAGCTGATCAATGAAGGGTGTGGGGAAGTTATCTTTGGGACAGGCCCGGTTAATATCACGGTAATCAACATAGACTTTGATAGTGCCCTGTTTTTTAGTCACAGGGACAATATTGGAGACCCAATCTGTGAGTGGGATGGGGTAAATAAAACCAGCCTTAAGAAGCTTTTCAACTTCTGCTTTAATAGTTGCAGCCTTTCGGGGGTGCACGGGGCGTAGACACTACCGAACAGGCTTAGCACCCAGATACGTAGGTATCTCATGCACCACGATGCTAGGATCGATGCCGGGCATTTCTTCATAAGACCAAGCAAAGACATCACGGAATTCGTGAAAAAGATCAGTATAGAGCTGAATCTCCTCCAGAGTACAAGTTACTCCGACATGGATATGCTCGACGACCCCTGGTTTAACAGAGATGTGGATTGGCTGGGTTTACGTGATGTTTCCCATGTTCCTTTCAGAAGACACTAGATAAACTTGAACAGGTGTCTGAAGGGGTTGGGAGGGGAGACAAGGAGCAAACCGCTCAAGATAGGTAAGCATTTCCCGGTGGGCAGGGAGAAATGAGGAACGATGGTGATGATTGGACGAAGGGGGTTCCTTGAGAGACACTGTTTCGATAATGGCTTCATCAGAAGGAAATATTTCCTTTAGAGGGTCTGAGGAAGCGTTGTCTCCAAGCCAAGGGGGATGAGCGTACGAGTCAAGAGCTCTGCTCGAAGGAGCAGATTCAAAGGATGGAGCCGATGCAGTAACAATTTCGACATAGTTGAGCTCGCCAAGACTCAACGGCATCTCATCGCCCCATGAGTCTATCTAATCAGCGGGGGGAAGAACCCAAGGATTAGAGCGAACATAAATCATATTAATAGGAGAAATGTTGGGAGGTGGGAATGAAAAAACATCCATAATGGCAGGATCTTTAAAGAGTCCAGCTCCCACACTCTCACATGGGATGGAGGTATGCTCCACAAAGGTCACGTTGCCTTCGGAAAAGGAGGCGAAGAAAGACATCTGGTCTACTGTGACGATCTTCCCCTGATGAGGGAAACGAATGACACGAAATAGAGATGAAGCCACGGCTTGCATGGCATATGTCCAGCTTCGTCCTAGAAGGAGGTTGTAAGTAAGATTGGGATCAACAACTTCAACTTCCACTTTGATCGTCTTCCCTTCCAAAGTAATAGGAAAGCATTGGAGTATACCATAAGGGTGAAACTCTCTCCCATCAAAGGTTTCCAAGGTCGTAGGATGCTGGCTCAGAGTCGGAGAACCAATAGCCTTCCAACAAGCAACATACATTATGCAAGTTGAGGCACCTTCATCAATGACGGTACGATGAATCTTTTTAGAATTGATGATGACCTGGATGAGGAAGGCGATTTGGTGAGGCAGTCTCGGTATATGGCTCTTTAGGTCAAAAGTGATTAGATCCGAGTCAACCGGGTCAATGCCACCGATTGCCGATAGCAAGGACTTCCTTTGAGAGGGGCAACTCTGGAGAACTTTTAGAGCGGAGATAGCTAACGGAGCCTAGGCTAAGTCCTCAACGATGCTATAGTGCTGAGCAACACGAGCATTAGGGTTGTAAGAAGATTTCCGGAGTACACCTTTAGGAGGGGGTCAGATGGGCGTCTTAGTGCTTGGTCTCTCAATATGGAGCGGACTAGAACTGGACGGAGGAGCGCTAGAGGAGACCTCAGGCTCTTTCCCGGCAGGCGATGGATACCTTTTTGCCCGAGTACTAATGTGGATGGGAATCGTCCCAGCCATAAACACTTGAGAACCAAAGGGAGAAGAGGATTGAGATGGATCAGCCACCATTTGCGTTTGCTGTGAGGGAAAAGGCTCTTTGAGCACAACAGGAGTCTCGGGAGCACCTTTCAACAAATGACTAACTTCAGACCGCCTCGGGCAGTCTTTGGTATAGTGATCATCATCACAGATAAGGCAAGGATACTTGGGCTTGTGTTTGGCACCTTCCTCGGGTGGAAGTTTAGGGGAATCCTATTTGGGTTGATCAGCTTTATTCTTTTCTTTCCCCTTCTTTTTTCCTTTCGAGGCTTTATCCGTCGTGGCGGACTGGACGGCATTAACCTCGGAAGTGTTACCAGAATTGGATACAGCCTGAGAAGTATTTTCATTCAGAGCATTTGACTTTTGCTTCCCAGGGTTCGCGGAATATTTCTTAGCGAGCGGATTAACAGAACCAATGACGCCATCAACAGATGGTGTTGGCGGGGCTTTCGAAGTTCTGGGCCTTGGGGCATCAGGGAAATAATCATATAGCGTACCGGACTGGGAGTAAACCAAGTCAAGGTACTGAGCACGCACAATAGATTGCTCCTCAGTTACACATGCCCCCATAGCAATGTCCCGCGCTATCGGACCGACAAATGAGGTCGTGAACCAGTCGGTCAGAAGCTGATCAAGAATCTAAAACTTAATCAAACGGCGACGTCATCTCCATTCATGGATATGATCGGAGATATGCGTAGCCGTTGTTTGTTTCAAGGATGTCAGGAGGTGTGTGCCCATTTCATATCGAATCAACAACTGAAAATGAGTTAAAAATTCCATAGCCAACGAGTTTAAATCCTGAAAATATTCGCGAGCTAACTCAATATACCATTTAGCAGCAGAGCTAGTGAGGGTCCCTTGAAAAATGCGGAGCCGAATTGAATCATCAAACCACGAATTTGACAAACACCATAGATGATAAGTCATAACGTGGGCTTGGGGATCTTCTCCAGCTTTACCATCAAATTTGGGACAATCACCGGGAATCTTAATTGGAACCGATGGCCAATACGAATTATGAAGGATAGGATCATTTTTCAGTTTGGACACATCCGGTAACTCCAACGTTGCTAAAAAGGGTAACTGAGGGTTAAAATACATCTGAGGTTGTGGGTAGGAGGTAGCACCAGAGTTCTAGCCAACTGCTTGTTGCCTCCATTGATTCTGTTCGGACGGATTTGGCCCAAGAGTGTTCTGTTCGTAGGGATTTTTTCCATAGGGGTTATAGCTATAACTGGATGGATGACCCTGGATTTCCCCCCTAGCATTCCATTGATTACCAACTTGGCCTGCAGGAGCAACATATGGTTGCTGGTAATTTTGATAAGGACTCACCTGCAGTTGTTGATAATTTTGGTATGGAGAAAATTGGGTTTGCCCTTGGGATTGCTGGAAACCATAAGGTGGCTGGGCTCCAAACTGAGCCTGGGAGCCAGGCTGCGTTTGATCGACAGGTTGAGATTGAGATCCAACCTGCATTTGAAGACCGAATTGGGTCTGGAGCCCAGACTGGGGCTGAAAACCGGGTTGAGCTTGAGAAGCAACAATCATTTGAGTGCTCCGTTGAGCAAGCCTAGATGGATTTCCTTAAGAGAACTGAGGCTGAGCCACCTGGCCAGAAGGTTGACCTAGTTGAGATTGAGGTTGACCCATTTGCCCAGAAGGTTGAGCTTACTGGGTATTGGGTTGTCCTTGCACAACTGAGGGCTGTTCTAATGGACCAGATGGCTGAGCAGACTGGAAAATTGGTTGACCTGATTGGATTTGAGGCTGAACAACTTGTCCAGATGGTTGACCATACTGGACAATGGGTTGGCCTTGCTGAACGTAAGGCTGACCGACTTGCCCAGAAGGGTAGCCTTGCTGGACACCAGGTTGGCCTTGTTGCATGTAAGGTTGTCTCAGATTACTAGAAGGTTGCCTATAATGGGTAAAATATGAACCACGAGAGGCAGAAGGTTGTCCCTGGAAGGGTTGTCCTTGTGGGCCTCCAGGTTTCCCTGGATAAGGCTGTTCGTAATACTGCTGCCCATAGGAGGGTTGCATGTAAGACGACTGACCTTGATAAGGTGGTCCTTGAAAATTCGCAGGGGGTACTTGGCCACCATGATAACTGGTGGTACCCTAAGCAATAGATAATGGGACTGTAACCTCAACCGCAGGCTGAGAGAGTAAAGGTCTGGGGTAATAGATATGATCTCCTCAAGAATCGTAATAATGAAACGAATCTTGGGGGTCCGGATTCTGAAGAGCATGCAAATATTGATCGTATGCCCCCCCTGCTGGAATGGAACCAGAAGAAGGTGGGGCATTTAGTGTAGGATTGACAACTCCAGGTGTAGATGCCAACGGGCCACTATTTTCCGATCCGGACGAAGGTCCAGCAATAGTGGTCACAACTGAGGATGCAGTGACAACACCAAAAACAGGGGTTGAAGAGGCCACACAGACAGTTGGAATAGTCGGGACTGAAGTGACAGACACATTATGAATTTGAGGAATAAAAGACTCCGAGGTCGGAGTGATAGTGTGAGACCACATAGAACTCGTAAGGGAGGTCCTAGAACCCATAACATCCCTCAAAGCCTTATAGTGTAAAGGCAACATGACACCAAGAGGGTTTACACAGAAGGGTGTATTTTCCGTTGAGATAGGAATTTCACCACTCGTCACAATGGATTCTTCACTCGTAACGGGGGATGTGTCCTCCATGTCAAAAGAAGACATTGGGACCGGAACACTAAGAGGAGCATTGGGAATATCTTCTTCGGAAGGCTCCCAAACGGGGTTCTAGTGAATATCGTAAGTCTCGTCTTCTGGAGTGCGAGAGTTAATCGGTTGGATACTTGGAATACCAGGAGAGTATCACTAACAATCGGTATCTCAGGAGCAACAGAAGAGGGAGGCCCTTGGTCACTTGGAACGGGAGACGGGATCAGTGATTTCGCCAGGATGATGATTCAAAAACCCTAGGCAAAATAAAAAGAAAGAACCCTACTCAAGCTAACGCAAACAAGATCTACCAGGGTAAATGTGAACGTGGCCGAATAAATTTTAAGACACAGGAACAAAACTTGACCTTTTCATCTTTAAAGAGTTGAAAAAAGGACAAAAAGATGACTCTAGTCGCCTTTGAATATTTAATGAGCTTGAAGTGACAAGTGCTTAGATGGACCTTTTCTTTTAGGGAGTCCGAAAAGGAACGAAAATGACTACTCTGGAGAACTAGGCAAAAGGTTTACCAGACAAATCTGTAAAACTGCATATACACCTTGGCAGTCATATGAAAACCAAGGACTTTCCGTACGGCAATCAATCTTCTCGAATGCTATGTTTGGTGCGTTACGGTTTGTAAGGCGGCAGAAACGACTTCCTAAGGATAAAGGATGATAACCTAGTGGGGTCTCCCAACATATACTCGACGGTACATGGGAGCACAATTCCGTACTAGACCACTATTGAGTCACAAAAGTTGGAATCACCCAACCTTGAGAGGAAACAAAAGTGACTAGGTTTAATGACGTTGGAGCACGTCTCTAGCCTAGACCTCTAAATAGTGTGCGTTATGTTCCAATGCGTTGTTAGATTTATTCAATTCATTTTAGAGTTGATCTTGGATTATGTTTCAGTTTTCAGGCCTTACCATATGTATAAAAAAAATCCTAGGATGCAGCTAGAATGAATGAAAAATCCTTTTTCTTCAATGAACACCTACCTACGAGAGGGTAGAGAGATCATTCCCAAACCAAGAAAACCAAGACAACAAAGGCAGTCACTCAATGCATACAGACATCAATTCCTAAAGTGCACGGATACTACTAATGAGAGATTTAAACATTCGCTTTCCAATATGTAAACTTGAAATTCAAATTCATTTTCACTTTTGTATACTAAATGAATGCAACCTTTTTGATTTTGATGTCTTTAAATCTAGAAGAAACAAATAAGCAACAAGCAAGTGTGGAAAAAATCGGTTGATCCAAACAATTGTGATCTATGTTCGGTAGTGAAGAGAAATCGAATCAATGCCAAAGATTGGTTCAATAACAGTCACTAAACAATCAACCAAAAACAAGCAAAGGGGAAGGTTCAATCAAACCGACAAGAAGCTTGAGCAAACAAGCAACAAAGCCAAACTGATCCAAGAGACTTGAAACAATGAACTAGGTCACATAAGCAAAAAAAGCAAGATTCATTCAACAAAGCTCACGAAAGAGTGCCTTAACCATAAACAGTGAAAAACAAGCTACTAAGCAGGTGAGAAAAGCAAGGGACCAGCAGGACTGATGGACTCAGGAGGTAGAATTGAGAAAATCAATTCTACAGCAATCAGCGCGGGTAATACACAAGCAACAAGTGCTGATAAAGCACTAGCCGCAGCAACAGAGCGATGTCAGCGCGGAAGTACACGACTTTTCTGCGATGGTCAGATTCTCAGAACCGTTGCGACTGTGAGGCATAATTACGCGATGCACAGGATATTACAAAAGGGTGAGCGCGATGACAACGCGACTGTTAAATTCAAATCTGCAATGACTTTCAAAACAATGACAGGCGAACCAAAACTCCCAAATCAAAAGTAGTCAATTCTTCAATCAAATAGAGGTACTTCCCAAATCAAGCCAGGAAACTCAAGAGACTGATAACTAACCCCCAAACTTCAAAAGAGACCAAATCAAAAACCAAAAACAAGAGAAAACAAAGAAAGAATAAAGGTCAAGCTCCCTAGTGGAGTCGCCAATTTGTGATGCAGGAAAGTGTTCCCTCTATGGATAGAGGCAACCCCTCTGGCCCTAGAGTGGGTCTAGTCACAAACAAGGATAGATCAACAATAGCTTTCCTTAAACAGTCATAGTTGGAGGCCTACCTCAACCGGTGGTCGATGGAGTTTCGTTGCACTGCTCCAGCTTCCACTTCCTTCTCCTAATGAGTGATCAACCTGAGACAATGCAAAGGAAATACAACAAAGCACGTAACCAGAAAACAACAATGATTTATTTACTCACAAAGTCAAGAAGTCATGATCTATCAAGTAAATTACATACAAGACATAAGAAAACATCATTGATTATATTAATAATGAAATAAGAGTAAGCTTGCAACCAAAGTCTTGACGTCACAAGCCTTCTCAGAGGGATCCAGCCAGCATGTTCTTCAAGCATTCACTCTTTGAAGATGGATCTCCAAACATACAAGTCTCTCTCACTCATAAGTTTTACACAAGATTAAGGGCACTTCAATACCTTCCACAAGCTATCAACAATCCCACACTTGTCACACTCACACCAGCTATCTAGGAAACTCACGAACACTAACAACACTGCTCAATTAGCCAACTATCAAAAAATAGCAATGCATAGCCATGGTGAGAGTTTAAATAGGAGAAGGAGTCTCCATGAAAGGTGGAAGAGTGAGCTTATCCCAAAGGAAGGTAGTACAATTGATGGAACTGCCATGCCAGAGAAAGGAGGGCGATACAAACTATGCCAACGACCAGGTTTGGAGTCATCTGGAAGGCCGACTGTTGGAACAAATTCACCCAATCTGGATCGTCGTGGGGACATAACTGAGCTGTAGCGCTGACATCGCTAGTGAGCAACGTAGCTAGTCAGATCATCGCCAAAGACAACAAGTAACCTCACGCTGGAGCATGAAATTGGAACATCACGGGAATCAGATGTACTTCTGCGCTGGCAACACATCTGGACTGTTCATGAGCACCCTTTAGCGCGTATATTTAGTCCACAGACGCGATGAGGCAGATAACTTAGGAAAATGGGTTTTTGGGCAGCATCAGAGAGAGTTTGTTTAATATGAGCATGTTTGACTTAGACACATGACATAGTAGAAGGACTGGAGTGAAGACAATGACAAATTACTGTGTAACACTTACTGCTTTTCATTTTCCAGTGTCGGTGTATTTTGTAATCTGATCGATCCGTTGCCTAAGGTAACATAGACACACACCAGCACATGAGTCTATAATACCTACCTTCATTAATTAATTAATTGAGATCACTCACTAATGATTTTCAGATCAATAGTGGGGTTACAAATTATGTCTTTTCATGACCTTTACATTAAATGATATGTATGAAATATATAACAGAGACCAAATAGCTTAAACAAGACCATGGTAGTCATATGATCTGTATCATCAACAACATCTGTCAACAACATCCAGAGAAACAACCTGTATATGTCCCAAAATATCATCAACCTGCCTCAAAGTATGTCAGCATATACCAACTCATCCTCTTGATCTCATCAAGAACAACTTGCTACATTCCCTTATCATAACCTTCCATGAATCAACTAAGCATATGTCATATCTCCAAGCGGTAGCACAAAATCATGCACATCATATCATATGTATGTGAAAACACCATAGAAATCATTATCAAGAACTGCATGCTTTTTCCACAAGAACCTTCATTATATCATCACTAGGGAACATCCCATGTCATCAAACATGATAATAAACATATGTGAGTATCAACCTATCATTATAAAGTAAGAACTCATAATCATTGATTAGGTACCGAAGACTTCTAGAAATAATGCCAACAATGCTTTATTAGAAGCATACCATGTTCTCCCCTTGAACCTATTCCACCTGTTCATTATCAGATCTGATCATTGCATATGTCAGTAAGAGATATCAAAACATCATCATCAATCAGATATACATCAAGTTATTAACAAATTTATCAGGACCAATATATTTCCACATGTTATCAGTAGATTGTAACCATCATCAAACAGAGCAGATAATTGACAGAACCATAGCAGACCCCTTTTTCCTGAGTCTGGCCCACTGCTTTTCTTCAAACCAACATATACGCAACTGTGCCCACAGAAACCCACGTATATACACGACTATGCTTCATGAAACTTGCATATAACAACCTTTATCTAAAAAATCGGATTTAACAACAGGATGATGCAGCAACTACTCCCAGCTTTTGTTTGAGATATTCAAATGTCTCTCTTGGCAGTGGTTTAGTGAATATATCGGAAACCTATTCTTTGGAGGGAACATACTCCAATTTGGCCTTTTGTTCAAGCACTTGTTCACATAGAAAATGATATTTGATGGGTATGTGCTTGGTCTCGGAGTGCATGACTGGATTATTTGAAATACTGATGGCACTTGTATTATCACATAAAATGGAGATGGGTGGAGTACATGTGATCTGAATGTCTTGCAAGGTTTGCATAATCCAAAGTAATTGTGTGCAACAAGATGTAGCAGCCATGTATTCTGCTTCAGCTGTAGATAATGCAATTGAACTTTGTCTCTTGCTGAACTAAGACACTAACCTGGAACCCATATAGAATGCACCACGACTAGGGATTTTTCTGTCATCAACACTTCCTACCCAACTTACATCTGTGTATGCATGAAGTGTAAGATCCGTATCTCTAGGATAACATAATCCAAAGTTCTGTGTCCCTTTAAGATATTTGAAGATCCTTTTGACTGCCTGAAGGTGTGATTCCTTTGGATTTGCTTGGAATCTTCATACCGCATGCATGATGTCAGGTCGGGTACTTGTTAGATAAAGCAGAATGCCAATCATGGATCTGTAAGTTGGTTGATGTACTGCTGCTGATTCATCATTTGAGCTAAGACTGCATCTTGTTACCATTGGGTTACACACTGGTTTAGAATCTTCCATGATGTACCTTTTCAAGATCTGTTTGAGATATTTGGTTTGTGAAATAAAAATACCATCTTTATTCTGTTGAACTTGTAAACCAAGAAAATAGGTAAGCTCACCAAGCAATGACATTTCAAATTCTTGCTGCATTACTGAAGCAAAATTATGACTCATGGATTCTTCATTACTACCAAAAATGATATCATCAACATAAACAACAATTATTAGCAATTTATCAGTGTCAATCTTTGTATATAGATTTCTATCTGTTGATCCCTTTGAAAAACCCTGTTGGTGGAGATATTTGTTAAGACGATAATACCAGACCCTTGGAGATTGTTTTAGACCATAGAGAGCCTTTTTGAGTCTGCATACAAGTTTTGCATCATTTCCAAGAATGAATCTTTCTGGTTGCTCAATATAGACTTCTTCTTTTAATTCTCCATTAAGAAAGGCAGATTTTACATTCATTTGGTATACTTTGAATTTATGAAAACTAGAAAGAGCAAGAAACATCCTTATGGCTTCAAGTCTAGCAACAGATGCAAAAGTTTCTTCAAAATCTATACCTTCTTGTTGAGCATATCATTTACAAACAAGTCTGGCCTTATTTCGTATAACTTCTCCATTTTCATTCAACTTGTTTTGAATATCCATTTAGTTCCTATGATATTCTTATCATGAGGTATAGGAACTAATTCCCACGTACTATTCTTTTCAATTTTCTCAAGTTCTTCATTCATGGCTTTGACCCAACATTCATCTTTGCATGCTTCATTTACATTTTGAGGTTCGGTGGAAGATATTAATGCTAGATAGCTTGAGGCTTTTGTAATAGTTCTTCTTGTCTGCACACCTGCCTCTTTTTCCCCTAAAATTTGAGTTTCTGGATGATTTTTTTGAACATACCTAGACTGAGTCTTTTCTTCTACCGTTATCTCTTCTTCTGGTGCTTTATTGGTTTCTTCTTCAGAATCAGTGTGATTTGACGTGGGAAAATAATCCTCATCTTCTTCATAATCTTCGGTTTTTATCTGTTTTGAATTTTTGCATGCTTCATCAACCACAACATCAATACTTTCAATAATTTTACCAAGTATTTTATTATAACATTTGTATCCTTTACTTCGGAAAGAGTAACCAAGAAGAATACCTTCATCTGCTCTGGGTTCAAACTTACCAAGTTTTTCATCAGTGCTTTTGATGTAACATTTGTTCCAAAAACTTTGAAGTATTTTACGGTGGGAGTCTTACCATACCAAAGTTCATGTGGAGTTTGAGTGTTGTTTACCCAAACATTTGCTTGGTTGAGAATAGTGACGGCGGCGAACGCAACTTCACCCTAGAAGGTTGCAGGAGTTCTAGATTCATCTAGCATAGCTCGAGCCATTTGTTGAACAATTTTGTTCATTCTTTCTACCACTCCATTTTGCTGAGGAGTCCTTGTGGTGGAGAACTGCTTTTTTATTCCATGTTGTTCACAAAAGTCAAAGAATTCATCCGAGGTAAATTCCTCTCCTCGATCAGATCTGAGGCATTTGATTTTGCGATCTGATTCATTTTCAACCAAAGCTTTAAAGGCTTTGAACTTTTCAAATGCTTCATCTTTATGCTTTAGAAGACCTATCCAACACATTCTGGAAAAATCATCAATGAACAATATAAAGTATTCTTCTCCACGAGGTGACTTTTTCCTTGATGGTCCAGATAAATTAGTATGAACAAGTTCAAGAGGGTTATTAGCTGACCCTTCTTTTTCAATGAAGTGAGATCTGGTTTGCTTACCGAAGTGACATGGTTTGCATATTGTATTTTCAGGAATTCTTATATTTGGAAGATCACGAACAGCTTGGAATCTGCGTGCTTTTCTTATTTGAGAAAAACTTAGATGTCCCAATCTTCTGTGCCATAGCCAGTTTTTGTCATTTTTGCTTAGATAACACTGTTGTTGTCCTCCCTTGAGTATGTATAAGTTGTTTGGAGTTCTTGTACCTTTGATCACGGTTTCTCCTATATCAAGCTCACGAACAACACATTCGTTTGATTGAAACGCCAAAACATTTCCTTGATCACACATTTGACTGATACTCAACAGGTTATGCTTCAGACTATCAACATACAGAACATTCCCAACTTTAACTTTTTCTTTCAAGAAAATAGAGCCTTTAATTTTTATGACAACAGGAGTGTCGTTTCCAAATGAGACATTCTTTTCCTTTTCTAGGAAATTATATGAGTGTAGTTTTTCTTTGTCACGTGTCATGTGTTTTGAGCATCCACTGTCGATGTACCACTGGTTTTCTTGTCCTTCTGCATACAAGGCTATACCACATCTTTCTGTTTGTAGTTTTTTCTTTCTCCATATTTTGGGATTTAATGGAGTTTTCTCCTTTTGAGATATTTGCTGAAATTTACTCTTGCATTCAGATTCTTCATGGCCAAAGTTGTTATAGATTGAGCATTCTATTTCATTTTCAAGAAGAGAAAAGTTATTATAGGAACTTTTCTTGATACTTGTCACGTTCCTCTGATTTCGTGCTTCTCTAGTCATGATGGTTTTGTAAGCAATACATTGAGCAGCTTTGTGTCCAAAATTATGACATGAGAAACATTGACCATCGAAGAAGTTCCTGCGATTATCGAATCTATTGACCTGGTGATTGTAGTTTCTATTCATATTTGAAGCAAATTGAGTATGATTTACCTGAGGTTTGTTGTGACTTCTATTCATCCTTGAAGCAAATTGAGCCTGATTTACATGGTGATATGCTTTATGCCTTTGCTAACGATTGTCATATTGTTCACTATTCTTTGCTGCATCAAGATAGCTTTTAGTGGAGGTCGATGACTTCTGTGATTGAGGTGCTTCTTCAGTATATCCAAGACCTATCTTTATCATAGGAGAACGCTGCACTTTGATAATTTCATTTAAGGTTGCTGATCCTTTAGAAAATCTAAGATTGAGAGATTTTGTTTTCTCAAGATCCTTTCTTAGACCCACAATTTCACATTCTAGTTTTTCATTGTGTTTTTCTCTTTCAGCAAGTTGATATGTCAAGGTATATATAATCATATTCTTTTTTCTAAACAGATTTCGAGTTTAGAGATTTATTCATGAAGGTCATTTTCTTCTAAAGCATCCAAAAATTTATCATCTTCATAAGCCATTAGAAGTCTATAGTCATTACTATTTTCATCTTCATCACAATTTGATAATCCATCGCTATCTTCATGAGTATAGGAACTATTTTTACTTACACTTTGTTTTCTATTCCATTTTGCAGATTCCTTCCCTTTATCATATTTATCTTTATGAGGACATTTGATAGCATAATGCCCGACTCTACCACAAGCAAAACATTTGAAAGGTAGTTTACCTCTAAATCTTCCGGAACCCCGTTGAAGCTTCTTGACAAAGTTTACTTCATCTTCTTCTTCTAAAATACATCCTGATTCATTGATTTCTTCTTTTCCTTTTGTTGAAGCTTTAAATGTAGCTTCTCTCATATCTGATGGGCCTCCTTTTCTCATCTCAAAGGCAATTAAGATTCCGTGAAGCTGTGTCATAGTAATAGTCTGTAGATCCTGTTTTTCTTCTATGGCAGATACTTTTGATTCAAATTTAGCAGACAAGGATCTTAAAACTTTCTCAACTAAGGTAACTTCCTTTATCTCTTCACCCAAATTCTTCATGCAATTAACAACCTCATCTCTACATAAGAAATAACTAGCTATACTTTCATCATTGTGCATATTAAGAGTTTCATATTGAATTATGAGAGTTTGCAGTTTAGCACGTTTTACCTAAGATTCTCCTTCGTAGCTTAGAACGATTTTGTCCCATATTTCTTTGGCTGATTTGAGTTGCATAACTTTGACAAACTCTGATTGTGACAGACTTCCCAATAATGTATCAATAGCCCTGACATTGGTTTCATATTGCTTTTTACCTTCCGTATCTGTAGGAATTGTTGATAGAAATGTATATCCTCCTTCCACGATTTCCCAGACATTTGTTCCAATTGATTGAACATAGGCTGTGGTTCTTATCTTCCAATAAACAAAATTGCTCCCATCAAAGATTGGCGGTCTGATGGATCCTCTGCTTTCTTGATTACTCATGATGATGGATCTTCTTCCAAGTGATCAAGCTTCTTCTGAAGGACCTGCTCTGATACCAATTGTTGGAAATAATACTAAGAGGGGGGGTGAATCAGTATTAGTAACTCAATAATATTTCATTTCCACAGGCAGATGTGTATACGCTACTTTTGTTAAGGGAACTAGCGTGTACACGCGACTGTTATTAAAGCAACCAACATATATGCAGAGAAATTTTGGTTTATCCAATTTATCATGCATTGAACTTTAACCAGTATGTCAGATATTAATTAGATAGTGCATTAAGAGTAGAATAAAGCATTACACATAAGCATCACACATGAACACCAAGATATAAGGTGGAAACCCAATGTGGGTAAAAACCACCTGCTACTGTCGTCTCTGTCTTCTTTTAATAATAAGAAAAATTTGTTTACAATTTTGTACTGGTGCAGACTTGTACCAATACGCAGACTTCTACTTGCAGAAGGTTGCAACCTTCTCTCATTTTCCAGCTACTACTGGAAGGGAGTTACAACCCCCTAGCTCTTGTACTAGCCGATATGTTTGCTAGTATGTAGGTGCCGACCTACAGAAGGCTACGACGTTGTCTCTTCCTCCAGGGACCACGTTTCATAAATTTTTAGACTGGATCCATCAACAACATCATAACTGTGATTCAATCATCAAATACATCTGCATCAACCAATCACTTTTTGAACCAAACACAACCGAATCAATCAATCACTTTGAAAACCCATCAATCTGATCATTCAGAATATTGTCACCAGAATATAGTAACCAGAACCCAAACTAGAACTCAGAACTCTGCAACAGCAAATAGAAGCAACTAAAACATATTTTATAAGGTATACATTACTTCCATGTGTCAAACTTGTGTGTATACGTGATTTTCGCAAAGCCAACTAGTGTATACATTTGCAAATATTAATTCAGAATTCTGTAGCTATTTCGGACTTCAGTTATACCCAAATCATATCATTTACAGAATAATATATGCGTCAATATTCAGATCTAGAATATACATGAGCAAAAGCATATAATGATAGTTCATTTTACGCCTTAAGATCTTGATCCATCATTAGATCTAATCCCTCATCATCCGTTAAGGTTCATCCTTGGTTAAGATCTAGCAATGCACCATAACCCAATAACCTGCATACTAGATCTCACACTTCATCAGATATTCGATACTTGCACACCCTGGCCTAATGATCTTCTCCTCCTTTTATAGTTTTAGGCCTTTCTCAATACCATGGACCAAAACCACTTAGGACCAATACCTTGGACCAAATACCTAGGGTCAATACCTCGGACCAGATACCTTGGACCAATACCATGGATCAAAATACCATGAACCAAATACTTCGGACCAAAAACTTAGTTTTCCAAGGTATATGCGCTTTTCCTTCTGTAAAAGTGTGTGTGCATGTATACACAACTTGTATACAGTGAACCTGCGTGTATACGCAACTTGGTCAATGGTGAACCTGCACATACCTCTCTTTCTTCATTATGTGAAGACTGATCTGTAATTCTTTGCTGTTTACCTGCTATACTGTGATCTTTCATCTGAGTGAGTTGCCATCAAGGACAATCCCTATATCATAATGCCAACAATCTCCCCCTTTGGACTTGATGGGAAAAACCACACCAAGTCACTCTCCCTGTTTGACATCAAGGGCAAAGGGTCATGCTCCCCCTGAGTACATGCTGAAATCTCTGATATGCTGAAGTGTACTGATTGAGCTGCCATGATCGAGTCCATGCTCCTCTTGAGCACAAGCAAAGTCTGCAAAAATATTTTCTAAAATAAGAACATGACTTTATACCAATGATCTTCTTATCACCAATGACTCATACATATATCCATTTCCCAACCAAGTGGGGATATACCAAATTTGACTCATACACCCAACCAAGTGGGGATATACCAATTGTTTATACATGACAAAAACAAAAAACATTACATCATCCATCCCATGCATAGTGGGGTTACAAATTAGGTCTTTTCATGACCTTTACATTAAATGATATGCATGACATATATAACAGAGACCAAATAGTTTAAAAAAGACCATGATAGTCATATGATCTGTACCATCAACAACATTTGTCAACAGTATCCAGACCAACAACCTGTATATGTACCAAAATATCATCAACCTGTGTCAAAGTATATTGGCATATATCAACTCATTCTCTTGATCTCATCAAGATCAACTTGCTATGTTCTCTCATCATAACCTTCCGTGAATCAACTAAGCATATGTCATATCTCCAAGCGGTAGCACAAAATCATGCACATCATATCATATGTATGTGAAAACACCATAGACATCATTATCAAGAACTGCATGATTTTTCCACAAGAACCTTCATTATATCCTCACTAGGGAACATTCCATGTCATCAACCATGATAATCAACATATGTGAGTATCAACTTATCATCATAAAGTAAGAACTCATAATCATTGATTAGGTACCAAAGACTTCTAGAAATAATGCCAACAATGCTTTATTAGAAGTATACCATGTTCTCCCCCTGAACTTGTTCCACCTCTTCACTATCAGATCTGATCATTGCATATGTCAGTAAGAGATATCAAAACATCAGCATCAATCAGATATACATCGAGTTATCAAAAACTTTATGAGGACCAATATATTTCCACATGTTATCAGTAGATTGTAACCATCATCAAACAGAGCAGATAATTGACAGAACCATAGCAGACCCCTTTTTCCTGAGTCTGGCCCACTGCTTTTCTTCAAACCAACATATACGCGACTATGCCCATAGAAACCCGCGTATGTACACGACTACGCTTCATGAAACTCGCATATAACAACCTTTCTCTGAAAAATCGAATTTAACAACAGGATGATGCAACAACTACTCCCAGCTTTTATCTGAGATATTCAAATGTCTCTCTAAGCAGTGGTTTAGTGAATATATCAGCAACCTATTTTTTGCAGGGAACATACTCCAATTTGACCTTTTGTTCAAGCACTTTTTCACGTAGAAAATGATATTTGATGGGTATGTGCATGGTCTCAGAGTGCATGACTAGATTCTTTGAAATACTGATGGCACTTGTATTATCACATAGAATGGAGATGGGTGGAGTACATGTGATTTGAATGTCTTGCAAGGTTTACATAATCCAAAGTAGTTGTGTGCAGCAAGATGCAACAGCCACATATTCTGCTTCGGCTGTAGATAATGCAATTGAACTTTGTTTCTTGTTGAACTAAGACACTAACCTGGAACCCATATAGAATGCACCACCACTAGTGTTTTTTCTGTCATCAACATTTCCTGCCAAATCTGCATTTGTATATCTATGAAGTGTAAGATCTGTATCTCTAGGATACCATAATCCAAAGTTCTGTGTTCCTTTAAGATATTTGAAGATCCTTTTCATTGCCTGAAGGTGTGATTCCTTTAGATTTGCTTGGAATCTTCCTACTGCATGCATGATGTCAGGTTGGGTACCTGTTAGATAAAGCAGACTGCCAATCATGGATTTTTAAGTTGGTTGATGTACTGCTATAATTCATCATTTGAGCCAAGACTACATCCTGTTACCATTGGGTTACACACTGGTTTAGAATCTTCCATGCCGTAACTTTACAAGATCTGTTTGAGATATTTGGTTTGTGAAAGAAAAATACCATCTTTATTTTGTTGAACTTGTAAACCAAGAAAATAGGTAAGCTGACCAAGCAATGACATTTCAAATTCTTGTTGCATTACTCAAGAAAAACTTTGATTCATAGATTCTTCATTACTACCAAAAATGATATCATCAACATAAACAACAATTATTAACAATTTATCAGTGTCAATCTTTGTATATAGATCTATCTGCTGATTCCTTTGAAAAACCCTATTGGTGGAGATATTTGTCAAGGTGGTAATACCAGACCCTTGGAGCTTGTTTTAGAGCATATAGATCCTTTTTTAGTCCGCATACAAGTTTTACATCATTTCCAAGAATGAATCCTTCTGGTTGCTCAACATATACTTCTTCTTCTAAGTCTCCATTAAGAAAGGCATATTTTACATCCATTTGGTATACTTTGAATTTATGAAAACTAAAAAGAGAAAGAAACATCCTTATGGCTTCAAGTCTAGCAACAGGTGCAAAAGTTTCTTCAAAATCTATACCTTCTTGTTGAGCATATCCTTTACAAACAAGTCTGGTCTTTTTTCTAATAACTTCTCCATTTTCATTCAACTTGTTTTTGAATATCCATTTAGTTCCTATGATATTCTTATCATCAGGTCTAGGAACTAATTCCCAAATACTATTCTTTTCAATTTGCTCAAGTTATTCATTCAAGGCTTTGACCCAACATTCATCTTTGCATGCTTCATTTACATTTTGAGGTTTAGTGGAAGATAGTAGTACTAGATAGCTTGAGGTTTCTGTAATAGTTCTTCTTGTCTGCACACCTACCTCTTTTTCCCATAAAATTTGACTTTCTGGATGATTTTTTTGAACATACCTGGACGAAGTCTTTTCTTCTACCATTATCTCTTCTTTTGGTGCTTTATTGGTTTCTTCTTCAGAATCAGTGTGATTTGATGTGGGAAAATAATCCTCATCTTCTTCATAATCTTCGGTTTTTATTTGTTTTGGATTTTTGCATGCTTCATCAACCACAACATCAATACTTTCAATAATTTTCCCAAGTCTTTTATTATAACATTTGTATCCTTTACTTCGGGAAGAGTAACCAAGAAGAATACCTTCATCTGCTCTGGGTTCAAACTTATCAAGTTTTTCATCAGTGCTTTTGATGTAACATTTGCTTCAAAAAACTTTGAAGTATTTTACAGTAGGAGTCTTACCATACCAAAGTTCATGTGGAGTTTGAGTGTTGTTTACCCAAACATTTGCTTGGTTGAGAATAGTGATGACGGCAAATGCAGCTTCACCCCAGAAGGTTGCAGGAGTTCTAGATTCATCTAGCATAGCTTGAGCCATTTGTTGAACAATTCTGTTCATTCTTTCTACCACTCCATTTTTTTGAGGAGTCCTTGCGGTGGAGAACTGCCTTTTTATTCCATGTTGTTCACAAAAGTCAAAGAATTCATCTGAGGTAAATTCCCCTCCTCGATCAGATCTGAGGCATTTGATTTTATGATTTGATTCATTTTCAACCAAAGCTTTAAAGGCTTTGAACTTTTCAAATGCTTCATCTTTATGCTTTAGAAGACCTATCCAACACATTCTGGAAAAATCATCAATGAACAATATAAAGTATTCTTCTCCACGAGGTGACTTTTTCCTTTGTGGTTCACATAAATTAGTATGAACAAGTTAAAGAGGGTTATTAGTTGACCCTTCTTTTTCAATGAAGTGAGATCTGGTTTGCTTACCGAATTGACATGGTTTTCATATTGTATTTTTAGGAATTGTGATATTTGGAAGATCACAAATAGCTTGGAATTTGCATGCTTTTCTTATTTGAGGAAAACTTAGATGTCCCAATCTTCTGTGCCATAGCCAGTTTTTATCATTTTTGCTTAGATAGCACTGTTGTTGTCCTCCCTTGAGCATGTATAAGTTGTTTGGGGGATCTTGTACCTTTGATCATGGTTTCTCCTATATCAAGCTCATGAACAACACATCCGTTTGATTGAAACGCCACTTCATTTCCTTGATCACATATTTGACTGACACTCATCAGGTTATGCTTCAGACCATCAACATACAGAACATTCCTAGCTTTAACTTTTTCTTTCAAGAAAACAGAGCCTTTACCTTTTATGACAACATGAGTGTCGTTTCCAAATGAGACATTCTTTTCCTTTTCTAAGGCATTATATGAGTGTAGTTTTTCTTTGCCACCTGTCATGTGTTTTGAGAATCCACTGTCGATGTACCATTGGTTTTCTTGTCCTTCTGCATACAAGACTATACCACATGTTTTTGTTTGTGGTTCTTTCTTTCTCCATATTTTGGGCTTTAATGGAGTTTGCTCCTTTTGAGATATTTGCCAAAATTTACTCCTGCATTCAGATTCTTCATGGCCAAATTTGTTATATATTGAGCATTCTATTTCATTTTCAAGAAGAGAAAAGTTATTATAGGAACTTTTCTTGATCCCTGTCATGTTCCTTTGATTTCATGCTTCTCTAGTCATGATGGTTTTGTAAGCAACACATTGAGCAGCTTTGTGTCCAAAATTATGACATGAGAAACATTGACCATTGAAGAAGTTTCCGCGATTATCGAATCTATTGACCTGGTGATTGTAGTTTCTATTCATCTTTGAAGCAAATTGAGTATGATTTACTTGAGGTTTGTTGTAACTTCTGTTTGTCCTTGAAGCAAATTGAGCCTGATTTACATGGTGATCTGCTTTATGCCTTTGCTGACGATTGTCATATTGTTCACTGTTCTTTGCTGCATCAAGATAGCTTTTAGTGGAGGTCGACGACTTCTGTGATTGAGGTGCTTCTTCAGTATATCCAAGAATTGTCTTTATCATAGGAGAATGTTGCACTTTGATAATTTCATTTAAGGTTTCTGATCCTTTAGAAAATCTAAGATTGAGAGATTTTGTTTTCTCAAGATCCTTTCTTAGACCCACAATTTCACATTCTAGTTTTTCATTGTGTTTTTCTCTTTCAGCAAGTTGATATGTCAAGGTATCTATAATCATATTCTTTTCTTCTAAACAGATTTTGAGTTTAGAGATTTCTTCATGAAGGTCATCTTCTTCTAAAGCATCCAAAAATTTATCATCTTCATAAACCATTAGAAGTCTATAGTCATTACTATTTTCATCTTCATCACTATTTGATAATCCATCGCTATCTTCATGAGTATAGGAACTCTTTTTACTTACACTTTGTTTTCTATTCCATTTTTCAGATTCCTTCCATTTATCATATTTATCTTTATGAGGACATTTGACAACATAATGACCGACTCTACCACGGGCAAAACATTTGAAAGGTAGTTTACCTCTAAATCTTCCGGAACCCCGTTTAAGCTTCTTGACAAAGTTTACTTCATCTTCTTCTTCTGAAATATGTCCTGATTCATTGAGTTCTTCTTTTCCTTTTGCTGAAGCTTTAAATGCAGCTTCTCTAATATCTGATGGGCCTCCTTTTCTCATCTCAAAGGCAGTTAAGATTCCGTGAAGCTGTATCAGAGTAATAGTTTGTAGATCCTATTTTTCTTCTATGGCAGATACTTTTGATTCAAATTTAGCAGGCAAGGATCTTAAAACTTTCTCAACTAAGGTAACTTCCTTTATCTCTTCACCCAGATTATTCATGCAATTAACAACCTCATCTATACGTAAGAAGTAACTAGCTATACTTTCACCATTGTGCATCTTAAGAGTTTCATATTGAATTATGAGAGTTTGCAGTTTAGCACATTTTACCTAAGAGTCTTCTTCGTAGCTTAGAACGATTTTGTCCCATATTTCTTTGGCTGATTTGAGCTACATAACTTTGACAAACTCTGATTGTGACAGACTTCCCAATAATGTATTGATAGCCCTAACATTGGTTTCATATTGCTTTTTACCTTTTGTATCTGTAGGAATTGCTGATGGAAATGTATATCCTCCTTCCACGATTTCCCAAACATCTGTTCCAAGTGATTGAAGATAGGTTGTGGTTCTTATCTTCCAATAAACAAAGTTGCTCCCAATAAATATTGGTGCTCTGATGGATCCCCCGCTTTCTTGATTACTCATGATGATGGATCTTCCTCCAAGCGATCAAGCTTCTTCTGAAGGACTTGCTCTGATACCAATTGTTGGAAATAATACTGAGAGGGGGGGTGAATCAATATTAGTAACTCAATAATATTTCATTTCCATAGGCAGATTTGTATACGTTACTTTTGCTAAGTGAACCAGTGTGTACACGCCACTGTTATTAAAGGAACCAACGTATATGCAGAGAACTTTTGGTTTACCCAATTTATCATGCATTGAACTTTAACCAGTATGTTAGATATTAATTAGACAGTGCAGCAAAAGCAGAATAAAGCATTACACATAAGCATCACACGTGAACACCAAGATATAAGGTGGAAACCCAATGTGGGTAAAAACCACCTACTGCTGTCGTCCTTGTCTTCTTTTAATAATAAGAAAAATCTGTTTATAATTTTGTACTAGTGCAGAATTGTACCAGTACGCAGGCTTCTACTTGCAGAAGGCTGCAACCTTCTCTCGTTTTCCAGCTACTACTGGAAGAGATCTACAACACCCTAGCTCTTGTACTAGCCAATATGTTTGTTGGTACATAGGAGCTGACCTACAAAAGGCTACGACCTTCTCTCTTCCTTTAGGGATCATGTTTCATAAATTTTCAGACTGGATCCGTCAACGACATCATAACTGTAATTCAATCATCAAATACATCTGCATCAACCAATCACTTTTTGAACCGACCACAACCGAATCAATCAATCACTTTGACAACCCATCAATCTGATCATTTAGAATACTGTCACCAGAATATAGTAACCAGAACCCAAACCAGAACCCAGAAATCTACAACAGCAAACAGAAGAAACTAAAACATATTTTATAAGGTATACGCTACTTCCATGTGTCAAACCTGCGTGTATACACGCTTTTCGCAAAGCCAACCAGCGTATACATCTCCAAATATTAATGCAGAATTTTACAGCTATTGCAGACTTCAGTGATACCCAGATCATATCATTTACAGAATAATATATGTGTCAGTATTCAAATCTATAATATACATGAGCAAAAACATATAGTGATAGTTCATTTTATGCCTTAAGATCCTGATCAATCATTAGATCTAATCCCTCATCATCCGCTAAGGTTCATCCTTGGTTCAGATCCAGCAATGCACCATAACCCAATAACCTGCGTACTAGATCTCACACTTCATCAGATATTCGATACTTGCACACCCTAACCTAATGATCTCCTCCTCCTTTTATAGTTTTAGGCCTTTCTCATTACCATGGACCAAAACCACTTAGGACCAATACCTTGGACCAAATACCTAGGGTCAATATCTCAGACCAGATACCTTGGACCAATACCATGGATCCAAATACCATGAACCAAATACTTCGGACCAAAAACTTAGTTTTCCAAGGTATACACGCTTTTCCTTCTGTGAAGGTGCGTGTGTACATATATGCGACTTGTATACAATGAACTTGCATGTATACGCAACTTGGTCAATGGTGAACTTGCGTATACCTCTCTTCCTTCATTCTGTGAAGACTGATATGTAATTCTTTGCTGTTTACTTGCTATATTGTGATATTTCATCTGAGTGAGTTGCCATCAAGGACAATCCCTGTACCATAATGCCAATAGGCTCAAGTTCCAGTGCAAGTTCTTCGAGGACAGGTGCTGGTACAGGCACACCAGTGTCAGTTAGCAGACCTTCAGGTTCCCTAGACTGGGGGGTAAAGGATGAGGTTCCCTATGAGGAAACTTCTTTAGGGAAGAGGAGGCCCAAGTGGCTTTAAGACACCTTAAGGACACAAAGTTTGTTGGTCTTCCGAAGAGGGTGAACAGGGAGAGTGTGCCACTTGAGCGGTTTTGCTGTTATGTAAGCAAGACTACCGACATTATTGACTCTGAGCCTACTATCTATGAGGAGGTTTCTAGCCAGGAGCTATGGAGAGAGGCTGTGGTGGAAGAGTATGCCTCTATCATTAAGAAAATGTTTGGGAAGTGGTGCCTAGGCCTGAGGGCAAGTCAGTTGTGACTTCCAGGTGGTTCTAGAAGATAAAGAATGTTGCAGATGGAAGCATTGAGAAGTTCAAGGCGAGGTTTGTGACTAGAGGGTTCTCACAGATAGAGGGAGTTGACTATAATAAGACCTTCACTCTCGTAGCTTGGTACACTTCTATCCGATCCCTAATTTCTATTGCTGCAGAGATGGGTTGGCAGATCCATCAGATGGATGTGAAGACCACATTTCTGAATTGAGTTATAGAGGAGGTGGTGTATGTTGAACAACCACAGGGCTTTGAGGTACTTGGGCGAGAGACCCATGTATGCCGGTTGAGGCGAGCACTCTACGGACTTAAGCAAGCTCTGAGAGCTTGATATTCGAGGATTAATACTTGCAGCAGATGGGTTTCACAAAGAGTGATGCAGATCCAAACCTATACTACATTGTTATAGGGGATGATCTGCCCATTCTTGTGTTGTATGTTGATGACTTGTTCATTACTGGGGCAGAGAGAATGATTAGTGGTTGCATGGAGGATATTTCTATGGAGTTTGAGATGAAGGAAATTGGGCTGATGCATTACATTTTGGGGCTTGAGGTGTGGCAGGAGGAGGGGCATATCTTTCTGGGGTAGGGGCAGTATACTGTGGATGTGTTGAGCAGATTTCACAGGCAGACTGTAGACCCATGTCTACACCTATAATTACCAACTGGAAGAAGCTTCATGCTTCAGATTTTAGTTTGGTGGATCCAAGATTGAATAGGCAGCTTATTGGGTCCTTGATGTATTTGGTCGACACTGGGCCAAATATATGCTTTGCAATGAACACATTTATCCAGATCATGGTTGAGCTCAGGAAGGTGCACTAGGTAGCTGCAAAGCACATTCTTTGCTACATGCAGGGGACTTTTGATTATGGTCTGGATTATAGGCGGGGAGATGGAGTGAGGTTGGCAGGTTAAACGGATTCAGATTGAGCAGGCTGTGCTTCTGACAGGAAAAGAACTTTAGGGTGTTGCTTTAGATTGGGTTCAACAGTTGTGTCATTGTTCAGTCGAAAGCAAAAGTCAGTTGCTTTGAGCTCTTCTGAGGTTGAGTGTATGGCTGCTAGTCAGGCTAGTTGTGAGGTCATTTGGCTTCGCAAGTTGTTGTGAGGCCATTCAGATTCACAAGTTGTCGTATGGCCTATTTGATCAGGAGTTGAGACCGATGATTATTCATTGTGATAATCAGAGTTGCATTAAACTCACAGAGAATCCAGTGTTTCATGACAAGTCAAAACACACTGACATCAGATATCATATTGTCAGGGAATATGTTGAAAAGGGGGGTAGTGAAGCTGGAGTATATATCAACAGATGAGTAGCTAGCCGATGTTCTCACGAATTCCTTGCCAAGAGGCAAGCATGTCCATTTTAGGGACAAAATGGGTGTGGTGAGAAACACTTTCCTCAGTAAGAGGGAGTGTTGATTTTTAATGTACCTTGGACAAGTGGTTTCCCATGGGTTAGTATCTATCTATGGAAAAGTGTCCAAAATAATTCTTTTCATAAGTGTGACTTTATAAAGTGAAAGTGACTTTATAAGTGGTAAAGTCAATGTTAAATCATAAAGTGAAAAATGATTTTAGACATAAAGTACAATGTGGGTATTTTATTTAATGGGTGAGTTAAAAAATAGAAAGTGAGAATTAAATGCACATTTATTCTCATCCCTTGATCTAAATGAATCTAAGCCATTAGATCTTAGGGTTGTCCAAAATTCATTTAGGGAAACAAAAGGGGGAAAAGAAAAGAGACATCACATTAATTCTTCATGAGCAGATTGGAGAAAGGAGGCTGAGAGCTAAAGAAAAGTTCTGAAGGAGAAATTTGTTGCAGCGAGCTGAATGAGTGATTTCTGGGCAAAGCTGAGCATGGAAATCAAGACATAGAAGACAGTAGAAGGTACAGTACGAACAACATTGAATGTTGTGAGTTGCACGTTGTTCGAGAGAAGTTTTTGATTTTTCTTTTGAAAAAAAATTTGTATAGCGGTACGAAAATCCATACAGTCCATACATAGTACGTATATTCGTATTTGTACAGTACATATTTTCAACTTCAAGTGGGCACGATTTTCAAGGAGTTATGAGATGAAGAGATAAGTTGTATTTCGTTGTTTTGTTTTGTCTACAAATGTACTTTTCCTAAACTTGAAAGAAAAATAAATTTGAAGAGCTCTCTAACAGGTTTTCCATGGAGAAGATTGAAGGGGTTTTGCCTGGGTCTAAGTTGACCAAAAATCTGTGTATTTTTAGGTGTGTTGCTGGTTTGGTTATGTCCATATTTATTTTCAACATGCGTTGACAGTCCCATGTGTTTTAATCTGAAAATTTCATTTCAAGAATTCTATAACTTGAATGTATGTTTATGGGAAAGAGCATTTAACTGAATGGGAGTGACAAGGTGAATTTAAAACTAGGTTGGGATTGCATGAATTTTTTTTTAGTCATCAAATTTCAGCATCTATTCTTGGTCAAAACCCATGTCCAACGTATTTTTGGTAAATGACCTTTAATGCATTTGTTATGTTAAATTAATAAGAAAACATTTGGTAAAGAAATTTTTGTTGATGCATTGTTTTATTGATCAAACTATCACTTGAGATCCAACGTCCAATATCAATGCTAGTCCAAAGGCAACTCAAAGGGGATGCTGACATTACCACTAAAATCCTCTTATTTCTAAAGACTAACTTTCCTTTGGTACAAGGAGGTTGTCCCTAAGGCATGCGGCAAAGCTTCAAGGTGATATGAAAAGTTGGCATACTAAAATATAAGTCGTAGTGTAAGAAAGTAAGGTGAGTGCTTATCTAGATCAGGTGAATGGAGTCAAAAAGGGAGTCAAGATGGTCAAAATCAAGTGAATGGCAACGGTGAAAAGTGTTGCCTTTGCATGCAAAATTCTACTTGTGGATGCTTGATTGAATCGTTGGAAATCAAGGTTTGGAAGCCCCTCACAAAGATGCTTTGCTCATGTACATGCTAAGCAACTTAAGAGTGATCTCATTCCATACATACTATGAACCCTTACATCAATGGCAGATCACAATATTTCATATTTCGAAGTGAAAGCAATGAGAAGAATAAATCGACATATTCTTGTTTAAGTATTCTTCCTTAAGAGCTAGCTACCCTATTTGAGCTCCTTATTGTAGTAGAATTATTATATGTTTCTAGCAAATGAAGTTGGATAAAAATGGAAGGTACACAAGAAGAATCCCGAAAGACATTCAATTAGGCTCATGAGAGGTGTTTTGCCACAAATTCAACTATGAGAAATACATGAGGAAGCTTCCCTTTAAACATAGTTTTTAACTTAACCTCTTACAATAAAATAATATGAGCAGATTTTAGACCCTTTTTTGTCTCCACGAAGAAATATAAAATATGTACCACTTTCTCCTTTGACATATCTTTCAAAAATACCTTGAAGACATTGGAAGCTAGGCTACATGTGCAAGATTTTGTGCATTCGTTAATCCCACTTTTCTTAAATAACTAGAAAAGGTCAAGCAACAAGCATGGGGTGTTCCTTTAAAATTTGGTTCAAATGTAGTGAGTGTTAGAAAATTATATATTACAGAGCAATGGTACACAAAATATTGCGGAAACACAAACACAAAAAACACACAAAACAAGAGAGACACATATACGTGGTTCACCCAATTTTGGCAATGTCCGCACATGAATTGCATGGATCAATTTTCTTCACCAAGTTGGATCTTCATTTAGGATATCATCAAATAAGAATAAAGATTGAAGACATTTCGAAAACAACATTTAGAACTCACGAGGGTCATTATGACTTTTTGGTCATGCCTTTTGGCCTTACCAATGCTCCTTCTACATTTCAAGGTTGATGAATTCCATTTTTAAACCAACCCTTAGAAAATTTGTGTTATTATTTTTTGATGATATACTAATCTATAGCAAGTCTTAGAAGGATCATGTTCAACATGTTGATAGGGTGCTCAAACTATTGGAGGAGAAACAATTATATGCAAAAAGCTCCAAATGTTTCTTTGGAGTACAAGAGGTGGAATATCTGGGTCATATTGTATCTCATGAAGGTGTTAAGGTAGAACCTAGCAAAATTAAATCCATTAAGGAATAAAAAATCCCCACATCCATAAAAAATCCGCGAGGATTTCTCGGGTTGACAAGTTATTATCGCAAGTTTGTTAAAAATGATGAGAGAATAGCAACACCTCTAACAACATTATTGAAGAAAGATGTATTTTTATGGACTCCAGAAGAAACAAAGGCCTTTGGACATATTAAAGAGGCAAATGTGCCAAGCACCAGTCTTAGCTATGCCAGACTTCACAAATTTTTTTATTATGGAATGTGATGCCTTAGGAAATGGAATTGGTGCTGTTTTAATGCAAGAAGAAAGACCCATTGCTTTCGAAAGTCGTCCAATCACATGGAAGTATTTACACAGAGCTATTTATGAGAATGAAATGTTGCCAATACTACATGCACTTAAGAAATGGCGACCCTACCGAATGGGAAGACACTTCAAGATAAAAACGAATCATGATAGTCTTAAATACTTTTTAGAACAAATATTATCTTAAGAAGAGCAACAAAAATGGGTCACAAAGATGTTGGGTTATGACTTTGAAATCATCTACAAAAAAGGGAAGCAAAATGTTGTGGCAGATGCACTCTCAAGAAAGGATAAGGATGTGGAAGCATTGCTTTATGCCATTTCTATTATCCAACCATATTGGATAAACGAAGCGAGGGATGAATGGAAAAATGACGAAGAAGTGTGGGCACTCATTCAAAAGATACAACAAGATCCCAATACATTTGATACATTTAGCTGGAAAAATGATTCGTTATGGTACAAAGATCGTTTATACCTATGTCAGAATTCCCAACTCAAACAAAATATTATTATGGAATTGCATGCCTCTCCCTTACGAGGGTGCTTGAAATTTTAAAAAACTTACCACAAGGTTAAGAAGGATTTTTTTGGGGTGGCCTTAAATTTGATATTCAAAAGTTTGTGGCGGAATGTTTGGTTTTCCTACAAAATAAAGTTGAAACAATTAAAACCCCGGGTCTATTACAACCTTTATCCATTCCAAGTCAACGTTGGGAGGAGGTTTCAACGGATTTTATCACAAGTTTACCCAAGTTCGAAGGAAAGAGTGTCATCATGTTGGTAGTTGAAAAACTTACCAAGTATACACACTTTTGTGCATTATCTCATCCATTTAAAGCTATTACATTTTCTACTGCATTTATGGAAACAATTCAAAAGCTACATGGAAACCCAAAGATTATTGTAAGAAATAGAGATCCCATTTTCACTGGAAATTTTTGGACATAATTATTTTCTTGTCTTGGTACTCAGTTAGTGTTAATGCAACAAGATGATGGAGCATAGTGGAAAGGAGTCGCCTTCACTAAGTGGGCCCGCAGGCAAATTATGGCGCAAAGTATATTTTTAGACATATGGATCATGGTCTATGAGTTGCAGTATGTTGTTTATGGATGATTGGTCATGTTGGGAAAAATAGATGGACTTCCATTTCTGGTTCACAGCAGGAGTGATCAAAGTTTTTTTTTAGACTGCCAGGTTAAAAATAGAAAAGTCAAATATTATTGTCTCATAATAATATTTAGACTATAAACTTTATCTTATCCTCTTGGAGCACTTCAGTTTGAGCTACAGATGTGGCACATGCAACTGTCAGAAGGAAATACGCTTTTCTTATGAGTCAGTTGAGCTATTGCATGCATGACATCAATTAGAACTCATGCATGTGAGTTCTGTGGAGTTGGATGTGGAGTTGATGGAGTTGTGTTCAGTTTGACTTTGTTAAACTAGTTGTAATTAGTCTAACTGCAAATAGACTAGTGATGAGTGATGTGAATTAATTGATTAAATTAATTCACTAATTATTAACTCATAATGCAATTGAAGAATACATCAGTTAACTCAGTGCATGTACAATTCAGTGGAGACAGGTGTTAGAGGTTGAGATTGCTATCAGTTGTGACTATAGTTGTGCATGGCATCTTGCACAATCAAAGGATTGAGTATGCCCATGAGAATTGCACAGTATATGCCCAGTGAATAGCCTGTGCTGACGTGATTTTCAGGGTGAGTGATGTTCACATGGTATTGTGTGCAATAGAGGCAGGCAAAGCAGTGGAGAAGATTTGAACATGTGACTTGTTCGGATCTGAGCTAGTTTTGTGTGTAACAGGTGGAGATAGTGCTGGATACTTGAGAGGAGTATTGTACTATGTATTGTTACATGTTCTCAATCATTAATATACAGATAGTGTGGGGTTTTCAACTGTAAGATTTCCCCGGGTTACATACTGTGTTAATGTGTGCATGCTATTGATGTTTCATTGTTTTTGATGCTGCTAAATTGATGATCAACGTAGAGGAGGTTATGTATTATGCATGTATTCCACAATAGTGTATAATTGGGATAATCTCTGTTGAATATGTGTTTATTACTCAAAATTTCTACATGGTATCAGAGCTGTTGATCATCAGATCTACTATTCAGGAAGTGTTTACATCTTATTTCTTCAGGCAGAGTCTATAATCGGGCCAGGTAGCCTCTGGATTCATCCTTCCTTTGGAAGGTGAGATATCCGGTAAAATCCCATACAATCAATCTCTGTACGAGAAATACTTTTTTCTCACAAATTATAGATCCGAGGCGGTTGAGTTTGGAGCTGGTGGAATTCGAATTTGCAGCAGTGTTTTCTTGGTATCAACGTGGCAATGTATTTCAACGGATTGCGATTGAAGTATGCTCTTGAGGGCAGCTCAAACTATATTGCATGGAAGGATAGGATGGAGGCAGTGTTGGATGATAATGGGCTGAAGGATTTCATAGAGGCTGATGTCCCAAAGCCTACTGATGCTGCGTAGGTTGATGCTTGGCAAAAGAAGACAACAAAGTGTCGAAGGATTCTGTTGGAGGGTGTGAAGGATCACATTGTGTCCAGCCTGCATGGTAAGTCTTCTCCATACTTGATGTGGAAAGTGTTGACAGATCTATTCCAAAGCAAGAGCGATCAGAGGAAGCTGGCACTCAAAGATAAACTCATAAACATCAAATTAGATAAGGGAGACAGTATGCCCAAGTATCTCACGAAGTTCACTCAGTGCAGAGATGAGCTGGGAAGTGTTGGGGTGACTGTCGATGATGAGGACTTGGTGAGCTTGGCTCTCCTTGGTCTTCTGAAGAGTTGGCATTCCTATCAGGAATTTGTCAATGGTCGGGAGAAATTTCCAGGATGGGAGAGACTTTGGTCAGATCTTGTGCAGGAGGAGATCAAGCGGAATACCAGGGACGGATCTTCATCAAAGGGACCTGATGAAGAAAATTGTGCTTTGGCTGCCAAAGCAAAGAAGGGGAAGAACAAGAAAGCTTCTCAGTCTGGTGCTAAAGCCAAGAAGCAGGACATGTCCAAGGTGAAGTGCTTTCACTGTCACCAACACGGACACTATGCCACTAATTGTCCGCAGAAGAAGAAGAATAAGCAAGCTACTACATCTGCAGCAGGAGAGGCTCTAGCCTCGCAGTTTGAGCTTGATTTTTCATTGATCGCATGCTTGGTTTCAAGTGTGATGGGATCAATGTGGTTTTTGGATAGTGGTGCGTCTTTTCACATGAAAGGAGAATGAGATTTGTTTTCTGATTTGGAGGACAAAGATCTTGGAGTGCACATAGAGATGGGCGATGATGGTAGATACAGTGCGACCAGTATCGGTACCATTTCCTTTGAGAGGGAGTTTGGTAAACCCTTCATATTGAAGGAAGTGATGCATGTTCCAGGATTGAAGAATAATCTTATCTCTATGGCGATGTTAGAAGACAAGGGATATGATGTTGTTTTCAGCGAGGGAAAGGATTTCCTGTGCAGCAAGACAACTGGAGAAACTCGGAAGATAGGGGTCCGAGTGAGGAACCTTTATCAGTTGCATGTAGATGGATGCGCAACAATGGCATGCAAGGCAGAAGGATTGATGAGCCAGGATGATGGCGAGTTGTGGCACAGGAGATTGGGTCACCTTCACCATGGAGCCTTGAAGATACTACAACAGATCACTACAGGGCTTCCTAAAGGTACTCTTGCGCAGTCAGATCAGTGCAAGGGGTGTACTTTGGGAAAGTTTGTCAAAGCCACCTTTCACGAGAAGGATAGTTGCACCACGATGATCCTTGAGAGAATTCACATAGACGTGTGTGGACCTTTCTCAGTAGCTTCGACAACAAAACACAGGTATTATGTGATCTTTGTTGAGATTTCTCTCGTAAGTGCTGGATCTTCTTCATGCAGAAGAAGAGCGAGACATACTCAAAGTTCTGTGAGTTCAAAGCACTGGTCGAGAAGGAGTCGGGGAAGAAGGTGAAGGCTCTTGGGAGCGATAATGGTGGTGAATACATCTCTGGCGAGTTCAAGGACTTTTTCAGTGCAGAAGGGATTCGAAGAGAGCTCATAGCTCCCCATAACCCACAACAGAACGGGATTACTGAGCGGAAGAACAGAACGATCGTGGGTGCTGCACGGTGATGTTGCATGATTTGGGCCTACCTCTTCACTTGTGGCTGGAAGCATGCAATACAACAGTTTATGTGCAGAATCGTTGTCCTCACAGGATACTTGGCATGAGTGCACCTGAGGAGGCTTATTCTGGTAAGAAGCCTGATCTTTCTCATTTGAGGATTTTTGGTGCTAACGTTTACATGCATGTGACGAAGGAGGACAGGAAGAAGTTGGAGCTAACCGCAGAGGTTGGGATATTTGTGGGGTACACTGATACACCCCACAACTATCATGTGTATTTTCCAGACAATGGTAAGATTGTTGTGCGACGGGATATAAAATTTCAGGAGGAGAAAGCCATGAAGTGTTCGTTTGAGAGGGAGCTACACTTGCATGCAGATGAGGAGCTATTAGTTCCTAAAGATGAGCTTCAGGACGTGGATCAGCCATAGGACGAGGTTCATGGAGTGGAAGAGACCACTCATGCAGTGCCAACCATCAGAGGGCGAAAGCGCTTGACAGAAGCTGAGCGATTGGCTCAAGATGCAGAGAAAGTTGTAGGACCACCTACAGCCCAACGCAAGCAGAGACAGTCACCTGATCGGTACACTGGATACATGACTCTTATGGGAAAATGTGTTGTGACTGAGCCATCCTCTTTCGAGGACGCTGTGGAGGATCCCGCATGGGTAGACGCCATGGTGGAAGAGTATGATTCGATTGTCAGAAACAGTGCATGGGAGATTGTTCCTAGATCGGAAGGGAAATCAGTGGTGGGTTCGAGATGGATCTACAAAGTTAAGAAGGTAGCTGATGGGAGTGTGGAGAAGTACAAGGCAAGATTTGTTGCCCAAGGCTTTTCACAGATAGAGGGGATCGATTATGAGGAGACCTTTGCACCTGTCGCAAGGTATTCTTCCATACGGACGATTCTTGCTCTCTCAGCGCAGATGGGATGGCACATTCATCAGATGGATGTGAAGACTGCGTTCCTCAACAGAGTCATTGAGGAGGAGGTGTACATTGAGCAGCCCGAAGGTTTTGAGATCTTCAGCAACGAGTCGCATGTGTGCAGGCTCAAGAGAGCGCTGTATGGGTTGAAACAAGCACCACGTGCTTGGTACACACGGATAGACAATTATTTCATCGGACTTGGATTCTCCAAGAGTGAGGCGGATCCTAACCTATACCAGATTGTGGTGGAGGGTAAGTTGCTTATCATTGTAATCTATGTAGATGATTTGATTCTAACGGGTGATGAGTTGTTGATACTTTCATGCAAGGATGATCTTGCTAAGGGGTTTGAGATGAAGGACTTGGGCCTCCGTCATTATTTCCTGGGATTGGAAATTTGGCAGCGGAGTGATGGACTATTTGTTTCTCAGGGTAAGTATGCTCGGGAGATACTGGAGAAGTTCAACATGCATGGTTGCAAGCCTGTTGATACTCCTCTTCCTGGAGGTTGGAGGAAGGAGGATGCCACTTCGGCAGAAGAAGTGGATGCCACTGTTTATCGACAGTTGGTGGGGTGACTTATGTATCTGGTCAATACACGACCCAATATATGCTATGCTATTAACCAGCTTTCACAAGCTATGGTTAAGCCAACAAGCTCTTCTGGAAGGCGGGCAAGCATGTATTTCATTATTTGAGAGGCACATCGGGATATGGATCTTGGTATAGACAGGAGGATGCAGATTGGGCAGGGAGCCCAATGGACAGAAAGAGAACATCAGGAGGGGTCTTCAGTATCAGGTCGATAACAGTTTCTTGGTACAACAGGAAGAAAAGATCCATGGCACTCAGTTCAGCAGAGGCTGAGTATATGGCAGCAAGTTTAGCTGCATGCGAGGCTATATGGATGAGGAAGATCCTGGTCGGTTTGTTCGGTTCTCACTTGGATCCTACTGTGATTTACTGTGATAACTAGAGTTGCATTAAAATCTCGGCTAATCCTGTATTTCATGATAGATCTAAGAACATTGACATCAAGTACCATCATATCAAAGATTGTGTGCAGCGGAGAATCATGTTAATTTCATACATTCCAACGGAGGATCAGGATTTTGATATCTTGACGAAGGCGCTCACCAGGAGCAAATTCGAATACCACCAAGGTAGGATAGGGGTTGCTGATAATCCATATCTTGTTGAGAGGGAGTGTTGATAATGCAACAAGATGATGGATCTTAGTGGAAAGGAGTCTCCTTCACTAAGTGGGCCCACAGACAAATTATGGCGCAAAGTCTATTTTTAGACTATGTCTATTTTTAGACATATGGATCATGGTCTATGAGTTGCAGTATGCTATTTATGGATGATTGGTCATGTTGGGAAAAATAGATGGACTTCTATTTCTGGTTCACAGCAGGAGTGATAAAAGTCTATTTTTACACTGCCAGGTTAAAAATAGAAAAGTCAAATATTATTGTCTCATAATAATATTTAGACTATAAACTTTATCTTATCCTCTTGGAGCACTTCAGTTTGAGCTACAGATGTGGCACATGCAGCTGCCAGAAGGAAATATTCTTTTCTTATGAGTCAGTTGAGCTATTGCATGCATGACATCAGTTAGAACTCATGCATGTGAGTTCTGTGGAGTTGATGGAGTTGTGTTCAATTTGACTTGGTTAAAATAGTTGTAATTAGTCTCACTGCAAATAGACTAGTGATGAGTGATGTGAATTAATTGATTAAATTAATTCACTAATTATTAACTCATAATGCAACTGAAGAATACATCAGTTAACTCAGTGCATGTACAGTTCAGTGGAGACAGGTGTTAGAGGTTGAGATTGCTATCAGTTGTGACTATAGTTGTGCATGGTATCTTGCACAATCAAAGGATTGAGTATGCCCATGAGAATTGCACAGTATATGCCCAGTGAAATAGCCTGTGTTCACGTGATTTTCAGGGTGAGTGATTTTCACATGGTATTGTGCGCAATAGAGGCAGGCAAAGCAGTGGAGAAGATTTGAACCTGTGACTTGTTCGGATCTGAGCTAGTTTTGTGTGTAACAGGTGGAGATAGTGCTGGATACTTGAGAGGAGTATTATACTATGTATTGTTACATGTTATCAATCATTAACATATAGATAGTGTGGGGTTTTCAGTTGTAAGCTTTCCCCCGGTTACATACTGTGTTAATGTGTGCATGCTATTGATGTTTCATTGTTTTTGATGCTGCTAAATTGATGATCAACGTAGAGGAGGTTATGTATTATGCATGTATTCCACAATAGTGTATAATCGGCGTAATCTCTGTTGAATATGTGTTTATTATTCAAAATTTCTACAGTTAGCTCATAGCTCATCTTATCATCCTCAATCTGATGGGAAAACTAAGATAGTAAACAAATGTTTGGAAGGATATCTTCGTTGCTTTGTATCTGATAAACATACACAATGGGTCAAATGGTTGTCTCTGGCTAAATGGTGGTATAACACTTCCTTCCATACTGCAGCAAAAATGACCCCATTTATGGCACTTTATGGATATCACCCACCGTCCATCACATCATATTTAAGAGAAAATTCTAAGGTTCAAGCAGTGGAAGATCACATCGAGCATCAACAACAAGTTCTCCAAATCTTAAAGAATAACCTAACTTTGGCACAAAATAGAATGAAACAATAGGTATTTCAACATCACAGCGAAAGAAGTTTTGATGTAGGTGACTGTGTATTTCTATGGCTACAACCATATAAACAAATGTCCCTCAAGAAAGCTAAGAAGGATAATAAATTATCACCAAAGTATTATGGTCCGTACAAGGTGTTGCAAAATATTGGTACTATGGCATACAAATTGGAGCTTCTTGCAGCTTCCTGAGTGCACCCAGTTTTCCATGTTTCATGCTTAAAGAAGGTTATTGGTGACAAGCTCCCAGTTCAAACAATATTTCCAGAACTTGACGAGGAAGGAAAAATCATATTGGAACCTGAAGCAGTCATAGAAACAAGAACTCGACAACTACGAAATTGATCAATTTCAGAGTATCTTGTAAAGTGGAAGAACTTACCCGCTAAAGATTCCACATGGGATGTTAAGTTATGGTATGTTTTATGCTTATAACAGTTTACTTCTTTTTCTTATTATATTCCACCGATTAGCAATCACATGTACATAAAGTAAAGTGCAGATAGAACATTAAACGATCGACAGAAAACAAGCCAAGACAAGAGACACAAGATGTGGCGGCTAGCCAGGGACAAACCCCACAATGTGTGGGGAAACCCTTTGATCAAATCTTCTTTTATCTTCAATAATTCAGCAGAGAGAAATAGTACAATAAATCTGATTCATATCAGCAGTAGCAAACCCTAGATCAATAGCATCAGCATTAGCGGCTTCATTATCAAACTAGGGCAGACCATATCTCACAAACCGACAGTCGGATTGACTTCATTCCACCACCAAAAGTTTCGGCTTCCAGAGGAGGTTCAGATGAACCTACAACGTAGTTCAGATGAGGAGATCTTTTAGGCCACGCAAGTCAATCTTTACTTCTGCAGTTGCAACTTCAGTTTCAGCAGTTTCCGGCTTCAAAATAGGGCAGTCTATATCTTGCAAACCGTTCGTCGGATTGACTTCATTCCACCACCAAAAGTTGCGGCTTTCAAAGGAGGTTCAGATGAACCTACAGAATAGTTCCAAAGAGGAGATATTCTAGGCCACGCAAGTCAATCTTTACTTCTGCAGTTGCAGCGTCAGTTTCAGCAGTTTCCGACTTCAAACTAGGGCAGTCGATATCTTGCAAACCGTTCGTCGGATTGACTTCATTCCACCACCAAAAGTTGCAGCTTTCAAAGGAGGTTCAGATGAACCTATAGCACAGTTCCAAAGAGGAGATCTTCTAGGCCATGCAAGTCAATCTTTACTTCTGCAGTTGCAGCTTCAAATTCAACAGCTTCCGGCTTCACATGTGTGTGAGAGAGAGACCCATTTCAGCGCAGTAGAGAAGAGACTCATATCTGCGCAGTAGAGAGAGAGAGAGGTGATGAGATGAGTGTGTCCAAATGAGGAAAAGTCCTCTTATATTTATACACAACGTTGGTGGGTGAATAGATGCGACTGTTAGGCTTCTGAGCCTATGATGAGCCCCAATTTTTGGTATAATTTGGGCTCATTTGGCCTACGTGCTTTGCTCAAACCATTCACTTTTTACTGCTTATGCATGCATTTCTTAGTTTATTCGTGTTGTTTGTAGGAAGAAGGGTAGACATTTTATCTACGTGACTAATGCATGATGCTTTCAGGTTTTTGGCATTAAAAGGGAGAAAAAGACAACGAAAAAGGAGACAAGGAGACAATGAGGTGGCACTGCTGGTTTTTAGGAGAGGATGTCCACGGTCTTGGGGACCTTCCTCGTGATTCCCACCAAGAACTCCGAGCTCCAATCCATCTCCCCACCGAGCTTAGAAGCAGCCAGCTGTTCTATAGGAACAACAGTTATAACTGTTCTACAGGAACAGTAGTTATGACTGTCCTACAGGATCAGCAATTAAACTTTAGTTGGACAGCCGAGCTCCTAAAATCAAGGACATCTGTTGGATGATCGTTTTTGCATAAATACTGAGGCCGTAGCCTTGCAGAGAAGCTTTTTGAACCTTGGCATTACTCTTGTAATTGGAAAGTACGAGCTAGAGCTCAGTCTTTGTTCCTTTTTGTAAGCCAATTTGGCATGACATCAGATTATGAATAAAGAAGGCAGATTTTGATCTAGTTCTGAGTTTTCTCAAGGAGCTATAGCTCTCTGGTTAGGGCCCAACCTGAGAGCAATAGATCTCCTCAGTGTTGTAATGTGTTTGCATTTCGTTCCAGCACTTTGAGTTTGTTTATTTTCACATGCAATTTGAATTCACAGTTTGGTGATTTAGTCGTTTTCATGAGCATAGATAGGACTAGTTTATGGTGATTTGCTTTCAGTTGCTTAAGTTTGATAGGAGGATAGATATAATCTCTTGGAGCTCCAAGGAAAAAAGGTTGAGGAAGTCTCCACTGCCATCTCTGTTTGGAAATTGGAGTGCAGCCTATACCAACCACAAAAATACGCAGTTCTTCACTTTATACATGCTGCAACATAGTCTCGTTTATGATAGATCTTTCCATGCACTTCACTCTTGCACCATACACCTTCATCACCGCTTCATGCACATTCCTCTACACGCCTTATATTGCTGTTCATTGAGTTCATAGCACAGTTAGCATAGGTTAATGAATTTTCATCTTGGTGACAGTCATAAGCCATTTGTTTTATTTACACTGCTCTTCATCGTTCTATTACCTTCTTCTTCATCTTGATCACGCATACAACCACATCCTTGACCTCTGCTCCGCTCTGTTATCTCCCAAACTCCTCCACTCCTCATGTAACTTCATTCTTTAGACATTTCGTTGTTATAACCTTCCATCCATCAACCCACTTCATACACTCGTTCTCCATCCTACTTCTCCACTCCCGAGCCATCACCAGCTTTATTCCTACCTTGCACATCTCCCCCTACCATTCCATCACTCCACCATCACTTCAAACACCCACGGTAGGTCATCCTGTAGCAATTTGTAGACTTCCTGTAGAAACCCCTGCGTTTCCTGTAGAATCCCCTGCAGACATCCTGTAGGAGGCCACTCACTCGGTTGCTGAGCCTCTGAACGTGAGGAACCTCTGTGGACTGATGCTAAGGATCTCTGGGGACCTCTCCTAGCCTCCCCAACCTTTCCCAAGCTTTCCTTCCTTCCGCATCACATCTGCACAACCAAACCCTAATAAGCACAAAATCACAATCACTCCATCCACTTAAAGAAAAAATACAAAAACATGTCTTTTAAGATGCAAGTAGATTAGATTCATGCATTTTCACTTATTAGAAGTAATGGCATCATTGGTAGAAGTTTCCTTCACATTCTTTGCATCATAGAGGTTAGACTAGTTAAATTAGGGTTTCCTAGGGTTTCCATGTTTTGATTTGCTTTCAGTTCATTTTTGCCAAGTAGATTAGTCTTCTTTGAGCTAGCTTTCGTCCATCATTTAACAAGATTCTTCTGAGAGCCTATAGAAGTTGGCTTGAGCCCTAGCGGACTTGTGCCAGCTGACCAAGTGACAGCTGCGACAAGAGCTAGTACTTGTGCATACAGCACCGTCGCTTCCAAGTTTGTACGAACTACCGGGTTGATAAAATTAAGAGACAGGAAGCCCCAGGAGTTGTAGCATTACTGCTACAATACTAGAGCTCACCAGCCTACATGAGTTCTAGGTCAGCTTGATAATAATTCCATAATCAAAATAAATTCATATCTCCATGAATACTTATCGAAATTGGATGATCTTTATATCAATCCTACACCTCTCGACGAGAGGAATCTAATAAAAATATTATTAGCCATGAATAAGATGACCCACATGAAGTTTTTCCCTGGTTGCCAATTTTAACACTCCCTCTCAAGCATGGAGAACTTCATCTGCAATCTGTCTATCGGTCGTTACTATTCATCCATCAAATGCACTGCCTTGTACAGCCTGACCCTTGCCCTGCTCTGCTCTATTTTGCTTGTTCTGCTTTGTCTTGTTCTGCCCTGCACTGATCTGTACTTTTTGTTATGTTCTGCTCTGCTCTTTCATTGTTCCGTTCTACTCTAGTTTTGTCCAAATTATGAAGAAGAAGAAATGATCGAGGATGTATCATACTGACTCAAAGTCAGTCTCAGAGTATGTACCACTAGTCCCAGACCAGTCTCAACCAACCCAAAGTCAGCGTCATAGTGAGTACAAATCCAATGGTCCCAGACCAATATCATCCTCCACTGACTCAAAGTCAGTCTCAGAGTATGTACCACTGATCCCAGACCAGTCTCAACCGACCCGAAGTCAGCGTCATAGTATGGTACAACTCCTATCACTGGTCCCAGACCAGTATCATTGATTCCAGATCAATGGAGGTCATCCTAGCGTAGGGAGTACGGTAGTTACAACGATGCGTCCATCGGTACTACTATGGTCCCTAACTTCATTTCCCTGCTCATTGATCAGATGAGAGGTACTTCCCACGAGTCCCAGACTGCATGGGTAGGATGCCTCGACAGGAGAACTAATCAATCCTGTCCTCACAGGAGAACACATCAATCCTGCTACAATTGTCATGGAGAACACATCAATCCAGGCCTCACAGGAGAACACACCAATCCTGCTACAATTGCCATGGAGAACACATCAATCCAGGCTGCCATGTAGAACACATCAATCCAGGCCTCACAGGAGAACACATCAATCCTGCTACAGTCGCCATGGAGACCACATCAATCCAGGCCTCACAGGAGAACTAATCATCCTGCTACACAGGAGAGCGAATCATCCTGTTCCACAAGAGAGCGAATCATCTTGTCCCACAAGAGAGCGAATCATCTTGTTCTAGTGCGCACCACCAGGGGAGGGTGAGTCACCCTGTGGTCGTATGTTGCTCCAGTTAGAACCGCAAGCCCTCAGAGCTCCTAGAGCTCAATGTATGCAATATGTAGGACCCTTGTACAAGGGTTTCTTGACGACTCCAAGTCGTTTGGGAAAATCACAGATTAGATCTTTCCTTGGGGCTTTGACAAGGTGTATCGACCTGTACATCATCTTAATGCAATGGAGCCTCCTTGCTCATCGTCTTACCATGTCCCAGATGATGTCTATCTACTAGAGCAATTGAAGAATATGGGATTCCTCAATAATCGAATCCCACCTCTGGTTGTTACAGAGAATCACAGTGGTACGTGTTCAAACAACTCACTGAAGAGCTTCCCCAACCAGGCAGCTTCATACGAGATCATACTCGTAGATATGTATCCCGTCTCGGCGGTGCTTATGGCAATCAACTTCTGCTTCCTGCTCATCCATTATATCGGAGCAAAATCCAAAGAGAAGTAGCACTAAAAAGTGCTCCAGTGATCCTCCACACTACCTGCTTATTCAGCATTCAAATAATCAGGCAGTTTCATATTTCCGGTAGTGTATCTCAATCCATGAGAGATTGTGTCCTGAAGACATCTCAGAAGACTCTTGATACCAATCTAGTGAGGCTCAACCAAATATGAGCTCATAATGCTAATTGCAAATCATATGTTTGGACGGAGGTACCAAGAACATCAATGCGAATGAGTTTTGAGACTCAGAGGCATTTCCCAAATCTGGTCCGACATCACTACCATATAACTTCTAAAAGTTAAGATCCTCGAGGTAGTCATAGGCTTGCAGTCCACCATACCAAATATTTCCAAAATCTTCACCACATATTTTCGTTGAGATAGGAAAATTTCCCTTGGCTTCTGCCACACTTCAAGTCCTTGGTCCTTCATTTCAAATTCAGAAGCCAAATCCCTCTTACATTTTGAATGAGAGGGTCTGCACCTGTTAGAAAGAGGTCATCCACATACAACACCAATATGAGAGGCTTGTCATCTTCAACCTTAAAGTAAAGGTTAGGATCGGCTTCACTCCTAGTGAATCCCAGCTTCATCAAGTAGCTATCGATCCTCTCATACCATGCTCGGGATGCTTGCTTCAGCCCATAGAGAGCCTTCTTCAACCTGCATACATGAGATTTTCAATCATAAATCTCAAATCCTTTGGGTTGCTCCACATAGACCTCTTCTTTGATCGAACCGTGCAAGAATGCGGTCTTGACATCCATCTGATGTAGGTTCCATCCTTGTGAAGCGGCAAGGGCTATGATCGAGCGGATGGTCGTATATCTGGCAACAGGTGCAAATATCTCATCATAGTCTATACCTTCCTTCTCGGAGAAACCACGAGCAGCAAAACGAGCCTTATACTTTTCCGTACTTCCATCTGCTACATGCTTTATCTTGTAAAGCCATTTAGAAGTGACAACTTTCTCGTTCGGGGGTCTGGGAACTACTTCCCAGACATCATTCTTCATAATAAACTCATGTTCTTAGGTCATAGCATCCTTCCATATTTGATGCTTGATGGCATCTAAGAATGATGAAGGCTCATTTTGTATAATCATGCTCATGATGGTCAGGTATTCCTGATACCTGTTAGGTTTCTTATTTTCACGGAAGGTTCCTCGGGGTGTAGCATGTCCTTCAGCATCATCAAGTATCCCCCTAATCCATGAAGGCCTCTTCCTAGAAGAGGGAGGCTCAGGTGGATAAATAGGATCCATGGGTTCCTCCACATCAGGCATTGTTACATAATCTACCCATAGAGACATCGTCCACAATCGTAGGGTTCTTCCTTTCCGCCACACCATTCTACATAGGAGTATGTGGTGTAGTAGTCTCCCTCTTAATGCCAGCCTCAGATATGCCTGAGTGAACCAATTGTAATATATTGGAGGTCTTGCTTTGACTTGAGGGGAATGGTCCCCTTTTGAGCTTTCCTTCAACACATTTAGACATACACCTTCTTTCTCTACTTGGAATTCGGGAATCCCTGTTACCATCTGTCTTACATAGAGTAGAGCTTTGTAATGAAGGTGGGCAAACCTCCGATGCCAAAGTTCAGACTAAAGAGATGTGTCATAAGACATGACACCTAGCAGACTTCCATTGACCTGATATAATGAATCAACACGAAACCCAAGAGTAAAGGCATATTTAACATTATTTTTCCATATACGTACCTTGCCATCGATGAAGGTTACCTTGTAGCCTTTGTCTTCCATTGCCGAGATGGACACCAGGTTCTTTCGGAGGTCAGGTGCATTAAGTACATCCTGGAATTTCTAGCCTTCTTGAATGCTTGTCCTCTTCCTTGATTCCCAGCTCTCCTTTTACCTTTGTTATTGAATTTTTCATTCCTTTGATTGCCATCAGAGGGATTTTGATCATCGTCCCAGTGTGAGTCCTTTCTATCAGGGCACTCCCTTACATAGTGAATTGCTTTATTGCAGATGTAACATCGTCATTTTCTTCCACCCTTAGGTCCAGCCTTTCTGCTAAGTTATGGTATGTTATATGCTTATAATAGTTTACTTCTATTCCTTATTATATTCCAAATATTAGCAATCACACGTACATAAAGTAAAGTGCAGATAGAACATTAAACGATCGACATAAAACAAGCCAAGACAAGAGACACAAGATGTGGCGGCTAGCCAGGGACAAACCCCACAATGTGTGGGGAAACCCTTTGATCAAATCTTCTTTTATCTTCAATAATTCAGCAGAGAGAAATAGTACAATAAATCTGATTCATATCAGCAGTAGCAAACCCTAGATCAACATCATCAACATTAGCGACTTCATTATCAAACTAGGGCAGACCATATCTCACAAACCGACCGTCGGATTGACTTCATTCCACCACCACAAGTTTCGGCTTCCAGAGGAGGTTCAGATGAACCTACAATGCAGTTTAGATGAGGAGATCTTCTAGGCCACACAAGTCAATCTTTACTTCTGCAGTTACAACTTCAGTTTCAGCAGTTTCCAGCTCCAAACTAGGGCAGTCGATATCTTGCAAACTGTTCGTCGGATTGACTTCATTCCACCACCAAAAGTTGTGGATTTCAAAAGGAGGTTCAGATGAACCTACAACACAGTTCCAAAGAGGAGATCTTCTAGGCCACGAAAGTCAATCTTTACTTCTGCAGTTACAGCTTCAGTTTCAGCAGTTTCCGGCTCCAAACTAGGGCAGTCGATATCTTGCAAACTGTTCGTCGGATTGACTTCATTCCACCAAAAAAAGTTGTGGCTTTCAAAGGAGATTTAGATGAACCTACAACGTAGTTCCAAAGAAGAGATCTTCTAGGCCATGCAAGTCAATCTTTACTTCTGCAGTTACAACTTCAGTTTCAACAGCTTCCAACTTCACATGTGTGAGAGAGAGAGACCCATTTCAGCGCAGTAGAGAAGAGACTCATATCTGCACAGTAGAGAGAGAGAGATGTGATGAGATGAGTGAGTCCAAATGAGGAAAAGTCCTCTTATATTTATACACAACATTGGTGGGTGAATAGATGCGACTGTTGGGCTTCTGAGCCTACATGAGTTGTAGGTCGGCTTGATAATAATTCCATAATCAAAATAAATTCATATCTCCATGAATACTTATCGGAATTGGATGATCTTTATATCAATCCTACACCTCTAGACAAGAGGAATCTAATAAAAATATTATTAGCCATGAATAAGATGACCCACATGAAGTTTTTCCGTGGTTGCCAATTTTAACACTTCCTCTCAACCATGGAGAACTTCATCTGCAATCTGTCTATTGGTAGTTACTATTCATCCATCAAATGCACTGCCTTGTACAGCCTGACCCTTGCCCTGATTTGCTCTATTTTTCATGTTATGCTTTGTCTTGTTCTGCCCTGCACTGATTTGTACTATTTTGATCTGTTCTGCTCTGCTCTTGCATTGTTCTGTTCTACTCTGCTTTTGTCCGAATTATGAAGAAGAAGAAATGATCGAGGATGTATCATACTGACTCAAAGTCAGTCTCAGAGTATGTACAACTGGTCCCAGAACAGTCTCAACCAACCCAAAGTCAGCGTCATAGTGAGTACAACTCCAATGGTCCCAGACCAATATCATCCTCCACTGACTCAAAGTCAGTCTCAGAGTATGTACCACTGATCCCAGACCAGTCTCAACCGACCCGAAGTCAGCGTCATAGTATGGTACAATTCCTACCACTGGTCCCAGACCAGTATCATTGATCCCAGATCAATGGAGGTCATCCTAGCGTAGGGGGTACAGTATTTACAATGATGCGTCCATCGGTACTACTATGGTCCCTAACTTCATTTCCCTGCTCATTGATCAGATGAGAGGTACTTCCCATGAGTCTCAGACTGCATGGGTAGGATGCCTCGACAGGAGAACTAATCAATCCTGTCCTCACAGGAGAACACATCAATCCTGCTACAATTGCCATGGAGAACACATCAATTCTGCTACAATTGCCATGGAGAACACATCAATCCAGGCCTCACAGGAGAACACATCAATCCTGCTACAATCGCCGTGGAGAACACATCAATCCAGGCTGCCATGGAGAACACATCAATCCAGGCCTCACAGGAGAACTAATCATCCTGCTACATAGGAGAGCGAATTATCCTGTTCCACAAGAGAGCGAATCATCTTGTCCCACAAGAGAGCGAATCATCTTGTTCCAGTGTGCACCACCAGGGGAGGGTGAGTCACCCTGTGGTCATATGTTGCTCCAGTAGGAACCGCAAGCCCTTAGAGCTCCCAGAGCTCAATGTATGCAACATGCAGGACCCTTGTACAAGGGTTTCTTGTTGACTCCAAGTCATTTGGGAAAATCACAGATTAGATCTTTCCTCGGGGCTTTGACAAGGTGTATCAACCTATACATCATATTAATGTGATGGAGCTTCCTTGCTCATCGACTTACCATATCCCAGATGATGTCTATCTGCTGGAGCAATTGACGAATACGAGATTCCTCAATAATGGAATCCCACCTCTGGTTGTTACAGAGAATCACAGTGGTATCCAATGTAAATCCAAACAGCTCACTGAAGAGCTTTCACAACCAGACTGCCTCACACGAGATTATGCTAGCAACGATATATCCTGCTTCGGCGGTGCTCAAAGCCACTGAATTCTGCTTCCTGCTCATCCAGGATATCGAAGCAGATCCCAAGGTGAAACAGTACCCGGAAGTGCTCTTATGGTCCACCACACTGCCTGCCCAATCAACATCAGTATATCCAAGTAGTCTCACATCTCGGGCAGTGTATCTTAATCCATGAGAGATTGTGTCCTGAAGACATCTCAGAAGATTCCTGGCATCAATCCAGTGAGGCTCAACCAAATATGAGCTCACAATGCTAACTGAAAAACATATGTTCGGACGGAGGTTCACCAAGAACATCAATGTGAATGAGTTTTTGAAACTCAGAGGCATTTCCCAAGTCTGGTCCGACATCACTACCATATAACTTTTAAAAGTTAAGATCCTCGAGGTAGTCACAGGCTTGCAGTCCATCATACCGAATCTCTCCAATATATTTACCACATATTTTCCTTGAGATAGGAAAATTTCCCTTGGCTTCTGCCACACTTCAAGTCCTTGGTCCTTCATTTCAAATTCAGAAGCCATCTCCCTCTTACATTTGTGAATGAGAGGGTTTTCACCTGTTAGAAAGAGGTCATCCACATACAACACCAGTATGAGAGGCTTGTCATCTTCAACCTTAAAGTAAAGGTTAGGATCAGCTTCACTCCTAGTGAATCCCAACTTCATCAAGTAGCTATCGATCCTCTCATACCATGCTCGGGGTGCTTGCTTCATCCCATAGAGAGCCTTCTTCAACCTGCATACATGAGATTTTCAATCATAAATCTCAAATCCTTCAGGTTGCTCCACATAGACCTCTTCTTTGATAGAACCATGCAAGAACGCGGACTTAACATCCATCTAATGTAGGTTCCATCCTTGTGAAGCCACAAGGGCTATGATCAAGCGAATGGTCGTATATCTGGCAACAGGTGCAAATATCATAGTCTATACCTCCCTTCTGGGATAAACCACGAGCAACAAAATGAACCTTATACTTTTCCATACATGCTTTATCTTGTAAAGCCATTTTGAAGTAACAATTGTCTTGTCCAGGGTCTGGGAACTACTTCCCAGACATCATTCTCCATAATAGACTCATATTCTATGGTCATAGCATCCTTCCATAGTTAATGCTTGATGAAATCTAAGAATGATGAAGGTTCATTTTCTATGGTTGTGCTCATGATGGTCAGGTATCCCTGATACCTATTAAGTTTCTTACTTTGATGGAAGGTTCCTCAGGGTGCAACATGTCCTTTAGCATCATCAACTATCCCCCTAAGCCATGAAGGCCTCTTCCTAGAAGAGGAAGGCTCATGTGGATGAGGATCAATCTGATCCATGGGTTCTTCTACATCAGGCATTGATTCATCATCCTTTTCTTTCGGCTCCCTGGTGTCAGCTTCTTGAGAGCTACTCAAAGTCAGCTCAGATTGTCCACCTTGCTGAGAGCCATATCTTTGTCAAAGGTGACATCATGACTAATCACGCCTTCCCTTTGATCGGTGGTGAACATTTCTTCAGGAGTTTAGGAACCCAATGCTTGATGAGGGCATCGATTTTGTACATATACGGCGATGATTGTAATTTCAACCCATAGAAACTTTGGAAGTCTTTGATCATGTAGCATGGCCTGGACAGCTTCCATCATCGTGTGGTTCTTCCTTCCCACCACACCATTCTGCTCAGGAGTATGTGGTGTAGTAGTCTCCCTCTTAATGCCAACCTCAGGTATGCCTGAGTAAACCAATTGTAATATATCGGAGGTCTTGTTTTGGCTTGAGGGGAATGGTCCCCTTTTGAGCTTTCCTTTGGCACATCCCGGACATACACCTTCTTTCTCTACTTGGAATTCGGGCGTCCCTCTTACCATTTGTCTTACATCGGGTAGAGCTTTGTAATGAAGGTGGGAAAACCTCCGATGCCAAAGTTTGGACTAAAGAGTTGTGTCACAAGACATGACACCTAGCGGACTTCCATCGACCTGATATAATGAATCAACACTAAACCCAAGAGTAAAGGCATCTTTAACATTATTTTTCCATATACATACCTTGCCATTGCTGAAGGTTACCTTGTAGCCTCTGTCTTCCATTGCCAAGATGGACACTAGGTTCCTTTTGAGGTCAGGTGCATTTAATACATCCTAGAATTTCTATCCTTCTTGAATGCTAGTCCTCTTCCTTGATTCCCAGCTCTCCTCTTACCTTTGTTGTTGAATTTGTCATTCCTTTGATTGCCATCAGAGGGATTTCGAGTTGCACCACTGCATACTGTACCATGCTTCCCTAATCATGATTATCATCATGCTGCCCATGTCCATGATTTTATCCATCATAATGCTGCTCAAACTAGTGTGCATCATCATCATGCTATCCTATATGTCCATGATCTCATGTTGCCCTTTATGTCCATGATCTCATTCATCATGATGCTCATGATCTCATACATAGTGACTTGCTTTATTGCAAATGTAACATCGTCATTTTCTTCTAGCCTTAGGTCCAGCCTTTCCTTTTGATTTAGTCCCGGAATTATTTCTTTTCTTTGCATGAGAAGAAAAGGTAGTAGGAGGACCTTTAGGCATGGACATTTCTTGCACTTCTTCCCTTGTTTCTTCTTGAATGCATCTAGCCATTAATTCCTCGAAACCAGGAATTACATTATAGTTCAAAAGAGTAGTCCTGAACACATACCATTCAAATCGCAATCCTCCAAGAGTTGTGAGTGCCATTTCTCTGTCAGTAATAGTTTCCCCAATAGATAGGAGATCGTTCTTGATCTCGGTGATTCTTAAGAAGTATGCTTGCATGCTTTCATCTTTACCCTTCTTGATTTCCCTCAGCTTATTTCTAAGAAACAAAACTTGATTTGCATCATTAACTTTAAATAAACTCACCAGTCTATCGTAGATTTCCTTGGAGGTGTCCAGTTCAGAGATGTAGGCCACCAAGTGCTTGTCGATAGAGTCCCGGATGATCTTCTATTGTTTTGACTTATCCATTTTTTCATTTGTTCCAGGCAGCAGTGGATGCATTTGATGGAGGCTCAATAATATTGCCTCTCACATGATCCAACACTCCTTGATTCTCAAGGGTTAGATCGATAGACATCTTCCATCCGTGATAGTTAGCTTTCTCACGGAGCTTGTCTTTGGCAGGAAAGAGAGTTGAGGACCCCATAGTTCTTTTAGGATAGCCTTGCCAATATTCTCTTCGATGATTGCTCTTGCTCTTGCTCGGGCTTTGTCTTCACCTCAGCTCTGATACCATGTTAAGTTATGGTATGTTCTATGCTTATAATAGTTTACTTCTTTTCGTTATTATATTCCAAAGATTAGCAATCACACGTACATAAAGTAAAGTGTAGATAGAACATTAAACGATCGACAGAAAACAAGCCAAGACAAGAGACACAAGATGTGGCGGCTAGCCAGGGACAAACCCCACAATGTGTGGGGAAACCCTTTGATCAAATCTTCTTTTATCTTCAATAATTCAGCAGAGAGAAATAGTACAATAAATCTGATTCATATCAGCAGTAGCAAACCCTAGATCAGCAACATCAACATTAGCGACTTCATTATCAAACTAGGGCAGACCATATCTCACAAACCGACCGTCGGATTGACTTCATTCCACCACCAAAAGTTTCTGCTTCCAGAGGAGGTTCAGATGAACCTACAACATAGTTCAGATGAGGAGATCTTCTAGGCCACGCAAGTCAATCTTTACTTCTGCAGTTACAGCTTCAGTTTCAGCAGTTTCCGGCTCCAAACTAGGGCAGTCAATATCTTGCAAATCGTTCGTCGGATTGAATTAATTCCACCACCAAAAGTTGCGGCCTTCAAAGGAGGTTCAGATGAACCTACAACGTAGTTCCAAAGAGGAGATCTTCTAGGCCACGCAAGTCAATCTTTACTTCTGCAGTTACAGCTTCAGTTTCAGCAGTTTCCGGCTCCAAACTAGGGCAGTCGATATCTTGCAAACCGTTCGTCGGATTGACTTCATTCCACCACCAAAAGTTGCGGCTTTCAAAGGAGATTCAGATGAACCTACAGCGTAGTTCCAAAGAGGAGATCTTCTAGGCCACACAAGTCAATCTTTACTTCTGCAGTTACAACTTCAGTTTCAACAGCGTCTGGCTTCACATGTGTGAGAGAGAGAGACCCATTTCAGCGCAGTAGAGAAGAGAGTCATATCTGCGCAGTAGAGAGAGAGAGATGTGATGAGATGAGTGAGTCCAAATGAGGAAAAGTCCTCTTATATTTATACACAACATTGGTGGGTGAATAGATGCGACTGTTGGGCTTCTGAGCCTACATGAGTTGTAGGTCGGCTTGATAATAATTCCATAATCAAAATAAATTCATATCTCCATGAATACTTATCGGAATTGGATGATCTTTATATCAATCCTACACCTCTCGACAAGAGGAATCTAATAAAAATATTATTAGCCATGAATAAGATTACCCACATGAAGTTTTGTCCTGGTTTCCAATTTTAACACTTTCCTTTTGATTTAGTCCCGAAATTATTTCTTTTCTTAGCATGAGAAGAAAAGGCAACAGGAGGATCTTTAGGCAAGGGCATTTCTTGCTCTTCTACCTTTGTTTCTTCTTGAATGCATCTAGCGATTAATTCCTCGAAACCAGGAATTACATTATTGTTAAAAAGAGTAGTCCTGAACACGTACCATTCGGATGTTAATCCTCCAAAAGTTGTGAGTGCCATTTCACTGTTAGTAATAGCCTCCCCAATAGATAGGAGATTGTTCTTGACTTCGGTGATCCTTAAGAAGTATGCTTGCATACTCTCATCTTTACCCTTCTTGATTTCCCTCAGCTTATTTCTAAGAAACAAAACTTGATTTGCATCTTAACTTTAAAATAAACTCACCAGTCTATTGTAGATTTCCTTGGAGGTGTCCAGTTCAAAGATGTAGGCCACTAGGTGCTTGTTGATAGAGTCCCAGATGATCTTCTTTGTTTTGAATTATCCATTTTTCCATTTGTTCCAGGCAGCAGCGGATGCATTTGATGGAGGCTCAACAATATTGCCTCTTACATGGTCCAGCACTCCTTGATCATCTAGGGTTAGATCGATAGACATTTTCCATCCGTGATAGTAAGCATTTTCACGAAGCTTGCCTTCGGCAGAGTGTTGCGAACCCCATAGTTCTTTTAGGATAGCCTCGCCAATCTTCTCTTCCGTGATTGCTCTTGCTCTTGCTTGGGCTTTGTCTTCACCTCAGCTCTGATACCATGTTAAGTTATGGTATGTTCTATGCTTATAACAGTTTACTTATTTTTCTTATTATATTCCACCGATTAGCAATCACATGTACATAAAGTAAAGTGCAGATAGAACATTAAACGATCGACAGAAAACAAGCCAAGACAAGAGACACAAGATGTGGCGGTTAGCCAGGGACAAACCCCACAATGTGTGGGGAAACCCTTTGATCAAATCTTCTTTTATCTTCAATAATTCAACAGAGAGAAATAGTACAATAAATCTGATTCATATCAGCAGTAGCAAACCCTAGATCAGTAGCATCAACATTAGCGGCTTCATTATCAAACTAGGGCAGACCATATCTCACAAACCGACAGTCGGATTGACTTCATTCCACCACCAAAAGTTTCGGCTTCCAGAGGAGGTTCAGAAGAACCTACAGTGAAATTCAGATGAGGAGATATTCTAGGCCACGCAAGTCAATCTTTACTTCTGTAGTTGGAGCTTCAGTTTCAGCAGTTTCCGGCTTCAAACTAGGGCAGTCGATATCTTGCAAACCGTTCGTCGGATTGACTTCATTCCACCACCAAAAGTTGCAGTTTTCAAAGGAGGTTTAGATGAACCTACAGCACAGTTCCAAAGAGGAGATATTCTAGGCCACATAAGTCAATCTTTACTTCTGCAGTTGCAGCTTCAGTTTCAGCAGTTTCCGGCTTCAAACTAGGGCAGTTGATATCTTGCAAACCGTTCGTCGGATTGACTTCATTCCACCACCAAAAGTTGCGGCTTTCAAAGGAGGTTCAGATGAACCTACAACGCAGTTCCAAAGAGGATATATTCTAGGCCACGCAAGTCAATCTTTACTTCTGCAGTTGTAGCTTCAAATTCAACAGCTTCCGACTTCACATGTGTGAGAGAGAGAGACCCATTTCAGCGCAGTAGAGAAGAGACTCATATCTACGCAGTAGAGAGAGAGAGAGATGTGATGAGATGAGTGTGTCCAAATTAGGAAAAGTCCTCTTATATTTATACACAACGTTGGTGGGTGAATAGATGCGACTGTTGGGTTTCTAAGCCTACATGAGTTGTAGGTCGGCTTGATAATAATTCCATAATCAAAATAAATTCATATCTCCATGAATACTTATCGAAATTGGATGATCTTTATATCAATCCTACACCTCTCGACGAGAGGAATCTAATAAAAATATTATTAGCCATGAATAAGATGACCCACATGAAGTTTTGCCCTGGTTGCCAATTTTAACATCGTCGGATTGACTTAATTCTACCACCAAAAGTTGCGGCTTTCAAAGGAGGTTCAGATGAACCTACAACACAATTCCAAAGAGGAGATCTTCTAGGCCACACAAGTCAATCTTTACTTCTGCAGTTGTAGCTTCAGTTTCAGCAGTTTCCGGCTTCAAACTAGGGCAGTCGATATCTTGCAAACCGTTCGTCGGATTGACTTCATTCCACCACCAAAAGTTGCGGCTTTCAAAGGAGGTTCAGATGAACCTACAGCGCAGTTCCAAAGAGGAGATCTTCTAGGCCACGCAAGTCAATCTTTACTTCTGCAGTTACAGCTTCAAATTCAACAGCTTCCGACTTCACATGTGTGAGAGAGAGAGACCCATTTCAGCGCAGTAGAGAAGAGACTCATATCTGCACAGTAGAGAGAGAGAGAGATGTGATGAGATGAGTGAGTCCAAATGAGGGAAAGTCCTCTTATATTTATACACAACGTTGGTGGGTGAATAGATGCGACTGTTGGGCTTCTGAGCCTACATGAGTTGTAGGTCGGCTTGATAATAATTCCATAATCAAAATAAATTCATATCTCCATGAATACTTATCGGAATTGGATGATCTTTATATCAATCCTACACCTCTCAACGAGAGGAATCTAATAAAAATATTATTAGCCATGAATAAGATGACCCACATGAATTTTTGCCCTGGTTTCCAATTTTAACACTCCCTCTCAACCATGGAGAACTTCATCTGCAATCTGTCTATCGGTCGTTACTATTCATCCATCAAATGCACTGCCTTGTACAGCCTGACCCTTGCCCTGCTCTGCTCTATTTTGTCTGTTCTGCTTTGTCTTGTTCTGCCCTGCACTGATCTGTACTCTTTTGTTCTGCTCTTGCATTGTTCTGTTCTACTCTGCTTTTGTCCAAATTATGAAGAAGAAGAGATGATCGAGGATGTATCGTACTGACTCAAAGTCAGTCTCAGAGTATGTACCACTGGTCCCAGACCAGTCTCAACCAACCCAAAGTCAGCGTCATAGTGAGTACAACTCCAATGGTCCTAGACCAATATCATCCTCCACTGACTCAAAGTTAAGTTATGGTATGTTCTATGCTTATAACAGTTTACTTCTTTTTCTTATTATATTCCACCGTTTAGCAATCACATGTACATAAAATAAAGTGCAGATAGAACATTAAACGATCGACAGAAAACAAGCCAAGACAAGAGACACAAGATGTGGCGGCTAGCTAGGGACAAACCCCACAATGTGTGGGGAAACCCTTTGATCAAATCTTCTTTTATCTTCAATAATTCAACAGAGAGAAATAGTACAATAATTTTGATTCATATCAGCAGTAGCAAACCCTAGATCAGTAGAATCAACATTAGCGGCTTCATTATCAAACTAGGGCAGACCATATCTCACAAACCGACAATCGGATTGTTAATTTCATACATTCCAATGGAGGATCAGGATTCTGATATCTTGACGAAGGCGCTCCCCAGGAGCAAATTCGAATACCACCAAGGCACGATAGGGGTTGCTGATAATCCATATCTTGTTGAGAGGGAGTGTTGAGAATGCAACAAGATGATGGATCTTAGTGGAAAGGAGTCGCCTTCACTAAGTGGGCCCACAGACAAATTATGGCGCAAAGTCTATTTTTAGACTATGTCTATTTTTAGACATATGGATCATGGTCTATGAGTTGCAGTATGCTATTTATGGATGATTGGTCATGTTGGGAAAAATAGATGGACTTCTATTTCTGGTTCATAGCAGGAGTGATCAAAGTCTATTTTTAGACTGCCAGGTTAAAAATAGAAAAGTCAAATATTATTGTCTCATAATAATATTTAGACTATAAAATTTATCTTATCCTCTTGGAGCACTTCAGTTTGAGCTACAGATGTGGCACATGCAGCTGCCAGAAGGAAATATTCTTTTCATATGAGTCAGTTGAGCTATTGCATGCATGACATCAGTTAGAACTCATGCATGTGAGTTCTGTGGAGTTGATGGAGTTGTGTGTAGTTTGACTTGGTTAAAATAGTTGTAATTAGTCTCGCTGCAAATAGACTAGTGATAAGTGATGTGAATTAATTGATTAAATTAATTCACTAATTATTAACTCATAATGCAATTGAAGAATACATCAGTTAACTCAGTGCATGTACAGTTCAGTGGAGACAGGTGTTAGAGGTTGAGATTGCTATCAGTTGTGACTATAGTTGTGCATGGTATCTTGCATAATCAAAGGATTGAGTATGCCCATGAGAATTGCACAGTATATGCCCAGTGAAATAGCCTGTGTTCACGTGATTTTCAGGGTGAGTGATTTTCACATGGTATTGTGTGCAATAGAGGCAGGCAAAGCAGTGGAGAAGATTTGAACCTGTGACTTGTTCGGATATGAGGTAGTTTTGTGTGTAACATGTGGAGATAGTGCTGGATAATTGAGAGGAGTATTATACTATGTATTGTTACATGTTATCAATCATTAATATATAGATAGTGTGGGGTTTTCAGTTGTAAGCTTTCCCCCGGTTACATACTGTGTTAATGTGTGCATGCTATTGATGTTTCATTGTTTTTGATGCTGCTAAATTGATGATCAACGTAGAGGAGGTTATGTATTATGCATGTATTCCACAATAGTGTATAATCGGGATAATCTCTGTTGAATATGTGTTTATTATTCAAAATTTCTACAGTTAGCTCATACCTCATCTTATCATCCTCAATCTGATGGGAAAACTAAGATAGTAAACAAATGTTTGGAAGGATATCTTCGTTGCTTTGTATTTGATAAACATACACAATGGGTCAAATGGTTGTCTCTGGCTAAATGGTGGTATAACACTTCCTTCCATACTGCAGCAAAAATGACCCCATTTATGGCACTTTATGGATATCACCCACCGTCCATCACATCATATTTAAGAGAAAATTCTAAGGTTCAAGCAGTGGAAGATCACATCGAGCATCAACAACAAGTTCTCCAAATCTTAAAGAATAACCTAACTTTGGCACAAAATAGAATGAAACAATAGGTATTTCAACATCACAACGAAAGAAGTTTTGATGTAGGTGACTGTGTATTTCTATGGCTACAACCATATAAACAAATGTCCCTCAAGCAAGCTAAGAAGGATAATAAATTATCACCAAAGTATTATGGTCCGTACAAGGTGTTGCAAAATATTGGTACTATGGCATACAAATTGGAGCTTCTTGCAGCTTCCTGAGTGCACCCAGTTTTCCATGTTTCATGCTTAAAGAAGGTTATTGGTGACAAGCTCCCAGTTCAAACAATATTTCCAGAACTTGACGAGGAAGGAAAAATCATATTGGAACCTGAAGCAGTCATAGAAACAAGAACTCGACAACTACGAAATCGATCAATTTCGGAGTATCTTGTAAAGTGGAAGAACTTACCCGCTAAAGATTCCACATGGGAGGATGAGAATTTTATACAAAATCATCCAGAACTACTCAAATGTTGAGGACAACACTTTTTTGAAGGAGAGGGGCATGTTAGGTCCCTATAATACTAGTGATTCCCCATTACTATTGTCATTGTAACCGTTATTGTTATTGTTGTGCCCCAATTGTCTCCATATTTTTATTATTGTGCCCCATAGAAGCCCATTATTATTATTGTTGTGCCATTATATTATTATTGTTATTTCGGCTTTGATTATATTGTGACCCCTTAGACTCCTATAGATAGAAAGGAGGTTTTTTCATTTGTATCATCCAAGAATAATTCATTTGTGTAATGTGAAGGAGGTTGCCCCCTCGAAGAGGCTGATTTCTAAGGCATTGATCTATCTTTTTGTGAGCTGGTTTGATAACATTGTATAATGTAAAAATAATTATTTTTGAGTCGAAAAGGTTATTTGTCACCCCCACACAAAGTCGGCCTACATTAGGGAAATTTGACTCAGCGGAAAGGCTATATAAAGGGAGACAATTCGACCAATTTGGATCATTCACTCAACAAGTTCGATCTTCAAGGAAGGGAGGCAGAAAAGAGAGCGAAGTAGCTAGAGAAGGACAAAATATGTTGGGAAGACCTAATTTGAGTTTCTTGGCCATCTATCTCTCACACGTGCAAATTTTATGGGAAACTTTTGGGGCTGAAAATATGTGTCTACTGTAGGTCGGAAATTCTGTTGCCAAGGGAAGAAGTTTTATTGTTGGGGGGTCAAAATTCTGGATTGAAGTTGTTGCTGGGGAGCTGTTAATTGGAGACTTTGACAGGGATCAAATATTACGGGAAATGTGTTGAGGCAAATTAATTACCTATCATTTAATTGTCAACCTAGGGGTTTCATAAAACTTGTGAAGCATGCATGCACTGTATATGCTAGAAATTAACTTCCAATTTAGATCAATCTAACTACGAAACCAAATAATGACAAACCAAATTCACCTATTCTAATTCAACAATAAATTCAAAAGAAATTATAATACATTGCGTGGAATTGAAATCTTAATCTATCACACTTGCAAGAATCGAAATCTTAATCTATCACACTTGCAGGAATTGAAATCTTAATCTACCAGACCATGAGCAAGAGTCCGTTAACGGAGGAGTTAACAAAGGAGGCATAGCAAGCCATGAGCAAGAGTCTATTAACGAAGGAGTTAACAAAGGAGGCATGTCAAAGCTATCGCTTATGCTTAAGAGTATTGCAGAATATCAAAGCAAGAGAGGCATATCGGAAAAGGTAGAAGCCATCAAGGTATGAAGGTATCAGAGGAGGTCTTTGAAAGACATTGCAAAGCCAAAGGAAGACATTGGAGCAAGAGGAGCCACATTGGAGGAGCATCGCATGTAATACATGGCCAAGAAGAACTGAGAGGAAGAAGCCATCAAAAGAGGATTTAACACATCAGAGGAGCAAAACAGAGCTATCAGAGGCATATCGGGAGTATCAGGAGCAATGTATGTCAAAGAAGAACTATCGGGGGTAATATATGCCAAAGAGCCAAAGAAGAGCGGAATACATATATATGTGGAAGAGTTAAAGGAGTAGAGTTTACATGTATATGCAATATACACTATTGGAGGCGGAGTTTACATGTATATCGATATACACTATCGGAGGTGGAGTTTACATGTATATCGATATACACTATCGGAGGCAGAAAAGATATATATATCAGAGTATAGAGGCGGAAAATATATATACATATATATATATCGACGATATTTTAATCGGCGAGTTCTATTATGAGCCACTACTCGAAACCCCTGACTGCGATATACATGTGCGGACCTGACGACATATATGCCTGAGTGTATAAACAGGTGAAGTCCGCTAAGTACTTCAAAGCGGGTTCTAAGTGTATTTCATATGTATCGTTATATTTGGGCTTTAAGCCTTGCCACATTAAAACTTGCAAGTTGCAACATATATATATACATATATATACATATATATATATATATATATATATATATATATATATATATATATATATATTAATTTTGATACGTTGCGGACCCACTGCAACATTATGAAATGCTTTATTGTATATCGCATCCGCCTATTGGACCTCGCAAAGTGCCGATTGCAATAAAGCACGCGGACCAGATTAAACACTACATTTTGGCTCAATGCTATATCTGCAGGAGAATCAACCAATACAGGACTTCCTGAAGCTGTGTCTGCCGATTGTGATTACACAGTGGACTCGATGCAATTACAGATGTGGGTGTAATGATTTTGAAGTCCTCCCTTAAGCATTTTTGTCGGTTTTTCCATATATTCATGTGTATTCCAAATAATTGTATTGCGCGGTATTTTTAGGCCAAAAGCCTATAATAATGGTTCCGATAGTTTAGTAGGCCTGAACGATGCCGATTGCGTTTGTGATGGTGATGTGGTAGGTGGGGCCTTCTTGTTGGCACTGTCTCTCCAATGAAATCTCTCCGTAAACAATAAAGTCCTATGTATGCATATTATTATTGAAAAAGGGCCTCTATCACAGTTTTAATATGCAATAGTTTTCTCTATGTATTTTAGTCCTCGCTATTGAATTAACATGTCCGTGAAGCATTGGTTAATTTGAATAGGCAGAGGAAACTACAATGACCGAGGAGGGAAGCCGAAGGATCAAGCGAGCGTAGAGGAAACTACAACGACCTAGGACGAAGTCGAAGAGCCAGCGGAAAGAGGAAACCGACGGTCAGAGACATCAGGAAGATACAAAAACAGAGAATAAGGAAAGTTGAAGTGTTGTTGAAAAGGATGGAAGAAACAGAGGTAGCTGTAGGGTCCAACAGAACAGAAAAGGGCTGAAGGACCAATAGGACAGGAGGATTCGAAGGGTGAACTTCTCTGCTAATCATGTTACCCTGTGAAAGAATTAATCAGGTACACAATGGAGTTTGTAAAACAATTCTAGGATGTAATAAATAAAGTTTTATCTGACATTGTTTGGAGGGAGAAGTAGTCATGCTGAAGCATTTACTGTGACAGTAAGAATAGATGCTTGAACAGAAAGTTGGTTCTTATGCAGAGCTTAGTTCAACTAATAATAGACTCACTAAAGCTGTGTGGAGACATTACTAGAGGTCATGAAGGTTATTAGAGACTCTGTGTGGACAATATGAATCGTTGTAAAGAATGCTTCATAAGAAGACTGGTTGTCATTGATGCTTTAGCATGGAGACTACAGTGAAGCTATAAACAGACAGAACTCAGAAAAGAAGAGTTCTGAGAGCAAAACATTACTATCAAACATTCCTTGACAAGATTGGGTCGGAACCCTTGGGGTTGGTGCCTCATAAGTAAAAAGGGTTGGAGTCCTTGGGGTTGATGCCTCAGAAGTAAGAAGGATTGGAGTCCTTGGGATTGGTGCCTCAGAAGTAGGAAGGATTGGTGTCTTTGGGACTGGTGTCTCAGGAACTGGAAAGATTGAAGTCCTTGGGATTTGGTGCTCCTAAGTTCAAGGTTGGTGCCTTGAAAAAAATAGAGTTGGTGCTCTGGAGGTTGGAACCTCACAAAAGTCCAAGTTGGTGCTTGGTAACTGATTTCTACCACTTATGTATTGTATCTATTTTATTGCAAAAATTATATTAATAAAATAATTTATACTTGTTGTTCATCTTGTGTTCTAAATATCAATGTTTTAAGTGGTAAAACAATAGTTGAAAAAGAAATACTGATTCACCCCCCTCTTAGTATTTCCAACAATGAAATCTAATCTAAGGGATCATGTATGCATTATCAAATCAGGATCCTATGAAATGAATAATCAAAACCACATGATATGAAATGAAAGCAAAAAAGTCATTCTTAACCTCTAGATATGAAAGAAAACAAAAATAATCACTCTTAACCTCTCACATAGGAAAATGTATGAAAGAAATCAATCTTAATTTATGAAAACAATAAATCTTAATCTATGGAAAACAATAAATCTCACACATTATAGGTGGCCAAATCCAAAAGCACGAGGGATGGAAAGTTGAGAGGCTCCAAATACAAGCATAACCAAATTAAAGTGAATGTCACTCATGAGCATGGTGCCAAATCCAAATTCTATATTCAAAACATGAGATTTTCCCCAACTTTTCACATGCCTTTCAAAGGAGAAGGCTCTCCTATTTATACAAAAACATAAGAAGCTACCTCATTAATGGAGGTGCATTATTCTCTCCCTAGATCCCTAGAAAATATCATAGAGTTACAGCTCAAATAGGTAATGATGAGACACATATCCTTTTTGACCTTTATCCAAATCTTCTTCCATATCTTGAAGATAATTCGAATTTGAGTATTGGAGGCCACATAAGGGGGCCTTGGAAGCTTCCAAATGACCTACACATGCCATGAAACTCAAGCCACTTTTAAGTATTAGCAAGTATATGTCATTTTTCTAAATTTTAACCATTTAATTCACTTATAATACTACAAATCATTAACTTTTGGAAAACACAAAGGTAACCCATATAATTATGAAAATGGGGGCTAATGAAAAGTTATATGGTCATGGAGTTGTGACATGTGAGTGAAATGGTGGTGATAAATGTGAAAGTGGATGATATTTTGAATACATTTTGGAGACTCTACATTCCCCCCAACTAACGTTATTGCATGTCCTCGTGCAATCTACTGTATTGCTTAATCATGATTTGCTTTTGAATGAGATTGGCTTATATCAATTTTCTTTAAACTTTGCATTTGTTAATTTCATTTCTTTTTGCAAAGTATTCCTTGTCATACATTGAATTGCAACATGTTTGGTTGGTTCTTGTGTTACAACCATATCTTAATTGGGAATGGTTCTTGTGTTTCAATACCTTGTTTCTTTTTGTTGCAACAAGATTCATTGTACATATTTAAGAATGGATCTTTAAGTCAGCCATATGATATGCTCATCATTTAGGCATTTATTTTCAAATCACATAACTTTTGAACCATAATTGATTAGGACAAGTATGTTAGGATGAAATGAAGTGAAATAGAATGAAGTGATATGAAGAGTGATCATAAATGGATGTCCCTTCCCACCAACTAAAGGTGTTTACGGTTTATTTTTTTCAAATGAGAAATGAAATATGGTGAAGTATTTTCCAAAAATTATAATTTTAGTATTCAAGGAATTCTATGATTAAAAGCTAGAAAAGAACATACCTTTACTTACCTAGGAAGTGGGCAAATTGTGCATATATAGAGAAGTTGTAGCTGCTGCTGGATCATGGAATATAATGTAGAATTTCATCTACTTCTTGGTTGCATAAATGGTGGATTAGGTGGTGAAAGTTTATTCTTTATTGTTGCTACTAAATCTGTTGTATCTGCTGCAAAATTTTGAAATGATATAGTCATTACCTGCTACAAAACCTGATGGTACAATTCTAGTCATGCGAATAAATGTGTTGTTGTCGAGCATGAAGAGAAGTCATTGGATTACTGGCCATTGATGAATGCCATTAACCAATGGGACGCAAACTCACCATTAATGTCAACGAGTGCCAAGGTACCTAGTACATCTTGTAAGGTGAGAATAGATGAGCTGATGTCAAGCCACTTGCAAGATCTAATGATCAAGGGACATTGATGTATTCCCATGATTGTCAGCGAGAGAACTCGTCATTGATGCATACAAGCCTCAAGGTACTAATAAGGACTCTAGCCCTGAACCTAGATAATGTGCTGATGTTGATAGGCCAAGACTTGTTAGAAGGGAGGCCTTAAGGAATGCTCCATCATCTAACGCGAGCATGAAATAATGATTTTGAAGAACTATAAATGAAAATTTTTTGCAGTGGATTCAAGGTTTATTTGAAAAAGTAGAAAGGGAAAATGGAATGAATCAGCTTTGTAGGGGAGTTGGATGGTTTTATCGCTGGGTTTAAAGTTTAGTGAAAGAGAGGCAGGAAAGCATAATGATTGTGAAGGAAAATGAATAGTGGATCAAGGTTTTACTTGAGAACATGAAAAGGAAATTGGAATGAAAATATTATTGACTGAAGAAGTGGAAATGCAATGAAGGTTTTATTTACTAAAAATGGAGGAATGCAATGGTGAGACTGGCATCTGAAAGCTCTCAAGTGTTGGATCTAATCTGACATCATATGCTCATGATTTGATGTTTCATCTTTGATGTTGCTTTGATCATGTTTTTGTGAAATAAATGTGGTCTTTGAGAGAGACACTGTTCGGTTATGGTCATCTATTCTTCCTCCTAGAACTTGCAAAAAAAATTAGTACTTCTTCTGCAATGGAATGTAAGATTATCAAAAGAGAGAGGTGATCAATTTCTCTATTAATGACATTTACACAAAAAACTGAGAATCGGTACTAATAAAACAAATTCACGAAAGAAAACCAAATGAAGTTTTACCTGTATCCAAACTAGTGCCTCAGGTTACCTGTTGTGTCTTGTCAGCAATTTATTCATTCTTTTTCTGTTTCAAACTCTGATGATAGCTTTCTCATTATGTATATCTCGTCGATATATTTCCAACGATGCTTGAATCATCAAAATCCAATGTCGTATGAGAAAGTTAGGTTGATTTGAAATTTGGGTGAAACAGTGAAGATTGTCATGAGGTTTCTCAGTTGCAGGATTGTGCCCTTCTTGCATCTAAAAATCTTGTCAATCTTCTTCGACTGAGTCATGACATAAAATTTTCCTATTTGTGATGTCGTTGGCTTCTGTACCTACAAGACTCAAAGAAACATGATCATATACAAATACTTTATGAAACGAAAACGCATGTCTACATGATTCAATCTTCCATCTACAAGATTATTTTTAAGGTATTTTGCAAAACAATAATCTTGTAGATGAAGCACCCTTATCATTCTTCTTCTTGATCCATTTTTAGTGTTGAAAAATGAGCTGGTAGATGGACGGTTACTGTGTAATAGTGATGTGGCAGTGGATGACATGGCAAATAGATGATGTGACATGTTAACTGATGATATGGCGATGAATGTGCAATATTGGCTAATGTTGTGCTGTCATGTGGTGGAAAAATTGTTGTTTAATTAATGTTGTGTCAAAATTGTAGAATAATTAACAAATTTCAATCCCCACAAAATTTGAACTCATGACCTCCATTATGAAATTTGAATGACTTACCAATAGATCACAAGTCACATTTATGACTTCAATGGAATTTTGGAAATTTTAATTATTCTAAAAATGAAAATTGAAACAACAACTTGACAAGTGGCCAATCTAAATCCAAGATTTTTAGGAAAATATGATTCCAAAATATTTGCCAATTCATTTTCATATTTTTTGAATTCATCCTTTCTAAAATTTTTAGGAAAATTGGATTCCAAACTATTTGCCAAATCATTTTTCATATCTTTTAAACTTATTATTGTTACCTAGAAAGTGAATTTTTAACCAATTTTTATTCTATAAAAGCTTGGGAAATGTTTATGATTTATTTATTTTATTCTTATAATTTTTTATAATTTTTTTTGTTGCAGGCTGTAAGCATAGAGAAAATATCATTTCTGAAAATTTCTGTAGTAATTTTTTTTTAATAATTAATAATTTTTTTGTTATTTAATTATTAATAATTATTATTATTTTTTAATTTATTGATTGGTTTTTTTTTCTCTGTAGCTTGGCAACGCTGTTGGGTGACCATGGCTCTGTCACTGAGCCATTGGATGGCCGTGGCTGCTGGCTGCATTTAATTGAAAACCGTTTTTCTTCATGCAACCTGGCAAATAAGGCTCCAGAGAACCCTGAAAATCTCTCAAATGGTTACAAATTTTGAGGAAATCTCTCGCGATAAACATAATTCACCCCGTTATGAGAAAAAACCATGTTTTATATTTTTAAGATTCATTCCCATGTGGTCACAAAATGCGTTTTAAAAATGACGTTTTTAACCTCTACATATTTGGCCTCTGTTCAGGTAATTGCGGAGTGAAATTCGTTTTTTTTTTTCAAAATCAGGAGAATGCATCATTATTTTGACATCTAGCTAGAGATCAAAAGTCAACGAGATTTAGATTAAATGTTTTATTTGCCGGTTTAAGGGAGGCAAAATCCTAAGCAATGAAAATAAAATAAAAAATTCCAAATTCAAGAACCCCTTGACTTTTTTTTCTTAATTGTTTTGTTTTATTTTAATTGGGTTTTGTTAATTGTTTGATTGGTTTAAATTTGTTTTATTTTCAATTTTGTCTTTGTGTTTTTATTTATTTAATATATATATATTATTTTTTTAATGTTTTATTATTTATTATTTTATTTTTTATTTTGTCAAATTATTAAAATGCAAGAAAATAAATACAATTTAAAAATTCTAAATTCTAAATAAAAATGCAATTAAGAACTTAAAAAAAATGCAATCAAGTTTGATTTTATTTTTCCTAATTTATCTACTTGAATTTTTTTTATTTTATTTTTAAGTATATGAATGTTTCCAATGGAGCCATGTGTGTAACAAAATGATAGATATACTCATATGCAAGTTTGAAATATATTCCTTGATACGTACCCATGTATGAGAGACCAACTGCCTTGATTGAGATGATGTTAGAAGATACTGAAGAATGAAATATTGGGATCCAATGACTGTCTTGAACCAAGATTCAGTATAATCTTGTCTTCCTTGACTTCCTTCTATCATGCCATGCAAGTCCTCACATATGTGATCTCCATTCATAGAATCTGGTGATAGGCATGCATGAAACTTTTCAATCTTAGGTTCCAACAACTGTTCTTTATCGACGGGCATCCATGATTCTCAGACCTTATCTGAATCTTCTTCTTCTGGTTGTTGTTCTTCAATGGCAGCTGGTGAATCATTTTGCAATACCTCAACATTGTAAGTGGATTGAGGTGTTTTATTGTTGGGGATTCGAAATGTTTGTGCAGGTAGTGGAGTGGGAATGGATCTTTGGGGTATTTGTGTGAGTGGTAATGGGAAAGGTTGAATTGAGATTAACTGAGGGTGAAACTGATGTTGTGGTGGAGGTGAATGGTATGGATAACATTGATATTGGTATTGAGGATAGTGAGGGAAAGATAGAGTATATGGTGGATTTTCTTTGTAAGGCTCTTCCCAACCCTGTTTCCAAGATTGGTTTTGAGATTGGGATTGAGATGGCCAAGGTTGCCAAGGCAAAGGTGTTTGCCAATTACTTTGAGATTGTTGTGCATAACCCTGAAATTGTGCACAAGGATATTGCATCATATTGGGTTGATGAGGCTGGCATGGTCCTCTTGGAGCTTGATTCACTCCATTATCCTTTTGGTAAACTACCTTTAACCCTGGTAATGATGGGCAATCTTTAGTAGCATGTGATCCTGCACAAATTTTACAAATTTTAATGTTATCAGGTGGACATTCATGCAAAGCAACATTTTCAACTTTTTGCTTTTTTTGCATTCTTAGCATCTTAATTTGTTCATTTAAATTACCAACAATGTTTAGCAAATTGTTAAGTTTAGTTTGACTTCCAATCCCGTTGTCAACTTACTTTTCCTTGTCGTAACTAGATCTTGAGGAGATCTTCCATACTTTTCTTTTCCTCTTGATATGTTCTTGCATAGTTCACAAATCTCTTGAAATGAAAATGGATAAACATCTCCTTTTCCCACAAGGTTAAGAAGATCAATCCATTCATCCTTTATAGCATTTAGTAGGAGAGTTTTTAATATGTCTGATCCTAAATTATGCATTTTATATCTTTTGATATTATAAATAAATCTCTCCACTAGGTCTTCTAGATTTTCATCCTCTTTTTGATTCATCTTAAAGAGTTTATTTATAAGGTCATGATGTTTGTAATGACTTTTATATTTTTCCAAAAATACTCTTTTCATATCATCCCATGTCCTTATAGAATTTGGTCCTAAATTCATGAACCATCTAAGAGCTTTATTCTGTTGAGAATGCAACAAGATGATGGAGCTTAGTGGAAAGAAGTCGCCTTCACTAAGTGGGCCCGTAGGGTATTTTTGGCGCAAAGTCTATTTTTAGACTATGTCTATTTTAGACATATGGATCATGGTCTATGGGTTGCAGGATGCAGTTTATGGATGATTGGTCATGTTGGGAAAAATAGATGGACTTCTATTTTTGGTTCACAGTGGAGTGATCAAAGTCTATTTTTAGACTGCCAGGCTAAAAATAGAAAAGTCAAATATTATTGTCTCATAATAATATTTAGACTATAAACATTATCTTATCCTCTTGGAGCACTTCAGTTTGAGCTACAGATGTGGCACATGCAGTTGTCAGAAGGAAATACACTTTTCTTGTGGGTCAGTTGAGCTATTGCATGCAGGACATCAGTTAGAACTCATGCGTGTGAGTTCTGTGGAGTTTGATGTGGAGTTGATGGAGTTGTGTTCAATTTGACTTGGTTAAACTAGTTGTAATTAGTCTAATTGCAAATAGACTAGTGATGAGTGATGTGAATTAATTGATTAAATTAATTCACTAATTATTAACTCATAATGCAACTGAAGAATACATCAGTTAACTCAGTGCATGTACAGTTCAATGGAGACAGGTGTTAGAGGTTGAGATTGCTATCAGTTGTGACTATAGTTGTGCATGAGATCTTGCACAATCAATGGATTGAGTATGCCCATGAGGATTGATCAGTATATGCCCAGTGAAATAGCCTGTGCTCACGTGATTTTCGGTGTGAGTGATTTTCACTTGGTATTGTGCAATAGAGGCAGGCAAAGCAGTGGAGAATATTTGAACCTGTGACTTGTTCGGATCTGAGCTAGTTTTGTGTGTAACAGGTGGAGATAGTATTGAGTACTTGTGAGGAGTATTGTACTATGTATTGTTACATGTTCTCAATCATTAATATATAGATAGTGTGGGGTTTTCAGCTGTAAGCTTTCCCCGGGTTACATACTGTGTTAACGTGTGCATGCAATTTATGTTTCATTGTTTTTGATGCTGCTAAATTGATGATCAACGTAGAGGAGGTTATGTATTATGCATGTATTCCGCAATAGTGTATAATCGAGATAATCTCTGTGAATAAGTTCTTATTATTCAAAATTTCTACATATTCTTCAATGTTGTTGGAAACAAATTCAATTTTTGAATGTGTAATGAGTAGCCCTAAGATATACAAATGATTTCAAATTCAAAAAGAAAAGTTTTCGGGTCTTCTGATCTCATACCTTCGAAGTTAGGAAGTACGGATGGAGGGATGTTCTTCATTTGAACATTGACATCAGTTTCTTGAATGAGAAATCCACAAGGATCTCCATCCATTTCTTCATCCTCCTTTGTCATCTCTTCTACCTACAAAAATAAGAATTCATGATGTGGATGTGTGGGTCTTATTGCACCACGTGATATAGTGGGGGTGGTAGGTGATTCAAGGTTTTTTTTTTTTTTTTTTTTTAATGATATGCAACTAAATGATTTATGCATCTACATGCTTTAATCATGCATCTAGAAAAAACTAAAAAATGAATTCTAGACTGAAAGCTAGTTCCTATACACACTTCCCCGGCAACGATGCCAAATTCACCTATTCTAATTCAACAATAAATTCAAAAGAAATTATAGTACAGTGCGTGGAATTGAAATTTTAATCTATCACACTTGCAAGAATTGAAATATTAATCTATCACACTTGCAGAAATTGAAATCTTGATCTACCACACTTTTAGAAATGGAATTGCATGAAATGAAATCTACTCTAAGGGATCATGTGTGCATTATCAAATCAGGATCCTATGAAATGAGTAATCAAAACCACATGATATGAAATGAAAGTAAAACAAATCATTCTTAACCTCTAGATATGAAATAAAGTAAAAACAATCACTCTTAACCTCTCACACAGGAAAATGTATGAAAGAAATCAATCTTAATATATGAAAAACAATAAATCTTAATATATGAAAAACAATAAATCTCACACATTATAGGTGGCCAAATCCAAAAGCATGAGGGATGGAAAGTTGAGAGGCTTTAAATACAAGCATAACCAAATCAAAGTGAACATCGCTCATGAGCATGGTGCCAAATCCAAATTCTATATTCAAAACATGAGCATTTCCCCAACTTTTCACATGCCTTTCAAAGGATAAGGCTCTTATTTATGCAAAAGCATAAGAAGCTACCTCATTAATGGAGGTCCATTATTCTCTCCCTAGATCCCTAGAAAATCTCATAGAGTTACAACTCAAATAGGTAATGATGAGACACATATGCTCTTTGAACTTTATCCAAATCTTCTTCCATATCATGAAGATAATTCGAATTTGAGTATTGGAGTGTTGAAATATGGAAACAAGAATATTCCAATTTAATTTGTCCTTGAATTAAATTGTGAATTAAAATCGAATTTAGTCTTAATAACTACTTGGAAATAATTAATTAATTAATTTTAAATTAATTAGTTAGAGAAATTCAAGTTAGAAGTTTTTCTAAAGTCTTGCAAGAGTTATCCCTTAAATTAAGGAGATAAGATTGAGTTATATTTGAGTTGTAATTAGTTAACTTAGTTTACCAAGTTAAGTCTAGTTAAATTAGTTCCAAACTGTTTGAGGAACTAATAGTGAGTTAACAGTCAGTTGATGCATGCATGCACTCAACTAATGCTACTCCAATTAACTGAAGATTCTCTCATCAGAAACTCATGCATGTCTATTCTGAGAAATATCTAGTTGAGATTAAAGTCAAGGACAATGTACTATCAGTTGCATGTGTTTTCTTATAAAGAAAACTCATACATGCAGTCAAGGAATCATCCTTGAAGATTTCACAGTTTTGGAGGAGATCATCCACTAGGTAGAAGAGGTTTTCCACTTGGCGAGGTGAAGATCATCCACAAGGAACAACACAAGGAAATAGGAGCTTGGAGGGCAAAGAGGAAGGCTGGAGAGAAGCCAAGATTTCCTGTGAGCATTTGTGAGGATTGTACTGAGAGCTGGCTAGCTGTGAGAGTTAAGGCTTTGTATAATTCCTATGTATTTCCACCATGTATGATAATACAATAGTGTGGGGTTTTTAGCTGAGGCTTTCCCCATAGTATTTTCATGTGTATTGTGCATTGATTCTTCTTCTTCTAGTTATATTGTTCAGTTCGATCTTTAAGCTTCTGCAAATTGATAGTAGAAGTAGGTTATAGTATTATGCTTTGATTTATATTGCATTATCGGTTTAACCTACATCAGATTTTCTACATGGTATCAGCACTGGATTTGTAGAAATTTTCTACATGGTATTAGAGCTGTGAACAGTATATTGAGAAGAGCATTCAAAGTTTGAAGTTCGGGGTTGCAGGTGAAAATCGAATTCATTTCATACTTCAAGGTTGGCCAATGGAATTCTATGGCTTGAGACTCGAGTATGCCTTGGAAGGTAGCTCGAATTACATAGCATGGAAAGATAGAATGGAGGTTGTATTAGAAGACAATGGCTTGAAGGAATTCATTGATCAAGTGATCTAATATGATCATATATTAAATACTCATGTAGAGTTGATTAGCCATTAGTGAATTGATTGAAAACTGAAAGCACAGAAAACGAGGAAAACCGCTGGAGCAGAACACTTTGCGACAGTTGATAAACCATAAGAAAGATGCAAAACTGAAATGAAAACAACAAAAACACAAATATACTAGATAGCGATATTGATTACGGAGTTCGTCCCTGATGGACTACATCTCCCGGTCCACTTTCAAGATGGGCAACTGTTTTATTAGGAATGAGAAGGAGAAGTGGATTACACAATGATTTAGTTAGACTGAACTTGCACACGAGAAATTATGACCTCTACCATCAGATAACTTTCTGAACCATCTTTCCAATGCTGCTTATGGTTTCCAAATCCGTCTCCCGATGTTACCGAAAGTCAGAAAACAAAATCCGCCTCTAACCTCCAGAACTTGCCTACAAAAGCTGAAAACTCTCCCTTCTGTTCTTCAATGAACAATTCACCTTAAAAAGGCCTGCAAATGCATAATAACCATCTCTGACTGATTTAGCGTGTATAAGCTGACTTGTAGGTTTGATTAGGTTTGATTTGGCCACCTTAGGTCATTGAATTAATTAAAATCAATTTCAAACCATAAAAAAACCCAAAATACTTTATAAAACCACGAAAACTGCTAACGGTCTTCCTAACCGCGCGGAGGAGAAATCGTTGTATGTGAATGCCACATAATCGCATGGTTAATTAGCCGGCGGTTCCGGTTGGCGGTAACGGTGACAGTGGTGGTCACATGTATGGTGGTTCTGACGTGGCTACAGTCTGTGGTTACCTCTAACCTCGATGGCTTTTCAACGTGTGATCACATACTCACAGTTACAGTGATGGTTCTGGTTAACAGTGGTGGTGACCCTCACCTGCGCGGCTTACCTCCGACAGCTTTCACATGACATGGCTCTAACACTGTTTTGCTTAGCGGTCAAGGCAACTGACTGTAACTCTAGTGGCTTACCTCCACAGTGCTCACATGGCACACAGTCCCGCTACGGTTAAGTCCCGCGGTTAGGGATTGTGTTATGATTTTATTTGTATTTATATAATGTTTTGTATTTTTTTAACATTACGAATTGGCCGAGAGCATAACATAGGTTTAGGTTTGAACATTTGGGTTAGTTTTGATGGATTTTAATGTAGTTTAATACATTGGTATGGTTTTGAATGTAGGATTAGGGCTTTTAGGAATGGATTTGTAATGAAATAGGTTTTTGAATGGAGTTTGACTCCATTAGGGTTTAGGTAAGGATTAATGTATTTGAATACATAATGGTAGGCATTTAGGTTTACCATAGGTTTAAACATGGATGTGTAGCATAGGATTTGAACATTGTTTAGAAATAGGTTAGAGTGCTTTAAGATTCTTAGGGTAACAAAGATAAATAGGGTAGCTTAGGAGTTAGGGTTTAGGTCTAGGCTTAGGTTTAGAGTTTTGTTTAATTTTCAAGACCCATGTCGAATCTACACAGTGACATCAGCGAAACTGAAGCCTTTACTAGACGATCAACCCTGGTACCTCCTTGTGGTCTCCCTGCGACATTCATCAACATTGCACGATGACGACCATCACATCTTCGAAACTGACATTGGTGACGATGAAAGACTATGCCGTCAATCATGTAATTTAACTCGAATCCATTTACACAATCAACCATATCAACCATAAATCCTGCACAGTCTAACGACAGAACACATGTCGTCAACCAAACTCTGGCGGAACTGTCGATGACATAAGTCAACATCCAGGTACAACATCACATCAACTTAACGCACGAAACCATAACATTACATGAACACCTGATCATAATCAACATTGTCAATCTGTCGACACTGAACTAAAATGACGGTGATACTGAACGACACTTGTGCATTTGGATCGATGGATCCTCCGGATCATTCCTCTCCACTTGAAAGCTTTTGGACCACAAAAGTATGACTAATGAAATAGTCAATGAGGGTAGAACTCCCTCTCTTTCCACATTGACCTGATGATGTACCAACACATTTGATCAATCATCTGCATGCGATGACCTTGATGATGCTGACCATGATACATTTTGATTCAGTGACCTGTTTCTTCCATCCACAATATGGCTAACTTGCGACGATGGGCAAACAACCTGTTATCAACATGGAAATTGTACTCTTTCCATGAAGAATCATGAGTTAGTGATTCAAAATCATCTTTGAAAACAATATTTGTAGAACTTTGTTCAATACATCTGATGGGTATTAACAATCTACTTTCCGGAATAATTGAAATATTCAAAGACTCCTTTGATTTTGACTTCATATCAATTACTTGACTTGATTTACTTTCCTGTTGACTGATTACTAAGTGAACTTGCTGCATAGAACTCATCCAGCTGTGATGTAATGAATGCTGCAACTTAGTTTGATTATGAAAGTATCTAAGTAATTGTTGATTTACTTGAATCACTATGTCTATTAACTGATATTTCCATTGACTAACAATTTCAGTTAATGCAATAGTTTTCAAAACCTTAGTAAGGAAACTTTAGATCTTCTTTCGAAAATGATTTGTCATGAAAACTTATAGACTTCCTCTCCTCCTGAAGAGAGGTTTCATTACTTTTAAAAGAATGAAATGATGATGCGATACTAAATAAATGTGACACTAACTTACCCAAATACTGATTTGCACCCCTGAAACTGAAAATAAACATACCATCTGAAACAAGTCTCTGATTAGACTCACATGTACCATTCCCTGCAATACACTGCTAATGATGATAGTTTTTGTAATTCAATTGAATGAATGAATTGAGATTCATTCTATCTTTAAGAAGATGTTCATAGGACATTAAATGTATCTCATGTTACTATTCCTATTTATGAATAAGACTTCTTGGAAAAGAATTAACCACCTTAACCAATTGATCTATAAACTGAATCTCACATCTCGAACAATCAACCTGATGTTGTTCCTTAATAACCATGAGTACATATTCACTTGAACTTATAAACTTCTTAACTTGATTTGAAACAATTAAATCCAAGTTTGATTTGACTTTATGTGCCCTAAAAATAAATTCAACCCCTTCTTTCTTTAGGTGATATTTATGTTCTCTTCTGTAAAAGACTACATCTCTATCATAAAGATAAGGACTCTCTAAGACCACTCCACAAATGTCTACTTGGACCACATCTAATTCCACTTCATCAATTTACTTAGATGTAATTGAAAATTTTAATCGACACTACTTCGTGACATGTATCTGAGTTGATTTATTAATCCAACCTATTGGGTATGGACTCGGATGATTCTGTGTTTCCAATCCCAATTGATTAACTATATGTTCAGATATTAAATTTTCTTGCGACCCACTGTCAAACATTGTTTCAGTCTTTCTATGCTTAGAAGTTATCCTTATGTGGAAGATTTCAACTTGTTTATCCTCATGTGAAGGATTTATGTTTGAAGAAGATACATTAGATTTTGAACTTGAACCAGTATCAAAAGTTTTACCTGTCGTAACCATGGCGGTTATTTTTTGTTCATCACCTGAATATGAACCTAGGTCTTGCTGGATTGTTGCTATGGCCTTCTTTTCATCCTTCGCCTTAAGGAACTTTTTGGGCTTAACTTCTGGATGAAGTTTCCAGCACTTCGATTCATCATGACCGATTCTCTGGCAATGAGAATAGGTAGGTCTTTCCTTCTGTATGACTACTGATTTCTTTCTCTTCGAACTGTTCCCCTTACTGTTTCTCGAATCTTTGTTTTCCATCTCTTTGGATGTCTGAGATGAAAGCTTGAATGGTCTGCCACCTGATTCAATATGTATGGCCTGAACATACACCTTGTCAAAATCATGAGGATTAAACATTAATAAAGTATGCTGCAAATATGAATGTAAACTGCTGATGTATTTTAACAAAGTTTCACGTGTATCCAATGAAATAAAAAGCGCCAATGGTTTCTTCCTGAACTCCTGAGTAAACTCTTGAACACTCTGCCCTTTACCTTGCCTCAGATGCTGCCAATAAATAACAGCTTGCTGCATGTATCCTAAAGGATAGAATTGTTTCCTAAGAGCTTTCAAAAACTTAGACCATGAAGAGATAACTTTTCCTATTTGCTTTACATCTGACTGAGTTTTGCTTTTCCACCAGATTAAAGCTATTCCCCCATTCTAAGTGTAGCTAACTTAATTTTAGTTTTATCTTTAGAAATGTTCTAAATGTGACAATACACTTCTAACTACTTTATCCAATTATCTAACTTTTCAGGATTCATTTCACCATCATAAACATGTAACTCAAATTTAACATCAAGTTTCAAAAGAGATGATTTCTTAGGTTTCTTATCCGTTTCAGATGCTGCACTGGAAGAAGAAGAAGAAGAAGAGGATGATGGAGATGATGGAGGTGAAGGAGGTTTATCATTCTTCCCTTTACCTTTTTCCTTCTTCGATGCCTTCGAAGAAGAAGCTACATCTCTCGCCTTCTTATCTTCGTACAATTATCCCAACATCTGCTGCATATTTAAGAATACCTGCTGAAATTATTCCTCACTCATATTAGTCTCAGTGTTTCCACCTGCATCAGGTCTTGAAATGGTCGATTTCCGAATGAATCGTCACTTTCCAATCTCTGGATTGATCTGCTCAAGGATTCCTTCTCCTCGCTACGACTTTGACCTGGTTAACATTCAATGGTAACTCTACAAATGAAAACCTACTCTGATACCAAATTATATCATCTGATATGATCATATATTAAATACTGATGTAGAGTTGATTAGCCATTAGTGAATTGACTGAAAACCGAAAGCACGGAAAATGAGGAAAACTGCTGGAGCAGAACACTTTACGACAACTAATAAACCATAAGAAAGATGAAAAACTGAAATGAAAACAACGAAAACACAGATATACCAAATAGCGATATTGATTACGGAGTTCGTCCCTGATGGAATACGTCTCTAGGTCCGCTTTCAAGATGGGCGACCGTTTTATTAGGAATGAGAAGGAGAAGTGGATTACACAATGATTTAGTCAGACTGAACTTTCACACAGGAAATTCTGACCTCTATCACCAGATATCTCTCTGAACTAGCTTTCCAACGCCACTTACAGTTTCCAAATCTGACTCCCGAATGTCAGAAAATAAAATCCGCCTCTAATCTCCAGAACCTGTATACAAAAGCTGAAAACTCTCCCTTCTGTTCTTCAATGAACAATTCACCTTAAAAATCCCTACAAATGCATAATAACCATATTTGACTGATTTAGCATGTATAAGTTGACTTGTAGGTTTGATTAGGTTTGATTTTGCCACCTTAGGTCATTGAATTAATTAAAATCAATTTCAAACCATAAAAAAACCCAAAATACTTTATAAAACCACGAAAACTGCTAACAGTCTTCCTAACCACACAGAGGAGAAACCGTTGTATGTGAACACCGCATAATCCCGCGGTTAAGTAGCCGGTGGTTCTGGTTGGTGGTAACGGGGACAGTGGTGGTCACACGTATGGCGGTTCCGATGCTGCTACAGTCTGCGGTTACCTCTAACCTCGGCGTCTTTTCAACGTGCGATCACATACTCACAGTTACAGTGACGGTTCCGGTTAACGGTGGCGGTGACCCTTACTTGCGCGGCTTACCTCCGACAATGTTCACATGACATGGCTCCGACACGGTTTTTCTCAGCGGTCAAGGCAGCTGACTGTAACTCCGACGGCTTACCTCCACAGTGCTCACATGGCACACGGTCCCGCTACGGTTAAGTCCCGTGGTTAGGGACTGTGTTATGATTTTATTTGTATTTATATAATTTTTTGTATTGTTTTAACATTACAAATCGTCCGAGAGCATAACATAGGTTAGGTGTGAACATTAGGGTTAGGTTTGATGGATTTTAATGTAGTTTAATACATTGGTATGGTTTTGAATGTAGGATTAGGGCTTTTAGGAATGGATTTGTAATGCAATAGGTTTTTGAATGGAGTTTGATGCCATTAGGACTTAGATAAGGATTAATGTATTTGAATACATAATGGTAGGCATTTAGGTTTAGCATAGGTTTAAACATGGATGTGTAGCATAGGATTTGAACATGGTTTAGAAATAGGTTAGAGTGCTTTAGGATTCTTAGGGTAACAAAGATAAATAGGATAACTTAGGAGTTAGGGTTTAGTTCTAGGCTTAGGTTTAGAGTTTCGTTTAACTTTCAAGACCCATGTTGACTCTACATAGCGACATCGGAAAAACTAAAGCCTTTATCGGACGATCAACCTTGGTACCTCCTTGTGGTCTCCGTGTGACATTTGTCAACATTGCACGACGATGACCATCGCATCTTCGAAAGTGACACTGGTGAGAACGACAAAACTATGTCGTCGACCAGGTACTTTAACTTGAATCCATTTACACAATCAACGATATCAACCATAAATCCTACAAAGTCGAATGACAAAACACATGTCATCGATAAAACTTTGGCGGAAATGTCGATGACATAAGTCGACAGCTAGGTACAACATCACATCAACTGAACGCCATGAAACAATAACATTACCTGAACAACCTGATCATAATCAACACTGTCAATCTGTCGACACTGAACTGAACTGACGACGACACTAAACGACACTTGTGCATTTGGATCGATGGATCCTTCGGATCATCAAGAAATCCTAAAGCCAGCTTCAACTGATGCACAAGAGTTGGCTGAGTGGAAGAAGTGTGTGGAGAAGGTGAGACAGATCATCCTTGAGGGAGTTCGAGACCATATTGTCTCGAGTCTCCATGGGAAGGATACTCCATTTTCACTGTGGAAGACATTGAAGGACCTCTGCCAGAAAAATAGCGACCAGAGGAAATTGGTGCTCAAGGATAAGCTTTGAAGAATCAATATGGAGAAGGGCGATACGATTTCCACATATCTGAACAAGCTCACCACCTGTAGAGATGAGCTTGGCAGTATGGGAATAACTACTGCCGATGATGATATGGTTAGCCTCGCTCTCCTTGGCATTCCAAAGAGTTGGAATAGCTACCAGGACTCTATGAATAGAATGGAGAAACTGCTAGATTGGGAACATCTGTGGTCAGATCTTATGCAAGAGGAGATCAGGAGGAGCACATGAGATGGTTCTTCATACAAAAATGATGATGAAGAAAATCTGGCCTTAGCAAGTAAGGCAAGGAAAGGGAAGGGGAAGGCTTCCCATTCCAAATCGAATTCTTCTCATGGAGGGAAGAAGGTTGACATGTATAAAGTAAGATGCTTTAATTTTCACAAGATGGGACATTATGCGACTAATTTCCCATCGAAGAAGTCCAAGAAGGGATCCTCGGAAGGATCGAAAGGTGAGGCATTAGCCTCTTAGTTCGAAATGGACTTTACCCTCATCTTATGCGTGGTGTCATCGATGATGGGTCATGTCTGGTATCTTGACAGTGGAGCCTCATTCCACATGACCGGTGATAAAAATTTATTCAGTGCCTTGGAGGAGAAAGACCTCAAGATGCGCATAAATATGGGTGATGACGGAAGGTATAGTGTTTCAAGAGTGGGTACGATTTCTTTTCAGAGGGAGCGTGGAGCTCCTCTCACCTTGACAGATGTGATGTATGTGCCTGGACTGAAGAAGAACTTGGTATCAGTCGCGATGTTGGAGGAAAATGGCTACGATGTTGTCTTCAGTAAAGGAAAGGTGTTCCTAAGACACATAGGCACGGGTCAGACCGAGAGGATAGGGATTCGGGTGAAGAATCTCTATAAACTAGAGGTAGATGATTATGCAACATTGAGTACGAAAGCAGAATTGGTGCAAAGCCAAGACATTGGTGAGTTGTGGCACAGGCAATTGTGCCATTTGCATCATGGGGCTTTAAAGATAATGCATCAGATATCTACAGGACTTCCCAAAGGTAAACTTGAGCAATTTGACACATGAAAAGGTTGTACCTTGAGAAAGTACATGAAGCCTTCCTTTCATGATTGAGACGGTCGAGTTGATGCTATCTTAGAGCGAGTTCATACTGATTTGTGTGGACCACTCTCGATGACATCCACAACGAAGAAAAGGTATTATGTGATTTTTATTGATGACTATTCTCGTAAATGCTGGATTTATTTCATGCAGAAGAAGGACCAAACCTTCACAAAGTTTTGTGAGTTCAAAGCTTTGGTCGAGAAAGAGTCAGGGAAGAATATCAAGGCCTTGAGAAGTGAAAACGATGGAGAATATGTCTCTCAAGAGTTTAAGGACTTCTATGCAGTGGAAGGAATTAAACGAGAGTTGAAGGCACCTCATAACCCACAGCAGAATGGGGTGGCCAAGAGGAAGAATAGAACTATTGTAGGGGCAGCATGGGCAATGCTGCATGACCAAGGCCTACCACTTCACTTGTGGGCTGAGTCATGCAACACAATAATATATTTGTAGAATAGAAGCCCGCATCACATACTTGGGATGAAGACACCAGAGGAAGCCTTCTTTGGTAAGAGACAAAATGTGGGTCACTTCAGGATCTTTGGCTCATCAGTATATTGCCGTGGGACAAAGGATGCATGGAAGAAGCTTGAGTCGACAGTAGAGTTGGGGATATTTGTGGGGTACATTGATACACCTCACAACTATTGGGTGTACTTGCCTACTAGTCAGAGGACAATGGTTCACAGAGATCTCAAGTTTGATGAGCAGAAGGCCTCGCGAGTTTCCCTTGAGAGGGAGCTCCAACTACAGGCTATGGAGGAACTGTTGGTTCCTAAGGAGGAGGAGCCTCAGACTGATGTGGAACAACCACATGCAGAGGTTCCAGGAGTGGAGACATCCACTCGAGCAGAGTTTTCCAGAGATGGATGGAAGCGCACAAGAGAAGTTGACAAATTGTTGAAGGATGCGAAAGAGAATGTGGGAGCACCATATTCTCAACGCAGACAGAGGAGGTCACCTGAGAGGTACACTGGATACATGTCCCTTGTTGGGGAATGTGTTGAGACTGAGCCATCTTCCTTTGAGGAAGCAGTGCAGCAACCGATTTGGGTTGATGCTATGGTGGAGGAGTATGACTGCATAGTTTGTAATAGTGTTTGGGACGTTGTTCCGAGATCAGAGAACAAGTCAGTTGTGAGTTCTCGTTGGCTTTACAAGGTAAAGCAAGCTGCTGATGATAATGTGGAGAAGCATAAGGCAAGATTTGTTGCCTACGTTTTTTCACAGGTCGAGGAGGTTCATGTTGCTCCAGTATATATTTCAACAGAGGAGCAAGATGCTGACATTTTGACAAAGGCATTGTCAAAGTGTAAATTTGAGTTCCATAGAGACAAGATCAGGGTGGTAGATAATCCCTTTCTTGTTGAGAGGGAGTGTTGAAATATGGAAACAAGAATATTCCAATTTAATTTGTCCTTGAATTAAATTATTGTTTTGAGGCTTCCACGATCATTGCTTTGTGTGTAGTCTTCTTCTGGAGTTCTCGCATCCATGATTGTTTGCATCGATGTTTCGAGCCATCCACCATGGCTCATCATCAGGAATTAGTGAATTAAAATCGAATTTAGTCTTAACATGGAACTAATTAATTAATTTATTTTAAATTAATTAGTTGGAGAAATTCAAGTTAGAAGTCTTTTTGAAGTCATGCAAGTGTTATCCCTTAAATTAAGTAGATAAGATTGAGTTATATCTGAGTTGTAATTAGTTAACTCAGTTTACTGAGTTAATTCCAGTTAAATTAGTTCCAAATTGTTTGAGGAACTAATAGTGAGTTAACAGTCAGTTGATGCATGCATGCACTCAACTAATGCTACTTCTGTTAACTAAAGATTCTCTCATCAGAAACTCATGCATGTCTATTATGAGAAAGACCCAGTTGAGATTAAAGTCAAGGACAATGTACTATCAGTTGCATGTTTTTTCTTATAAATAAAACTCATGCATGCAGTCAAGGAATCATCCTTGAAGATTGCGCAGTTTTTGAGGAGATCATCCACTAGGTAGAAGAGGTTTTCCACTTGGTGAGGTGAAGATAATCTGTAAGGAACAATGCAAGGAAATAGGAGCTTGGAGGGCAGATAGGAAGGCTGGAGAGAAGCCAAGATTGCCTGTGAGCATCTGTGAGGATTTTACTGAGAGCTAGCTAGCTGTGAGAGCTAAGGCTTTGTATAATTCCTATGTATTTCCACCGTGTATGATAATACAATTGTGTGGGGTTTTTAGCTGAGGCTTTCCCCAAAGTATTTTCATGTGTATTGTGCATTGGTTCTTCTTATTCTGGTTATATTTCTCAACTTGATCTTTAAGCTTTCGCAAATTAATAGTAGAAGTAGGTTATAGTATTCTGCTTTAATTTATATTGCATTATCAGGTTAACCTACATCAGATTTTCTACATGGAGGCCACATAAGGGTGCCTTCGAAGCTTCCAAATGACTGACACATGTCATGAAACTCAAGCCACTTTTAAGTATTAGCAGGTATATTTCATTTTTCTAAATTTTAACCATTTAATTCACTTATAATACTAGAAATCATTAGCTTTTGAAAAACACAAAGGTACCCCATATAATTATGAAAATGGAGGCTAATGAAAGGTTATACGGTCATGGAGTTGTGACATGTGAGTGAAATGGTGGTGATAAAGGTGAAAGTGGATGATATTTTGAATACATTTTGGAGACTCTACAAAGAGATGACTTGGTGATTGGAGGAGGTATTTGTCTAGGTCATAGAAGTCTTATAGAGTCTCATCTTTATTTGAATCTACTAAAGGAAGAGTTTGCTTGGGTTTTCCCCTTGTAAGGGGTTTTCCCTGGCTGAGCGCATATATCTTGCGTCTCGTGTTCTTGTGGTGTTCATATACAAATAATTTGGTAATTGCTTGATGAAAGATAAACCAATAAAGAAGTAAAATAAGCCAACATAATTCACAAGTAATTATCAAGAAATAGGAATCAAACCCTAATTTCTATAAGCATTGATTTCCCAGCATGGAATCAGAGCTAGGGTTGAATAAGGCTGAAGATCACTTTGTTGGCTTGATGAAAAAGGTAACTCCCTCTATGGAAAATTACTTGAATATGGGATTCAATATCATAAGAATTGCAAGAAGTTGGATTGGAAGGATCATCTACAATCTATCTAGGAGAGTCAAGAGTGAAGGATTCTTGGCTGCACTTACAGGTACTCTTGATGATGACAACATATGGATCATTTATAGTGGAGCATCAAGACATATGACCGGAGAAAGTGGACAACTTAATAATTTATCAAGGCAACCATCAACACATGAAGTAGAGCTAGGAGACAACAACAATTATGTAGTCAAGGGCCTTATATCTACATCCCTATAGTCGGAAAGTGGACCAAAGCTACACGTCAACAACATACTCTATTTCCTAGGTTTGAAAAAGAATTTACTTTAAATTTCTTGTTTAGAAGATAAAGGAGATAGGTTTGCCTTTGTAGATGGTAAAGTTTTGGTTTGGGAAAAATATTCAAGTATTGAATAGGAAAAAATTATTGGAGTTTGTGAAGGAAAGATATACAAGGTTATAACACCATCTCTTCAAGCCCTAATTCACATGGAGACCAATACTATCAAACTATGGCATATAAGATATGAGCATATTCATTAAAAGATAATACCATCACTTGGTCAAATGGTAAAGGGTGTCCCCAACATCAAAAGAATTCGTGAAGTATTATGTAAGGGATGTGCTTTAGAAAAGAATACAAGGAAACCTTTTACTAGTAGTGATACAAGATCTAAAGAGATATTATACCTTATTCATTCCGATGTGTGTGGGCCAATGTCTAACAAATCTCTTGGAGGACATATTTATTATGTAACCTTCATTGATGATCATTATAGAAAGACATGGATCTATGTTTTTAACACAAAGAACAAAGTATTTGAAATGTTCAAGGAATTTAGATCCTAAGTGGAGACCTTAAAGAAAGACAAAGACTCTGAGATCCAACAATGGAGGGGAATAAAATTCAAAATAATTAATTTCATATTGTAAAGAAGCAGGGATTAAGAAGGAGGCTCACAATTTTACCAAAAGATAAGTATCTTGATCCTTGCTTCCTCTTTTATATTTAGTTTCCCTCTCATATCAAGATTTGTTTGTATGATATGCTAATAACCTTTTCTTTGCATTTTCCTTGGTAGGAAAGATTGACAAATACACAAATATTATGGAGAAGACTTAAAAATGATAGAATTGAAGCATGGAAGAAGTTATGTTGCAAAGGAAACCTTTCAAGGATTGATATCATACAAGGTTTGTTAAATAACAACTCAAGGTATGTCTTAAACTACAAGTTTTGTTACAAGGTTCTCTTCATAGAAAATATATGCTCATTCTTTTTTTGAAATTTGCTTTACATTAATGGCATCGTTATGTCTAGGATTTTGAATCTTAAATATTATTGTTAGGGTGATTAATCATTTATATTGAATCTAACCTCATTATACTATCATTTGATCATTCTTATGAAACCCTAAACTTTAGAATTCACTGTAAAGCACTAGCCTTTTGGTGCTTAGGGTGTGTTACCGATAATGTTGAAACCCTAGTCCTCTTATGGTTTTTGATGAAATCTAGAACCTATGATGAAAACTCTGTTATTTTGATGTTTAAGGTTTTGATAGTGTTTTAGCAAAGACCCTAGTATTTTAGGGATTGCTGTTATTATCCAATTTTTAAACCAAAACCCTAGATATTTAAGATTTTGATAAGTTAGGGTTTGTTATAGCATCATTAACCACTACTGTATACCTGATGCTCTTTTATGGCCCTGGGTAGTCTGGCTTTTCCCATGCGAATTTGACTTTATACTATTTTTTTTTTAATTTCCATATGCGACTCTACCCATACAAAATGCTTACGTATGCGGGTCCCATAACACTATCCCTGCGTGTACATTTTTAAATATGAAAAAATGAAATAAAATGCTATTTTTCAGGTGGGGTTTACAGGTTTTACCGAGATCCCACCTATAGGAGCCCGTGGCCTAACTGAAATAACCAATTTGAGGTGGTATATATACACCCCTTAGGTAGGCCTAATTAGCATGAGAAGAGAGATATCGACATTAAACTCAATTCCCCCGAGATCAAGTCTGCTTTTCCCATGCTTCCTACACTCCCAGTCTCTAGGAAACGTTGGTTTCCTTTGCAAAGATGCTCAATATCCTTATCTAGCATCTTCTTGCACTTATTAGATTGGTTGTCTTCGTGGATCGAGATGGACAGATCTGGAGGAAGGTTTCGTCAGTGCCTTTTTCCTAGACCAGGTTGTATCTATGTTGTACTTACTACTGTTAATCAATAAAGGAGCTTATGTCTTGTTCCCGATATATGTTTTCATCTTATGAATGATAGTTTGAATGGTTATATATGATGATCTAGCATATTATTATGCATGCACGTTGAATTATCAATTATGTATATGCTTCAGGTATGCACATCTTGGAGGAAGCAACAGGTTTGGACCCTACGTGAACATATTCAAACATAGGACCCACATGTATGTCTCTAAATTGAAGTTTGATAATTCGAATGTTTGGAAAGCTTGATTGAGTGTTCTTTGCTGATTATTTTACCCTTCTTATTTGAGGCTTTTAACCCTTGCCTTAGGGAACTTTTCCCGCCAATATAATTAATGACTTCACTGGGGAATACCATCAAGTATTTCCTAGAAGGGTTGTTTTTTTACTATATGGGTTTAGTTTGCTGTTTCTTGGTTTTTTCCAACATTCCTGAGTCTTAAGTGATTTGGTCATTCAGCCCGATCTTTCAGATATGGGCTTTCTTTTTATTTTTTCCTTAATTTTCTATTTATACACGCTTATTGTTATAGACAATTGTGTACATACACAATTTCTTCCAAAGGAACTTGTGTATACACGTGTTTCTTCACATACAATTGCATATATACGTTGAAATATATCGAAACATTTGCGTATAAATCTGAAAAATGAAAAATTTTCATTTCTTGTGTTTGCTAGGGTCTTGACCAAGTTTGTTTATGATTTCTTGATGTTTATGAAGTCTAGAATCACCTTGATGTCTATTGTTGTTGGTGTCTTTCATCTTGTTGGAGAAATGATTATTTCAACCTAGGGTTTGTAGTTTTTGAAGCTTTTTATGTTTGAAGTTGGGTTCCAATCTTCTTTGTAAGGTATCTGGCTGTTCTTTGGCGCTGGAACAAATCTTGTTTCTCTTAAAATTGTTGATAACCTAGTCTTTGATTTTCTTCCCTTGTGACCTAGAATTTGGATTTTTTTTTCTTTCTCTTTCTTGTTTTTGAAAGGGGCTTGTGATTTTTGGATGAGTGAGAGATTTCAGTTCTTTAGAGTCTTTCTAATTTTCAGAGTTTTTTACATATTTCTGGCCAAAATTTTGAAGCATTGAGTCTCTCATTTGCATTAGTCTTTTAATCCTTGTGATCATTTTTGACTAGGTGGATCTAAGTCTTTTTCATGCCTTTGGTCTTATGATATTTGATTATTTTCCCTTTTTGAGCTTTTAGTTCTTTAAATATTTAAAAGAAAAAAGAAAGACATTTTCTTTGTTGTCTCTTTTCTTTTGTTTCTTAGTTTTGTAGTCTTTTGGACTTTTAGCAAATGTGTGAACTCTTGTTATAAGGTTAGAAGTGATTTTACTTTAAGGAGTGTTTTTTCGTTTGGGATTTTCTTCTCTTTGCTTGTTGAATTGGCCTTTACCTTTGTTATTACATTTGTTTACCTTTAAGTATTTCTTTGAATCTTGCATTTACATGCTAGTGTCCTATGGGGTAAAATGCACGGGATGAAAACTACCCTCAAAGGCCTTCCCGGGATCTTCGACAGACTGTAAGATTATCTGCTCAAGCTACCTGTTACACACATGTTCATCTATCAAACATAAATTGACAGGGTATGGAAAGAGGATCACCTTTGGTTCCTTCTATATTTGCTTGGGGATCTCCGTGTGGCAAGAAGAACTCCTTCTAAGCCGGCTCCAAGTCGATTCCTGCACAAAGGACAAAGCAAACCAGTCACAACATACACTTCTAAAAACTAATGTAAGAATCCGTAACAAACATGTATTAATGTATAACTTAACTACTCAACTTGACAAGCATCAAAATGAAAAAATAAATGAACAATATCACCGACACTTTGGAGTAGGGAACATAACTACAGTTCTATATTCAGAATGGAAGAGTGATTACAACAATCCGTTGCATCAACCTTCCTTGCCCCTTCTTCCTCTCTCTCTCTCCTTCTTTCAGCTAGCTCCTTCAAGAATATGATAGTTCACAACAGCTCTACGGGCTATCCTTCCAAATGCTCCGACCCTTTTACAATGGCCCTCTCATTGCTTATGTAGCAATCGAATTAGGGCTACCAAGCTCGACCTAGAGTTCATTAGGGAAAAAACCATGAACCTACCCTGTTTACAAGCTTTTTCCCATTTGCCCTCATTCTCGAAATGAATTTCTCCAAATATCTTGATTTTTGGAGTTTTTTTGCTTTTCTTGCACAAATATAGGGATTTAATATCTAGATATTTATGAGCAGATTCGTTGGCATGACCTTTTGAACATCACTTAATTTCACTAATGCTCCCCCTGGTCTAACAACATGAGTTAGCAGGGTGACTAACACTCCTTTATGCTAGGTAACAAGCTTTATAAAGTAGGTTGTCAGTGTATAGAGAGCGTTAGTGTGGATTCTGGGCCTGCAATTGTGGTCATTGTTTCAGTCACCTTATCTTTCACCTCTGAGTTGATGAGGAGGTCAATTTTTCCTATAACAGATGCCCCCTGAAGTATGAGATCAGAGGCAGAGATGATGGCCAAAATACTTTATGAAAAAACACTGTAATTTGCTGTCAAAATATTTGCAGAGAGAGAGAGAAGTTTCGGGCAGCAAGGAAAACCTGATACAAAATAGATACATATATATAAACTGCTAAAATCATGTCTTGAGTCGGGAATTCCCATGCTCAGTAGCTATGTCAGAGTAATTTTCTCCTTGGAATATAACAATGCTGGCCGCCAATATGGCATAGGGCAGATCCAGTGTCATAATAGATCATCTTGAAATAGATGTTTCCAAAGAAAAATATCCGTAGCTTGGGAGAGGAAACAAGGCTGAATGATGCAAGCCTCTACCCAAGGTCTTAATTCCTGCTTCACCGAACAACATAGATCGGTACATGTGATAATATGTGTTGACGTCGAACATGCACGAAATCATCTAATTACCAGCCACTAATGGAGACTGTTAACAAATTCGAGGAAGGCCACCGATAATGGTGATGGTCTCCAAGATGCACAATGCAAACTAGCGAGTGTGAAAGATTTTTTGTCGCCGAACACTCGTAGAATCGCTTAACCAGGAGCCAATAATGAAAACTCGTGATCAAACACAAGGTAACTTGCCACTAATGTTTGCAAGAACCAAGGAACTAAATGTGTGTTTGGGTTATCTTCCTAGATAGAGTTTTGAAGTCGATAGGAAGAAACCTATCGAAAGGTAGGCAATGACGTGTCCTACATCAATCAACACGAAACCAGGCAAGGATGATTTTGTTTTTTGAAGAGTCTTTTGAGCTTTTGGATCTAAAAAACAGAGGGCATGATGAAAGGATATGTATGATTGGTTGATAGAGGGAAAAAATGGGGACCCTTGAACAATAGAAGGCACGAAAATGGTTTTAACTAGACAACACTAGACTCATGAACACTATAGAGTGTTTTAAGATACGGAGATGCAATTACAATAGGGTATATAGGCTAAAAACTCATAGGTTGGTAGGGTTCATATTGAGAGGCTATCAAAATGAAGGTGTATCTGTGGAAGTGCCATGTTCAAGGGAACGTTTGCTACCAAACCGCGCTTTCGAATACAGGATACAGTTGTATTGTCCACTTTCCCCGTCTGATTTTTTAATGAGTCCAGACGAGTAAAATCATCGATCTTTTCATGTTTAAAGATTCTGAAAATGATTGCAAAAAGAATGACTCTTTGCCCTATCTGATTATTTTAATGAGTCCAGACAGGCAAACTCGTCAATTTTTTCATCTTTTAAGAGTCTGAAAAGTATCGTAAAAATAACGACTCTATATCTTGTTTGTGTATTTAAAGAGTCCAGACTAGACAATTCGGTGGTCTTTTCATCTTTAGAGAGTCTGAAAAGATCGTAAAGAGAGACTCCATGGTGGTCACTTTGTCATAGTTGTTAAATGGGTTCGACAAAATTTTAATAGTATTCCCGGATCAGTTACTTTTCCGTATTTTAATCTATTGAAACCGGATAAAGAGAAACCTTTTTCCAATAGATGTCAACCTCATTTTGTTACGAGTACGAGGCGATGGACTAAACTCGTGTTTTGTCATGACACTTTAACAAGCTCAGTAACAAAAACTTGGGATTTTTCATTTTTAATGAGCAAGAAAAAGTACCTGAAAGAATACTCGGGTCATCTTTAGCATGTTTAACGAGTAGTAAGACATAGCTCGGTATTTTTTCAGTTTAAAGAGTGAGAAAAAAGTGCCTAAAAAGGATGCTCCGTTGGTCTTTTTCAGTTTATGAGCTGGAAAAAGATCAAAAAAGAGGTGCTCAGAGTAGCATTTGCATATATTTAACGATTTCAAATGATGAAAAGCTCAGATATGGTTATTATTTTTTAAAGAACGATAAAATATCACAAAAGTGCTCTGACCATCATTGCATATATTTAACGAGTGCAAATGATGAAAACTTGAGGATGTTTATATTGTTTAAAGAGTGATAAAATATCCCTAAAAGTGCTTTACTAACTGCGGTATATATGTTTAATGAGCCCTACTACAAAAACTCAGATATGTTTATATTTTTTGAAGAGCAATAAAATGTCTCCAAAAATGCTCAACTATTCTTCATTGTAGTAGTTTAACGAGCCCAAAGAAGGAGACTCGAGGTTTTTCAGATTAACGAGCAAGAAAAATACCATAAAAAGAATGCTAGAGCTTTCTCGATCTCATTCTTGACATTAGAAGGGTCTATGCCATGCATTTCCTAATAAGACCAAGGAAAAACATTGCGAAAGTCCCTAAACGGGTAGGTGAAGCTCACAATTTCCTCAGGATTGCGATTGGCTCCAATCTGTATGTTTTCCACGATGCCTGTCATGACAGAAATATCGAGGAGCAATGTTTTTGAAATATTGCCCCTATTTCCTTTCGAGTCCAAAATTTGGAGAGTTGTATATGATGAGGAAATGATTTGATGTGTGTCAGGTGATAGGATTTGAAGAGGCATCATGTCCGAATCAGATATCGAAACATGATGGTGCGAATCCTCCCAAGGTCGCTCTTCTAACCTCGTGATCTCTCTAATAGCTTCGTCCATTGGTAGGAATTGATGAAGTGGATTGAAAGAAAGAGCCGTTATGGGAGGGGCAGTTGTACCGTTGGTCGAAACCAAAGTGACCGGAGATTCAGATGCGAATTGAATGGCTTGGTAGGCTGATTTAGCTGGTGACAACGGCATTTTCTCTTCGTATGTGTCAATGTTTGAAGGAGCCGGTAGGATCCATGGATCGGTCTTTTCATGAGGAATAGATGAAAGCATATTGACCATCTATGAAACCTGCGGCGGATGAAGAGGGAAAAAACCCATGAGGGAAGAAGCCTTCAGTAAACTGGTACCTACGCTGACGTAACTGTCAGTTCCACCTCCTACTAGGGGTACGGAGCAAATTGGTAGTGGTGAATAATCAAGCGTGCAGAAAGACAACTGATCTACTGTAATAACCTTTCCATCCAATGGAAATTGGACAATGCGAAAGACAGTAGATACGAAGGCCGTCATGGCATATGTCCAACTGCAACCCAACAACAGATTATAGTCGAGTTTATTGTCCACGACTTCTATGTCCACCATTACTATTTTCCTAGCCAAAGTGATGGGAAAACTGGCTAGGTATCCTTTTGGGATAAATGTGTGGCCTTTGAAAGCTTTAAGGGATTTCGATGGTGAGTATAGGGTTGGAGAACCCAAGACGAGCCAACATGAAGCCGACATGACACAAGTTGAAGCACCTTCGTTGATGATAGTTCTGTGTATACCTTTACCTTTCGTGGTGATATGCACCTAGAATGCAAGCTGGTGAGAAAGGGGAGGTTTACACTTGTCCATGTCGAAAATAGAAAGCATGGAATCCATAGGGTCAATGCCTCTGATAGCTGAAAGCAAAGCTTTCCGTTGGCTGGGGCATGTTTGTAATACTTTGAGCGTCGACATAGTCCACGGTGCTTGTGCCAAATCCTCTACGATATTGTATTGTTGGGTGACACGTGCAGATGTATTGTGCATCGTGCATCGAAGTGCCCCTTTGGGGGGTCGAATTAAAAAGTCCTCAACCGGCCTTTCGATATGTAGATCGTTAGGCGGTGATGAGTTTTGACCTGAGGATGGTTCTGCTGCCGGAGCGATAGGAGATCCATAAGATTTGGCTCTTATGGTGAGATCTATCATTCCAAATGTGTAAATGACAGAAGATCCTTCTCCAGCTGAAGGATGTTGTGAACCATCGTTGCCCCCTGGCGTGGCTTGCTGTTGGTTGGCAATAAGATTTTGCTGTTGCTGAGTGGGAAAAGGATTACTAAGGACAGTGGGGGTATTACCAGTATCCCTTTTGGCAAGGTAATCTATGCATTCCTGAAGCCATAGAAAATTCCAGGCTTCATGGTCTTTAGCAAAAAGTTTGCACGAATAGTTGGTGCTTTATCCTTTTCCGTGTCAGTAGGCACAATGGCCTTCTGTTTCGGGTTGGGCTTCTTAGATGACTGCTCCTCAGAAGGAGCAGTCTTGTTCTTATTCTTCTTGTTCTTGCTGCTGGATTTCTGTGTAGACTACACAGAGTTAATCACAGTGGCAGGAAGAGTAGTCGCTTTGGTAGAGGGGTCCACTTCCAGCTTGGCAATCGAACCACTGAGTTGTTTTACAACGACCCTAGAGGTTGTGCCGACGATCCCGTCGGTGTGCGCTCCAGGGTGCTGAGTGGTGGGAGGATTGGGGTTACTGGGAGCATAGGGGATGATGTCGTAGAGAGTGCCAGACTGTGAATAAATCAGATCTAAGTGTTGGGCACGACGTAAGGATTGGTCTTCTGTGACTGCACCACCTAGAGCGATATCTCTAGCGATTTGTGGGAGTAACAACTTACAGAACTAGTCCGTTAAGAGAAAGTCAGGGATGGGAGCTTTGACTAACCTCCACCTACATCTCCATTCATGGATATGATCGGAGATTTGGGTGGTGGTATCCTGAAAAAACAAAGTAAGGAGCTCTGTCCCTATCTCATAGCGGATAGGTAACTGAAAGTGCTTTAGGAACTCCATCGCTAAAGTGTCAAAGGTATTCACCGACGTGCGTGGAACTCAATATACCAATTTGCAGCATTGACAGTGAGGGTGCAGGTAAAAAGACGTAACCGGACACTATCATCCACCATAGAGTTTTAAACACACCAGAGATGGTAGGTGGTGACATGAGTGCCTGGATGCTCCCATTGTTTTCCGTCGAACTTAGGAATGTCCATCGGTATTTTATGCGGGATCGGCGGCCATTGTAAGTTGTGGTAGATGGGGTCGTTTGTCAACTTTTATAAGTCGGGAATATCCAATGTTTCCAAAAAAGGCAAATTGTTGGGTGCCCCCGACTCGGACCATGGTGATGAAGGATGACCTGAGGAGCTCTGTGCTCCTCCCATTGTTTGGTTCCCCATGGTGTACGTGGGCTGCGTGGTGTAGCAGTTGCTTTGCGATATGGTGTTGTAGAGTGGATTTCCATGAGGATTTTGATATTGGGGTATGAATTTGCCCCCAGTATAAGCGGTACCCCTTGAATCATCTGAGTTTGTGAGTAGGGTGCCCGCATAGATTGGGTGGGAATCCCTTGTGGATTTCCAACCGACACATAACTAACCATATGGCTTTGATTGACAGAGGGAACACTCATGTCAATCAGCGACTGTCCATCCATGCCTGAGAATGGTGGGGGAACTGTGACATTCCCCACCGGCATGTGCATATTGGGAACCACCCCAGATATCTGAATTTGGGGGTTGGAACTATACATTGGTGGCCGAACTTGTTGTTGGTAAACAACAACTGCGCCCATAGTGCCGCATTGAGTGTTATATGGAGCACTATATGTGGCACTAGTTGAAGGTTTGCTTTGTGGCACCATAGGAGTGGAACCTGGCATCTTCTGGGTTCCACTTATAGAGGGTGTTATGTGAGTTGCAATACCTGGGACAAACGGGATAGCGGGATTCCACATTACCGATGTTGTGATGACCATCGACTGGGGAAGTGGTAGAGGACCAACAGTGTCTCTATAATTCCACAACCCTTGAGGCATCGACTGAATAGATGGGAAAGTTCCACCTACTAAAGAAGGAAGTACAGGTACCACGGGAGAAACGATAAGATTTGATGGATTTGTAAGTGGAGTGTTAAAGTGAGGAAGAAATCCTTCCATGAAGAAATCCTCCGGAAAACTGGAATTGTCGGTCGTCCACACATATCCCATGTTGCGATTTAGGAGACTGATTCCTCGAAGATGAGGAATCCGAGTCAGTGGAACTCGGCGGATACTCCATAATGAGTGGAGGAAGTCCTAACAATCGTCTGGATTGATGATGAGGGCCGGATGTAGCCATAGTGAATGTTAAGTTTTATCAGAGAAATTTTAATGTGATATTCTTTAAAGTATCGAAAATAATAACACTCAGGTACCTTAAAAGAAAAAATACACTAAATATGTCAATCAACAAACAGAGGGAAATTACCTTGTCTGATAAGCACCGATCACTGGAGATGAAACCTAGTCTCTCAATGAGTAACAGAGAAGGATGGCCAAATGATTACAGTTACTTTTGAGCTTCGCCCAAACCTCAGATTAAGGGGCCAAGTACTCTCGTGAAGATTAGCACCCTCCCAAAAACTGAAGACAAAGTAGATCTGTCCATTTGAGGTACCAGGACAGCCCATCCCAGTCACCTTAGGTAAGTACCTAGAAGTTTTGGCCACTAGAGATACCTCAAATCACATACATTACCAGTGGGGACATAGTCGTAGACAACACATTGTGTGGGGAGGATACCTGAGTCCTCGAATCAGTTCCAAAATCCCCAAAGGGACCTCCAATACACAGAATGCCCAAAGGAGTTGTAAGAGAAGGCGAGATACCTTCAATTACAGTCTGATGTTGTCTCATATTTCACTCTGTTGTTAGTGGGGTGGTCCTGGTAATATGAGTGCTGAAGGATTTTTCACTCATTAACGACACTAGTTTTGATTTTCAACCTTGGGCAGTTCATTCACATTCTTATCCCAAGGTCCTAATCTAGCTAATGTTGGTTTGCTAAAAAAAAGTAACTGATTGATTTTAATGTAAATTTTAGTGTACTTGATTATTTTTCTTCGGTAGGGGTGTTGACGTATGAATATGATGAGACTCTCGACTCAATAAACCATGCAGAACAATGCTCTGATTTTTTTTTTCAATTTCTTATGCAAACAAGTCTTATTCTACACATATATCTTTTCACATATTCATGGATTCATCAGTCCATCTAAAGCCATTCAACACTTGCATAATCGAAAGTTTATTTTCTCAATATTCCCTAACAACTACTGAAGCCAAAATGAAGCAGCCTACAACTATTTCGACAAAAGGAACAATACAATTTATCAACCTTTCTTAAAAAAAAATGTCTTTTAAGAGAGAAAAACTAAAACATTTTCTTAAAAATAAAATTTTTAAGACACCAAATTTGTTAACATGATATTGTTGCAGATATTACTTTAGCCCCTGAGACAAGTTCCCCCCCTTTTGGTCCACAGAATCTTTTGGAAAACATGGAAATGGGTAACTAACGCTTTGTCTCTTTGTAAACAGAGAGTTAGTTTTGCCACTAACGCTCCCTGTGCACAGTCAAAGAGCTTTATAAAGCTCTGTGTAGACTAGCAACCTGCGTTAATGAGGGAAATAGCTCAACAAAGGGTATTTAGGATCAGTTTCTAAGGAGAATGAAACTTTGCAGGATGCAACAAGATAGATGGTGGATCAGAAAAGGGTTTGAAGAAGCGAGAAGCTCATAGAAGAAAGAGAAGAACTGAGAGGAGTCTAGGCTGACCGGGAACTAGATGTATAGTCCCCAGTGGAGTCGCCAATTCTGCTATGGGTTAAAATGCATAGGATGAAAACTACCCTCAAAGGCCTTCCTGGGACCTTCGACAGACCATAAGATTATCTACACAAGCTACCTGTTACACACATGTTCATCTATCAAATATAAATTGACAGGGTATGGAAAGAGGACCACCTTTGGTTCCTTCTAGATTTGCTTGGGGATCTCCATGCGGCAAGAAGAACTCCTTCTAATCCGGCTCCAAGTTGATTCCTGCACAAAGGACAAAGCAATCCAATCACAGCACTAAAAACTAATGTAAGAATCCATAACAAACATGTATTAATGTATAACTTAACTACTCAGCTTGACAAGCATCAGAATGAACAAATAAATGAACAATATCACCGACACTTTGGAGTAGGGAACACAACTGTAGTTCTATATTCAGAATGGAAGAGTGATTACAACAATCCGTTGCATCAACCTTCCTTACCCCTTGTTCCTCTTTCTCTCTCCTTCTTTCAGCTAGCTCTTTTAAGAATACGACAGTTCACAATAAGTCTATGGGCTATCCTTCCAAATTCTCTGACCCTTTTTCAATGGCCCTCTTGTTTCTAATGTAGCAATCGAATTAGGGCTGCTAAGCTCCACCTAGAGTTCATTAGGGTGAAAACCATGAACATGCACTGTTTACAAGCTTTTTCCCATTCGCCTTCATTCTCGGAATATAATTTCTCCAAATATCTTGATTTTTGGAGTTTCGTTGCTTTTCTTGCACAAATATAGGGATTTAATATCTAGATATTTATGAGAAGATTCATTGGCATGACCTTCTGAACATCACTTAAGTTCACTAATGCTCCCCCTGGTCTAACAACATGAGTTAGCAGGGTGACTAACGCTCCTTTATGCTAGGTAACAAGCTTTATAAAGCAGGTTGTCAGTGTATAGAGAGCGTTAGTGTGGATTCTGGGCCTGCAATTGTGGTCATTGTTTCAGTCACCTTGTCTTTCACCTCTGAGTTGATGAGGAGGTCAATTTGTCCTATAACATAGTGTGCATTAGGTTAGATGAATTTTGGAAATCATTTAGTTATTTCTGTTAGATTTTGAATGTGTGAGTGCTTAATTGAAAAAGAAATATAGTTTTTTATTTCTTAGGTTTCTCATAGAACCCTTAAAGAAATCTCTTTCATTGAAGAAAAATAAGTGTTGCATTCTCATGTAGCCTAGGTTTTCTATTGATTTCTTTTACGCCGAAACATTATCAGTTGCACTTCCATTTCCCTTGTCTTAAATAAAAACCAACTAAAATGAGCTCTTAAATTAAAATGAACTAGGTTTTTTCTTTTTGTCATAGTAACTTCAACTAGACTAGGGAATTTAGGGCCTTGGAATAGGTGTGTGGAGAGTAAGATCTCAAAGGCCACTTAAATTGAAAGCATATAAGTCTATTAATGAGTTGAAATCCAGTGTCATTAAGTTGTCAAGGAAAGCTCCTCTAACACATGAGTCAAGCACGAGGATGTGTGGAGATAAGGAAAGAGAGATACTGTTTCGGGAATATTTAGTGTTCTTGGAAAAACGCCTAACCCTTTAGATCTAGTAGCTAATCTAGAAACAACAATCAAAGAAATCTTAATTTTTCCTATAAACAACAAATAAAATAAGTGACATGAATCCTACTTGTAACTTCCGCTTGTTCCTTATCTCCCTTGACCGATTTCACTACTCCTTCTCGTACTTAAATCGCTTGAGAAGTACCTGCACAACATACATAAACAAAAACCCATCAAAGCATAATGATATATTGTTTATAAATAGCATGGAATCGAAAACATGATATACACATGAATGCATTTAACATAAACACAAGTATAAGGGAAAAATGTTGAAAACTTTATTGATAAGAGGAAAGATTACAACCATTTCGAATTCAACCCATTGTCATCCTTCCAATTTAATCCTTCTTCACCTCATGAAAAGCAAGACATTCCAACAAATCGCAATACTTGAACTCAATCCTAATCTCATACCACCAACATCTCTTTACAACTCAATATTTTCCAGCCCAGATCTCTTAGAGGAGTGATCTATTTATAGGTGAGTGAAGGAGGTTATGCTATCAATGGAGGTAATGAATGCCTTTCTAAAATTATAAATCAGTTCCATGGAAGGAGGGATAGGGAATTGATGTTTACTAATTCCCTTTCTCATCCAAAGGAAAACTCAAAGGGGCATGTGGCATTTGAGAAACTTCTATAGGCTTCCAATGGATAAGGAATCTTCAAACCCTCACGGAACTTTGCTCAACTTTGCCCAACGCAGGTCAAAGAGGGACTAAGTGCGCTTCATAGCACCCTGTTAATGCATGGTTTGCATTGCAGCACACCCTAAGGAAGGCTTACCTACGCTGATCTTCTTAGAGGTGGTTTTTGGATTTATTCAATGATGGAACTTATTTGGGAGTAAGGAATTCTGATGACTAACTTCTTTAGGGCATGTAACAACTGTACTAGTCTATGTTGGGTGAAATGATTTATTACGAGGAGAAGAGATTTCGAATGGAAGGTGACCTGCATTTAGTTACAATAAATATATCATGATAATTTGATTTTATTCATGAACTAGCTAAGGGAGGCATACCCATGCTCAGCTTATAAACTTTCATTACATGTACATAAATCAGATGGTAGTCTATAGATATAGATTCATGTTTCTACATATAGACTCATGGTTAGGATGATTGTCTGTGTAGGGCCATTGTACATTTTACTTGGTACTCCTAAATATATCGCCGCCTGGATGGATGAAACTAGATCCAGGGTCTTCAATCTCATTCAATCTTCACTCAATGTACAAGTCTAACCATGTGAATATATGTTCTGAGGTCAAACATGGAGAGACATCGTCTAATTACCAGCCCATGATGTAAGCTGTTAAGAGACGCAAGAGGAATCACCGATAATGATGATGACCCTCAAGGTACTACAATACAATTCACATGGTGTGAATAAATGATTTGATGTCGAACACCATACAAAGTCTTTCGGTTGAAGGCCATTGTTGTCAACCTATCATCGGAAGCAAGAAAACTGCCATTGATGTATGCAAGTTTCAAGGCACTGAAGGGGTGTTTCTAAGTAAACTTCTTGGATGATGAGCTGATGTCGACAAGAAGTAACTTCGTCGTAGGAGGACCTTGATGTATCCCACATCTACGACACGAAACAAGGTAAATGATTTTTTGGAGATGAGAATTGATTGACGACACAAGTTTCAGGAATGATAGTCATGAAAATGAAGGTTTACGGTATTGCAATGAATGAATTTTTAACTAGATGACTTCTCTTGAACATATCAGCGACACTGAGATGAATTGGTAGCGTTGAACCAAAACAAAAGTGATGGATGGTGTGATAGACCAACGGTGTGATAACCATCAAGATGAATAACCCAACCCAAATAGTCACGGAGATGAAGTGGAAGTGTCACGTTCAAGAGCAAATCGCTACCATAAAATTTTCTTGACTTTTCCCATTTTCCCCAGTCATTTTTGACCAGTACCCCTTTATTTTTATCAAGCTTGAGGAGGATAACATATGCTTGTTCTATAATTTTCCCTTTGGGCGAACCCATTGCTATTTGATGTTTTAACGAGTCTAGCAAAGGTGAAACTCGACCTTGTCTAGATGGACAAGTTTGTCGCTATTTAATATTTTAACGAGTTTAACGACAAAGATAACTTAGTCCTTTTCATGTTTAGAGAGTTTGAAAAGGGACGAAAAGAAAACTCTATAAGTTCTTTTTCGTAAAATAATCTCTCAAGTCCGAAAAAGCGTAAAATAATACAAGAGAGATGTCGTTTCCAATCCTTTAACGAGCTGGAATGGACAAGTGTTTGACAATCTTTTCATATTTAGAGAGTCTAAAAAAAGTTTAAAGATGACTCTATGGAGGTTTCTTTTCATTTTTAACAAAACTTGAAAAGAAACAAAAGTCTTCTCTATGGTAAAATATGTCCAATTTACCCTTTAATACACTTGATTATGCTTTCAGTTGTTCGACTTGCTCAAAAAATTCATCAAAGAGGATTAAAAATATATGTTCATGGAAAAAATGAATAAAAACCCATATTTACTTTGATTAATATGCAAAATAAACATAAAAACAAGTTTTGTAATTCATTTTTACCATTTGATTTTGGAGCTCTGGAGCAGTTTTTTACCCCAAACTTCACTAGCTGATTGTGGAGGATTCTGTGGATCGTTTCTCATGCCATCCAGACCAGGTAGGAGCTATCCCAGTGCTCTTCCATTTCATTCCATTCATTTTCAATTTTGAGCAAATTTTTTTGGTTTTTGAGGCCCATAGGGTTTCATTTTTGTGCCCTCTGGATCAGCGCACCCTTCCTATATCAAAAGGTGCGCTGCATTGCATGTACCTAAAAGGCAGTATGCAATGCAGTGCACTGTCTCTAATGAGAGGGTGCGATGGGCGCAAAAGCCAAAAATTGACAGTTGTTTTCTCCCAAATCTTCCACTGTTTTTTGCAAAAATTGGATCCTAATTTGTCTAATGGTTGTGTTTCAGACTTTCATCGGATCAAAATGGTCATAATATGGAGAGAACAAGAGCACGAAGAACAAGACATGAGTGCATTAAATGACCAGGGAACTGTTGATGCCTTAAGGAACTGTGGGTTGCTGAAGTATTTTCGCTTATCCAACATGAGGCAACAAATTGAACTGCTACAGTATCTTGTCCATTCTTGGGATCCTACTGACCAGGTTTTTCACATTAGGGGCAAAATTATCCCCTTTACCATTGAGGATATTTACTTTCTGAAAAGTTTATCGAGGTGGGGTGCCCCCATTTCATTATCAGGATTCACCAGAGGAGGTGAATCAGTGAGAGATTATATTCGTCAGTTATTTCGGGAAGGATCTCAACCCAGTAGAGATGGAAAGATTAATATCCAAGATGTTAGTGATCTTCCATTGAGAACAATCCTTTTCACCCTTTCCAAACTGGATGGCAGTGCCACTCTACATTTGGCAAACATATCTTATATGTAGTATGCCTTAGAGTGCTTGGAACCAAAGGTATTCGACTGGTGTGAGGCAATTCTTCCATCTATGAGGGAACAAATGACCAAGGTGAAGACCAGAAAGACAAAAAATTTTGGTTATGGGTCTATCCTAATTTCATTTGCCTTGGAGAGAATCCCTCTCATACAACCACAACACATTTCATTGTGAGCTCTTGGACCTAGAGACCCACAGATGCAAAGGTGGGTGGATCTTATCGCTAGACATGCCAACTAGTCATTGATCTCATTTTCCTCTACTTTATTCGAGTGGTTCAATTGTCCGGAGATGGCCTTCATAGAATATCCATATTCACGGATGGACTTCTGTGGTGATATGGATCTGGTGTTGCCAGCTGGGGCGTAGTGGAGTGCCATTGGTAAATTGTTTGACCACAATGTTTTTTCTTTTTGAAGTTTTTACTTTTTGTGTTTTTCGATTGTTACCAAGACTAAATAAACTTGTATATGTATGAAGATGTTGGATCCATTCAACCCGTGGTACGCCAATGGGAGGCAAGTGTGCTAGTTCAGAGAGCTGCTGGGAGGGCAGTTCTCAGAGACTTGGATTTAGCGGAGACCTTGGCTGAGCTGCAAGATCACATAGAGGGTTTGACCCTTGGTATTCCGGATGTCCGGATTGAGGAGCTTCCTATGCGATTGCAACGCCATACTATTGGCATGTCAAGTCGTTGGATGAGACTCCTGCGTATGATAGCACAGGCTGTGACCTGTTATCATCAGCAACACTAGTCTATTGGGATATTTTCTGCATATATTTTTGAGTTTTTGGGTCAGATGACCGATTTTTGTCTTGGACACAAAAATATTTGTAAAAACTTATTTACAGCTATCTATTTGACTTTCAGAGTTTTATTATGGTTAAGTGATGCAATCCTATTCAAATGATGTTGAAAAAATGTTTACTTTACAAATGTCGCAAATGTCTATTTAACACATAATTTGCTAGAGAGTCAGTTAATGTGTTTAAACTTTTGGAAATATGTTGATATTGAATAAATTAAAAATACATTTCCAAAATACGAACTCTAAGGAACATGCGATGGATTGCTAGGTTTCAGATGGTATAGATGCCAGTAAGCTGTAGTATGACCAGTTGTGAGTCTAGCCTAATGATGATTCAGCGTATGCCATGTGAAATGGCATCAGAGAGGAGTTCAATCAACACACTATACTCAACGATATTGTTTTTCAATTGACCAATACATATCCCTCTGAAACTCACTAACTCGCCACTAGGAGCAAAAATGGCCCATGCTGCAGAAGATAGATTCTGTGTACTACGACTAGCTCCGTCGGCATACCCAACAAATGGTTCCAAAAAGTTTGACATCTGCAACAAATGTGAAGTGGATTACCTAACCAAATAAGAACTCTAAAAGAAAATTAACACACAAAAATGCAATCAAAGCATATGTACAGTGAGTTTTACTACACTTAACTAAGCATAGTAACGTTTAAGATACAACCCATTTCGGGGCTGCGGCAATGGAATCCCATCATAATCCACTAACTTGTAGGCTCCTTTTGTCAACACACATTTAACAATATAAGGGCCCATCCATAATGGTTCAAATTTTCCCGCTCCTAGTTTGTCAGAATCTTGATCGTAAAGCAAGACCAGGTCACCTTCTGAGAAGACACGAGGCTTAACATTCTTGTCATATTGTGCCTTGATGCGTTTCTTATGCGCCTCGTTAGCCAATGCAGCATCACGACGGGTTTCATCCAGATGGATTAATTCCAAGAAACGTGCTTCTTCTTCAGAAGTGTCAGGTAGCAAGTCAATTGCGAGTTTGAGGGATGAGATTTCACAAACCATACACCAAATGAAAAGGCGTAAATTCGGTCACATTTCTTACCGAGGTTCGATATGCCCACAAAGCTGAGTATAGGATTAAATGCCAATTCTTTTTATGGACTCCAATCATTCTTTGCAACATGTGCTTAAGGACCTTGTTGATAGCGTCAACTTATCCGTTAGCTTGCGAGTAGTATGGAGTAGAACTATCATGTGACAGTCCTAATTTGGTAGTTAATTCGATCATCATGTGATTGCGAAAATGCAATCCATGATCTGTAACTATAGCTTGTGGTACACCAAACTTGGAAACCACATGGTTAAAAAAAAGAGAGCAGCCATTTCGCCACTGTTGTTCAATGTAGGCATCGCCTCGACCCATTTGGTAAAATAGTCAACAATGACTATAATATACCCATGCCCCCCAGCCGAGGTGGGGTTACATGTCATAAAATCAATGCCCCATTTTGCGAATGGGCCAACAACAATGACTGGATGCAGCAGTGCACGTGGTAGTCTGGTTTTACGATAAAAAATCTGGCAAGCATGGAAACTTCTGATAGCGAGAATGCAATCTTTGAATATGGATGACCATAAGTAACCTGCTCGTAGAATTTTTTGTGCAGTTGCGTAGCCAGATAAATGCCCCCCACAAGCACCTGAATGACATTCATTCAAAGCTTTTTTGGCCTCCTCATGAGTAAGGCACCTACGTAAGATTGTATCGACACCACGACGATAACGTGTATCACCAATGATCAGATAATTTTTGGCTTGGTATCGAGTATGTCACTATTCAGAGCGAGAGGTATTAGGCCGAAAATTTTGGGTTTGGAGATAGACCAGTATATCTCCATACCATGGATCACTTGACGAAATTAGAAACAAAGACTCATCCAAGATTGATGCTTCTGATGTGAAATCATTGGAGGACGAGGGAAGGTCGCAAAGTAACTCGACAAAGACGAGAGATTTCTTTGATTTAGATTTGATGAAATCAAAATCAAACTCCTGCAAGATAACTATCCATTTAGAATATTTGCCTCCCAGCAATTGACGTGACAAAATGTATGTCATAGGGTTGCAATCTGATATAATGGTAGTTTTGAAAAGGAGGATAATGACGAAATTTCTGTACGGCTTGAACAGCTATCAGGGATAACTTTTCAACATATGAATAATTGCTTTCTGTGTCATTGACATTATGACTCAAATAATAAATAGGATGTTCAGTTCCACTTTCTTCTTGAACTAAAACCATACCAATGGTTGTATCTGCAGCAATGAGATACAAGTAAAAGTATTTTTGATAGTTTGGGGCATACATTAATGATGCTCTAATTAGGGAATCTTTGAGAGCATCCAAAGAAGCTTGTGCAACCTGGTCCCAATGGAAAGGTACCCCTTTCTTCAATAGACATGTATAACCTTTAGCTAATTCAACATAGTTTGGAATGAACCTCCTTAGAAAGTTTAACTTCCCTTGAAGTCTCTGTATCTGTAACAAATTTGAAGGTGGAGGCATGTCAAGGATTGCCTAAACCTTTATGGGATCGACTCGAATTCCATCTTTCGAAACTACGAATCCAAGCAATCGAATAGAGCCAACAAATAACACACATTTGTGTGGATTGAGTCTTATTTTGTAGTGTTGACATCGTAAAAATTTTCCCTCAAATGTTGCGAGTAATCAATCCATTTTCATGAATGAGCAGGTAAATCATCAAGATAGGGTTGAACAATGTGTTTGATGTCATGGAAGGCATAATTTATCGCCCTCTGAAATGTAGCCCCTGCATTCTTCAAACCAAAAGGTAGCTTTCGATAAGCGAATGTGCCCCGCGGACATATAAAGGCAGTTTTTGATTGGTCCTGTGGGCAAATATTGATTTGATTGTAGCCAGAAAATCCATCCATGAATGAAAAGATTTCACATCTTTCACATTCGCCAATAATCTGTTCGATAAAAGGTGTAGGATAGTTTTCCTTTGGACATTCTTGGTTTACATCCCTATAATCCACGCACACTCGAATTTTCCCTTCTTTTTTCATCACTAGAACAATATTAGATACCCAATCAGTAAGAGGTATAGGGAAAATGAAGCCAGCACACAAAAGTTTTCAACTTCTACTTGAATGGCAGTGGCTTTCTTAGGATGAACAGGTCGAAGCCGCTGTCGTACTGGTTTGACATCAGGGTACATTTTAATCTCATGCAATGTTGTAGGAAGCGTCCCCCCCTGGTTCCAAGGCCCGAAGCACATCCCGTGCGGATGCGTCCCCGGAAGCACGCTTCCACCTGTTTTGGATGCTTCCTCCTGTTTTGGATGCTTCCGCCTATTTGGGATGTTTTCTTTGGGTATAAATGCAAAAGATATATATATATATATATATATATATATATATATATATATATAGCAGACGCTTCCGCAGATGCTTCGCTTGCTAGATTTTTGGAAAATGACGCTTCCGCATCCCCGCTTCCAAAAAACGTCCCCGCTTCGTGCAACATTGATCTCATGTTCAACAATGCTTGAGTCAATGCCCAACATCTCCTCATAAGACCATGCAAAGACATCTCAAAATTCGCGAAAAAGAGCATAATAATTATCTAGTTCCAATGGAGAACAAGATTTGCTGACATGAATGTTTTCTACAATGTTAGGCTTGGTCGAAATGTTTATAGAAATTGTTTATTCTATGTTAGACAAATTACGCCCAAACTCTACAGTATTTATAGAATTTGACAAGAAATCAACGATCGATGGGTGATTGATTTCATTTGAGTAATCTTCATTGTCATCTCGAAGGTGGGAACGATGATGATAATCTTCCCACGGTGTCTCTCCTATCATCATTGATTGGACGATTCCTTCATCCGTAGAATGTATACATGAAGATTCGAAGAGGTACCATATTCTAATGACCTATCTACCCATGCAATTGTTGAGTATGGATTAGGGTTTGCCACACAAGCTCGAAAGATTGATTGCTATAACGACTCAATGGGGCTTGGTGGCATTGCCTCGCCATATTCATCACTTTCAAAGTAGTTGGAAATCTTCTTAAAATCAAATGATGCAGAAGAAATCATGTTACAAGTCTCCACTCTTGCTACTTCCGCGAAACCAGATGGTGACGGGAGGGTAAAAGTGCCCATCAGGGATGGATCTTTAAGGAGACCTACTCCAACATTTTGAAAAAATGGTGAGTTTCTGTGTATCAACGGAATGCTTCTCGTAGCTTGTGAACTATTTGCAAATAAGGCTCGCTGATTGATGACTGTGATTCCACCCTTAAAGGGAAATGCAATCGTTCAAAAGTATGTGGAAACAACAACAGCCATAGCATATACCCAAGGCCTTCCTAGTAAAATGTTGTAATCAAGGAGTCCATCAACCACCTCGACCTCAACATTTACTGTTTTTCCCCCTAGTTCAATTTGCAGGTTACTCAAAATTCCATATGGAGTGTATGTTCTTCCATCGAATGCTTTTAATGTAGTTGGTGATCGTGACAAGGGCGGTGAACCAAGAGTTTTCCAGCAGCTCATGGACATAATGCAAGTAGATGCCCCCTCATCAATAATAGTTCGGTGAACATTTTTATTGAGAGCTTTTACTTGTATTAGGAAAGCTAATTGCATCGGTAAATATGGTGTATATCCTACATGGTTAAAAACCACAAGATTTGAATCCGTAGGATCTATTCCACCTATTGCTGATAATAAAGCTTGTTTCTAGGAGGGACAATTTTGCAACATCTCGAGTGTTGAAATAGCAGAAGGTGATTGAGCCAAATCTTCCACTATATTATAGTTTTGAGCTACTTGAGCATGAGGATTGAATGTTGATTTGTGTACAACTCCCTTTGGTGGCTTTATCGTCAATTCAGGTACAATGGTGGAACAACTTCTGGTAAAGTCGAGGTCGAAGTACTAGGTTGGTCAATAGCTTGGTTATTCGAAGACGAAGGATTTCCATAATCTTTATTCCTTGTTAACACCAAAACATCAGTTTTCGGATTTGTGATGGATAAAATAAGTACTTGGGATGTGGAAGCATTATCAGTTCAACCAAATGTGTCTCCCGAGTTAGAAACGGATCTATCAACACTGCTTAGGTATTTGAAGTCTTTAGAAGCTTAGAGACCTCAGAACGATGTGGACAGTCTCTTGTATATGTCAGAAAGCCATGAAGTGTTCGCTTGAGAGGGAGCTACACTTGCATGCATATGAGGAGCTATTAGTTCCTAAAGATGAGCTTCAGGATGTGGATCAACCACAGGATGAGGTTCAGGGAGTTGAAGAGACCACTCATGCAGTGCTAACCATCAGAGGGCGAAAGCGCTTGACAGAAGCTGAGTGACTGGCTCAAGATGCAGAGAAAGTTGTAGGACCACCTATAGCCCAACACAGGCAGAGACAATCACTTGATCGGTACACTGGATACATGGATCTTGTGAGAAAATGTGTTGTGACTGAGCCATCCTCTTTCGAGGAAGCTATGGCGGATCCCGCATGGGTAGACGCCATGGTGGAAGAGTATGATTCGATTGTCAGAAACAGTGCATGGGAGATTGTTCCTAGACCGGAAGGGAAATCAGTGGTGGGTTCAAGATGGGTCTACAAAGTTAAGCAGGCAGCTGACAGGAGCGTGGATAAGTACAAGGCAAGATTTGTTTCCCGAGGATTTTCACAGATAGAGGAGATCGATTATGAAGAGACCTTTGCACCTGTCGCAAGGTATTCTTCCATAAGGATGATTCTTGCTCTCTCAGTGCAAATGGGATGGCACATTCATTAGATGGATGTGAAGATTGTGTTCCTCAACGGAGTCATTGAGGAGGAGGTGTACATTGAGTAGCCTGAAGGTTTTGAGATCTTCAGCAGTGAGTCGCATGTGTGCAGGCTCAAGAGAGCGCTGTATGGGTTGAAACAAGCACCACGTGCTTGGTACACACGGATAAACAACTATTTCACTGGACTTGCATTCTCCAAGAGTGAGGCGGTTCCTAACACATACTTGATTGTGGTGGAGGGTAAGTTTCTTATCATTGTACTTTATGTAGATGATTTGATTCTAACGGGTGATGAGCTGTTGATACTTTCATGCAAGGATGATCTTGCTAAGGAGTTTGAGATGAAGGATTTGGGCCTTCTTCATTATTTCCTGGGATTGGAAATTTGGCAGTGCAGAGATGGACTATTTGTTTCTCAGGGTAAGTATGCTCGGGAGATACTAGAGAAGTTCAACATGCATGGCTGCAAGCCTGTTGATACTCCTCTTCCTGGAGGTTGGAGGAAGGAGGATGCCACTTCGGCAGAAGAAGTGGATGCCACTGTTTATCAACAGTTGGTGGGGTCGCTTATGTATCTGGTCAATACACGACCCGATATATGCTATGCTGTTAACCAGCTTTCACAAGCTATGGTTAAGCCTACCAAGCTCTTCTGGAAGGCGGGCAAGCATGTATTGCGTTATTTGAGAGGCACATCGAGATATGGTTTGTGGTACAGACAGGAGGATGAGGTGAAGCAATGTGGCTTCATGGATGCAGATTGGGCAGGGAGCCCAACGGACAAAAAGAGCACATCAAGAGGGGTCTTCAGTATCGGTTCGACAACAATTTCTTGGTACAGCAGGAAGCAAAGATCCGTGGCTCTCAGTTCAGCAGAGACTGAGTATATGGTGGCAAGTTTGGCTGCATGCGAGGCTATATGGATGAGGAAGATCATGGTCGGTTTGTTCGGTTCTTACTTGGAGCCTACTGTGATTTACTATGATAACCAAAGTTGCATTAAAGTCTCGGCTAATCTTGTATTTCATGATAGATCTAAGCATATTGACATCAGGTACCATCATATCAGAGATTGTGTGCAGCGGAGAATCATGTTACTTTCATACATTCCAACGGAGGATCAGGATGCTGATATATTGACGAAGGCGCTCACCAAGAGCAAATTCGAATACCACCGAGGTAGGATAGGGGTTGCTGATAATCCATATCTTGTTGAGAGGGAGTGTTGAGAATGCAACAAGATGATGGAGCTTAGTGGAAAAGAATCACCTTCACTAAGTGGGCCCGCAGGCAAATTATGGCACAAAGTCTATTTTTAGACATATGGATCATGGTCTATGAGTTGTAGGATGCTGTTTATGGATGATTGGTCATGTTGGGAAAGATAGATGGACTTCTATTTCTGTTTCACAGCAGGAGTGATCAAAGTCTATTTTTAGACTGCCAGGTTAAAAATAGAAAAGTCAAATATTATTGTCCCATAATAATATTTAGACTATAAACTTTATCTTATCCTCTTGGAGCACTTCAGTTTGAGCTATAGATGTGGCACATGCAGCTGTCAGAAGGAAATACACTTTTCTTATGAGTCAGTTGAGCTATTTCATGCAGGACATCTGTTAGAACTCATGCATGTGAGTTCTGTGGAGTTGGATGTGGAGTTGATGGAGTTGTGTTTAGTTTGACTTGGTTAAACTAATTGTAATTAGTCTAACTGCAAATAGACTAGTGATGAGTGATGTGAATTAATTGATTAAATTAATTCACTAATTATTAACTCATAATGCAACTGAAGAATACATCAGTTAACTCAGTGCATGTACAGTTCAGTGGAGACAGGTGTTAGAGGTTGAGATTGCTATCAGTTGTGACTATAGTTGTGCATGAGATATTGCACAATCAAAGGATTGAGTATGCCCAAAGAATAGCCTGTGCTCACGTGATTTCCAGTGTGAGTGATTCTCAACAGGTATTGTGCAATAGAGGCAGGCAAAGCAGTGGAGAAGATTTGAACCTGTGACTTGTTCGGATCTGAGCTAGTTTTGTGTGTAACAGGTGGAGATAGTGCTGGATACTTGAGAGGAGTATTGTACTATGTATTGTTACATGTTCTCAATCATTAATATACAAATAGTGTGGGGTTTTCAGCTATAAGCTTTCCCTGGGTTACATACTGTGTTAATGTGTGCATGCGATTGATGTTTCATTGTTTTTGATGCTGCTAAATTGATGATCAATGTAGAGGAGGTTATGTATTATGCATGTATTCCGCAATAGTGTATAATCGGGATAATCTCTGTTGAATATGTGTTTATTATTCAAAATTTATACAAAACTTTGGAATATCAGATGGTAATTTATGAGGAATCCTCGGCCACCAAGGTGCATATGCAATTGGATCATTAGTGAGCCAGTTTAAATCTGGTAATTTTAAAGTTTCTACGAATGGAAACTGTCGATTTAAGTTAGGTTGAGCATACCCAGGATATGATGGAATTTCCTGTGCAATAAGTCTTTGCATACCAGCATAGGGCATGTGCATTTGGTAACCTTGGTAAGGTTGTTGGATGAAACCAATATAAGGTGGTTGTTGATAACCATATTGGAATTGTGGTTGTCCATAACCTACAAAGCCTTGTTGCCCAGGTCCTTGGTAAGCTTGATATTGACCAAAACCAGTTTGAGCTTGTGAACCGAGTCCAAACTGGGGTTGGGACTGTTGGAATTGGGGTTGTTGGAATTTCGGCAGCCATGGTTGTTGAACCAACTATTGTTGCCCAGTAATGAAAGATTGACCAAGTTGTGGATCAACTATACCAGTGTAAGCCTGGGTCATTCCAGATAAAGGTATACTAACCTGAGGTTGTTGCTGGGCTCTAGAAACAAGTGGTTGTTGTATAACAACTTGAGAAACTTGAACCTCTTGACTTGAAACTTGTGGTTGCAAGGAAGAAGGATCAGTTTGTACCAGTTGAGATACAACAGTTTGAGCTTGTGACTGTGGCACAGTAGTAACAATAGGTGTAGTAGGGATATTTGACATGGTTTGCATTGGTTGTGTTGGATACACAAGCCTTGGTTGGTCTGGCATTACTGGTTTCCATTGACAAACTCTAATTCCAGGTTGACTTGAATATTGTGGGAAATTACCATATGGTTGTCCTCCAGAATAGGGAGGATACGGTGAATAAGCATATTGCTCTCCATATGGTGGCAATCCAATATTTAATGGATACACAGATATTTGACGACTAGATTGCCCAAATTGATACTGATGTACAGGATCAGATTGTTGAGTTCCCATTTGAGAAAAACCAGGTTGAGTTCCGGATGAGTACATGGGTGTTGAACATGGTGCAGAGCAACCCCTGATTGGGTTCCAGACAATGATTGATAACCAACCGGGACGGATGATTCACCTTATAGGTGTGACTCAGGTGTGGTAGAAAACATCGAAGGAGTTACAACAGAAGATTCTGCTGCAACTGCATCAAATGATACAGTCTTGGATGTTGATGGCCGTTTAGCCATAGTTAACTGGCCCAAAAGCTGTCCTAAAGATTTGATGGGAACTTTCAAGGAAGCAGGATCATATGAAGCAAAGTAATCATGAGTAGCAAGATAAAGATTAATCCCAGTTCCAAAGTGAAACGGGGTTCTAGGTGTGGAATCCTCTACTATCTCTTCTATGGCAATCAAATCTGGTGGAAGAGGTTGACCGTCAGGTCCATAAAAGATTTCTGGTGTTGATGAAAGTGTAGTTTCAATAGTGACTGATGTCAGAGGTTTAACAACTTCTGAATGTTGAAATTCGAAGTCCAGATGTTCAGGTAAATGAAGAACAGTTTCAAAGGGAGGTTCCTGAACAACTTTTGGTTTAGATATAACTTCTATTGGAACTGGGATAGATTCTGGACCAACTCTTGATGGAGTTGTTTCAAGTTCAGAAGTACTTTCTGGTTAAACAATTTCAAATTGAGTATCAAATTGTTGTTGGACAACCTCGGTTGCTGTTACACTAGGATCAGTGCTAATGTCCTTAGGTAACTGTGAAACTTCCACTTTAGGAATGAATGTACCAGAAATGATTGGAGTAACTGGAGTCTCTGTAGCTATTGAAACAAATGTTTCAATTAACCCAGATGAAGAACTAGGAGTTCTTGTTGTACTAGACTCAGTTAAATGAGACCACTTTGTCCGAATTGGTGTCGCTTTGGGGGGAAAAGGCAGTTGACTCACTGTTCTCCGTGAACGAAGGGGTTTGGGTTGACTTTCCTCCATGATTGCGGATTAATTTATCAACTTAAACTTAGCTAAGGAATAAGGATGTTATTTGTGGTCAATTAATTTTAACGACACTGGAACACAACTTCGCTTTTTCAGTTTTAAAGAGTCGAGAAAAAGAAAAAGATGAATCTAGTCGCCTTTGATTTTTAATGAGCCTGAAAGGAAAAGTGCTCAGATGATCCTCTTACTTTTAAAGAGTCAAAAAGGAACGAAAGTGACTACTCTGGAGACTCTAGATAGGAGGGTTAACAAGACAAATCGCAAAATTGCAATATACACCTTGGTGATAAATGAAAGAGAAATTACTAAGGACTTTACGTATGGCAGTCAATCTTCCCAAATGCTGTGTTCGGTGCGTTGCAATCGGTAAGGTGGTAGACTCAGCTTCCTAGGGATAAAGGATTTCAACCTATTGGGGTCTGCGACTATATACGCAACGGTACAGGGAGCACAAGTCCATACTAGCACTTAACAGATCAAAGAGGAGAAATGACTGAACCTTCAGTGAAAACGACAGACACTAGGTTTAAAGACGTCGGAAAACGTCTCTAGCCTAGACCTCTAGATGTTTTTCGTTAAGTTCCAAAGCATTGTTAGATTAATTGATGTTTATTTTAAGTTGATCTTGCTTAGAAATTTTCCTTTGAAGGTTCACTGCGAAATGTGTTCTGAAATTCCTAAGAATGCAAATAGAATGATAAGCACTATTTTCGTTTAATTTCAACAATGAAAATCCAAAATATGAGGGATAGAGCATAGAAGTACTTTTGAACAAACAATAAAGAGCACAAAATAATGCAATTCCCTAAACATTCCTTTTAGCACACAAACTGAAACTCTAAAATGAAAATTGCTTGTATTTCTTTTCAGTTTCTCTTAATGCGAATTATGTAATAAGGAAAATTAATGCACAAACGATTTAGAACTTTTTCATAAAAAATGGCAATTTATGACAATTTCTTCTAAGAGAGAAATGAATATTGAACGACACTTTCAATTTTGAAGAAATGAAGATTTTCGACACTTTAAATGAAAAATACAAATCAAATGCGCAAATAGATCAATCGACTATCTATGAAGGAAGATTTTACGACACTTCACTTTTTGAAGAAAATGACGACTTAACGACACTTTTCTACTGACAGAACAATCAATCAAAACTACTTTTCGACAATGGATTGCAAATGACAAAACAAATACATAAAAAACATTCACCAATCCTAATCTAAACATGGCCAAATTAAGGAGATGAAAGGCCGGTTTTCAGAGATGGGACATCATTTACTTTCAACAAGCAATTCAAAATGATGAAAATTGACAAAAACTTCAGCTCCCAGATGGGAAACTAATCCTCAAGAGATCAATGCAGGCTGTAGTGATAGACAGTGCGCTGAATCACTCTGTACTCATGTGGGAAGTGCACTGCAGTGCAGGTCTCAGTTAGAGACAGTGCGTTGATGACAGTGAGCAATTCTGAAGGTGTTTTTGGCTTAAATTTGATTCAATTTTCAGTGAATTTAGACTTGAATTCAATAAATGACAGAAAGTACAGTATATTGGAATGTTCTAAGAGGCTACTTAGCTACTAAAAAGGGAAAACAAATCCCTAGCGGAGTCACCAATTTGTTTCGGGAATATTTAGTGTTCTTGGAAAAACGCCTAACCCTCTAGATCTAGTAGCTGATCTAGAAACAACAGTCAAAGCAATCTTAATTTTTCCTATAAACAATAGATAAAATAAGGGACAGGAAACCTACTTGTAACTTCCACTTGTTCCTTATCTCCCTTGACCGATTTCGCTGCTCCTTCCTGTACTTAAATCGCTTGAGAAGTACTTGCACAACTTACAGAAACAAAAACCCGTCAAAGCATAATGATCTATTGTTTATAAATAGCATGGAATAAAAAACATGATATACACATGAATGCATTTAACATAAACACAAGTATAAGGGAAAAATATTGAAAACTTTATTGATAAGAGGAAAGATTACAACCAATGTGAATTCGATCTAGTGTCATGCTTCCAATTTAATCCTTCTTCACCTCATGAAAAGTAAGGCATTCCAACAATATCACAATACTTGCACTCAATCCTAATCTCATACAACCAACATCTCTTTACAACTCAATATTTTCCAGCCCAGATCTCTTAGATGAGTGATCTATTTATAGGTGAGTGAAGGAGGTTATGCTATCAATGGAGGTAATGAATGTCTTTCTAAAATTAGAAATCAGTTCCATGGAAGGAGGGATAGGGAATTGCTGTTTTCTAATTCCATTTCTCATCCAAAGGCAAACTCAAAGGAGCATGTGTCATTTGAGAAACTTCTATAGGCTTCCAATGGATAAGGAATCTTCAAACCCTCACGGAACTTTGCTCAACTTCGCTCAGCGCGGGTCAAAGAGGGACTAAGCGCGCTGCATAACACCCTGTTAATGCATGGTTTGCTTGCAGTGCACCCTAAGGAAGGCCTACCTACGCTGATTTTCTTAGAGGTGGTTTTTGGATGTCTTCAGTGATGGAAGTTCTTTGGGAGTAAGGCATTCTGATGACTAACTTCTTTAGGGCATATAACAACTGTACTAGGGGTTGATGGGCTGTAATAGCATCGATCCGTAAGTTGGGGTTAATGTGCCCAAATGGATCTGTAATATATACCACCTCTCCTACTTGTTGGATCGCATGCCCAAGATTGTTCCGCCCAAATTCTGATCACGAGATGGTGACCTTAGTTGCCTTTCCTAGGGACCACACAGGTGACTGCGGGGAATTCTCGTGGTACCTGAGGCATACATTGTATCAATTTCATAGTACTTCTGGAGGGTGTGCTTGCGAAGATTTGGTACTTGCATTGACAAAGGCTATTGTATGGAGGTCAATGTAACTGCTTCTGATACCTTCGTTGGTAGGTTTGGGTCCTCGTCATCCCAAACTACCTTCAGGAGGTCCTTTTCTTCACTTTCTTGTATTTTGGTGTCGAGTCCTAATCACCTAGAGTGTAAATACTTGGAAGTTGTTTACTTGGTTATATCTTTAGGAATTTTTTAGAGAGTGCTCTGTGCTTATAGCTTGCCTTATATGATTTGAGTCTTTAATTTTTCTTTATATATAAATGTGGTTTATCAACCAGTTCGTCAATCTAGAAGGCTTCATGGGATTTCACCTATAAGTGTGGAGCCTTCACTGAGAAGGTGTAGGAGTAATTCTACTCCTTCTTTTGAAATAGTACAAGCTAACACAACGGAGACAAATACTTCACCGATGGCTCTTAGTTCATAGGGAGAACCTAGTCTAGTCCATAATTTGGGCCGAAATGCTCTGGTTCTTTCTATAGTACTCTTCCAATGAGAAGACGAAGTAGAAATTGAAGACATTTCAGAGTCCCCTATGACTCCTATGAAAAATATTCCTTCTAATATTGGTTATGTTATATCGTACGTGGGTACTCCAACTCATAGGCCAGCTAGACCTTTTCACTTTCCTTCTTTCTTCTTAATGGCCAATTAAAGTGGCACAAGTATGGATGCTGATACGGTTGGTGTGCATACTCCTTCTTTGGCTATAGGATGAGGTACTATTGTTATATATACTATTACACCTAGTATGGTAGCTGTTGGCTCTACCTCCATCCTGGGTTCGAGTGGGGGCACCCAACCTTCTGCTCCTTTCATTGGTTTTTATCCTTTTGGAATGCCATCTAGTGGGATTCCCTTAGTTTCATCAACCTTACCTTCCACCATTTATTTATATATGAATTCGATGGCTAGTGGTTCAACATATTTACAAGGTTTTGCATTTGGAAGTGGACATGTTCCTCCTTCCAATCCATCGTTGAATGTAGGATTAATTCCTTTCTCTGTCTATGCTCAAAACATTAATCCTTTTCAAGGGAGCCAGGGCTTGGTATATCCTTCTGTTAGTGGTTTTGGGTTTGGGAATATCTCTCATTTATTTGGTCAGTAGGGGAGTATTCCCTTCCCTACTACTAGTACTTCATAGGTTTTTCCTCCCTTGGCTAGTGCTTGGAACCCTTATCAGGGGCTCTCCCCTTCATATAATGTTCCTATGACTAGTAATCCTGCAGTAATCCTATGACTAGTAATCTTGCAGTAGGATGTGGATACCCTCTGTATACCGCTGGACTACAAGGTTTCCTTTTAGTTTAGTTGCATCTACAAGTAATCCTTGGTAGCCTGGTGCCTCCCAAAATCTAGGATACTCTTTTTCAAATGTTTGGAATTCCACTCTTGGAGCTTGGAATTATGCAGTCTCTCCTCGCTTACCATTCCCAACAACTCTTAATTTGCCAGATCTTTCAAAATTGACTACGGATTTGATCTGTTACAACCTGTCTTGGCCTTTGGTCCCTACTAAAATTCCATCTAATATACCAAAATTGGTAGGGAAGTTTGGTGAGGATCCAACTGACCATGTAATCAATTTTCACTTATGGTGCTCATCAAACTCCTTGATTGATGCTTAAGTTAGGTTGACTCTTTCAACACACCTTAACTAGAATGTGATGAAATGGTATATCAAATTAAAGGGTGGGCATTTTTTTACATTTGGTGAGTTAGCTATAATGTTTCTCAACCATTTTCAGTTTCTTGTCCGTTATGATGCCGAAACTGAACTTCTGGTGAATTTGAGCAGGACAAGGCAACCCATATTTCTGACCACATTCAAGAGTGGCATAAAAGGAAGAGATTGATCAAGGATTATATCCCTGATGAATTTCTTCTTGAGTGGTTTTTGAAATCATTACAACTAATGATATCTAAGAATGAGTCACTTTTAGGAGTGTTCACAAAAAACATGCTATCTTTAGAGCCCATCAATTAGAGCTTATTTATTCCCAGTCTGAAGTCCTCTATAAGATTCTGGTTGATGCTCCTAGATCAAAAATTAATCTCGCCAAATCGAAACCAACCCCCCATGACGATGGAGTTGTAGGATCTATCGATAGTAATAAGGCTAGTTTGTTAAATCAATTACAACAATTGTCACTACAATCTTCTTCCGTGATGCAAACTATGCCGTCTGTGTCTCCTCCTTCTCAACCTTTAGCGGTCAATTCTATTCAGTCCTCAAATCCCAAAGGAAATCAAATATCCAATTGGAAGAAGAAAGGATGTGGGAAAAATAAATATAAGGGAGGGAAGGGGAATGCGAATAAACCTAGTGAAGACATTGGTGAGGAAAAGAAGGAGTCTAAAAAGAAAGTTAAATTCTTGTTAGTGCCTAGATTTACCTCAAGTTGAAAAGGTAGGATCCAGGGCGAACATCAAACCACGCTCAGCCTGGTAGCTAGCCCTACCAGGTCAGGAGAGGGCTCTCTCTGGGTCAATCTCAACAAATTATGATCGATGAGGGCTTGAGATGACTGAAATATCTACTGATCTTAGGCTAGGTATATGTGCAAGAGACTTTTGATTTGATAAAATGGAGTTTTGTTGGCTCATATGGAAAGGTAGATTTTGGGTGCGGGGATTGAGGCTCAGTCCTGTAGGGATCTCAATGGGGCAAGGTAGGCAATTGTTTTTGGCACTTAAACTTGAATGAGATGGAAGGAATAGATAGGTGAGGTGTTGAAGAGGGAAAAAGCAATCACGGATCCTCCCCAAACAGCTGAAAACATCAAGAAACTAAAGCAAACTTCAAGTAGAGCACTGCACTTTCAATGGATTCTACTTACGCTCTTGTTTGTTTAGTTTGGAAGAAAAAAGATAGAGAATGGAATACATGACATATAAGAAAACTAAAAATTACAAATAAAAGCACTATACCAAGACAAATTTCCACATGGATCCCAAAGAGTGCTGCAAATCCTGGTCTCAATTCCTTAGCCAAAATGTTGATATGAATGTACAATGAAGCTCAAGGATTTTTCAAAAGTCCAACCATGCTAATGACTGAAAAAACATAAGATATAGGCAAAAAAAAACTCATCCTAGCCTCTAGGGTTCGAGCTCATGAGTTTAGGAGCCGTTCCAACTAATTCTAAACTGAGAACTACAAATTAGGCAGTGGAAAAACTTGCCTCTATAAACTAGGGAACTGATTCATTCAGTTGCAAACTACATTTTCATGGATGAATCTACATCCATAAGTGAAAATTTGACATATTTACCTCATGATGCATCAATTTACATTAAATTACATCACAAATTTGACATTAAGAAGGTGAAAAAGTCAAACTGGCAAAATTTTCCCTATGCACCGCGCCTGATTCTCTATGCATAGTGCCTGTTTGGACCCACTTTTGGAGGCCTTTCCAGTGTCCAAATTCGCTCCAAGAATGCTTTTTGGAAAGGTATACCTGTCTAATTTCCAACCCAAGTATAATTTTTCAATTTAGCCTCCATGTTCCCCTCCAAAATTCAGTTCTCCCAACACTATTTCCTGTGTGTAAAAATAGGGGTAGTAAGGTCATTTTTCGAGTGTTTTTGACCTTTTTGAGGGCTCAAAACCTGTCAAAATTTCTTGGACATTGATAGGAAAGCATATTTTTCCATGCTAAATCCAAAAATTCTGAGTTTTTATCATTTGGAGGCTCCCATCAAAGGCGAGCGCCAAGTGGCACGACGTCTAGGGCAGAAAATTTTGTGTTTTAGTCCAAAAATTTCAAAAATGAAAAAAGTGTCCCAATTTTTTTGAAATTTGGGCTGAGTCTTCTCAATAAAGTGCTGTGATGGGCCAAGGAAGCCTCAACCAAGATCTGAAGTTTATCTTTCACTTTTTTCCTCCTCGATCTCTTCTTCAACTTTGCCTTCAAGCTCCTGATTCTAGCTTGGCACACCTTGTTTCTCGCCAAGTAATGATGGGCCATGTGCCTGAACATAGTTTTCGCGTTGTTGGACTTCTATAGCATCCTTTCCCAAGTGAAATTTTTTCCTCTCAAGCCAAGATTCATGATCAGCTTGAATTATTTGCTCAAGTGTGGTCAATTTGATTTTCCTCCTCTTGGCAACTTGCCGGTTTTTCCTTCATGTTTTTGAGTGCCATGGATGAGTGGGACTGATGAGGGGAGGGTTTGATGCTAGCTGTAGGGTTTTAGGGAATGAAAGGGTTTAGGGGATGATATTTAGGGTTTGGGGATTTGTAGTTAGGATTTGGGAAAATGGGATTTGGGGATAGGGATGAATGATTTTTAGGGATATGGGAGTTAGGGAATGGGTGAATAAGCTGGGAAAATAAATGGAGAAGTGGAAAAGTGAGGGTGTGGTAGAATGAGCTTGGCAGCAAAATGACAAATGGAAAACCCTAGGTAAATGGTTTTTTGAGAAATGGCAAGAAAATAGGGTTTGATTTTCCTTTACACAACCACCATAAATTCTAAAGAAAAACTCCTTCACTTGCAAGGGAAAGAGCTTGAATTACTTGCACATTTGAAGATTTGAGCAATTTTGGAAACTTGAGAGAGTTTGGGATAAAATTGGGCTTGGAAGCTCTACGTGCCATGCCTCAAACCCAATGCACCACACCTCCTGTGTTCACTGCACCAGTGCAAATTAACACTTAGGAGAGCGGCTCTATGCACCGCGACACTAACCCAGCGCGCCGCGCCACCACCTAGTGCGTAGCACTTTTTGCAGGAGACTTTTGGAGGCCTTACTAGTGTCAAAATTGGGTGTGGGATAGATTTTTGGAAATTTTATTGAGACTACTTTCCAACCCAACTGGAATTTTTTAATTTGGAGTTCATTTGCCCTGCCAAAAATCAAATCTCCCAAGACTGGTCAAAATGTGAAAAATGAGGCCACCTAAAGGCAGAGTGCTGTTGCAGTCAACTTTTGAAGGTCTTCCTCAACTCCAAATTGAGCTCATGATAGCTCATTGGAAAGATATTTTTGTCTAGTTATCATTGGACTCATCAAGAAAGTCATTTGGCCAACAAAGCTATGAGAAAACTTGATTTTCATAATGTCACTTCAGAGGTGCATCAATACTCCCGAGGCAACTATATTTTTGACATTTCTCGAAAACCATGACACTTGTGTAAATATTGAAGGAGGGTTTTCTTCCTTGGCCTATTCGGGACAAAAAACTCTCTAATGTTTTCAAAATTCATCTTTTCTTGCTCAAAAACATCATTGGAGTAAAACCTATCCCGATGTGTGGAATAGGGGATTTGTCGAAATGAAGTGAAATGAAGGGGATAAGGAGCTTATAAATTCTTGAGAAAATTTGGCGAAGTAGGGAGGGATGTTAGGAAGCAGGGGAAAGTGGAATTTAAAATATTGAGTGAGGGGAAGGGGTCCAAAAGGACAAAACACAAGCCTAGCCTAGAAAATTGTCAAGTTTTAGCAAGAAACTAGGGTTTGTGCAAAAATGAGGAATTTGGGGGATCTCAGTGATGGGAAGTGTTTAATAAGGTACATTAAGGATAGGGGAAGGTGTATGAACATTAGGATACAAGTTTTGTTGATGATTTGACGATCCAAGAGAAATTGCCTTCAAAACCCTAGGAGAGGGAAATGAACCTTACCTAGGCACAACTGAAGCATGAACAAGGTGTAAAATGACCTATTGGAACCTGACATGATGATGAAAACCCTCTGAATGATGGTACACTCAGATGAATGGTGACATGGACCGACATTTGGACAACTTTGAAAGGAGTAAAAGCAAACCCTAGACCTAATACCTAGTGACCAAATTTTACTTGAAGACTCACTGAAATGACAAAATTTGACCTTGACACCTTAAAATCACTTTGTAAGAGCATGTTTGATCACTGGAGACTGACACTAACAATTCCCATGAAATTTATGTAGTGGGGATCATCTTACTCATCTTTTCCCCAAGATTCAAGATGCTCAACACTTTTTATCCCAGTAAGGTTCTTCTAGTTTCCACGTTGTGCTTACTAACCCTTTTCCCCAAGGGAAACAATTACTTACTGGCGTGAATGCTAATACTGGAGCCCCTACAGGGGGAAACCAGGAAGGGGAATCTGCATCGAATGTGTATATGATTAAGACTCATGTTGATATTTCAAATAGAGCTCATTATTATGGAGAGCTAAAATATTCTAAGGCTAAAACGACTTCTGATACTCAAGAACCTCTTCATATAGAGAGGCCCGTAGTTGAAACTATACCTCAGATGTCGAAAGGATCCTCAAAACGGTCGCCTTATAATCCAAATGCTATGGATGCTCAAAACTATTCCATTGTTGAAGATTTAGCTTATAGACCTTGTGATATGTCAGTGTTAGAGGTACTCCAATCGTGTCCTGCGTAAAGGAGTGCTTTTCTCACTGCGACCAAAGAAATTGACCCAAAAAACTCTCTAGTGATTACATTTGATATGAAAATGTTAAAAAGAGACTCCCTCATCATATGGATTTTCAAATTAAATTTGCGTATCATATGAAGGCCATATTTTGATGTGTAGTTGATGAAGGGGCTCCCACATGTGTCATGTCTATGTCATGTTGGAAAGATATCGGGTCCCCTGAAGCTATTCCCTCTCCTACCCTTTTAACCACATTCGTTGGTCATTCTCATAGGCCTCATGGGATTCTGCCTATCTTGCCTATTTGTGTAGGGGGAAAGGTTGTTAATGTGGAAGTAGAGATAGTTGATGCTAATCTTGATTATAATCTTTTGTTGGGCCAAAAATGGGTTTATACGATGGATGCTATAGTATCATCTTTATTTCACATTCTATGTTTTCCTCATGAAGGGAGAATTGTTATGATAAATCAATAAGCTTATTTTCCCAATGACCCTAATGCATCTGCTGACACCCTTTTACACTTGGTGAAGAATACCAAGCAACCTATTGGAAATTTAGAGTTGGAATGTATTCCTCATTAATGGGTACTTTTGATCTTCCACCTCTTGTTGCTCATATCAATGTCATCTCATCCTCTAGGATAGTCCCTCGACAATGTTCTTTTATAACTCATTATTTTTTGGACCATTGGCCCTTACCCCCCCTACAACCACATTAGAAGAAGGGAAAGTGGGTGGAATGGCTTATCCTACATCTGCAAAAGAAATTGCATATAATTCTATTGTTAATTCTACAGATTTTGATCCCATCCCTGTTTCATTAAAGGATGTGGATGATGATGTGGCTTCGGTTTGGACCATCTGAGGAGGCAATTCTAGAAGCAATAACTGGTGTAGAGAAACTATGGGATGATTTGCATCACCGGTCCTATTTTCTCCTTGACTTGCATAAAGTCGAATCAAGTTTGTCTAGTCCTCTTTCTCATGGAAGTGTTCACAAAATTTTAAATCCTTTAGCTCCAACACATATTTTTTCCAAAGGTAACATGGCTAACATTTCAGAAACTATTCTGGTGAAAATTTTGAAGAATCCAAACATTATCGAAAATATCTTCATCAGAGCTAATTGTTCCCCTGAAGAGATTAAAATTTACACCGATCTCTTTAAAGAGTTTAGAGATGTATTCACTTGGTATTATGAGGAAATGCTTGGGATTGATCCTAGTATAGTTCAACATGAGATAAAGACTTATGAAAACACAAAGCTTGTGCATCAAAAGCTTTAGCTAGTCAACCCTAGGAAAGTTGTGGCTATGAAGGTAGAAGGAGAGAAGCTGAAAAAAGTAGGTTCCATCTACCCTGTTCCTTTAACTGAATGGGTTTCAAATCTAGTCCCTATGGACAAAAAGAAAGGAAAAATATGTGTATGCATCGATTTTAGGGCTTGAAATAAAGCCTATCCAAAAGACAATTTCCCCACTCCATTTATAGATCATATTATTGATGTGTGCGTTGAAAATGATTCTTTTCCTTTATGGATGGGTTTTCTGGGTATAATAACATAAACATTCATGTTTAAGATCAACATAAGATGACATTTATTTCCCCCTAGGGTACGTTTGCATATATGAAATTTCCTTTTGGATTTAAAAATGCTGGAGCTACCTTTCACAGGGCTATTTCATACACTTTCCATGACATGAAACATATAATCAAAGCTTATTTGGATGATTTAGCTGCTTACTCTCAAAAGAGAATGGAACATCCAAAGCATCTTCATATAATTTTTAAGAGATGTCGTTATTATAAAATCTAGTTGAACACTAATACATGCATTTTCGCTGTTACGTCTGGTCGGTTATTGGGATTCATCATTTCTAATGAAGGGATTCAGGTTGATCCTTTCAAGGTTGAGGCAATACTTCAATTTCCTCCGTTGTCTAATATTCGTCAACTTCAAAGTGTCCAAGGAAAAGGCAATTTTTTAAAGTAGTTTGATTGTGAACTATGCTGAGATCAAAAAAGGTTTTATGCATTTACTTAAGAAAGGAGTTCCATTTGTTTGGGAAAAATTATCTCAATGCTCGTTCGATTCTTTGAAAAATGCATTGACCTCTGCTCCCCTTTTGAGTCCACTTGATTATAGCATAGATTTCATTTTGTACCTCGCGGCGAAAGAATCAACTATCGGTATGGTTATGGTTCAGGAAGTTGATGGCCTTAGAGAACATGTGATTTATTATCTAAGTTGTGGCTGAGTTCGTCCTAAACTCGGTATTCTCATATGAGAAATTGGCTTTAGCAATAGTGCATGTTGTTCAACGAATCCATCATTGCATTTTGCTATGAAAAACCTTTGTAGTAGCTGATGCCAATCCATTTCAATTTATCCTTAGTAGGCAAGTGATTGAGGGAAAATACAATAAATGGATTGTTATTTTAAAAGAATTTGATTTAGAGTTCATGCTATCCAAATAAAAGAAGTCTTTGGTTTTCACATAATTAATTTTGGAATTACCTTGTGAAGGAGATGATACTTATGAAGAATCATTTCTAAATGAACATCTTTTTCTTATCTCCTCAAAAGATCCTTTGTATCGGGACATCATTATATATCTCTATACTTCAAAGTTTCCTCAGTCTTTTCCTAAGGACGAATGTTGAAAATTACGTCACCTTGCTAAGAGTTATATGATCATTGGTGATACTTTATATAATCATGAGGTTGATTCAATACTTAGACGTTGCTTAAACTTAGAAGAACATGATTTAGTTTTAAATGACTGCCACAGTGGGGCTTATGGAGGTAATTTTTCTGGGCTTGCAACAACTCATAAAATATTGCATGCAGGGTATTTTTGGCCTTCGAGTTTTCAAAGATTGTATTGAGGTGGTCAAAAAATTCCATCCTTGTTAAATCTATACTCCAAAACTGCACTCTCATCTGGTTGTGAAGAAAATCCCTTCTGCGGACATAAGCGATCTCTCTAGTCCTATGAGAGGATCTAGCAACAAACTAGACAAACCAGTGAAGACTTTCCTAGTTTATGTTGAAAAATGCAAAGTGAGAGAGAGAAACCTACCTCACTCTGATGCTAATCACTCAACCTTTGATGATGATCTCGATCCCCTAGCTTCTAGGGTCACTCCTTACTATTCCTTGTGTCTGACTACCTACAACGGAGATCAAAAGACAACAAGAGATACATGAGCATACATAGTATAATTCAAACATAAACTACATGAAAAATCAAGAAGCATCATGCTAAATGAATAAATATTTCTAACTTATGGAAAGTAAATACCAGCTGTATATATTAATGAATAAAAAATGGAAGCATACAACCATTTCCTTGATGTTGGAGACTTACTTTGTAGTGCATTTCTAAGTCCAAGCCAATACCATTCAAGCACTCCTCCTTAGTTAGATGGGCAACATTTGGGCATAGTTTCAGCATAGGAATGCAGGCAAGCAATGACCAACCATTTGGGGATGGAAGGGACTTGATTTATAGGAAGGGAGAGGGAGTTAGGGATCCACAAAAGAGGGAGGAAGGTCCACATATCAAGGGGAAGATCCCTAAAGGTAGGATCAAGGACTCAAAATGGGAGAGCTCAACCATATCTCTATCCAACAACATCCATCTCGCTATTCTCGAAGATTCTAGCAGGCGAAGATTCTCCTCCACTTTAGGAAAGACTGCCAGAAGAGGTTCAACATGGGGTTTCATATCAAAATCCACACTAGCAGTGCTGGGTCAACATGCTGTAACAAGCGATCAACACATGCCAACAATGGTGCAAAGCGTGCTGATCCTGAAAACTAGGGTTTCAGGAAAATTTCTCTAGAATTCTCTCAGGGCAGCTCTTCTTCTATTCTTCAGGGATGTTTCTGTATGTGTTTCATGGTGAGTACACTTTGACAGTTTTCGTCATTTTTATGCTTCAGGATATGGGATGAGAAGTGTGAAAAAATAATGTGTAACAGATGCCCCCTAAAGAATCAAGGCAAGGACTCAGAAAAACACTATCAGAAGACCTTCAAATCAAGCATGATACCATATACATAGCTGACATATCTGATATAAATATACCTAATGATACATCTCTTAATAGGCATCTAAAAATACATGAATCCACCACATGGACACAACCATCCAGATAGAAGGGATCATGTGTATGGATCCACGACATGGACACAACCATCCAAATAGAAAGGATCATATATATGGACCCATGATATGGTCACAACCATCCGTATAGAGGGAAACATGTGTACAATCACGAATAACTCATAAATCCATGCAACCTGGATTTATGAGATGAAACCTAAGCTCTTCATCTCTGTCTTGATTCAATCAATGTACGAATTATACCATGTGAATAGATGTGTCGAAGTCGAGCATGATAGAAAGCCACCTGATTACTGGTCAATGACGTAAACTGTTAACAGGCATGAGAGAAACCACCAATAATGACAATGGCTGTCAAGGTCAAACAAAACAATCCACGAGTGTGAATAATGAAGCTGAAGTCGAACACCTGCAAAATCATTCGATTGAAGGCCAATCATGTAAACCTATCGTCGAATGTGAAGAGATTTCCATTGAGAAATGCAAGCTCCAAGGTACTTGAAGGGAGTCTCTAGATCATCTTCTTGGATAATGAGTTGAAGTAGACAAGAAGTGATCTATCAAAGGAGGGCCATAATGTATCCCACATCATCAACATGAAACAAAATATGTAGCAGAGTAAGTAAGTTTTATTCAGGACTGTGACAAAAAGGTTAGACAGTGTATAAGTGGTAAAAAAATGCAAATGGGACTTATCTTGAACATATCGACGCCATGACTATGGACTTTGACAACATTTGACTCATCATATGATCATAGGTCATGATGAAAATGCAGTATAACCCAATGAGAGGAAAAATGGATTTCCAAACCCAGGAAGGCAAGTGATGAAGTGAGGATAACCCAAACCTGACACGAGCAATAAATAAGTGTCATTTTCAAGAGCGACATACTGCCTTTACACAAAATACAAGAGGTGTTCACTTTCATTTTCCCCCACTATTTCTAGTGAGTACCCCATTATTTTTTATCACAAGCTTGAAGGGGATAACATATTCTTATCATATAATTTCATCCTTTGGATGAATCCATCCTAGTAAGTTTAATGAGTCCTAGGAAGGAGAAACTCGATGTCATCATGGTGACAAGTCCTGTGTCGTTTAAGTTTTACGAGTTCAACGGAGGGGTAACTTGACATCTTTTTCAAGTTTAGAGAGTTTGAAAAAGAGGTGAAAAAGAAAACTCCAAAGGTCCCTTTTCGTAAAATAGTCTCTTGAATCTAAAAAGGTAAAAAATAATATCCAAGAGAACCTCTTACCCATGTTCGACTAAGGTATTCATTTTTCATACAATAGTCTATCTTAGTCCAGAAAAGGGTTAAACTTATACTGAGTAGACGTCATTTCATTTAATTTAATGAGTTCAAAATGGCAAGTACTTGGCAATATTTTCATATTTTGAGAGTCAGAAAATAGTGTAAATATGACTCTAGGGGGTTCCTTTTTCATTTATTTTAACGAGTCTGAAAAAGTGATAAAATAAAACTTGTTGAATCAGTCAGAATTAATCACTGTCACCATTTATCCATGACTTGTCACTGCAAAAGTGAACGCACATTACTGATCTTCAGGAAAAAATATTAAAATATAAGAAAAATGTGCCCTAAATGGTAAAAATATGTCAAAAAAACTTATAAAAACTCAAAAATAAAAACATTTTTACCATTTAACATTTGACAATTTGGAGAACACTTTTTACCCCATTTTCCCCGATTTTCAAGCGAGGAGTGCGACCAATCCAGGACACCATTCTTCGATCCATTTGTTGCAGGTAAGAGATCTGTCTCTTCTCTTCATTTTGATTTTGATTTTATGTGTTTTCATCCATAGGATAGTTAGTAAGGAGAGATTGGTAAAAAATTGTGTAGAGGCCAATTAGCGCGGTTTTTACCCATCAGACCCACCTTGCTCACCTTGTGTTGAACTATGTTAGCACGCTGGAAGCGCGGAAAAATATAGGAACAAACACGCTGGCGTAGAGTCAATTTTTTTGTTTTGAAAAATCCTCCATGTTTAATGATTTTTTCCCAAATTTGTTTCCATAGATGCTCATGAAAACTTGTTTAATGGATGTTTCATAGGTTAACCAATGAAAAATGGTGATCAAATGGAAGGAGAGAGGACATGAGGCAGAAGATCATCAGGCATCCCAAGACCCAAATTGCATAGCTTCCCTTCGAGCATGTGGGTTACTGAAATTCTTCCGTATTCCTGGGATTATGACCTAGATTGAGTTACAAAAACATTTGATTGGTTTTTTGGATGTAGATCGCCAACTGTTTATGATTGGGGACCAAGAAATTGAGATAGATATTATAGAAATATATTTCATTACGAGTTTTTCCAGAAGGGGACAACAGATTCAACTGCCCGGTTCTCGTACTGGAGGGGAGAGTACAAATATGTTGATCGCGAGACATTGCCCAGGCACTTGTAAAAATGAGAGTGGGAAGATAGACGTAAAGACCATCACTAATATCCTGCTAAGAACAATTCTCCATACCATGGCTCAAATAGTTGGGGCTCAGGATTTACATGAAGCAATAAAGTCTCATTTCCAGTATGCCATTGATTGTCTAAGTCCCATAGTTTTTAATTGTTGTAAAGGATTGTTGGTCAACTGTTGGAAATAATACTGAGAGGGGGGGTGAATTAGTATTATCAGGTCAATAATTTTATTTCCTAAATAGATTTATATATGCTAATTCAACTAAGTGAACTAGTGTGTATATGTGACTGTACTTAAAGAAACTAGTGTATATGCAGAGAACTTTTGATTTAGACAATTTAACATGTATTGAGCTTTAACCAGTATATCAGAGATTTATTAGATAGTGAAGTAAAAGTAGAATAAACATCACACATAAACAACACACATGAACACCAAGATATAAGTTGGAAACCCAATGTGCGTAAAAACCACTTGCTGCTGTCGTCTTGTCTTCTTTTAATAATAAGAAAATTTGTTTACAATCTTGTACTGGTGCAGACTCATACAAGTACGCATGCACCCACCTGCAAAAGGCTATAACCTTCTCTCATTCTCCAGCTACTACTGGAAGGGAGCTACAACCCCCTAGCTCTTTTACTAGCCAATATGTTTACTAGTACGTAGGTGCCAGCCTACAGAAAACTCCATTCTTCTACCAGGGACCATGTTTCATGAATTTTCAGACTGGATACTTCTAGAACACAACACCACAATCTGAAGGCCACGTTTCATCCAATTTTCATACCGGACCCATCATCAACATTAAAACTCAGAAAATCATAACTGCATCAAATACATCTGCATCAACCAATCACTGAAACTCAATCATCACTTTCTGAATCAACCATAACTAAATCAATGAATCACTGACAACCCATCATCACTGAAGCAAATCACAATCAATCAATCTGATCATTCAGAACAATGTTACCAGAATACAGTCATCAAAACATAACCTAGAACTCTGCAACAACAAATAGAGACTACTGAAACTTTAAACATCATTCTTCATAAGGTATACGCTACTTCCCTGTGTTGAACCAGCATGTATACGCACTTTACCGAAGGGAACCAACGTACAAATATGCAAATTTCAATTTATGATGTATACGCTACTTTGATATGCTGAACTAGTGTATATACGTTATTTTACTAAAGCGAACCTGTGTACAGATCTATAAATGCTAACTTAACACATCACAACTATTCCAGACTTCAGTCATACCCAGATCATCACATTTATAGAATAAAACATGCGTCAATTTTCATACCTAGACTGTTCAAGATCAAACCATATAATGAGAATGATTTTAAGCCTTTATGATCTCGGTTCATTAACCTTCATCAACCATATAGGTGCCTCCTTAGATCAGATCAAGAAAACCATCAGAAGCTCATTAACCTGCTGTTGTGGCCACCAACAACCCCCCTCTTTGTTTGGTATTAGCAATAACACCAAGCAAATGGGGACCCTTAATAAAAAATCCAAAAAACATTTTATGAAAATTTTTGTATTCGACTCCTTAAAATTGTATCGCATCGTGAGAAGAGAATAAAACATTTTCTTATGAGCATAATAAACTGTGAAGAAGCGACGCGAAATTCATCGCATCGCATACATTATGAAGCGCTCTTAAATGAAAAATCTTAAGAAATCTCCGACGGCCGATATGCGACGTCGCATATCGCAACATCGCATAAGCAGCACACAATGATTGAGTGACTAAGCACGATCTGCGATGCCGCAATGATGTGATCTGCGATGAATGCGATATGCGATAAATGCGATATGCGATAAATGCGATTTGCGATAAATGCGATCATGAATTTCTGCGATGACACATCTTGACGACGCGATCCGCGATGCTGCGATGCGAGTCGCAGAAATCACCCATCGCAAATTTTCCTCGGCGCAGTATTCAAGGAAAGCTATCCATAAACCAAAATTGGGTGCGCGCCTTAAAAGAAATTAATGAATGTACGCCAAAGTATTCAAGAAGGACAGTTTTGTGTTTTTCGAAGAGTCAGTTTGCTATGGGTGTCATGAGTTCATACATTCATAAGTGCTTAAAGCTTTCATGTCAATCTTTATTATCATTACTCTTTTCCTTTGCGTAAACTGTAAGACAGGAAATAACATGAAGCAATGTGCAGGAAACATCTAAGGAAAAGGCGAAAGCGTCAATGCTCGGAGAACAGAGAAGAGATGCCTTCATAAATGGATGCCGCATGCAACAGGACCACAAATTCTAGAGTATCACTCAACAGATGATGATGTCAATAGGCCATCCAACGCTCAGAGTCAAAAGCGCACAAAAGCAGCATGTTTACAAAAGATCCTGAAGCTTATGCCCGGTAAAGGAAAAAAGGTGCTAAAGAAGGAAAACGCACCAGAAAAGCCCGGAACAAAGAATGGAGGCATCATCGCTAAGAAAATTGTTCAGAGAGAAAAGTCCCTAACTTTTTCAGTCATTCGCAAGGTCGGAAACCGAAATATCAAAAGTAGAATTAGTTTGAGAGAAATTTGGGTTATTACCAAGTATACACACAGTGAATACACCCATCCAGAGGAAGATTCTCGAAAATATCTTCTAGTTTACCAGAAAGTGGTGCCAGCGCGTGTTATTTCTATTTTCGTAGCTCAAACGAAAGCAGAAGGCGACCAGCCGACTCTTCCCAGGTGAATGTTGCATGCTTGCAGCACTAAGGAGAAAATACATAAATGGTTAGGAATTAGATTCAATTTTTAGAAATAGTTTTGCTTTAGCAGAAGGGCGGTCATTTAAAAACCGTATCCTAAATTTATGTAATTAAGTTAATTAGTTAGCAATATTTAAACCCTTCTCAGGCATTTGGAGAAGGGTCCAGAAATTTGTCAAAAAACTTGTCCTCAGAACATGCACTTTTGCACCCTCGGAGGGGGTTTTGATGAATGGATGGATCAAGGTTTATTAATGTTTGCATTTGATATCTGCTACTGATGTTGCACTTCTGTACTCTTAGTAGATGTTAGAGCAAGGAGAGATAAATCATTGTTGCTTGAAGCTTATGAGTGGAACCAGTCATAAATGGTACTTTTATCTCTTGGCCGTTTCTGTTTATATTCTTAAAGTGATATACAGTTTTTAGTTGTTTATATGTTACTGCATGAATGTGTGAGTTACCATTTGGCACTTTTGTACGGTGGAGTCATTTATTTATGTTTGATATATGAATAACTTATTATGCGATATGCTGTTCACAACTGTTTTGCCTAACTTTTTATGCAAAGTGGTTTATCTTAATTGATTTCTATTCTTATGATAGCTGAATGATCTTTATTACCAATTATTGTTTGAAATCTCTTTAGATCGCATAATAGAAGAAATACACCCCGGGTTAGCGTAGATTAGATGTGTTGCTTCTCATTAGATTACAATAGCATAGAGTTAGTTTAAAAGTTTGAATTAAATTAGCTTTAAGTCCTCTTAGATCAGCATCATCCAACTCTGCACACACACACACCCTTAAATTGGGAAACTGGTCCCATTATCCCCAGTCGGACCCGCTATACCAAACGGATAAGGAGCTGCCAACCAAGGTCCGGACCGGGTGGGTATCCCCCTTGTTGTCGACCCGATTTTCGGGGCTTCAACATATTTGGCGCTATAAGGAGGGCCTGAACTATGAATGGCACCTAAATCAAAATCTAAATACCATTTTGAGAGTAAATCGCCCTCATCAACTCCCCCGACTTCCCCAGTACGTTTAAATCCAGAGTCAGAAGTCGCTCGAGTATTAACCGTTGCTACAAACACTAATATTTCAGACCAATCTAGCATTGAACCCCCTGAAGTTCAAACTCTGATTCGCAAACTCCAGGGATTTTCTATTTCTACACAGAGGTTTGATAAATCTCAAAGCAGCGTGACTTCGCAGTACAATCCTACTCATCCCCTGACCAGATTAAAGAGTGAAAAGTTTGGCATCCAGCCAACTAAATTCCCTCTCCCCACCAGGAAAAGTGCAAGGAAAACACCACAAGAGTCTGACAGTGAGACTCTTTCATCTACATCGTCCATTTCAACTCCCTCACCGCAAAGTCAGCCACCCACATCTTCATTCCAAACCACCCATCCATCTTCCACAACCCCTCTTCTTCAATCATCTAAGATCATAATATCTTCATCTTCCCAGCCTCAGGGATCATCCGCTGCACTTTCATTTACTAGCAGCTCAACGATGGCCCAGTCTCCATGGAACAATCCTTGGGCAGTTTTAATGCCTCCACCCCTGAGCCAAATACCGGCCCATCCTGAGAAATGGCTACCCAAATTCAATCCAAAAGCAGGCATGCTAGCTGAAGAGCACATTAACAATTTCATGCTTTCTGTCAATCTCAATGGAGTTACCAACGAGGATGCTGTTGTCCGGCTTTTTCCCTATACAATGCAAGGAACAGCCGGGTCATGGTACTTTTCATTACCCTCCGGGTCTATCACAAGTTGGGACATTTTTCAAAGTCAATTCCTTACCAAGTTTGGTGATGACAGATCAACGGAAACGTTAATCAATGACCTATCAAATCTTAAACCGAGGCTAGAGAACCCATCAAAGATTTCAATTTACGGTTCAATAAGATCCTCAACAAAATTCCCACTGCTTCCCAACCCAGCGAAGAAGTACAATGTGAATGGTATATTACGGCCTTACCATCAAACTTAGCAATCTTCGTGGATAGGGCAAATAAAACAACCTTAGTTGAAAACCTGACAGAGGCGATAGCAGTAGAGAAACGCGTAGTAGCCCTGGAAAAGAGATCTGCGATAGAGGAACGCAAATCTAAAAAAGTCACCTTCAAGGAAGACTCCAAGAAGAAACAAACGAAAGACCCTTTCGATTTGGAAGGATTGCAAAAAGTATTAAAGACCATGTCCAATGAGATGATTGACATAAAAAAACAAGTAGCAGAAACTTCTTCAAAAAAGCCCTACAAAGCTTTTAAAAGAGGCCCTTCAATGGATGTGAAACCACCCAACGCTATCTCAAATGTCGAATCCGAAGAAGAGGAAGAAGAAGAGAGTACCACTGAAGGGTAGACCAATGACGAAGAAGTTGTGGAACTACAAGGAATGTGGGATTTCATCCTCCCACAAGAAGAAGATCAAGAAGCATTTCCGGTTAGCACACGAAGCAAAAATCAACTTGATCCTCCCCAAACTACCCTTAAGCAGAAGGGTGCAAGCCCTGCAGTAAAAGATAAAGTCGCAACAAAGAAAACGACCGCTAAAGCGACTCAATCTAGCCCAGTCCAACCAGATCAAACAACTCCATCAAGAACACTGATAATGTCGGATGAAATGGAATACAATATTATTGATGACATGAAAAAGACTAGGGCTAATATCACTCTTTATGAATTGAGCAAATTGAAACATCAACAGAAGATAATGATGAAAGAATTACATGCCGTGCCTACTACATCTTTGCCTACAGCTGTAGCTTCCCACAATATGGGAAGACCTCCAACCAACACGATCAATAAGATTGATCCAAATGACATCACCTTGATTGGAGGAAGATCAAGGTCTCACACTCCCCCTTTTCTTCTCACTTATGAAATTTTCAATAAAAATGTGCACAATTGTTTGGTAGATTCTGGTGCTTCAACGAATATTTTACCCAGATCAATATGTACCAAGTTGAATGTTCAACCACAAAAATCCGCAGTGCACATAGTTCAGCTTGATCGATCTCAATTCGAAGTGATTGGTGAACTTAATCAAGTAACCATAAGATTGTCGTCCAACCCGAAGGTATGTCAGGTTATTGACATTCTAGTAGCTGATATCCCAGAATTCTATGGCTTGATTCTTAGCAGGGATTGGTCCGAAAAACTCCATGGATACTTCTCAACCGACTGGTCGCACATGTGGTTACCCTACAATGGTAAACCGAATCAAATAAAGGTTGAACCAGAGTTACACCAGAAGTACATAGTAACAGAATTGGAGGGAGAAAATGAAGCAATAGCATATAACATCAGTATCATAGGAAATTACTCGGTAGATTCTTTCCTCGGCAATTTCAATGCTCATACATCACCTTACTTAGAAAATTCAGTTTTGTCCCAAGTCGAGAATTTTTCCCAAACTGATAATTCAAAGTGTGTTAATTTTGTAGATAAACCTGTAAATACATCTTTGTTTTGGAAATTATATTTTGATGGCTCTAAATCTAACGAAGGAGCAGGAGCAGGATGCGTTCTGATTAGTCCAGAAGGAAATAAGACCATGCTTACGTGCAGACTTGAATTCGATTGCACAAACAATACAACATAATATGAGGCCTTGGTGCAAGGCCTATACAAAGCAATCGGGTTGAACGTCAAGTATCTTCAAGTCTTCAGAGACTCTGAGATTGTTGTCAAACAGGAACGTAACACCATACATTGCCTATCAGGTCATTTGAAACACTATCAATCTTTAGTAGAAGATCTGACTGAGCATTTCATAGCATTCAATATTTCGTCAATCCCAAGACTCCAAAACGCGGGCGCAGACCTTTTAGCTAACGTAGCCTCTAGACTTATTCCCTCCGAAGATTTTAGTCCAGATAGATTCTCAATAGAATTAATCTTTAGACCGTCCATCCCTAACAACATTACAAATTGGAGAGTATTCAATGACGATCCTGATATTGTAAATTTCCTCACTTCTGAAGGATCCTACTCCAATCAAATAATTGACGAAGACCATCACGATCGACAAATACAATAGGATAGCACTGATAATGCTATACCTAAATCGGTGGTTAAGTTGGAAGACTTATACGATTTGAAACATCGGTTTAAAAGGTCTACCAATTCTAAGCTCTACAGTTCAACTCTGAACTACGAATTAGTAAACCTAGGAACCGATGATAAACCACAAAACGTTAATCTAGGCCACGGCCTAGCCCTTGAAGAAAAACTAGCGTATATTCGTCTTTTGAGACAATACAAAAATGTTTTTGCCTGGAATTACGATGAGCTGAATACATACGACACTTCTATCATTCAACATACTATCCCTATGATTGACAATGAAAAACCTGTCCAACAGAAACTCAGAAAAATCCACCCCAATTTAGAAAATCAGATAAAAACTGAGCTAAATAAGTTATTAAAAGCCAGAATAATTTTCCCCGTCAGACATTCCAAATGGGTTTCCAATATGGTACCCGTTAGAAAGAAAAACGGAGATATTCGAATCTGCATCGATTTTCGGAATCTCAACAAAGCCTGTCAAAAAGACAATTTTCCCCTCCCACCTATGGAGCAGATATTACAGGCAGTAGCAGGCTCAGAACTAATGTCTTTTTTGGATGGATTTTCAGGATACAATCAAGTGTTGGTACATCCCGATGATCAGTTAAAAACCACATTTCGAACTAAATGGGGCACATACGCATATCAGAAGATGCCATTTGGTTTGATCAATGCCGGCGCTACATTTCAGAGAGCCATGGACATCGCATTCAAGGGTTTAGTCAATAAATCTGTAGTAATTTATTTGGATGATATAACATTGTACTTGTTGGGTCCCTATAATACTAGCGATTACCCCATTACTATTGTAGTTATACCCCTTATTTATATTGTTGTGCCCCTATTACCCCCATATTGTTATTTCTGTGCCCCATAGAATTACTCTATTGTTATTTTTGTGGCTTTATATTATTATTGTTAGGTCGGCTGGATTATATTGTGACTCCTTAGACTCCTATATATAGAAAGGAGGTTTTGTCATTTGTATCATCGAAGAATTGTTCATTTATGCAATTTAAAGGAGGTTGCCCCCTCGAAGAGGCTGAATTCTAAGGCGTTGATCTATCTTTTCTATCTTTTCTTGAGCTGGTTTCATAACATTTGGTATCAGAGCTTTGGATTCTAGGGTTTCGCTGCTCCAAACAGGTTATCGTGGCATTTTCGCTATAACTTTTTTCTGTGATGTTTCAGAAGTCAAAAAAATACCCATTTGAGAAGAAATCGCGCTGAACCTTGGGTCCGAATTTCGGAACTTTTCGTGCGATATTTTCGGAGATATGATTTGAGGAAGTTGGTCTTTTTGCAGAATCCTGAATTACATTCAAAATAGGTGACCTGGGGAAAATCGTCATAACTTTCTCTCTGGGGATCGGATTGAAATTTCATAAGAAGGTGCAGAAATATAACGGACTTTAGTTTCTTGTGTGTGTGTTTCAGATTCAAAGGTTGAAATAGTGACTCGTGGCACGTCATACAAGTTCGCTCTACTGAACCAGTCTAAAAGCAAGTCACTGTGGGAGATTTCACATAACTCTTCCTTGGAGAATCCAATTTGGCTTAGACTTGTGGCATTGGAAAGAGGACACAGAAGGCTACTACAGATAGCAATTTCAGAACTGGATGATCCGAAATTACAGAGATACATCAGATTCAATATCAGGCTTCTATAAAGTGAAAAAAGGTGTGTAGTTTTTTTTTTTTTAATTTTTGTGTAAGCTTGGTTTAACGGAATTCAAAGGGCATAGTAAAGCATTATTATCGGTAATTGATTCCCCGAGAAAAGAAAATGCAAACACCTAGTAAGGAACCTGAAAGCTCTAGCATGACTCATGAAGAAGAGGAAGAAATGCTACATGATATATCAAAATTACAAGAACAAGTGCAACAAATGTCACGCTCACAAAAGCTAACAGAAGCTAAGATAAGTGGCGTGGAATCTAAGATAAATGGCGTGGAATATAAGATAAAGGGCATGGAAGCTAAGATGGAGGATTCGATGGCAGATTTGAAGATAGATTTGAAGACAGACATGGAAGAATTGAAGAAGTTGCTACAAGAAAGGGCCACTAATGGTGAAAAGGTAGTAAAGGAAACTCATGATGAGAACAAAAGAAATGTTAATCATGATTCCATAGACGCTAATGTTGGATCGAAGAATCACCATATTCCAAAAATCGATATGAGGAAGTTTGATGGCAAGGATCCCGCCACATGGATATTACAGATGGAGCAATTCTTCGATCTCAATAATGTGCAAAACGCACAAAAGGTACGTATGGCAACTGTATATTTGGAACCAAATCAGTTTGTATGGTATCAATGGCTTTGCTCTCGTAAACAATTTATCACTTGGGCAATTTTTACGGAAGAATTGATAGCACATTATGAAGATATAAAAAGCAACACTTTTTTTAGCCAATTGATAAGTCTCAAACAAAAGGGTTCAGTAATGGAGCACATTGAGGAGTTCCAAAAATTGAACATAAGGGTAAAAGATATTCCAGAGGAGCATAGGATTGATGTGTTCATAGGGTCTTTAAAGGATAATATCCAACATGATGTTCAACTTTGGGAACCTGATTCATTAGAGAAGGCATTCAGGTTAGCAAGAAAAATGGAAAGCAAAATTATGGCAACCAGGAAGCATACCACTCACAACTATAAAGACGGAAGTGTTGTTGCCCCTAGTCTTCCACAACCTATAAGGTTGACACCACAACAATTGGAAGAAAAAAGAGCAAAAGGGCTTTGTTACAGTTGTGATAGAAAATACACTAAAGGTCATAAGTGTGCTGAGAAGAAATTATTCTACATAGATTGTGAAGAGGAAGAAGAAAAGGAGCAAGAAAGGTCAAAAGAAGAAGATATACTCCAGGAACAAAGCCTAGATGAAGAACAAATAAATCCGACCATATCTTGTAATGCATTGGCGGGAATTACCACTCCTCAAACCATCAAGATAGAAGGACAAATCAAGAAGAAAAAGGTAATAGTGTTGATTGATTCAGGAAGCACCCACAATTTTATTCATTGTACAGTAGCAAAAGAATTGAATTGCTTCCTATATCCAGCACCAGAGTGTCAAGTGATGATTGCAAATGGAGGAACAATAAATTGCTCTGGAAAGTGCCATAATATCAAGCTATCCATGGGAGAATATGTATTGACTAGCCCAATGCTTTCCATTCCAATGGGAGGTGCTGATGTTGTACTAGGAATCCAATGGCTACAATAGCTTTTAATTTTCAAGAACTTTTCATCAAATTTTCTACGGAAGGAAAGGAAGTTGAATTAAGGGGTATTGCAGGGAAACCAGGAAAGATAATCAGCTCTAATGGCATGACTAAGCTTCTTAAAAAGGAGCAAAGAGGTGTAATTGCACAATTATGTTCGCTAGATGTTTCCACATTGGAATCATCTATTTCTCCAGATCTCCAAAATGTCCTGGACAATCATTCCAAGGTATTTGAGACTCCCAAAGGTCTCCCACCTATGCGTGATCATGATCATGCTATTCATCTGATTCCAGGAAGTGTTCCTCCAAACATCAGGCCGTACAGATATCCCTATGCCCAAAAAAGTGAAATTGAACGTATGGTTGCAGAAATGCTAGAGGCTGGTATAATTCAACCAAGTCAAAGTTCTTTCTCAGCTCCAGTAGTATTGGTGCACAAGAAGGATGGATCATGGCGCATGTGTCCGGATTATAGGGAGCTCAACAAGCTCACTATTAAAGATAAGTTCCCCATTCCTGTTATTGATGAATTATTGGATGAATTGCATGGATCAATTTACTTCACCAAGTTGGATCTTCGTTTGGGATATCATCAAATCAGAATGAAGATTGAAGACATTCCGAAAACGGCATTTAGAACTCATGAGGGTCATTATGAATTTTTGGTCATGCCTTTTGGCCTTACCAATGCACCTTCAACATTTCAAGGTTTGATGAATTCAATTTTCAAACCATTCCTTAGAAAATTTGTGTTAGTATTTTTTGATGATATACTAATCTACAGCAAGTCTTGGAAGGATCATGTTGAACATGTTGACAGGGTGCTACAACTATTGGAGGAGAAACAATTATATGCAAAAAGATCCAAATGTTTCTTTGGAGTCCAGGAGGTGGAATATTTGGGTCATATTGTATCTCATGAAGGAGTTAAGGTAGACCCTAGCAAAATTAAAGCCATTAAGGAATGGAAAATCCCCACATCCATAAAGCATCTGCGAGGATTTCTTGGGTTGACAGGGTATTATCGCAAGTTTGTTAAGAATTATGGGAGAATAGCAGCACCTCTAACAACATTATTGAAGAAAGATTCATTTTCATGGACTCCGGAAGCAACAAAGGCCTTTGAACATCTTAAAGAGGCAATGTGCCAAGCACCGGTCTTAGCTACACCGGACTTCACAAAAACCTTTATTGTGGAATGTGATGCTTCAGGAAATGGAATTGGTGCGGTTCTAATGCAAGATGAAAGACCCATTGCTTTTGAAAGTCGTCCAATCAAGGGAAAGTTTTTAAGCAAAGCTATTTATGAGAAGGAAATGTTGGCAATACTCCATGCACTTAAGAAATGGCGACCCTACCTAATGGGAAGACACTTCAAGGTAAAAACGGATCATGATAGCCTTAAATACTTTTTAGAACAAAGATTATCCTCTGAAGAGCAACAAAAGTGGGTCACAAAGATGTTGGGTTATGACTTTGAAATCATCTACAAAAAAGGGAAGCAAAATGTGGTGGCAGATGCACTCTCAAGAAAGGATGAGGATGTGGAAGCATTGTTGTGTGCCATTTCTATTATCCAACCAGATTGGATAAATGAAGAAAGGGAGGAATGGAAGAATGATGAAGAAGTGTGGGCACTTATTCGAAAGCTACAACAAGATTCCAGTACTTCTGATACATTTAGCTGGAAAAATGATTCGTTATGGTACAAGATCGCTTATACCTCTGTAAGAATTCCCAGCTAAAACAAAAGATTCTTATGGAATTGCACACTTCTCCCTTAGGAGGGCACTCAGGATTTTTAAAAACTTACCACAGGGTTAAGAAGGAATTTTTTTGGGATGGCCTTAAATCAGATATTCAAAATTTTGTGGCGGAATGTTTGGTTTGCCAGCAAAATAAAGTTGAAACAATTAAGACACCGGGTCTATTACAACCTTTATCCATTCCAAGCCAACGTTGGGAGGAGGTTTCAATGGATTTTATCACAGGTTTACCCAAGTCTGAGGGAAAGAGTGTCATCATGGTGGTAGTTGACAGACTTACCAAGTATGCACACTTTTGTGCATTATCACATCCATTTAAAGCCAGTACAGTTTCTACTGCATTTATGGAAACGGTTCAAAAGCTACATGGAAACCCAAAGATTATTGTAAGTGACAGAGATCCCATTTTCACTGGAAATTTTTGGACAGAATTATTTTCTTGTCTTGGTACTCAGTTAGCTCATAGCTCATCTTATCATCCTCAATCTGATGGGCAAACTGAGATAGTAAACAAATGTTTGGAAGGATATCTTCGTTGCTTTGTATCTGATAAACAGACACAATGGGTCAAATGGTTGCCTCTGGCTGAATGGTGGTATAACACTTCCTTCCATACAGCAACAAAAATGACCCCATTTATGGCACTTTATGGGTATCAACCACCATCCATCACATCATATTTAAGAGAAAATTCTAAGGTTCAGGCAGTGGAACATCACATCGAACATCAACAACAAGTCCTCCAACTCTTAAAGGATAACCTCGTGTTGGCACAAAATAGAATGAAACAACAGGCATATCAACATCGCAGTGAAAGAAGTTTTGATGTAGGTGATTGGGTATTCCTACGGCTACAACCATATAAGCAAATGTCCCTAAAGCAAGCTAAGAAGGATAATAAATTATCACCAAAGTATTATGGTCCGTACAAGGTGTTGCAAAAGATTGGTACTATGGCATACAAATTGGAGCTTCCTGCAGCTTCTCGATTGCACCCAGTTTTCCATGTTTCATGTTTAAAGAAGGTTATAGGTGACAAGCTCCCAATTCAAACAATATTTCCAGAACTTGACGAGGAAGGAAAAATTATATTGGAACCGGAAGCAGTCACAGAAACAAGAACTCGACAGATACGAAATCGATCAATTTCAGAGTATCTTATCAAGTGGAAGAACTTATCCGCTGAAGATTCCACATGGGAGGATGAGAATTTTATGCAGAAGTATCGAGAACTACTCAAGCGTTGAGGACAACACTTTTTTGAAGGAGAGGGGCATGTTGGGTCCCTATGATACTAGCGATTACCCCATTACTATTGTAGTTATACCCCTTATTTATATTGTTGTGCCCCTATTACCCCCATATTGTTATTTCTGTGCCCCATAGGATTACTCTATTGTTATTTTTGTGGCTTTATATTATTATTGTTAGGTCGGCTGGATTATATTGTGACTCCTTAGACTCCTATATATAGAAAGGAGGTTTTGTCATTTGTATCATCGAAGAATTGTTCATTTATGAAATGTAAAGGAGGTTTCCCCCTCGAAGAGGCTGAATTCTAAGGCGTTGATCTATCTTTTCTATCTTTTCTTGAGCTGGTTTCATAACAGTACTCCAAGAAGCGAAGCGACCATCTCAAAGACTTGAAACAAATCTTTCAACGATGCTTAAGGTATGGGATTTCACTTAACCCAAAGAAATCTTTTTTCGCATTAAGTGAAGGAAAACTTCTAGGATTCATAGTGTCAAAATCTGGTATTCACATTGAGCCTGACAGAATCAAAGAAATTTCTGAAATATCCCTACCTCATAATAAAAAAGCCATGCAATCTTTCCTTGGTCAAATCAATTTTGTGAAGAGATTTGTCCCATATTTTTCACGAATTGTTTCTCCTTTGCAAACCATGATTAAAAATAATTCAAATTTTAAATGGGGTCAAGATGCGCATGAAGCATTCAACCTGATCAAACAAGCTATCATTAATGCTCCATCTTTAGCAACCCCGAGTTTTTCAGAATCTTTTATCTTATACACATTTGCCTCAGAGAAATCATATGCTGCGATTCTAACTCAAGCAAATCAAGAGAAAGCGGAAGCTCCAATCGCATTTTTTAGCTCGAATTTACAAGGTGCTAAACTCAACTATTCAGATGTGGAGAAACAGGCATATGTTGTTTTCAAAGCGGTGAAATATTTCAGACCTTTCTTACTTAAAACCCATACTAAGGTCATAGTACCGTTTCCAGTGGTAAGAAATCTTCTAGTACAGAAGGATGTGGGTGAAAAAAGAGCAAATTGGATCACTACTTTACAAGAATACGACCTTGAGATCAAACCAGCAAGCATTGTAAGAGGTCAAGGCTTCTGCAAAATGTTGGCTGGAGCATCGCAAATTCCTGAAAATTCATCTGAAGAGGTACAAATGTATGAGGTAAGCCTAAACAATGCAGAATCATTATATGCTGACACCATTTATTATCTTAAGAACGGGTATGCTCCATCACACCTGGATCACACTAAGAAAAGAGCTCTGAGATTGAAAGCTAAACAATACCAGCTCATAAATGATGTTCTGTTTAAAAAGAATTACGATTCTGTTCTTCTTAGGTGTCTTGAGAAAACTGAAGCCGAAAAGGTTTTGCAGGAACTCCACGATGGACCAGCAGGTGGACACTATGCTGGAGATGCTACTGCACATAAAATCTTACGTGCAGGATATTATTGGCCCACGCTGTTCAAAGACTCACACAGTTACGTGAGGAAATGTCAAGTCTGCCAAACTACTGCAGGGAGACAAAAGAAACCGTCCATGCCACTACAGCCGATAAACATCGAGCAACCATTCAGTCAGTGGGGCTTGGAAATAATAGGTGAGATCGTTCCTCACTCTTCTAAGCAGCATAGATACATCCTCACGGCAACAAATTATTTTACTAAATGAGTAGAAGCAGTTCCTCTCAAGACAGCTAATTCTGAAAACATCATTGAATTCATAGATCAATTTATAATCACTAGGTTTGGATTGCTAATGGCTTTAATGTTTGATAATGCCTCATACTTTTCTGGGAATGCAATGATTGAGTTTGCACTTAAAAGAGGGTTCAAACTGAAATATTCGGCCAACTACTATCCGCAAGGTAATGGATTGGCTGAGTCAACAAATAAAAACCTAATCAGGATTATTAAAAGAACAGTTGACTAGAACCAAAAGAATTGGCACAAAACTTTGGTAACTGCTTTATGGGCAGATAGAATAACGAAGAAAGCTTCAATCGGCACTTCTCCCTTTAATTTAGTTTATGGGAAGGAAGTGGTTCTCCCAACTCACTTAGTGATCCCCTCCTTGTCTTTAGTACAATACATCGATGAAGTATCTACTTCCTCCTTACAATTAAGACAAATGGAAATAATTAAATTAGAAGAATGACGAGAACAAGCTAAGAAAACCCATGCTCATCACCAAGCGCTAATAAAATCCTCTTTTGATTCAAGCATAATGACCAGAATTTTTTTTCAGATGGGAGATCTAGTTTTGAAATGGGATAAGGATCATGAAGAAAAGGGCAAACATACAAAATTTCAGAAGATGTGGCTTGGTCCTTTTCAGATTATAGAAGTCATAGGCCCATCAACGTTTGTGTTGCAGGATTTAGTAGGTAGAAGGGATTCTTTTCCTGTTAATGGACATATCCTTAAAATATATTTTCCATAGAAGATTATTCTTCTATTTTGTAGGATAGTTTTAGTTTTTCTTTTCTTCCTTATAAATAAAACCAGTTGTAGATGGTTACTACAGGGGTTCACGAAAAAGACACCAATTCTCTATCAGATTTTGATTTTTTTCGCTTGTACAAATAGTAAAATTTTTCGAAAAAATCTGATCTTTATTATTGACAGATAGAGTTGATAACTTTAGCCTAGATATGATACTAGTTTCAACTTCAAAAATTTGATGAAAGGAACCTTTGGCAAAAAATTGTTTTATATCAGCACAATGAAAGGTATCAATAATAAAATAAAGATTCTCTGTAAAACTGCTGTTTTCAAACTCTATTATTGTCGTCCAGAGCTTTCTTAAGGAAAAACAATGATTTCCTCCCTGCTAAAGAAAATTGCAGCATTTAGAGGAACAATCCGAGAAAACACTATATCTCAAAGAATAAGAGGTCTCATCACGAGCCGACTTATCATGATCACAGATATTATAACTTGCTAACTTTGCCAATACTGTCCACCAAAAGAGGGCAACGACTCAAGATTGTTGCAATCAAAAGACAAGGGGTCTCATCACGAGCTAGCTTGTTCAACAAAAGTGTAAATCAAGTGAATGACTGTGTCATAATTTGGCCAACAAAACAAGACATTGTTCTTTAGAGAATAAAAAAAAAGGAAAAAGTGTCAAAATGGGTTTTTCTCTGAAAAGTTGTAAATAGCCTTAAGCAGGATAAAGGATCATTGCTGGGTAACAGGTAACCCTGTCGAGGCTATGGATGCCTGCTGGCAGCAGAGGCTCTACCTACGACAAATGAGCATATTTTAAAAGCCAACACACAGAGAAGACCTTATTTTATCTTTAAAAGACCAAGTAATGGCTGATGTAAATACAAGGACAAACCCTGAGGAAGAAAACAATTGGAATAGAAAAAGGTTGAAACAAAATATCATTGATGGGATAAGGCATAATGTACTCTATCTTTCCATAAAAAAATTTAGACTTATGAAAATTTTTCTTCTTTGGAAGTTATAATTCAATAGAAAAGCAGAGATAACTGGTTCTTCCCAGTGAATCGCCATTGTTGTGGCCACCAAAAACCCCCCTCTTTGTTTGGTATTAGCAATAACACCAAGCAAATGGGGACCCTTAATAAAAAATCCAAAAAACATTTTATGAAAATTTTTGTATTCGACTCCTTAAAACTGTATCGCATCACGAGAAGAGAATAAAACATTTTCTTATGAGCATAATAAACTGTGAAGAAGCGACGCGAAATTCATCGCATCGCATACATTATGAAGCGCTCTTAAATGAAAAATCTTAAGAAATCTCCGACGGCCGATATGCGACGTCGCATATCGCAACATCACGTAAGCAGCACACAATGATTGAATGACTAAGCACGATCTGCAATGCCGCAATGCTGCGATGCCGCAATGCTGCGATCTGCAATGAATGCGATATGCGATATGCGATAAATGCGATTTGCGATAAATGCGATCATGAATTTCTGCGATGACACATCTTGACGACGCGATCCGTGATGCTGCGATGCGAGTCGCAGAAATCACCCATCGCAAATTTTCCTCGGCGCAATATTCAAGGAAAGCTGTCCGTAAACCAAAATTGGGCGCTCGCCTTAAAATAAATTAATGAATGTACGCCAAAGTATTCAAGAAGGACAGTTTTGTGTTTTTCGAAAAGTCAGTTCACTATGGGTGTCATGATTTCATACATTCATAAGAGCTTAAAGCTTTCATTTCAATCTTTATTATCATTACTCTTTTCCTTTGCGTAAACTGTAAGACAGGAAATAACATGAAGCAATGTGTAGGAAACATCTAAGGAAAGGGTGAAAGCGTCAATGCTCGGAGAATAGAGAAGAGATGCCTTCATAAACGGATGCTGCATGCAATAGGACCACAGATTCCAGAGTATCACTCAACGGATGCTGATGTCAATAGGCCATCCAATGCTCAGAGTCAAAAGCGCACAAAAGCAACATGTTTACAAAAGATCTTGAAGCTTATGCCTGGTAAAGGAAAAAAGGCGCTAAAGAAGGAAAATGCACCAGAAAAGCCCGGAACAAAGAATGGAGGCAGCATCGCTAAGAAAATTGTTCAGAGAGAAAAGTCCCTAACTTTTTCAGTCATTCGCAAGCCGGAAACCGAAATAGCAAAAGCAGAATCAGTTTGAGAGAAATTTGGGTTATTACCAAGTATACACGCAGTGAATACACCCAGCCAGAGGAAGATTCTCGAAAATATCTTCTAGTTTACCAGAAAGTGGTGCTAGTGTGTGTTATTTCTATTTTCGTAGCTCAAACGAAAGCAGAAGGTGACCAGCTAACTCTTCCCAGGTGAATGTTGCATGCTTGCAGCACTAAGGAGCAAATACAGAAATGGTTAGGAATTAGATTCAATTTTTAGAAATAGTTTTGCTTTAGTAGAAGGGCGGTCATTTAAAAACTGTATCCTAAATTTATGTAATTAAGTTAATTAGTTAGCAGTATTTAAACCCTTCTCAGGCATTTGGAGAAGGGTCCAGAAATTTGTCAAAAAACTTGTCCTCAGAACATGCACTTTTGCACCCTCGGAGGGGGTTTTGATGAATGGATGGATCAAGGTTTATTAATGTTTGCATTTGATATCTGCTACTGATGTTGCACTTATGTACTCTTGGTAGATGTTAGAGGAAGGAGAGATAAATCATTGTTGCTTGAAGCTTATGAGTGGAACCAGTCATAAATGGTACTTTTATCTCTTGACCGTTTCTGTTTATATTCTTAAAGTGATATACAGTTTTTAGTTGTTTATATGTTACTGCATGAATGTGTGAGTTACCATTTGGCACTTTTGTATGGTGGAGTCATTTATTTATGTTTGATATATGAATAACTTATTATGCGATATGTTGTTCACAACTGTTTTGCCTAACTTTTTATGCAAAGTGGTTTATCTTAATTGATTTCTATTCTTATGATAGCTGAATGATCTTTATTACCAGTTATTGTTTGAAATCTCTTTAGATCGCATAATAGAAGAAATACACCCTGGGTTAGCGTAGATTAGATGTGTTTCTTCTCATTAGATTACAATAGCATAGAGTTATTTTAAAAGTTTGAATTAAATTAGCTTTAAGTCCTCTTAGATCAACATCATCCAACTCTGCACACACACACACACCCTTAAATTGGGAAACTGGTCCCATTATCCCCAGTCGGACCCGCTATACCAAACGGATAAGGAGCTGCCAACCAAGGTTCAGACCGGGTGGGTATCCCCCTTGTTGTCGACCCGATTTTTGGGGCTTCAACACTTGCATATATGATCCAACCCTTCATAAGATGTTCAAATTATTTGCACACATGGGCTAATGATCTTCTCCTCCTTATATAGTTTTGGGCATTTCTCAATACCATGGACCAAAACTACTTAGGACCAATACCTTGGACCAAATACCTCAGACCAATTACCTTGGGTCAAAATACCTTGGACCAAAAACTTTTGGTTTTCCAAGATATACACGCTTTTCCTTCTGTGAAAGTGCGTGTGTATGTATATGCTACTTTTGTTCAGTAAACCTGTGTGTATATGCAGCTTGGACAAGGTGAACTTGCGTATACCTCTATTTCTTCATTCTTTGGAGTCTGATTTGTAATTTTTTGCTGTTGACCTGATGCACTGTGATCTTTCATCTGAGTGAGTTGCCATCAAGGACAACACCTGTATCATAATGCCACCAATCTCCCCCTTTGGACTTGATGGCAACAACAACACCAAGTCACTCTCCCTCTTTGACATCAAGGGAAAAGGGTGGACCAAGAGTACATGTATTTTGATATACATTATGTTATCCATCCTCCCCCTGAGTACATGCTGAATTATTTGATTGAGCTCCCCTTGAGCATACGCAGAGTCTGCAAAAATATTTTTCAAAAGAATAACATGACTCTATAAATCAACTGAGTGAGTATGACCTTCTTATCACCAATGGCTCATGCATACATCAATTTCCAAACCATGTGGGGATATACCAAATTTGACTCATCCACCCAACCAAGTGGGGATATAGCAATACATGACAGAAATATAATTACATCATCCATCCCATGCAAAGTGGGGATACAAATTACATCATTTGTCAAATAGTAAAAAAAATATCACGCCCTAGGTATAGGTATCTACAGCCATAGCTGTATTCAGCAACCATAATGCCAATAATGAAGAATGTGAGTGAAGGCTAATGCTCCCCCTGAACCTGTGCTACCTGTGCATTGTTAATAAGTCAATGATTAAGGCATCTTTGTCAGTTAGATAAAAAATAATGAATAGGGCATAACAATAGACTGTAATAATCAACATCAGACAGAGCATCCATATTAGAGCCTGCCCCACAGTTTTTTCTTGAATGAAACATATATACACTTCTTGACCCACAGAAATCCGCGTGTGTACGCGACTATACTTCATGAAACACACATATAATAACCTTTCTTGAAAGAATTGGATTTAACAACAGGATGATGCAACAAGTACTCCTAGCTTTTGTCTGAGATATTCAAATGTGTCTCTGGGCAGTGGTTTAGTGAATATATCAGCAACCCGTTCTTTGGAGGGAACATACTCCAATTTGACCTTTTGTTCAAGCACTTGTTCTCGTAGAAAATGGTATTTGATGGGTATGTTTTTGGTCTTGGAGTGCATGACTAGATTCTTTGAAATACTGATGGCACTTGTATTATCACATAGAATGGAGATGGGTGGAGTACATGTGATCTGAATGTCTTGCAAGGTTTGCATCATCCAAAGTAGTTGTGTGCAGCAAGATGTAGCAGCCACATATTTTGCTTCAACTGTAGATAAAGCAATTGAACTTTGTTTCTTGTTGAACCAAGATACTAACTTGGAACCCATATAGAATGCACCACCACTAGTGCTTTCTCTGTCATCAACACTTCCTACCCAATCTGCATCTGTATATGCATGAAGAGTAAGATCTTTATCTCTAGGATACCATAAACTAAAGTCCTGAGTTCCTTGATGATATTTGAAAATTCTTTTGACTGCCTAAATGTGTGATTCCTTTGGATTTGCTTGGAATCTTCCAAATATTCCTACTGCATGCATGATGTCAGGTCGGGTACCTGTTAGATAAAGTAGACTACCAATCATGGATCTGTAAGTTGGTTGATGTACTGCTACTGATTCATCATTTGAGATGAAACTGCATCCTATTACCATTGGGGTACATACCAGTTTAGAATCTTCCATTCCATAACTTTTCAAGATCTGTTTGAGATATTTGGTTTGTGAAAGAAAAATACCATCTTTATTTTGTTGAACTGTAGACCAAGAAAAGACATTTCAAATTCTTGCTGCATTACTGAGGCAACATTATGACTCATGGATTCTTCATTGCTACCAAAACTGATATCATCAACATAAACAATAATAATTAGAAATTTATCGCTTTCAATCTTTGTATATAGATTGCTATCTTCTGAACCTTTTGTAAAGCCTTGTTGGTGTAGATATTTGTCAAGATGGTAATACCAAGCCCTTGGAGCCTGTTTCAGACCATAGAGGGCCTTTTTGAGTCCGCATACAAGTTTTGCATCATTTCCAAGAATGATTCTTCTAGTTGTTCAATATAAACTTCTTATTCTAAATCTCCATTCAGGAAGGTTGATTTTACATCCATTTGATATACTTTGAATTTCTAAAAGCTAGAAAGAGCAAGAAACATCCTTATGGCTTCAAGTCTGGCAACAAGTGCAAAGATTTCTTCAAAATCTATACCTTCTTGTTGAGCATACCCTTTACAACAAGTCTAGCCTTATTTCTAATGACTTCTCCATTTTCATTCAACTTGTTTTTGAATATTTGTTTCGTTCCTATAATATTTTTATCATGAGGTCTAGGAACTAATTACCAAGTATCATTCTTTTCAATTTGCTCAAGTTCTTCATCCATGGCCTTGACCCAACATTCATCTTTGCATGCTTCATTTTCATTTTGAGGTTCGGTGTAGGATAGTAATGCTAGATAGCTTGAGGTCCCTGTAATAGTTCTTCTTGTCTGTACACCTGCCTCTTTTTCCCCCAAAATTTTAGTTTCTGGATGATTTTTCTGAACATACCTTGACGAAGTCTTTTCTTCCACCATTATTTCTTCTTCTGGTGCTTCATTTGTTTCTTATTCAATATCATTTTGATTTGATGTGGGAAAATATTCCCCATCTTCTTCATTGTCATAATCTTCTATTTTTATATGTTTCGGATTTTTGCATGCTTCATCAACTACAACATCAATTCTTTCAAAAATTTTTCCAAGTCTTTTATTATAACATTTATATCCTTTACTTCTGGAAGAATAACAAAGAAGAATACCTTCATCTGCTCTGGGTTCAAACTTACCAAGTTTTTCATCAGTCCTTTTGATATAACATTTGCTTCCAAAAACTTTAAAGTATTTTACAGTAAGAGTCTTACCATACCAAAGTTCATGTGGAGTTTTAGTGCTATTTACCCAAACATTTTCTTGGATGAGAATAGTTACGGTGATGAATGTAGCTTCACCCCAGAAGGTTGCAGGAGTTCCAGATTCATCTAGCATAGCTCAAGCCATTTGTTGAACAATTCTGTTCATTCTTTCTACCACTCCATTTTGTTGAGGAGTCCTTGCGGTGGAGAATTACCTTTTTATTGCATGTTGTTCACAAAAGTCAAATAATTCATCCGAGATAAATTCCCCTCCTCAATCAGATCTGAGGTATTTGATTTTTCGATCTGATTAATTTTCAACCAAAGCTTTGAAGGCTTGGAATTTTTCAAATGCTTCATCTTTATGCTTTAGAAGACCTATCCAACACATTTTGGAAAAATCATCAATGAAAAAAATAAAGTATTCTTCTCCACGAGGTGACTTTTTCCTTGATGGTCCACATAAATCAGTATGGACAAGTTCAATAGGCTTACTAGTTGACCCTTATTTTTCAATGAAGTGAGCTCTGGTTTGCTTACCAATTTGAAATGGTTTTTATATTGTATTTTCAGGGATGCTGATATCTAGAAGATCAAGAACAACCTTGAATCTGCATGCTTTTCTTATTTGAGAAAAGCTAAGATGTCCCAATCTTCTATGCCACAACCAATTTTCATCATTTTTTCATAGATAGCACTATTTTTGTCCTCCCTTGAGTATGTATAAGTTGTTTGGAGTTCTTGTACCTTTGATCATGGTTTCTTTTGTATCAAGCTCACGAACAACACATCCGTTTGATCAAAACACCACTTCATTTCCTTGATCACACATTTGACTGACACTCAACAGGTTATGCTTTAAACCATTTACATACATCACATTTCCAGCTTTAACTTTTTCTTTCAAGAAAACAGAGCCTTTACCTTTAATGAAAGCAGGAGTTCCATTTCCAAATGAGACATTCTTTTCCTTTTCTAAGGCATTATACGAGTGAAGTTTTTCGTTGTCACCTGTCATGTGTTTTGAGCATCCACTATCGATGTACCACTAATTTTCTTGTCCTTCTGCATACAAGGCTATACCACATCTTTTTGTTTGATATTATTTCCTTCTCCATATCTTTGGATTTAATGGAGTTTTCTCCTTTTGAGATGTTTTCCGAAATTTGCTCCTGCATTCAGATTCTTCATGACCAAAGTTGTTACAAATTGAGCATTCTATTTCATTTTCAAGAAGAGAAAAGTTATTATAGGAACTTTTCTTGACCCCCGTTACATTCCTTTGATCTCATGCTTCTCTAGTCATGATGGATTTGTAAGCAAAACATTGAACGACTTTGTGTCCAAAATTATGACATGAAAACATTGCCCATTAAAGAAGTTCTTGCTACTATTGAATCTGTTGACCTGGTGATTGTAGTTTCTATGATATTCATCTTTGGACCAAATTGAGTCTGATTCATCTTTGGAGTAAACTGAGTCTGATTTACCTGGTGATTTGCTTTATGCCTTTGCTGACGATTGTCATACTGTTCACTGGTCTTTGTTGCATCAAGATAGCTTTTAGTGGAGGTTGACGGCTTTAGTGATTGAGATGCTTCTTTAGTATATCCAAGACCTGTCTTTATCAGAGGAGAATGCTGCACTTTGATAATTTCATTTAAGGTTTCCGATCCTTTAGCAAATCTAATATTGAGAGCTTTTATTTTCTCAAGATCCTTTCTTAGACCCACAATTTCACATTCTAGTTTTTCATTGTGTTTTTCTTTTCAGCAAGTTGGTATGTCAAGGTATCTATAATCATATTCTTTTCTTCTAAACATATTTTGAGTTTAGAGATTTCGTCATGAAGGTCATCCTCTTCTAAAGTATCCCAAAAATTATCATCATCATAAGCCATTAGAAGCCTATAGTTAGTACTATTTTCATCTTCATCACTATGTTATGAAACCAGCTCAAGAAAATATAGAAAAGATAGATCTACGCCTTAGAATTTAGCCTCTTCGAGGGGGAAACCTCCTTTACATTACATAAATGAACAATTCTTTTATGATTCAAATGACAAAACCTCCTTTCTATATATAGGAGTCTAAGGAGTCACAATATAATCCAGCCGACCTAACAATAATAATATAAAGCCACAAAAATAACAATAGAGGGATTCTATGGGGCACATAAATAACAATATGGGGGTAATAGGGGCACAACAATATAAATAAGGGGTATAACTATAATAGTAATGGGGTAATCACTAGTATTATAGGGACCCAACATGCCCCTCTCCTTCAAAAAAGTGTTGTCCTCAACGCTTGAGTAATTCTGGATACTTCTGCATAAAATTCTCATCCTCCCATGTGGAATCTTTAGCGGATAAGTTCTTCCACTTGATAAGATACTCTGAAATTGATCGATTTCGTAGCTGTCGAGTTCTTGTTTCTGTGACTGCTTCCGGTTCCAATATAATTTTTCCTTCCTCGTCAAGTTCTGGCAATATTGTTTGAATTGGGAGCTTGTCGCCTATAACCTTCTTTAAACATGAAACATGGAAAACTGGGTGCAATCGAGAAGCTGCAGGAAGCTCCAATTTGTATGCCATAGTACCAATCTTTTGCAACACCTTGTACGGACCATAATACTTTGGTGATAGTTTATTATCCTTCTTAGCTTGCTTTAGGGGCATTTTCTTATATGGTTGTAGCCATAGGAATATCCAATCACCTACATCAAAACTTCTTTCACTGCGATGTTGATCTGCCTGTTGTTTCATTCTATTTTGTGCCAACATGAGGTTATCCTTTAAGAGTTGGAGGACTTGTTGTTGATGTTCAATGTGATGTTCCACTGCCTGAACCTTAGAATTTTCTCTTAAATATAATGTGATGGATGGTGGTTGATACCCATAAAGTGCCATAAATGGGGTCATTTTTGTTGCTGTATGGAAGGAAGTGTTATACCACCATTCAGCCAGAGGCAACCATTTGACCCATTGTGTCTGTTTATCAGATACAAAGCAATGAAGATATCCTTCCAAACGTTTGTTTACTATCTCAGTTTGCCCATCAGATTGAGGATGATAAGATGAGCTATGAGCTAACTGAGTACCAAGACAAGAAAATAATTCTGTCCAAAAATTTCTAGTGAAAATGGGATCTCTGTCACTTACAATAATCTTTGGGTTTCCATGTAGCTTTTGAACTGTTTCCATAAATGCAGTAGAAACCGTACTGGCTTTAAATGGGTGTGATAATGCACAAAAGTGTGCATACTTGGTAAGTCTGTCAACTACCACCATGATGACACTCTTTCCCTCAGACTTGGGTAAACCTGTGATAAAATCCATTGAAACCTCCTCCCAACGTTGGCTTGGAATGGATAAAGGTTGTAATAGACCCGGTGTCTTAATTGTTTCAACTTTATTTTGTTAGCAAACCAAAAATTCCGCCACAAACTTTTGAATATCTGATTTAAGGCCATCCCAAAAAAATTCCTTCTTAACCCTGTGGTAAGTTTTTAAAAATCCTGAGTGCCCTCCTAAGGGATAATTGTGCAATTCCATAAGAATCTTTTGTTTTAGCTGGGAATTATTACAGAGGTATAAGCGATCTTTGTACCATAACGAATCATTTTTCCAGCTAAATGTATCAGAAGTACTGGAATATTGTTGTAGCTTTCGAATAGGTGCCCACACTTCTTCGTCATTCTTCCATTCCTCCCTTGCTTCGTTTATCCAATCTGGTTGGATAATAGAAATGGAACACAACAATGCTTCCACATCCTCATCCTTTCTTGAGAGTGCATCTGCCACCACATTTTTCTTCCCTTTTTTGTAGATGATTTCAAAGTCATAACCCAACATCTTTGTGACCCACTTTTGTTGCTCTTCAGAGGATAATCTTTGTTCTAAAAAGTATTTAAGGCTATCATGATCCGTTTTACCTTGAAGTGCCTTCCCATTAGGTAGGGTCGCCATTTCTTAAGTGCATGGAGTATTGCCAACATTTCCTTCTCATAAATAGCTTTGCTTAAAAACTTTCCCTTGATTGGACGACTTTCAAAAGAAATGGGTCTTTCATCTTGCATTAGAACAACACCAATTCCATTTCCTGAAGCATCACATTCCACAATAAAGGTTTTTGTGAAGTCCGGTGTAGCTAAGACCGGTGCTTGGCACATTGCCTCTTTAAGATGTTCAAAGGCCTTTGTTGCTTCCAGAGTCCATGAAAATGAATCTTTCTTCAATAATGTTGTTAGAGGTGCTGTTATTCTTCCATAATTCTTAACAAACTTGCGATAATACCCTGTCAACCCAAGAAATCCTCGTAGATGCTTTATGGATGTGGGGATTTTCCATTCCTTAATGGCTTTAATTTTTCTAGGGTCTACCTTAACTCCTTCATGAGATACAATATGACCCAAATATTCCACCTCCTGGACTCCAAAGAAACATTTGGATCTTTTTGCATATAATTGTTTCTCCTCCAATAGTTGTAGCACCCTGTCAACATGTTCAACATGATCCTTCCAAGACTTGCTGTAGATTAGTATATCATCAAAAAATACTAAGACAAATTTTCTAAGGAATGGTTTGAAAATTGAATTCATCAAACCTTAAATGTTGAAGGTGCATTGGTAAGGCCAAAAGGCATGACCAAAAATTCATAATGACCTTCATGAGTTCTAAATGCCATTTTCGGAATGTCTTCAATCTTCATTCTGATTTGATGATATCCTGAACGAAGATCCAACTTGGTGAAGTAAATTGATCCATGCAATTCATCCAGTAATTCATCAATGACAGGAATGGGGAACTTATCTTTAATAGTGAGCTTGTTGAGCTCCCTATAATCTGGACACATGCGCCATGATCCATCCTTCTTGTGTACCAATACTACTGGAGCTGAGAAAGAACTTTGACTCGGTTGAATTATACCAGCCTCTAGCATTTCTGCAACCATACGTTCAATTTCACTTTTTTGGACATAGGGATATCTGTACGACCTGATGTTTGGAGGAACACTTCCTGGAATCAGATGAATAGCATGATCATGATCACGCATAGGTGGGAGACCTTTGGGAGTCTCAAATACCTTGGAATGATTCTCCAGTACTTTTTGGAGATCTGGAGAAATAGATGATTCCAATGTGGAAACATCTAGCGAACATAATTGTGCAATTACACCTCCTTGCTCCTTTTTTAGAAGCTTAGTCATGCCATTAGAGCTGATTATCTTTCCTGGTTTCCCTACAATACCCCTTATTTCAACTTCCTTTCCTTCCATAGAAAATTTGATGAAAAGTTCTTGAAAATTAAAAGCTATTGTACCCAAGGATTGTAGCCATTGGAATCCTAGTACAACATCGGCACCTCCCATTGGAATGGAAAGCATTGGGCTAGTCAATACATATTCTCCCATGGATAGCTTGATATTATGGCACTTTCCAGAGCAATTTATTGTTCCTCCATTTTCAATCATCACTTGACACTCTGGTGCTGGATATAGGAAGCAATTCAATTCTTTTGCTACCCTACAATGAATAAAATTGTGGGTGCTTCCTGAATCAATCAACACTATTACCTTTTTCTTCTTGATTTGTCCTTCTATCTTGATGGTTTGAGGAGTGGTAATTCCCGCCAATGCATTACAAGATATGGTCGGATTTATTTGTTCTTCATCTAGGCTTTGTTCATGGAATATATCCTCTTCTTTTGACCTTTCTTGCTCCTTTTCTTCTTCCTCTTCACAATCTATGTAGAATAATTTCTTCTCAGCACACTTATGACCTTTTGTGTATTTGCTATCACAATTGTAACAAAGCCCTTTTGCTATTTTTTCTTCCAATTGTTGTGGTGTCAACCTTGTAGGTTGTGGAAGACTAGGGGAAACAACACTTCCGTCTTTATAGTTGTGAGTGGTATGCTTCCTAGTTGCCATAATTTTGCTTTCCATTTTTCTTGCTAACCTGAATGCCTTCTCTAATGAATCAGGTTCCCAAAGGCGAACATCATGTTGGATATTATCCTTTAAAGACCCTATGAACACATCAATCATATGCTCCTCTGGAATATCTTTTACCCTTATGTTCAATTTTTGGAACTCCTCAATGTGCTCCATTATTGAACCCTTTTGTTTGAGACTTATCAATTGGCTAAAAAAAGTGTTGCTTTTTGTATCCTCATAATGTGCTATCAATTCTTCCGTAAAAAGCTAAATTGTTTACGAGAACAAAGCCATTGATACCATACAAACTGATTTGGTTCCAAATATACAGTTTCCATACGTATCTTTTGTGCGTTTTGCACATTATTGAGATCGAAGAATTGCTCCATCTGTAATATCCATGTGGCAGGATCCTTGCCATCAAACTTCCTCATATCGATTTTTGGAATATGGTGATTCTTCGATCCAACATTAGCATCTATGGAATCATGATTAACATTTCTTTTGTTCTCATCATGAGTTTCCTTTACTACCTTTTCACCATTAGTAAGTATTTCTTGTAGAAAATTTGTCAAATCTGTCTTCAAATCTGCCATGCCTGTCTTCAAATTTGTGTTCAAATCTATCTTCAAATTGTCCATCTTAGCTTCCACACCATTTAAATTAGCTTCCACGCCATTTATCTTAGCATCTGTTAACTTTTGTGAGCGTGACATTTGTTGCACTTGTTCTTGTAATTTTGATATATCATGTAGCATTTCTTCCTCTTCTTCATGAGTCATGCTAGAGCTTTCAGGTTCCTTACTAGGTGTTTGCATTTTCTTTCCTCAGGGCATCAGTTACCGATAATAATTCTCTACTATGCCCTTTGAATTCCTTCCAAATAAATTTTCAAACCAAGCTTAAGCAAAAATTTAAAAAAATCTACACACCTTTTTTCACTTTGTCGCAGCTCGATATTGCCTCTGATGTATCTCTGTACCTTCCAATCATATAGTTCTGAATTTGTAACCTGTAGTAGCTCTCTATGTCCTCTCTCCAATGCCACCAGTATGATCCAAATTGGATTCTCCAAGAAAGAGTTATGCACAATCTCCCAAGATGACCTGATTATATACCTTTCCAGAAGAGCGAAGTTGTATGAAGTGCCACGTGTACAATTTTCGATATTTGGTTCTGAAAAAGATATACAAGAAACTACATTCCGTCCTCTTTTTGTACCTTCTTACGAAATTTCAATATGATTCCCAGAGAGAATGTTATGACAATTTTCCCCAGGTTACCTGTTTTGAATGTAATTCAGGAGTCTGCAAAAAGACCAACTTCCTCAGATCATATCTCCGAAAATATCACACGAAAAGCTCTGAAATTTGGACCCAAGGTTCAACACAATTTCTTCTCAAATGGGTTTTTTGTTACGACTTCTGAAAAGTCACAGAAAAAAGTTATAGAGAAAATTCCACGATGACCTGTTTGGAGCAGCGAAACCCTAGAATCCAAAGCTCTGATACCAAATGTTATGAAACCAGCTCAAGAAAAGATAGAAAAGATAGATCTACTCCTTAGAATTTAGCCTCTTCGAGGGGGTAACCTCCTTTAAATTACATAAATGAACAATTCTTTTTTGATTCAAATGACAAAACCTCCTTTCTATATATAGGAGTCTAATGAGTCACAATCTAATCCAGCCGACCTAACAATAATAATATAAAGCCACAAAAATAACAATAGAGGGATTCTATGGGGCACAGAAATAACAATATGGGGGTAATAGGGGCACAACAATATAAATAAGGGGTATAACTATAATAGTAATGGGGTAATCACTAGTATTATAGGGACCCAACACACTATTTGATAAACGATCGCTATCTTCATAAGTATAGTAGATCTTTTTATTTACAACTTGTTTTCTATTCCATTTTGCATATTCCTTCCCTTTTTCATATTTATCTTTATGAGGAAATTTGGCAGCATAATGACCGACTCTACCACAGGCAAAGCATTTGAAGGGTAGCTTACCTCTAAATCTTTCGGAACCCCGTTGAAGCTTCTTGAAAAAGTTTACCTCATCTTCTTCTTCTGAAATATGTCCTGATTCATTGTGTTCTTCCTTTCCTTTTGCTGAAGCTTTAAATGCGGCTTCTCTCACATTTGATGGTCCTCCTTTTCTCATCTCAAGGAAAGGAATCTTAACTACCTTTAAGGTAGCATACAAGGATCTCAAAACTTTCTCAACTAAGGTAACTTCCTTTATTTCTTCACCCAGATTCTTCATAGAATTAACAACCTCATCTATATGTAAGAAGTAACTAGATATACTTTCATCATTGTGCATCTTAAGAGTTTCGTACTGAATTCTGAGAGTTTGAAGTTTAGCACGTTTTACCTGAGAGTCTCCTTCGTAGTTCAGAACAATTTTGTCCCATATTTCTTTGGATGATTTGAGCTGCATGACTTTGACAAACTCTGATTGTGACAGACTTCCCAATAAAGTATTGACAACTCTGACATTGGTTTCATATTGCTTTTTGCCTGCCGTATCTGTAGGAATTTCTATTGGAAATGTATATCCTCCTTCCACAATTTCCCAGACATCCGTTCCAAGTGTTTGTAGATAGGCTGTGGTTCTTATTTTCCAATAAACAAAATTACTCCCACCAAAGATTGGCAGTCTGATGGATCCCACACTTTCTTGATTACTCAGGATGATGGATCTCCCTTCAAGCGATCAAGCTTCTTATGAAGGACCTACTCTGATACCAATTGTTGGAAATAATACCGAGAGGGGGGGGGGTGAATCAGTATTATCAGATCAATAATTTTATTTCCCAAACAAATTTATATACGCTACTTCAGCTAAGTGAACTAGCATGTATACGTGACTGTACTTAAAGCAACTGGCGTATATGCAGAGGAATTTTGATTTAGACAATTTATCATGTATTGAGCTTTAACTAGTATATCAGATATTTATTAGACAATGAAGTAAAACCAGAATAAAGCATCACATATAAGAAACACACATGAACACCAAGATATAAGGTAGAAACCCAATGCTGGTACAAACCGCCTGCTTCTGCCATCTCTATCTTCTTTTAATAATAAGAATTTTCTTTTACAATCTTGTACTGGTGCAGACTCATACCAGTGCACAGGTACCCACCTGCAGAAGGCTAAAACCTTCTCTCGTTCTCCAGCTACTATTGGAAGGGAGCTACAACTCCCTAGCTCTTATACTAGCCAATATGTTTACTAGTACGTAGGTGCCAGCCTACAGAAAACTCCATTCTTCTACCAGGGACCACGTTTCATGAATTTTTAGACTGGATACTCCTGGAACACAACACCACAATCTGAAGGCTACGTTTCATCCAATTTTCATAATGGGCCCATCATCAATATCAAAACTCAGAAAATCATAACTGCATCAAATACATCTGCATCAACCAATCACTGAAACTCAATCATCACTTTCTGAATCAACCACAGCTAAATCAATCAATCACTCACAACCCATCATCACTTAAGAAAATCAAAATCAATCAATCTGATCATTCAAAACACTGTTACCAGAATAAAATCATCAGAACAGAACCCAGAACTCTGCAACAAAAAACAAAGATTACTGAAACTTTAAACATCATGCTTCATAAGTTATACGCTACTTCCCTGTGTCAAACCAACATGTATATGCACTGTTACTGAAGGGAACCAATGTACAGATATGAAAATATCAATTTATGATGTATACGCTACTTTGATATGCTGAAATAACATGTATACGCTATTTTACTAAAGCAAACCTGCGTACAGATCTGTAAATTCTAACTTAAAACATCACAACTATTCCAGACTTCAGTCATACCCAGATCATCACATTTACAGAATAAAAAGTGCGTCAATATTCAGATCTAGACTGTTCAAGATCAAACCACATAATGAGAATACTTCTAAGCCTTTATGATCCTGGTTCATCAACCTTCATCAACCATATAGGTGCCTCCTTAGATGAGATCAAGAAAACCATCATAAGCTCATTAACTTGCATATATGATCCAACCCTTCATAAGATGTTCAAATTATTTGCACACATGGGCTAATAATCTTCTCCTCCTTATATAGTTTTAGGCCTTTCTCAATACCATGGACCAAAACTACTTAGGACCAATACCTTGGACCAAATACCTCGAACCAATTACCTTGGGTCAAAATACCTTGGACCAAGAAATACCTTGGACCAAGAAATACCTTGGACCAAAAACTTTTGGTTTTCCAAGATATACGTGCTTTTCGTTTTGTGAAAGTTCATGTGTATGTATATGCTACTTTTTTAAGTAAACCTACGTGTATACGTAGCTTGGACAAGGTGAACCTGCGTATACCTCTCTTTCTTCATTCTTTGGAGTCTAATCTGTAATTCTTTGCTATTGACCTGCTGCATAGTGATCTTTCATCTGAGTGAGTTGCCATCAAGGACAATACCTGTATCATAATGCCAACATCAACATGAAGAGCCAACTCACAAAATGAAAGATAGGGGAGTTGAAAATGTTCAGCGATGGATCTATATTGGTGACGTTCTTCTTGGAATGTGTACTATTGTTTATATATCAATGGATAGAAGTGGATGCACCAATGGCTAGGGATCCACGGTTGCTGAGGTGGGGTGAGCTGATGCCTCGATGTGGAGGTGGTCAGCAAATGCCATTTCTTCCAACATTTTTTGGATGGCTATGACAACAAGTGATCATGGTAGATGATTGGGCGTACACTGGAATGGATTTCTGGGGAGATCTTGACCTTCCCCTTCCACTGGTACACGGTGGATTGAAGTAGGTAAAAACTATTTTTTAAAGTTTTTGATTCTTTTTCATGTGTATTGAGATTTGACACGTGATTTTTGCAGATGTTGGACCAGAGAGACCTCTAAGGATTTCTCCGATAGCCAGGTGGGTGGCACGATAGATAGAGTATGATCCATACGAGGAGGGAGCTGACCCAATCGTAGAGATGGAACGCAACCTGTAAGCCTTGACAAGGGGCATTCCACAATACACGTATATTAATTAGGTGCCACTGTGATATCAAAGGCATACTATAAGGGTGTCCGCTAGGCTGCATCGGTTACTGAACCGAGTCATAAAATATATTTCGTGGTACTATGAGTACCATGTTGGTGGATAACGTCTCTAATTTTAATTTTTCTGCACTTATGTAGGCTCGAGAAGCCATGTGTCTTAGAACATAAATTTTGATATTTTGATGTAACAGACCTTTTGCAAACACTCCATATATATATATATATATATATATATATAAATGTTTTCCTTGATGCTTATCTAATGTTTCTATTAGATGTTTTGTATTTACATATGATGCAAATGTCTATCTAGAACGTAATTAGCCAATGTATCTATTAATGTGTTCAAACATCTTAGAATATGTTGATAAGTGATATAATAAAAGTCTTGTTCCAAGAGACAAACTTGCAAATACATTCTCAAAATCCGAGGGATTCTGATTGAATATTGTCTGTTAAATTGTAGTACAATGAGATGTGAATCGAGATTAACGAATAAATATCTAATTCCAAGAACAATGTCTTCTGACAAAAGTTCGATAACCACACTATATTCAGTAATGTTATTAGTGGTACAACCTAAACATATGCATTGTAAATTCACTAACTCACCTTTAGGGTCATAGATTTCCCATGCGACAGAAAATAGATTCTGTGTACTACGATAAGCACCATAAGAAAAACCAACGTAGAGGTTCGATGACATCTCCAAACCAAGTAGAACACGCAGTAAGCAGAGGAAAACACGTTTGCAAAAGAAAAAACACTCCAAAACCCACTGAACACTAATGAAAAACACATTAATGTATAAAGTATCTATGTGTAATCAAGGCACAAAAACTTTCATATGGAGCCCATTTGGGGACTTGGGTAATCGATCAGAAGAGAGTAAAACCGTTTTTTTAACATTGGCATTACATGTAAGAATCCACTTGACTAATTAGTGGAATGATACACAATAATGACAATGCTCCCATCCCTGGGTGAGTGAGGGTTACTAGTCAGAAAATCAATGTCCCATTGAAAAAATGGGTGAACTGTAAAGACTCGGTGAGAAAATCCCATGAAGGAGGACACAAAAATCTTAAGCTCATTGCGAGAAAAATATGCCCCCAAGTGAAAGTTTTCGACAATCCTAGGTTGGAATGAGATGTACTAGGCATGGTTGCCAAAATTGTACCCATGCTTCCTTCAGACAACACTTCGTTAACCAAAATACGCGTTTGAAGTGAATGAGTCGGTACACTAGAAACAAGGGTTTATAAAAAAGAAGAAATCTCACCAAGGCTTGGGAGAAAGGAGGAACGATGATGGGCATCATTCCATGGAGTTTCTTCGAGAGATATAACTTCTGTGATACTTTCATCAGTTAGAAATGTCTCATTCAAAGTATCTGGAGAATCCCAAGAACCGAGCCAGGGATATTGTGAACATGTGTCTAGACTCATACTGAAATAATTGTGAATTTCAGAAGTAGCTACAAAAGCTGAAATGATAGCTTGATATGCTTGCTCTACAAGGCTAAGAGGCATAACATCTCTAAAACTATCAATCTGATCAGGATGGGGAACAACCCAAGGGTTGTGACGAGTTGATACCATGTTAATCAAAGCGACATTCAAAGGTGGAAAGGGAAAACGTTCCCATAAGGGAAGAGTCTTGGAAGGACTTGCCCCAACACTCTCGTTAGGGATATCGGTATTCCCAACATATAGCACATTTCCATTTGAGGAGTTGGAAGAGAAAAAGGTGAGCTGATCAACAATAACTATTTGCGTTTGGATGTATCATCAAAATACGGTTTAGGAGAACCCTGTTTAGGGGTATTAGATTTATTCTTACCTTTACCCTTCTTTTTTCCTTTCGAGTATTTTTCTGCTATGGTATATTGGACAACATTCACCTCAGAAGTTTTACCAGGATTTTTGGAAGTATTCGGAGGAGGAGAAGGCGCAGTAGTGGGAACATATTTATGCTTTGTAGAAGCAGAAGAAGAATTAATAGAAGGTTGAGCTACTGACCCAATAATACCATCAACGAGTGGTGTCTTCACAGGTTGAGAAGATGCCAGATCAGTTGACGGTCGCGGGGCATTGGGTAAGAGATATAAGAGAGTGCCAGATTGTGAATATACCGAATCCAGATACTGAGCACTGGCGATGTCTTGTTCTTCAGTCAAACAACCAACCATATTTATGTCTTTGGTGATTTGATTAATGAATGAATTAGTAAACCATTTAGTTGAAATCTCATCAGGGATATCGAACTTAATAAAAAGACGCCAACGTCTCCATTCATGGGTGTGATCATAGATGTGAGTAGCAGTCATATGTTTCAAAAACGTTAGGAGATGGATCCCAGTTCCATATCAAACTAGTAGCTAAAAGTGTTGGCTTGAGGGTGCTTGGACCCAGGTTCCGAGTTAGATGCGCTAACCAACCAAACCCTACACCACTGGCCTTTTCGGCAACAACCCGCGTACCGCAGGCTGCAGTATCAATCGAGGAGTATTGGGGGATGGTAGAACTAGGTTTTTGCATCCAAAGGACTATGTGATGTGTTTATGTTATACTTAGGGATTTGTCCCAACCTTCGCAAACCCTAACCCTTAAAACCCAGAAATTACAGAAACTAACAATTAGCAGACCTAAACCCTTCACCGATTGCGCTAAACATTCATAACATCATATAAATAAGCATATCTACTTCTTCACGCATCTATTAAGTATTTTCCAAATTAATTTCTTTCAACAGATCAATAATACAGTAAATTCAAAGATAAACATTAATACACAGATACACAGATAATGCTTCAAAACTAGTCTTTATTATGCTTAGATCTTCAATCACAGACTCTTCCAACCCTGCGCACACAGCTGCAGGGGCCCGCGCACAGAGCTGTGGACTTACCAAGGTGTCTACACACACAACTGCAGAAACCTTCCCCTTTGCCTAAGTACAAAAATAGACCCCAAATATTTCACTTCTTACTTAGATCATGGATTGATATCTATAACTCTTGTATGAATCCCTTTTATATATTTCTTCATTACATTACCATGGTCCGTGAACCATGGGCGAGTCACAAAACAACTCGAATCTTAACAAACTAAGGTGATTTTACCTTCCTAAATCTCCTTTGACTCTTATCGACTTGTACTACTTGCGCTCTTCTCAAAATGCGGAGACTTTACAATATTAACAAAAATTTACAAAATTTGACCACAGGGGACCTCGTCCCAATAGGCCCCCAACACAAAGTCGTGACTCATCCCAAGTCACTCTGCTGGTGTTGCCTCGATCTTTGCCTACAGACCACTGAAATATGTCTTCAATGGTTGAATATCTGTGGTTCCATGCGCAGCAGCCTCACGAACTTCTTTGACCATTTTTTCTGTGGTTGGACCACATCACCGATCTCATCAAGGCCCCCCTCCATTGGGACCAATGGTGTCACACACAAATTTATCAGATTTTTGCTTCTTGTGAGGTCCTGTGGAACTTCGCTTCTGTCTCTTCTTGATCCTAAAGGGGGACTCCAATTCTGTGCCCCCTTCCTCTTCACCCTCAGTCTCAACTTCAATGTAGGTGCACTACAATTCTAGTTCATCGAGGTCAATAGTGGCCTATGACGTGGTTGCAGTTTTCTTCTTTGGTGTTTCCTTTTCTTTTGCAGCCACTTTCTCTTTCGACACTTATTTCTCCTTTGTAGAGGCCTTTTCTTGCTACGCTTCTTACTCTTTCTGCGCAACCTTTTCTTTCGTAGAGCCTTATGTGCTTCTTTCACCTTGTCTTTCTCTGTTACTGTCATAGCTGTGGTTATCCCTGTTTCACCTTCTGCAACCTTACTTGTTCCTATGCCTACGTTAGATGGGGTGAGCCATTCATTTGGCCATTTTATGATGACCCCCATAATGTCATCCTCTGTGACTAAGTATGACAACTTATGCCATGTGCCCGTGGCATATTTCTTTGTGCAGATAGACATATTATGAAAATCTGCCTTAAAATAAGAAATATTAGCATATTGTGCATGTAAAATTGGTGATAAATGCAACCATTGGTTGATCACCATCCACAACTCCAACTCGAACAAGACCCATAAGATCCTTGTTTCCATTTCGCATTCATGATCCTTTGTTGCCCACAGTGAGGTGAATTTCGTAGCCTTGCATAAGTCTAGATCATGTGTTGGGAAATGGCTCTCCTCAAGCGTCCTCCATGCCACTAGTGTGATCAACAGAAGTAGCCACACGTAGTGGAATGCCTTGCCATCCTCCTAGGCTTCATGAAAATCCTCCAAGAACTCATGACATAGATACTTAGCCCAATTATATTGGACTCCTTTGCTACACTGCGCAACCAAAAATACTACTGGTGCCGATACTTCATCAGCGCGACACTTCCTCATTATCTTTCCAGCCAATATTTGTGTAACAAATTGCACAATGCCATCTGACATGGAGCTAATTGCATATCCGTGTGACTTCTTCACTAACCTGAAGTCACTCTTCATTTGGTTTGCCAGCTTCTTCTCCTGTGATTTCCCCAACGCATTTGCGGGGTTCATTCCCTAATACAACAACAAGGTTATTTGATGGATCAACATGTCAGTGATTGGAATGGGCTCTGCCAACCAAAGGCACCCGTCATGAACCAACATTAATAATTGACACACACAGAAAGTGTTAATGGTACTGCAACTAAAATGTGGCACCCAAAACATGTTGAGAAATCCCGCACGCTTAATTCAGACCATCCACTTCATTGGCTCAAGCCATGTAACATCCGACTCGTCATAGTAGACTTTATTAAGATATTTTATGGGTTCCAACTGCGAGAACTTCACGTGATCACTCAATTCCCAGTCCTCCATCTTCAAAAACAATATCCACGCCAATAAATTTCCCTCAAAAGGTACCTCCTTCGGCAGCTGTTATAGCACCATTTACCACCCTTGGTAGATTTGATGCTTTGTGTTATGGTCTAGGGAAACCCTTCCCTTCTAGACTTGCTCCAAATTTAAAAAAACAATGTTTTAAATCCCATACGCTATTTTTCCCTGTATAAATTGGGTGTACACATGGATCAGTCTATACCCAACCCGCGTATATGTGTTAAAACATTAAAAAGTATATAATTCCTTAAATTCAGGTGGAGTTTACGAGTTTTACCTATTACTCACCTACTGTAGCCCATGGCCCAATTGTTTTCCAACTGAAAAAATATTTTGGAGAAGTATAAATAGACCTCCATGGGAAGGCCTAAGAGGAGAGAAAAGATTGGATATTGATATTATAATTGCTTACATCCTTGATCAAGTCTGAAGAAATCCCTGTGCCTTCTGCACTCCCAAGTCATAGGAAACCTCTGTTTCCTTCTCGATATGTCCTTCAACCCTTTATGACATCCTTGTGTATGCCGATGAAGGAGGTTTGCTGAAGCCTGGGCAGGACGGATCTGGAGGACGGTTTTTCTTGGAGTTGACAGATGACTCAGGTTGTAGTTCTTCCGTAATTTTTAGTTTACATCAATAAAGAGATGTTGTTTTCTTTCTGATATTTAAGGTCTTAATGCATTAATCTATGTTATTATTTTCTTATGAATCTTATGTTAATGCTTATTTTCTTACATGCTTATATGACCTAACACCTATATCATGAACATGATTTCTATTACTGCTGTTTTATATTCTTTGTTTGAATGAGTTGCAGGTTCTAAAGCATTGGAAGAAGCAGAGGGTTTGGACCCTACGGGAACGACCTCAAATGTAGGACGTCCGGGTAATATATATTCTTCATACTTCAGTAGTTTAAGTATTAGGACTGCCTGTTTTCATGCCTCTTTATGCTATAAGCCCTCCGCTTTGTTGGGGTACTCAACCCAAGACCCTAGGGTGGCTTTAACAGTAATAGAATTGGTGACTCCCCTTGGGGAAAACATTCTTGTTTTTCGGGATTGTGTTGTTTCTTCTCGATCATGGCCTATTTCATTGGTTACTTGCTGTTAGAGTGTCCGTGACTTCTTTTGCTTCTTGGGCATAATGTCTGATTGTTATCACCAAAAAATTGATCATCTAGCCTAATTTACTAGATGGATCGAAGTACACCATGTAAAACCAATTTTACCATAGCAAAATTGCTTTCACTGTGAGAAATTACCTAATAAACCACCTTTGTTAAGTACTTTATAGTTAAACCCATGAAGAATAATTAAATAAATCACTATTTATTTCATTTTCTTCTAGGAATAATTAATTAAACCATTGTTTTATTATTATTCCTTGTCAAATTTGACCCAATCATGAAAAATAAATAGATAAATCATTATTTATCTTATTTTCTCTAAGAACAATTAATTAATCACTAATTAATTATTATTTTTTGTTAAATTTGACTAAATCCCTTAGGAATAATTAAATAAATCCTTATTTGTTTATTATTCCTTAACTATAATAAATAAATCATTTATTTATTTATTATTTCTAAATAAAAGTTTAAATACTTTTTCCCTCCTAAACAAATATAATAAAATATTCCAAGTGGTTATTCCAAGAATGGGATCAATATTTTGTTATAACTCAATATTTTGTTATAAATAGAAGGTTTTTCCATTCATTATTCACTTTTGATTATTTTCATTGTTGCACTCACTGTTGTAACTCTGATTATTTTCACTATCGAACACCATATTTTTATCGGGTTTATGCATTATAGAGGAGAGAGACTCTACAGAAGCTGAAGACATTTGAGGGTAGCCAAGAACCCATCCCATAGAGGGGGACTGATAACATCTATCTATTCTCTTCACATGTGTTATTATAAAATTATTCTTTACATATCTGGTTTCCATTGGATAATTGGGGTTATTACTCTTTCTTTCGCTATTTAACTATGATCGTAGCATAGATCATAATTTTGGAAAGTTTTGTTTTTATGAATAGCTGTAGATCTACAATGTTTAGCAACCATTTATATTGTTGAGATTGTTTTTCATCCACAATCTTAAGTGGGTTCTTTTCATACATCATTGAGAAGAAAACACTACAACAAATTGGCGACTCCACTCAATTTTATACTTCAGATCTAGAAACTTGGGTGACCTTTGGTTTTCAGCTTAGGGTTTCTTATTTTTTAAATTCTATTAATGTTTCCTAGTTTTTTAACCCTAGATTTGATAACTTTCTGAATTCCACAAGATTTCTGGTCGTTTCTGCAGGTCACAAGAACTAGCCACGACAAAGGCGACACTTTTTTTCCGAAATTTGTAGACTGGGAGCCTTGGAATAGAAAGCTCGATTTTCAGCCCAAAAGGTGCGATCTGGGGTTTAGAACGCAGCTTTCAACCCAAAGAGTGTGATTTCATAAAAAAACAGGTTAGATGCTGTGATTTTTGGGTTTTAGGGTTTTTCTCAAATCTGTTTCTGGGTTTTGCTAAGAGTTGTCTGTTGGGTGTCTAACCTCTATCTCATATTTCTTAGGCCTTGATCTACTCTAATTTACTCGTCAAAGTCGAATTTAGCCTCCCTTAGGGCTTATAGTACACTTCCACCTTTCTAGGAGGAGTTTAGCTGAGTGAGAAGTTTGAATTTCTGCAGCGCTTTAAGCCACATTTTCCAGATCTGTAACCTTTTGTTTTATATCTATTAAGATAGGTTGCTACCATCCATAGTTTCACATTTAAACTTGTTTGGTCATTCCCTTAGGGTCCCATCGGTTGCCCTAGGTGTTTTACGCATCTCCCTATCTTTTTGTAGCAATCTTCCCCTTTATTTTTTTGCTGTTGTTGCACCACTTTCCAGCAACTTAGAGTCACTTGATCCCAGTCACACCGACATTCATATATCTTGACCCTTTTAGTATATTTCCCTTTAGTTTAGCCACCAAGCAGTACAGTGTTTGAAAACAAAGTTTGGGTGGGGTTTAGTTAATCGTTTTGTTGTTTATTTTATGCTATTTTTTTCAGTTTATTTGCAGCAAGTTTTTTTCATTTTTACAAACACGATCTGGGCTTAATCAATTAATACACTTGCACACACAAGAACACCTTAAGCAAAGCGTGCTTGGTTTACACCGCTAAGCCAAGACTTAACATAATAAATTTATCTCCCCTCATCAGAGACAAAAGATATATTTTTGATCTCCCTTCACCATTTCCGTGTCCTTTGTGTCCTTCCATCATTGCACCACCAAGGCGTGTGTCATAGAGACTATTAGGCCTTCACCCCTAGTTTCTGCTTGGGTGTATTACCCCTCCTCATCAAGTTCGAGTTCATAGTCCTCCAAGTCCCCATCCTAACTCTTCTCCTGGTCCTTCTGATTCCTCATCTAATTCTGAGCCTCCTTCACCGCATATCATCACCATGTTTGGACCCACAACTGGTGTAGGAACACAAACTAGTGGTGTCTCCGGTGCTATACCGGTGATCACATAAGGTGCAATAGTCTCAGGAACCATTTTGGCAGCCCCCATGCTCCCCCTTATGGCTGGGTTAAGTCTACTAGATCTTAACCAGTTGATAAAGGACCCCATCCACCATGATGCCAGTTGGCCCTCTATGTCGACTAAGCTTCCCTCAGACATCCCAAAGTTTGAGGGTATTGTTGGAGAGGATCCTACCAACCATGTTCGATCCTTCCACATGTGGTGTTCGTCCAACTCAATAACCGATCACTCCATTCATCTTCGGCTCTTCCAACGCACGCTCACTAGAGACGCTACAAAATGGTATGTAGACCAGCCCTCTGCCTCTCATTCCATTTTCGTGATGCCTGATAAAGCATTATTATCATATTTCCAGTTACCTCTCTGATATGACATTGGTATGGAGCTATTGACCACATTCCATCAGTGCTCCGTCACTTGCCTTTCCAACCATGTTCAAGAGTGGTGTCGAAGGAGGAGAATATGTCATGCCCCACCTTTCGAAGACTGTGTTTATCTAGATTGGTTTCTCAAGAGCCTTTTACCCCCCATCGAGAAAGATGTCGCGCCCCATTTTCCTCAGACCAAGGAAGAAGCCCTCCAAACCACTTTGAGATACAATCTGATCTATGCTCAATCCAGTTATGTCTATACATTCATTCCAGACCTCCCTCGTCCTGGAAGTGCCAATGCATCGGGGGCATATTACATTGCCAACGGTATCGTTGAATCCCTTTCAAACTCTTCGCCATATTTTCAACAGATTTATGGTTATCCGCAGGGGGGCACCATTTCTTCCAACATTTATGCCCCTCCTACTAGCAACATGTTTCCAGGGCCCCAACTCATCTACCAAATTGTTGCTTCTTCTTATGCACAACCTAGCACTCCAGCCCTGTGATGCAGGAAAGTGTTCCATTTGCGAACAGAGGCAATCCCTCTAGCCCTAGAGTGGGTCTAGTCACAGCAAGGACAAAAAAACAATTAATTCCCTTAAACAATCATCGTTGGAGGCCTACCTCAAATCGATGGTTGATGAAGCTCTGTTGCATTGCTCCAGCTTCCGTTTCCTTCTCCTTAATGAGCAATCAACCTGAAACACCACAAAGAAACAACAAAGCACATAACCGAGAAATAACAATTATCTATTTACTCATAAAGTCAAGAAGTCATGAGCTATCAAGTAAATTACATACAAGATGTAGAAAATCATCATTGATTGTATTAATAATGAATCAAGAGTAAAGCTTACAACCAAGTCTTAACGTCACAAGCCTTCTCAGAGTGTCCAACCAGTATGTTTCTTCAAGCATTCACTCTCAAAGATGGGTCTCCCAAATAGCAATATATCTCTCTCTCTTATTCACAAGCTTTACACAAAGTTAAGGGAACTCCACATCTTCTTGCAAACTACAAAGCAATCCCATACTTGTCACACTCACACCATCTATCTATTAAACTCAAAAGCAACAACACTATACCACCCAAAAGAACTAGCCATTAAGGAACTAGCAGATCATAGCAATGGTGAGTGATTTTATAGGAGGAGGAGCCTCCATGAAACGAGGGAGAGGGAGCTTATCCTCAAGGGAGGTTGCACAAGAAGCGGAACCACCATCCCAGAGGCGGAAAGGTGACCCAAACTGACCCAACAACCAGCTCTAGAGACATCCAGAAGGCCGACTGTTTGAACTAATTCACCAAATCTGGATCGTCGCGTGTCATGAACTGGGGACTAGCGATGACGTCGCAATGACACAGTGCATGACAGAGAATCGTCATGGATTTTAAGGGTTTACTAGCGACGATGCAGAAACTTAGTAAAAAGGGTCAATCTTCAGGATTAGAGAGAATTTTCTTAATCTTCTTACACTGGTGAGAAGATATGAACATGTTTATTTGACACATGACATAGTAGAGGGACTGAGATGAAGACAGTGACAAATTACAGTGTAACAGATGCCCCCTAAAGCATGAAGCCCGAGAGAGTGGGAGGGGCGAAATGCTTTATGACACTGTCTGAACTGGAACACCACCTGGAAGAACCTGTATGCACAAGTACAACTGATATCTTTGATAGTGACATACATGTAGTCTAGGCATGGGCACAACCATCCAAAAGACATACGAATTTGGTCTGTGGTATGGACGCAGCCATCCAAAAGACATACGAATTTGGTTTGTGGTATGGACGCAGCCATCCAGCTAGGAAGACCATGATAATGATAAAGGTATGGTTGCAGTCATCCATGTAAACTCAAGTATGGTCACAGCCATCCATCAAAGAGTCATATATGTAATCAAGAACTAATCCACGCAGCCCGAACATATGTAATCTTAGTCCGGGGTCTTGAAACCCAACCGATCATAGTACAAATTCTAGCATGTGAATAGATGTGCTGAAGTCGAGCATGATAAAAAGTCGCTTGATTACCAGTCAATGATGAAAACCGTTAACAAGAATGAGAGAAACCACCCATAATGCCAATGGTTTTCAAGATACTGTCTAGTACAATCCACGAAGTGTGAAGAATGAGCTGAAGTCGAACACTCATGGAATCACCCAATCGATGACCAATGATGAAAGTCAATCGTTAGGCACGAAGAACTTGCCATTAAGGCATGCAAGCTCGTAGGTACCAAAGGGGATCTCTAGATCAGTCTCCTGGATAATGAGTTGACGTCGACAAGAGATGATCCATCGTAGGAGGGCCATAACGTTTCCCCCATCAACGACACGAGATAAGGAACAAGTGGTAGATGGTGAAATAGAGTATTAGAGGAGGAGGTAAGGATGTGAAATGCAGAAGGATTATACTCTTGAACATGTTGGAGACACGACTCCAAAGGGTGGCAGCATTCAGGTACCAAGGGATCGAAGGCTCGACAGAGACAACATGGATAAGATGGAATAAGGCTAAATGAAAATCCAAAACCCCAGAAGGCCAAAAGATGATGTATGGATATCCCAACCTGACAAGAAGTAAAAGTGTCGATGTTCAAGAGTGACTAGCTACCGCAGGTAACGAATGAAAACTTCCAAATTTTCCCCCACCGTTGCTGGCGAGGACCCCAATTATTTTTGAAAACAAGCTTGAAGGGGATATCATATGCTTGTAATATAAGTTCGACCTTTGGTCGAATCCAACCTAGTAATAGTTTAACGAGCCCTAGGGAGGAGAAGCTCAAGTCCCATCATGGTGACGAGTCCAATGTCGTCAGTGTTTAACGAGTCCGACATAGGTAAAACTCGGAGTCTTTTTCATGTTTAGAGAGTTTGAAAAAGACACAGAAAAGAAAACTCCAGGGGGGTCCTTTTTCGTAGATTTGTGTCTCTCGAGCCTGAAAAAATATAAAACAATACTTGAGAGAATCGCTTGACCATTATGATCAAGGAGTACTTTTCGTGATTAGTGACCTCAATCCGAAAAAGTAGAAAAACGATCGAAGACACATCGTTTCATAACCAATATCGAACCTGAAACAACAAAGGTCCGACAATCTTTTCATGTTTATACGGTCGGAAAAGAGCTCAAAGTGGACCGCCTCTTATTTCATTTAACGAGTCAAAAAGGAAAAACTTGGCAATCTTTTCATATTTTACGAGTCAGAAAAGAGCATAAAGGCGACTTGTCCTAGAGGAACGAGTGGTATAAAGGGTAGCAACTATTCCAGTAATGGTGGAACTGCTCAAAACATGTAATGGCCAAGAGGCTGGCTAATAAAACCACTCATCGCTATGGTTCATCAGGAAAGGAAAAACAACCAAGTGAAAGCATATGATCGGCCAAAGAGATGGTGGCGATGGAATGAAACAACAAAGGCTCATCTATCATAATTTAGTGGATAAAAAACAACAATCACGAGGTGTAAATCAGGTATGGGTTCATGTTTACACAAGCTTGAACCATGGAGAACTTTTCTTGGATTCGGTTTCATGTTTACACAAGCTTGAAATGAAAAACTATGCTTGTTATAAGTTCGGATGCCCCTAGCATAATGACGCAAATCGAGCTACATGCCCCCCAAGCTTCATTTCATTCAACGAGGTGGATGGAATGAAGGTTCTCTTTCGAGATCTTAGAAAGAATCGACTTGGATTTTACGAGATCTTAATCAAAGACTTGATTTGGAAAGGGAGCTATTTCATTTTTTAATGAGGTTGACATAAGATCGAGAACTTTCCTCAAGACTCCTTGTTTCATTTATTAATGAGCTTGACACAAGGTCAGGAACTATGCTCCATGATCCTTGTTTCATTTTTTAATGAGGTTGACACAAGAAAAAACTATCCTCATCACTCCTTGGTTCATTGGCCATATGAGAACATGGCTCCCAAGAGGTCTTTGTGGGATGGAAGAGACACACTCTGGGAGGAATACATGTCATGAGGCACTAATGATAGATCGGGTTCCAATGCCCCCAGTACATGATGTACAAGACCATCTGCATGATCATCAACAAAGTTGGAGACGGAACGGGTAGCCACATAATTGACCTATGGCAAAGAAGGTAATGCTTGTGAGCAAGAATCGAGAGGGGATGACAGCTACACAGGAGGCACCGGGGGACTAAAGAATGATAATTGATCTATGGTCACCATTCTTCCATCATGTGGAAAATAAACCACACAGAAAAGTGAAGAGACGAGGGCCCCCATGGCATAAACATAGTCATGACCAAGGAGAAGAATGAAATCTAAAGCAACTTGGACAACCATTACGTCTATATAGACGGTTTTTCCCCCCAAAGTAACAAGAAACTTTGGGAGGATCCCTAAAGGTTGACAGGTTCCTCTGTCAAATGCCAATAGATTCTGTGTGACTGGCACAAGCTGTGGGGAGCCCAAAGCTTTTCAAGTAGTGGAAGGCATAAGATTGACAGACGCACCCTCATCCAAAATAGTGCGAGGTACTGCCTTATCATAGGCATGTACTGTAATATGGAAAGGCAGATAGGATGGAAGGCGGAAAGCAGTCAAGTGACTCCAATCGAAGGAAATGACTGAACGATTTGGTGGGGGTATCGTATGATTGCCCCCCTGCTCTACAGGAACTGAAGAAGGACTCTCTTGATTAGTGGGGATAAGAGAGTCGTTTTCAGACTCAAGAGAATCTGACAAGACAAGGAGAACATGAGCATGATGCTCTTCTGAAATAGAGTGATCAACAGGTGGTGAACCTAAGTCGACACTTTCTCCAACCAATGGTTGGTCGGGAATAGGCTTAGCACAGCCAGGTTTGGAAAGAGAAAGACGGACAAGAGAAGAAGCTAATTCAATACCTTTGTTGACGGGGAGAGGGTCTGAAGAGAACCTCTGATAACCAACATGAAGTTGGGGTGAAGAAGCTACAAGACTTTCCAAAACAGCGGAAGCTTTATCCATGAGTGGACAAAGGTGAAGGGGATAGTTGCCTTCACATAGCCTACAGGGGAATCGAATCTTCCCTTTCTTGTTACTGTTTCCAGTTGATAGGGTAGCATCACCATGAGATTCAAAGGATGACGAGGGATGAGCCAGATCGTGAGACCATACATCTAAGATCCTAGGAATACCAGGACAATCACGAAGAAGTTGGTCACCCTTGCACAATTTACAAGGAAACTTAACCTTCCGTGGAGGAGTAGAAGGTGGTCCGACCTAAGATGTACTCAGAGCAGTAGCTGCATAGGTGGCCTCACGTTTATCAGACTTCTTCTTCTTCTTCTTCTTCTTAGTCTCCTAGTTACTAGATGTGGAACTTTCACCAGGTGAAGGAGGAGAGGAGGAGGAAGAAACAGGGTAAGAAGGTGTAGGCTTAACCTTGGAATGATCGTGTCATGGTTCAGATGAAGGAGACAGTGGAATAGGAGTCATGACACTTGGGACCACTAAGGTTGAAAACAACCAAACAGGCAAACCGATGGTTAACCCAGGCAAGGACAGTGTTGCCATATATGGAGCACCGGTATTTCCGAAAGGAGGAAACAGACCAGGATTTCCATCTGGGGGAAGACCTTGACCAGTGGACTCGGGGGCTGTTGCCATCGGAAACGAGCCTGAAAAACAATCGAACTGTAATGAAGAACTCTAACTGTTACCAGGAATATTTCGTGGGCAGTAAATTTTATGACACAGGAACAAAACTTGACCTTTTCATGTTTCAAGAGTCGAGAAAAGGACGAAAAGGTGATTCTATCTCTTTTGAGGTTTAATGTACCTGAAAGGACAAGTGCTCAAATGGACCTTTTCTTTTAAGGAGTCCGAAAAGGAATAAAAGTGACTACTCTGGAGAACTAGGCAAAAGGTTTACCAAACATCCCGTAAAACTGCATATACACCTTGGTGATCATATGAAAACCAAGGACTTTCCGTACGACAGTCAATCTTCCCGAATGCTATGTTCGGTGCATTATAGTTTACAAGACGATAGAAATGGCTTCCTAAGGGTATAGGATGATAACCTAGTGGGGTCTCCCAACATATACTCGATGGTACTGGGAGCACAATCCGTACTAGACCGCTATTGAGTCACAGAAGGAGGAATCACCCAACCTTGAGTGAAAACAATAGTGACTAGGTTTAACAAAATCGGAGCACGTCTCTAGCCTAGACCTCTAAATAGTGTGTGTTATGTTCCAATGTGTTGTTAAGTTCATTCAGTTCATTTTAAAGTTGATCTTGAATCATGTTTCAGTTTTCAAGCCTTACCGTATGTATATCAAAAACCTAGGATGCAGCTAGAATGAGTAAAACATCTTTCACTTCAATGAAAACCTACCTACAGGAGGGTACAGAGATCATTCCCAAACCAAGAAAGCCAAGAAACGTGAATGCAAACACTAAGAGACACAATGCATCAATACACTAATCTCACGATGCATCGATACTACTAATGAAAGATTTAAAATTCGCTTTCGAATTTTTCAAACATGAAAATTCGTAATGCAAATGTACTTTCACTTTTGTATGCTGAAAGAATGCAAACTTTTGATTTTCTCTTTTGTTTTTTGAATTTAAAGAGAAACAAGCAAGGTTGAACTGATCGATCCAAACAATTGTGATCTATGCTTGGTAGTGAAGAAATCAAATCAACATAAAAAAATTAGTTCAATAATTGACACTAAAAATCAACCAGCAAGAAAACAAACAACGAAAAATCCTCAAGCAAATCACAAGACGGTTGTGGATGAACCTTGAACAGACAAGTAACCCAAGCAAACGATTTTTTGACGAAACTTCTAAAGTGCCAAGTCACATGGTCTAAAAGCACAAGACTCACTCAATGAAATCAAGGAGTCAGTACCCTAACCAAAAGTAATTAAAACAAGCTAATGAGAGACAAGAAACAATAGGGGATAAACAAGATTGATGAATTCAAGAGGTAAAGTTGTAAAAAAAACTTTACAAGAATCGTCGCGAGTGTTACACTGACAACTAGAGACGAGTCGCTAGTGTTACACTGACAACTAGAGACCGTCGCAAGTGTTACATTGACAACTAGAGACCGTCGCAAGTGTTACACTGACAACTAGAGACCGTCGCAAGTGTTACACTAACAATTAGAGATGAGTCACTAGTATTACACTGACAACTAGAGACTGTCGCAAAAGTACACCTATTTTTAGCGATGGTCTGATTTCAAGAGCTGTTGCAGGAATTAAACTAGAAACTCGAGACGAAAGCCAAATCGTTGCGGGTACAAAGCTATAACATCAGTGACGTCGTCGTGATTGTTAGGCTATCTTCTGCGACGATCTTAAAAACAATGGTAGATGAACAAGAAACTCCCAAACAAAAACCAGTCAATCCTTCAATCAATGGAGAGATTTCCGAGATCAACCTAGGTAACACAAAAGTCTAATAGTTTATCCCCAAAATTCAAAAGACACCAAATCAAAAACCAAAACAAGAGAAAACAAGAGAAGCAACATACAAAGGACTCCCTAGTGGAGTCACCAACTTGTGATGCAGGAAAGTGTTCCCTCTGTGGACATAGGCAACCCCTCTAGCCCTAGAGTGGGTCTAGTCACAACAAGGACAAAAAAACAATTAATTCCATTAAACAGTCATCGTTGGAGGCCTACCTCAAACCAGTGGTTGATGAAGTTCCATTGCACTGCTCCAGCTTCCATTTCCTTCTCATTAATGAGCAATCAACCTGAAACACCACAAAGAAACAACAGAGCACATAACCGAGAAACAACAATGATCTATTTACTCATAAAGTCAAGAAGTCATGAGATATCAAGTAAATTACATACAAGATATAGGAAATCATCATTGATTGTATTAATAATGAATCAAGAGTAAAGCTTACAACCAAGTCTTGATGTCAAAAGCCTTCTCAGAGGGTCCAACCAGTATGTTTCTTCAAGCATTCACTCTCAAAGATGGGTCTCCCAAATAGAAATATATATCTCTCTCTCATTCACAAGCTTTACACAAATTTAAGGGCACTCCACACCTTCTTGCAAACTACAAAGCAATCCCGCACTTGTCACACTCACACCATCTATCTATCAAACTCAAAAGCAATAGCAGCACTGTACCACCCAAAAGAACTAGCCACTAAGGAACTAGCAGATCATAGCAATGGTGAGTGATTTTATAGGAGGAGGAGCCTCCATGAAATGAGGGAGCGGGAGCTTATCCTTAAGGGAGGTTGCACAAGAAGCGGAACCACCATCCCAGAGGTGGAAAGGCGACTTAAATTGACCCAACAACCAGCTCTAGAAACATCCAGAAGGCCGTCTGTTTGAAAAAATTTCCAAATCTGGATCGTTGCAGGTCATGAACTAGGGACTAGCGACGACGTCACAACGACACAGTGCATGACAGAGAATAGTCCCGGATTTTATGGATTTACTAGCGATGATATAGAAACTTAGTCAAAAAGGGTCAATCTTCAAGGATTAGAGAGAATTTGATTAATCTTCTTACACTGGCGGGAAGATATGAACATGTTTATTTGACACATGACACAGTAGAGGGACTGAGATGAGGAAAGTGAAAAATTACTGTGTAACAAGCCCCTCAAGCATCAGTGCTGCAGCATCCCATGCATCTTCAGCCCCAACAGCCACTGCCCCCTCAGGGCCAGGTGTTGGTGCAATAGAGTGATACCAATCCCCAAAATTCGTAGAAAAAGAATAAGGGGAAGGGTAACAAGGGTAACAAGGGTAACCGAGGTAACCAACCTAGTGAACCTCAAGGGAACCAACCTAACACCAAAAACCAATAACAGGGCAGCCAACCCAAGAAAAAAAAGGCCATTCGTATGAATAATCCTTGTGCTTGTTGTGGTGTACATGGACATTATATAAATGAGTGTCCTCTATTACCCCAAATGCGCCAAATGTGGGAAGCTCAAGCAGCTTCTAGAGGTCAAAAATTGCCTCATAATCTTGTGCCATATCAAGCGGAAATGCTCACAAATCCTTTCCCTCAGCAAGGATTTGTTGTTGATTAACCTCAGCCAGGTCAGGCAGCCCATCCCCCCCAACCTTCTGGTCCCAGTGACTACCATATCCTCATGATGGATTCTAACTAGGTTAATACCTCTGATCAACAACCAGCTCCTCAACACTCTGTTGTTACCATCTCAGTCGAGTCATATGGATCCACCCACCCAAGACCTCCTTCATTTGTGGGTGCCTCTCCTATGTTCCAGCTAGGAACCACTCCTTTAGGTCTTAACCATCCAGGAGCTATTTCGCTGGGACATTACCCTATAGGCTAGATACCTTTCTTATTCCCCCCTCCAGGAGTATTTTCTGTCCTTGTCATGGTTTCACTTGTCCTTCCTAACATGACTTTGGGGATCCTAGTATGGTACATCGATCCCCTAGTGAACACTCCTCCTGGTTAGCCAAAACCATACCATGCTTTGACCCTGGTTCAACCTGTCCCCATGACTCCTGCCACTGCTTCAGTGCCATTACAACCTCAACAGGAACCAAATCTTGTTGCGAAAGCATCTAGCCTGGGGAGCAAAGCCAAAGGAAAGATTTAAAGGACAAGGCTCGCAAAGCTTCTCTAACCCCTAAAGCCCCAAAGCTTTCACATCCAAGTGCTTTGTGTAAATTCGTTGGGCATGCCACCAATAATTTTCCTGAACTTCATCGACTTAAACCTTTGGTTCATGAAGCGTTCCCTGAGTCAAATATTTCAGAAGTCCATGTAACTTACCGGTTCCACCTAAGAAATTCAAAACACTGCACACAAATCACCCTTGTGCCTTATGTGATCATCATGGTCACTATTCCCATTGTTGCCCCCGTCTCGATGAATTTCGTGATTGCCTTGGGGTGATTCGCGAATACAAGGCCACTTGTAGTGGATCATCTACTCCTCTACCCATGGATTCTGGTACCACTAATCAACCAGAATAGGGAGACTCTAGCCCTACTATTGTGATCCCTCCCTCTGATGTCGAGATGATAGACACCACAAGCCCCATTCTTTACTTGTCGTCATCCTTGAGTTCCTCGCAGGCAAACCTTTCTAAGCTTTCTGTGCATGATTCTATCGAACCTCTTTTGATAGAATCCCAGGTCTTAACATCAGTAGATCCTCCATATACTAGCTCATCGTCTACCATTCAAGATGATGCGTATGTGAACCTTGTTTCTTAGGTTGATGCACCGAGTAACCTTGCCGCATCATGTAGACAGTGTCCCTCCCATCTGCCCATCTTCCATTTTGATGAGGACACCATGGAAGCTAGGTATACCCCTGATTACCCCTACCCTTAAGTAAGGGGTCATTTTTTTAGAGGATTTTGAAAACCATTTCCTTCCTAATTTTCTCAATGCGCTCTACCTCAAGAAATTTCGCTCATAGCACATCCCTTTGATTTGAGTGTCTTTATTTCTGCCATGAAGTTAGGTAGATTGCATCATCTCATCTATTGTCTTTTGCACATTTCAAATTGATCCATCATCCACACCCTATATCGATCATGCCGACTGATCTGATATTCACCCTATGAGTGCCATCAGTTAAAGATTTATTAAACTAAAGGGATTACAGACTCATGTGCTGGTGTGTGTGTTCTGTGTTACTGAAACAACTGATCGATCAGGTTTCCAACACACAGATGATAAGATGGAGAGACAACAGGGAAATATAGTAAGCAACACAAAGACACAAACAATTTTAATAAGGAGTTCACCCTATTCTCCAGGGCTACGTCTCCGGTCCAACTCCAGTGGTGGCCTTGTTTTATTGTGTCTTTCAATAAAGAAATTGCAATACAGGGACTCAATATGAGTTCTCCTAAAGTAGATTTTGCTCGGAAGGGTGGTTCTTGGATTCCCCAAGCCACTTGGAGTACACAGACTCTTCTTCTTCCTACCAGCTCTGTGACCCTTGGTCTACAGTAGAAAGAGCCAAATGTGATGCTCAGTCTAGACAGATTCCTCTATGGGAAGGCTTGAATATTCAAGTTCTCTGGTGCTCGATGCTGCCTATGGTTAGCTTGGCCCTCTGTCTCTTCTGCTTGGTTTTACTATTCTCTATTTTCAGTCCTCCTCTTAGGGTTCACTATTCACTATCTCTCTAACTAGTTCGACTGTCTCTGTTCATGGCTTTAGCCATTCGATATCTCTACCTATTCAGTTCCTCTTTTTCCTGTGTCAATTCACCTTCTGCAACTGCACTTGGAGTTCCCTGCGTTCAGCATCATCATGAACGCTTAGGGAGTTGCCACTTGTCCTCCTCTAAATGGCGCTAGCATGCTTCGTTGGTTCGTTTCTTCAGTTACGCTGTGGATGCGTTCTTCCTCCACCGTGGTGGTCAAATGGATTCCAAATCCCTTTAGAACGTGGCTTAATTCCTTGTTGATTCTGCTTCTTTCCATCGGGTGCAATCTCAGCCGTTCGATCTGGGCCCTCCAGATCTGACACCATATGCACGTTTCGCACGGTTGACTTGCTTGACCGATAACATGCGATCAACGACGGTTTTCCCTCACCGCCGCCTGCCATGCATTGATCACTGTATGGAATCGCTCAGCTCCTGTCCAAAACCTCTTACCATTCAAGGGCGCCCCGATCAAAATCAAATATTTCCAAAGCGCGAGTCTTGCCTTTGTACTTTAGTGCTTTTACCTTTTCTCACCTGCAGTCCTCTGGTTCCCCCACGCGATTGAGTGCTCAGGCTTCCTCCATTTTGGCCCTATTGGTCCAACGATGCGCGCTAATCGCGTATCAAAAACCTCGCCCTTTTCCCATTCTGGGGCTCCCAGGGGCTACTTTGGCCTCCTGTGTGGTCTCCATGGGCCTTGGTTAGCGCGCTTTGACCAAGGTCCTCGTTATTCCACGTCAGCTGCCATGGCCACTGGTTTAGGGTGTTTTTGATACTGTCTCAGATTTCCTTAGAGATTTGTTCGACCTGATTTAGTCATGGTTCTAGATAGTCTTTCTATGGACCCAATTTGGATCACGGCCTCCCTATTGAAAAAGATTTTGGACCACCAAAATTTGGTTTTCAAGCATCGACTAAGTGAGGATACTATTTCTTCACTTGTCCAATCTCAATCCACTTTGCACTGCTCAGCTTTGAACCTTTGAGCCCAATCCTAAGGTACTCAACTTCTCCCCTGCGCGTTGTCCTCACCTTCCTATCCAGCACTATGTCTTCCTGCAACTCATTCAGGTATTCAGGTAGCAGGTCATCAATAGAAAGCAATTGACTTTGCTCTTCAAGGTCCTCAATCATTGAAGGTTCAAAAAATCTCAAACAATCTGCATTTATGATTGAGTAGATGTGCATGTAAGCTGGTAGATCAAGGCGAAACACATTTTCACCAATCTTCTCAAGTATCCTAAAAGGTCCATACCTGATAGGCTTTAGCTTTTTACCTTCACCTTGCATCCGGTCTTTGCTAATATATAGCCAGACTTGGTCTCCAACTTGAAAACTATGGTCCATCCGATGCTTATCATGCCTAGCCTTATACTTGGCCTGGTTCTTTTCCAACTGTTCTTTACTACCTGATGGATCTCCTGGATCTATTCAATGAACCTGGTTGCCTTATCCACATAACTGTGCCCATCAACCATGGTATCTTTACCAAAGACAAAATCCAAAGGAGACCTTGGTGTGAAACCAAAGCAGGTCTCAAAAGGAGATCTCTGTGTAGAAGAGTGTTTGGCTCTATTGTAAGCATGCTGCACATAACACAAGTGTTCATCCCAAAGCTTAGGATGTTTACTGCAATATCCTCTCAGTAATTGGATCACATTCCTATTTACTACTTCTGTCTGGCCATCTGTTTGTGGATGAAAAGCTGTGCTTTTCTTTAATTTGGTGTCCATCAGTTCCCACAGACTAGACCAAAACTTCCCCACAAATCGGGTGTCTCGATCAGATACAATGGAAGTGGGTAATCCAAAATGAACCCATACATGTTCAAAGAACAATTTTGTAGTTTGTTCAGCTGTAATCTGTTTACTACAAGGTATCAAAATACACATTTTGTTGAACCTATCCACAACAACATATAGATAATCATGACCTTTCCTAGATTTAGGCAGTCCTCCAACAAAATCCATGGAAATACTTTCCCAAGGGTGAGAAGGAACTAGAAATGGAGTTTACATGCCTAGTTTTCTATTGTTGGGCTTGCTTTTAGCACACATGGCACACCCTCTTACATATCTAGAAACTGTCTCATTCATTTTCGGCCAATAGCAGAATCTTTGCAGCTTTGCAACTGTTTTTCTTACCCCAAAGTGACCTGATATCAGAGAAGTGTGTGATTCCCTAATTATCTTTATCCTCTCAGTTTGTGGAATGCAGAGTTTCCCACAATGGTATAAGAGTCCGTCCTTTATATGATAGTCCAATTCTTCTACTCTTTTGCCTTGACTCAAAGTTGCATATACATATTTAAAATCCATATCCTAAGCATATTTTTCTATGTAGCTTTCATGTAGTACATAATTATGCTTAAGCATGGTAGATGCATTTATAATGGGTCTAGACAACATGTCTGCAACCTTGTTATGTATGCCATTTTTATATCTGATGACTAAGTGAAACTGTTGTAGAAAACCCATCTATCTGTAGTGTCTTGATTGTTGCAACTTAGTTTGGGAGTGTAGATATTGAAGTGGCTGATGATCAATATGTATTATTGTCTCTTTTCCCATTAAATAATGTTTCCACTTTTTCACACTCGGAACTAATGTATACAATTCTTTATCATATGTAGTATAGTTAACTACTGCAGGATTAAAAGTCTTAGAATGATAATATATGGGTTTGCTATGCTGTGTCAACACTGCTCCCATGGCATAGTCACTGGCATTAGTTTGGATCTCAAATGGTCTTTGTAAATCTGGCAGTGATAGTACAGGTGCTGTACTTATTTTATTTTTCAAGGTGTCAAAGGCCTTCTAATGTTTGCCTCCCCACTAAAACACCTTATTCAATCCTGTTAAAGCATGTAAGGGAGCTGCAATCATGGAGAAGTTAGAGATGAAATTCCTCCAATATTATGCCGCTCCTAAGAAGCTTCTCACTTTTGTAGCAGACCTGGGTTTAGGCTAGTTTACAATGACTGCCACTTTAGAGGTATCTATTTTCAACTCACCTCCCCCTACTATATGACCCAAGTAGTTTAGAGATGTTTTTCCAAATTCACATTTTGAGAGTTTAACGTAAAGTTTTTCTCTTTTCAAAACATCTAATGTCTGCATAACATGCTTTAAATGTTCTTCCCATGTTTTACTAAAAATCAAAATGTCATCCATATACACAATAACAAAATCATCAAGAAAAGGTCTGAGCACATCATTCATTAATCTCATGAAAGTAGCAGGAGCATTAGTTAAGCCAAAAGGCATAACCAACCATTCATACAATCCCTGCTTTGTTTTGAAAGTAGTCTTCCATGCATCTTGCTTTGCAACTCTGACCTGATGGTATCCACTGTGAAAATCTAGCTTGGTGAAATAAACAACTTCTTTTAATTGATCTAAGAGAACATCTATGCGAGGAAGGGGATAACGATTTTTGATTGTTATCTTATTCAATACTCGGTAATCAATGCACATTCTCCACAAGCCATCTTTCTTTCTCACCAAAACGATTGGTGACCCACATGGTGATGTGCTAGGCCTGATGAAGCCCTTCTCAAGAACTCCTGCACTTGCTTCTTGATTTCAGCATTCTCTAAAGAAGACAACTTGTACATACCAATGTTAGGCAATGGAACATCTTGCTACAAAATAATATCATGTACTATTCCCTTTTTGGATGGCAGACCTTTAGGTTCTTGAAACAAGACAACATACTCTGAAACAACCTTTTCTATATCAGCCTGTTGTTCAACATTACAGCCCTCAAATACATTGGTTTTATCAGGTTTCTTTTCCTTTACAACCACCAATAAGAATTGTTTGCATAAATTAATCATTCTTTTCATCTGTCCTAAGTTTATGAGAGTATAATTATTCTTGAGCTTATGAGCTCTTACAAAGTATTCGATTCCATCTTTAACCAGTAGATACTTGTTCTTAGCTCTATAGAAAATAACCTTTCTATCATACAAGTAAGGAATTCCTAAAACAATTCCACATATATCCAAAGGAATTATATCTAACTCAACCTCATCTACAAATGCTAATCCAAAAGAAAACTTGGGTTTGCATTGTCTAGTCACTTGTGGTTGTGCTTTATCATTCAACCATCCTAATGGGTATGGTTTCTTGTGAGGTGTAGTTGCTAATCCAAATTTCTTTACAATTGCTTCAGAAATCAAATTTAATTGAGAGCCACTATCAAACAGAGTATCAATCTTTTGATTTTTGGAAATAACTAAAATATGGAAAAGCTCATGTCTTTTTCTCTCATTTTCTTCATCAATAACAGATTGAGCAGAATTACTAGTAGATGCTTCAGAATTCTTACCTTTTATACCTGTGGCTGCTATGGTTGTTTCATCTCCTGAGTCTGACCCCAAATCTCTCTGAATAGCTGCAACTGTCTTCTTCTTCTTGCCCTCAGACTTCTTAGGTCTCAGCTCTGGATGCAGAATCCAACAATGCTCATCATCATGCCCCTCCTTTTTACAGTGAGTGCATGAAGCTTTGGCTTTCTGTGCAGTGTTAGCCTTCCTTGCCTTCCATTTCTGTTTTATTTTCTCCTTGCTCTTACTAACAGTGGGTTGCGATGGTCCCCCAAATTTTGGATTTCCATTCTTTCTTCTAGCCTCTAGATGAGTAGCTTGTACAGATACCGCATCTATACTAGTGGGATTAAACATGAGGATGGTATGCCTCATGTAGCTGTGTAGACCACCAATGTACTTCAAAAGAGTCTCTAGTGAGTCTAGTGAGATACCCAACATCAATGCTCTCTTTCTGAACTCTTGAGTATACCCTTGTACACTTTGCCCTTTCAATTGCCAAAGAGTTTGCCAACTCATCATGGCCTGCTGCATGTAGGCCAATGGATAGAACTGTTTCTTGATTGCAGAAACGAAGTCACTCCAGACAGAGATGGTCTTACCATGGCTTTTCATATCAGGTTAGGTTCTACCTTCCCACCAAACCAAGGCAGTGCCTCCTAGGCGTAGGCTTGCTAGATGAATCTTACTCTTGTCTGAGTTTATGTTTTGTACCCTGCAATACACATCAATTTGAATAATCCAATTGTCCAATTTTTCAACATTTAGCTCTCCATCATAGATAGGCAAATCAAATTTAACATCTAACTTAATCAAAGATGCCTTCTTATTATGTACAAGACTATTAGGAGGTGTGAGAAAGTTTTCCTCTTTCCCCTTTCCTTTGAAGTTGTCATGGGAGTGAGACTCATCGTCTTCTTTCTCTTGCTTAGAGCCTGATGCATCTTCCCCCTTTTGCTTTCTAAAGTCTCTGTACATTTCTTCAAACATAGACTTTATAGCTAGGAAAATTTCTATGAATTGAGGGTCTGGCCCCATAAAACTTTCTTTTGACATGGTCTTTCGAGGATAGACTCTCCCAATTTCAGGATTAGTTTCCACCAACTCTCCTTCTCCTAATTTAAGCTTTGATCTTGTGAGCATTCACAACTATACCAACACAAGCTTGTCTAACCTTACAACCTTAAAGCTCTGATACCACTTGATCTGATATTCGCCCTATGAGTGCCATCAGTTAAAGATTTATTAAACTAAAGGGATTACAAACTCATGTGTTGGTGTGTGTGTTCTGTATTATTGAAACAACAGATCGATCAGGTTGCCAACACACAGACAATAAGATGGAGAGACAACAGAGAAATATAGTAAGCAACACAAAGACACAAATAATTTTAATAAGGAGTTCACCCTATTCTCTAGGGCTACTTCTCCAGTCCAGCTTCAATGGTGGCCTTGTTTTATTGTGTCTTTCAACAAAGAAATTACAATACAGGGACTCAATATGAGTTCTCCTGAAGCATATTTTGCTCGGCAGGGTGGTTCTTGGATTCCCCAAGCCACTTGGAGTACATAGACTCTTCTTCTGCCTACTAGCTCTGTGACCCTTGGTCTATAGTGGACAAAGCCAAATGTGATGCTCATTCCGGACAGTTTCCTCCACGGGAAGGCTTGAATCTTCAAGCTCTTTGGTGCTTGACGCTGCCTGTGGTCAGCTCGGCTCTTTGTCTCTTCTGCTTGGCTTTACTATTCTTTGTGTTCAGTCCTTCTCTTAGGGTTCACTATTCACTGTCTCTCTTGGTCGCTTGGAATCCTCTCAATTCTGACTCCAAATCAACTCTAACTGGTATGACTGTCTCTGTTCATGGCTTTAGCCATTCGATCCCTATGCCTTTTCGGTTCCTCTTCCTCTTATGTCGATTCACCTTATGCAGCTACGGTTGGAGTTCCCTGCATTCAACGTCATCATGAACGCTCAAGGAGTGGCCACTTGTCCTCCTCTAAATGGCGCCAAAATGCTTTATCAGTTCATTTCTTCAGTTATGCCGTGGATGCATTCTTCCTCCACCGTGGCGGTCAAACAAATTCCAAATCCCTTTAGAACGTGGTTTAATTCCCTGTCAATTCCGCTTCTTTCCATTGGGTGCAATCTCAGCCGTCCGATTTGGGCCCTCCAGATCCAACGCCATACGCACGTTTCGCGTGGTTGACTTGCTCGACTGATAGCACACGATCAACGATGGTTTTCTCTCACCTCCACCTACCACGCATCGATCGGTGTATGGAATCGCTCCACTCCTGTCCAAAACCTCTTACCATTAGAGGGTGCCCCGATCAAAACCACCGTTTCTAGAGCATTGGTCCCGCCTTTATACTTTAGCGCTTTTACCTTTTCCCGCCCGCGGTCCGTCGGTTCCCCCACGCGACCGAGTGATCGAGCTTCCTCCATTTTTCCCCTGTTTGCCCAGCTAAGTGCTAATCGTGCATCAAAAACCTCGCCCTTTTCCCATTCTGGGGCTCCCAGGGGCTACTTTGGCCTGCTGTACGGTCTCCATGGGCCTCGGTCAGCGCGCCTTGATCGAGGTCCTCGTTGTTCCACGTCAGCTGCCATGGCCACTGGTTCAGGGTGTTTTTGATACTGTTTTGGATTTCCTTAGAGATTTGTTTGACCTGATTCAGTCATGGTTCTCGACAATCTTTCTATGGATCCAATTTGGATCACCGACAGTGCAAGTCACTTCTCCCGGAATCTAGCCTTGGTAGCCTGGGCCATTTTTACCCCCTTGCATACATTAGTCCTGTCAAACGGCATGTGCATTGGGTCTTCCACCAATAATTAGGCCGAATATGATGCAGTGATAGGTTTGTTAGTCGATGCTCTCGCTCATCACATCCTTCATCTTCATGTTCGTTTAGATTCCTTGCTACTTGTCATGCAATTGAATGGTGTGTATTTTTGTAGCTGATATTGTGATTTAAGCCTTATTTATCAACTTTATCACAACGTGTGGCCTAAAATAACTGAGGGGGTTGAACCTTAATGAAGCTCCTTTGTATTCTTTACTCCCCCACAAAGTGTAAAAGTAAGGAAGTATTTTTTTTGTGGTAATGCATATTACGAATCACTAAAAGTGGATCGTTAAAGAATCGGCCCTGTGAAAGAAACACTTGAATATATCTTGAAAATAACTAAGGCAAGAGGGAGATGCAATAGTGGCATATCAAAATAAAAACAATTGTCAAATAGCGGTGCTATAGTTGCGATGGACATTAGGTTTGGACCAGAACGAGTTCGCCACATAGCACCTCACGTACATGTATATGGGTTTCGCCGATTGCGATATGCGATAGGTTGGACCCGATGTTACATATATTATGTTTAATTCTTTCGGCGCGTCTGTTATATCACATATTGTTAAGTTTTGTATTGATATATCATTTGAAAGGGCCGATTGAGATTTGTGATGTGAAGTGAATGGAGCATTGAACGGGCGGATTTGATGGGTTTATGAAGCAAAAGTAATTCTTTTTGAGTTCCGTATTAATCAAAGGTTTGTGTTGATTTCACTGTGTAAAGGGAAAATCAGTGTTAGAGAGGAATTTGAAGGAAGGTTATTGGTGCGGTTCTTTTGTGTTTTGGCCAATATAAGCACACCCGATATATACGTAAGCCCTAGTCTACGCACAAGTCAAAGTCTAATGCAGTTAATTATGGTTTAAGTGGATTAAGAATTATTAAAGCATCCATAGAGGAACTCAAGAGCCGATTAACAGAGCCGAAAATCCAACAGCCATTGTCATCTTATAAGTTCAGTTATTTCATGTTCTTTGAGGTTTCTTTTACCCTCCATGTAATTTTTTGTAATAGTCTTTACTTCAGATAGTTAGAGAATCAGTTTTAGTAGTTTGACAATTTCAGATATCAACAACTATTTCACAATGTATAAAAAGAGGAAACTTTACAGAGAAGAGGTTGTTTGAATTTTGGAGAACCTGGAGACTAAGCCACTGTATTCCTGATATAGCTGTTGATTAATGAAAGAATCAGAAGTTTCCATGAATTGTTGGGTATAATTTTGTAACTTCTCTGTCATGTGTCATCTTATGTTTTCTTCTTTCAAGTATAGTAATGAAGTTGCAGGTCTTTATTTGCTTATGTAGATAAATTCAAAATCTCTTAAAAGAGCACTCCTATACTTGAAGTTTTCATATTCCTTTCTAATTTATAGATAATAGTTTCTGTGTAAGGCAGCATATTATCTTTAACTTCTCCAAGGGTTGTAGATAATAGTTTCTGTGTCAAGCAGCGTATTGTCTATGATTCAGTTCTCATTTTCATAATTCTTCTAAGTGACGGATAGTACGTTCTGTGTTAAGCATCATATTATATTTAACTTCTCCTTCAAGCTTTCTTCATTAATCATTTATAGCTAGCAACAAATGGCATTCTGAGATTTTCCAGTCACACATGTATTAAGGGTTAAAGACCAAGATTTCCAGGTCCTTCATTTGAGAACATAACAAACAATAAAGTGAAAAATAAGTGACAACAAACAATAATCATTAATGTCTTAAGCACAATTTCTCCATAGCCAGGAAATTGGTTTCTTAAGGTACAACATTAATTGGCACCATTTCTGGGGAGAGAAGTCAAGAACACTTTTCCTTGGGTTTTTCAATATTTTCCTCTGGTTGTTTAGTGAGGAGGAAATATTTGGCTGTTTTGAATCAAAGAAATAACTCTAGCTTCAAGGAGACCCCATACAAGATCAGACACTTCACAACAAAAGGTTCAAGCTCTTTCAAATCCTGAAAAGCTACTTTCTAGGAGGGCTGGAAAGTCTAAGATCCCAATTACACCCATCCCTACATTGTCTGCATTAGGCAGTAAATTATCCAAACATTCATCTGATAAAGAGTCATCTTTTTCATCATCTTCATTTCAAGAACCTAACTATCAAGAGAAATATTTAGAGTCCGTTATTTTTCATTTACCTGGTATAATTATTCAACCTGAACCAATATCCACATTACCACCTCTGCACACTCCATTTACTTCGAAGTCAGGTTCTGCATTTGTTGGTAATCAAGGTTCAATAAACATGGTAGTACTTGCATTCTTGATGAATAGGCATGCACCTCTTCAATTTCCACAACCGTTAAATCAAATGCCATAGGAATACCTCAAGATTCTTCCTCGTTTTACAAGGGAAGATGAACAAACTGCAGAGAATCATGTGTCAGTATTTTGCAATTTTGCAGAAAACAAAAATGTTGAACATGTAGATATTGTTCTAAGACTTTTTGTTCAGTCCTTGGATGGAGAAGCAAGGAAATGGTTTAAAGGACTTCCTAATAATTCTATTCCTTCTTGGGAAGAGATGGAATGTTTATTCATTCAGAAATGGGGAGAAAAGAGAGATCATGGGTATTCATTAATAGAGTTTAATGCCATAAATAAAATTTTTGATGAAACTGTGGTCGAATTTGTCAGAAGGTTTAACAAATTGTACAATAGTCTTCCAGTAGAGATTAAGCCTCCTCCTGCTGGTGCAAAAATAACTTTTGCAGGGGCTTTTGAATCAAATTTTAGATTCACTTTAAGGGAAAGAAGATATCCAACCCTTGATCAGATCCAAACAGATGCATTAGAGATAGAAGCAAATCTGGTGGCTGTAGGAAAAGCACCAGAAACACAACCTATCCAAGACAAGGGAAAGGCAAAGATAGAATCCTCTCAAAGTCAAGCATTGGAGGATATGTGTAATGTAATTAAAATTTTGTCAGATAAGTTAAATAAGTTAGAGTTAGAAAATAAAAATTCTCAGAAACAAAAAAAGTATAATAAGAGCTTTAATCTCCAATACAGAAGACAACCTTTGCAAATTTTGTAGAGAGGAAGAAAAGATCAAGATCAGATTCAAGCACCATTATATATAGAGGAAGATCCTGTTGAAAAACAAGAGCAACCTGAAGATCAAATTTCTACATTATATGCAGTAGATGAAGATGAACTTGGTATCGAAGGAGAAGAGTATGAATATGATGAAACACATGCCATTCATGATGAAAATAAAATTGATGAATATTGGAAGAAATTCTCTGATTTTATGCAGGCTGAACTACATAAGAAACACGACTTGAGATCGAGGAAGAGATCAAGAAATCAAGAAAATGAAAGTGAGCAGCAAGTTTCAACTTCCTCACCAAATGCGACTCTACAAGAATCTCAGTCTGCAAAACAAGTGAATAAAGGAAAGCAGCAACAAAATGCAAATGGCAAGACACAGATGCTTCAAGGTGAGTCTTTTCAATATCAAACTGGAAAAATTCCTTTGGAGAAACTTGTTTCAATTACTTAAGTAATCCCAGTCATGAAAAAAGGTGAAGAGGAGAACTAAAGGACTGCTAAATAGGGTCACTTGTTTAGTCTTACTAAGGAGTTGGAAAGGTTAAGAATTTAGGTTCCTCTTATAGAATTGACAAAAATACGTATTTATCAAAAGGAGATTGTTGAGTTTGTTAGTTTGAAAGAAAATGAGATTATAAATGACACTATAAATCTACAGGAAGACAAACTAGTAGTGGTTTTTGATCCACATGTAGAGGAAGTAGAACCTTCAATACCTCCTTTTTATATTTCCTTATTGGTCCATGACTTCCTCTTACATAATTGTATGTTTTATTCGGGAGCTTCACACAATCTTATGCCTTTGTTAGTAATGAAGCAGCTAAATCTACAAGTTACAAAACCCTATAGGGACTTGTATTCTTTTGATTCGAATAAAGTCAAGTGTCTTGGGGTCATTAAGGATCTGGTAGTGTCACTAGCTCAAATTCAAGCTAGAAGCTTGGTCATGGATGTAGTAGTAACAGATATCCCTGCTAGATTTGGAATGCTTCTATCTAGATCCCGGAGGGCTAAATTGAGTGGTGTTTTGAAACCAGATTTTACATATGCCGTTATATCGACTTTTGGTGGGGAAGAGAGGAGATTATACAGAGAAACTAGATTTGTAAAAACAATTATAGAAAATGGAGCAGGTAATTCACTTGTATATAGCTAGGAGAAGGATGACTTTGCTTGTTTCATGCTGCATGATAATGCAAAGCTGGCTAAAGATAATCAGAAGCATCTTGCTTCAGCCAATGTAATTACAGAGCTGCAAACTGGAGGAGTGTGGAAATGCTTCTTTGATGGAGCTTATTCCAAGGAAGGAATAGGTGCTGGTTTTCTTCTAGTTGTGCCTGGAGGTAATATGTTCCCTTGTTCCTTTAAATTAGAGTTCGAGGCAACAAAAAATGTGGCAGAATATGAGTCCTTGATTATTTCTCTACAAACAACTAAATAGATGGGAGTTAAGTCAATTTTTGCTTTTGGAGATTCAGAGCTGATTATTAAGCAAATAAAAGATCATTTCCAAACAAAGAACCCTAGGCTTAGGGCATACAAAAATGAGGTATGGGATTTGATTGAGAACTTTTTTGAAGCTTTTAACATTCAATTTATTCCCAGAAATGAGAATAGATTAGCAGCTTCATTGGCTGTGGCTAATACTACTTTCAAGCCTGCTATTAATCCAAGATTAAGATATGAGGTAGGGATGAGACATAGACCCTTTGTTCCTGATAATGTTAAAAATTGGTAAGCTTTTGAATATGATCAGCAGATTAAAGAATTTTTGACTATAGTTGAGGATTTTCAGGGCACAGAAATTGATCAAGATAAAGAAGAAACAACAGAAGTTGTAGAAATCAGTGGTTTAAAAGATTTAATAACTAATCAGAATATTTTTCAATTGAAGGATAATATTTTGCCAAAGGGACTTGTTCCCCTTGAAAGGCTTTCTAACCCCAATGATGTGGCTGTTGACTCAGGGAAGGTTTCACAGGATGAACACATTCAGGATCACAACATTGGAACTCAGGAGAAACTCAGAATGAATTGTTTTTTCAAGATTCACTGGTGGAATGGTTGTAGATTAAGCACTCAAATGCTAACCTGGTACCATTGGAAGATTGACTTCACCTGATGGAGATCAATCATGTACATATGTAGGAACTTGTACATAAATAAGCTCAGGTGTTAAGAATTTGGTTTCCAGTTGTAGTTCTTCAGTTTAATCTTAGTTGATGAATAAGGGTGACTTTCCAACTGGTTTGCAGAGGTTTCAGACTTCAGGAATGTTAAATTTTAGTTTGTCAAATTTCAGGGTTTTCACAGTTTTGGAATCCATGCCCAACTAAGGCTAATCATCTACGATTCTCAATATTTTTCTATCAAAGCACAAGCATCCTATCACTGCAGATATTGGCGTGGGTTCATTGTACAAATTTTTACACAGTTAAGTTTTGTGAAGCAATGTATGACTCCATGTTCGATGAGAAGGCACTAATTTGTGGTTCTTAGTGCTTCTATGGCAAAATCACTATCCCCAGGTGGAGCCAGATATTGTAGCTGATATTGTGATTTAAGCCTTATTTATCAACTTTATCACAATGTGTGGCCTAAAATCACTTAGAGGGTTCAACCTTAATGAAGCTCCTTTATATTCTTTACCCCATTGCAAAGTCTAAAAGTAAGGAAGTATTTTTTTGTGGTAATACATATTGTGAATCACTAAAAGTGGATCGTCAATGAATTAGCCCCGGGAAAGAAATGTAGGTTTTAACCCCATACAAAAATTACCTTCATACGAATTCTAAAACACAAAAAATAAACAATGCAAGAGCATAACACATAAAACACATATACACAGAGATTTTCCCCTGGATCCCAAAACTAGGACTACCAGGTTGATTTTTCATTATTTTCCTTTCAATGTTACAATACATATTTATACATGCCGAAGCATCCAATACCATCGACCGAAAACCATCGCGTCCAATACCATGGACCAAAAACCATCACATCCAATACCATGGACCGAAAACCATCGCGTCCAAAAAACATGTGCAAAAATCATGCACAAAATCATAGGTGGGTCCGCCCAACCTAACATAGGGTCCAAAACCAAAATTTTTTGGGGTGCCGCCCCAGACCCCATAAAGTGGGGTTACGGGTGCCCTTCAAACCCCGTATTAACTACGTGGAAAGAACATAACACAACCCAACATTCTCCCACTTGTTGTTTTCTTTCCAAAGGGGGCCACAAGAGAGCTTAGTCATTTTCCCAGCCCTGAAATGCCCATTGTCTCTCTACACCAAGAGAACTTCTCAGAGCTCACAAATTTTGTCAATGCATCTGCAATATTCTTCAAAGTGTCAAACTTTACCAACAACACCTTTTTTTCTTCTGTCATATCCCTCACAAAGTGATACTAAACATCAATGTGCTTTGTCTTTGAATGATATGCAGGGTTCTTTGCCAAGAAAATTGCTCTTTGGCTGTCACAGTCTATCCTTATAACTTCCTATACCAACCCCATACTTGAACACAATCTCTGCAACCAAACTGCTTCCTTGCTTGCATGAGTGGCTGCCATGTATTCTACCTCTGTAGTTGATATGCCACTACAGATTGTTTCTTACTCATCCAACTGACTGCTCCTCCAAATAGGTTAAACACATACCCACTTGTAGATCTTCTCTGATCCAGATCTCCAGCCCAGTCTGCATCAACAAAGCCACGAATATCTAACACTTTGTCCAATCCTGGTCTTCCTTGGTAGCACAGACCATAATCACTAGTGCCACACAAATTCTTGAAAACCTGCTTCATTGCTGTCCAATGCTCCTTTCCTGGTTTTGACATAAACCTGCTCAATACTCTCATTGCATGTGCAATGTATGGTCTAGTATAGACCATTGCATGCATCAGGCTACCAATTACACTTGCATATGGAACACGGGACATGTCCTCTTCCTCTTCTTGTGTCTTGGGACACTGTTCGACAGATAACCTCACACCTACAGGAATAGGAACCTTCATCGATTTACTATCTTGCATATTAAACCTATGCAGTATTGTCTCGACATACTTCCTCTGGTTTAACTAGAGCTTCCTCTTTGCCCGATCTCTTTTAATTTCCATTCCCAAAATATAGTTTGCAGTACCAAGATCTTTCATTTCGAATTTGGAGGACAATTGGGTCTTCAAATCTTGGATAATTTCGTTGTCATTTCCAACCAGCAACATATCATAGACATACAAGACCAGATAAATAATACAGTCACCAATTAATTTAAAATACACACAGTGATATGCTTTGCTTTTGGTGAAGCCAAGTCCCCGTATAAATGTATCAAATTTTTGATACCACATCCTTGGTGACTGTTTCAACCCATACAGAGACTTATTTAACTTGCATACGAGTTCTTTCTTACCCTTCACTGCAAAGTCTTCATGTTGCCTCATGTAGATTTCCTCTTCTAGATCCCCGTGAAGAAATGTTGTCTTCACATCCATCTGTTCTACCTCAAAATCAAAAGTAGCAACAACAAATAAAATTAATATAATAGAAGTTACCTTGGCAACAGGAGAAAAAATATCACCAAAATCAATTCCTGGCACCTGGGAATAACCTTTTGCTACCACCCGAGCTTTGTATTTCTCAACTTTTCCTTCTGCATTTGTCTTGTTTTTGAACACCCATTTGCTGCCAATGGGTTTCCTTCCAGCCGGAAACTCCACCAGATCCCAAGCCTCATTTTTGTGCAAAGATGCCATTTCATCAACCATGGCCTCTCTCCAGAGTTTTCCATCCTCTGAATCCACTGCTTCCTTCACAGTTCTGGGATCATCATCAGTAACAGGCAAAGAAAAATTTGAACAGAAAGTAGATGGACTATACCTTTCTGGCTGCCTTCTTTATTGAACTGATCTTCTCACAGCGGGAGTTTGTGGCTCTTCATCTTTTGATTCCTCCGCTGTTGTAGAGTCTGATTCTTCCTCCTTTAGCTCAAACTCTATCTTCTCAGGTTCCTTTGGTTGGACTTGATGTTTAATAACATATTTTACCTCTCTAAACACCACATCTCGTCTGTAAACAACCTTCCTTGTTGCTGGTTTCCAAAGCTTATAACCCTTTAAACCATCCTTATACCCAATAAAGATGCACTTTTCAGATTTACTATCCAACTTTGTTCGTTTATCCTTTGGAACATGTACATATATATCAAATCCAAATACCCTAAGTTGTGAAAGAGAGGGTTTCTTACCAGTCCATACCTCTTGAGGAGTCTTATCCTCTGACGCTAATGAAGGTGACCTGTTGACCAGGTAACATGCAGTATCCACCACCTCTGCCTAGAATTCCTATCCTAACCCGGCACCACTAAGCATGCTTCTTGCCCTTTCCATCAACGTCTTATTCATTCTTTCTGCAACTCCATTTTGCTAAGGTGTATATGGAGTAGTCTTCTGCAGTGCTATACCACACTTCTTACAAAATTCTTCAAATTCCTTACTGCAAAACTCTCCACCGTTATCTGTCCTCAGCACCTTTATCTTCTTCTCTGTTTGGTTTTCCACCAGAGACTTAAATTCTTTAAACCTGTCAAAGACTTCAGATTTCTTCTTAAGGAAATATATCCATGTATTCCTTGAGAAGTCATCTATAAATGATACATAGTACACAGACTTACCCAGTGATGGAACCTTCACAGGTCTAAACACATCACTGTGCACAAGTTCTAATATCTGTTTCACCCTCTTACTACTAAAGGGGAAACTCACCCGATTCTGCTTCCCACATACACAATTTTCACAAGAATCAAAATCCAGAGAGCTATTACTCATTCCTTATACCATACCTTTACCATGAAGTATTCGAAGGCCCTTTTCTCCAATATGTCCAAGCCTTTGATGCCATAACATGGTCTTCTCTCCAGAGACAACTAGATTTTCTGCTCCACTTTCAGGAACCACAAAACTATTGCACCCATAAATAACAGTGCTACCTTGCAGCTTGTAAAGAGTTCCAATCCAAACTCCCCGCATCAATACTAGTGCTCCCTGAACCATCTTGCAGGTATCCTTCTCGAACACTGTTTTTACTCCTGCATCATCCAACTTGCTAACAAAAATCAGATTTCTGGCTAATGCAGGAATATGTAGAACACCTGGAAGCGTTCTAACCCTTCCACCTTGCAACTTCAACTTTACTTTTCCGTGACCAATGATCCTAGCCTTCCTGTCGTCCCCCAAGAAGACATCACCACCATCATATTTCTCATACTCGCAGAACCACTCTCTATGGGGAGTGAAGTGAAAGGATGCACCTGAGTCAATCAACCATGCCTCATGATCTACATGTGTACATGAAGAAGCCAAGTACACATCCCCACCTTCATTTGAGGTGTTTTTTGCCACTGCAGAAGGAGCCTCATCAGATCCCTTTCCTTTGTCAGGAGCATTAGATTTACAGTCCCTTTTGTAGTGCCCTTCCTTTCCACATTTCTAGCACACCACCTTTACAGGTTTTCCTGGAGATTTAGATCTCCCACTCGATGACTTATTTTTGTTTCTATTATGGGTCCACCCTCGTACAGACACGGCATCATCATTTTGGCTCTCCATATTTTTTCGTCTCATCTCCTCTGTCAGCAAGGATGAGATTATTTCATCAAAATACGAGGCAGTGACATTGCTACCTATTGCAATAACCAGACTATCCCACGAATCTGGTAGAGAACAAAACAAACCGATGCACTTATCTTCATCTGAAATTTTAATATCAATAGATGCTAACTGACTTACCATAGTATTAAATGCATCCAGATGCTCTGTCACCGAGTCTCCATCTTTCATCCTCAGGTTATATAGCTTTTTCCACAGGAACAGTTTATTCACCAGAGACTTAGATTGGTACAAAGTCCCTAACTTTTCCCACAAAGCCTTCGTCGTAGCTTCCCCTGATACATTCAACAATATTGAATCTGAGACACATAATCGTATTGTGCTCTTTGCCTTCCGATCCAACTTCTTCCATTCTTCATCGAACACTCCCGTTGGTTTAGTACCCGGATCTACCACGATCCACTAGTCTTTATCCACCAACAGATCCTCCATCTTGAGTTTCCACAACTCAAAACTCTGACCATTAAATTTCTCGATCTCTATCTTTCCACTGCTCGCCATCTTCTTTCACCACCAAAATCGATCTCGCAGATCTCCCACTGAACAGGGTCTACCACAGGCTCGAGTGAAACCCCTCAGCAACAAAGGCGTCCCCTTGAAGCCAAAACTTCTTCGATACCAAATGTAGGTTTTAACACCGTACAAAAATTACCTGCATATGAATTCTAAAACATAGAAAAGAAACAATGCGAGAGCATAACACATAAAACACATATACACAGAGATTTTCCCCTGGATCCCAAAACCGGGACTACTAGCTTGATTTTTCATTATTTTCCTTTCAATGTTACAATACATATTTATACATGGCGAAGCATCCAATACCATGTGTAGAAATTTTGAATAATATAACACTTATTCACAGAGATTATCCTGATTATACACTATTTGTGGAATGCATGCATAATACATAACCTCCTCTACGTTGATCATCAATTTGCGGAATTAAAATCAATCACAGGTGCACATTGAAACATTAATCACACATATCAACACAACATGTACTGGGAAAGCATACAGCTGAAAACCCCCAACTATCTATATATTATAATGATAGAGAACATGTAACAATACATAGTACAATACTGCTCACAAGTACTCAGTACTATCTCCACCTGCTACACACAAACTAGCTCAGATTTGAATCAAGTCACAGGTTCAAATCTCCTCCACTGTTTGCCTGTCTCTACTGCGCAATCCAAAATGAGAATAGATCTGATCCAAGCTTGAATTCCCTTGGCCTGTACTGTGCAATCCCCATTGGAAATCTCAATCAATGATTGTGCAAATCTCATGCACAGCTATAGTCACAATTGATAGTAGACTCTCTTTTTCACCCACCTCTAACACTTGTCTCCACTGAACTGTCCATGCACTGAGTTAACTGATGTATTCTTTAGTTGATTTATGAGTTAATAATTAATTCACATCACTCATCACTAGTGTATTTGACAGTTAGACTAAATAAAACTAGTTCAACTAAGTCAAACTGAACACAACTCCATCAACTCCTCAATAAACTCCACCAAACTCAATCACTTGAGTTCTAACTGAAGTCCATCATGCAATAGCTCAAATAACCCATAAGAAAAGCGTATTTCTTTCTGGCAGTTGCATGTGCCACATCCGTAGCTCGAACTGAAGTGTTGCAAGAGGATAAGATAATGTTTATAGTCCAAATATTATTAAGAGCTAATAATATTCAACTGTTCTATTTTTAGATTGGCAGTCTAAAAATAGACTCCGCCCATATGTCTAAAAATAGAGGTCCATCTATTTTTACCAACATGACCAATCATCCATAAATAGCATCCTGCAACTCATAGACCATGATCCATATGTCTAAAAATAGACATAGTCTAAAAATAGACTTTGCGCCAAAAATAGCCTATAGGCCCACTTAGTGAAGGCGACTTCTTTTCACTAAGCTCCATCATCTTGTTTCATTTTCAACACTCCCTCTCAACAAGATATGGATTATCTGCAACCCCTATCCTATCTCTGTGGTATTTGAATTTTCTCCTGGTTAGCGCCTTCGTCAAGATATCAACATCCTGATCCTCCGTGGGAATATATGAAAGTAACATGGTTCTCTGTTGGACAAAATCTCTGATATGATGGTACCTGATGTCGATGTGCTTGGATCTATCATGAAATACTGGATTAGTGGAGAGTTTAATGCAACTCTAGTTATCACAATAAATCATAGTAGGCTCCAAGTGTGACCCGAACAACCCGACCAGGATCTTCCTCATCCATATAGCCTCACATGCAGCCAAACTTTCTGCCATATACTCGGCCTCTGCTGAACTGAGTGCCACGGATCCCTACTTCCTGCTGTACCAAGAAACTATTGTCGACCCGATACTGAAGATCCCTCCAGATGTGCTCTTTCTGTCCGTTGGGCTCCCTTCTCAATCTGCATCCGTGAAGCCACATAGATTCACCTCATCCTCCTGTCTGTACCACAATCCATATCCCGATGTGCCTTTGAGATAACGCAATACATGCTTGCCTGCCTTCCAGAAGAGCTTGGTTGGCTTAACCATAGCTCGTGAAAGCTGGTTAATAGCATAGCATATATTGGGTCGTGTATTGACCACATACATAAGCACCCCACCAACTGTCGATAAACAGTGGCATCCACTACCTTCGCTGAAGTAGCATCCTCCTTCCTCCAATCTCCAGGAAGAGGAGTATCAACAGGCTTGCAGCCATGCATGTTGAACTTCTCCAGTATCTCCCAGGCATACTTACCCTGAGAAACAAATAGTCCATCACTGCGCTGCCAAATTTCCAATCCTAGGAAATAATGAAGGAGGCCCAAGTCCTTCATCTCAAACTCTCTAGCAAGATCCTCCTTACATGAAAATATCAACAGCTCATCTCCCATCAAAATACAATCATCTACATAAAGTACAATGATTAGCAACTTACCCTCCACCACAATCTGGTATAGGTTAGGATCTGCCTCACTCTTGGAGAATCCAAATCCGGTGAAATAACTGTCTATCAGTGTGTACCAAGCACGAGGTGCTTGTTTCAACCCATACAACTCTCTCTTGAGCCTGTACACATGCGACTCGCTGCTAAAGATCTCGAAACCTTCGGGCTGCTCTATGTACACCTCCTCCTCAATGACTCTATTGAGGACCACAGTCTTCACATCCATCTGATGAATGTGCCACCCCATCTGCGCTGAGAGAGCAAGAATCGTCTGTATGGAAGAATACCTTGTGACAGGTGCAAAGGTCTCCTCATAATCGATCCCCTCTATTTGTGAGAAGCTTCGGGAAACAAATCTTGCCTTGTACTTCTCCACACTCCCGTCAGCTGCCTACTTCACTTTGTAGATCCATCTCGAACCCACCACTGATTTCCCTTCCGGTCTTGGGACAATCTCCCATGCACTGTTTCTGACAATCGAATCATACTCTTCCACCATGGAATATACCCATGCGGGATCCTCATCAGCGTCCTCGAAAGAGGATGGCTCAATCATGACACATTTGCTCACAAGAGCAATGTATCCAGTGTACTGATCAGGTGACTGTCTCTATCTGCGCTGTGTTGTAGGTGGTCCTACAACCTTCTCTGCATTTTGAGCCAGTCGCTCAGCTTCTGTAGTGCGCTTTTGCCCTCTGATGGTTGGCGCTGCATGAGTGGTCTCTTCCACTCCATGAACTTCATCTTGTGGCTGATCCATGTCTTGAAGCTCATCCTTAGGAACTAATAGCTCCTCATCTACATGCAAGTGTGGCTCCTTCTCAAGCGAACACTTCATGGCTTTCTCCTCCTAAAATTTGATATCCCATCGCACAACAGTCTTGCGACTGTCTGGAAAATACACATGATAGTTGTGGGGCATATCGGTGTACCCCACAAATATCCTAACCTCTGCGGTCGGCTCCAGCTTCTTCTTGGCATCCTTCGTCACATGCATGTAAACAAGAGAACCAAAAATCCTCAAATGGGAAATATCAGCCCTCTTACCAGAATAATCCTCCTCGGGTGTACTCATGCCAAGTATCTTGTGAGGAAAACGGTTCTGCACATATACTGCAGTATTGCATGCCTCCGCCCACAAGTGAAGGGGTAGGCCCTGATCATGCAACATCACTCGTGCAGCACCCACGATCGTTCTGTTCTTCCGCTCAGCAACCCTGTTCTGCTGTGGGTTATGGGGAGCTATGAGCTCTCTTCGAATCCCTTCTGCACTGCAGAAGTCCTTGAACTCTCCAGAGATGAATTCACCACCATTGTCGCTCCTAAGAGCCTTCACCTTCTTCCCCGATTCCTTCTCGACTAATGCTTTGAACTCACAGAACTTTGAGTATGTCTCGCTCTTCTTCTACATGAAGAAGATCCAACACTTTCGAGAGAAATCATTAACAAAGATCACATAGTACTTGTGCTTTGTTGTCGAAGCTACTGAGAAAGGTCCACACACATCTGTGTGAATTCTCTCAATGATCATCGTGGCACGACTATCCTTCTCGTGAAAGGTGGCTTTCACAAACTTTCCCAAAGTACACCCCTTGCATTGATCTAACTGCGCAAGGGTGCCTTTAGGAATCCCAGTAGAAATCTGCTGCAGTATCTTCAAGGCTCCATGGTGAAGGTGGCCCAATCTCCGGTGCCACAGCTCGCCATCATCCTGGCTCACCAATCCTTCTGCCTTGCATGCCATTACTGCGCAGCCATCTACATGCAATTGATAAAGGTTCTTGACTCGAACCCCTATCTTCCGGGTTTATCCAGTTGTCTTACTGCGCAGGAAAGCCTTTTCCTCGCTGAAGACAACATCATATCCCTTGTCTTCCAACATTGCCACAGAGATAAGATTCTTCTTCAATCCTTGAACATGCATCACTTCCTTCAATACGAAGGGTTTACCAGACTCCCTCTCAAAGGAAATGGTACCGATACCGGTCACACTGTATCTGCCATCATCGCCCATCTCGATGTGCACTCCAAGATCTTTCTCATCCAGATCAGAAAACAAATCTCGATCTCCTGTCATGTGAAAAGACGCACCACTGTCCAAAAACCATATGGATCCCATCACACTTGATACCAAGCATGCGATCAGTGAAAAATCTAGCTCAAACTACGAGGCTAAGGCCTCTCCTGCTGTAGATCCAACAACTTGCTTATTTTTCTTCTTTTGCGGACAATTTGTGGCATAATGTCCATGCTGGTGACAGTGAAATCACTTCACCTTGGACATGTCCTGCTTCTTGCCTTTCGCACCAGAATGAGAAGCTTTCTTGTTCTTCCCCTTCTTTGGTTTGGCAGCCAAAGCGCAATTTTATTCATCAGATGCCTTTGATGAAGATCCGTCCCTGGTATTCCGCTTGATCTCCTCTTGCACAAGATCAGACCAAAGTCTCTCCCATCCAGGCAATTTCTCCCAACCATTGACAGAGTCCTGATAGGAATGCCAACTCTTTGGAAGACCAAGGAGGGCCAAGCTCACCAAGTCCTCATCATCGACAGTCACCCCCACACTTCCCAGCTCATCCTGGCATTAGGTGAACTTCGTGAGATACTTAGGTATACTGTCTCCTTTCTCACACTTAATGTTTTTGAGTTTATCCTTGAGCGCCAACTTCCTCTGGTTGCTCTTGATTTGGAATAAATATGTCAATGCTTTCCACATCAAGTATGGATAAGCCTTTCCATGTAGGCTGGATACAATGTGATCCTTCTCGCCCTCCAACAGAATCCTTCGACACTTTTCTATCTTCTTTTGCCAAGCCTCAACATGAGTAGCATCAGTAGGCTTTGGGACCTCAGCCTCTATGAACTCCTTCAACCCATTGTCATCTAACACTGCCTCCATCCTGTCTTTCCATGCAATATAATTAGAGCTGCCTTCCAGAGCATACTCTAATCGCAATCCGTTGAAAGACATTTCAACTTTGACACCAAGAAAACACTGCTGCAAATTTGAATTCCACCAGCTCCAAACTCAATCGCTTCTGATCTAAAATTCGTGAGAACAAAGTATTTCTGTATAGAGATTGACTGTATGGGCATTTACCGGATATCTCACCTTCCAAAAGAAGGATGAATCCAGAGGCTACCTGGCCCGATTACAGACTCTGCCTGAAGAAATAAAATGTAATCACTTTCTGAATAGTATATCTGATGATCAACTTCGCTCCGATACCATGTAGAAATTTTGAATAATATAACACTTATTCACAGAGATTATCCTGATTATACACTATTTGCAGAATGTATGCATAATACATAACCTCCTCTACGTTGATCATCAATTTGCGAAATTAAAAACAATCACATGTGCACATTGAAACATCAATCACACATATCAACACAGTATGTACTGGGAAAGCATACAACTGAAAACCCCAAACTATCTGTATATTATAATGATAAAGAACATGTAATAATACATAGTACAATAATCCTCACAAGTACTCAGTACTATCTCCACCTGCTACACACAAACTAGCTCAGATCTGAATCAAGTCACAGGTTCAAATCTCCTCCACTGTTTGCCTGCCTCTACTGCACAATCCAAAACAAGAATAGATCTGATCCAAGCTCGAATTCCCTTGGCCTGTAGTGCAATCCTCATTGGCAATCTCAATCAATGATTGTGCAAATCTCATGCACAACTATAGTCACAACTGATATTAGACTCACTCTTTCACCCACCTCTAAAACTTGTCTCCACTGAACTGTCCATGCACTGAGTTAACTGATGTATTCTTTAGTTGATTTATGAGTTAATAAGTAGTGAATTAATTAATAATTAATTCACATCACTCATCACTAGTGTATTTGACAGTTAGACTAAATACAACTAGTTCAACTAAGTCAAACTAAACACAACTCCATCAACTCCTCAATCAACTCCACCAAACTCAATCACTTGAGTTCTAACTAAAGTCCATCATACAATAGATCAACTAACCCATAAGAAAAGCATATTTCCTTCTGGCAGTTTCATGTGCCACATCCGTAGCTCGAACTGAAGTGCTGCAAGAGGATAAGATAATGTTTATAGTCTAAATATTATTAAGAGCTAATAATATTCAACTGTTCTATTTTTAGATTGGCAGTCTAAAAATAGACTCCGCCCATATGTCTAAAAATAGAGGTCCATATATTTTTACCAACATGACCAATCATCCATAAATAGCATCCTGCAACTCATAGACCATGATCCATATGTCTAAAAATAGACATAGACTAAAAATAGACTTTGCGCCAAAAATAGCCTGCGGGCCCACTTAGTGAAGGTGACTTCTTTTCACTAAGCTCCATCATCTTGTTGCATTTTCAACACCATGGACTGAAAACCATCACGTCCAATACCATGGACCTAAAACCATCGCATCCAATACCATGGACCGAAAACCATCGCGTCCAAAAAACATGTGCGAAAATCATGCACAAAACCATAGGTGGGCTCGCCAAACCTAACATAGGGTCCAAAACCAAAATTTTCTGGGGCGTTGCCCCGGACCCCATAAAGTGGGGTTACGGGTGCTCTTCAAACCCACTATTAATTACGTGGAAAGAAAATAACCCAACCCAATAAGAAACAGTTGAATATATCTTGAAAATAATGAAGGAAAGAGGGAGATGCGATAGTGGCATATCAAAATAAAAACAATTGTTAAAGAGCAGTGCTATAGTTGCGATGTGATCAAATCGCAATCACAAATCATAGCGGCAGTTATATGAATGTCACCCCTGACTGGACCCGAAAGATATATATAGTGCGTTTTATACTTCCGGCAGGTCCGCAGAGCAATGGGTGTTGGTTCCGCCGATTGTGATTTGCGATAGGTGGATCCGAAAATATATATATATTGTGTTTTAAAGTCCCGGTAGGTCCGCTGCACCATAGAGCTATGGACGTTGGGTTTCGCCGATTGCAATTTGCGATGGTGGACCTGAAAATATATGCATTATGTTTAATACTCTCGGTGGGTCCACCGCATAGTGCCTCACGTACATGTATATGGGTTCCGCCGATTGCGATATGTGATAGGCCGGACCCGATGTTACATATATTATGTTTAATTCTTCCGGCGCATCTGTTATATCGCATATCATTAAGTTTTGTATTGATATATCATTTGAAAGGGCCGATTGCGATTTGCGATGCGAAGTCAATGGAGCATTGAATGGGTGGATTTGATGGATTTATGAAGCAAAATTAATTCTTTTTGAGTTCCGTATTAATCAAAGGTTTGCATTGATTTCATTGTGTAAAGGGAAAATCAGTGTTAGGGAGGAATTCAAAGGAAGGTAATTGGTGTGATTCTTTTGTGTTTTGGCCAATATAAGAGCACTCGATATATACGTAAGCCCCAGTCTACGCACAAGTCAAAGTCTAATGTAGTTAATTACGGTTTAAGTGGATTAAGCAATATTAAAGCATCCACAGAGGAACTCAAGAGCCGATTAACAAAGCCAACAATCATTGTGATCTTCTAAATTCAATTATTTCCTGTTATTTCATGTTCTTTGAGGTGTCTTTTACCCTCTGTGTAATTTTTTGTAATAGTTTTTACTTCAGATAGTTAGAAAAGCAATTTTAGTAGTTTGATAGTTTCAGATATCAGCAACTGTTTCACAATGTATAAAAAAGGAAACTTTACAGAGAAGGGGTTGCTTGAATTTTGGAGAACCTAGAGACTAAGCCACTGTATTCCTGATATAGCTATTGATTAATGAAAGAATCAGAAGTTTCCATGAATTGTTGGGTATAATTTTGTAACTTCTTTGTCATGTGTCGTCTTATGTGTTAGCACTCAAATCTGCCTCAGGCTGAGGAAGGAAAAACTCGAGGCCACATCAAACCATGCTCAGCCTCGTAGCTAGCCCAACGAGGACAGGAGAGGGCTCTCTCTGGGTCTATCTCGGCAAAAGATCTTCAAAAAGGCTGAGATGACTCACAAATAATACTGATTTTAGGCTAGTAATAAGAAAGTTTTTTTTAGATTTTTGAGTTTTTTTTTTGTTGTTGGAGAAATGGGAAAACCAATTTTGGGTGCGGGGATTGAGGCCAGATCTTTGCAGAAATCAAGCTGGGGCAAGGTAGGCAATTGTCTTGATGCCTTTGATCATGTGTATGGATGGATCAGAATGACAAGGAGCTGAAGAGGGCAAAGGAGAACATGGATCCTCTCCAAACTGACAAAAACATGTAAAACTAAACAAATTTTAAAGGAAGAGCACTGTGAACAATGAATTCAACCTCATTTACTCATTCATTTAGTTTCAGAAGCATAAGAAGGAATGGAATACACGTAAACATGAATAAACTTACAATAACTGAGAAAAAACACCATCAAGAGCTGAAAGCCACGAGAATCCCAACAGGTGCTGCAAAATATCTAATCTTTCCTTAGCCAAAATATGAAAAATTTGTACAATAGTGTGCCAAAATCTTCCCAAGAGTCCAACCTATGCTACTGACTGAAAATTTACATATATAGATCAAGCTAACCTCATTCCATAACCTCTAGGGGTCAAGCTCCTCCTTCTAGGAGCAGTTTGAACAAATTCTAAACATGGAGCAAGAATCTAGGTGACCAAAACAACCTGCCTCTAAAAAGAAGGAAACTGATTCATTACATTAATTTCTCGCTAATTTGTGAATGAATCATCTAGCAGAAGGTAGACAAGTGCCATGTTACCTTACATAAATCAAATTACATCATGTTGAGTCAAAAATCACATCAAGGAGTGAAACTGGTGAAAACTGGCCGAAATTCTGAGCTGGAAGGTGAAAAATTGACCAAAAACCTCTATGCGCAGCGCCTTGATCTCTATGCGCAGTGCACTTTTCAGGCTGATTTTGAGGCACTTCCCGGCATCCAAATTGAGCTTACGATAGCTCGTTGGAAACCCCTAGATGTCTACTTTCCAACCCAAGTGGAATTTTCCAATTTGGAGCTCATTTACCCTCTCAAAACTTCATTCTCCCAGAGTTACTTCCTGCTGTTGCAAAAGGTGGCAGCAAGGTGGTTTTCATGATGTTTTTGTGCCTTTTGACCATCCAGAACTTGATGAAATACTTCGGCAAGAGCTGAGCATGCGTAAATTACCATGAAAAACCCAAAAATATAAAGTTTTCCTCCAACAAGTGTCCCAATCAAAAGTGAGCGCACATGCGCACTGCACGTAGAGCTGAAAAAATTATTTTTGGGACCAAAAAAATTTCAAAATGACAAAAATTTCTCCGAATTTGCTCAAATTCAGAGTGAAGACCCTCCATCATGTATCATGCCCAGCCAATGAAGCCTCAGCTAAAACTCGAAGTGGATCTAGCCTCTTTCACCGTTTTAGTGCTTTGCTCAACCTCCTTTGCAAAATCTTCATTTTTGCTTTGTCAACATGCATGCGAGCCCAATAATGATTCTTCATGTGACGAAGCATGTCTTTGTCTCTATTGGCCTTCGCCAACAACTTCTCTAAGTGAATGTCAACCCTCTCAAGCCAAGTCTCCTCGTTAGCTTCTATCTCCTGCTCAATAGGTGTCATCTCATGTATATGTCTTCGGGCAGCCTATTGGTCTTCATAGATTTGTTGTAGCTCTATAAGTGTGTGTTCATCCTCTAACTATTTATTGTGCTGCTCCAAATAGTTGATCACCCATTCTGCTCCCAAAAATTTGTCATTCAAGTTATTAATCTCAGCTTTCTGCTGTTGGATGATATCCTTCAGTTCCGAGCTAGGAGAGCTCCTATCCACATCAGTAAATGTAGCATCAATATCATGGCCTCCTGAAGGGCCCTCCTCATGCATTGACCTCTTGCCCCTGTCCTGAACCTGTACCTGTACCTGTGCTGAAGAAGAAGGCGAGACCCCTTCCACACCATGTGGAGATGGTACTCGTCGTGTAGCTGCAAATAAGGCCCTGTGGCCTCGCTGATATGTCACATACACTGGAGCATTGACATGCTCGGTCTCGGGGATGTCAAACTGTTGTGAAGGCTCTCCCTCATCATGAACTATCTCTGGAGCTAGATGAGGCGCTGTAAAAAGGTCACGAGAAATAAAATCCTCCCAATTGATGCCCTGCTGTGCCAACTGATGAACCACTATGATCTTGATCAGCGCATAATGATAAATACTCCTATGCTGCCGTGCTGGGGTCTTCCTTTGTACTAAAACAACCATCCTCTCTATGTTGCGAAACATGAAGTATGGAATGTTCATCATACGTACCCTTGTAAAATGCATCAACAAACGAACATGGTATGCATAAAGACGAGAGAATCTCCCTTCAAAACTGAAATATCGAATGATGAGTTTCATCAAAGGTGCAAAGTGATCATTCAGGTATTGGAAAGTAAAAACCCTGCTCAAGTGCCTCATATACCCAGGTTTGATGTATGGCTCATAATAGGACTTCTCTAGCTGCTGACACTTATTCCATTGCTCTCCAATATTTGGTATCCCAGTGGCCTCTGCAATAGTCTCTGGTGACAAAATGAAATTAACTCCAGCGAGGTTTACATGGCCATCATGTAGATGTAGAACAAACAAGCGAGCTAATTCACGATGATGCTGAATTTGTGAAATTAGCTCACAATAGTGATAGCATGACTGACGACGAAAACAATCCATTGCAAGCGGGCAACCCTGCAATTGAACCAAATAAATAGGCTCTTCCCTGAGAGGCTTACCACCTTTGCCACCTCTGTGAGACCTTCGTGGCACATTACACTCTGCTGTAGAATCACGGTCATACTGCTGCTCATACTCTGACTCCGTGTCTGACATGTCCTTGGTGTCAAGATGTTTGCAAGCTTGGAGTGGATTTGGTATGATCTGGGCGCATGTACCAAGTTTTTTTGTTGCTGCTACCCAATGCACAGCGTGCAAACCCAATGCGCAACGCACCCTTCTATGCGCAGCGCCCTTGTAAATATACACTGGCCAGTGAGGCCCAATGCGCATCGCACCACCCAATGCGCAGCGCACACTTCCTATGTGCAGCGCACACCTCCAACATTGTCCACGGATATGCAATCACAGTTTCGGCCTTCAAACACTTGAACACGATCTTGCTTTGGGAATTTGTGAACAAATAGACTTGTTTTCCCTTTTATATACAAACAAAATATCTCACCAAATCTGATTTGATTTCAATTGATTCAAGAACCCACTTTGTAATGTTTAGCACTTTCTCACTTTTGGTCTTTTAATACAATACTGATTTTTGATTTTCTCATGCTTTTCTGAGGTTTGAACTGATCATATTTTGTTGATTTTTGCAGGGATCTGGCATTTTGGCTTTGGAGAAGATCATAGGCTTGCTCTGAAACCCTTTGAGATAAAACAAATATAATTTCTTACAATAACAATTTTTAGTTCCAAAACAGAGTTTTGGACCTAAAATGTTTTTAAATGCTTTCTGAGAAAACATATTAAGTGAAAATCTTGCGAAACCAACCTCATGGCCTGGAGACTTTTATTATGTGTATGCACGGGACTCAAAACCCTAGACTCTAGGAGTAAAGACCCTTTTTTAACAAAACTAATCATGTATGACGATGAATGAAATGACCATGTACTTTGGTGATTTTTTAAGAAATTTTTGGCTAACCCTGCAGGGACAAGCATGAGGGAACACAAGACAACCAGACCCCCTCGTCAGTCAATGGCATGCCCCTAACGAAATGCAACGAAGTGGAACGAGTGAGACACCTAAAATTATATGCAAAAGCGAAAAGATCTCTGACGGAGGGCTGTAAGGACCGACTCTAACATTGGCTCCAATGGGGATGGTGGCTCCTTGGAGACGCCAAGAACGGCAGATCTCTGGGAGAGCAGACACTGCCTTCATCCATTGGGCAATGGAGTCAAAAACTCAAGCTGAAATGCATGACTAAAAACCGAGACAAACTAACTTAACAACAAGACTGAAAATTGATTCACAAATGACTCATGACTCAACTAAAAACTGACGTGATACTTAAACACAACCGACAAATTGAAAATGATGCTCAAAGGGGAGCCTATTCATCACAACCTACTCTAACAGTTTCATTCATCACCTGATCAAGTGAAATGAAACAACCAGTGCAACCAAGTAAGTATTCCATCTGCTGTTCGAATTTTCCGCAAGTGCTCACTTATGAACAACAAGAGAGAACTACTGAAAGGAAACTCCCATGATAAATTAGAAACAGATCCGTTGAATGATATGAATTCTCTATCCGCCTCCAAAAACACTGCATAAGGATCTTGAAATTCAAGCACACTGGAACTTAGCTCATCCAATGGATTACTTATCTTTTCCTCATACCATGAATGCAAACTTTGATCTGAGCCTTGTGACGAGACCTCTGCTGAAAATGACAAAGAAACCGGCTGCCGGATCAAGTTTGTATCAATACACGTTTCAAGCTCACATATAGTCAATGGAGAAAGACTTTGACTGCAAACCTCATCCAAAACATCAGCTATTGGATCATGAAAAACTTGAAAAGACTGCTACAACCCATTTTCTATTGGTTGCAATGTGATTACATGATTTCCTACATGCTGCTCATTCTTCACTGAAGATGTATTATGCAAATTTCCATTCAAAAGCTGAAATGATTCAAAACAGAAAGGTAGGGAACCTTCTTGTATCATTTGATCATATGTGTAAACTTCCATGCCTTCATCTGCTCCTTGACAATCAAAGGCATTCGGAGGCTGCAATTCTGGATATGACAAGTCTTGAACAAGGTTTTCATTGCTCTCAAGATGGTCCAAATCAAAACTTGTTGACAGCTGATTTCTGATTGCATGGAAGTTGTCTCTGATGAACTGACATGAATCAAAACACTAGGCAAAGATCCTTCACTTACTTCAAAATTTGTTGCGCTTTCCTCGTCACTGTCATAGTTGATATGTGATGGCTGAACATTGTATTCAAGCCGCTGAAAATGAACTTCTTCCTCCCACAAACTAGCTGCTTGTTTGTTTGTAAGATTAGCTTATGTTTGGAGAACATAATCATCATCATACTGATCAAACTGATGCAAATCATCGGTATAAAACATATCATCAAGCATGCAGGTCATATCAACAGATCTCTCTTCTCCAAGGTGATCTACAAAACAATCATTATCAAATCTATGACAACTAGGATAAGAAACAAAATGTTTTGGATCAACAACTTGTTCTTCTTCAATCAGTGAGCCATGAGCTTGAACATCATAATCATTCCTTGGGGTGATCCTTTGCATCATCACTTCTACTGCACTTACCAAAATGTCAAGCTTTACCTCTAGAGATGTTGATTCGACCGGATCTATGTTTTTCATCTCTTCTTCTTCAACCTTGCCCGTCGGATCAGCAGATGCGCCTCTACATTTACTGCACTATTTTTCATCTCATGAAGCGTTGCAATATCCCTTTCTCTTAGCTGAAAATCCATCTCCGGATCAAAGGCACCCGGATAGTGCAAGAGAGCAGATCTAGGAGTAGGCCTTATCTCAACTGGCATTGAATAATAAACTTGGTTAAATCTGGCTGAAAACTGTTGTACTGTCTCCCCTGGCAATCTTTTCAGCTGGTTATACTCTTCTATAATCAAGAAAAGGTTCTGCCCGATCATCCACCTGTCGAGAAAAACTTTGACGAACTACCGGAAATCTGAGATGCTCACATCAGGCAGGGTTTTGAACCAACTCTTCACTTTGCCTTGCAAAGAAAGAGCAAAAAGCCTTATACTGACATCTTCTTCATCAAATTCAAAAAGATCTAGAAAAGACTCAAAATTCTGCACATGTTGCTCAGCGTTGACATTCTTACTTTCACCATCGAACCTCGGCAAGTATAGATCATAGTTTTTGGGGAAAGCATGGAGAACATAAGGTAAAAAAAGAGGTTTATACTGATCTGGAATTTTACAAGGTGTAGGGGTATGTACAACAGGTATAGAATCAGTCTTGGTCTCTTGAGGTTCATCAATTTTAAGACGGTCATCACGAGATTTAGAAGAAAGGTCTTGATCAAGCTCAAAGGCATGCAAATCTTTGGTATTCACAATCTTCAAAGGGAAAGAATCAAATGTAGGCCTGGGATCGTTTCTCAAATACAATATACTTTGCAAAGCCTTCTTGACATTCTTGGGAAAAGCGAAGAAATAATTTATGACAAAGAACAAAAAGTCTTGGATGAAATTCCAACTTGAATACCTGATCTGTCCATGTTGTCCATTCATGTTTTTGCTGGTCGGGATCATCCTCCAGTGGAGTCTTTGGATCTGATCTCGAAATTGATTTAGAGTCTCCAGGTGAATGATTTCAGCCTTGCGAGTGTCTGATCGTTGTCCACCATCAACCATCGGATCTGAACTTGATACATGTACTGGGGTAATTAACAAGTTAGATGTCACGTTTACAAGCTAGACCAGAGATTGACTGAAGTAGCGTTTATCTACTTCCGCTAATGCAAAGCAAAAGCGTTTCGAAGGCTACCTGGCATAACTTCAGGCTCCGTCTGTAGCTTATAAAACAAATGACATCAACAAGCAAACCATGTTTTCCCCAGTATGGTCGCCACTATGTTAGCACTCAAATCTGCCTCAGGCTGAGGAAGGCAAAACTCGAGGCCACATCAAACCACGCTCAACCTCGTAGCTAGCCCTACAAGGATAGGAGAGGGCTCTCTCCGGGTCTATCTCGGCAAAAGATCTTCAAAAAGGCCGAGATGAATCACAAATAATACTGATTTTAGGCTAGTAAAGAGATAAGAAAGTTTGTTTTAGATTTTTGAGTATTTTTTTTGTTGGAGAAATGGGAAATCCAATTTTGGGTGCGGGGATTGAGGTCAGATCTTTGCAGAAATCAAGTTGGGGCGAGGTAGGCAATAGTCTTGATGCCTTTGATCATGTGTATGGATGGATCAGAATGACAAGGAGCTGAAGAGGGTAAAGGAGAACATGGATCCTCTCCAAACTGACGAAAACATGTAAAACTAAACAAATTTTAAAGGAAGAGCACTGTGAACAATGAATTCAACCTCATTTACTCATTCATTTAGTTTCAGAAGCATAAGAAGGAATGGCATACATGTAAACATGAATAAACTTACAATAACTGAGAAAAAACACCATCAAGAGCTGAAAGCCACAAGAATCCCAACAGGTGCTGTTATGGAGGTAAATCCTCTCTGCGGACAGAGACGATCCCTACTAGCCTAGACCGGGTCTAGCAACAATCACACAATGCTATCACGCAAGTTCCTAATTGCAAATAAAAAGTAGATGGTGAGAACCTACTTGGATTCCAACACTAGTGTTCGTCGAAGAGATGTCGCCTTCGTTCCTTTGCTTTGGCTGGTCACGATCCACACGATCTTCGTGATTAGATACCTGCACATGCAAAGAACAACACAAAAACAAGCGTACAATCTAGTAGATGCAATTATATATCAGTCAGAATAGATATAACTCAACATCAAACATGAAACGATGAGAGTGGAACCATAATGATAGTCATCTATTATTAATAAATAACAGAGAAGAGTACAACCAAAGTTCTGACGTCGAATCCTTCTCAAGAGGGTCCAGCCAGCAAGTCTCTCAAGCATTCACCCTTGGAGGTAGATCTCCCAAGCCAAAAACTCTCTCTCACACAAGTTTTACACAAGAAAGAAACACTTCACAACCTTCCTTAAGCTCTCTAGCAATCCCACACTTGTCACACCAACTACCTATAAAGTTCACACACTAGCAGCAACACTCTAAGCACTATCAATTCCAAACTATCCAAAACTAGCTGCTCATGGCAATGGTAGAGGCTTAAATAGGAGAAGGAGTCTCCATGAATGGTGGGAGGATGATCCAGGTGGATATTGGTGGCCACCCGCTAATTCCACTTGGATCCCCTCTAGTGCTTCTTACAGTTTTTTTTCAGTTTCCTTAATTATAGCACAATTTACTGTTTTTAGCAGTTTTTCGGGGCCTAAACTTCCGGAGCCATTTTGAGGCCCTAAACGACGTTTTTTGGGAAATCTACCGCTAGCGATTTTTTTGATAAAAATCGTCTTTTTCGTCGTAGTCCTCGGAGAGATCTTTCCAACGGGCTATCATGCACGTCAAACGGAGATAGTACGACCAATTCGCGACCCCGGGAAGTTGATGTACCAACTTACCCAAAAACGGGGCCACAATTTGGCGTTTCATCTTCTAGGGTTAGGTTTTGGAATGTGAAGGGTTTTCCATTGTTTCTCAACAATAAATAAGCCTTCGAGCCTCATTGTAAGACAGTTCAGAGGCATGTAGCCACCACATCTCTTCTCAGAGATAAGCTACCATCGCCCTAGCTGGTTTATTTCCATTTCTGTTTGTAAGCATATTTCAATATTTTACAGTAATGAATTGAGGTATTATTTCCACTGCATATCTGTCTTTATGGTTATCTCTGTATTTTATTGCGTTCCTATTTAAATCCAGATCAGTGGTATCAGAGCGGTCTGCTTTTCTTCTCTGTTTTTTGCATGTCCCCAACGAGGTCGGGATATAAGGAGTTAGGGCTTGAATTGGTCGAACCTTTGCAAGACCAGCCTCGCAAATCCCGACGGCCTCCCATGGCGAATGAAAAGAAAGATGAGGGGGCAGGAGATCCTATCAAAATCTTGCTCGAATAAGCCCTCGAGCGACAAAGGAACGCGATGATGGACAACTTTGCCCAAATCCTTCAGCGGCTACCCAGGGGCGACGCATCGGCTTCCAACAGCAACTCTGGAAACGCCACACCATTTAAGGTACAAGTTAATTTTGAAATCCCCATATTCGAGGGTCAGATAGACGCAGATGTCGTCGATAAATGGTTAAATGTGCTAGAGGGTTATTTTTCTGTTCATGATTTTTCCAGTCGAGAAAAGATTATTTTCGCTCTTCTCAAAGAAGCCCCCCACGTCAAGGATTGGTGGGAAACCTACTGCGAGCAGAAGGATGAGAGTACAGGCTCACTATTTTCAGTCACACCGACTTGGGATTCATTCCGAGATGCCATCAAGGAGCAGTACTACCCTGTCGGAAGCTATGAGGATCAATACATAAAGTGGACCACGCTACGACAGGGAAGGGACCAAGATGTACCAGAGTTTACCAATATTTTCCATACCCTTCGCACAAAGTTGGGTATCAAGGATACCGAGTAGCATTTGATACTCAAATACCATGGCTGCCTGCACAAGTACATCCAAGAAGAAATAGAATTCCTGAACATCTCCTCGCTCGGCATGGCATACCGATATGTCGTCAAGGTCGAGCAAAAGTTTAAACAGAAGAAGCGAGACTTTGGGTCTGCGAATCCGAAACAAGGGAAAGGTGCCCCCAAACCGCAGAACAAAGGACAAAGCCAAGGCGGGGCGGCCCAAGACAACCCGCCAAAGCTACAAGCAAAGAACAGCGCCGCAAAGCCGAAAAAGGACACCAGAAAGTGGTGTGAATTCCATAAGAGCTCCACTCACAACACAAGTGAGTGTCGGGCCAAGCAGTCACTGGTGGCCGAGCTAAAGGTTTCAGAATCAGATGCATGTTCTGACTCTGAGTCAGAACCCGATAAGGGGAATGACAAAGGGAAGCAGATTATCGATGCGGAGCCCAACGCCACCGTTGCCACCATGAAGGTCCAGAAGGAGGAACCTGAAGATCTAGAGGAGGAGGAGCATCAATTCCACTCCCAGATGTGGGTAAAGGGCTCCCCGCTACAGTTCATTGTCGACAGCGGGAGCCAAAAGAACCTCATTTCGGCAGAGGTCGTGAAACAGCTGGGCTTACCGACCAGAGCACATCCACAACCATACACCATTGGGTGGCTGCACCAAGGACGGGATCTTCGCGTGAGCCAACAGTGTCGCCTTCCATACAACATCAAGCCCTTCACAGATGAGGTATTGTGTGACATTGCTCCCCTTGAAGTTTGTGATGTGTTATCAGGACAACCATACTTGTGGAAGCGACATGCTGTGTATGAGTCAAGGCCCCGTGCTGTTATTGTTACTTTGGGAAATAAGTTGTACAGGATACCAGAGGTAGCACCGCTTACCGCCATCTCTTTGGTTACTGCAAAACAATGCAGTAAGCTCATTTCCAAAACTGGGAAGTTTGTTTTCCTGATGATACGCCCTCAAGAAAAGAAGAAGACGGTGGCCACGACCTCCAGATAGGGCCACTCTGCACGACAACTATAGATGGACAAGGTCATGGAGGAGTATGAGGACATCTTCACCTCCCATGCAGGGGTTCCTCTGCACTGTCAGGTCAAGCACTCCATTGATCTGACCCCAGGTTCGCCGCTGCCCAATGGACCAATCTATCGGTGCTCTGTTTTGGAGAACGATGAAATCAAGAGGCAGATTCAAGAGCTGCTGCAAAAAGGTCACATCCGTCCGAGTTCATCGCCCTGCTGGAGCCCGATCGTGCTGGTACCCCGATTATTTTTGGATGACAAGCTTGACGGGGAGAGCATATGCTTGGAAAGCGTCATTTTGACAAAGTCTGATGTCATTAAGTTTTAACGAGTCTGACAAAGGAAGAACTCGATGTCTTTTCCTGTTTAGAGAGTCTGAAAAGACAACAGAAAAGAAAACTCCAGGGGGGTCCTTTTTCGTAAAGTTGTGTCTCTCGAGCCCGAAAAAGTATAAAACAATGCTTGAAAGAACTGCCCGACCAGTATGATCGAGGAGTACTTTTCGTAAGTAGTGACTTCGACCCAAAAAAGTAGAAAAGAGGTCAGAAGTACGTCGTTTTGGAGCCAATAACGAGTTCGAAACGACAAAAACCCGACAATCTTTTTAGTTTAAACGGTCGAAAAAAGAGCTTTAAAAGCGACCGCCTCTTGTTCTTTTTAACGAGATGAGAGGGGGGCTCGGCCATATTTTCTTATTTTATGTCGAAAAATAGCTTAAAGACAACGTTTCGTGATCAAGTGTGTATAGGACCGTCGTGATTCCACCGGTATGAGAATCTGCACAAGAAACACTGCACGCGTAAAGCTGTTCGAGATAATATGTACCACACGCATAAAAAACATAGTAAAACTATATTGGCACCAAGCACATGGTAGAAAACATCACAAAAAACCCACATTTTTGAAAAATAACACTTAATTATGAAATTTTACCATAAATAGGGGGGTAAAAAAGTTTTTTACCATTGTTACCATTTGGAGCTGTGGAGGACGTGGTGGAGCTGCGAGGTTGACGAACAAAATTCCATCCCGTGCGGACATCAACCACCCTACAATCTGTTCCAGGTAGGTTCACTCTCTCCTGCGCTCCATTTTGAAGCATTTTAGCCGCATTTTCACGGTGGCAAGTGCTAGTTTGGGCGAATTTTTTGAACTTCAATTCGCTCTCGGTCAGCGCGGATTTCCTTATCGGGTCCGCGCTGATCGAACAATATTTACACAGACCACCCCTAGATCAGCGCGGAAAACACGTGTGCTTCTGTGCTGACCCAAGAAAAATATCAAAGGGTGCCATTATCAGCGTGACTGTTTTTAAAACAGCCGCGCTGGCGCCGCGAAATAGGTTTTTTAACAAATTGAACGTAAAAAATTTCATGGACAGGGCCCTAATGAATTTTTGTGACCATGCAGGATAAAATGGCATTTTTTTGGCAAGAGCAAACTCATGATAATGAGGATATAGCGACATTCGCTGATGTTGGGTGTTGTAATGTAATGCGGGCATGCAGGTTGCTCAAATTCTTCCTAACTCCGTGCCTGCGAGCACAGCCTGACCTTCTCGAGTTCCTAATCAGAGCCTGGAATCCCGTTGATGGGAAGTTTGTGATTCGAGGCCGAGATATCGAGTTCGATTATACATATATCTATTTTTTGACCAGGTTATCACGTCGAGGTGAGATGCCCATTCTGGAGGGGCAGCGACCTAGTGGTGAAACCCTGGATATGCTGATGGCTCGGGTGTGCCCACAGGCACGCAAGACGCGGTGTGGGAAGGTAGCTATCCCTACGGTGGAGGACATCGTCCTTCGAACCATACTCTTCATGGTGACTTGGGCTGCGGGCTCCTTGGCCAATCACGAGGCTTCGAAGACCCATCTTCTATTGGCTCTCGAGTGTTTGAATCCCACTATATTCAACTGGGCAGCAGCAGTAACAACCAGTATGAAGAGACAACTGAGCAACTGCCGACGTGGTGAGTCGAAGCAGTTCGGCTATGGGTCGATTTTACTCCCGCTCATGCTGGAGCGGGTACCGGAATTACAGCTACAGGACATGGTCGTGGATCCACCCAGAGGCCCCCGAGAGACGAGGGCTAGTCGATGGGGCCATGTCATGCCACGAGGAGGTGGCAGCTGACCAGTGGCATGGGGAGTATATTTTCGAGAGTGGCTGGATCGGCAGGTTATTTTTGTGGAGGACTGGCCATATGCTGGCATAGACTTTCGTGGAGACCCAGACATGCCGTTGCCTACTAGAGAGCAGTGGGACGATGGTGGTAAGCCACTTGATCTCTTTTGGATTTTTTATTTTTGTTAATGTTTTTGATTTTTCATGTCTTAACGATGAATGCTATGGTATGCAGATATAAGACCGGCGAGACCCCTTGGTTTGGCCCCAGAGGCGCGAAGGGATGCTCAGGGCATCGGAGCTCTAGCCCTGGATCCTCCGGGAGTCAATACGATGGAGACTGTGATACAGAACCTCGAGGGTTTACTGGAAGGGATTCCAGATTACCAGGGGATAGAGGAGGTCCCCATAGCATCTCAGATCCATACAGTGGGGGTAGAACCCAGGATGCACCGCCTTTTGAGGCGGGTGGCACGGGCGGCTGCAAAATACAGAGAGCATAACCCACCATAGTAGACATCTAGGTCTTTATTTCCTACTGATGGTTTTTGAGAGACATGTGTCTCAGATGTATCGAGAACACAGGCCTTATCTAGACATATACACTTATTTTTTGAGCGCCTTGGTGCGCCACACGATATATATATATATATATATACATATTCCTATGGTTTATTATTGTGCTTTTATGTGCTTGCTTGTATGATGTTTTGATTATAAATTACGCAAATGTCTATCTAATACATGATTAGCTAACGCATCAGATAATGTGTTTAATCGTCGTGGAATATGCTGATATGTGATAAAATCAAAATTCCTTTCTAACAATTTAACATGTAAGTACAACCTCAAAATGTGACGGTCTTTGACGGAATATCGCCTATTGAGCTGATGGACGACAAGTTGAGAGTCTAGGTTAACAACCAATGTACGAATATTGAGATTAATCACCTCGGCTAATAATTCAATAACAGCACTATATTCAGCGACATTGTTTGTAGTACAACCTAAACACACACCTGGAAGATCTATCAACTCACCGTGAGGATCGTAGATCACCCACGCCGCAAAGGACAAATTAGGAGTGCTGCGGTAGGCACCATCAGCGAAACCAATATAAGGTGCACCCGACATCTGCACAAGAAGCAAAAACACAATAAGGAGCAATCACGCTTTTCACACCAAGCCGAAAAACATGCAAACATACACACACACACACTTGCTAAGACACACGCATGTATAAATTGAAATGCATGAATCATGCATAGTACTTTTTCAAGTACAACCCATTGCGGGGCTTACCAAGAGGATTACCTTTGTAGTCAACTAGCTCGTACGCCCCTTTTTCCAATACTCTCTTTACAATGTAAGGGCCTAGCCACATGGGCTCGAGTTTGCCTGCCCCCAGCTTGTCATTGGCTTGGTCGTATAGCAGGACAAGGTCTCCCTCAACAAAGGAACGAGGATGAACGGTATGGTCAAAATGAGTCTTGACTCTCTTCTTTTGAGCTTCGATGGCTAGAGAGGCTAGGCGACGGGTCTCGTCTAACCGTTCTAGATAAAGAAGTTGTTCCTCCACCGGAGTGGTGTTGGGAAGCAACTCGACGGCTATTTTCAACGAAGGAATTTCACATTCGATAGGAAGGGTAGCCTCCAGTCCGTAAACTAGTTGAAATGGAGTGAAACCGGTGGCATCCTTCACAGAGGTCCGGTAGGCCCACAAGGCGGGAAACAACATCAGATGCCAATTAGACTTATGCATGTCAACAGTACGTTGAAGCATCGTAACCAAAATCTTGTTCACGGCTTCAACCTGGCCGTTAGACTGAGGATAGTACGGGGTCGAACTATCATGCCGTAAGCCTAGTTGGGTTGTCAATTCAGTCATCATGTGATTACGGAAATGCTTTCCGTGATCTGTGACGATGGCCTGTGGTACTCCGAACCGCGTAATAACATGATTGAACAAAAACTGCGCCGTTGTATGACCGTCTTCGGTTAATGTGGGCATCGCCTCGACCCATTTTGTAAAGTAATCGACGGCAACGATAATAAACCCATGTCCCCCGACCGAGCGAGGCTTACAGGTTGTATAATCAATGCCCCATTTGGCAAAAGGGCCGACGGTCACTACAGGGCGCAGCGGGGCCGGTGGCGCACGCATCTTCCGCTGGTATATCTGGCATGCATGACATGAGCGGACAACAAGAATGCAATCCTTAAAAATGGAGGGCCAGAAATAACCAACGCAAAGGATTTTTTGAGCTGTGGCATATCCGGACATATGGCCACCATAGGCGCCAGAGTGGCAGTCATTTAGGACTTTCTCAGCCTCCTCGAGGGTAAGACATCGGCGAAGAACGGAGTCAACGCCGAGACGGTACAGGGTGTCCCCTATGATCCGATAGGGTTGAGATTGATGGCGGATCCGCCGCCGAGCATCTTTGGAGACGGCCGGGCGGAAATAGGATGTTTGTAAATAAACGATAATATCCTCGTACCAGGGATCGAGGGTGCTGATCAGAGAAAGAGTTTCATCCGGGATATGATCCTCCAAAAGAGAGGGTGCAGAAGGAGATGGCAAAGAACAGAGTAATTCAGCAAAGACCATAGACTTCTTAGACTTGGCAGCAGTAAATTCCAAGTCAAACTCTTGGAGGATTACGATCCATTTCGAGTATTTTCCCCCCAGCAACTGACGCGACAAAATGTACGTCATCGGGTTGCAGTCAGAAATCACGGTCGTGGTGCGCAACAGGATATAATGCAGGAAACGTTGGACGGCGCAGACAGCGGCCAATGCCAACTTCTCAATGTAAGCGTAGCGAGTCTCTGTATCCAGGAGGTTGCGGCTGAGGTAATAGATAACATGCTCATTGCCGTCATCATCAACCTGCACGAGAACCATGCTGATAGTGGTATCGGCGGCGGCCGGATAGAGAGTATAATCACGATGGTAGTTCGGAGGTCTCAACAATGGAGCAGAGACAAGGAGGCCCTTGAGTCGCTCGAAAGACTCCTGAGCGATATCGTCCCAATGAAAGGGTGTGTGTCGCTTCAACAACTGTGTGAAACCCTTAGCCACCTCGGCATAATTCGGAATGAATCGTCTAAGGAAATTTGCTTTGCCCTGCAAGCTCTGTAATTGCTGCAAAGAAGCAGGGGGAGGAAGATTCAGAATGGCCTCGACTTTGAGGGGATCCAGACGGATGCCTTCTCGGGAGACGATAAACCCGAGTAGTCGGCCTGATTCAATGCAGAAGACACATTTATGAGGATTGAGCCGAATACGATAGTGTCGACAGTGGAGAAAGATCTCGCGAAGATGGGAAGGATGGTCCTGACGCTTGACTGAATGAGCTAGAAGATCATCCAGGTACGGCTGTACAATGTGATGAATGTCATGAAAGGCATAGGACATTGCACGCTGGAAGGTGGCGCCGGCATTCTTTAAACCGAAAGGGAGCTTCTTATAGGCAAAAGTGCCCCAAGGACAGATAAAAGCGGTCTTATGTTGATCAGCGGGCGCAATATTGATCTGGTTATATCCAGAAAAACCGTCCATAAACGAGTAGATTTCGCTTCCTGCACACTCATCAATGAGCTGATCGATGAAGGGTGTAGGGAAGTTATCCTTAGGACAGGCACGATTGATATCACGGTAATCAACACAGACTCGAATAGTACCCTGCTTTTTGTTCACAGGGACTATGTTAGAGACCCAATCCATCAGTGGAATGGGGTAAATGAAACGAGCCTTGAGAAGCTTTTCGACTTCTGCTTTGATGGCTGCGGCCTTTCGGGGTGCACAGGGCGTAGGCGCTGACAAACAGGCTTATCACCTGGATACGTGGGTATCTCATGCACCACTATACTAGGGTCGATGCCAGGCATCTCTTCATAGGACCAAGCAAAGACATCACGAAATTCGCGAAATAGGTCAGTGTAAAGTTGAACTTCCTCTGGAGTGCAAGTGACTCCAATGTAAATGTGCTCGACAATCCTTGGTTTCATAGAGATGTCGATGGGTTGGGTTTGCGTAATGTTTCCCATATTGCCCTCAGAAGATACTTGGTAAATTTGAATAGGTGTTTGAAGGGGCGAGGATGGGATACACGAAGCAAACCACTCGAGACATGCGATCATTTCCTGATGGGCAGGGAGAAAAGAAGAGCGGTGGTGATGATCTGACCAAGGGGGCTCTTCAAGAGACATGGTCTCTATGATGGCTTCATCGGAAGGAAATATTTCCTTTAATGGATCCGAAGTAGCATCATCTCCAAGCCAAGGGAAATGAACATACGAATCGAGAACATCGCTTGGAAGAGCAGGTTCAGGAGGGGGAGCCGATGCAGCAACGATTTCGATGTAGTTGAGCTCGGCAGGACTCAACGACATCATATCACCCCATGCTTCTACCTGATTAGCGGGAGGAAGGACCCACGGATCAGGACGCACGTAAATCATGTTAATAGGGGCAAGATTCGGAGGTGGGAGTGGAAAGACACCCATTAGGGCGGGATCCTTAAAGAGACCAGCTCCCACACTCTCGAATGATTTAGAGGTATGCTCCACGAACGACACATTACCTTCAGAAGAAGAGGCGAAGAAGGAGAGCTGGTCCACTGTGACAATATTCCCTTGATGAGGGAAACGAATGACACGGAAAAGGGAGGAAGCCATGGATTGCATGGCATATGTCCAGCTACGTTCGAGGAGGAGGTTGTAGGTAAGATTAGCGTCCACAACTTCGACCTCCACTTCTACCGTCTTCCCTTCCAAGGAGATGGGCAAGCGTTGGAGGATACCGTAAGGACGGGACTCTCTTCCATCAAAGGCTTCTAACGTCGTAGGAGACTGGCTCAATGTTGGAGAACCAATAGCTTTCCAGCAAGCAACAGACATGATGCAAGTTGAGGCACCTTCATCAATGACTGTACGATGAATCGTTTTACCATTGATGATGACCTGTATAAGGAAAGCGATTTGGTGAGGCAGTCTCAGCGTATAGCCCTCGAGATCAAAAGAAATCAGATCCAAGTCAGCCGGGTCTATGCCACCGATGGCCGATAGCAAGGACTTCCTCTGGGAGGGGCAGCTCTGGAGGACTTCTAGAGCGGACATAGTAGATGGAGCCTGGGCTAAGTCCTCAACAATGCTGTAGTGCTGAGCAGCACGAGCATTCGGGTTGTAAGAAGACTTCCAGAGTACACCTTTTGGAGGGGGTCAGATTGTCGTCTCAGTGCTAGGTCATTCGATGTGGAGTGGACCAGAACTGGACGGAGGAGCGCTGGAGGGGACCTCCGGCTCTTTCCCAGCATGAGATGGATATTCTTTCGCTCGAGTGGTGACATGAATGGGAATCGTCCCAGCCATGAAGACTTGAGAGCCAAATGAAGAAGAGGGTTGCGATGGATCTGCCACCATTTGAGTTTGCTGAGAAGGGAAAGGTTCTTTAAGCACATCAGGAGTCCCAGGAGCACCTTTCAATAATCGACTAACTTCGGACCGTCTAGGGCAGTATTTAGTGTAGTGATCCTCATCACAGATAAGACAAGGATACTTAGGTTTACGTTTGGCTCCTTCCTCAGGTGGAGGTTTAGGGGAGTCCTGTTTGGGCTGTTCAGATTTATTCTTGGCTTTCCCTTTCTTTTTCCCTTTCGAGGATTTATCCACCGTGGTGGACTGAATGGAGTTTACCTCGGAGGTACTTCCAGAATTAGACTGACCCTGAGAAGCATTTCCATTAGAAGCATTCTGTTTTTTCTTCCCAGGGTTTGCGGATGATTTCTTTGATGACGTGTTTACAGAGCCAATAACTCTGTCAACAGATGGTTTTGGCGGAGCTTTGGATGTTCCGGGTCTCCGGGTGTCTGGAAAATAATCATATAAAGTACTTGACTGAGTGTTGGAAATAATACTGAGAGGGGGGTGAATCAGTATTATCTAGCAATTTAACAAATCTTCCTTATTTGATCTTTTGAAATATTCTTGCATATCAGTACCATAAAACAATGAGCATGAATAAAGAAAATAGACAGTCACACCAAAGAACACAAGATGTAAGGTGGAAACCCAATGCGGGAGAAAAACCACCTGCTGCAATATGTCTCTATCTTCTTTCAAGAAATTCTTTTTACAATGATTTTGTACTGGTGCAGTCCTTTACCAGCACGCAGGCTGCAACCTGCAGAGAGCTACAACTCTCTCTCGTTTTCCAGTCTCTCCTGGAAGGGAGCTACAACCCCCTACTTCCTTTTATGAAGAATCAAATGATCAACAAGTATACAACAGATACAGTCTACTACAGATATCAGATCAGTAATTACATAAACAACCCAGAACACCTTATGAACAGAAATATACAGTCAACAGATCATCTTAAGACAGGGACGCATATTTTCTTTCTGTGGCCTGCGACTGGACGCAGTATACCTTATGCTGTTCTGCGTGCAGACGCACTGTTCCTTTTGCTTTTCTGCGACCGACGCACCAAGAAACACTATCGCGCCGCGTCTTTCGCTTCAGAGACGCACCCAATACCACAGTCGCGCCGCGTCCTTTGCTTCAGAGACGCACCTGAGTCTTTACTGTACTGCGTCCCGGCGCACTTTCCCTTCACTGAATCTGCGTCCCTTCAGATATAGAAGATAAGAGGACTTCAGAACCAACCCAAACACTCAGATCCACAGATCTGATCATGCGCCATATAGATCGTAGTCCATTAGAAGATTCGCCCTTATAGATTTGGACTAGATCTCACCAAGAGATATTCAACCAAGATGATGTTAAATCCAAATGAACTCCTTTGCTTTATATAGGAAAGCTTCTCCCCAAAGTGTGGAACAATACCACGAGCCGACACCATAGAAACACAAAAACCGTCGGCTAGATACCACACAAGAAACCCCCACGTGCTTTTCTCTGCCTTGAAATGTGTGCACTGGGCGGACGCATCTCCTGAACGGCTGGCCTGCGTCCCTGGACGCGGGTTCTGCATGGTCTACCTGCGGGGACGCACTTGCTGAACATATTTTCTGCGTCCTTCTTGATTTATCATCTGAATGAGTTTGCCATCAAGGACAACACCTGAATCATAATGCCAACAAACTCCCCCTTTGGACTTGATGGCAACCACATAATCTTCAGCTTCATCATTCTCCCCCTTTGACATCAAGGGCAAAGGGTATGCTCCCCCTAAGCTCATGCTTCTCCAGATCTGTAACCAGAAATCCATCATGAAGGAGACAGAGACATATTGCAGCTATTTCCAAGATCTCCTTCTCCATAATGCCAACAATGCATTATGTGCTCCCCCTGAGCCTATACCATCAATAGGAAGAGGATCAATAGTGAGATGATGCATCAACAACCCCCAGCTTTTGCCTGAGGTATTCAAAAGTGTCCCTGGGCAACGGTTTGGTGAAAATATCAGCAACTTGTTCCTTAGAAGGAACATACTCCAACTTGACCTTCTGTTCAAGTACTTGTTCCCGGAGAAAATGGTACTTGATTGGTATGTGCTTGGTTTTTGAATGCATAACCGGATTCTTTGAGATGCTGATTGCACTTGTGTTGTCACATAAGATAGGAATAGGAGGTGTACAAGTGATGTGATAATCCTGCAAAGTCTGCATCATCCAAAGAAGTTGGGTGCAACAAGATGCAGCAGCAACATATTCCGCTTCAGCTGTAGACAAGGCAATTGAACTCTGTTTCTTGCTGAACCAAGATACCAGTCTGGGACCCATAAAGAAAGCACCACCACTTGTGCTTTTCCTGTCATCCACGCTTCCGGCCCAATCTGCGTCTGTATAAGCATGAAGAGTGAGATCTGTATCTCTAGGATACCATAGGCCATAATTTTGAGTCCCTTGAAGATATTTGAAGATTCTCTTCACTGCTTGAAGATGAGTCTCCTTTGGATTTGCTTGAAACCTTCCAACTATTCCAACTGCATGCATGATGTCTGGTCGGGTACCTGTCAAATATAGTAAACTTCCAATCATAGATCTGTAGGTTGGTTGATGTACTGCTGCAGATTCATCATTTGCACTGAGACTACATCCTGTGACCATGGGTGTACATACTGGTTTTGCATCTTCCATGCCATATTTCTTCAAAATCTGCTTGAGATACTTGGTTTGAGATAAAAAGATTCCTCCTTTCTTTTGTTGGATTTGCAAACCAAGGAAGTATGTCAGCTCTCCTAGCAAGGACATCTCAAATTCTTTCTGCATGACCGAGGCAAAGCTTTGACTCATAGCTTCTTCATTACTGCCAAAAATAATGTCATCTACATACACAACAAGTATTAGTAATTTGTCATTTTCAACTTTTATATAAAGATTGCTATCTGCTGAACCTTTTGAAAAACCTTGTTGATGAAGATATTTGTCCAACCGGTAGTACCAAGCCCTTGGAGCTTGTTTGAGACCATAGAGAGCCTTTTTTAATCGGCATACAAGATTTGGATCGTTTCCAAGAATGAAACCATCTGGCTGTTCAATGTACACTTCTTCATCCAAGTCTCCATTCAGAAAGGCTGATTTCACATCCATTTGAAATACTTTGAAGTTCTGACAACTTGAGAGAGCAAGAAACATTCGGATGGCCTCAAGTCTTGCAACAGGAGCAAAAGTTTCTTCAAAGTCTATTCCTTCTTGCTGTGCATACCCTTTACAAACAAGTCTGGCTTTGTTTCTAATTACTTCTCCATTTTCATTCAATTTATTTTTGAAAACCCATTTTGTTCCGATAACATTCTTATCCTTTGGTCTAGGAACCAGCTCCCAAGTGTTGTTCTTTTCGATTTGCTCAAGTTCTTCATCCATTGCTTTCACCCAACATTCATCTTTGCATGCCTCTTTCACATTTTGTGGTTCAGTAGAGGAGAGTAATGCCAAATAACTTGAAGCTTCTGCAACTGTTCTTCTAGTTTGTATACCTGCTTCTTTTTGTCCCATGATCTGAGATTCTGGATGGTTCTTTTGAACATATCTGGATGGAGTCTTTTCTTCTATTCTTGTTCTTTCTTCTGCTTCTTCGTGAGGTCCTTCTTGAGATTGTTCTTGCGGTTCTTCTTCTTCATCATTCTGTCTTTGAGGGTAGCTTTCATCTTCTTCAATGTCTTCACGATGTATTTGCCTAGGAATGTATCCCTTCTCATCAACCACTACATCAATGCTGTCAACAATTCTGCCAAGTCTTTTATTGTAGCATTTGTATGCTTTGCTATGTGGAGAGTAGCCAAGAAGAATTCCTTCATCTGCTCTAGGATCAAGTTTGCCAAGCTGCTCCTCAGTATTCTTGATATAGCATTTGCTCCCAAAGATTTTGAAGTGCTTTACCGAAGGAGTTTTACCACTCCAGAGCTCATGAGGAGTTTGAGTGCTGTTCACTCGGACATTTGTCTTGTTGAGAATAATAACTGCCGCATGTGCAGCTTCACCCCAGAAGGTTGCAGGAGTTCCTGATTCATCAAGCATAGCACGAGCCATTTGCTGGATTGTTCTGTTCATTCTTTCCACTACTCCATTTTGCTGAGGAGTTCTAGCTGTAGAAAATTCTCTCCTTATCCCATGTTCATCACAGAAATCGAAAAATTCATTTGAAGTAAATTCTCCACCTCTGTCGGATCTGAGGCACTTAATTTTGTGACCTGATTCATTTTCAACCAAAGCTTTGAAGGATTTGAACTTTTCGAAAGCTTCATCTTTGTGCTTCATAAGTCCTAACCAAACAAACCTGGAGAAATCGTCAATAAATAATATCAAGTATTCCTCTCCTCTAGGTGTTCTTTTTCTGAATGGTCCACATACATCTGTGTGTACTAGCTCAAGAGGCATGCTGGCTGATCCTTCTTTCTCTGGAAAGTTAGTTCTGGTCTGTTTTCCAAACTGACATGATCTGCATATGGTGTTGTCAGGAATTTTGATATCTGGAAGATCGCGAACTGCCTGATATTTGCAAGCTTTCCTTATTTGTGAGAAGCTTAGATGTCCCAACCTTCGATGCCATAACCAGTGCTCTTCATCCTTGCTTAGATAGCATTGTTGTTGTCCTTCATCAAATATGTATAGATTATTTGGAGTTCTTTTTCCTTTGAGAACTGTTTTACCTGTATCAAGATCACGAACAAGACATCCATTTGATCTGAATATAACCTCGGTTCTTTGATCACACATCTGGCTTACACTTAGAAGATTATGCTTTAGTCCATTAACAAACAAAACATTTCCAGCCTTAACATCTTCTTTTAAAGGAGCAATACCTTTTCCTTTTATAGTTGCAGGAGTATCATTTCCAAAAGAGACTTTCTTTCCCTTTTCTAAATTAGAATAAGATTCAAGTTTTTCTTTATCACCTGTCATATGCTTTGAACATCCACTGTCAATGTACCATAGATTTTCTTGTCCTTCTGCATAGAATGCTATCCCACATCTTTCTGTTTGAGGTTCCTTTATTTTCCATGTTTTGGTGCCTGAGGTTTGTTCCTTTTTTTGTTCTTGTACCTTTCTTTCCGGAAACCTGCTTCTGCATTCAAAATCTTCATGTCCAAAATTATTGCAAATTGAGCATTCAACTTCATTTTCAAGAGCTGAAAAGTTGTTATAGGTCCTTTTTGTAATCCCTGTCATACTTCTTTGTTTTTGAGCTTCCCTAGTCATGATTGTTTTATATGCAACACATTGAGCTGCTTTGTGACCAAAGTTATGGCAAGAAAAGCATTGTCCATTGAAGAAGTTTCTGCGATTATTGAATCTACCAGCCAACTGATTGTAATTTCTATTTTCATCTATTCTTGAACCAAATTGGGAAGATTTTACCTGCGGCTGGTTGTGGCTTTTGTTCACCCTTAAGCTGGATTTCCCCTGATAGTTTCTGTTTGACGTTTGTCCCTGCTTTACCTGATGATCTTCCTTGTGCTCTTGCTCATTTCTTCTTGCTGCATCAAGATAACTTTTTGAAGTGGATGCTTGAGAAGTTTCTCCATTATAGCCCAGACCTGTCTTATTTAGTGGAGACCGCTGCACACTGATAATCTCATTCAAAGTTTCAGATCCTTTGACAAACTTGAGATTAATAGTTTTTGTTTTCTCAATTTCTTTTCTGAGACCAACAATTTCACCTTCTAATTTTTCAAGATGTTTTTCCTTTTCATCAATTTGAAATTGTAGAGTATCAATAATCATGTTCTTTTCTTCTATACATCTCTTGAGTCTAGTAATTTCATCATAAAGGTTATCCACATCTACAGCATCCTCATAATCATCATCTTCAAATGCCATTAACAATCTATATTTGTTACCTTGTTCATCTTCATCACTGTTTGATAAGCCATCACTATCTTCATGGGTGTAGTAGCTTTTCTTATTTGCACTCTGTTTCTTGTTCCATCTAACTGGTTCCTTTCCTTTATCCTTATAAGAGAATTTTGCAGCATAATGACCTACTCTTCCACAAGCAAAACATTTGAAAGGTAGCTTACCTCTGAACCTTCCAGAACCCCTTTGAAGATTTCTGACAAAATTTGATTCTTCTTCCTCTTCTTCTGGAACATGACTTGCTTCATAGTGATCTTCTTTGCCTGATGCTTTAAAAGCAGCTTCCCTTCTGTCTGATGGACCTCCCTTTCTCATTTCATAAGCAGTTAGAATTCCATGCAGCTGAGATATAGTGAGAACACAGAGATTTTCCTTTTCTTCTACTGCAGATACTTTAGATTCAAACTTGGGGGATAAAGATCTTAGAATCTTTTGAACTACTATAGTCTCTTTTATTTCTTCACCCAAATTTTTCATACAATTAACAATCTCATCTACCCGAAGAAAATAATTAGCCACACTTTCATCATTATACATCTTGAGAGTCTCATATTGAATCCTGAGAGTTTGAAGTTTAGCTTCTTTTACCTGTTCATCTCCTTCATAGCTAGTGATCATTTTGTCCCATATCTCTTTTGCTGATTTGAAGTGCATGACCTTCATGAACTCTGTTTGAGATATACTTCCTAATAGAGTACTGACTGCTTTTGCATTTGTTTCATACTGCTTTTTCTCAGCTGGATCTGTAGGAGTAGCTGAAGGAAAGGCATAGCCTGATTCTACAATGTTCCAAACTTCTGTACCAAGAGATTGAAGATATGCAGTAACTCTTACCTTCCAATAATTGAAATTTGTCCCATCGAAGACGGGTGGCCTGATTGATGCTTCTCTCTCGTAGTTGCTCATGATGAACGATCTACCTTCAAGCGATCAAGCTTTTCTGAAGGACCTGCTCTGATACCAATTGTTGGAAATAATACTGAGAGGGGGGGTGAATCAGTATTATCTAGCAATTTACCAAATCTTCCTTATTTGATCTTTTGAAATATTGTTGCATATCAGTACCATAAAACAATGAGCATGAATAAAGAAAATAGACAGTCACACCAAAGAACACAAGATGTAAGGTGGAAACCCAATGCGGGAGAAAAACCACCTGCTGCAATATGTCTCTATCTTCTTTCAAGAAATTCTTTTTACAATGATTTTGTACTGGTGCAGTCCTTTACCAGCACGCAGGCTGCAACCTGCAGAGAGCTACAACTCTCTCTCGTTTTCCAGTCTCTCCTGGAAGGGAGCTACAACCCCCTACTTCCTTTTATGAAGAATCAAATGATCAACAAGTATACAACAGATACAGTCTACTACAGATATCAGATCAGTAATTACATAAACAACCCAGAACACCTTATGAACAGAAATATACAGTCAACAGATCATCTTAAGACAGGGACGCATATTTTCTTTCTGTGGCCTGCGACTGGACGCAGTATACCTTATGCTGTTCTGCGTGCAGACGCACTGTTCCTTTTGCTTTTCTGCGACCGACGCACCAAGAAACACTATCGCGCCGCGTCTTTCGCTTCAGAGACGCACCCAATACCACAGTCGCGCCGCGTCCTTTGCTTCAGAGACGCACCTGAGTCTTTACTGTACTGCGTCCCGGCGCACTTTCCCTTCACTGAATCTGCGTCCCTTCAGATATAGAAGATAAGAGGACTTCAGAACCAACCCAAACACTCAGATCCACAGATCTAATCATGCGCCATATAGATCGTAGTCCATTAGAAGATTCGCCCTTATAGATTTGGACTAGATCTCACCAAGAGATATTCAACCAAGATGATGTTAAATCCAAATGAACTCCTTTGCTTTATATAGGCAAGCTTCTCCCCAAAGTGTGGAACAATACCACGAGCCGACACCATAGAAACACAAAAACCGTCGGCTAGATACCACACAAGAAACCCCCACGTGCTTTTCTCTGCCTTGAAATGTGTGCACTGGGCGGACGCATCTCCTGAACGGCTGGCCTGCGTCCCTGGACGCGGGTTCTGCATGGTCTACCTGCGGGGACGCACTTGCTGAACATATTTTCCGCGTCCTTCTTGATTTATCATCTGAATGAGTTTGCCATCAAGGACAACACCTGAATCATAATGCCAACACTGAGAATATACCAAGTCGAGGTATTGAGCACGCACGATAGCTTGCTCTTCAGTTACACAAGCTCGCATGGCGATGTCTCGCGCGATCGCAGGGACAAAGGAAGTTGTGAACCAATCGGTCAGGAGCTGATCAGGAATCCAAAATTTGATCAAGCGACGATGCCGTCTCCATTCATGTATATGATCGGATATATGCGTGGCCGTATCTTGTTTGAGAGACGTAAGGAGATGTGTCCCTGTCTCATACCGAATGAGTAACTGAAAATGAGTTAGGAATGCCATAGCCAGCGAGTTGAAATCTTGAAATGTTCCACGATTCAACTCAATATACCACTTAGCGGCCGAGCCGGTGAGAGTTCTTTGGAAGAGGCAGAGCCAGATGGAGTCATCAAGCCATGAGTTGGATGAGCACCAAAGATGATAGGTCATGACATGGGCTTGAGGGTCCTCACCAGCTTTGCCATCGAATTTCGGGCAATCACCGGGTATCTTGGTTAGAACTGGTGGCCAATATGGATTATGAAGGATGGGATCATTCGTTAACTTGGATACATCTGGAACTTCCAACGTCACTAAGAAGGGCAACTAAGGATTAAAGGACATTTGTGGCTGTGGAAGAGAGGTAGTACCAGGGTTCCAACCAGGTGGTGGCTACCCCCACGGACTTTGTCCGGATGGGCCTGGCCCATAAGGGTTCTGCCCATAGCGATTTTGTCCATAGGGGTTCTGTCCATACGGATTCTGTCCATAAGGATTCTGTCCATATGCAAACAGTTGACCCTGGGTCTGCCCCCAAGCACCCCATGGATTAGCAACTTGACCTGCAGGTGCAACATACTGCTGCTGATAATTCTGGTAAGGAGTGACCTACATCTGTTGATAATTTTGATAAGGGGTAAACTGAGTTTGCCCCTGGGGTTGCTGGTAGTTTTACGTTTGCTGAGCTCCATACTGAGCCTGATAAGAAGGCTGCGCTTGGTAAGAAGGTTGGGGTCGTGGCCCACCTTGCATTTGATAACCAATTTGAGTTTGGGGCCCATAAGGATGTCCTTGAATAGGTTGAGCTTGGACCATCTGGCCGGAAGGTTGGCCTGGTTGGGTTTGGGATGGACCCGTCTGCCCAGAAGGATGTGCTTGCTGGGTACCAGGTTGTCCTTGTGCAACCAAGGGTTGTCCTTGCGGAACAGATGGTTGAGCGGGCTGGACGACCGGTTGACCTTGAGGTTAGCCAGCCTGTCCAGAAGGATGACTAAGCTGGGCAGTGGGTTGGCCTTGCTGTGCGGAAAGCTGGCCCGCTTGCCTAGAAGGATGACTAGGCTGAGCAGTGGGTTGGCCCTGCTGTACGTAAGGCTGCCCCCCTTGCCCAGAAGGATACCCCTGTTGGACTGTCGGTTGACCTTGAGGAATATAAGTTTGTCCAGCTTGTCCAGAGGGGTAACCCTGCTGGATACCAGGTTGGCCTTGTTGGATGTAAGGTTGTCCTGGTTGTCCAGACGGGAAACCTTGCTGGGTACCAGGTTGCCCTGGATAACCAGAAGGTTGACTCAGATAAGTAAACGATGGACCACCAGCAGCCGAAGGTTGTCCCTGATAGGGTTGTCCTTGTGGGCCCCCAGATTGTCCTGGGTAAGACTGGCCATAATATTGTTGCCCTTGGGGGGCTTGCACATAAGATGGCTGGCCTTGGTTAGGCGGTCCTTGAAGCTGTGCAGGCATTGCTTGGCCTCCATGGAAAGAGTGAGTACTAGGGTCCCAAGCAATGGATAACGGTACCAAAACCTCAACAAAAGGTTGAGTAGGCAAGGGTTGAGAAAGTTGAAGGTATTGACCAGTAGAATCGTAATAAAAGAATGGACCTTGCGCATTCGGATCCTGAACAGCTTGCCCAGAAGCATCATATGGCCCCCCTCCTGGAATAGGACCAGAAGAGGGTGGAGCACTTTGTGCAGGGTGGACAACTCTAGGCGAGAGTGCCGGCTGGCCATTACTCACTTGACCGTGAGGGGGACCAGTACCAGTGTTCAGGGCTGAAGACGCTGTTATGGCACCAACAACCGGAGTTGAATGTGCTACACAAACAATTGGATTCGTCGGAACTGAAGTGACAGGTGTAGTGTGGACTTGTGAAACAAAAGATCTCATGGTGGGAGTGATATGGGGATCCCACATGGTCGAAGCAGGGGTCCTGGCACTTACCCTATCCCTCAACGACTGATAGCGTGGGGGGAGCGGAGAAGTAGATGGGATGGGATTCTCGATATTCGACAATACAGGTGTCTCACTCACTCTAGGAGATGTCTCATCCATGTGAGAGGTAGACATTGGAGACGAAACACCAGGGGGGGTAAAAGGAATATCGTCCTCGTCAGGCTCCCAGATGGGGTTCCAATGAATTTCGTAACCTTCGTCGTCTGGAGCATGAGAGTTGATCGGTTGGATACTCGAGATAACAGGAAGAGTATCACTTACAACCGGTACCTCAGGAGCAGCGGAAGACGGAGACCCTTGATCACTCAGAACGGGAGTCGACGGTTCAGCCAGGATGACAAACTTCAAACGAGACCTAAGGGAGTCTAACGATAAAGGACCCTACTCAAACTAACGCACACAAGATCTAACCAGGTAATGTTTATCGCGGCCAAATGAATTTTAAGACGCAAGGACACAACTTGACCTTTTCATGTTTTAAGAGTCGAGAAAAGGACAAAAAGGTGACTCTAGTCGCCTTCGAATGTTTTGTGAGCCCGAAGTGACAAACTGCTCAAGTGAGCCTTTTCTTTTAAGGAGTCTAAAAAGGATCAAAAGTGACTACTCTGGAGAGACTAGGCAAAGGGTTTACCAAACAAATCCGTAAAACTGCATATACACCTTGGCAGTCATATGAAAACCTAGGACTTCCCGTACGGCAGTCAATCTCCCTGAATGCTGTGTTCGGTGCGTTACGGCTTGTAAGGCGGCAGACACGGCTTCCTGTGGATAAACGATGATAACCTAGTGGGGTCTCCCCTATATACACGATGGTACGTGGGAGCTCAAGTCCGTGCTAGACCACTATCGAGTCACAAAAGGAGGAATCACCCAACCGTAGTGTGAAACAACAGTGACTAGGTTTAACGACGCTGGAGCACGTCTCTGGCCTAGATCTCTAATTAGTGAGCGTTATGTTCCAATGCGTTTTTAAGTTCATTCAGTTCATTTTATGGTTGATCTTCGATTAAGTTTCAATTTCCAGGTCCTACCGTATGTAATCTCTCACAATTTCCTGAATGCAAACTATATGCCAAAGAATATCATTTCGTTCGATGAATACTAACTACGAGAGAGTTAAGGATTTTTCAAACAAAATGACCACAAACAAACAAGAGGTACTCTAATGCAGCTAATGACAAATAAATGAAACTTTTCTTTGTTTTAAATTGCTTAATCAATGAAAAGCTTCTAATTTCAATTAACTAATTCAATGCAAAAGAGATTGCTCGTTTTCTTTTCAATGGCAAAGTGCACTAAACAAACTTCTGAGAAATAATAACAAACAAATGTGAAAAGAACCGGTTGACCCCAAACAACTGTAATCTGTGTCCGGGTAGTGAGAAGTAATCGAAACAATACAAAGACTGGTTCAATAACAATCACCTAGACAACCAGGCAAAGCAAGAAAAGAGGAAGGTTTTCGCAAAACAAAAATGCAAGCACTAAACGAATCTTTGTGAACGAGTAACCAAACAAAACCAATCCAACGAAATTTGGATGATAAAACCAGGTCACAAGACACAAAAACAAGATTCTCCCAACAAAACTTCCCAAGAAAGTGCTTCAATCTTCAAACAATAGAAATCAAGTCATAAAACAAGTGAAAGAAGCAGGGGATAGAAAAACCAACAGGCTCAGGAGGCAGAATTGAAGAAATTCAATTCTACAGGTATCAGCGCGGGTGATACACAGCAACAAAGCGCTGATCAGGAACCACGCGTAGCAACAAAGAGCTGTCAGCGCAGAAGTACATGGCTTAACCGCGTTGGTCCGATTTTCAGAACCGTCGCGACTGTTCAGTGTATAAACGCAATGATCACGAAGTCAAAGAAACGGCTATGCGATGGCAGCACGACTGTTTTATTATAAACCGTGCTGAGGCTGAAAAACAAGCACAATCAAGCCAAAAGCTCCCAACCCAAGGCAATCACTCTTTAAACAATGAAGGCACCTCCCAGGCTGAACCAGGAAAGCCAAAAACAGAGAAACTAATCCCAATCTTTGAAAAGAGAGAAAAAATAAAACTCAAGGACAAAACATGAACACAAAAAGACAAAAGCCAGCTCCAAGCTATTCGGTTTGTAAACCAAACAGGAGATGGACTGAAGTGGCTTTGATCTACTTTGCTAATGCAGAGAAATAACGTTTCGAAGGCTACCTGGCCGTGCTTCAGGCTCCGTACAAAGTTTACAAATCAAACAACAAGGTAAAGAAACTCCCCAGCGGAGCCAAATTGTTTAAAGAGGTAAATCCTCTCTACGGACAAAGACGATCCCTACTAGCCCAGACTGGGTCTAGCAACAATCACACAATGCTATCACGCAAGTTCCTAATTGCAAATAAAAAGTAGATGGTGAGAAACTACTTGGATTCCAATGCTAGTGTTCGTCGAAGAGATGTCGCCTTCGTTCCTTTGCTTCAGCCGGTCACGATCCACACGATCTCCGTGATTAGATACCTGCACATGCAAAGAACAACACGAAAACAAGTGTAAAATCTAGTAGATGCAATTATATATCAGTAAGAAAATATATAACTCAACATAAAACATGAAACAATGAGAGTGGAACCATAATGATAGTCATCTATTATTAATAAATAACAGAGAAGAGTACAACCAAAGTTCTGACGTCGAATCCTTCTCAAGAGGGTCCAGCCAGCAAGTCTCTCAAGCATTCACCCTTGGAGGTAGATCTCCCAAGACAAAAACTCTCTCTCACACAAGTTTTACACAAGAAAGAAACACTTCAAAACCTTCCTTAAGCTCTCTAGCAATCCCACACTTGTCACACCAACTACCTATCAAGTTCACACACTAGCAGCAACACTCTAAGCACTATCAATTCCAAACTATCCAAAACTAGCTACTCATGGCAATGGTAGAGGCTTAAATAGGAGAAGGAGTCTCCATGAATGGTGGGAGGATGAGCTTATCTCCAAGGAAGGTGGCTCAAATGATGAAACAGACATGCCAGAGAAGGGAGGGCGACATTTACAAGGCCAACAACCAGGTCTCGAGTCATCTGGAAGGCCGGCAGTTAGAACAAACTCGCCCAAACTGGATCAGCGCGGGTCCATAACTGCACTGGAGCGCTGACATCGCAGCTGAATAAAAAAGAAGGTCATGTCAGCGTGATGAGATATGAATAACAGACACGCTGTCACATGAAATTCGACCAGCGCGGGAAACCCATGTGCTTCCGCACTGGCAGCGCATTCCGTCTATTATGAAGCGCTCCTCAACGCGTTTATCTTGACAACAGTCGCGCTGATAGCAAAAACTTTGGCAAAGTGGGTCATTTGGCAACATTAGAGAGCATGAGCATGATTAAATTGGACCCATGACACAGTAGGAAGACTGACAGGGAGACAGTGACAAATTACTGTGTAACAGGTGCTGCAAAATCTCTGATCTTTCCTTAGCCAAAATATGAAAAATATGTACAATAGTGTACCAAAATATTCCCAAGAGTCCAACCTGTGCTACTGACTAAAAATTTACATATATAGATCAAGCTAACCTCATTCCCTAACCTCTAGGGGTTGAGCTCCTCCTTCTAGGAGCAGTTTGAACAAATTCTAAACATGGAGCAAGAATCTAGGTGACCAAAACAACCTGCCTCTAAAAAGAAGGAAACTGATTCATTACATTAATTTCTTGCTAATTTGTGAATGAATCATCTAGAAGAAGGTAGACAAGTGCCATGTTACCTTACATACATCAAATTACATCATTTTGAGTCAAAAATCACATCAAGGAGTGAAACTGGTGAAAACTGGCCGAAATTCTGAGCTGGAAGGTGAAAAATTGACCAAAAACCTCTATGCGCAGCGCACATTTCAGGCTGATTTTGAGGCACTTCTTGGCATCCAAATTTAGCTCACAATAGCTCGTTGGAAAGCCCTAGATGTCTACTTTCCAACCCAAATGGAATGTTCCAATTTGGAGCTCATTTTCCCTCTCAAAACTGCATTATACCAGAGGTACTTCCTGATGTTGCAAAAGGTGGTAGCAAGGTGGTTTTCATGGTGTTTTTGTGCCTTTTGACCGTCCAGAACTTGATGAAATACTTCGGTAATAGCTGAGCTTGTGTAAATTACCATGAAAAACCCAAAAATATAAAGTTTTCCTCCAGCAAGTGTCCCAATCAAAAGCGAGCGCGCATGCGCGCTGCGCGTAGAGCTGAAAAAACTGTTTTTGGGACCAAAAAAATTTCAAAATGACAAAAATTTCTCTGAATTTGCTCAAATTCAGAGCGAAGACCCTCCATCATGTATCATGCCCAGCCAATGAAGCCTCGGCCAAAACTCAAAGTGGATCTAGCCTCTTTCGCCATTTTAGTGCTTTGCTCAACTTCCTTTGCAAAATCTTCATTTTTGCTTTGCCAACATGCATGCGAGCCCAATATGGATTCTTCATGTGACGAAGCATGTCTTTGTCTCTATTGGCCTCCGCCAACAAATTCTCTAAGTGAATGTCGACCCTCTCGAGCCAAGTCTCCCGGTCAACTTCTATCTCCTGCTCAATAGGTGTCATCTCATGTATATGTCTTCGGGCAGCCTATCGGTCTTCACGGATTTGTCGTAGCTCTATAAGTGTGTGTTCATCCTCTAACTGTTTATTGCGCTGCTCCAAATAGTTGATTACCCATTCTGCTCTCAACAATTTGTCATTCAAGTTATTAATCTCAGCTTTCTGCTCTTGGATGATCTCCTTCAGTTCCGAGCTAGGAGAGCTCCTATACACATCAGTAAATGTAGCATCAATATCATGGCCTCTTGAAGGACCCTCCTCATGCATTGACCTTTTGCCCCTGTCCTGAACCTGTACCTGTACCTGTGCTGAAGAAGAAGGCGAGACCCCTTCCACACCATGTGGAGATGGTACTCGTCGTGTAGTTGCAAATAAGGCCCTGTGGCCTCGCTGATATGTCACATACACTAGAGCATTGACATGCTCGGTCTCAGGGATGTCAAACTGCTGTGAAGGCTCTCCCTCATCATGAACTATCTTAGGTGCTGGCTGAGGCGCTGTGAAAAGGTCACGAGAAATAAAATCCTTTAAAGTGATGCCCTGTTGTGCCAACTGATGAACCACTACGATCTTGATCAGCGCATAATGATAAATACTGCTATGCTGCTGTGCTGGGGTCTTCCTTTATACTAAAACAACCATCCTCTCTATGTTGCGAAACATGAAGTATGGAATGTTCAACATATGTACTCCTGTAAAATGCATCAACAAACGAACATGGTATGCATAAAGACAGGAGAATCTGCCCTCACAACTGAAATACCGAATGATGAGTTTCATCAAAGGTGCAAACTGATCATTCAGGTATTGGAAAGGAAAAACCCTGCTCAAGTGCCTCATATACCCAGGTTTGATGTATGGCTCATAATATAGGACTTCTCTAGCTGATGACGCTTATTCCATTGCTCTCCAATATTTGGTATCCAATGGCCTCTGCAATAGTCTCTGGTGACAAAATGAAATTAACTCCGACGAGGTTTACATGGCCATCATGTAGATGTAGAACAAACAAGCTAGCTAATTCACGATGATGCTGAATTTGTGAAATTAGCTCACAAGAGTGATAGCATGACTGATGACGAAAACAATCCATTGCAAGCGGGAAACCCTGCAATTGAACCAAAGAAATAGGCTCTTCCCTGAGAGGCTTACCACCTTTGCCACCTCTGTGAGACCCTCGTGGCACATTACCCTCTGCTGTAGAATCATTGTCATACTTCTGCTCATACTCTGACTCCGTGTCTGACATGTCTTTGGTGTCAAGATGTTTGCAAGCTTGGAGTGGCTTTGGTATGATCTGGGTGCATGTACCAAGTTTTTTTGTTGCTGCTACCCAATGCGCAACGCGCAAACCCAATGCACAGTGCACCCTTCTATGCGCAGCGCCCTTGTAAATATACACTGGCCAGTGAGGCCCAATGTGCAGCGCACCACCCAATGCGCAGCGCACACTTCCTATGCGCAACGCACACCTCCAACGTTGTCCACGGATATGCAATCAAAATTTCGGCCTTCAAACACTTGAACACGATCTTGCTTTGGGAATTTGTGAACAAATAGACTTGTTTTCCCTTTTATATACAAACAAAATATCTCACCAAATCTGATTTGATTTAAATTGATTCAATAACCCACTTTGTAATGTTTGGCACTTTTTCACTTTTGGTCTTTTAATACAATACTGCTTTTTGATTTTCTCATGCTTTTTTGAGGTTTGAACTGATCATATTTTGTTGATTTTTGCAGGGATCTGGCATTTTGGCTTTGGAGAAGATCAGAGGCTTGCTCTGAAACCCTTTGAGATAAAACAAATATAATTTCTTACAATAACAATTTTTAGTTCCAAAACATAGTTTTGGACCTAAAATGTTTTTAAATGCTTTCTGAAGGAAACATATTAAGTGAAAATCTTGCGAAACCAACCTCATGGCCTGCAGGCTTTTATTATGTGTATGCACGGGACTCAAAACCCTAGACTCTAGGACTAAAGACCCTTTTTTAACAAAACTAATCATGTATGACAATGAATGAAATGACCATGTACTTTGGTGATTTTTTAAGAAATTTTTGACTAACCTTACAGGGACAAGCATGAGGGAACATAAGACAACCAGACCCCCTCGTCAGTCAATGGCATGCCCCTAACGAAATGCAACGAAGTGGAACGAGTGAGACACCTAAAATTATATGCAAAAGCGAAAAGATCTCTGACGGAGGGTTGTAAGGACCGACTCTAACATTGGCTCCAATGGGGATGGTGGCTCCTTGGAGACGCCAAGAACGACAGATCTCTGGGAGAGCAGAAACTGCCTTCATCCATTGGGCAATGGAGTCAAAAACTCAAGCTGAAATGCATGACTGAAAACTGAGACAAACTAACTTAACAACAAGACTAAAAATTGATTCACAAATGACTCATGACTCAACTAAAAACTGACACGATACTTAAACACAACCGACAAACTGAAAATGATGCTCAAAGGGGAGCTTATTCATCACAACCTACTCTAACAGTTTCATTCATCACCTGATCAAGTGAAATGAAACAACCAGTGCAACCAAGTAAGTATTCCATCCGCTGTTCGAATTTTCCGCAATTGCTCACTTATGAACAACAAGAGAGAACTACTGAAAGGCAACTCCCATGATAACTTAGAAACAGATCCGTTGAATGATATGAATTCTCTATCCGCCTCCAAAAACACTGCATAAGGATCTTGAAATTCAAGCACACTGGAACTTAGCTCATCCAATGGATTACTTCTCTTTTCCTCATACCATGAATGCAAACTTTGATATGAGCCTTGTGACGAGACCTCTACTGAAAATGACAAAGAAACTGGCTGCCGGATCAAGTTTGTATCAATACACGTTTCAAGCTCACATATAGTCAATGGAGAAAGAATTTGATTGTAAACCTCATCCAAAACATCAGCTATTGGATCATGAAAAACTTGAAAAGACTGCTGCAACCCATTTTCTATTGGTTCCAATGTGATTACATGATTGCCTACATGCTGCTCATTATTCACTGAAGATGTATTATGCAAATTTCCCTTCAAAAGCTGAAATGATTCAAAACAGAAAGGTAGGGAACCTTCTTGTATCATTTGATCATATGTGTCAGCTTCCATGCCTTCATCTGCAACATGACAATCAAAGGCATTCAGAGGCTGCAATTCTGGATATGACAAGTCTTGAACAAGGTTTTCATTGCTCTCAAGATGGTCCAAATCAAAACTTGTTGACAGCTGATTTCTGATTGCATGGAAGTTGTCTCTGATGAACTGACATGAATCAAAACAAAAAGGAAAAGATCCTTCACTTACTTCAAAATTTGCTGCGCTTTCCTCGTCACTGTCATAGCTGATATGTGATTGTTGAACATTGTATTCAAGGTGCTGAAAATGAACTTCTTCCTCCCACAAACTAGCTACTTGTTTGTTTGTAAGATTAGCTTCTGTTTGGAGAACATAATCATCATCATACTGATAAAATTGAGGCAAATCATCGGTATAAAACATATCATCAAGCATGCAGGTCATATCAACAGATCTCTCTTCTCCAAGGTGATCTACAAAACAATCATTATCAGATCTATGACAACTAGGATAAGAAACAAAATGTTTTGGATCAACAACTTGTTCTTCTTCAATCAGCGAGCCATGAGCTTGAACATCATAATCATTCCTTGGGGTGATCCTTTGCATCATCACTTCTACTGCACTTACCAAAATGTCAAGCTTTACCTCTAGAGATGTTGATTCGACCGAATCTATGTTTTTCATCTCTTCTTCTTCAACCTTGCCCGTCAGATCAACAGATGCGGCTCTACATTTACTGCACTGTTTTTCATCTCATGAAGCGTTGCAATATCCCTTTCTCTCAGCTGAAACTCCATCTCCGGATCAAAGGCACCCGGATAGTGCAAGAGAGCAGATCTAGGAGTAGGCCTTATCTCAACTGGCATTGAATAATAAACTTGGTTAAATCTCGCTGAAAATTGTTGTACTGTCTCCCCTGGAAATCTTTTCAGCCGGTTATACTCTTCTATAATCAAGAAAAGGTTCTGCCTGATCATCCTCCTGTCGAGAAAAACTTTGACAAACTGCCGGAAATCTGAGATGCTCACATCAGGTAGGGTTTTGAACCAACTCTTCACTTTGCCTTGCAAAGAAAGAGCAAAAAGCCTTATACTGACATCTTCTTCATCAAATTCAAAAAGATCTAGAAAAGACTCAAAATTATGCACATGTTGCTCAGCGTTGACATTCTTACTTTCACCATCGAACCTCGGCAAGTATAGATCATAGTTTTTGGGGAAAGCATGGAGAACATAAGGTAAAAAAAGAGGTTTATACCGATCTGGAATTTTACAAGGTGTAGGGGTATGTACAACAGGTATAGAATCAGTCTTGGTCTCTTGAGGTTCATCAATTTTAAGACGGTCATCACAAGATTTAGAAGAAAGGTCTTGACCAAGCTCAAAGGCATGCAAATCTTTGGTATTCACAATCTTCAAAGGGAAAGAATCAAATGTGGGCCTGGGATCTTTTCTCAAATACAATATACTTTGCAAAGCCTTCTTGACATTCTTGGGAAAAGCGAAGAAATAATTTATGACAAAGAACAAAATGTCTTGGATGAAATTCCAACTTGAATACCTTATCTGTCCATGTTGTCCTTTCATGTTTTTGCTGGTCGGGATCATCCTCCAGTGGAGTCTTTGGATCTGATCTCGAAATTGATTTAGAGTCGCCAGGTGAATGATTTCAGCCTTGCAAGTGTCTGATCGTTGTCCACCATCAACCATCGGATCTTAACTTGATACATGTACTGGTGTAATTAACAAGTTAGATGTCACGTTTACAAGCTAGACCGGAGATTGACTGAAGCAGCGTTTATCTACTTCCGCTAATGCAAAGCAAAAGCGTTTCGAAGGCTACCTAGCATAACTTCAGGCTCCATCTGTAGCTTATAAAACAAATGACATCAACAAGCAAACCATGTTTTCCCCAGTATGGTCGCCACTATGTTAGCGCTCAAATCTGCCTCAGGCTGAGGAAGGCAAAACTCGAGGCCACATCAAACCACGCTCAACCTCGTAGCTAGCCCTACAAGGATAGGAGAGGGCTCTCTCCGGGTCTATCTCGGAAAAAGATCTTCAAAAAGGCCGAGATGAATCACAAATAATACTGATTTTAGGCTAGTAAAGAGATAAGAAAGTTTGTTTTAGATTTTTGAGTATTTTTTTTGTTGGAGAAATGGGAAAACCAATTTTGGGTGTGGGGATTGAGGTTAGATCTTTGCAGAAATCAAGTTGGGGCGAGGTAGGCAATAGTCTTGATGCCTTTGATCATGTGTATGGATGGATCAGAATGAAAAGGAGCTGAATAGGGCAAAGGAGAACATGGATCCTCTCCAAACTGACGAAAACATGTAAAACTAAACAAATTTTAAAGGAAGAGCACTGTGAACAATGAATTCAACCTCATTTACTCATTCATTTAGTTTCAGAAGCATAAGAAGGAATGGCATACATGTAAACATGAATAAACTTACAATAACTGAGAAAAAACACCATCAAGAGCTGAAAGCCACAAGAATCCCAACAGGTGCTGCAAAATCTCTGATCTTTCCTAAGCCAAAATATGAAAAATATGTACAATAGTGTGCCAAAATCTTCCCAAGAGTCCAACCTGTGCTATTGACTGAAAATTTACAAATATAGATCAAGCTAACCTCATTCCCTAACCTCTAGGGGTAGAGCTTCTCCTTCTAGGAGCAGTTTGAACAAATTCTAAACATGGAGCAAAAATCTAGGTGACCAAAACAACCTGCCTCTAAAAAGAAGGAAACTGATTCATTACATTAATTTCTTGCTAATTTGTGAATGAATCATGTAGAAGAAGGTAGACAAGTGCCATGTTACCTTACATACATCAAATTACATCATGTTGAGTCAAAAATCACATCAATGAGTGAAATTGGTGAAAACTGGCCGAAATTCTGAGCTGGAAGGTGAAAAATTGACCAAAAACCTCTATGTGCAGTGCCCTAATCTCTATGCGCAATTCACTTTTCAGGCTGCTTTTGAGGCACTTCTCGGCATCGAAATTGAGCTCACGATAGCCCGTTGGAAATTCCTGGATGTCTACTTTCGAACTCAAGTGGAATTTTCAGATTTGGAGCTCATTTGCCCTCTCAAAATTGCATTCTCCCAGAGGTACTTCCTGCTGTTGCAAAAGGTGGCAGCAAGGTGGTTTTCATGGTGTTTTTGTGCCTTTTGACCGTCCAGAACTTGATGAAATACTTCAGAAATAGCTGAGCATGCGTAACTTACCATGAAAAACCCAAAAATATAAAGTTTTCCTCCAGCAAGTGTCCCAATCAAAAGTGAGCGCGCATGCGCGCTGCGTGTAGAGCCGAAAAAACTGTTTTTGGGACCAAAAAAATTTCAAAATGACAAAAATTTCTCCGAATTTGCTCAAATTCAGAGCAAAGACCCTCCATCATGTATCATGCCCAGCCAACGAAGCCTCGGCCAAAACTCGAAGTGGATCTAGCCTCTTTCGCCGTTTTAGTGCTTTGCTCAACCTCCTTTGCAAAATCTTCATTTTTGCTTTGCCAACATGCATGCGAGCCCAATAATGATTCTTCATGTGACGAAGCATGTATTTGTCTCTATTGGCCTTCACCAACAACTTCTCTAAGTGAATGTCGACCCTCTCGAGCCAAGTCTCCTGGTCAGCTTCTATCTCCTGCTCAATAGGTGTCATTTGATGTATATGTCTTCGGGCAGCCTATCGGTCTTCACGGATTTGTCGTAGCTCTATAAGTGTGTGTTCATCCTCTAACTATTTATTGCACTGCTCCAAATAGTTGATCATCCATTCTGCTCCCAACAATTTGTCATTCAAGTTATTATTCTCAGCTTTCTGCTGTTGGATGATATCCTTTAGTTCCGAGCTAGGAGAGCTCCTATCCACATCAGTAAATGTAGCATCAATATCATGGCCTCCTGAAGGGCCCTCCTCATGCATTGACCTCTTGCCCCTGTCCTGAACCTGTACCTGTACCTGTGCTGAAGAAGAAGGCGAGACCCCTTGCACACCATGTGGAGATGGTACTCGTCGTGTAGCTACAAATAAGGCCCTGTGGCCTCGCTGATATGTCACATACACTGGAGTATTGACATGCTCGGTCTCGGGGATGTCAAACTGCTGTGAAGGCTCTCCCTCATCATGAACTATCTCTGGAGCTGGCTGAGGCGCTGTGAAAAGGCCATGAGAAATAAAATCCTCCCAAGTGATGCTCTGCTGTGCCAACTGATGAACCACTACGATCTTGATTAGTGCATAATGATAAATACTCCTATGCTGATGTGTTGGGATCTTCCTTTGTACTAAAACAACCATCCTCTCTATGTTGCGAAACATGAAGTATGGAATGTTCATCATACGTACCCTTGTAAAATGCATCAAAAAACGAACATGGTATGCATAAAGATGGGAGAATCTGCACTCACAACTGAAATACCGAATGATGAGTTTCATCAAAGGTGCAAATTGATCATTCAGGTATTGGAAAGGAAAAACCCTGCTCAAGTGCCTCATATACCCAGGTTTGATGTATGGCTCATAATAGGACTTCTCTAGCTGCTGACGCTTATTCCATTGCTCTCCAATATTTGGTATCCCAGTGGCCTCTGCAATAGTCTCTGGTGACAAAATTAACTCCGGCGAGGTTTACATGGCCATCATGTAGATGTAGAACAAACAAGCGAGCTAATTCACGATGATGCTGAATTTTTGAAATTAGCTCACAATAGTGATATCATGACTGACGACGAAAACAATCCATTGCAAGCGGGCAACCCTACAATTGAACCAAAGAAATAGGCTCTTCCCTGAGAGGCTTACCACCTTTGCCACCTCTGCGAGACCTTCGTGGCACATTACCCTCTGCTGTAGAATCACTGTCATACTGCTGCTCATACTCTGACTCCGTGTCTGACATGGCTTTGGTGTCAAGATGTTTGCAAGCTTGGAGTGGATTTGGTATGATCTGGGCGCATGTACCAAGTTTTTTTGTTGCTGCTACCCAATGCGCAGTGCACCCTTCTATGTGCAGCGCCCTTGTAAATATACACTGGCCAGTGAGGCCCAATGCGCAGCGCACCACCCAATGCGCAGCACACACTTCCTATGCGCAGCGCACTCCTCCAACGCTGTCCACGGATATGCAATCATAGTTTCGGCCTTCAAACACTTGAACACGATCTTGCTTTGGGAATTTGTGAACAAATAGACTTGTTTTCCCTTTTATATACAAACAAAATATCTCACCAAATCTGATTTGATTTAAATTGATTCAATAACCCACTTTGTAATGTTTGGCACTTTTTCACTTTTGGTCTTTTAATACAATACTGCTTTTTGATTTTCTCATGCTTTTCTGAGGTTTGAACTGATCATATTTTGTTGATTTTTGCAAGGATCTGTCATTTTGGCTTTGGAGAAGATCAGAGGCTTGCTCTGAAACCCTTTGAGATAAAACAAATATAATTTCTTACAATAACAATTTTTAGTTCCAAAACAGAGTTTTGGACCTAAAATGTTTTTAAATGCTTTCTGAGGAAACATATTAAGTGAAAATCTTGCGAAACCAACCTCATGGCCTGCGGTCTTTTATTATGTGTATGCACGGGACTCAAAACCCTAGACTCTAGGAATAAAGACCCTTTTTTAACAAAACTAATCATGTATGACGATGAATGAAATGACCATGTACTTTGGTGATTTTTTAAGAAATTTTTGACTAACCCTGCAGGGACAAGCATGAGGGAACACAAGACAACCAGACCCCCTCGTCAGTCAATGGCATGCCCCTAACGAAATGCAACGAAGTGGAATGAGTGAGACACCTAAAATGATATGCAAAAGCGAAAAGATCTCTGACGGAGGGCTGTAAGGACCGACTCTAACATTATGTTTTCTTCTTTCATGTATAGTAATGAAGTTGCAGGTCTTTATTTGCTTATGTAGATAAAGTTAAAATCCCTTAAAAGAGCACTCCTATACTTGAAGTTTTCATCTTCCTTTCTAAGTAATAGATAATAGTTTCTGTGTAAGGCATCATATTATCTTTAACTTCTCCAAGGGTTGCAAATAATAGTTTCTGTGTCAAGCAGCATATTTTCTATGATTTAGTTCTTATTTTCATAATTCTTCTAAGTGACAGATAGTAGGTTCTGTATTAAGCAACATATTATCTTTAACTTCTCCTTCAAGCTTTTTCATTCATCATTTATATCTAGCAACAAATGGCATTCTGAGATTTTCCGGTCACACATGTATTAAGGGTTAAATACCAAGATTTCCAAGTCCTTCATTTGAGAACACAACAAACAATAAAGTGACAAATAAGTGGCAACAAACAATAATCATTAATGTCTTAAGCACAATTTCTCCATAGCCAGGAAATTGGTTTCTTAAGGTACAACATGTATCATGTGCATAACCAAGTCCTATTTAGAACATATCTACAAGTGAAAATATTGGTAAGTAAATTTGAAACCATTACTTTCAATCATGTGCCTAGAGCCCAAAATCACTATGTAGATGCCATTGCAAACAATATTCTAGATTGGAATTTATCACATGTATACCACATAAGATAACCATACAAATGGCGAATCATCATCGTCATATAAAATGCATAATAATATTATGTATCATAATTTTTTTTGGAGCCATAGCTCTAAATACATCCAGTATGCTCATAGCATATTGGGGGGCACATAGGCCCCTACATCTCCTCACCATCCTTTGGAGGATCTCGTGCCAAGTTGGGCCGAGATGCTTGAATCCCTTTTTTGAGCACTTGGAACACAATGGCACTCCACAAACTCCTCCTGCTAAGGGGCATCATTCCCACCTTTGCATACCAGATCAATATCCCATGCTTGAGGGCGTGATGGTTTTCCCTTGGCTATATTCACATAAGTCTTGGCCAAGATCCCACTGGATTTAGGTATGGTCGATTATCCTCCCATTCCTTCGATAGTATGTCCTACCGGCCTCTCCGACGAGCCACATGTACATCACATATCATAGACATTTGATACCATATCTTCAAATGTTCTACTCCTTTACCACCTAGTCCCCATGTTTGACTTAGTAGGCAAGGATGATTCTAGACCTTCGCTAGTTTTCCTCTTCCCTTAATTCTTCACCAGGAACCATCATTCCAAGAAGCATGAAGGCCATCTTTAGACAAGTAAGGCCACTTGCCTAAAAATCGTAGGGATTCTGATGGTTATTTTATCCGCTAATAGACCATGGCTTAGTTTGACGAACCATAAACACCATTGGAAAGCTCTCACTGAGCTCTATAATGGGTCTTCCTTAGTTTTCGAGGATTTGACACTTCACCAAGAAACCATTTTTCCATGAAAGGTCACTTCGTCGCCTCTCAAAATCGAATTTTGTCATAAAGCAACACTTGTACTTTGAGGTCCACCTCCTCTTACTACTTGTCATACCATATTCTGATTTTCGTCATGAATAACCATCATTTACTCATGTTTTCATGGTCCCCATCGGGCCTTGTCTGTGTGGCAGCGTCATCGAATCACCCTTTTTCAGAGCATCCACGATGAGTCACCCTTGCATTCTTGGAGTCTATTTCATGTCCCATCATGTCAAGACACAATATTCCATCCATATTTACATACCGTTCATCCTGTGTTGCCCATTTTGGACTCCAGTCATACTGTCCCCAACCCCTCTAGAGTTGAGTCAGTTGCTACCAGGTCAACCATGCACTTTATGCTCTGACAAGGGTAGTCATCTATTTGTCCCTTAGTCCCATTTCCCCATTATCCCTGGTGTTAGTCCATCAGTCACATTACTATTTTCCCTCGTGCTTTAGTTGAGGATCCTCATTGCCTCATCTGTCGCGGACCCTATCCTATCAACATTAGCTCATTTATTCTAGAAGAACGACCTAGAGGGCGGTGTATCTTGGTTCCAACTTACCTTCTTGTTCGATGCCTTGGATCGAGCAGAGGGTCTCATTAGTTCCCTTTGACTTGGTCGTTTCATGTTCGTTATCCATACACTTGATGGTCCAGTGATGCAGTAGATTGTACTGGAATTCCCGGGTGTGTGTGAGATGTTTCAGGCCTCATGAGGGGGTGGCCCTTCAGGTATCCCCCCACATGCTCGGATGCATACCTACTATGCTACAGCCTCAGATGCAGTTCCGTAAAATTCATGGGTTCAGTTCCTACTGATCGCAGTGTCCATAGCATGCACGTCTCCTTCAGATGATCCATTCAGTTTTGCAGAGCCCTTCCCTATTCAACAGGGCTTCTCCGGTTGTTATACCCTACCTCCCACCCATTTCTTGAGGGAAGGGGCTTTGTATCTCATGTACTCAAGTATTATTGTATTCATTTTCGGCTCATGTTTTTACCAGGTGCATTATGTATATGGGACACATTGTATTATTTTCTAGCTCTGTTATGCTAGCATGCCATGTACCATTCATCATGTACTTTATTGCTCAGTTTCATATTTCTGGGCAAACCATTATTTTTGTACTAAGTTATATGGATGGGTATGGGTATGCCTCCCCTACCTCATTGAGGTCTGGTACCATAAACATAAAAGGTGAATTGCATTAGTCTCGCCTCCTCTGTCACTATCCTCTCTCAGATTCACCTTCATTGGTATCTCTCTCTCTCTCCCCTTTACTCTCCTGTGTTGTCTAAGTGATTGTGTCTTTACAACATACTTCGGTCATATGTTTTGCTCCTAACACTCGTACGTTGGGGGGGAATCTGTTATCACCAAAAAATTGATCATCTAGCCTAATTTACTAGATGGATCGAAGTACACCATGTAAAGCCAATTTTACCATAAAATTGCTTTCAATGTGAGAAATTACCTAATAAACCACCTTTGTTAAGTAATTTATAGTTAAACCCATGAAGAATAATTAAATAAACCACTATTTATTTGATTTTATTCTAGGAATAATTCATTAAACCATTGTTTTATTATTATTCCTTGTCAAATTTGACCCAATCATGAAAAATAAACAGATAAATCATTATTTATCTACGATTTCTCTAAGAATAATTAATTAATCACTAATTAATTATTATTCTTTGTTAAATTTGACTAAATCCCTTAGGAATAATTAAATAAATCCTTATTTGTTTATTATTCCTTAACTAATTCCTTAAGATAATAAATAAATCATTTATTTATTTATTATTTCTAAATAAAAGTTTAAATACTTTTTCCCTACTAAACAAATATAATAAAATATTCCAAGTGGTTATTCCAAGAATGGGATCAATAATAATTAATTATTTATCACTCTTCGGGGATAACTCAATATTTTGTTATAAATAGAAGGGTTTTCCATTCATTATTCACTTTTGATTATTTTCATTGTTGCACTCATTGTTGTAACTCTGATTATTTTCATTGTCACACACCATATTTTTACCGGGCTTATGCATTATAGAGGAGAGAGACTCTACAGAAGCTGAAAAAATTTGAGGATAGCCAAGAACCCATCCCATAGAAGGGGACTGGTAACATGTTACACTAAAAAATGTCACCATGACTATTTACAGTTAGTATGGCTCTATCAACAGTCATGCTATCCTCTTAGGCAAGTCTTATGCCTCTGCTCTCCATGTCAAACTCCAAAAAGAGAGAAAGTCTTTATAAATGTATTTATCTCTGGGGACACAGGTTCTCTCAACCTTACCTGCGGGTACGCACCCAATGTTCACAAAAGCTGTGTCTTTGGACGCTCTGTATGTAAAGGGGCAGGTGCGTCCCCCTGTAAAGGTTAAAATGCGCAAGTTTCATCTTTAAAAAGTTACTTGTGGTCATTTCTAGAGCATTCTAGAAGGTTGTTCGACGTGTATTGAGCGCCTCCAGATGGTTCATGCACTCCTACCAAAGAGGAACTTATCCCATCAATAAGGGAGCTATCCCATCCAAAGAGGGGATTATCCCATTGATGGTGGACCTGATTAACTTCCTCTTGAGCACTATAAATACAGGCATTGGGCCAGAAGGAGGAGGGGTTGGAAGCTATACATTTCTAAGGGTAGATGCTGCAGGAATTAGGACTCCCATTTAGAAGCTTGTGAGGAGAGATTGCCATCTTTGCTTGTTCTATTTGGAAGTGGGTGAGCTTTGTCAAAGTAAAGGAGAACTCTTGATGGACCCTGGGAGGGACTTGCACAACACCAAGGCTCAGGTTGTATTTGTTCCTTTTGTTACCTATTAATGCAAATGAGTCCATTCTTCTCAATAACTTGTTATTTATGAGTTGTTTCATGTACTCCTTGGTCTATGTGTTAAATATGTTTTATTCTATGAGATTATCAAGTGCTATTTAATCGTTTGATTGTTAGTGTATGCAGGTTTCAAAGTGAAGGAGGAGCTCATCCGGATCAGCGGAGCTGGACTGCTACAACAGCGTTGGATTACATGTAGGATCTAAACACTTGATTTCCCATATAGTAAATGCATGTTTAGAGAAGGATTGCTCTTGTTTGTCTTGTTTGTCACTAGAGAGTCTTAGGCTCCTAGGGAGGTTGGTTGTGTCCGCACAATCGACTCTTTCCGCCTGACAAATTGGCGACTCCACTGGGGACTCCATTGATGTGAAAGTATTTTCCTTTGTATGAACTTTGCTCTGAGAAAATTGGTTTATTTTTCTGGTTTTTGGCTTTGTGACTTTGTTTTTGGGTGGGTTAGCTTAGGGTTAGATTCATTTTAGTTTTTCTTGAATTTTTCAGTAGGACGCACCCTCTGAGTGTTGCACAGTGCGTCCTTGGACGCACTGTCGCTGTGTGCACAGAGCGGGCCCGCACCTGTCTTAACGGGTTGCCTGCGTCCCCTGCTAAAATTTGAGAAAATTCCATTTTTTGCATTTTTTCTCTTAGATTTTGCTTTTTCTTAGTTTTTACTGCCTAGATTCATTAGTCTCTTGTCAAAGATCTTCACCTGAACTTGTTTCGATAGCATTGAGTGTTTTAGTGGATTTCATAGAAGTTTAAGCCCTAGGGTTTGATTTTTGAGTAGGTCTTGTAGTGACTTTGGCGGTAGAAGTTGTCAAGCCTTAGATCTCTCTGGTTTTGTCAGCATTCTTAGAAGTCAGACCTGTCATAAAGTCTACCTGTGAGAGCAACTTACCATTGAGTTGTCTCTTTGGGCAAATTTCGAAGTACTTGTTGATTGAGTCTTGAATTCCATTTTACAAAAAGAACAAAAAGATTTGAGTTTTGTTTTGACTAGTCTTTTGATTCTGCATTAGTTGGTCCTTGATTTGATTTTGGTCAAGTAAAAAAACCTAGAATCATCTTTGTGAGCTTTTGCCTTGTTAGGTTTGCTTAGAGTAATTTCCTTTTTTGATTTGCTTGTGAGTTAAGTTTTCATAGATTTTATAGCTTTTGAGATTGATTTTTGTTAAAATAGGTTTATATGCTTTATTAAAAAGAGAAAATACAAAAACATCTCCTTTGAAAAGTTTTGTTTCAAGTAGCTTTGAAAAGTTTTGAAAGAAAAAGAGTTTTTCGTGCACGTAAGGAGTGGTCATGTTTGTATGCTTGAAAAGTTAAAGAGAATTGTTTCTTTGATTGTCTTTACTAAGAAAGTTGTTTTCTATAAAATTTGCATCTCTCAACTCTCTTAGTTAAGAATTTCATTGAAAAAGGAAAGTAGCGTAAATCATCTTAGGTGCATCTTTGTAGTGGTTTGAGTCGAGTCTACACACCATTGGTTTCACTTCCGCTACCTTTTGTCTTTAAGAAAAACCATAAAATTAACGCTTAAAGTAAAATCGACGTAGTAACTTTTATTTACTAGGGCTCTGAAACACCAATTTAGATCAGGCTAGTGTCTTGGAGTAGGTGAGTAATTAACTCTCCAAGACAACAAAACCAAACAAGTAGCTTATCTTGTGATAGAATAAATCCAATTGTCTCATTTGTACTCTGGGAAAGCTCCTCTTAAAGGAGAAGCACGAGCTCGTGTCCGAACCAGTGAGGGGATCAATCCCCCCTCGTTGGGAACGACGCCAGACACGCACGTATTACAAACGGTAAACCTCAGATTAACCATTGTCGAGGAGCCAGGGGTCACTTGTCGGTAAACCTTGGATTATTGTCAAGGAATCGGCAAGGGGATTGAGCTTGATACTCTGCCCTTGCGTGCTGTCGGAGTTTAGACTGTTCCCCCAGGTGCATTTGTTGCGGTTGGTAACCTTAGTGACCATTATCTTTAGGATTCTACCGAGGTGACGATGGAGGGAAGATCCCACTGTACCTGGAACAAACGTCGGCTAGACTCACTTGGATTTTCTGGGGGGTTCACTTCACTCGAGACGGTTAAAGTGGAGGAACTTGGTCCAGTCTATTCATTAAGCAGGTTGCCGGGGTAACTGTTCCACCCGCCACTTCTGTACTGAATCCGACGATGTTGGGCTTCATCACCAACTAGCGTTTTTGGTCTGGAAGGCTACTGTTTGTGTTTGGTTTGACGCCCTAGATTCTTTAGGCGTGTGATTCAAATTTGTTTGGTTCTTTAGAGACTTTAGGTGGTTTGATTTGAAATTTTACTTTGTTTTCCTGTGTAGTAGTTAAAAGTTTTTAGCTGTGGCGGAATTACCGAGACAATCCCGTAGACTTCGGGGCCAGTCTCCTGAAGTTGTTTCTGTGGCCGAATTGTTGAGAAGATCCCGTAGACTTAGGGGATCACCTCCTCGAGACGACCCCGGTAATCTAGAAGATTTAAAGGTCCTTGTAACCCCTCCTAGTGGCAGTAGAGTAGGTTCACCTGAAGAAGGAGAATCTTCCTTGGTAGTCCATTCAGATTACCAAGGCTTAGAGACAGGTTATAATCCCGAAGCTGTTACAGTTTCTGAGCTTGTTGGTAGTTTTTCGTTTGCTAGTGATACAGGTGAAGAACCTGAAATATCTGAACCTGTTACTCCGACTTCTAGTGTTCCAGATTCACCTAGAGTAGAACGAGTTATCACCGAAAATCTTCCTACTGGTTTGATTGCTATTGAAGAACTTGCTCCAGAGGAAGAAATAGGCGTCTCTAACCTTGAAGATCAACTTACCATTGATCTAAGGGAGCGTGAATCTATCTTTTACAGTCCTCCTAGAAGTACTACTTGGTACCTTTTGTTAACCAATTTGTTAGACAACTCAGGGGTAGGTTTTTCTACACCTCGTACTCTATTTCCACCTGGAGGTATTTATACTCCTGTAAATATGTCTGGTCAGTCGTCCGTGTTTACTCAAAGTCCTGAATCTTTTTTACATGGCGGTCCTTCTGTTCCCACTGGGTATCAATCACTTTCTGGTACCTTTGCGGGGGCATCTCCTCAACCCATTGATCATGGGTTATTAGCTGGAAACAGTGGTAATATACCATTGGGTGTAGGTGACATTTACATGATGTCAGGTTCAGTTCCCGTTTCCCAACCTCAAGGTGGCCAATTACCGCCTGGGGGGCAGCCTCAGTTAACGCCTGGGGGGCAACCTCAAGGTACACCATTTGTGTCTGGGGGGCAACCTCAAGGTCAGTATGTACCCATGGTGCAATACATGCCTCAAGGTCAACCTCAGCCTCAATATGTACCCCAGGGTCAACCTCAAGGATGGCAACCTCAAGGATGGCAACCCCAAGGGTATCAACCTCAAGGGTACCAACCTCAAGGTCAAGGTCAACCCCAGTATCTGTATTTACCTCAAGGTTATCAACCTCAAGGTCAATACTCGAGTCAAGGTTATCAACCGCCTCAAGGTCAGTCATATGTTCCAAGTATGGGAACTGCACCTTACAATTATCAATCCTATCCTCAATCCGGTTATGGATCTCAGTATCCTCAACCTGTTACGGGTCAATACCCTGGAATGTTAGTATGGGATCCATCACAGGGTCAATAGGTGTTGCAGCCAAGTATGCAGTTGGTACCTCAAGCTGGACAACCCGTAGTTTCTGGTCCACCCCAGCAACCGCAACCTTTCCAGTCACATGTTCAGACATCTGTAACTTCGGTAGTTACTCAGCTGCCAATTGCACCTAGTACTCCATCTCAAACGGCTGCTGCAACTACCGCCACATCTACCATACTTACTTCTGGAGTATCGACGGCTCCGGTTTCTACTGTCTCTGTAACCACTCCTCAGACATCTTTACCGTTGTCTGGATCTACGATTCAAACCACGGTCCAGATGCCTGCAGGTCAGCCTGGTATAAGTACGGTTGTCACTACTCAACCTCAATTTGTTCACCAACCGTACCAGGGACAGTACCAACCTGGGCAAGCTGTCCAACAACCGGTTTACCAGTATCAACCGTATCCTGGGTACACTTATCAACAACCTCAACTACCCCAGTATGGTCCGGTTAATCCTGGTTTTCCAGGAGGATATAATATCCCAAATGCGACTCCTGTTCCTAGTTATCCTGGATATCCTCCTCCTGGGACTGGTCTTGTGACCCAGAGTTTTAGAGATCCTAACCGGCAGTTACCGTTTATCGCAACTTTGGATTTACCAGACTTGACGCGCCTAACGAACGATCCAATTCAATATCTTCAGTTCTGGCCGCCAATGCCAAATAAGTTGCCCAGTGATATACCCAAGTTCGAAGGTAAGTCTGGAGAGGATCCGTCCAATCATGTGATGACTTACCACCTCTGGTGTGCTTCAAATTCTATCTCGGATGATTCGATCCGCTTACGTCTTTTCCAGCGTACACTCATTGGTCTCGCGGCCAAGTGGTACATTGAGTTACCACGGGCCTCTTTTTACAATTTTAGCCAGTTAGCTACCTCGTTCTTAACTCACTTTCAGTTGCCGGTCAGATACGATAACGACACGGAGTTATTAACTTCACTAAAACAATCGACGTCCACGTATATTTCTGATCACATTCATGAGTGGAGACGTCGAAGAAGGCTAGTGAAAGTTTTTATCCCGGACCAAATCTTAGCTGAATGGTTTGTTAAATCATTATTACCGAAGATTACTGAAGATGTAGCTAAGGCCGGAGTAGTTACTGAGGAGCAAGTCATTGCTCAGGCGCAATACCTTGACTTAGTTTACACTCAGTCGGGTACGTTACACGAGAAGATTCCGGATCTTCCAAAATCGAATCAAATCGCTGCTGCTCCTTCGGGATTTCATGCCGCTGATGGTATGATTGGTATCGTGAATACAAAGAGCAAGAAGAAGTCTTCCAAGGCTTCAACTACTCCTATTATCACTTTGCCTGATTCCCCGACAGGAGAGTCTTCTCCTGAACTTACCGCCGATATTCACGCTGTAGAGTCATCTACGGCCAAATCAAAAAACGGTGGAAAGAAGAAAGGAAAGAAGAAGGCTAAAGCAGACAAGGCTCCGAAGGAGAAAACGGAAAAATCGGAAACCAATGACGAAAAGCGCAAACCTCGATATCCTTGTCTTATTTGTGAAGAGGATCATTTTACGAGAGATTGCCCTCATCAGGCCGAGGTTGTGAAAATAGTCAAAGGTTCTCCCACTCCTGCTGTGTTAAAAAATCCATTTCCGGAGCAGGAGAATAAGATGATAGGTTCTTCCTCGAATGCCAGTGAAGAACCCATTTTGATGATGTCTCATGTGAGGATTGCGACTCGATCGCAAGATTATGGTAGTAAGAATCCTGTTGATGGTAAGGAAGCAGAATCTTCTCACTCTAACCCATCAACCTCAGCTCCTGGTTCCGATCCACTACAGATCGAAAAACCTAACCCGGACTTAGTAATTAAACCGCCCGCCAAGGGTGTACTTCGAAGGTCTGCTTTCAATCCACATGCAAGAGCAGCCCAGAATTACAACATTGTTGAGGACTTAGCTGTTTCACCCTCAGCAATGTCGGCGTTAGAAGTGCTGCAATCATGCCCAGCACAACGAAAATTACTTTTGTCGGCTATCGGAGCTGTTGATGTTCAGGACCCGAACCTGATAATCTTCGATCTAGAAAATAGTACACCGCGTCTCCCCCATCAAATGGCTTTCCAAATTCCAGTGATAGTAAAAAACAGGCCTATTCATCGGACTGTGATTGATGAGGGAGCTTCTACGTGTATTATGTCGATTCAATGTTGGAGATCTCTTGGTTCTCCTTCGTTGAACCAATCCCCCACCATCCTTAAGGCCTTTGATGGCCGTGGGTTCCGTCCGTTTGGTATTCTACAGGAATTGCCTATAGGGGTAGAAGGTAAAACCGTTAGTCTGGATGTGGAAGTGGTTGATGCCCCTCTAGACTACAACCTTCTTTTGGGTCGAAGTTGGTCATATGCTATGACAGCGTTCGTTTCATCGGTCTTCAGAGTAATTAAGTTTCCACATAACGGTAAGATCGTGACTATTGATCAGCTGACATACTTTTCATCCGACCCAGCCTCTTCAGAGAGTATCCAGCATGTCGGTAAGACGACAATCCCTTATAGGGACGTTGGCGTAGGTTTAGTTAAAGATTCCGGTTTACTGGGAACTTTTCCTCTCCCTCCAATCACCGTAGATCCTTCATTTGCATCAATTCATATGATTACATCAGAAAACATTATTTATGATGATCCTTGGATTGTCCCATCTGACTCTGAGATAGACTCATTCGGTGATGCTATGCCTTTGAGTCCATATGAGATTGCTTATGAAGCCGTCATGTCTTTTACCGACTCGCGTTCAACCCAAATCGACCAAATGAATGTGGTCAGTGAAGAATCACTTTTCACCTCAACCTTAGAACGGATAGCGTTTCCCGAAGTCGTGTCATCTGACAAGCAACTTCGCGAAATCCTAAGTGTAGACGATCTACCATGGGAAGATCTCCATCACAGATCTTCGTTTTTACCTAAGGATGATGCATTTGAAAATGATTTTTCATCTATCTTTACCGCTGAATATGTCAAAGACGCTCAGGATCCAACGAAACATTCTGATTCAGAGTTGAATTTGGGGAATATTTCTCGCACTATTCCCATTGATATTTCAGTGAAGCCCGGAATTGAGGAGAACATTCATATAGGTGCCGCGTGTACAGAAGATGAAATCCAAACTTACAAGGCCCTATTCCAAGAATTCCGCGATGTGTTTGCCTGGTCTTACGAGGAAATGCCGGGAATCGATCCTGCCATTGTTGTTCATGAAATAAAGACCTACCCAGATGCTAAACCCGTCCGGCAACGGTTGCGTCAGATTCACCCTCGAAAAGTGGCTGCGATTAAAGCAGAAGTTGCAAAGCTGTTGAAAGCAGGTTTCATTTATCCGATCCCGTTAACGGATTGGGTATCGAATATTGTTCCGGTCAACAAGAAACAAGGAACAATAAGAATCTGTATCGACTATAGGGATATAAATCGAGCTTGTCCAAAAGACAACTATCCTACGCCTTATATCGATCAAATTATTGATGATTGTGCCGGAAGTGAAATGTTTTCCTTTATGGATGGTTTTTCGGGCTATAATCAAATCAATATTCTACCTGCCGACCAACCAAAAACGACATTCATTTGTCCATGGGGGACATTTGCTTATTGCAAATTACCTTTTGGGCTTAAGAATGTCGGGGCCACTTTTCAACGGGCGATGTCTTACGCATTTCATGACATCAAGCACATTGTGCAACCGTATCTCGATGATTTGCCTGCTCATTCTTTACATCGAGCTGATCACCTTGTCCACTTACGAGCAATCTTTATGAGGTGTAGGCATTATCGAATTCGGTTGAATCCCCACAAGTGTGTTTTCTGTATAGAAACAGGTCGATTGCTAGGATTTGTTGTTTCAAAAGCCGGAATTCGCGTCGATCCCTCGAAGGTCGAAGCTATCATCAAATTGCCTCCTCCTTCGAGTTTGCGCCAACTCCAAAGTTTGCAAGGGAAAGCGAACTTTTTACGCCGATTCATCCCAAACTACGCCGAGGTCACTAAAGGTTTTACACGGTTGTTGAAACAGAATGCTCAATTCTTTTGGGACGAGATTGCCCAACAATCTTTTGATGCACTTAAACACGCGTTGACCCATGCACCGTTGTTGCATCCTCCCAACTACAACCAGGACTACTTCTTATACCTCGCAGCTTCGCATTCCACCATTGGAATGGTGTTAGTTCAAGAAGATGAATTCGGAGCGGAACATGTGATATATTATCTTAGTAGGACCTTAAATCCCACTGAGCTAAAATATTCGCATGTGGAGAAATTGGCCCTGGCAGCCGTTCAAGCTGTCCAGCGTTTTCGTCACTACATTCTTCTCCGTAAAACTACAGTTATTTCGGATTGCAACCCTATGATTTATATTTTGACAAAACAACTGCTAGGGGGCAAGTACTCTAAATGGATCGTTATCCTGCAAGAGTTCGACTTGGAGTTCGAGAAGTCCAAGTCTAAGAAATCCTTAGTTTTTGCGGAATTGATGTGTGATTTCCCGTGTGCTGACACAGAAACTGTGGCAGAGGAGTCCATTGCGGACGAATCTTTGTTTCTTATCAGTACTGTAGATCCGTGGTACGGGGATATAATCATCTATCTCCAAACCCAAACCTTTCGGCCTGAAGCTTCCAAGGCGGAACGTCGAAAAATTCGGTTTCAATCCCAGCAATACAAAATTATTGGAGATACACTTTATCGCCGGGGGGCAGACTTAGTTTTTCGACGTTGTTTAACTCACGAAGAGGCTGAGAGAGTTTTGAATGATTGTCACTCTGGAGCATGTGGCGGTCATATGTCTGGGTATGCCACAGCTCAGAAGGTGTTGCGCGCTGGCTATTTCTGGCCGTCAATGTTTAAAGATTGTATCATTGCAGTCCGGAAGTGCCACAACTGTCAAGTGTTTGATCGCAAGATGCGCGCACCACCTGCTCCTCTCCACCCTATAATTGCCGTTGGTCCATTCGCCAAATGGGGTATCGACTTTATTACTTGTAACCCTCACTCGGCCGGGGGGCATGCGTATATCATCCTCGCGGTTGATTATTTTACTAAATGGGCCGAGGCGATGCCTACATTCGACGCAAGCGGCAAAACAGCTGCAGTTTTCGTATTCAATCATATTATAACTAGGTTTGGTGTCCCACAAGCAATCATTACTGACCATGGGAGCCATTTTCGAAACATCATGATGACTGAGCTTACAAGCCAGCTTGGTTTGCGCCACGATAGCTCTACTCCTTATTATCCGCAAGCCAACGGTTTGGTTGAGTCTATCAACAAAGTTCTAGTTATCATGATCCGACGAACCATTGGTATTCATCGGTCGAATTGGCACAACATGTTATTTTCAGCGCTATGGGCATACCGAACCTCAGTGAAAACTTCAACAGGGTTCACTCCTTTCCAGCTAGTTTATGGCTTGGAAGCTGTGTTACCGATTGAATGCGAAATCCCATCACTTCAAATGGCTGTCGAATTACTTCCAGCTACTTCCGAAGAGGAGAAACGTTTATTATACTTAGCTAAATTAGATGAGACTCGACGTGACGCTGCATTGGCAATCGAGACTCACGCGAAGCAAATGAAAGCTCAGTATGATAGAAGTGTGACCCTTCGAAGTTTTTCGGAAGGAGACCTAGTGCTATTATATGATCAAGCTAACGATAAGCTAGGTGCTGGAAAATTCGTTCCTATGTGGCATGGACCCTACATTGTAAAGCGAAAGCTAGCAAAAGGGGCTTATGAGCTGGTAGATTTTGATGGGGACTCTTTGGGTAAACCCAGAAATGGACTTTACCTAAAGAGGTATTATGCTTAAATGGTGGGTATGGAGAATTTTTTAGTTAGGTTAGGTTTTCTTTCTAGCTAGCGTGTTTGTTAGTTTAGTTAGTGTGCTTAGCTTAGAGAGTGTGTTTTTCGTCGTTATTCTGGCTTATCTTGGTTTTACTCTTGATATTGCAGATGTCGACGCCTCTCCAAACATACATTGGATTTGCTGATGGTGCTTGTCGTAGTACACAGAATATCTCTTCCGCAGCTTGGGTTATCTATTCGCCCTCTGACGAGTTAGTTTCTATGCATGGGGTAAGCCTCGGTCAAACAACGAACAACATTGCAGAATACAGTGCAGTGGTTGAATTATTATCCGAATCTATTTCATTTGGAATTCGACGTTTGATAGTGAGGTTAGATTATGAACTTGTTGTATTACAACTTAATAGAGTTTATGCCATTAGAAATCCTGTGTTATTAAGATTGTTTTTGAGAGTGCGTCTCTTGGAACGTGAATTTGATTACATTGAATATCAGCATATTCCAAGGTCTTTAAATACATTAGCAGATGCAATTGCTTCTCGAATGTTGGACAGACATTTACAATAATCATGCAAGTAAATTTAAAAACATTTCATCACATATGTTAAACAAGATAAGCCGGTAATAGTGATATATATAGATAGGAGTGTGTCAAAAAATATACATCGTCTTCGATCATAGGTTGAAAAACACCTTATGATCGGCAAAAATGATAAAGTACAAAAAGTCAAAAATGTCACATGTGTCTACAAAGTGACTAGCCAATCACTGGCGGTGCTCCCTATACGACACCACTGCACGGGCTACCTTACACAAAAAATCTCCTAAACGGTCCAGGGACTGCGACTACATAGCGCTGAAGTCTGATAGGAATATCATCTATGGTAGTCTCAGGTATATCCACCGTCAGACGCTCTAGATCCTGCTCCAACTCAGCTAGTGACTCTGCAGCCGCGTCCTGTGGGGCCGGTACCGGTGCAACTGGATGTCTCCTCTCAAAAGGCCGGAGGTTGGCTGGGCGATGTGGTCCAACATCTGCATTTTGAAAATTTTTACTGTCAGTTTTGAGACGATATATATAAAAAACAAAAAAATACATAATTTGAAATCTTGTGAAAAATAAAGTACCTCTGTCGTCCCATTGTTCTCCCTGTGGAAGAACCATGTCCGGATCACCTCGAAAATCTACTCCGGCATACGGAAAGTCCTGGATCGAAAAAACCTGGTCCTCTAACCAGTGAAAATAACTATCAGAGAATCGAACAATCGCTGTGCCCTCGTCAGGATGCCGAGCCATCACCGTAACCCATTGTATCAGCTTTGGCTCCCGAGGACCCAAGATATCAACAGTGAGTTGCTGAGGGATCAGCATCAGAACTCTCTCTAAGGCAAAGCTCACAACTAGAGGCCCATATCCAAAGGTCTTCAGTTGTCTGTTCTTTGCCCTAGTCAGTTGGCTCTTCATATTAGCCGACACAGCATCACACCAGTTGAAAATGGTGCCTTGGTAACAGTCAATCGCCATCCGCATTTGGGACCCGGAGGCAATATGTAAAGCGGCTGCGCCGCAAATTCTGGTAACCGTGAAAGCTATAACTTTGAGTTCACGCAGAGAGATGTGTTTGATTTCCACGCCTTTCGCATGGTGTGCATTGGGTGTGCACCAATCCGCCCGGAGACTAGCAAGGGATTGGCCACCCGGCCTAGTCCCGGCTAGATTGAGTTGCTCGCCTCTATTTGGCAAGCCAGTGAGAAAGTATACGTCAGAGGGCTCTATCTCGAGCTGGTGCCCTCCTATGTAAAAGCATTGCTCATGAATGTTCCATCTCTCAACCAGCCATTCCAAGAATCTCACCTGAGCCCTCATGCCAGGTATGGCCCAGTATTTATATAGCCCGCATGCTTTTAGGGCATCAATGGAAGGTTGATGTTCAATTGCGGCTAAATCAACGTCCTCGTGCTCTCTTTCTCTCCAATCCAACATGGTGAGTGCCCTACACACCAAGAAATAGAGATTAGAATTGATTTGGGAAATTTTAAATGGTTGATTGTGGAGTTTGGGGTTTCAAATTCCGCCTTTCGCGGGGGACGCACCCCGCGTTTAGAACACAGAGCGTCGGGACGCAGCTGGCCTGAAGGTGGGCTGCGTCCCCCGACCTTTTTCCTGTACAGGAAAAAGTCGGGGGACGCAGGTCACCCGAAGGGCACCTGCGTCCCCCGCAGAGCGCACTTTGAAACCCAAAACCCCCCAAAAATCAAAACTAAAACCTAAAACACAATTTTAATCGGATGAAATTGAAGAGGAGGATGTTGTAAAATACCTGGAAGAGACGGCGTTCGATTCTGACGGTCGGATTTTCCGCAACGACCACGGGAAGTTTCTTGCCAAAAGCCCTTTTTTCAACCTCAACAGTAAAATGGTAAAAATGACATGGTAAAAAGTCTTTTTATAGGTTTTTTGGATGAATTTGTTCATTTTTCACCATGGAAGGATGTTTTTCGATGTATTTTTGCCTATCTTAAACAGGTATGAGTAATGTGTCATTTTTGTGCAGGACAAAGGGATTTAGAGGGAAAATTGTCATTTTTCACGAACCAAAATATCAGAGTCATCTTTTAAGCCCTTTTCTGACTCCTAAAAAATGAAAAGATTGCCGAGCGTTTCTTTTACACTCGTTAAAATGGAATTAAAAGACGGTCCCCTTATAGCTCTTTTCTGACCGTAAAATCAGGAAAAGATTGCCGGGTTTTTGTCGTTTCAAACTCGATATGGAAATAAAACGACGTGTCCTTGATCGCTTTTTACTTTTCAGGTCAGTGGCACTAATTATGAAAGTACTCCTTGGTCGCAAGATCAAGCGGTTCCCCCAGGTATTATTTTATACTTTTTCGGGCTTGAGGGACACAAATCTACAAAAAAGTTCAACTTGGAGTCTTCTTAAGTTTTTCAGACTCTCTAAAATTGAAAAAAGCCGAGTTTCTCCTATACTGGGCTCGTTAAACATTTCACAGTAAAGGACCTGTTCAATTACAAACGGGAACGAACCACTCCTTCCTAGGGTTCGAATCAAAACTAGGTTGGACTCATCCGAAGGATGAGCTTATAATCAAGCATATGTTATCCTCCTCAAGCTTGTTAAAAATAAAGAGGTACTTGCCAGAAATGGTGGGGGAAAAGAGAGAAGAATGAGCCTATTTGTTACCTTTTGTCTCAGAAGAAACTTTATTACCACTCTTGAACACGACACTTTTCATTCACCTGGGTTGGGAAATCCTTTACCTCACAGTTGATCAAACCACTTTGAAAGTCTTCAGCCGGGTTCCGGGGATTAACTTTGAGTCGTTTATCACCAAGCCATCTGTTGTGTCGTTATGTGTTCAAGAGGTCTGCAAGAAAAACTTTCATCTGCAAAATACTTGTCATCCATTTGACCATCCCTGAGTCAGTCCTTACAGCAACATTTCTTCAACTTGAACAATGATTTCGTGTTGCGGGCTTGCCTGCAACGAGTCGCTTTCTATCGACATCGGCACATTATCTAGAGAGATGACTTAGAAATCGTCAGTACCTTGAAATCTTCATGCATCAATGGCAGGTTTCTCGCCTTTGACGTCAGTTTACATCATTGACTTTCGATCGAAGGATTCCGTGAAATGTTCGACATCAACTCATTCATTCACATCTCATGGATTGTACTGGGTACTTTGAGAACCATTGACATTACTGGTGGTCTCTCTCATGCTTGTTAACAGTTTACATCATCGACTGGTAATCAAGTGGTTTCTACCATGTTCGACATCAACTCATTTATTCGCATGGCTAGAATCGTACCAATTCGGGAAGTAGAAATGAAGACCCTGGATCTAGTTTCCACCATCCAGGTTGCGAGGAGTTTTGTATTCATTATCTAAGTAGACTAATCATAAACAGATGGCTGCGCCCATACTGTGTCTACAAAAGTCTATGATTATGATGTACTGCAAGCTCATTCCTGTATCAGAGTAGTTAGTCTGTTAGTTAAAGTTTTGATCTGAGTATGGGAATGCCTACCTCAGTGATGATATAATCTTATACATGTATTTTGTGTTGAAAATTGCAGGTTCTGACCAGGCTCTCCACGAGATAATCCTTGAAATGATAAAGCGCTTCACCCTTCCTAGATAATACAAAACCCTAATCTATTACAGGCTTCGCACTTTAGGGGGCAATCTGTTACACTAAAAAATGTCACCATGACTATTTACAGTTAGTATGGCTCTATCAACAGTCATGCTATCCTCTTAGGCAAGTCTTATGCCTCTGTTCTCCATGTCAAACTCCAAAAAGAGAGAAAGTCTTTATAAATGTATTTATCTCTGGGGACGCAGGTTCTCTCAACCTTACCTGCAGGTACGCACCCAATGTTCACAAAAGCTGCGTCTTTGGATGCTCTGTATGTAAAGGGGCAGGTGCGTCCCCCTGTAAAGGTTAAAATGCACAAGTTTCATCTTTAAAAAGTTACTTGTGGTCATTTCTAGAGCATTCTAGAAGGTTGTTCGACATGTATTGAGCGCCTCCAGATGGTTCATGCACTCCTACCAAAGAGGAACTTATCCCATCAATAAGGGAGCTATCCCATCCAAAGAGGGGATTATCCCATTGATGGTGGACCTGATTAACTTCCTCTTGAGCACTATAAATACAGGCATTGGGCCAGAAGGAGGAGGGGTTGGAAGCTATACATTTCTAAGGGTAGATGCTGCAGGAATTAGGACTCCCATTTAGAAGCTTGTGAGGAGAGATTGCCATCTTTGCTTGTTCTATTTGGAAGTGGGTGAGCTTTGTCAAAGTAAAGGAGAACTCTTGATGGACCTTGGGAGGGACTTGCACAACACCAAGGCTCAGGTTGTATTTGTTCCTTTTGTTACCTATTAATGCAAATGAGTCCATTCTTCTCAATAACTTGTTATTTATGAGTTGTTTCATGTACTCCTTGGTCTATGTGTTAAATATGTTTTATTCTATGAGATTATCAAGTGCTATTTAATCGTTTGATTGTTAGTGTATGCAGGTTTCAAAGTGAAGGAGGAGCTCATCCGGATCAGCGGAGCTGGACTGCTACAACAGCGTTGGATTACAGGTAGGATCTAAACACTTGATTTCCCATATAGTAAATGCATGTTTAGAGAAGGATTTCTCTTGTTTGTCTTGTTTGTCACTAGAGAGTCTTAGGCTCCTAGAGAGGTTGGTTGTGTCCGCACAATCGACTCTTTCCGCCTGACATAACATTTATCTGTTCTCTTCACAAGTGTTATTATAAAATTATTCTTTACATATCTGGTTTAAATTGGATAATTGGGGTTATTACTCTTTCTTTCGCTCTTTAACTATGATCATAGCATAGATCAAAATTTTGGTAGGTTTTGTCTCTATCAATAGCTACAGATCTACAATGTTTAGAAACCATTTATGTTGTTGAGGTTGTTTATCATCCACAATCTTAAGTGGGTTCTTTTCTTACATCATTGAGAAGAAAACACTACAACACTGATCTTTTGGATCAGGCCTGAATTTTTGTTTTTCTTGATTGAGCTTTATATACGATTTTATCAGAGGACACAGTAGCACATACACACTAGTTTCTCCAAATAGAGTCATGTATACGCGAGTTTCCTCTGTTTTGGTTGTGTATAGACACTTCTGTGTCTTTACATAATCGCGTATACCTTATTTTGAATTAATTTTTCAAATCTTTGGCTCAGTTAAGTTTATTCCCTGGTAGTTTTTGCTATTTTGTGGTCATTCACTGTCTGTAAAGCTCTGCTTTCTTGCAAGTATTCAATCTTCAACCTTCCTCTTGTTGAAAAACCTAGTTAACCTAGGGTTTCCTTTTTTAGTAAGGTTTCAGTTTGTTTTTTTGGTTCAAGGCTTCTTGTGGAAGTTCTTGGCAGAACAAGAAACTAATTGCAGTTTTGTTTATAACCCAATTTTCAGATTGCTTTAGTTTTCTTTCCCTTTTTGGTTGACGTATTTTGTTTTTCATTGTTTTTGAGTGCCTCTTTGGCAATATTGAAAGTCTTTCTTGACGTTTTTTTGGTTTGCTGAAGTTCTTTGTACTACTGTTCAGATTAATTTAATCAAGTCTATAGTCCTTTATTGTTTCAAGTATCATTATATTGGTGATGTGCATAACTTATGGATTTTGGGACGCTTTATGCTTGTTTTTTGTCTTTGAAGTTTAGTAGTCTTTTGCGGTCTCAAATTTCTTTGGGTTCTTTTAAAAATAAAAAGACAAAAACGAAGTTCTTGCTTTTCTTTTTCTTTCAGTTTTGTTTTTGGTTTCTTTGTTTTTTTGAGCAATTGTGTTGGTTTTTCGATTGGTTTTGCTTGGTTTCAAGGGAAGCTTTTCATCGAATGCATGCCCTCTTTGTAGTCAAGTTGCCTTATTGAGCTTGTAAATAAACACATTTTCTTATTATATGAGCATTCATAGGATCTTGCATCATCATTATAGTTTTCATTAGGTTAGTTTGCACTGTAAGCATTTTTAGTCTTTTTGTTAGATTTTGAGTGTGTGGAGTGTATTTTTGAAAAAGAAAAAAGAAATATTTTGCTTATATAAGTTTTTCATAAAACCAAGTAGAAATCTCTTTTCATCGAAGAAAATAGTTGCATTTGCATATAGCTAAGTTTCTATTGATTTCTTTTGTGTCAAAAACACCATAAGTTTCACTCTCATTGTACCTATGACTTAAAGAACAACCCTCTAAAACCAAGTGCTTAAATAAAAAGAACTAGATTTTTTTTTTTTAATTTGTCATTAGTTACACCAAAAAGTCTAGCTCTTTAGGGCCTTGGAATAGGTGAGTGGAGAGTTAACTCTCCAAGGCCACTCAAACTATCAAACATAGATGTTGAATAATGAGTGAAATATAGTGTCATTAGAAAGACCGGGAAATCTCCATGACTGGGAGTCAAGCACGAGGGAGAGTGAAGGCAAGGAAGAGAGATACCCCCTCTCCTACTTGTTGGATCCCACCTTGAGACTGCTCCGCCTGGCTTTTGATATGAATTGGTGCCCATAGTTTCTATTCCTAGGGATCACATAGGTGGCTATGGAGGGGAATCCTGCGGCACCTGAGGCAGACATTGCATCACATTCATTAGTACTTCTGGAGGCTACCCTTGCGAAGCTTGGGTCCTTGCATGGGAAAAGGCTTTTGTTTGGAGGTCAGTGTAACTATTTTTGTTACCTTCGCTAGTAGGCTTGGGCTGTCATTATCTTAAACTATTTTCGGAAAGTCCTTGATTTCATTTTCTTGTATTTTGATGTCTGGTCCTCATCACCCATAGCGGAAATACTTGGAAGTAGCTTGATTGACTGTATATTTTAGGGACTTAGTTAGAGAGTTCACTGTGCTCCTAGTTGGCCTAGCTTTATAAATTTTTTGAGTCTTTAATTATTTCTCTTTAAAATAATTAAAAGTGGCTGATCGACAAGTTTATCGGTCTAGAAGGCTTCGTGGGCTTTCACCTACGAGTGATGAGCCTCCTTCTAGAAGGCGCAGGAGCAATTTTGCCAATGATTTCCAATCAATGGAAACAAACAAAATGGAGATTGATCCTCTAGTTCAAGCTATTGATTCACAAAATAGACCTGGTATAAGTAGAGAGTTGGAGAGGAAAACTCCAATCCTTTCTAGAGTCCTCTTCTAGTTGAAAGACATTATAGAGGTTAAAGAACTCCTTGAGTCTCCTTTGACTCCTAATTCTCCTCTTCCTCCCAATTATCTGGACATTTTATTATACGTCGGGAATCTGACCCACAAGCCTTCGATCCTCAGTCTATTTCGATCTTTTCCTTCGATGGCCACTGCTGGGAGCATGGTTTCAACTATGAGTGCTACTAGTGTACAAACAAATTTATCAGTACAAGGAGGAGGAACGATTTCCATACCTTCAATCACTCCTAGCACTACAATTTTTGGCTCTACCTCCATTCCATCTTCGAGTGAAGGCACCCAAGATTTTTCCTCCGACATTGGTTCTTTTCCCTTTGGAATGCCTACCAACGCAATTCCTTTGGTTCCGTTAAGTTTTCCATGAGCTGCTTCCATGTCTATCACTTCCATGACAAGTGGGTCAGCTTCTTTTTAGGGTTTCCCTTTTGGGAGTGGTCATATACCACATTCTAACCCAACATTAGGACAATACCTTTTCCCTTCATGAGTCAAAGTAATAATCCTTTCCAAGGATGGACTAACTCAACTGTTAGCGGACATGGAGTCGGGATTTAGTTCTTTTTCGGTCAACAGTGGATTATGACATATTCCTCCATGAGTTCATTCTAGAGTTTTTCTCCCTATGCTAATGCATGGAACCCTTATCAAGGGCTCTCTACTCCATTCAACACTTCTCTAGGGGGAAATTTCGTTGGATATGGAAATTTTTCGGAAGGATTTGGACAGACTTTGATTTCTTTTGGGCCACAAGGTTCTCCTTATGGTGCATCTTTTTCTATGAATTACTTCAGGCAACCCGGTGCCTTCACAAATCCAGGGTATTCTTTTCAAAACGTTGGAAATTCTGCCTAGACTGGGTGGAATCCTTAAGGTCCTCCGCACTTACCTTTCCTAGAAACTTTAAACTTGCCAGATCTATCCAAACTAACTAATGATCTGATCTGATATAACCCAACCTAGCCTCTGGTTCCAAACAAACTTCCGTTGGATATACCCAAATTCGAAGGGAAGACTGGTGAAGATTCGAATGACCTTATAACCACTTTCCACTTATGGTGTTCGTCGAACTCCCCGATAGATGATTCAATCGAGTTGACATTATTTCAACACACCCTAACTGGGAATGTGACTAAATGGTACATTGAACTCCCAGGGGAAGCCTTGCTTCGTTCGATGATTTGGCTACCATATTTTAAATCCATTTTCAGTTGCCCGTTCATTATGATGCTAGACCTGAGCTATTACCTAATTTCCACCAGGACCAGGCAACCCACATTTTGGATCATATCCAGGGATGGAGGAGAAGGAAGAGGCTCATTAAAGCTGATATTCCACAATAATTCCTTCTTGAATGGTTTCTCAAATCTTTGAAACTTGAAATTTCTAAGGATATATCACTCTCTGGTGTATTCACCGAAGAACAGGCTTATTTTAGAGCCCCACAGCTAGAACTTATATATTCTCAATCTGGGGTTCTTAAGAAATTTTTTCTTGATATTGCTAGATCCAAGGTTGATTTAGCCAAGCCGAAGCTAGGTCCCCATGCCGACGGGCTAGTCAGATTGATTGATAGTAACACGGCTAACCTGCTAAATCAATTGCATCAATTGTGTTTATAAATTGTGTCAGGCCAGGCAATAACTCCACAAAACAAAAATTGATTCGTATATCCATTCAATCAGGTAGGTCTGTTATATACATGAGGGAGATACTGTTCAGTTCATCTCCCGATGACTGTTCACAATTCTCATTTATTTATTTACAGATATTTACCCAATCACAAGGATTAGGTGTCAACATTCCCCCCCAAATCTGAAGGGATGTTGGTGAGTCCAAGCATCGTTATGAATCGTTCAAGCTTTTCTCTTCCAAGCGCTTTGGTGAAGATGTTTGCAATTTGCTCATTTGTGGAACAATGACGGAGATGGATTGTTTTGGCCTCAACATGATGTCGAATCAGATGATATTTTGTATTGATGTGCTTTGTTCGATCATGGATCTTTGGGTTCTTGTCCAACTTTATTGCAGAGGTGTTGTCAATCATGAGTGGAGTTGATTGTACTTGTTTTACCTGCAAATCTTCAAGAATTTTCCTGAGCCACACAATTTCTTTTGTTGCTTCAACTGCTGCCACGTATTCTGCTTCTGTTGTGGAATTTGCTGGAACTGATCGTTTGCGTGATCTCTAGGAGACAGCTCCTGATCCAAGACTCATAGCATATCATGAAGTAGATACCCCAATTCCTTTGTCTCCATCGAAGTCTGAATCAGAGTATCCGATCAAGCTGAAGTCATCCACCTGTGTGTACTTGATTCCAAAGTCTTGAGTTCCCTTCAAGTGCTTTAGAACTCTTTTTGCAGCAGACCAATGTCCCTCACAAGGCTTTTGCATAAACCTGGAGGGGATTCCAACAACAAATGAAATGTCTGGTCTGGTAGTAGTGAGGTAGTTGAGACTTCCTACAAGTTGTCTATATTTTGTTGCATCCTCAAATTCTTTTCCTTCAATAGATGTGAGCTTTAAGTTTTGTTCCATTGGAGTAGTAAGTGGATTGCACTCTGTCATGCCAAACCTGTTCAACAGATCTCCAATGTATTTCTTTTGAGAAAGAAATATGGACTTTGGATGTTGGGTTACTTCAATGCCAAGATAGTAATGAACATAGCCCAAATCAGTCATTTCAAAACTTTTCCCCAATTCCTTCTTAATGGATGCAATGTAGCTTTCATTGTTCCCTGTCATTAAAAGATCATCTACATATACCACAAGATATACAACTGTTTTTCCAACTTTCTTGACAAATAAAGCATCATCAAGATCAAAATGTTTGAAATTGAGTTTCAGAAGATGCTCAATTAGTTTTTCATACCAAGCTCGCGGTGCTTGTTTGAGGCCATACAAGGACTTCACAAGTTTGCATACTTTATTTTCATGTCCTTTCACAGCAAAACCTTCAGGCTGGGACATAAAAACATTCTCTTTTATATCTCCATTCAAGAATGTAGTTTTTACATCCATTTGATGGACTTTCGAACCGTTCTGAGCTGCTAGTGCAAAGAGTGTCCGGATGGTCGCCCATTTTGCTGTGGGGGCAAAAGTCTCCTCATAATCGACCCCTTCCTTCTGTGCAAAACCTTTTGCCACAAGCCTAGCTTTGTGCTTGTCAAGTGAGCCATCAACTTTGTACTTGTTCTTGTAGACCCACTTGCAGCCATTTGGTTTGGTTCCAAACGGAGGATCAACCAGCTTCCAAGTGCCATTCTTTATGAGGGCATCATACTCCTTTTGCATCGCTTCTTTCCATTCATCATGAGAAGCAACTTCTTTGAAGGAAGTTGGTTCAAGATTTGTAAACAAGTTCAATTCACAATCATAAGAAACATCCATATCAACAGGTGAATTAGAGTCATCTACACCACCTCCATTTTGTCGGTTTGAATTTCTGGTTCCTGTTTTTCCAATTTCATCAGGATGAACACTTTCAAGTGTCTTCGTCAGCCACTTTGGGGGACCTTTCTGAGATGGTTCAGGCTGCTCTGTTGATTGAGTTGGGATTGAATCAAGATTGATTCTCCCAATTCTATCAATTACATCACTTAAAGCATCATCCGTTGTTGGAGTTTCATGCGGGGGAGAGTGTTCTTTAGAAAAAGATTCCACATGTTGATCTAGTATAGGAATCCCCCCTTCAAGATGTGGAATCTGATTATCAAATTCTTGAAATGATTTTGTTTTTGCAAATCTATCCAAGCGATCAAGTTGCCGCTCAACAACATTGTCAGTTTTGGATGATTCAAGAAAAATTACATCTCTAGATACAACAAACTTCTTATTTACTTCATCATAGAGGCAGTATGATTTGGAGGTGTTTGAGTACCCCAGGAAGATACATTTACGACTTATAGCACCAAGTTTGTTTCTATGTACCTTTGGTATCAAAGCATAACAGGTGGAACCAAAGACCCTGAGATGTTTTACCGAAGGAACATGTCCATACCACAATTCATAAGGATTCTTGTTTCTTTTAGCATTAGATGGACATCTATTCTTTATATATGCAGCACATAGAACAACATCAGCCCAAAACATTATCTTTACATTTTAGAAGAAAAGCATGGATCGTACCATATTCAAGATTATTTTATTCATTCTTTCAGCTACACCATTCTGTTGGGGATTATAAGGTACAGTTGTTTGATGTTTGATCCCATGTTGGCGAAGATAGTTTTCAAATTCATTTGATGTGTATTATTTTCCATTATCAGTGCTAATAGACCCAATATGAGATTGTGCATAATTTTCAATCCATTTATGAAAATTCTTGAATGTTTGAAAAGCATCAGATTTGTTCTTCAATAAATAAACCCAACACATTTTGGTGTAGTCATCAATAAATGTCATGATATATTTATTTCCATTTGCAGAAGGAACAGGCTTTGGACCACATAAATCTGAATGAATGAGTTCAAGCTTCCTATGTGCTCTTGAATGTGAATCATGAAAAGACTGTTTGCTATGCTTTCCTAGAATGCAAGCATCACATTTCTTAAGTTTCCTAGGAATTGTAGGCAAACTAGCAACACCATTTTTCTTCAATAAACGGAGACTGTCATAGTTCAAATGTCCAAATCTAGCATGCGATAATAAACTTGATGGAAGTATACCTTCTTCATGATGACAATTGTATGAGAAATGTTGTGCATGAGCAGATGTTCCTTGCAGTTTGAGAAGCCTTTCTTCTTCTATTCCCCTCATGACAAGTGAGTGGTCAGATGCTTTTCTTACCTCAAGCTTGCCATCAAACATATGAATGGAGTGACCTTGCTGGCGGATGTGGACCAAGGACAGCAAGTTTCTCTTGAGCTGTGGGAGATATAGAACATGATCTAGAAGAAAGTCTGGAAGACCAGGCAGTTTAAGCCTGATTGTGCCAAGCCCTGATGGCTTGATTGTTGATTGATCTGCAAAGTATACTGCTCCATCAACATTGTCAGTAAAATCTTCAAAAAAATATTTTCTATGAGTCATGTGACAGGTTGCTCCTGAATCAAGCAACTAATCATTTTTCCAAGAAGCAAGTGAAGCATTAAACAAATCTTCATTTACTCCAATGTTACATTGTGCCTCAATATAGTGAGAGGATTTAGGTGATTTACCTTTGTCTGTATCATCAGTTTTACCTTTCTGTTGATTTCTTTTCTGCTCAATTTTGTCCCATGGTAGTTTGCATGTAGAAGCATCATGTGATCCATTTCTTTTGCAGTGAATGCAGTGCAGATTTGCCTTTTCTCCTTGAGAAGGTCTGCCCCCCCTACCTCTGAAATATCTTTCTCTTCCTCTTCATCCACCTCTTCCTCTTGTAGAATCTTGAGCAGGATGTTTTTCTTTATGAGCAAGGCACACAGTGTCTTCAGAAGATTTATGGGCTATCTTCTTTCCAAAAGCTTTCTCTCTTTCAACAAACTTTTTCACAAGAGAGTCAAAGGTTATATCTTTGAGATTTCCATTTGCTTGCAATGACTCAAGATAATTGGAGTAAGTAGGATAAAGTGCCTTGAGAAAAGCAATAAGAGGAATATCCAATTCAACATTAGTAGATTTGATATCATGCATTATAGACTTTACTTCAGATGCAAGAGCAAGAGGATCATTATTTTGCAGTTCAAGAGTGAAGAGTTTAATCATGAGTTGAACGACTTCAAGTGCAGAATTTGAGTCATAGAGTTCTTTCAGCTTTTGAAAAGCTTCAAAGGCAGTTGAATATGATGAAATATGGTGACTCACCTCTTCATTTACAAATGCTGTGATTAAGGCATAAGCCTTGCTGTTCTTGTTTTCCCAAATGACGAGCTCTTTGTCTGACGTAGGTTGTACTGGGTCATTATCTCGTTCTCCGACACACACTCCTTTCCACAACTAATTGATGATGAGGGTGTGTTTTATCATCCGGGACCATTAAGGATAGTTCTCCTTGCTAGTGAGAACTATTCCTACCATGGATATGATTGAATACATTCTGTGAAAAAAAAAAAACTTCTGCTGATAGAATAATACTTCTGATGGCAAAAAAATGTGCTCTTGTGGAGAAAAAAAAACTTCTGCTGCTAAAAAAATGATTCTGATATGAAAGTGTATTCAAAACCATTCAAAATCTGAGTAGGGATAGAATTCTGCTACGCCATTTATATATCATTGACCATTGAAAGGAATGCTGATAACCTGCTATCACTATCATAAAAAATCTTCACCACATATAACTTTTTAATCCATTATATGCCATGTCCATCATATAAAGGCAATATGGAAAAAAATAAAACGCATTTGAAGTGATATACGGTCATAGTTTAAAATTTTAACACCAAAAAAGGAACGCCCAACGAATATGGGGTTTATCCACAAGAAAAATACAGCAGCCAAATACTAACCATCAGCTCGAAATCTATTGAAATATGCTTCGTCAGCCACCAGGAAAATTTTATGCCATCGCAGGTGTGGCAGCGGCCCTAGGGTTTCATTTTATGCTCGACCCTTTCTATAGCAGAAATGACAGACAGTTTGATGGTCCAACTAGGAGTTGTTATTCATATCCTCATCACGACAGCTTCCAGTCTCAGTGAGACAGCTGCTACAGGCTATGGAAGCAGCTGGATGATGCCTATGATGCCAGAGAATAGCGTCTTTCAATGAAGGAGGAGGATCTTGCCAGGCAAGAATAGGCTGTTCGAACTCGGGAAGAACTTTTTACACACTGGACAACACAGGCACAAGCTGAAAGATTGGAAATTGCTTATATCAGGAAGCAAGCTATAATGGACATGGAGAGGCCGAAGAGTATTATTGACTGGAGGGGGGAAATTCACCACCAAGTACAGGTCGATCACTGTTTTATATAAAACAAGGTGCATCTGCTGGGATAAATCCGTCTCGACAAGTTCTTGGCATTTCCTAGAAAGTCGAATGTTGTATTCTTGGCATTTGAAAAATGCAAGGTTAATTGCGTCTGCAGTATACTTGGCTTTCACCTGAGAGACCCGGGTTCAAGAGCCGATAGTGGAAAGAGATCACAAAATCATTTTTTTTTTGTTTTGTCAAGGCAATGCTCCATAATCGGCTTGTCCAGGGCTATAGATACCTGATTCAAAAGCCATGACAGTCGCAACAACAATTTCAAGGGAATATGGCAGATAGAGTTTGAATGTAACTGATAGATAGCGTTCAGAGAATATGAAACGTTTATGGAGTCTGAGCGTATTCAAATAAACATGGCGCAGGAATCATAAATATAATATGTCAGGATAGCGCAGGTGTGACAGACAGAACGTAGGTATGGCAGACAGGATTATATGGAGAGCAGAGGAGCAGATCAGGAGTTACAAAGACATAAAGGCTAAACAGGGAGCTGGCTCTGATACCATGTCAGGCCAAGCAGTAACTCCACAAAACAAAAATTTATTCATATATCCATTCAATCAGGTAGGTCTGTTATATACACGAGGGAGAGACTGTTCAGTTCATCTCTCGATGACTGTTCACATTTCTCATTTATTTATTTATAGATATTTACCCAATCATAAGGATTAGGTGTCAACAAATTGCTTCTTCTATGCAGGCATCACCATCGGTGCCTATGCATTCTCAACCTTCATCTATAAATGTCATTAAAACTTCTAACCCCAAAGGAAACCAACAATCTGATGGGAAGAAGAAAGGACGAGGTAGGAAAAGAATCAGGATGGGAAGGGTAATGCAAACAAACTCGACAATGATGCTGGAGGGGGTAGAAAAGAGTCTAAGAAGAAAGTAAAGTTTCCATGAAAGTTATGCAATGGTGACCATTTGACTCATATTTTCCCTAAGATTCAAGATTCATAGCGCTTGTTGGTTCAGAAAGGGTCTTCTAGCTACCGGGATGTGCTAACTAACCCTTTTCCCCAAGGGAAGCAGTTGCTTGCTGGTGCAAATTCTAGTACTGGTACCCATGCTGGGGAAAACCAAGAGGGGGAAAATACATAAAATGTTTATATGATAAGTTCACATATTGATGTTGCTACACGTCACCTGATTATGGTGAATCAGAATCATCCAAGGCTAAGTCTACTCCTGATGTTTGAGAGCCACTCCATATTGAGAGGCTCGTAGTTGAGTCTATACCTCAGATGCCGAAAGGCTCTACAAAACACTAGACAATTAACCCCAATGCCAAGGCAGCTTAGAACTACTCTATTGTAAAATATATGGCTCAGAGTCCCTGTGCTATGTCGATGTTAGAGGTACTCCAGTCATGCCCAACATAAAGGAGTGCATTCCTCACTGCAATCAGAGCAGTTGATCCAAAAAACTCTCTTGTTCTTACATTTGACATGTCAAATATCCAGAAGAGACTCCCACATCATATGGATTTTCAAATCAAGTCTACATACTGAAATACCAATATCTTTTGAGCTGTAGTTGATGAGGGATCTTCCACATGTGTAATATCTATATCATGTTGGAAGGCTATTGGATCACCTCAGGCTGTTCCTTCACCTACTTTATTAACAATATTTGATGGTCATTCTCATAGACTACATGGGATTATTCCAGCCTTTCCCATCTGTGTTTGGGGTAAGGTTGTAAATATTGAAGTAGAAAGAGTTGATTCAAATTTGGATTACAATCTCCTTTTAGGTAGAAATTGGATTTACAAGATGGATGCTATTGTATCATTGTTATTCCACATCCTTTATTTTCCTCATGAAGGGAGAATTGTAACGGTTGATCAGATGGATTATTCTCTGGGTGATTTCAATGCATCTTCTAAATCTTTTGTTCCATCAGTGAACAATCCGAAGCAGCCTATAAAGAATCTAGGAGTTGGAATGTACTCTTCCTTAATAAGTACCTGTTACCGGGAATAGTGTCTATGCAGAACTGCTAATCCCACTAAGGCTGGTAGCTACCTTAGAAACAAACAAAGTAAAACTACTTTCGTTTTCCTTTATGAAAGATAGATGAGAGAAGAATAAAAGAGACCAACCTCTGTTTTGCGCTTGGTTCTTTGTTCGATTCCTCTCTCTTCTAATAGTCCTTTGCTACTTTCTTTCTTGTACACCTAGCTTCACAGAGTACCTGTAGAATTAAAGCAGCATAACACTATACGAGAACATAGATCTATTATCATAAACAATTTAGGATCAGATGTAAATTGACCATACAAATGCATAAAACATAAATCACACAAGAGTATGGAGGAAAACTTGAATAGCTTTATTGATAATCAAGAAAGAGCCAAGAGAGTTACAACCGATTGTTCTGACCTAGCATCATCCTCTCAACAAGAAGCCCTTCTTCACCTCATGAAAAGCTTAGATCACCCAACACTATGATGTTACCTCAAGAAACCAACAACAATTCATTACAAGATGCAAAATTCCAGCCTCTGGATCTCTGGGATGAGGGATCCATATATAGATGTCTGCAAGGGAGATGAGTCAGCTTGTGATTTTATTATTTTCTTCCCTCTGATAGTTCTTGATTCCACTTGGAGATTGATGATCTCTCACTCATCGCTGGTTGAATTCAGAGAGGCAAGTGTCACAAGAGAAGTTTCTGGAAGATTCCATGCTTCTCCACCTCGCGGATTGCCCCTGCCATTTGTCCCTTCTCACCCATTGCACCCCATAGAAGGGATTTTTGAAATGCAATGCACCTACTGTGTGTATTTAGGTGGGATGCAATGCACTTTGCCTATGGAGCAGGTGAAATGGTCCAGTTTTGACCAGTTCTGAGTAGTTTTTCATGGAGAACTTCTGGGAGAAGTTGTAATCAGTTGACCTTGTTCTTTTAGGGGTTGGAACAACACCTTTAGGGACTTAGGAGCCCTTAGTTTATGGACATTTATGCCTGGGGTTATAATTCCCAAAAATTTCTATAACAGTTTCCCCCTAAAGCATGAGGTCGTTAATCTTTTTGATATCGGGTGAAATGCTTTATCATGAGGATCCGAAGTTATTTCAAGCTAGAAGGATACCTGTAATAAGATACAATACAATACATTATCTTCATAATATTTTCATGATCTAGCTGAGGCGGGCATTCCCATGCTCAGCTTTATAAATTCATTTTCATGTACATAGGACAGACAATCGTCTGAGTGTAGACTGATGATTCTGGTAGAGCCATCATTCCTTAGATTGGATGATTATCTGTGCAGCAATGATGTACATTTGATGTCTTTATTTTCTTGAATATATATCACAACCCAGATGGATGAAACTAGATCTAGGGTCTTCAATCTCGTTCAATCTTCACTCAAAGTACAAGTCGATCCATGTGAGAGTTGTTTTGGAGTCGAACATGGAAAGACATCGCCTGATTACCAGCCAATGATGTAAGCTGTTAACAGGCGTGAGAGGAATCACCGATAATGATAATGATCCTCAAGGTACTGTAGTACAATTCACGTGGTGTGAATGAGGGACTTGGCGTCGAACACTGCGCAAAATCTTTCGGTCGAAGGCCATTGATGTAAACCTGTTGCCGGAAGTGAGAAACTTGCCATTGAGGCATGCAAGCTTCAAAGTACTGAAAGGGGTATTCCTAGATCGACTTCTTGGATAATGAGTTGATGTCACAAGAAGCGATCCATCATAGGAGGGCCTTAATGAATCCCACATTGATGACACGGAATGGAGCAAATGATTTTAATGGAGGTGAAAACGATCTGGTGATATAAGGTTCAGGGTGGTGGTGATGAAAGAATGGAGCGTAAATGTATTGCAGCGGGTGAGACACAAGTGAATTCTCTAAGTGACTTCTCTTGAACATATTGGCGACATTGACATGATGGATTGGTAGCATTAACCCCAAATGTGGATGGTGTGATGGGACCATGGTGATGTGACCAGTGAATGGAACAACCCAACCCGACTTGGATGCGGAGTGAAAGTGTCATGTTCAAGAGCGACTTGCTACCAACAAAGTTTCTTCAAGTTTTCTTCCCAATTTTTCTCCTGTCATTACTGACCAGTACCTCTTTATTTTTTTCAAGCTTGAGGAGGATAACATATGCTTGTTCTATAATTTTCCCTTCGGGCAAACCCATCGCTATGTTTTAACGAGCCTAGCGATAGTGAAACTCGTTCTTGCCTATTATGGACAAGTTTGTCCCTATTAGGTTTTAACGAGTTTAACGACAAAGATAACTTGGTCCTTTTCAATTTTAGAGAGTCTGAAAAGGGACGTAAAGAAAACTCCAAAAATCCTTTTTCGTCATCTAATCCCTTAAGTCCGAAAAGTTATACAACAATACAGAAGGGATGAATTTTCGGTACTTTTAACGAGCCAAACAAAACAAGCGCTCGATCTTTTTGTGTAATAATCCCTCAGGTCCAAAAAGATTAAAATCTAGAGGAGGAATAGCACTTCCGGTCACTTTAACGAGCTGGAGAGGCCAATGGCTCGACAATCTTTTCATATTTTACGAGTCAGTTGAAAAGAGCTTAAAGGAGACTCGTCTTTGAGGAACGAGTGATAAATTCGAGTAGCAGCTGATTCCAGGTAAGGTTTTGGAATTTCCCAATCACGGCAGCATTACAAGGATGGCTAATAGGATCACTCTTCGCATTTGTTCCTCAAAAAGGGGTAAACAATCAAGTGGAGGTGAATGATCGGCCAATACAAAGTGGAGTTGATGATGAGAACACGACCAAGGCTTCAAAGGCTGAAGTACTACATTCACGATGGTTATTTACCGAAAATTGGTTCATTTTTTAATGAGCTTAAACGCTGGGGGAAACATTTGTTCATTGCTTATGTTTATTTTTTAACGAGCATGAAGTCCGCATTAAAACTACTCGATTAATCCAGTCGTACAATAAGAATGTCTCATATATAAAAACGACATTATTTCAAAGCTTTGCCCCATATCCTTTCTTTATGCAAGTTAGGAAACGACCAATCCTACGAGTTTAAAGGGTTAGAGGACCCACAAATTTAAAAAATAAATGGTCGCTCTTCACTTGCATGCCAAAAGGTTTGCATGCCCCCAGGTATAGAGACATAGAGTTTCAAGGTTACCCCGCAATTTTGTGGACAAAACGTTTGTTTTGCCAAAAAGGCCTACCTCTTTCAGGTTACCAAAGATTGTTCTATTTGTTCCACAAACAAAACACTTCTTTAGCGATGTCTACCAAAATAGACAAAGGCAAGTGGCGTAGATGCCTCCACTCACATAACTTTGACGCGGGAATCTTATTCCAGTCTAACCCCCTTTTCCTAGATGGACGGGAGCATCAGACTAGTCAAATATCCTTCGCGGAAACCTATGCTATACCTGAAGTTTTCCTGCTGAAGCAGACCAGGGTGCATGCCCCCTGGGTTTCAGTCATGTCCCTCGAATCACTCGCGCTCATCAGGTGGACGGACTGGGGATTGATGAGACATTCCTTGCGTGAAAAGACCATTAAGGGATGGTATATGACTATTCGCTATGCGTGAACTGGGGAATGAAAGCTGGTCTACGAGCTTGACCACTCTTCCTTCGTGCAGAAAACACATTACTCTAAAGAGTGAGGAGACAATGGCTCCCATGCAATAAATATACTCTCGCCCAAGGAGTAGATTATAATCCAGGGGTCCTTGGACTACCATTACGTTCATGTGAACGGTTTTCCCTCTCAATGTTATGGGCACATTGGGAAGGATCCCTAACAGTCGACTGGTTCCTTTGTCAAAGCCTGTTAAATTTCTCATCTTAGGCAAAAGCGATGGTGAACCAAGCGCTTTCCAAGCAGTCGAGGAAAGGATACTCACAGAAGCCCCTTCATCTATGATGGTACTGGCCATAACCATTCTATATATTTGAGTAATGATTCGAAATGGTACACTAGCTGGTAAATAGGGTCTGCCGAGTTGATTCCAGTTGAAGGAAACAACTAGGTTGCTTGGAGGTGGGACCGAATAGACGGCCGGGTATGACTCTGACGAACTTCCTTCCTACGGCAAAGGAATGGGTAAGTTTCCCCCATGTTCATCGGAGTCTATGCTTACAAAAAGAATTTGGACGGTGTCATCCTTGTTCTCTTCGATGAGTGTATCATCTGAAGATGGAACCTCTGAGGGCAAGACCGGGTCAACTGCCGCCTCGACCTTTTGACTTTCTTTTGGTATGGATTTAGATGGTTTTTCTTCAATGATAGATACTTCAGCCGACCACAAGGGCGTGTCAGCTAGATTTTCAACTAGTGACGGACTTGGCAAGAGTTTTTTATATCCAGGAGGAAGCTGTAATGGTGAAACCGGACGATCGTCCAAAACTCTTTTAGGCTCGTCTAAGAAGGGACAATGGTGGACGGCATGATCGCCTTCACACAGTTTACAAGGAAATTTACATTTTCCTTTTTGTCCAGGGGCTTCACTTTCACTAGTTGACGGTGTACTTTCAACATGATCATCAGAGGTTGACGACACCGGATTGTGCAAACCAGGAGACCAGTCCCTTAAGATCCGAGGGATGCAAGGACAATCTCGATGAAAGTGGTCTCCCTTGCAAATGACACATGGCGATTTAGGCCTAGTCAGTGCAGTGTGTGGATTTTCCCTAGACGATGCTTGGTTGCCCCTTTTCGCCTTTGGCTCCTCTTTCTTCTTCTCTTTCTTCTTCTTTTCCTTCTTCTTCTCAGGTACTTGATTTTTGGCTTTACCAGCTTCATCAAGCGAAGAGGAAGGAGGAGAGGAAGAATTGGATGAAGTAGAGGGTTGAGGGGTAATTCTGGAATCGTCTAGTTGCTGACTCGATTTTTCAGGAAACACGATGTTCTGAATGACAGAGGTTGAGAAGAGCCATACGGGCAAGCCGATTTTCAATCCTAGAAGCGACAATGTGGCCATATGGGGTGCACCAACATCTCCCCAAGAGGAGAAGGGACTAGGATTTCCTCCAAGGGGAACTCCTTGGTTGGTGGACTCCATTTTTCTCAACCTAAGACCAACGTAGGAAAGGTGATAATTATTCCGTTTAAAATAAATTTTAGACGCTTTGACACAACTTGTTTTTTCAATTTTTAAGAGTCGAGAAAAAACAAAAGATGACCATAGTCGCCTTTGATTTTTAATGAGCCCGAAGTGACAAGTGCTCAGATGGACCTTTTCCGTTAAGGAGTGTGAAAAGGAACGAAAGGGACTGCTCTAGAAATATAGACAGAGCGATTACCAAACCAATCACAAAACTGCAGAATACTTTTTATGGTACGGTAGTCAATCTTCACGAATGTTGTGTTCAGTGCATTGTGACCGATAGGGCGGCAGACACGGCTTCCTATGGATAAAGGATTAAGCCTATTGTGGTCTCCCAAAATATACTCGACGGTACGTGGGAGCACAAGTCTGTACTGGCACTTATCGTCTCAAAGTGGAGGAATCACCCAACCAACAGTGAAAACGACAGTTACCAGGCTTTACGACGCCGGAATACGTCTCGAGCCTAGACTTCTAGATGTTGTGCATTAGGTTCCAAAGCGTTGTTAGATTCATTAAATTTATTTTATAGTTGATCTTGCTTAAGAAATTTTCCTTTCAGGTTCACCGCGTGATGTATATGTACAATTCCTAAAATGCAATCTAAGATGATAAACAGTCGTTTTATCTTCTTTGTGCAATGAAAATCCTAGCTACTAAGGAAAGAGAGACAATATTCTTTCAACAAAGAGCAAAAAGCACACACTATATGCATTGTCCTAAATCAAACCAATCAAACAGTATAAATACAAATGCACATACATGTATTTGTTTTCAGCCTTCTTAATATGTGAATGATAAAAAGAAAGCTAATGCGCAAATCTGAATTATTTTTCAAAGTGACAATTACTAACAACTTTCTTTTCAAAACAAAATGAGAACAATGGTAACACTTTGCGATTCGGAATTGAAAACTTGCTTTCGACACTAGAAAAACTACTCATTCAGATCAAATACAAGAGTAACAGGGTAATCGACCATCAAGAACAATCAGGTTCTCTTCTATGGCTGAAAACGACACTTGCGACACTTTCAAATCAAGAAACGACAGTACAATCACGCTACTTCTTTGTAAAGGAGAACTGCAAATGACTCAAAAAATACATAAAAACATTTACAGTTATTTGCACAATGGAGGCAGAATAACATCAAGGAAAGGGGTTTCAAACAAAGGTGTACTGACTACAGGTAGCAAAACTCTTGAATAGATCTGAAAAGAGTGAACACAGAAACTAAAATTTAGGAACAATGCCTAGTTTGATCAGCGCACCTGTAACACGGTGAAACTAAAATGCAACGCACCTACTACACTCGGGAAGTGTGCTGAATTTGAGATTCACAGAACAGACAGTGCGCTGGACCAGGGACAAGACTTTGATTGGGTTCCGGGTCACAGTTTGCAGTTCAGTTCAGGGATTTTGGCCGAGCAAGTGGTAATTAGTAAATCAATCACGAGGGTAGATCTAAGGAGGTTACTAGAGCCACCACAAGGGAAATTAGAGAGCTTGTAAATCAATTGTTCAAATCATAAACAAAACCCGGAGATTGACTGAAGCATCATTGATCTACTTTGCACTTGCATAACAAATGCAGTTCGAAGGCTAGCTGGCTTGACTTCAGGCTCCGTCTGTAAGTTTATAAAGTAAACAAATGTAGATGAACAAACAATCTACTCGTTCCCCAGTGGAGTTGCCATTTTGTTACCAGGAATAGTGTCTATGAAGAACTGCTAATCCCACTAAGGCTGGTAGCTACCTTAGAAACAAACAAAGTAAAACTACTTTCGTTTTCCTTTATGAAAGATAGATGAGAGAAGAATAAAATAGACCAACCTCTGTCTTGCACTTGGTTCTTTGTTCGATTCCTCTCTCTTCTGATAGTCCTTTGCTACTTGCTTTCTTGTATACCCAGCTTCACAGAGTACCTGTAGAATCAAAGCAGCATAACACTATACGAGAACATAGATCTATTATCATAAACAATTTAGGACCAGATGTAAATTGACCATACAAATGCATAAAACATAAATCACACAAGAGTATGGAGGAAAACTTGAATAGCTTTATTGATAATCAAGAAAGAGCCAAGAGAGTTACAACCGATTGTTCTGACCCAACATCATCCTCTCAGCAAGAAGCCCTTCTTCACCTCATGAAAAGCTTAGATCACCCAACACTATGAAGTTACCTCAAGAAACTAATAGCAATTCCTTATAAGATGAAAAATTCCAACCTCTGGATCCCTGGGATGAGGGATCCATATATAGATGTCTGCAAGGGAGATGAGTTAGCTTATGATTTGATTAGTGTCTTCCCTCTGATAGTTCTTGATTCCACTTGGAGATTGATGATCTCTTACTCATCCCTCGTCAAATTCAGAGAGGCAAGTGTCACATGAGAAGTTTCTGGAAGATTCCATGCTTCTCCACCTCACAGATTGACCCTGCCATTTGTCCCTTCTCGCCCATCGCACCCCATATAAGGGATTTTTGAAATTCAACGCACCTACTGTGTGTATTTAGGTGGGATGCAACACACTTTGCCTATGGAGCAGGTGAAATGGTCCAGTTTTGACCAGTTCTGAGTAGTTTTTCATGGAGAACTTCTGGGAGAAGCTGTAATCAGTTGACCTTGTTCTTTTAGGGGTTGGAACAACACCTTTAGGGACTTAGGAGCCCTTAGTTTATGGACATTTATGCTTGGGGTTGTAGTGCCCAAAAATGTCTATAACAATACCTTTGATTTTCCTGCTCCTATTGCTAGAATTAATGTTATTTCATCCTCCAAGGCACCTTCTCGAAAAGAGTTATTTAGAACTCATTATTTTTTGGATCCTTGGCCCTTACCCTCTTCTACCACCACATTAGATGAGGGTTAGGTAGGTGGAATTACATTTCCTATGTCTGTAGCTTAAATTGCTTATCAATATATTGTTAACAATGCATACTTCGATCCTACTCCTTTTTCACTAGAGGAGCTAGATGGGGATGTGGCTCTGGCCTAGACTCTATATTTGACTTCTGCTATGGATTGCTTAGATACTATTTTTCCATCTGAAGAAGCTATTCTATAAGCAATGATGGGTGTTGAAAGGTGTGGAATAATTTGCATCATTGGTCATATTTCCTCCCTCATTTGCCATAAGTAGAATCAAGCCTGTCTAGTTCTTCATCTACTAGTAATGTTCACGCAGTTTTAAATCCTTTGGCTCCAGGACAGTTTTCAACTGAGGGTAACATGTCTGTTATTTCACAAACTATTCCAGTGAACATCTCGAGGAATCCAAACATTATTGAAAATGTCTTCATAGGAGCTGACTGTTCCCCTGAAGAAATTCAAACTTACACCAATCTCTTTAAAGAGTTTTGAGATGTGTTCACTTGGTCTTATGAGGAAATGCCTGAGATAGATCCATATATAGTCCAACATGAGATCAAGACATATGAAAATTCAAAACCTATTCACCAGAAGCTTCGACTGGTGAACCCTAGAAAAGCAGCAACTATCAAAGCTGAGGTTGAAAAGTTGCTTAAGGCGGGTTTCATATACCCCGTTCCTTTAACTGAGTGGGCCTCGAACTCAGTCCCTGTAGATAAGAAGCAAGGAACGTTTGGTGTATGCATTGACTTTAGGGACCTAAATAAGGCTTGTCCTAAGGATAATTACCCCATGCCTTTTATTGATAAGATTATTGATGAATGTGCGGGTAATGAAATTTTCTCGTTTATGGATGGATTTTTTGGTTATAATGAAATCACTATTCGTCCAGAAGATAAACATAAGACATCTTTTATTTTCCCCTAGGGTACATTTTCATATAAAACGATGTCTTTTGACCTTAAAAATTCTGGAGCTACCTTTCAGCCGACCATGTCATATGCTTTTCATGATATCAAGGATGTTATTGAAGCTTATTTGGATGATTTAGCTTCTCGTTCTTGAAAGATAATAGATCATCCTAAACATCTTCGATTGATTTTTGAACGATATCGTTCCTATAAAATCCAGTTGAATCCGAATAAGTGTGTTTTCACTATCACATCCAATCGGTTGTTGGGATTCATCATGTCGACTGAAGGGATTCGTGTAGATCCCTTCAAGGTTGAGGCAATACTTCAGTTGCCTCCCCTGTCCTTTATTCATCAACTTTAGAGTCTTCAAGGAAAAGCCAATTTCTTCAGAAGATTTATATTTAATTATGCCAAGATTACTAAAGGATTTATGAGATTTCTTAAGAAAGGGGTCCCATTTCTATGGGATGATTTCGTGCAACACTCATTTGATGCTTTGAAAAAATAATTAACCTCTGCTCCTTTGTTGAGTCCACCTTATTATAACAAATACTTCATTTTATAATTTGTTGTAGCAGAATCAACTATTGGTATGGTTTTGGTTCAGGAGGATGATGCTTTTTGTGAGCACGTAATCTATTATGTGAGTCGAGGCTTAGTGGGCCCTGAACTATGCTATTCTCCCATCAGGAAACTAGTTTTGACAACTGTCCAATGACTTAGACATTATATTCTACTTTGAAAAACTTTCATCTTAGCAACCATCAATACATTTCATACATTTCAATTTGTTCTAAGAAGGCGAGTGATTGGGGGCAAATACAATAGATGGATTTCCATTTTACAAGAATCCGATCTCGAATTCATGTCGGCTAAGTCTAAGAAATCCTTAGTATTTGCAGAATTGATCTCAGAGTTACCTTGTGAGGAAGAAAGTGTTTATGAGGAATCTTTTCTTGATGAACATCTTTTTCTTATTTCCTCGCAAGATCCTTGGTATGGAGATATTGTAATATATCTCCAGACTCGAAGTTTCTGCTCACTTTTTCGAAGGATGAACGTAGAAATTACGCCACCTCGCTAAAGGTTATATTATTATAGGTGACACTTTATATCATCATGGGGTTGATTCAATCCTTAGACGTTGTTTAACCTTAGAAGAAGCTAATTCTGTGCTTAATGATTGCCACAGTGGAGCTTGTGGTGGTCATCTGTCTAGACTTACAACAACCCAATTTTTTTTTTGTGCACGCTACTTTTGGCCTTCGATCTTCAAGGATTGTATTGAAGCGGTCAAGAGATGCCACCCTTGTCAAGTTTATACTCAGAAAATCCATGCGCATCCAGCTCCATTTTTCCTTGTGATCACCGTCGATCCTTTCATGAAGTGGGGTATTGATTTTACTACTTGCAATTTGCCTTCATCATGAAATTACAAGTATATCATCATATTTGTAGACTACTTTACTAAGTGGGTAGAGGCTATGCCTACTTTCAAGAATGATGGTGAAACAACAACTTTATTTCTTTTCAATAAATTAATATCCCGATTTGGTTTTCCTAAAGAGATTATCACTGACCATGGAAGTCATTCAAAAATCAGATGATGTCTGAATTGGTTCTTAAGTTGGGTTTCTGGAAGGAGAATTCATCTCCGTATTATCTTCAGGTCAATGGGCAGGTTGAAGCTGTGAATAAATCCTTAAACATCATCCTACAAAGGATGATTAATAAATCTCAATCCAATTGGCACATTATGTTATATCCGACACTTTGGGCATACTGAATGTCAGTCAATATTGCCAACAGTTTTACTCCTTTTCAACTAGTTTATGGGTTGGAATCAATTTTTCTTGTGGAATGTGAAATTCCTTCCCTTAAATTAGCTATTGAACTTCTTCTTGATACTTCTAGTCTCGAGTAACGCCTCCTTCATTTGGAACATCTAGATGAGCAACGTCGAGATGCGTCCATAATCAATGAAGCTCATAAAATGAGAGTAAAAACTCAATATGATAAGGCTATCCATCTTAGAGTTTACTCTAAAGGTGACCTTGTCTTGGTTTATGACCAATACAAAGATGCCTTGGGGCAGGAAAGTTTAAATCTATGTGGTATGGTCCCTTCATTGTCAAAAGGGTTTTGAAAAAGGGAGCTTATGAGTTGATGGATTTTGAGGGAAACGAGTTGGCAGAGCCTAGAAATGGGCTCGATCTTGAAAAGTATTTTTCTTAGGCTTCAACCTAGAATTGCTTGGTTGTAAATATTGTATCTTTGTGCATATATATTTATTTGTATTATAGTGATGTCAATATTTTTGATCCGCTTTGGCATGTATTGATGGATGATTTGATATATCTAGGTATCGCCGATGGTGCCAGTAGATACACCCATGACCTTTCTTCCGCGGCTTGGGTGATTTATTATCCATCTAGCCAGTTGTTGGTTTCAAGATGCGTATGTATTGGTCCCGCTTCAAATAATGTCCCTGAATATACTACTGTCATTAATTTACTATCTAAGGCAATATCTATTGATATTGATTCATTAGTAGTTTACATGGATTCACAACTGGTGGTATCTTAATTGAATAACATCTATTGTGTGAGAGATCCTTATTTATATCGCCAATTTGTGAGAGTGCGTTTATTACAGAGATCATTTGTTTATATCACATTTTTTCATATTCCACTTCATTTGCAGATTCTATCGCTAATCAAGCATTATATTGGCACATAAATCATTCATCACATTAAAAAATAAAAAATAATTGATGTATCATATATATATATATATATATATATATATATATATATATATATATATATATATATATCTATATATATATATATATATATATATATAGATGATAATCATGATAAACCATCTGCACATAGAAAGAGTTTTATGTCCAAAATAATATACAAAATGGGGACAAAAATGTCCTACAAAATTATGGCTCATTCCCATAGTCATGTCTAATAAAAAAAGATCTAGTCATCCATATATGGGTCCTTCTGAGGGTGAGCAAGATGCAAGAAAACAATGACATTTTCCACTCGTCATAATAGCCACACCTAATCGCGTGGTACGCCTACCACACATCTTTACATCTCCTCTGGAAGGTCTTCTATATCCACCATGGGTACTTGGTGAGTCATCCTCACCAAGTTTCTTTGGACAACATGGAGGGTCCTTTCAGTCTCTACTGCGGCCCCTTCTACGTCTCTTTTGTGATGCTTGTGTTGAGGGAGACCCTCAAGTCTTACTGGTCCAACATCTGTGTCATGATCAATAATTTTGTAAGTATTTGTCTCATCAAAAATATTTTTAGTTCATTTATACTTAAATCCAAAAAAAACCTCAAAAATCAAAAAATTACAAAGACATTTGTACCCATGGCTCCCCAAACTGCATCTGGTGGCAACACCAAATCTGGATCTCCTCTGAAGTCCATGCTGACATAGGGGTATTCCTTGAATGCTATGACTTTTTTTTCCCACCAAAGGAAGAACTCGTCATCAAATGTATTTCTAGGGACCTCACTTCCCCCTAGTCTTTTCATTAGATCAACCCACCTGTCCATTCGTGGATCCCTTGGGCTGCTGATGGTGGATAATACCTTGGGTCAAAGCCCTAGTACTCTCTCAAAGAATAAGGAACACAATATGGTTCCATATCCAAAGTTCTTTGTTTGACCTTTTTGGATAGAGGTAAGTTGTTTTTCATATTGGCTAAGAGGGGTGTGCACCAATAAAAAACTGTCGTGAGACACTCCACTGCAAGACTCATTGAAACACGAGAGGCCTGATGTAGAGAAGCTAAACCATTTACTCTAGAAATGGTAAAAAGAAGGATTCTCAGGGATAGACTCTCTACATGTTTGATTGGAATCTAGGTTCCAATCTTCTCGATGTTTCCTGGGCAATAGATGTGTACGTAGTCTTCCACACTAAGGCTACCTCTTGTTCTTCCTGTTGAGTTGACCCTCTCTCCTCTTTGGGAAAGACCTATGATGAAATAGATATCCTCTATTTCAATCCTCAGAGGCATATGGTCAATAACAAAATCATATTCTTCTGGATCCCAGTAATGGATTAACATCTCAAGAAACTTGGTATTTTCCTTCATATTCGGCATTTAGAAAAATTTCAACAATCCACATCCTCATAAGGCATCTAATGAATTTGAATCTTCAATTACTTCGTTATCACTCACACTATGCTCTACATTTCATGCCAAGTAATCAACATTCTGCAAAAAAAGATGTTTCGAATCATTAAAATAATGTTCCAAATTTTGAATTCGTGCACACGCGGGTTTCGTATTCACACAGTCGCGTATAGGGATTTCTATACGCGGTTCATATGTGTCCAACCCACGTGTACGCAAAGTGAAATTTTCAAACTAAATTCCCACAGTAAATTTTTGACAAAAACATTTAAAAAGCATTAAAACTTATTAAAAAATTAGTTAGAAGGTTACTTGGAGGATTGGAGGCTGAATGAATGGATGAATTTGATGGATTAAGCTTGCTTGGTTTTTTCTCCACAGCTCCTTCACCCAATTGCTCAAAACAAAAATGAAGAATTGTGAGTCAAAAAGTCCTTATATAAGTTGACATATGAAAATTACTTTTTCTAAAGTTTATTTTTCTTTTTTATGGGCTTTATGACCTTTTTGGCTTGGAGTGTTGGGATGGGTTGTTTTTATAGGATACTTTGGAGATTTTTGAGAGATTGCTTCGATTCCATGACTGCAGACCTGTCATGGAAGGTATCATTTTTTAACTGGAATATAGGTTAGGGGATATCATTTTCCGCTGCATTTTGCATATTAGCCTCCATACTACGATATTTTTGCCATAGGGTCGACCCCATCATGTCTTGCTTCTAAAACCATTTTCACTCGCCGACTTGTAAAGTCATGATATCATGGTAGAGCCAACCTTTACATGGGAATCTTAGTTAGATCCTCACTAACATATGTTTCCCATGATGCTATATTACGTAGGCTCGAGAGTCCTCTTTAGTCTCACCATGCTTGTGCATTGAAGACTCATACTCTTACTTCTTCCCTATTTTTCTAGCTTTATACCCTAGAGGCTCCTTTTTGTTGATTTGTACTACTACATTGCATGTTGACCATTTGTACCTTTTGGCCTTAAGCCGACTTCACTTGGACTCGTGTTTAAGCCACCTTTTGACCATGTCTTTTGTGAAATCAACCTTGCAATCACTTAGCCTCTGCAACTTGACACCCTCTTACCCATGGAAAGAACATTCCTTTGAGTGTCACTTACCAATTTCGTCATCTTGCATTGAGCATAGGAATGTTCCCTTCCTAGGAACTAGCAAATCTGTATTTGGACACTCGTTCTTTCCACTGTACCATATTAGGCGTTATTTTATTCTTTTTCAGGATTTATAAATATGAAAAAGATAGAAAAAAATACATATTCCAAAAAGAGCAGGAATGGGACATTACTTCCATGATTGATGGCAACTAGAGTCAGTTGTGTCGCCCTTGCACAAAGCACTCAAAATTAAGTCTTTCCTCCATTAGGATGGGCTTTATTTTAACTTAGGAGAGCCTTAACCTTGTTATTGAGTCAGTACTCCTTTGGTTGGTTATCTCTTCCAATCATATGGGGAGTTTTTTCATGCCTCTTTCATGAAAAAATTATACAAAATTATCATATGCTAATGTATTGTCACATTTGAGTCATGATTTTGTTCAAGGGAAGAAAACCTGAGTCGTCATTTCTATGGTGTCTCTTGACTCATTTTTAGTCGGCCATCCTTGATTGTTAGAGTCATGTTCATTATCACATCAGCTATCTGGTCCTTTGCTCATGTTGCTTTGAGAAGGTCTCCATTGACTTCTTGTTGGAGGGTCTTGCTCTTATTAACTAAGAAAATTGCTCTAAGAGTAGACCTAGAGCCACACCCTAGCTCTATTTTCATTATTGATAGGTCACCTTATGCTCAACATCGATCAGTATCATGGGTCTTTGATTGAGTGGTTTCCCTTGTGTTCGATGTCAACTTTCATTATCACACATTGGGATTCATGCAGTACCTTGGTTTCCATTTGAACCTATTGGTGGATTCGTCTTTTGTATTTTATATGTGGACATGCTTTATTATCTCTAAGCATGGGCATTCCCGCCTCAGACAACAAATTTCTTTCTGATCTCTTCCATTGGCTTGGCAGGCTGAATTCTGGTGAACTCCTCTCATGTTTTGGCATGATTACTTCTACATACTTAATACATTTCAGCCATCATGTACCCCTTCTGACCTCATATATTAGGGGGAATTTGTTATAGCACTATTTACCATCCTTTGTATATTTGATGCTTTGTGTTATGGCCTAGGGCAACCCTTCCCTTCCAGACTTGGTCCAAAATTTTAAAAACAATGTTTTAAATCCCATACGTTGTTTTTCCCTGTATAAATCATGTGTACACATAGGTCAATCTATGCCCAACTCACGTATATGTGTTAAAACATTAAAAAATATATAAACTCCTTACATTCGAGTAGAGTTTATGAGTTTTACCTATTACTCACCTACTGTAGCTTGTGGCCCAACTGTTTCCCAACTGAAAAACTAATTTGGTGAAGTATAAATAGATCTCAATGGGAGGCCTAAGGGGAGAGAAAACATTGGATATTGATATTATAGTTGATTACATCCCTGATCAAGTCTGAATAAATCCATATGCCTTTTGCACTCCCAAATCATAGGAAACCTATGTTTCCTTCTCGAGATGTCCTTCACCCCTTTATGACATCCTTGTGTATACCGATGAAGGAGGATTGCTGAAGCTTGGGAAGGACGGATCTAGAGGATGATTTTTCTTGGAGTCAGCGAACGAATCAGGTTGTAGTTCTTCCATACTTTTTAGTTTATGTCAATAAAGAGGTGTTTTTTTGTTTATGATATTTAAGGTCTTAATGCATTAATCTATGTTATGATTTGCTTACGAATCTTATGTTAATGATTATTTTCTTACATGCTTATATGACCTAACACCTATATCATGAACATGATTTCTATTACTGTTGTTGTATATGCTTTGCTTGAATGAGTTGTCAGTTCTAAAGCATTGGAAGAAGAAAAGGGTTTGGACCCTATGGGAACGACCTCAAACATAGGACCTCTAGGTAATACCTCTTCTTCCTACTTCAGTAGTTTAGGTATTAGGACTATCTGTTTGCATGCCTCTTTATACTGTAAGCCCTTCGCTCTGTTGGGGTTCTAGGGTGACTTTACCCATAACAACAGAAATGGTGTGGAGACCTAGAATTTTTCCGAAGATGGGTCCTCAGTGACTTTGGTTGTGGATTTCCTAGGGGGTACATAAGGTGGTAGTCGAGTAATCAGTACTTCTTTGTCTGCATCAATCTCTTCAACCCACATAATTAACTCTTCCTCATCCAAGTCAAAGGGTTCGATCGACTGCTTGCTCCTATCCATTCGACCCTTCTGTTTGAACTCTGTTGGATTCTTATGTGGCGATTTGCGCTCCAATGCTTGCTGTGGTTTCTTTTTCTTCTTTTCTCCTACTACAAAGGCAGTTGGTTTAGGCCTCGATGACCTAGGCGTTGTGGTAGGTATGGATTTTGTTGCAGTCATTCTCTCCAAAAATATTTCTTTCTGTCACTTAGATAAATTCACCTCCCACCCAAGTTTGTGTTGCGAAAACGTCTCTCGTGTCTCTTTCCAATACTATCCAGACATGTAGTAATTGTCTTGACACAGACTAAAGCGCAAAATATCAAGGCAATTTCTCTAGAATAAAAGTGTTCAAATGTGGAGCGAGATGCTATATTTATAGCCCATTTTGAATTTAAATTCACCCATTTGCTCCTGATCTCTGTCATTAATTCTCTTTTGATGGAAGATTTCCAAAGATATGCTCCTTAAATGCTCCCCCCCCACTCCCTTTAACGAAAAAATAGTCATCCAATCATCTACAATGCTTCCAATGATCACTTTTTGTATAGGCTATGTAGGACCCACCGTGTTAGAACATCTCCCCTCTGCGCCTTTCTCCTAATCTTCGTGCAACCCCTTTGCTTCGCCAAGCTCTCCTTTTGGTAGGGTAGTTTATAGTCTTGTACTTCCTTTCAACCGCATGAAGTACTAAGGCTGTCCTGCTTCCATATATTCATTGCACAGTGGTGGGATCACCCCTGTATAGATTCAACCAACTCCCATTGATTTTTCCTGGAAATAGATCCCCGTTCAACTTTGCGAGATGAAATGCACCTCCATCTGTAATCTCCTTGACGATATATGGTCCCAAACAATGCATTTGAAACTTTCCTGGAAACATCGTGCACTTGCTATCATAAAGTACCACTAAATCTCCAGTTATAAAGGTGCGATGCTTAATGTGGTGATCATGCCATGCCTTTTTGTGAGCCTTCTACACATGCTAATGAAAGCCTGCCAAGAAGAGATCTTCTTCTAACTCAAGTATTTGCGCGAGGTGTTCTTCCATTGTATCTCGATCTGCCATCTCTATGACTACAAAAATTCTCAAACTGGACATAATGTAATCCATTGGCATTAATGCCTCTTGTCCATAAGTAGCCTAAATAGTGTCTGTCTAGTCAATTTATTGCAAGTAGTTCTATATGCCCAAAGAACAACTGGTATGCACAGATCCCAATCATTCCTATTTGCATTGCAAATGTTCATCAAAGCACTTTCCATGATTTTATTAAAGGCTTCCACTGTACGGTTCATTTGAGGATGATACATCATGATTTTCTAATGTGACATATGGAATTCTTCAAGTAGAGCAGCAGTTGTTTCATTCAAGAAGTGCGAACCCCCGTCGCTCATCAAAATATTAGGGCAACCAAACCGAGACAAAATTTATTCAAATATGAACTTTACAACTGTAGCCATGCTGCAATACTTCATGGGTTGTGCCTCAGGCCACCTGTTCAAGTATTTGGTTGTCATAATGATGTATCATTCTCCTGTCTTCTTTCCTCGTGGTTGCATCGGTCCCACAAAGTCTATTTCCCATTTATCGAATTCCTATAACAAAAATTGCGGGTTCAGAGGAAATTAATCCCTTCGTGAAGACCTCCTAGTCCTCTCACAGACATCGTACCCCTACAATATTCCTTGGAATCCTTGTGCACAGTTGGCCACCACAACCCAACTCATAGGATCTTTTGTGCAGTCACTCTTCCAGCATAATGTCCTCCTAAAACTCCTCCATGTGCTTCAGCAAGGATACTTTGTCTTTCATAATCCGATACATACTTGCGTAGAAATTCATCTGATCCCATTTTATACAAGTTCCCTACAATGACACAAAAATCCATAGCCCTCACCACCAATTCTTTCTTCTGCTGTGTTGTATAGCCTTCAGGAGCTGTAACCGTAGACAAAAAATGGATTGTGTCTGCAAAATTTTCATCTGCAATGCACATAGAAAAGAGCTGTGCATCGGGAAATCCTTCATCAAGACTTGTATGCTTGTCGTCATTTTGATTCCGTGAAAGGTGATCTGGTCCATAATTTAATCTCCCTGGCTTCACAACTACTTAAAAGTCATGTTCCTCAAATAGTAGTAACCATATACAAATCGCCCCCTTCCCCCCCCAACACAAGCTTGTTGACCAGGTACTTCAAAGATGAATGGTCTATGTACATTTTGAAGTGAGAACCCAACAAATAATGTGTGAAATTCTTAAGCACATACACCATTTCCAATCCTTCATGCTCTATGGTAGAATAATTCTTTTGTTCCTTTGACAACTTCCTACTCATGAATGCAATCAGATGCTTGATATCACCTACACCTAGTTGGGTTAACACTGCTTCTAATGCTATGCAGGGTGAATCTACATGTACATGGAATTATTTCTTCCAATTGGGGAACACCAGAATTGGTGTTGTAACCATATTTTCCTTCAATACATATAATATTTTCTGGAAATCATCATCCCAACAAAATGTCGCATCATTCTTCAATAATTTTTCCATGGGCTCAGTGATCTGCGAATATGCCTTGATGGATTCCTACACTATCCTGTATGGCCTAATGTTGTGCGCAACTGTTTAACATTACTTGGTGGCTCCAGATTTATAATCACTGCAATTTTGGCAGGTTCCACCATCAACCCCTACTTGCAAACAACGTGGCCTAAGAGCCCATAAGGTATGAAAAATATGCACTTCTTCAGATTAAGGGATATCTGATACTTCCTACAAGTATCTAGAATTAGAAGAAGATTTGGAACATGCATATTCACTAACCTAAAAACCGTCCAATCATCAAAGTAAACCTCAAAAAACTTATGAATAAATTCTTTAAAGGTTGTGACTACCACCTTAGAAAAGATCGCATGGGAATTCTTAAGTCCAAAGGGCATAAACGTATACTGAGGGGGCTTCGACCGAGGTTTCAAGTTAGCTATGCTAACCAACAAAACCCTACACTACTGGCCCTTTCGGAAATAATTTGCATAGTTCAGGCTATAGTCTTAGCCGAGACAGTATTGGGGGATGCTAGAACCAGGTTTCTGCATCCAAAGGACTATGTGACATGTTTTTGTTAAAATTAAGGTTTTATCCCGACCTTTGGAAACCCTAACCCTTGAAACCTTGAAATTACAACAATTAATAGTTAGCAGATCTAAACCCTTTGTCGATTGCACTAAACATTCATAACATCATATAAATAAGTAGATCTACTTCCTCACGCATCTGTTAAGTATTTTCTAGATTAATTGCATTCAATGGATCAATAATACAGTAAATTCAGAGATAAAGATACATAGATAATGCTTCAAAACTAGCCTTTATTATGCTTATATCTTCAATTACATACTCTTCCAACCTTGCGCACACAGTTGCAGGGGCCCGTGCACTCAACTGCGGACTTACCAAGGTCTCTGCGCACTTAGCTGCAGGAGCCTTCCCCTTCACCTAAGTACAGAAACATACCCCAAATATTTCACTTCTTACTTAGATCATGGATTTCTATCTGTAACTCTTCTATGAAGCCCCAGCTCCCACTGTCTAGGTGGTCTAGGCCTCACTCGATGAGGCTCTGAAGTTTTCTGAAAGTGCCCTAATCTACCGGTTCAATGGTTTTTGGTTGCGGTTAACAACTCTACACAATTGGATCTCAGAGGTATGGAAGCTTGTCATTTCTGATGAAATTAATATCTACCCCTGTGCTAGGGGTTTCTTTATAGTAGATTTTGAAAATCCTGAAAGCAAACAATGTATTCTAGATTCTAACCCTTGGTTTTGGGAAATATTAGGCCTATTCATGAAGCCATGGAACCCATCATTCGATCCATCAACAACAGTCATAACCTCAGCACCAATTTGGGTGAGATTGCCAAGCCTACCATTGCTTCTCTGGAATCTCTCCTCACTAAAAGCCATTGGAAATGAAATTGGGAAATTTTACTGCAGGTGCCTAGAAACAGAGGAATATGCCAGAACCACCTATGCACACATCTGTGTGGGAATGGACTTCAACATCGGATTCCCAGCTGAAATAAACCTAACAAGTAAAGACTATGTGTGGAACCAGAAACTCAATTATGAAAGTTTCCTCTTCAGATGTCGATCTTGCTTTGAGACAGGCTATCTAGCCAAAAATTCCCAAAAGCCTCCCAGAAAAATTCTACTAGAAAAAACCACCACAAATCTACATGGTGGGAAGGAGCACAAAAAGAGCACTACACTATCATCAAAGAAGAATACTCTAGAGAAAACTCTGAATCACAAGAAATAGGGCAAGAGAGAAACAAATCTCAAGACAAGTAGGGAGAAAGCCCCACCCAACAACAAAAAAGTGAACTCGACGACCCCTCAAGCATCAATAGTTATGAGCATTCAAATACCGCACAAAATAAATCTTCATTTAACAGCAAAGCAGATCTCCTAAACCAAACTTCTTCTCTGACTATCTTCAAAAGGACGAACATAATAGATCGTGAAGCTAAGACACCAATGTTCCAAGAACCAGAAGAGATGAAGGAGATGCAATATAAAGGAAGTTGGAAGACCGTAGAGAGAAAAAAGAAAGCTACAACACCAATCTTGCCAAGAAAGACGAGGAGCCAGACAATTAAAAACTAAGAAAATTATAGGTCCGATAGACCAATTTGGTCTCAGTGGACATTAACCACTATCATCATCATCATCACCATGGTCCATGAACCATGGATAGGTCACAAAACAACTTGACTCTTAACAAACTAATGGGATTTGACCTTCCTAAAGCCCCTTTGACTCCTATCGATTTGCGCTACTCGTGCTCCGCTCCTAAAAATGCAGAGACTTTACAATATTAACAAAACTTTACAAAATTTGATCCCAGTGGACCCCGTCCCAACAAAAAGTGAGTGAGAAAAGCCATAGCCAAGGTATTAAAATATTGAAAGGCACCTCGAGGTAACTTGATGTACCATTTGGCAGAAACACCCATTAGAGTGCATTGCAAAAGACGCAGTCGAATGGAATCTTCGACCTAAGAGTTGGAAAAACACCATAAATGGTAAGTCATGACATGAGCTTGGGGGTTGTCTCTATAATTCCATTCAAATTTTGGACAATAACTAGAAATTTTGGTAGGAACTAGAGGCCAATACGGTGAATGGAGTATTGGGTTGTTTGTAAGCATTGACACATCCGTAACTCCAATGTAGCTAAAAATTGAAATTGAGTATTAAAAGGCATGATAGGCCTTTGATAAGGCCTAGAATGAGGATTCCAACCTTGTTGGTCCTAATTTCCCCCCCATAGTTGTGGATTTTGATATTGTCCCCATTGGGAGGAATTTTTACCATACAAAGGTTGAGTCTATCCCCACTGAGGTGGGTTTTGAGCAATATAGGATTGATATTGACTCGACACAGGTTGTTCAGAACCATAAGGAGTATAGGTAGCCTGTGAGGAGTATTGAGGATAGGATTGCTGATGCAATGGTTGACCTTGCTGATGCAACAGTTGACCTTGCTAAAGCAACATTTGACCTTGATGTTGCAACGATTGTTGATAAAACCCTTGTTTCAAGTAAGGTCCTTGTTGCTAATAGGTTCCTTGTGGATATTTATAGGTTCCTTGCTACTGATATGAGCCTTGTTGCAGCCCTTAAAGGATAAGTTCCAAAAGCAAACTGAAACTTACCAGATGACCCAAATGAGGGATTAGGACCAGAATGCATTTGGGATCCTGCCTATTGATTGTTAGGTGGGTTTTGAGTTTGCTGTGAACTATAAGGAGGGTATGACTGTTGGTAAGGTATTTGAGCCAAAAGAGGCTGCTGATAAGGAATTTGACTAGATCTAGATGGAGGTTCCACTAGGATAAGGAATACTACCAATAGTTTGACTTGCTCCTATAACGTGAGTTTGGGATTCGACACTCACATAAGTTCCACCAAAGACAAGAGGTACATATGGAGGAGGTAGTAAGAGATCTATCTCTTCTCTTCATTTTTATTATGATTTTATGTCTTTTCATGCATACAATAGTTAGTAAGGAGGCTTGGTAATAATTTGTGTCAAGGGTGATCAACGCGGGTTTTACCCATTGGTCCCGCGCTGCTCACCATGTGTTCAACTGTGTCAGCACGCTGGAAGTACGGGAAAATATAGGAACAAACACGCTGACATAGTTTCAATTTGTTTTTTGAAAAATCCTCCATGTTTAATGTTTTTTTCCAAATTTATTTCCATAGTTTCTCATGAAAACTTGTTTAATGGATGTTTCACAGGTTAACCAATGAAAAATGGTGATTGAATGGAAGGAAATATCTCCCCAGATTTCTCCCTAGATGTCTCCCTAAATTTCTCACAGATCTCTCCCCAGTTGAGTCACTATTTTGTTGTGAAGACAATCCCTTTTTTGGACATAAGCGATCTCCCTTGTCCTATGATAGGATCTAGCAACAAACCAGACAAACTAGTGTAGGCTTTCTAGTTTATGTTGAAAAATGCAAAGTGAGAGAGAGAAACCTACCTCACTCTGATGCTAAGCACTCAACCTTTGATGATTATCTTGATCCCTTAGCTTCCAAGCTCACTCCTCTCTATTCCTTGCGTCTGAATACTTGCAAGAGAGATTAAAAGACAATAAGAGATACAAGAGCATACATATTATAATTAAAACATAAACTACATGAGAGATCAAGGAGCATCACGCTAAATGAATAAATATTTATACACTTATGGAAAGTAAACACCAAATGTACATATTAATGAATAAAGAGGGAAGCATACAACCATTTCCTTGATGTTAGTGACCTCCTTTGCAGTGGATTTCCAAGTCTAAGACAAGACCATTCAAGCACTCCTCCTTAGTTAGATGGGCAACAGCATCATAGGAATGCAGGCAAGCAATGACCAACCATTTGGGGATAGAAGGGACTTGATTTATAGGAAGGGTGAGGGAGTTAGGGATCTACAAAGAGGGAGGAAGATCCACATATCAAGGGGAAGATCCCTAAAGTTAGGATCAATGAATCAAAATGAGAGAGCTTGACCATATCTCTATCCAACTAAATCAAACTCGCTGTTCCCGAAGGTTCTAGCAGGCGAAAATTATCCTCCATTTTAGGAAATACTACTAGAATAGGTTCAACATGGGTTTTCATATCATCTACCTCCACCTCAGAACTGGTATGATACACAATTCGTCCATAAATTTATGCAAGAGAATTCGAACCTTGCGAACCTGATCAGAGAATGGAGAAGGGTCCCGAACAAACACAAGCGAGAGGACAAGGGTATGTATCCATTAGCCCCCATTGTTGGCCCTTTCTCTCATATTGCTGCTATGTTGTGTCGCCTCTATGGTTATCCAAATACATAAAGATTCTCTGAAGAATGGGTGCCATTGATAGAAGCCTCTAATGATAGCTATATCATGGATTGGGCCACTATATTATCCAACAATTTGACCACCGAAATCTGCAATTATAGAAAAAAGCGCAATGTTCTTGGAAGAACGACTCCTCCTTTCTTTGTGAGCACCTATGTCATTGACACAATTTGTTTTTCTTATGATTTTCCATCTCTTGGATGGAAATGGACATACCAATTTCGTAGCCCTATATCTGTTTATCTTTATATTTTTTCAGAATTGAAATACCATGCTCACTTCTACAAAATCTTTCATGAGTTCATGCTCCCTATCCACCAAGAAGTCTTTGGCAGAAAAGCCCCTAGACTTACTGCAAAAGCCAATAAAGACCTAAAGCTTATAGGAAAGTGGTTTGGGGAAGAGTCATTTACCTACATTCAGGTTTTCGGTAGCCTTGCCCACCCTCATGTTTTGCCCCTTTTTGTCTGAGATAAGTTGCTGGCCAAGGAAGTTGCTTATCAAATAGTTGGTAAGGGCTTAACTAAAGTACTTAAAGATGCCAAGATATTCGCCTGGCCATGTTTTCCCATTTCTTGTGGTACTTAGAAAATTTCAAGCATTCCTCGATTGAAATTGAAAAATTAAAAGCCTTTAATTTTCCAACCATACTAAATAGACCATATGACCCACATGGTGTAGTGAAAGATGTTACAACATAGGCTAAGCTCAAACCGTTTTCAAACGAGACCGACAAGTTGTATTATTTGTTTGAAATATTTCCAGAATATTATATGGTAGAGAAATTAGCATCAAACCGTCTAAGTTATGATGAATTGGCTATATTCAATCAATATAGTCAGTGAAGAATAGCCCATTTTCCAGAATCCATGTTAAAGCAATTTCGATAGAATTCAAAAACTTTAGATGCATCAACTTCCTCCTCAAAAGATACAACTATTTCCCAAGTCTCTAAAACAACTACTATAGCTTTTGAGGAAAAAAGTGAAATAAAAGATGAGAACAAATTGGATGAAGTATGGGAGGAGTTCAACCGTGATTTGAAAATAAACGAAGCTCATGTTACAGGTGTCTCAACTGATATACAAGTAGATAAAGTTACAGTCAACAGAGAGACATAGTAGGTTCTAGAGATTACAGGGACAACCTCATTTACTATTAAGGCTTCGTAAGGGGATATGTTGCACAAAAATTGTCACCTTGACATTTTGTAATCTGTGTGAGTCCATTACCACTCATACTTTCCTCCTTTGCAAGTCTTAAGCCTCAGTTCTTCATATCATGCCTTGAAAATAAGAGAGAGCCCTCAAAAGTCTCTAAAACTCTGGTTCCGCACTTTCTCTTAGCATTACTTGTGGTCCCGCACCTAAAGGTAATATCTCTTGCACACTTGATCGATCTGTCTCTGTGTTATGGGTGCGGACTCCTATAAAAGTCAAAAAGGCGCAAGTGTATTCTTAAAAACTCACTTTGAGTCATTTCTAGAAGCTTCTGGAAGGAATCTTGAGGTGGAAAGTTCGCTCCTTTAAGATTCATGCATCCCATACCTTAAGGAGCTAACCCCTTGATGTGAGGAGCTTATCCCTTTGAAGGAGGACTCTATCCCTTCATACGTGGACCTGTAACCTCCTTCCTTTGCACTATAAAATGAAGCATTGGGTTGGTTACTTGGGGAGGTTGAATGCTGAATATTTTTGAGGTGAAATGCTACTAGAACTTAGTCTTCCTAATTGAGCTTTTGTGAGGAGAGATTACATACCTCTTTATCTCATTTGGAAGAGTGTGAGGCTTGTCAAAGTAAAGGAGATTCCTGTTTCGGACCCTGGGAAGAGCTTGTACAACATCAAGGCACCAAAGGTTGTAAGGTTCTTTTATTTCAAAGTTAATACAAATAAGTTTATTTTTCTCAATAAGCTGTGTTTTATGATTTATTTTATGGATTCCTTGATCACCATAATGAACCTGATTTATGATATTAGCTATGCAGGTGTTATTTGATGTGTGCTTGTTTGTGATTGTACGTTCTCAAAAGGAAACTCTTTCAGATGGTTGAAGGATGGCTGCTACAAACTAGCGTTGGACTTAAGGTAGGGTCTAAACACCTCTATAGTTTTTATTAATGAATCACAATATGTTTAGAGAAAGGTAGATTTGCTTGTCCTGCTTATTGCTAGATATCTTTTGATACTAGGGAAATCGGCCTTGTCCGCAAGATCGATTTATCCAGCCAACAAATTGGCGACCTCGCCGGGGAACTGAATTTAGTTTTTGGTTTTCCTTTTTCTTTGACTTGAGAAACTTGTTCTTGTTTCTGGTTTATGTTTGATGTGTGTGTGATTGGGTAGTTTTTAGGATCTGGATTATTTTTTGTTTTTCGAAATTTTCAGAGGACCGCACTTTCTTTTTACATACAGTGCGGGCATCTCCACACTTTTCCTTTAGTACACAGAGTAGTACCACATCTGGTTCTTCTGGAAGCCTGCAGACCCTGTGAAATTTTTTGAAAAACCTAAATTGTTTCTTCCTGTTAAGCTTAGGTTTCATTTAAGGCTTTTATTGTCTACCCAGATCTGCATGTGTTCTGTCAAAAATCTCTTGTGAGTAAGTTCCATTGGTATTTTTGTTTTAGATGATTTTCTAGAAGTTTTGCATGCCTGGATTGGTTTTCACTTGGTCTCTGTAGTGACTCAAAGATTAGAAGCCTAAGAAACCTTAGATTACCCTGGTGTCTTTTTGTCCTCTTAATGAGTCTGAATGGTTTGTGAAATCTATCCTTGGTGAGAAATAGATTTCCTTTTATCTTTGCAAATCTTTGAACGAACTTGGTTATAAGTTTTGAATTTCATTTTTATAAAAGAAAACACATTTGGATGTTTTTTGATTGATTTGTTATTCTGAACGAATTAATCCTTAGTTTACTAAATAACTAAGTAAAACGTCGTCAAAAAGAATTGAAGCTTTTATACATTAGGTTTTTAGAAGTTTTTAGATCTCAAGTAGTTTTGAGTGTTTTCTATAAATTGTAGAATCTCTTTTGAAAGAATTGTTTTTTGTAGTTTTTGAGTGTTGGAAAAGAAAGGGATTTATTGTGAGCATAATTAGTAGTCTCGTTTTGCGTTCTTATTTTAAAAGACAAAAATAATTTATTTTCATTTACATGTTGAAAGAAAGATTTGTTTTTCAAAGAATTGCATTCTCAAACTCTTTCTTTTAGCTAGAAATTCATTGAAGGAAAAACAAATTGTTTATCATTTTAGGTGCATTTTTTTAGTGTTTTTGGAGTCGAGTCTTCACACCATCAAAGTTTCATTTCCATACCTATTGACTTAAGAAACAACCCATAAAAGTAACGCTTAATTAAAATTGATTTAGCAATCTTTTTTATTTCTAGGGCTCTTATCACCAATATAGCTTAGGCTAGTATCTTGGAGTAGGGAGTAATTAACTCTCCAAGATAGTTAAAACAAACAAGTAGCTATATCTTGCGGTAGGAAATAAATCCAATTGTAATTGATATAATCTGGGAATCTTCTCTTAAAGGAGTCAATCACAAGATCATGTCCGAACCTTTGAGACAATCAAGTTTGTCTCATTGGGAAAGATAGAAGATTTGCGCGTATTATAAACGGTAAACCTCGGATTAACCATTGTCGAGGAGCCTGGGGTCATTGTTGGTAAACCTCGGATTGATCATGTCGAGGAGCCTTTAAGGGGATTGAGATTTGTTACTCTGCCCTTGCACGTAGATCGGATCGTAGACTGTTCCCCTAGTTGTATTTGTTGCTGTTGGTAACCTTAGTGTCCATAAACTTAAGATTATTTCCTAAGGTGACGGTGAAGGACGGGTCTCACTGTACCTGGAACAAACATCGACTAGACTCACTTAGACTCTCTAGGGGTTTCTTTTCACTCGAGACGGTTTTGTGAAGAAACTTGTGCCAGTTTGTTTTATTAAGCAGGTTGTCGGGGTAACTGTTCCAACCGCCTTTTCTGTATTGTATTCTACGATGTTGGATTTCATCACCAACTAGTGTTTTTGGTATGGAAAGTTACTGTTTTTGTGTGGTTTGAACTCTTAGATTTTTTAGGCATGTGATTCAATTGTTTGGTTCTTTAGAGACTTTAGATGGTTTTATTGAGATTTTCTTTGTTTGCGTGTGAGTAATTAAATATTTAATCATGATTGAATTACCGAGACAATCCCGTAGACTTCAGGGGCAACCTCCCGAGTATACACCAATCCAGATTGAAGGGCTACGAGCTCTTGTATCACCTAGTGATAGTAGAGTTGGGTCACTGGAAGCCGGAGAGTCATCTTTAATTGTTCATCTTGATTATCAAGTTCAAGCAACAGAGTATATTTATGAACCAATTCATTTTTCGAAGTTACTGGTAGTATTTATCCTACCAGTGAATTAGCTGAAGAATCTAAAATTTTTGAACCTGAAACCGAACCTGCTGCTACTCCATCTTCAAGATTTGCTTCTCCAACTTCTAGTGGTCCTGGTTCACCTGGGGTAGGAAGTATCATTACCCAAAATATTCCTTCTGGACTCATTTCTATTGAAGAACTTGTTAGTCCAGACGAAGATATAACTCTCCTTGAAAATCAACCAACTTTAGAACTTAGGGAGTGTGAATCAATTTTCTATAGTCCTTTTAGGAGTGACGCTTGGTACGTATCATTGAAAAACTTTTTAGAAAACACGGGTCTTAGTTTTTCACCACCTCAAATTCCTTTTCATTCTACACCCAAAGGTTATTATCCTCCTTTGAATATGTCGAAACGGTCATCCATGTTTTCCCAAACACCGGAAACATTTTTATATGGCGGTCCTTCTGATCCTTCAGGGTATTAGTCACTCACTCGTACTTTTTCAGGAGAATCTCCTCAACCAATTGAACATGAGATATCAACTGGTAATAATGGAACTCAAGCGTTGAGTGTAGAAGAAATTCTTATGATGTCTGGTACTATTCCAAATCCGCAACCTCAAGGTAGTCAGTTATCGCCTGGGGGGCAACCCCAAGGTAGTCAGTTACTGACTGGAGGGCAACCTCAAGGGAGTTAGTTACTGCCTGGGGGGCAACCTCAAGGTAGTGAATTATCGCCCGAGGGGCAACCTCAAGGTAGTCAGTTACCACCTGGGGGGCAACCGTCAGGACAGTACATAGCGTCAGGACAGTACATACCTCAAGGTCAACCCCAGTATCAATATATACCTCAAGGTCAACCTCAGTTTCAGTTTGTGCCTCAAGGTTATTAACCTCAAGGTCAGTACCCAACTCAAGGTTTCCAACCACCTTCTAGTCAACCATTTGTACAAGGAGCTGGAAATGTACCTCTCAATTATCAGCCCTACGCTCAACCCGGTTATGGTCCTCAATATGCTCAACCTTTTATGGGTCCATACCCCGGAATGAACATGGTGTGGGATCCATCTCAAACTCAACAGACTTTGCAGCCGAATGTGCAGTTATCAAGTCAATCTGGACAACCTTTGGTTTCTGGTCCAACCCGGCAACCTGTCTAGCCTACTCTTCAAACCTCTGCCTCAAGCTACTGCTGCAACTACTGCAGCTTCTGTTCAACTGACCACACCTATTTCTGGAGTATCGGTAGCTTCGGTTTCTACTGTTCATGTGTCAGTGCAAACTCCTCAAGCCTCTTTACCACAGTCAAGACCTACAGTTCAGACTTCGGTTCAGATGCCTATAGCACAACCTGGTCCAAGTACGGTTGTCACAAGTCAACTGCAATTCAATTATCAACTGTACTAAGGACAGTATCAATTTAGTCCTACTATACAAAACCCAGTTTATTAGTATCAACCGTACCCTAGATATACTTATCAGCAACCTCAACAACCCCAGTTTGGTCCGGTTAATCGTGGTTTTCCGGGAGGATATAATATTCCTAATGCAAATCCAATTCCAGGTTATCCTGGATATCCTCCTCCTGGGGCTGGACTTGTTACCCAAGCTTTTCATGACCCTAACCGTCAGTTACCTTTTATTGCAACTTTGGATTTACCTGATTTGTCGTGCCTTACGAACGATCCAATTTACTATCTTTCGTATTGGCCGCCAATGCAAAAACGTTTCCCAGTGATATCCCGAAGTTTGAGGGTAAGTTAGGAGAAGATCCGTCAAATCATGTGATGACTTATCACCTCTGGTGTGCATCTAATTCCATTATCAATGATTCAATTCACTTACGTCTTTTCAATGCACTCTGATTGGTCTTGCTGCCAAATGGTACATTGAGTTACCACGAGGCTCTTTTTATAATTTTATCCAGTTAGCCACTTCTTTCTTAACTTATTTTCAGTTGCCTGTCAGATACGACAATGGCACAGAATTATTAACTTCATTAAAACAATCAGTGTCCACATATATTTCAGATCATATTCATGAATGGCAATGTAGACGACGTTTAGTGAAAGTTTTTATTCCAGATCAAGTTTTAGCATAATGGTTCGTAATCATTATTACCTAAACTCACTAAAGATGTAGCTAAGGTAGGAGTTGTTACTGAAGAGCAAGTAATTGCTCAGGCTCAGTACCTTGACCTCATTTTTACGCAGTCAGGTACTTTACATGAAAAAATCCCTGACCTTCCGAAACACAATCAAATAACTGCAGCTCCTTTAGGGTCTCATGCCGCTAATGGTATGATTGGTTTAGTTAGTACCGAAAGCAAGAAGAAATCTTCAAATAAATCTTCTCCTATTCTAACTTTACCAGATTCCCCGATAGGAGACTCTTCTGCTGAAATTCCTGCTGATATCCATGTCGTAGAATCATCTACGGCCAAATCAAAATCCGGTGGTAAAAAGAAGGGGAAGAAGAAAAATAAACAAAACTCAAAAGAGAAATCAAATAAAAATGAATCTACTGACGAGAAATGTAAACCTCGCTATCCTTGTCTCATTTTTGACAAGGAGCATTTTACAAGAGACTACCCACATCGACCTGAGGTTTCGAAAACCGTTAAAGGTTCTCAAATGCCTGCTGTCTTGAAGGATCCTTTTCCTAGCCAAGATAGTAAGATGATCGGTTCGTCTTCCAATGCCTCAGAAGAAACCATTATGATGATGTCTCATGTCAGGATTGCGACGTGATCGCAAGATTATGGTAGTAAAAATCCTCTTGGTGGTAAGGAAGCAAAATCTTCTAATTCAAACCCATCAACTTCAACTCCTTCTGGTTCTAATCCACTACAGATCAAGAAACCTAACCTTGAATTAGTAATCAAACTGCTTGCTAAAGGTATACTTCGGAAGTCAGGTTTCAATCCACATGAGAGAGCTGCTCAGAATTATAACATTATTGAAGACTTAGCTATTTCCCCTTCAACAATGTTGGCTTTGGAGGTGCTGCAATCATGTCCAGTACAACGTAAATTACTATTGTCTGCTATAGGAGCTGTTGATATTCAGGATTCAAACCTAATAATCTTTGATTTACAGAATAGTACACCTTGCCTACCTCATCAAATGGATTTCCAGATTCCAATGTTAGTAAAAAACAGACCTTGATTTCGGACTGTGATTGATGAGGGAGATTCTACGTGTATTATGTCGATCCAGTGTTGGAGATCGCTTGGTTCTCCGACACTTAATCAGTCCCTGATGATTCTAAAGGATTTTGATGGCCGAGGGTTCCATCCTTTTGGCATTTTACAGGATTTACCTATAGGGGTTGAAGGAAAAACTGTAAATCTAGATGTGGAAGTGGTTTTTGCCCCTCTAGATTACAGCCTTCTCTTGGGTCGCAGTTGGTCTTACGCTATGACAGTATTTTAGCTTATCAAGTTTCCTCATAATGGAAATATCATTACGATAGACCAGTTGACTTATTTTTCATACGACCTAGCCTCTTCAAATAGTATTCAACATGTCAGTAAAACAACTATCCCTTACAAGGATGTTGGGGTAGGTTTGATTAAAGATTCTGGTTTACTAGGAAATTTTTCTTTCCCTCCTCCTAACGTATCACCTTCTATTGCAACTATTCATAAGGTTTCATTGAACACTATTGCTTTTGATGATCCTTTGATCGTACCTTCTGATTCTGAGGTGGATTCATTTGGTAATGTGATGCCTTTGAGTCCCTTTGAAATTGCATATCAGGCTGTACAATTGTTTTCTAACTCTTGTTCAACCGAAACTGATCCAATGAATGTGGTCCATGGGGAATCACTTTCAATATCAACCTCAGCTTCAACAACATTTTATGATCCTGTTCATACTGATGAGCAGATTCATGAACTTTTGTCTGTTGATGATTTACTGTGGGAAGATCCTCATCATTGATCTTAGTTTTGACCCGAGCTTGATCATTTTGAAAATTATTTTTCATCTATCTTACCGTTGACTATGTCAAAGAACCACAGAATCCATTGCAACATCCTGATTCTAAGTTAAATTTGGGAAATATCTCTCGAACGGTTCCTATTGACATTTCAGTTAAACCCGGAATTATTGAAAACATTCATATAGGTTCTTCCTATACGAATGATGAAATCCAAACTTATAAATCCCTATTTTAAGAATTCCGCGACGTGTTTGCCTGGTCATATGAAGAAATGCCAGGAATCGATCCATCAATTGTTGTCCATGAAATTAAAACTTACTTGGATGCTAAACCTGTCTGGAAATGTTTGCGTCAGATACACATGCAAAAAGCTGTTGCTATTAAAGCTGAAGTTGAGAAATTACTTCGTGCAGGTTTCATTTATCCAATTCCCTTAACGGATTGGGTATCAAATATTGTTCCTGTTAACAAAAAGCAAGGAACGATAAGAATATGTATCGATTATAGGGATATTAATTGAGCTTGTCCTAAAGACAATTATCCAACCCCCTATATCGATCAAATTATAGATGATCATGCCAGCAGTGAAATTTTCTCCTTTATGGATGGTTTTTCCGGTTACAATCAAATCAACATACTCCCTGCTGATCAACCAAAAACGACTTTCATTTGTCCATGGGTGACATTTTATTATTGAAAATTACCTTTTGGATTTAAGAACGCTGGAGCAACTTTTCAAAGGGCTATGTCTTACGCATTTCATGACATCAAGCACATTGTGCAGCCTTATCTCGATGATTTACCTGCCCATTCATTACATAGAGCTGATCATCTCACTCATTTACGAGCAATCTTTATGAGATGTAGGCATTATCGAATTAGGATGAATCCACAAAAATGTGTTTTCTGTATAGAAACGGGTCGTTTACTGGGATTTGTCATTTCAAAAACTGGCATTCATGTCGATCTCTCGAAGGTTGAAGCTATTGTCAAACTACCTCCTCCTTCGACTCTTCGCCAACTCCAAAGTTTGCAAGGGAAAGCAATTTTTTTACGTCGTTTCATTCCTAACTACGCCGAGATAATGAAAGGTTTTACCAAGTTGTTGAAACATAATATTCCATTCTTTTGGGATGAGATAGCTGACAAACCTTTTGATGCACTTAAACACACGTTGACCCATGCACCATTATTGCATCCTCCCAACTACAACCAAGATTACTTTTTGTACCTCGCCGCTTCTCATTCCACCATTGGGATGGTTTTAATTAAAGAAGATGAATTCAACAGTGAACATCTGATTTACTATCTTAGTCAATCTCTGAATCCGACTGAGCTTAAATATTCGCATGTGGAGAAATTGGCCTTGGCAGCTGTTGAAGCTGTCCAAAGATTTCGTCACTACATCTTATTATGCAAAACCACGGTAATTTCTGACTGTAACCCTATGATGTATATCTTGACCAAAAAATTGTTAGGGGCAAGTATTCCAAATGGATAGTTATCCTGTAGGAATTTGACTTGGAATTTGAAAAATCCAAGGCAAAGAAATCTTTGGTTTTTGTGAAACTGATGTGTGATTTCCCGCATACTGATACTGAAACTGTGGCGGAAGAACCCATTGCAGACGAATCCTTGCTTCTTATCAGTACTCTTGATCCATGGTATGGAGATATTATTGTTTATCTCCAAACCCAATCTTTTCGGCCTGAAATCTCACGATCTCAGCGACGAAAAATACGTTTCCAATCCCAACAATACACTATTATTGGAGATACACTCTATTGTCGTGGGGCGGATTCTGTTTTCCGACGTTGTCTAACTCATGAAGAAGCTAAAAAGGTTCTGAATGATTGTCACTCTGGAGCATGTGGTGGTCATATGTTGGGTATGCCATAGCCCAAAAGATATTGCGTGCTGGTTATTTCTGGCCATCCTTATTCAAAGATTGTATCTATGCAGTCCAGAAATGCCACAATTGTCAAATTTTTGATTGTAAGATGCGTGCTCCACCCACTCATCTCCACCCTATAATTGCTATTGGTCCTTTCACAAAGTGGGGTATCGACTTTATTACATGTAACCCTCACTCGGCCAGGGGGCATGCATATATCATCCTTGCGGTAGATTATTTTACTAAGTGGGTCGAGGTGATGCCTACATTTTCGACAGACAACAAAACTGCTGCAATTTTCGTTTTCAATCATATAATTGCTAGATTCGGTGTTCCTCAAGTTATTATTACTGATCATGGAAGTCATTTTCGAAACATCATGATGACTGGGCTGACAGATCAACTTGGCCTGCGTCACGATAGTTCTACTCCATATTACCCATTGAATGCAAAATTTCGTCATTGCAAATAGCCATAGAATTACTCCCCACCACTTCCGAAGAGGAGAAACATTTGTTGTACTTAGCTCAGCTAGATGAGAATCGACGTGATGCTGCATTAGCAATCAAAACTCATGCGAAATGAATAAAAGCTCAGTACGACTGAAATGTTACACCTCGTAATTTTTCGGAAGGAGACCTAGTCTTACTATACGATCAAGCAAACGATAAGCTAAGGGCTGGAAAATTTGTACCTATGTGGCATGGTCCTTATATTGTTAAGCGAAAGCTGGCAAAAGGGGCCTATGAATTGGTAGATTTTAACGGTGTCTCTTTGGGTGAACCCAAAAATGGGCTTGATATGAAGAGATATCATGCTTAAATTTTGGTGTGAATATTTTTGTTAGATTAGTTTCTTTCTAGCTGGTGTGTTTTAGATTAGAAATATGTGCCTAGTTTAGAGAGTGATTTTATCATTATTCCTATTTATCTTGATTTTACTCTTGATATTGCAGATGTCGACGTCTCTTCAAACATACATTGGTTTTGCTAATGGTGCTTGTCGTAATACATGGAACATTTCTTCCACAACTTGGGTTATCTATTCACCCTCTGATGAGTTAGTATCTATGCATGGGGTAAGCCTCGGTCAAACAACGAATAAAATTGTAGAGTATAGTGCAATGATTGAGTTATTATCTAAATCCATCTCATTTGGGATTCAGAGTTTGATTGTTAGGTTAGATTCTGAACTTGTTGTATTGCAACTTAACAGGGTTTATGCCATTAGAAATCCAGTGTTATTAAGATTATTCTTGAGAGTTTGTCTCTTGGAACGTGAATTTGAATACATTGAATATCAGCATATTCCAAGATATTTAAATACATTAGTAGATGCAGTTGCTTCTCGTATGTTAAATAGAAATTTGCAATAATCAAAATAGTAAATTTTAAAACATTCCATAACATGTTATATAAGATAGCCAGTAATAGTGATATATCATAGCATAGAAGTGTGTCAAATATACATCATCTTCGATCATAGGTTGAAAAACATCTTATGATCGGCAAAAATGATAATACAAAAAGACATAAAATGTCGTATGAGTCTACAAAAGTGATCATCCTATCCATGGTGATGATCACGATAAGAAATCACTGCTCGGGCCACCCTACAAAGGAAACTCCTAAAAGGTCTTGGGACCCAAATCACGTATCGCTGTAACCTAAGTGGGATATCATCTATGCCAATCTTTGGAATATCAGCTGTCAAACACTCTAGATGATTCTCCAATTCAATCAAGGTCTCTGTAGATTGGTCCTGTGGGGCTGGTACTGTTGCAGCTGGGTGTCTCCTCTCATAAAGCTGGAGAGCGGCTGGTCGTCGTGGACCCACATTTGCATTTAAAACTTTTTGTTATCAATTTTGGACAATTTAAAAAACCAAAAAAAATTAGAAAACTTAGAAAATGTTGAAAATGATTTTACTTGAATCATCCCACTGCTCTCCTAATGGAAGATTCATGTCTGGGTCACCACGATAATCCATCCCAACATATGGAAAATCTTGAATCACAAAAAGTTGGTTCCTCAACCAACGAAAATACTCATGCAGAAATTGAACAACCTCTGAACCCTCCTCAGGATGATGGGCCATCACTGCAACCCAACGCATTATCCTAGGCTCTTAAGGAAGTCCAACCTCAACAGAAAGCTGTTGTGGGACCAACATAGGGACCCCCTCTAGACCAAAGGTCACAACCAGGAAGCCATATCCAAAGTTTTTTAGTTGTCTGTTCTTTTCTCTAGTTAGTTGGCCTTTTACATTCACCAACATAGCCTCGCACCAGTTGAAGATGGTACCTCGATAACAGTCTACTGCCATTCGCATCTGGGATCTGGTAGCTACATGCAATGTTGCACTCCCGCATAGTCTAGTGACAGTGAATGCAATAACCTTAAGTTCAAGATGGGATATAGTTTTAATATCGATCTGTTTGTCCTCTGTTTGATCATTGCAAAACTCCAATCGGAGACTAGTGACAGACTGGCCACCTGGCCTAGTCCCGAAAAGAGATAATCGTTCATCTCTCTTGGGAAAACCAGTCAAAAAATATATGTCCTCTAGCTCAATTTCGAGCTGGTGGCCACCAATCATGAAACACTGGTCCTGTATGTTCCACCTGTCTACCAACCATTGCAAGAAGTCTACTTGGGCCCTGATGCCGGGTATGGCCTAGAATTTAAACAGCTCACATGCTCTCAATGCATCCAATGTGGGTTGATGATTTATTATGGCAAGGTCCACATCCTCATGCTCGCGTTCCCGCCAAATAATCATTTTGTATGTCCTACATTGCAAAAAAGACATATTATAACAATTTAGTTCAAAAATTTTTGGGCAGAAATGGAGAAATTTTAAATTTTAAAACCTATTTCGTGGGGTCTGCACCCACTAGTTACAAATAGTGCGTAGGTCCGCACTCGTTGTAAGCAATAGGTGTATACCCATGACTTTTTCTTTGTGGGAAAAAGTCAGGGTCCGCAGGGGCCGCATGTTGCACCTGCAGACCCCCGCAAGCATTTTTCTAAATCAAATTCTCTTTAAAAAAATCAATTTTAAAGCATAAAGATGAAATGTAAACCGTTGAAATGCAAGATAGGGATGATGTGGATTACCTGGAGCTGACGCTTTTCGATTCCAACAGACGGATTTTCCACAATCTTCATAGGAAGTTTCTTACCCAAAAGCTCTCACTTCTCACTCTGAAATCAAACGGTAAAAATGAATTTACAAAAGCCCTTTTTATAAGCTTTTTTGAATAAATGAATTTTTAATTTATTTATTTTTCACTTTAAAAAGGTAACTTTTTGATGCATTTTTATTTATTTTAAACAGGTATGAGTAATGTTTTGAGTTTTTGTGCAGAATATTGGATTTTTCGGGGATAATTAATCATTTTCAACAAAGAGTACTTTTATCACTTTTTCAAATTCTTCCAAAATTTACAAAAAAGAGAAACATTGGAGTCCTCTTTAAGCTCTTTTCTGACTCATAAAATATGAAAAGATTGTTGAGTTTTTCCCTTTTAAACTCGTTAAACAGAATTAAAAAGGCAGTCCACTTACAACTATTTTCTAACCGTATAAACATGAAAAGATCGTCGGACTTTTGTCATTTTAAGTTTGATATTGGTTATAAAATGACGTGTCTTCGATCCCTCTTTTACTTTTTCAGATCGGAGCCACTAATTATGAAAAGTACTCCTTGATCGTAATGGTCAAGCAGTTCTCTCAAGTATTATTTTATACTTTTTCGGGCTTGGGGGACACAAATTTACGAAAAAGAACACCCATGGAGTTTTTTTAAGTTTTTCTTCTGACTCCCTAAAATTGAAAAACACTGAGTTTTTCCTATACTGGACTCGTTAAAATTTAACAGTAAAGGACCTGTTCAATTTTAAACAGGCACGAACCACTCCTTCTTAGGGTTTGAATTTTAAACTAAGTTGGACTCATCCAAAGGATGAGCTTATAACCAAGCAAATGTTATCCTCCTCAAGCTTGTCAAAAATAAAGAGGTACTTTCTAGAAATGGTGGGGGAAAAGAGAGAAAAATGAACCTGTTTGTTACACTTTGTGTTTTAGAAAAGTAGTTAACCACTCTTGAACACGACACTTTTTGTTCACCTGGGTTGGGAAATTCTTTGCCTAACAATTAATTAAACCATATTGAAAGTCTTCAGTCAGTTTCTGGGTATTAGATTTGGGTCAATTGTCACCAAACCATTTGCAGTGCCGTTATGTGTTCAAGAGGTTAGTTCAAATAAACCATTCATCTGAAAAATATCTGTCATCCATTTTGACCATCCCTGAGTTAGTCCTTGCGAAATATATTTCTTCAAAACTTGATCTATGATTTCGTGTTGTGGGCTTGCCTACGACATATCGCTTTCTATCAACTTCAGCTCATTATCTAGAAAGATGATCTAGAAATCATCAGTACCTTGGAATCTGCATGCCCTAATGGCAGGTTTCTCGCCTTCGACGACAGGTTGCATCATTGACCTTCGATCAAAGGATTCTATGACATGTTCGACATCAGCTCATTTATTCACATTTCATGGATTGTACTGAGTACTTTGAGAGCCATTGACATTACTGGTGGTTTCTCTCAGACTTGTTAACGGTTCACATCATTGACTGGTAATCAAGTGGTTTCTACCATGTTCGACTTCGACATAATCATTCACATGGATAGAATCATACTAGTTTAGGAAGAAGAAATCAAGACCCTGGATCTAGTTTCTACCATCGAGGTTGTGAGGAATTTTGTTATTCATTATACAATGGACTATTCATAAACAGATGGTTGCACCCATACTGTGTCTACATATGTCTATACTCGTGATGTATTACAAAATCATTCCTATATCAGAGCAGTTTAGTTAGTTTTCTAATCAGTTTTGATCTGAGTATGGGAATGTCTACCTTAGCGATGATATGTTCACATATATATATTTTGCATTGAATGTTTTTACAGGTTCCGACTGGGGTGTCCACAGGATGATCCTTGAAATGATAAAGTACTTCACTCTTCTTAGATGACGAATTCTATCTTCATCTATTACAGACTTCGCACTTTAGGGGGCATCTGTTGCAAAAAAAAATTCACCTTGACATTCAGCAATCTGTGTGAGTCCATTACCACTCATACTTTCCTCCTTTGCAAGTCTTAAGCCTCAGTTCTTCATATCAAGCCTTGAAAATAAGAGAAAGCCCTCAAAAGTCTCTAAAACTCTGGTTCCACACTTTCTCTTAGCATTACCTGTGGTCCCGCACCTAAAGGTCATATCTCCTATGCACCTGACACTTTGTCTCTGTGTTATGGGTGCAGACCCTTGTAAAAGTCAAAAAGGCGCAAGTGTATTCTTAAAAACTCACTTTGAGTCATTTCTAGAAGCTTCTGGAAGGAATCTTGAGGTGGCAAGTTCGCTCCTTTAAGGTTCATGCATCCCATACCTTAAGGAGCTAACCCCTTGATGTGAGGAGCTTATCCCTTTGAAGGAGGACTCTATCCCTTCATACGTGGACCTGTAACCTCCTTCCTTTGCACTATAAAATGAAGCATTGGGCTGGTTACTTGGGGAGGTTGAAAGCTGAATATTTTTGAGGTGAAATGCTGCTGGAACTTAGTCTTCCTAATTGAGCTTTTGTGAGGAGAGATTACATACCTCTTTGATCTCATTTGGAAGAGTGTGAGGCCTGTCAAAGTAAAGGAGATTCCTATTTTGGACCTTGGGAAGAGATTGTACAACATTAAGGCACCAAAGGTTGTAAGGTTCTTCTATTTCAAAGTTAATACAAAAAAGTTTATTTTTCTCAATAAGCTGTGTTTTATGGTTTATTTTATGGATTCCTTGATCACCATAATGAACATGATTTATGATATTAGCTATGCAGGTGTTATTTGATGTGTGCTTGTTTGTGATTGTAGGTTCTTAAAAGGAAACTCTTTTAGACGGTTGAAGGATGGCTGCTACAAACTAGCGTTGGACTTAAGGTAGGGTCTAAACACCTCTATAGTTTTTATTAATGAATCGCAATATTTTTAGAGAAAGGTAGATTTTCTTGTCCTGCTTGTTGCTAGATATCTTTTGATACTAGGGAGATTGGCCTTGTCCGCAATATCGATTTATTCGACCAACAGGATACTATTCCTAAAACTCCCGAGAATAATATTATTACTGAGGTTGTTAATCAATCAATTGTTTCCGATGATATGGAGATAATAACTGCATTTGATGTTGCCGAGATAGTCCTCAAGATTGAATAAATCCCACCTTTGGATGTATTTTATAGTCCAAAGCATAAAGCAGTAATGAGCAGTTCAAGGAAGAAAAGAAAGCTAGAATAGTCGCAAGCGCTAGTTAGAAATGAGACTCCTTTTCAAGTTCTTTGGAAAGGAACTCAAACAGCCCTGAATGAGGAATAGAACATGTTATCTCAGTTCATAGGAGATTATGCTAGTGCTACCATTGACAAGGTTGCAGAAATACAATTTCTAATGAAGGAAAATGATCAAAGGACTGTCCAATTGGAACAAACTTTTCAGATAGAACAACAAGCGTTTGAGCAACAACGGCAAGAAAATCTTATCGAGCTGCAGAAAAGCTTTAATGATTAAAGATAGAATTTGAATCTGAAGTGAAGGACAAGGATGAAAAGATACTGCAATTGCAACAAAGGATATACCATCTGAGAGAAAATCCAGATATAAATGAAGTCTGCGAGGAAGCATCAGAACTGGACATATGCTTAACAAAGAAGCAGTCCATCTTTTGTCACAAATTAGCCTTAATTCATGACTTGTCAAAGAACAATGATTCATTAGTAAATCAACTATCCAATTTGAGAAAATTTTATGAAGATATCGATGAGAAAATCTCTGAGTATATAGATTGGAAAGTTAGTTTTCAGGGAATATCATCTGATCTTCCTCAGATTTAAGAATCACTAAAGGATATCATGTTTGGTGACTGGGATATCAAAATGAAATGGTAAAAAATGGCTATTATCAGGGCTAACAATCTTGCCTCAAATTTCACCGAATACATCACAAATACCTTATTGCAAGCCAATATCATTCAGGAACGCCCAAAGGACACCTTGCTAGATGTCAAAGCTTTGAAATAATCTTGGCAAGAAACATCAAAAAGAAGGTTCAAGACATTAAGAGTTTATCGCAAGTGAATCTTGAAAGTTATTGGCATTTTTTGGTGAAGCCTCATAGTCAATGGCTCGTGTTGAGGTGTCTCTCAAATGAAACAATACAGTTTCTTCCAGCACTTAATGATGCAGTGTTTATGGGACAAATGCACATGTATCTGGTACATCCCCCCTAGTTGAAGCCATGTACGGACATATACCATCTCATAGACCAAATGAATAATCAATCTAGAGCACAATCACAAGTTCTTGTTGGATCAGATCACAAATTTAGTTGTCCTTTATCTTAGCTTAGTTTGTTAAAGATTTTTTGAAGACTTTTATTTTAAGTTTACTATCTTTTTAATATTAATAGGTCATTTAAAACCCTTTCACGCATTTAGAAAGGGGTCCATAATTTTGAGAAGACAACTTTGAACTTGCACTATTGTTTGATCCAAAGTTATCTAGATAAGAAGTTGAGTTTGAAAGTTATCTTTTTCATAAGTAGAGCGCTAATGCATCATGTACTATTATCTTTATGTTGGGTGTGGAGCCTGATTATCTTCTATATTCAAAGGTTTCAATCGAATGTATACCCCAAGAATATTGTACACCCCTCCACATGGGGTGGTGGGGGGTGTAAATCCCCCCCAGTTGGGGGGTCTGGGGGCCAGCAGTCCCCTGGCGGGGTTTCGGGGGCAGTGCCCCCGAAGCTAAAAATAGATGTAAAATTGCCTTGTAAAAGTATAGTAATTTATAGTCAATCTAGGCCATTCATTAGGCGGATGATCTGATGGTAGAAGTTATGTTTAATTTAGGGTTTTTTGCCCTAGAAGGCAACCCCTCACTATATATGAGGGAATTGTATTGTGTCTATATATATCGGGATTCTGAGTGAGGAAGAGAGAGGAGATTGAGAGAGAAGAGGGTGTTACAACGGATCTGCTGTAGGTTGTATCTCTTCAGTTTGCTAGATAATATAAAAGGAAGGACTGGTTGTTTCTCCATGGACGTAGCCCAAACTGGGTGAACCACGTATATCTGTGTCTCTCTTGTTTTATGTGTTTTCTGTGTTTATATTTCTACAATATTTTATGTGTTCCATTGCTCTGTAATATATAATTTTCTAACAACTGGTATTAGAGTCGAAGGTTTATTTGGTTGATAAACTCACAGGAGAGAAGGGTTCCTAGTTCGAGTGGGAGCAATAGCGGAAGATGGTAGGTTTAGGGTCGAAAAATTCAACGACCAAAACTACCAGCTGTGGAAGATGAAGATGGAAGATTATTTGTATCAGAGAGATCTGTACCTACCATTGAGTGGAAAGACAAAGAAGCCGACGAATAAGACAGGCACAAAATGGGATATTCTCGACAGAAAGGCACTTGGAACAATACGGCTGTGCCTAGCAGTGTCGGTAGCATTTAATATTTCAAAGGAAATGACAACACAGGGTTTAATGTCAGCATTGGCCAAACTATATGAAAAACCCTCAGCCTCAAATAAGGTATTTCTTATGAAGAATTTATTTAATATGAAGATTTCAGAAGGTGGATCTGTTGCAGATCATTTAAATTATTTTAATACAGTTACAAGTTAGTTAAGCTATGTAGGGGTAAATTTTGATGATGAAGTTAGGGCTTTGTTATTTCTGTGCTCATTGCTAGAAAGTTGGAATGGTTTAGTTATGGCCATTAGTAACTCTGTCTTTGGATCTAGTACTTTAAAGTTTGATGATGTTGTCGGTGCAATCCTTAGCGAGGAAATCCAACGGAAAAGCTCCAGTGAGACATCAGGTAATACTTTGATTGCAGAGACTAGGGGAAGAAAAATGGAAAGAGGAAAGAGCCCAGGATATCGCAATAAGTCAAGAAAAGGTAGATCCAAGTCCAGATCGGGGATAGTGTGCTGGAAATGTGGGAAGAAAGGACACCTAAAGACTTTTGGTTGTGAAGCTTTTTTCCACATTAACAAAGAAAATAGAATAAAGATTGAGGCAAAATCAAAGAAATGTACCTTTATTGGATATGGTGTTAATGATTTTGGTTATCGCTTATATGATTATGAAAATCACAAAATCATTAGGAGCAGAGATGTAATATTCAATGAAAAGGTCTTGTATAAGAATTAGTTACAGGAAAAGAAACAAGAAAAAGAAAACAGAGAATACACAGTGCTTGACGATATCACAGGAAAAGTGATGGTGCCTGAAAATCATAATGATCAACAGCCAGAAGAAAAAACACAACAGTAACAAGCACTTCAAACACCTGAAAGTGGTGTTAGAATATCTACCAGGATAAGTAGACCCCCTGAACGATACTCTCCTTCATTATATTATGTATTGTTGACTGATTTTGGTGAACCAAAATGTTATGAAGAAGTGGGAGCAAGCCATGAAAGAAGAGATGGACTCCTTAACACATAACCAGACTTGGGACTTAGTCAGGTTGCCTGAAGGTAAAACAACATTGCAGAATAAATGGGTTTACAGGCTGAAGGAAGAAGATGGAGGAAAATAAAGGTACAAATCTAGACTTGTAGCGAAGGGGTTTGCACAGAAGAAAGGTATTGATTTTGATGGAATATTTTCTCTTGTTGTTAAAATGACTTCAATCAGAACTATTTTAAGTCTAGTAGCAGTTGAAGATTTGCATATTGAGCAGTTAGATGTAAAGACACCCTTTCTCCATGGGGATTTGGAGGAAGAGATATATATGCAACAACCACAAGGATATGAGGTAAAAGGGAAGGAGAAACTGGTGTGCAGGTTGAAGAAGAGCTTGTATGGCTTAAAATAGGCTCCAAGGCAGTGGTATCTAAAATTTGATTGGTTTATGTCTGAACAAGGTTATACTAGATGTCACTCTGATCATTGTGTTTATCTCAAAAGGAAAAATGATGGCAGCTATATTATATTGTTATTGTATGTAGATGATATGCTTGTTGCAGGCTCTAACATGTAAGAAATAAATGTGCTCAAAAGGAAATCGACAAACTCATTTGCAATGAAGGATTTAGGTGCTGCAAAACAAATCCTTGGTGTGAGAATAACTAGAGAGACGAAGAATCACAAATTAACATTATCTCAAAGTGAGTACATAGAAAAGGTGTTGAAAATGTTTAATATGCAGAATGCAAAACTAGTTAGTATACCTTTGGCTAGCCATTTCAAATTAAGTAAGGAGGTGTGTCGCAAGACTCAGGAAGAAATGGTTCATATGTCTAAAGTTCCATATGCATCAACAGTTGGAAGCTTAATGTATGCAATGGTCTGCATAAGGCCTAATATTGCACATGCAGTGGGAGTTGTAATCAGGTACATGAATAATCTAGGAAAAGAACATTGGATGGCGGTGAAGTGGATTCTCAGGTATTTGAGAGGTACCACAAATCAAGCATTATGCTTTGGTGGTTCAAACATTGCTCTACAAGGATATGTTGATGCAGATATGGCAGGTGATAGAGATAACAGGAGGAGCACAACAGAGTATGTGTTTACTGTAGGTGGAACAAATATCAGTTGGGTTTCAAAAATTCAAAGTGTTGTTGCACTTTCAACAACAGAAGCAGAGTATGTTGCTGCTACAGAGGCTAGTAACGAAATGATTTGGTTACAAAGGTTTTTGGATGAATTGGGCAAGAATTAGGAATTGGGCAGGTTATATAGTGATAGCCAGAGTGCCATACATCTTGCAAAGAACTCTGCATTTCATTCCAAGACTAAACATATACAGCTCAAGTACCATTTCATACGGTCAGCATTGGAAGATGGATAGTTGAAGCTGGAAAAGATACACACTAGCCAGAATCCTGCAGATATGTTAACAAAAGTTGTAACAAGGGAGAAATTGAGAATCTGCTCAGTTTCAATTGGTCTTCAAGTATGATGAAGAAGATGAGAAATAGCCAGGTCCAAAGTGGAGTCATTGTCTAGCAAATGAAGCAGCGGTGGAGTTGCTATAATCAGTCTCCAAGTGGGAGATTGTTGGGTGTGAAGCCTGATTATATTTTGTATTCAAAGGTTTCAGCCAGATGTATACCCTAGGAAGACTGTACACCCCTCCACGAAGGGGGGGGGACTTGTCCCACCTTTGGGGGCAACGCCCCCGAAGCTAAAAATAGATGTAAAATTTCCATGTAAAAGTCTAGTAATTTCTAGTCAATCTGGGCCGTTCATTAGGCGGATGATCTGACGGTAGAAGTTATGTTTAATTTAGGGTTTTTTTCCCTAGAAGGAAACCCCTCACTATATATGAGGGAATTGTATTATGTCTATATATATCTAGATTCTGAGTGAGGAAGAGAGAGGAGATTGCGAGCAAAGAGGGTGTTACAACGGATCTACTGTAGGTTGTATCTCATCAATTTGCTGGATAATATAAAAGGAAGGATTGGTTGTTTCTCCGTGGACGTAGCCCAAACTGGGTGAACCATGTATATCTGTGTCTCTCTTGTTTTATACATTTTATGTGTTTATATTTCTACAATATTTTATGTGTTCCATTGCTCTGTAATATATAATTTTCTAACACTTTGTGATATGATTATGTATTATTTAATTAGATAGTGAATCTCTTATGCATTATTTCGTTATATAAATGCTTTGAAAACAACCAATCATTATGACTATCGATGTGCAGGGTTGGATGATTTGTGATTATTTATGAGATAAAGGGATCTTTTTATGTGATTGAGTTTTAACTAACCAAATTAATTAACTATTTAATTAATTTATTTTATCATATATGCTTTATTTTCATTAAAGTATTGAATGATCTATATCGTTATTTACTTTGTTAAATCTTTCTTTGAATCACATGTGAAGATGTACTATCCTGAGAAATAAGTAGATACGTTTATTCAGTAATTTTACCTTTAGCTATAAAATCATTTCATCAATTTTCATTATGTTACTATATTAAATCTCCTTAAAACGGGAAATTGGTCCCTTTATACCCAGTCAGACCCACCAATTTCAATGGAAAAAAAGTTGCTTTAAGCTCTCGATCGGGTGGTGTTCCCCAATGTTGAGGCAGTCAAGTTCCAACCTTCAAAATTTTTGGCGCTAGAAGGAGGGCCCCCAACTATGAATGGCAATAAAGTCTAATCCCAAATCAAAAGGTCATATGAATAGTCATTTGCCCTCAAAATCTCTCCTGATTTCCAGATCTCACTTGAAATCACCAACCCCTAGACTGGAAGTTGTCACCAAATCTTCTAGTACATGCCCTATGACAACTAATCAACCTCCTTTATAGGAGTTACCTGAAGTTCAGACTTTAATTGAGAAATTAGAGGGAATCTCTATTTCCCAAGAAAAGACTCAACATTCTGAGTTATCTGAAGGTACTGTATCTTCATCTTTTCCCACTTCACATATTTTGGCTCGTTATCAAAGTGAGAAATTTAGGATAACTCCATTTGAGTTTCCCTTACCTTCCCATCGAAGAAGAACCCAAAAATCTGAAGTTCAATCATGAGATTTTATCTTCATCTCCACTAAAAACACCTTTATTTCACTTAGATTCATTAACTTCTTCTCATCCAACTAATCCATTCATCCCCATCATTCATTACCAACCAACAGGTGCTAGGTCAAGCAGTACTAGCACATGGGCTATCTCTTCTACACAGTCAACCTCTTCTACCACTATAACTTCTTCTTTTCAAATTCCCATAATGGCCGGTAGGAAACAAAACCCACTAGCAGCTAGACCATGGACTAATCCTGGAGTTGTTTAGATGACAACACCTATCCATCGTCTACCTAAGCATTGTGAAAGATGGTTACCAAAGTTCAATCATGATGATGGACTTCCTACTGAAGAAAATCTCCATAATTTTATGCTCGCCATTAATCTTAATGGAGTAGTAGAAGAAGATTATGTAGTGAGGTTATTCCCATATACCCTTGATGGATTTGCAGGTTCATGGTACGTCTCATTACCACCAACATCTATCACTGGTTGGGATATATTTGAAGAACAATTTTTAACCAAGTTTGGTGATGATCACACAACTGCTACTCTAATAAATTATCTATCCAATATTAAAGCCAACCCCAAAAGATTTCAATGCCAGGTTTAATAAATTGTTAAATAAAATTCCAGATACCTCTAAACTTGGTGTTGATGTTCAAATTGAGTGGTATATTTCTTCTCTTCCTTCTAATATCATAATTTTTGTATATAGGGCTAATAGAGCCAATTTAGTTGATAATATGAAAGAGTCGATAGCTGTAGAAAAAATGATTCTTGCCTTAGAGAAGAAAAATTCTCAAGAAGAGAGGAAATCTAAGAAAGTGACTTTTAAAGAGGAACCAAAGAAGAAAAATCCTAAATATCCTTTTCATCTTGAAGGATTACAAAAGGTTCTTAAATCTATGTCAAATGACATGGTAGATATCAAAAAATAGGTAGTTGAGTCTTCTAAAAAACCTTTCTGATCTTTTAGGAGATCCTAGACAACAAACCCTCAACCTCCTAATGTCATATCAAATGATGAATCTAATCAAGAGGAGGAAGAGGAAGAAACAACATTATCTGCTGATGAATTCCAAGAAGAATAAGAAGAGCTAGTCGAAGCACATGGATTATGGAATTTCATCCTCACTACATCAGAAATTGAGGAAGAAGAAGAAGCCTTACTTGTAGAGACTAGAAGTAAAAAATTCATTGATTCACCTTCTTCAAGTGAAAACCAAAGACCAGTTACTCCTATCAATAAGGATAAAAACACAACGAAGAAGTCTCCTCCCAAATCTACTGAATCCATCCCATCCTCTTCCAATTCTCCTTCTACATCAAAAACTCTTATTGTTTCTGATAAATATAGAGAGTATAATATTGTGGAAGATATGAAGAAAGTGAAAGCCAATATTTCCATCTATGAGGTAAGTAAACTTAACCAACAACAAAAGTTTTTTCTAAAATAATTAAATTTTGTCCTTACATCTCCTTTTCCAACTGCAAAAGCCTCATTAGGAAAAGGAAAGACTTCGGATGATACTCCAAACAAGATTGATGCCTCAAATACAATTCTAATTGGAGATCGGTCCAATTCTCACACCTCTCATTTCTTATTGATCTTTGAGTTTTTCAATAAAAATGTTCACAATTTCCTTATAGACTTAGGTGCTTCTTCAAATATAATGCCATATTCAGTTTGTCGCAAACTGAACATAACACCTGAAAAAGATGTTGTGCAAATTGTGCAATTAGATATAACCAAAGTCAAGGTATTAGGAGAATTAAATTATGCTTTAATAAGATTATCCTCAAATTCAAGGGTTTGTCAGATTATTGATATATTGATTGCTGATATTCTTGAATTCTGTGGTCTTATCTTAAGCAAGGATTGGTCTGAGAAATTACATGGTTATTTCGCCACAGATTGGTCACATATATGGCTTTGTTACAACGTCAAACGAAATCAGATTAGGGTAGACAACAAAAATCATATGAAACACTCGGTTACTAATTTGGATGAAGAGAACTCAGAACGAGCTTGTAGTTTTTACGAATAACATCCTTGGAAATTATTCTTCGAAATCTTTCTTTGGAAGTTTTACAGCTCAGGAATTTCCTTTTTTAGCAAACTCTGTTTCTTCTCAAATTGAAAATTATTCGCAAACAAATTTGAATCTATGTATTAATGTTGTAGATATTGTTTTAAATAAACATGAATCTTTATTTTCGACGCTTTATTTTGATGGTTCTAAATCTAGTGAAGGTGTTGGAGCTGGATGTATATTAATAAGCTCTACTAGAGAAAAAAACAATGCTAGCATGTAGGCTAGAATTTGAATGTACTAATAATATTGCAGAATATGAAGCATTAGTACAAGGATTGTATAAAGCGATAAATATTGGTGTTGAATATCTTCAAGTCTTTGGTGATTATGAAATCATTATAAAAAAAGTTAGAAACAATATTCATTGTATTTCAAATCACCTTAGACATTATCAATCCTTAATTCAAAATCTTACTTCACATTTTGTAGCATTCAATATTTCTCCAATACCAAGAATACAGAACGCCAGTGCTGATCTTTTGGCCAACGTTGCATCTAAATTAATCCCATCTGAAGATTTTAGTCCAGATAGATTTTCTATAGAGTTGATTTTTCACCCATCCATTCCTGATAATGTCACCAATTGGCGAGTATTCAATGATGATAGAGATATTCTTAATTTTTTAACATCCAAAGAATCCTATCTTGACAAAGTAATTGATGAGGATGAACATGATTCTCAATTGAATAAATCAAAGGAAAAAAATGCTATGCCAAAACCTGTAGTTAAGCTTGAGGATCTTTATGATCTTAAAGACAGATTTAAAAAGGTCAACAACTACAAACTTCAAAGTTCAACTTTGAGATTTGAATTACTTAACTTAGGATCTGATACAAAACCCCAAAATATTAACTTAGGTCTTGGTCTCTCATCTGAAGAAAGAAATGCATTTATTCATATGTTAAAGAAATATAAAGCTATCTTTTCTTGGAATTATCAAGATTTGAAAACGAATGATGCCTCCATCATTCAACACATCATCCCAATAGTACCAGATGTTAAACCCATTCATCAAAAACTTAGGAAGATACATCCAAATTTGAAAACTCAGAGTTACAGCGAGTTGAATAAACTTTTAAAAGCTAAATCGTCTTTCCAGCAAGACATTCTAAATGGGTTTCCAATCTTGTACCGACTAGAGAGAAAAATGGTGATATTAGCATTTATATTGATTTCAGGAATTTAAATAAGGCGTGTCAAAAGGATAATTTTCCTCTTTCATCAATGGAACAAGTTCTGCAATCAGTTGCTGGTTCTGAATTAATCTCTTTTTTAGATGGATTTTCAGGATACAATCAGATCCTTGTTCATCCAGAAGTCTGATTAAAAACTGCATTCAGAATGAAGTGGGGAATATATGCATATTAGAAATTGCCTTTTGGATTAATGAAAGCATAAGCTACGTTCCAGAGAGCTATGGAAATTGCTTTCAAAGAGTTGAATAATAAAATTATTTTGGTATATATTGACAATATTACCATATATTGAAAGAAGTGAAATAATCATTTGCATAATTTAAACCCCAAGAAATCATTTTTTTTTCTCTTAGTGAAGGTAAAGTCCTTGGTTTCATTATATCCAAACATGGAATTTGTATTGATCTAGAAAGAATTAAAACCATTTCAAAAATTCCATTAGGACATACCAAAAAATCAACGCAGTATTTTCTTGGCCAAATCAATTTTGTTAAGATATTTGTCCCCGATTTTTCGCAAATTGTCCTACCATTACAAATAGTGATAAAAAAGATTTAGTTTTTAAATGGGGTGATAATGAAAGAGAAGCATTTAAAGCAATCACACAAGTTGTTATTGATTCTCCTTCACTATCAACCCCCTTTTTATTGATCAATTTATTTTATATACTTTTTCCTCTTAGTTATCATATGCCACGGTCTTAATGCAACCAAATGAACATAAAGTCGAAGCTCCTATAGCTTTTTCCAACTCAAATTTTCAAGGAGCTGAATTAAATTATTCAGGAGTAGAAAATTAGGCCTTCGCAATTTGAAAAGATATCAAATATTTTAGACATTTTCTTCTAAAAACTCATGTTAAATTTATTGTTCCTTTCTTAGCAGTCAGGAAATTGCTTATTCAAAAGGAGTTAGGAGAAAAGAGAGCTAACTGGGTTACTACATTACAAGAATATGATCTAGAAATCAAACCCGCTAAAATTGTAAAAGGTCAAGGTTTTTGCAGATTAGTCATAGGAATGAATGTTACACCAATAGATGAAGTAACAGGTAATATTGAACAAATCACAGAGGTAATCCTTGTTAGTACTCAATCTTAATATGCTGACTTAATATTTTATTTGAAAAATGTTTATGCTCCACTTGAACTAGATGTTAAGAAAAGAGAGCCTTGATATTGAAAGCCAGTCAATATGAATTCATCAATGATGTATTATTTAGGAAAAATTATGATTATATTTTATTAAGATGTTTGGAAAAAACTGAAGCAGAAAAGGTCTTACCTGAACTGCATGATGGACCAGTAGGTGGAGATTATAGTGGAGATACAATGACTCACAAATTTCTGCATGCTAGATATTACTGGCCAACTTTATTCAAAGATACCCACGTGTATGTCAGAAGATGAAACAATTGTCAAACCACTTCAGGAAGACAGAGGAAACCTTCCATGCCCTTGCAACTAGTTAACGTCGAACAACCTTTTGAGCAATGGGGACTACACATAATAGGTGAGATTGTTCCTCATTCTTCCTCACAACATAGGTACATTTTGACTGCAATAGATTATTTTACGAAATGGGTAGAGGCAATACCTCTAAATCTATCCAATTCTGAGAGCATCATTGAATCCATTGATCAATTTATTATTACTAGGTTTGGTATCCCTCATGCTCTTATTTTTTACAATGCTTCTTATTTTTCTGGAAATGAAATGATTGAATTTTATTTAAAGAGAGGATTTAAACAATTATTACCATAAGGGAAATGGCTTAGCAGAATCCACTAATAAAAATCTTATAATGTTAAGTTATGGTATGTTCTATGCTTATAATAGTTTACTTCTTTTTCTTATTATATTCCACCGATTAGCAATCACATGTACATAAAGTAAAGTGTAGATAGAACATTAAACGATCGACAGAAAACAAGCCAAGACAAGAGACACAAGATGTGGCGGCTAGCCAGGGACAAACCCCACAATGTGTGGGGAAACCCTTTGATCAAATCTTCTTTTATCTTCAATAATTCAGCAGAGAGAAATAGTACAATAAATCTTATTCATATCAGCAGTAGAAAACCCTAGATCAGTAGCATCAGCATTAGCGGCTTCATTATCAAACTAGGGCGGACCATATCTCACAAACCGACGGTCGGATTGACTTCATTCCACCACCAAAAGTTTCGTCTTCCAGAGGAGGTTCAGATGAACCTACAACGCAGTTCAGATGAGGATATCTTCTAGGCCACGCAAGTCAATCTTTACTTCTGCAGTTGCAGCTTCAGTTTCAGTAGTTTTCGGCTTCAAACTAGGGCAGCCGATATCTTGCAAACCGTTCGTCGGATTGACTTCATTCCACCACCAAAAGTTGCGGCTTTCAAAGGAGGTTCAGATGAACCTACAACGCAGTTCCAAAGAGGAGATATTCTAGGCCACGCAAGTCAATCTTTACTTCTGCAGTTGCAGCTTCAGTTTCAGCAGTTTCTGGCTTCAAACTAGGGCAGTCGATATCTTGCAAACCGTTCGTCGGATTGACTTCATTCCACCACCAAAAGTTGTGGCTTTCAAAGGAGGTTCAGATGAACCTACAGTGCAGTTCCAAAGAGGAGATCTTCTAGGCCACGCAAGTCAATCTTTAATTCTACAGTTGCAGCTTCAAATTCAACAGCTTCTGTCTTCACATGTGTGAGAGAGAGAGACCCATTTCAGCGCAGTAGAGAAGAGACTCATATCTGCGCAGTAGAGAGAGAGATGTGATGAGATGAGTGAGTCCAAATGAGGAAAAGTCCTCTTATATTTATACACAACGTTGGTGGGTGAATAGATGCGACTGTTGGGCTTCTGAGCCTACATGAGTTGTAGGTCGGCTTGATAATAATTCCATAATCAAAATAAATTCATATCTCCATGAATACTTATCGGAATCGGATGATCTTTATATCAATCCTACACCTCTCGATGAGAGGAATCTAATAAAAATATTATCAGCCATGAATAAGATGACCCACATGAAGTTTTGCCCTGGTTTCCAATTTTAACACTCCCTCTCAACCATGGAGAACTTCATCTGCAATCTGTCTATCGATCGTTACTATTCATCCATCAAATGCACTGCCCTATACAGCCTGACCCTTGCCTTGCTCTGCTCTATTCTGCCTGTTCTGCTTTGTCTTGTTCTGCCCTGCACTGATCTGTACTATTTTTCTCTGTTCTGCTCTTGCATTGTTCTGTTCTGCTCTGCTTTTGTCCGAATTATGAAGAAGAAGAAATGATCGAGGATGTATCATACTGACTCAAAGTCAGTCTCAGAGTATGTACCACTGTTCCTAGACCAGTCTCAACCAACCCAAAGTCAGCGTCATAGTGAGTACAACTCCAATGGTCCAGACCAATATCATCCTCCACTGACTCAAAGTCAGTCTCAGAGTATGTACCACTAATCCCAGACCAGTCTCAACCGACCCGAAGTCAGCGTCATAGTATGGTACAACTCCTACCACTGGTCCTAGACCAGTATCATTGATCCCAGATCAATGGAGGTCATCCTAGAGTAGGGAGTACGGTAGTTACAACGATGCGTCCATTGGTACTACTATGGTCCCTAACTTCATTTCCCTACTCATTGATCATATGAGAGGTACTTCCCATGAGTCCCAGACTGCATGGGTAGGATGCCTCAACAGGAGAACTAATCAATCCTGTCCTCATAGGAGAACACATCAATCTTGCTACAATTGCCATGGAGAACACATCAATCCAGGCCTCACAGGAGAACACATCAATCCTGCTACAATTGCCATGGAGAACACATCAATCTAGGCCGCCATGGAGAACACATTAATTTAGGCCTCACAGGAGAACACATCAATCCTGCTACAATCGCCATGGAGAACACATCAATCTAGGCCTCACAGGAGAACTAATCATCCTGCTACACAGGAGAGCGAATCATCCTGATCCACAAGAGAGCGAATCATCTTGTCCCACAAGAGAGCGAATCATCTTATTCCAGTGTGCACCACCAGGGGAGGGTGAGTCGCCCTGTGGTCGTATGTTGCTCCAGTAATAACCGCAAGCCCTCAGAGCTCCCAAAGCTCAATGTATGCAACATGCAGGACCCTTGTACAAGGGTTTCTTACCGACTCCAAGTCATTTGGGAAAATCACAGATTAGATCTTTCCTCGGGGCTTTAACAAGGTGTATCAACCTGTACATCATCTTAATGCGATGGAGCCTCCTTGCTCATCAACTTACCATATCCAAGATGATGTCTATCTGCTGGAGCAATCGACGAATACGGGATTCCTCAATAATCGAATCCCACCTCTAGTTGTTATAGAGAATCACAGTGGTATCCAATGTAAATCCAAACAGCTCACTGAAGAGCTTTCACAACCAGACTACCTCACACGAGGTTATGCTAGCAATAATATATCCTGCTTCGGCGATGCTCAAAGCCATCGACTTCTGCTTCCTGCTTATCCAGGATATCAAAGCAGATCCCAAGGTGAAACAACACCCGGAAGTGCTCTTACGGTCCACCACACTTCCTACCCAATCAACATCAGTATATCTAAGTAGTCTCACATCTCTGGCAGTGTATCTTAATCCATGAGAGATTGTGTCCTGAAGACATCTCAGAAGATTCCTGGCACCAATCCAGTGAGGCTCAACCAAATATGAGCTCAAAATGCTAACTGCAAAAAATATGTTTGGACGGAGGTTCACCAAGAACATCAATGCGAATGAGTTTATGAAACTTAGAGGCATTTCCCAAATCTGGTCTGACATCACTACCATATAACTTCTAAAAGTTAAGATCCTCGAGGTAGTCACAGGCTTGCAGTCCATCATACCAAATCTTTCCAATATCTTTACCACATATTTCCCTTGAGATAGGAAAATTTCCCTTGGCTTCTGCCATACTTCAAGTCCTAGGAAGTAGTGCATCAGTCCTAGGTCTTTCATTTCAAATTCAGAGGCCAGCTCCCTCTTACATTTGTGAATGAGAGGGTCTGCACCTTGTTAGAAAGAGGTCATCCACATACAATACCAGTATGAGAGGCTTGTCATCTTCAACCTTAAAGTAAAGGTTAGGATCAGCTTCACTCCTAGTGAATCCCAGCTTCATCAAGTAGCTATCGATCCTCTCATACCATGCTCGGGGTGCTTGCTTCAGCCCATAGAGAGCTTTCTTCAACCTGCATACATGAGATTTTCAATCATAAATCTCAAATCCTTTGGGTTGCTCCACGTAGATCTCTTCTTTGATCGAGCCATGCAAGAACGCAGTCTTGACATCCATCTGATGTAGGTTCCATCCTTGTGAAGCGGCAAGGGCTATGATCGAGCAGATGGTCGTATATCTGGCAATAGGTGAAAATATCTCATCATAGTCTATACCTTCCTTTTGGGAGAAACCTCGAGCAACAAAACGAGCCTTATACTTTTCCGTGCTTCCATCTGCTGCATGCTTTATCTTGTAAAGCCATTTTGAAGTAACAATTGTCTTGTCCAGGGTCTGGGAACTACTTCCCAGACATCATTCTCCATAATAGACTCATATTCTACGGTCATAGCATCCTTCCATACTTGATGCTTGATGGCATCTGAGAATGACAAAGGCTCATTTTGTATGATCGTGCTCATGATGGTCAGGTATCCTTGATACCTATTAAGTGTTGGCATTTTTGGCACAGGTGTGGCGCTACGATACATGTGTTGTCCTTGATGGCAACTCTCTTTGATGATAGATTTCAATCCAGACTACAAGTATGAAGAGAAATTTCATATACGCATGTTCATTAAGCCCAAGTTGCGTATACACGTAGGTACGCTATATACTAAGTCGCGGATATGCAGGTTCGCTATATATGAAGTCGCATATGCACGCAGCTTCATGAACAGAAAAGGGCGTACATGTCGAGAAGCTTCCCTTTGGTCCGTGGTAGTTAGTCCTCGGTACTTGAGCCTATGTCTTTGGACCAAAGTATCTCGACAGACGTGTTGATCCCTAGTTTTGAAATTGATGGTATTGGATTTCTATGGTTTTGGCCCTTGGTATTGAGCAAGGTCTAAGGCTATATAAGGAGAAGAAGATCATTAGGCATATATAATTGAAAAGTCTTGAATATCTGAAAAAGAAAGAGATCTGGTATGCAGGTTCTGGGTTGCTTGATCTAAGCTAAGGAGAGATCACACCGGTTGATGGAAGACTAGATCTAAGGACAAATCGGGATCTAATGGTTTGAAATGCACTATTATGATATGGTTGATTATGCGTATTTCTAGATCTGCATACTGACGCAATGTTATGTTCTGGGTCTAACTGATGTCTGGTACAGCTGCAAGTTAAGAGAATTTATTTTTAGATCTATACGCAGGTTGTCTTTGGTAAAAGCGTGTGTATACGCGGGTTTCTCTCATTGAAGTAGCGTATATCTTTTGAAGTTTGATTTTTGGGGTTGCAGTTGGGTCTGACTGCTATTGCAGAGTTCTGTAGTCTGCTCTGTGTTCTGGTGACTGGTGTTGATAGGGTTTCAGTGGTTCAGTGATTCAAAGATTGATGATGCTAGTATTGGTTGTTTTGTGCTTCAATGATCTGTTATGAAAGTTGAATGAATTGTGGTCTTCAGATTGTAATGTTGTGCTTCAGGAATAGCCAGTCTGAAAATGTATGAAAAGTGGTACCTGAAGGAAAGAAGATTGTAGGCCAGCACCTACGTACTAGTACCTTAGCTAGTACAAGAGCAAAGGGGGTTGGAGCTCCCTTCCAAGGAAGTTTGGAGAACGAGAGAAGGTTGAAGCCTTCAGCAGGTTGTAGCCTGTGTATTGGTATAAGGATGCACCAGTACAAAAGATTGTAAACTAAAGTTTCATATTAAAGAAAGATAGAGACGACTTGCAGTAGGTGGTTTTCACCCACATTGGGTTTCCACCTTATATCATGGTGTTCATGTGTGTGTTTTCTGTGTGATGATATGTTCTGTTATACTGCACCTGTTTTACTATCATGGTTAATAATGTCCTGATGCATTTACTGAAGATAAGCTACTGAATCATAAGTTTTCTTGTTATACGCTGGTTTATTTAGACACAGTAGCGTGTACACGCTGTTTCACTTAACTGAAGTAGCGTATATGTTTCTGAGCATAAAATGAAAAAGTTTTTCTGATAATACTGATTCACCCCCCCCCTCTCAGTATTATTTCCAACATTAAGTTTCTTACTTTGACGGAAGGTTCCTCAGGGTGCAGCATGTCCTTTAGCATCATCAAGTATCCCCCTAAGCCATGAAGGCCTCTTCCTAGAAGAGGAAGGCTCATGTGGATGAGAATCTATCAGATCCATGGGTTCTTCTACATCAGGCATTGATTCATCATACTTTTCTTTTGGTTCCCTGGTGTTGGCTTCTTGAGAGCTCCTCAAAGTCGAAAGATTGTTCACCTTGCGGTGAACTTTTCTTTAGGAGTCTTGGAACCCAATGCTTGATGAGGGCATCAATTTTGTACATATACGATGGTGATTGTAGTTTCAGCCCATAGAAACATCAAAAGTCTTTGATCATGTAGCATGGCCCAGACAGCTTCCATCATCGTGCGGTTCTTCCTTCCCACCACACCATTCTGCTCAGGAGTATGTGGTGTAGTAGTCTCCCTCTTAATGCCAAGCTTAGGTATGCCTGAGTGAACCAATTGTAATATATCGGAGGTCTTGCTTTGGCTTGAGGGGAATGGTCCCTTTTGAGCTTTCCTTCAGCACATCCTGGACATACACCTTCATTCTCTATTCAGAATTCGGGCATCCCTATCACCATTTGTCTTACATCGAGTATAGCTTTATAATGAAGGGGGGGAAACCTCTAATGCCAAAGTTCGGAATGAAGAGATGTGTCATAAGACATGACACCTAGCAGACTTCCATCAACCTGATATAATGAATCAACACTAAACCCAAGAGTAAAGGCATCTTTAACATTATTTTTCCATATACATACCTTGCCATCGCTGAAGGTTACCTTGTAGCCTTTGTCTTCCGTTCTCGAGATGGACACTAGGTTCTTTTTGAGGTCAGGTGCATTTAATACATCCTGGAATTTCTGGCCTTCTTGAATGCTTGTCCTCTTCCTTGATTCCCAGCTCTCCTCTTACCTTTGTTGTTGAATTTGTCATTCCTTTGATTGCCATCAGAGGGATTTTGATCATCGTCCTAGAGTGAGTCCTTTCTATCAGGGCACTCCTTTGCATAGTGACTTGCTTTATCGCAAATGTAACATCGTCATTTTCTTCTAGCCTTAGGTCTAGCCTTTCCTTTTGATTTAGTCCGGGAATTATTTCTTTTCTTTGCATGAAAAGAAAAGGCAGCAGGAGGACCTTTAGGCATGGGCATTTCTTACACTTCTTCCCTTGTTTCTTCTTGAATTCCTCGAAACCAGGAATTACATTATAGTTCAGAAGAGTAGTCCTGAACACATACCATTCATATGGTAATCCTTCAAGAGCTGTGAGTGCCATTTCTCTGTCAGTAATAGTTTCCCCAATAGATAGGAGATCGTTCTTGATCTCGGTGATTCTTAAGAAGTATGCTTGCATACTTTCATCTTTACCCTTCTTGATTTCCCTCAGCTTATTTCTAAGAAACAAAACTTGATTTGCATCATTAACTTTAAATAAACTCACCAGTCTGTCGTAGATTTCCTTGGAGGTGTCTAGATTAGAGATGTAGGCCACCAAGCGCTTGTCGATAGAGTCCCGGATGATCTTCTTTGTTTTGACTTCTCCATTTTTCCGTTTGTTCCAGGCAGCAACAGATGCATTTGATGAAGGCTCAACAATATTGCCTCTTACATGGTCCAGCACTCCTTGATCTTCAAGGATTAGATTGATAGACATCTTCCATCCGTGATAGTCAGCTTTCTCATGGATCTTGTCTTCGGCAGGAAAGAGTGTTGAGGACCCCATAGTTCTTTTAGGATAGCCTTGCCAATCTTCTCTTCAATGATTGCTCTTGCTCTTGCTCGGGCTTTGTCTTCACCTCAGCTCTGATACCATGTTAAGTTATGGTATGTTCTATGCTTATAACAGTTTACTTCTTTTTCTTATTATATTCCACCGATTAGCAATCACATGTACATAAAGTAAAGTGCAGATAGAACATTAAACGATCGACAGAAAACAAGCCAAGACAAGAGACACAAGATGTGGCGGCTAGCCAGGGACAAACCCCACAATGTGTGGGGAAACCCTTTGATCAAATCTTATTTTATCTTCAATAATTTAGCAGAGAGAAATAGTACAATAAATCTGATTCATATCAGCAGTAGCAAACCCTAGATCAGTAGCATCAGCATTAGCGGCTTCATTATCAAACTAGGGCAAACCATATCTCACAAACCGATGGTCGGATTGACTTCATTCCACCACCAAAAGTTTCATCTTCCAAAGGAGGCTCAGATGAACCTACAACGCAGTTCAGATGAGGATATCTTCTAGGCCACGCAAGTCAATCTTTACTTCTGCAGTTGCAGCTTCAGTTTCAGCAGTTTCCGCTTCAAACTAGGGCAGTCGATATCTTGCAAACCGTTCGTCGGATTGAATTCATTCCACCACCAAAAGTTGCGGCTTTCAAAGGAGGTTCAGATGAACCTACAGCGCAGTTCCAAAGAGGAGATCTTCTAGGCTACGCAAGTCAATCTTTACTTCTGCAGTTGCAGCTTCAGTTTCAGCAGTTTCCGGCTTCAAACTAGGGCAATCGATATCTTGCAAACCGTTCGTCGGATTGACTTCATTCCACCACCAAAAGTTGCGACTTTCAAAGGAGGTTCAGATGAACCTACAATGCAGTTCCAAAGAGGATATCTTCTAGGCCACGCAAGTCAATCTTTACTTCTGCAGTTGCAGCTTCAAATTCAACAGCTTCCGGCTTCACATGTGTGAGAGAGAGAGACCCATTTCAGCGCAGTAGAGAGAGAGAGATGTGATGAGATGAGTGAGTCCAAATGAGGAAAATTCCTCTTATATTTATACACAACGTTGGTGGGTGAATAGATGCGACTGTTGGGCTTCTAAGCCTACATGAGTTGTAGGTCGGCTTGATAATAATTCCATAATCAAAATAAATTCATATCTCCATGAATACTTATCGGAATCGGATGATCTTTATATCAATCCTACACCTCTCAATGAGAGGAATATAATAAAAATATTATCAGACATGAATAAGATGACCCACATGAAGTTTTTCCCTGGTTTCCAATTTTAACATATAAGGATCATCAAACAAACTATCGACCAAAATCAAAAGAACTGACACAAATATTTAATATTTTCTTTATGGGCTGATAGAATAATAGAGAAAAACTCAATAGGTACTTCTCCTTATTATTTGGTATATAGGAAAGAAATTATCCTACCTCCAAATCTAGCTATCCCCTCATAAACTCTAGTTCAATATATTGAAGAACAACCTTCTTCTGCTTTACAATTACGAATGTCTCAAATCCTAAAGCTAGAAGAAGAAAGAAATAAAGCTAAGCTAGTCCATGCTCACCATCAACAATTGGTCAAAGCTTCATTTGATGTCAATTCAGTCAAAGATAAAATTTTTGAAATCAGAGACTTAGTTTTGAAATGGGATAAAGTGCATGAGGACAAAGGAAAACATACAAAATTTCAAAAACTCTGGCTTGATCCCGTCCAGATTTTTGAGAAGATAGGTCCATCAACTTTATTTTTGCAAGGTTTACAAAGGAAGAAGGAAATTCTTCCTGTTAATGGACTTATACTCAAAATATATTTTTCTTGAAGGAACATAAGTTCTTTTGTACAATATGTAAATATTTTTATATATCATTTCCTTTTGTTACTAAAAGTACTACACTTTTGAAAAACACTTTGGATGTTTCTCTTTATTTTTGAATTGTTAAACTTATTTAAGGAATAATTTAGAAACCAAAACTTTGAATTGGAATCTAAGTATTGAATTTTTTTTAAAGCTTTGAAATAAGATAATCATTTAGTTGTGAAATATTTTGGTTTGAAACTCTTTAAAAAATCTATTTGTTGTGAATTGGTTTTGAAAAGTTATCTTTATAAAAACAAAAATTACTATGAAGTCTTTAGCATCTTTTACTTAAAGAGGTCATCCAAGACTTGTAAAGAGTAAATGAAACCTCCCCATCCATTTATTTTAAAAATTTTCAGAGTGTAATTCAAAAATATAAAAAACTTAAAAGTTAAGAGGTCTCATCACGAGCCTTCTTACCATGATCATAGGAAACTAATAAGATTGACATTATCACTATTGGAAACCAAACCAAGATAGTGGCTCTTAGTCACCAGACTTTGAGACAAGAGATCTCATCATGAGTCGGCTTGTTCAATTTTATTACAACTTGTGAATGACATTATCATTTTCTGGCTACCAAACCAGGATAATGACTTTAAAGCAAAAAAATAAATAAATAAAAGAAAAAGAAAAAGGAACTTCATTGCCTCTAAAGAATGTTATTATAATATGGATGGGATAATGGTTCATTTTGGTTAAACGGTAACCTTGTTGAGGCTATGAACGCCTGCTGGCAGCAGTGAATCTACCAATGACTAATATGTTTATTCAATACGCTAAGCTTCTAATAGTTTTTACCTTATCCTTTCAACCTATTAGCTATTGATTTGCACAAAACAAAATGTCATCTATCACAAACCTTGAGAAGCTTTATGATAAGAAAAATTATTTCATTTCAAAGTCATCTATATTGATCTATATTTCAATCATTTTTAAACTTTCTAAAGAAATTTCTTGATAAATATTGACATCTTATAGAGATTAATTGTTTTGTCTAGTGTGTCGCCAATTGTTGTGGTACTCAACAACCCCCCATTATCTTTAGACTTAGGAGAAATAATAATGGGGACCTTTAAATTTTTTATGATAGAATATTTCTTTGTTTAGATAAAATAGGATAAGTTTTATTTTTACTCTTTGATTTTTTAATAAAACAAGAAAGTTTATGAATAAGGTCATAAAACCTTTTTAGGAATCCTTTTGTAGTTTTAGAAGACCAATTAAAAGTCTAAATGAATCCTAAAATCAAAACAAATTAATGAAAAAGCTATAAAAGAGTTGGCCCTACTAAAAGGTACGCATGGTGTCGGTGATTTCAAAGGATATCCATAAAGCTAACAACAAAAATCCAAAATGCGAAATTGCAATAAGATGATAAATCCAAATGCGAAAAGCCGATTGTAGATAAGCGATGAGCCGATTGTGAAAAACCGAAATACGAAATTATGATAAGCCAAAATGTGAAATGCTGAGCCGATATCGCATTTTTTCAATTGACGAATGCTAATATCATGTTATGTTAAACTCTGGTATTTCGATAATATTGATCCTACACCTATATAATTTTCAGAAATTGATCATTGAGCTATGTAATGTCACTCGATACCACACGCCGATAAAATATTTTCTGATATAATGACAAGTGTCAGTATCACGTGAAAAAATGTTTGGAAATTAAATGACAGCTCTACGTAGTTCTAATTTCGAGGTTTTTGTTGATTTGTAATAATTTTTAGTTAATGTGAAAGGATTTCCATATAATTCACATTGAATTGATATGACTATTTGCATCCTTTGAAACTCTTGCTGCTTATATTGGTTTGTTTATTTACAGGTAAATTCTAATAAAGAGAAATTAAAGGACATGTCAAGAATAATCAAGGCAAGGAGGAAGTCCGTAGTACAACAAGAACTAGTCTTGCCACCTAAAGAAGTGTCTGATATGTCTCCATTGTTTACAGATACTACATGCACTTCGAATGCAGGTTCCGCCCCTTGAGAAGTGATATACAAATTATTTGAGGATGAAAATTCGAGGATAATTGTGAAACAAAATGCTACTATTGATGATTCTCCTCCAAGTAACGACACAGCATGGAATGATGTGGCAAATTCATTTCTTCATAGAATTGTTGTCCACCCTAAAATTACACCATATGCTGATATGGTGAGATGGGATTTCGACCAGCTGGAAATTATAGACAAAACGTTTATAACGCTGAAGAAGACAATTATTGGGTCTTTTAAAGTTGAAGATTTAAGGAAAATGTATCATCTACCTCCACCTCAGAAGTGGTATGATACACAATTCGTCCAGAAATTTATGCAAGAGAATTCGAACCCTGCGAACCTGATCAGAGAATGGAGAAGGGACCCAAACAAACACAAGCGAGAGGACAAGGGTATGTATTCATTAGCCTCCATTGTTGGCCCTTTCTCTCATATTGTTGCTATGTTATGTTGCCTCTATGGTTATCCAAATACATAGAAACTCTTTGAAGAATGGGTGCCATTGATAGAAGCCTCTACTAGTGGCTATATCATGGATTGGGCCATTATATTATCCAACAATTTGAACTCCCAAATCCACAATTATAGGCAAAAGCACAATGTTCTTGAAAGAACAACTCCTCCTTTATTTATGAGCACCTATGTCATGGACGCAATTTGTTTTTCTTATGATTTTCCATCTCTTGGATGAAAATGCACATACCAATTTCCTAGCCCTATATTTGTTTATCTTGATATCCTTTGGGAATTGAAATACCATGCTCACTTCTACAAAATCTATCATGAGGTCATGCTCCTTATCCACCAAGAATTCTTTGGCAGAAAAGACCCTAGACTTACAACAGAATGTTGGCATTTTGGCACAGGTGTGGTGCTACGGTACAGGTGTTGTCCTTGATGGCAACTCTCTTTGATGACAGATCTCAGTCCAGACTACAAGAATGAAGAGAAATTTCATATACGCAGGTTCATTAAGCCCAAGTTGCGTATACACGCAGGTACGCTATATACTAAGTCGCAGATACGCAGTCTCGCTATATACGAAGTCGCGTATACGCGCAGTTTCATGAACAGAAAAGAGCGTACATGTCGAGAAGCTTCCCTTTGGTCCGTGGTAGTTATTCCTCAGTACTTGAGCCTATGTTTTTGGACCAAGGTATCTCGACAGTCGTGTTGATCCCGAGTTTTGAAGTTGATGGTATTGTATTACTATGGTTTTGGACCGTGGTATTGAGAGGGGCCTAAGACTATATAAGGAGAAGAAGATCATTAGGCTATTGTACTGAAAAAGTCTTGAATATCTAATGAAGAAAGAGATCTAGTATGCAGGTTCTGATACATTGCTTGATCTGAGCTAAGGAGAGATCACACCGGGTGATGGAAGACTAGATCTAAGGATAGATCGGGATCAAATTTGTTTGAAATGAACTATCTTTATATATGGTTGATTATGCGTATTTTTAGATCTGCATACTGACGCAATGCTATGTTCTGGGTATGACTGATGTCTGGTACAGCTGCAAGTTATGAGAAATTATTTTTAGATCTGTACGCAGGTTGTCTTTGGTAAAAGCGCGTGTATACGCAGGTTGGTTTCATTGAAGTAGTGTATATCTTTTGAAGCTTAATTTTTGGGGTTGCAGTTGGGTCTGACTGTTATTGCAGAGTTCTGTAGTCTGCTCTGTGTTCTGGTGACTGGGTGTTGATAGGGTTTCAGTGGTTCAGTGATTCAAAGATTGATGATGCTAGTATTGGTTGTTTTGTGCTTCAATGATTTGTTATGAAAAGTGAATGAATCGTGGTCTTCAGATTGTAATGTTGTGCTTCAGGAGTATCCAGTCTGAAAATTGATGAAAAGTGGTACCTGAAGGAAAGAAGATTGTAGGCCAGCACCTACGTACTAGTATCTTAGCTAGTACAAGAGCAAAGGGGGTTGGAGCTCCCTTCTAGGAGAATTTGGAAAACGAGAGAAGGTTGTAGCCTTCTGCAGGTTGTAGCCTGCGTACTGGTATAAGGCTGCACCAGTACAAAAGATTGTAAACTGAAGTTTCTTATTAAAGAAAGATAGAGACGACTTGCAGCAGGTGGTTTTCACCCACATTGGGTTTCCACCTTATATCATGGTGTTCATGTGTGTGGCTTTTGTGTGATGATCTGTTCTGTTATACTGCACCTGTTTAATTTTAATATGGTTAATAATGTCCTGATGCATTTACTGAAGATAAACTGACTGAATCATAAGATTTCTGGTTATACGCTGGTTGCTTTAGACACAGTAGCGTGTACACGCTGGTTCACTTAACTGAAGTAGCGTATATATTTCTAAGTATTGAAAAAGTTTTATTGATCTGATAATGCTGATTCACCCCCCCTCTCAGTATTATTTACAACAATTGGTATCAGAGTAGGTCCTTCAGAGAAGCTTGATCGCTTGAAGGTAGATCGTTCATCATGAGCAACTACAAGAGAGAAGCATCAATCAGGCCACCGGTTTTTGATGGGACAAACTTCAATTATTGGAAGGTAAGATTTACTGCCTATCTTCAATCTCTTGGTACAAAAGTTTGGGACATCGTAGAGACAGGCTACACTTTTCCTTCAGCTACTCCTACAGATCCAGCCGAGAAAAAGAAGTATGAAACAAATGCAAAAGCAGTCAGTACTCTATTAGGATGTATATTCCAATCGGAATTCATGAAGGTAATTCACTATAAATCTGCAAAAGAAATATGGGACAAAATTGTCACGAGCTATGAAGGAGACGAACAGGTAAAGCGTGCTAAACTTCAAACTCTCAGGATTAAGTATGAGACTCTCAGAATGTATAATGATGAAAGTGTGGCTAACTATTTCCTTAGGGTAGATGAGATTGTAAATTGCATGAAAAACTTGGGTGAAGAAATAAAAGAGGCTATTGTGGTTGAAAAGGTTCTAAGATCATTGTCCCCCAAATTTGAATCTAAAGTGTCTGCAATAGAAGAAAAAGAAAATCTACGAATTCTTACTATGTCTCAGCTTCACGGAATTCTAACTGCTGATGAAATGAGAAAAGGAGGTCCATCAGACAGAAGAGAAGCTGCTTTCAAGGCTTCAGGCAAAGAATATTATTATGAAGCAAGTCACGTGCCAGAAGATGAAGAAGAAGAATCAAATTTTGTCAGAAATCTTCAAAGGGGTTCTGGAAGGTTCAGAGGTAAGTTACCTTTTAAATGCTTTACTTGTGGAAGAGTAGGTCATTATGCTGCCAAATGTCCTCACAAAGATAAGAATGACAAGGGAAAGGAACCTGTTAAATGGAACAAGAAACAGAATGAAAAGAAGAAAAGCTATTACACTCATGAAGATAGTGATGGTCTTTCAAATAGTGATGAAGATGAACATGGTTATAGATATAAACTTTTAATGGCTTTTGAAGATGATGACTACATGGATGCTATAGATGTAGAAGGCTTTTATGAAGAAATGAATAATCTCAAAGTTTGCTTAGAAGATAAAAGTGCTATTATTGATTCTCTACAATGTCAACTGGCAGAAAAGGAAAAACATCTTGAAAAATTGGAATGTGAGATTGTTTTTCTTAGAAAGGAGATTGAGAAAACAAAAGCGATTAATCTTAAATTTGTTAAAGGATCTGAAACCTTGGATGAGATTATCAATGTGCAGCATTCTCCTCTGATCAAGACAGGTCTGGGATATAATGGAGAAACATCTCAAGCTTCTACCTCTAAAAGTTATCTTGATGCAGCAAGGAGGAGCGAGCAAAGACCAAATAAAAGTCATCAGGTGAATCAGGGACAGTTTACCTCAAGAAAAAATAAAGACTATCAAGAAATTCGGGGACAAGCGGCCTTAAGGACAAACAGAAGCTACAATCAGCCACAGGTAAAATCTTACCAATTTGCCCCAAGAAGGGATGTCAATAGAAGCTACAATCGGTTGGATGATAGATCTGATTATCAGAGAAATTTCTTTAATGGCCAATGTTTTTCTTGCCATAACTTCGGTCACAAAGCAGCTCAATGTGTTGCCTACAAGATAATCATGACTAGAGAAGCTCAAAAGCAAAGAAGTATGACTGGAACCATGAAAAGGACTTATAACAACTTTTCGGTTCTTGAAAATGAAGTTGAATGCTCTATTTGTAATAAGTTTGGTCATGAAGACTCTGAATGCAGGAGTAGGTTCTGGAAGACAACTCAGAAGGAACAAACCTCAAATGTCAGAACATGGAGAATAAAGGAACCGCAACCAGAAAGATGTGGGATAGCCTTTTATGCAGAAGGTCAAGAAAGTCTATGGTACATTGACAGCGGATGTTCGAAGCATATGATAGGGGACAAAGAAAAACTTGAATCATATACCGCATTAGAAAAGGGAAAGAAAGTTTCTTTTGGAAACGATATCTCTACAGCCATAAAAGGAAAAGGTGTTGCTCCGTTGAAAGAGAAGGTCAAAGTTGGAAATGTTTTGTATGTTGATGGATTGAAGCATAATCTTTTGAGTGTCAGTCAGATGTGCGATCAAGGAACAGAGGTAATATTTAGATCGAATGGATGTCGTGTTCGTGATCTTGATACAGGTGAAACAGTGATCAAAGGAAGAAGGACTCCAAATAATCTATACATATTTGAAGAAAGACAACAACAATGCTATTTGAGCAAGAATGATGAACACTGGCTATGGCATCGGAGGTTGGGGCATCTAAGCTTTCCACAAATAAGGAAAGCATGCAAATATCAGGCAGTTCGTGATCTTCCAGATATCAAAATTCCAGACAACACCATATGCAAATCATGTCAGTTTGGAAAACAAACCAGAACTAATTTTCCTGAGAAGGAAGGATCAGCTAGCATGCCTCTTGAGCTAGTACATACAAATACATGTGGTCCATTCAGAAAAAGAACACCTCGAGGAGAAGAATATTTGATATTATTCATTGACGATTTCTCTAGGTTTGTCTGGTTAGGACTTATGAAGCACAAAGATGAAGCATTCGAAAAATTCAAATCCTTCAAAGCCTTGGTTGAAAATGAATCAGGACATAAAATTAAGTGCCTCAGAACTGACAGAGGTGGGGAGTTTACCTCGAATGAATTTTTCGATTTCTGTGAAGAACATGGGATAAGAAGAGAATTCTCTACAGCTAGAACTCCTCAGCAAAATGGAGTTGTGGAAAGAATGAACAAAACAGTCCAACAAATGGCTCGTGCTATGCTTGATGAATCAGGTACTCCCGCAACTTTCTGGGGTGAAGCTGCACATGCTGCGGTTATTATTCTCAACAAAACAAATTTCCGAGTAAACAGCACTCAAACTCCTCATGAGCTCTGGTGTGGTAAGACTCCTTCGGTGAAACACTTCAAAATCTTTGGGAGCAAATGTTATATTAAGAATACTGATGAGCAACTTGGCAAACTTGAACCAAGAGCAGATGAAGGCATTCTTCTTGGTTATTCTCCACATAGCAAAGCATACAAGTGCTACAATAAAAGACTTGGCAGAATTATCGACAGCATTGATGTTGTGGTTGATGAGAAGGGATACATTCCTAGGCAAGTTCATCATGAAGACATCGAAGAAGATGAAGGCTACCCTCAAAGACAGAATGATGAAGAAGAACCTCAAGAAGAACCAGAGGAGCAGACAAGAATAGAAGAGAAGACTCCATCCATATATGTTCAGAAGAATCATCCAGAATCTCAGATTGTGGGGCAGAAAGAAGCAGGAGTACAAACAAGAAGAACAATTGCAGAAGCTTCAAGCTATTTGGCATTACTCTCTTCCACTGAACCACAAAATGTGAAAGAAGAATGCAAAGATGAATGTTGGGTCAAAGCAATGGATGAAGAACTTGAGCAGATCGAAAAGAACAACACTTGGGAATTGGTTCCTAGACCAAAAGATAAGAATGTCATAGGGACAAAATGGGTCTTCAAAAATAAATTGAATGAAAATGGAGAAGTAATTAGAAACAAGGCCAGAATTGTTTGTAAAGGGTATGCACAGCAAGAAGGAATAGATTTTGAAGAGACCTTTGCTCATGTTGCAAGACTTGAGGCCATCCGAATGTTCCTTGCTCTCTCAAGCTTTCAAAACTTCAAGGTATTTCAAATGGACATGAAATCAGCCTTTCTGAATGGAGACTTAGAAGAAGAAGTATATATTGAGCAGCCAGATGGTTTCATCCTTGGGAATGATCCAAACCTTGTATGCAGATTGAAAAAGGCTCTCTATGGTCTCAAACAAGCTCCAAGGGCTTGGTACTATCGTTTGGACAAATATCTTCACCAACAAGGTTTTTCAAAAGGATCAGTAGATAGCAATCTCTATATGAAAGTTGAAAATAACAAATTGCTAATACTTGTTGTGTATGTAGATGATATTATCTTTGGCAGCAATGAAGAGGCTATGAGTCAAAACTTTGCCTTGGTTATGCAGAAAGAATTTGAAATGTCATTACTTGGAGAATTGACATACTTTCTTGGATTGCAAATCCAACAAAATGAAGGAGGTATTTTCTTGTCTCAAACCAAGTACCTCAAGCAGATCTTGAAGAAGTATAGCATGGAAGATTCAAAGCCAGTGTGTACCCCCATGGTTACAGGATGCAGCCTCAGTGCAAATGATGAATCAACAGCAGTTCACCAACCAACTTATAGATCCATGATTAGGAGTTTGCTTTATTTGACAGGTACCCGACCAGATATTATGCATGCAGTAGGAATTGTTGGAAGATTTCAATCCAACCCAAAGGAAACTCATCTTCAGGCAGTCAAAAGAATCTTCAAGTATCTTCAAGGGACTCAAAACTATGGCTTATGGTATCCTAGAGATACAGATCTCACTCTTCATGCGTACACAGATGCAGATTGGGCAGGAAGTGTGGATGACAGGAAAAGCACAAGTGGTGGTGCTTTCTTCATGGGTTCCAGATTAGTATCTTTGTTCAGCAAGAAACAGAGTTCGATTGCTTTATCCACAGCTGAAGCAGAATATGTGGCTGCGACATTTTGTTGCACACAACTTCTTTGGATGATGCAGACCTTGCAGGATTTTCAAATCACTTGCACTCCACCTGTCTCTATCTTATGTGATAATACAAGTGCAATCAGCATTTCAAAGAATCCAGTCATGCATTCAAAGACCAAGCACATACCAATCAAGTATCACTTCCTCCGGGAACAAGTGCTTGAACAAAAGGTCAAGTTGGAGTATGTTTCTTCTAAAGAACAAGTTGCTGATATTCTCACAAAACCACTGCCCAGGGAGACTTTTGAATATCTCAGACAAAAGCTGGGAGTAGTTGATGCTTCATCCTGCTGTTGAAGCTTGTCTGTTCTAAAGAAAAGTTGGTATACGCGAGTTGTGTAAGGGATATCTGCGTACATACGCTGATTTATGCAGGTGAAGTCGCATATATGGAGTTCTGAACAGCAAGGGCAGATTCTGGTTGGAGAAGGTCTGAGATGGGTATGCCAGAGTCCTTCAGGCACAATTTCAGGGGGAGTAGCAGGCACAGTTTCAGGGGGAGCAGCTTAAAGCATTGTTGGCATTTAGATGCTTTGGTTCTAGTTCACAACTGTTGGTGGTTTTAGGAGAAGGAAATCTTGGTTGCTGATCTAAAAGATGATTATCAGATGCTGCTGGTGATCTTCATAAGTCTTGGTCTAGATTTTTTCGTCTCTATGTCATGTATCTCTTTTGTGATATCTCTTCTATGGTGTCAAGGTCATGTAACGGCCTATGTTGGTTTCCCCACTATGCCTGGGATGAATGATGTAATGTAATTGGTTGTTATATGTAAATTTTTGATGTATCCCCTCTTGGTTGGGAGTATGGATGTATGTATTGAGTCTTTTGGTGATAGGAAGGTCCTTTATGATGTATAAGTCTTGGTTCTTTTTGAAGAACATCTTTTGCAGATCTTGCCTACAGTCAGGGGGAGCATGTTCAGCACAGCAGAGCAGAGATATCAGCTTGTTCATAGGGGGAGCACAACCCTTTGCCCTTGATGACAAAGGGGGAGAATGATTCTAAGGATCTTGGGGTTGCCATCAAGTCCAAAGGGGGAGATTGTTGGCATTTTGGCACAGGTGTGGCACTACGGTACAGGTGTTGTCCTTGATGGCAACTCTCTTTGGTGACAGATCTCAGTCCAGACTACAAGAATGAAGAGAAATTTCATATATGCAGGTTGATTAAGCCCAAGTTGTGTATACACGCAGGTACGCTATATACTAAGTCGCGGATACGCAGTCTCGCTATATACGAAGTCGCGTATACACGCAGTTTAATTAACAGAAAAGAGCTTACATGTCGAGAAGCTTCCCTTTGGTCCGTGGTAGTTAGTCCTCGGTACTTGAGCCTATGTTTTTGGACCAAGGTATCTCGACAGTCGTGTTGATCCCGAGTTTTGAAGTTGATGGTATTGTATTACTATGGTTTTGGACCGTGGTATTGAGAAGGGCCTAAGACTATATAAGGAGAAGAAGATCATTAGGCTATTGTATTGAAAAAGTCTTGAATATCTAATGAAGAAAGAGATCTAGTATGCAGGTTCTGATACATTGCTTGATCTAAGCTAAGGAGAGATCACACCGGGTGATGGAAGACTAGATCTAAGGATAGATCGGGATCAAATTTGTTTGAAATGAACTATCTTTATATATGGTTGATTATGCATATTTTTAGATCTACATACTGACGCAATGTTATGTTCTGGGTATGACTGATGTCTGGTACAGCTGCAAGTTATGAGAAATTATTTTTAGATCTGTACGCAGGTTGTCTTTGGTAAAAGCACGTGTATACGCAGGTTGGTTTCATTGAAGTAGCGTATATCTTTTGAAGCTTAATTTTTGTGGTTGCAGTTGGGTATGACTGTTATTGCAGAGTTCTGTAGTCTGCTCTGTGTTCTGGTGACTGGGTGTTGACAGGGTTTCAGTGGTTCAGTGATTCAAAGATTGATGATGCTAGTATTGGTTGTTTTGTGCTTCAATGATTTGTTATGAAAAGTGAATGAATCGTGGTCTTCAGATTGTAATGTTGTGCTTCAGGAGTATCCAGTCTGAAAATTGATGAAAAGTGGTACCTGAAGGAAAGAATATTGTAGGCCAGCACCTACGCACTAGTATCTTAGCTAGTACAAGAGCAAAGGGGGTTGGAGCTCCCTTCCAGGAGAATTTGGAAAACGAGAGAAGGTTGTAGCCTTCTGCAGGTTGTAGCCTGCGTACTGGTATAAGGCTGCACCAGTACAAAAGATTGTAAACTGAAGTTTCTTATTAAAGAAAGATAGAGACGACTTGCAGCAGGTGGTTTTCACCCACATTGGGTTTCCACCTTATATCATGGTGTTCATGTGTGTGGCTTTTGTGTGATGATCTGTTCTGTTATACTGCACCTGTTTACTTTTAATATGGTTAATAATGTCCTGATGCATTTACTGAAGATAAACTAACTGAATCATAAGATTTCTGGTTATACGCTGGTTGCTTTAGACACAGTAGCGTGTACACGCTGGTTCACTTAACTGAAGTAGCGTATATATTTCTGAGTATTGAAAAAGTTTTATTGATCTGATAATACTGATTCACCCCCCCTCTCAGTATTATTTACAACACAGAAGCCAACAAAGACCTAAATCCTATAGGAAAGTGGTTTGGGGAAGAGTCATTTACCTACAATCAGGTTTTTGGTAGCCCTACCAATACTCATGGTTTGCCCCTTTTTTCCCAGATAAGTTGTTGGCCAAGGAAGTCTATTATTGAACAGTTGGTAAGGGCTTAAGTAAAGTACTTAAGATGCCAAGAAATTATCCTGGCCATGTTTTCCCATTTCTTGTGGTACCTATGCCTTAGAAAATTTCAAGCGTTCCTTAATTGAAATTGAACAATTAAAAGCCTTTTATTTTCCAACCATACTAAACAGACCATATGATTCACATGGTGTAGAGAAATATGTTACAACACAGGCTAAGCTCAAACCATTTTCAAATGAACCTAACAAGTTTGATGATTTGTTTGAAATGGTTCTAGAATATTATATGGTAGAGAAATTAGCGTTAGACTGTCTAAGTCCCGACAAATCGATTAGATTCAATCAATATCATTAGCGAAGAATAACCCATTTACCAGAATCCATGTTAAAGCAATTTTGACAGAATTTACAAACTTCAGATGCATCAGCTTCATCCTCAAAAGCTCCAATTATTTCCCAAGTCTTTGAAACAGCTACTATAGCTATTGAGAAAGCAAGTGAAATCAAATAGGAGAAAAAATTAGATGAAATGTGGGAGGAGTTCAACCATGTTTTTACAATAGAAGAATCTTGGGCTATAAGTGGCTCGACTGATATTGAAGCAGAGCAAGTTACAATCAATAGAGAGACAAAGCAGGTTCAAGAGACTACAGGGACAACCTAATTTACTGTTGAGGCTTTCCAAGGGGATACTATTCCTAAAACTCCCAAGAATAATATTAATACTAAGGTTTTAAATCAATCAACTGTTGCCGATGATATGGAGATAATTCCTGTTAGAAATACTGAGATGGGGGGTGAATCAATATTTTCTTTCAATTGTTATTATTACCAGTTTAATTCTTCACAATTTAAATAGATAAATGTATAAGTATAATTTTATTGAGTAAAATAATAAATACAATATAAATGTGTTCCAAGCTCCAACTTGGTTTTGATGAGACTCTGACCTAAAGGGCTTCGACCCTATCTTGTCAAGGCACCAACCTTGGATTTAGGAGCACCAACTCCAAGGACACAAATCCTTCCGATTCTGAGGCAACAACCCCAACGGCTTCGACCCTATATTTCAAGATGAATCAGGTCAAAAGATTGTCCTCCCGCTCTATCTTCAGCTTCCTTCTTCGCTCGGCCTTCGACTTCTACTGCACCTTCTGCGTCTACTAGACCTTCAGCTTATACTACACCTTCTGCATCTACCAGACCTTTGGCTTCCTCTGTTTCTTCCAGTTCATAAGTTGTGAACTTTCCTTGTTCTCTGTGATAGATGCTTGATACGCCACACAGAAGTGAAGCGTTTCAACTTATATCTATCTCTCTCTCTCTCTCTCTCTCTCTCTCTCTCTATATATATATATATATATATATATATATATATATATATATATATATATATGAGTTTTTCTAATGAATCGAAATGACTTTCAAAGGTGAAGGGGCTGACCACATCATCACCTTACCCCCGCAATCACAACCTTCATGACAATCAGAGTTATTCCTTTAATCATGCAATCACAACTTTCGGAGGTTTGCACATAACATAGACGATTCCCCTATTGCGGATGGAGCGGGTGCAATATGATAATAAATAGTTGTTAATAATTCTGTCGGGTCCACAACCTTATCGTAATTGATGGTTTGACATACCTTAGAAACTAGCGATACTGTAGATGCAATATTGTATAAAGTCATGTTATAATGGTGCAACGGGTCTGCAATATTATATCATAATCAGAGGTTTTACCTTGACAACCCTATAAGACTTGTGATATGGTGGATGTGATGTTATATTAGGGCTGTTACTATAACCTGTTTGGGTCTGCATGTATTATCACAATCGCAGTTTTAGTGTGACATTGACTTCCGATGAGGCGAACACAATATTACATTAGGGTGTGTTCTACTGGAGCATCAGGTGCGCGTATTATATCGCAATCTATGGTTTGTGGGACTTTGACTGGCACATGGATTAAAATGACCTTAACCCCCGTAATTGACTGTGATATAAGATTTGAATATGAGATCAACGACTAGGATTGAGTGCGGGACTTCAGCCACGATCAAGGAAATCCTTACTTTCCTACCCTCGCAATTGCTAATCACCGTCAATCTAACTGATCTATCGATCCGACGATCCAGATCTATTCCTCCACCATTCTTCTTCTGCAAGCACTTGGGTTTGATCTCTTGTGAATTCTCTTCACTCTTCTACTCTTTTGATAACTGCTGCTCTGGTGGCTTATCTTCCTGTGACCTCTGATAACTCTGTTTATGCTCGTCCATTGTTTTCTTCCTATCAATTCTTCTTGGGAATATATTACATGCGATACTTCCAATATGGCTCCTCTGATGTTTTCTTCTTTACTCCTTTGATATCGCTGTTAACACCTCCGTTATGTTAGCTCCAACGATGTTTCATGCAATATCTCTGATATGGCTCTTACACTTGACTTGGCTTTCCAGTGGCTTCTCTGTGATTTCCGATGGCTACTCTTTGATGGCTCTTGTTCTTGTCTTCCAATTGCTTCCCTGATGGCTTTCCTCCTCGGGTCTGTTGCTTATATTCATTCCATATGTTGTTTTCATTCCTTGGGTCCTTCATGGGAAACATTATGATCACAAGAATTTGCCATCACAAACACTACCATATTGACATCAATGACAATCTTGATTAACAATTCCTGCATTTCCTACTACCAAGATAGTCCTAAAGATTGAAGAATTTCACCTTTGGACATATTTTACAGTCCAAAGCATAAAGCAGTAATGAGAAGGTCAAGGAAGAAAAGAAATATAGAACAGTCGCAAGTGCTAGTTACAAATGAGACTACTTTTCAAGTTCTTTGGAAAGGAACTCAAACAACCCTGGAAGAGGAATTGAATAGATTATCTCAGTTCGCAGGAGCTTATGCTAGTGCTACCATTGAAAAGGATGTAGAATTACAATTGTTAATGAAGGAAAAGGATCAAAGGATTGTCCAATTGGAACAAGATTTTCAGATAGAAAAGCAAGCGATTTAGCAATAATGGAAATAAAATATTACCGAGTCACAGAAAAGATTTAATGGTTTAAATATATGATTTTAATTTGATGTGAAGGGAAAGGATGAATAGATACTGCAGTTGCAACAAAGGATAGACCAGTTGAGAGAAAATCTAGATATAAATGAAGTCTGCAAGGAAGCATCAAAGTTGGAAATACTCTTAACAAAGTAGCAAGCCATCTTTTGTCACAAATTGGCCTTAATTCATAACTTGTCAAAGACCAAAGGTTCTTTAGTAAATCAACTGTCCAATTTGAGGACATTTTATGAAGATATCGATGAGAAAATCTTTGAGTATATAGATTGGGAAGACAGTGCTTAGGGAAGATCATCTGATCTTCCTCGGAATGAAGAATCACAGAAGGATACCATGTTTGGTGATTGGGATATCAAAATGAAATGGGCATAAATGGCTATTATCAAAGCCATAAATCTTGCCTCAAATTTCACCGAATACATCACCAATACCCTATTGCAAGCCAATCTAATTTAGGAATGCCCAAAGGACAGCTTTCCAGATGTCAAAACTTTGAAAGAATCTTGGAAAGAAACATCAAAAAAGAAGGTTCAAGACATTCATAATTTATTTCAAGTGAACATTGAAATTTATTGGCATTTTCTGGTGAAGCCTCATAGTCAGTGGCTCATGCTGAGGTGTCTCTCAAAGACAACAATACAATTTCTTCCAAGACCTCTTACAGGATAAATGCACATACAACTGGTACATCCCTCCCAACTGAAGCCACTCACAGACATGTACAATCTTAGAGAGTAGATGAAGAATCAATCTGGAGCACAGTCATGAGTTCTTGTTGGAACATATCACAAATTTAGCTGCCCCTTTTATCTTAGCTTAGTTTGTTAAGGTTTTTTTGAATACTTTTATTTTAAGTTTACTATTTTTGTAATATTAATAGGTTATTTAAACCCCTTTCATGCATTTAGAAAGGGGTCGAGAATTTTGAGAAGACAACTTTGAACTTGCACTATTGTTTGATCCAAAGTTATCTAATTAAGACGCTAAGTCTGTAAGCTATCTTTTTCATAAACAGAGTGCTAATGCATTAGGTACTATTATCTTTGTGATATCGTTATGTTTTATTGAATTAGATAGTGAATCTCTTATGCGTTATTTCGTTATATAAATGCTTTGAAAACAATTAGTCATTATCATTATTGATGTGAAGGATTGGATGATGTGTGATTATGTATGAGATAACAAGATATTTTTATGTGATTGAGTTTTAACTAACTAAATTAATTAAATATTTAATTAATTTAGTTTATCATATATTCTTTCTTTTCATTAAAGTATTGAATGATCTATGTCATTATTTACTTTGTGAAATGTTTCTTTGAATCACATGTGAAGATGTACTATCCCAAGAAATAAGTAGAATACATTTATTCAATAATTTTACCATTAGCTATAAAATCATTTCATTAGTTTTCATTTTGTTACTATATTAAATCTCTTTAAAATGGGAAACTAGTCCCTTTATACCCAATTAGACCCACCAATTTCAACAGAAATAGAGTAGCTTTAAGCTCCCGACCGAGTCGTGTTCCCCGATGTTGAGGCATTCAATTTCCAACCTTCAATAGGTTCTTATGATTTGGTTGATTTTTAAGGGAATGTTTTTTCAGAGCCCAAAAATGGGCTCTATCTCAAGAAGTATTATGCTAAGGATCTTGCCTATCATTTGTTTTATTTTGTAAATATTGTACATAGTTTTAGTTTTTGCCAATGGGTTTCATGGTGATAATTTTGTTTTTGATCTTCTTTGGCAGGTTTCAATGGGTGATTCGGTGTACCTAGGATTCGTAGATGGTGCCAGTAGACATACTCAAAATATCAAATTTCACCATATGGGTAATACATTATCCATCTGGACAGTTGTTGGTTGAAAGAGGCATATGTATTGGTGTTGCTTCTAATAATATCGTTGTATACAATGCCATTATTAATTTACTTTCTGAAGCAATATCTTATGGTATTAAATCATTAGTGGTTTAGTTTGACTCACAATTGGTTGTGTCTCAATTAAATAATATTTATCATGTGAGGGATCCTTTATTACATCGTCAATTTCTGAGAGTGAGATTATTACAAAGATCATTTAATTTTATTACTTTCATTCACATTCCATGATCAGATAATGCATTTTTTGATTCTATAACTAACCAAGCATTAGATTGGAATATCAATCATTCATCACATTAAATAAAAAACATCAAATAATCATCTTTATATATGATAAAGTCATCACGAAATCGCTGTATATATAGATAGATAAATGTAAAAATATTACAAAATGTGGACAAATGTCCTGCAAATTTAGGGCTCAAGCCTGATCATATCCATATCAAAAAAGACCAGTTTATCTAAAATCTAAGTCAGAGGGCCCTACCTTGGATGGGCATCTCCATAGAAGATGATGGCATTTGCCACTCATCGGAAGAGTCGTACCCACTCTCGTGGTACTACAACAAACCATCTTTGTATAGCCTCGGGAAGATCCTCTACCACTGCCATTGGAACCTGGTGAGTTAGAATCTCTAAGTTCCTTTGTACTGCATGGAGGACCCTCTCAGAATCAAGTTTTTCTCTCTCTGTGTATTTTTCATGATGCCTATGCCTTAGAAGACCCCTAGGTCTCATTGGTCCCACATCTATATCATGATAATTTAATCTTTTGAGGATTTTTTTTCATGAAAAAATACTTTAAATTTCTTGAGATTATCTTTAAAAAGAAAAAAACTCAAATATGTTAAAAAATTTAAAAAACTGACCAATGTTTCCCCATGCAACTCACTCAGGAAGTACTAACTCGTGGTCCTCTCAGAATGTTGAAAATAGCAACAAGAAATGATAAAAATAGAATCTAGAATATTCCAATTTTAATTTGTCCTTGAATTAAAATTGTGAATTAAAATCGAATTTAATCTCACTAGCTGCTTGGAAATAATTAATTAATTCATTATGGATTAATTAGCTGGAGAAATTCAAGTTAGAAGTCTTTATGAAGTCATGAAAGAGTTATCCCTTAAATTAAGGAGATTATCCCTTCATTAAGGAGATAAGATTAAGTTATATTTGAGTTGTAATTAGTTAGCTCGGTTTAATGAGTTAAGTCTAGTTAAATTAGTTCCAGACTATTTGAGGAACTAATTGTGAGTTATCAATCAGTTGATGCATGCATGCACTCAACCAATGTACTCCAGATAACTGAAGATTCCCTCATCGGGAACTCATGCATGTCTATTTAGAGAAAGATCTAGTTGAGATTAAAGACAAGGACAGTGTACTATCAGTTGCATGTGTTTTCCTATAAAGGAAACTCATGCATGTAGTCAAGGTAAGGTTCCTTGAGGATTGTGTAGTTCTAACAGTGTGTTAGAGCAGTGTTCCACTTGGTGAGGTGAGAATCATCCACTAGGAACAACGCAAGGAAATAGGAGCTTGGAGGGCAGAGGAGAAGGCTTGTGAGAAGCTTGGATTGCCTGTGAGCACCCAGGAGGATTGTCCTGAGATCTGGCTAGCTGTGAGAGCTAAGGCTTTGTATAATTCTGATGTATTTCCACCTTGTATGATAATACATATACTGTTTTTTTGGTTGAGGCTTTCCCCTAAGTATTTTCATGTGTATTATGCATTGATTCTTCTTCTGGTTATACGTGTTCAGCTTGATCTTTCTCAATCTTTTAGCTTCCTCAAATTGATAGTAGAAGTAGGTTATAGTATTTTGCTTTGGTTATATTGCATTATTAGGTTAACCTACAGTCAGATTTTCTACATAGGTCCCAGAGCGAGATTTGTAGAGAATTTGCAGAATTTCTACATGGTATCAGAGCCAAGCTTATCAGAGCTATGAACAGTATACAGAGAAGAGAATTCGAAGTTTGAAGTTCGGGGTTGCAGGTGCAAATCAAATTCATATCATACTTCAATTTAGATGGGACATTATGCGACTAATTGCCCATCGAAGAAGTCCAAGAAGGGATCCTCGGATGGATTGGAAGGTGAGGCATTAGCCTCTCAGTTTGAAATGGACTTTACTCTCATCACATGCATGGTTTCATCGATGATGGGTTGTGTCTGGTATATTGACAGTGGAGCCTCATTCCACATGACCAGTGATAAAAGTTTACCTTAGAGGAGAAAGACCTCAAGATGCGCATAGAGATGGGTGATGATGGAAAGTATAGTGTTCCAAGAGTGGGCACGGTTGCTTTTCAGAGGGAGCATGGAGCTCCTATCACCTTGACAAATGTGATGTATGTGCCTGGACTGAAGAAGAATTTGGTATCGGTCGCGATGTTGGAGGACAAAGGCTATGATGTTGTCTTCAGTAAGGGAAATGTTTTCCTTAGACACATCACCACAAGGTAGGTGAAACAAATCGATTCATGAGTTAATAACCTGTATTCTCTTGAAGTTAAAGATGCATGCAAAGCCTTGAGGAGCAAGGAAAATGTTAGAGACTTGGTGGTTGAGAGGGATAGTAAATTACCTCTCAACATGCAGCCCCAGAAGAAGTCTCAGACAATTGTGGAGGAGCCACAATTGGAGAAGTGGGAAGAGGGATCACATGCATCCATACCTCTAGGTGTGAGGTGGGGCGATGTGAAGTGATAGTCTCAAGAAGGCTGAGATTGGGCAAGGTCCATTGAGAGGTTTTATCTCATGGATCGTACCTTTCTATGGGAGCCCAAAGTACATAGTAGCGGGAGGAATCAGTGGGATTGATGCAGTCAGAGATCAAAGTGACAAAGGCTAGAGAATTCAAACACTGAAGGGCATAGAGAAGGATTGACAATAGTGAAAAAAGGCAGAGTCAACAGAAGAGCAAAGTTTTCAGTTGACAAAGGCAATAACAGTCAAAGACTTTGATGACAGATGCATCATACTAATTCAGGTTGGATGATTTTTTTCCTAGAGTTTATAGAGAAACAACATTAGAAAGAAGTGTTTTATGCATAACATTCCAAAGGCTCACGATCAGGATCAAGTTGAATTCCTTTCTTGTTGAGAGGGAGTGTTGAAAATAGCAACAAGAAATGATAAAAATAGAATCCAAAATATTCCAATTTTAATTTGTCCTTGAATTAAAATTGTGAATTAAAATCGAATTTAGTCTCACTGGCTACTAGGAAATAATTAATTCATTCATTATGGATTAATTAGTTGGAGAAATTCAAGTTAGAATTCTTTCTGAAGTCATGCAAGAGCTATCCATTAAATTAAGGATATTATCCCTTCATTAAGGAGATAAGATTGAGTTATATTTGAGTTGTAATTAGTTAGCTCAGTTTACTGAGTTAAGTCCAGTTAAATTAGTTCCAAACTATTTGAAGAACTGATTGTGAGTTATCAATTAGTTGATGCATGCATGCACTCAACCAGTGTACTCTAGATAACTGAAGATTCCCTCATTAGGAACTCATGCATGTCTATTTAGAGAAAGACCCAGTTGAGATTAAAGATAAGGACAATGTACTATCAGTTACATGTGTTTTCCTATAAGGGAAACTCATGCTTGTAGTCAAGGTAAGATTCCTTGAGGATTGCGCAGTTTTGATAGTGTGTTAGAGCAGTGTTCCACTTGGTGAGGTGAGAATCATCCACTAGGAACAACACAAGGAAATGGGAGCTTGGAGGGTAGAGGAGAAGGCTTGTGAGAGGCTTTAATTGCTTGTGAGCATCTAGAAGGATTGTACTGAGGGATGGCTAGCTGTGAGAGCTAAGGCTTTGTATAATTCTGATGTATTTCCACCTTGTATGATAATACAGATAGTGGGGTTTTTAGCTGAGGCTTTCCCCTGAGTATTTTCATGTCTATTGTGCATTGATTCTTCTTCTAGTCATATGTGTTCAGATCGATCTTGCTCAATATTTTAGCTTCTGCAAATTGATAGTAGAAGTAGGTTATAGTATTTTTCTTTGGTTATTGCATTATCGGGTTAACCTATAGTCAGATTTTCTACATAGGTCTCAGAGCGAGATTTGTAGAGAATTTGCAGAATTTCTACACAGAAGTCTAGTCCTGCATACAGGTAATCCTCTATGGACATGACTTGTTTCTCCCACCATTAGAAGAACTCTTCATCAAATGCTGCTTGGCTGACATTACCTCTAATAAGTCTCCTAATCAATTTTTCCCATCTGGCCATCCTTGGAACTCTAGGATTGCTGATGGCAAATGCCATTGTGGATTGTAGTGCAAGAATCTACTCAAAGAAAAATGAGTAGAGAATGGTACCATAACTGAAATTCTTTGTATTTCCCTGTCTCATTGATGTAATTTACTTCTTCATATTGACGAGGATTGTTCTACACCAATCGTACACTACTGGTTTCAAGCATTCCATTGCTAGAAACATAGCTGGTCTTGAGGCCTGGTGTAATGAAGATGAGCCTGATATCCTAACAATGGTGAAAAGTATGATCTTAATAGGAAGGATCGTTATTTGTTTAATCGGGATTTGTGACCCAATTTTGTTAATGTTTTGTGCATAATATACAACAATACAATCATCAATATTAAGGCCCTCGTTGGCCTTGCCTTTGAAATTGGCTGCTTCTCTCCTTCGGAGAGTCCTGTAATGAAGTAGATGTATTCCAGTTCAATTTTCAAAAGCAATGAGTCTACGAAGAATTTCTCTTGCTCCGGGTCCCAATAATTGATCAACATTTCCAATAATTGAGTGAGCTCTTATATTGAGCATCATGAAGAATTTTAGCAAACAACAATTTTCTATCCATCAAATGATTCTTGATCTTCTAAGACTTCATTATCCACATCATTGTGTTCTCTCTCTCTCTAGATGGTCGGAATCCTCAAAAATTGAGTGTTTTCATCAATTATTAATTGATTTACAAACTTAGCTCGACTTGTATGCAACTTCTGTAAGAGACGATCGCGTATATAAACAACTTTCCCTTTAGTAACTCGTGTATAGGGCTTTCTATACATGACTCGATAATGCTAGAACCACATATACGTAGAATTGGTTTTAAAGCTTAAAAAATCCACTCAAAAATCAATTTGATCTATCAAATGTTTGACTTAAGTGGAAGAGTTTAGGGTTATTAATTACCTGGAGTTCGTAATTTCCAGATTCACTGGTGGAATTGGTTGGATTTTCTTACTCAAATTTGCTCCAAATTCTCTCTCCTCAACACTTGGAAGGTAAAAATGAAATTGGGTGAGTTTAAAACTTCATTTTATAATTAAAACTTAAACCCACTTTCCTAAAGTTCATTTTTAACTTTATTATTTTATTTTTATGAACTTTTGACCTTTGCTTGAAGTGTTGGGAAGAGCCTTTTTCAGGGTGATAAAGATTCTCTAATCACTTAGTGATGTTTTCCTACTGCTCTGATTTCATGATTGCTGACCTATCATGGTAGGTATCATACTCTAAAATGGTATATAGCTTAAGACATATCACTTTTCCTTTGCATTTTTCATTTTGACCTCATACTGCAATATTTAGCTATAGGGTCGACCGCATTATGTTGTGATTTTTAACCTCTCTGAGTTGCCATTTTGTAAAATCATAGCACAGCGGTAGAGCCTTTCTTTCCATGAGATTCCTATTTAGAACCTCACTAGCATATGTTACCTATGCTCCAAATATTTTGTAGGCCCGAGAGTCCTCTTTAGTCCCACCATGAATTTGCGTTGAGTTGTACTATTGCATTGTGTATTGACCACTTACACCACTTTTTTCCTTAATTCGACTTCAATGGACTCGTGTATAAGCCACTTTTGAGCATGAATTTTCTACAAGATCAAAGCATGTATTCATTGAGAATAGAAATGTTCCAATCCCAGGAACTAGTGCACTTTCCCTTGACACTCGTTCTCTCCACTGTATTATAGGAATTTATTTATTTATTTATTTATTTTTTAATTTTTTAATTTTAATTTTAATTTTTATTGTTAATTTTATTTTTAATTTGTATTTATTTATTATTTATTATTTTATATTTATTTATTTATTATTTTATGTTTATTTATTTTATATTTTATATTTTTTAATTTTTAATTTTTTAATTTTCATTTATTTATTATTATTATTATTATTATTTGGCTTTATAATATGAAAAATAAAAATAAAATATAAAAAATATTTCGAAAAAAGAGTGGGAACAATTTATTCATCATTTGATGGTAACAAGAGTCAGTTGTGTCTCCCTTGAATAAAGCACTTAAAATGAGTCTTTCCTCCATCAGGATGGGACTTAGTTTGAATTTAGGGAAGCTATGACCTTGTTCTTGAGTCATTGCTCCACCGGTTGGTTAACTCTTCCAATCACATGGAGAGTTTGTTGATGCCTCTTGCATCACAAACTTATACAAAGTTATGTTATGATACCATAAATTCACATTAAGTCATGCTTTTGTTTAAGGGAATTAAACTTGTTGTCGACCATTATGCGATGTCTCTTGACTCATTTCTGTCGGCCATACCCAGTCTATTAAGTTATTCTCAGTATCACATGAGTGACTTGGTCCTTTACTCATGATAGTTAAGAAGGTCCCCATTAACTTCTTGCTAGCAGGTCTGCTCTTATCGACTCCAACAAATTGCTTTGAGAGTAGACGTAGAGTTTCACCTTGGCCCTGAGAGGGAGGTGAATCAATATTTCTTAGCAATTAGCACTTTTTTTTTTCTTTTTTCAGGGCATTATTTAATATTCAATTATTATTTTTCTTCTTCAAATAATCATAAACAATAATAAATAGTAGACACCACTATACAACAATGTAGAAAGAAAAATAGAGGACACAAATATTTTTAGGTGGAAAACCCCCTCTGGGTCAAAATCCACTGAACGCTTCTTTAGTAATTGTCTTCTCCCTATTAAAATAAAATTGTAACATAATGATTTCAGCTACAATTAAGGGAGGCGTCAACCCCCTTATTCATAAACCACAACTTGTAGGATGTCACTAAACCCTAATATCCTGCTGCAACCAGAAGGATGCCCCAATGCACTGTAGATTGGGTCACAACCTGATGAGTGCCCAAACACTCTGTTTACTATTTGTTATCGGAAAGGATGCTTCACTGCCCTGTTAGTTTATCAGCCACAACTGCATGGATGCCACAACACCCCATGCAAGCCACAAATTTCCCTAGCACCACCTTTCCAGCCTGAAGTGTTCTCAGGCCATAACATGAAGGTGACTCCAATCACCTACCTTGCCACACCTTGCCACCCTGAAGAGTTGACAGACCACATTTTACAATTTTCAGACTAGATCCCCCTTTGCTCTGAATGAATATAGCAAATTTGTAAGGAATATGTTGAATATTTGTCAAATCCTGGAAGCCATTAACCACTACATAACTAAAATGATCACTTCTCAATGCTACACATCAAATTCACTGATCCACTGCACATCACTGTCATTGCACACATAAATCACTGCACAACTGCTGGCTGCCACTACACATATTGTACTAAGATGCTCACGAATGAATAAGCATTAAGGCTCAGTATATCATGCCACCACAATAAGCTAGACTTCTCACAAAGCTACAACCATATGGCACTGCTATCCAGTAATGGCACAAACAAAGGTGCCTCAGGTTAGCCGTATGACCTACAACCAATGCTCTCAGGCTCTTTCCTCGGAGAGATACTAGCATATGTGTATACGTAGCTACTCAACTGGTCAAACCTTTCTATCAATTCTTACATCAACATGATATAAAACTAGATGATAATTCCTTCAAAGCTTGCTGCCCTCTGCCTTGAAACTACTGAAGATGAACCTTAGTCACTATTCTAGAAATGTCTATTGATGCAAGATGTCTGCAATCTTTTATTATCAAACTTCAGTTGCTACACTGAAACCCTTACAACTGAGTAACCCAGACTTCTTCAATACTACCAACTTCATACTATCCAAATACCTACCTTGATACTATTGAAGATATATGACCTCTTCCTTTATCCTATGTCCCTAGAATCTGAAGGTGTCAACTTCTATTGAAAAAAATATGATTGCACCCACAATGTGTGATAAAGTCACAACATGCAATCACTTGCAATTATGAATCTTTTGCAAAACTAACATAACTGCCACATTATGTCTCGAAACTTCAAACCACATCAATCAAATCCCTAAGCTGCTGATGTCATACAGTCACGTCAACTCTAGATATTTCTTGATGGAACAAAGATCTTTGATAATTCTCAGCACTCACTTCTTAGATGATCCTAAAACCTGTATAGACCCTAGACATACCTAAGCCTTGTCCATTTTATGACACTATATATACTATATAGTCCTTAAGTGATCTACCCAAAATTATCAATTATCCTAAAGCCTAAACACTACAACACATACCCACATACACCTTACCAAAGAAAAGAGACTCAAACAAAAAATGTTAAAACAATGGTCTTAAAATTTTACACAAAATTGAGGTGATTCAAGAAGGCTGAAGATTGTTTAACAAGCCAATAAGTGAAATTACCTTTTCCTGAGGCTATCCTTCACTTGAAAGAATTGTTCTTAAGTTCTGTTAGTAACTAAGTTGCAAACAATCCTTAAAACTATAGGTATGACCCAACCAAACCTAAGGATTGACCTAAAACAAACCTAACGAAGGCACCTAAGGATTATGCTACAAGTCTTAGCACACAAAAAACTATGATTTACAATAGGTCCAAAACTTGGACAATCCAAGACCTATAATAATTTAGGACCAAACTATCCACAAGTCAAATTCTAGACCAGAACACCCTTCTTCAAAATATAGTTTAAGTATGTTGTGGTTGTTTCTTAATTCAAAACTACAGATCAGTACCTTTGCTCCAATGAACTTTAAGGCAAATAAAAAGAGAAATTTTGTACCTTGCTTCCTTGTAGCACAAGACTAGTTTCAAAAGTTTCCACAAATAGACCTTGACGAAACCCTTAAATCCTTTTACAATTCTGCATTAGGAACTCCTGTAAGATGGATGACATTTCAAAAATTAATCTTACTTGATTATGTGTTGAAGCAAGTATCCTTTTATAAGCCTAGAAGGGGCTCCTTTAAAAGATAACTGTTGGAGATAAGAGGGATTTGCAAGGAGTTATAACATTATTTTTTTTTAGTTTATTTGTGTCAATTGTGGTAAGGAAGGACATGAACTAGATAGTAAGAAATATTGGCCTTGAAGATAGGAGAGATACTTCTTCTGAAGTAAAATTAATTTAATATACTTTTAAAATACAATGCTTCCACTTCAATTAATAATTTTCGCTTAATTTAATTAATTACTAACTCTTATTAATAATCGTTTTTTTTTTTTTTTCAATTCCACTAAAATTTTGAAATCAATGGTTGACTTAGTTCATATGGTCCTACCAAGGTTGTGAAGTTAGTGATTGGTTTATTGCCTTTGGTTATTGAAGTTATTCAACTTATATGTGGTGAGAATACGGTGATAAAAAATACCATATATTGACAATCGTAGGAGGAGGTGTCATGTCATAACCCCTTGGGGTTTTAGCCTAGAAACTGGGGTCACCAACTTCAATTGTGAATATATATTAAACCAGGAGACCCCTTGGGGTACGCCACATATCAACATAAACATATATTCGAGGAGAATCTATTAACCTAGATATCCAACATAAACTCAATGGTTTGACCCTTTAAAAACCCTTTCCAAGGTCAGGGTACATCCTTAGTCCAGGGTACCCAAACCCTAGGACTTGGGTTTTCAACCATCCAACAGTATAACTTACATCTTCATGTAATCTGACAATTACTAAAAAGTTTTTATTAACCATTTGACATCAATCACAAATGCTTTTATTTAAAGTCAAACCAAAACAACTTGATGGGTTGACATCAATGACAAAACCATCCAACAATATTCCCCTTTGTCATTTATGAAAACACACACACTCCTTTGCGAGTACAACTCCCCCTGATATCATACTTCATATTCTTCACGATATTTCAATTTCCTTCTCAGTTTTTTCTCTCCCCCTTTGACATTAATGACAAAGGGGGCTCCCCCTGACAATCCACCTACTTCTTGTGGACCTGTTATATGTCTGTGCTCCCCTTGACAAAAAGCCTTCCTCTAACAATATAAATCCCTTTGGACTTGTAATCCTTTAACTCTTCTTCTCCCCCTGAACCTGTTATGAATTTGATAGATTTATCCTGAAGTTTCCATTCTGTCCATGTTGTTTGTTTGTCTATGGTAGACCTGTGCCACATATTATTGTATAGACTCCCCCTCTTCAAATTTCAAGGATTCGACAAGCTAGATTGTTCAAAATAGTGTATCATCTAATGGACCATCTTGAATCGAGTCATTAATGGAAGCAACTATTAATTCCTTACGACTTGTTACGAATCCTAGAAGTATGACTACTGGGACTTTCTTCTCGTTCTGCACTTCTTGCTAATCCTCTACCCGTTCTTCCTGTATTTTGTCATCCTATAGTTGTTTCCTCTTCCAAACTTTCTTATTATCAACATCAATATTCATAATTGATTCCATTTTGTTCCTACAATGACGAGCTATGTGTCCATAATTGTGACACTTGTAACATTCCATATCTGGATGGTACCTATATTCTTGAGCTATGTGTCCATAATTATGACATTTAAAGCATTCAATGTCATCCATAGAATATTCTATCTAGTATCTTCCTTGAGAACCTACAAACTTTCTTATCGGCTTTTGCAAATAATAGTTGTACCTACCAAAAACGTCACAATCCCTAGCCATATGTCCATAGTTAGCACATAAAAGCAATAACCATTAGATAAATGTATGTACTTTAATGGTACATTTGGATGTGATGGTCCTTGGTAGTTGTGCCTATCAACAACCTTACAATCCCTGGCCATATGTCCATAGTTAGAACACACAAAAAAATAACCATTAAATAAATGAACATACGTAGAAGATTTTTCATTCTTCTTTGAAGGCGGTGCTGTAGTTTGTTGTCATCCTTTGTTCTTGAATTCTTTGGTCTTGTTCTTTGGATTTGCAACATTATTATTTGGCTTTTAAATTTGATGAACTTCCTTATTAGAATCATCATGTGAAGATGTGGAGCTTTTACCTTCATTAACTGGAGCTTTACTATCTTTAATTTCCTTCATTTTTGCTTCTTCATTCGTGTTATCTTGTAAGTGTTATTTTTGTGATCCCTTGAGTTTTTTGATCTCATTATAGGTTGCATCAAGTTCTCCTTGCTTTTGAGCAAGGTATTCTTGAAATATGTCCTTCAACAATTTCATTCTTTCTTCTGCTTCTTCAACCTATAGCTTGATAAGAGAGGCATTTTCAACTTCTCCGTTGAGTACCTATATATGTTCTTTTTGTTTTTCAATCTCAATCTTGAGCCTACTTAGTTCAGCTGAAGATGTTTCCAATTCATTTTTCTTTTGGTCAACTACGGATATGTATCTTTGATTAGATTCCTTCCTTTCAATTTTTGCTTCTTGCATATGTTGTTTGAGCCTGCCAATCTCTGCAAAGGTTGTGTCGAGTTCTTGTTGCTTATGTTCAACTTCTCTCTTGAGGCCTTGTGTCTCTGTATTATTGAAGTATTCCAATTGAGTTCTAAGGCTACTAATCATCTTCTCCGACTCTTCATTTGCATGATTATTTCTTTTGCTGTCTTCAATTCTTCTTCCAAAAGTCTTGTCTTTTCTTTTTTTACTTTTGAGTTCCTTTATCACCTTGATCACTTGATCTTGAAGCTTTGTCTTACTCATTCATCCAATTTATTCATCATAATTAGAAGGATTCTAACTTTCAATAACATCTTGACCTGATTTATTTGTTGAATAGAGATTATGAAGCTTTTCCCAAAGAGCTTTAGCTGTTGAACAATGACCAACTTTTGTTTTCAAAGAATTTGGCAAAACATTCAAAATTACATTCATGGCCTTTGAATTGTACCTTTTAGCTTTGTCTGTAATTGTGTCTCTAGAAATAACAGATTCCCATACATCATGAGCCTGCAAATGGATTTCCATTATGGATTCCCATATTCAGTAATTATTTGCATCAAATTTAGGAGTTGTTGCACGACACTGATTTTCTTCAGATTTTGTTGTACCTAGATGTTCCTTTGAAATATTTCAACCTTCTTCTTTGAATTTCCCATATCTATGCTTTGGAAACTTCCTTCCAATAGTTAAGTTGTTACCGAAGGAACCAAGCTCTAATACCAATTGTTGGAAATACTGAGAGGGAGGTGAATCAATATCTCTTAGAAATTAACGCTTTTTAATATTTTTTCAGAGCATTAGTTAATATTAAGTTATTATTATTGTTCTTCTTCAAATGATCATAAAAAATAATCAATAGTAGACAACACCATACAAAAATGCAGAAATATAAAACAAAGGACACAAATATTTTTAGGTGGAAAACCCCCTTTGCGTAAAAAACCACTAAACGCGTCTTTAGTAATTGTGTTTTCCCTGTTAAAAGAAAATTGATTACATCAAAATTTCAGCTAGAACTAATGGATTTGTTAACCCCCCAATTCACAGGCCACAACTTGTAGGACGCTACTAAACTCTAATATCATGGTGCAACTAGAAGGATTCCCCAACACCCTGTAGATCATGCCACAACCTGATGAGTGCCCCAATACTTTGTTTAAGAACTGCTGTCGGAAAGGATGCTTCGTTGCCTTGTTAGTTTATCAGCCAGAACCGAATGGACACCACAAATACCTATGCAAGCCATAACTTTCCCTAGCACCATCTTTCCACCCTGAAGTGTTCTCAGGCCACAACTTGAAGGTCACACCAATCACCCACCTTGCACCACCCTTCCACCCTGAAGAGCCGACGGACTATGTTTCAAAATTTTCAGAATGGACCCCCCTTTGCCATGAATGAATATAAGAAAGATGTAAATACGATGTTGTATATATGTCAAATCTTAGAAGCCACTGACCACTGCACAATCAAACTGATCACTCCTCAATGATTCACATCAAATTCACTATTCCACTGCACATCATAGATCACTGCACAACTGTTGGATGCCACTACATGTCACTGTAATGAGCTTCTCATGAATGAATAAGAATTAAGGCTCAATATATTATACTTCCACACTGAAATAGACTGCTCATGATGCTGCAACCATCTGGTACTACTATCTAGTAATGGAACAAGAAAATGTGCCTAAGTTCAACCCTGTTTAGTAATTTAATTGAGCTTAAATTACTGCATAAATTATCGACTAGGGCTTGTAAATGAATGAAGTGTATGTGCACCAATTGTGTTAGGAGTATTTATTACGTGAATAAAATTTTCAAATTAAATTGGGATATTTTCATGCACATGTTTTATCTAAGAAACTTCCACTCTTGCAAGAAAGGAAAATAACACACTAACATAAATAAAGCTAAATTGAAATGCATATGTAAATAGAAAAACAAAAATCAAATTCTCTTTATGCTTGCAGAAAATAAGCTAATCCAACATTGCAGAAATAAATATCACACCAACAAAATTAGATCTACATATTACTGACAAAAATAAAACTAATATTAAGTAAAGAAATCAAATATCACACTGGAAAATATGAATCATACTAATAAATCCTTGGAAGAATTATACTCCTAATTGAAATTCGGCATTAAATGATTCTACTCTTCAAAATTTACATGTGCATAATAGATCCCCTTATTTATTTATTTTTTTCATCCTTCACACAACGAAATGATTAAATCTATAAAATAAATCTTCAACAAACTCTGTTACAAATTATGTTCTCACTGTCATAAGTATTAATTGAAAATCAATACTCAAAGACTAACAAAGATAATATAAAGCTACAAAACTAAAATTCAAAATTGAAATATTAACTAAAAATAAAACAAGACCTTACAGTTCCCAGGGGGCCCTTCTATGAGTTGTAGGTATGCAATGATCAACAAAGATTAAACAAGCATTGATACAAAATTCACAAAGGAATATCAAGCTTGATTTTTAAATGCAAAGAGTATTTCAAAATAACAAGTCTGTGTTCATCGTGTTGAGAGGAAAGTTTTATAACCTCCTTCAATAAACTGTTTAGATATTTGTAAGCCTATCCTACTCGACAAAAATTCTAAAAATAACATAAGATAATATGAAATAGCGATTCTTCATTATTTTCTAGTGGAGAAACAAATCATGAGGCAAAATATTAGCTTCATCCTTATCATCAATCTTATAGCTTGCCTGATTCATCTTTGTCTCCTTTTCTGCTAGGTTGACTTCCACGTTGACCGACTCATATGACATCCTTATCATCTTGCTAGATCATGAAGATAGGTGGATATCATTATGCTAGTTTTCAACTACCTATCCATACATTTCCTTCCTCAACTGGTGTTTCAGAATCTACAAATTCTTCAAGTAAGTTGCAAAATATTAAATCAAATAACAAGGAAACAATGAAACTATGAATAAAAGATGATTAGGTACCTACTTTTGCCAATAACCTTGAAAGATGACACCTTATTGAGATTATTATGGTAAAAAAGGAAGAGAATGGAGTTTATGGAAGGTGTCAAAAAGGAACAATTTTGGTCTTCAACATTCCCTCACATAGAAGATATTGCATGTCCTCATGCAAAAAATTTCAAAATTTTTTGACCAACTCTGTCATTGAGCTACCTCTGAAGCTTGAGCAAGAACATATAAATTAGTATTCTCAGTTTTTTTGGTTTTGGTTCTGGTTGCCATCCTTGGTTTCTTCAATAAAATCTTGCATTGCAAGCCCCTGGTTTTTCTTTTAAGAAGTTTATTTTTAGCCTTCAACTTCTTGTTTTTCTTGTACTAGTGGAAAATATGTAAGAGAATAATATCATTTTGAGTCCTTTGAATTTCATTCTGTACCTTCACTAATTCATGTTCCTATTTTAGAAACTTGTTTAACACTTCTAGTTCATAAATGTCCTGTTTAAGAACATTTTCAATTCTGGATTCTTCTGGAGGGTTGAAATGAAATTCTCCACTCAGAATTTCTTCTTGATTTGAGGATAAATCAACAATATTTCCTTTTGATTTTTGTTCAAGAGATTCTATATAGTCATAGATTTCTTGTTGAACAGGGTTAATTTCTGGGGTTTTTCTTGTTGGACTTGCAATTGGTGATGGTATTATCTCTACTTCTTCTTCTTCTTCTAAATCAACAAAACCTGGATACTATTTAATGGTCGTTTCATAAGTCATGCACTTCTTCTTGATGGTTTTTTAGCAGTGAGAGCTTGCTTTCTCTTGCTACCTTTTTTTCTTTGTTCCTTCCTTTGATGGAACTTCATGTGTACTGACATATTTCTTATTTCTAAGACTCTATAAAACATTTGCGAAAGGGGTTTCATCATCAAAATCTTTCTGTGTGTGCTCATCTTGTCAAATTTCTTGTGTAGGTATTTGGTGTTGAAGCTTAGGGTTTTGTTGGGATTATGATACAAGTGTTTTTCGTGATGGAAAATCACTCACAAGTAAGTTCAGTTTTGATGAAAGGCAACCCACAGTGTAACAGATCCATTCAGTTTTAACAGGGCATTGGTACATAAGAACAGGAAGATGGAACTAAAGTCTACTAATTAGAATGAAGAAGTTGAAGGTAAAGGACGATGAAATGCAGTTTAAGATGTATATGTAGGTCCACTTAGTCAAAACAACCTATGCATGCAGGTCCACTAAACAAAAGGCGCGTATACGTATACACGGACTCCCGCAAGAGGAAAAGCGCATACAGGTTGGAAAATCAAGGAATTTCAAGAGTAGAGAATACCAGGGGTCAATACCATGGTATTAGCCCACAATATTGAGCAGAGTAATGACTATTTGATCCCGCCCAAGAATACCATGGGTCCTAAGTGGTTTTGGTTTGAGGTATTGAGAAAGGCCAAAAACTATATAAGGAGGTGAAGATCATTAGGCCAGAGTGTGCAAGTGAAAAGAGTTTCTAAGGAATACTTCTATCTGAAGTATATTTTATGTTGCAGGGGTTATCTTTGTGATTTGATCTGAAATATTGTGTGCACCTTGAATTCAATGTTGGATCAGGATCATGAGACCTGAAATGACTTATCATTGAAAGATATGATATTGGTTGGGCCATATATGATTTTGTACACCTATTTTATTCTTTAAATGTCATGATCTGGGTTTGTCTGAAGTTTAGAATAGCAATGGAGTTATTAGTTAATATTTTCAAATCCATACACTGGTTCGTCTTGGTAAAAGTGCGTGTACACGCAGGTTCTACTCTTCCAAGTAGTGTATACATAGAAAAATCCTATTCTTCAGTTCTGACTGATTTATCTGATTAGTTCTATTGTTTTACTACTATCTGTCAATGAAGTCTTCTTAGATTTGAATGTAAAACTAAATGCATAAGGAGTTTGATATTTGATTGATTGATTGTATAAGTGAGAAGGGTGTTACCAGGAAAACTAGTGTCTATTCAAAACTGCTAGTCCCACTAATACAGGTAGCTATCTTAGAAGCAAACAAACTAAAGTTACTTGTATTTTCCTTTATGAGAGATAGATGAGAAAGAAGCAGAGAGTACCAACCTCAGTCTTTCGCTTGGCTCCTTGCTTGTTTCCTTTCCCCTTTGACAGAATCTCGCCACTGCTTCCTTACTTGCCCCGCTTCAAAGAACACCTGTAGAATCACAGCAACATAATACCATCAAAGCATAAAGATCTATCACTGTAAACAATATAGGATCAGATATATATTGACCATACAAATGCATATATCAACACAACATTCAGAGATACACAAGAATATGGAGGAAAACTCAAATAGATTTATTGATAAAAGTAGTAGAAGAGAGGATTACAACCACTTGGTCTGACCCAGCGCCATCCTCCCAGCTTGAAAGCCCTCTTCACCTCATAGAAAGCAAGATCACCCAACAATGTCTTCAAAGAGAAACCAACAGCACTTATTTGCAAATTACCAAATTCCAACCTCTGGATCTCTGGGATGAGGGATCCATATATAGATATTTGCAGGGGGTGGGTCAGCTTTTGGGATTTTGATTAGTGTCATGTCTCTGATAGTTCTTGGTTTCACTTGGAGATTTCATGATTTCTTACTCATCCTTGGGCGAATTCAGGGAGGCAAGTGTCAAATGAGCAGCTTCTAGAAGATTCTCAGGGTTTCCACCTAGAAAACTATTTGTGCCATTTGCCTGCTCTCACTCATCGCACCCTACAGAAGGTCTTTCTAGTATGCATTGCACTTTTTTCATGTGGCAAGTGAGATGGATCACACCCTTAGCACTAGGCAGTTTGTATGGTCCTGCTTTGACCAGTCCCGAGTGGTTTTTCATGGAGAACTTCTGGGAGATGATGTAATCAGCTGACCTTGCTCCTTTAGGGTATGAAACAACACTTTTAGGGACTTAGAAGCCCTTGGTTTATGGACATATGTGATTGGGGTTGTAGTGACCAAATATGTCTATAATAGTTTCCCCCTAAAGCATGAGGTCGTAAATATTTTGATGTTGGGTGAAATGCTTTATAATGAGGATCCGAAGTTTTTCGAGTTGGAAGGTGACTTGTAATAGGATACAATACAATACATTATCTTCATAAATTTTCATGATCTAACTAAGGCAGGCATTCCCATGCTTAGCTTGATAAATTCATTTTCATGTACATAGGATAGACAACAGTCTGTGTGCAGACTGATGATTCTGGTAGAGCCATCATCCCTTAGTTTGGATGATTATCTATGCAGTAATGATGTACATTTGATGTCTTTATTTTACTGAATATGTCGCAGCCCAGATGGATGAAACTAGATCCGAGGTCTTCAAAACTCATTCAATCTTTGCCCGAAAGTACAAGTCGATCCATGTGAAAAGATGTTCTGATGTCGAACATGGAAGGACATCGCCTGATTACTAGCCAATGATGTAAGCTGTTAATAGGCATGAGAGGAATCACCGATGATGATGATGACCCTCAAGGTACTGTAGTACAATTCACGTGGTGTGAATACATGAGTCGATGTCGAACACCACACAAAATCTTTCGGTCGAAGGCCATTAATGTAAACTTGTCACCGTAAGTGAGAAACTTGCCATTGAGGCACGCAAGCTTCAAAGTACTGAAAGGGTTGTTCCTAGGTTGGCTTCTTGGATAATGAGCTGATGTCGACAAGAAGTGACCCGTCGTAGGAGGGCATTGATGGATCCCACATCTACGACACAGAACGGGGAAAATGATTTTGTAGAGGTGAAAACGATCTGATGATACAAGGTTCAGGGTGGCGGTCATGAAAGAATGAATCGTGAAGGTATTGCAGCGGATGAGACACAAGCTAGGTAGGTGAATTCTCTGAGTGACTTCTCTTGAACATATCGGTGACACTAAAATGGATTGGTAGCGTTAACCCCAAAAGTGGATGGTATGGTGGACCAATGGTGATATGACCGGTGAATGGAATAACCCAACCCGACTCAATCATGGTGACGGAGTGAAAGTGTCATGTTCAAGAGCGACCTGCTACCAATAAATTTTCTTCAAGTTTTCTTCCCAATTTTTCCCAGTCATTTCTGACTAGTACCTCTTTATTTTTGTCAAGCTTGAGGACGATAACATATGCTTGTTCTATAATTTTCCCTTCTGGAAAACCTGTCGCTATGCTTTAACGAGCCTAGTGACAGTGAAACTCGCTCTTGTCTGAATGGACAAGTTTGTCGCTATTGTTTTAACGGGTTTAATGACAAGGATAACTCGGTCCTTTTCAATTTTAGAGAGCCTAAAAAGAGATGGAAAGGAAACTCCAATATTCCTTTTTCGTAGTATAATCCCTTAAGTCCGAAAAAGTATAAAACAATGTGAAAGGGATGACTTTTCGATAGTTTTAATGAGTTGAACAAGACAAACGCTCGATCTTTTTGTGCAATAATCCCTCAGGTCCAAAAATATTAAAATCTAGAGGAGGGATGGCACTTCCAATCACTTTAACGAGATGGAGAGGCCAATTTCTCGGCAATCTTTTCATATTTTACGAGTTAGATGAAAAGATCTTGAAGGAGACTTGTTTTTTAGGAACGAGTGATATTTCAAGTAGCAGCTGGTTCCAGGTGAGGGTTGGAACTTTCCAATTATGACAATGTTAAGAAGATGGCTAACAGAATCACTCGTCGCAGCTGTTCCTAAAAAGGGGTAAACAATCAAATGGAGGCGTATGATCGGCTAAAACAGAGTGGAGGTGATAGTAAGAACACGACCAAGGCTCAAAAGCTGATGATAATGCGTTCACAATGGTTATTTATTGGAGGTGGGTTCATTTTTTAATGAGCTTAAAATCTGATGGAATATATGCTCATTGCTAGGTTTAATTTTTAATGAGCTTGAACTTTGCGTAAAACTGCTCGTGCCAGTCATATAATAAGGATGTCCCATCGATAGGTTCATTTTTTAGGGAGCTTGTACCATTCGAAATTATGCTTCGACTCCTTTTATTATGTAAGCTAGAATGACCAATCCTATGAGTTTAAAGGGTTTAATAACCTAAAAACTAAGAAAATAAATGGTCGCTTTTCACTTTCACGCAAAAAGGTTTGCATGCCCCCAGGTATAGCGAAGTAGAGTTTCCCAGGTTACCCCTCAATTTGTAGACAAAACATTTTGATTGTCGGGAAAGGCATACCTTTTGACAGAGGTATCTTATTCCATTCTAATCCCATTTTCCTAAATGGATGGGTGTGTCAGACTAGTCATATATCCCCCGCGGAAACACACCCTATTCCTGAAGTTTTTCTGCCGAATAAGACTAGGGTGCATGCCCCCTGGGTTTCAGTCACAACCACTGAATCACTCGCGTTCATCAGGTGGACGGACTGGAGATTGATGAGACATTCCTTGCACAAAAAGACCTATTAGAGATGGATTTTGACTATTAGCTATGTGCGAACCAGGGAATGAAAGCCGGTCTACGAGCTGGACCACTCTTCCTTCACGCGGAAAACACATCACTCGAAAGAGTGAGGAAACAATAGCTCCCATGCTATAAATGTAGTCACGTCCAAGGAGTAGATTTTAATCTAAAGGTCCTTGGACTACCATTACGTTTAGATAAACGGTTTTCCTTCTCAAAGTTATAGGCAAATTTGGAAGGATCCCTAATGATCGACTGGTTCCTTTATCGAAGCCTGTCAGATTTCACATCTCAGGCAAAGCGATGGCGAGCCAAGCGCTTTCCAAGCAGTTGAGGAAAGGATACTCACAGAAGCCCATTCATCTATGATGGTACCAACCATGACCATTATGTAAGTTTGCATTATGGTTCAGAATCTTACATGAGATGGTAAACAGGGTTTGCCTAGTAGATTCCAATCAAAGGAGACAACTAGGTTGCTTAGAGGTGGGACCAAATAAATAGTCGGATACATCTTTGACGAACTTCCTTCCTGCGGTAAAGGAATAGGTAGATTGCCCCCATTTTCATCAGTCTATGTTTATGAAAAGAATTTGAACGGTGTCATTCTTATTCTCTTTGGCGATTGTATCAACTGAAGGTAAATCCTCTGAAGACAAGATGGGGTCGAATTCCATCTCGACTTGTTGACTTTGGTCCGATGTGGACTCAAAGTGTTCATCTTCAACGATAGGTGCTTCGACCGACAACAAAGGTGCGTCAGTCAGATTTTCAACTAGCAATGGACTTGGTAAGAGTTTCTTGTATCCAGGAGGGAGTCGCGGCGGTGATGTAGGATGGTTATCCAAGACTCTTTTAGCTTCATCCAGGAAGGGACAACGATGGAGGGCATGATCGCCTTCACATAGTCTGCAAGGAAATTTAGATTTTCCTTTCTACCTGGTGACTTCGTTTTCACTAGTTGACGGTGTACTCTCAACATGATCGTCAGAGGTTGACGACACTCGATTGTGCAAGCGGGGAGACCGGTCCCTTAAGATCTGTGGGATGCAAGGAAATCTTGATGATAATGGTCTCCTTTGCAAATGACACATGGAGATTTAGGTCTGGATGGTGCAGTGTGTGGATTTTCGCTAGACGATGCATGGTTGCCCCTCTTTGCCATTGGCTCCTTCTTCTTCTTCTTCTCCTTCCCTTTCTTCTTCTTCTCAGTTACTTGGTTTTTAGTTTTACTATCTTCACCAAGTGAAGAGGAAGAAGGAGAGGGAGAAACAAACAAAGTAGAAGGTTGGGGGGCAACTCTTATATCATCCAATTGCTGATTTGATTGCTCAGGAATCACGGTGCTTTGAACGATAGAGGTCGAGAAAAGCCATACCGGCAAGCCAATTATCAGTCCTGGAAGGGACAATGTGGCCATATGAGGTGCACCAACATCTCCCCAAGAGGAGAAAGGACTAGGATTCCCCCTAAGGGGAAATCCTTGGTTGGTGGACTCCATTTTCTCAACCTAAGATCAACGAGGGAACAATGATGTTATTCTAATTAAAATAAATTTTAGACGCTTTGACACAACTTGCCTTTTCAATTTTTAAGAGTCAAGAAAAAGCTAAATATGACTCTAGTCGCCTTTGATTTTTAATGAGCTTGAAGTGACAAGTGCTCATATGGACCTTTTCCTTTAAGGAGTCTGAAAAGGAACGAAAGAGACTACTTCGGAAATCTAGATAGAGGAATTACCAAACCAATCGCAAAACTGCAGAATACTTTTTACGGTACGACAGTCAATCTTCCCAAATGTTGTGTTCAGTGCATTGCGATCGATAGGGCGGCAGACACGGCTTCCTAATGATAAAGGATATAGCCTATTGTGGTCTCCCAATATATTCTCAACGATACGTGGGAGCACAAGTCCGTACTAGCACTTGTCGTCTCAAAGAGGAGGAATCACCCAACCTACGATGAAAGCGACAGTTACCAGGCTTTACGATGCCGAAATACGTCTCTAGCCTAGACTTCTAGATGTTGTGCATTAGGTTCCAAAGCATTTTTATGTTTATTGAATTTAATTTACAGTTGATCTTTCTTAAGAAGTTTTCCGTTAAGGTTCACCATGTGATGTAGATATATAACTCCTAAATATGCAATCTAAGATGATAAACAGACGTTTACTCTTCTTTTTGTAATGAAAATCCTAGCTACTAAGGAAAGAGAAACGAAATCCTTTCAACATAGAGCAGAGAGCACACACTAGATGCACTGTCCTAAATCAAATCAACAAGTAGTCTAAATGCAAATGCACATGCATGTATTTGTTTTCCACTTTCTTAATATGTGAATGACAAAAAGAATGCTAAGTACAAATATGAATTATATCTTCTTTCAAAGCGACAGTACTAACGATTTTCTTTTCAAAAAATGAAAAGGAGAGAAGACAAAACTTTGCAATTTTGAATTGAAAACTGCTTTCGACACTTGAAATACTATTAATTCAGATCAAATACAAGAGTAACAGTGTAATCGACTACCAAAAAGAGAGGTATTCTTTTCCTTGACTGAAAACAACACTTGCGACACTTTCAAATCAAAAGACGACAGTTCGATTAAGCTACTATTTTGTAAATGAGAACTGTGAATGGCGAAAAATACATAAAAACATTAAAAAATATTTGTACAATGGAGGCTGGATGATGCAAAGGAAGGGGGTTCAATAGTGGTCTACTGATCACAGATAGCAAAACTCCTGAATAAAGCTGAAGACAGTGAAGAAAAAACCAAAATCTGGAGGCATAAACAGTCTTATCTGATCATCGCACCTGTAACACAGGGAAACAGGGGTGCATCTCACATACTGCACATGGGAGGTGCGATGCATCTAGATTTCCAAGAAGAGAAGGTGCGATGGTCCAGGGACGAGACTTTAACTTGGTTTTTGGTCATAGTTTGCAGCTTACTTTAGGTATTTAGGCCGAGCTAATGATAGTCAGTAAATACAAAGTATAGGGATTGATCCAATGAGGTTACTTGAGCTACCTCTACGACACTTAGGATGTTTGCAAGTCAATTGTTCAGTTCATAAACAAACCCGGAGATTGACTGAAGCAGTGTTGATCTACTTTGCACTTGCATAGAAAATGCAGTTCGAAGGCTAGCTGGCTTAACTTCAGGATTTGTGTGTGGTTTATGAATCAAACAAATAAAGACAAGCAATCAAACTAATCGGTCCCCAGTGGAGTCGCCATTTTGTTACTAGGAAAACTAGTGTCTATTTAGAACTGCTAGTCCCACTAAGACGGGTAGCTATCTTAGAAACAAACAAACTAAAGTTACTTGTATTTTCCTTTACGAGAGATATATGAGAAAGAAGCAGAGAGTACCAACCTCAGTCTTTCACTTGGCTCCTTGCTTGTTTCCTTTCCCCTTTGACGGAATCTCGCCACTGCTTCCTTACTTGTCCCGCTTCAAACAACACCTGTAGAATCACAGCAACATAATACCATCAAAGCATAGAGATCTATCACTGTAAACAATATAGGATTAGATATATATTGACCATACAAATGCATATATCAACACAACATTCAGAGATACACAAGAATATCGAGGAAAACTCAAATAGATTTATTGATAAAAGTAGTAGAAGAGAGGATTACAACCACTTGGTTTGACCCAGCGCCATCCTCCCAGCCTGAAAGCCCTCTTCACCTCATACAAAGCAAGATGACCCAACAATGTCTTCAAAGAGAAACCAACAACACTTCTTTGCAAATTACCAAATTCCAACCTCTGGATCTCTGGGATAAGGGATCCATATATAGATATTTGCAGGGGGGTGAGTTAGCTTCTGGGATTTTGATTAGTGTCATCTCTTTGATAGTTCTTGGTTCCACTTGGAGATTTCATGATCTCTTACTCATCCTTGGGCGAATTCAGGGAGGCAAGTGTCAAATGAGTAGCTTTTAGAAGATTCTCAGGGTTTCCACCTAGCAAATTGTTTGTGCCATTTCTGTGCTCTCGCTCATTGCACCCTACAAAAGGGATTTCTAGTATGCATCACCCTTTTTGCATGTGGCAGGTGAGATGCATTGCACCCTTAGCACTGGGCAATCTGTATGGCCCTACTTTGACCAGTTCTATGTGGTTTTTCATGGAGAACTTCTGGGAGATGATGTAATCAGCTGACCTTGCTCCTTTAGGGTATGAAACAACACTTTTAGGGACTTAGAAGCCCTTGGTTTATGGACATATGTGATTGGGGTTGCAGTGCACAAATATGTCTATAACAAAGGGTGATCTCTGCTACTGCCTGTGTAAAACTCTATAAATTGACAGTGGATGTTCAGTATATTTCTAGTTGGTATAGACTTGATTCAGAAATTTTATGCTTCAGTAGTTTTGAAGGTATACACAAGTTTGATTAAAGGAAGTAGCGTATACACGCAGGTTGGGTTCAATAAAATAGTGTATACATTATGATGCATGATTTTAGAGGTTGCAGCTGGTTCTGAATGATGACATAGGTTTCTAGGTTTAGCACAATGTTCTGGTGACAGTGATCTGATTGTTCAGATTAACTGATTGTTGGTTGATGCAGTTTAAGTTTCAAAGTTTTTGATGCATCCAGTATGAAAATTTGATGAAATGAGGCCTTCATGTGTATTGTTGTGTACTAGGAGCATCTAGTCTGAAAATTTATGAAACGTGGTCCCTGGAGGAAGAGAGAAGGTCGTAGCCTTCTATAGGTCGGTGCCTATGTACTAGTAAACACATTGGCTAGTACAAGATCTAGGGGGTTGTAGCTCCCTTCCAGTAGAAGTTGGAAAATGAGAAAAGGTTTTAGCCTTCTGCTGGTGGGTGCCTGCGTACTGGTATGAGTGTGCACCAGTACAAGATTGTAAACAATTTTTCTTATTATTAAGAAGAAGAAAAAGATGACAACAATAGGTGGTTTTCACCCACATTGGGTTTCCACCTTAAATCTTGGTGTTCATGTGTGTTGCTTATGTGTAATGGTTTATTCTATTTTACTACACTGTTTAATAAGTTACTGATGCACAGGTTATAGATCAATACATGATAAATTAACTAAATCACAAGTTCTCTGGGTATACGTTGGTTTCACTAATCACAATAGTGTGTACACGCTAGTTCACTTAACAGAAGTAGTGTATATAAATCTATTTGGGAAATGAAAAATTGTTGATCTGATAATATTGATTCACCCCCCCTCTCAGTATTATTTCCAACAATTGGTATCAGAGCAGGTCCTTTAGAAGAAGTTTTATCGCTTGAAGGAAGATCTTTCAAGATGAATAATCACAAAGGCATGGGATCCATCAGACCACCAATCTTCAATGTGAGCAACTTAGTATATTGGAAAATAAGAACCAGAGTCTATCTACAATTGCTTGGAGCCGATGTTTGGGAAATTGTGGAAGGAGGATATTAATTCCCAACAGCAATTCCTACAGACTCTACATGTAAGAAGTTATATGAAACCAATGTTAAAGTTGTCAATATGTTATTGGGAAGTATGTCAGAATTAGAATTTGTCAAAGTCATGCAGATCAAGACATCCAAAGAGATATGGGACAAAATCATTGAGAGATATGAAGGAGACTCTTAGGTAAAACTTGCTAAGCTTCAAACTCTCACAATTCAGTATGAAACTCTTAAGATGCATAGTGATGAGAGTGTTGCTAGTTACTTTTTATGTATAGAAGATATTGTTAATTGTATGAAGAATTTGGATGAAGAGATAAAGGAAGCTACTTTAGTTGAGAAAATTTTGAGATCTTTGTCTTCTAAATTTGAGTCAATAGTGTTTGCCATAGAAGAAAAACAGGATCTTCAAACTATTACTATGACTCAACTCCATGGAATCTTAACTGCCTTTGAAATGAGAAAAGGAGGTCCATCAAATATGAGAGAAGCTGCCTTTAAAGCATCAGCAAAGGGAAAAGAAAAGGAAGAGCACAATGAATCATAACACATTCCAGAAGAAGAAGATGATGTAAATTTTGTCAAGAAGCTTCAACGGGGTTCTGGAAGATTCAGAGGTAAGCTACCTTTCAAATGCTTTGCTTGTGGTAGAGTTAGCCATTATGCTGCCAAATTTCCTCATAAAGATAAATATGAAAAAGGAAAGGAATATGCAAAGGGAAACAGAAAACAGGCTGTGAATGGAAGAAGTTACTATACACATGAAGATAGTGATGCCTTATCCAATAGTGATGAAGATGAAAATGACCAAGATTATAGACTACTCATGGCTTATGACAATGATTATTTTGTGGATGCCTTAGAAGAGGAAGACTTTCTTGAAGAAATCACTAAACCCAAAATCTTTTTAGAAGAAAAGAATATGATCATCGATATGTTGACACACAAACTCACTGAAAGAGAAAAACATAATGAAAATCTAGAATGTGAAATTGTGGGTCTAAGAAAAGAACTTGAGAAGAAAAAATCTTTTAATCTTAGAGTTTCTAAAGGATCTGAAACTTTAAATGAAATCATCAAAGTTCAGGGTTCTCCTCTAATAAAGACAAGTCTTAGATATACTGAAGAATCATCTCAATCACAAAAGTCGTCAGCCTCCACCAGAAGCTATCTTGATGCAACAAAAACTAGTGAACAATATGTCAATCGTTAGTGACGGCCTAAAATTACTCACCAGGTAAATCATACCCAATTTACTCCAAGAATGAATATTAGTAGAATCTTCAACAAACAGGAAAACAATGCTAAAAGATTCTATGATCGCAGAAACTTTTTTAATGGACAATGTTTTTCATGTCATAACTTTGGGCATAAGGCTGCTCAATGTGTTGCTTACAAAACCATCATGACTAGAGAAACACGAAATCAAAGGATTGTAACAAGAATCAAGAAAAGTTCCTATAATAACTTTTCTCCTCTTGAAAATGAAGTAGAATGTTTGATTTGTAACAACTTTGGTCATGAAGAATCTGAATGCAGGAGAAAATTTCAGCCATCACTTCAAAAGGAGCAAACATCATTAAATCCCAAGAGATGGAGAAAGAAGGAATCTTAATCAGAAAGATGTGGCATAGCTTTGTATGCAGAAGGACAAGAAAATCATTGGTACATTGACAGTGAATGCTCTAAACACGTGACAGGTGATAAAGAGAAACTTCATTCATATAATGCTTTAGAAAACGAAAATAATGTCTCATTTGGAAATGACACTCTAACCGTCATTAAAGGTAAAGGTTTCGTCATCTTGAAAGAAAAGGTTAAATCTGGAAATGTGATGTATGTAGATGGTTTAAAAAATAACTTGTTGAGTGTCAGTCAAATGTGTGATCAAGGAAATGAAGTTGTGTTTTGATCAAATGGATGTGTGGTTCGTGAGCTTGATACAGGAAAGATCGTGATTAAAGGAACAAGAACTCCAAACAACTTATACGTATTCAAAGGAGGACAACAACAATGTTATCTAGGAAAAACAGATGAAAACTGGCTGGCATAGAATATTGGGACATCTAAGCTTTTCTCAAATAAGAAAAGCATGTAGGCTCAAGGCAGTTTGTGATCTTCCATATATTAGCATCCCAGAAAATACCATACGCAAACCATGTCAAGTTGGTAAGAAAACCAAAGTTCACTTCAATGAAAAAGAAGGATCAACAAATAAGCCTCTTGAACTCATCCATACTGATTTATGTGGACCAATAAGGAAAAAGTCACATCGTGGAGAAGAATACTTTATTTTATTTATTCATGATTTTTCTAGGATGTGTTCGATAGGTCTACTAAAGCATAAATATGGAGCATTTGAAAAGTTTAAATCCTTCAAAGCTTTAGTTGAAAATGAATCAGATTGAAAAATCAAATGTCTCAGATCTGATCGAGGGGGAGAATTCATATCAGATGAATTCTTTGACTTTTGTGAACAACATGGAATAAAGAGGCAATTCTCCACCGCAAGAACTCCTCAGCAAAATGGCGTGGTGGAATGAATGAACAAAACAGTTCAACAAATGGCTCAATCAATGCTTGATGAATCTAGAACTCGTGCAATTGTATGTGGTGAAGCTACATTTGCTACCGTGACTATTCTCAACAAAGCAAATGTTAGGGTAAATAGCAATCAAACTCCATATGAACTTTGGTATGGTAAGCCTCCTACTGTAAAACAATTTAGAGTGTTTGGAAGAAAATGTTTCATCAAAAGGACTGATGAAAAACTTGTTAAGTTCAAACCAAAAGTAGAGGAAGGAATTCTTCTTGGTTATTCATCCAGAAGTAAAGGATACAAATGTTATAACAAAAGACTTCGGAAAATTGTTGAAAGCATTGATGTTGTAATTGATGAAGCATGCACAAATTCTGAACAAATGAAATCAACAAAGGAATATGACAATGAGGAAGATGAGGAATACATTCCCGCATCAAATCAAAATGATATAGAAGAAGAAACCAATGAATCACTAGAAGAAGATACAACAGACAAGGAAAAGAATCCATCTAGGTATGTTCAGAAAAATCATCCAGAATCTCAAAATCTAGGAGAAAAAGTGGCTGGTGTATAGATAAGAAGAACTCTTATAGGGACCTCAAGTTATCTAGAATTACTATCCTCCATCGAACCTCAAAATGTAAATGAATCCTGCAAAGATGAATGTTGGGTCAAGGCCATGGATGAAGAATTGAACCAAATTGAAAAGAATGATACTTGGGAATTAGTTCCTAGACCTCATGATAAAAATGTTATAGGAACAAAATGGATATTTAAGAATAAGCTGAATGAAAATGGAGAAGTTATTAAAAACAAGGAAGGACTTGTTTGTAAAGTATATTCTCAACAAGAAGGTATAGATTTTGAAGAAAAATTTTCACCTATTGCTAGACTTGAAGCCATAAGGATGTTTCTTGCTCTTTTTAGTTTTCGAAAATTCAAAGTATATCAAATGGATGTAAAATCAACTTTTCTTAATGGAGATTTAGAAGAAGAATTTTATATTTAACAACTAGAAGGATTCATCCTTGGAAATGATGGAAAACTCGTATTCAAGCTCAAAAAGGCTCTCTATGGTCTCTTTCTTTCACAAACCAAATATCTCAAGCAGATCTTGAAGAAGTACAAAATGGAAGATTCTAAACCAGTATGTACTCCAATGGCAACAGGATGCAGTCTCAGTTCTAATGATGAATCACCATCAATAAACCAACCAACTAACAGATCTATGATTGGAAGTTTGTTTTATCTAATCGGTACTAGACCTGATATCATGCATGCAATAGGAATTGTAGGAAGGTTCGAAGCAAATCCAAAGGAATCACATCTCCAAGCAGTCAAAAGAATTTTCAAATATCTTCAAGGAACTCAGGACTTTGGTCTATGGTATCCTAAAGACACAGGTCTTACTCTTCATGCTTATATAGATGTTGATTGGGCAAGAAATGTGGATGATCAAAATAGTACTAGTGGAGGAGGATTCTATATGGGTTCATGGTTGGTGTCTTGGTTCAACAAGAAACAAAGGTCAATTGCCTTAACTATAGCTGAAGCAGAATATGTGGCTACTGCATCTTGCTACACACAACTACTTTGGACGATGCAAACATTGCAAGATGTTCATATCACATGTACTCCACCCATCTCCATTATATGTGATAATACAAGTGCCACCAGTATTTGAAAAAATCCAGTTATGCACTCCAAGACCAAGAACATACCCATTAAGTACCATTTTCTATAAGAACAAGTTCTTGAACAAAAGGTTAAATTGGAGTATGTTCCCGCCCAAAGAACAGGTTGCTGATATATTCACTAAACTGCTTCCCAGAGAAACATTTGAATATCTCAGACAAAATTTGGGAGTAGTTGCTGCATCATCTTGTTGTTAAATCCAATTTTCAGAGGAAGGTTATTATACACGAGTTTCATGAAGTGCAGTTGCGTATACACACAAGTTTTTGTGGCTAAAGAAGCGTATATGTTTTTTTGACAGAAAAATAGTGGGTCAGACTCTGATATGGGTGCTTTGTCTGATGTTGATGATTACAGTCTGACAATATGCTTTATTCATTGATTTTTATCTGACTGACAAAGATGCCTTGATGAATGACTTGTTGACAATGCACAAGTAGCACAGGTTCAAGGGGAGCATTAGCCTTCACACACATTCTACATTGTTGGCATCATGGTTGCTGAGTTCAACTATGGATGTAGATACTTCTATCATTTGTTGTATAAGTCATGTAAATAGCTAGGGTGTGATATGACTTCTTCTGTCATGGTCTATATTTCAATGAGTCCTAGTGGACATATGATGTAATTTATATCCCCACTTTGCACGGGATGGATGATGTAGTAATTGCTGTATTTCTGTCATGTATAAATAATTGGTATATCCCCACTTGGTTGAGTGGATGAGTCAAATATGGTGTATCCCCACTTGGTTGGTTGATTGATGTATGTATGAGTCATTGGTCATAGGGAGGTCATACTCACTTAGTTGAGTTATAGAGTCATGTTATTCTTTTGAAACATATATCTACAGACTTGACATGTACTTAGGGGGAGCATGGACAACATAATGTATATCAAAGGGGGAGAATAACTTGGTCCGCCCTTTGTGCTTGATGTTAAACGGGGAAAGTATTTTGGTGTTGCTTGTTATCTCTAATAGTTTCTACAACCTACAGTAATCAACACCAACATGGTTTCCATCAAGTCCAAAGGGGGAGATTGTTGGCATTATGATACAAGTTTTGTCCTTGATGGCAACTCACTCATAGGTCAGTTCAATTTTGATGAAAGGCAACCCACAGTGTGATAGATACATTCAAATGTAACAAGGCATTGGTACAGAAGAACAAGAAGATGGAACTAAAGTCTACTAATCAGAATGAAGAATTTGAAGGTAAAGGATAGTGAAAAGTAGTTTAAGATGTATATGCAGGTCCACTTAGTCAAAACAACATATACACGCAGGTCCACGGAACAAAAGGTGCGTATACGTATACACGCACTCCTGCAAGAGGAAAAGCGCGTACATGTTGGAAAATCAAGGAATTTCAAGAGTAGAGAATACCAAGGGTCAATACCATGGTATTTGCCCACAATATTGAGTAGAGTAATGACTATTTGATCTTGCCGAAGAATACCATGGGTCCTAAGTGGTTTTGGTCTGAGGTATTGAGAAAGGCCAAAAACTATATAAGGAGGAGAAGGTCATTAGGCCAGAGTGTGCAAGTGAAAAGAGTGTCTAAGGAATACTTCTATCTGAAGTATATTTTATGTTGTAGGGGCTATCTTTGTGATTTGATCTGAAATATTGTGTGCACCTTGAATTCAATATTAGATCAAGATCATGAGACCTGAAATGACTTATCATTGCATGATCTGATATTGGTTGGGCCATATATGATTGTGTACACCTATTTTATTCTTTAAATGTCATGATCTGGGTTTTTCTGAAGTCTGGAATAGCAACGAAGTTATGATTAATATTTGCAGATCTATACGCTTTTTTGTCTCAGTAAAAGCGCGTGTACACGTAGGTTCTACTCTTCCAAGTAGTGTATACAGAGAAAAAGCCTATTCTTCAGATCTAACTGACCTATCTGATCAATTCTGTTGTTTTACTGTTGTCTGTCAATGAAGTCTTCTTAGATCTGAATGTAAAACTGAATGCATAAGGAGTTTGATATCTGATTGCTTGATTGTTAAAGTGAGAAGGGTGATCTCTGCTACTGCCCGTGTAAATCTCTGTAAATTGATAGTAGATGTTCAATATATTTCTGGTTGGTGCAGACTTGATTTAGAAGTTTTATGTTTCAGTAGTTTTGAAGGTATACACAGATTTGATTAAAGGAAGTAGCATATACACGCAGGTTGGGTTCAGTAAAATAGAGTATACATTTTGATGCATGATTTTTGAGGTTGCAGTCGGTTTTGAATGATGATGCAGGTTTCCAGGTTTAACATAATGTTGTGGTGACAGTGACCTGATTGTTCAGATTAACTGATTTTTGGTTGATGAAATTTGAATTTCAAAGTTTCTGATGAGTCCAGTATGAAAATTTGATGAAACGAGGCCTTCATGTGTATTTTTGTGTACCAAGAGCATCCAGTCTGAAAATTTATGAAACGTGGTCCCTGGAGGAAGAGAGAAGGTCATAGCCTTCAATAGGTAGGCGCCTATGTACTAGTAAACACATTGGCTAGTACAAGAGCTTGGGGGTTGTAGCTTCCTTCCAGTAGAAGCTGGAAAATGAGAGAAGGTTGTAGCCTTTTGCAGGTGGGTGCCTGCGTACTGGTATGAGTCTGCACCAATACAAGATTGTAAACAGATTTTATTATTATTAAAAAGAAGACAGATACAACAGAAACAGGTGGTTTTCACCACATTGGGTTTCCACCTTAAATCTTGGTGTTCATGTGTGTTGCTTATGTGTAATGGTTTATTTTGTTCTATTGCACTGTTTAATAAGTTACCGATGCACTGGTTATAGATCAATACATGATAAATTAGCTAAATCACAAGTTCTTTGGGCATACGTTGGTTTCACTAATCGTAGTAGCGTGTACATGCTAGTTCACTTCACAAAAGTAGCGTATATAAATCTGTTTTGGAAATGAAAAATTATTGATCTGATAATACTGATTCACCCCCCCTCTCAGTGTTATTTCCAATAGGTTTGAGGGAAGTTTTTGATGACTTCTTATCTTAGAACTGGAATCATCTTACTCAACTTCCTTCAAATGATTTCAAACCAAAAAATCCTCCCAGTTATCCCCTTTACTCTTCAAGTGGGATTGAATTATAATTTTTACTAACCTGTGATGATACAAAGCACTATCAATAGACTGTATTTTTCTTTGGATATTAGTGGCCATTTTTCTTAAAATACAAAGAAGGAAATATGAAAAATTTCTTTCATTGCCATCAATAAAATGCATCATCAACCGAGCATGATAAAATAAAATATTTCAAACCTACCCTCATAGGTTATGAACTTATGAATGATTAACAACAAATTTCTCCATTTACTTTTTAAAGCTGTTACTGGAATTCCCTTCTTAAAAATGGATATGTCCATACCTAGGTTTTTCAAGAAGATTTCCCAATCTTTCTCTTTGATCTTCCAGTTTTTATACCAAATTTCCCCATTTCTTGGCAATGTTGTAGCTTCTACCATGAATGACTCTGTCAAGACCATCTTGATATCTCCAATTTATGCTTCTATCCCATCATAGGCCCGAGCAAATGATTTTTTAACGTCCTTATCATGCCCATCAAAATTTTCAAAGAACTGTAACCATTGTGCCTACTGCAATTGTTGCTTCACCTGTGGATAGGCTTCAAGGAACTTGTTTCAATTCGACTTAGAACGCACAATAAATCCCATGGTGAGGAACCTTCAATCCCTAATTTTCCTTTTTTATAGGATTATGGACTGTAGCATGGATAGGAATGGAATGTAGGTAGCAGTTGAGGTGTTTTCGGAAAAGAAGAATGAAACAGAGCCAAAGAAAATGGATATAATGCGAAGGAAATGGGATAGCGTATGGGAGAAATGGGATGCTATACAAATAAAGGTGAATGAATTTAAATAATAGCAAGGTTTTAATGTCATTCACATCTTGTGATGATTACAAAAAATTCATGCATTGAATGGCGAAAATGAATATTATGTCATGACAAATGTAATCATTACATAATATGGTGGAGGCAATAGTTATAATCATCTATTTATATCATAACTCAATGTTTGTCCTTTATTATTTAACTAATATTTACATACCTTTCATTTTGCCTTACTAATTTTCTCTTTTTGTAGGTTTCTTAGGTTTCTTTAGTTGTGATCTCCATTCAGGTTGCTTTGGCCATGATCTTCATTTTCTTTGGTTGTGATCTGTCAAGTCATTTGGGAAATTTCATGAGAGTTGCAGATTATTGTTAGCTGTCTTATTTCTGCAAAGAGGAATAAAAGAAATGGGACAAGAATAGAGAAATTAAAAGAAAATCTAGGTTGCCAAGAATACTTGGTTTTCAACTTAGATTTTATGTACAAACATAACAACAATGTTGGTTTTCATGTTTATACAATTATTTATTTATCTATCTATAAATATTATAATTATAATTATTTTTAATGGTTTGCATATTTCTGTGGTGTGGTTTTTGAGAAGCTGAATTCGAATATTCCACAGTCTTCATATTTAATTTGTCGACGTTTCGAGTCTAGACCAAGACTCATCATCAGGACTGATTTAAAAAGAAGAGGAGTGGGAGTCATAAATATGTTTAGGTGAGTTTTCAAGTTGGGAAGTCGACGATTCTAAATAATTTTAATTTAAATTTATTATGATTTTTTTTTTGTTTTTAATATTTATTATTATTGTTAATACATTTACTCCTTATATTTAATTGTTTTTAATAAATTATTAAACTTGCTTTTAATTTCTCCTTTTATATTCTTAGTTTTAATTATAATTATTTTCTAATTTTTATTCTAATTAAATCTAATTCTTCATGTTTATAAATTAATTTTGTTATTTTTGAATTATTGCTTAATTTAATGTTATTATTTTGTTTATTCAAGTAATGTAATAGGTGTATTTACTTTAAATTTTTATTAATCATTAAGTTTTTTATTTGTCTATGTTTTTAAGGGTTAGTAAATTATTTTTTAATACTTTGATTATTAATTAGTTTAATTTTATGTAATTAGTTTGTTTCTAGGTTTTCTTTAAAATTATTATGTTTATTTTATTTTAATAAGTTTTTTTTATTTCAAATTTTTTATTTTATTTTATTAATTTTAATAGTTTAATTTGTAAGGGATTAATCTAATAGTTTAATTCGTAGTTTAGATTGTTATCTCACCTAATGTAACATGTTTATTTATTTTTGTTTATTTTCAATTAAGTTTTTAATTTATCTATGTTTTAAGGGAGTGTCTAGGTTTACTTGGAAATTCTTATGTTTTTTAGTTTTTTATTTTATTGTATTTATTTTATTTTACAACAATTTTATTTTTATTTTTATATTTTTATTGAAAAAGAAAGTAGAAGGCTAAGTTGGAGAGGAATAAAACTCTTCCTTAACCAACTTCAAATCAATATTATCTTGCATATTTCTTATGAACTCTTCCTTTGTTATTGGTTTATGATATATTCGTAATCTATGACCATTTATAAGGAAAGTTACTTTTTTTTTTTCATTAATGGTTTTAATTATGACTGCTCGATTATCAAATACAGTTTCAATTTCATAAAGACCAAGGCAATGAGTTTGAAATTTTCCTTGAAAATATTTAAATTTAGAATAAAAAAGCAATGCCCAAACACCTAGCTGGAACTTCTTATCTTTGATAAAATTATCATGCCATCTGGATCTTTGCTATTGAACTATGTTGTTTATGTGAATATCATCTTTTCGTATCTCATCAAATTCATTCAATTGCCCCATCTTTGTTTTTGGGCTTTTGATAGATAGACCCAATTTGACTGTTGTTTTGAAGATCTTTATTTGGAACTCAATAGGAAACATGACTTTTTTCCCATAAACAAGTTCATAAGGAGCATGCCCTGTTGTATTTCTCCATGTGGTACGATATGCCCATAAAGATTCTAGAATATTTTCTGCCCAATCCCTTCTATGCAGATGTACAATCTTGGTAAGAATTGCTTCAAGTAATTTATTAGTAACTTCAACTTGTCCGTTTTTTTATGGATTATACGGATTGGATTTCTGATGTTTGATCTTGTATTCCTCCATTATATTTTGCACCAACTTGGATGTAAATTGAGTACCTTGATCTATCACAATTTCCCTTGGGACACCAAAACGAGTGAAAATATCCTCAAAAAGAAATGAAACTACAACATTTTCAGTAGCAAAAGGAAGTGCTTTAGCTTCTACCCATTTTGTGACATAATCTGTACAAACAAGAATGTACCTTTTTTTCCTTGATGGTGGATTGATTGGACCAACAAAATCTAGAGCCCACTTTTCAAAGGGTTCAATAAGTACCTGAGGTTGTAGAGGCATCTCATATGAAGGAACAAGCTTTCCCATTCTTTGGAAACTATCACATCTCTTAACATATTCTTTGGCATCTTTAAAAATAGAAGGCCAATAATATCCTAAGAGAAGGATTTTATAAGCAGTCCTTTTATTAGCAAAGTGTCCTCCACATGGTTCATCATGACAAGCCTTTAATATTTCTGGCACTTCATCTTCTTTGACACATATTTGAATGATTAAATCAAGCCCTTTTTTGTACAATTCTCAATTTATCCATGAATAAGATGCACTGGTTTGAATAACTTTCCTTTTCTCGCAAGGAGACAATTGTGATGGTGACTTTCCTATGGCCAAATAGTTAGAAATATCTGCAAACAAAGGAGATCTAATATATACTACAAAAATATATTCATCAGGTAAATTATCTTTTACAAGAACATTCTTATTATAATTTTGGATTCTAGATAGAAAAACAACAACTGTATTATCCTTTCTAGGCCTATCCAAAATAGTAATACTGAATTATTATAATAAAAATAACCATCTTGTAACTCTACCATTCGTAACTGATTTATTCATTAAATATATAATTGCAGAGTGATCCGTGTGAACAAAATTTTCATAACCATTGATATAGTGTCAAAATGTATTAATGACATGTACAACAACTAAAAATTCATGATTTGTTACAGAGTAATTTAACTCCTTAACTCTGCAAGAGTTAAATTTTTACTTGTGTAATAAATGGCATAAAGAGTCAAATCTTTCTGTCCCAATACAACTCCTATAGTTGTATCTGAAGCATTGGTTGAAATATGAAAAGGAGTACTCCAATTTGGTTCTCTTAAGATGGGTGCTTCAAAAATATTTTCTTTCAATGTTTCAAAAGCTTTTTAGCAAGCAAAATTCCAAATGAATTCACAGTGTTTTGTAAGTAATTTGAAATGTGGAGAGGCTATCTTTGTGAATTTTTTTTATGAATATTTTGTAATAACCAGTAAAAACAAGAAAACTTCTAACATCTCTTTGAAAAAAAGAAACTGATAATTTGGAAATAAATTCTACTTTAGATGAATCCACTTTAATTCCATCTCTTGAAATGTGGTGGCCTAAAACAATTTCCTCAGTGAACATCATAAAACATTTTTCATGGCTTAATGAGAGATTTGCTTCTTTACATCTAATGTGAACCTTTTTATAAATTTTTAAGAGATCCCTCAAAATAATTACCATAGACAGTAAAATCATCCATGTAAACTTCCACACAATTATGAATTAGATAAAAAAAAATTCCTAGAACATCCCTTTAGAACTTTGTAGGTGCATTACATAATCCAAAAGGAAGTACCCGGTAAGCATATGTTCCCCATGGACAAGAAAAAGTTGTTTTGTCTTGATCTTCTGGAGCTACTTGGATTTGGTTATATCCACTAAAATCATCCAAGAATGAAAAATACTTTTTCCCTACCAATGTATCAAGGAATTGATCTATCAAGGGAAGTGGAAAATGATTTTTCAAGGTAGTTTTATTCAATTTCCTATAATCGATGCATACTCTCCATTTTCCATTTTTCTCTGGAACAATCACTAATGGTGAGACCCACTGAATATCTGATATTAGGTAAATGAAATTCACATTTAACAATTTTTGTAACTCCTCTTTAACAATTTCCCTTAAATTTGGATTCATCCTCCTTTGGGGTTTCGAACTGGTCTGACATTTTCTTCAACATAGATATGATACATACAAGTGTTAGGTTCAATTTCTTTCATATCAATATATTCCCATGCATAAGTAGAGGAATGTTCTTGTAACATCTTTATCAATTCTTTCTTTTGAGATTCTTCCAAATTATCATTAATGTTTAAAGCTTTCCCTGGAAAAACTTCTATTAAAGAATTGCCAAATTTTCCCATAGAATGTAAATCCATTTGATGTGATGATAGATATTCAACATTGTATTGTTCATGAAAATTATGGTCTTGTTCACAATATGAGGAAGAATCATTATCATTCATTAGATTTAAAATTTGATCTTCTTAATCTATTTGCGAAGTTGAAAATATTGGTTGTATATAAAAATCTTCATTATCATCATCTATCCAAACTTCACTTTCTACTTCTATAGTTGTCTTTGCACGAGGATATAGTGTGAATTTCTTAGTAGAGCTTCCATCAAAGATAAACATATCACTAGATCTACAACTTATAAAAGCATTAGCTGTAGCTAACCATGGTTTGCCTAGAATCAATGGATGTCCTCCTAAATTATTCTTGGGAGTTAAGATCATAAAATCAACATGATATTCTGAATAATCTAAGGAGACAGATACATCTTATAATACACCATCTGGTTTGATAACAGATCTATCTTCTAACTGTAGTAATGTTGGTGTGTATTGAATATTAGAAAGTTTTAATTGATCCATAGTTTGTTTACTCATGATATTGATAACTGCTCCTAAATCGATCAATGTGTTTGGAATCTCGACACCATTAATGTGTGTTTTTACAATGGGACTACCTGGATCTAGATACTTTTGAACTGTTGGTTTTCCCATCATAATATCTACAATTTTTCCAACTAACTGAATTTTTTTAACTTCTTTTCTTCTTCTTCTTGGTTTTTTAATGCTTAACTCCCTGATTGTCTTTGCAAATATTGGTATTTCCCTTATAGCTTGTAACAAAGTAATTTTGATGCAAACATTTTTTAATTCATCTAACATATCATATTCGAGGAACACAATTTGTTTTTTCTATTCCTTTGTCAAATTTTAGCCTTTCAGGAAAGGGTGGATGATGACTTGTTGGGGCTTGACCCAGGTTCAGAGGTGATTTAGTAAAATAAACCTCGATACTACTAGCCCTTTAGGCAATAGTCTGCAGAGCACGGACTGAGGTCTCACCTGAAATAGTATGGGAGGGTGCTAGAACCAGGTTTTCGCACCCTGGAGACGACTGATGAGTTCAAGTGGTCCACGATTCGACCCTGTGTGAAAGTCACTTTGCGCACTTTCTTGTACCTCATAGCCTGAGATACTGCCTTCGCGCATCCCTACTCAAGGGCTGAACGATGCGCTTCTGCATTATTACCCAAGACTTTAGTGATATTTAAATGTTAGTTGATTATCTTAGCCTACTTGCATGCTTTAAGTTATACTTAACAATATAAACCATTCATGCAGGTGCGCGCATTAAATAAACAGTATATTTGCAAATTATATCAAACATGCATTAACCCAAGAACATATACATAGAATTATGATAAAACTTCTCTTTATTAATCCCCTCCTCGATTACAGACTCGTCTCCGCCCTTTGCACTCAGCTGCAGGGGTACGCGCACTCAGTTGTAGAGCCTTCTCCTACCCTATGACCCAAAGACATACTTTGCACTTAGTCACTTAGACTCTTACTTCTTTCTACTACTTAGCTATCTTTTACACTTAGAGCCTCACTCTATTTATACAATCCCATGGTCCGCGGACCATGGGTAGGCTGACATTACATTACAAAACTAGGGTGGAAAACCTTGTGACTCTATCATACCCTTTGGGCCCGTAGTTCGCAGAGCTTTACAACACAATTCAGTCAAAACTTGGGCTTTGAGCCCCAAAACATGCCTTGGGGGGATTCCATGCCCAACAGGCCCCCAATACAACCATCGTGACTCGCCCTTCAGTCACTCAGTTGGCATGATGATCTTTTCACAAAGTCCATCCAATTGTTCTCAAACTGTGCAAAGATCAGCAACGCACTGAGCTACTACTTACTAGATCTGTTGCATGCACTATTCCAAGACCTCTGTGTCTGGGGTGATTCTCTGCATCAATGTGTGCATCCCCTGTATGTTTGCGAGCTTGCCTTCGATGTCTGCCGTGATGGTGAAGGCCTCGTCGATCCAAGGCTGGATGCGCACTTTGAGAACTCCCTCCTTGTGGCGCGCCACATCCACCTGCTCCTTCAGTTCTTTAGCTTACTGTATCCTTGCAAGCCGTTGGGTGAGGAGCACTGTCTATGCAGTTCCTCGGACACTATCATATTGTTGTTGGAGTTCTCGCACCTCTGTCTCTAAGCCTTGGATGTTGGGGTCCTCATGCAGAGATGTGAGGACCTCAAGTGATTCTTCCAACATGCTGGTGCAGTCTCACAGTGCACCTTTGATTTCCTCCAATCCCATTATGATAGCACTAGCACGTTATTCTATGACTTTCGGGAGAGTGCATGGATGCACTTGTAATCTTAGCTTAGCAATTTGAAAATTCAGCTCCAGCTAAACCTTTGTCATTTCTTCCCTGGCCTCGTGGAATCCTGCTGCTAACCTGTGGATCCACACCTCTGCTGGGATGGCCAGCTCCGGGATGCTGCGACAAGCATCACTTATCACCTGCACCAACTGTTGATTTTGTGACACCAATTCATTGGGTTGGAAGCTGAGTTTTTCCATGTTTATCTTCTGCTCATTGAGGACTTGAAGCGCGCAGCTCTACTATTATCCCATCCTGTAATAGATATAATGTGTCGCGTAGAAGGGTAGTGAGATTAACCTTGAGACCTTTCATCATGCTAACCGACAACCTGTCGTCCTCATTTGATGCCACTAGAGCCCCTTCTGGCAACACAACTGTGTTCGTCATCCGTGTGCGCAACATTTGCTCTACTGTCGTGGATCCGACTGCGAGGTTGGTTGAAAGGGTACCAACCTTGAGGTGGGCGCACCTGTAAGTCCTACAACTGTGCTCTGAGGGCCCCCAAAATAGTTTGGTGCTCCTGCATGAAATCGTGAAGAGCCTCATTGGTGACATCACGCACCGTCTTGTCGATGTCATGTAGATCACCTCGGTTAGGGTGATCAGGTCAATGGAAAAATTCGAGGCCTTGACCTTCTTCCTCGATCCTGCTCACTCTACCGGGTGTTGGCTCTTCAACTGTGTGGACGCGGTCCCTAGGCCCATGCTTCCTTCTACTGTTTCTGCTTTTCTGCCTCCTGTCCCAGCGAGAGCGTTGAATGGCCCTCGCCCGCCTTCACGGTTACTTCCTATGCTACTACTGCTGCTTCTACGGTCTTTTTATGCTCAGTGGTTTTCTGTGCTGCTTCCCGCGTTGCCCGCACCTTGACTATTGTTGTTTCCTTCCGCCTTTTCTCAACCAACTGTTAATTGTGCAGCTTGGCATCATCTTTCTTCTTCTACATTGTCGACCTCTCGATTTCTACAATGTCAGGGGCAGGCCATTCTGGAGGGCATGCGTCCAAGATAGTAAAATGGCGTCATTAGTGGCTACAAAAGGTAGCTTCGTCCACTACTTTGACGAATCCTTGCATGCCCTGATAAAGATGTTGTGCATGTTTGCCTTGAATTCTGAGAAACTTTGTAGACTGTTTGTAAACCATGGGCGACAACTACAGCTTACGGTTGATCCAAATTTAGATGGTCATCTCCATCAGCACCCAAAAGATCTTGGTGTCGCGTATCCTTATCGCATCCTTTGTGGCCCAGAGCGAAGCGTACTTCCCAGCCTCTAGTAAACTCTGTCAATTGTGGGGAATTGACTATCCTTTGGCAATTCCCCTGCTACGAGCACTATGGACAATAATAGCCATGCATAGTGGAAGGTGTTACCCTGCTCCCGGGCTTCGCAACAATTCTCTAAGAATTTTGTGCAGATAAATTCAAACCAGCTAAACTGGACCCCCTCCGTGCACTACTTGGCCAGTGCGACCACTAGCGCATGTACCTTGTCTTCTCGACACTTCTGCAGAAATTTTCCTGTAGAATTTGGGTTTCCATGCATACTGCTTTGTCCTTTATGCTAGAGATGGCGTTGTTATCACCCCAAGAAACTCTCCTAGGTTGTATCTCAGAGATGCTCGAGAACATTACAGACTCAACAAAATGTTGGAAATGGATGAATGGATGGAATGATGCATATTCAAGCTAGATAACCACTTCTACTATGCTTGACCCCAGACATGGGTGAACACCCCCAGACTACAAGGCTTTAGACCACCAATTATTCATAGTTTGAGGATTAAGTGAACATGGAGAATACTGACCACACCAGCAGATGCACAAGACCATGTGATGGCTGACTGCAACCAGTAAAAAGGTCTATAAATCTATTTCCTAATGCATAGACAGGATGATAGCTCTTTGGCACTAAAACAACAAAAACCTGCATACACATTCAATGATACATACTAGATTCTAACACAGAGGTGGGATGACAGACCCTCTAATGCCAAATATCAAGAGCACATGAACAAATGCATAGCAGGCACAACCTAGAACAGAATAGAAGTGGAAAGTGAGCGTTTAATAGCAAAAGAAGCTTGTATTAGCTGAAAATGAAGACCAGATGCTACAGATATCACAATAGTTACAGTATCTAGAAGTTGAACCTTACATCAAAACAACAACCATCAACCTCATTGCATCTTGTTTTTGGGTATATATAGAGTTTGTTTACAAAAAATTCTCTACTATCCTATGCGTGGAGGGGTCATAATGGACCACCAACCACCTTAACTCTCTGATATGGGTCTCTGATACAATCTGTTGCTTCAATAAATTAATTTGACATTCTCTGTTGCTCGGTCGTCCTTCCTACACAGGTGGAGTATAATATGAAACAACCCCCATTCCTGATAAGTGCGTTTAACTTCTTGAGGTACTTCCTTCTTGCTTTTTGGCCATAATGCTCTTGAATTCAGTTGTTGAAGAATAAGTGCACAGGGTACTGGTAGATGGCCGTTATTTTCCTTCGGAAGCAGGGCTCAATCAAAGGTGGCGAAGACTTCATGGTGGGAGTACGAGTGGATAGAGGACGAACATCAACCGTTGGATCACAGTGATCGATGGCGGGGATTGGTTTGCGGAAGATATCGGGAGATATGAGGGCAGAGAGATCGTGGGCCATTGGATCTCGGGCGAGGAGATCCAACGGTCGTCGGGTGACAAAGCTGTGCGAGGGTTAGCGAGCGGGGGAGGTGGTTTCGATGGCGGGCGGTATTCCCTGCACCGCTTATGGGAGGGAAGCAGAAAACGTACACAGCCACCCGATCCAATATAGTAGCGGTGCATGGCAGATTGGACTGGCAAGAAACTGCTTTCTCCGCTGGTTAACGAGTGTGCAGGTTACGGGAGCAGGAAGCATGAATGCCGTCGGATCACGGCGGGGGGTTGATCGGATGGCGCGGACTAAATGCACACGTTTATGACTGATGTGACAGGGAAATGGCAGGTTATGGTGCGCGGTCACGTGAATATAGTCGTATGGGTTTAAACTTTAGCGCTGAGGGGATAGACAGAACAGGGGCTTACACAGGGTTTTGGAGGCAAAACGGAGGAAAACAGGGGTAGCGGGAGTTATAAGAGTGTAGGAAAAATGAAGGAGGAGGAGGAGACGGAATGCTGCGGGCTCCCTTTTGAGCATAACACACGGCCAAACCTGTTTTGTTCTTTAGAAAAAACTTCATCTTATAGCAGAGCTAACACTGGCTCCTTCTGGGGATGAGATCCTCCCTGTGAGGTCTCAAGAACCTGCAGATCAATGCCTTACTGATGAAAACGAATTAGCAAAATTTCCTATTGTTCCATTGGGCATGGAGTCTATTTTGCTTACACTAAACTGATAAAACAAAATATTTACAACTTTAAGGCCAAGAGACCTTAAACAACATAATTTTTTATAAAATTCCCATTAACTGGGCCATGAAAAACTGTCTCTCCTCCCATACTTTTCAGTATGAAGGTGTTGTTCCCTTGAATCTGAGAAATGATAAAATGCCCTGTCTAGAAAGCATCAAATTTCCCGTGATTTCCTTTCTTTTCCTTCAATGCATCCCACTTCAGAACCAGATCTCCAACTTGAAAATTATCTGATTTTGTCCCTTTGTCAAAAGCCTCCTTGATCTTATTCTAATGTGCTGCAGCCCTCTCAACCAGCTGTTCTCTGATCTGATGTACCTCTGCTAAATCAGTGATTATTTTTTCCATGTCTTCTTCCTCATTCTGTTCTTTTTGAAGGAATTTTGCCACAGGGAGAGTTAACTGAATTGGGAATATAGCTTCAGTGCCATATACCAGCTTGAAAGGGGAATTCCCTATGGATTTCTTAACGGTCACTCTATCAGCCCACAGTGCATACTTGAGCTTAGAATCCCAATTATTTTTGTTGTCTTCCAGCAGTTTCTTAATTATCCTTATCAGGCTTTTATTAGAGGATTTTGCTAGAACATTGCCTTGAGGATAATATGAGGTGGAATGAACCAGTTTAATACCCATTGAATTGCACATATCCATCAAATCTTTTGCTCTGAGGGCTACTGCATTGTCTGTGACTAATTTATGTGGATAGCCAAATCTGGTAAAGATATTTTCCATTAAAAACTTCATGACCACATTATGATCAGCCTTCCTGGTAGGGATTGCTTCAATCCTTTTGGTAAAATAATCAGTGGCTACTAATATCCATTTGTGTTGGCCACTGCAATGTGGATTGATTTCTCCAATAAAGTCCAAACCCCACTGCTGAAAAGGTTCTGTTGCATGTATTGGTTTTAAGGGCAGGGACTTCAATTGCTATTTTCCTTCAAATCTTTGGCACTTATCACAAGATTTAACAAATGAAAACACATTAGAAAACAAGGAGGGCCAATAGTACCCAGCTCTGAGGATTTTGTGGGCAGTGGTTTTCCAATAATGATGTTCTCCACACATGCTAGAATGCAACTGCTGCATAACTTCCATTGATTGTTCTTTGTACAGACACCGTAAAAGCATTCCAGATGGATCCTTCCAATAGAGAACATTTTCATAGATACAATATTTCGCTGCTCTAAGCTTGATAGTTCTGGCTTGACTCTGAGTAAGTCCTGAAGGGATTTCTAACTTCAGTAAGAAATTAATTATTGCAGAATACCAATCACAAGAAGCTAGATTTTCTGCCACTGGCTACTTTCTCTCTGGTTCAACTGTGTCCTCTTCTTCATTTGTTTAACCAATTTCTACAATTGTGCGCAGGAAATCAATGTCCAATGATCTGCAATTTTCTTCAGCCAATAACTTGGCAAGACCCTGACCTCTGACCAGCTTGGTGGGCTTTAGTTCTATATTAAATTCCATTAGATTTGCAATCCATATAGCCCTTCTTCCATTAGCATCAGGTTGTGTGAAGACATATTTTATTGCAACAGAGGGTGCATATGCAATTATCTTGGAATGCAGAATGTAAACTCTGAAAGCTTTCAAGGATTTGATAAGAGGATATGCTTATTTTTCAATAATGTTGTACCTCAGCTCAGCATCCCTTAATTTTTTGCTAAAAAATGCCATTGGATGCTCAGAACCTTCCTCATCCGCTTGCAATAAAACTGTTGCAAGTGTATCTTCAGAGGCAAATGAAAATATATGGAACTCCTTGCTGTAATCCGGACTTATCAAAGTGGGAGCCTCCATAAAAGATATTTTAATGATTTCCTTGTTTCATCAGTCCATCTGACCTCTGACCCTTTCCTCAACATGGAGGTAATATGCTTAATCAACTCTGCAAAATTTGGGATAAACCTCCTCACAAAATTAATCTTGCCCAGAAAGGACTGAATATCCTTATTTGATCTCGGAACAGACAGGGTTTGTATTTATTTTACTCTTTCTGGGTCAATTCGGACACCTGCAGCAGAAACAACATGGCCTAACAGCTTTCCTTCCTCTAAAGAAAATTGTGATTTTTTAGGATTGACTAAAATCCCAAACCTTCTGCACTTCAGGAACACCTTTTTCAAATGTTGCAAATGATTTTGATGGTTGCTGGAGTATATTATTATGTCATCAAGGTAGATAAGGACAAACTTATCCTTCTCTCCCACAAATGCTATATCCATAGCTCTCTGAAAGGTGGCTTCAACATTCATCAACCCAAACGGCATCTTGGCATACATAAAAGTGCCCCAAGGAGTGGTGAATGCAGTCTTCTCTTGGTCATTTGGATGCACAACAATCTAATTAAAGCCTGAAAATCCATCCAAGAAAGACATTACTTTGGCTCCTGAGACTTTTTGCAGCAAATGCTCCATCTTGGGTAGAGGATAGTTGTCTTTCTTTGAGCACTTGTTTAAGTTTCTGAAATCAACACACAGTTTGATTTCTCCACTTTTCTTCCTCACTACCACCAAATTGCCTACCCATTTTGAATATCTGAGGGGGACTATGATTTTGGCAGCCAACATTTTTTTGATTTCTTTTTCAATTAAAGGAAGAAGCAAAGGATTTATTGGTCTTAGCTTCTGCTTGAAGGGGATAGTATCTTTCTCTAGAGGGATTTTGTGCCGGATGATTTTCTTATCATAGGTTTTCAGGTCACTGTATTCCCAGGAAAGCACATCAGCAAATTGCTTCATTAAATTGCAATATTCAGAACTTTGGTCAGCAGACAGATGGGAAGACAAATTTATGTATCTAGGTTGACCTGGACTCCCTATATCATGCTTACGGACTGCAGATTGATCTTCACTCTGGGCAGCCTTGTAAGGCACATCATTTTGGTCAAACAGTCTTTCTAAAGGAATTAAACCGCTAGGAATATGATTGTTGGGAAGCTGGACAATGCTATCTTTTCCAATTTTATTTCTAAGATGGGATTGGGGGTTTTCTTCTAAAGCTTCATTTTCTTGGTCAATTTCCATTTCAAAAAACTCATCAATGACTTGGAGAAACCTATTTAATTCATCATCATCTTCAAAAACTTTCCAATGGTGGACATTGTCAGGCAAGGATGGTTTGTATTTCATTTGAACTTCATAAACTAGTCTGGGAGGCATGGGAGGGATAAACATGCTAGCAGACACAGCAAGGGAATCAGCAAGCTGCTTTTTGGCTCTAAGGATATATGAAATACAAAAATTATCAAAAGAATCTCTAATTCTCCATACCTCATCTCTGTATGCTTTTAGCCTTGGGTGCTTTGCCTGAAATGTTTTATTTACTTGCTGAATGATCAAATTAGCATCTCCAAACACCTTTATGTTCCTGATTCCTTTGTCTTTTGCTGTGTTAAGGCCCAATAGCAGAGCCTCATACTCTGCTATATTGTTTGTGACTTGAAAATCTAGTTTGAAAGATAGTTGTGTGCTTTTTTGCTCTAGAGATACCAGCACCACCCCTACTCCTGCAGTCTCCCTGGAACATGCTCCATCAAAGAACATCTCCCAAACTCGACTTCCTTGCTCTTCCTCGGCCTGAACTGTTGGTTTCTTGATTTGTATTGCAGCCTTTTGGGATTCTTCTATTTGTAGAATACATGCTCCAAAATCGATGTCGACAGTGTATATGGGATGATTAGTAGGATTCTTCTCATCACTAATGATGTATGCCAACTGTGATTCTTTGTATAATCTCCTACTTTCTCCTCCAAAAACTAGGATAGTGGCATAAGATAAATCATTCTGTAATGTCCCACCTAGTCTCTTAATCCATCCTCTAGACAGCAGCATGCCAAACTTGGGAGGGACATCTGCTACCACAATATCCATCATCATACTCTTAATGGGTAGCTGAGTTAAGGTAATGGCCAGGTCCTTAATCAATCCTAGGCATTTCACTTCCCTTGAGTCAAAAGAGAATAAATCATGATATGGTCTAGTGATATCAAGGCCTAACTTTTCCATGACATCTTTTGGCATCAGATTGTGGCTAGCCCCTGTGTCTAGCAGGCAATTGTGGAGGATTTTGTCATGAATGGTCAAGGAGACATAAAATGATGGAGAATTATTATCAGCAGGTTCAATCATGGGGCTAAATACAACATCAGGCTTATCATCTTGCAAATTGACAGAATCAATGGAGGTTTGTGTGGTTTCCAGCTCAAGAGCTTCAAGGATAGGATTTCTAAACACTTCATTCTTTACCAACTCTACCAGGGGCATAGATATTTTTAATTTCTGGACTTCTGACTCAAAGCTGAAAGAGGAAGGCAACTTGTCAGAACCTCTTACCTCTTGAACTGGTGCTTTGAGGATGACTGGGTTGGCTGCTAGTCTTCTCTGTTTGATATTCTGTGACTCTGTTTGGACAACATTTCTTTGGGCAGGATTCTCCTTGACATTTTTGCATTTGAACTCAAGTTATATATTTGTTGTTCAGTAGTTTGTAGAACAGCCTCTCTGTCCCACTCCTGACTGACTTGTTTCTGCAGCAAAGATTCTTCGTATGCAACCAATGTCAAAAAGGCAGCACTGCCTTTATCTTCCATGCAGTGAATTTCATCCTCATCTTCAAATTGTTCCTCCTCCATGACTACATTCTGGAAAGGAGCTTTAACCTTTTTTTCTTCATTTGTTTCTTTACCCCTCTGAATGATTTGCAACTGTTAATTTGCTCTTCTGAATGGATTGGGATTTCTTGGAGCAAATGTGTTCCGCTGCCTTGTCTTTCTTGGATTCTCTCAACCTTCAGCTTAGATATTTTAGCCACCAACGACTCTATCATCTTAGTCATTTTATCTAATTTAGGCTCTGAAGATGAAGCAGAGGAAGAAGAAGCCTCACCTCTTTGCCTCCTCCTATCAGCATGTGTTTTTAGATTTTCTGTAGCCATAATATTAGATTCCACCTCTAATGTTGCATCCTGCATGTCTGCCAGAGTAGCACATCTTCTTTCTCTCAATAACAGGCAGAAATCAGAGTCAAAAGCATTGGCATAAGTGAGTTTGGCAGAGGTGGGGGTAGGCTTTACCTCTGCTAGTATCTTACTATACATAAGATTGAATATTTTATTAAAATCAAGCAATGATTCCCCATTTTCCCTCTTCATGTTACCAAACTCTGTATGGTAGTAGAGCAGGTCCTTTTTATCTCCCCAGTGCTTCAAAAATGCTTCATCTAAGGCTTCAATATCAGCAATAGATCTAGGGGGCAATTCTCTGAACCATTTTCTAGCCTCTCCATCAAGGCTCTGTACAAAAAATCTCATCCACACATCATTTTCACTTATATCTAAGTTATCAGCATAACTATAAAAAGCTTCAAGGTGTTCTTCAACTATTACTTCCTCTATGCCAGTGAACTTGGGCATATATTTCTGATATTCTCCAGCAGGCATGGCATTCAAAGGAATGGGCAAGACCAAAGGTCCATACCTGGCAGCTATAATTCTTTCTATCTTCGTAGGTGCTTGCTGGCCTGCCATGATTGGGGTATGTGGAAGGACACTAGCAGTCTGAGTAGCATGAAACAATGAAATGGATGACAGAGACAATGGGATGTTATGGACTGTATGGGGAGCTTCTTTGGACTGAGATTCAAAGGGGAAGTAGATAAAAAAGGAGCTCTATTAATCTCTGAAAGAATTTATTTGCTAACTGTGTTGGGCTCTAAATCTTCAAACCGTATATTCTCAGCTATAACCTTATCTTTCAGAGATGCATGGGTTCTCTTAGGCTAACCTGATCCTGAAGCCCCTTTCCGTGATGTTTTCTTCAGTTTAAAAATCTTCTCAAGGTCAGGCACTAGTTCAGCTAGTGACTTCTGAGGATTTCTTCGAGTATGTCTCACAAACTGAGCCAGAACTGAAACATGGAGTTTCCACCAGGTAGGTTCTCCAATAGAGTCGTCGGATAGATGATTACAACCAGAAATGTGCCCAGACCTTGTCTATCATCAAAATCTAGAACTGTGTCGTCTCCTAGGGAAGTTGAGCTTCAATCTCCTCTCCTCAGCAACGACGCCAATTAATGTTATCACCCCAAGAAACTCTCCTAGGTTGTATCTCAGAGATGCTCGGGAACATTACAGACTCAACAAAATATTGGAAATGTAAGAATGGAAGGAATGATGCATATTCAAGCCAGTTAACCACTTCTACTATGCTTGACCCCAGACTACAAGGCTTTAGACCATCAATTACTCACAGTTTGAGGATTAAGTGAACATGGAGAATACTGACTACACCAGCAGATGCACAAGACCATGTGATGGCTGGCTGCAACCAGTAAAAAGGTCTGTAAATCTTTTTCCTAATGCACAGATAGGATGACAGCTCTCTAGCACTAAAACAACAGAGACCTGCATACACATTCAATGATACATACTAGATTCTAACACGGAGGTGGGATGACAGCCCCTTTAATGCCAAATATCAAGAGCACATGAACAAATGCATAACAGGCATAGCCTAGAACAGAATAGAAGTGTAAAGTAAGAAATTAACAGCAAAAGAAGCTTGTATTAGCTGAAAATGAAGACCAGACGCTACATGTATCACAGTAGTTACAGTCTCCAGAAGTTGAACCTTACATCAAAACAACAACCATCAACCTCATTGCATCTTGTTTTTGGGTATATAGAGTTTGTTTACAAAAAATGCTCTGCTATCCTATGTTTGGAGGGGTCATAATGGACCACCAACCATCTTAACTCTCTGATATGGGTCTCTGATACAATCTTCTGCTTCAATAAATTAATTTGATATTCTCTGTTGCTCGGTCGTCCTTCCTGCACAGGTGGAGTATAATATGAAATAGGTTCCATTACTGATAAGTGCGTTTAACCGCTCGAGGCATGTCCTTCTTGCTTTTTGGCCATAATTCTCTTGAATTCAGTTATTGAAGAATAATTGCACAGGGTACTGGTAGATGGCCGCAATTGTCCTTCGGAAGCAGGGCTTAGTCAAAGGTGGCGAAGACTTCATGGCGGGTGCATGAGTGGACGGAGGATGAACATCAACTGTTGGATCGCAGTGATCGATGGCGGGGATCGGTTTGCGGAAGATATCGGGAGATATGAGGGTGGGGAGATCGTGGGTCGTTGGATCTCGGGTGGGGAGATCCAACGGTCCTCTGGCGACAAAGCTATGCGAGGCTTAGCGAGCGGGGGAGGTGGTTTCGATGGCAGGCGGTATTCCCCGCACCACTTATGGGAGGGAAGCGATAAACGTACACAGTCGCGCAATCCAATATAATAGCGACACATGGTGGATGGGACTGGCGGGAAACCACTTTCCCCGCTGGTTAACGAGCATGCAGGTTACGGGAGTGGGAAGCGCGAATGCCGTCGGATCGCGGCAGGGGGTTGATCGGATGGCGCGGACTAAATGCACATGTTTATGATTGATGTGACAGAGAAATGGTGGGTTATGGTGCGCAGTCACATGAATATAGTCATATGGGTTCAAACTTTAGCACTGAGGGGATAGATGAAACAGGGTCTTATATAAGGTTTTGGAGGCAAAACAGAGGAAAACAGGGGTAGCGGGAGTTATAAGAGTGTAGGAAAAATGAAGGAGGAGGAGGAGACAGAATGCTGCAGGTTCCCTTCTAAGAATAACACATGGCCAAACCTGTTCTATTCTTAAGAAAATACTTAATCTTATAGCAGAGCTAACAGGCGTAACCCCTCTTCTTATTTTCTAGCTTGTACTTCGTCTTCATTGCCTCCGCGAGGGCCAAATCACTGCCCTTTCCATCCGATATGGTCACTGGGTCCTTTCCTTTGTACGGAAGCCGAGAAATGCAATGAATCAAGTCTGCCATGATGGGGATGGGCTCCTCCAGCCATAAATACCCATCATACACCAGGCAGAGCAGCTGCCCAAGGATGAAAATGGTTATTGGGGGCGGTGGAAATGTGGCACCCAAAGTAGGTTCAGCAACCGGACCTTTTCCACACCGCAAAACCATTTACATGGCTCTAATGTTCTTACCACCCCTGTAGTGTACTGCTTCATGAAGTTTATAGTCTCCAGGTGGGGTAACGTCTCGCAGTTAGCAAGGTACCAATCTTCAAATTTCATGGTTGGCAAACGATCCAGGTGCGTGCCTTCAAACATAATGCCATCTGGGAGGAGTGGGGTTTGGAGCGAACTCTTGGTCTCATCCAAGTCCTTGGGGACTTTGGCCTTCCCTTCCTGCAGAGGGACATAAGCAAGTAGTTTTGTCGCAGAGTGCCTAGGCTGAGTATCCACATCCATGCCTTCTTCTTCTTCCTCTGCGATAATAAGGGCTTGCAAATCTTCTCCTTCGTCATTTGTTTCTATCGTGACAGCTTTCCCCTTCTCTTCCATCGACAATTTGCTACGTAGTAGGCTCTGCGAGGACACGCGTATGGGAGCCATTGCTTGTTTATCCTTCTTGGGTCTTGGCATACGCGATGATTTCGGGATCTTTGCCACAATCCAAGCACCTTCTCAAAAATCCTCCACAGTTAGGGCCTACACGGCCTTGCCGGCGGTTACCTCTTCTACCCCCAGACTATCCTTAGTTGTTGTCATTGTAGCTGTGCTACAATCTGCCACTTGCGAATTCAGGGGCTCAATCAATGCTCGGCTCTCAATACTCAGTGCTCTGCTCAATTGATCAATTCACAAATGACCAAGTGTTGTTTGCTGGGTAGCCCTTTGTATTTTATAGCACTTTTTGAATTCAAGTTCGACTGTTCCCCCCAATTTGGTTCATTAATGCTCCCTTGGCGGCAGATTTTCCCAAATATTTCCCATAAATCACATCTTAAATGCCTATCTCCTGCTCCATTTTGCCTCAAGTCAAGAATCCCATCATGAATAGTGACTTCAAAGGTCACTTTCTGGCCAACCTGCGTAGCAGCGCAGCCCCCGTGCACAGTCTTTACCATGTGACTCTTTACTTCTGCACGCATCTCCCATATCGCGTAGCTCTCAGGAAGAATAGTTCATAGTCCCGCGCTCCCTTCCAACTGCCTAGAGTGCTAAGGCTATCCCTCCCTTGGCTAGTCAGGTGGTCGCACCACCCGTGTAGAGCTCCCTCCTATCCTCCATCACGGTTCTTGGAGAATCCCCACCTTTTATGGTTTTGGTCGGCATCGTGCACTTCCCCATTTGCAATGCGCTACCCTAGTCACTACGCTTAGTAATATGCAGTCCAAGCCAAGGCATCAGACTAACCAATTCACGACGATAGTTCTCAAACTTGTTAGTACGATCGTACACACCTTGCCTTACCATCCTAGCTTTTTCGGCGAGAACTCTTCCTTTATCTTGTCCTCTAGCTTCTTGACCTCCGCGTCCATCAAAGCGCTTTTCTCCCTTAACCGTACCCTTTCTTTTTCAAGTTCGTGGAGTCTAAGGTTTCGCTGTTGGATTTGTTCCTCAAGTCCCATGTGTTATGTTTCTTGCGGCAATGTGATTCCTTCTTGAATGGCTTCACAAACCATCATATCTATAGGTACTACTATGCGTGGACTAGGCTTTGCATGCTCCATAGGGATTACAACCTCTTCTTCATACTTCAGTGTTGGAAGTGCTCGTGCGGTTAGGGTTTTGCATATGGTCCTATAAGCCCATAGAACCACTGGTACGTGCATGTCCTAGTCAGTGCATCTCACGTGGTGGACCGTGTTTAGTACTTTGTATACTTTGTCAAAGGCTTCCATGCAGAAAATATTTGGCACGCTTGGTCTTATCATACTTCATCGTTCGCGCCATCGTCTTGCCCACTCCTTCTTGTTGGTCTTGTTTCCTGTCGTGAGGATGGTGTGCATTCATGCAGGTTGCATACAATATGCCTGTACCCATCTAGAGAGGTGGGCGCGCACGCTGTTTCCTCCATCATACCAAAATTTCATCCACATCTAAGGCTTTCCAAACCACATGAGCATCATCCTTCTGCATTCGCACTAGTCCCCAAAATTCCATTGGTGCATACCCCACCACCTTGCGAGCCTAGCACGCAGTACCCATTTCAGAGCATCGAACCATTGCTGTTCCGATACCTCTCTTTCAAATTTGTTCAGGAAATCATCCACTTTGCTCAACCCATCATACATAAGCAGATCTATTACCTCTGTTTTCACGTAGTGCAGTGACCTTATCATCATGTTGCAGTTGAGTGTGGTTAACTCGTGTAACTGGTTCTGCCATCATTCTATTTTCTCATCTAAATCTGAGGTGCAGGAGCTTTTGCACTCCCACGAAATCCTGCCATCGAGTATTGGGTTCACCCAGTCCTACTCTCGCATGGTTATCTCATAGATAAAATCTAGATCGTCGTCGCTATCGCAGTCGTGCACCGACTCTGTGTAGCGTGATCCTTTCACATGGTCTAAAGGTACCACTACGCGTAGTGACTTTTTCTCAAAAATCATCTTGCGCTTCTTTATATTTATCACTCCATTCATGTCAGTGGCCCAATCTATTCCTAGTAGCGCGAGATAGGGATTGTTGTCATCAACAATCTCTATTACTTCGAAATCTGCAAGCACGCTCGCACCTTCAATAGCTACCATTATTCCCTGCAATCTTCCCATTGATAGGATCTTTTGTTGGTTTTCCATTCACAATTGAATAGGATACCATTGCAACTCGGGCCTGCCCATGTGCTCCCATGTCTGCTTTGGCAAGATGTTCATGTCTGATCCTAGACCCAAAATCACTGGATCCATTTAATATTCCTTGATCTGTGCGGTCAATCTCATCTCTTTTCTTGTTCACATTGTGCGCTTTCTGAGCTTCCGGACTATGCGTGGTTCTCCTCACCTAGCACATCTAGTGATGAGTTCTTGCATTCCCTTCACAGCCTTGTTGTTGTGCAGCAACTTCATGAATGTCTCCAGAAAGGTAGTGAGCATTGATGGGTCCATTTCTGGTTCCGGTTTGTCTTTACTAGCTGAAGTGGAGGCCTCCATGAAGCTCTTATTAGCTTCCATGAATGTCTCCTTAGCGCACTCTAAATCAAATTCTGGTTCCTTTGTTGGAGCCTTATGAACCCTGACACTCTCTTTGGGCTGCTTTCCTTTGTCATCTCCTATCGTGATACCACTTCAGAGCATGATATTTACATTCGGGTCTTCCTCACGTGGCTCAGACCTCATCATTTGTAGGTTCTGAGTCGGGGGAGGTTGAAGTGTTCCTTTATCACGCAACCTTGTTATTAGCGTGGGATAGTCCTATGTCTCATGATCAAACTAGGTACAATATAAACATGATGCTCTCGTTGGATTTGTACAATTGCAAGCATAATGCCCTGGACCTCTACAATTGTAACAAATCATCTGTCTGCGACCCCTTCCTGGCCCCATTCCACCTCGACCTCATCCGCGCCCATGAAATCCAGTGCGCGTCATCCCTGCATTTTGATTAAGGGCTTGTGTTTTGGTCTAAACTCTATAGGTAGGAGTCTGATCCATCACCAGTTCATAACTTCTACAGGTACACTCATCGTGGCCTACTGACCTGCAAAAATTACAGAACAACTGCTGGAATGCCTGCGTATAGTTCTGTAATATATGGTAGTTATCTGTAGCATGCTTCCCTCCTATCTGACAAATCGTGCACCATAATGCAGGTGCCATGCTCGACCCTGCTTGTGCCTCTAGTATTAATGGCATTGGACATCCTCTCACCAGGTAGTTCACAAAAACTGGACAACGGTCCTTGTCATGTCCCTGGCCTTTGCACTTTATGCACCATACTTCCTTGCACTCTTTTGGGCGAATTGTCTTGTCTTGCTTCAAACTTTACATCTCAAGACACAAGTTTTTCAACTCCATGTGGATCTATTGGACTCCCAGGTTAGGATCTTGTATCAGAGTCTTGTGCAGTATCATTATGATCTCCAAGTCCTCGACCTGAGTGGATAGCTTTTGTTGTGATAGCGCGGTCCTTAGATGCGGTGTTAGTGATGCTACAAACCATGCGCGGTGTTTCCCATTCATCAAGGTCAGGTTGGCTTCACGAATCATACCCTTTAGTCTCTGATCCATCTCCCAGGGGGTCTCGCTTGGAAGCATCGTGATTTCATTAAATCTGATAATCCACTGTCTCTCTGATTTTGGCTTGCTAAATTCCCTGTTTAGTGCAGCTTGGATATTCGCGATCCCTGCATTTGGATTGTCATTGGAATGCTTAATGTACCACGTTAGTGTACGATCCTGTAGAGCACTAACCAGCATTACTTTCTTTATGTTGTCATTCGTGACTCCCTACGCTTCCCATACAGCCTTTACCACAAACCAAAATTGGTCCAAATCTTCATTCCCTACTCCTTTGAACACTGGAAATTTTATTGCACTTTCCATATTGAACTATGGTGGTGGCGGAGGTGGTGTGGGTGAAGACAGGGGTGAAGATGGTGAGACTAGCGATGGTGCAGGTAGAAGTGGTATGCACGGAATTCACTGCCTTATAAAACTGATCGCACTTCTTGGTGAAAACTTCGCGATATCTTCCTTGCTTTCTCACAGAGGTGCAATCAAGGGGCTAGTTTCTATCTCTATGTTATCTTCGTTTTTGTAGATCCTCCCACTTTGCGTAGCCCCAAACATCAATTTATTTTCATAACTCGCTTTTCACACAACAACATCTTAATCCAAGTGTTCAAAGAATTAACGTACTTACCTCGCGGTCCTTTGAGGAAGCGTCGTTCCGCCTCACAATAGTTGACTGAAGTATCTACCGCGAACTCAATGATAAGCCCTCCTATAATTTTATCGAGCCAATGGTCCACAACGCGTGCGATTTTATCTTCCAATGATTATAGTCTGTGCACTAGCTATGGAATCCACACAATAGGTTTGTTGAGCCTACACCTTCCTTGATTGCTTGCTAACTTCGCGATCCACTCGTACAACTTAGAGGGGAAGGATGTAAATAAAATTTCATGGATTTCTGTATATAAGTAGCACTCTAACCACTCTTCCTTCGATACTCGCGGATTCCTATTTTCTTGTATCGTGAACTCGTGAATCTTCCTGTCCAGTCACTCTTCAATTCCTTTCTTTATCAGATTCCAGTGATACAACATTAGATATCTCTTATGAAGATCCTGGTCCCATCAACGAACCATTTTTTGGCTTGTTGGGGCCTGACCCAGGTTCAGAGGTGATTTAGCCAAACAAATCCTAGTACTACTAGCCCTTTCGGCAACAGTCCGCGGAGTGCAGATTGAGGTCTCACCTGAAGTAGTATGGGAGGGTGCTAGAACTAGGTTTCTGCACCTTGGAGACATCTGATGAGTTCAAGTGGTCCGTGGTTCGACCCTGTGCGCAAGTCGCTTTGCGCACTTTCTTGTCCCTCGCAGCTTGAGATATTGTGTTCGTACAACCCTACTCAAGGGCTGAATGTTGCGCTTCTGAGTTATTACCCAAGACTTTACTAATTCCAATGTTAGTTGGTTATCTTAGCCTACTTGCATGCTTTAAGTTATACTTAACAATATAAACCATTCATACAGGTGCGCATAGTAAATAAAAATTATATTTACAAATTATATCAAACATGCATTAACCCAAGAACAAATACACAGAATTATGATAAAACTTTTCTTTATTAGTCCCTTCCTCGGTTACAGACTTGTCTCCGCCTTCGCACTCAGCTGCAGGGGTCCTCGCACTCAACTGTGGACTACTAGGCCTCTACCAACTTAGTTGTAGAGCCTTCTCCTACCCTACGACCCAAAGACACACTTGCACTTAGTCACTTAGACTCTTGCTTCTTTCTACTACTTCACTATCTTTTACACTTAGAGCCTTGCTCTATTTATACAATCCCATGGTCCGCGGACCATGGGTAGGCTGACATTACATTACAAAACTAGGGCGACAACCCTGTGACTCTATCATACTCTTCGCGCCCACAGTTCGCGAAGCTTTACAACACAATTCGGTAAAAACTTGGGCTTTGAGCCCCAAAACATGCCTTGGGGGGATTCCATGACCAACAATGGATTTTGAACATAAACAAAGGGTTGTTCTGCAATGGGAGTTGAGTTTATTGAGGTATCATGTATAGGGGTGCTCTCTTTCTGAGGAATTTCTTCTTGATTAAGAGATGTTTCTTTTTCAAGTGATTCATCCTCTATAGATTATCGAATAACAAAATATGGTAACTTCTTTTCCAAAACTCTACCAGATCTAAGTTGGACATTGTTTAGATCTAATGGGGCTATCATGCAAGCCTAGAAATTCTAAACTTCTATATTGTAAACAGGTTGTGAATTTTTATTATTTGGATTTGGAAGTGGCTGAGAAAGTAGTTGATTGGAGTTTTGGGGGTATGATGTGGATGGTAATTGAAGTGGTTGATTAGAAGGCTTGGTTTGAATTTGAAATTGTGGAAACATGTTTGATTGAGGAGGATAGTATGGAGGTTTATATGGAATAAATGGTTGTTGAAGTTGATTATACTGAGGGTTCCTAGGAGGATGCTTTCAACCTTGTGTCCATAATGGATTTTGAGGTGACAAATTTTGCTAAGGCATTGGAGTATTCCAATTGTTCTGAGGTTGTGGAAATGATTGGTATTAAGGATTAAGACCTTATACCATATTTGGCTGTTGTGGTGGCCATGGTATTTTACCAATAAAACATAGTGACTTAGCTTGACTTTCTTCAACTTCATTTTGCAAGACTTATTTAAGTCTAGGAATTGAAGGGAATTCCTTTGTAATATGACTTTCTTCACAGATAGCACATATTTATACATTATCAAGAGGGCATTCTCTTAGAGCATGTTTCTTTTTGCATTTAGGACAAAAAATTGATAATGCAACATTTTCAACTTTTTGCTTGTTTTGAACCTTAAGAGTATCTATTTGTTCACTAATACTCCCTAAGATATCTGTTTTGAAGTTATCAAGTGAGTTGCCTATTTCTTCTTTGCTTACTGTCCCAGTTTCAAATTTATTAATCCTAGACATAACAGGGTCTCTTGGACTTTTCCCAGTTCTAACATTTCCTCTTGAAATGTGTACACACAATTCACAAATTTCTCTAAATGATAACTGAGAAACATCTCCTTTGCCCATTAAATTGAGAATATCTACCCACTCATCTCTAATGGATTTTAGAAAGAAAAAAAAATCGAGTTTCTTCATCTAGATTATGCATTTTAGCCCTTTTAACATTATAAGCGAACCTTTCAACGAAATATTCAACAATTTCATCCTCTTTTTTAATCATTTTAAAGACTTCATCTTTAAGGTTATGAGGCATACAATAGTCTTTGTATTTTTCTAAGAACACATTTTTCATTTCTTCCCATGTTCTTATGGTATGTGTTCCTAATCCCATAAACCATTTAAGTGCTCTGTCTTTAAGAGTGGCTGGAAACAATTTCAATTTTTGAGAATCAAGCAAGTAGTCATAAGATCTACACAAAACTTCAAACTCAAAAAGAAATGTTTCAGGATCCTCATGTCTTACTCCATGGAAATTAGGGAGGATGGAGGGTGAGATATTCTTCATTGTAACTGTGGTATATTCATCTAAGATGGGAAACTAAAAAGGTTCTAGTTATCCTCTACCACCTATTCCTCCACCTCCTTCTCTACCTCCCCCTCTACCTCCTCATCTATTACCTCTTCCACCTCCAATCCTAAATTCACCATTCATATTATGTACTCCTTCTCCTTCCCCTGCCATTGTAGATTCTCCATAGCTAATGTAGGGTTATTCAATTGGATTTTCTATCTCCTCTTTTGGTTCTTCTATCAATGGAATAATATAAGTTTCTTCTTCTTTTTCACTAGGGACTTACAATTCTTGTCCTAGAATTGGTTCTCTTGTTGAAGATAAAAATATTACTCCTTTTGTTGGGGATGTAGTTTTGTCTACTACAACTTCATTAGAAGAAGTTGGTGAATGTTTCGGTTGAATCTCAGATCTTTGTACCTTGGGAAGCCTAAGTCTACCCACAAATGATGGAATATGAGTTTCGATGGATGGTGTGGCACTACAAGGTCATGGTGAGGTGAGTGGTGATGTTGGAATGGAACTTCTACCTCTACTTATAAACCTATCTCTAGAATCTCTTTCCCTATGAATAAATATGTTTTTATCATTTTTTTTAATGAAAAGACTCCTAAAAATAAATCCTATATGCACTTCCCCGACAACGATGCCAAAATGTTTGGTAATTTAATTGAGCTTAAATTACTGCATAAATTATTGACCAGGGCTTGTAAACTGATGAAGTGTATGTGAACCAGTTGTGATAGGATTCTTTATTATGTGAATAAATTTTTCAATTTAAATTAGGATTTTTTCATGCACATGTTTTATCTAAGAAATTGTCGCTCGTGCAACAAAGGAAAATAACACATTGAAAGAAATAAAGATAAATTGAAATGTAGAAGTAAATAGAAAAATAAAATTCAAATTCTCTTTACGCTTGCAGAAGAAAAATCTAATCTAACATTGTAGAAATAAATATCACACCAACAAAATTAGATCTAATTACTGACGTAAATGAAACTAATCTTAAGTACAAAAACAAAATATCGCACTGGAAAATATGAATCACACTCATAAAGTCTTGGAATAATTATACTCCTAATTGCAATCCAAAATTAAATGATTCTACTCTTCAGAATTTACATGTGCATAATAGATCCCCTTTTTGATTTATATTCTTCATTCTTCACATAATGAAATGATTAAATCTATAAAATAAATCTTCAACAAACTCTATTACAAATATTGTTCTCACTGTCATAAGCATTCACTGAAAATAAAAATTGAAAGATTAGCTGAGATAATCTCATGCTACATAACTAAAATTTACAATTGAAACATTAACTAAAAATAAAACAAGACCTTAAAACTCCTAGGGGGGACTCCTGTGAGTTGTAGTTATGCAACGATCAACAAATATTAAACACACATTAATACACAAAGCACAAAGGAATATCAAGCTCTCTTTTATAAATGCAAAGAATATTTCAAAATAACAACAAGTTTGTGTTTGTCATGCCGAGAGACAGGCTTTATAACCTCCTTCAATAAACTATTTAGAGATTTCTAAGCCTATCCTACTCGACAGAAATTTTGAAAATAATACAAGATAATATGAAATAGTGACTCTTTATGATTTTCTACCAGAGAAGAAAATCATGAGACAAAATATCAACTTCATCCTTATCATTGATCTTCTCACTCGCCTGATTTGTCTTTGTCTCCTTTTCTGTTGGGTTGACTTCCACCTTGACATACTCATACGACATCATTATCATGTTGTTGTATCACAAAGATAGGTGGATATCGTTATGCTGGTTGTCAACTACTTGTCCATACATTTTTTCCTCAATCTGTGTTTTGAAACCTACAAATTCTTCAAGTAAGCTACATAATTGATCATTAGCTGCAAAATTTATGCAATCTGGTAAGTTATGCAAATATTAAATCAAATAACTAGGAAGCACTAAAACTATGAATACAATATGATTAGGTACCTACTTTTTTCAATAACCTTGTAAGTTGACACCTTATTGAGATTATTATGGTAAAAAAGGAAGAGAATGGAGTGAATGGAGTGAATGGAGTTTAGGGAAGGTGTTAAAATGGAACAATTTTGGTCTTCAACAAACCCTATGACCTGCAACCAATGCTTTTGGGCTCTGTCTTCAGAGAGCTACCAACATATGTGTATACACAACTACTCAGTTGGTCAAACCTTGCTATCCATTCTTACGTCAACATGCTCTACAAATGGATGATAATGCCTTCAACTCTTACTTCCCTCTGTCTTGAAATTGCTGACAGTGAACCTCAGTCACTATTATGGAAATGTATGCCGATTCAAGATGTCTACAATATTCTATTGTAAAACTTCTTTCAAATGTTACAATGAAACCCTTACAATGAAGTAACCCAGACTTCTTCAATACTACCAACTTCATATTATCCAAATTCCTACCTTGATATTGCTGAAGATATATGACCTTTGCCTATAGCCTCTATCCTTAGAATTTGAATGTGTCAACTGCTATTGAAAAGTTATGATTGAACCCACAATGTGTGATAGAGTCACAACATGCAATCACTTGCAATTATATATCTTTTGCAAAACTAACATAATTGCCACATTATGTCTCAAAACTTATGTTAGCACTTGGTAATTCTTCCAGGCTGAGGAGAGGAACCAAATGGTAACCACAAACCACTTTAAAACTGGAATCTAGCCCTTCAAACTTTAGAGAAGGCTCTCTCTATATGAATCTTCAGTCACTTAGATGAATGGTTGTCTTAGATTTTAGGTTAGGTATTGAGATCAAAGAGGAATAGTTCTTAATAGTTTGATCACAGGGAAGAAGGAAAATCCATTGGGCATGGAGTAATATTGAGCTAATGATTTTTAGTGATATGATGGGAAAATGAGGAATCCTTAGACAGGGGCAAGGTAGGAAATCCTTATGGCGTCTTTGTCAAATTTCATTGTAGAGAAGTGAGCAGAGGAGTATGTTGGACATTTGATCATATGAAGGTGGTTGGCTATGTATGTGTTGGCATTGATGTCAAACAAGGCTCAGCTTGATGATGGGGCTTCATGCCTTGGTGGTTGTAATTCCATGTAGGTAAATAATTTGGAGCCATATTTTGAGGTAGAATATGGTATTAGTGGCTAATCATACTCATTTCATTGTAAATTTCTCTGGAAGAGCTTTCCAATGGTATGTGGAAGTCCATAAATGAATTTGTGGTTTGAGAGATATGGCCAGTTGAAGTTCAGGATGATTCAGGCCTTGTGCAATGAGGAATATCAGAGATCAAAGGTCCCGACAAATTGCAATCGGAGGTCCCAACCAATCGGAGGTCCCGACAAATAACATATTGGTGATCCCATATGTCGGAGGTCTTGCAACATCGAAGGATATGCCGTGACTGTGCTTTCCTTGTTAAATCGTCGAGGAGGCCAAAATGGAAATACAAAGAAATTTGGTAAAAACCAGAGTAGGCTAGGCCCCTTTCTCTCTCCTCTAGGCAAGAAATGTGGAGGCATCCGGTTGGCTCTAATAAGGACAGAAGGCAGCATCAGAGGAGCTTTGATGAGGACAAGTGGCAGTACCTGATTGGTTCTGATAAGGAACATGTGGCCACATGCGTCAACATGATGTCACAGTATGAAGGGACATGTGGTAGAATGTTTTAGTGTTTTTGGATGGCCTAATATGCCATATTTGAGTGACATGTGTCACTACTTAGAAGATTCCACGTGGCATGAGATGGCGTCACTTCAGCAATTGATGATCAAATGTTTTCAATGGTTGGCTCAAGTGCCATAATGAAATTTCATTGGGATGTGGGATGAAGAATAGCACGCGGTTGCAAAGCCCTTATAAGGGAACCAGAGGCCCCCAGCAGAACGCTAAAAAAATTAGCGCCTTAAGGCCAAGCCCCCAGTCACTACCCTCAGTCCTATGGTGATAAGTATGCAATAAGGGCTGAGTAGAAGGAGCTTAAAAATCGGAGATCGACGATCGCAGGTTTGTGGTTACTGGCACATTGGCCACAAATGAAAAGTGTCGATATGATTAGGGCTCGGTCACCGAACCAAGTCCTTTGGTGGAGATATAGCAAGGGTCTAATGCAAAATGGGCTAGACTTAATTGGAGGTCAAAAATTAGCTATTTCGTAATGTTACACCACTAAAAAGCATTGTGATGAAAAGCTCTAATATGATAGTACCAGGTGTCATTAAGATGTATGAATCGGCAATTGTGTTTTTGAATGCATAACTGTAAGGTTGATGGCCGAAGACCTCTTGTGCATGCATTGTAAATAAATGCAAAACATAGACTCCATGACGATGTATAGGTAGATCTCTGTGAACCATAAAGAAGTATGGGGAGCCTTTATGAAATATGTAAGGAGGATTGAGAGTTAATACACAACATGGAGAGTCAACTTTATGACAGAGAAGTGATTGTCGCCCATCCTTATTAGTTTAATGAAACGACTGAATTGGAGTTTGTGTAAATAAGCAGAAGAATGGGGTTCCATGCCTGGGGTGCATGCATGGGCAAAATTGATGATGACAGTGACTGCATCGAGCCAAGAGAGACACATGAACAAAACTGTGAACCTCCATTGAGCTAAGGTTGTGTGAGAATACTTGCGAGAGTGTAGAGCAGTGAGCTTAGTATTGGCGAAGAGTGTTGCAAGGGTAGTGCTATGGTGAAATAGTGGAGAGCCCTGAGTAGAGAGCAGAGTAGCGAGCTAAGTATTGGCGAAGAGTGTTGCAAGGGTAGTGTTGTGGTAAAACAATGGAGAGCGTTGAGCGGAGAGTAGAATAGTGAGTTGTGAATTGGAGCAGAGTGTTGTGAGGGTAGTGTTGTGGTGAAACAATGGAGAGCCCTGAGCAGAGAAAGAAGAGCACAAAGAAAGTGTTGTGCTGGGAAGCAAGAGGAAGACAACCACAAGTGTTTAGAAAGCAGAGTACATAAGTTGAATCTGTAGACAACCATTAAGTTGGTAGTTTACTTGTAATTTGTATGCCTCTGTTTTCAGTATGAAAATTGTACAAAATAGTAAAAAAATGGTAGTGATAGGTTGGTGCCTGCACACTTAAGAGGTTGGTGCCTCTAGGCAAGTTGGTGATTTATAAACAAAAGAGGTTTGTGCCTCTTGTCTTGAAGATTGCGCTTGCTAAACAAAAGAGGTTGGTGCATCTTAGCAAGTTGGTGCTTGCTAAACAAAAGAGGTTGGTGCATCTTGGCAAGTTGGTGCTTTCTAAACAAAAGGGGTTTGGTTCCTCTAGTGAGTGGGTGCTCACAAACAAACAAATGTAATTAAGTTGGTGCTTAAATTACATCATAAAAAAAACAACAAATTGGTGGTTTTTTCCCTCTGGGTTTCCACGTGAAAACACTGTGTCAAATGTATGTTGGTCATGAGATTGTTGTTTGAGTATGTGTTATGAAAGTTTATAAGATTTACTACTTTATGAATGAATGCTTTCACATATGAAAGAACATAAGAAGGAACTATAAGCACAATAAGAAATAAAATAAATAGTTTCTTAAATTACTGATTCACAAACCCCCCCCCCCCCCCCCACTCAACAATTCCTTAATTCCAATAGAGTAGTGGAATTGATAACATCTAGAGCATCTAGCTGAGGATGACTTTTAATTATTACAAAGGAGGAAAAACACTAAAATGTTAAGTTAGCTATAACAGAGCACTTTAAAGTGAATTTTGAAATAAATTCTTGCTTAACTAAACATTGAAGAAATAACATTTAAGCATGGAAATAAAATAAGATAATGAAGCAAAAATAGGAGATAAACATCACCATTAAAAACTGACACATGAATCCCTAAACAAGTAAACTTCGACCTTCATCATTCACTGAAACTTTTTAAGGAAAATGTACAATGCTTAATGTCTTAGTTATCAAACCCTAAAAAACCAACCCTTTGCACACTAAAATTCATAAAATATATACAATTAGCTCATCCTTGGACTAATTAAGTCTAAATCCATCCTTTTTCCCAAAGATAGGAAGAGTCTACAATGCATTAGGAGTAAAATATTTGGAAAATATTTCCATATCCTACTATCTAGAGTTTATTTTTTAACTAACTAAAAATATACTAACTAAAGGTAAATCATGGTATTTTATAGAAAAATATTCAAACTTCATCATCCAAATTAATTTGGAGTCAATTATTCCAAGTTGGAGGTCCACGAAGTCTAATCTCAAAAAATTCTAGAACTCTGTCAACAAATTGGTCTTGGTGAAATTATGAAAAATGAGTCTCAAAGTGACACCTGTAATTCCAAAACTGTAACACCTGTGTAAAAATGAGAGATATTTTCATATATTATATTTTTCTTGGGATAAATGCCTCTCATTTTTCAAAAATTATTCTCCATCTCCTTAGAATCCTCGCCCAACAATCATGACTAAAATAGGAAATGACGAAACCTAAAAAATAAGTTGTAAATATTCTTTTGAATCTTTCAATACATGAAACCTAGTAAAAAAATTGAAGGATATTTTTTTATATAGCTCGTGTTTGACGAAAACCTCTTTTTTTTTTCAAGATTCATGTCTATTTGGTCAAAAATTGATTTTGAAGTTAACTGCTAAAACAATAAAAAACGCAGCAAATCCCTTGCATCCAAAACACAACAAGTTCATCCTTAGCATACTTATGACCATATACCGTACTTATGAATGTGTCAAACATGTGGAATACAACCCTTGAATCATAAAATACCTATGATAAAACATTTTTCCAAATTAAAAACCTCTCTTCTTGAAAATCATCAACTACAACAAAATCGCAACAACCAAGCGCACCAAATTTCACTTGCATAAGTTTGACCAAATGTTGAAGTTGTTGAATGAGAAAAATGGTTGATGGATGATTTTGAAAACCTCATGAACCCTATTTTAAACTCCACTTATGAAAATAAGTGCAAAATCATTGATTTTCTTCATATCATATATTCCTTGACAGTAGTGCAACAAGAAAACGAAGCAATAATGAAATTGACTACTAGAGGACTAGTTGGGAGTTCCCTTTGACTATTTAAGATGAATTTGAAGGTAAAAAATGTGAATTTTTTAATAAAACAACATTTCGAGCCTAGAGGTGATCGTGGTGACAATAAAACCTCAATTTGCAAAAGCGCAACAACTCCCTTGCAGCCAAAATGCAACAATTTCCTTTGCTTTTCAAAGCATCTGAGGAGGACAAGAAACTTGTTCGATGGCTTCTTGAAATCCAAAGCATGAATTTTCTATCCTCCACATGACCCAAGACTCCATTTAACTATAATGATGGCTCTCTAATTTGAAATGTTCAAGCACAACATAATGGAGAAGCACAACAACAATTTGTGGTGATAATGATATGATGAAGTATTTGATATAACCTTTCAAATGAATTGAAAAGACACCACTGAATCGAATCAATGATGGAAAGCCCAAATATTTTATTATCTTCACTCATGACTTGGATAGCACATTTTCCTAAACTTACTAAAACTAGACCTTTTAAGACATTGAAAACTCAAACTTTAATATATCCTATTGAGTCGATCTCTATGAGATCATAGCAAAAATTTACAAATTGAACAAAATAATAATAAAAAATACTAAGTTTGGCTTTGACTACTATAACATAGGACACTAACATTGGCTCTAATGGGGATGACATCCTCCTTATGAGGTGCCAAAGAACACCGTAGACTAGTAGCTTGATCCATTGGGTTGCTCCCAATCCTGCAACATGTTCATGCTTTGCAAGCCTAAGAACCAAAACTAAAATTCAAACTGAATTGTACACTATGATTGTACATGCTGCAAACTAAAATTTGAAACTATTGAAAAATGAGATCAGAGTATTGAGCTTATTGGCACATAATTTCCTACTTTAACCTACTGAAGAACTGCTAAAACGAAGTGATACAAAAATTCCAGTGAAGCTAATCAAGTAGTTTCTCAGATAGTATGGATTTTTTACCCTGCTTGAACACAATCAAAACTAAACAATATAAGGGAAAAAACAACTGATAATATGTTTGATCTTCACAGTGGAAACGTAACATAAAATTAATGTTGAAAATACCTTCCATATAGATATTTATAGGATCATAAAATGCATGGATATCATAGTTTGATTGTTGATCCTCAAGGAATTCTACAAGTTGATTTTCATGGTTGGACAGTTCATATGTGCTCTCTTTTCCAACATAAGGTTTCAGCTATGAGTCATAGAACCCATTCCTAGAAGAAAACATTCTTGAATCTCGATATCAAAGGGTAGCACCACCTCCTTTCGTTTTGGATGAATAAGGTTTTTAAAGGACTGACTCTGATCTTGGAAATTGTGGGATGGTATTTGGGCCTCTAAAACCTCAATATCTTTCTGTTGTGATATTCAACATCCCCCCCCACCCCCCGCCAATTTATTAATATAATAGTTGATATTCTATTAATAAATGGGGACCCTTGATAAAATCCTTCAAAAATAAATTTAGCACTTAGACACTTTCTTTTAAGATTTTTAGGAATAAAGCAAGATATCAAGTCAAAACCCTTTGAAAGCTAGAACTTCTCGCCATTTCACATACCGCTAGACCAAGTGCGGCAAAAGCCTTATTAACAAGAAAAACCTGCGAAAAGTGATTTCCTATTAAATAAATCCTGTATCGTGTATCATCATTCACAAAGGGCGCACTCTCACAAATCATGTTGAAACTTGAGAAATGTGATATTGTGATAAGACGGTCAACCTTATCGCATCGCGTTGGAACACTTAAGAAAGGTATGAAATCTTATGAATTGCGCGATGTTGCAAAATGCGATAAAAGCTCGGACCCATTAGAGGCCAATATCATAAAATGGTGATTAAGTCTACCGCGCGATGAAAATTGCTTTATAAGGTAAATAGCTTTAAATAAAAAAGAACACACTGCTTATCCCACATCTTGCATCCCACAGGAAGCTAAGGAACTTTGAGAAGGCACACAATCAAACATGTGATAATGTGATTTGTGATATTGCATCGAAATCGCAAAATCAACATTCTCGTAACTTAAGTCCCCCACCTTAAAATCCATCCTTTGAGATTTGTGATGCGATATATTAATGAGCAATAAAGGTAGCGATAAGGGACCATTAGTGGATATTTGATGTAGGTTAATGGCATTTATGTTAAAAAGTGCCTCGATGTGATACGATATCTTTTCATCTGTGTTTGATTAAAACTCCTTTCTTGTCACCTTTTCAAGTTATCTATATCATTCATTCATTGTCATTCTCACTTGTGTTTATCCGATAACTTCCGCTTTGCTCCGTTTCAGGAAAAATCCACAGGGAGCAATGTTGGAAACAATGGGAAATAAGGGAAAGGCAGCTGCGTCCAAGAAATCAGAAATGATTCCTCTTTTCTCTAATACTACCTATAGCAGAGATGAAGGAACTACAACTTGGGAGGCCATGTACAACTTGTTAGAAGAGGAGCATCCCGGGCCACTGGAAACAAAGGCCATGATAGATTCTCGGGAGTCATTTAATGCCTCCTATTTTGAGATGACATGCTCTTTTGTTGGGCATGGAATCCTCCCGAGGCATGTTTTGGGGCTCAAAGCCTAATTTTTGACCGAATTTTGTTGTAAAGCTCCGAAAATCGCAGGTGCGGGGTGCGAAAGTATGATAGAGTCACAGGGTTGTCCGCCCTAGTTTTGTAATGTAATGTCGGCTGGATAGACCTACCCATGGTCCATGGACCATGGGATTGTATAAATAGAGCGAGGATCTAAGTAGAGAGGAGAATGGTAGAGAAGAATAAAAAGTCTAAGTGATTGAGTCACAAGTGTAAAGTGTGTCTTTGGGTCATAGAGTAGGAGAAGGCTTTGTAGCTGAGTGCGTGGACCCCTGCAGTTGAGTGCGCATGGCGGAGTCAAGTCTGTAACCAAAGAAGGAATTAATAAAGAAAAGTTTTATCATAATTCTATGTGTCTATTCTTGGGTTAATGCATGTTTGATATAATTTGAAAATATACTATTTATTTACCGCGCGTACCTGTATGAATGGTTTATATTGTTAAGTATACTTAAAGCACTCAAGTACAAAGTTAAGTAACTAACGTTGGAATACCATTGCAGTCATTGGTAATAATGCAGATCGTAATGTTCAACCCCTCGGTAGGGCTACACAAAGGCATTATATCAGGCTGTGAGGTAAGGGAAAGTGCGCGTAGAGACTTGCGAATAGGGTCAAACCGCGAACCACTTGAACTCATGAGACATCTCCAGGGTGTGGAAACCTAGTTCTAGCACCCTCCCATACTACTTCGGGTGAGACCTCAGTCCGTGCTTTGTGGACTGTTGCCGAAAGGGTTAGTAGTATGGGATTTGTTTGGCTAATTAAATTTGAACCTAAGTCAGGCCCCAACAAACCAACAAATGGATCCGTTGCCAAGACTGGGATCTGCATAAGCGATATCCGATGTCGTATCACTGGAATCCGACAAAGAAAGGAATTGAAGAGTAGTTGGACAGGAAGATTCATGAGTTCGCGGTGTAGGAAAACAGGAATTTGTGATTATCGAAGGAAGAGTGGTTAGATTGCTACTTATATATGAAAATACATGAAATTTTCTTTGCATCCTTCCCCTCTGAGTTGTACGAGTGGATTGCAAAGCTAGCAGACAATCAAGGAAGGTGTAGGCTCAACAAAACTATTCTGTGGACTCCAGAGTTAATGCATAGACTAGAAGCATCAGAATATAAGATCGCACACACTGTGGATCACTGGATCGATCGGATTATAGGGGGATTTATCACCGAGTTCGCGGTAGATACTTCCATCAGCTATAGCGTGGCAGAATGATGCTTCCTCAAAGGACCACAAGGTAAGTACGTTAAATCTTTGAACACTCGGATTAAAATGCTACTATGTGAAAAGCGGGTTATGTGAATAAATTGATGTTTGGGGCTACGCGAAGTGGGAGGATCTATAGAAACAAAGGTAGTGCATAACTAGAAACTAGCCCCTTGATCTCACCTCTGTGAGAAAGCAAGGAAGAGCTTGCGAAGGTCTCACCCGAAGTGTGATCAATTTGATAAAGCAGTGAATTATCCGCATACCACTTCCACCTACACCACCACCATCTTCACCACCGTGTTCGCCCACACCACCACCGCAACCACCACAGTTCAATATGGCAAGCATGATAAAATTTCCGGTGTTCAAAGGAGTAGGGAATGAAGATCCAGACCAGTTTTGGTTCGTGGTAAAGGCTGTATGGGAAGAACAAGGAGTCATGGATGAAAATATCTTGGTGTCGTGTATCCTTGTAGGATCCTTCGTGGCCTAGAGAGAAGCGTACTTTTCACCCTCCGGTAATTCTTTGTCAATTATGGGGAATTGACTATCTTTCGGCAATTCCCCAGCTACGAGCAGTATCGATAGCAAAAACCATGCATAGTGGAAGGTTTTACCCTGCTCCTGGGCTTCACGACAATTCTCTAAGAATTCTGTGTAGAGGAATTCTGACTAGTTAAACTGGACCGCTTAAGCACACTGCTCGGCCAATGTGACCACCAACATAGGTACCTCGTCGACACGACACTTGCGCATAACTTTTCCTGCGAGGATTTGGGTTGCCATGTGTACTACTTTATGCTTGATGCTGGAGATGGCGTAACCCTCTTCTTCTTTTCCAGCTTGTACTTCGTCTTCATTGCCTCTGCAAGGGCCAAATCACTACCCTTTCCTTCCTTTGTATGGAAGCCAGGAAACATGATGAATCAGGTCTGCCGTGATGGGGATGGGCTCCTCTAGCCATAAATACACATCAACACCAGGAAGAGTAGATTCCTGAATGAAAAAAATGGTTATTGGGGCATGGTGGAAATGCAGCACCCATAGCAGGTTCAGCAGCCCGGCCTTTTCCACACCGCGCAACCACTTCTGCGGCTCTAATGTTGTCACCACCTCCGTGGTGTTCTGCTTCATGAGGTTTTTGGTCTCCAGGTGAGGGAAATTCTCATGGTCAGCGAGGTCCCAACCTTCAAATTTCATGGCCGGCACATGGCCCAGGTGCATGCCTTCAAACATAATGTCATTTGGGAGGAGCAGGGTCTGGAGCGAACTCTTGGTCGCGTCCAGGTCCTTTGGCACTTTGGCCTTCCCTTTTCGCAGGGGGACATAGGCGGGCAGTTTTGTCGCAGAGGGCATAGGTTGAGTATCCACCTCCATGCCTTCGTCTTCTTCCTCTGTGATGATAAGGGCCTGCAGATCTTCTTCTTCTTCATTTGTATCTATAGTGATAGCTTTCCCTTTCTCTTCCATCGAGAGTTTGCTGATTTTAGGATCTCTACCACAATCCCGACACCTTCTGGAACATCCTCCACGGTTAGGGCTTGAGCGGCCTCGTCGGCGGTCACCTTTTCTATCCGCATACCATCCTTAGTTGTTGTCATTGTAACTGTGCAACAATCTATCACTTGCGAATGTCAGGGCTTAATCAACACTCGGGTCACAATGCTTAGGGCTCTACTCAATCACTTAATTTGCAAATGACCAAGTGTTGTTTGCTGGGCAATCCTTTGTGTTTTATAGCACTTTTTGAATTCGAATTTGACCATTCCCCCCAATTCTAGTTCATAAATGATTTCTTAGTGGCAGATTTTCCCAAATCTTGCCCATAAATCATGTCTTAAATGCCCGCCGCCTGCTCCATTTGGTCTCAAGTCGAGCATCCCATCATGAATAGTGACTTCAACGGTCACTTCCTGGCCAACCTGCATGGCAGCGCAACACCCCATGCGCGGTCGCGTACCTTGTGACTCTCTGCTTCTGCGTACATCTCCAATATCGCGCAGCTCCCAGGCAGAATAGTTTATAGTCCTGTGCTCCCTTCCAACTTCCTAGAGCGCTAAGACTGTCCTTCCCCTGGCTAGTCAAGTGGTTGCACCACCCGTGTAGAGTTCTATATTGTCCAATGTCATGGTTCCAGAAGAATTCCCACCTTGTATTGTTATGGTCAGCATCGCGCACTTCAACATTTGCAACGCGCTACCTTGGCCACTATGCTTAGTAATATGCAATCCGAGCCAAGGCATCAGACTAATCAATTCACGACGATAGTTCTCAAACTCGTAAGCATGATCGTACGTACCTTGCCTTCCCATCCTAGTTTTTCCAGTAAGAAACTCTTCCTTTATCTCATCCTCCAGCTTCTTGACTTCCGTGTCCACCAGCGGGCTTTTCTTTCTCAACAGTACCTTATCTTCTTCAAGTTCTTGGAGTCTAAGGTTTCCCTGTTGGATTTCTTCCTCAAGTCCCATGCATCTTGTTTCTTATCACTGTGTGATTTCTTCTTTCCGGGCTTCATGAACCATCGTATCTACGGGTGCTGCTATGTGCAGACTAGGATTTGCATGCTCCATAAGGATTACAACTTCTGCTTCATACTTCAGCTTTAGAAGTGCCTGCACGGTCAGGGTTTTGCACATGGTTTTTGGCTTATAGGGGCCTGACCAAGGTTTAGAGGTGTTTAGCCAAACAAATCCCAGTACTATTGGGCCTTTCAGCAACAGTCTGCGGAGCGCGAACTAAGGTCTCACCTGAAGTAGTATGGGAGGGTGCTAGAACTAGGTTTACGCACCCTAGATATGTCTGATGATTTTCAGTGGTCTGCCGTTTGACCCTACACGCATGTCGCTATGCACATCTATCAGTACTTCACAGCCTGCAATGCAGCCTTCGCGCAGCCCTGCTCGAGGCACGATCCGTGTTATGACCCAATTCCTTACTACTAACCCAATAACTATCAATCCCTTAACTTGTCAGTATGTGTTTAGTTATATTTAATAGTGTTTGGTATTCATATAAGTGAGCGCGATAAAGAAAACAATATATTTAAACTGGAAGTAACACAAGAACAGATACACAAGATTTGGAACCAAACTTCTCTTTATTATTCTTCTTCCTTGATTACAAACTCAACTTCGCCCTGCGCACTCAACTGCAAGGGTCCATGCACTTAGCTACGGACTCTAATAGGCCTCTGCGCACTCAGCTGTAGAGCCTCTTCCTACTACTATGACCCAAGACACTTAGACTTCTTCTCTATCTGCTACTAGATCATTGCATCCATTACATTAATAAATCCATCCCTTCCTTTACAACTTAGAACCTTGCTCTTGTTTATACAATCCCATGGTCCGCAGACCATGCATAGGCTGACATGACATTACATTTCATTACAAAACTTAGGGCGGACAACCCTATGACTCAATGTACATTTTGCACTCTGCGCCCACAATTCGCGGAGTCCTACAACATATTTGACCAAAACTTGGGCTTTGAGCCCCAAAACATGCTATGGGGGGATTCCATGCCAAACAAGCCCCCAACACAAACATCCTGACTCACTCTCGAGTCACTCTGTCAGCGTGACGATCTTGGCGTGGAGTCCTTCCAGCTGGTCCTGTGCTACTTGGAGGTCCGCAACGCACTGCTCTACGGTTTGCTGGACCTGCTTCATGCGCTCTTCCGAAGCCTCTTTTTCAGGAACAAATCCCTGCCTTAGTGCGTACATCCCCTGCATATGTGCGAGCTTGCCTTTGATATCTGTCGTGTTGGTGAAGGCCTTGTCAATCCATGGCTGGACGCACACTTTGAGAACTGCCTCTTTCTGTCGCACTGCATCCACTTGCTCCTTCAATGCCTTAGCTTGCTCCATCTTCGCAAGTCGTTTAGTGAGGACAACTGTCTGCGCAGTTCCTCGGAAACTGTCGTACTACTCCTGATGGTCACGCGCCTCTATTTCCAGGTGCTATATGTTGGGGTCCTCCTGCAAATATGTGAGGACCACAAATGCTTGTTCCAACATATCGGTACAGTCTTGTAATGCACATCCAATTTCTTCCAACCCTGTTTGGATAGCGCTAGCGCACTGTTCTCTAACTTCTCAAGGAGTGGAACGTTGCACCTTCAACCGCAGCTCGACGATTTGAAGATTCAAACTGAACCTTTGTCATTTCTGCTCGGGCTTCGCGGACGTTGGTTGCCAACTTGTGGATCTGCTCTACTGCTAGTAGATCTACTAGGATGACCAGCTCTGGGATGCATTAACAAGCATCATCTACCACCTGTTCCAACCGTTAAGTTTGTGATACCAGTTCATCATGCTGTAGGCTAAGCTGTTCGATGTTTATCTTTTGCTCACTCAAAACCTGTATCATGCGGCCCTCCCTCACGAAAATTTCTGCTATTATTCCATCCTGTTGTTGGTACAGTGTTTCTCACGGAAGGGCAGCCAAATTGAGGCCAAGTCCTTTGATCCTACCAACTGCAGCTTTGTTGATCTCATTTGTTGCTGCTAGTGCTCCTTCCGGTAACACTATGGTATTGAACATCATTGCGCATAGCATTTGTTCTGCTACTGATGTGTTTGTTGTGATGTAGGTGGATGAGGTACCTTCCAGTGGGGGCCTCACCTGTAGTTCCTGTAGCTGCACCCTTAGGCCCCAAACACAGTCTGTTGCTCTGTCATAACTTTTTGGAGCACTTCCTTGGTGACATCGCGAACCATCTCACCGATGTCGTAGAGGTCTCCTTTAGTTAATGTGATCGGGTTGAAAGCCAGTTTCGGGGCCTTGAACTTTTTTCGTGGACCCGATCTCTCTATGATGCGTGGTCGTTTGAGTTGGATCGAAGTGGTTCCTAGGTCTGTGCCCTCTTTTGCAAGGTCTGTGTCCTCTGCCTCCTGTCCTACAAACACTTCCTAGCCCTCCTCTGCCTGCACTATTGCGGCCTCTGCTACTGCTACTGGTTCGGTGGCCTTCTTTTGCTCCGCAACTGCCTGTGCCGCTTCACAGATTGCACCTTTTCTCGGCCATCTGTGTGACGTGTAGCTTGGCCTCATCCTTCCTTTTCTATGCTGCCACCTTTTCCAACTCTGCCAAATCCAAGGTGTGCCACTCGGGAGGCCATGTCTCTAACACTGTAAATATCGCGTCGTTAGTGGATATGAATGGGAGCTTTGTCCACTGCTGTGCCGGATCTTTTCGCACCCAGATGTAGATGTTGTGCATGTATGCCTTGAAGTCTGCAAAACTCTACAGACTGTTGTGCACCGTGGGGGATAGGCATGGCTGATGGGATGAGAAATTGGGGGTTGCCCAAAATCCCAATTCCTAGATAAAATTCGATCCTGGACCGTGGGTTATGGCCCACTAAGTCCCGTTGGAAGCGATTTAAAACATAGATATTGTTTATGCGGGTCTTTAGTAACAATTGAATCGTCCTCATAATCTATTAAAACAGCGTTCCATACATGTGACAGCACCTCCGATCGGATGATCTGATCGTTCACGATCCTTTTTCCTTTGGTTTCCCCGAGCCATTCTCCACACGGAAAACACAAGAGACTCTCAAAACGAACAACGATGATGGCTTCTATACAGACTTATCTAATATTCTTTGTCAGCGATCAATTCACCTCGCAGCGTAAATGAATAAAGCTTTAATAATTAAAGACACCGCGACGTGACATGTGCACCAGCATAATATATGAAACCTTACGCAATACCTCTGCGTCTAGTTCAGGTCGCTGACTTCTGAACTTTAGATGTCTCATTTTGGTTGTTCTTGTTTAAATTAGCAGACGAAGAAGCCGAACCAAATCGCTGAAGAGCGTATTCATTTCTGGATACGATATGCCAAATCTGGGATTAATGGAATCGTTACGAAGCATCGAACTATGCAACACTCACCCGAGAGATGTGGATTCAATTTATCAATGACCATTTCCTTCCGATGCATTCAAGAACAATAACGTTTAACAATATATATATTGCCATCGATTTGAAGCGATCGATGTCGATTGATAAAATACACACACGAAACTAAATCAATTAAAACCCACACATAAATGTACGCAAAAAACGCTGAACCCAGGTTCTATATATTAACAAAACGGTTACAAAATTAAGGCATTTCAGCCTTAAGAACGAGCTCACGCTCGGCTGCATTTTTTCACTCACAATTTTCCTCACAGCACAGAGATATCTCACACCCTATCATACTACACATATATATAAGATGCATTAGGAAGGATCGATCCTATCCTCTCCTGTTTTTCCTCCAACTAAAGCTCTCCAAAAGCGTGCATGGCTGTTATCAATAGCAAGTCTCCTCAAGACATATCTGCTTTAAAGCTACTTTAAGTTTATCTGCTTTAAATCTGCTTTAGTTCTGTTTTTCTGCTTTAAAACAGACTTTCCTCTGTTCTGATCCTCTGGTCCACATTTTCTTGCTTTGGTGCTGGTGCTCCCGCATCATACTCCCAAGGCACAAAAATTTATGACCTCCTGGTCATATGCTTCTCTTGGGATTCGTAATAGCTTCAACTTGTGAGCTGCAATCTGCCTCTGCAATAGCAAGTCCTCCTTGCTGCATCTTACCTCACCAATCCTTTCCTCCGGATCTGGTCTTTTGGTAATCACAATAGGCTATTGCAATCTTCTCACCTTCCTATATAATCTTCTCACCTTCCTCTGCTGCTACCTACACAAAATATAAAGACCATACATACTTTATCAAGAACTGTACCTCCTTCCGCAGAATCTTTTTCTCGCTCTGATACCAAACTGATGGGATGAGAAATTGGGGGTTGCCCAAAATCCCAATTCCCAGATAAAATTCGATCCTGGACCGTGGGTTATGGCCCACTAAGTCTCGTCGAAAGCGATTTAAAACATAGATATTGTTTATGCGGGTCTTTAGTAACAATTGAATCGTCCTCATAATCTATTAAAACAACGTTCCATACTTGTGACAGCACCTCCGATCGGATGATCTGATCGTTCACGATCCTTTTTCCTTTGGTTTCCCCGAGCCATTCTCCACAAGGAAAACACAAGAGACTCTCAAAACGAACAACAATGATGGCTTCTATACAGGCTTATCTAATATTCTTTGTCAGCGATCGATTTGCCTCGCAGCGTAAACGAATAAAGCTTTAATAATTAAAGACACCACGACGTGACATGCGCACCAGCATAATATATGAAACCTTACGCAATACCTCTGCATCTGGTTCATGGTCGCTGACTTCTGATCTTCAGATGTCTCATTTTGGTTGTTCTTGTTTAAATTAGCAGACGAAGAAGCCGAACCGAATCGCTGAAGAGCGTATTCATTTCTGGATACGATATGCCAAATCTGGGATTAATGGAATCGTTACGAAGCATCGAACTATGCAGCACTCACCGAGAGATGTGGATTCAATTTATCAATGACCATTCCCTTCTGATGCATTCAAGAACAATAACGTTTAACAATATATATATTGCCATCGATTTGAAGCGATCGATGTCGATTGATAAAATACACACAAAAAACTAAATCAATTAAAACCCACACATAAATGTACACAACAAAAGCTGAACCCAGGTTCTATATTTTAACAAAATGGTTACAAAATTAAGGCATTTCAGCCTTAAGAACGAGCTCACGCTCGGCTACATTTTTTCACTCAAACTTTTCCTCACAGCGCAAAGATATCTCACACCCTATCATACTACACATATATATAAGATGCATTAGGAAGGATCGATCCTATCCTCTCCTGTTTTTCCTCCAACTAAAGCTCTCCAAAAGCGTGCATGGTTTTTATCAATAGCAAGTCTCCTCAAGACATATCTGCTTTAAAGCTACTTTAAATTTATCTGCTTTAAATCTGCTTTAGTTTTGTTTTTCTGCTTTAAAACAGACTTTCCTCTGTTCTGATCTTCTGGTCCACATTTGCTTGCTTTGGTGCTGGTGCTCCCGCATCAATGGCCTCCTATTAATCCACATTCAGATGCTCGCCTCCATGAGCACTCAAAAAATCTTGTTATTGCAAATCCGTTTCGCGTCTTTGGTGGCCCAGAGCGAAGCATACTTCATGGCCTTTGGTAAGTCTTGGTTGATGCTTGGGAACTCACTATCCTCCGGTAGTTCCCCTGCTACTGCAAGATGGATAAGAGCAACCACGCGTAGTGGAAGGTCTTACCCTATTACTGGGCCTCCTGGCAGTGGAGCAAAATTCTTCGCAGAAGAACTTAGCCCAGTTGAGCTAGACCCCTTCCGCACACTTTTCGGCCAATGCAACTACTGACGCTGGTATTTCATCGCTGCAGCATTTTCTCATTACTTTACCGGCCAGAAGTTGGGTGGCTATGTGCACCCCTTTATCCTTGATACTGGTGATAGCGTAACCCCTCTTTTTCTTCTCGATCTTATATTTTTTCTTCATGGCTTCTGCGAGAGCCAAGTCGCTGCTTTTTCCTGCTATCGTCATGGGGTCCCTTCCCTTACATGGAAGCTGAGAAATTCTGTGGATGAGATCCGTCGTTATGGGAATAGGATCCTCCAGCGATAAGTACCCATCATGCACCAGGCAAAGCAGCTGCCCGATGACGAAAATGGTGATGTGCGCACAGTGAAAGTGTGGTATCCATAGCAGATGAAGTAACCTGACCTTCTCCACACTGTGCAACCATTTTCGCGGTTCTAATGTGATCACTGTCCCCTCCGTATTCTGTTTCATCAGGCTTTCCGTCTCTAAGTGCGAGAACATCTCGCTGTCCACGAGGTCCCAATATTCAAATTTCAGGTTAGGCACATGGCCTAGGAGCGCGTTGTGGTAAAACACAACCCCCCCCCATTTTTGACTTGTTCACTTCAAATAATGGGGACCCTTTCTATAAATTTTTGGCTAAACACCTTTTAGGATTTTTATTTATTTGATTATCCTATGCGATTGTTAATTTTTCATTTTCTTTGTATTCTTGTTTTGATTGCTTTGTTAAAATCGATTTTTAATAAGCTTCCCATTGATGCTTGCTTTACCTCATTTGGTCAGCTGGTTTGAAAATGGTACTCGTTTGAAGTCCCATCATTTATCTCGTCTGGGTTAAAAATGCTATTTTTATTCTTTTTATTTATTTTCGGAGTGGCTGTAGTTTAGAAAATTTCATAACTAAACTAAACATTCATAAAAACAGAACCAAAATAAAAAATTGATATTCAGTGTTAAATTTTAAATTAATTAATATGTAAAATATAATTAATTTAATTAAAATAAAATTTAATACATAAAATATATATAAAATAAAAAACATATAAAAAAATAGAAAAAAACGAAACTTAATCACATCGGGAGTTTACATCGCATCGGGAATCCTTATCGCAATTTTATTTAAACCCCGATAGCCCTCATATCCCCGATCGTCGATATGCGATGAGGATCTCAAGCATGTGTTCATTATTTTAAAAGCCCACTCATAAGTGAGTAAAATAGGAAGGGTATGTGAGTGAAATAGGATAGTGGTAGGTTAGTTTATTTTTAATAGTTTAAAATATTTAATATTAAATATATTCCATTAATTTAATTAATTAATATATAATATTTAATTAATTTAATTAAATTTAAATTTAAATATTATTTATGTTAATATTAAATAGTTTGTAAATAGTTAATTATGTTAATTAGTTAGGTTAACATTAATTAATAAATAGTTATTAAATAATTAGTTTAGTTCATAATTAATAATTAAATTAGAATTAATTATTAGATAATTAGAATTCTAATTTAGACGCAAATTACACTTGGCAAAATTCATAACGAATCAAGTTTTCAGAACCTCGATGGAATCCCTTCATGCGATGCGATCAAAGTTAAACCATGAATTTCATTTTAAAGTCATGCTCGCATTTATTCCGGATCTGATATGAGTATTAACCTTATCTTATTAATTTATCGGGTCCACCGATATCGCAAGATTACAATGAACGTTTTAAAAGAATGTGCGATGTAATGTTTTCATGCGATGCGATATTGCGACATCGCATATCGCATATCGCAATTTTAACAAGCTCCTCAACTTAAACATTAAAGGATCTACGATTGGAAAATGCGATGTGTTAAAGGATTTTAATACAAAGTTCTTCACCCCTTATGCCTCCCGTACCTCACCCTCACGTCACCCTCACTATACCCCTCCATAAACTCACGTGGATGAATAATGAGGTTGGATTGATTCTAATGGTTTGTTTTATGGATTTTGGTTAGGATTGATTCCAATGGTTTGTAAGGACTAATTTTTATATTTTTTATATTATAATAATTATATTATAATTATAATATTTATTATAATTTTAATATAATTTGAATTATAATATTAATTATATTTAAATTAACTTTTTTAAATCATTTGTGATGATGATGATGATGGTTAACGTCCGCCGAGACCAAATAATGATCTATCGGACCTAAAAAGACAAATTATTTATTTTGATTTAAGATTTTATTCCTATGCTCAAAAAGCTTGGAGAGAAGCCTCCCGAGTTCACTATAATTTTGGCATTGTAAAAGGCTAGGAAGGTCAGTATTGTAACAAAGGTTGTGAAATTGAGATCTAATGTGGTTGTATGCAGGGCACTCTAAGAGGAAGTGGTTTTCATCCTCGATGCTCCTATTTTCACAAATATGGCAGATCCTTTCCATCCATGGCGTTTTAGGAACTGCCCAACGGCCTGTTTCACTATGGAGCTCATGAGAATTCGTTCTAATCTTTGCTATATTAATTTTCTTGTTTGAGCTAGTTAAAATAGAGAGATACTTTTGATATTCAAGGGTGGGGTTGATGACCTTCTTATAATAACTTAATTTTCTTTTAGACGCTAAATCTTTCTCACACCACAATTTTTCTTTGAACTTAGAAGTAACAATATCTTTAATGTTATTTATGTTTTGCAAAGCATTATTCTCATTGATCTCCCAATAGTTTAACCAGGCCCTTGTGTCTTTATGCCAACCTCGGTTAAGCCTTAGGTGGTTTTGGCTAGAATTTAAAGCTAGCTTAGGAAGTCTATGATTGTCTATGTTATTGAGCTTGTGCTTGTACAACAGAAACCTGAGCATAGCTAGGCTCTCAATAGGAGAAAGACCTGCTTCTATAAGGAGAATAGGATAGGGTGTATTACTTTTAATTTTCAGGTTATAAGTTATAAAACGCTTCTGGATTTGCTCAATCTTTCTCCATGATTCTCTGGAGATGCTGCAGCCCCAAACTTCACAGCCATATAAGATAACAGGAGTGACTAAAGTTTCAAAGAGGAACTTCCTTTTATCCCACATTACAAGGTTTGTTGTTTTACAATTATTTTCAAGACCAAAATAAGCTTTCCATCCCCCATTGATCCTTTTCTCAATGCTATGGTTCCAGTTGAGCTTGTGATGGATATCAATTCCTAGGTACTTGTAAGAATACACTTCCTCCAAGTTATTATTGTCATACATAAAATTAGCGCAAGTGTCCTTCTTGGATTTGATAATCATAACTTTTGTTTTGTCAGTGTTAACAGTCATACCCATGGTAAAGCAGAAATCCTTAAGAAGCTTGAGTTGCTTATCAAGGTCAGAAGGGCACCTTGCCAAAAGAACAATATCGTCAGCATAGAGAAGAAGGATAACGACTATCCCAGCTAAGATTGTGCCACCACATCCTGCTTCTTCTAAATAACCTTCGAGCTTATCAATGTAAATGCCAAATAGGGTAGGGGAGAGGGGGCAACCTTGTTTAACTCCGATGTTACACTTAATATCTTTTGACCACCCCTCATTGTTCTTTAGCTGGGCAATTACATTCTCGTATAGCCTTATAGCAGCAACTCTCAACTCAAGAGGAACCTTTAGCTCTTCTAACCTATTCCAAAGGTTGTATCTAGGAACCGTATCAAAAGCCTTTCTAAAGTCTACAAAGCAGCAAAATAAATTGGATTTATCATTACGACATTCCTCTACAATGATCCTAAGCGTAACAAGGTGGTCTGTTGTTGAGTGATGCCTTCTGAAACCTGCTTGGCCTTTAGCCCGCTTACCTTCGCTTTCAAGCCATATGCTTAACTTTTTTTCCAGAATACTACCATACAACTTTGCTAAGAGAGGGCTGATCATAATTGTCCGATAATTAGAGGGGTTATTTGTATCTCCACTTTTAAAAATAGGGATAATGAGGCTCTCAGTCCAAGGTTTAGGGAACCCTTGCTTAACAGCTTGATTGAAAAGCTTGTGGATGTGGGGGATGAGGACAGGGCCTCCAATTTTTAAGATTTCTGCCTGGTAACCTTCAATGTCCTTAGCTTTCCCATTCGCGAGGCGATTAACCCCAAAATTAATGTCTTCTAAAGAGAAGACTTCTTTCGTTGTGAGCAGGGTTTCCAAATTATCCATGACATTAGGAGATTCATAAAGCTTTTTAAGATAAGAATTCCAATCGTGAAGAGCAATTTTATTATTATCCTTAGTCTTCCTAGTCAGAATCTGCCTCCAAAATTTCTTAGGAGCTACCTTAGAGAGGTGTAAGAGATTCTCCTGTCTTTGACGAATGTACTGCCTCTTTTTCCTTTTAATTAGGGCTTTGTATATTCTTATCTTGTCCATTTTAAGAGAATCATCAACAGCTTCCTTAATTGCTCTCCTCGCATTTTTACAATCTTTGTCATACCAAGGATTGGTTTTGCTATTTCTTTTATTATTTGAGACTTCAATTGAGAACTTTTTAATAGAATACGAGAGGGTTGTAGTAAAATTATGATATAGGTCTTCTATGTTGTCTATACTAGATAAAGGAGGCAAATTAGTTTTTAATTCCTTTAGAAAGAGATCCTTTTTATTTTTATCAAATATTAAGTTCTTTTGGTTGTAAGTATTATTTTTTATGGGAACTCTATGCATGGCAAAATTGAGGGTTATAAGTAAAGGCCTATGATCGGAGTCAGGCTCGTGGTCATTTAAGATGTCAAAGTTTATCATTTCATTGTATAAAGGAAGATCGGAAATAACGTAGTCTACCACGCTGCTACCAAGTCCATGGATGCAGGTCATCTTGCTGGAATTGGGCCACTTTTTTAGACCGTTTCAAATTATGAGATCCTGAGCACTACAGAGCTTGACTAGCTCTGACCCAAACAAATTTTCCCTGAGGTCTTCAGAGCTCCTTTTGTACCTACTAGCCAGGGTAGGGTCTTCGTCTAACCAAAGAGGATTAGGGTTGGAATGATTGCTTAAAATAATAGCTTGGTTGTTTGAAGTTCGAGCATTGAAGTCACCTATTAAAAGGATATTACCATCATTTCTTAATTAGATGATAATTAATTAGAATTAATTGTATGTATTAGAATTACTTATTAAATAATTAGAATTCTAATTTAGAATTAGATTTTTAATTGAAATTCTCATTTTTAGCCCACTGATAGAATTTCCAGATTTATGCCAGATTTGATTCATCAACTTTGGAAGCTCATAGAATGAGTTTTACTTGGCCAAATAAGGCCCAGGACAGCTCATTAGAAAGATAAAATCAAGGAAAAAATTTCTGAGGAGATTTCACTAACAGATTTGGTCATTAATTGGGTCAAAAATCATGTAGAAGATCAAGCTCCGAATTTCTAAAAACAAAATCAATTTTCTGAGTTATTTTCTGCATTTTCATTTGTCAAAGCCTCTTCTAAATTGCAGATTTGCTCATCAATGATATCTTTGGCCAATTAAATTATCCCAAACATCAATAGAGAGCTTATGTTTTATTTTCAATGATTTATTTAAATTAAATTTGATTGGATTTGTTTTAATGCCAGAAATGGTATTTTGATTTTATTGTTACATTTTAATTCATTTTGATTTCTTTTTGCAGGAAAACAGTAGAAGATATATGGAGAAAAATATCTCAATCAATGAGAATGCTCCAGCAATTAAAAATGTGAATTTTGAGCAAATAAAATTGGATTGGGCAGATTTCTCTTCAACAAACTTTCATCTCAAGAATTCCTTTGAAACAATTATAAATAGCAGTTTGCAGAATGTAATATAGGGGGGCTTCTCTCCTCTGCAATTCTGAAATTCTAAAAGCACTTTTGTAATAGGGATTTAGAGTTGTAGGTGGGAGGAGTAGAATCTCAGATCTGGAGATTATTGAGGTTTTTCTTTCACATCCTGAGTTATGAATAATGAACAGAGTTTGCACTATTGTAGCTCTACTTTTGAAAGCAGAAGCCCAGGCATTGTAAAGGACTATTAGAGACCGGAGTTGGAGAAATGGATTTAATAAACTGGTATTTCGAATACTATTGTTTTAAATGCTGGTTTCATTTTATGATAACAGGAATGGTGTCAATTTGCTGACATATTTGTGCACTTTTGTCGGTATGGGTAATTTTCTTATGCTTTTGTTGTTATTTATTTCTGCTCTTATGGGCCGAACTCTTATTTCTGAGTAACTATTTACTCACAAATCTGTCTTTTAATATTGGATGAATAGATAGTGATATGTTGTGAACTTATTCCGCATATTATTGTTTAATTATTCAAGTTACTGATTAAATGATCAATACCATTTTGTGAACTACTTCCCGAGTGTTGTTGATTAATTATTTCAGTTAAAGGGTCTCAATAGGATGTGCTTGGTATCCATAATGTCAATTAATTGAACTACTTCATTAACTTGATATTCATTATAAACGAGACATTTAAATCTCAATATTTTAAATACCTGCTCTTGGTTAGTTTAGATCTATATCTGCCTAATTGAGATAGGATTAAGATAGTTTCTTTTTCTTGCATCTTAGAACAAATTTGCATTTAGATTAAGTTCTACATTCTTTTAAGTCCTCTTCCCAAAGAGGCAAACTTTAGTAGTGGATTGGCTGAGCCCTAAATCAGCTTAAGGATCACTTTCTTGCCTGATCAGCAAGAAGGATGATGTAATGTCTCTTTTCCATTGGTGAATGAAAGTCATATTTAAAGCCATTGGAAATTGAGAGAAGGTAAATAGACCTAGTTGAACCAGTCGGAACCACCATTCCAAACGGAAAAGGAGTTGCTAACCAAGGTTTGGACCGAGTGGTCTCCCCCATGTTGTTGCAGCGAATTTCGAGGCTTCAACATATTGGCGCTAGAAAGAGGGCCTGAAACTTTTTGTCTTTTGGAGTCTTTTCAATTCTAACATTTTATCTAATCATGATGGCTCCTCATAAACTTCCAAATTAGAGTTGTATCCATGGATGTGCATCTTCAAATACTCCACCCGAAGTGGTAAGACTCTTGTCTCAGGTAAAATTTAATGGTGAGAGAAATTCTTCTGCTTTTAATCATGTCCTTCAATTTATTCAAAATGTTTCAAATTATGATTTTCAAGGAATTGATGAAGGCATCTTATGCAGAATTTTTACTCTCACATTTGCGGCAAAAGCCAAGAACTGGTGTAGAACTCTTCCAGTTGCCTCAATTCACAGCTGGGATCAATTTGTTACAATTTTCATTTGTAAATTTGACCACTATGATTATGATTAGGCATGTGATGAAATTGAATATCTACGAAATGAAAATGAGTCCGTTAGAGATTTTAATATTTGATTTCATTTGAATTGTTTAAAATTTAATGTCGAAGATGAACCTATGAAAGATGAATCACTAGATTGGTTTGAACATAATTATTCTCTTCCTCCTATTCCCGATCCATATGAAATTAGTTCAAGCTTTGTTCCATCCCCTTCCAATATAAATGAGAAATCCAATTCGGATGTGGAAATAAATTGTGATGAAGAAGTTTCACAAAGCTTGGAAAATATTTCTGATCAAATACAAGAAGACAATAGCGACAATTTTGGAAAAAGAGCCACCTTGAAATCTGAAAGCTACTTTGAGGTAAATTCAGAAAATCAAATTGGAAATCAGCAAATGCAAACAACTGTACAAATTTCTGAATCTTTCTATGATGAACAAATACCGAAATCAGAGCAGCAAAGCAATCTTCTTCAAAAGAGCATGAGCACACAAAAGAATGATCTGGAATCTGAAATTTGCAATGATCAAGCCTTCGTTCCTGTTCATAATCATAATTCTCTTTTTAGTTCCCAAGTTGGAATTCGAAATTACTCAAATTCCATAATTCTGGCCAATCCTTGTGAAAGAGAAATTATTTCAAAATGATCCCAATTGTGTTGTAACATTAGTTGTACAAATAATGATTTCATTTTATTTTTGTTTCCTCACTTATTTTGTATAAAATCAGATTTATTTTTAGATTTTATTTTTCAGATTTTTGATACATTACGCTGGTATATTGAGCACTTGACTATCAAACATTCAATTGATACATTGCCCGATTGGAAAATCGAAGTTTCATATTATAATCGTGAGCATCAAAAGCTATTTCAATTTCAATTTCAATCAATGCTAATGTTTTATCAAAAGCTTCTATCTTCTCAAAGGCAATATCAACAAGAGAATGTATTTTTAGAAATTTGCCAGCAATCCAATTTAATTAATAATTTTCCATTTCATTTGAAAGATTTCCATCCATTTTTCATTAATTCATTTGAAAAATATTTGGAAACTTTTCCTTCATGGAAGATTGTTAATAGCTTAACATTTACACATAACACTAACAGTTTCTTCCAGGCCTTTGAATTTAAAAGCTCATATCCACAATCTGGCATGTTATCTCTTCCTTTGAACATTTCCCAATCCTTAATAGAAATCCATCCAGATTTCTATGATCCAATTGGTACTCAATTGGAAAGAAAATTTCATGAGAAGGAGATTTCAAATAAGCTTCTAACAATAGTTGTACATTCTGATTTCAGATTTAACTTTCTTAGTTCAATAAGATTTCTATTTTTATTACTAGCATTTAAACTGTACATATATGCAGGAATAAAAATGAGAGAATGGTTACACTGGAAATATGACTATACCTAGTCATTTTCATGTATATGGTTAGAATAGGAGTAGAATTAATTTAGTTAGTTTGTTTTATGTAGTTAATTTATTTTTAATAGTTCTGCAGATTAAAAATAAAGGAAGCAATTAGCCCTTCTCATATCATATACATGTTCAAGGAAATATTTGCCTCTCATCAAAAAATTTCTAATTCTTCCTTCCCATTTTTTAAATCAAAATCTCTTGCAGCAATACCTCAACCCATGAATACATCTCTGCCTATTTCGAATAATGTATTGATAGAATATGCACCTGGCACATGTCTAAATTTGTGTTCATATTCTTCCACAATTAGTGGCTTTATCCCATTCGGTCCTTTAGTTTATTAGCTGATGTTGTAAAATGCATCATATTTATTTACTAAAGGCATTATTGGACAGTCACTATAACAATACAGATTTTTCTCAAGATTAATTCGGAATGAGCAGAGGTAATAAATTGTTGTTTCAATTCAAAAGGGAAGACTATTTTCATATTTAATTCTGATAAATTTCAGATTTCCTGAACATGAATAAACAGATTTTATTTAGGCTAATTGCACACTCCGATTTAGAATAAATAATAAGATGATGTTGAACGAAGTCAGAATTTTCATAAATCCAAGGAAAGATTTGAAAATTTGTGAGGTAAGATCTGCAGACAATTTCCTTCAAGGTATGCATTTACAAGCTCGTTCTCATCTCTTATTAAGTTTCTCTTTTCCTTAGTTTATTTTTTTATTCTTATTCTGTTTTATTTACAGATTCTCATTTGTTTTCTCAAAACTTGAAGTAAGCAGCAAATCCATTTTAAATTTGCAACAGGTTCAAGGAAATTTTATTTTTAATTCATTAGAATTTGAACATTTTTAACTTTGCTTTCAGCCATCAGAAAACCCAATTGAAATGTCAAGCAATATCATAGCATTCAACTTGATTTTCGTATTGCTGATACTTCAGTGAAAATGTTTGTAATATTCTCAGCCCGCTCATCTTCGTCAATCACATCATCCATATCGCATTTCGCATATCGGAGGTTTGCAAGTGAAGTACACTTCCATTATCATGAATCACTGATCTCCGATAAATGACTTTACCGATATTGCGATGACCACATAATTTCGGATCCGATATGAAATTCAAAATCAAATTCATAAAAATATCGCGTCCGCTCTTCATTGCATATCGACGTATTGAGAATTATTATATCGGGTGCTTAAAATTGCCGATCATCGATTAGTTATGTCATCCATCGCATCGCCAATATCGAAATCGCTTTCTTGCATTTTTATTTAAGGCCATATCATTATTCTGAATCTGTGATGCGTGATATGCAAAGTACAAATCGCAAGATACAGTGTGCGATGTGCAATTTGTGACATCACTGTCCCCGATCCCTAATGTAATATTTCTTTAATAATGTGATCGCTTTATTCCATTGCACATGTTCTCATCGCATGTTTTCATATCGACAATTTGCCATTGCAACATCCGATGCAATAACTTCCAACGCATGCCTCAAAGCCATTAAGATTTAATCAATATATGGCATAGCAACAAAAGTGAAGTCTTGCTGATTAAACTTGAAGCATGGTAAAGAAACATATGGTGTGAATCATCCAATACGGCAATGTGTTAATTTAAAGCAAGCTTGGGTAACCACTATGGTAAGAGAGCAGTTAATGACCAATTTGCAACATATTTAAATTATTTTGATTTCTCATATATTTCAGTTTTAAATATATAATTCCATAATTAAATAAGAAATTCAAGACCTTTCTATCTTCATATTTAAATTTTATCATCTTGGATTTGGTCTTGATTCTGGACAATTTACAAAATCATGGAGTTTATATGAAACTTATAATATTTTGAGAAAAGTTCATTACTGCAAATTCTCATTCTCATTTCTGATGCATTGGTTTTAATTTCAATTCCCTTGAGCACTAAGCATTCCATTTTTTTTGCATTTTACTGCTTGCTTTAATTTAGATAAAATAAATAATGATTTTGGGTTACAGAATTTTGGTTAGTTTGACTTCTTCAAGTTTTTAATGTTAATTAAAATAAGAAGTCAGCTAGTTTGGAGAAACTGATACCTTTCAGGTAAGATCAAAAGCAATTATCCAATGGTAAGATTCATGTACCCACTTTCATTAATTTCAATTTTGTTAGTTTAATTTCAATTTTTTTTTTTGATATATAAATCTGTTTTGCAGCTCTTCATAAAAGCTTCCAATCCTCAGCCAGATCATATTTTCGAAGTCCATACTCTTCTCCTAGCTTAATTTCAAGAAGCAACAATAATCCTCATTGAAACAGCTACACCAGGAAGTTTCTGAACCTTTAGTTTGTTTCTTTAAGCATTCCTTTCATTAGAAAATCATTAAGTTGATGCTTTGAAACAAGAAGATTGATATCAGACAAAAAAAAAATTCGTTGTGGCTGAAATGATCATCACTGTTATCCAAAAAGCCTAAAAACACTTACAACCCTACAAGGTATGATTTTTCTAAAATCTCGACATAAGAAGGACTGATTACATGATTATTTTCTTTTTCTTCATATTGTTGAGACAATGGTATAACCATTCTTGTTAGAGTATGTATTTCAAAAAACTTGGATTTTCCTTTCACTTTTCAATTTCTTCATTTTTGTTTGCTGATTTCTTTTTCATTTTGGCTTAAGAATTCTTTTCCTTTGGTTTTCAGCTTTGATTTTGGTGACTTTGTCATGATTTATATGGAAGGCCTACTTGTTACCTAACAATGATTAGCATACATGGAGGAAAATTGTTAATAGTCACCTATTAGCTTTTTCTTAAATCTCTTATTAAGGTTTGATTTTCTTATTATAAAGGTAGGCATACTTAAGGAAGAGATTACCAATCAAGAGAAGTTGGCAAAGTATCATAAAATCTGGAGAAATTTATTTTTCATCAAAATTGTAATCATTTTGAAATTTCAATATTTTATTAAGATCTTTCAAAGTTCTATTATCAGTCAAGAAAAGTTATTTTTAACCAAGTAAAGACACTTTACAGCAAAACACCTTTAACTCTGAAATTGTCATTCTTAACTCTTAAGGAGTCAATGATTCTCCCCGTCCCAAAGAGTCTTATTTTTCTAGAATATAATCCAGAGATATATTTAAACTTAAAAGATAAGAGGTCTCATCATGAGCCTGCTTACCATGATCATAGGGGAAAAATAGGCTGACATTACCAACACTGCTAAACAAATCAGGGTAATGGCTTATGATTGCAAACAATTATAAGACAAGGGGTCTCATCACGAGCTAGCTTGTTCAGTCCAATTATAACCAGTGACTGGCATTGTCAACTTTTTGGCTACCAAACCAGGACAATAACTTTTAAGAACTAAAAAATAAAAATAAATAAAAATAAAAATATATATGAATGGATTTATCTCTAGATCAATAATTCTTAAATAGATGGGATTCTGAATCATTTATGATTAAAAGGTAACCCTGTCAAGACTATAGACATTTGCTGGTAGCAGTGGCTCTACCTATGACAAATGAGTATATTTCAAAAGCTAAGTTGTAAAGTGACCCCTGCTCTATCTCTACAACTAATTAAGGATTGATAAAGAGTTTTGAAATATTTTGATTTATGGGGAATTTTACGAAAAATTATAGTTAGATGATTCTTGCTTTTATTCAGACTAATGAACCTAGTCAAGCATTTCAAGCATAATTCTCTCTTCTTTAATTAGTTTTACTTTGATTTTAGGAAAATCTTATTCATATCAAACAGAGATAACTGGTTCTTCTCCCGTGTGTCGCCATTGTTGTGGTAAAACACAACCCCCCCCCCATTTTTTACTTGTTCACTTCAAATAATGGGGATCCTTTCTATAAATTTTTGGTTAAACACCTTTTAGGATTTTTATTTATTTGATTATCCTATGCGATTGTTAATTTTTCATTTTCTTTGTATTCTTGTTTTGATTGCTTTGTTAAAATCGATTTTTAATAAGCTTCCCATTGATGCTTGCTTTACCTCATTCGGTCAGCTGGTTTGAAAATGGTACTCCTTTGAAGTCCCATCATTTATCTCATCTGGATTAAAAATGCTATTTTTATTCTTTTTATTTATTTTCGGAGTGGATGTAGCTTAGAAAATTTCATAACTAAACTAAACATTCATAAAAACAGAACCAAAATAAAATATTGATATTCAGTATTAAATTTTAAATTAATTAATATGTAAAATATAATTAATTTAATTAAAATAAAATTTAATACATAAAATATATATAAAATAAAAAACATATTAAAAAATAGAAAAAACAAAATTTAATCGCATCGGGAATCCTTATCACAATTTTATTTAAACCCCGATAGCCCTCATATCCCCGATCGCCGATATGCGATGAGGGCCTCAAGCATTAAACATAGTGTTCATTATTTTAAAAGCCCACTCACAAGTGAGTAAAATAGGAAGGGTACGTGAGTGAAATAAGATAGTGGTAGGTTAGTTTATTTTTAATAGTTTAAAATATTTAATATTAAATATATTATATTAATTAAATTAATTAATATATAATATTAATTTAATTTAATTTAATTAAAATTTAAATATTATTTATGTTAATATTAAATAGTTTGTAAATAGTTAATTATGTTAATTAGTTAGGTTAACATTTTTTTTTCTAGGTTAAGACTAAACTAAGTACCCACAGGGAATTGAACCAGTGACCTATCGCAAGGGGTGCCTTAACAGCGCACCCATTCACCGTCAATCCAAAGCCCCGTGGGCATTAGTTAGGTTAACATTAATTAATAAACAGTTATTAAATAATTAGTTTAGTTCATAATTAATAATTAAATTAAAATTAATTATTAGATAATTAGAATTCTAATTTAGACGCAAATTACACTTGGCAAAATTCATAACGAATCAAGTTTTCAGAACTTCGATGGAATCCCTTCATGCGATGTGATCAAAGTTAAACCATGAATTTCTTTTTAAAGTCATGCTCCCATTTATTCCGGATCCGATATGAGTATTAACCTTATCTTATTAATTTATCGGGTCCACCGATATCGCAAGATTACAATGAACGTAATAAAAGAATGTGCGATGTAATGTTTTCATGTGATGCGATATTGCGACATCGCATATCGCGTATTGCAATTTTAACAAGCTCCTCAACTTAAACATTAAAGGATCTGCGATTGGAAAATGCGATGTGTTAAAGGATTTTAATACAAAGTTCTTCAACCCTTATGCCTCCCGTACCTCACCCTCACCATACCCCTCCATAAACTCACGTGGATGAATAATGAGGTTGGATTGATTCTAATGGTTTGTTTTATGGATTTTGGTTAGGATTGATTCCAATGGTTTGTAAGGACTAATTTTTATATTTTTTATATTATAATATTTATTATAATTTTAATATAATTTGAATTATAATATTAATTATATTTAAATTAACTTTTTCAAATCATTTGTATATTAACTTAATTTTTAATTAGATGATAATTAATTAGAATTAATTGTATGTATTAAAATTAATTATTAAATAATTAGAATTCTAATTTAGAATTAGATTTTTAATTGAAATTCTCAATTTTAGCCTAGTAACAGAATTTCCAGATTTATGCCAGATTTGATTCATCAACTTTGGAAGCTCATAGAATGAGTTTTACTTGGCCAAATGAGGCCCAAGACAGCTCATTGGAAAGATAAAATCAAGGAGAAAATTTCTGAGGAGGTTTCACTAACAGATTTGTTCATTAATTGGGTCAAAAATCATGCAGAAGATCAAGCTCTGAATTTCTAAAAACAAAATCAATTTTTTGAGTTATTTTCTGCATTTTCATTTGTCCAAGCCTTTTCTAAATTGCAGATTTACTCATCAATGATATCTTTGGCCAATTAAACTATCCCAAACATCAATAGACAGCTTATGTTTTATTTTCAATGATTTATTTAAATTAAATTTCATTGGATTTGTTTTGATGCCAGAAATGGTATTTTGATTTTATTGTTACATTTTAATTCATTTTGATTTCTTTTTGCAGGAAAATAGTAGAAGATATATGGAGAAAAAGATCTCGATCAATGAGAATGCTTCAGCAATTAAAAATGGGAATTTTGAGCAAATAAAATTGGATTGGGCAGATTTCTCTTCAACAAACTTTCATTTCAAGAATTCCTTTGCAAAAATTATAAATAGAAGTTTGCAGAATGTAATATAGGGGGGCTGCTCTTCTCTGCAATTCTGAAATTCTAAAAGCACTTTTGTAATATGGATTTAGAGTTGTAGGTGGGAGGAGTAGAATCTCAGATCTGGAGATTATTGAGGTTTTTCTTTTACATCCTGAGTTATGTATAATGAACAGAGTTTGCACTATTGTAGCTCTGCTTTTGAAAGCAGAAGCCCAGGCATTGTAAAGGACTATTAGAGACCGGAGCTGGAGAAATGGATTTAATAAACTGGTATTTCGAATACTATTGTTTTAAATGCTGGTTTCATTTTATGATAACAGGAATGGTGTCAATTTGCTTACATATTTGTGCACTTTTGTCGGTATGGGTAATTTGCTTCTGCTTTTGTTGTTATTTATCTCTGCTCTTATGGGCCGAACTCTGATTTCTAAGTAACTATTTACTCACAAATCTGTCTTTTAATATTGGATGAATAGATAGTGATATGTTGTGAACTTCTTCCGCATATTATTGTTTAATTATTCAAGTTACTGATTAAATGATCAATACCATTTTGTGAACTACTTCCTGAGTGTTGTTGATTGATTATTTCAGTTAAAGGGTCTCAGTAGGATGTGTTTGGTATCCATAATGTCAGTTAATTGAACTACTTCATTAACTTGATATTCATTATAAACGAGACATTTAAATCTCAATATTTTAAATACCTGCTCTTGGTTAGGTTAGATCTATATCTGCCTAATTGAGATAGGATTAAGATAGTTTCTTTTGCTTGCATCTTAGAACAAGTTTGCATTTAGATTAAGTTCTACATTCTTTTAAGTCCTCTTCCCAAAGAGGCAAACTTTAGTCGTGGATTGGCTGAGCCCTAAATTAGCTTAAGGATCACTTTCTTGCCTGATCAGCAAGAAGGACGATCTGATGTCTCTTTTCCATTGGTGAATGAAAGTCATATTTTAAAGCCATTGGAAATTGAGAGAAGGTAACTGGACCTAGTTGAACCAGTGGGAACCACCATTCCAAACGGAAAAGGAGCTGCTAACCAAGGTTCGGACCGGGTGGTCTCCCTCATGTTGTTGCAGCAAATTTCGAGGCTTCAACAGAGCGGAACCTCAAAGGTAATTCCATCGAGGAGGAGCGAGGTCTGGAGTGCACTCTTCATTGCATCTAGATCCTTTGGTACCTTAGCTTTCCCTTTTCGCAGAGGGACATACACGGGAAATTTTGCTGCAGAGCGCATCAGTTGGATGTCTGCCTCCATGTCTTCTTCCTCTACCTCGGCAATTAGAGCCTGTAAGTCCTCCTCCTCTTCATCTGTCTCAATGGTGACAGCCTTGCCCTTTTCCTCCATTGATAGCTTACTGAACCATGGATTCCTCAAGGACATGCGGACTAGTCCCATTGTCTACTTATCTTTTTCGGTCTAGGTGTCCGAGGTGATTTTAGAATTTCTAGCACAACCCCAGTACCTTCGGGAACATCGTGTACCGTATGGGTCGACACGGCCTCATTGGCAATTCTTCTTCAAAGCCTAAACCTCCCCTGGTAGCTGTCATCTTGTTTGTACTGTATGCGGTCTTTTGCACACTTAGGGGCTCAAATATCACTTTCCACTCAACACTTTGTGCTCTATTCAACTGCTCAAGTCTCAAGTGAACAACTGTTGTCTCGTGGCTAGCCCCTGGAGTTTTATAGCGCCCCTTGAATTCAAATTCGACTGTTCCCCCCAATTCTGGGTCATCAATGCCTTCTTGGTGATATATTTTACGAAATATTGACCATAACTGTTGTCTTAAATGTCCGCTACCCACTCCATTTGGCCTCAAACCAGACATCTCATCATGAATAGTGACACCAACGGTCACTTCCCAGCCTACCCGCATGGAAGTGCAGCCCTCCGTGCATGAGCACGAACCTTGTGACATGCTAACTCTTCATGCACCTCCCTTATTGTGTAGCTCCCAAGCAGACTCTTTTATAGTCCCGCGCTCCCTTTCAACTACCTGGAGCACTGAGACTGTTCTTCCGACAACTAGTCAAGTGGTCGTACCACCCGTGCGGGGCTCCATTTCGCCCCTCAAGATATTCTGCGAAAAATCCTCAATTTCCCTCGTGACAGTCGGCGCCGCGTGCTCCACTGTATGCAGTGCACTTTCCTGATTATTTCATTTGGTGATATAAGGTCCTAGCCACAATAGTAGACTAATTAAATCTCAACAGTAGTTCTCCCACTTATCACTATGGGTGTGCGCACCTTGTCGTACCACCCTTGGTTTTTCGAGAAAGGCTTCCTTTATTTCGTCTTCCAACTTCTTGACCTCTGCGTCCATCAAAATGCTTTTCTTCCTTAGTCGTACCTGATCCTTTTCAAGTTTGCGAAGTCTAAGGTTCCCTTGCCGAATGGCTTCCCGAAGTCTTACGTGTGCTACTTCGCGTAACTGTGTGATTTCTTTGTCCTGGGCTTCACACACTGTCACACCTGTAGGTGCTATTACGTGTGGATTCCTCTTTGCATGCTCTTCAGAAATTACGATCCCTACTCTATTTTGTAACCTTGGAATCGTTTCCATGGTTAGGGATTTGCACATTGTCCTATAGGCCCATTGGATCATTGGAACGCGTAGGTCCTAGTCGGTACATCGCACCAGGTGAACCTTGTTCAACACTTCACACGTCTTTTCGAACAGTTCTCGTGGATAATTTGTAGCGCGCGTCACCTTTCTTGCTGCTGCGTTTTGTTCCAATTCTCTATTCTGCGAATGGTGTGCGTTGGGGTGACATGCAATTCATAGGTTTTCACCCATCGAGAAAGGTGGGTGCACAAGTTTTTTCGTCCCTCACAATCGGATCTCATCCATAACTAGGGTTTTCCAAACTGTAGGCACATCATTCTTTTGCATTCACGCCAATCCTTGAAAATTATTTGATGCGTACCCCACCATCTTACAGGCGTAGCACACAGTGCCAATTTCAGCACATCGAATTGCTATTGTTCTGGTACTTCGCTTTCAAATTTGTTTAGAAATTCCTCCACCGCTGTCAACCCATCGTACATAGGCAAATTTCTTACCTCTATTGTCACGCAGCAGAATTATCTCATCATTATATTGCAATTGAGTGTTGTTACTTCGTGTAGTCGATTCTGCATGTGTTCTATTTCTTCATCTGATTCTGAAGTGCAGGAGATTTCGTGCTCCCACGAAATCCTTCCATTTGCATTCTAATTCACCCAATCCTATTCTCATGTAGTTATCTTGTAGATGCAATAGAGATCGTCATCACTATCATCATCACACACCAATTCAGTGTATCATGCTCCTTCGGCTGGATCTAGCGGTACTACTACGGATTCATATCGGTGACCCAGTCTATTCCTAGTAGCATGAGATAGGGATTGCTGTCATTGACAATCTCTATCACTTCAAAATCCACTTGTGCGCTCGCACCTTTAATATGCACCATTACCCCTTGCAATCTTCCCATGGGCAAGATCTTCTGTTGGTTCACCATTCGAAACTGAATAGGAGACCATTATAGTGCAGGTTTGCCCATGCATTCCCATGTTTGTTTCGGCAATACATTCACGTCCGATCCGAGATTCAGGATTACCTAATCCATTTCATACTTGCCAATTTGCGCAGTCAACCTTATTTCCATTCCTGTGTGCAATGCATGCTTTCCAAGTTTCCGAATCATGCGTAGTTCTCCTGACCCCGCGCACCTAGTGATAAGTTCATGTAGTCCTTTATTTGTCTTGCTGTCATGTAGCAGTTTCATGCATGTCTCTAGAAAGGTAGTGAGCATTGAAGGATCCATCCCTGGTTCTAGTTGATCCTTGCTACCTGAAGTGGAGGCCTCTGTGAAGCTCTTCTTAGCTTCCATGAATGTCTCCTTCGTGCGTTCTAAATCAAATTCAAGTTCCTTTGTAGGAGCCTTGCGAACCCACACACTTTCTTCTGACTGCTTACTTTTATCATCGCCATTGGTCATACCACTCCTGAGCACTATGTTTACATTCGGGTCTTCTTCGCGTGGCTCAGACCTCATCATCTGCAAATTCTGAGTTGGAGGAGGCTGGAGTACCCTTTTTTGTGTAGCCTCGCTATCAATGTAGGGAAACCTTTTGCATTATGACCAAACTGAGTATAGTACAAACATGATGTCCTTGTCGGGTTTGTACAATCGCAGGCACAGTGCCCTGTCCCTCCGAAATTGTAACAAATTAGTTGTCTATGACACCTTTCTGGTCCCATTCCACCTTGACCTCATCCGCGCCCCTGAAATCCAGCACATGCCATTCCTGTATTTGGGTCGAGGGCTCATAGTTCGGTCTACACCCTGTAGGTAGGAGTTCGATCCATCATTAGTTTGTAGCTTCTACAAGTGTGTTCACCATGGCCTACCCACCTGCAGAAATTACAAAACAATTGTTGTGATGTCTGCGTATACTTCTGCAATAGATGACAAGTATCTGTAGTGTGTTTGCCTCCTATCTGATAGATCGTGCACCATAGTGCAAGCACCATGCTTGGTCCTACTTTTGCCTCAGGTCTTAATGGCATCAACCCTCCTCCTACCAAGTAATTTGCGAACATTAGACAGTGGTCCTTGTCATACCCATGACCTTTTCATTTTATGCACCATACCTCCTTGCGCGCCTCTGGTCGAGGTGTCCTATCCTGTTTCAAACTTTGCATCTCCAGACTGGGGTCTTGTATAGGGGTCTCATGCAATCTCATTGCCATCTCCAAAGCTTCGGCCTGGGTAGAAAGATTTTGTTGTGACAACTCCGTCCTCAAATGCAGTGTTAGTGACACTACAAACCATGCGTGGTGTTGTCCATCCATCAAAGTCATGTTGTCATCGCGAATCATACTCTTCAGTCTTTGGTCCAGATCCTATGGGGTCTTGCCCGGGAGCATTGCGATCTCCTCAAACCCGATAATTGATTGTGTCTCCGACTTTGGCATGCTAAATTCCTTGTTCAGCGCGATCTGGATTTCTGCAATTCCTGCATTTGGATGGTCATTAGAATGCTTGATGTACCATGCTAATACGTGATCCTGCAACGTTCTTACCAGCGTAGATTTTTTGATATTTTCATCCACGACTCCTTGTGCTTCCCATACCGCCCTTACCACGAACTAGAATTGGTCTGGATCTTCATTACGTACTCCTTTGAATATCGGCAGTTTGATCGCACTCACCATACTGAACTGTGGTGGTGGTAGAGGTGGGGTGAGTGGAGATGGAGGTGAAGAGGGTGAGATGGGTGGCAGTGTAGGTGGAGGTGGTAAGCGAGGAATTCACTGCCTTATCAGACTGACCACGCTTCTCAGAGAAACTTTCGCGAGCTCTTCCTTACTTTCCCATGAGGGTGAAATTAAGGGACTGGTTTCTAATTCTTCACTACCTCTGCTTTTGTAGATCTTTCCACTTCGCGTAGTCCCAAACATTAATTTATTTGCATAACCTGCTTTTCACACAATAGCATATTAATCCAAGTGTTCAAATATTTAATATAGTTACCTCGCAGTCCCTTGAGAAAGCGTCGTTCCACCTCACTGTAGCTGATGGTTGTATCTACCACGAAATCATTGATAAATCCTCCTATAATTAGATTGATCCAATGGTCCACAACTCGCGCGATCTTATCTCCTGATGCTTCTAGTCTGCGCACTAATTCCGGAGTCCACACGATTGATTTGTTGAGCCTACACCCTCCCTGACTATCTGCTAACTTCGCGATCTACTCATACAACTTAGAAGGAAAGGATGCAAAGAAAATTTTGTGGATTTCCATATATAAGTAGCACTCCAAACACTGTTCCTTAGATACTCATGGATTCCTATTTTCCTGCGTTGTGAACTCGTGAATCTTCTTGTCCAAACACTCTTCAATTTCTTTCTTTGTTGGATTCTAGTGACACGACATCAGACATCCCTTATGTAGATCCTGGTCCCAGCAAAGGAACCATTTGTTGGCTTATAGGGGCCTAACCCAGGTTCAGAGGTGTTTAGCCAAACAAATCTCGGTACTACTGGCCCTTTCGGCAACAGTCCGCGGAGCGCGAACTAAGGTCTCACCCGAAGTAGTATGGGAGGGTGCTAGAACCATATTTCCACACCCTAGTGATGTTTGATGATTTTCAATGGTTCGCAGTTTGACCTTGTGCGCACATCACTACACACATCTATCAATACTTCATAGCCTGCAATGCAGCCTTCGTGCAGCCCTGTTCGAGGCATGATCCATGTTATGACCCAATTCCTTACTACTAACCCAATAAATGTCGATCCCTTAACTTGTCAATATGTGTTTAGTTATATTTAAGAGTGTTTGGTGTTCATATAAGTGCACGTAATAAAGAAAATAATATATTTAAACAAGAAGTAACACAAGAATAGATACACAAGATTTGGAACCAAACTTCTCTTTATTATTCTTCTTCTTTGATTAAAAACTCAACTTCGCCCTGCACACTCAGTTGTAGGGGCCCGTACACTTAGTTGCAGACTCTACTAGACCTCTACGCACTCAACTGCAGAGCCTCTTCCTACTACTACGACCCAAGACACTTAGACTTCTTCTCTATCCACTACTAGATCATTGCATCCATTAAATTAATCAATCCATCCCTTCCTTTACAACTTAGAGCCTTGCTCTTATTTATATAATCCCATGGTCTGCGGACCATGGATAGGCTGACATGACCTTACATTTCATTACAAAACTTAGGGCAGGCAACCCTATGACTCAATGTACATTTCGCACTCCACGCCCACAATTTGTGGATTCTTACAACATATTTGACCAAAACTTAGGCTTTGAGCCCCAAAACATGCTGTGGGGGGATTCATGCCCAACAATGGTCCTATAAGCCCATAGAACCGCTGGTACACGCAGGTCCCAGTCAGTTCGCTTCGCATGGTGGATTTCGTTTAGTGCCTCGCGTACTTTGTCAAACGCTTCTGCGTGAATATGCTTCTGCATGCATGGTCTAACCATACTTCTTGTTTATCGTTCGTACCATCGTCTTGCCCACTTCTGCTTGTTGGTCGTGTTTCCTATCGCGATGACAGTGTGTGTTCGTGCAGGTTGCACACCATACGTCTGTACCCATCTGGAGAGGTGGGTGCACAGGCTGCTTTGTCCGTCATACCTGGCTTTCATCCACATCTGAGGATTTCCAAACCACATGAGCGTCATCCTTCTGCATTCGCGCCAGTTCTCAAAATTCTTCTGGTGCATACCCCACTAATGTGTGGGTATAGCGCATAGTGCCCATTTCAGAGCGTCGAGTTGCTGCTATTCTGGTACTTCTCTTTCAAATTGGTTTAGGAAATCATCCACGCCAGTCAATCCATCATACGCAGGTAGATCTCTTACCTCTATTGCCATGCAGTGCACCGACCTTGTCATCATGTTGCAGTTGAGCGTGGTTACCTCATGTAACTGGTTCTGCCATTGTTCTATCTCTTCATCCGAATCTGAGGTGCATGAGCTTTCGCGCTCCCATGAAATCCTGCCATCCGTTGTTGGATTCACCCAGTCCTGCTCCCACACGGTTATCTTGTAAACATAGTCTAGATCGTCGTCGTTATCGTAGTCACCCACTCGCTCTGTGTAGCACGATCCTTCTGCAGGATGTAAAGGTACCACTACGCGCAGTGACTTTTTCTCAAAAATCATCTTGCACTTCTTTATATTTATCACTCCATTCATGTTAGTGGCCCAATCTATTCCCAATAGCACGGGATAGGGATTGTTGTCATCAACAATCTCTATCACTTCGAAATCTGCAAGCACGCTCGCACCTTCAATATCTACCATTATTCCCTGCAATCTTCCCATAGGTAGGATCTTTTGTTGGTTCTCTATTTGCAGTTGAATCTTAGACCATTGCAATGCGGGCCTACCCATGTGCTCCCAGGTCTGCTTTGGCAGGACATTCACATCCGATCCTAGGTACAAAATCACTTAATCCATTTCATATTCTCTAATTTGTGTGGTCAATCTCATCTCTCTTCCCGTTCGCGTTGTGTGCTTCCCGAGATTCTGGACTACACGCAGTTCTCCTGGCGTGGTCCTAACACATCTAGTGATGAGTTCTTGCAGCCCCTTCACAGCCTTATTGTCGTGCAACAGCTTCATGCATGTCTCCAAAAAGGTATTGAGCATTGATGGGTCCATTTCCGGTTCTATTGTCTTTACTACCTAAAGTGGAGGCCTTAGCGAAGCTCTTCTTAGCTTCCATGAATGTCTCCTTAGCATGCTCCAAATCAAATTCTGGTTCCTTTGTTGGAGCCTTGAAAACACATGCACTCTCTTTGGGCTGCTTGCCTTTGTCATCTCCTGTCGTAATACCACTTTGGAGCACGATATTTACATTTGGGTCTTCTTCATGTGGTTCATACCTCATCATTTGCAGGTTCTAAGTCGGGGGATGTTGGAGTGTTCCTTTATCACACAACCTCGCTATTAGCGTGGGGCAATCCTCCGTCTAATGATCAAACTGGGTACAATATAAGCATGATGCTATCGTCAGATTTGTACAATCACGGGCATAATGACATGGCCCTCTGCAATTGTAACAAATCAGTTGGTCGCGACCTCTTCCTGGTCCCATTCCACCTCGACCTCGTCAGTGCCCCTGAAATCCAGTGTGAGTCATCCCCGCATTTTGATCGAGAACTCGTGTTTTAGTCTAAACTCTATAGGTAGGAGGCTGATCCATCATCAGTTCATAACTTCTACAAGTGCGCTCATTGTGGCCTATTGACTTGCAAAAATTATAGAACAACTGCTGGGAAGTCTGTGTATACTTCTGTAATAGATGGAAGTTATCTGTAGCATGCTTCCCTCCTATCCGAAAAATCACGCACCATAATGCAGGCATCGTGCTCGGTCATGCTTCTACCTCTGGTCTCAATGGCATTGGCCCTCCTCCTGCTAGGTAGTTCACAAAGACTGGACAATGGTCCTTATCATGTCCCTAGCCTTTTCACTATACACACCATACCTCCTCACGTGCTTCTAGGTGAGCTGTCTTGTCTTGTTTCAAACTCTACATCTCAAGACACAAGTTTTTCAACTACACATGGATCTGTTGGACTCCTAGGTTAGAATCTTGTATTGGGGTCTCATGTAGTCTCATTGCGATTTCCAAGGCCTCGGCCTGAGTGGATAGCTTCTGTTGTGACAACACATTCCTTAGATGCGGCATTAGCGATGCTACAAACCATGTGCAGTGTTTCCCATCTGTCAAGGTCATGTTGGCTTCATGAATCATACCCTTCAGTCTCTGATCCAGCTCCCACGGAGTCTCGCCTGGAAGCATCATGATTTCCTTAAATCCAATAATCAACTGTCTCTCTGATTTTGGCCTACTAAATTCCCTATTTAGCGTAGCTTGGATATCCATGTTCCCTATGTTTGGATTGTCATTGGAATGCTTAATGTATGACATCAGTGCGCGATCCTGCAAAGCGCTGACTAGCGTTGCTTCTTTATATTGTCATCTGTGACTACCTATGCTTCCCATACAACCTTTACCATGAACCAAAACTGGTCTAGATCTTCACCCCCTACTCCTTTGAACACCGAAAATTTTATCGCGCTTGCCATATTGAACTGTGGTGGTGGCAGCAGTGGTGTGGGTGAAGACAAGGGTGAAGATGGTGAAACTGGCGATGGTGTAGGTGGAATTGGTATGCATGGAATTCACTGATTTATCAAACTGATTGCACTTCTTGGTGAGGCCTTCGTGAGCTCTTGCTCACTTTCTCGCAGAGGTGAGATCAAGGGGCTAGTTTCTAGTTTTGTGCTACCTTCATTTTTGTAGATCCTCCCACTTCGCGTAGCCCCAAACATCAATTTATTCGCATAACCCGCTTTTCACATAGTAGCATTTTAATCCAAGTGTTCAAATATTTAATGTACTTACCTTGCGGTCCTTTGAGGAAGCGTCATTCTGCCTCGCTATAGCTAACTGAAGTATCTACGGCAAACTCAGTGATAAATCCCCCTATAATTCAATCAAGTCAGTGATCCATAGCGCATGCGATCTTATCTTCCAATGCTTATAGTATGTGTACCAACTCCGGAGTCCACACAATAGGTTTGTCGAGCCTACACCTTCCTTGACTATCTTCTAGCTTCGTGATCCACTCGTACAACTTAGAGGGTGTTATAGACAATTTTGTGCCTTACAGCATCAGGCATGAATTGTCAATAATCCAAGGGATCCAAAGTCCCTAAACATGATGTTCCTACCCCTAGAGGAACAAGGTCAGCAAACCAACAGCTCTCAGATCAGTTCTCCACCTGAAAACACTCAAAAACAAGCAATCCTGAAATCAAAGCAGGTGCTCCACTAGGCTTCTGCACTGAAACTCAACTCCTCCATGGTGTACCTGCGTTGCAAAGCAGGTAGAACAAAGGCCACCTGCGCTGAGCGAGATGGGACAAGTGGCACACTGAGTCATTGCTCTGGAATCTTCCAAAATGACACTTGGATCAGGGATTTCGCCTTGTGATGAGTCAGAGGCTCTGTTTCTCCAAGTGGAAGCAAGGTTCTCCAAGTGGACTCAAGAACTGAAGATCAACTGAAGAGAGAGAGGACACAAGGCAGCTACACATCAGTTGCAAGCTGACTCATCCTTTCTCAATTCATCTATATATTGAGCTCTCTCCTATGAGCTCAGGGGGCTGGAATTTTGTGCAAAGTAATGATATGCTGTTGGTTTCACTATAGAACTATTGGGTGATTGCTTGAAGGAGGTGAAGAGGAGAAATTCTTTCTGCTGGGAGGTGTTGCTGGATTGGGGCCTTCAATGGTTGTAACACTCTCAGAACTTTACTTCTTCCATTAATAAAAGCTATTGAGGTTCTTCTATATGCACTTGTTTCAATGATGTATTGTGATAATTGTATATTTGATTTATGCTAATCCTTGAATCAGTTATGATTGCATGCTTCTTGTAGTTTCCTTCTTTGTTATTTTGCAGGATCTCATTGTAGCTGGGCCAGCAAAAGAACAAGGAGCTAGGAGCAAGCAGCAAAGAGAAGAGTTTGGATTCGACATTAAGCGCAAGGCAATGGTTAGTGCATTTCTTCATTCTCTCTTGCTTTCATAAAGAAGTAAACCTTAAGTAGTTTTCTTTACAGTTGTTGCTGAGGTACTATCACCCTTAGAGTGGGATAGGGTCATCCGAGTCGGATACTTTTCCCTACAACAAACTGGCGACTCCGCTGGGGAATCGTATCTGTTTGATTGTTTGTAGTATTTTGCTATTCATTTCCTGAACAAAAGAGTACCAAATCGAAAAGCTTTTGACTATATCAAAAGCGAAGTAGAGGGCAGCTACTCTAGCTCATTTCTGAGCATGTTCATGATTTGAAGAGCTGATCTACAAGGATCCTTGTAAGCTCTTAGTGATAGCTTTTCATCTTCCTTGTCATCCCTTAGTGTGTACTTGACTGATAGCTTCTGATTTGAGCAAAAACTGTGAATTTTTTAGAAAATTGTGACCCGGAAACTGAGAAAACGCAACTTTCATTTTCCAAAGCAGGTAGTACACAGGCTACCTGCTTTGCAACGCAGGTCCCGAAGGGGCTACCTGCGCTGAGAGCCAGACTGGCTGTGCAGCACCTGCATTGGCCCAATTTTGCCTTGTGCATTTGGGGTTTCCTCCCTTTTTCTTGCCTGTTTTCACTATAGATTTTGCAGCCAGTTACCAGTCTTGTACCTGTTCTGAAACCAACCTTACTTGCCATCATTCCGCCTCTGTTATATAACGAAATTGTACTTGTTCTTTTGTATTTCTTACATCATTTACAATTTCCCATAACGAAAGTGAACTAGTCTTGCTTTGGCCTCTTAGATCTGAACCTGTGTTAGGCATTTTGCTGGTCTAAAGAGTTAGCTTGTTTGCTGTCCATAGCTGATTAGTCTTTTTACTTTCGTCATTATGGTTTGATTTCATGCATTTCCAGTGTTTAAACAAGTAAATCTTAAGGTGTCTTTTGATTTTGGACTAGCTTGTTTACTTTCGCTTGAAATCGAAATCAAAGTTATATAACAACTTTCTTTTTGTAATACATCAACATTAAGAAAGGGAAAAGAAAATACATGCATTATGCATTTTGCATTTGACTGTTTGCATGCTGATTTAGGAAATTTTGCATTAGTGTGTGCTCTATGATCTGTGTGAAAAGATTTGCCTTTCTTCTCCTCAGTAGTTAAGATTTTCAAAGTTGAAAGATTGAAAAGTTTGCTTCTCATCTTAGACTGCATTCAGGAATTTGTTACATACATCTCGTGGTGATCCTTAAAGGCAAACTGCTAAGCAAGATCAACATTAAAATAAATCCAATTTACTTAACAACGCTTTGAAACATAACGCAAACACATAGAGGTCTAGGTAGAGACGTGTTCCGGCGTCGTTAAACATAGTGACTGTCGATCTCTACGAAGGTGGGTGATTCCTCCTGAGAGTCGGTGGCACTAATACGGACTTGTGCTCCCACGTACCGTCGCGTATATATTGGGAGACCCCTATAGGAACAAAGCCTTTATCCATAGGAAGCCGTGTCGGCCGCCCTACTGATCGCGATGCAGTGAACACAGCATTCACGAAGATCGACCACCCGTACCGTAAAACGTATTCTGTGGTTTCGCGAAAAGTTTGGCACACCCTCTGCCTAGAACTCCAGAGTAGTTTCTTTTGGCCTTTTTCAAACTCTATAACTGAAAAAGTCCATCCGAGCATTTGTCACTTCGGGCTCGTTAAAACATCGAAGGAGACTAGAGTCATCTTTAGCTTTTTCTCGACTCTTAAAACATGAAAAAGCAAAGTTGTGTCTAAAGCGTCGTTAATAAAATTTATTTTAAACGGAACATAATCACCTATTATTCCCGCGTTGATCTTTCAGTTGAAAAGTATGGAGCCCACCAACCAAGGAAGTCACCTTGGTGGAAGTCCCAATCCCTTCTCCTCTTGGGGAGATGTTGGTGCGCCTCATATGGCCACATTGTCACTTCCAGGATTGACAATTGGCCTACCTGTATGGCTCTTTTCAACTAATGTAGTTCAGATCACCACTAATCCTGAGCAGTCGAATCAACAGTCAAACCAGTCTAGAGCTACCCACCAGCCTTCCACTTCTTACAATTCTTCCTCTGATCCCTCATCTTCGCAAGGTAGAGCCGGAAAAAGTCAGCCTCCCATGGAGAAGAAGGAGAAGAAGAAGAAAGAAAAGAAGCAGAAGGAGCCTAAGGCGAAGGCGACTGGGGGCAAGCAAAAGACATCTGACAAAAATCCACACACTCCACCGACCGGGCCTAAATCGCCATGTGTCATTTGCAAAGGGACCCACTTCCACCGTGACTGTCCTTGTATTCCCCGGATACTAAGGGACTGGTCCCCCAGGTTGCACAATCCGGTAGCATCAACCTCTGATAGACATGTTGATTGCATTCCGTCAACTAGCGAGAGTGAAGGACAAAGAGGGAGACCAAGATCACCCTGCAGACTGTGTGAAGGTGATCACGCTATCCACCGTTGTCCATTCTTAGATGAGGCGAAGAGAGTTTTGGAAGATCGTCCGGTTTCACCGTTACGACTTCCTCCTGGATACCAAAAACTCGTGCCAAGTCCCTCGATAGTTGAAAATCCAGCTGGCCCGATCAAGTGGTCAGCTGAAGTGTCGGTCATTGAGAATGAACCTACTGAATCCAGACCAGACGAAAGTCTAAAGGTCGAAACGGCAGTTGACCTGGTTCTTCCTTCAGAGGTTTCATCCTCAAATGACACCGTCGTTGAAGATTCATCTTCAAATGACACCCTCACTGAAGAGAACAAGGATGACACCATCCAGATTCTTTTCATCAACACAGACTCTGATGAGCATCAGGGCAACGCGCCCATTCCTTTATCGCAGGAAGGAACATCGTCAGGGTCGTATCCGGCCGTGTATTCGGTCCCACCACCAAGCAACCTGGTTGTGTCCTTTGATTGGAATCAACTAGGCAGACCCCGGTTACCAGCCAGTATCCCATTCAGAATCATCGTCCAAATCTACAGAATGGTGATGGCTGGAACTATCATTGATGAAGGGGCATCTGTGAGTATCCTTTCCTCTATTGCTTGGAAAGCACTGGGTTCCTCGGCGCTTTTACCTGAGATGAGAAATCTATCAGGTTTTGATAAAGGAACCAGTCGCCCGTTAGGGATTCTCCCCAATGTTCCCGTTACATTGAAGGGGAAGACAGTTCATATGAACGTCATGGTCGTCCAGGGACCCTTGGTGTATAACTTACTCCTTGGACGAGACTATATATATTGCATGGAGGCGATAGTGTCCTCACTCTTCAGAGTTATGTGTTTTTCGCACGAAGGAAGAATGGTCAAGCTCGTAGACCAACTTTCATTTCCAGGATCACGCATCGCAAATAGTCAAATACCATCCCTTAACGGTTTATTCACTCAAGGAATGCCTCCACCCCCGGTTCTACTTCCCGATGAGTGCGAGTGATTCGGAAAGATGTAACTGGGACCCAGGGGGCATGCACCCTGGCCTGCCTTGGGCAGAGGAAACCTTGGGTATAAAGTTAATTTCCGCAGAAGAATGGGACTAGTCCGTACCCCGTCTGAAAGAAGGAAGAGAGGGTTGTTCTAGGATAAAGTTCTTTTGTCAAAGTTATGTGAGTGAGATAATCAGCTTCTCGCTCCCTTTGTCTAAAAAGTAGGCTCTCCTGAGGGAGGAGATCCATTTGTGGCGGCAAGTAGCCACCATCTTTGAAGGCAAGCCTCACCCATCAAAACATATGTTTTGAAGGATAAGTAGGGGCAGCCTCCAAAGAAAGAGATGAAATTGCTGCAACAATTAGTCACCATCCTTAGCAACCTAATGATAGACATCGCCGAAAAGAGAGTTTAGTTTGCGGCAGCGAACAAAACCATTTTTCGGATAATAAGTGAGAGGCAAGCCTCCCTCCGTAACGCCAATGTTTTATCTGTTGCGATCTTGCAAAAATCAAAAAGTGAACTGATGGGAAGACAAGTACCGTCGGCACCGAAAAATAACTAGAAGACAAGTATCGTTAAAAATATAGCAAGACGACGAATAGAAAAACAGAGGTGGAACAGAGGAGGGGTAGCCTTGAAATTATACTTTATACCTGGGGGCATGCGAACCTTTTGGAGTGCAAGCACGGGACGACTATTTATTTTTTTAAAATTTTAGGTCCTCCCTTTAAACCTGTAGGTCTAACCCGTTAAACTCGTAGGATTAGCCGTTTCCAGCTTGCATAAAGAAAGGATGTGGGGCAAAAGTTAAAACTTGCCAAATTGGAGTAACTAGTGAGGTATAGCTCCTTAAATATGACTACCTCACCTAAGGCATTCCTTGTATTAAGACTGGTATAATCGAGCAGTTTTCGCACATAGTTCATGCTCGTTAAAAAATAAACGCAAGATCCGAGCAGTTTTAGCACATAGTTCATGCTCGTTAAAAAATAAACATAAGTTGTGAGCAATCTTCCCCTAGAGTTCAAGCTCACCCAGAAAAAATGAACCGGTAAATAACCTTGGTAAATGTAACCTTTGACAGCCATATTAAAGCCCTTGGTCGTGTTCTTGCAGTCTCACCTCCATCCATTCATTTGGCCAATCGTTCATCTCCATATGTTTGTTTACCCATTTTGAGGAACAGCTGCGAAGAGTGATTTCACTTAGCCATCCTTGTGACACTGCCGTGATTGGAATATTCCAACCTGTACCTGGAATCTGCTGCTATCCCTGTTTATCACTCGTTCCTCAAAAGACGAGTCTTCTTTGAGCTCTTTTCTCCTGACTCGTAAAATATGAAAAGTTTGCCGAGTTTTGGCCTTCCAGCTCGTTAAACGACCGGAAGAGCTATCCCTCCTCTGGATTTTAATCTTTTTGGACCTGAGGGATTATTGCACAAAAAGATCGAGCGCTTGTTTTGTTCGGCTCGTTAAAGCAATCGAAAATTCATCCCTTCTGTATTGTTTTATACTTTTTCGGACTTAAGGGATTAGATGACGAAAAAGGAATTATGGAGTTGACTTTATGTACCTTTTCAGACTCTCTAAAAATGAAAAGGACCGAGTTATCCTTGTCGTTAGACTCGTTAAATTCATTAAATAGCGACAAACTTGTCTTTAGACGAGAACGAGTTTCCCTATCGCTAGGCTCGTTAAAACATAGCGATGGGCTTGCCCGAAGGGCAGGTTATAGAACAAGCATATGTTATCCTCCTCAAGCTTGACAAAAATAAAGAGGTACTGGTCAGCAATGACTGGGGAAAAATTGGGAGAACCTCACAGCTTTAATGGTAGCAAGTCGCTCTTGAACATGACACTTTGTCCTCCGTATCACATCGGGTTGGGTTGTTTCATTCACCGGTCTCATCACCATGGTCCTCGACACACCATCCACATTTGGGGTAATGCTACCAATCCATCACATCAGTGTCGTTATATGTTCAAGAGATGTTCTTCTGCAAAGAGTCAACCGTGTCCCATCCACTGCCATACATTGTCCTTCATCCATTTCATGACCGCCACCCTGAATCATACATCACAGTTTGTTTTCACCTCATCACAATCACTAGCTCCGTTCCGTGTCACTGATGTGGGATTCATTAAGGCCCTCCTTTGACGGATCGCTCCTTGTCGACATCAGCTCATTATCCAAGGAGTTGATCTAGGAACAACCCCTTCAGTACTTTGAAGCTTGCATGCCTCAATGGCAAGTTTCTCACTTCCGGCGACAGGTATACATCAATGACCTTCGACCAGAAGATTTTGCATGGTGGTCGACGCCAAGTCCTTTATTCCCACCATGTGAATTGTACTGCCGTACCTTGAGGGTCATCATCCTTATCGGTGATTCCTCTCGCGCTTGTTAACGGTTTACATCATTGACCGGTAATCAAGCGATGTCTTTCCATGTTCGACTTCAAGAAATTCTCACATGGATCGACTTGTACATCGAGTGAAGATCGGAAGAGATTGAAAACCCCGGATCTAGTTTCATCCATCCGGGCTGCGATATATATTCAGGATATAAAGACATTTGATATGTACATCATTGCAGCAGATGATCATCCTTCTCAAAGGATGATAATTTCAGCAGAGAATTATCAGTCTATCATCAGACGATCGTCTGTGCTATGTACCAAAATGAATTTATAAAGCTGAGCATGGGAATGCCCGCCTCAGCTAGATCATGAAAAAGTATGAAAAATAATGTATTGTATTGTATCTTATTACAGGACACTTCTCAGCAGATTGAATGAACTTCGGATCCTCCTAATAAAGCATTTCACCCGATAAACGACCTCATACTTTAGGGGGCATCTGTTATAGACAATTTTGTGCCTTACAACATCAGGCATGAATTGTCAATAATCCAAGGGATCCAAAGTCCCTAAACATGATGTTCCTACCCCTAGAGGAACAAGGTCAGCAAACCAATAGCTCTCAGATCAGTTCTCCACCTGAAAACACTCAAAAACAAGCAATCCTGAAATCAAAGCAGGTGCTCCACTAGGCTTCTGCGCTGAAACTCAACTCCTCCATGGTGTACCTGCGTTGCAAAGCAGGTAGAACAAAGGCCACCTGCGTTGAGCGAGATGGGACAAGTGGCACACTGAGTCATTGCTCTGGAATCTTCCAAAATGACACTTGGATCAGGGATTTCGCCTTGTGATGAGTCAGAGGCTCTGTTTCTCCAAGTGGAAGCAAGGTTCTCCAAGTGGACTCAAGAACTGAAGATCAACTGAAGAGAGAGAGGACACAAGGCAGCTACACATCAGTTGCAAGCTGACTCATCCTTTCTCAATTCATCTATATATTGAGCTCTCTCCTATGAGCTCAGGGGGCTGGAATTTTGTGCAAAGTAATGATATGCTGTTGGTTTCACTATAGAACTATTGGGTGATTGCTTGAAGGAGGTGAAGAGGAGAAATTCTTTCTGCTGGGAGGTGTTGCTGGATTGGGGCCTTCAATGGTTGTAACACTCTCAGAACTTTACTTCTTCCATTAATAAAAGCTATTGAGGTTCTTCTATATGCACTTGTTTCAATGATGTATTGTGATAATTGTATATTTGATTTATGCTAATCCTTGAATCAGTTATGATTGCATGCTTCTTGTAGTTTCCTTCTTTGTTATTTTGCAGGATCTCATTCTAGCTGGGCCAGCAAAAGAACAAGGAGCTGGGAGCAAGCAGCAAAGAGAAGAGTTTGGATTCGACATTAAGCGCAAGGCAACGGTTAGTGCATTTCTTCATTCTCTCTTGCTTTCATAAAGAAGTAAACCTTAAGTAGTTTTCTTTACAGTTGTTGCTGAGGTACTATCACCCTTAGAGTGGGATAGGGTCATCCGAGTCGGATACTTTTCCCTACAACAGAGGGGAAGGATGCAAAGAAAATTTCATGGATTTCCATATATAAGTAGCAGTCTAACCACTCTTCCTTCGATAATCACGGATTCCTTTTTTCTTGCACCGCGAACTTGTGAATCTTCCTATCCAACCACTCTTCAATTCCTTTCTTTGTTAGATTCCAGTGATACGACATCAGACATATCTTATGCAAATCTCGGTCCCGGCAACGGAACTATTTGTTGGCTTGTTGGGGCCTGACCTAGGTTCAAAGTTAATTAGCCAAACAAATCCTGGTACTGCTGGCCCTTTCGGCAATAGTCCGCAGAGTGCGGATTGAGGTCTCACGCAAAGTAGTATGGGAGGGTTCTAGAACTAGGTTTCCACACCTTGGAGATGTCTAATGAGTTCAAGTGATCTGCGGTTTGACCCTGCATGCAAGTCGCTACGCGCACTTTCCCTTACCTCGCAACCTGATATACTACCTTCGTGCAACCTACCGAGGGACTGAACGTCGCATTCTGCATTATTACCTAAGACCTCAATGGTATTCCAACGTTAGTTACTTAACTTTTCCTACTTGAGTGCTTTAAGTATACTTAACAATATAAACCATTCATACAGGTGCGTGCAGTAAATAAATAATATATTTGCAAATTATATCAAACATGCATTAACCCAAGAATAGATACACAGAATTATGATAAAACTTCTCTTTATTAATTCCTTCTTTGATTACAGACTCGACTTCGCCCTGTGCACTCAGCTGCAGGAATCACTCAGCTGTAGAGCCTTATCCTACTCTATGACCCAAAGACACACTTTACACTTGCGACTCAATCACATATACTTGTTATTTTTCTCTACCATTCTCCTCTCTACTTAGAGCCTCGCTCTATTTATACAATCCCATGGTCCGTAGACCATGGGTAGGTCTATCCAGTCGAAATTACATTACAAAACTAGGGTGGACAACCCTGTGACTCTATCATACTTTCGCGCCCCGTGCCCGCAATTCACAGAGCTTTAAAACAAATTTGGTCAAAACTTGGGCTTTGAGCCCCAAAACATGCCTTAGGGGAATTCCATGCCCAACATATTTCATGCACTACATAGCTACATGACCAAAGATAATCCCATATACAGACATGGTCAAATGGGTAATTAACGAAGCAGACATTGCAAACCGAACATTCAAGAATAACAGGTAAGAGTTCATGGTGTCTTTTTTAGCAGACAACCTATGACTTATGCACTAGTTACTAGAGTCACAGAAGCTCTATAACAAACAGTTCCTTGAGAAATTTTCCAAGGAAAATGAAGACCCAACAGACATCACACAAACCTAGACAACAAATGAAGGAAAGCTCAAACGGGATAAAATGGGTATGTACTCTACGACATGCATTTCTCCCCCTCGTAGTTTTGCAGCAGCAATGTTATGTATATTGTTCGATAAACCCGATAGCACTAAGTTCTCCCCGGAATGGCTCCCATTGATAGATATAGCAACGAATGAAACAATAATGAACTAGGCTCAAATTCTATTAGATAATTTGGCTAAGGATATTATAGAATATATGAGGAAGAGAAAGTCTTCTCTAAGAGTGTTTCCCCCCTTTTTCATGAGTGCTTTTATAATGGATGAAATCTGTTTTAATTCTAAATTTCCCAATATGGGATGGAAGTGGACTGTACAAGACTCTCTTCCCATCCATATGTACCATAATATTTTATGGGAATCTCAATTTCACCCTCATTTTTATAAATATGTCAAGGAGTTATGTTACACATCCATAAAGAAGTGTACAATAGAATTGCCCCTTGGTTTTCTAAAGAGGTCGAGATAGATATTTTTCTAGTAGCCAGATGGTTTGGGGAAGAAACCCTTACAACAATGTAAACTTTGAAACGGGAACTGATACTGTTACCCGTTTTGTAGAGGTGGCAAAAAAATGACCCGATTTTCAAAAGTGTTGATGCAGAATACACATGTTTTTTTTAGAACATGGTTTTTGGAACTTTAATTTTTTTCATGTGCATTAAGTTTTAGAATGGTAGTGAATGGTAGTGATTTTCATCCTGATTTTAAAAAGTGATTATTCTGCATCACACCCTTTTTTTAAAAGACCTATTTTTTGAATATCCGTTGTTTTAAAAGACCTAGTGTATGAAATGTAAAAAAATATTTTCTAAATTTGATAGTTTTTGAAGTCGTCATTGTATTCATATTTTCTTGTTCTCTATCTTAATTTTTTTTTTTAGTGGGGTTTTTATTGTTTTGCGTTTTTAAATTAGAAAGTCGATAGTTTGAATTTTAGATAATCTACATATTTAGACATCCTTAATTAATTTTTCAATCCACATGAAATAATTGTTTCTAAAAAAAAACATTTTTTAACAATGGACATAAAAAAATAACCATTTTTAACATAAATATAACAAAAAAACTAAACGTTTTGATAATTTTTTGCTAGAATTAACATGTCAAAATCACAATTTTTATACAAAAATATTAACTAAAAATGGTCAAATAATAGTTTGTTTATGAATTTCATGTCAAAAAAATAATAATAACAACTTTTTTTTCAAAAAATAATAATTAACTTACTCGACTCACTATCCAAGATTGGCAACACATCCTTGCCCCATCGTTTTACCCGAACGAACAATTTACTTATATTAATAACCGTAAGAATGTTACATGTTTATATAAGTAAAATTGTCCCGCGATCACATGTTTATATAAGTAAAATTGTCCCTCAATCAAATGGTATTAGCCACTTCAAGTTCTCAAGAAAACACAATAAAATAGACAAACTCAAAGATGATCTAAATGTCTAACTCCTATCCTCTTTAGCAGGCTTGATGGACTTTCTAGAAACTTTATTTTATATGGTACTAGCCACTTCAAGTTCTCAAGAAAACACAATAAAATAGAGAAACTCAAGGATGATCCAAATGTCTAGCTCCTATCCCCTTTAATAAGCTTGACAGACTCTTTAAAAACTTTATTTTATTGTTTTTCCTCAAAAAATTGAACATAAATATTTAGACAAATACAGTCTATTTTCACTACATCAAAAATAAATATTACACTTAGTCTTTTTCTTTTTTCACATCTCACTAAAAAGATATGAGTTTTTTTTCCCTCTTACAAAAATAGCCGTCGCTTTTTTTAACATCATGACACTCATTAAAGAGATTAACGGTGACTATTTAAAAATTAAATATTTAAAATTGAAATTGTGTGCTAATTTTTTAATTTATGAATTCTCTTTATTCCTTTTGTATTCATGAATTCGCTTTATTCATTTTGTTAATATTTCACGTGTAGCTACACTTTTAAGGTATTTTTGTATTCTTCGTTATCCGTTGCAGAGAGCACTATTTCCACAACTCACGCTTTTGGGCATTCATTGCTTTCCTTCGCTAAATCAGAATTCTATTGATTTATGCACTTTGTTCTTCTTCATCATCCAAGAGTGATTGCTTAAATGGCAGTTGCGGAACAGAAATCAATGGATGAAATGGTTGAAGCAGTAATGGTTGAAGAGAGATTGACAATGTTGACATCGTAGTGCAAGAATCTCGTGTCTTTGCAACCTTTAGATGCGTCTAACAAACATATCTTGACGTTTTGTATGTGTGTTGCTTATCATTTGGTCCAAAGACGAAGGAGGAATAGACATGCAGTATCCAGTTCATTGAACCATATTTTATGTTACTGAAATCATTGGTGTGGAGTAACCATCCAATAGTCTCAGCGCAGCTTTACTTCACATGCTCTTTAATTGGTTTTCATGCAACCATTCAATATGTTACGCATTATCTTGAAACAAGCACATGGTTTCCGATCACGTTACTACTTGAATCATTGGCGGACGCCAATTTGATGGCACAGTCTAACTATAACACGCCCGGGGTTGTGCCATGAGCGCGCTTGCATGATGACTACACGCTCAGCATAAACCAAAATGAGTTCACGGGGCGCGACAAATTCATTCATGCATGACATAATTCATGAGTGCTACGACAAGAGGTGGCATGAGGCAACCGAAAAGCTAGACTCACAATGACTCATAATCTTTGTCACCCCGGGCCACCCCGCCTCGCCCGATCGGCGGTGGGTCGATTCCCGGAATCGACCTGCCGCTGGTCGGGTGGGGCGGGGCGGCCCGGGGTGGCGCTGCGCACCCGCAGCGCCACCCCCGGGCCGTTCCGCCCCGCCACCGGTCGAGCGAGGCGGGGCGGCCCGGGGGTGCCGCTGCCATGACACCAGTACGAAGACAAGCTTCTATCACTCATCTCGGAAAATTCCCGAAACCTTCAAAACGCCCTACCACGGCTGTTAGTCAGACCCACGAAAAACGCCCGTAGCAGAAGGATGTTGGAAATGGCAGTTGCCGAACAGAAATCAATGGATGAAATGGTTGAAGCAGTAATGGAAATAGTGGAGAACATGGTGGGAGAATGTAGTCTTAAAGTCACAATTTGAAGTTCCTGAGAGTTTGGTATTTCCAAGAGCAGACGAAAGAATCGATATTCCTTGCGTTTGCTTTGGAGGGACAGAGCCTAAGTGCAGAAACAGAATGGGACCATATTTGTCAGCAAGGGCTCTAAGAGAACGATGAGCGGGCAGTATTAATTGGTGGAGATTTCCTATGATGGGCCATGCATAGGGTCCTGATGGCAGCATGGCACTAGTTCTTCTCTTGCGCAAAAACCATATCATGAAGAAAGACCAGAGTAGACACATAACAATTGCTGCGGGAGGCCCTCTATCAGCAACTGTGAATGTTGCAGGGAAAGCTAGAGACTGACCCAAACTATGGAAAGCCATAACGCACACACCCTTCCTAATCACTAAGCACTGAACTCTATGTTTGGAAAGGGAGAAGGCCTATAGCTATTTATAGCACTCAATGTCGGAGTCACATAAGCTCAAGTTCAACCTGAAGTTTAGCATTCATTCGTCATCACTCTATAAAATTAAAATTATGGAAAGGGTACTTTGATACGAAGGTTTGCCTCTCCGAAAATTCCAAAACTAGGAAAGCACGTAGGACTCATTTCAAAGAATTTCTTGTCCGTATTTAAAATTCCAAAAACAAGGCGTCGCTTTAATACTTTTGACCAAATAAGATTTAACACTGTTGTAATATATTTTTCTTTCTTCTTAATAATTATTCCACCAGAAAATCATTTTTATATCTTTTAATAAGATAAGATCGACTATTTTTCATAAGATCAGATAAAAAAACGTTTAATTTCATTGCAACTCCATCACCGCGCATACTTTTAATAGGATAAGATCGAACTTTTATCTTATTTAATTGTAATAATTTCATTGCCACGCTAGCCTGTCTCCACGTATATTTTTATAAGATAAGATCAATTTTTTATCTTGTTTAATTATGTTAATTTCATAGGAACACTAACAGTTTTCCACGTATACTTTTAATAAGATGAGATCGAATTTTTATCTTTTGTGAGAATCTCATTGTAACCCTAGCCCGTATCCACGTAGATTTTTGATAAGATAAGATCACATTTTTATGTTATTTAATTTTGTTAATTTCATTGCAACCCTTGCCCCTTTCCACGTATACACTGAATGTGGGTCCAAACATACTTAAAATGAAAATATATATGCTAAAAATTATTGGACCTTCAGTTGATGATGAAGAATTTAATTAACCTCCACTCAGATCATATTAATATGGACTTTTTGACTTTAAACGATTATTTGAAATTTTTCAAATTTATTTTCATGATCAAAGAGAAAAGAAAGAAATATTTTTAAATTTCCCAGCTACGAAATTTGTTAACTGTTAGGTACGTGATGGTTTTGACAATGGAACCTCCAGAGCAGCGGGTCGATTCCCAGAATCAACCCGCCGCCGGGTCGGGCGGGGCGGAGCGACCCGGGGGTGGAGCTACACGGCGGCGGCGCCGCGCAGCGCCACCCCCGGGCCACTCCGCCCCGCCCGACCCGGCGGCGGGTCGATTCTGGGAATCGACCCGCCGCTCTGGAGGTTCCATTGTCAAAATCATCACGTACCTAACAGTTAACGAATTCCTCCAGATTCCTTCATAACATAATGAGAAGGATCAAGTTGAAGTGAATTTAATGGACCAGCATACACATATTGATGACCGTCATCTACAGCAACAGAGACCTCTGCCATTACAAAGCACAGCAGCTTTAGGAAAACAGCGATATGATCCATTTCTCCCTCTTACACTCCAGATATGAATTATGTTCTGGAAATATGTATATATATATATTACTACTTCTATTATCAGACAAAGCCGCGTGTAGGATTCCAGCCAGCTGGAAAATTGAAAGACGGTAAGAAATTGGCGTATGAAGTGGGGCATAGAGACGAAGAAAGCGTTGGTAAATGCAACCTCATAGCGAGTACAGGAGGTATTGAACAAATCATGGTCACGTTGAAAAAATGTGTGGAGGAATTCACACGTATAATCTTATCCAAGGAGAAGAGGCATCGAAAGAATAAATAATAATAAAGGTTCAAGAAAAATGAGGATCGTCAAATATCACGATGGCTATAATATTTTTTAAAGTCTTCCTTTCACTTTCTATGTTTGGAAGTTTTTCTAAACTTTCACTCTCTTTACAACTTTATTTTCAAAAGGTACTTCACAAAGACAAAATAAAAAGTTATAATTGGTTACAATATGGTTTCAAACTATCATAATTTGGATATATTTTATTAGATAAAATAGAAGTTATGGTTGGTGTCAATATGATCTTTCAAACTAAATAAAAATAGTGATTAGATAAAATAGAAGTTATGGTTGGTGTCAATATGATTTTTCAAACTAAATAAAAATGGTGATTGTGAAATAGCACAATGTTGTTATGACTCCACTATCTTTTAAAGTCTTCCTTCCATTTTTATGACTCCACTATCTTTTAAAGTCTATCTTTTAAAGTCTTCCTTCCCTTCTGTCCTGAAGGCTCGAGTATGGTCCCACATTGAACAATCTCCACCATTTGTTAACTTAAGGGCTCAGACACATGAGTCCAGCTCTCCCATTCCAGGTCCCAACAAACTCGAGCATTCATGCAGTATTCCTTAAAGTCTATTTTATATTAAAGTGCGAACCTGAATTCGAGGAATTTGAGTTTTTGTCTCCCTTCATTGCTCTCGAATTATGAGTGCACCAAATTTATCTTATTACATAATAATAGAAATGGCAGATGGATGCATCTTTCTTATGCCGGGTTCCAACAAACTCTAGGATTCAAGCACTATTCCTTATGCCTATTTTATATTGAAGCCCAAATGCTTGAATTGGGGGAATTTTTCAAATTTATTTTCATGATCAAAGAGAAAAGAAAGAAATATTTTTAAATGAAAATTTTCAAGTCTATTTTTATGATTAAAAGGAAATGAGAGAAGCAACAGTAAATTGAAATTAAAAATGATTTCAACAGCAAATGAAAAACAATCAAACTAGGCCTAAAGCCTCTTACAAAACAATATACGATAAGGTCATATATTCAAAAGCGTTTCACTATCTGACTAGAAATAATTCAATGCTTACAATGAGCTTGTTAAATACCTGGAGGGGACTTGTAAATTAGAAGAAGGTACAAATAAACAAGAGGTACCTACTTTGCCAATGGGGTCTAGCTTAGATGATTGAAAGGAAAAAAATTTAGATTGTTATCCTCTCCACCTGGGTTCAAAATCTTGCTTGTCACATCTTTTCCCTTCATGAACCAATTGTTGTTTGAGGCTCTTCATGAGCCCTGAGGAATATCTTACCCTTGCTTATCAATGGTGAGAGTGCTTGGTTACACCATACATGTAAAAAGATCAAGAGGCAACTACAAATATGCCAGAGTTCTTCTTGTGAAACCTCACATCAAAAACCCATTTAATGATGTTAAAGAAGCAGCCATCTATCAAGTTCTTGTATTTGTAGACTATAATCACTAGTCATATCCAACCATATTGTATCAAATCGAAGTGAACTGGGTGAACGATATGCCATTGGGAGGGAGACTAATGGAATAATGAAATTATTATTTGAAATAGATACCAAGTTGTCATTCATGGACAACCTAGAAGAGTAATGTGGTGATGTTCATCAGGCATCTGGGAGTTATGTTCAAACGATTTTCCATTGGCTCGACAAGTCATGTTCCACCGAGATCAATGGTCAACAAATATGTTGGGTTGAGAAGTAGTGAGGGAGTTAACTACCTCGAGAAACATGATAACTAATATGACCCATATCATTCTGACAAAAGGAGGGGGCTCCAACTTTGGGGATGCAGATCATCGATGCATGAGCATATCGAATCATAAGGTAGCAAGGGGGTTAACTACTTCAAGTCACCTGATATGTTGTAGATTGAGTTAGTGCTCCACCACGAGACTTAAGGTCTAGCGTTGATTCTTTTATTAAGATGAGAAACTATTGATTTTGGTTGAAAACATGTTAAATTTATACTTAGGAAAGAAAAATGATATTCTACCAGAAACATTAATGTGTTTTTTCCTTAAAATTTAACTTTGTTTGAGACATAAAAAATTGGTTTTATTAGCATTTTTAAAAAAGTATGAAAATTGACCCTAAAAAAAAAATCATTATTCCAGTATCAACACTTTCATTCTGAAGCTATATTTTGCAGGAAAACTTCGTAGAAAATTTCGTAGTCACTGTCATTTTTAAAACAGCCGCAAAATTGACACCTAAAAAAAAAATCATTATTCCAGTATCAACACTTTCGTTCTGAAGCTATATTTTGCAGGAAAATTTCGTATAAAATTTCGTAGTCACTGCCATTTTTAAAACAGCCGCAAAATTGACACCTAAAAAAAAAACATCGTTCCAGTATACACACTTTTCGTTTTGAGCACTGTTTTTGTGGTTTTTTTGGGGTTTTTGGGCCAGAGTTCCCGTTTTGAGTTTATATTTCCCGTTTCAAAGTTTACATTGTTTTACCTAAATCAAAGTATTCAGGAGAATTTCTTCACTGCATGTTCTCCCATATTATGTCCCAGACAAATTAATGGCCAGAGAAATAGCCTACAAATAGTAGGGGAAGGTGGATTAAGTAGAGGACTGAAAGAGATAAATAAGGTCATTTGGCCTACATTCCCATTACAATGTGGTGCATTTGCGCTACATGATTTTGGACACACATTCAAAGAATAAGAGATTATTAAATGTCTGAAATTAGCTACACTTCCAATAAGGTAGTATGACCCAAATGGCATTGTTAATAATTTTACTACTATGGTAAAAGTAAATCCGTTCACCCATGAAGGGGACGCATTTGATGACCTCTTCCTACAGGCATAAACATATTCACAAGTGTTGCATTTGGCATCGGAACGTTTTACCCCATATGATCTTTGGGATTTCCATGTATATAGGGAAAAAAGATTATTGAAGTTCCCATTGGACCTGTTGCAGATAGAATCAATAAGGGAGCCAATTCCTAGTGTAAGCTTGGAGGACAGCTCTAGAGAAAACTCTGAAGAAGATACCCAAGAGATATCTACGCATGAGTCAGAGCACTCAGAGAAGCAGTCTCAAAATGGAGGAGGAATCACAAATAAAGGGTCCGAAAAGGACATAGCTAGAACTGTAGAAGAGACAACCAAGCAAACCTCAACAAAGAAACAAGTAGAAATTGTCTCTTCTTCAACTCAGTCAGGTAAACGCCCAATTATTGAATTGGAACGGGAATGGGAATAGTTCAAAAAGAAGATTCACACATATTCAAACCCTGCGCAAACATACGAGATACAGACTCCTAAGCAAACCCAACATAAGCCAAATATGGAAACGACAAAGGAAGGAGTTAAGGTCACTTAGGACATTAAAATCATTCCTGTCACTCCTACTTCAGAAATTGTTTTGAGAGTTGAAGAAATACCTCCACTACATGTATTTTATAGCCCTACCCACAAATCTTTAATCAAGATACAGAGAAAGAAAAGATATTTGGATGCTCTAATTGTTAGAACTTCTAAAAATGGACCAATCGACATCGTTTGGAAGGACTTGCCCATGGACCTATATGAAAATATCATAAAATTGTCGCAATACATAGGGGCCTATGCCACAACAACTATTGACAAAGAGACAAAGGTCCAAATGTTGCTTAAGGAAAAATAAAAAAGAATTATGTTGTTAGAACAACAATTAGCTCAGGAAAAATCCAATCACCAAGCAGAATTACAAGTAGCCTAGCTCCAAAAGGAATTTGAACATATGAGAATACAACAACAGGCCAGCTTAGCAGAAAGAGATGTGTGGATACAGTCCATGACAGATAAGTTTAAGGATAATCCGAAAATTGATGAGTTCATAAAGGAAGCCTCAGTCTTAATTCCCAACTAATGTAGCAAAATGAAGTACTTTGCCAGAATATCTCGCAGATAATTCCTTACTGTGAAACCAGTGATAAGCTAACAAACAAAGTCATTGACATGATACTTGAGTATGAAGAAATTTATAAAACAATTTTCGACTTTATCACATGACAAGAATCAGAGGATGGGAGAAGGATGATCTTCTGAAGCTGGAGGAATCTCATAAAGACATCCTTTTCATAGGTTGGGATTCTTGATTGAAGCAAGGAGAAAGGGAAACAATGATAGCAACAAACAACATAATTGAAGCCATCAATGAAAATATTCATGGCATCAATCTGGTTAAGGAATGTGTATTAGGATTTCTTCCAAATGTCAAACAGTTAAACCAACAATGGAGATAGGCAGCACAGGAAAAGGAGGAGGCAACTAGACAGCTCAGTAGGCTGAATTGTGAAGCATACTAGTAGTTTTTAGTGAAACCATATAGCCAGTGGATGACTTTGAGGTGCTTAACAACCTCAACACAAAATATGGTGCCAGCACTAATAGACACTATATTTGTGGGGCAGTTAAAATCTGCGATTGACCAACTGACCAAGCTCAAGCCAATGACTGATATTTGCGATCTTAGAGATCAACTACAAAGTAGTTAGTCATTTAATTTATTTTTCTTTTAGTTTTATTTTTGCATTTTTTGAAGGTCATTTAAACCTCCTTAGCTATTTTTTGTAATAATCTATTTTAGGGCCTATATTTTAGTATTTAAACCCCTCTCATGCATTTAGAGAGGGGTCCATAAATTTTATTAGAAACATTATTTGAAACATTGCACTTCTGTAATTTTGAGGAGGTTCTGATGGAATGAACGGAACATGATCTATTTTCTTTCAAATATCTAGCACGCTCTACTGAAATGCACTTTTGTATTCTTAGAATGTGTTGTATTGATTAAGATTGGGTTAATATTGCTAAAGCACATGAGTAGGACTCGTCATATATGGTACTTTTATCTTCTGATCTTGTTCTATTTATGTATCAGACAATACTTCTTCTTTAAATTGTTTTATGTGTGGAATTCAGAATTACAGTTTAGCATTATTTCACTTTTGTATGATGTTAGCTTTGAATCTATTTTGAATACATGAACGATTTTGTATGCGATATATCTTTCACAATCATTTTGTCTAACTATTTATACAAAATGATTACTATTAAATGATTTCACTTCTTATTGCAGTTGAATGATATTTATTACCAATTGTTTTAAGACATCATTTAGATCACATATTGTATTTAATTCTCGGGTATATTTATAGCTAAATAGTGTTAAATTAGGATATATGCATGTTTTTATTAGTTAGATTAGATTACACTTAGCTTAGTCATTTTCCCGTTACATCACATATCACCCCATCAACACTATCATAATATTTTTTGGGAAATTGGTCCCATTATCCCTAGTCAGAGCCACTACACCAAACAGAAAAGGAGCTGCTAACCAAGGTCCGGACTGGGTGGTTTTCCCCCATGTTGTCCCAAAGATTTTAGAGGCTTCAACATTTTGGCGCTAAAAGGAGGGCCCAACTATGAATGGCAAGTAAGTTCAAATCAATAGGTCATTCTAAGAGTAAAACCCCCTCACCATATCCTCCAACTTCTCGATCCCATTCTAAATCTCCAAATCCTGAGCGAGAAGTTGTAAAGAAACCCTTAGAATCCACTACTGTGATCTCAAAGAAGACAAATCACTCTTCTTCTATAGAAACCCTGAAGTATAGTCTTTGAGCCACAAGCTGCAAGGGATTTCAATATCTCAAGAAGAATATGAGTTATCCCAAGCTAGTGTTTCTTCTGAGTTTCCCTCCTCTCAAAGGTTAACTAGATCACCGAGCGAAAAATTTGGGATCCCCCCATTTGAATTCCCTCTACCAAATCGAAAGAGATCTAAGAAGACACAATCTGAATCCCATAGTGAGGTGCTTTCATCATCACCTAAAACACCCTCATTCATTCCATCCACTTCATCACAAAATCAACCATCTGTCTCACAACTCCAGATCGTTGTTTACACAGGTACTGGAGCACAAGCCTCCTATACCCAATCACCTTCAACTACCGAAACATCTTCTTCTACACATATACTTACAATTGTCTCAAAGACCATGGACAAATCAAGGAGCTGTTAGGATGGCGGGATCCTTACATCCATTGCCTACCCATCCAAAAAAGTGGTTACCAAATTTCAATCCTGATGATGGCCTACCAGCTGAAGAACATATATGTAGGTTTTAACCCCATACAAAAATAACTTGCATATGAATTCTAAAACACAGAAAATAAATAATGCGAGAGCAGAACACATAAAACACATATACACAGAGATTTTCCCCTGGATCCCAAAATCGGGACTACCAGCTTGATTTTTAATTATGTTCCTTTCAATGTTATAATGCATATTTATACATGCCAAAGCATCCAATACCATGGACCGAAAACCATCGCGTCCAAAAAAACATGCGCGAAAATCATGCACAAAACCATAGGTGGCTACACCCAACCTAACATAGGGTCCAAAACCAAAATTTTCCGGGGCGCTGCCCCGGACCCCATAAAGTGGGGTTACGGGTGCCCCTCAAACCACCTGTTAACTACATGGAAAGAATATAACACAACCTAACATTCTCCCACTTGTTGTTTTCTTTCCATAGGGGTCCATAAGAGAGCTTAGTCATTTTTCCAGCCCTAAAATGCCCATTGTCTCTCTACACCAAGAGAACTTCTCAGAGCTCACAGATTTTGTCAATGCATCTACAGTATTCTTCAAAGTGTCCACCTTTACCAGCAACACCTTTTTGTCTTCTATCATATCCCTCACAAAGTGATACTGAACATCAATGTGCTTCGTCTTTGAATGATATGCGGGGTTCTTTGCCAAGAAAATTGCACTTTGGTTGTCATAGTCTATCCTTATAGCTTCCTGTACAAACCCCATACTTGAATACAATCTCTGCAACCAAACTACTTCCTTTCTTGCATGAATGGTTGCCATGTATTCTGCCTCTATAGTTGACAGTGCCACTATATATTGTTTCTTACTCATCCAACTAACTGCACCTCCAAATAGGTTAAACACATACCCACTTTTAGATCTTCTCTAATCCAAATCTCCAGCCCAGTCTGCATCAACAAAGCCATGAATATCCAACACTCTGTCCAACCCTGTTCTTCCTTGGTAGCACAAACCATAATCACTAGTGCCATGCAAATACCTGAAAACCCACTTCATTGTTGTCCAGTGCTCCTTCCCTGGTTTTGACATAAACTTGCTCAATACTCCCACTGCATGTGCAATGTCTGGTCTAGTACAAACCATTGCATACATCAAGCTATCGTCTGCACTTGCATATGGAACACGGGACATGTCCTCTTCCTCTTCTTCTGTCTTGGGACACTATTCAACAAATAACCTCACACCTACAAGAATAGGAACCTTCACCGGTTTACTATCCTGCATCTTAAACCTCTGCAATATTGTCTCGACATACTTCCTCTGGTTTAACCAGAGCTTCCTCTTTGCTCGATCTCTTTTAATTTCCATGCCCAAAATATAGTTTGCGGCACCAAGATCTTTCATGTCGAATTTGGATGACAATTTGGTCTTCAAATCCTGGATAACTTCTTTGTCATTTCCAACCAACAACATATCATCCACATACAAGACCAGATACATAACAAAGTCACCAATTAATTTAAAATACACACATTGGTCTTCTTTTCTTCTGGTGAAGCCAAGTCCCCGTATAAATGTATCAAATTTCTAATACCACATCCTTGGTGACTGTTTTAACCCATATAGAGACTTCTTTAACTTACATACTAGTTCTTTCTTACCCTTCACCGCAAAGCATTTAGGTTGATTCATGTAGATCTCCTCTTCCAAATCCCCGTGAAGAAATGTTGTCTTCACATCCATCTGTTTAAAAGCAACAGCAACAGATAAAAGTAATCTAGTAGAACTTACCTTGGTAACAGGAGAAAAAATATCACCAAAATCAATTCCTGGCACCTGGGAATAACCTTTTGCTACCAATCGAGCTTCGTATTTCTCCACTTTTCCTTCTGCATTTGTCTTCTTTTTGAACACCCATTTGCTGCCAATGCGTTTCCTTCCAGCCGGCAACTCCACCAGATCCCAAGCCTCATTTTTGTGCAAAGATGCCATTTCATCAACCATGGCCTCTTTCCAGAGATTTCCATTCTTTGAATCCACTGCTTCCTTCACAGTTTTGGGATCATCATTAGTAACAAACAAAGCAAAATTTGAACAGAAAGCAGATGGACTATACCTTTCTGGCTGCCTTCTTTCTCAAGTTGATCTTCTCACAGCCAGATTTTCTGGATCTTCATCTTTTAATTCCTCCTCTATTGTAGAGTCTGATTCTTCCTCCTTTAGCTCAAACTCTATCTTCTCAGGTTCCTTTGGTTGGACTTCATGTTTAATAACATCTTTCACCTCTCTGAACACCACATCTCAGCTGTACATAACCTTCCTTGTTACTGGGTTCCAAACCTCATAACCCTTTAAACCATCCTTATACCCAATAAAGATGCACTTTTCAGATTTACTATCCAACTTTGTTCTTTTCTCCTTTGGAACATGTACATATGCATCACATCCAAATACCCTCATATGTGAAAGAGAGGGTTTCTTACTAGTCCATACCTCTTTTGGAGTCTTATCCTCCAACATTGATGAAGGTGACCTGTTGACTAGGCAACATGTAGTATCCACCGCCTCTGCCCAGAATTCTTGTCCTAACCTGACACCACTGAGCATGCTTCTTGCCCTTTCCATCAATGTCTTGTTCATTCTTTCTGCAACTCCATTTTGCTGAGGTGTATATGGAGTAGTCTTCTCTCATGCTATACCACACTTCTTGCAGAATTATTCAAATTCCTTATTGCAAAACTCTCCACCATTATCTGTCCTCAGCACCTTTATCTTCTTCTCTGTCTAGTTTTCCACTAGAGCCTTAAATTATTTAAACCTATCAAAGACTTAAGATTTCTTCTTAAGGAAATATATCCATGTATTCCTTGAGAAGTCATCTATAAATGATACATAGTACACAAACTTACCTAGTGATGGAATCTTCACAGGTCCAAACACATCACTATGCACAAGCTCTAATATATGTTTTGCCCTCTTACCACCAAAGGGGAAACTCACCCGATTCTGCTTCCCGTATACACAATTTTCACAGAAATCAAAATCTAGAGAGTTGTTACTCATACCTTTACCATGAAGTATTCGAAGGCCCTTCTCTCCAATATGTCCAAGCCTTTGATGCCACAGCATGGTATTTTCTCTAGAGACCACTAGATTTTCTGCTCCACTTTCAGGAACCACGGAACTCTTGCACCCATCAACAACAGTGCTACCTTGCAGCTTGTACAGAGTTCCAATCCGAACTCCCCGCATCAATACTAGTGCTCCCTGAACCATCTTGCAGGTATCCTTCTCGAACACTGTTTTTACACCTGCATCATCTAGCTTATTAACGAAAATCATATTTCTGGCTAATGCAAGAATATGTAGAACACCCGGAAGTGTTCTAGCCCTTCCACTTTGCAGCTTCAACTTTACTTTTCCACGACCAATGATTCTAGCCTTCCTCTCATCCCCAAGAAGACATCACTACCATCATATTTCTCATACTCACAGAACCACTCTGTATGGGGAGTGAAGTGAAAGGATGCACCTGAGTCAATCAACCATGCCTCATGATCTACATGTGTACTTGAAGAAGCCAAGTACACATCCCCACCTTCATCTGAGATGGTTTTCGCCTCTGCAGAAGGAGCCTCATCAAATCCCTTTCCTTTTTCAGGAGCTTTAGATTTACAGTCCCTTTTGAAGTGGCCTTCCTTTCTGCATTTCCAGCACACCACCTTTACAGGTTTTCCTAGAGATTTATATCTCCCTCTAGATTTAGATCTCCCACTCGATGATTTATTTTTGTTTCTGTTCTAGAATCGTCCTCGTACAGACAAGGCATCACCATTTTGGCTCTCCATATTTTTCCGTTTCATCTCCTTTACTAGCAAGGCTGAGACTATTTTATCAAACTACAAGGCAGTTGCATTGCTACCTATTGCAATAACCAGACTATCCCATGAATCTGGTAGAGAACACAACAAACTGATGCACTTATCTTCATCTGAAATTTTAATATCAATAGATGCTAACTGACTTACCACAGTATTAAATGCATTCAGATGCTTTGTCACCGATTCTCCATATTTCATCTTCAGGTTATACATCTTTTTCCGCAGGAACAGTGTATTCACCAAGGACTTAGATTGGTACAAAGTCCCTAACTTGTCCCACAAATCCTTTGTTGTAGCTTCCCTTGATACATTCAGTAATACTGAATCTAAGACACACAATCATATTGTGCTCTTTGCCTTTAGATCCAAATTCTTCCATTCTTCATCGAACACTCCCGTTGGTTTAGTACCTGGATCTCACGATCCACTGATCTTTATCCACCAACAGATCCTCCATCTTGAGTTTCCACTACTCAAAACTCTGACTATTAAATTTCTTGATCTCTATCTTTCCACTGCTTGCCATCTTCTTTCACCACCAAAATCAGTCTCGCAATTCTCCCACTGAACAGGGTCTACCACAGGCCCGAACAAAACCCCTGAGCAAAAAAGGCGTCCCCTCGAAGCCAAATCTACTCTGATACCAAATGTAGGTTTTAACCCCATACAGAAATTACCTGCATACAAATTCTAAAACACATAAAATAAATAATGTGAGAGAATAACACATAAAACACATATACACAGAGATTTTCCCCTAGATCACGAAACCGGGACTACCAGCTTGATTTTTCATTATGTTCCTTTCAATGTTATAATACATATTTATATATGCCAAAGCATCCAATACCATGGACCAAAAACCATCGCGTCCAAAAAAACATGTGCGAAAATCATCCACAAAACCATAGGTGGGTCTACCCAACCTAACATAGGGTCCAAAACCAAAATTTTTTGCGGTGCTGCCCCGAACCCCATAAAGTGGGGTTACAGGTGCCCTTCAAACCCCCTATTAACTACGTGGAAAGAATATAACACAACCCAACTATATAAACAATTTTATGTTGTCCATAAATCTCAATGAAGTAGTAGAATAAGATGTCCTTGTAATATTATTCTCGTATACCTTACAAGGATCAACAGGATCATGGTAATTTTCATTTCCATCTGGTTCCATTAATAGTTGGGATGCTTTTCAAGAGCAATTCTTAGCTAAGTTTGGAGATCACCGATCAATAACTACTCTTATCAATGATCTATCCAACTTAAAAGCTAAACCAAAAGAACCCATTAAGGACTTCAATTCACTTTTTAATAATTTATTAAATAAAATCCCGACGACATCCAAGCCCAACGATGGAGTCCAAAATGAATGGTACATTTCTTCTCTTCCCTCAAACACAACTATTTTTTTCACTAGAGCTGCCAAACCAACTTTGGCAAAAAAAATTAAAGAAGCAATAGTTGTATAAAAACACATTTTAGCCTTAGATAAGAAGAATGCATTAGAAGAACGAAATTCCAAGAAATTAACTTTTAGGGACAAATCCAAGAAAGGATTGCCTAAAGATCCTTTTGGTCTTGAAGGTCTACAAAAGGTCCTTAAGACTATGTCCAATGAAATGGTTGATATTAGGAAACATGTAGCAGAGACTTCTACAAGGAAACCTTTCAGACCATACAAAAGAGACCCTACCTCTGATCCTAAGCCTCCAAGTACCATATCAAACGTGAAATTAGATGCGGAGGAAGAATAAATCTCAACGACTGAAGAACAAATAGATGATGAAGAAGTAGTTTAGTTACAAGGAATGTGGGATTTTATTCTCCTTGATCAATAAGCACAACAAGCATTACCTATCACAACGAGGAGTAGAAGCCCTGTTTATTTTCCACAAACAAATCCAAAGTAGAAGGAATCAACCCCGGCTCCCAAAGATAAAGAAATAGGTAAGAAATATTTGTCCAAATCAACTCAAACCACTCCACCTCAAACAAATTCTTCACCTTTATCTAAAACCCTGTTAGTCTCTGATGAAATGGAATACAATATCATCGAAGATATGAAAAATACTAGGGAAAATATCACATTCCATGAGCTTAGCAAGTTAAAACATCAATAGAAGCTATTGCTCAAAGATCTAAAAGAAGTCCCTACTTCTCCTCTTCCTGTTGTTGTAATCTCGCAAGCTGCTCAAGAAATAGGAAGGCCTCCTACCACCTCATTAGATAGAATCGGTCCTACTGATATTGCTCTAATAGGAAGATCCAAATCCCATACTCCTCTATTTCTTTTGAATTTTGAAGTTTTCAACAAAAAACTACACAATAGTTTAGTTGATTTTTGAGCTTCATCCAACATTCTACCAAGAATAGTTTGTACGAAATTAAATGTGGATCCCCAAAAATCTGTTGTTCGAATTGTGCATTTAGACCAATCTCAAGTCGAAATTATAGGAGAACTCAATCAAGTCACTATTAGACTATCATCAAACCCGAAATTGTGTCAAGTCATTGACATCTTTGTGGCTGATATCCCTAAATTCTATGGCCTAATCCTTAGCAGAGACTGGTCAGGAAAGCTTCATGGCTATTTCACAACCGATTGGTCCCACATGTGGCTTCCCTATAATGGTAAGCCGAATAAAATATGGGTTTACCAAGAGAAACATCAAAAGTATATTGTCACGGAATTAGAAGGGGAAAACGAACCAGTCACATACAACAACAAAATTATTGGAAATTACTCAGTCGATTCATTTATAGGAAATTTTAATGCAAATACTTCACCTTTCTTGGAAAATTCTGTTATATCGCAAGTTGAAAATTATTCTCAAACAAATGCTTCTAAGTGTTTAAAGTTCGTAGATAAACCTGTAGTTAGCTCCTTATTTTGGAAATTATTTTTTGATGGATCTGTTAGCGCTTGATATTTCACCCTAGGCTGAGGAAGGTAAACCTTCAAGGCAACATCAAACCATTTCACCTCGTAGCTAGCCCTACGAGGAAGGAGAAGGCTCTCTCCGGTCAGACTCAAGGTACTTTCTCAATGGGGTGAGCTGACCAATTAGGATCAAAGATATTAGGCTAGTAAACGGATAAGGAGGGTTGATTTAAAGTTTTTGGGGTTTTAATGACGGGGTTTTTCTGGGCTGCATGGGCAAAATCACAGCTTCAAACAGAGAAATATAATGAACAACACAGGTTGACGACTGAGGCAAGGTAGGCAAGGAATTTAGCATCAAATCGAGATTTTAAATGGGATGGCGAGACTGGTGAGGAGCTAAGGAGGGCAAATAATACTTTGAATCCTCCTTAAACAGAAGAAAACATTGAATTGAACAAACTTATAGGCAGAGCATATAATACTATGAATTCTACCTAAACACTTCATTTGCTCAATTAGATATGATCATGAGGTGAATGAAACATAACAGTTTACATATGAGACAAAGGGAAAACTTATGCTAAATTAACATACCACATGAATCTCAGAAGTTAGAGATGTGAAATTTTCATTAAAAATCCCTGCAGAAAACTGTACATTGAAAGCTCTGTTCCAGCACTCAGCACTCAGAAAATCTCCCCTAACTCTCTCTCCTCGAATGAATTTTTTTCAATACAATAAATAGAATACTGCTAAGGAGAAAACAAATCGATCCCAAAAACCTCTGCGCTGTTTCAACTACAATTACAAAAATTAGAAAGGAGCGTTCATCTATTCTAAAATAAAACAGCGTATTCCTAAAAATCCTCTGATGGCTGACATATGGAGCGCAGATCCTGTTGAAGCATTGACTGAAGATAAAAAATAGGTGAATTGACCCTGTTTTTCTGTTGTGACAGATGTCTTCGTGGTGATTGGTCCCTTTATCACCAAAAACGCTATGATACAGTTGAACTCGGGGGCAAAAATTCATGCTTAATTAATCTCTTTGAAACCAAATAAATCAAGAATTTCTCTTGTCTCCTTCGAAGCACTTCCACGTCTTAGGAGCTTATAGACTTTGGGTGTGGTTAGATCTATAATTTTTGAGCCTGCACGTCCAACTGGAAGTTGACCTCCATCAAAAATATAAGCACAATGTTGCCTCAGCTACTCAAATTCTTGAATACAAACTGTGCTTGGTTGTCCACTTCGATTAGCGCTTGTGAGTGCAAGAGCGCTGCCAAAATTACGAGCTACTATCTGGATAAAGTCACATTCTGGTATTCTGATTCCAATAGTATTCACTCTTGGGTTGAGGGACTTCTCAAGAATACTTTCTTTACCACGGTCTAGCACTAAAGTGACAGGTCCAGGAAGAAAACTACTAAGTAGACCATCCGGTAAATGAGAGGTCACTGCAAAGCGATTAACATCCGACACATCAGCAACACAGATTGCAAGTGGGCTTGTCATACTGCGTCCTTTGATTTCATATATCCTTTGGACTGCTGCTGGAGAACTCTCTGTGGTAGATGTTTCCTACGCCATTCCTCCCAGAGGTAACTTTGGATGAGCTTGCTAAGATTTCCATGAGTGCCATTAAGAGAATTCATGTGCAGTATGCACGGTGTTTTTGATTGATTGCCATCTGCCAAGATAGCTGCTCCAATTTCTTCCGACAACCTTTCCAAGGAGTGCTAGAGGGAATGATATAAATGCCCAGATTACAAGGACAACCACCATAGTGCCCAAAGGAATGGCAGCCAGAGAACCATAGAATACGGCAATGATGTTCAGTATAAATCCAATGCCAAAGCACATAAATGGGAAGAGAGATGCCGTAAGAACCATTGGCTTTGTCCAGCGCTTGCCATCGTTTACAATTGAGCGAACTCGAGTAGCATATGAAAGAAAATTATGGGTCTCATCCATAATGGATTCCGCTGGGGATATATTTGCAAACATCAATGTTTTGGCATCGCCATCAAGTGAATCACTCATAAGCATCGTGAGCTTGTGATTTCTGTATGCTGCCCTTCAGAAGCCAGTGCACTAATAACATTCCCCAGGGCTGAAAGAGACCGATTTGATATTTTGAGCCACTTTCATTTGATTGCCTGTTGATCCTGTTATTTTATGTTAACTTAATGAAGACATCAACTTGCAATACTTTACAAGGCCCACGGAACCTGAAAAGATCGGTAAGGCATTGATTAAGGATTGATAATTCAATTACATCAGTGCTGTTGTGAACTAAGCATGACTCGGCATGATAAATCTCATTTTCATTGAGTACTGCAACCTCTGTCTCACCAGCTTAAAATTTGAGGTTCATTTTGGGCATCTCCTTTGGTGATAGGCAAGGACCCATCTGGCAAGCGCCATTGTTTTGATATGTTCACATGATGTTCATCATTCTATGATGAATGCCCTCATCTCAAGTTCTTGAGCACCCCAAAATGACCAACAGAAATATTTTGTAAATTTCCCTTTATGTATCTATCTTTATTGCCAAAGACATCTTGATCTCAATATCCAGACCACGTTCTTCATCGTAAACCTGTTATTGTGCATGCATCTGTCATCTGTCAGCTCCCAACTGCCCGTTTAATGAATTAAAAAAAAGCTGGTCAACATGTTCCAGAAGGCACTTTGCAATCACAAATTCCTCTGCCATCATACAAAAGCATCTCAGCCGGTGTTACATTTTGGTACATTGCTTCTAGACAATAAGCCCGGGCATAGAACAATTTCCTAAGTTAAAAGGCTGCCATCATCCTGCAATATGACCAGTCCTGGTGAATGATAACTTCAGATCTACAAAACAAGCTCTACAAGATATAATTGATATCTCAGATCTTAGCAAGAGCCCTTTTCAGGTGCTAGTCAGAAACTCAAATACACTTTGGCACTTTGTTTATTTGAATTTTAAGATCAAAATATGTACAATGGAAGCCATCAAAGGATATCCCCTTGACACCCTTTGAAGAATATTTAGACAGGCTTCATAAGGCAAGCAGCACCAATTTGAAGACTGCAACCATGTACCAGAAAGAACCAAAGCCCTTTTCAGCTGTTGCCCTTGAACTCCCACAAATGTCACAATAAAATGCTCGAGAGCATTTGCTCAACTAAGAACTGCAGATTCTGACGCTTGCGTCTCAGTCACTATTTGGCCAGAAGACCCCACATCAGTCAATGGGGGAATTTGGGGAGCTGAGTTTTGCGGGTTGAGCATCCTGAATAAGACCCAAAACCACTAATTTTGACCTAGGCAAAGAAGAACGAATGTTTGGTTGGCTGACATGAGCAACCAAAGGTACTCTTAATGCAGGAGTCTTGTTAATAGCATTTTCAAGTTGTGCTGCAGGTAACTGTAATAGCACATGAAATGAATGTGGCTTTGTTTGGTATGCACACTTGAGAAATCCAACCCACAATTTTGGCAATCTCCATATCTGCTTATTTACTAATCGAGAAAGTATCCCCATTACAAAATCCACCAGAGCAGGAAAAGGGTAGCAATTTCAAGAATTGATGTACCATTCAAGTTGCTGACAAAATCTTTCTTAATCTGCTTGTGAGAATTGAGGCAAGTACTGTAGGACTCCATTGATATATTTTGAAAAGTGAATATTCTAAATTGTGCTTGTGCAGGGATAGGAGCTTAAAGTCGGTTGCCAGTTGAAGAGCTGAAGAACAAATTACATAATCTGAAAAGCAACATTTAATGATTTCTTTTTCAAAACCCTGTTTTGAAGAAGAATCAATCTCTGACATGAGACGGAGTCTAACATCAGCTCCATTTGGGATGGCAGCTGCCGCACTGTGGAGGTGCCAAGAACCGCAGAACTTTGGGAGAGCAGACAGTGCCTCCACCCATTGGGCAATGGAGTCAATATCAACATAACTCTTCACTTAATTCTCAAACTGAAACTGAACTCAAACAATCTTCAAGCAAACTAAAACCAGATGCTGCCCTTATGGCTGCTTATTTATTTACAAATCCTACTCTAATCTGCTGTACAAATAATAGATCAGGTAATGCTAAAATTCCATATTAACCATTCAAGTAAATCCGAAAATGATGTAGGTTGAGAAAACTTCCACCAGGCCACAGATGCAGTTGCTGGCAGCCCTTCATGCACGTACTGAGCCTGGTCATGTACAAGGCAGTCTGCTCCATCAATCAAAGTGAAAAATGTGTCCATGTATGTTGCCACTGGATCGCGGAAGCCGGACTCTGTTGGCTGTCCCAACTCTGCAATGCAAATTTCCAGCTGCACATTGTCAATGTATACATCTACAGGCAAGTCTGTTATTGCTTGTTGTGGAGGAAGGATTTCCAAGAACCTTTTAGGGTCTTGGAAATCATATGACTGAATCTGCTCATCGAGACACTGAATCTTGTTTTCAACTCTTTCAACAACCAACTCACAAAATCTAGTTTTGCCTTCAAGATGAAGCTTCGGAGATTTCAAACATTGAAGGAAAATACTGAAAAATTCTTCATTAATTTCAATATCTACTAACCACTCTCTAACTCCGTTTAGAGCTTCACAAAGTGCAGGGTCTGCCACATACCCTACCATTGCATGAACGGATCAGCAAGCGTTGGAATGTCTGGATCGAGTTGGAGTCGCCAGGTGAATGGTTCAGCCTGCATATGTATCTGACTGCTGTCCACCATCAGCATCAGATCTGAAATTGATTGCATGTACTGGGGTAAAATGCAACCGAAGTGTTGTTTTCACAAGCTCACGGAGATTGACTGAAGCAGCGTTTATCTACTAACGCTGATGTAAAACAAGAGCGTTTTCGAAGGCTCCTGGCATAACTTCAGGCTCCGTCTAAGACTTATGAAACAAACACATCAATGAACAAAGGAGTAGATGTTCTCCCCAGCGGAGTCGCCACTATGTTAGCGCTTGAGATTTCACCCTAGGCTGAGGAAGGTAAACCTTCAAGGCAACATCAAACCATTTCACCTCGTAGCTAGCCCTACGAGGAAGGAGAAGGCTCTCTCCGGTCAGACTCAAGGTACTTTCTCAATGGGGTGAGCTGACCAATTAGGATCAAAGATATTAGGCTAGTAAACTGATAAGGAGGGTTGATTTAAAGTTTTTGGGTTTTTAATGACGGGGTTTTTCTGGGCTGCATGGGCAAAATCACAGCTTCAAACAGAGAAATATAATGAACAACACAGGTTGACGACTGAGGCAAGGTAGGCAAGGAATTTAGCATCAAATCGAGATTTTAAATGGGATGGCGAGACTGGTGAGGAGCTAAGGAGGGCAAATAATACTTTGAATCCTCCTTAAACAGAAGAAAACATTGAATTGAACAAACTTATAGGCAGAGCATATAATACTATGAATTCTACCTAAACACTTCATTTGCTCAATTAGATATGATCATGAGGTGAATGAAACATAACAGTTTACATATGAGACAAAGGGAAAACTTATGCTAAATTAACATACCACATGAATCTCAGAAGTTAGAGCTGTGAAATTTTCATTAAAAATCCCTGCAGAAAACTGTACATTGAAAGCTCTGTTCCAGCACTCAGCACTCAGAAAATCTCCCCTAACTCTCTCTCCTCGAATGAATTTTTTTCAATACAATAAATACAATACTGCTAAGGAGAAAACAAATCGATCCCAAAAACCTCTGCGCTGTTTCAACTACAATTACAAAAATTAGAAAGGAGCGTTCATCTATTCTAAAATAAAACAGCGTATTCCTAAAAATCCTCTGATGGCTGACATATGGAGCGCAGATCCTGTTGAAGCATTGACTGAAGATAAAAAATAGGTGAATTGACCCTATTTTTCTGTTGTGACAGATGTCTTCGTGGTGTTTGGTCCCTTTATCACCAAAAACACTATGATACAGTTGAACTCGGGGGCAAAAATTCATGCTTAATTAATCTCTTTGAAACCAAATAAATCAAGAATTTCTCTTGTCTCCTTCGAAGCACTTCCACGTCTTAGGAGCTTATAGACTTTGGGTGTGGTTAGATCTATAATTTTTGAGCCTGCACGTCCAACTGGAAGTTGACCTCCATCAAAAATATAAGCACAATGTTGCCTCAGCTGCTCAAATTCTTGAATACAAACTGTGCTTGGTTGTCCACTTCGATTAGCGCTTGTGAGTGCAAGATCGCTGCCAAAATTACGAGCTACTATCTGGATAAAGTCACATTCTGGTATTCTGATTCCAATAGTATTCACTCCTGGGTTGAGGGACTTCTCAAGAATACTTTCTTTACCACGGTCTAGCACTAAAGTGACAGGTCCAGGAAGAAAACTACTAAGTAGACCATCCGGTAAATGAGAGGTCACTGCAAAGCGATTAACATCCGACACATCAGCAACACAGATTGCAAGTGGGCTTGTCATACTGCGTCCTTTGATTTCATATATCCTTTGGACCGCTGCTGGAGAACTCTCTGTGGTAGATGTTTCCCACGCCATTCCTCCCAGATGTAACTTTGGATGAGCTTGCTAAGATTTCCATGAGTGCCATTAAGAGAATTCATGTGCAGTATGCACGGTGTTTTTGATTGATTGCCATCTACCAAGATAGCTGCTCCAATTTCTTCCGAAAACCTTTCCAAGGAGTGCTAGAGGGAATGATATAAATGCCCAGATTACAAGGACAACCACCATAGTGCCCAAAGGAATGGCAGCCAGAGAACCATAGAATACGGCAATGATGTTCAGTATAAATCCAATGTTGGCATTATGTTTTCTGGTATGACTGTATGTTACAGATGTTGTACTTGATGGCAACTCCAGTGGTAAGGCTCTCAGTTTGTTGAAAAATTAAGAAGGATGCAAGCAATCGGTTCAGAAAGTGCGTCCCCGCAGGTATACCATGCAGAACCCGCGTCCAGGGACGCCGGCCAGCCGTTCAGGGGGTGCGTCTACCCAGTGCACACATTTCAAGGCAGAGAAAAGCACGTGGGGGTTTCTTGTGTGGTATCTAGCCGACGGTTTTATGTTTCTATGGTGTCGGCTCGTGGTATTGTTCCATGTTTTGGGGAGGAGCTTGCCTATATAAAGCAAAGGAGTTCATTTGGATTGAGCAATTGTCTTGGGTTGAATATCTTATTTGGTGAGATCTAGTCCAGATCTAAGAGGGCGAATCTTCTAATGGACTGTGATCTCTATGGCGCATGATCAGATCTGTAGATCTGACTGTTTGGGTTTGTCCTGAAGCCTTCATATCATTTGTATCTAAAGGGTCGCAGGTTCAGTGAAGGGAAAGTGCGCCGGGACGCAGGTACTGTAAAGGGCAAGTGCGCCGAGACGCAGCACAGTAGAGAGAGACCTGCGTGGGGACGCAGGGCGATCAAGGTTCAGGTGCGTCTCTGAAGCAGAAGGACGCGGCGCGATAGTGTTTTCAGGTGCGTCTCTGTAGCGAAAGACGCGGCGCGATAGTATCTTTGGGTGCGTCCCTGAAGCAACAGAACGCAGAGCAGTCAAAGGAACAGTGCGTGGGCACGCAGCGGAGCAGAAGGATATCTGCGTGTGGACGCAGAGTAGCAGAAGGTTAACGGCGTCTGGTCGCAGGCCACAGAAAGAAAAACTGCGTCTCTGTTTTAAGATGTTCTGTTGATTGAATTTCTCTATTGATAAGGTGTTCTGGGTTAGTTCTGTTGTTGCTGATCTGATATCTGTAGTGATCTATATCTGTTATGTACTTGTTGATCATCTGATGCTTTATGAAAATAAGTAGGGGGTTGTAGCTCCCTTCCAGGAGTAGACTGGAAAACGAGAGAGAGAGAGAGTTGTAGCTCTCTGCAGGTTGCAGCCTGCGTACTGGTAAAGGACTGCACCAGTACAAAATCATTGTAAAAGAAGTTTCTAAATTGAAAGAAGATAGAGACATATTGCAGCAGGTGGTTTTCACCCACATTGGGTTTCCACCTTACATCTTGTGTTCTTTGGTGTGACTATCTGTTTTTCATGCTCATTATTTTATGGTACTGACATGCTAAAATAATTCAAAGATCAAATAAGGAAGATTTATTAAATTGCTAGATAATACTGATTCACCCCCCCTCTCAGTATTATTTCCAACAATTGGTATCAGAGCAGGTCCTTCAGAGAAGCTTGATCGCTTGAAGGTAGATCGTTCATCATGAGCAACTACGAGAGAGAAGCATCAATCAGGCCACCGATTTTTGATGGGACAAACTTCAATTATTGGAAGGTAAGAGTTACTGCATATCTTCAATCTCTTGGTACAGAAGTTTGGGACATTGTAGAAACAGGCTATGCTTTTCCTTCAGCTACTCCTACAGATCCAGCTGAGAAAAAGAAGTATGAAACAAATGCAAAAGCAGTCAGTACTCTATTAGGAAGTATATCCCAAACAGAATTCATGAAGGTAATGCACTTCAAATCAGCAAAAGAGATATGGGACAAAATGGTCACGAGCTATGAAGGAGATGAACAGGTAAAACAAGCTAAACTTCAAACTCTCAGGATTCAATATGAGACTCTCAAGATGTATAATGATGAAAGTGTGGCTAATTATTTTCTTCGGGTAGATGAGATTGTTAATTGTATGAAAAATTTGGGTGAAGAAATAAAAGAGGCTATAGTAGTTCAAAAGATTCTAAGATCATTATCCCCCAAGTTTGAATCTAAAGTATCTGCAATAGAAGAAAAGGAAAATCTCCGTGTTCTCACTATGTCTCAGCTACATGGAATTCTAACTGCTTATGAAATGAGAAAGGGAGGTCCATCAGACAGAAGGGAAGTTGCTTTTAAGGCATCAGGCAAAGAAGATTACTATGAAGCAAGCCATGTTCCAGAAGAAGAGGAAGAAGAATCAAATTTTGTCAGAAATCTTCAAAGGGGTTCTGGAAGGTTCAGAGGTAAGCTACCTTTCAAATGCTTTGCTTGTGGAAGAGTAGGTCATTATGCTGCAAAATGTCCTTATAAGGATAAAGGAAAGGAACCTGCTAGATGGAACAAGAAACAAAGTGCAAATAAGAAAAGCTACTACACCCATGAAGATAGTGATGGTTTATCAAACAGTGATGAAGATGAACAAGGTAATAAATATAAGTTGTTAATGGCATTTGAAGATGATGATTATGAGGATGCTGTAGATGTGAATAACCTCTATGATGAAATTACTAGACTCAAGAGATGTATAGAAGAAAAGAATGTGATCATTGATACTCTACAATTTCAAATTGATGAAAAAGAAAAACATCTTGAAAAACTAGAAGGTGAAATTGTTGGTCTCAGAAAAGAAATTGAGAAAGCAAAAGCTATTAATCTTAAGTTTGTCAAAGGATCTGAAACTTTGGATGAGATTATCAATGTGCAGTGGTCTCCTCTAAACAAGACAGGTTTGGGTTACAATGGAGAAACCTCTCAAGCATCCACCTCAAAAAGTTATCTTGATGCGGCAAGAAGAAATGAGCAGAAGAACAATGAAGATAATCAGGTAAAGCAGGGACAAAATACAAACAGAAACTATCAGGGGCAATCCATCTTAAGGGTGAACAAAAGCTACAACCAGCCACAGGTAAAATCTTCTCAGTTTGGTTCAAGAATAGATGAAAATAGAAATTACAATCAGTTGGCAGGTAGATTCAATAACCGCAGAAGCTTCTTCAATGGACAATGCTTTTCTTGCCATAATTTTGGTCACAAAGCAGCTCAATGTGTTGCATATAAAACAATCATGACTAGGGAAGCTCAAAAACAAAGAAGTATGACAGGGATGACAAAAAGGACCTATAACAACTTTTCGGTTCTTGAAAATGAAGTCGAATGTTCTATTTGCAATAACTTTGGTCATGAAGAATCTGAATGCAGGAGCAGGTTTCAGCAGAAAAAGGAGCAAGCCTCAAGCACCAAAACATGGAGAATAAAGGAACCTCAAACAGAAAGATGTGGAATAGCATTTTATGCAGAGGGACAGGAAAATCTATGGTACATTGACAGTGGATGTTCGAAGCATATGACAGGTGATAAAGAAAAACTTGAATCTTATTCTGTTCTAGAAAAAGGAAAGAAAGTCTCTTTTGGAAACGATACTCCTGCAACTATAAAAGGAAAAGGCATTGCTCAGTTAAAAGGAAAGGTCAAAGCTGGAAATGTTTTGTATGTTGATGGATTGAAGCATAATCTTCTAAGTGTCAGCCAGATGTGTGATCAAAGAACCGAGGTTATTTTCAGATCGAATGGATGTCTTGTTCGTGATCTTGATACAGGTAAAACAGTACTCAAAGGCAAAAGAACTCCAAATAATCTGTACATATTTGAAGAAGGACAACAACAATGCTATCTAAGCAAGGATGAAGAGCACTGGTTATGGCATCGAAGGTTGGGACATCTAAGCTTCTCACAAATAAGGAAAGCATGCAAATATCAAGCAGTTCGCGATCTTCCAGATATCAAAATTCCTGACAACACCATATGCAGATCATGTCAGTTTGGAAAACAAACCAGGACTAACTTTCCAGAGAAAGAAGGATCAGCTAGCATGCCTCTTGAGCTAGTACATACAGATACATGTGGTCCATTCAGGAAAAGAACACCTAGAGGAGAGGAATACTTGATATTATTTATTGACGATTTCTCCAGGTTTGTCTGGTTAGGACTTATGAAGCACAAAGATGAAGCATTCGAAAAATTCAAATCCTTCAAAGCCTTGGTTGAAAATGAATCAGGTCACAAAATTAAGTGCCTCAGATCCGACAGAGGTGGGGAATTTACTTCAAATGAATTTTTCGATTTCTGTGATGAACATGGGATAAGGAGAGAATTCTCTACAGCTAGAACTCCTCAGCAAAATGGAGTTGTTGAAAGAATGAACAGAACAATCCAACAAATGGCTCGTGCTATGCTTGATGAATCAGGAACTCCCGCAACTTTCTGGGGTGAAGCTGCACATGCTGCGGTTGTTATTCTCAACAAAACAAATGTCCGGGTGAACAGCACTCAAACTCCTCATGAGCTTTGGAGTGGCAGGACTCCTTCGGTAAAGCACTTCAAAATCTTTGGGAGCAAATGCTATATCAAGAATACTGATGAGCAGCTTGGAAAACTTGAACCTAGAGCAGATGAAGGCATTCTTCTTGGCTATTCTCCACATAGCAAAGCATACAAATGCTACAATAAAAGACTTGGCAGAATTGTTGACAGCATTGATGTAGTGGTTGATGAGAAGGGATATATTCCTAGGCAAGTACATCATGAAGATATAGAAGAAGATGAAGGCTACCCTCAAAGACAGAATAATGAAGAAGAAGAACCCCAAGGAGAACCTCAAGAAGAACCAGAGGAGCAGACAAGAATAGAAGAGAAAACTCCATCCAGATATGTTCAGAAGAATCATCCAGAATCTCAGATTGTGGGGCAGAAAGAAGCAGGTGTACAAACAAGAAGAACAGTTGCAGAAGCCTCAAGCTATTTGGCATTACTCTCCTCTACTGAACCACAAAATGTGAAAGAAGCATGCAAAGATGAATGTTGGGTGAAAGCAATGGATGAAGAACTTGAGAAAATCGAAAAGAACAACACTTGGGAGCTGGTTCCTAGACCAAAGGATAAGAATGTTATCGGAACAAAATGGGTCTTCAAAAATAAATTGAATGAAAATGGAGAAGTAATTAGAAACAAAGCCAGACTTGTTTGTAAAGGGTATGCGCAGCAAGAAGGAATAGACTTTGAAGAAACTTTTGCTCCTGTTGCAAGACTTGAGGCCATCCGAATGTTCCTTGCTCTCTCAAGTTTTCAAAACTTCAAAGTATTTCAAATGGACGTGAAATCAGCCTTTCTGAATGGAGACTTGGAAGAAGAAGTGTACATTGAACAGCCAGATGGGTTCATTCTTGGAAATGATCCAAATCTTGTATGCCGATTGAAAAAGGCTCTCTATGGTCTCAAACAAGCTCTAAGGGCTTGGTACTACCGGTTGGACAAATATCTTCATCAACAAGGTTTCTCAAAAGGTTCAGCAGATAGCAATCTGTATATAAAAGTTGAAAATGACAAATTGCTAATACTTGTTGTGTATGTAGATGACATTATTTTTGGCAGCAATGAAGAAGCTATGAGTCAAAGCTTTGCCTCGGTCATGCAGAAAGAATTTGAAATGTCCTTGCTAGGAGAACTGACATATTTCCTTGGTTTGCAAATCCAACAAAAGGAAGGAGGAATCTTTTTATCTCAAACCAAGTATCTCAAGCAGATTTTGAAGAAATATGGTATGGAAGATGCAAAACCAGTATGTACACCCATGGTCACAGGATGTAGTCTCAGTGCAAATGATGAATCTGCAGCAGTACATCAACCAACCTACAGATCTATGATTGGAAGTTTACTATATTTGACAGGTACCCGACCGGACATCATGCATGCAGTTGGAATAGTTGGAAGATTTCAGGCAAATCCGAAGGAGACTCATCTTCAGGTAGTAAAGAGAATTTTCAAATATCTTCAAGGGACTCAAAATTATGGCTTATGGTATCCTAGAGATACAGATCTTACTCTTCATGCTTATACAGATGCAGATTGGGCCGGAAGCGTGGATGACAGGAAAAGCACAAGTGGTGGTGCGTTCTTTATGGGTTCCAGACTGGTATCTTGGTTCAGCAAGAAACAGAGTTCCATTGCCTTATCTACAGCTGAAGCAGAATATGTTGCTGCTGCATCTTGTTGCACCCAACTCCTTTGGATGATGCAGACTTTGCAGGATTTTCAAATCACTTGTACTCCACCAATCCCCATCTTATGTGATAATACAAGTGCAATCAGCATCTCAAAGAACCCTGTTATGCATTCAAAAACCAAGCACATACCAATCAAGTACCATTTTCTCCGGGAACAAGTGCTTGAACAGAAAGTCAAGTTGGAGTATGTTCCTTCCAAGGAACAAGTTGCTGATATTCTCACCAAACCATTGCCCAGGGACACATTTGAATACCTCAGGCAAAAGCTGGGGGTTGTTGATGCATCATCTTATTGTTGAACATCTTCTTATTGGTGGTACAAGGCTCAGGGGGAGCACATAATGCATTGTTGGCATTATGGAGAAGGAGATCTTGGAAATAGCTGCAATATGTCTCTATCTCTTTCATGGTGGATTTCTGGTTATTTGTTGCAGATCTGGAGGAGCATGAGCTAAGGGGGAGCATACCCTTTGCCCTTGATGTCAAAGGGGGAGAATGAAGCTGAAGCTTGTAAGGTTGAGGTTGCCAGGTTGAGGTTGCCATCAAGTCCAAAGGGGGAGATTGTTGGCATTATGTTTTCTGGTATGACTGTATGTTACAGATGTTGTACTTGATGGCAACTCCAGTGGTAAGGCTCTCATTTTGTTGAAAAATTAAGAAGGACGCAGGCAATCGGTTCAGAAAGTGCGTCCCCGCAGGTATACCATGCAGAACCCGCGTCCAGGGACGCCGGCCAGCCGTTCAGGGGGTGTGTCTACCCAGTGCACACATTTCAAGGCAGAGAAAAGCACATGGGGGTTTCTTGTGTGGTATCTAGCCGACGGTTTTATGTTTCTATGGTGTCGGCTCGTGGTATTGTTCCATGTTTTGGGGAGGAGCTTGCCTATATAAAGCAAAGGAGTTCATTTGGATTGAGCAATTGTCTTGGGTTGAATATCTTATTTGGTGAGATCTAGTCCAGATCTAAGAGGGCGAATCTTCTAATGGACTGTGATCTCTATGGCGCATGATCAGATCTATAGATCTGACTGTTTGGGTTTGTCCTGAAGCCTTCATATCATTTATATCTAAAGGGTCGCAGGTTCAGTGAAGGTAAAGTGCGCCGGGACGCAGGTACTGTAAAGGGCAAGTGCGCCGAGACGCAGCACAGTAGAGAGAGACCTGCGTGGGGACGCAGGGCGATCAAGGTTCAGGTGCGTCTCTGAAGCAGAAGGACGCGGCGCGATAGTGTTTTCAGGTGCGTCTCTGTAGCGAAAGACGCGGCGCGATAGTATCTTTGGGTGCGTCCCTGAAGCAACAGAATGCAGAGCAGTCAAAGGAACAGTGCGTGGGCACGCAGCGGAGCAGAAGGATATCTGCGTGTGGACGCAGAGTAGCAGAAGGTTAACGGCGTCTGGTCGCAGGCCACAAAAAGAAAAACTGCGTCTCTGTTTTAAGATGTTCTGTTGATTGAATTTCTCTATTGATAAGGTGTTCTGGGTTAGTTCTGTTGTTGCTGATATGATATCTGTAGTGATCTATATCTGTTATGTACTTGTTGATCATCTGATGCTTTATGAAAAGAAGTAGGGGGTTGTAGCTCCCTTCCAGGAGTAGACTGGAAAACGAGAGAGAGAGAGAGTTGTAGCTCTCTGCAGGTTGCAGCCTGCGTACTGGTAAAGGACTGCACCAGTACAAAATCATTGTAAAAGAAGTTTCTAAATTGAAAGAAGATAGAGACATATTGCAGCAGGTGGTTTTCACCCACATTGGGTTTCCACCTTACATCTTGTGTTCTTTGGTGTGACTATCTGTTTTTCATGCTCATTATTTTATGGTACTGACATGCTAAAATAATTCAAAGATCAAATAAGGAAGATTTATTAAATTGCTAGATAATACTGATTCACCCCCCCTCTCAGTATTATTTCCAACATCCAATGCCAAAGCACATAAATGGGAAGAGAGATGCCGTAAGAACCATTGGCTTTGTCCAGCGCTTGCCATCGTTTACAATTGAGCGAACTCGAGTAGCATATGAAAGAAAATTATGGGTCTCATCCATAATGGATTCCGCTGGGGATATATTTGCAAACATCAATGTTTTGGCATCGCCATCAAGTGAATCACTCATAAGCATCGTGAGCTTGTGATTTCTGTATGCTGCCCTTCAGAAGCCAGTGCACTAATAACATTCCCCAGGGCTGAAAGAGACCGATTTGATATTTTGAGCCACTTTCATTTGATTGCCTGTTGATCCTGTTATTTTATGTTAACTTAATGAAGACATCAACTTGCAATACTTTACAAGGCCCACGGAACCTGAAAAGATCGGTAAGGCATTGATTAAGGATTGATAATTCAATTACATCAGTGCTGTTGTGAACTAAGCATGACTCGGCATGATAAATCTCATTTTCATTGAGTACTGCAACCTCTGTCTCACCAGCTTAAAATTTGAGGTTCATTTTGGGCATCTCCTTTGGTGATAGGCGAGGACCCATCTGGCAAGCGCCATTGTTTTGATATGTTCACATGATGTTCATCATTCTATGATGAATGCCCTCATCTCAAGTTCTTGAGCACCCCAAAATGACCAACAGAAATATTTTGTAAATTTCCCTTTATGTATCTATCTTTATTGCCAAAGACATCTTGATCTCAATATCCAGACCACGTTCTTCATCGTAAACCTATTATTGTACATGCATCTGTCATCTGTCAGCTCCCAACTGCCCGTTTAATGAATTAAAAAAAAGCTGGTCAACATGTTCCAGAAGGCACTTTGCAATCACAAATTCCTCTGCCATCATACAAAAGCATCTCAGCCGGTGTTACATTTTGGTACATTGCTTCTAGACAATAAGCCCGGGCATAGAACAATTTCCTAAGTTAAAAGGCTGCCATCATCCTGCAATATGACCAGTCCTGGTGAATGATAACTTCAGATCTACAAAACAAGCTCTACAAGATATAATTGATATCTCAGATCTTAGCAAGAGCCCTTTTCAGGTGCTAGTCAGAAACTCAAATACACTTTGGCACTTTGTTTATTTGAATTTTAAGATCAAAATATGTACAATGGAAGCCATCAAAGGATATCCCCTTGACACCCTTTGAAGAATATTTAGACAGGCTTCTGTTGAGGCCTCGAAAATCGCTGCCACAACAAAGGGGAAACCACCCGGTCCGGACCTTAGTGCAGCTCCTTTTCCGTTTGGAATAGTGGTTCCGACTGGGGATAATGGGACCAGTTTCCCAAGAAGTATAAGTGAATGGGATGGATGAATGACTTATGAGATAAGATGGTAATAAGCGGACAGCTAAACTATAAACAAAATGTAATAACTATAATCGGATCTCGGGACTTATCACTTGGCAAAGCGTAGCGTTTGATGATCTGTGCTTTAAGGCAGGCATATAGATGACTCTAACACTTTAAGCATAGACGTTTAAACCATTTAAACATTGCTCTGCATAATTAGTTATGCAGAGCGATTAGAGCGAATTACTACGCTTAATCATTCATATCATTGATACATACATGAGTGAAAGGGATAACAAATCAACACAAGCATTCAATAGTGAAGCGAAATGACGATTCGCTGTTATATCGCATACATGCATTCAACAATAGCAAAGATAATAACACAGCAATTCATATAATAAGAAAGAACACAGATACAGATAATAGTACCATGTAAGCTGCTCGATCAATCCAGTATATTAATCACTATGTCGCAGTCCTTCCTTCAAATCGGAAAGCATTCCAAACAACAGACAGTCGTGCGCAATTGTATAAAACAGCCTTCAAATCAAAATTCAGAACCATTGGTCGAGTTTCACAAAAAGAATATAGACTGAAGCACAATAGTGCAAACTTCAGCCTTTAAGTCTTATTACAAAATTTTACGACCCTTTCCAAAACAATGAAAGGGTCTATAAATACTATACTAATCTAAATATCTAAACAACTGAAAAGCTATTAAATTGGCATCAATAAATGTTTTTTCCATCTTTCCTGGCGATCTAGCAGTTGGCGGCAATGCTTCATTCGGTGGGTTCTTTGCCTTTACTCCTTAGCTGACATATCGCCAGCATTGGCTCTACTTCTGGTGGAGTGTTGAGACGTGAAGTCAGCTGAGCATCATAAGTAGCATCTTGAATGTCGGGGATCAAGCATCCGAGGGCATCTGTTAAACACTTGAGAGCAGACCTTTGAGTATGTGGCTTGATTAGAAAGAGCCAATATGCATCAGAGGTTAAAGTATTTACTCCGGTAATTAACTTCCTCTGTTCCTCCAAGTCATGATAACTTGATTCTTCAAGCATACCTGCTGTTGTTATGCTTCCAGGTGTGCACTTGGAGAACATGTTTGCCAAATAAAGTGTATCATTGACTAGGTCGATCTTATTGCTGGCAATTATTTTACACCTGGAAGCCGCCCTTTCTGCTTTCATTACCTGAGTGTTCCATTCCGTGAAGAGGATGTCTTTGTACGCTTCATGGATTCGGGAAAAATTCGCCGCTTTCCCTTCGTCAGTGTCTTGCCACTCAGTATAATCGGATATGGCTTCTTTGGCCTGATCTAGCTCATTCCTGGCCTTCTCTATTTGCTCATACACTGTTGTAGATATTTCGCATAATGGCTCAGCCTTAGCAAGTTGTTGACATAGAAGTCTGATCTGAGACAGTAATGCGCCATTTATTTGGGTTGCTTCTGCTCTGAAAACTTTCACATTCTGTGTGCTCTTGATACCTTCGAGCTGTGCTGATAGTTGAGCTATTCGCTCATCTTTCGATTTCATCATCAGCTCATTTGATGCTTTCAACTGTGACAATGCCTCCGACAATTCTTTTGCCTTCTGAGTTTCACTTTGGTCTATCCTTTCTCTTTCAATTTGCAGTTGCTGGGTTAACAAATTGTTTTCTTGCTGTTGCGCCAGCAACTTCTCTTCTACCTGTGCTGCTTTATTTTTCGCTTCAATGACTTCTGCCTGTAATGCATATATTTCATGGTCCTTAGTCTTCAACATAAGACTTACCTCTGACGCTTTGTCAATAGTTGCTGTGGAATAAGCTCCCACGAATTGAGACAGTTTAGTTAGATCATCGGAGGGATCTAAATCCTCCTTCCAGACCATATTGCCCGTGACTGTTTGCTCAGGCAAGATAGAAGGTTGATCAAGCCTTCGTCTTTTCTTAGAGCGCTTAATAACGGCTCTATGCTTTGGACTGTAGAAAATATCCAGGGGAGGAATTTCTTCCACCTGGAGAACAATTTGATCAGAAGGGTCCTTATTGATGATCTCGACATCCTGTGAAATGGGTGGGCCGCTGGTTCCTCCTAGAACCTGAGAAGAAGTGGTATCGGGCGCATCACTTGTTTTTAGAGGAGCCTTTGTCTTTGGAGCCTTCCTTACCACTGATAATGGAATCGAATTGGTTCCATTGTTTAATCAATTCAGGATCGATGGAGGTTTGCTTATGTTGCTCTGTATGGGCTTTGCTTCGTTCTTTTTCTTGTTCTAAATTCTGCTGCTCTTCAAGTGCTTTTCGCTGTTGCTCCTCTTGCGTTTTTCGCTGCTGCTCCTCCAATTCCTTTTTCTGCCTATCTGCTAGTTCTTTCTTCAGTTTTTCTTCTTCCTTCTTCTTCCTCTGCTCTTCTTCCTTCTTTGCCTTTTGCTGCCTTTCTATCTGCTCCTTTTTCTACCTCTCTGCTTGCTCTTTTCTTTGCTTCTCAGCCTGCAGCTTCTTCTGCCATTCCTCCTGTTGTTTATCCTGTTCTTTAGTTGTGACAGGAGGTGGATGTATCTGTTGCCGACCAGGCTCGCTTGAGGAAGACGCTGGAGTTGTGGATAATAAATCTAGAGGCAGAGTTTGCAACCTCTCCTCCCTAAGTTTATTAAACTCAGTCAACGCCTCATCATTGTATTTCATTTTGGCAAGCTGTTTGGCTTGGCTTATTGACTCGGTACCTGCGAACAGGTCATCAAACATATCCTCTTGATGATCAATTTTTGTTAATTTTGCTTGTTCAAGGGCAAAGTAGGCATTTTGCTTTGGATCATAGAGTCTGTTTGGGATGGTGGCTAGGGATAAATTTTGGATTTTTGTCGCTTCTTTTTCCGCATGCTTGTAATTAAGCAAAGTAAAAACCCCAATTCTTAAAGGAAAAGGGGGCCAACCTTTCTTCTTCTCCTCTTTGAGAGTTTGTGTGACACTCTCAGCCATAATCTGGTAGCAGATTTCCCGGGCTAACAGCTTGTCTGGGATATACAAAGGGAGGACATGTGGCCTAGCCTTACTCCCAAAAACTCTGATATAGGTGAAATACTCTTCCCCGAACCAACTCGCTATGGCTGGTAAGTCAAAAGAAGCTTCATAGGAAATTCTGGGAATGGGTTTGTCATAGATAGAATAGTAAATTTGGTACAAATGATCCTTGTAATAGGACTTCCACAATTTCTGATGGTATAAATGAATGGGTGTTGGATCTTGGGTGGTCCATCTCCAACCGAGGACAGGAAACTCAGAATTAAAACACAGGGTATCCATAATGTAAGCGGTATAATAAAATGGCGGGATTTTCCTTTCGGTGACTTTAGTTTTGTGTCTAAATTCACGAACAGCTACGACCAACTTATCAGAAAGAATAGTGGCCCAATCCATAATTATACTATTGATAGCCGCTTCCATTAAGGGAACCATGTCAATCTCAATATTAACGGAGTCATGTAATCCCCACAATCTACACATCATAATCCCCGCATAGCAATAGGGAGAAGCCAAAGAAACGTTGGAGTACTTACCCGAACTTTCATGCTTGTGCTTGGCTGGGTTCTGCCTCCAATCTCGGAGGGGTTCGGATGGTGATTCATTTTCTTTTGCGAATTTCTCCACGAAGGCTCTGTTGTAGACTAGCTCCGGTTCAGGCAGATGATACATTCGCCTCAGGTCATCAGGCTTGAATGACCCGAAAATCCTTCCGTCCCTTGTATGGAAAGTTCTATCAGTGATAGGGATTTCTTCAATTGCCCAGCGCACCACATCTGTGTAAGGGAGCACCTGCTCTCTGGCCGCTATTCTGTGTAAAAAGGAGTTGGCCAAGTCTTTGAGTGTTGCATCAGACTTCCTTAGTACATCAACACTAGCCGTTCTCACTGTCACTTGTGGTTGCTCGGCCTCCAACAGATTATATGTGCCCTGCCATGTGGTCCTAGCAAGACCAGCGCACGTAGTGTCCGAGATTAGGCCTTTCTTCGAAATTGTAGCAGCTTGACCTGCAACAGGTGTTGTAGTGGAACCAGAGCTCCTCTTATTTTTCTTCCCCATCATATTCAGGCTTTTCTGCACAAACGAACTCTACACAAATGCAAGAGAAATCGTAACACGAGAAATAATGAAGACAAAGCATAATGTGAAAGATATATATCACTTGAAGCGTGGCGATATTAATTTTCAAGAAGTGGCTGCGGATCCAATCACTGGTAAGAGATCGCATATGCATTAATGGTGTTTTTAAGGCCTGCTACTCATTAAATGATCATTACACTGTTATTCGGTTGAATGACCTCCTAACGCGTGCAACAGATATGATAATGCCTTATACGCAAGTATTCGTTTAAACGAATGGGCAAAGTTATTAAATACGCATGCATTACCTTATCCCTGCTTTAACGGCATCTTGAAATCTGCGCTTTATCAACCGGATTTAAATATAACTTTAAGGCTTAAAGCAATCATTTTTTGACAATGCCGATTACCGATGAACAATGTCGCATCGCATCGGGGAAAGAGTTACATTATCGCTTGAAAGTAGTCCCAGCGAACGCCGATAGCGATATCGCATCGGGCTAGCGTGTGAACACATTACCAGATGCATATTAAGAGATTTGCCGACTTCCGATAGCGATATCGCATCGCATCGGGGAAAGACGTGAGTGCCTTATGGGAGTGCATGGGATACTGCCGACGGCCGATAGCGATATCACATCGGGTCGGGGTTTGAAACTTAAAGCGTTTTCCCACAAGAGGCAGTGCTGATAGCCGATCGCCGATATAGCGTCGCATCGGGGTATAAGATATGTGCTCTTTTTTGTGTATGCATTGAATACCGCCGATCGCCGATAGCGATATCGCATCGGCAAAGACCAAAGTGCCATTTAAATGCGTCTCTTTTGGTATTGCGATATGCGATCTTGCGATCGCTTTATCGCAATAACCAAATATTGTTTTATTTTGGAAACATTGTTATTCGAAAAAAGGCTTTAATTCACAAAGACATTTGATTATCATACCTTTTTCGAACAAATTCATTGATACCAATTAATTTTTTAAAAGGGACCCATTTCATATAATTGATTGTTATGAATAGAGATGAAACGAAATGGGGGGTTGTTGTAGGGCACAACAATTGGCGATTCGTTGGTAGAACCAGTTATCTCTGAAATTAACATAAACACTCAAGCTTTTCATAAATAGAAACTCAATCAGAAGGAGAAATTTCTAATATAACTAGCTATTCATGTGTTCTGACTAAAGTGAACTCCATTTTGTTAACTTCGTCCCATTTAGTTTCAAGAAACCAAATACATAATAAGTTTCAAAAACAAGTCTTTATTGGTTCATAGTGATAAAATAGAAAACTTTCCCACATCAGCTTTTATAATTAACCCCTTTGTCATAGGTAGAGCCTCTGTTGCCAGCAAACGTTTATAGTCTCGACAGGGATACCTTTTAACCATAGTATTGTCCACTTTTCCATTCACATAAGAGTGTGATTAACATAATGAATCCATAAAATGTTTTCATATTTTATTTTTCATCTGTTTTTCTTTGTAATAAATAAGATAAAAAGCCATTGTCCTGGTTTGGTAGCCAGTTTATGACAATGCCATTCACTGGCAATAATTTAATTGATCAAGCTGGCTCGTGATGAGACCCCTTGTCTTGAAATTTCAAGCCATTACCCTGTTTTGGTAGGCAGTATTGGTAATGTCAGTTAACCTATTTCCCTATGAACATGGTAAGAAGGCTTGTGATAAGACCTCTTATCTTTAATCTTTTATATTTTAGAATTACACTCTGAGTAATCATAACTTTTAGTGAATGGGGTGAACAATTTTCTCCTTAAGAGTAGGTGGATGACAGGTGAAGAGTTCAAGATACTGAAAATGGGTTAGCCTCTATCTTTTAACAGATAACCTTTGGAGACTAGTTTTGGAAACAGAAAATGATTCAGAACTCTTACCTCTTGAGAGGAGTCTTCAAAATTTAGATTATAGTTTCAGAACACAAGGATATCTAATTTCCTAGAAACTATTTCTTTTGATTGAGGGTTCTATTATCTAAAAACAAATATTTATATTATTTTTGTGAGACAGCTTCGTCAAACACAACAAAAGGTTAATGGAGATACTCTACAATTTTATTTCCTACCAATCCTACAAACTACGCAAATCTACAAAAGGAGAAGGGGTTACCTTCTCAATTAAAGAATTTCTTCAGGATCAGGCCATTGACGGGGAGAGAATCTCTCAACCCTGATAAGTCTTGCAATATAAAAGTTGAATGGCCTATCTTTTCACAGATCTGAAATGGTCCAAGCCACATTTTCTGAAATTTGGTATGCTTTCCTTTATCTTCATGGGCCTTGTCCCATTTGAGAACTAAGTCACCAACTTGAAGTTGTTTGGAACCGGATGATGCTGAGTCGAAGGATGCTTTGATGATTTGTTGATGTTTGGCATGAGTGATTCTGGCTTTTTCCCTCTCTTCTTCTAATTTGAGAATTTGGTCATGTCTAAGTTGGATAGAAGAAGACGGAGTCTCTTGAATGAACTGCACTAGGGCTAAAGATGGGAGAACAAGATTTGTAGGCAACACGGCTTCTTTTCCATATACCAAATTGAAAGGAGAGGTCCCTATAGAAGCCTTTTGTGTTATTCTATCAGCCCATAATGCAAAGACCAAAGATTTATGCCAGTTTCTATGATTCTGTTCAACAGTTCGCTTAATGATTTTGATGAGATTCTTATTAGTAGATTCGGCTAAACCGTTTCCCTGGGGATAATAATTGGAAGAATATTTCAGTTTAAACCCCCTTTTAATAGCAAAATCATACATAGCGTTTCCTGAGAAATAGGAAGCATTATCAAAAACAAGAGCGTTTGGAACTCCAAACCTGGTAATGATGAACTGATCAATGAACTCGATGATTGCCTCTGCGTTTGCCGCCTTCAAAGGAATAGCCTCTACCCATTTAGTAAAATAATCAGTAGCGGTAAGGATATACCTATGTTGTTTGGAAGATGGTGGAGTAATTTCCCCGATGATATCTAATCCCCATTGTTCGAATGGCTGTTCAATGTTGACAGGTTGCAGAGGGAAAGCTGATTTTCGTTGTCTTCCACCAGATGTTTGGCAATTAAGGCATTTTCTTACGTGCTCATGGCAATCTCTAAATAGAGTAGGCCAATAATATCCAGCATGAATAATCTTGTGAGCTGTTGTGTCAGCTCCAAAATGTCCCCTAGCTGGTCCATCATGTAGCTCCTGCAAAACCTTTTGGGCTTCAGGTTTCTCAAGACATCTTAACAGGATAGAATCATAATTTTGTTTAAACAACAGATCATCAATGAGAGTGAAATTCTTAGCTTTTAACCTAATGGCCCTCTTATTTTTGTAAGATAAATTTAGAGGAGCATAACCGTTCTTCAAATAAAATATCAAATCAGCATACTGAGATTCAGAATCAGTGACACTTATCTGATTGATGGATTTAATCTGATCTTCATCGCTTGATTCATGAATGTTTGATGCTCCTGCCAACATCCTGCAAAAACCTTGGCCCCTAACAATCTTTGCTGGCTTTATTTCTAAATCATACTCTTGAAGCGCTGTAACCCAATTGGCTCTTTTTTCACCCAATTCTTTCTGAATTAGTAGTTGTCTTACCGCTGGGAAAGGAACTACCACTTTCGTGTGGGTTTTCAAAAGGAAGGGTCTATAATGTTTGACTGCTTTGAACACAGCAAAGGCTTGTTTTTCCACATCTGAATAATTCAATTCGGCACCTTGAAGATTTGAACTGAAAAATGATATGGGTGCTTCTAGGTTGTTATCATTCAGTTGTGTGAGTACTGCAGCATATGAAGTGTTGGATGCGATAGTATATAGTGTAAAATGATTAGAAAAATTTGGAGTATTCAAGGCTGGGGCATCGATTATTGACTGTTTGATAACATCAAAAGCTTGCTTTTCTTCTGATCCCCATTTGAAAACTGAATTCTTCTTGATCATTGTCTGAAGTGGTAATACAATCTGCGAAAAATCTGGAACAAATCGTTTGACAAAATTAATCTGACCTAAAAATGACTGCATTGATTTTTTGTTATGTGGGAAAGGGATTTCAGAAATTTCATTAATCCGATCAGGATCAATATAAATACCATCTTTGGATACTATAAACCCTAAGAGTTTTCCTTGATCTAGAGCAAAGAAGGACTTTTTTGGGTTTAGAGAAATACCATATCTTTTGCATCGCTGAAAGATCTGATTTAAGTCGTGCAAATGATTATCTCTCTTTTTAGAGTATACAGTAATATCGTCTAGATAGACGACTACTGATCGATTAATTAACCCTCTGAAGGCCATATCCATAGCTCTCTGAAATGTCGCTCCGGCATTTATAAGACCAAAAGGCATTTTCTGATATGCGTAGGTTCACCATTTTGTTCTGAATGTAGTTTTGAGCTGGTCCTCAGGATGTACCAGAACTTGATTGTACCCTGAAAAACCGTCTAGAAAAGACATCAATTCAGAACCTGCCACCGATTGGAGAATTTGCTCCATAGTAGGCAATGGGAAGTTGTCTTTTAAGCTTGCTTTGTTTAAATTCCTGAAATCAATACAAATTCGAATGTCGCCATTTTTCTTCCTGACTGGCACCATATTAGAGACCCAGTTTGAATGTCGGACCGGAAAAATAATTTTGGCTTTCAAGAGCTTATTAAGCTCCGACTTAATCTGGCTCTCCAAATTTGGGTGTATTTTTCTTAATTTTTGCTGAATCGGTTTCTGATCAGGAAGCATAGGAATGGTATGCTGGATAATAGATGTATCATATGTCTTTAAGTCATCATATTTCCATGCAAAAACCTGTTTGTTCTTTCTTAACAATTTAATAAATGCTTCCTTTTCCTTCTGAGATAGACCTGTTCCTAAATTGATGTTTTGAGGAGACTCATTTGTTCCTAGATTTATTAATTCAAACCTAAGGGTAGAACTCTGAAGTTTTGTATTAATTACAGGTTTAAACCTGTCTTTGATATCATAAAGATCTTCTAGTTTTACTACTGGCTTAGGGATCGAATTTTCTTTGAGCACTTCTTTCATCTGGGAATCATGATCATCTTCCTCAATAACTTGCTTATCATAAGAATTCTCAGAAGTTAAAAATTGCAAAATATCATCATCATGATTAAATACTCTCCAATTAGTGACATTGTCAGGAATTGAGGGTCTGAAAAGTAATTCTACAGAAAATCTATCAAGGTTGTAGTCTTCAGAAGGTAGAAGCTTTGAAGCTACATTGGCTAGTAAATCTGCAGCTGAATTTTGAGATCGAGGTATAGAAGAAATGTTGAATGCAAGAAAGTGTGAGGTAAGCTCCTAAACGAGCGATTGGTAATGTTTAAGGTGAGTCGAAAGGCAATGAATTGCATTTCTAACCTGTTTGACAATGATTTCCGAATCGCCGAATACCTTTAGATATCGCACCTCCAGGCCGATTGCTTTGTATAATCCTTGGATTAAAGCCTCATATTCGGCTGTATTATTAGTGCACTCAAACTCTAACCTACAAGACAACATTGTCTTTTCTCCTTGCGGACTAACCAATACACATCCAGCTCCTGAACCTTCAGAGGACTTAGAGCCATCAAAATACAGAGACCAAAATAAAGGAATATTAACAAAAGTATCTACATTTTTCTCAGCATTATTAAAACATCTGGACCTATCAGTTTGTGAGAAATTTTCTATTTGAGATGTAAAATGATTGACTGAAAAAGGAGATGGTTGGGCAACAAAGTTGCCAAAGAATGATTCTGCCGAATAGTTCCCCAAGATGTTATTATTGAATGCCACAGGTTGGTTTTCTTGCTCGAATTCAGTAACTGTGTGGGTCATATGCTTCTCACGATCGATCCTTATTTGATTTGGCTTTCCCTTGTAGGGAAGCCACATATGTGACCAATCTGTGGAAATATACCCATGTAGTTTTTCGGACCAATCTCTGCTTAAAATCAAACCATAAAATTCAGGTATGTCAGCGATTAGGATGTCAATCCTTTGAACAATTCTGGGGTCGGCTGACAACCTGATGGTTACAGAATTAATTTCTCCCACAACCTGCACTTTAGTCCTATCCAACTGTACAATATGAATGGCAGACTTCTGGGGTTCAATGTTCAGCTTAGAGCAAACTGAAGCTGGCATTATATTAGATGAGGCCCCTGAATCTATTAAACAATTGTGTAGGTTTCTATTATAAATCTCATAAGTGAGCAGGAAGGGTGGAGTGTGAGAATTTGATTTATCTCCGATTAAGACTGAATCGGTAATTTCAACCATACCTGCGGGAGGCTGGCCTTGATCGTTGGCAGCTCTTGTACTGGGAAGGGGAGTAGAGGGAACAGCATTTAATTCTTTGAGAAGTAGCTTTTGCTGATGTTTCAGTTTACTAAGTTCAAACATGGTTATATTTGCCTTGGTTTTCTTCATATCATCAACAATGTTATACTCCATTGAGTCAGATATCACTAATGTCTTGGATGTTGAAGGAGAACTAGAAGTTGAAGGCTGGTTTTGGGGGGCTACTACAGGCGACTTCTTAGGGGGAACTTTTTCCTTTGCTGTAGTAGCACCTGCACTCCTCTTCTTAGAAGTTGCCTGGGGGGGTTCAGGAGTGCTTTTACTTCTTGTAGTAACCGGAAAGGCTTCTTCTTCATTCTCCATATCAGAGTTTGGGAGTATAAAATCCCACATTCCGTGGCATTCAGCTACTTCTTCTTCATCATCGGTCTGTGAAGGTGTTTCCTCTTCCTCTTCTTCTTGGTCCGAATCAGCATTAGATATAACATTAGGTGGCTTTGATTCGGTTTTCTTAAAAGTCCTAAATGGTCTTTTGCTTGAAGTTTCGGCCACCTGCTTTTTAATCTCAACCATTTCATTGGACAATGTTTTAAGGACCTTTTGTAAACCTTCCATGTCATATGGGTCCTTGGGGGTTTTCTTCTTGGAATCTTCTTTAAACGAGACTTTTTTAGCTTTTCTATCTTCTAGAGCAGCTTTCTTTTCAAGAGCATTGATGCGCTTTTCAATGGCAAGTGCTTCTCTCATATTTTCAGCTAAGGTAGGTTTGCCAGCCCTGTCTACAAAGATAGCTATGTTGGCAGGTAGGGCAGTGATGTACCATTCGCTTCGGATTTGTTCACTTGGTTTAGAAGCGGTAGGGATTTTATTCAGTAGTTTATTAAATCTGGCATTAAACTCCTTTATTGGTTCCCTGTGCTCTATTCTCAAATTGGAGAGGTCATTTATTAAAGTTGCTAAGGACCTATCATCTCCATATTTGGTGAGAAACTGCTCTTGGCATGTATTCCAACTGGTAATCGAACCAGAGGGTAAGGAAAAATACCAGGATCCTGCTGATCCTTGTAAAGTGTAAGGGAAAAGTCTTACTACGACATCTTGCTCTGTCACTCCTTTTAGGTTAACTGCTAACATGAAGTTGTTGATGTGTTCTTCAGCCTGGATCCCATCGTCTGGATTGAATTTAGGCAGCCATTTTTCGGGGTCATTGGGTAGATCATGCAATGGTCCAGGCATGTTGACTGCTCCTGGCCTAGTCCATGGATCTGCCATTATAATGGCAACAGTGGTTGGGACTACTGCTGGAATTCCGGATGTGTTGGAAAGGGTTGAAGATGAGGAGTGAATAGATTGGGATATGGAGGCTTCTGTTCCCTGATGAACAAAAATATGTAATGGAGGAGTGGGTGGTTGACTTTGCAGATGAGGAGATGAAATGGAGGATGTGGAAGAAAAATCCCCAGTATCAGATCCTTCAGTATTTTTCTTTGACTTTTTCCTTTTGGGTAAAGGAAACTCAGTGGGTTCAATGCCAAGTTTTTCGCTCTGAAGTCTGGTAAGAGGATGAGTGAGGTTGAACTGCGAAGTCGCACTGCTTTCTAATATCTCAGATTTCTGTGGTGAGATCGAGAAGCTCTGAAGTTTATGGATTAGAGACTGGACTTCAGGAGATTCAAGACTTAGCTGTTCTGGGATATGATGGGATTGAGCAGTGGTGGTAGATTCCTCTTCTTCTTGGCTATGGGCTGGCGAACCAGCATGTAATTGAGAAGAACGAGGAGGTTTGGAGGGAGAATTACTCTTAGAATGACTTGCCGATTTGGGTCGGCTTGCCATTCACAGTTAAGGCCCTCCTTCTAGCGCCAATTTTGTTGAGGCCTCGAAAATCGCTGCCACAACAAAGGGGAAACCACCCGGTCCGGACCTTAGTGCAGCTCCTTTTCCGTTTGGAATAGTGGTTCCGACTGGGGATAATGGGACCAGTTTCCCAAGAAGTATAAGTGAATGGGATGGATGAATGACTTATGAGATAAGATGGTAATAAGCGGACAGCTAAACTATAAACAAAATGTAATAACTATAATCGGATCCCGGGACTTATCACTTGGCAAAGCGTAGCGTTTGATGATCTGTGCTTTAAGGCAGGCATATAGATGACTCTAACACTTTAAGCATAGACGTTTAAACCATTTAAACATTGCTCTGCATAATTAGTTATGCAGAGCGATTAGAGCGAATTACTACGCTTAATCATTCATATCATTGATACATGCATGAGTGAAAGGGATAACAAATCAACACAAGCATTCAATAGTGAAGCGAAATGACGATTCGCTGTTATATCGCATACATGCATTCAACAATAGCAAAGATAATAACACAGCAATTCATATAATAAGAAAGAACACAGATACAGATAATAGTACCATGTAAGCTGATCGATCAATCCAGTATATTAATCACTATGTCGCAGTCCTTCCTTCAAATCGGAAAGCATTCCAAACAACAGACAGTCGTGCGCAATTGTATAAAACAGCCTTCAAATCAAAATTCAGAACCATTGGTCGAGTTTCACAAAAAGAATATAGACTGAAGCACAATAGTGCAAACTTCAGCCTTTAAGTCTTATTACAAAATTTTACGACCCTTTCCAAAACAATGAAAGGGTCTATAAATACTATACTAATCTAAATATCTAAACAACTGAAAAGCTATTAAATTGGCATCAATAAATGTTTTTTCCATCTTTCCTGGCGATCTGGCAGTTGGCGGCAATGCTTCATTCGGTGGGTTCTTTGCCTTTACTCCTTAGCTGACATATCGCCAGCATTGGCTCTACTTCTGGTGGAGTGTTGAGACGTGAAGTCAGCTGAGCATCATAAGTAGCATCTTGAATGTCGGGGATCAAGCATCCGAGGGCATCTGTTAAACACTTGAGAGCAGACCTTTGAGTATGTGGCTTGATTAGAAAGAGCCAATATGCATCAGAGGTTAAAGTATTTACTCCGGTAATTAACTTCCTCTGTTCCTCCAAGTCATGATAACTTGATTCTTCAAGCATACCTGCTGTTGTTATGCTTCCAGGTGTGCACTTGGAGATCATGTTTTCCAAATAAAGTGTATCATTGACTAGGTCGATCATATTGCTGGCAATTATTTTACACCTGGAAGCCGCCCTTTCTGCTTTCATTACCTGAGTGTTCCATTCCGTGAAGAGGATGTCTTTGTACGCTTCATGGATTCGGGACAAATTCGCTGCTTTCCCTTCGTCAGTGTCTTGCCACTCAGTATAATCGGATATGGCTTCTTCGGCCTAATCTAGCTCATTCCTGGCCTTCTCTATTTGCTCACACACTGTTGTAGATATTTCGCATAATGGCTCAGCCTTAGCAAGTTGTTGACATAGAAGTCTGATCTGAGACAGTAATGCGCCATTTATTTGGGTTGCTTCTGCTCTGAAAACTTTCACATTCTGTGTGCTCTTGATACCTTCGAGCTGTGCTGATAGTTGAGCTATTCGCTCATCTTTCGATTTCATCATCAGCTCATTTGATGCTTTCAACTGTGACAATGCCTCCGACAATTCTTTTGCCTTCTGAGTTTCACTTTGGTCTATCCTTTGTCTTTCAATTTGCAGTTGCTGGGTTAACAAATTGTTTTCTTGCTGTTGCGCCAGCAACTGCTCTTCTACCTGTGCTGCTTTATTTTTCACTTCAATGACTTCTGCCTGTAATGCATATATTTCATGGTCCTTAGTCTTCAACATAAGACTTACCTCTGACGCTTTGTCAATAGTTGCTACGGAATAAGCTCCCGTGAATTGAGACAGTATAGTTAGATCATCGGAGGGATCTAAATCCTCCTTCCAGACCATATTGCCCGTGACTGTTTGCTCAGGCAAGATAGAAGGTTGATCAAGCCTTCGTCTTTTCTTAGAGCGCTTAATAACGGCTCTATGCTTTGGACTGTAGAAAATATCCAGGGGAGGAATTTCTTCCACCTGGAGAACAATTTGATCGGAAGGGTCCTTATTGATGATCTCGACATCCTGTGAAATGGGTGGGCCGCTGGTTCCTCCTAGAACCTGAGAAGAAGTGGTATCGGGCGCATCACTTGTTTTTAGAGGAGCCTTTGTCTTTGGAGCCTTCCTTACCACTGATAATGGAATCGAATTGGTTCCATTGTTTAATCAATTCAGGATCGATGGAGGTTTGCTTATGTTGCTCAGTATGGGCTTTGCTTCGTTCTTTTTCTTGTTCTAACTTCTGCTGCTCTTCAAGTGCTTTTCGCTGTTGCTCCTCTTGCGTTTTTCGCTACTGCTCCTCCAATTCCTTTTTCTGCCTATCTGCTAGTTCTTTCTTCAGTTTTTCTTCTTCCTTCTTCTTCCTCTGCTCTTCTTCCTTCTTTGCCTTTTGCTGCCTTTCTATCTGCTCCTTTTTCTGCCTCTCTGCTTGCTCTTTTCTTTGCTTCTCAGCCTGCAGCTTCTTCTGCCGTTCCTCCTGTTGTTTATCCTGTTCTTTAGTTGTGACAGGAGGTGGATGTATCTGTTGCCGACCAGGCTCGCTTGAGGAAGACGCTGGAGTTGTGGATAATAAATCTAGAGGCAGAGTTTGCAACCTCTCCTCCCTAAGTTTATTAAACTCAGTCAACGCCTCATCATTGTATTTCATTTTGGCAAGTTGTTTGGCTTGGCTTATTGACTCGGTACCTGCGAACAGGTCATCAAACATATCCTCTTGATGATCAATTTTTGTTAATTTTGCTTGTTCAAGGGCAAAGTAGGCATTTTGCTTTGGATCATAGAGTCTGTTTGGGATGGTGGCCAGGGATAAAGTTTGGATTTTTGTCGCTTCTTTTTCCGCATGCTTGTAATTAAGCAAAGTAAAAACCCCAATTCTTAAAGGAAAAGGGGGCCAACCTTTCTTCTTCTCCTCTTTGAGAGTTTGTGTGACACTCTCAGCCATAATCTGGTAGCAGATTTCCCGGGCTAACAGCTTGTCTGGGATATACAAAGGGAGGACATGTGGCCTAGCCTTACTCCCAAAAACTCTGATATAGGTGAAATACTCTTCCCCGAACCAACTCGCTATGGCTGGTAAGTCAAAAGAAGCTTCATAGGAAATTCTGGGAATGGGTTTGTCATAGATAGAATAGTAAATTTGGTACAAATGATCCTTGTAATAGGACTTCCACAATTTCTGATGGTATAAATGAATGGGTGTTGGATCTTGGGTGGTCCATCTCCAACCGAGGATAGGAAACTCAGAATTAAAACACAGGGTATCCATAATGTAAGCAGTATAATAAAATGGCGGGATTTTCCTTTCGGTGACTTTAGTTTTGTGTCTAAATTCACGAACAGCTACGACCAACTTATCAGAAAGAATAGTGGCCCAATCCATAATTATACTATTGATAGCCGCTTCCATTAAGGGAACCATGTCAATCTCAATATTAACGGAGTCATGTAATCCCCACAATCTACACATCATAATCCCCGCATAGCAATAGGGAGAAGCCAAAGAAACGTTGGAGTACTTACCCGAACTTTCATGCTTGTGCTTGGCTGGGTTCTGCCTCCAATCTCGGAGGGGTTCGGATGGTGATTCATTTTCTTTTGCGAATTTCTCCACGAAGGCTCTGTTGTAGACTAGCTCCGGTTCAGGCAGATGATACATTCGCCTCAGGTCATCAGGCTTGAATGACCCGAAAATCCTTCCGTCCCTTGTATGGAAAGTTCTATCAGTGATAGGGATTTCTTCAATTGCCCAGCGCACCACATCTGTGTAAGGGAGCACTTGCCCTCTGGACGCTATTCTGTGTAAAAAGGAGTCGGCCAAGTCTTTGAGCGTTGCATCAGACTTCCTTAGTACATCAACACTAGCCGTTCTCACTGTCACTTGTGGTTGCTCGGCCTCCAACAGATTATATGTGCCCTGCCATGTGGTCCTAGCAAGACCAGCGCACGTAGTGTCCGAGATTAGGCCTTTCTTCGAAATTGTAGCAGCTTGACCTGCAACAGGTGTTGTAGTGGAACTAGAGCTCCTCTTATTTTTCTTCCCCATCATATTCAGGCTTTTCTCCACAAACGAACTCTACACAAATGCAAGAGAAATCGTAACACGAGAAATAATGAAGACAAAGCATAATGTGAAAGATATATATCACTTGAAGCGTGGCGATATTAATTTTCAAGAAGTGGCTGCGGATCCAATCACTGGTAAGAGATCGCATATGCATTAATGGTGTTTTTAAGGCCTGCTACTCATTAAATGATCATTACACTGTTATTCGGTTGAATGACCTCCTAACGCGTGCAACAGATATGATAATGCCTTATACGCAAGTATTCGTTTAAACGAATGGGCAAAGTTATTAAATACGCATGCATTACCTTATCCCTGCTTTAACGGCATCTTGAAATCTGCGCTTTATCAACCGGATTTAAATATAACTTTAAGGCTTAAAGCAATCATTTTTTGACAATGCCGATTACCGATGAACAATGTCGCATCGCATCGGGGAAAGAGTTACATTATCGCTTGAAAGTAGTCCCAGCGAACGCCGATAGCGATATCGCATCGGGCTAGCGTGTGAACACATTACCAGATGCATATTAAGAGATTTGCCGACTTTCGATAGCGATATCGCATCGCATCGGGGAAAGACGTGAGTGCCTTATGGGAGTGCATGGGATACTGCCGACGGCCGATAGCGATATCACATCGGGTCGGGGTTTGAAACTTAAAGCGTTTTCCCACAAGAGGCAGTGCCGATAGCCGATCGCCGATATAGCGTCGCATCGGGGTATAAGATATGTGCTCTTTTTTGTGTATGCATTGAATACCGCCGATCGTCGATAGCGATATCGCATCGGCAAAGACCAAAGTGCCATTTAAATGCGTCTCTTTTGGTATTGTGATATGCGATCTTGCGATCGCTTTATCGCAATAACCAAAGATTGTTTTATTTTGGAAACATTGTTATTCGAAAAAAGGCTTTAATTCACAAAGACATTTGATTATCATACCTTTTTCGAACAAATTCATTGATACCAATTAATTTTTTAAAAGGGACCCATTTCATATAATTGATTGTTATGAATAGAGATGAAACGAAATGGGGGGTTGTTGTAGGGCACAACAGCTTCATAAGGCAAGCAGCACCAATTTGAAGACTGCAACCATGTACCAGAAAGAACCAAAGCCCTTTTCAGCTGTTGCCCTTGAACTCCCACAAATGTCACAATAAAATGCTCGAGAGCATTTGCTCAACTAAGAACTGCAGATTCTGACGCTTGCGTCTCAGTCACTATTTGGCCAGAAGACCCCACATCAGTCAATGGGGGAATTTGGGGAGCTGAGTTTTGCGGGTTGAGCATCCTGAACAAGACCCAAAACCACTAATTTTGACCTAGGCAAAGAAGAACGAATGTTTGGTTGGCTGACATGAGCAACCAAAGTTACTCTTAATGCAGGAGTCTTGTTAATAGCATTTTCAAGTTGTGCTGCAGGTAACTGTAATAGCACATGAAATGAATGTGGCTTTGTTTGGTATGCACACTTGAGAAATCCAACCCACAATTTTGGCAATCTCCATATCTGCTTATTTACTAATCGAGAAAGTATCCCCATTACAAAATCCACCAGAGCAGGAAAAGGGTAGCAATTTCAAGAATTGATGTACCATTCAAGTTGCTGACAAAATCTTTCTTAATCTGCTTGTGAGAATTGAGGCAAGTACTGTAGGACTCCATTGATATATTTTGAAAAGTGAATATTCTGAATTGTGCTTGTGCAGGGATAGGAGCTTAAAGTCGGTTGCCAGTTGAAGAGCTGAAGAACAAATTACATAATCTGAAAAGCAACATTTAATGATTTCTTTTTCAAAACCCTGTTTTGAAGAAGAATCAATCTCTGACATGAGACGGAGTCTAACAGGATCTAAATCTAACGATGGAGCTGGAGCAAGATGCATATTAGTTAGTCCATAAGGGGAAAAACTATGTTAGCATGCAGGTTTGAATTCGAATGCACAAACAATACTGTTGAATACGAAGCATTGGTTCAAGGGTTGTATAAAGTCATCGACCTTGATATCAAACATGTTCAAGTATTTGGAGATTCAGAAATTGTGATAAAATAGGTAAGAAATACTATACACTATTTGTCTGGACATTTGAAACATTATCAATCATTAGTCCAGAACCTCACTTCTCATTTGTTTAATATTTCCCCTATCCCAAGATTTCAAAATGCAAGTGCCAATCTTTTGGCCAATGTTGCATCCAAGCTCATTCCACCAAGAGATTATAGCCGCGGTCGCTTTTCTATTGAATTAATTTTTAGGCCTTCTATTCCTGACAATATCACCAATTGGCGAGTCTTTAATAATGATCTAGATATCATAATTTTTCTAACATTTGAAGGATCTTATGATGACTAGATAATAGATGAAGATCAACATGACAGCCAGATTAAGCAAGAAACAACTATGAATTCCATACCTAAGTTTGTGGTTAAGTTGGAAGACTTATATGATCTTAAGGACATGTTCAAAAAACCCACTAACTCAAAACTTCAAAGGTCTACTTTGAGGCTTGAACTGGTTAATCTTGGATCTGACCTTAAGCCTCAAAATATCAATTTAGGACTTGGTCTTACGCAAGATGAAAAAACAACCTTCATTCATTTGTTGAAGAAATACAAGAACGTCTTTGCTTGGAACTATGAAGACCTTAAGACATGACACTTACATCATTCAACATACCATTCCCATGATATTTGATGAAAAACCCGTGCAGCAAAAGCTAAGAAAAATTCACTCAAACTTAGAAAATCATATCAAATCTGAATTGGATAAGCTACTTAAAGCCAAAATAATCTTTCATGCTAGGCATTTAAGGTGGCTTTTCAACCTTGTCCGAGTTAGAAAAAAGAATGGTGATATTTGAATATGTATAGACTTCCACAATCTCAACGAATCTTATCAGAAGGACAACTTCCCATTACCCCTTATGGAACAGATACTGCAATCAGTTGCAGGCTCGTAACTAATGTCTTTTCTGGATGGATTTTTAGGTTATAATAAGATTCTAGTACATCCAGATGACCAACTAAAGACTACATTTCGAACCAAATGGGGCATTTATGCCTATCAAAAGATGCCATTTGACTTAATCAATGTTGGTGCTACATTTCAAAGAGCCATGGACATAACTTTCAAAGGTTTGGTGAATAAATTAGTGATAATCTATTTAGATGATATAACTGTGTACTCAAAAAGGTGCAGTAATCATTTAATGGATTTAAAACAAATATTTGAGCATTTTCAAAGGTATTGAATTTCTCTTAATCCCAAAAAATATTTATTTGCTTTAAATGAAGAAAAAGTACTTGGATTTATTGTATCTAAAGGAGGAATTCACATTGATCCTGATAGGATAAGAGAAATTTTTTAAATCCCTTTACCTCATAACAAGAAATCCATGCAATCTTTCCTAGGTCAGATAAATTTTGTCAAAAGATTTGTCCCTGACTTTTTGCGAATTGTTTTACCTCTCCAATCTATGATTAAGAAAATTTCTCTTTTTAAATGGGGACATTTTGATCATGAAGCCTTTGATCTGATTAAACGAGCAATCATAAACACTCCCTCATTAGCTACCCTGAAATTTTCTAATAATTTCATTTTATATCCCTTTGCTTTCGAGAAATCATATGCAGCCATATTAACATAGGTCAATGATGACAAAGTTGAAGCGCCAATTTCTTTCTTTAGCTCCAATTTGTAGGGGGCTAAATTAAACTATTCAGATGTTGAAAAACAAGCTTTTGCTGTTTTCAAATCAATAAAACATTTTAGACCCTTTCTCCTCAAAACTCACACCAAGGTAGTAGTCCCATTCTCAGCAGTGAGAAATTTATTAATACAAAGAGATGTAGGTGAGAAAAGGGCAAATTGGGTAACAACACTGCAAGAATATGACATTGAGATCAGACCAGCAAAAATTGTAAAAGGTCAAGGTTTTTGCCCAAATGTTAATAGGAGCATCCAACTTACTAGCACTAAAAGATTCAGGTGATGATATACAAGTATATGAGGTAAGCCTCAACGACACTAAATCCAAATATGTTGATATCATCTTTATTTTGAAAAATGGATATGCCCCTACACAGCTAAGTTACAAAAGAAAAAGGGCTTTGAGATTAAATGATGATTCTGTTTTGCTTAGATGTCTTGAAAAATCTGAGGCAGAAAAGGTTTTGCAGGAAATCCATGATGGACCAACTAGTGGACATTTTGGAGGGGACACAACCGCACACAAAATCCTGCATGATGGCTGTTATTGGCCAACCTTATTCAAAGATTCACATTAATATGTAAGGAAATGTAAAATTTGTCAAACAACTGTTGGGAGACAAAGAAAACCCACATTACTATTGCAGTAGGTCAACAATGAACAACCATTTGAACAATGGGGACTGGACATAATAGGTGAGATCGTTCCTCACTCCTCAAAGCAGCATAAATATATCCTTACAACCACTGATTACTTCACAAAATGGGTGGAAGCAATTCCACTTAAGGTAGCCAATTCTGATAACATCATTGAATTTATTGACCAATTTATTATTACTAGATTTGGTCTACCATCTTCCCTCATGTTCGAAAATGTGTCTTATTTATAGGCAATTCTATCGCAGAATTTGATCTTAAAAAAGGTTTTAAAATTAAATACTCTACTAACTATTATCCTTGGGGAAATGGTTTGGCCGAATCTACAAACAAAAATCTCATAAGAATCATCAAACGAACCATTGATCAAAGTCAGAAAAACTGGCACAAATATTTAACATTTTCTCTATGGGTAGATCGAATAACTCAGAAGGGCTCAATAGGCACTTCTCCTTTTAATTTGGTCTATGGGAAAGAAGCTATCCTCCCTACAAATCTAGCTATTCCCTCTCTAGACCTGGTTCAATTTATTGAAGAAACACCTTCCTCTTCTATGTAATTAAGGCAATTACAAATCCTCAAACTCAAAGAAGAAAGGGAAAATCCCAAAATCACCCATGCACTATTATGAAACCAACTTACGAAAAAAAAAAAAGATAAATGCCTTAGAATTCAACCTCTTTGAGGGGGCAACCTCCTTTACATTACACAAATGAACAATTCTTGGATGTGTTGGAGTCACGATTGCCATTACACCAAATCCCGTAGGTGTTAGTAAACAGACACATCGCTAGAGTTAACGGATCCACGAAACACGGGAGCATTGGATCAACACTGCCATTAACGGGAAGCACAACAATATCCCCCCTCAACGCGAGCCAGGTTTGTTTTGAACTTGAGACCTTTGGCTCTGATACCACTTGTTAGGGTTCAAGAGAAATAAATATAACAATCAAGAAATACACATTCAAACCATGTACACCATGATTATCTGGAAAACCCCAATTGGGGAAAAACCAACCAACAATAGATATATTATTATCCTTCACTAAAACACAGCAAAGCCGGCCAACAACCTAAGCTTTCACCGCTCAACCATGGCTACCTACCTTGGAGAATACACAAGCCTTTTAAGGGCTTCAACTACATTTAATACCATGGGCTCAATACCATGAGTCACCAATACTGGGTGCCCAAAACCACATCTATTAACCATAACTATTGACATAACAATCCCCCCTTTAAACTTGATTTTGGGTTTTCCTTGGCCAAACCTAGCCAAATCTGTGAAGTGAGCCAGCCACCACTCACCTCCAGGCCCTAACTAGTAAATGTTAGGGTATTTGATAATCTCACAAGTTGTCCTAGTTCAACATGCTTCATCATACCACCAAATGCATCCCCATATCACCCAAGCGGACATTCAGACTTTACCAGTGATTTACTGGGGTATGCATGCCTTACCAGGTCTTATAGACGTATACCCATTTACATGAAAATTTCCATTTTATTTTTATTTTTGTTGCTATCTTGACCCACACACAAGTTTAACCATGCATTTCACCCTGTAAGACTCCTATCCCACTATTTAACCCTTCTCTTGTAACTGAATTTTTATTTAAATTTTCTGTTACTATTTCACAATAGAAATTTTTTCTTTAACCATAAAAGCCCTTCAACAAATTTCTCTGAAAAAGAAAGAATTACACTTTCTTGATTTTCTGAAAACAATGCTCTGTTCTTTTGTTTTGATCTCTCGGCTTCAGTAGATCAGGCAGGTTTTCGACTCAGACAGGCTTTCTGGTAATCCTCTACGTCCTCCTTTCTCTTCGATAGTAGCATCGTGGTCAACGATGGAGGGGTTTCACCCTCAGGGGCAACACTTCACACCCAGTGCAGCACGCAAGGACAACGTCTTACTCTTCGCTGGACAGCAGGTTTTGCCCTCACACATGCAGGCTCTGCCTCGTTCGATGGCATGGCTCTTCCACATAGGCAATAAGTTCATGACGCTACAGTCAAAGTAGCCCTTCACCAAAGGTTTGGCAGATTCCTCTTCACGCCATTCCAGACTCTTCTTCATCCTCACGCTGAAGTCAACACAACCCCCATTCCAGACTCTCCTTCATCCTCACGCTGTAGTCAACGTAGCTTCAAGCCAACAACACGCAATACACGTAGGGTGTTGCGACGGTGGTCTGACAACATTACTCTTGCACGCAACAACTCAACTCAATCGCTCGGGTCTTTACGTCCAACAGTTCCACGCTTACACGCTCCTCCTCCCCAGCACACTGCAACTTAAGGCTTAACACGCAGCACGTCCTCCTCTTCTCACACAGAGATGGACAATATTGGCAGCACTTCACGCAATCAAATGGCAGAATTCACACAGACGTTTTTTGGCAAAGCCTTCAGACTTCATTTTCTTCTTGCTCCTCATGGAACCATCACTAAACAGACATTGCTAGTTTGTGCAACGAGCTATTACTTCAACCAACGCAACCACTTGGTCGATGGGAACATTTCGAACAGTTGTCCAAGGCCTTTGCTAACCAGAGCTCTGATACTACTTGTTGGAATCATGATTTCCGTTACACCAAATCCTGCAGGTGTTAGTAAATGGACACATCGCTAGAGTTAACGGATCCATGAAACATGGGAGCATTGGATCAACACTGCCATTAATGGGGAATGCAATAATCTCTGCCCTCAATGCGAGCCAGATGTGTTTCGAACTCGAGACCTTTGGCTCTGATACCACTTGTTAGGGTTCAAGAGAAATAAATATAACAATCAAGAAATACACATTCAAACCATGTAGACCATGATTATCTGGAAAACCCAACCAACAATAGATATATTATTGTCCTTAACTAAAACACAGCCAAGCTGGCCAACAACTTGAGATTTCACCGCTCAACCATGGTTGCCTACAATGGAGAATACACAAGCATTTTAAGGGCTTCAACTACATTTAATACCATGGGCTCAATACCACGAGTCATCAATACTAGGTGCCCAAAACCACAACTGTTAACCATAACTGTTGACATAACCTTAACTCCACCATAGGGTCAAGTTTATCTAACAGGATGACACAAATGACAAGACCTCCTTTCTATATATAGGAGTCTAAGGTGTCATAATATAATCAGATCCGACATAACAATAATAATGTAAGGACACAAAAATAACAATAGTGGGCTTCTATGGGGCACAATAATAACAATATGGGGACTACATGGGCACAACAATATAATAAGGGGGTTTCTATAATAAGAATAAGGGGTAACACAAGTAGTATAGGGACCTAACATGCCCCTCTCCTTCAAAAAGTGTTGTCCTCAATACTTGAGTAGTTTTGGATGCTTATGTATAAAATTATCGTCCTCCAATGTGGAATATTCAACGTGTAAGTTCTTCCACTTGATGAGATACTCTGAAATTGATCGATTTCATAGTTTTCGATTTCTTGTTTCTATGACTGCTTCAAGTTCCAATATCATTTTTCCTTCCTAGACAAGTTCTAGTAATATTATTTGAACTGGGATCTTCTGCGACTTTTGAATGAGTGGCCACACTTCTTCATCATTATTCCATTCATCCTTTGCTTCGTTTATCCAATATAGTTGTATAATAGAAATCGCACAAAACAATGCTTCCACATCCTCATCCTTTCTTGAGAGTGCATCAACAACGACATTTTACTTCCCTTTTTTGTAGATGATTTCAAAGTCATACCCCAACATATTTGTGACCCATTTTTTCTGTTCTTCTGAAGATAATCTTTGTTCTAAAATGTATTTAAGACTATCATGATCCTTTTTTACCTTGAAGTGTCTTCTCATTAGGTAAGGTCACCATTTCTTAAGTGCATGTAGTATTGCCAACATTTCCTTCTCATAAATAGATTGCTTGAGGGACATTTGTTTGTATGGATGTAGTTGTAAAAATACCCAATTGCCTACATCAAAACTTCTTTCACTGCGATGCTACTCTGCATGTTGTTTCATTCGATTTTGCACCAAATTGGCGTTATCCTTTAAAAATTGGAGAATTTGTTGTTGATGCTCGATGTGATCTTTCACTGCTTGAACCTTTTTCTTCTTGATATGTCTTTCTATATTGAGAGTTTGAGGAGTGGTAATTTTTTCCAATGCATTACAATATATGGTCGGATTCATTTCTTGATGCTTGATTTGATCTTTCACTTCTTGAACATTTTTTTCTTTATATGTCCTTCTATCTTGAGAGTTTGAGGAGTCGTAATTTTTGCCAATGCTTTACAAGATATGGTCATATTCATTTCTTCTTTATCTAGGGTTGGTTCTTGGTATATATCCTCTTCTTTTGATGTTTCTTGATCCTTTTCTTCCTACTCTTCATAATCTATGTAAAATAATTTCTTCTCAGCACACTTATGACCTTTAATGTATTTTCTATCACAATTGTAACAAAGCCATTTTTCTCTTTTTTCTTCCAATTGTTGTGGTGTTAACCTTGTAGGTTGTGGAAGGAAAGGAGAAAAAACACTTCCATCTTTATAGCTATGAGGGCTAGACTTTATTTTTGCCATAATTTTGCTTTCCACTTTTCTTTCCAACCTGTATGCCTTCTTCAATGAATCAGTTTCCCAAAGGCGAACCTCTTGTTGGATGTTATCTTTTACAGTCCCTATGAAGACATCAATCCTCTATTTCTGTGGAATATAATTCACCCTTATATTCAATTTTTGAAAGTCCTCAATGTGCTCTTCCATTGAACCCTTTTGTTTGAGATTTTACAATTGGCTAAAGAAGGTGTTGCTCTTTGTATCCTCATAGTGTGCTATCATTTCCTCCGTGAAAGTTGACCACGTGACAAGTGGTTTACGAGAACAAAGCCCTTTATACCATAAAAATTGATTCTTTTCTAAATATAAAGATGCCATACATACCTTTTGTAATAGTTGCACCTCATGTAGATCAAAATATTTCTCCATCTATAGTATCCAATTTTCCAGATCTTTGCCATCAAACTTCCTCATATCACTTTTTCTTGATTTTAGGAGCTCGATCTTGAAACGACTGTAACCCTGTAATTTTGAATCTCTAGGTTTGGAAATATCAGCCTGTGATATACCTTTGCGTCCTCTTTCTAACCCCACAAGTCTGATCGCAATTGGATTCCTGAAGAAAGAGTTATGTCCAATTTCCCGCGATGACCTAATTATAGTTTGGTTTAGTAAAGTGAAATTGTATGACATGCCATGTGTCACTATTTCAACCTTAGATTCTACAACTAATACCCAACAAACTACGGTCTATCTTCTTTCTGTCACTTTTTACGAAATTTGAATCAGATGCTCTGAGAGAGAGTTATGACGATTTTCCCAAGATCACCTATTTGGGATGTAATTCGTGAGCTTGCAGAAACCCTAAATGTCTTGGACCATATATCCGAAAATATAGCGAAGAAAAATATGAAATTCGGGACCTAGCTCCACCAATATTTCGACTTAAATGGGTTTTAATTTCAGAGTCTGAAACATTGTATGAAATCAATTATAGTGAAAATTCCATGATGGCCTGTTTGAGATGGAATTCTGGAGCTTGCAAAAACCCTACCTTCCTTAGATCATATCGCCGAAAATATAGTGATACAATATTTGAAATTTGGACCTGAGGTTCAGTGAGATGTCATGTCAAATGGGTTTTTTTATCTTCTGAAACATCGCAGAAAAACGTTATAGGGAAAATTCCACGATGACCTATTTGGTGAAGTGAAACCCTAGAATCCAAAGCTCTGATACCAAATGTTATGAAACCAGCTCACAAAAAGATAGAAAAGACAGATAAATGCCTTAGAATTCAGCCTCTTCAAGGGGAAAACCTCCTTTACATCACACAAATGAACAATTCTTGGATGATACAAATGACAAGACCTCCTTTCTATATATAGGAGTCTAAGGTGTCATAATATAATTAGAGTCGACATAACAATAATAATGTAAGGGTACAACAATAACAATAGTGGGTTTCTATGGGGCACAATAATAACAATATGGGGACTACATGGGCACAACAATATAATAAGGGGGTTTCTATAATAACAATAAGGGGTAACACTAGTAGTATAGGGACCTAACATGCACATCATCAATAGTTGGTCAAATCTTCATTTGATGCGAATGTTGTAAGTTCAAAAACATTTCAGCTCGGAGACCTGGTATTGAAATGGGATAAAGCACACAAGGAAAAAGGTAAGCATACCAAATTCCAAAGAATGTGGCTTGGCCCATTTCAGATCGTGGAACAACTAGGCCCATCAACCTTTTTATTGTAAGATTTATCAGGTAAGAGAGATTCTCTGCCTGTTAATAGGAAGATTCTAAAAAAATATTTTTCATAGAAGATAATCTCTTCTATTCCTTGTATATATTGCTTTTATTTCTTTTGGAAAATAAAATTTGAGTAGCATTTACTTTTGGCCTTTACAATAATAATATCTTTTATATTTTGACTTTTCGCTTGTATAAGTAGGGATTGTTGAGAAGATGATTTCTACATTTGAAACATAAGCTAAGTTCTATTACTCTGAAATTGCTTGTCCTCTACTAAAATTACTTATCCTTTGATAAACCTCATATTTGTAAAGAAACCTTTGTTCTACCATCAGTTAAGAAAATTATCTATAACAAAGCAAGGAATCTTCGTAAAGAAGCATCTTTAACTCTATAATTGTCATCCAGAAACTCTTAAGGAGTCAATGATTCTCCCCATTTAGTAAGATTTCACTTTTTAGAGCGTAATTATAAAATATGCTTAAAACTTAAAGGATAAGAGGTATCATCAAGAGCCGACTTGATCCAGGTGGGTATTGGTGGCCACCCGCTAATTCCACTTGGATCCCCTCTAGTGCTTCTTACAGTTTTTATCAGTTTCCTTAATTATAGCACAGTTTACTATTTTTAGCAGTTTTTCGGGTCCTAAACTTCCGGAGCCGTTTTGAGGCCCTAAACGGCGTTTTTTGGGAAATCCACCGCTAGCGATTTTTTTGATAAAAATCGTCTTTTCCGTCGTAGTCCTCAGAGAGATCTTTCCAACGGGCTATCATGCACGTCAAACGGAGATAGTATGACCAATTCGCGACCCCGGGAAGTTGATGTACCAACTTACCCAAAAACGGGGCCCACAATTTGGCGTTTCATCTTCTAGGGTTAAGTTTTGGAATGTGAAGGGTTTTCCATTGTTTCTCAACAATAAATAGGCCCTCGAGCCTCATTGTAACACAGTTCAAAACAGTTCAGAGGCATGTAGCCGACACATCTCTTCTCAGAGATAAGCTACCATCGCCCTAGCTGGGTTATTTCTATTTGTAAGCATATTTCAGTATTCTCCATTAATGAAATGAAGTATTATTTCTGCGGCATCTCTGTTTTTATGGTTATCGCATATTATTATTTCTGTTGCATCTCTGTTTTTATGGTTATCGCATCTTTGTATTTATGGTTATCTCTGTAACCTATTGTGTTCCTGCTTAAATCCGGATCACGACTTACCATGATCATAGGGAAGTAACAAGCTGACATTACCAATACTGCATATCAAAATAGGGAAATGGCTTGAGATTATGTTAATCAAAAGATAAGGGGTCTCATCACGAGCCAGCTTGTTCAGTTAAAAGTTACAACCAGTGAATGTCATTGTCAATTTTCGCCACCAAACCAAGACAATTACCTTTAAGAAGAAAATGAAAATTTTAAGAAAAAGGAATTGTTTAGAAAAGAATGAGAAAGAAAGTAAGTATATGAATATGGATTTATCTTTAAAAATTGCAGTCTTATCTAGATGAGACACTAAATCATTGTTGGTTAAAAGGTAACCTTGTCGAGGCTATGGATGCCTGCTGGCAGCAGAGGCTCTACCTATGACAACTGAGTACATCTAAAAGCTAATTTACAAAGAGCCCCCTGTTTTTAACTTTAAAACCAAGTAATGACCGATGTAGACAAATCAATTTTGATAATGAAGAGGATAATCAAATGGATGATAATGAGGAATATTTTGTTTTTATTATTTAGAGAAATGTTACTTATCTTATATTTCATGTATTTTTATTTTCTGAACTATCTTTATTTTGGAAGTTTTTAGAAATTTCAAAAAATTGTCAGAGATAACTGGTTCTTCCAGTGAATTGCCAATTATTGTGCTATTCAACAACCCCCCTCATTTATTGATATATTAGCTAATATTCTATTAATAAATGGGGACCCTTGATAAAATCCTTCAAAAAGAAATTTAGCACTTAGACACTTTCTTTTAAGCTTTTTAGGAATAAAGCAAGATATCAAGTCAAAACCCTTTGAAAGCTAGAAATTCTCGCCTTTTCGCATAACTCTAGACCAAGTGTGTCAAAATCCTTATTAACAAGCAAAACTCGTGAAAAGTGATCACAAATACCATAGCGCTTAACTTAGATATCATTAGGCTTTTCATTTAAAACAAAGACCTAAGGCATTTCCTATTAAATAAAGCCTATATCGCATATTGTCATTCACAAAGGGTGTACTCTCACAAATCATGTTGAAACTTGAAAAATGCTATATTGCGATAAGACGGTCAACCTTATCGCATCGCGTCAGAACACTTAAGAAAGGTTTGAAATCTTACAAACTGCGTGATCTTGCGAAATGCAATAAAAGCCCAGACCCGATAGAGGCCAATGTCATAAAATGGTGATTAAGTCCACCACGTGATGAAAAACACTTTATAAGGTAAATAGCTTTAAATAACAAAGAACACACTGCTTATCCCGCATCTCACATCCCACAGGAACCTAAGGAATTTTGAGAAGGCACACAATCAAACATGCGATAATATGATTTGGATATTGCATTGCAATCACAAAATCGACATTCTTGCAACTTAAGTCTGCCACCTTAAAAGCCATCCTTCCCATTTTGTGATGCAATACATTAATGAGCAATAAGGGTAGCAATAAGAGACCATTAGTGGCTATTTAATATAGGCTAATGGCATTTATGTTAAAGAGCACCTTTACGTGATAAGATATCTTTTTATCTGCGTTTAATTAAAACTCCTTTCTTGTCACCTTTTCAATTTAGCTGTATCATTCATTCATTGTCATTCTCACTTTTGTTTATCTGATAACTTCCGCTTTGCTCCGTTTCAGGAAACATCCACAAGGAGCATTGTTGGAAACAATGGGAAAGAAGGGAAAGGTATCTGCGTCTGAGAAATAAATAATGATTCCTATTTTCTTCGATACTACCTGTAGCAAAGACGGAGGAACTACGACCTGGGAGGCCATGTACAACTTGTTAGAAGAGGAGCACCCTAGGCCACTGGAAATAAAGGCCATGAAAAATTCCCAAGAGTCATCTGATGCCTCCTATTTTGAGATAGCATGCTCTTTCCTACACCGCATAGCTACATGACCAAAGATAATCCCATATACAGCGATAGTCAAATGGGTAATTGACGAAGCAGACATTGTATACTGAACATTCAGGAATCATAGGCAAGAGGTCATGGGGTCTTTTTTAGCAGATAGCCTACGACTCATGTACTAGTTACCAGAGCCACAAAAGCTCTTCAATGAACAGTTCCTTGAGAAATTTTCCAAGGAAAATGAAGACCCAACAGACATCACACAAACCTGGACATCAAAATAAGGCAAGCTAAAATGAGATAAAATGGGTATGTACTCCACGACATCCATTTCTCCCCCTCCTAGTTTTGTAGCAGCAATGCTATGTAGATTGTTTAGTAAACCCGATAGCACTAAGTTCTCCCCAGAATGGCTCCCATTGATATATGCAGCAGTGAATGCAACAATAATTAACTAGGCTCAAATTCTATCAGACAATTTGGCTAAGGCTATTATAGAATATAGAAGGAAGAAAAATTCTTCTCTAAGAGTGTTTCCCCCCTTTTTCATGAGTGCTTTTATAATGGATGCAATCTGTTTTAATTCTAAATTTCCCAATATGGGAAGGAAGTGGACTGTACAGGACCCTCTTCTCATCCATATGTACCATAATATTTTACTGGAATCTCAATTTCACCTCCATTTTTATAAAATATGTCAAGGAGTTATGCTACCCATCCATAAAGAAGTGTACAATAGAACCGCCCCTAGGCATTCTAAAGAGGCTGAGATAGATGTTTTTCCAGTAGCTAGATGGTTTGGGGAAGAAACCTTTACCTACGTTAGAGTATTCGGGAGAATTTATTCACCTCATGTTCTCCCATATTACATCCTGGAAAAATTAATGGCCAGAGAGATAGCCTACCAAACAGCAGGGGAAGGTGGATTAAGTAGAGGACCAAAAGGGCAAAAGAAGTCCATTTGGCCTACATTCCCATTACAATGTGCTGCATTTGCGCTACATGATTTTGGACATGCATGCAATGAAGAAGATATTATTAAATCTATGAAATTAGCTACACTTCCGGGAAGGCAGTATGACCCAAATGTCACTGTTAAGAATTTTACTACTATGATAAAAGTAAATCTGTTCACCCACGAAGGGGATGCCTTCGATGAACTCTTCCTATGGGAATAAACATATTCACAAGCGTTTCATTTGGCATCAGAAAGTTTGACCCCATATGATCTTAAGACATTCCATGTATATAGGAAAAAAATATTATTGAAGGTCCCATTGGACCTATTGCAGATAGAATCAATAAGGGAGCCAACTCCCAGTGTAAGCTTGGTGGATAGATCTAGAGAAAACTCTGAAGAAGATACCCAAGAGAGATTTATGCATGAGTTGGAGCACTCAGAGCAACAGTCTCAAAATGGAGGAGGAAACACAAATAAAGAGTCCGAAAAGGACACAACTGGAACTATAGAAGAGATGGTCGAGCAAACCTCAGCAAAGAAACAAGAAGAAATTGTCTCTTCTTCAACTCAGTCAGGTAAAAGCTCAATTATTGAGTTGGAACAGGAATGGGAACAATTCAAAAAAAAGCTTCACACAGATTCAAACCCTGAGCAAACATATGAGATACATACTCTTAAGTAAACCCAACATAAGTCAAATCTGGAAACGACAGAGGAGGGAGTTAAGGGCACTCAAAACGTTGAAATAATTATTGTCACTCCTACTTTAGAAATTGTTTTGAGAGTTGAAGAAATACCTCCAATAGATGTATTTTATAGCCCTACCCACAAAGCTATAGTTAAGAGACTGAGAAAGAAAAGAAGCTAAACGCTCTAACTATTACAACTTCCGAAAATGAACCAATGGACATCATTTGGAAGGACTCGCCCATGGACCCATCTGAAAATATCACAAAATTGTCGCAATATGCAGGGGCCTATGCCACAACAACTATTGACAAAGCAGCATAGGTCCAAATGTTCCTTAGGGAAAAAGAATAAAGAATTTTGTTGTTAGAACAATAATTAGCTCAGGAAAAATCCAATCAACAAGCAGAATTACAAGTAGCCAACCTCCAACAGGAATTTGAACAAATGATAATACAACGCCAAGCCAACTTAGCAGAAAGAGATGCACGGATACAAGCCATGACATATAAGTTTAAGGATAATCCGTAAATCGATGAGTTCATAAAGGATGCTCTCATTCTTAATTCCTAACTAATGCAACAAAAGGAAGTACTTTGCCATAATATCTCGCAGATAAGTCCTTACTGCCAAAACCAATGATAAGCTAACAAACCAAGTCATTGACATGAGACTTGAGTATGACTAAATTCTTCTCTTAGAGTGTTTCCCCTCTTTTTCATGAGTGATTTTATAATGGATGCAATCTATTTTAATTCTAAATTTCCCAATATGGGATGGAAGTGGACTGTACAGGACCCTCTTCCCATCCATAGTACCATAAGATTTTATGAGAATCTTAATTTCACGCCCATTTTTATAAAATCTGTCAATGATTTATGCTACCCATCCATAAAGAAGTGTACAATAGAACTACCCCTAGGCTTTCTAAAGAGGTCAACATATATATTTTGCCAGTAGCCAGATGGTTTAGGGAAGATACCTTTACCTACATCAGAGTATTCAGGAGCATTTCTTCACTGCATGTTCTCCCATACTAGGTCCTGAACAAATTTATAGCCAATGAAATAGCCCACCAAACAGCAGGGGAAGGTGGATTAAGCAGAGGACTGAAAGAGCAAGAGAAGGCCATTTGGCCTACATTCCCATTACAATGTGATGCATTTGCACTACATCATTTTGGACATGCATGAAAAGAAGCAATGATTATTAAATCTCTGAAATTAGCTACACTTCTGGGAAGGTAGTATGACCCAAATGTCATTGTTAAAAATTTTACTACTATGGTAAAAGTAAATCCGTTCACCCCACGAAGGGGACACCTTCGATGACCTCTTCCTCCATGAAGAAACATATTCACAAGCATTGCATTTGGCATGAGAACGTTTGACCCCAGATGATCTTAAGACATTCCATGTATATAGGAAAAAAAGATTATTAAAGGTCCCATTTGATCTGGACTTAAACAGGAATGCAACAAATTACAGAGATAACCATAAACACAGATATGTCGTAGAAATAATACTTCATTTCATTAATGTAAAATACTGAAATATGCTTACAAACAGTAATGGAAATAAACCAGCTAGGGTGATGGTAGCTTATCTCTGAGAAGAGATGTGGTGGCTACATGCCTCTAAACTGGTTACAATGAGGCTCAGAGGCCTATTTATTGTTGAGAAACAATGGAAAACCCTTAAATTTCCAAAACCTAACCCTAGAAGATGAAACACCAAACTGTGGGCCCCGTTTGGGTAAATTGGTACATCAACTTCCCGGGGTCATAACTTTAGCATACGATCTTCGTTTAACGCGTACAATAGCTTGTTAGAAAGATCTATCTGAGCACTACCACTTTGGGAAGGGAAACATAGTTCCATGGACCCATGTTGCCCCCATATTTCCCAAAAAAAACGTCGTTTAGGGCCTCAAAACGACTCTGGAAGTTCAAGACCCAAAAAACCGCTAAAAATAGTAAGTTGTGCTATAATTAAGGAAACTGAAAATGCTGAGAGAAACAATGGTGGGGGTCCAGGTGGACTTGGCAGGTGGCCACCAATATCCTCCTGGATCATTCCTCCCCCCTTAAGAAGCAATGGTCCCCATTGTGTTGAGTTCCTCCATGAGATGAGGAAACTTTTGCTGAACTTGGTCACTAGTGAGCCACTTGCCCTGGTGAAGGAATTGGCCTGCTTTGACGACTCGATACAGTTGGATATTCTATTGGTGAGTGTTCTTGATATGTGTGTTCATGATCCAATCAGTTTCACCTTGTTCCATGCTATCTGGATTTAATTCTGTCGGTGTGAGCTATTCTGCAATGTCGGATGTGTCTAGCAATGGTGGAAAGTATGGCCAAAGATGGTCCACATTGAACACTGGGTGTAGGCCAAGGAATGGGGGAATGCTGAGCTCAAATGAATTGTCTCCCATAACCTTCGTAATGGTGTAAGGACCATATCAGAGTGGTATCAGTTTCTGATAGGCTCCAGTAAAGCATTCCTTTTGCAAATGCAACCAGACTTTATCGCCCACCTGAAACTTGTGTGGCACTCGACGTTGATCATGTCGCTACTTGTACTTGGCATTTGATTTCTCCATAATATCATGGACCTGCTAGCAAAATTTTTTGATGTGCTCAATGAAGCTGGTTTCCTTGTCTGTTTTAGACTGGACATGAGCCGAATCTGTGTGAGTAGCTGCAAGTGGCATGGCCACATCAATGGGGCATAGTGGCTGGAATTCCAAACCCACCTGAAAAGGGCTATGGCTAGTTGAGTTGTGAACTCGGTTGTAGCTATGTTGAACATAGGGGAGGCTCTCGTCCCATGTGCGTGGATGCTTTGAGTTGTACATGCGCAGAATGTGAACAATCATCCTATTGACAACCTATGTTTGGCCATCAGTTTGAGGATGGAAGGCTGTGGACTTAGTGAGTTTGGTGTCTAGCATTGACCAGAGACTGGACCAAAATGTACTGAGGAACCGACTGTCTTGATCTAAGATGATAGACTGTTGGATCCCAAAGTGCACCCACACTCATTCAAAGAAGAGTTTAGAAGTGGCTTTTGCTGTGATATTCTTCTTGCAGGCCGCCATAATGGCCATCTTCGAGAACCTGTCGACGACCACAAAAACACAGTCATTTCCATGCTTAGTGGAAGGAAGGCCTAACATGTAATCCATGGAGATGGATTCCCAAGGTCGATTAGGGGTAGGCAGTGGGGCATAAAGGCCTTGCCTCTTGATGGTCGGTTTGGCAATGGCACAGGCAGTACATGATCTGATGTACTTCCCAACATCCTGTCAAATATTCGGCCAATAGAAATACTTTTGCAGTACTGCCACCATTTTCTCGACCCCAAAATGCCCAGCAGCCCGACTGTAATGTGCTTCCCAAATCATCTTGGCACGCTCGCTTGAAGGAACACAAAGGTGAACCAGGTGGCATAACAGGGCATCCTGGAGGTGAAAATCTGGAACATGCCGACCCTCCAAGAGTGTCTGGTATGTGTGGCCAAATTCTGGGTCGCTTTTGTAGAGAATTGGCCAATCATAAGTCTCGTGCCCACAAGAGTTGAGCACGGTGGTTAACGCCATGATCAGTGGTCGACTGAGGCAATCTGCAACATTATTGGTGCTACCCTTCTTATACTTGATATTCAAATGGAACTGTTGCAGGTATGTAGAGCACTTCTGATGGCAATAATTCTGCAATTCTCCTTGGGTCTGTATGAACTGCAGGGTTCAGTGGTCTGTGTAGATGACCGTTTTCTTCCCCAAAATGTAATGCTTCCATTGTCGGTAGGCCTGCATAATGGAATACATCTCTTTATCATAAGTGGGATACTTCCGGACTGTGTCTGAAAGTGTTTCACTGTGATATGCCACTAGATGCCTGTGTTGAGTAAGGACTGCCCCAATAGCATAGTCAGAGGCATCTGTCTCGACCTCCAATGGTTGTTGTAAATCTGGTAACGTGAGCACTGGTTTCATGCAGAGGCAATCTTTCAAAACTAGGAATGCCTTCTGTTGAGATTCAAACCAAAAGAATTTTTCTTTTGCTCCTCCCTTGGTGACTTGACTCAAGGGCCAAGTGATATGAGAAAACCCCAACAAAGACCTGCGTAGAAGTTGGCAAGACCTAGAAAGTTGCGGAGCTCTATCAGAGTGGTTGGCGATGGCCAATCTCGAATGACTTGGATCTTGGTTGGATCCACATGCACCCCCTATTCATCAATAATGTATCCCAGATACTAAACTTGGGTCATGCCAAAAGTGCATATCTCCAAATTGGCACATAGCTTGTGTTGCCGCAGTGTTTGGAGAACCTGTCAGATGTGGTGGAGGTGCTCTTCCCAACTCTGGCTGAAGACCAGAATGTCATCCAAGTATACCACTACAAATGAGTTGGTGAATGGCTGCAAGATGTCATCCATTAACCTCATGAAGATTGCAGGAGCATTCGTCAATCTGAAAGGCATAACCAACCATTCAAAAAGGCCCTCCTTGACTTTGAAGGCAGTCTTCCACACATCAAAGGGTTCGATTGGTACCTGGTGATATCCTGACTTCAAATCGATCTTGCTGAAATATTTCGCCCCCTTTAGTTGGTCCAAGAGGTCATCAATCCATGGGATTGGGTACCTATTATGGACAGTGATCTTGTTCAGTGCCTGATAGTAAATACAGAGTCTCCAAGTCCCATCCTTCTTCTATACCAACATGATCGGGCTCCCACAAGGTGATGAACTCGGACGGATGTGACCTTTCTACAGCAGCTCCTGAATCTTCCTCTTGATTTCATCGTTCTCCATAACGGAGCGCCGATAAATTGGTCCATTGGGTAGCAGCGACCTAGGGTCAGATCGATGGAGTGCTTGACCTGACAGTGCAGAGGGACCCCTGCAGGGGAGGTGAAGATGTCCTCGTACTCCTCCACGACCTTGTCCATCTGTATTTGTCGTGAGGAGGGGCCCTGTCTGGAGGCTGTGGCCACCATCTTCTTCTTTCCTTGAGGGCGTATCATCAGGAAAACAAATTTCCCGGTTTTGGAAATGAGCTTACTGCATTGTTTGGAAGTAATCAAAGAGATGGCGGTAGGCAGTGCTACCTCTAGTATTTTGTACAACTTATTTCCCAATGTAATAATAACAGCACGGGGCCTTGATTCATACACAGCATGTCGCTTCCACAAGTATGTTTGTCCTAATAATACATCACAAACTTCGAGGGGATCAATGTCACACAATACCTCATCTGTGAAGGGCTTGATGTTGTATGGAAGGCGACACTGCTGGCTCACGCAAAGATCCCACCCTTGGTGAAGCCACCCAATGGTGTATGGTTGTGGATGCGCTGTTGTCGGTAATCCCAATTGCTTCACGACCTCTGCTGAAATGAGGTTCTTTTAGCTCCCGCTATCGACAATGAACTGTAGCGGGGAGCCCTTTACCCACATCTGGGAGTGGAAGAGACGCTCCTCCTCCTTTGGATCTTCGGGTTCATTTTTCTGGATCTTGGTGGTAGCAACAGTGGTGTTGGGATCCGCATCAATGATCTTCTTCCCTTTGTCATTCCCCTTGTTGGGTTCTGACTCAGAGTTGGAACATGCATCTGATTCTGAAACCTTTAGCTCAGCCACTAGTGACTACTTGGCTCAACACTCACTTGTGATGTGAGTGGAGCTCTTATGGAACTCACACCATTTTCCTGTGTCCTTTTTCGGCTTCGTGGTGATGTTCTTCGCTTGCAGCTTTGGTGGGTTGTCTTGGGCTGCCGCGCCTTGGCTTTGTCCTTTCATCTGTGGTTTAGGGGCACCTTTCCCTTGCTTCAGATTCATAGATCCAAAGTCTCGCTTATTTTGTTTAAACTTCTGCTCGACCTTGACAGCATATCGGTATGTTGTGTCGATCAAGGAGATGTTCAGGAATTCTATTTCTTCCTAGATGTACTTGTGCAGGCAGCCGCAGTATTTGAGTATCAAATGCTGCTCTGAATCCTTGATACCCAACTTTGTGCAAAGGGTATGGAAAATATTGGTGAACTTCAGCGCATCTTGGTCCCTTCCCTACCGCAGCGTGGTCCACTTTATGTATTCATCCTCATAGCTTCCGACAGGGTTGTACTACTCCTTGATGGCATCTCGGAATGAATTCCAGGTGGGTGCGACTGAAAATAGTGAGTCGGTATTTCATCCTTCTACTCGTAGTAGGTTTCCCACTGTTATGAAACCAGCTCAAAAAAATATAGAAAAGATAGTTAAACACCTTAGAATTTAGCCTCTTCGAGGGGGCAACCTCCTTTACATTCTTCCAATGCTTTACAAGATATGGTCAGATTCATTTCTTGATGCTCGATGTGATCTTTCACTTCTTGAACATTTTTCTTCTTGATATGTCCTTCTATCTTGATAATTTGAGGAGTGGTAATTCCGGCCAATGCATTACAAGATATGGTTGGATTCATTTCTTCTTTCTCGATGTGATCTTTCACTTCTTGAACCTTTTTTTTCTTGATTTGTCCTTCTATTTTGAGAGTTTGAGGAGTGGTAATTCTTGCCAATGCTTTACAAGATGTAGTCGAATTCATTTCTTCTTTCTCTAGGGTTGGTTCCTAGTGTATATACTCTTCTTTTGATGTTTCTTGATCCTTTTCTTCCTCCTCTTCATAATCTATGTAAAATAATTTCTTCTCAACACACTTATGATCTTTAGTGCATTTTCTATCACAATTGTAACAAAGCCCTTTTTCTCTTTTTTCCTCCAAGTGTCACCCTTGTAGGCTGTGGAAGGCTAGGAGAAGAAAAACTTCCATAATTATAGTCGTGAGTGGTTGGATTCCTTGTTTCCATAATTTCGCTTTCAATTTTTCTTGCCCACTTGAATGCCTTCTCCAATGAATCAGGTTCCCAAAGACAAAGCTCATGTTGAATGTTATCCTTTAAAGTACCTATGAAGACATCAACCCTTTGCTTCTCTGGAATATCATTTACCTTTATATTCAATTTTTGAAAGTCCTCAATGTGTTCTTCCATTGAACACTTTTGTTTGAGATTTATCAATTGGCTAAACAAGGTGTTTCTCTTTGTATCCTTATAATGTGCTATCATTTCCTCCGTCAAAATTGACCACATAACAAGCGGTTTACGAGAATAAAGCCATTTATAACATAAAAATTGATCTGGTTCTAAATATAAAGATGAAATACATACCTTTTGTAACAATGGTACACCATGAGATCAAAATATTTCTCCATCTATAGTATCCAATTTATCGGATCCTTTCCATCAAACTTCCTCATCTCGCTTTTTCTTGATTTTAGGATCTCGATCTTGAAATGACTGTAACTTTGTAATTTCGGATATTCCAGTTTTGAAATTGTGACCTGCAATAGCCCTTTGTGTCCTCTTTCCGATGTCACCATTCTGATCCAAATTGGACTCTCCAGGGAAGAGTTATGCCAAATCTCCCACAGTTACCTGATTATAGAATTCAATAGAGCGAACTTGTACGACGTGCCATGAGTCATTGTTTCAACCTTTGGCTCTGAAAAATATATACAAGAAACTATAGTCCATTCTATTTCTATACCTTCTTACAAAATTTCAATCCGATGCTCAGAGCGAAATTTATGACAATTTTCCCCAGGTCACCTGTTTGGAATGTAATTCTGGAGTCTGTAAAAAGACCAACTTCCTTAGATCATATCTCTGCAAATATAGCGCGAAAAGCTTTAAAATTCAGACCCAAGGTTCAGCGTGATGTCTTCCCAAATGGGTTTTTTTTTAGCTTCTGAAACGTTGCAGAAAAAAGGTTATAGCGAAAATGCCACGATGACCTATTTGGAGCAGCGAAACCCTAAAATCCAAAGCTATGATACCAAATGTTATGAAACTAGCTCACAAAAAGATAGAAAAGATAGTTGAACGCCTTAGAATTTAGCCTCTTCAAGGGGGGAACCTCCTTTACATTACACAAATGAACAATTCTTCAATGATACAAATGACAAGACCTCCTTTCTATATATAGGAGTCTAAGGAGTCATAATATAATCAGAGCCGACATAACAATAATAATGTAAGGGCACAATAATAACAATAGTGGGCTTCTATGGGGCACAATAGTAACAATATGGGGACTACATGGGTACAACAATATAATAAGGGGGTTGTACTAATAACAATAAGGGGTTACACTAGTAGTATAGGGGCCTAACAACCACTAGTCCTTGATGTGGGGGGCTGCTTTGAGAAGAGCGAAAACAATCTTTTCCCGACTCGAAAATTCATGAACAGAAAAATAACCCTCTAGCAGATTTAACCATTTATCTAGGGCATCTACGTCTATCTAATCCTCGAATATGGGGATTTCAAAATTAACTTGTACCTTAAAGGGCGTGGCCTTTCCAGAGTAGCTGCTGGAAGCTGATGCGTCGCTTCTGGGTAAACGCTAAAGGATCTGGGCAAAGTTGTCCATCATCGCATTCCATTGTTGCTGGAGGGCTTCTTCGAACAAGATTTTGATAGGATCTCCTGCCCCCTCGTCTTTCTTCTCATCCACCATGGGAGGCCATCAGGATTTGCGAGGCTGGTCTGGCAAAGGTTCGACCAGTTCAAGCCCTAACTCCTTATATCCTGACCTCGTTGGGGACATGCAAAGAAAAATAGAGAAAAAGCAGACCGCTCTGATACTACTGATCTAGACTTAAATAGGAATGAAACAAATTACAGAGATAACCATAAACACAGATATGCAGTGGAAATAATACTTCATTTCATTAATGTAAAATACTAAAATATGCTTACAAACAGTAATGGAAATAAACCAGCGATGGCGATGGTAGCTTATCTCTAAGAAGAGATGTGGTGGCTACATGCCTCTGAACTGGTTACAATGAGGCTCGAAGGCATATTTATTGTTTAGAAACAATGGAAAACCCTTAACATTCCAAAACCTAACCCTAGAAGATGAAACGCCAAACTGTAGGCCCCGTTTGGGTAAATTGGTACACAAAATTCTCGGGGTCGTAACTTTGGCATACGATCTCTGTTTGATGCGTACAATAGCTCGTTAGAAATATCTATCCGAGCACTACCACTTTGGGAAGGGAAACATCGGTCCATGGACCCATGTTGCCCCAGATTTCCCAAAAAACGTCGTTTAGAGCCTCAAAATGGCTCAGGAAGTTCAGGACCCGAAAAACTGCTAAAAATAGTAAGTTGTGCTACAATTAAGGAAACTGAAAATGCTGAGAGAAACAATGGTGGGGGTGCAGGTGGACTTGGCAGGTGGCCACCAATATCCTCTTGGATCACCATTGGACCTATTGCAGATAGAATCAATAAGGGAGCCAACTCCTAGTGTAAGCTTGGAGGACAACTCTAGAGAAAGCTCTTAAGAAGATACCCAAGAGAGATCTATGCATGAGTCAGAGAACTCATAGCAGCAGTCTCAAAATGGAGGAGGAAACACAAATAAAGAGTTCGAAAAGGACACAACTATAACTACAAAAGAGATGGCCGAGCAAACCTTAGTAAAGAAACAAATAGAAATTGTCTCTTCTTCAACTCAGTAAGGTAAAAGCCCAATTATTGACTTGGAACAGGAATGGGAACAATACAATAAAAAGCTTCACATAGTTCAAACCCTGAGCAAACATCTGAGATACACACTCTCAAGCAAACCCAACATAAATCAAATCTGGAAATGGCAGATATGGGATTTAAGGGCACTCAGGACGTTGAAATCATTCCTGTCACTCCTACTTCAGAAATTGTTTTGAGAGTTGAAGAAATACCTCCACTACATATATTTTATAGTCCCACCCACAAAGTTGTAATCAGGAGACAGAGAAAGAAAAGAAATATGGATGTTCTAATTGTTACAACTTCCGAAAATGAACCAATGGACATCGTTTGGAAGGACTCGCCCATGGACCCATATGAAAATCTCACAAAAGTGTTGCAATATGCAGGGGCCTATGCCACAACAACTATTGACAAAGAGACAAAGTTCCAAATGCTGCTTAAGGAAAAAGAACAAAGAATTCTGCTATTAGAACAAAATTTAGCTCAGCAAAAATCCAAACAACAAGCAGAATTACAAGTAGCCCAGCTCCAGAAGGAATTTGAATAGATGAGAATACAACACCAGGCCATCTTAGTAGAAAGAGATGTGTGGATACAAGCCATAACAGAAAAGTTAAGTATAATCTGTAAATCAATGAGTTCATAAAGGAAGCACTTAGTCTTAATTCCCAACTAATGCAGCAAAAGGAAGTACTTTTCTAGAAGATCTTGCAGATAAGTCCTTACTGCCAAAACCAGTGATAAGCTAACAAACCAAGTCATTGACATGAGACTTGAGTATGACCAAATTCATAAAAGGATTTCCGACTTTATCACATGGAGAGAATTAGAGGATGGTAGAATGGCCGATCTGCTGAAGCTGGAGGAATCTCATAAAGACAGCCTTTTCACGGATTGGGATTCTTGGTTGAAGCAAGCGGAAAGGGAAACAATGATAGCAACAACAAACAACATAATTGAAGCCATCAATTAAAATATTCATGGCGCCAATTTGGTTAAGGAATGTTACCATGATTTTTTCCAAATGTCAAACAGTTAGAACAATAGTGGAGACAGGCATCATAGGAAAAGAAGGAGGCAATCGGACAGCTCAGCAGGCTGAATTGGGAAGCATACTGGAAGTTTTTAGTGAAACCATACAGTCAGTGGATGACTTTGAGGTGCTTAACAACCTCAACACAAAAGATGGTGCCAGCACTAACAGATGCTATATTTGCGGGACAATTAGAATTTGCAATCGACCAACCGACCCAGCTCAAGTCAATGACTGATATTTGCAATCTTAGAGATCAAGTACAAAGGAGTTAGTATTTAATTTATTTTTCTTTTAGTTTTATTTTTCCATATTCTTAGGAAGGTCATTTAAACCTCCTCAACTATTTTTTGTCATAATCTATTTTATGACCTACAGTTTAGTATTTAAACCCCTCTCATGCATTTAGAGAGGGGTCCAGAAATTTTATCAGAAACATTCTTTGAACCATTGCACTTATGTACTTTTGAGTAGGTTCTGATGGAATGAATGAAACATGATCTATTTTCTTTCAAATATCTAGCATGCTCTACTGAAATGCACTTTTGTACTCTTAGAATGTGTTGGATTGATTGAGATTGGGTTAATATTTTTGAAGCACATAAGAAAGAAACGCCATATATGGTACTTTTATCTTATGATCTTGTTTTATTTATGTATCAGGCAATACTTCTTCTTTAAATTGTTTTATGTGTGAAAGTCGGAATTGCAGTTTAGCATTATTTCACTTTTGTATGATGTTAGCTTTGAATCTATTCTGAATACATGAATAATTTTGTATGTGATATATTTTTCACAATTGCTTTGTCTAACTATTTATCCAAAACAATTACTGTTAAACAATTTCACTTCTTATTGCAGTTGAATGATATTTATTACCAATTGTTGTAAGACATCATTTCGGATCATGTTATGGCCTAAATCTACCTTAGGTTGAGAAAGGCAGGTCTAGGGTAAAATCAAACCACGCTTAATCTGGTAGCTAGCCCTACCAGGTCGGGAGAGGGCTCTATCCTTGTCAATCTCATAAAAATATAGAAAATGAGGCTTGAGATGACTGACGTAAAGACTAATTTTAGGCTAGGTATATGCTCAGAGGAGTTTGATTGAGTTTTATTGTTGATTGTTGGATCAAAAGTGAAAGGCAGTTTTGGGTCCGGGAAATGGACTCAGTCTTGCAGAGTTTTCTGTGGGGCGAGGTAGGCAAATGATTTAGTACTTTGAATTAAGTAAAATGGAGAGTATTAAGACTGGTGAGTAGTTGGATAGGGCATGAAAGTATTAGGAATCCTCTTCAAACAGGTGAAAACATGTAAAACCAAATAAACCCTAAGGTAGAGCACTGCAACATCAATGAATTCCACCTTTATACTTGATTCATTTAGTTAAGCTAAAAAGAGAGAGATAATGGCACACATAAACACATTTAAACTTGAATCACAGAAGGAAAAACAATACTAAATCACCTTGCCACAAGAATCCAACAAAATGCTGCAAACCCTGGCCTATTTCCTTGCCAAACTGCAGAAATGAATGTACAATAATGCTCAAAGCATTCACAAGAGTCCAACCTCTACAAATGACTGAAAAAGTACTAGATATAGGCAAAAAACCACCCATGCTAGACTTTATGGGTCAAATTCATGAGTTTATGAGATGTTTCAACAAGATCTAAACTAAGAACTGAAAAATAGGCAGTGGAACAGCTTGCCTCTAAAACTTAGGAAACTGATTCATTCAGTTCAAAACCACCTATAAATGATGTATCTACCTCCTTGAGTCAATTTTCATCATTTTTTCATCAAAGTACATCAATTTACATCATGATTTTGACCATGAGAGATAAAAATTCAAACTGAGAAAAAACTAGGTGAAAAATAGAGTTTTTGAGCAAAATTAACACTTTTTCATCATGTGTGTAGCGCCACTTTTTCTGTGCATAGTGCTTTTTTCCGGCTACTTTTGGAGGCCTTCCCCTTCACCAAATTTGCTCCAAGTGGGCTTGTTGGAAAGGTCTATCTATATACTTTTTATGGAAAGTGAAATTTTGGAATTTTGTGTCCATTTTCCCCTCAAAATATCAGTTCTCCCAACATTGCTTCCTGTGTGACCAAAAAGTAGCAGAGAGGGCATTTTTGAGGTGTTTTTAACCCTTTTGGAGGCTCAAAACTTGTCAAAACTTCCTAGTAATTTCTGGGTATGCATGATTTTTCACAAGGAATCCAAAAATTTAATTTTTTTCTCCAGAGGAGTTCCCTATCGAATTTGAGCGTAGGGTGGCACTACACACCTGCCAGAAAAAAACTTGTTTTTTCCTTGAAAATTTCAAAATTGCCAAAAAGTTTGCCAAATTTCTTGAAATTTGGCATGAGTGACCTACATCAAGTACTGTGTTGGGCCAATGAATCTTCAGCCAAGAACTTGAGCTTTTCTTGCTCTTTCTTGCTCCTCAAAGTTTTCCTCAACTTGGCTTTTAGGCTCCTTATCCTTGCTTTACAAATCTTGTTTCGTGCCAAATAGTGATAAGCCATGTGCCGCAACATCTTTTTCTCCTTACTGTCTTTCTCAAGCAGCTTCTTCAAGTGCATATTTTCCCTCTCTAGCCAAGATTCCTAGTCAGCATCAATCTCTTGCTCAAGTGGTGTCAATTTGACTTTCCTCCTCTTTGTTGCTTTCCTGTTTTCCCTTATGTTTTGCAGCTCCATGATTGTCTTCTTGCCCTCCAACTGCTTGTTTCGTTTCTCAAGATAATTTATGATCCACTTAGCTCTTTTAAGGTTAAGATATAAGTCATGAATGTTAGCTTCTTGTTCTTTGATGATCTCCTTGAGTTTTGAGCTTTGGGAGCACAAATTAGTATCCTCATCCTGAATCAAAATGAAATCTCTCTCCTGACCTTCAGAAGGCCCTTCATCATGCAATGGTTGTTTCCCTTTATCTTGTACCTGCTTTGCTGAAGAAGATGGAAAATCCCCTTTCACCCTTGGTGAAGATAGCATTTGCCTATGGTCTGATGAAGGAAACGAAACCCCTTCCACCCCAGGTGGAGATAGTACTCGTTTGGCAGCTGCAAATAATATCCTTGTGCCTTTTTGATAAGTGATAAATACTAGCACACTGTCTCATGAACTTCTTGTTGATATGAAGGCCCTCCTGCCTCTTGAAATACTGATGGGGTCACTTGAGGGCTTTTGAAAACCTCGTGTGAAATGAAATCATCCCATGAAACATTCAGCAAACTCAGCTGATGCAAAACAACAATCTTGACCAATGCAAATTGATAAATGTTGTTGTACTGTTGATGAGGAGGTTTTCTTTGCACCAATGTGGTCATTTTCTCAATATTTTTGCATATGAAATAGGGGAGGTTCATCATCCTCACTCTAGTGAAATGCATCAATAGTCTAACATGATAGGTGTACAAGTGAGAAAATCTCCCTTCATAGTTGGAGTATTTGATAATGAGCTTCATGGTTGGAGCATAAGTGTCTTGTAGGTATCTAAAATGAAATACCCTACTGATTTGCTTTTGATAACTAGCCTTGATATAAGTCTCATAATGCTCTTTGTCCACAAGTTGTCCTTTGTTCCACTATTCACCCACATTAGGAATACCTGTTGCTTCAGCTATAGTTTCAGGTGTTAATGTGAAGGTAACACTTGCTAAATTGACCTAGCCATTGTGAAGATGAAAAACAAATAATCTAGCAAGCTCATGGTGGTATTTCACCCTTTCGACCATCTCATTAAACTGGTAGCAAGACTGATGTTTGAAACATGCTATTACAAGAGGACAAGCCAATAATTCTGTTAGTGTAGTGGGCTCCTCCCAGATGTGTTTTCCTCTCTTATGTGGTTTTCTTGGTGCATGAATCTCTTGGGAGGAATCACTCACAGTTTCCTCATCCCTTTCATAAGCTGAATCTATTTCCATATTTGCCACCGTATGGTGTAAAATAATGAGTATGAAGAGATTTTATCTCAAGAATAGGTGACTATTGTTTGATGAATGGGACTGATGAATGAAGGATTTGATGCTGGATGTAGGGTTATTAGGGAGTGATAGGGTTTGGGAATGGAAATTAGGGTTTGGCGAATAGTGGAAATTTGTTAGGGTTTTAGGGTTTTGGGGATAGGGGGGTAGGATGATTGTAAGTGAGAGAGGGAAAGGGAAATGAAATTTAGGAAATGTAGTGAAGAGGGATGGTGCATGGGAGAATTATATAGGGGAGAAAAAACAACAAGAATATCAAAATTGCAAAACCCTAGACAGTTTTTGTAATGCACTGTGCAACAAACTAGGGTTTGAATTTTCACCTATCAAAACATCATCAAGGAGGACTAAATCTCTTGCAATGGCAATTTGGGATGTTTTACTTACTTGTGGAATGATATTGGTAAAGTTTTGGAGCTTGAGGAGGCCGGTTGAGTGAAGTTTAGGCTTGGCAGACTGGTGCACCACGCCAACACGTAGGTGCACTGCGCCAATTCAAATTTCTGTGCAATTTCTGCGCCCAGTGTGCCGTTCCTAAACCCAGGTGCGCTGCACCAAGAAGATTTTCACAATTTTGCTGCAATTTCCCTTTCTTCACCTCAAAAACGTGATTTTGTCTTGTTCTCTCTCTCTCTTTGAGCGAAAGTGAAATCTTTAACACAAGAAACACTTAATTTACCTTTTGACTTATAATTTTTCATTTAGAAAACCCACTTTCTAAAGTTTGTTTTTTCACTTTGTCCTTTAAAAACTATGTTTTGTAGTTTGGCTCTCTTTTTAACATTTGATGGACTAATGCTTGGATTTTCTTGTCTCTTTTGCAGGAGCTAGAATGCAGGAGTTTATCAAGGTGACACAGGGCTGCATTTCTGAACTTATTACATATATGAAAATTAAAATTACATGAAATTTTATACATAAAACATAAAAACTTTGTTTTTCCTCAAAATAGGGTTTTGAGGAAAAATCAATTACTGAGTATATCATTATTGAAATTTTTGATGTTGAGACCTTATTAGACCTCCTCATGTGCCTGTTGACCATTATTGAGCTTTTACAATATTATGATGATAAACCCTAGACCTAATGTGACCTAAAACCCTAAAAATGGCTTTTGCAAATGAAAAGACAAAAGATGACTATAAATGACTTGAATTTGTGAAAATAGGCCAGCAGGTAAATATCATGAGGGAAAATTGATAATATGCCACTACCATCAGATGATCCATGACCTAATGGAATGCAGTTAATCGGATGAGACACCTAGAATGCATGCAAAAAGAGAATTTTGATCACTGATGGAGGGATGAAGATACTGACACTAACAGATCACATATTATATTTAATTCCTGGGTATATTTATAGCTAAATATTGTTAAATTATGATATATGCATGTGTTTATTAGTTAGATTAGATTACAGTCAGCTTATTCATTTTCCTGTTACATCACATATCACCCATCAACACTATCATAATCTTTTATGGGAAACTGGTCCCATTATCCCTAGTCAGAGCTACTACACCAAATGGAAAAGGAGCTGCTAACAAAGGTCTGGACCAGGTGGTTTTGCCCCATGTTGTCGCAATGATTTTCAAGGCTTCGACACTTTCACAAGATTTTCAACAAATGTTTTAAAAAAATTGATCTTATCTTATGAGCTGCATTTGCATGACTTTAAATAAATAGAAAAAAAGCTTGAAAAAGCTTCATCAATTTGATCATCATCAAAATTGTCCCATTATTCCGTAGAAGCTTCAATAGAAACAAGAATTTTAACATACCATGTCATCTCGATTGACTAGGAAACTGAATATGAAATTATGCTTTGAATTTCTTATATAGTGGAGTCACCATAAGTGTTATGAACTCTAGACTATTTAGCAATGGAGTTTCCCAGTGAATAATGCAAAAACTTCTTGTGTCTGATCACAATTCACCATCAGTAATCAAATCTGAAAATCGATGGTCCTTTCCTAGAGAATATGGAACCTTTCACTCCTTGGAAACGACGCCACTATGTTAGCACTTCGTAATTCCTCCAAGGTTGAGGAGAGGAACCCAAAGGTAACCATAAACCACTTTAAAACTAGAATCTAGACTTCCTAGCTTCAGAGAGGGCTCTCTCTCTATGAATATTTAGCCACTTAAATTATTGGTTGTCTTAGATTTTAGGCTAGGTATTGAGATAATAGAGGAATAGGTCTTAACAGTTTGATGGCAGGGAATAGCGAAAATTCATTGGGCATGGAGTCATATTGAGCTAATGATTGTCAATGAAATGATGGGAAAATGATGAGTCCTTAGACAATGGAAAGGTAGTAAATCCTTATGGTGTCTTTGTAAAATTTCATTGTAGATAGGTGAGTAGAGGATTAGTGGAGTTGATAACATCTAAAGCATCTAATTGAGGATGAATTTTAGATATTATAATGGAGGAAAAACACTAAAATGTTTAGTTAGCTATAACATAGCACTTTAAAGTGAAATTTGAAATAGGTTCTTGCTTAACTAAACATTGAAGACATGGAATTTAGGCATGGAAATAAAATAATATAATGAAACAAAAACAATAGATAAACATCACCATAAAAAATGATGCATGAATCCCTGAACAAGTAGATTTCGACCTTCATCATTCATTGAAACTTTTTAAATGAAAATGTACAATTATGCTCAATGTATTCTCTATCAAACCATGACCAACAAAACCTTTGCACACTAAAATTTATCAAATATATATATTTATCTCATCCCTAGACTAAGGAAGTCGAAATGCATCCTTTTCCCAAAGATAGGAAGAGGTTACAATGCTTTAGCAATAAAATATTTGGAACATCTGCCCATATCCTACTATCTAGGGTTTGTTTTTTGACTAACCAAAAATATGCTAACTGAAGATAAAATCATGGGATTTGGTAGAAAAATCTTCAAACTTCATCATCCAAATTAATTTGAAGTCAATTATGCCAATTTGGAGGTCCGCCAAGTTGAATTTCAAAACATTCTAAAACTCTATCAACAAATCTAGCTTAGCGAAATTGTGAAAAATGAGTCTCAAAGTGACACATTTAATTCCAAAAATGTAACACATGTGTAAACACTGAGAGAGATTTTTTTATAATATATTGTTCTTGAGATAAAACTCTCTCAATTTTTGAAAATTCTTCTCCAGCTCCTCAGAATCCATGCCCAAAGATCATGACTAAAAAAATAAATGACAAAATCTAAAACATAGGTTTTAAATATTCATTTTAATATTCCTATTTATGACCCATGTTAAAAAATTGAAGGATTTTTTTGTTATTCATCTTGTATTTGACAAAAATTTCTTTTGGTTTTTTAATATTCATCTCCATTTGGTCAAAAACCGATTTTGAAGTTAACTACTAAACAATAACAAATGCAACAAATCCCCTACAACCAAAATGCATCAAGTTCATCCTTTGCATACTTATGACCATCTCCCATACTTATGAATGTGTCAAACAGGTGGAAATCAACCCTTGAATCATCAAATACCAATTAGAAAACATTTTTCCAAATTGCAAACCTCTCTTCTTGAAAATCATCCCCTACAACAAAAGCATGACAACTAAGCGCAACAAATTTCACGTGCATGAGTTTGACAAAATGTTGAAGTCTTTGACTAAGAAAAATGGTTGATGGATGACGTTGAAAACATCGTGACCCTCTTTGAAACTCCACTTATGAAAATAAGTTGAAAATCATTGATTTTCTTCATATCTTATATTCTTTGATAGTTGAGCAGCAAGAAAATGTAACCATAAGGAAATTGATTGTTGGAGGACTAGCTAGGTGTTCCCTTTGATTGTTTAAGATGAATTTGAAGGTAAAAAATGTGAATGTTTCAAGAAAACAAAATTTAGAACCTGGATGTGATCGTGGTGACAGCAAAACCTTGATTGGAAGAAGCGCAACAACTCCCCTGCAACCAAAACACAACAACTTTCCTTTGTTGTTCAAGGCATTTGAGGAGGGCGCGAAACTTGTTTGATGGATTCTTGAGAGACAATGCATGCATTTTCTATCATCCACATGGCCCAGGACTAATGATAACTTTCTAATTTGAAATGTTCAAGCGCATCGTAATGGGGAAGCACAACAACAACTTGTGGTGATAATGATATGATGAAGTATTTGATTTGACCTTGAAACTGACTTGAAAAGACACCACTAATTCGAATCAATGATGGAAAGCCCAAATCCGTTATTATCTTCACTCATGAAATGGATGGCACAGTTTACTAAACTTACTAAAACTAGACCTTTTAAGACATTGACAACTCAAACTTTAATATATCCTATTGAGCTAATCTCTATGAGATCATAGCAACACTTTACAAATTGACCAAAATAATAATGAAAAAGACTAAGCTTGGCTTTGACTACTATAACATAGGACACTAACAACCTCAAACCACATCAATCAAATCCCTAAGCTGTTGATGTCCTACAGTCACTTCAACTCTGGATCGTGCTTGATGGCACAAAGATATTTGATAATGATCAACACTCACTTCTTAGATAGTCTTGAAACCTTTACATGCCCTAGACAAACCTAAGACTTGTCCCTTTTATGACACTATACTTTACAATCCTTAAGTGACCTACCCAAACTTCTCAATTATCCTAAGCCTAAACACTACAACACATCTCCACATACACCTTACCAAAGAAAAGGGACTCAAACAAAAAATGTTAACACAATGGCCTTAAACTTTTACACAAAACTAAGGTGATTAAAGAAGGCTGAAGGTTGTTTAATAAGATGATAAGTGAAATTACCTTTTCTTGAGATTGTTCTTCTCTTGAAAGAATTGTTCTTAAGTTCTGTTAGTAATTAAGACACAAACAATCCTTAAAACTATAGGTATGACCCAACCAAACCTAAGGACTGACCCAAAACAATCCTAAGGTACCTAAGGATTATGATACAAGCCTTAGCACACAAAAAATTGTGATTTACAACAGGCTCGAAACCTAGATAGTCCAAGGCCTAAAATAATTTAGGACCAAATTATCCACAGGTTTGAATTCTAGACCAAAACACCCTTCTTCAAAAGATAGTTTAAGTATGTCATGGTTGTATGCAACTTAGGAAAATGATTTTCTAACACCATACAAAACCAAACCACCCTTGAGGCCAAATACAAGACAACCTGATATTTCTCATGGATTTTAATCCAAGGCAAGATAACTCACATGTAGAATATATCTCTTCACCAATAAATTCTATAGTCACCCACCATCTTGGTGCCATCAAATTTGTAGGTGCAAAATCCAAGTTTTGATTGCGCTACTGTTTCGACTGAGATTTAGGTGCATGTGAGTTCATTAGGAGAGAGCTCTTAGGATGAATTTCATTCTCACTGTTTGCCACCTCAACCCTTATGAAACACCAATATTAAATTAATGAACCACATGGATGAAGCCAATGGGTGAGCGCATGGAGCTGGGTTACACTTTTTGGCAAGATAGGGCATGTTTTTGGTGAAAAACGGCAACTCGATCGAGTAATTTTAAGCACTTAATCTGTTGAAATATGTAACTAGGTTTGGTATTCATAATGACATATGTAATCATGATTTTATGTATTTTATGTAATGAGAAAAAGAATTTATTGTTGTTGTTCTTGAGGCATGGGTTTCACACTCAAGGAAATTTATTTTAAGGTCAAGCTCTCATTGTGAGCTTCTAGGGCTTGTCATTGAGTCTACAAGTCATTCACTCATTTTCATGTAGGAAAGAACCATTTGGGGAATGTTACATATCGTACAAGAAAGTATTTGAGTTAAATATAGTGAAAATGACCCTCCAAGACCTCTTCAAGTGTTATCAAACAAGTCGACCTACACAAGCAACAAGTCAACCTAAAACATTGATAAGTCATCCTAATATCAAGTGACTAGAGTCATATATATAGGGCACTCAGCCTCATTCAAGAACATAGTCACAACTCACTCAAGTTAGATCAAGGAAGAAAATAAGTGCGAGTAAGAGGGGGATGAAAGCAAGAGAAGAAAGATCAAGTTTTTTAATTTGTTTTGGGCTAAATTCCTCCACACATGTAAAGTTTACGAAATTATCTTGTAACATAAGATACCGAATTGCAGTCACTCCAAGAGAGCCAAAGTTTTTGGACCAAATAAGGTCTCTCTAGCAAGTTGAATCATCATGGAAGGGAAGTCAAGTCAAGCGAAGAAGAAAGGAGGAAACTTTGTCCATTTTCAAACTACACATGTGACCTAGGGTTTACGCAGAAGAAGCCTAGGGTTTATGTAGAAGAAGTAGAAATTGTAGGTCTGCAACAACAAGTAGAAATTCTGAGCTAGGGACAAAATATAAAGTTGTGGAAGAAGTCTGACAAACGTTGACTTGAAGGAAGTGAATGTTCATTAAGAAGAAGATTTGACTTGGTCTTGGAGGAGTTTTGGGTCAAGGGTCTAGGTCTTGGAATTCGTCAATTGAATATTCTATAAGAAGAATAATTCTTGTGGGTTTTCCTCTTAGATTGGAGAGGTTTGGGCCTTGGCTGATTCCCTACGTATTGTTTCCTTTGTCTTGTTGTTATTTATTATTTGGTAGTTGTTTGATGAGGAAAAAACTAATAGTAAACAAGATAATTAAGAAACTAATCTAATGAAGTGAAAATACACCACAAACAATTATCAAAGCAAGAGAAGTCATCCTTTGTTGTTGCCCCTAGATTTCTCAACATGGTATCAGAGTTAAGGTGACAAGTCAAGGAAAGGTAGCTTAAAGAGGGACACTCAAGGACTGAAACACTCGAATATCATCAAGAGATTCAAGCATCAAGAAGGACCACTCATCTCAAAGGCATTGCAAGGACAAGGATTACATCATCATCTTGAAGGAAGTTACTAAAGAAGACCTCAAAACCCTAGTTCATTCAAAGAAGGATTCTACACGTGAAGCATTCTTGGGAACATCACAGAATGATCACCTCAAAGAAGGAGACCTCAAAAGACCCTGCCTCTACTCAAATAAAGAAGAACTACAAATTGGAGCATCTTGAAGCCTCTACGTCAAAGAAAAGTAAGGATGTTGAAAATGATTTATGGGGTCTGTCATTTTCAATCTTTTTACTGGTTCGATCTTGGAAGTTGTGGGTTAGGATTCCACAAACTCATCTCATCCTCACTTCCACTACAAAAACTAAACACCCATGTGGTCTACATGTAAATTTAATTCATCAAATAAAGTCAACGGATCGATGCATCAAGCCATCAAAGCATTAAATCACCATGCACATAAACAAAATTACATAAATTAGGCCTTAAAATTAATTTAATTTCTATGCTATTGCATGGCACCTCGATGGGTCTAATATTCATTAAATTTATCACATCTTTTCAATGGCCAATGCTAAAATTTATTATGGAAATTACAATATTGTGGATCATTTCAAGATCCATGATATTCTCCATAAATCACTCAACATGATCCTCTCTACAAATCTGTCAACATGGATTTTTTTTCACAAAGCTCTCAACATGGATCTTTTTCACAAAGCTCTCCACAAATTTCTAAGATCCCTTATGGATATGATTTTTCAAGCTTTTTAACAAATCCCCTTCCTTTTGATGTGATTTGTCTCATTTTTTCCTTCTAGAAGTGGTTCTTGTTGATTTTTCATAGGATGGGTCAATGCTACTGCATTAGACTCCTAAGGTACAGAATTTATGACCTCATAGTCATATGCTTTCTAGTCTTCTTGTAACAAATTCAACTCATGAGCTACAACATGCCTCTGCAGTAACAAGTCTCCACCTTGCTACACAATACCTCACCAAACTTTCCCCTGAGTTTGGGCTCTTGGCATCTCCCTAGTTCTTTCCGCTAGAACCAATTGAGCACTCCTTGCTCTAGGCTACTGTAAATCTTCTCACCTTCCTATGCTATTGCCTGCATAGAGAAAAAAATCTCTTAATAGACCTTCAATCAACTTGTACCTTCTTCCACTACTTCTCCTCCACACTATGCACAATAATCCTTTTCACTTTGATACCAATTTTATGCAAATGATTTATGGAGTCTATCATTTTCAATCTTTTTACTAGTTTGATCTTGGGACCTGTGGGTTATGATTCCACAAAATCAGCTTATTCTCACTTCCACTGCAAAATCTAAACAACCCTGTGGTCTACATGTAACGTTATTTCATCAAATAAAGTCAATGAATCTATGCATCAAGTCAGCAATGCATTAAATCATCACGCGCACAAACAAAATTACATAAACTAGGCCTTAAAATTAATTTAATTTCTAGGCTATTACATGGCGCCTCGGTGGGTCTAATATTCATTCAATTGATTTCATATTTTCAATGCCCAAAGGCTACAATTTATAGAGGAAATTAAAATATTGTGGGTCATTTCAAGATCCATGATCTTCTTCATAAAGCTCTCAACATGATCCTCTCCACAAATCTCTCAACATGGATTTTTTTCACAAATCTCTCCACAAATTTCTAAGATCCCTTATAGATTTGATTTTTCAGGCTATTTAACAAATTCATTTCCAATCATTTATGGGGTCTATCATTTTCAATCTTCTTACTAGTTTGATCTTGGGACATGTGGGTTATGATTCCACAAATTCAGCTCATCCTCGCTTCCACTGCAAAAACTAAACAACCTTGTGGTTTACATGTAATTTTAATTCATCAAATAAATTCAATGAATCTATGCATCAAGCCATCAATGCATTAAATCACCATGCACACAAACAAAATTACATAAACTAGGCCTTAAAATTAATTTAATTTATATGCTATTACATGGCGCCTCGGCGGGTTTAATATTCATTCAATTGACTGCATCTTTTCAATGCCGAAAGCCTACAATTTATAGAGGAAATTACAATATTGTGGATCATTTCAAGATCCATGATCTTCTCCATAAAGCTCTCAACATGATCCTCTCCACAAAGATCTCAACATGGATTTTTTCACAAAGCTCTCAACATGGATTTTTTTCACAAATCTCTCCATAAATTCCTAAGATCCCTTATGGGTCTGATTTTTCAATCTATTTAACAAATCCATTGCCTTTTGATGTTCTTTTTCTCATTTTTTCCTTCTAGAAGTGGTTCTTGCTGATTTTTCATAGGTTGGGTCGATGCTCCTGCATAAAAGGAGAAGGCATTGTTATCATCATCAAGGAACCAAGGTGATCTCCCTCTCTTTAAAGGATCACTTTTGAAGGAAGACATCTTCATCAAGAAGACATATTCTATTATCAACATCATAATATGTAGGTTTTAACCCCGTACAGAAATTACCTACATACGAATTCTAAAACACAGAAAATAAATAATGCGCGAGCAGAACACATATACACAGAGATTTCCCCTGGATCCCAAAACCAGGACTACCAGCTTGATTTTTCACTATGTTCCTTTCAATGTTATAATACATATTTATACATGCTAAAGCATCCAATACCATGGACCGAAAACCATCGCGTCCAATACCATGGACTGAAAACCATCGTGTCCAAAAAATATGTGCGAAAATCATGCACAAACCATAGGTGGGTCTACCCAACCTAACATAGGGTCCAAAACCAAAATTTTCCGGGGCGCTGCCCCGAACCCCATAAAGTGCGGTTACAGGTGCCCCTCAAACCCCTTGTTAACTACGTGGAAAGAATAGAACACAACCCAACATTCTCCCATTTGTTGTTTTCTTTCCACAGGGGGCCACAAGAGAGCTTAGTCATTTTTCTAGCCCTGAAATGCCCATTGTCTCTCTACACCAAGAGAACTTCTCAAAGCTCACAGATTTTTTCAATGCATCTGCAGTATTCTTCAAAGTGTCCACCTTTACCAGCAACACCTTTTTGTCTTCTATCATATCCCTCACAAAGTGATATTGAACATCAATGTGCTTTGTATTTGAATTATATGCGAGGTTTTATGCCAAGAAAATGTTGGAAATAATACTGAGAGGGGGGGTGAATCAGTATTATCTAATTCTTTTTCAATATATTTATACTTTGAATTATTGTATGTCAGTACCATAAAATAATGAGTATGAACAAGAAAAATAGATTGTCACACCAAAGAACACCAGATATAAGGTGGAAACCCAATGTGGGTGAAAACCACCTGCTGCAATATGTCTCTATCTTCTTTCAATTAGAAACTCCTTTTACAATGATTTTGTACTGGTGCAGTCCTTTACCAGTACGCAGGTTGCAACCTTCAGAGAGCTACAACTCTCTCTCCTGAAAGGGAGTTACAACCCCCTACTTCTTTTCTTTCAAGGACCACTTTTCATAAATTTTCAGACTGGATCCATGAACATCAATCAATCATCAAGTATATCTGCATCAAACAATCTCCTTTTCCCAATTAGCACTGAATCAAGTAAACACTTCTCTGACAGCTGTACCCAGAACATAGTAACAGTAACCACACACCAAATTCTGAACCCAGAATACTGCAGCAATAGACAGAGGCAGCTAGATCATAATTTAAAGATATACGCTACTTCAACAACCTGAAACCTGCGTGCAGATCTATAAAGAATAATTCCTTCTTTCAAATATTCAGACACTAATTAACCCAGATTGTCAGATTTATAGATCAAGCATGCGCCTCATATAACAGATCAAAATCATACAAAGATACTATTATTCAAGCATAAAGATTATGACCCATCAATAGAACTTATCCTTCTTTATGCGCTAAGGTTCCTCCTTCATTCAGATCCAGATCTGCACCATAACCAAATCACAAATATTTCAGATCTAGTACTTATTAGATATTCAATTCATTTGATGATACTTTGCCAAATGCTCTTCTTCCTCTTATATAGTCTTAGGCCTTCCACAATGCCACAGTCCAAAACCATAGGATCAAAAAACTGTTGGACTAATACCATGAACCAACCATGAAAGTGCGTGAGATCAACACTTTTGGATGCAATACCACGAGCCAAAACCATAGGATCAAAAACTATCGGACTAATACCATGAACCAACCATGAAAGTGCGTGAGATCAACACTTTTGGATGCAATACCATGGACCAAAACCATAGCATCAAAAACTGTCGGACTAATACCATGAGCCAACCATGAAAGTGCGTGAACTTTTTTTTTTTTAATGAAAGGAACTTTTATCTGCATGAAAGTGTGTGAACGTTTCTCTACATGAAATAAACTTTTCTCTGCATAAAAGTGCGTGAACTTTTCTCTACATGAAATAAACTTTTATCTGCATAAAAGTGCGTGAACTTTTCTCTAAACTTTTCTCTGCATAAAAGTGCATGAACTTTTCTCAACATGAAATAAACTTTTTTCTGCATAAAAGTGCGTGAACTTTTCTCTACATGAAATAAACTTTTCTCTGCATAAAAGTGCGTGAACTTTTCTGCACTATAATTTATCATCTAAGATGAGTGGGTTGCCATCAAGTACAACATATGTATCATAATGCCAACAGAAAATTGCACTTTGGCTGACACATTCTATCCTTATAGCTTCATGTACTAGCCCCATACTTGAACACAATCTGTACAACCAAATTGCTTCCTTGCTTACATGAGTGGCTGCCATGTATTCTGCCTCTGTAGTTGACAGTGCCACTACAGATTGTTTCTTACTCATCCAACTGACTGCACCTCCAAATAGGTTAAACACATATCCACTTGTAAATCTTCTCTGATCCAGATCTCTAGCCCAGTCTGCATCAACAAAGCCATGAATATCCAACACTCTGTCCAATCCTAGTCTTCCTTGGTAGCACAAACCATAGTCACTAGTGCCACGCAAATACCTGAAAACCTGCTTCACTGTTGTCTAGTGCTCCTTCCCTAGTTTTGACATAAACCTGCTCAATACTCCCACTGCATGTGCAATGTCTGGTCTAGTATAGACTATTGCATACATCAGGCTACCGACTACACTTGCATATGGAACACGGGACATGTCCTCTTCCTCTTCTTGTGTCTTGGGACACTGTTCAGAAGATAACCTCACACCTACAGGAATGGAAACCTTCACCGGTTTACTATCCTGCATATTAAACCTTTGAAATATTGTCTCGGCATACTTCCTCTAGTTTAACCAGAGCTTCCTCTTTGCCCAATCTCTTTTAATTTCCATGCCCAAAATATAGTTTGCAGCACCAAGATCTTTCATGTCGAATTTGGAGGACAATTGGGTCTTCAAATCGTGGATAACTTCTTTTTCATTTCTAACCAACAACATATCATCCACATACAAGACTAGATAAATAACACGATCACCAATTAGTTTAAAATACACACAGTGGTCTGCTTTGATTTTGGTAAAGCCAAGTCCCCCTATAAATGTATCAAATTTCTAATACCACATCCTTGGTGACTATTTTAACCCATATAGAGACTTCTTTAACTTACATACTAGTTCTTTCTTACCCTTCACCGTAAAGCCTTCAGGTTGCTTCATGTAGATCTCCTCTTCCAGATCCCCGTGAAGAAATGTTGTCTTCACATCCATCTATTCTACCTCAAAATCAAAAGCAACAGCAACAGATAAAAGTAATACAATAGAAGTTACCTTGGCAACAGGAGAAAAAATATCACCAAAATCAATTCCTGGCACCTGGTAATAACCTTTTGCTACCAACTGAGCTTTGCATTTCTCCACATTTCCTTCTTCATTTGTCTTCCTTTTGAACACCCATTTGCTGCCAATGGGTTTCCTTCTAGCCGACAACTCCACCAAATCCCAAGCCTCATTTTTGTGCAAAGATGCCATTTCATCAACCATGGCCTCTTTCCATAGTTTTCCATCCTCTGAATCCACTGTTTCCTTCACAGTTATGGGATCATCATCAGTAACAGACAAAGCAAAATTTGAAAAGAAAGCAGATGGACAATACCTTTCTGGCTGCCTTCTTTCTCGACTGATCTTCTCACAGCCAGAGTTTGTGGCTCTTCATCTTCTGATTCCTCCTCTGCTTTAGAGTCTAATTCTTCCTCCTTTAGCTCAAAATCTATCTTCTCAGGTTCCTTTGGTTGGACTTCATGTTTAATAACATCTTTCACCTCTCTGAACACCACATCTCAGCTATACATAACCTTCCTTGTTATTGGGTTCCAAAGCTTATAACCCTTTAAACCATCCTTATACCCAATAAAATGCACTTTTCAGATTTACTATCCAACTTTGTTCTTTTCTCCTTTGGAACATGTACATATGCATCACATCCAAATACCCTCAGATGTGAAAGAGAGGGTTTCTTATTAGTCCACACCTCTTGTGGAGTCTTATCCTCCAACGCTGATGAAGGTGACCTGTTGACCAGGTAACATGCAGTATCCACCACCTCTGCCCATAATTCCTGTCCTAACCCAACACCACTGAGCATGCTTCTTGCCCTTTCCATCAACGTCTTGTTCATTCTTTCTGCAACTCCATTTTGTTGAGGTGTATATGGAGTAGTATTTTGCCTTGCTATACCACACCTCTTGCATAATTCTTCAAATTCCTTACTGCAAAACTCTCCACCATTATCTGTACTCAGCACCTTTATCTTCTTTTCTGTCTGGTTTTCAACTAGAGCCTTAAATTCTTTAAACCTATCAAAGACTTCAGATTTCTTAGTAAGGAAATATATCCATGTATTCCTTGAGAGGTCATCTATAAATGATACATAGTACATAGACTTACCTGGTGATGGAACCTTCACAGGTCCAAACACATCATTGTTCACAAGCTCCAATATATGTTTCGCCCTCTTACCACCAAAGGGGAAACTCATCCGATTCTGCCTCCCGTATACACAATTTTCACAGAAATCAAAATCCAGAGAGCTGTTACTCATACCTTCTACCATACCTTTACCATGAAGTATTTGAAGGCCCTTCTCTACAATATGTCTAAGCCTTTGATGCCACAGCATGGTCTTTTCTCCAGAGACCACTAGATTTTCTGCTCCACTTTCAGGAACCACGGAACTATTGCACCTATCAACAACAGTGCTACCTTGCAACTTGTACAGAGTTCCAATCCGAACTCCCCGTATCAATACCAGTGCTCCCTGAACCATCTTGCAGGTATCCTTCTCGAACACTGTTTTTACACCTACATCATCCAACTTACTAATATAAATTAGATTTTTGGCTAATGCAAGAATATGTAGAACACCTAGAAGTGTTCTAACCCTTCCACCTTGCAGCTTCAACTTTACTTTTCCACGACTAATGATTCTAGCCTTCTTGTCATCCCCCAAGAAGACATCACCACCATCATATTTCTCATACTCACAAAACCACTCTTTATGGGGAGTGAAGTGAAAGGATGCACCTGAGTCAATCAACCATGCCTCATGATCTACATGTGTACTTGAAGAAGCCAAGTACACATCCCCACCTTCATCTAAGGTAGTTTTCACCTCTGCAGAAGGAGCTTCACCAGATCCCTTTCCTTTGTCAGGAGCTTTAGATTTATATTCCCTTTTGAAGTGGCCTTCCTTTCCACATTTCCAGCAAACCACCTTTACAGGTTTTCCTAGAGATTTAGATCTCCCTCTAGATTTAGATCTCCCACTCAATGACTTATTTTTATTTCTATTATGGGACTGTCCTCATACAGACAAGGCATCACCATTTTAGCTCTCCATATTTTTCCGTCTCATCTCCTCCGTCAGTAAGGCTGAGACTATTTCATCAAACTGCAAGGCACTTGCATTGCCACCTATGACTATCCCACGAATCTGGTAGAGAACACAACAAATTGATGTACTTATCTTCATCTGAAATTTTAATATCAACAGATGATAACTGACTTACCACAGTATTAAATGCATTTAGATGCTCTGTGACCGAGTCTCCATTTTTCATCCTCAGGTTATACAACTTTTCCGCAGGAACAGTTTATTCACCAGAGACTTATATTGGTACAAAGTCCCTAACTTGTCCCACAAAGCCTTCGTTGTAGCTTCCCCTGATACATTTGGCAATATTGAATCTGAGACACACAATCGTATTGTGCTCTTTTCCTTCCGATCCAACTTCTTCTGTTCTTCATCATACACTCCCATTGGTTTAGTACTCGGATCTACCGCAATCCACTGATCTTTATCCACCAACATATCCTCCATCTTGAGTTTCCACAACTCAAAACTTTAACCATTAAATTTCTCAATCTCTATCTTTCCACTGCTTGCCATCTTCTTTCACCACTAGAATCGATCTCGTAGATCTCCCACTGAATAGGGTCTACCACAGGCCCGAGTGAAATGCCTCAGCAACAAAGGTGTGCCCTTGAAGCCAAATCTGCTCTGATACAAAATGTAGGTTTTAACCCCGTACAAAAATTACCTACATACGAATTCTAAAACACAAAAAAATAAATAATGCGAGAGAAGAACACATAAAACACATATACACAAATATTTTCCCCTGGATCCAAAAACTGGGACTACCAGCTTGATTTTTCATTATGTTCCTTTCAATTTTATAATACATATTTATACATGCCAAAGCATGCAATACCATGGACCGAAAACCATCACATCCAATACCATGGACCGAAAACCATCGCGTCCAAAAGACATGTGCGAAAATCATGCACAAAACCATAGGTGGGTCCGCCCAACCTAACATAGGGTCCAAAACCAAAATTTCTTGGGGCGCTACCTCGGACCCCATAAAGTGGGGTTATGGGTGCCCCTCAAACCCCCTATTAACTACGTGGAAAGAATATAACACAACCCAACATAATCAAAATCAAGAAGGTATCAAGTTGAAGATATTGTCATCAAGGAGTATCTTCACAAGTAATAATCTTTATGTCCACATCTAAATCTATCAGAATGACTTCATTTTGCAAGGAAAGCAACAAATTGGTTGAGTCATCGAACTTTCCTAGATGGAATAAGAGGACTCATCTAATCCTCATAGAAAATGAAGTCATTGATCATGTTAAGGGATCAATCACTAAACCTCCTAAGGAAGAAGCTCAAGCTCTAGCAAAGTACATGAAATGGCAAGTTACGGCTCAAAGGATCCTTATAGCATCCATCAAATATCCTCTCATATCCTATGTATCAAAGTTGGAGACATCAAAAGAAATATATGATAAGCTAGTAGAATTGTTCTCTATAATTACTGTTGGAGAAGTAATATCATTAAGACAAGAACTCTACACGATGAAGATATCTAAGGAATATGGAATAGCATCATACTTTATAAGGGTGTCAGATATAAGATACCAACTACAAGAATTGGGAGAAATAATGTCTGATAAAGAAATGACCACCATAGTGCTCAATGCACTACCCGAGGAATGTGGCAACTTCACATCAAGCATATGTGGAAAGAAGGAAGCCACCCCATCCAATGAACTTTGGTAATTATGTAAAATTGAAGAAACTAGGAGGCAAAAAGTGATGTAGGATCAAACAAGAAATCACAAGCATTTGTTGCCATGGCTAAGAGAAAAGAAAAGTTTGGTCCTAAAAAAAATAAGAAGAAAATGTCAAAAATCCAATGCTATGGTTGTCATGAATATGGACACTACAAGAGATAATGTCCAAATCGCAAAAATGAAAACAAAAAAAGAGGAAGGGAAGAATCCCATATCATTGAAGAAGTGGAAGAAGCTAAAAATAAGAAATCAAAGGAGGAAGTAAAAATATCTATACTATGGTTAGATAATCTTCTCCATAAAGTTATTTTCAGTTTTTTGTAAAGTATAGCTATCATGATAGGAAGCATTAGAAGCATGATAGTATGCATCATTTTAGGAGATGGCATCATAAGTGCATACGATTGAAGCAAGAGTGCATGACATCATCATAAGAAGCTTGAAATATAAATGAAGTAGAAGCCTATGGTGGTCATCATTAGAAGGAAGTAGCTCTTGGTAACCTCATTAAAAACATAAGTATTACTTATGGGTAGAAGAAAGTCATATAGCATAGAGCTCATCATATATCATCATCATTAGGAAGAAGTGTTTGCGGGATGAGGATAATCAAGATCCTCTGTTGGAATCTTCATTAGAAGGATCACCTCTCTTGGAAAAGAAAGTGTCTTACTAAGAATTCCACCTTGTATGAGATTCACTGATTAGCAAGATGATGGTATGATGAAAAAGGCGTGCAATTGGTCAAGACAGTTGAATTACTTTTAATCATGGAAGGGAAGTTTCCGAAGGAAGTCCAGATGATCATAAAAGAAAAGAGGTATGTATTCATTTTGATACAATGAGTCATGTCATCATATAGTTGTAGATAACTCTACCTCATGAGCATGTTCAAAGAAAAGGGATATCTTCCTTTAAATAAATACATGAAGACATGGTTCACATATTTAAAGATGAATCAACATAATATGTCCTCATATGAGGTTGTTGACAAAGATAAAGGAACTATGGATGGAAGTTCTTGGGGAAAAATATGTGAAGAAAGAAATAAGAAATCTTGAGAAGTTCAACTATGGAAATCAACATATGATGACTAGAAGAATTGGTCATGATATCTCCATGGAGAAGGAATGAAGACCCTGATAAGGTCTCCAAAGAAAGGAGACCCTTGACATTCCAATTCTTGGATATGTTCTTATGAATGTGCAGGATGTTGATGTTGCAAGTAAGATGTCACGATGAAAGGACATCACAAAAGGTAATTTTGATTTGATGGTTATTTTTTTTTTTGAACAACATCTTTATGGGTTGATACAGGGCTACTAAAAGAGAGTTGTAGATATCATCTACAAATATCACTCATGTGATTGGATGGAAGATCCTAAAGGAAACATGACTTGGAAAGAGGGAGTTGTATGAGGAAAATCCAAATGTGGATTAGAAGATCACTTTTTGATAAATAAAAGGATGATATGTTTGAAATGGTTCATGAAGGAAAGTGATGGATGGCTAATGCCCTACAAATAAGTACCAAAATATGAAGGCTCCATAATTATAAAGATGAAATTCATGACATCAAAAGGAGGAGATCTTCAAGCAACTGAAGGTCCCATGATCTCCACCAAAGGTAGAAATATGTTGCTAAAAACAAGTCCCTAGTTAAGAGGGAGCTTGGACAAGTCCCTGGTTAAGAGGGAGCTTGGGTACATTCCTTTATAGGAATGGGTACATTCCTTTATAGGAATTGGTACATTCATTCATAGGAATGGGTATATACTCCCTAGTTGAGAGGGAGAGATAGATACATCATTGTTGTCTTCTTTTGGAAGAAATAAATGAGGATTGGATAAATGTCTATCATCCAATACTCTTTGAGGATGAGGTAGGGAATCCAAGATAAGAGTAGTCATAGAGGATCGATATTATTTGAGGAATGAAAATCCAAGATAAGAATAGCCTTGAGAGGGAATACCCTATGAACACCTGGGTGGGGTATGTACCTTGAGAGACAATGACGATGGTGTCTACAAGTCATTGGTCTTGCGAGCATTATGATATGATCTTTTGGAGAGATAAAGTTGTTATTCAAGGCCTTGCTATGTAAAAACGCTAGTTGGTATGATGTTAAACAAATGGGTTACCAATTCAACTCTTCTTATAAGAATTCTTCAGATTGATAATATCCAAACACCATGTATGGATTATGAATGCCTCCCTAGTTAAGAGGGAGTGTTGAAATATGTAACTAGGTTTGGACTTCATAATGACATATGTAATCATGATTTTATGTATTTGATGTAATGAGAAAAATAAATTTACTATTGTTTTTCTTGTGGCATGGGTTTCATGCTCAAGGAAATTTATTTTTAAGTCAAGCTCCCATTGTGAGCTCTTAGGGCTTTTCATTGAGTCTACAAGTCATTAAGTCATTGTCATGTATGAAAGACCCATTTGGGGCATGTTACATATTGTAAAAGAAGTTATCTGAGTTAAAATGATCCTATAAGACTTTGTCAAGTGCTATCAAACAAGTCGACATACACAAGCAATAAGTCAGCCTAAAATAGTGACAAGTTGACCTAATATCAACTAACTAGAAGCCTATATATAGGTAACTCGATCTCATTCAAGAACACACTCACAACTCACTCAAGTTCGATCAAGGAATAAAATAAGTACGAGTAAGATGAGGACGAAAGGAAGAGAAGAACGATTGATTTTTTAGATTTGTTTTGGGATAAATTCCTCCACACGTGTGAAGGTTAGGGCACCATCTTGCAGCAGAAGATATCAAATTGTAGTCACTCCAAGAGTGCTGAAGTTGTTGGGTCAAAGAAGGTCTCTCTAGAAAGTTGAATCATAAAGGAAGGGAATTCAAGTCAAGAAAATAAAAAATGACTAAAATTTGTCCATTTTCAAGCTACATATGTGACCTAGGGTTTATGCAGAATAAGTCGAAATTGAAGGTTTGCAACAACAAGTCAAAATTTTTAGTTATGGCCAAAGTTTGGAGTTGTGGAACAAGTTTGAGTGGCTTTGACTTGAAGGAAGTGAATTTCATCTAAAAGAAGCTTTGAATTGGTCTTGGAGGGGTTTTAGGTCAAGGGTCTAGGTCTTGGAATTCGTCAATTAAAGATTCTATAAGAAGAAGAATTCTTATGGGTTTTCCTCTCAGATTAGAGAGGGTTTAGCCTTGGCTGATCGCCTACATCTTGTCTCATTGGTCTTGTTGTTCTTTATGATTTGGTAGTTATTTGATGAAGAAAACAATAATAGTAAACAAGCTAAAGAAGAAGCTAATCTAATGAAGGTAAAATACACCACAAATAGTTATCAAAACAAGATAAATCATCATATGTTGCTGCCCCTAGATTTCTCAACATGATCGAGCAATATTTGATCCCTCAATATAATTGTTTGAGGGATTAAACAATGTAACTAGAGGTTATCTAGGAGCTCGATTGATCCAGTGGCTCAGTCGAGCAATTTTTTTGAAATTTCCCACCAACACAAACAAGGCATGGAATTAAAAAAAGTGGCTTGATCGAGCCTTAAAGCTAGATCTAGCCTTAAAGCTGGAACTAGCTTTAAAGATAGATCAAGCTATAGGTTAGGTCAAGCCTTTATCTAACCATGTTAAGGGCTTGATTGAGGATTTCTTAAACTCTCAATTGAGCTATTTTAATTTCAAATTCAAATGCTCGATCAAGCTCCTAAGGTCCTAAAAATCACAACTTTAGCACCCCTTCTGCAGATTTATCTGCAACCCCATTTTGTACCCTAGCGGATTTAGGGAAGAATTTGTCTTTAAGTGGCAGAGTTGATCATGTTGGATTCATGAAAGAATCCTCTATCCAATGGCATATGACTTTGACACTTTCGAATTCATATGATATTTTTCATATAACTTTTTTCAACATAATGCTTGAAATATTTTTGCACAGTTTCAAAGGGGATGAATAAAAAATCAATAACATAAAATATACACAACGAAAAAATTTCAAAAAATACCACCATCTTTGTTTACGAATCCTCTTCAAAAGGGTACTTTTGGTTTTTCAATTTATTTAAAGAGTTGATTTTTTTATTATTTTATTATTTTTTATTATTTTTTTATGCGAACACACTTGTCTTCAAAATGCAATTGAAATATAATTTTGAAAAATAATAAAAAATATAATTTTGCACAAAAAATAAATTTTTAATATGAAAAACTTAGTTCTCTCAGTGTATATCATGCTGAGATATATATATTTTTCAAATTACACATTTTAGACTAAGTTATGCTACATGAACACACACATACCTCTTAAGATGTGCAAAAATTTGCAAGGACAAGTATTACATTTAATGGAAATTTGAGAGATTATATGACACTATTTTTTTTGCAAAAAATATCATTAGGACAACAATATAATTCTCCACATATTGTATTTTTACTCCGAACCAAAATTCACAATGTTTATATGAATTTTGAGGGCTTCAATTCGATAAAAGAGGAAAACCTTGAAATTTCATCGCTACATTTGGCCCAAAAGTGTAACTCATCTTCATGCATGCACCCCAATATAAGGGAGGAGGGGGTATAAAAGATGACAACCCTTCTCTTTGTATAATTTCCCATAGGGGCTCTAAAAAAATTAAGTAGGCTACGAATAAAGAGGATTGAATCATGGGATGCTTCACCAGCCTGTCAAATTATTGATGTCAGTTTGGCCTGATTTTAAGAGACATGCATGGTTTGCTTGCTCATCCACTTCCTTATTTTGAGAACTTAGGACATGGAAAAATGCCTTGAGATGAAAGTGGTCGAGGGCGCCAATAATTCTATAAAGGAGTAGCTTAAGTTGATTATCCTTCGGATAAAAGCCTTTATATAAATATTGGATGATGAGAAGAGCCTCCCAATATAACGTTGTTAGTAGTTTCTGTTTATTTTGCCAAATTTAGCCCGAACAAGAGTCCACACATTTTAGCTTGGTTTTTTGTCCTCTTAACTAACCCAAGAGTACTTGAACACTTGATTTCCCTTAAAATTAAGGATAAACCCTCCCCTCCTACCATACCACACCTATCCACTTATTAACTTTTAGAAAAAATAATAATTTATTTATTTACATCTTTAAAAAATCTTTATCTTTTATTCTTTTCCCATAAAAATATATTAAAGAACAAAATAAATACAAACAAAGCTTTAGCATTCATTAATTACTTAATATCCTTTTTAATCCAATTAAAACATATACATCGCAATTTTGGTAGTGTCAATATAGTTTTAATCAAATTAAAACCTATAAACACTTTGGTAAAAGTGAACTTCCTGATTGTTAAAGTATTTTCAATTGAAAAATACACTACTTAAAAGAAAAGGACTTAAAAAATAAATTTAACTAACTTACGACGAAAGAGGAAATGAATTCAAACCAAGTTTTTCTTGGTCCAAAACCCTATTCATAATACCTAAGTCATGCTCGTGCTTTGACACTAACACAAAGTAAGGCCAGGCTTTATGGATATTTATTATCTTAATATTATCCAATTTGATTTCTCATAATGAATTTATAATTTTGAATAAGTTAAACGTTGAGTTAATCACGGCATAAAAGGTATGTGACATTGTTAACATGGGCCCCACGACGATTGAATCAAGGGAAGCAGATATTGATATATATAAGTCCACAGACGTTTTACAGTGACGTCATTGGTAGTATTAGTTTGCTGGTCGATGGGGATGGCTGACGCAATTCTTGTTATCCATTCTGATAGCGGTATTAAATCCTAGAATCAGTGCATTTGGATGCACAAGATTTTCACGTGAAATGATCACGGACTTTGTGGCGTTTAGCCTAACAAATTCCACTATGATGTAGGAGAGGTGACGACATTACACACGATTAATAACATCTCTCGTTTTTTACTTCATGGCAATTTTAAGCGCAGTTGTCTATAACGCGACTTTTTGAAAGCTTTTCCGGCGGGTTTTTTCGGTCGAAATCTGGCAGGAATTTATTGGAATTGCAAGTTTGATAGCTAGTTTCTGCACAATGAAAGCGTCCCAGGGGTTTTCGAGGGCGCTGAATCCAAATATGCAGTTAAAAAACCATTTTAACTGCAACAAATCAAGATTTAACTTCAATTTCTTCCACCTGATTTCGTCACCGGAATCTCCAAAAAGTCGCATTATAGACAACTCCATTTTAAGCAGGTTGTTTCAGTGTTGCATACTACAAACTTCAATAACTTTAATTTCATGTGGTGTGATTTGAAAGATGATTGTTTTAGTTATGAATGGTTGTTTTAGTGAAGTGATTTTTTTTCTCTAAGTGTGCTCAACATAATGTACAATGTGTCAAGGTAGTCATGTAAAGAATATCACACATACCTAACACATTTTATCGCTTTATCTCTTCTCTTTCTTTCTCTCAAGATCCATATTTTAACTTGCGCTGAAATGGAAGAGTGTCAACTTGAAGTCCCATGCTATAATTGTGATGAAAAATAATTTATTTAACATAGATGTAAGGAGAAAAAAAATCTTATAGCCATTTTTGAGGCTCTGTTAGAAGATGATGCTATTTTCAATCTAGAACCTCAACCATATCCTAGTGATGAATTTCATCCCTCTTATTAACTTGATGTGGAACCCCAAATCACTCTAAATGCCTTGATAAGTATCTCCACTCCCAAAACCATTAAATTAAATGGCCACATCAAGCATCACAAATATATTATCCTAATTGATAGTGTTAAAACCCATAAATTTATTCATTGTTAGGCCTCCCAAGAGACACATTGATATATCCATGAAATGAATACATTCTATACCATGATTGCAAATGGAGGGTCCACACGATGTGGGGTCATTGTGAAAATATTTTCCTTCAAATTGGTAATTACTCTTTGAATCTTGCATGTTTTACATTTAAATTCGTGGTCATGTTTTGTGGGATGGATGGTTGTGCACGCTCAGTCGCATCACCTTAAAATTCAAGGAGTTATACATGAACTTCCAACATGCATGACATTAGTACACTTTCCAAGGAATCATCGTTGGATCTCTTAATATCATCAGTTATCATTGTATGGGAAAACTCAAAGAGGGACATTCTGACATCATATCCCATTTCAATGCCATTCAAGCCTTTGATACCCCTCTTCAACTCATTCATTCTAACATAAAGTTAGTCTTATCCAACCACTAATAAATTTTTGAAACCCTGCAAGGCCTCCCACCCTCATGTGGTGTGCATGATCTTTCTAATGCTCTCATGCCGACTAGCCTTCCCGATAATGTTAACCTTATTATCACCCATTTGCTTAGAAAAATGAAATTAAGAAGTGTTCAAGAATTGTTAGTTGCAACTGTCATCTGCTCTAGTACCAGTCATTAGTCCTCCCCTACTCTCATGGTTATTGAAAAATAAGGCACTTGATGCATGTGTCCTATTTTTGTGCTCTTAATAGAATCATTGTCATTTCTCCTAATTCAGTACTTGCTGACTTTTTAGAGGGCTTGATGCTTGAATTTCGCCCCCAATCATCATTAAGGAAATGTGACTTGTACTTATAGCTCAAAACCTTATAATGGTGCTTATATCCTAACTAAGAGGGATATGATACTCACAATACATCTGGTGTGGTGGTTTGAGACATCATTCTTGGAGTTGGATTCCTACAAGCTTACATTATGTCTTGAGGCTTAATTTTCCTCCCTTATGTTGGAAATAATACTGAGAGGGGGTGTGAATCAGTATTAGCAACTTAAAAATATTTCATTTCCATAAACAGATTTATATACGCTACTTCTGTTAATGAAACTTGTGTGTATACGCAACTGTGTTTAGAGCAACCAGCGTATACCTTGCAAACTTATAATTTAGTTAGTTGATCTTTAATCTATGTATTAGAACCATATAACCAATAATCAGGTGTAGTAAACAAAACATGTAATCACACACATGAACACAAGATATAAGGTGGAAACCCAATGTGGGTGAAAACCACCTGCTACAATCGTCTTTATCTTTCTTTAATAAGAAACTTATTTTTACAAATTTTGTATTGGTGCAGCCTTATACCAGTACGTAGGCTTCTACTTGTAGAAGGATACAACCTTCTCTCGTCCTCCAGCTTCTCTTGGAAGGGAGCTACAACCCCCTAGCCCTTGTACTAGCTGATGTGTTTACTAGTACGTAGGTGCTGACCTATAGAAGGCTACAACCTTCTCTTTTCTTCCAGGGACCACATTTCATAAATTTTCAGATTGGATCCATCAATAACATCAATCAAACATCAAATATATCTGCATCAACCAATCTCCTTTGCACTGACCAAAACTGAATCAAACAATCACTTTTCTGAATGCTATAACCAAAACACAGTAACAGTAACCAGAACCCAAGCCAAAACCCAGAACACTGCAACAACAAACAGAAGTAGCTAAAACATATTTTATGAGGTGTACGCTACTTCAATGTGTCAAACCTGTGTGCATATGCACTTTTCTCAAGACAAACCTGCATATACGTTGTTTTGAAATACTGAACCAGCATGTATACGCGCCCTTGCTGTAATGAACCTGCGTGCAGATCTGTAAATGATGATTTAACCTTTACAACTATTCAGACATCAGTTATACCCATATCATTAGATTTATAGATTACGACATGCACCAATTATTCAGATAAAAGATCAAAACCACATAAAGATACTTCTCTTCAAGCCTTAAGATCTTGACCCATCAATAGAACTTATCCTTCTTCAAGCGGTCAGGTTCTTCCTTGATTCAGATCCAACTATGCACCATAACCCAATGACCAGTATTCTAGATCTTGCTCTTCATTAGATATTCAATTACTTGAGTGCCTTTGCCTAATGATCTTCTCCTCCTTTTATAGTCTTACGCCTTACTCAATACATGGTCAAAAATCACTTAGAATCAATACCTTGGACCAAATACCTAGGGTCAACACTTCGGACAAGATACCTTGGACCAATACCATGGGTCAAAATACCATGGACCAAAACCAAGTTTTCCAACATGTACGTGCTTTTCCTTATGTGAAAGTAAGTGTATATACATACGCGCCTTTTTCTCTGAAAATTCGCGTGTATATGTAATTTGATCAAGGGGAACTTGCATATACCTCTTTTTCCTTCATTCTGTGATCTTGAACTGTGATCTGTCATTTGAGTGAGTTGCCATCAAGGACAACACCTGTGTCATAGCTCCAAACCTATGTTATACTGCCAACAATCTCCCCCTTTGGACTTGATGGCAACCCCAAGTCACTCTCTCCCTTTGTCATCAAGGGCAAAGGGTTATGCTCCCCTGAGTACATGTTGAATTCTCTGATATGCTGAAGTGTTCTGATCATGCTCCCCCTGATTGTAAGCAAGGTCTGCAAAAATATGTTCTACAAGAAGAACATGACTCTATATATCATAAATGACCTTCCTGTCACCAAAGACTCATACATACATCCGTCTCCCAACCAAGTGGGGATATACCAAGATTGACTCATCCACCCAACCAAGTGGGGATACACCAAAAGTTTATACATGAGAAAACAAGAACATTACATCATCCATCCCAGGCATAATGGGGAAACAAAATAGGTCATTACATGACCTTGATAATAAAAGATATATATGACATAGAGACAAAATATCTAAAACAAGACTATGATAGTCATCAGCAACTATCATCAACAACATCTGTCAATCACCATCCAAACCAGCAACCATGATCTCCCTCTGCACCTTCCACCTGAATAAAAAAAAACAATTGTGAAATTGTACCAAGATATTCTAAGATAATGCCAACAATGAATTATTAGAAGTATATTCTCCCCCTGAACCTGTGCTAGATGATCACTGTCAGACCCACATCAGACTCTTTTAATCTTGAGTCTGGCCCGCTGATATTCTTAAAACCAACATATACACGACTGTATCCACAGAAATCTGTGTATGTACGCAGATACGCTTTATGAAACTCGCGTACAACCACTGTTCTCTTAAACAAATAAGTGTCAACGGCAAGATGATGCATCAACTATTCTCAACTTCTATCTAAGGTATTCAAATGTCTCTCTGGGCAATGGTTTGGTGAATATATTAGCAACTTGTTCCTTGGAGGGAACATACTCCAATTTGACCTTTTGTTCAAGCACTTGTTCCCGGAGAAAATGATATTTGATAGGTATGTGCTTGGTCTTAGAATGCATGACTAGATTCTTAGAAATATTGATTGCAATTGTATTATCACATAGAATGGAGATGGGTGGAGTACATGTGATTTGAATGTCTTGTAATGTTTGCATCATCCAAAGGAGTTGTGTGCAGCAAGATGCAGCAACCACGTATTCTGCTTCAGCGATAGATAATGCAATTGAACTTTGTTTCTTGTTGAACCAAGACACTAATCTGGAACCCATAAAGAATGCACCACCACTAGTGCTTTTTCTGTCATCCACGCTTCCTGCCCAATCTACATCCGTATATGCATGAATTGTAAGATCTGTATCTCTAGGATACCATAAACCAAAGTTTTGTGTTCCTTGAAGATATTTGAAAATCCTTTTGACTGCTTGAAGGTGTGCTTCCTTTGGATTTGCTTGGAATCTTCCAATTATTCCCACTGCATGCATGATATCTGGTCGGGTACTTGTTAGATAAAGCATACTACTAATCATGGATCTGTAGGTTGGTTGATGTATTGCTACTGATTCATCATTTGAGCTGAGGCTGCATCCTGTTACCATAGGGGTACATACTGGTTTAGAATCTTCCATGCCATATTTCTTCAAGATCTGCTTGAGGTACTTGGTTTGTGATAGAAAAATACCATCTTTATTTTGTTGAACTTGTAAACCAAGAAAATATCTGAGCTCACCAAGTAGGGAAATTTCAAATTCTTTTTGCATTACCAAAGCAAAGTTTTGACTCATGGCTTCTTCATTGCCACCAAAAATGATATCATCAACATACACAAAAAGTATTAGCAATTTATCATTGTCAATTTTTATATATAGATTGCTATCAGCTGATCCTTTTGAAAAACCTTTTTGATGAAGATATTTGTCAAGACGATAATACCAGACCCTTGGAGCTTGTTTTAGACCATAGAGAGCCTTTCTAAGTCTACATACAAGTTTTGGATCATTTCCAAGGATGAATCCGTCTGGTTGCTCAATATATACTTCTTCTTCTAGGTCTCCATTAAGAAAGGCAGATTTCACATCCATTTGATATACTTTGAATTTCTGAAAGCTAGAAATAGCAAGGAACATTCTTACAGCTTCAAGTCTAGCAACAGGTGCAAAAGTTTCTACAAAGTCTATATCTTCTTGTTGAGTATACCCTTTACAAACAAGTCTGGCCTTGTTTCTAATAAATTCTCCATTTTCATTCAGCTTACTTTTGAATATCCATTTGGTTCCTATGACATTCTTATCATTAGGTCTAGGAATCAATTCCCAAGTATTATTCTTTTCAATCTTCTCAAGTTCTTCATTCATGGCCTTGACCCAACATTCATATTTGCATGCTTCATTTACATTTTGCGGTTCGACGGAGGAAAGCAATGCTAGATAGCTTGAAGCTTCTATAATAGTTCTTCTTGTCTACACACCTACCTCTTTCTGCCCCAAAATTTGAGTCTCTGGATGATTCTTCTGAACATACCTCCTGGATGGAGTCTTTTATTCTACCCTTATCTATTCTTCTGGTGCCTCATTGGTTTCTTCTTCAGAATTAGTCTGATTTGATGTGGAAGGATAATCCTCATCTTCTTCATAATCTTTGGTTTTTCCCTGCTTTGGATTTTTGCCTGCTTCATCAACCACAACAGTTTTCCCAAATATTTTATTATAACATTTATATTCTTTACTTCGGGAAGAGTAACCAAGGAGAATGCCTTCATCTACTCTAGGTTCAAACCTGCCAAGTTTTTCATTAGTCCTTTTGATGTAACATTTGCTTCCAAAAACTTTGAAGTATTTTACAATAGGAATCTTACCATACCAAAGTTCATGTGCAGTTTGAGTGCTATTTACCCGAACGTTTGTTTTGTTGAGAATAGTGACGGCAACAAATGCAGCTTCACCCCAGAAGATTGCAGGAGTTCTAGACTCATCTAGCATAGCACGAGCCAGTTGTTGAACATTTTTGTTCATCCTTTCTACCACTCCATTTTGCTGAGGAGTTCTTGCGGTAGAGAATTCCCTTCTTATTCCATGTTCTTCACAGAAGTCGAAGAATTCATCCGAGGTAAATTCCCCTCCTCAATCAGACCTGAGGCATTTTATTTTGCGATCTGACTCATTTTCAACGAAGGCTTTGAAGGATTTGAACTTTTCAAAAGCTTCGTCTTTATTCTTTAGAAGTCCTATCCAACACATTCTGGAAAAGTCGTAAATGAACAATATAAAGTATTCTTCTCCACGAGGTGACTTTTTCCTAGATGGACCACATAAATCAGTGTAAACAAGTTCAAGAGGCTTACTAGCTAATCCTTCCTTCTTAGGGAAATGTTCTCTGGTTTGCTTACCAAATTGACATGATTTTCATATTGTATTCTCTAAAATTCTGATATCAGGAAGATCACGAACAGCTCGGTATCTGCATGCTTTTCTTATTTGAGAGAAACTTAGATGCCCCAATCTTCTGTGCCATAACCAATGTTCATCGTTTTTGCTTAGGTAGCACTGTTTTTGTCCCCCCTTGAGTATGTACATGTTGTTTGGAGTTCTTACACCTTTGATCATTGTTTCTCCTGTATCAAGCTCACGAACAACACATCCATTTGATCGAAATACTACCTCATTTCCTTAATCACACATTTGACTGATACTCAATAGATTATGCTTTAGACCATCAACATACATAACATTTCCAGCTTTAAACTTTTCTTTTAAGAGAACAAAGCCTTTTCCTTTTATGACTGCAAGAGTGTCATTACCAAATGAGACCTTATTTTCTTTTTCTAAGGCATTATATGACTGAAGTTTTTCTTTATCACCTGTCATGTGTTTTGAGCATCCACTATCGATGTACCACTGATTTTCTTGTCCTTTTGCCTACAAGGCTATACCACATCTTTTTGTTTGCGGTTATTTCTTTCTCCATGTTTTGGGAACCAATGAAGCTTTCTCCTTCTGAGATGTTTGCCGAAATTTACTCTTCCATTCAGAATCTTCATGATCGAAGTTGTTACAGATAGAGCATTCTATTTCATTTTCAAGAGCAGAAAAGTTATTGAAGGTCCTTTTCATGATCCCAGCCACATTCCTTTGATTTTGTGCTTCTCTAGTCATGATGGTCTTGTAAGCAACACATTGAGCATCTTTGTGTCCAAAGTTATGACATGAAAAACATTGGCCATTAAAGAAATTCCTGTGATTATCGAATCTACTGACCTAATGGTTGTAGTTTCCATGGACATTCATTCTTGAAGCAAATTGAGAATGATTTACCTATGGTTGGTTATAGCTTCTGTTCATCCTTGAAGTAGATTGAACCCGATTTACCTGGTGATCTGCTTTATGCCTTTGCTGACGAATTTCAACCTGTTCACTTCTCCTTGTTGCATCAAGATAGATTTTTGAGGTTGATGGCTTCTGTGCTTGAGATGCTTCTTCAGTATATCCAAGACCTGTATTTATTAGAGGAGTCACTGTACTTTGATAATTTCATCTAAAGTTTCTGATCCTTTCGCAAATCTAAGATTGAGTGCTTCTTTTTTCTCAATATCTTTTCTTAGACCCACAATTTCACATTCTAACTTTTCATTGTGTTTTTCCCTTTCAACAAGTTGGAATGTCAGAGTATCTATAATCATACTCTTTTCTTCTAAACAAATTTTAAGTTTAGAAATTTCTTCATAGAGACCATCTTCATCTAAAGCATCCAAGAAATCATCATCTTCAAAAGCCATCAAAAGTCTATAATCATTACCATATTCATCTTCATCACTATTTGATAAACCATCGCTATCTTCATGCATATAATAGCTCTTCTTACTTACATTCTGTTTTCTATTCCATTTTGCCAGTTCCTTACCTTTATCAAGCTTATCTTTATGAGGACATTTGGCTGCATAATGACCGACTCTTCCACAAGCAAAGCATTTGAAAGGTAGTTTACCTCTGAATCTTCCAGAACCTCGTTGAAGGTTTTTGACAAAGTTTGCTTCTTCCTCTCCTTCTGAAATGTGTCCCAATTCATTGAGCTCTTCTCTTCCTGAAGCCTTAAATGTTTCTTCTCTCATATTTGATGGACCTCCTTTCCTCATTTCAAAAGTAGTTAGGATTCCGTGCAGCTGTGTCATAATCATATTCTGAAGATCCTGCTTTTCTTCTATGGCAAAAACTTTTGATTCAAACTTAGAAGACAAGGATCTTAAAACCTTTTCAACTAAAGTAAATTCTTTTATGTCTTCACCCAAGCTTTTCATGTGATTAACAATCTCATCTATATGTAGGAAGTAATGAGCTATACTTTCATCATTGTGCATTTTGAGAGTTTCATATTGAATTCTGAGAGTTTGTAGTTTTGCACATTTTATGATTGTCTCCTTCTTAGCTTAGGATGATCTTGTCCCATATTTCTTTGGCGGTTTTGAGCTACATAACCTTAACAAATTTTGATTGTGATAGACTCCCCAATAGTGTATTGACAGCCTTGGAATTTGTTTCATATTGCTTTTTACCTGCCATATCTGTAGGAATTGTTGATGGAAATGTATATCCTCATTCCACAATTTCCCAAACATCTATTCCAAGAGATTGAAGATAGGTTGTAGTTCTTACCTTCCAATAGACGAAGTTGCTCCCATCAAAAATGGGTGGTCTAATGGATCCCTCTCTTTCATAGCTACCCATGATGATAGATCTTCCTTGAAGCAATCAAGCTTCTTCTGAAGGACCTGCTCTGATACCAATTGTTGGAAATAATACTAAGAGGGGGGGTGAATCAATATTAGCAATTTAACAATATTTTATTTCCATAAAGATATTTATATACGCTACTTCTGTTAATGAAACTTGCGTGTATACACAACTTTGTTTAGAGCAACCAACGTATACCTTGCAAACTTATAATTTAGTTAGTTGATCTTTAATCTGTGTATCAGAACCATATAACCAGTAATCAGGTGCAATAAACAGAACAGGAAATCACACACATGAACACAAGATATAAGGTGGAAACCCAATGTGGGTGAAAACCACCTGCTGCAACTGTCTCTATCTTTCTTTAATAAGAAATTTCTTTTTACAAATTTTGTACTGGTGTAGCCTTATACCAGTACGCAAGATTCTACCTGCAGAAGGCTACAACCTTCTCTCGTTCTCCAGCTTCTCTTGGAAGGGAGCTACAACCCCCTAGCTCTTGTACTAGCTAATGTGTTTACTAGTATGTAGGTGCTGACCTACAGAAGGCTACAACCTTCTCTTTTCTTCCAGGGACCACATTTCATAAATTTTCAGACTGGATCCATCAATAACATCAATCAAACATCAAATATATCTGCATCAACCAATCTCCTTTGCACTAACCAAAACTGAATCAAACAATCACTTTTCTGAATGTTGTAACTAGAACACAGTAATAGTAACCAGAACCCAATCCAGAACCTAGAACACTGCAACAACAAACAGAAGTAGCTAAAACATATTTTATGAGGTGTACGCTACTTCAATGTGTCAAACCTGCGTGCATACACACTTTGCTCAAGACAAACCTGCGTATACACTGTTTTGAAATGCTGAACCAGCGTGTATACATGCCCTTGTTGTAATGAACCTGCGTACAGATCTGTAAATGATGATTTAACCTTTACAACTATTCAGACATCAGTTATACCCAGATCATCAGATTTATAGATTACGACATGCGCCAATTATTCAGATAAAAGATCAAAACCACATAAAGATACTTCTCTTCAAGCCTTAAGATCTTGACCCATCAATATAACTTATCCTTCTTCAAGTGCTCAAGTTCTTCCTTGATTCAGATCCAGCTATGCACCATAACCCAATAACCAGTATTCTATATCTTGCTCTTCATTAGATATTCAATTACTTGAGTGCCTTTGCCTAATGATCTCCTCCTCCTTTTATAGTCTTAGGCCTTACTCAATACCATGGTCCAAAACCACTTAGAATCAATATCTTAGACCAAATACCTGGGGTCAACACTTCAGACAAGATATCTTGGACCAATACCATGGGTCAAAATACCACAGACCAAAACCAAGTTTTCCAACATGTACGTGCTTTTCCTTGTGTGAAAGTGCGTGTATACGCATACATGCCTTTTGGTCTGAAAATCCGCGTGTATATGCAGTTTGGTCAAGGGGAACCCGCGTATACCTCTTTTTCCTTCATTCTGTGATCCTGAACTGTGATTTGTCATCTGAGTGAGTTGCCATCAAGGATAACACTTGTGTCATAGCGCCAAACCTGTGTCATAATGCTAACACCTTAACCGTCTCTAACATCCCATTACCCATACTTGGTGCCTAAAACCTTATAATTGTGTCTAAATTGCACTTTGAAGGATGCATATTTCGTAAGGGGTTCATATATGGTGGTTTTAGGACTCATTGATGGTTACGTTTTTGGTGTAATGAACTAGTTTCGTTACATATCCTTGGTCCAAGTCTTGAGAATGATACTTACATCTCCCAAAACCCTAATGATGTCAATATTCCCAATACGAGGAAAAATATACACTTGGGAGGTCATGTTTATGGGTTTGAGGTGTTGTTCTTGGTTGTATATGCATGAAAACATCCCTAAGGCCTAGATCTTAGATTTCTTCCTACCAACATGTTGAGGACCCCTTGTCCCATAACTCGTGCTTGAAAATTGTAATAGTTCACATTATTCCACTTGGAGGTAAAATATCCCCTTTAAATTTCAAGTATTTTTATTAGGTCGTAATCCCTATAATATTCACTTATGTCCTAGGAACTAAGTTCCACACCCCACTCCCCCACCCACCAAACCTAAAGCCAATCCCTGGGAATCATAACTAATTCTACAAAAATCATATTATCCTTGATATCTCCACTTGGAGGAAAAGAACATGCTTAAGAGGTGATGTGTAGTGGATTAAATGAATTTGTTAAACCTTGATGCTCAAAAGCTTCATTTATGGTGTAAGTCCTAGGTTTTGTCCTTTAAGGATGTTTAGGGCCCAAAGAGTTATGTACCTAATATAAAAAAATATCCTAATGACACTAATATCACTAGTGAAATGAGACAACCTTGAAAAGTATTCTATGGTGGTTTGAAGTGTTTTTCATAACCATCTATTCCAAAAGTATTACATTAGGTTCCAATCATTATGTTTTCTCTCATGACTACATGAAGGGCCTCAAGACTCATTATTGGTGCTCAAAATATCTTATTGATGTCCATATCTATACTTGTAAGACAAGGATTCCCTTAGGATGCCCTATGTGGTAGTTTGAGTCATTGTTCCTCTCCCTATGATTAGAAGCTTCCTTTATAACGTAAGTCATGGGATTCCTTGACAAACCATGTTTAAGGCCATAAGAATCATATATGAGGTTGAAATTTCCTAATGTCAGTAATATCCCCAATGATAAGCTAAGGATATAATTGAGAGGTCATTTGTAATGCTTCAAGGTGTTGGTTTTAGACCTTGATACCAAGAAGAATCATTTACAGTGGACCCAAATTTCCTTCCCTTACATCTTGAGGCCCTAGTACCCATACCTAGTGATCAAATCTTTTTTTTTTTTTTTTACATAATGACAAATCCAAAAATACATGTTTTCTAACTTGGTTTCTTTAAATTTAGGTTTGGAATGAAAAACTTAGTGGTTTGGGCTGCATATACGTTAAAATATTCATTTTTTTGAATGAATCTCAATATCATTATTTTTCGTGTTATATATATATATATATATATATATATATATATATATATATATATATATATATATAAATTCAACATTGATGAAACTATACATTCATACAAGTCGACTATGTAAATTCCAAATATATACTTATTTTAAATTTTTTTTACTATATTTTATTTAATTTTATCTTGACATATATTAAAATATTAAAATACATATGTCTTGCTCTAACTTTTTATGGCTTATCCATTTTTAGAAAAAAAATCTTTCATGATTTAAAAACATTACGAAATTATTATCATAAAATTTGAAAAAATAGTTGGGAATAAGAAAAGTGTGTTCTCTACAGTTGTACAACTTTTTAAAAGAAGATCCCATCATTTGTATGTTTAGCATGTGCATTAGGAGCATATACGTTATTTGTTGCATTAAAAATAACATATCATTTATAGAAAAATCAAATTTCATATAGTCATATAAAAATTGGAAATTAAAATAATAGCTAATTTAATTTTCTACAATTCATATCTTTACACTTTTTTGTTTGTTTGCTGGAGTGTCTATGACTTGTAGGACTAGTTTGTGAATCACAATCCATGTGCATCTAAGCTATCAAAATCAACAAGGGATCACACCTGGTTTGTGACACACCAGACCTTAGCATGATTGTATTTTTGGTGTCTCCTCCTAACTACCACGAGTTTTGAACCTTAGTTTCCTTACATAGTGAAACACTCAAAATCTAGTCGCGCTAGCAAGATTTGATTATCTTTACCCTATGCTCAAATTCATTGTGGAAGTAACTTTAATATAATCGCTTGATAATAATAACTTCAAGTTTGCATTAATAATAATGCATCATAAGAGACCATCATTAACTTACACTCACCATATAATAGAGTTAATAAATAAACAAACTCAACTTATTTTGTAAATTCATTTTAGTGTATTTCAAAAAAAAAATTATATGAATTTTAAATGGTATAAACATGTGAAAATTAAATTCCTATCAAACAATAACTAAAAAAAAAAAGTGAATTCAAGTCTACTTATTAACTTCTTTTAAAAATATTTGTTCATTTATTCTAAATATTTTTTTTTATATTTAATATGAAATCAATACCTAACAAATCAAACAAATCCTAAAACATTCTCTCCGAAATATATATATATATATATAATTATTTAATTTACTTCATAACCTCTTAGTCAATTCAAAAAAAAGTATGAATGACCATTGTAGTGAAAGTGGACTCCACTTTAAATTCTTGAATTTCTATATAAAACAAACCGTAGGGCATTCCTAAAAAAAAGTACGTCTAAAAAATATTATTAATTTACTTCATAACTTTTTAGTCCTTAGTGAATTCAAAAGATGTGAATAACAACTTTAGTGAAAGTGTATTCCCTTTTAAATTTTTGAATTGTTAAAGTATCTTTCTTAATAAAGCAATCTCCAAGACATTCCCTCCAAAATATATATTTAATAAAATAAGTATTAACCTAAATTTTAATAGTCATAGTTCACTTTATAATCTCCTAGTCAATTAAAAATCTAAAAAATAATAACTTTATTCAAAATTTTCAGTTACCAAAGCATCTTTCTAAATAAAACAAACCCTAAGACATTCCCTCCAAAACATACATTTAAAAAACAAATAAATATCAGTAAAAACTTTAACAATCATTAATTTGCTTAAAAAAATGTGAATGACAACTTTAAAGGTGAACTACCCTTTAAATTCTCTAGATATTAGAGTATACTTATAAATAAAACAAATCATAACGCTTCCTCTCTAAAAGTTGCATTAAAAAAATAAAATAAATATTAACAAGAGCTTTAACCATTATTAATTTACTTCATAACCATTTAGTCAATGTGAATGACATTTAAATTGTTGGAGTATCTTTTTAAATAAAACAAATACCATTTTATTTATTCAAAAAAAATATTTATAAAAATAAATATTGACAAAAATTTTAACGATTATTAATTAGGTAACTGTATATTTGGTATATATTTTGGAAAGTTTTTTGGTTTATTTTCTATTCTAATTTATCTATAATTTAAGATGGATTTGTTGGAATCACAAGTTAGTGAAAACTCATTTTAAACAACAAATGTCAAGATTTAACCAATTTTGTTTGCCAGATTCAAACCAAAAACTCCAAAACATATAATAGTTAGACAACATCTTAATTTATTTAATAACTTTCAATTAATTTTAAAAAAATGAATAAGACTTTCCGTAAAAGTTGACTCCCCTTTAAATTATTGTGTGGTTAAAGTATCTTTCTAAATAGAGCAAATGTTAGAACGTTCCCACAAAAATACATTAAAAACAAAATAAATATTGATAAAAGCTTTAACCTTCATTAATTTACTTTATAATCTTTTAGTGACTTCAAAAGATAAGAATGATAACTTTAATTTAGGGAACTCCTCTCTAAATTATTGAATTGTTAGAATATCTTTAGAACTAAATCTATTTCTAAGATATTCCTAAAAAACAATTAAAATAACAAAATCAATATTGTCAAAATTTTGAATAGTTATTAATTTTCTTCTTAACCTTTTAATCAATTAAAAGAAAATTAATACTAATTTTAACTAATAATTCTTGAATTGTAAATTAATACCAAACTAATAAGTATCATAAATTTTTGGTCAAAGGCAAACTCACATACAGTCAAAGACAAAACTGAATGTGTAATACCATAATAAATTTGTAAGTCCAAAACTCTGGTCATAGTAGGTTCCTAGATGTAATAATTTGACACTAAGACATAGTGATGCAAGGCTTTATGAATGGCAAAAAACAATCTATTTAGACTAGGACTTTTGGATGTCCCACAGGTTTTTGATGGTCCTGAATCTATTTCCACTATCCAAAACATAATTCAAACAATACTAAATTTTAAAAATATTTTATCAAAATTTTGTAAAATTTCTATAATTTTCAAGGCAAAAAACATTCTATTTAGACTTATATACCAGACTAACTTTATTTATTTATTATCTTACCATACATTCAGCATGGAAATACTGTACGGCGAAGGTGAATTAAGCCCTGTGAAACTTTGACCCACAAATCACATTTAAGTATTGTAGGGTAAAAGTGAATAAAGCAATGTCAAACTTTGGCCCACAAATCACCTTTGCTGCCCATGACGATCTTTGAATAATATGAATAAAAGGAAATGGATCTTTATTTGCAATTGGTACAATCTGGGTTGACAGAAACTTTACAATTGGTACACAGCTTCCATTCTTTTGGCTGTGACATTGAGAGTCTTGACAGCAAGACATGGCAGACCGTTTGCACAACAATAAGAGGCCAAGGGAAGAAGACAGTTTACGGAATAATTAGAGTAATTTCAATGTAATATTATAAATTGAAGTTGTCATTTGAACTTTAATGTTTAATCATAGAGTCCAAGAAACCTGTAATTTCAATGTAATGCAAACCAAATACTCTCCACCTCACACTACGAATTCACATGATGCAAATTGCAATAACCAAATCATAATCATGGTTATAGTTATTATTAAAAATATTCAAAATATAATAAAGCTATATTTGAAAGCTATTTTCCAATTTAAAAATGATTAACAATGTTAATATAATTAAAATTTTAATACTCATTAACTATAAATAATATTAAAATTTTATATTTATATTTATAAGTTATAAAATTATTTGAAAAAAGATAAATTATTAATGATGAGTAAGTTTTTAAGATTACAATGAAAATTTAATTTTTTTAAAAGATTGTTATGTGAATTATATAATAATATATATAAAACAAGTGTTGTAGGGTAGTTAACTGATTTTTTCAGGTATCTATTTAAAGGAAACACCAATCCCCTTATAAATGAGTCAAATATTTGTTTAAATACATTCTTATGATCTTTTCTTGACATCACTCTCTCTATTTTTATCCTCTGTACTTTTCTTTACAACAACTTTAGCTTTCACCCAATTTCCTTCTATAGCCTTTGTTCTTGTCCTTCTGTTCTTTTTATGGTCAGCTTTTTTATTTAATAGCTTTGTCACACTCTTCATGTGATCTCTCTCTGTCTTTCACACTGCTTAATTTTTCAAAATACAAGTTGAAAATCTTTGTTAGAGCTTGAAACATCAGTTTTATATCAATCTCAACTGCGTCTTTTCACATTCACAAGAATCAGAACTCAAATTTCTTCAGGTATGCAAATTAAGCTTTGTTAGGATCTCTTCAAATTCATGGAGTGCAACACTAAATTGAACCACCAAAATGAAACGCTACATACACACAAAAATCGAACCATCGAGTATTAATTTTGATATTATGCCTAAGTATATGCAAACTTCGAAAAAACTAAATCACGCCAAGTTTTTGTAATAGAGGGCCTTAGCCTTTGATTTTAGCATGTGGGGAACACATGCCAAAAGAATAGAACCAAGTCTTAGTCGAAAGGGTGGCTTAACACCACAATTCGAAGGTCCAAGTGATTTTTCAGTTTTCAAGGAGTATGGAGGCCTGAATGCCCGAACAACCACATGGCTCGAATAGCTCGAAGTTCAGGATGAGCCCCATGCTTGTTTAGGGGGTTCGGTGGTCTGGGCCATTTTCTTTTGATTTCTTCCAAAAAGGATCGAATTGCTTAACCCGAGGCTAGACATGAAATTTTGTGTCACTTGATGAACTTATTTTTGTCTCTTGGCTCTATCTATCATGGGACCACATGGCCATTACTATGACACTCCTGTTAGTGTGAAATTTCTTGGAATGTGTACAAAAAACACTTCACTTAAGTCACTAGGCGACAAGTGACCCTAATAGCAAGTTGATAGTTGCTTGCAATTCAGATCTGCAATAAAAATGGAAAACGCGCAACAAAAAGTATAGACGATCCAGAATAGAAAGAAACAGTAAAATTATCCAATGCAATAACCCAAATGGAAAAACTTTAATTGAATAAATTCTTTATTAAAAACACCTGGTGAAGGAGATCTACAGATGATTCTCTAAGTCCCCCTCCGTGGGATGGATCCTTTGATTTCCTTGATGCTTAAGAAAATGATCTTCTCTCTCAATATGTGAAAAACCCAGACAAAAAGTTGAGAACTCGAATGGGTGCTCAAAAGAAAAAAGACGATAATGGTGATGATGATTATGATCATGGTGAAGAATGAATGAAACACCCTCTTATTTATTACAAGAATTGAGTTAATCTCGAAAACAGAGAATAATAAAATAATATTAACCAAATAGAGATCTAACCGCTTGGAATACTTTATTATATTTATTGGAGAGGGAAAATACATTTAAAATGGTTAAATATATTTATTTAGAAATAATTAACAAATAAAATGATTTATTATTTATTTCGTGAGAGTTAAAAATGATGTGAAATTGAAATAATGATTAAATAGTGATTTAACAATTATTCCAATAACAGAAATGAGGAAAATTAAATAAATAGTGATTTCTTTAATTATTCCTAAGGGATTTAGTCAAATGTGACAAGGAATAATTATTTAAATAATGATTTAATAATTATTCCTAGAGAAAATTAAATAAATAATGTTTTATCTAACTATCCTCATGGGTTTTTTTATTTAAATCATAAAATAATATAATAAAAATGGTTTACTAAATTATTTTCCATAGTGAAAGTGATTTTAATATGGTAAAATTAAATCTACATGGTGTATTTCGATCCACCTAGTTAGAAATGACTAAGTGATAATTTTTTGGTGATAACAAATTGCCCCCACATGTATGAATGTTAGGAGCAAATCTTATGACCGAAATACATTGTAGGTTACACTTCCATGAGACACCAAAAGGGGAGTCAAAGAGAGAGAGAAAGAACTGAAGCAAATCAAGGATGGAAAAATAATGGAGGGGACAAGACCTACTAAATTGATAGAAGTCTCGTTTTATGTTGGAGTACATGATCTCAAATGAGGTGGGGGAGGCATACCCATACCCGCCGAGGTAACTACGTATAAAGAATAATGATGAGCCCAACAATGTGGGGCTAAGGTACAAAGTACAAAGTACATGATACATGATACACTGGCATCAACAGGTTAGAAAATAATACAATGGATCCCATATATATAATGCGCTTGGAAAAACATAAGCTAGGACTGAATACAATAACATTTGAGTACATGAGACATAATTCCCCTCAAGCTGACATGGTGAGGGGGGATCACAACCAAAGAATCCATGCTAGACAGGAAAGGGATCTGAAGATCTGAATGGATCATCTGAAGGAGACATGCATGTTGTGGGTGCTGCAAGCAGCGGAAACCGAACCCATCACATCTACAGAAATGCATATGAAGTTGGATCAACATATGTGGTCATCCGGGCATGCGGGGGGCTACCTGAAGGGTAAACCCCTCATGAGGTCTGAAACATCTCATACACACCTGGGAATCACTGGGACAATCGTTTGGATCATCGAACCGTCAAGTGTACAAATCTCAATCATGTGATAAGGAGTTGATGTCGAGCACGTGAGAAAAAACCAAGTCAAAGGGAAATAATGAGTCCCTTTGCTAGATACGAGGCATCGAAAAAAGATGGAAGCTGGAACCAATGTACATCACCCTCTAGACCACTCTTTTGGAATAAATGTGCTGAGGTCAATAGAAAAAGGCCCTGCCAAAGTTAAGGCAATAAGGAATCCTTAAGAAAGGCACGAGGGAATATAGTAGAGTGACCGATGAACTGAAACCAGGGATGATGATGGAATGAAATAAGAGAGGTGGCAGACTGGTGACTTCCCTTTTCAGAGCATAATAAGGATGGTTGACCTGGTAGTGGCTGACTCGATTCTAGAGGGGATTGTCAATGACTCAAATGGGGGTTCGGCGACGAAGCAGTAGAGCAGGAGGCCAAATATGGGTAAAATGGGATGGATGCGACATGACGAAGTATGAAACACTATAACAGGACAAAAGGGGACTCATGGCAGACTCCATAAATACAAGGGTGACTCATCTCTAATGCTCTAAATAATGGTGACTTGATGATGTTGCTACATGGGGGAGGCCCGAAGGGGACCATAAAAACATGAGTAAATGATGGTTACTCATGATGAAAATTGACACGTGAGTCAACTAGTGCAAAGGTAAAGTGCTACCAGAGTACGAGTGGCTTAAATGAAAAAATTCAGTTTTAAGAGGTAGCAAAGTGAGACCTCATGGAAAAAATGGCTTCCCGGTGAAGTGTCAAATTACTACAAAAAAAAGAGATACCCATTACCCGTTATATAAATCGGTGAGATATTTCCAATGGTGCTGATGGTTCATCAAATGGAGCTACGGTTTGATCGAAATGAGTGACGAAAAAACTAGGGTTTTTCCTATAAAAGGGCTTTTTGCCTCCAAATCCAATTCATTTGCATAGTGAGATGTGGAGAATTTGGAGAGGAGGAGAAGACCCTAAATATTGTCGAGATCGTAGTGGACAAAATGACTGTTAGAATCAAGATCTGAAAGTTGGAGGTAGGTGGCCTAACGTTACACATCATTTTTGGTGGATTAGATTTTCAGATTAGGGCTTCATCTCTTTGCAGGGGACCCTTGCTCATCCTCACAGTCACAACGTAATTTTGGGGGCCTAATAATATGCACTTTGGAGTGCATGAATGGGGTCCACAAGTGCGTCCAATGTAGTTTGGAGGGGAAAAACTCTATTCTGGGTTGAGAGGATGAGCAGGACTGGTGGCCTGCTGGGAGCTGAAGCTAAGTATTGGACATGCAAGCCTTTGACTCTTTGTTATGAAACCAACTCACAAAAAGATAGAAGAGATATATCAACGCCTTAGAAATTAGCCTCTTCGAGGGGGAAACCTCCTTTACATTACACAAATGAGCAATTCTTGGATGATACAAATGACAAGACCTCCTTTCTATATATAGGAGTCTAAGGGGTCATAATGTAATAAAAGCTGACATAACAATAATAGTGTAAGGGCACAACAATAACAATAGTGGGCTTTTATGAGGCACAATAATAACAATATGGGGACTACATGGGCACAACAATATAATAAGGGGGTTGCACTAATAATAATAAGGGGTTACAGTAGTAGTATAGGGATCTAACATGCCCCTCTCCTTCAAAAAGTGTTGTCCTCGATGCTTGTGTAGTTCTGGATGCTTCTGTATAAAATTTTCATCCTCCCATATGGAATCTTTAGCAGGTAAGTTCTTCCACTTGATGAGATACTCTGAAATTGATCAATTTCGTAGCTGTCGGGTTCTTGTTTATGTGACTACTTCAGGTTCCAATATGATTTTTCCTTCCTCGTCAAGTTCCGACAATATTATTTGAATTAAGATCTTGTCACTTATAAACTTATTTAAGCATGAAACATGGAAAATTGGGGGCACTTGGGAAGATGCAGGGAGATCCAATTTGTATGCCATAGTACCAATCTTTTGCAGCGCCTTGTAAGGGCCATAGTACTTTGGTGATAATTTATTATCCTTCTTAGCTTGCTTGAGGGACATTTGTTTGTATGGTTGTATTCGTAAAAATACCCAGTTTCCTATATCAAAACTTCTTTTGCTGCGATGTTGATTTGCCTGTTGTTTCATTCGATTCTATACCAAAGTGAGGTTATCCTTTAAGAGTTGGAGAACTTGTTGTTGTTGTTGAGGGTCTACCTTAACACCTTCGTGAGATACAATATGACCCAAGTATTCCACCTCTTGTACTCCAAAGAAACATTTGGAGGTTTTTTCATATAAATGTTTCTCGTTCAATAGTTTGTGTTATGCTCTTAACCTGCAAAATAATACCCAGATACAGAATATGCGAAGAAAAGATATCCAGAACACAGAACATGCGAAGAAAAGATACCCAGAACACAGAATAACAATGATTTTATTATTCAAAGAGCAATGTTCACATGCCTCTTCGAGGGGGCAACCTCCAATAGAGCAGAGCTCGATTACAAAATAAGACACGATGCTCCTCGCAGGGAGTCTCTATCCTTTATATATGACTCATACATGCAATACCACGGGCCAATACCGTGGGTTTTATTAATACCATCTATCTAATACTACGGCCCATTTGCAACTAACTGTGGTCCCGTCATTAATTGCGGGTTAACCACTTGCAAATATTAATATGGGCTTTATTGACTCTTGACTATGACGTGATCCCATGACATAAATAAGGGGGTTAGGGTGGGACCCTAACATGCCCTCCCCCTTAAGCTTAGCCTTGTCCTCAAGGCTGAAGCTGCGAGAACTGCTGAAGAATAGTGGCTGGTTCCCAAGTTGCATCTTCTGGAGAGGTGTCTTTCCATTTGACGAGGACTTCCTTAATCATGCGGCCGCGCAGGTGCTTGTCTCGTGTGTCTAGAACCTGTTCGGGTTGAAGCCAGATTGACCCTTCTTCGTCCAATTCAGGTAGACTGGTTTGAACTCGGCAATTGTTCCCAATCACTTTCTTGAGGCACGATACATGGAAAACTGGATGGATTTTTGCCGTCGGTGGCAAAGCCAGCTTGTAAGCCACTTCTCCAATGCGCTGAAGTACTTGGTATGGTCCGTAGAATTTTGGAGAGAGCTTTTGACAACCCTTGTCTTTGAGTGATGTTTACTTATATGGTTGCAGCTTCAAAAAGACCTGATCCCCTTCTTGAAATTGGCACTCTGAGCGATGTTGGCCGACCTGTTGCTTCATGCGGTTCTGAGCTTGATGAAGATTCTCTCTAAGATGGGCGAGCATGGTTGCGCGGTGTTGTAGGAGTTGATCCACTGCTTGTACTTTGGAGCACCCCTTGAGATAAGAAGTAGGGGAAGGTGGAAGTTGACCATATACGGCTTCATAGGGAGTCATTTTGGTGGTGGCATGATAGTTGGTGTTATACCACCATTCAGCCAGAGGTAACCACTGGACCCAAAGGTGTTGCTTTTCTGAGGTGAAACACCTAAGGTACGTTTCTAGACATTTGTTGACGGCTTTGGTTTGACCATCTGTTTGCGGATGATATGAAGTACTGAGTTTGAGTTGAGTGCCTTGTATTCTGAAGAGTTCCTGCCAAAAATTATTGGTGAAGATCGGGTCGCGATCAGACACAATAGAAGTGGGCATGCCATGCAGTTTAAATATCTGATCCATGAAATATTGAGCAACCAAAGTTGGTGTGAACGGGTGGGGTAGGGCACAAAAATGAGCATACTTCGACAGGCGGTCCACCACCACCATGATGACTGACTTGTTCCCTGACTTTGGAAGACCTGTAATGAAATCCATAGAAACCTCCGTCCAAATTGATGTCGGAATGGGCAATGGTTGTAATGTGCCTGGTGTGTTGACCGTTTCCCCTTTGTGGCATTGACAGACATCACATTCTGCTACAAAAGTAAGGATGTCCTTTTTCATGCCGGTCCAAAAAAATGATCTTCTGGTGCGAGCATAAGTTTTATGAAAACCCAAATGTCCTGTAATGGGAGATGAGTGCAATTCGGCCAATATGCGACTTTTGAGGGTTGATGTTGGTGATATTACGACTCTGTCCCTGTAGCGAAGAATATCATCCTGCCAGGAGTAGCCCTTGATGGAATTTGGATCTACCTGCAATTGAGAAATGAGTTGGGATAGCCCTGGGTGTGAAAACCATTCTCTACGAGCTTCTTCAATCCATTCTGGAATGGGGAGGGAAATTGCTAGCAGATTACTTTCTTCCTCATATTGGCGAGATAATGCATCTGCTACCCTATTGTCTTTCCCTTTCTTGTAAATGATCTCATAATCATATCCCAGCATTTTGGCGAGCCATTTATTTTGTTGTGGGGAAGATAGGCGTTGCTCCAGAAAATATTTAAGACTGTGATGATCTGTGCGGATTTGGAAACGTCGCCCCAATAAGTAAGGTTGCCAGGTGTCGACTGCATGTAAGATGGCCATCATTTCTTTTTCATAGGTAGATTGGCCCATATTCCTCCCACTTAGTTGTTGGCTTGTGAAGGCCAAGGGTCGCCCTTCCTGTATTAAGACTACCCCAATACCTGTCCCCGAAGCATCACATTCAATGACAAAAGATTTGGTGAAGTCAGGTAGTGCTAAGACTGGAGTGGAACACATGGCATTTTTGAGAGCGGTAAATGCCTGTTGGGCTTCCTCATTCCAGAAGAAGGAATTTTTCTTTAGGAGTTGAGTGAGGGGCTTCGCTATGCGGCCATAGTTGCAGACAAATTTACGATAATAGCCGGTGAGTCCCAAAAATCCTCTCAAGCTCTTCAAGGTCTTAGGTTGAGGCCATTCTTGCATTGCCTGGATCTTTTTGGGGTCCACCTTGACACCTTCTCGCCCCACAATGTGGCCCAAATACTCAACTTCTTCCATGCCAAACGAACACTTGGACATCTTGACAAATAATTTATGTTGGTGGAGCAGCTGCAAGAGTAGATCTACATGCTGAAGATGTGCAGCCCAAGTGCCACTATAGATGAGGATGTCATCGAAGAAGACCAGGACAAATTTTCTGAGATATGGTTTAAGAATGTGATTCATAAGGCTCTGAAAAGTAGAAGGGGCATTACAAAGACCAAATGGCATGACCAGGAACTCATAATGGCCTTCATGAGTTCGGAAAGCAGTCTTGGGAATGTCGACTTCCTTCATGCGAATTTGGTGGTAGCCTGAGCGAAGATCCAGCTTAGTGAAGAATTGAGCCCCATTGAGTTCGTCCAACAAATCGTCAACCACCAGGATGGGAAATTTATCTTTGATTGTCAACTTATTGAGGGCCCTGAAGTCGGGACACATCCACCACTCTCCGTCTTTCTTGAGCACCATGACGACTGGGGATGAATAAGGACTAATGCTGGGACGAATGACACCTACTTCCAAAAGTTCCTTGATTATCTTTTCTATTTCATTCTTTTGGGTGAATGGATATCTGTATGGCCGCACATTTGGGGGTTGGGCCCCTGGAACCAATGTGATGCTATGATCATGTTCCCCTCGCGAGGGTGGGAGCTCCTTAGGCTTGTCAAAGACCTGCCGATGTTTATTTAAAATTTGTTGCATCTCAGGATGAATTTGCGCGGACTGGGTTTCAACGACCTGGATAGCATTAAATTGAGCTACCACTCCATGATTGCCCTTTTTTAACAATTTTTCCATCCTATGCGAGCTGATGATCGAGGGGACTCCCGCCTGGAGTCCACGGAGGGTATGTGTGCAGTTGTTTTGTTTAAAACTCATATATAACTCCTGGAAATCCATTGTGATTGGCCCAAGAGTGCGGAGCCATTCTGCACCGAGGACAATGTCGCATCCCCCCATGTGGATGGCAAACATGTGTGTTTTCAACTGATAATCCTCCATTTGAAGTTTGACATTTTCACAGCAGCCTTCACATGTCATGGTGCCCCCATCCGCGATTTGGACTTGGAAGTTAGAAACTGCATGTACAAAACAATGCACTGCGTCTGCGACTTTTTGATGGATGAAGTTATGGGTACTTCCACTAGCAATCAAGACTACTACTGGGCGATGTTTAAGAAAATCCCTGATTTTGAGAGTTTGAGGGGAAGAAATTCTTGCCAACGCATTTAGCGAAATAACGGGTTCTTTAGATACAATCTCCTTTTGGTTGTCCTCTTCTATCGCCTCAGGTTCCTCAAGTGGTGGATCTTCCTCGGTTGAGCTGTATTCAGTGGCATCTATTTGAAAAAACTTGGGCTCCTTGCATTTATGACCCGGGGAATATTTTTCATCACAGTAGTAACATAGTCCTTGCTTCCTTCTTTCGGCCATTTCCGCAGGTGACACCTTTTGGATCTTAAGTGTCTGAGTCGTGTTGTGAGCTTGTGGGGAACGACCTTTAGCGGGGAAATTGGGGCGGCTGTATTGGGCTGCTATTGCACGTTCCACCTTACGAGCTACCTGGCAAGCCTCCGTCCACGTGGGAGGGTGGTGGAGTAGAACTTGAGCTTTGATGGCTTCTTTAAGACCGCTGATAAAACATTCCGTGTAGAACTCATCTGTGAGACCCTTAGTGCGGAAGGCTAAGGCTTCAAAAGCGGTAATATATTCATCCACTGTACCCGTTTGTCAGAGCTTAGTGAGACGCCCCAAAAAAGAGTCTTCCTGTTCAAAGCGATCTCGAAGAGCTTTGGTAAATTGGGCCCAATTCTGAAAAGGTCCATTGCAATGTTGATGCCATTCCCCCCATTGCCATCGTTCATTGTCCAAGTACATGGTTCCCACCATAAGCTTAGTCCCATCATCTAGGATACGATTCAATTTGAAATACTGCTCCATTTGTGCTAGCCATGCGGACGTGTGAGAACCGTCAAATTTATGCATATCCAACTAGGGAGGTCACTGACTGGGTGGAGGATGGGTGTGCCAGACATGAGGAGAATGGCTAGACTCACCCTCATGGTATTCATGGCCATTAGACGCCTCCTCTTGGGATGGCTCCTTGCCCTTCTCGAGTACTTTCTATACCTGGATACTTAGTCCGCCAATCAGACGGTTGAGGGAGTTCAGATCTTCTTCAATTTTGTCTAGCCTTTCATTGGCCATCGCTTGAGCTCTAGTTTCTACCATACACCAACTTGATGAAAAATTGGGACCGCCAATTTTTTTTTTTTTTCTAATAAATTGAATGGTACCACCTTGCTCAGCTCGTCGTCCTGATGCTGATGGGCTAGATCACCAATAAGCGCCTCGGAAGATCTCAGACTTTTTTTTTTTTTTTTGGAAAACTCCTAACGGAGTTTTACTCCTTCTTGATCAATACTGCAGTCGCCAAATCCTCAAAATGTCAATGCTGCCAAAAGTCCTGCGAAAAGTATACCTCGGTACAGGAACCCTTCACAACAACTCCGATCTGGTGGATCTGAGAGATCTGAATGGTGGAACAACTGCTGCTGCGGATCTGATGGAGCGGCGGGACTGATGTCTGCTGCTGCGGCACTTCTTTGCACACGCGGATCTGGAATAGATGATGTGTGATCCCCCGATAGAAAAGGGAACTATGGTCTTGAGGAGTGTCAGGTGCTACAGATCACAATATACATAAGGGTCTGACAGTAGTACTCGGCCCAATGTTTCAGGGCTCTAACTAAGGAGGATCGACCGTACCCTTAGCCGTACAACCCGACTACCCTATCGTACGGGCGAGTAATCTCTCCGAGTGTTGTTCTCGGTGTACTGTAGCCACAAGACAGCCGAAGGTTTATCTATGGCGAGGTTTCAAGGGAGCCTAGGGGCTTCCTATATACCCAGAGGGTACGTGGAAGACAGTCCGTGCGCGGTTCTGTCTAATGCGCTACTACTCGAAGGGGTACCCACAGGGGTTACAAGGGAGTCCAACAGACGTGACCACCTCTTGTATTTCCTGCGTGCATGCCTCCCCAAATCCGCAGGTTTATGCGCTCAACGACAGATCCCGTGGTTTAAAGACGCCGGAACACGTCTCTAGCCAAAAAAAAATTTGCTAAAAATTGGAGATCCCACCGAGCCCTAGAAAGTGCTCTGATACCACTTGTTATGCTCTTAACCTGCAAAATAATACCCAGATACAGAATATGCGAAGAAAAGATACCCAGAACACAGAATATGCGAAGAAAAGATACCCAGAACACAGAATAGCAATGATTTTATTATTCAAAGAGCAATGTTCACATGCCTCTTCGAGGGGGCAACCTCCAATAGAGCAGAGCTCGATTACAAAATAAGACACGATGCTCCTCACAGGGAGTCTCTATCCTTTATATATGACTCATACATGCAATACCACGGGCCAATACCGTGGGTTTTATTAATACCATCTATCTAATACTACGACCCATTTGCAACTAACTGTGGTCCCGTCATTAATTGCGGGTTAACCACTTACAAATATTAATATGGGCTTTATTGACTCTTGACTATGACGTGATCCCATGACATAAATAAGGGGGTTAGGGTGGGACCCTAACAGTTTGAGCACTCTATCATCATGTTGAACATGATCCTTCCAAGACTTGTTGTAGATTAATATATCATCAAAAAATACTAACACAAATTTTCTAAGGAAGGGTTTGAAAATGGAATTCATCAAACCTTGGAATGTAGAAGGTGCATTGGTAAGGCCAAAAGGCATGACCAAAAATTCATAATGACCCTCATGAGTTCTAAATGTTGTTTTCAAAATGTCTTCAGTCTTCATTCTGATTGATGATATCATACATGAAGGTCCAACTTGCTGGAGTAAATTTCTCCATGCAATTCATCCAATAATTCATCAATGAGAGGAATGGGAAATTTATCTTTAATAGTGAGCTTGTTGAGCTCTCCATAATCTAGACACATGTGCCATGATCCATCCTTCTTGTACATCAATACTACTGGAGCAGAGAAAGAACTTTGACTAGGTTGAATTATACCGTACGTTCAATTTCACTCCTTTGTGCAAAGGGATATTTGTAAGGCCTAATGATCTGGATTTAAATAGGAATGCAAAAAATTATAGATATGACCATAAATAAAGAGATGCAACAGAAATAATACTTCATTTCATTGATGTAAAATACTGAAATATGCTTACAAACAGAATGGGAAATAAACTAGCTCGGGCGATGATAGCTTATCTCTGAGAAGAGATGTGGCAGCTACATGCCTCTGAACTGTGTTACAATGAGGATCGAAGGCCTATTTATTGTTGAGAAATAATGAAAAACCCTAAACATCCAAAAACCTAACCCTAGGAGATGAAGCACCAAATTATGGGCCCCATTTTGGGTAAATTAGTACATCAACTTCCTGGCGTCGTAACTTTGGCATATGATCTTCGTTTGTCATGCACAATACCTTGTTAGAAATATCTATCTGAGGACTACAACTTTTGAGTGAGCAACATCAGTCTGTGGACCTATGTTGCTCCTAGTGTTCCCAAAAAACATCGTTTAGGGCCTCAAAACGGCTCTGGAAGTTCAGGACCTGAAAAACTGCTAAAAGTAGTAAATTTTGCTACAATTAAGGAAACTAAAATACTGAAAGAAATAATGGTGGGGGTCCAAGTGGAATTGATGGGTGGCCACCAATATCTACCTGGATCATTCCTCCCCCCTTAGGAAGCAATGGTCCCCATTGCATTGAGTTCCTCCATGAGATGAGGAAACTTCTGCTGAACTTGGTCCTTGGTGAGCCACTTGCCCTGGTGAAGGAGTTGGCTTGCTTTGACAACTTGATACAGTTGGATCTTCTACTGGTGAGTGTGCTTGATCTGCATGTCCATGATCCAATCTGTTGCAACTTGTTCCATGCAATCTGGATTTAACTCTGTTGGTGTGGGTTGTTCTGCAATGTCAGATGTGTCTAATAATGGTGGAAAGTATGGTCGAAGGCAGTCCACATTGAACACTGGGTGCAGGCCAAGGAATGGGGGAATGCTGAGCTCAAATGCATTGTCTCCCATAGCCTTGGTAATGTTGTAAGGACCATATCAGAGTGGTCTGATTTTTGATAAGCTCTGGTAAGGCATTCCTTTTGCAAATGCAATCGGACTTTGTTTCCCACTTGAAACTTGTGTTGCACCCGATGTTGATCATGTCGTTGTTTGTACTTGGCATTTGATTTCTCTAGAATTTCATGGACCTGTTGGTGGATATGTTGGATGTGCTCAATGAAGTTTTTTTCCTTATCTGTTTCAGACTAGACATTAGCCAAATCTGCCCGAGTAGCTGCAAATGGCATGGCCACATTAGTGGGACATAGTGGATGGAATCCCAAGCCCACTTGAAAAGGGTTGTGGCCAGTCGAGCTGTGGAGATCCCAGTTATAGCTGTGTTGAACATAGGGATGGCTCTCATCCCATGTGTGTGGATGCTTTGAGTTGTACATGCACAGAATGTGTACGATCATCGTGTTGACAAACTATATCTGGCCATTAGTTTGGGGATGGAAGGTTGTGGACTTAGTGAGTTTGGTGTCCAGCATTGACCAGAGACTGGACCGAAATGTACTGAGGAACCTGTTGTCCTGATCTGAGATGATAAACTGTGGGATCCCAAAGTGTACCCACTTTGCCTGAGTAGTTGCAAATGGCATGGCCACATCAATGGGACATCATGGATGGAATCCCAAGCCCACTTGAAAAGGGTTGTGGCCAGTCGAGCTGTGGAGATCCCAGTTATAGCTGTGTTGAACATAGGGGTGGCTCTCATCCCATGTGTGTGGATGCTTTGAGATGTACATGCACAGAATGTGTACGATCATCCTGTTGACAATCTATATTTGGCCATTAGTTTTGGGATGGAAGGTTGTGGACTTAGTGAGTTTGGTGTCCAGCATCGACCAGAGATTGAACCGAAATGTACTGAGGAACCTGTTGTCCTGATCTGAGATGATAAACTTTGGGATCCCAAAGTGTACCCACACTCGTTCAAAGAAGAGTTTAGCAGTGACTTCTGTTTTGATATTCTTCTTGCAGGCTTCCATAATGGCCATCTTTAAGAACCTGTCGACGACCACAAAAACATAGTCGTTTCCATGCTTAGTAGAAGGAAGGCCTGACATGTAATCCATGGAAATGGATTCCCAAGGTCGAATAGGGGTAGGAAGTGGAGTATAGAGGCCTTTCTTCTTGATGGTTGGTTTGGCAATGGCGTAGGCAGTGCAGGATCTAATGTACTTCCTGACATTTTGTCGAAGATGCGGCCAATGGAAATACTTCTACAGTACTACCACCATTTTCTCGACCCTGAAATGCCCAGCAGCCCAACTATAGTGCACTTCCAAAATAATCTTGGCATGCTCGCTTGAAGGAACACAAAGGTGACCCAAGTGGCATAACATGACATCCTGGAGGTGAAAATCTAGAACATGCTGACCCTCCAAGAGCGTCTGGTATGTGTGACTAAATTCTAGGTTGCTTTTGTAGAGAAGTGGCTAATCAGAAGTCTCGTGCCCACAAGAGTTGAGCACGGTGGTTAACGCCATGATTGGTGGTCGGCTGAGGAAATCTGCAACATTATTGGTGTTGCCCTTCTTATACTTGATATTCAAATGGAACTGTTGCAGGTATGTGGACCATTTCTGATGGCAATCATTCTGTAACTTCCCTTGTGTATGTATGAACTGTAGGGGTCGGTGGTTTGTGTGGATGGCTGTTTAATGTAATGCTTCCATTGTCGGCAGGCCTGCACAATGGAATACATCTCTTTGTCATCAGTGGGATACTTTCAGACTGTGTCTGAAAGTGTCTCACTATGATATGCCATTGGATGCCCATGTTGAGTAAGGACTGTCCCAATAGCATAGTCAAAGGCATCTGTCTTGACCTCAAATGGTTCTTGCAAGTTTGGTAATGCGAGCACTAGTGCTGAGCAGAGACGACGTTTCAACTATTTGAATGCCTTCTGTTGAGATTCAGACCAAAAGAATTTTGCTTTCGCTCCTCCCCTGGTGACTTGACTCAAGGGCCAAGTGATATGAGAGAATCCCAACATGAACCTGCGGTAGAAATTGGCAAGGACCTAGAAAGTTGCGGAGCTCTGTCAGAGTGGTTGGAGTTGGCCAATCCTGAATGACTTGGAACTTGGTTGGATCCACATGCACCCCCAATTCATCAATAATGTATCCTGGATACTGAACTTGGGTCATGCCAAAAGTTCATTTCTCCAAATTGGCACATAGCTTGTGTTGCCATAGTGTTTGGAGAACCTGTCGAATGTGATGGAGGTGCTCTTCCCAACTCTGGCTGAAGATCAAGATGTCATCCAAATATACCACTACAAATGAGTTGGTGAATGGCCCCAAGATGTCATCCATCAGCCTCATGAAGGTTGCAGGAGCATTCATCAACTCGGAAGGCATAACCAACCATTTGAAAAGGCCCTCCTTGGATTTGAAGGCAGTCTTCCATACCTCAGAGGGTTTGATTGGTACCTGGTGATATCCTGACTTCAAGTCGATCTTGCTGAAATATTTTCCCCCTTCAGTTGGTCCAAAATTTCATCAATTCGTGGGATCGGGTACCTATTCCGGACAGTGATCTTGTTCAGCAGTCGATAGTCAATACAAAGTCTCCAAGTGCCATCCTTCTTATGTACCAACACGATCGGGCTCCCACAGGGCGATGAATTCGGTCGGATGTGACCTTGTTGCAGAAGTTCCTGAATCTTCCTCTTGATTTCGCCGTTCTCCAAAACGGAGCACCATAGATTGGTCCATTAGGTAGTGGTGCACCTGGGGTCAGATCAATGGAGTGATTAACCTGGCAGTGCAGAGGCACCCCTGTGGGGGAGGTGAAGATGTCCTCATACTCCTCCACGGCCTTGTTTATATATTGTTGTCATGTAGAGGGGCCTTGTCTGGAAGTCGTGGCCACTGTCTTCTTATTTCCTTGAGGGCGTATCATCACGAAAAACAAATTTCTCGATTTTGGAAATGAGCTTACTACATTGTTTTGTAGTAATTAAAGAGATGGCGGTAGGCGGTGCTAGCTCCAGTATCCTGTACAACTTATTTCACAAAGTAACAATAACAACACAAGGCCTTGACTCATACACAGCATGTTACTTCCACAAGTATGGTTGGCCTAATAATACATCACAAACATCAAGGGGAGTAACGTCACATAATACCTCATCTATGAAGGGCTTGATGTTGTATGGAAGGCAACACTGCTGGCTTACACAAAGATCTCGTCCTTGGTGAAGCCACCCGATGGTGTACGGTTGTGGATGTGCTGTGGTCGGTAAGCCCAGCCACTTCACAACCTCTACTAAAATGAGGTTCTTTTGGCTTCCGCTGTCAACAATGAACTGTAGCGGGGAACCCTTTACCTACATCTGGGAGTGGAAGAGGCACTCCTCCTCCTCTAGATCTTCGGGTTTCTCCCTCTGGATCTTCGTGGTGGCAACGGTGGCATTAGGCTCTGCATCAATAATCTGCTTCCCTTTGTTATTCCCCTTATCGGGTTCTGACTCACAGTTGGAACATGCATTTGATTCCTAAGACTTTAGCTCAACCACCAACGACTGCTTGGCCTGACACTCACTTGTGTTGTGAGTGGAGATCTTATGGAACTCACACCACTTTCCCGTGCCCTTCTTCGGCTTCACGGTGTTTTTCTTTGCTAGTGGCTTTGGCGGGTTATCCTAGGCCACCCCACCCTGGCTTTGTCCTTTGTTCAGTGGTTTGGGGCACCTTTCCCTTGCTTCGGATTCACAAATCCAAAGTCTTGCTTCTTTTTCTTGATCTTGACAATGTATTAGTACATCGTGCCAAGTGAGGAGATGTCCAGGAACTCCATCTCATCCTAGATGTACCTTTGTAGGCAGCCGTGGTATTTGAGTACCAAATGCATCTCAGAATCCTTGATACCCAATTTTATGCGAAGGGTATGAAAAATATTGGTAAACTCTGACACGTCTTGGTCCCTTCCCTGCCGCAGTGTGGTCCACTTTATGTATTTATCCTCGTAGCTTTTGACAGGGTAGTACTGCTCCTTGATGGTATTTCAGAATGAATTCCAAGTGGGTGCGGCCAAAAACAGTGAGGTTGTACTTTCATCGTTCTATTCGCAGTAGGCTTTCCACAGTCCTTGACGTGGGGGGCAGCTTTGAGAAGAGCAAAAGTAATCTTTTCCCGATCAGAAAAATCATGAACAGAAAAATACCCTTCCATCAGATTTAACCATTTATCTATAGCATCTCCATCTATCTGACCCTCAAATAGGGGAATGTCAAAGTTAACTTGTACCTTAAAGGTTGTGGAGCTTCTAGAGTAACTGTTGGAAGTAGATGTGTCACCCTTGGGTAGCCGCTGAAGGATCTGGGCAAAGTTGTCCATCATCGCATTCCTTTGTCGCTTGAGGGCCTCTTCGAGCAACATTTTGATAGGATCTCCTACCCCCTCGTCTTTCTTTTCATCTGCCATGGGAGGCCGTCGGGATTTGCCACAGGGTCTTCACTGGGGGAGCAATATTATACCATGTGGGTTCATATTGGGGGATATATATTGAGGAAAAAATGATGTTATATATTGGGGGATATATAGGGGGTAAAGGGTTTTTATATTAGAAAATATAAAAAAATGGAGCTTAAAGTTAATGAAAAAATATAAAGGGGTATAAAAAAATGTTAATGAAAAAATGGATACCTACAATATCTAGTGAAAATAGGGGGTTAAAAAAGTGGGAAGTTGTATTGAGTACATATCAGTAGGGGGTTAAATAATGTGATTTTTAGAGGGATTTTCCGATATGTAGTCAAATTAAGGGTATTGTTTAATATGCCATGAATGCACGTGATATGTTAGAGGTTCATTGTGTGAATCCCCCATGGGATTTTCAAGGCTGGTCTTACAAAGCTTCGACCATTTCAAGCCCTAACTCCTTATATCCTGACCTCATTGGGAACATGCAAAGAAAAACAGAGAAAGAGCAGGCCCCTCTAATACCACTGATCCGGATTTAAACACGAATGCAACAAATTACAGATATGACCATAAATACAGAGATGCAACAGAAATAATACTTCATTTCATTGATGTAAAATACTGAAATATGCTTACAAATAGAATGGGAAATAAACTAGCTCGGATGATGGTAGCTTATCTCTGAGAAGAGATGCGGCGGCTACATGCCTCTGAACTGTGTTATAATGAGGCTCGAAGGCCTATTTATTATTGAGAAACAATGGAAAACCCTAAACATCCAAAAACCTAACCTTAGGAGATGAAGCGCCAAACTATGGGCCCCATTTTGGGTAAATTGGTACATCAACTTCCTAGGGTCGTAACTTTGGCATACAGTCTCCATTTTATGTGCACAATACCTTGTTAGAAAGATATATTCTAGGAATACAATTTTTGAGTGAGCAACATCGGTCCAAATGACCCATGTTGCTCCCAGTTTTCCCAAAAAATGTCATTTAGGGCCTCAAAACGACTCCAGAAGTTTAGGACTCGAAAAACTGCTAAAAATGGTAAATTGTGCTACAATTAAGGAAACTGAAAAACTGAAAGAAACAATGGTGGGGGTCCAAGTGGAATTGGTAGGTGGCCACCAATATCCACCTAGATCACTTGATGTTTGGAGCAACACTTCCTGGAAAATGAATAGCATGATCATGATCACAAATAGGTGGGAGGCCTTTGGGAGTCTCAAATACCTTGGAATGATTGTCCAAGACTTTTTGGAGATATGGAGAAATAGATGATTTCGACGTGGGAACCTCTAGCGAACATAATTGTGCAATTAGGCCATGTTTTTCTTCCTCTAGAAGCTTTGTCATGCCATTAGAGTTGATTATCTTTCCTGGTTTCCCCAAATATTGTAGCCATTGGACTCCTAGTACAACATCAGTGCCAACCATTGGAATGGAAGGCATTGGACTATTCAAAACATGTTCTCCCATGGATAGCTTGATATTATGGCACTTTCCAGAGCAATTTATGGTTCCTCCACTTGCAACTATCACTTGACACTCTATTGCTGGATATAGAAAGCAATTCAATTCCTTGGCTATCTTACAATGAATAAAATTATGGGTACTACCCATATCAATCAACACTATTGCTTTTTTCTTCTTGATATGTCATTCTATATTTATAGTTTGAGGAGTGGTAATTCTGACCAATGCATTACAAGATATGGTTGGATTCATTTCTTCTTTCTCTGGGGTTGGTTCCTGGTGAGTATCCTTTTCTTTTGACGTTTCTTGATCCTTTTCTTCCTGATATTTCACTGCTTGAACCTTCTTATTCTTGATATGTCCTTCTATCTTGAGAGTTTGAGGAGTGGTAATTCCTGCCAATGTAGTACAAGATATGGTAGGATTCATTTGTTCTTTCTCTAGGGTTGGTTCCCGGTGTATATCCTCTTCTTTTGATGTTTCTTGATCCTTTTATTCCTCCTCTTCACAATCTATGTAAAATGATTTCTTCTCAACACACTTATGACCTTTAATGTATTTGCTATCACAATTGTAGCAAAGCCCTTTTGCTCTTTTTTCTTCCAATTGTTGTGCTGACAACCTTGTAGGTTGTGGAAGGCTAGGAGAAACAACACTTCCATATTTATAATTGTGAGGGGTAGACTTCCTTGTTGCCATAATTTTGATTTCCACTTTTTTTGCCAACCTGTATACCTTCTCCAATGAATCCGGTTCCCAAAGGCGAACCTCATGTTGGATGCTATCTTTTGTTAGAAAATTATATATTACAGAGCAATGGAACACATAAAATATTGCAGAAATATAAACACAGAAAACGCATAAAACAAGAGAGACATAGATATACGTGGTTCACCCAGTTTGGGCTACGTCCACGGAGAAACAACCAGTCTTTTCTTTTATATTATCCAACAAACTGAAGAGATACAACCTACAACAGATCCACTGTAACACCCTCTTTGCTCTCAATCTCCTCTCTCTTCCTCACTCATAATATAGATATGCATAGATGCAATACAATTCCCTCATATATAGTGAGGGGTTGCCCTCTAGGGAAAAAAACCTAAATTAAACATAACTTCTACCGTCAGATCATCCGTCTAATGAACAACCCAGATTGACTAGAAATTACTAGACTTTTACAAGGCAATTTTACATCTATTTTTAGCTTTGGGTTCGTTGCCCCTGAACCCCCGCTGGGGGACCACTGGCCCCCGGAGCCCCCAACCAGGGGGGATTAGCCCCCCTGGACCCTCGCAGGGGGGACAAGTCCCCCTTGCACCCCCCCCGCGTGGAGGGGTGTATAGTCTTCCTGGGGTATACATCCGATTGAAACCTTTGAATATAGAAGATAATCAGGCTCCACACCCAACATCTTTTAAAGTCCCTATGAAGACATCAATCCGTTACTTCTCTAGAATATCATTTACCCTTATATTCAATTTTTGAAAGTCCTCAATGTGCTCTGCCATTGAACCCTTTTTTTGAGATGTATCAATTGGCTAAAAATGGTGTTGCTCTTTGTATCCTCATAATGTGCTATCATTTCCTCCATGAAAATTGACCACGTGACAAGTGGTTTATGAGAACAAAGCCCTTTATACCATAAAAATTGATTCGGTTATAAATATAAAGATGAAATACATACCTTTTGTAATAGTTTCACCTCATGTAGATCAAAATATTGTTCCATCTGTAGTATCCAATTTACCAGATCCTTGCCATCAAACTTCCTCATATCGCCTTTTCTTGATTTTAGGATCTCAATCTTGAAATGACTGTCACTCTGTAATTTCAGATCTCCAAGGTTTGAAATTGTGACCTGCAGTAGCCCTTTGCATCCTCTTTCCAATGGCACCAGTATGATCAAAATTGTATTCTCCAAGAAATAGTTGTGCCAAATATCCCAAGATGACCTGCTTATATACCTTTTCAGTAGAGAGAACTTGTACGAATTTCCACATGTTACTGTTTCAAACTTAGGTTCTGAAACTGATACACAACAAACTAAAATTTGTCTTCTTTTTGTCACTTTTTATGAAATTTGAATCAGATGCTCCGAGAGAGAGTTATGATGATTTTCCCAAGGTCAGCTACTTGGGATGTACTTCGGGGGCCTGCAGAAACCCTAAATGTCTTGGACCGTATCTCTGAAAATATAGCAAAGAAAAATATGAAATTAGGGCTTGAGCTTCACTAAGATTTTGGCTAAAATGGGTTTTAATTTAAGAATCTAAAACTTCGTAGAAAATTCCACGATGACCTGTTTGAGATGGAATTCTGGAGCTTGCAAAAACCCTAACTTCCTCAGATCATATCTCTGAAAAGATAGCGAAGCAAGATCTGAAATTTGGACCCGAGGTTCAGAACGATTTCATCTTAAATTGGTTTTTTTTAATATTCTAAAATGTCGTATAAAAAAATTTATAGAGAAAATTCCACGAAGGCTTGTTTGGAGGAGCGAAACCCTAGAATCCAATGCTCTAATACCAAATGTTATGAAACTAGCTCACAAAAAGATAGAAAAGATAGATCAATGCCTTAGAAATCAGCCTCTTCGAGGGGGAAACCTCCTTTACATTACACAAATGAACAATTCTTGGATGATACAAATGACAAGGCCTCCTTTCTATATATAGGAGTCTAAGGGGTCATAATGTAATCAGAGCCGACATAACAATAATAATGTAAGGGCACAACAATAACAATAGTGGGCTTCTATGGGGCACAATAATAACAATATGGGGACTACATGGGCACAACAATATAATAAGGGGGTTGCACTGATAACAGTGAGGGGTTACACTAGTAGTATAGGGACCTAACACTCTTGACTGAGAAAACATAATGATATTTTGTAGGTATGTCAGAGCTGAAGGTATCATGGTGAGAATAAGATTTGGAGTCCCTCTGTGCTGAGATTTATTTGAATCAAACAGTGAGAGGGGTTCTGGCACGATATGGTGTGTTGAAGTTCTTAGAGAAACCTATGATTAGGGATGGTGAGCCCTTGCTGTCGAGGATAGTGAGTTACCGCTACCCAGATCATGAGGCCATTGTAGTACAAGGGCACAGGATCGAGATCATGATCCAAGACATATATTTTCTGATAAGATTTCCCCCCTTGGGAGTGGTAGGGGAGAAACATCCAATGTTGCCTCGTGGGAGGCATATAGATGAGTTTTTTGATCACCACTTTGTACCAGGGAGTCGTGCAAAGGGCACGACCATGTAGACCAATGACTTGGAGAGGCTTGAGACACGAGCTACAACCACAACAGTGTTGTGGATTTGTGGTAGTCACGCCTTCCACCATATCACTGGAGGGCAGATGATGCTGGTGGAGAGTGTGTTCGGAGGGACCTACTATGGGTGGGCCCAAATAATGTTTTCATCCTTGAAACAATAGTTGACATTATGCAGACGAAGGACTAATGATAATTGTTCATTTGTGACAGTTTTATGCTCACTCTTCTTTGATAAGATCCCCATTATTCGACCTCATGTTCAGATCTGGGATGGGGTCCCACAGGAGCCTAGGAGGGGGAGTCAGATGAGTGTTCCGACCTGAGTTTTTCACTCACTGGGACCAGATTCCACTATACATAGATGACTATCCATACAATGGCATGAACTATCAGTGGGATCCTGACTTACCACTTCCACCAGTTTGAGTATGGGGCTCAGATGGTAAGTGTAAGTTGTTATGCATTGGATGCATTTCTAGTTTAAGAAATATATGTATATGGTACTAATTTCTAAACTATGTGGCATGCATATATTGCACTGGTGAGGCCGGAAAGATACATGGGACAAGCCACAGCGCCAGGGGCTGCAGATCAGGGTGGTACCTCATCTCATAGAGACCAAGTGGTGATGCTCTAATGGAGGATCTTCGATGCATATGTGAAGTACTATTGACAAGGGTGATAAAGCGCAAGTGGTATGAGCTAGAAGATAGATATACAGATGATTGCATGAGTCTGCCCTCGGAGTGGCGAGGAATCATGGGTGCATTACGATGGTTGGTTAGATAGTACGTGATCTACGGGCTGGGGTGATGGAGCCATTGGCTCAGGAGTCTCCAAATGATAGTGATTAGGCATAGGGACTTGTGGGTCCCCATTTTTGTTTTATGATAACATGTGAATGAACATGTCAGATGTATTTAGATTAGTGAACTCAAAATATGGTATTACGATACATATTTGTGATTATGCATATTTTCAGATGATTGTGGTTCGCCATTTAGTTATGGATGTCTTCTTACATGTGATAAATGCCAATTTAGAATGTTATTAGAAATGGTATCTACATAGTAATTATGGGCTCCAGGAACATGTCTGAATGAAATGGATTCAAATTCACATGCCAAAAACTTAACTCGTAGATATTTTCTAAATAGGATAGGATTGTGCACGCGATAAACACCATTCAATTGCATGAAAAGTAGCAAGGAATCAAGACAAACATGAAGGTGAAGGATGCAACAATCAAGGGAATCGACTAAGAAACCTATCAAAACATCATATTCAACCTAGATATTCGTGGAAGATGGAATGCAAATGCTGCTAGAGTGGAACAACAAACATAAAGGTGTGAAAATGGCCCAAGTTGCCAAGGCTAGATTCCTAGTGAAGTGACTCGCACCATCGACATAACCGATATAAGGTGTGGATGATGGATCCATCAGAAAGACACAAGAAGACAATGTGTAAGAATGTGGGGGATTCAAACTACCTAAATGCAATAATAAATAAAGAGATACACGCATTTCAATGGGAAATGTTATGGGTAAAATTTCTTAAGGTAGAGTGCATTTCGAGGATTGAGAAGGATTTCTCCTTCTGAACTCTCTAACAGGTATGCCCCCTTTCCAAAATACTTATGGATGATATAAGAACCTAGCCATAATGGTTCAAACTTCCCACGTCCCATGACATCATGAGCTTGGTCATATGCAAGAACAAGGTCACCTTCATGAAAGGTACGTGAGTGGACTTTGCAGTCATACTAAGATTTGGTGCACTTTTTGGCTGCTTCAATGGTTTGAAATGCAACACAACGGTATTTAGTGGTGCGCTTAAGAATGATGAGTCATTTTTCTAAAGGCTGGGTGTCTGGGAGGAGTTCGACGACAAGGTGAAGGGAAGGGATTTCACACTCGATTGGTAAAACTACCTCCTCTCCAAAAACAAGGTGGAAAGGAGTGAACTCGGTGGCGGTATTAACAGAAGTTCTATAGGCCCACAAAGTAGGGAAGAGCATTAAATGTTAGCTGGCCTTGTGTTTATTCACTTTCCATTGAAGCATAGTCTTAAGGATCTCGTTGATAGCTTCAACATGGCCATTGCCTTAGGGGCAATAAGATAAAAAATATTGATGTTTGGATCTTAAAAGAGGATAGATCTCACCATATGTCATCTTCAAAGTGTCGCCCATGGTCAGATACCAATTGTTTTGGAACCTCAAATCGAATGATAACATGGTTAAAAAAGGAGAGGGTTGCAGTACACCCTCTCCTACTGGCTAGGGTTCTAGTATATCCTAGAACACTTACTAGAACCCTAGCCAATAGGAGAGGGTGTACTGCAACCCTCTCCTTTTTTAACCATGTTATCATTCGAGGAAGGTTGTTGACAACACAGAGGCGAAACAAATTTCCAAAGGAGAGGGTTGCAGTACACCCTCTCCTACTGTCTAGTCAATTTAACGTCTTAAATTGCTCTACATAAATTATCAATCCGGGTATCGTAAACTGATGAAGTGTGGTGCACCATATGTGCTTAGTTAAACTTTTTATTACTTTGTTGTTTTATAGTTTATGTTGTTTTGGGGGTTTTGTTCTTGTTGGTTTCCTAAAGTGTCTAATGCAAATGGAAATCCTATTCTAAAGCACTTCAAAAGATCTTAAACAAGATTGTAAATATGCAGCTACTTAAACAAAAGTGTAAATGTGCAGCTACTTCAATTAAAATAGAATGCAACAACCAAACAATGAGCTAGTGACTATGAGACCCAGTATCCTTGCTGCTGTATGAATAAAAAGAAAGTAAAAATTGAACTTAAAGCAACTCAAAGACTGAAACAAAGCAACTAATTCACACTACTTCAACTCTTCTGATCCTTTACCCTTCAGCTCAATCTACCTTATGGGAAGCAATCATGAACAAGTTTAAGCAATATGATATCTAAATTGCATAAAGGAAACTAATCACACTACTTCAACTCTTCTGATCCTTTACCCTTCAGCTCAATCTACCTTATGGGAAGCAATCATGAACAAGTAAAGCAATATGATATCTAAATTGCATAAAGGAAACTAATCACACTACTTCAACTCTTCTGATCCTTTACCCTTCAGCTCAATCTACCTTATGGGAAGCAATCATGAACAAGTTAAGCAATATGATATCTAAATTGCATAAATGAAACTAATCACACTACTTCAACTCTTCTGATCCTTTACCCTTCAGCTCAATCTACCTTATGGGAAGCAATCATGAACAAGTTTAATCAATATGATATCTAAATTGCAGGAAAGTAAATGAGCAAAACAAAAATGAAAGAAATAACAATGCTGGAATTAGAACTCAGAAAATAAATCAGCAGGAGGACAAGATGATTCTATCATGTCATTAGTCATTAAAAGGCTATGTGCATCACTAATCTACAATCAACCGGTTGAACACACTTGCATGAATTAAAATCGCATGAATGAAAAATCTAATCTACCAACTTGAAAGCAATCAAATGACATAATGAAATCAAAGCAAAATTACAAAATGAAATCTACTCTACCTTACATTCTAATGTGTTCCATGACATCTACTTCACATCCCCTTCCATGTTAAGAACATCAAATCTTTATTCAAATTCTTCAAAATTACAAAGTACAACAAAGCTCTCCAAAGCTTTCAAAAGCCATCAAGGAAGAACTACAAACTCACAAGCTAAAAAGACTTAAGAACTCCAAACTCTAAGCTAAAGAGGACTAACAAATGAAGGAGAGAGATCTCCTATTTATACAAAAAGATGAGAGCCATCTCATTAATGAGAATCCATGAATCTCTCCCTCTACCTCTAGAGTCCTAATCAAAATAGGAACTGATAAGACACATGTCTTCTTAGAGTTACAATACAATTAGGAGATGTGACACATATCCTCATGATCCCATGATTCTTTCCACTCAAATTCGAATTTGGCCTTGGGGTGCCACATAAGGGTCTTCTAGAAGCTTCATTTCAACCGACACATGTCAACAATCTCAACCCATTTGTTAGGTATAAGCATATGCACATTATTTTCTAATGTTTAACCACAAATTCACTTAAAAGGCTTAGAAATAATAAAGATTGGAAAAACATAAAGGTGGCCCAATGATAATGAAAGTGGGATGAATGTGGTGACATAGTAGTGAAATGGAGGTGAAATGGAGGTGATATAATGGACATAATAGTGAAAGTGTAATGGAAATGAATGACATTTTGAAGACTCAACATACCCCCCAACTGAAGCTATTGCATGTCCTCATGCAATATATATTACATTAACTCTTTTGATCCTTGAGCTTTGGCTTAACTTTGCATGATATCATTTGATAACTTCATATTTCTGCAAAGTGTTTCACTTGAATTGCAACATGGTTGGTTCTTGTGTTACAACCAATTTTTTTTTTGTTGCCTTCTATTTTGATCTTTGAACTTTGCATAATGATATTTTGATTATTGTTTCAAAGTATATCTTTATTGGATTGCATGATGGTTGGTTTTTGTGTGACAACCATGATTTTGTTTGTATCCAATTTATCCTTTAAACACTTTTTTTCAAAAGCCATTGTATGCTCATAATAGCAATGTAATAATTAATATATGTTGGAAGTATGTGAACCCCTGAATATGATATGGACATGGCAAGATATGAATATGAATGTATCCCCCCCCAACTGATGGTATTGGAAATTTTATGAAATGAGGAAGAGAAATGTTTTTCCAACAATTATCATTCTAGTTTTTTATGGAATTCTATGGTCAAAAGTTAGAAAATGACATACCTTCACTTACCCTTTGGAATGGATGAGTTGTATGTGTGGTGGCTGAAAAATTCTGATCATATTCTTCTTCAAGTGGCTGAACAAGAGGAATCATGGATAGAGAGATAAGATGACTTTTTATTGCTTCTACTAAAACTTGTTGAATCTGCTCCAAAATGCTGAAAATAATAGTCTTCACGTCTTCAAAACTCATTGGCACAATTCCTACTATGTGAAAAGATGTTCTGATGTCGAACATAGTAGGAAATTGTTGGCTTAGTGGCCATTAATGGATGCCACTAGTCAACACGAGAACTCTCACCATTGATGACAATGAGAGTCAAGATGCCCAAACACATCTTGCTAGGTACGAATGAATTTGCTGATGTCGAGTCACCTAGAAGATCTAACGAACAAGGGACATTAATGTATTCCCATTGTTTGTCAGCATGAGGACTTGCCATTGAGGCATGCAAGCCTCAAGGTGTTTTTACAAAGAACTTAGACTCAAAGGACTATGGACTCAATAATTTGCATTGAAGCAGGGCTTATTTGCGGAATGAAAATGACAGGAAATGGAAGATGAAAATGGAAGATGGCAATGGAGAGTAGAAATGGCAATGGGAAATAAGCATATGAATGAGCCTCTTACTTTTATTTGTGGGTTATGAATGGAAAAAAGAGATGGAAAGTGTATGTGAATGTCAGTGGAAAGTATGGAGTGGAATGAGGTGAATGGTTTATTATGAAGTATGGATGTGATGGAGACAATAGTATCTGAAAGTTTTTTTTCAAGTGTTTGGATCTGATTTTGCATCAGCATATTTCCTCTTTGTTGCTGATCATCCTCTTATGAAACAAATTGGTCTCTTAGAGAGACACCATTTTCTTGTAGCCATTTGTCCTTCCTCCTGGAACCTGCAAAAAAAAACTAATACTTCTTCTGCAATGGAATGTAAGATTATCAAAGGAGAGAGATGGCCAATCTCTCTAGTTATGATATTTACACACAAAACTAAGAATTTGTATTAGTGAAACAAGTTCTCAAAGGAAAAATCAAAAGAATTTATACCTGATTTGGAATTAGTGCCTCAAGTTGATGTTGCTTCTTTTTAGCAATTTATTTCATTATTTGCCATTTCAAACCCAAATGATGGATTTCTCATTGTGTAGATCTTGTTGAGATCTTTCCACTGGTACTTAAATCATCAAAATCTGATTTTGTATGAAAAAGTTAGGCTGATTTGAACAATGAGGTTTTTCTGGCTGCGGAATTAGAGAACAACTGCGGAATTGGACTTTAGCTGCAGAATGTGCACGGCTCTGTAGCTAAAAATCTTGGATACAAAGTTAGCCATTCATCTTTCATCATCAATCCAAAATTAATCAATACCTTCAGAAAAGTGAGCAAATAACTTATTCATTTCATTGATTCAAAATTAGTATTTTTTCTTGACATGCAGTGACTTAGTGTGGCGACTCAGTGTGACGACTTTGTGATAACACAAAATTTGACTTCCTTTTGACCGGGGTCTTTTTCATCAAATTTGACCAAATGAATAGGACACCATCCATGTACTGACATTCCCCCAGCTACCCATGTGGCTTGTTTTGCTTGATGACACCTGCAACCTAGAGTTTAACAAAACAGCTGCGGAAAGTTGAGCCAGCTGCGGAAAGTTAAGCTAGCTGCAGAAAGTGGCTAAAACAGTCGATCATCAATTTTGAAAAAAATAAAAATTTCATTGTCTGCATGTAGGAACTCTCTGAGTGGAGCAAATTTTTTTTATTGATGGACTTATAGTTTGATAAACAGTCTATAACCATAACCATCCGGCCCTTCCATAAACTTGGGCCCTTCCAGTTCTGCCCTCAACAACAGACCCATTCTTTCCTTCTTGTTCTAACAATTCATCTGCGTGAATGATGGATGAAGAAGATTCATTATGTGTTAGCGGGGAATTGACATGGTTTTATGTAGAAAAATACAGTGATGGTAAATGGAGAAACAGAGAACAAGTGGCAGGAATGGAGCGGAGTAGTGAAGTTAGATAGAAATTGCCAGATTAGTTTGGACTGGTTCACGTAATGGAGAGCTGTCTTCAATTGGATTGATGTTAACAGGTGTTTTGTTCAATTGGAACTGTTATTAATCGAGAGGTGGAAGAGCAAGTGCTTAGACGGGTGGCAAAATCAACAAACGGTTTTTTTTTAATGACAGAGAGTCGTCTTGGATTGGAACTGCTGTTTAACGGGTTTTAATAAATTACAACGACTGGCATATGGGCAGAGGACGTGGTGGCAAAGGGTGGAAGACGTGGTAGAGGCAGAGTAGGTGCCAGCACATAACCAAATTGGAATTCCCCTTCTTCAGGCACGCCGAATTCAATTACACTAGTTAATTAACTCAAATTCCGTTTTTCTTCACGCGGCGGCAAAAAAGAGGCTCTAAAGAACCGAGTATTTCTCCCAGACTGCCACAAATTTCTTCAAACGGTTTCTAGGTTATCTAATTAACCCACCTAGAAAAAAAACCCATGTTTTATTTTCTTGAAATTCGTCTCTGTTTGGGCAAATCGAACGTTTGAAGTTAGACATTTTTTCAGCTATTACGTTTTTCTGAGTTTTACTGTTCTGCAGGTGTATTACACAGGTTCAATAATTACAAGAAGCTCAAAATCATCATCAATTATTGCTTCCTGAATCTCAGGTTCAGCCACAACATATTGTTTCAATAATTGATTGCCAAATGCCCTAGATACAGCAAGAACACCTCCTACTCTCCATGTTCCAGCCCACATAACATTGCCCCCGACTTGCTCAATACGCTCCCATTCATCAACCATGTTAGGCTTGTGATCTTTAGACAGAGGGACAGAGTTGAAGAATTGGGGCGACTGATAATCACAGGTTTGTTATATGAAACGTTTCCAAACAATTGCTGTAGTGGTTGTTTTTAATAATGATACCTTGCATTTTTAAAACAACGACTTAAGAATTTTTTTGAACTTACAGCTCAGGTCGTTTATATCACAGGTTTTGTAGGTGGCGGAAATCTAAGTGGCATCAATTGAGCTTATTGATTCATTCTAACTCAGATCAATCTCCAAATAATTATGGTGAATGCTGAACTCATCCCATGAAGTAGACCTGCAATCTGATGGATATAATGGCAGAGGAAATTGGCTCCAACAGTAAGAGGATTTGACCCCTGAAATAAGATAAAATTCAGCTAACAAATTTGTCCTTTTGTCAGCAAATGTAATCAGCTTACATGCTCTCGCCCTTGGAGAAAAATGACTACTCTGCCCTTAATAATTTAATGGATCACCAGAAGCTACCTTCAAGAATTCAACCCTCTGTTTCTAATCGATAATGTAGCTATCCAAAGGTGAAATCAACTCAGAAATCTGCCACTAAATGATGAATGCCTCCTACAGGAATCAACCTCCAAAAATGCACAATTCGGTCCTCAAACAAGGAGCACAATCCACCTGAACAATAATAAATTTCAGCCTCTAAAAAGAAATTTCGAGGCCCCTTGATGGAGTTATCATGGATTCTTCAAATTTTCATTCACCTCCTCATTGTTACCTAATCGTTTTAACATTCGATCCCCTTTTTTTCTCACATATACAGTGCATTTTTTTTATGTTGCAGGTTTATTTCAGGCCAAAGCTTGAACAGGGAGGCAGATTTACTTGTTGAAGCCACAATGAAAAGCTAGGATTCAAGATGGCCATAATTTTTTTTTTTTTTTTTTCTTTCTCTGAAATTGTAAATTTTTATAATAAGAATTAATGATTTTCAATTTCAGGCAGCAAAGTCTTCAAGAAAAACATGTTAAAAACAGGACTTTGACTAAGGTCTTAGGCTGGTTTTTCATTGATCTGAGCTAGGTGACTAGGATAGGATCCATGTCGGGACAATTCCAGAGATGCCCATGTGGTCGATTTTTTTAATGGATGCTTGTAACCTGCTAAACCTTAAAACAGCTGCGGAATCAGGGCAGTTTCCGCAGCTAAGTTGCAAAACCTTATTAAAACAGGATACAGTGTTTTGAAGACCACTACAAACCATAACCAGATAATTTTGGACAATTTGAACCTATCAAAGCAGTTGAGTTTCATTTTTTTCCTTTTTTGTTTTTTATTGAATCAATTGAAATGTTGAAGTTTATTTTGTCTCCTTTTTTTTCTTTTTTTTTTTCTTTTACATAACAATTCTTTTTCTGATCCTCCAGATCACACAAAGTGCAGGAGGAGAGCATACTCAAGAATTATTAATTTTTTTTTTTCAGATGTAAGAAATAAGGTCTCCTAATTACACTTCCTCGGCAACGGCGCCAAAATGTCTAGTCAATTTAACGTCTTAAATTGCTCTACATAAATTATCAATCCGAGTATCGTAAACTGATGAAGTGTGGTGCACCATATGTGCTTAGTTAACCTTTTTCTTACTTCGTTGTTTTATAGTTTATGTTGTTTTTGGGGTTTTGTTCTTGTTGGTTTCCTAAAGTGTCTAATGCAAATGGAAATCCTATTCTAAAGCACTTCAAAAGATCTTAAACAAAATTGTAAATATGCAGCGACTTAAACAAAAGTGTAAATGTGCAGCTACTTCAATTAAAATAGAATGCAACAACCAAACAATGAGCTAGTGACTATGAGACCCAGTATCCTTGCTGCTGTATGAAAAAAAAGAAAGTAAAAACTGAACTTAAAGCAACTCAAAGACTGAAAGCAAAGCAACTAATTCACACTACTTCAACTCTTCTGATCCTTTACCCTTCAGCTCAATCTACCTTATGGGAAGCAATCATGAACAAGTTTAAGCAATATGATATCTAAATTGCATAAAGGAAACTAATCACACTACTTCAACTCTTCTGATCCTTTACCCTTCAGCTCAATCTACCTTATGGGAAGCAATCATGAACAAGTAAAGCAATATGATATCTAAATTGCATAAAGGAAACTAATCACACTACTTCAACTCTTCTGATCCTTTACCCTTCAGCTCAATCTACCTTATGGGAAGCAATCATGAACAAGTTAAGCAATATGATATCTAAATTGAATAAAGGAAACTAATCACACTACTTCAACTCTTCTGATCCTTTACCCTTCAGCTCAATCTACCTTATGGGAAGCAATCATGAACAAGTTTAAGCAATATGATATCTAAATTGTAGGAAAGTAAATGAGCAAAACAAAAATGAAAGAAATAACAATGTTGGAATTAGAACTCAGAAAATAAATCAGCAGGAGGACAAGATGATTCTATCATGTCATTAGTCATTAAAAGGCTATGTGCATCACTAATCTACAATCAACCGGTTGAACACACTTGCATGAATTAAAATTGCATGAATGAAAAATCTAATCTACAACCTTTAAAGCAATCAAATGACATAATGAAATCAAAGCAAAATTACAAAATGAAATCTACTCTACCTTACATTCTAATGTGCTCCATGACATCTACTTCACATCTCCTTCCATGTTAAGAACATCAAAGCTTTATTCAAATTCTTCAAAATTACAAAGTACAACAAAGCTCTCCAAAGCTTTCAAAAGCCATCAAGGAAGAACTACAAACTCACAAGCTAAAAAGACTTAAGAACTCCAAACTCTAAGCTAAAGAGGACTAACAAATGAAGGAGAGAGATCTCCTATTTATACAAAAAGATGAGAGCCATCTCATTAATGAGAATCCATGAATCTCTCCCTCTACCTCTAGAGTCCTAATCAAAATAGGAACTGATAAGACACATGTCTTCTTAGAGTTACAATACAATTAGGAGATGTGACACATATCCTCATGATCCCATGATTCTTTCCACTCAAATTCGAATTTGGCCTTGGGGTGCCACATAAGGGTCTTCTAGAAGCTTCCTTTCAACCTACACATGTCAACAATCTCAACCCATTTGTTAGGTATAAGCATATGCACATTATTTTCTAATGTTTAACCACAAATTCACTTAAAAGGCTTAGAAATAATAAAGATTGGAAAAACATAAAGGTGGCCCAATGATAATGAAAGTGGGATGAATGTGGTGACATAGTAGTGAAATGGAGGTGAAATGGAGGTGATATAATGGACATAATAGTGAAAGTGTAATGGAAATGAATGACATTTTCAAGACTCAACACCTACTAGCTAGGGTTCCAGTAAGTGTTCTAGGATATACTGGAACCCTAGCCAGTAGGAGAGGGTGTACTGCAACCCTCTCCTTTTTTAACCATGTTATCATTCGATTTGAGGTTCCAAAACAATTGGTATCTGACCATGGGTGACACTTTGAAGATGATAACATGAACCAAGGCTCCAATGTGCACACAACATGGTCAGATACCATGTTATCAATAATATTACATAGCTTCATCAATAGGTCCAACCCATTTGATAAAATAGTCGACGACCATGATAATATACTTGTGGTTATTAGAAAATGGGGGTTGACACTCCATAAGCCAATAGCCCATTTACAGAAAGGACCAGCTATGACAACTAGATGGAGGGGAGTAGGTGGAGCTCATGCCTTAAGGGAATATAACTGACAATTGGGACAATGTTTGACTACCTCAATACAATCGCTGAAGAGAGAAGGCCAAAAATACCTGGTGCACATGATTTTCTAGGAAGTAGCTATTCCGGAGAGGTGACCACCAAAAGCGCCACCGTGGTAGGCCTTGAGTATTTGCTCAGCTTCATCATGGGTGAGACAACGACAAAGGACAATATCAACATAATGATGATAAAGGTCGTCACCGATGAGGAGGTAGCGAGGGGCTTGATGTCGAATACGTCATCGATCATCACAAGTGAGGTGGGTAGAGAATTTATGGGTTTACGCTGATCGTTATAAAAAATACATTTCTAGTTATATCCAGAGAATATATCCATAAAGGATAGAACCTCATGCCCTGCACACTCATTAATGACCTGGTCTATGAAGGGTGTGGGAAACTTGTCTTTGGGACAATATTTTTCAGATCGCGGAAGTCAGTGCAGACATGAATGGTTCCTTGTCTCTTGAGAATGAGAACAAGATTAGATACCCATGTGGTGTATTCAATGGGATAAATGAAACCAACCTGCTTGAGCTTATCGATTTAAACTTTGATAGCTTCTTGTTTGGAAGGATGCATATGCCTTTATTTTTGGCAGACGGGTATGGCATCAGGCCAAGTGCCAATATGATGTTCAACAATGATAGGATCAAGTTTGGGTATTTCATAATAAGACCAGGAAAAAACATAACAAATTCCTTGAATAAATTGGTGTAAGCATCAATTTATTCCGGGGTACATGATTCCCCCAAGGTAATGTTTTCTTCAATCCCTAGTTTATTCGAAATGTTAATTTTAGTGGTGGGGGAAATGTGAGCCATATTTCATTCTTCAAAAGCTTCTGGTGTAGGAATGGGAAGTTTAAACCAATAGACTTCACCTTGAATGAATTCTTTGGACTCCACAACATATTGGTCATGGGTTTGCTACGAAAGGAAGTACACACTATGGTGCATATCATCCCAAGGATAATCAGGGGTGGTCATCGCTTCCATGATATCTTCATCAGGATGGAAGATGGGAGGACTAGAGGAAGAAGGACCACATGATGAAGAAGAGCTACCTGAAGCATCTTCATGAGAGACAAGGTTCACATATGCATCATCAAGGTTTGGAGACATACGGCAAGAGGATGGAATATCTACCAATGTTAAGACTGGGGTGTTCATCAGATGAGGTTCAACATAATCACAATACGAGACATAAGGGGAGTTCCAATACTATAGGAGTAGTACTATTCTTCATCTCGACATAAGGGGGAGGGATCACAATGGTTGTTTGAAAGACCTCCTATTCCATTGTAGTAGTGGGACCAGAATCTACAGGTAGAGGAGAGGTGGACTAACTACGAGCGACCTCTAATTCGTGAAGCACTTGAAGTGTATCACAAAAATATTCGAGACAAGGAAAATAATAAGAATAGTGGCCATAATTATCACATGGGTGATTTGGGTGATTTGTGCGTAATGATATTTTCTTCTTGGCTGACTCAGGTAAGGTGGTATGGACCTCAGGAATGTTAGAATCAGGGAAGGTATCAACGACCACATATTTAATATGAGGGAGTTCAAGACAATTATTGGTGGCATGACCAATAACATCACACAAAGCACAAGGACAAATAGGCTTTGGCGTCTTAGGAGGAGGTGGAGTTGTTGGGGAGGCCTTGTCTTTAGTTCCCTTTTTTTGCACTTTTCCCCCCTCGCCAAATGCTTTTGCAAAAGGAGTAGGTTCCTGTTGAGGTTGCTGTGGAACTGAAGCAAAGGCACGGGTAGCAACAACAGGTTGGAACAAGGTCAAAGCAGTGTAAGGTTTAAGTTGATTGGATGGAGTGTTTGCGGGAGGATCTTTGTAAAATACTTGAGAGAAATTGGTGAAGGACGAGACATTTGTATTGTCATCCACGGAAATGTTGGACTGACGTGAAGTTTGGGCTTTGGGGTCATAGTATGTCAATTGATTGATGGTGACAATATTTCCATTTTGGGGAAAGCACATCTTACGGTGAACCACAAATGCGACAACTGACATGGGATAAGTATAACTATGACCCAAAAGGATGTTATAATATAAGGGAGCATCGATGACTTCAATGTCAATACAGAAAGTCTTGTTGGCAACTGTGACTGGGTAGTTGCGATATAATCCAAGGGGCTGTGAAGGATGAACATCCCATGTCGGAAGGGGGATGGTAGATGGGGTTAGGTTAGGGGAACCAAGTTGCTTCCAAGCACTAGCAATCATCACACAAGTGGAGGTGCCTTCGTCAATGATACATCGCTAAACATTGGTGTTTCTAATGGAGACTAGTATTTGAAATGCAATGGATGAAGGTAGGGGAGGATTTCTGACTCATCAACATGAAAGAAAATAATTTAGTCGTCTTGAAGATCCATGACATCCAAAGAAGATAGTAGAGATTTCTGTTAGGATGGGCACGTTCGGATGACTTCTAGCATTAACATGGACATAAGGGACTACGCCAAGTCATCTACTATGCTATAAGTATGGGTGGCTTTGGCAAAAGCATCATTTTGACGTAATGGACATTTGGGGATCTTGGGAATAACCTCTACCTTCAGTTGAGGGATATGTAAGGTACCATTGGATGATGATAGAGGCTCAGTGAAAACTTTGGGTTGGGACTCAGTCACTGACTTAATGGATGGCTTGTCGTATTGGCGTGATCGAGTCTGAAGGTTGACTTATTCGGTATTTAACTCATCGGAATTCATCATAAGAATTTGATAATAATGGTGGCCAGATGGAGGAGCTAGTTGATTTGCCTAACCTTGTGTAGGTTAGGCAGCTATATATCCTCGGTGAGGGAAAGGGTTGGTACGCACTGCCGGTTGAGACAAATCAAGAGGGCGAGGAGGAATAGTAGGATGCGATCCTCAAGAAGCTACTTAAGCTTCCCATACTTTCCACATCTGAGGTAAAAGAGGACACTCATGGGTATAATGACCATATACGCCACAACATGCACAAGGTTTGTTCATACGAAGAACCTTGTTTTACTTTGGCTGACCGCCCTATTGCTGGGTTGTGGGATTAGGTTGAGGACCCTAAAGTGCATTGGGTGGAGGACCCTAGTTGCCTTGATTACCTTGAGAATGTTGGTTCCTATTACCCTTCCCCTTTTTCCTTTTCTTAGGATTAGAGGGATTGGGTCCACTATGTTGAGCATACACTTGACCTTGTGAAGGAGGTCACTGTTGTGGCAAAGGGGGAGCAGGAATGGGGGGCTAGGGCACTGGTGCTAGAGGAGATGGAGTGCGAGGTAGTGCATATTGATAATAAGGAGATGGGGAAACACTGGGATAAATAGGTGGTGCAACAACTGGTTGTGGAATCTGTTGATGTAGATGGGGAGATGTATATGGAATGTTAGGACCTGGATAAGGGTTACTTGGTGGAGGATTTGGGGAGGGATAATTGTAAGTGGAACTAGTCACTCCTTGAGGTGGACCATAACTCATATGAGGTGGATATAATATGGATGGGGGTATGAAATGGTTGCAACTATGCCATCTGCGGTATGAGATTCCCTCGGTGCATTAGCAGCACCAGGTCGAAACATATCGGGGATGACACTGTAAACATAACCTGATTGGGCATAGATCAGATAAAATTTTAAGGCTACTTGGAGTGCATCTTCCTCAAAATGGGGGAAGTGCGATGCGACATATTTAGCAATGGGAACCAAAAAAGATCTAAGGAGCCAATCCATATAGACTTGGTCTTCAAATACAGGAGCTCTACAGATGCTCCTCCTTCTACGCCATTCCTGAACATGGTCGGATAGGTGAGTGGCAAAAGTTTGACGGAAAGAGGTAAAAAGTTCAGTACCGGTGTCATAATAGAGAGGTAAATGGAAATAGGAAATAAAAGTTGTGGTAAGAGTCACAAAAGTGGAATGAGTGGCTCTGGCTAATCGACATACCACTTAGCAGTAGCTCCAATGAGTGTGCATTGGAACAAATGAAGACGAATGGAGTCTTCAATATTACCTTCAAACTTTAGGATGTCTAAAGGGAGTTTAGTAGGCATAGCTAGCCAAGTGGGATCATGGAGAAGATGATCATGGATAAGCTGGCTAAAATTGGAGAGACTTAAACCAACCATAAAAGGAAGAAAGGGGGTAGGAGTGACCACACTAGTGGGGGTTCCGCTAGTGGGGGAACCCTAGTTGGTACTTGAGTTACCACCCTAGGTTCCTGCACCCACATTGGTTCTTAACATGGTGGTGATATGGGGTTGAGAAGACATGGTATCAGAGGATGAATTGGATGAATCAACAGAATCAGAATCAGAATGATGACTTGATGGAGGAATGGGAGAATGAACTCTAACTCGACGGGGAGGAGTAATACGTCCTAATAGGAGATGAGGGTGAAGACCTCGAATTTAACATGACAAACTCCTAGGGGGCGCAATGATGTCAAGAAAATAATGATTTAAGAACTAAAGGGTGATGATAGGAATAAAAGAGAAACAAACAACAAGCAAACACCTAGTCCAATGGTTCCAAGTGTAAACTAACTATTTTAATGATGTTACTCTAATATAAGAAAACACGTCTTATCAAAGAAAAATACCTCTAGTATACAGGTGATTTAAATTCTCAAATAATCCTAGATCTACTCTTTCAAATGGCCTTCCAAATAACTTCTTACTTGACGAATTCTCATCCCCGTAAGCAGAGCTGTCCAAGGAAAGTTAGGGTAGAGAACCAAATGCTTCCCACAACCATTCCTATAGGGTGTTTTCCTAAGATTTTTCATTACGGTTACCTTCATCTCATGTGGATGGTCGATTCTTGAGATTATTGGTAGTCATCCATCACACGTGATTCCCTACCACGGGTTGGGTAGCCCTGAGGAGAACCGCTTGCACGATGACCTGGCCTAAGCCCCTCTGAATTGAGTTTTTGACGCACTTCGACTTTGGACCGTGGGATGGTAAATGATTTGAAGCCCCCTAATATGTCAACTTCTATGACTCAATGAAAGCGATCGATGATTAGAAGCCTATCCCATCGTTTCTACACCTACACTACAAAGATTGTTTGGCCTTGGTGCCCAAGTGGGCTTAATCTATGTGTATTGATTTATTAAGGTGTAGTGTTTCATGTCTTGGCTTGGCAGTGTTAACCAAGGTCACGTTTGTTTAAGGTGTGAGTGTGTGAAAATAATGTGTCAAGTGGATGAGTTAATTAAGCATGTTTCATGATGCCATGTGTTACTGAAAGTAAAATGCTAAAATACTATAAATAAATATGAAAACGACAGAAAAATACACAACCACTCAAGCACACAAAACCCAACCCAAAAGGGATACTAAGCAACTAAGAAAGAGATGGAAAACAAGTTACTCAAAAACACATAAAAAGGCCTAAAAGATCAAATATCAAGGGACTAGGATCTAGAGGCACTAATCTGTTGTAAATGGGTAGACAAACAATAAAAATCAAAGCTGAAAAATGCTGCAAAGGTTAGGTGTGAAGATATAAAACCTAGGATGTTCAAGGGGATCCTACGGGGGAAAGGCAAACCCAAAGTCTAAAGGGAGAAAAGGTAAAAGAATGCTATTCAAAAGAGTTGAAAATTAATGGATCAGATTTTGAAAATAAGTCGCTGAAAATGCTGAAAACCATAGACTCCTCACTCAAGAAAACTCTTCCTAACAATGTGGAGGTGTACTCTAAACCCTAGGGGGGAATTTTCCTTCCTCAAAGAGACAAATCAAATGGATCTAGGCCTGAGGGAGACTGAATATGGAGGTGAAATACCAAAACCAATTTGCAGACAACACTCTCGGTAATTCTGAAATTTTTTCCAGAAAAATACCAAAACGCAAGTACTGACCTGGAATAGTGGAAAACACAGTTTTTGGGCCAAATAGTGCACCATGGAATGCAGATCAGGGGCTGAAAAGCAGGTTTCTCTCCCGGGACTCTCGAGCGGAAGATTTTGCACAGATTTTTCCGTCACCTGCTCAGCTGGTACTTGTGACCTACAAAAACAACCAGAAAACCAACAAAATCTGAAAATTTGATAAAAAATGTTTTAATAGTATAAATAGAAATTGAGAGGCTAAAAATAGTTGTAGAAAACCCTGAAATTTTCTGAAACTTCAGTCACCCAAGAACATTGTTATTACACCAATGGAGTTGCCATTTGTTAGTGTGAAATTTCTTAGAAGGTGTAACAAAAACACTTCACTTAAGTCACTAGGTGACAAGTGACCCTAGCAATAAGTTGATGTCTCCTTGCGATTTATATTTGCAATAAAAATGGAAAACCTGCAACAAAAAGTATAAAAAATATAGAATAGAAAGCAACAATAAAAATATCCAATGCAATAACCCAAATGGAAAAACTTTAATTGAATAAATTATTTATTAAAAACACCTAGTGAAGGAGATCTATAAATGACTCTATAAGTCCCCCTCCATGGGATGGGTCCTTTGATGTCCTTGATGCTTAAAAAAATGATCTTATATCTCAATATGTGAAAAACCCAAAAAAAAAGTTGAGAACTCGAATGGAAGCTCAAAAGAAGAAAAAATGATAATGGTGACGATGATTATGATCATGGTGAATAATTATAACAAAGTATTGAGTTAATCTCGAAAATGGAGAATAATAAAATAATATTAACCAAATCAAGATCTAACCGCTTGGAATACTTTATTATATTTATTGGAGAGGGAAAAGACATTTAAAATGGTTAAATATCTTTATTTAGAAATAATTAACAAATAAAATGATTTAACAATTATTCCAATAACAAAAATAAAGAAAATTAAATAAATAGTGACTTATTTAATTATTCCTAAGGGATTTAGTCAAATGTGACAAGAAATGATTATTTAAATAATGATTTAATAATTGTTCCTAAAGAAAATTAAATAAATAATGATTTCATAATTATTCCTAGAGAAAATTAAATAAATAATGATTTATCTAATTATTCTCATGGGCTTTTTATTTAAATAAGAAAATAATTTAATAAAAGTGGTTTACTAAATTATTTTCCACAGTGAAAGTGATTTTACTATGGTAAAATTAAATCTACATGGTGTATTTTGATCCACCTAGTTAGAAATGGCTAGGTGATCATTTTTTGGTGATAACAACTCTAATGGTAAAGGGTCGGGGCACGGACATATGGTGCTTTCCATTGGAAAATTTATTAACATAGGAATTTGTCTAACAAACATCGAGGTTAGAACTCTACCAAATTGTAGACTACAATAACTTTTGATCTCTTTGGAATTTTTTAGGCTTCTATATACTATTGGAAAGGTTTCTTAGAGGACTATCCAATTATGTACACCAATGGCTCCTCCTTTGACTTCAATGATAACACTTTTCTCAATAACTATGTCAAGGACCCTAGTACCTATACCTAATGCTCAAATCATCCTACTACGATTGATATCTCCACTTGGAAGTGCGGGATATACATTGAGAAAAAAAAATTTACACAAAGTAACGTGTGCACATTCTAGCAATATAAACACACTCTAGAATGCACACACATTCCTATAACATGTGTACATTCCTCAAATTCAATACTTTTGGTGGGATTGTCAAATCCAAAATATGTGTTTTTTAAATTTTTGTTTTGGATATATATATATATATATATATATATATATATATATATATTCTATTTTTGCATTACCACAAATTCGCTATGAGAGGCCATTATTAGCTTGCACTCATGCTGAAGTGAGTTAATAAGTGGATAAATCTGACTTTTGTTTTGAATTCATTTTAGTGTATATTTTTAAAGTAAATTTCAATGACATAGGTCATCTTAAATGGGGTAAAACTTATAAGAATTAAAATTCTAATCAATTAAGGAAAACCATGGAAAGTATTTTTTCAAGGAAAAGCAAGCTTGTCTACTTACTAACTTTTTTCAATTTTGTTTTAATCTTTAAAAAATATTTATATTTGATATAAAAACAATATTTAATAGATGACTCAAATTTTTAAGACTTTTTCCCAAAAAAATTACATTAAAAAACAAATTAAATAAAAGACAAAATTTTAATATTCATTAATTTATTTCCTATCTTCTTAATCAAATTAAAACATATAAATCCCAACTTCAATAAAATTGGACTTTTCTTAAAATTGTTGAGCTGTAAAAATATTTTCAATTTACCATTTTTTTAATCCATTTATTAACTTTTAGAAATTTTATTTATTTATTTATTTATTAAAAAAATCTTTATATTTGATATAAAATCAATATATTGTGGATTGTGCAAGTTTTTAGATTTTTTCCAAAAAAAAAACATTAAAAAAATACAAACAAAGCTTTAGCATTCATTAATTTACTTAATATATTTTTAATCAAATAAAAATATATGAAGTCAAGCCGATGGTGGAAGGGTGGGGGAAAAGCGTCTAAGGAGAGAGGAAGGGTGCATGCTAGGGTTTAGAGTGTCGACGATCTATGAAGCATGCACCTGATCAACCTATTGCGATGTTGGGGGGTGCTCTTTTCTTTTCTATGTGTTACATAATATTTTGTCACACTTCCTGTCCCATATCCTGAAGTGTCAAAATGATGAAAGCTGTCAGTGTATTCACCATGAAACATATACAAAAGTATCCCTGAAGAAAAGAAGAAAAAATGCCCTAAAAGAGTTTATGAGAAAATTTGTCAAAACTTAGTTTTCAGGTTCAACGTTGTTTGCACCACTGGTGACCTGTGCTTGTAACTTGTTTCACTATGCTTACCTAGCACTACTAGCATGAATTTTATAAGGAAAACCTGTGTTGAACCTCTTCAGGCAGTTTTTCCTAAAGTGGAGGAGAAGCTTCTCTTACTAGAAGTCTCAAGAACGACAAGTTGGTTACAAGTGAATAAGGATTAGAGTGAGATCTCCCATTCTTGGTCCTTGATCCTACTTTCATGGATCTTTCCCTTGAGTTGTGGAACCTCTCCCTCCTTTTATGGATCCTTAACTCCCTCTCCTTCCCTATAAATGAGATCCCTACTATCCACAACTGGTTGGCTATTGCTTGGTTGCCTTCCTAGTGCTGAACTATGCCCAAATGCTGCCCATTTTGCTAAGGAGAAAGGAGTGCTTGAAGGTTAAGGCTAGGACTTGGAAACTCACCTAAAGGAGGCTTCTAACATCAATGATTAAGTGGTTGTAATGCTTCCTTTACCATCTATTAATAATACATTATGTGTTTTATTTCCATAAGTGTGTCAATCATTGCTCATTTAGTATAATACTCCTTGATCTATTATATGGTTTATATCAGAATGGTTTTTTCTATTCACGTGTTTGTTGTCTCCGCGTGATTTTCCTTACAAGTATTCATCCACATTAGAGAAGAGGATATTGAACTTTGTTATGCTCTTGACCTATGAGAAGATTCCAGAATACCAAATATGCGAAGAAATACAACCCAGAACACAGAACAAAATGAGAAAAACAACAAGTATTTTATTATTCAAAGATGAAAGGAATGTTCACTTGCCTCTTCGAGGGGACAACATCCAGAAAAGCAGAGCTCAATTACAAAATAAGACATGACATTCCTCAATGGGGAGTCTCTATCATTTATATAGGATTCATACATACAATACCATGGGTCAGTACCATGGTTCTCTCAATACCATTTGTCTAATACCATGGCCCGTTTGCAACTAACTGTGGTCCCTTTCTTAAAAGTGGGTCAACCACTTACAATTATTAATACGGGATTTATTGACTCTTTAACTAACTATAACTATTACGTAAATAAAGGGGTGAGGGTTTGACCCTAACATGCCCTCCCCCATAAAAAGCAGCCTTGTCCTCAAGGTTGAAGTTGTGGAAACTGCTGAAGAATAGCGGTTGGTTCCTAGCTCGCATCTTCTGGAGAGGTGTCTTTCCACTTGACGAGGACTCCCTTGATCATGCAGCCATGCAAATATCGTTCTCGCGTATCAAGGACATGTTCAGGTTGGAGCCAGAGTGAACCTTCTTCATCCAATTTAGGTAGACTGATTTGAATTCTACAATTGTTCCCCACCACTTTCTTGAGGCATGATACATGGAAGACTGGATGGATTTTTGAATTTGGTGGCAAGGCTAGCTTGTAGTCTACTGCTCCAACGCGCTTAAGTATTTGATAAGGTTCACAGAATTTTGGAGCTAATTTTTGATAGCCCTTTTCTTTGAGTGATGTTTTCTTATACGGTTGCAGCCTCAGGAATACTTGATCCCCTTCTTGAAATGTGCGCTTTGAACGATGTTGGTTTGCCTGTTGCTTCATGCGATTATGATCTTAATGGAGATTATCTTTGAGATGGGTTAGCATGGTTGCACGTTCTGTAGGAGTTGATCCACTGCTTGCACCTTAGAGCATCCAGGGATATAAGAAGTAGGTGAAGGTGGGAGTTGACCATACACTGCTTCATATGGAGTCATCTTGGTGGCTACATGATAGTTAGTATTATACCACCATTCAGCTAGAGGTAGCCACTATACCCATTAATGTTGTTTTTCTGAAGTGAAGCACCTTAGGTATGTCTCCAAACATTTGTTTACTGCTTCAGTTTGACCATCAGTTTGGGGATGATAGGAAGTAATTAGTTGGATTTTGGTTCCTTGTAGCTTGAAAAGTTCTTGCCAAAAGTTACTGGTGAAAGTCAAGTCACGATTAGACACAATGGAATTGGGCATACCATGTAGTTTGAAGATCTCGTCCATGAAAGCTTGATCCACCAAAGTGGGGGTAAATGGGTGGGGTAGAGTATAAAAATGATCTGAAAATGGAATGTACTTGTTTAAGGGTGCAAGGTATCCATTTCCCATAATTTCAAATGTGAGCTATACACTCCAACTGACCTCTGAAAATGTGAAAACTTCTTATTTCTTATACAGAGATAGACTGTAGGGGCATTCACCGAACATGTCACCTCTAAGGAGAGGATGAGTTCAAGAGGCTACCTGGCCCTCTACAGGCTCTGCCTAAAGAAATAACGAAGTAAACACTTAGAAGTCTTTGACATACACATACTTGAAGTTTGATGTCTTGCGGAATAAGACAAATAACTTTCTGCAACTGAATAGGTGATTATGTGTGTATGCAAGTTATGTATATTTGTTGTTTAATACTTTATATCAGTTTTGTTTAGCATATCATCTTCAGCAAATAAAGACATCAAAATGATAAAGCAGTTCACCCCTTCTGGCCTACATCTGCTGGACCAAGCCTCTCAAACTAGGCTTGTCCTCTTGTATTAAAAATGCTACAAAGGCTAATACAAGAATACGAGGGTCTCGAAAGATAGATCTGACTGTAAATACAGAATCAGAAGATAGGAATTAGCTAAACATGCTCTTTCCCAAACACTAAACAGTGAAATTGTAGGTCTTATACAATACTTTCCTCAATTGGCCCTGGTGGCCCTTTAAACTTGCATGGAGAATTTCGAGGTGAAGATGACCTCAATTGGTTCTGAAACCTCTTCCATTAGACTCAGAAGGTCGAAAATAGTAGACATAGGCTTTTGAATCACCAAAAATGGATGAACATAGCCCCCAAACAACTCAAGCACTGAAATGGCCCTGGTGACCCTGAAAGCTTCCCTGAAGCTAAACAGTGAGAAGAATGCCTCAATAGGAAAAACTAGCTATAGAAATGGATTCAGAATGCTGAAAACCTTCAGGAATGACCTTTGTTCCACATTCAATGGCTGCACAATTCCCAATGCAGCTCCCAAACCGATTTGGCCCTAGTGGCTCCTGGAACTTCCACAAAGCAAAAACACCTGCAAATGACCTCAGATGGCTGTGAAACCTATGCAATGGCTTTAGAAGGTCCAAGAGACCCAAAATCAAAAAAAAAATTCATCCAAAAAGGACTTTCCTAGCCAAAGTTATGGCCATTTACTCCCAACTGCCATCTGGTCCTAAAAAGACTCTTACTAACTTTAGTTAGAGTCTAGATAGGCCCGCCAATTTTGGTGCTCCGCCAATTACGCCGCTAACTGACTGCCGGTTATCCGTTTGTCATAACTGTGCATGTGAACGGGATTTAATTGAACAACAGTTTATCTCGGATTTTGTGCCGACGGTTAAGGGTTAGGCCCTTGGACCTGGGTGGTGGTCGTATTACATGGGGGCCGGCCCTTAAGGGCTGGCCCCCTTCGGGTCCCGCCAAAAACCATTGTAAACTTCAAATAAAGCTTTTTCCGCTCACATAACAAAACTTGTGGTTGTGGTTCAACGATTAAGCGTTTGGGTGTTAAACAGGAGGTCATGGGATCGAACCTCATTGCCACCAAAATTTTAAATAACGCTCCAACATTGTTGCTGACGTCATCTGGGCCACGTGGCAGTCTCTGGACCTGCCACATGGTGGCTTTCCATTCGCTGGCCAAAACAAAATATTCTCTGGAATATTCCGAGAATATTCTATTTTAATTTTTTTTTGAAAAAAATTCAAAATTTCAATGTTATTGGGCAATTTTTCTTTTTGGCATAACTTCTGCATACGGAGACCATTTTTCGAACCGTTTGCAGCACCAGAATTGGGAAGACGAGCTCTATCTGTTCGTTTAGGTTCAAACCAGTTATAAGCACTTTCATTTTTGACCATTTTACGACATTTGGTCTTGAGCTCCTGATCACACCTCCCAAATGAGAAGGCTTTTGGTCCCCAAAAGCTGACTGAATCTCTGAACTGAACTGTATAGCACTTGAGGAAAAAAAATATCCTCTTTCGTTCAGCCAAAAGAGCATACTGATGCCAAAATGTCCTGCCTTGCCAACTGTCGTCATGGCAACTTGTCACTGCATAAGCCAAGTACTTGTCGAATCCCGACCAAGTTCTTTCACCTGACAAATCTGAAATTGCAGGAACCAGCAATGAAACTTGTTGATATATGAGCTGAAATCTTCCTCTGAACATGTGGTCTTGCCAACTGTCACAATGCACATCCATGGCACCTCCGCTCCAGAAGAAGAGTTGCCTCCCAAATGAGAAGGTTTTTACAAAGATGAAACACTTCATCATTTCTCCTCTTTACAATCTTGGAGATCAAATTAAATTTTTCCAGGTCAATATTACATTACATGCATGGTTAAAAACAAAGTAATCAACCCTTCAAGTTAATCACAGATACATGTTTAAAATACAAGGAAATCATCATGATCCCTGTGCTCATGCATATCATTCTCATGCATGCAGTTTATCCTTCAACTTTCTCTTAAATACAATCATAAGTACAAGATCCTCAATCACATGTACATGTAATTTCAAAGCTGAAATGAACATAACTTTCGCTGCGATAGAGTGAGTCTCATACTCAGCTTTTCCATCCTGCAACTTGCATTCCCTTAACAAAGAAATGCATTCAATCAAAAGACATGCAACTTTAATTGGATAAGAATTCTAACCATTTCTTACCAATCCATTTCAAAGGCGCTTCCTTTAACTGCACATCAATATCAACATGTGTGTCATCCTGACACATATCAATGATGGAAACTTCCTTCCCATTCTTGCCATACTCTTTCTCCCATTTCTTTAATTTTCGGGGAAGCATTGTTGGATTCTGAGTCCAACACCTTTCAACAGCGTGTCCATGCTTATGGCAATAAGTGCAACACATGTTCATCTTCTTGACAGCATGATTTGCATTGTTCAATGGAACTTTGGCTTCTTGCCTCCTTTCCTTCAAAATTTTCCTGTATGTTGCCATTCTTTTCCAACATCTAGAAACACTATGGTTAACCAAACCACAAAAAGAACATGCAATTCTTTTCCAATGCTTGTGTGGAAATTTACCATGCTTTACATGATCAAAGGAAATATGATTGAAATCAGATTTATACCTTTCTCTTTCACTTTCATTACCTTCATGAGGAGGTGAATCAAATGAAGAAGAAGCTCCTTTTGAAACACCATCAATCCCTTCAATGGTTTTAAAGCTTTCACAATTCTCTTGTTCAAGTGCATTCTTATGCACACCTTCTTCTTGCAAAGCATGTTTCAAACTATTGCATTCCTCAAGGATACAATCTTTACCAACTTGAGGCAGGGAACTTGAAATGAAACTCCTTCCAGGAACTGTTTCAATTGCCTTCATGGCTACTTTGGAACTTTTTCCATAAGATTGTCCATAGCCAAGACCCACATTCTTAGGCCTTACCTCAACCATTATTGGCTCAACTATACCCTGTGCATGTTTGCCCAATCATTTTCCTTCATATCCCATTTTGGACATCAACTTGGACCCTATGCATCTGGTATGTTTCTCAAAAGAACCAACATAAACATTCTTATAAGAATTTGAGGACAAACTAGAATTGTTTACCTCTTGTTCAAGCTGATACTTGGCTAAGGCTTCTTTGGCAACAAGGAGTTGTGTCTCCAACTCATGCATCCTTTCCAGATTCATGTTTGCAATATGAAGTTGGCCTTCCATTTCCTGCAATTGGTTAGAAAGCAACTGCTTCTCTTCCCTCATGGAATTCAACTGCTCTTGAAGTCTAGAGCTCTTTCTTTCATCCTCATACATTTCTCTCACCATATTCATCATGATGAAAAATTCTTGCTTCAAGCCTTCATAAAAAAATCTTGTGAAGGAGGACGATTTTGAGAACTCACTTATGGAAGTTGTCATTATAAAAATGAACAAAAGAGCTTCAGCAAACTCAAACAACAAGTAGTTTGCAAAATAATAAAGCAGTCAATCTTCAACACTGCTTAAGACACCTTTCAATACACAATCAAGCTAGTGATGTTAGTCAAGCAAACCTAGTGCTCTGATACCATCTTAACTGAAAATGGAATGTACTTGTTTAAGGGTGCAAGGTATCCATTTCCCATAATTTCAAATGTGAGCTATACACTCCAACTGACCTCTGAAAATGTGAAAACTTCTTATTTCTTATACAGAGATAGACTGTAGGGGCATTCATTGGACATGTCACCTCTAAAGAGAGGATGAGTTCCAGAGGCTACCTGGCCCTCTACAGGCTCTGCCTAAAGAAATAACGAAGTAAACACTTAGAAGTCTTTGGCATACACATACTTGAAGTTTGATGTCTTGCGGAATAAGACAAACAACTTTCTGCAGCTGAATAGGTGATTATGTGTGTATGCAAGTTATGTATATTTGTTGTTTCATACTTTATATCAGTTTTGTTTAGCATATCATCTTCAGCGAATAAAGACATCAAAATGATAAAGCAGTTCACCCCTTCTGGGCTATATCTGTTGGACCAAACCTCTCAAACTAGGCTTGTCCTCTTGTATTAAAAATGCTACAAAGGCTAATACAAGAATATGAGGGTCTCGAAAGACAAATCTAATTGTAAATACATAATCAGAAGATAGGAATTAGCTAAACATGCTCTTTCCCAAACACTAAACAGTGAAATTGTACCTTATACAGTACTTTCCCCAATTGGCCCTAGTGGCCCTTTAAACTTGCATGGAGAATTTCGAGGTGAAGATGACCTCAATTGGTTCTAAAACCTCTGCCATTAGACTCAGAAGGTTGAAAATAGTAGACATAGGCTTTTGAATCACCAAAAATGGATGAACATAGCCCCCAAACAGCTCAAGCACTAAAATGTCCTTGGTGGCCCTGAAAGCTTCCCTGAAGCTAAACAGTGAGAAGAATACCTCAACAGGAAAAACGAGCTGTAGAAATGGATTCAGAATGATGAAAACCTTCAAGAATGACCTTCATTCCACATTCAATGGCTGCATAATTCCCAATGCAGCTCCCAAACTGATTTGGCCCTGGTGGCTCCTGGAACTTCCACGAAGCAAAAATACCTGCAAATAACCTAAGATGGCTGTGAAACCTATGCCAATGGCTTCAAAAGGTCGAAGAGACCCAAAATCAAAAACAAATTCGTCCAAAAAGGACTTTCCTAGCCAAAGTTATGGCCATTTACTCCCAACTGCCATCTGGTCCTAAAAAGACTCCAGCTAACTTTAGTTAGAGTCCAGATAGGCCCGCCAAATATGGCGGGCCCGCCAATTTTGGCGCTCCGCCAATTCCGCCACTAACTGACCGCCGGTTATCCGTTTTTCATAACTGTGCATGTGAACGGGATTTAATTGAACAACAGTTTATCTCGGATTTTGTGCCGACGGTTAAGGGTTAGGCCCTTGGATCCGGGTGGTGGTCGTATTACATGGGGGCTGGCCCCCTTCGGGTCCCACCAAAAACCATTGTAAACTTCAAATAAAGCTTTTTCCACTCACATAACAAAACTTGTGGTTGTGGCTCAACGGTTAAGCGTTTAGGTGTTAAACAGGAGGTCATGGGATCGAACCTCACTACCACCAAAATTTTAAATAACGCTCCAACATTGTTGCTGACGTCATTTGGGCCATGTGGCGGTCTCCGGGCCTGCCACGTGGTGGCTTTCCATTCGCTGCCCAAAATGGAATATTCTCTAGAATATTTCGAGAATATTCTATTTTAATTTTTTTTTGAAAAAAAATTCAAAATTTCAATGTTATTGGGCAATTTTTCTTTTTGGCATAACTTCTGCATACGGAGACCGTTTTTTGAACCGTTTGCGGTGCTGAAATCGGGAAGACGATCTCTATCCGGTCATTCAGGTTCAAACCAGTTCTAAGCACTTTCATTTTTTACCATTTTACGACATTTGGTCTTGAGCTCCTGATAAAAAATGAGCATATTTAAAAAGTCTGTCCACAACCACCATGATGACTGAATTGTTGCCTAACTTTGGAAGACTAGTAATGAAATCCATAGAAATATCCGTACAGATTGAGGCAGGGATGGGCAATGGTTGTAAGGTGCCTAGTGACTTGACTATTTCTCCTTTGTGGCGTTGACACACATCACATTCATCTACAAAAGTAAGAATGTCAGTTTTCATGCCTGTCCAAAAGAAAGAATGATGAGTGCGAGCATAAGTCTTCTAAAAGCCTGCATGGCCTGCAGTGGGAGATGAGTACAACTATGCCAAAATGCGCATTTTGAGGGAGGATGTCGGCGACATAACTACTCTATCCTTGTAGTGAAGAATCTCATCCTTCCAAGAGTATCCAACTAAGGAATTAAGATCTGCTCTCAAGTTATTAGTGAGTTGGCAGAGAGAGGGATGTGAAAACTATTCCTTGCGGGCTTCTTCAATCCAATCTGGTATGGGAAGAGAGATTGATATTAGAGTTCTTTCATCCTAAAATTGGCATGATAAAGCATCTACTACTACATTTTCATGCCCTTTCTTGTAAATTATCTCATAACCATATCCCAACATTTTCGCTAGCCATTTATTTTGTTGGGGCAAGGATAAAAATTGCTCAAAAAAATATTTGAGGCTTTGATGGTCTGTGTGGATTTGGAAACGCCGCCCCAATAAGTATGGTCACCAAGATCTACTACATGTAAGATGACCATCATCTCCTTCTCATAGGTAGATTGTCCTAGATGTTTCCCACTCAGTTGTTGGCTGGTGAAACCAAGGGTCGACCTTCCTGCATTAAGACAACACCAATACCAGTACCTGAAGCATCAAATTCAATCACAAAAGATTTAGTGAAGTTGGGTAGTGCCAATACGAGAGTGGAACACATGGCCTATTTGAGAGCCATAAATGCCCGTTGTGTTGCATTAGTCCAGAAGAATGAATTTTTCTTGAGAAGGTTAGTGAGGGGTCTAGCAATGCGACCATAATTGTGGACAAATTTGTGATAGTAGCCGGTGAGACCCAAGAATCCCCTAAAAATATTCAAGGTATTTGGTTGGGGCCAATCTTGCATTGCCTGTATCTTTTTGGGATGCACCCGGACAACTTCATGACCCACAATGTGGCCCAAATAGTCGACTTCTTCCGTGCCAAATGCGCACTTGGACAATTTGACAAATAATTTATGATTCTGAAGTAGTTGCAAGAGTAGGTCTACATGCTGAAGATGTTTTTCCCAGGTGAGGCTGTAGATGAGAATGTCATAAAAGAAAACGAGGGCAAATTTTTGGAGATATGGTTTCAACAGTTGATTCATGAGGCTTTGAAAAGTGGATGGGGCATTACGAAGACCAAATGGCATGACCAAGAATTCATAATGGCCTTCATGAGTTTGGAAAGTAGTCTTGGGAATGTCTACTTCTTTCATGTGTATTTGGTGATAGCCCGAGCGAAGATCTAGTTTAGTAAAGAATTGAGCACCATGTAGTTCATCCAGCAAATCATCAACAACCAGGATAGGGAATTTGGCTTTGACCATGAGCTTGTTGAGGTCCTTGAAGTCTGGACACATGTGCCATTCCCCATATTTCTTGAGCACCAGGACCACTGGTGATGAATAAGGAGTGATGCTAGGTTGAATGACACTGGCTTCAAGGAGTTCCTTGGTGATTTTTTCATTTTCATTCTTTTGGGTGAAAGGATATCGATTTGGTCGCACATTCAGTGGTTGAGCCCCTAGGACCAAAGTGATGCTATGATCATGTTCCCCTCTAGAGGGTAGAAGCTCTTTAGGTTTGTCAAATACTTGCTAGTGTCGATTCAAGACCTGTTGCATGTCAGGATGAATATGAAGAGTAGTGGGCTTGATGGCCTGGATGGCATTAAATTGGGTGATAACTCCATGATGGCCCTTTTTCAACAAATTTTCCATGCGATGCAAGCTGATGATAGAAGGAGCACCTTCCTGGAGTCCATGGAGGTATGCATGTGGTGATTCTACTTAAAGCTCATAAATAACTCCTGGAAATCCATGGTGATTGGGCCTAGTGTGCGAAGCCATTCAGCCCCCAAGACAATGTCACAACCACCCATGTTAATCGTAAACATGTGGGTCTTGAGGTGGTAGTCTCCCATCTGAAGTTTGATATTTTCACAGCAGCTTTCACATTTCATTGTCCCCCCGTCAGCAATATGGACGTGGAAATTAGAGACTACCCTGACAAAATAATGAACAACTTCGGCGACTTGCTGATGGATAAAGTTATGATTGCTGCCACTATCAATCAATACTACTACATGGCAATGTTTAATAAAGCCTCCGATTTTGAGTGTTTGGGGCACAGAAATTCCCGCCAAAGCATGCAGCAAGATAACTGGTTCCATTGGCCTAGCTGGGAGTTCATTTTCCTGCTGGGTTTCCTCAAATTCGTCCTCTGGTCCCTCAAGGGGTGGGGCTTCCTCAGATGAGTTGTTATTAGTAACATCAATTTGAAAGAATTTTGGTTCCTTGCATTTATGCCCGGGGTAGTATTGGTCATCGCAGTAGTAGCACAATCCTTGTTTTCGTCTTTCAGCCATTTATGCTCGAGACACCTTTTCAACCTTAAGTGTTTGGGTAGGTCACAGAGCCTGGTTGGGGCATCCCTTGGCTATGAAATTTGGACGAGGAGATTGGACAGCTAAAGCATGCTCCACTTCAATAGCCTTATTGCAAGCATCTACCCATGTAGGTGGGTGGTGCGTCCAGACATGTGCTTGGATGGCTTCTTTGATACCACTTATAAAACATTCCAAGTAGAATTCATCTCCCATACCTTTTGTGCGGATGGCCAACATCTCAAAGGCTGCAATGTAATATTTTATTATGCCTATCTGTCAAAGCTTAGTAAGATGACCCAAAAAATTAGAGTCTCTATCAAAGTGGTCACAAAGAGATTTTGAGAACACCTGCCGAGTTATTTTCCCATGATAGCATTTATGATGCCACTGCCACCATTGCCATCTCTCTTGGTCCAAGTAAAGGGCTCCCACATGTAGTTTAGTTGGATCATCTCGGATATCATTTAGAAGGAAATATTGTTCCATTTGTGCTACCCATATTTTCGGATTAGAGCCATCAAATTTATACATGTCCAGCTTGGGTGGTTGAGGGTGGGTATGTTGGTGATTTCCATGGAAGTGAATATGATGGCTAGATTCTCCTTCAAGGTCTTTATTAAGATCATGTGCCTCTGGATGCCACCTTGATGTGCTCACTTTGAAAATTTCCATGAATTTTTGCATCTGGTCCACTATGTTCTTGAAAGAAGCCAATTGTTTTTCAAGGCTTTCAATCTTCTTGTTGGCCATGGCTTGAGCTCTGGTTTCTACCATACACGAATCTTGGTCACTTGTCGTCACTTTGAAAAAAATTGGGACTGCCCGAAAATTGAAGTTTGAAAGTAAATGGTACCACGGAAATCAACTCGTCTTCCTGATTCTTATGGGCTAAGTCTCTTATAAGCATCCTGGGAAGGCCTCAGACGAATTTCTAGAAAACTTGATCTCACCCAGTGTCCTGCGAGAATCACCCCAAGGTATAGGAGCCACAAGCCTCACTGCACAAATGGTTAGATCTACCTGCGAAACCCCACTGTTGAATGTGAGTTGGACTGCGACGGCGATAGAACTCCAGATGCTAGATATGAATGGTACTGTGGTGGTAGAACCTCAACTGGTGGATTTGATTGTTGTTGGGCGACAGAACCCCAACTGCTAGATCTGATCTGGAAAATAAGATAATGGGTGACCTTCAGAGAGTCGAGGGAACTATGGTCTCAACGGAGTGTCAGGTGCTACAAATCGCAATATACATAAGGGTCCAACAATAGTACTTGGTCCAATCTTGCAGGGCATTAACTAAGGAGGATCAATTGTACCCTTTTCCATATAACCCGACTACCCTATTGTATGCACGAGTAATCTCCCCGAGTGTTTTTCTAGGTGTACTGTAGCAACAAGACGGTCGACAGTTTATCTAAGGCAAGGTTTTAGGTGAGCCTAGGGGGCTTCCAATATACCCAGAGGGTACGTGGAAGGCAGTTTGTGCGCGGTTCTATCTAATGTGCTACTACTTGAAGGGGTACCTACAAGGGTTACAAGGGAGTCCAACAAGCGTGACCACCTCTTGTATTTCCTATGTGCATGCCTCCCCAAATCCGTAGGTTTATGTGCTCAATGATAGATCCTATGGTTTAAAGGCACTAGAACACATCTCTAGCCTAAAAAACAAATATGCCAAAAATGGAGATACCATTGGCCCTAGAAAGCGCTCTGATACCACTTGTTATGCTTTTGACATGCGAGAAGATTCCAAAATACCAAATATGTGAAGAAATACAACCCAGAACATAAAACAAAATGAGAAAAACAAAAAATATTTTATTATTCAGAGATGAAAGCAATGTTCACTTGCCTCTTCGAGGGGGCAACCTCCAGCAGAGCAGAGCTCAATTACAAAATAAGACACGACATTCCTCAATGGTGAGTCTCTATCCTTTATATAGGATTCATACATATAATACCATGGGTCAGTGCCATGGTTCTCTCAATACCATCTATCTAATACCATGGCCTGCTTGTAACTAACTGTGGTCTCTTTCTTAAATGTGGGTCAACCACTGACAATTATTAATATGGGCTTTATTGACTCTTTAGCTAACTATAACTATGACTCGACCCTATTACATAAATAAAGGGGTGAGGGTTGGACCCTAACAACCTTGGAAGCAGAAGAATCAAGGACGACAACAACAGACGTTAGCATTAGAGTGAGGTAGGTCATATATCCTATTTTTCTGGTATAAACTATGAAAGTTTGAACATATTTGTCTTTGTTTGTTGCTAGATCCTCCCATAGGACTAGAGGTAATGTTTCTATCCACAGAAAGGATTTCTGGCACAACAAAATGGTGACTCCACTAGGGAGCTTATAGCCCTTCAATCCTCCTTTTTAAGTTTGGTCTTTGTGATTAGTATTGCCAACCTCATAGTGATCTATTATTTAGATTAATAATGGGTCTGCATTTTGAGTAGTTTGTTCTTCAGAGTGTCAAGTTTGGACCTCTCTTTGAAATTATTTTTATTTTTCTAAGTCTTCCTAGCCCAACATGTTTTATCCAGGAACAGTCGCGTTGCCAACACATTTTTTGCCTTTACAGTAGCGTTGAAACCTCTGTTAGCATGGGTTTTAACTATTACAGTTGTGTTGAACCATAAAATTCGAGAATTTTTAGGGTTTCTCCTAGAAAGGTCTAGTGTGTCTTAATCTTTGAAGTGTTTTCCTACTCTGTGTGTTTTGGATTTGTCATTATTTTTGTTGACTTCTTATTGGTTTGCAAAAGCCATCCCATTGTTTTAGGTAGTGAAAGTGAATCTTGATTGTGTCTTTAGGTCAATTGGATTTACTGTTTTCTGCTTACGTGTGTGGAAGGAATATTGATTTGCTGTTGATTAAATAATTGTTAGTTCCTTTGGAAATCATAAAATAAACGACATTTGCATTTTCTTAGCTTTCATCTCGAAGTTTAATTTTCGCATTGCATTAGATTACATTACACTGAAAGTTATTCTTGGGATTATCATTGAGAATAGATGATGTTGCTTAGTGTTGAAAGCTAAAAGGAAGTGCACTCTGATTTATTGAAGGAAAAAGTGAAAAATTCATATGGGTGCATTTGAATTTAATTTCATTTTACTTTTGATGATTGCATTGAAAAAGAAAAGTGAACAATTCATGTAGTTGCACGTTAGTGAATCGAATTTCATTCTACTTTTGGTGGATGCATTAGAATAGTGAAAGTGAAAAATCTAGTTAGGAAGATTTTCTTGCTGCATACTTGGTTGTTGTATCAATGTTTGAACCTCTTCCCAGTACTAGATAGCTTTCATTGAAATGAGATTAATCCTTTTTTTCATACTAGTTGCATCATAGGTGTTTAGGTGATATTGATTCTTTGAGCCTTAAAACCAAAACTTAATTCAAGATCAACTTAAAATTTACCTTTATTAACCTAAGGAGTATTTGTCATTAATGAAAACATTTAGAGATCTAGGCTAGGGACATGTTCTAGCTTTATTAAACATAGGAGTTGTAGTTATTTTCTAGCATTGTATCTCAGGGGTGAAATCTCGTTCCACGTACGGAAGTGTATAGGACTATTCTCCAATACTTTCGGGTATATCAGAGGCGCTCCATGCATGGTAAGTATATGGGAACGCTCTCATCGGATGATACTCATTAGAAAACACTACTACGAACTACACTCCCACGTACCATCGCGTATATTTTGGGAGTCCCCAATAGGTTTCTATCCATCCATAGGTAAGCAAGTTTGTCGCCTTGTATACCATGATACAACGAACACAAAATTCAGGGAGATTGGTGGTCGTACGTTAAGTCCATGGTTCGCCAAGGTGTATATTGTAGTTCATGGTTGCTTGATAAACCCTCATGCCTAGTTTACTCCTTCTTGATTTATTTCTTTTTGTTAATTTCTAAAATCAATCGACCACATAATAACATCTTACCCGTGAAATGAAAACTCCTTTTGTCCTCAACATTAATGGTTAATTGTAAAATCATAATTAAGCCCATAGCATTCACCAACACACATTAGTGATTGATTTATTGAAAAGACATTGTGGCAAAACCACGAGTCTAAAACGATACCCCAAATATATATGGAGATGTTAATGTACCTGATTCAACAGGAGTTGTAGATTATGATATTATTGATCCCAAATCCATTGAAAACCAAGGTGTTGAAGTTGGTCTTGTCCTAAGTATCCAATCCCTTACTTCCTGACCAACACCAGATTCGGTAGGCTCATCTCAGGACTCTCCTCTAGCTACTAGTCCTCAACCTACTTCAGAGTTCTTTATTTTTCCTACTAATCCACTATTTGAATCAGATCTTGTGTATTTATCACCTCCACATCTGTATAGTCCTTTTGATACTCCCAACGTACATTTGATTCCTTCTCCCAGGGCAACTCGGGTTCCCAACAAAGAACTGTTCCCAACCATGGCAACAGAAGGTGATAACCCACCTGTAGGGTCAGCACCCCAAGTATTCATCTGGAAACTTCTGGAACTCATATTCCAAGTACGAAGATCGATCCTATATTACTTCTTCCTCTTGAAAAAAATCCCTTATGTTTCTACTCCTTACCACCTACAAGTGGGCCAAGTACACCTCTTGCTTATAGTGCACCCTTGGTCCCACCGGGTTATAACTCTCTCGATGATGATTTTTCTGACAATTCTGGTGCAACTTCACTATTTCATAATCCTATTTTATCATCATGTGTCATTCCTACTACTAGATCATTTGTCCCAAATATGTTGGTCACTGCACAAACCCCTACCCAACCTACAATAATGGTAGGTGAAACACATGTTCCTCTTAATATTTCTGCTCCTCCTACTGTATCCATGGTAACTACGGTCCCCAATATGAGTGGACAACCTACAAGTTCATATGTTCCACTGTCTAGGGGGAAACTACCTCCGCCCTACGTACCTCCTGCTTCTAGTGGAAACTATGCACCCCCTCCTCCCACATCGGGGGAAAATCAACCCACTGGTGTTGTTTCTAACCCAGGGGGAATGCCAGTTCTACCTGTATTAGGTAACGTCACGGGGACCCATTTACAAGGTCACCAAATCCCTTTGACTCAACCCTCCTACCAACAACCTTATATTCCTATTGGCTCTCAAAAGCTCCAAAATCCACTATCAGGAGTTCGTCCGTATCAGCAGGAAAGTCCTCAAATGTAGTATGGTCCTGTTGTGGCCAGCAACACCCCCCCCTTGTTCATTTAAGTGTTATCCAAAATAATAAATGAATGGGGACCCTTAGTTAAATTTTAGGAAAAAAGTAAGAGTTTCCTTTCTTCAAAATAAGGTTACCATCGTAAGCTTAGAAAGGTCCTTTGAATATTTTTTAACCTAAGTCTATGATAAGGGAAATATCTTTAAAGCTGCGTTGCAAAAAAGATAGGAAATGCCTCCATTTCTCTATAATATCGGTATGCGCAAGACTCTCGTGTTAAGCATAATATCGCATCGCAATAAAGTGATACTCATAAGGAAAAACTTCAAAATTTTCCGATCTGTGATAACACCAATCGCAAGATCGCATATCGCAGAAATGAGCTGGCAAGGTTCGACAAACATTAAACTTCTGCAACCTGCGATGTTGCGATCGCTGCGATATTATGTTCGCGCGATCTGCGATGGTGCGATTTGCGATGGCGCGATCTGCGATGTTACATAAGCAAATCATAAGTCACTTCATCACGAATCTTTCGGGCACGCTATTCAAAGAAAAGCCACTTACCATAATCTGACTCAAGATCATGCGTTTTTAATGATAGTAAATGAATTAGTTGTCAGCTATTAAATGAAATGAGGACGCGTGCTTTTGTAAAGAATTACTTCACGTAAGGTGGAATATTTGATATATCTATTGCATTTAAAACTCTCCCATCACCTTTCTTGATCAGTCATTTCCATTTCACTCGTAAGCTGCAGGAACAAAGAGCTAAGACGATTCAAAGCCAAACGCAGGAAGAAATGGGAAAGAAAAATAAAGCTCAAGGCTCTGAGGCGAAGGAAAAGATGAAGGAGATGGCGCCTTTGTATACAGACACAGCCTGTAACAGAGACGCAGGGATATCGACATGGGAAAGCATGTACAGGCTGCTTGAAGAAGAAAATCCTAGAATAATGAAGGTTGATGCTGTCGCGGGCTCACAATGCTCTTCCGAGGCGTCCTTAGAGGAGCTAGCATGTTCATTTCTTCACCGGATAGCAGCAAGGCCCAAAATTCTACCATATACGGATATGATCAAGTGGATACTTGACAATGCAGAGATGAACAACAGACAATTCAAGGTTCAAGGTCATGGGCTCATCGGATCATTCGCTGCGCAAGATTTAAAGCTTATGTATCATCTTCCTGAACCGCAGGCGACTTACAATGCACAATTCGTTAAGAAATGTGTGGCAGAGAACCCAAACCTAGCAGAGACCACCAAAGATTGGTCCAGAAAAGAGGAGCCACTCAAAAAAGACAAAAACGGTATGTACAGCACTGGTTCCCTCACCTCTCCGTATTGTTTTGCTGCGGCCATGCTTTGTAGACTGTTTGGGATGCCGGATATCAATAAGTTTTCGTCTGAATGGCTACCATTAATAGATGCTACCACAAATGCCGATATTATGGATTGGGCCAAGATCTTTTCTGATAATCTGTACACGGCTGTTATCAATTACCGGTCTAAAAGATCCTTGTCTCAAAGGATCTATCCTCCTTTTTATCTGTCCGCATATGTTATGGATTCTATTTTTTATGTGTCTAAATTTCCCACTATGGGTTGGAAATGGACTACCCAGGACCCATTACCTATCCATGTTTATCATAAGGTGTTATGGGATTCTCAGTTCGTCCCACACTTCTACCAGATTTGTCACGGGCTTATCTTACCCTTGTATAGAATGATGTATGATGAAGACCCCCCGAGGTGCTCACCCGAGGCACAGATAGATATCATCCCCATCCCAAGATGGTTCGGGGAAGAATGGTTCACCTATATTAGAGTGTTTGGAAGCACTGTACATCCTCATGTCTTGCCTCTGTATATCCCCGATAAACTTTTGGCTCGGGAAATTGCTTATCAAACCTGTTCAGAAGGTGGCCCGACCAAAGACCTAAAAGACAAAAAGAAGGCCATATGGCCTCCGTTCCTATAGCTTGTGGGGCCTTTTCATTGTTCTATGTAGGACACGCTTTCACCGAAGTGGAGAATGTGACGTGTCTACAATTATTTAAATTCCCAGCAAGGCCATTTGACCCAAATGATGTTGCCCAAGATTTCACGACAAACGTCAAAATAAAAGTATTCGTTGGAAAGAAAGATTTGTTTGATGATTTGTTTCAGAGTAGAAGCTCACTCCAGGAAATTTTGCAGGAAGCTCGGTCAAAGTTGTCTCCAGATGACCTCCAAAGATTCATGTTATACAGAGAAAGAAGGCTGGTGAATGTTCCTCTAGAGAAGCTGCGACTGCCTGCCAGAGAACCAACTCCAAGCATTAGCCTCAGTGGAAACTCTAGCACTTCCAGATCTAAATCTAACACTGCGCAAGGAGTGCCTGAACATTCTAAAGGGTCTGGAAGCGACCAAGGAAAAAACGAAGAAACAGCTAAAGATACAGCTCAGTCAAGTGCAATGTCGCAACAACAGGTTATCGCCTCCCCGCCAAGAGATGTCCCCCCTCCTGTCATTGAAGCACCACTCGTCACAACAGAACTGGACAAAGAATGGGAAACCTTCAATGAGCTGATCAATCTTGAAGGGCAAGCCCCAAGAACACTTGTGAACAATACACAGGTAGCGCAAGAAGTGGTTTCGACCATAGTCAGCAGTTTCACAGAAACGGAGCACATTCCTATCGCTCCACCTTCTGAGCTTCTACTTAATGTAGAAGAAATTCCCCCACTGGATGTATTCTATAGTCCCCAACATAAAGCAGTTGTAATGAGACAGAGGAAGAAAAGAAAACTAGAAAATACACTGTCACAAGATGTTGAACATTTGGACGTCTTATGGAAAGACCCCAACAATAACCCAACTGAAAATCTCACTAAGTTGTCTCAGATCGCAGGAGCATATGCTTCTGCAACTATTGACAAAGCATCTGAAGTTCAACAACTGTTGAAAGAACAAGAAGATCAAATACAGCTACTACAACGATAGTTGCAACAAGCTAATGCTAATATTGAAGCTTCCAAACAGCTCGAGAAGTTGCAGGAAGACTTTCAGCAGATGCAGATAGGCTATCAAAGAAGTCTAGACGAGAAAGGAAAACAATTGCAAATTTTACAAGAAATGCATAAAGATGATCCTAAGCTTGCGAAATTTATTTCAGAATCTATTGGCTTAAATGAGCAACTACTGCAGCAAGAGGAAGAGTTGGGACGTAAGATATCACAGTGGAGTCACTATTGCGAGCTGAGCGATAAAATCACCAATCAAGTGGTGGACTTGCGGAGTGACTATGATCAGAGTGACAGACGAGTGACGTAATACTTAGCTTGGCAGGATGAAGATGAAGGGAAAAGAGCAAATGCACCCAGAATAAACGAGAATCATAAAGAATTGCTCTTTAATAAATGGGAAGATCAAATCAGGCAGGCGGAACAAGCAGCGGAGACAGCGGCCACACAAGCAAGCATTCTTATCGACTGTGTAAATGAGAATTTACACAGAGCCAATTTAATCGAAGAGACCAGCCCGGGGTACCTACCAAATAAACTACGACTGGAAACAGAATGGAAGCAGAAGGCGCAGGAAAAGGGAAAGGCAATCCATGCATTAAACAAGTTAAATTGGGAGTGTTACTGGGCATACTTGGTCAAGCCGCATAGTCAATGGATGACTGTGAAATGCATTATAAACGCGGCCGAAAAAGTAGTGCCAGCTCTCATAGATTCTGTTTTCGCAGCCCAGCTCGGCGCAGAAGTCAGCCAGCCGACTCTCCTCAAGCCCGTGATGAACACTTGTAGCTTTAAAGACCAAATTCAGAATTAGCCTTATTTTAGAATGTTGTTTTTTCTTTTAAATTAGATTAGAAAAAGGACGGTCATTTGAAAAACGCATCCTAAATTTTGTAAAAACACTATTATTAGAATTAGGAAGTAGTATTTTAACCCTTCTCATGCATTTAGAGAAGGGTCCTGTTATACTAAAATTTTTCACCATGACTATTTGCAGTCAGTATGGCTCCATCAATAACCATACTGTCCTCCTTGGCAAGTCTTATACCTCTGCTCCTCATGTCAAACTCCAAAAAGAGAGAAAGCCTTTAAAAAATCAATATAACTCTGGTTCCGCACTTTCTCTTACTCTTACCTGCGGGCCCGCACCTCAAGTACATAATACCTGCGTACTTGTACGCTCTGTCTGTAAAGGGGTGGGTGCGTACCCCTGTAAAAGTCAAAAGGCGCAAGTTTTACTTCAAAAAACTTACTTGCGGTCGATTCTAGAGCATTCTAGAAGATGGTTTGACGTGGATTGAGCGCCTCCAGATGGTTCATGCATCCCAATGAAAGAGGAACTTATCCCATGAAGAGGGGAGCTATCCCTTTGAAAGAGGGGCTTATCCCATTGATGGTGGACCTGTTTAACTTCCTCCAAAGCATTATAAATACAGGCATTGGGCCAGAGGCAAAAGAGGTTGAAAGCTGAACATTCCTAAGGGTAGATGCTGCTGAAATTAGGACTCCCTTATAGAGCTTGAGAGGAGAGATCACATTCCTTTCGTAGCTTCATTTGGAAGTGGGTGAGCTGATCAAAGTAGAGGAGAACTCTTGCTGGACCCTGGGAGGGACCTGCACAACACCAAGGCATTGGTTGTAAGGTTTCTTTTGTTTCCAATTAATACAATTAAGTTCATTTTTCTCAACAAGTTGTTATATATAATTTGTTTCATAAACTCCTTGGTCTTTATGATGAATATGTTTTATTATATGAGTTATTCAGGTGCTATGTAATCGTTTGCTTGTTTGTGTATGCAGGCTTCAAGGAGAGGAGCTCATCTGGATCAAAGAGGCTTGGCCGCTACAAACAACGTTGGACTAAAGGTAAGCCTTAAACACCTGGTTCCTTTTATTTTAAATGCATATTTAGGGAAAGATAGTGCTTGATTGTTTTGTTTGTCACTAGAAAAGCCTTAGTTTCTAGGGAGGTCGGTTTTGTCCACAAAATTGACTCTTTCCGTCATTTGCGTCATTATGCTGGGGGAATGTGAACTTATAACAAGCATAGTTTTTCGTTTCAAGCTTGCGTAAACATGAAACCGAATCCGAGCATAGTTCTTTTCCTGTGTCAAGCTCGTTAAAAAATGAAACAAATCCTCCTCTAATTGAGTCGAGAGTTTGACTAGATCTCATAAATGTTAAGTTGTATATTTAGGTTAGTTATTTCAGTTTTTTGCATAATTTTCTTACAATTTTAGGTTGAGTTTTTCAAATGATCTCATAAACTGAACCTTCATTTCGTCTAACTGGTTGAATGAAATGAAGCTGGGGGGCATGCACTCTAGCAGTTATGCTTAGGGGTCATCAAGCACAGTTTTCTCTCTGTTTCAAGCTTGTGGAAAAATGAAACTACTTTGAAGCATAGTTTTTCTCTGTTTCAAGCTTTTGTAAAAATGAAACCTATCTCGAGTCAATTTCAGTTATTTTCAAGACTCGTTAAACTCATGAAAATCTCGAGATTATTTTGCTATCTTTCATTCTCGTAAAACAAATGAAAATGCCGAGTTCTTTCCGTCTTTTCCTGCTCGTAAATTAAATTGAAAGTCGGCCATACGAGTACATTTTTATCATTTTTTCGAACTCATTAAAATTTACGAAAAAGTGAAAATCATGAGTACATTTTTATTATTTTTTCAAACTCGTTAAAACTTACAAAAAAGTGAAACCTTAGAGTCACCTTTAAGCTCTTTTCTGACTCCTAAAACATGAAAAGATCGCCGAGTTTTTCTTTTTAAACTCGTTAAAACGTAACTAAAAAGACGGTCCACTTACAGCTCTTTTTCTGACTGTAAAAACATTAAAAGATTGCCGGATCTTTGTCGTTTCAGATTCGATATTGGTTATAAAACGACGTGTCGTTGATCACTTTTTTACTTTTTCGGATCAGGGGCACTAATTACGAAAAGTACTCCTTGGTCGTAAGATCAAGCGGTTCTCTCAAGTATTATTTTATACTTTTTCGGGCTTGGGAGACACAAATTTACGAAAAAGGTCAACCCTGGAGTCTTCTTAAGTTTTTCAGACTCTCTAAAATTGAAAAACACTGAGTTTCTCCTATACTGGACTCGTTAAAATTTCACAGTAAAGGACCTGTTCAATTACAAACAGGAACTAACCACTCCTTCTTAGGGTTTGAATCTAAACTAAGTTGGACCCATCCGAAGGATGAGCTTATAATCAAGCAAATGTTATCCTCCTCAAGCTTGTAAAAAATAAAGAGGTACTTGCCAGAAATGGTGGGGGAAAAGAGAGGAAAATGAGCCTATTTGTTATACTCTGTCTCGGAAAAACCTTATCACCACTCTTGAACATGACACTTTTCATTCACCTGGGTTGGGAAATCCTTTGCCTAATAGTTGATCAAACCACATTGAAAGTCTTCAGCCGGTTTCCGGGTATTAACTTTGGGACAATTGTCACCAAACCATCTGTAGTGTCGTTATGTGTTCAAGAGGAGTCTTGCAAATAAACCATTCATCTGCAAAATATCTGTCATCCATCTTGACCATCCCTGAGTCAGTCCTTACAGCTACATTTCTTCAACTTGATCTATGATTTCGTGTTGTGGGCTCGCCTACGACGGATCGCTTTCTATCGACATCAGCACATTATCTAGAAAGATGATCTAGAAATCATCAGTACCTTGGGATCTGCATGCCTCAATGGCAGGTTTCTCGCCTTTGACGACAGGTTACATCAATGACCTTCGATCAAGGGATTCTGTGACATGTTCGACATCAACACATTCATTCACATCTCATGGATTGTACTGGGTACTTTGAGAGCCATTGACATCACTGGTGGTCTCTCTCACACTTGTTAACAGTTTACATCATTGACTGGTAATCAAGTGGTTTCTACCATGTTTGACATCAACACATTTATTCGCATGGATAGAATCGTACTATTTCGGGATATAGAAATGAAGACCCTGGATCTAGTTTCCACCATCCAGGCTGCAAGGAATTTTGTATTCATTATGTTGTGGACTATTCATAAACAGGTCCAGAAATTTGTCAAAAACTTGTCCTCGGAACATGCACTTCTGCACCCTCAGAGGAGGTTTTGATGAATGGATGGATCGAGATTTATTAATGTTTGCATTTTAATGTCTGCTACTGATGTTGCACTTTTGTACTCTTAGTAGATGTTAGAACAAGTAGAGATAAATCGTTTTTTCTTAAAGCTTATGAGTAGGATTAGTCATAAATGGTACTTTTATCTCTTGGCCATTTCTGCTTATATTCTTAAAGTGATATACAGTTTTCAGTTGTTTATATGTTACTGCATGAATGTATGAGTTACCATTTGGAACTTTTGTACGATGGAGTCATTTACTTATGTTTGATATATGAATAACTTATTATGCGATATGCTGTTCACAACTGTTTTGCCTAACTTTTTATGCAAAGTGGTTTATATTAATTGATTTGTATTCTTATGATAGCTGAATGATCTTTATTATTAGTTATTGTTTGAAATCTCTTTAAATCGCATAATAGAAGAAATTCACCCCGGGTTAGCGTAGATTAGATGTGTTGTTTCTCATTAGATTACAATAGCATAGAGTTAGTTTAGAAGTTTGAATTAAATTAGCTTTAAGTACTCTTAGATCAGCAACATCCAACTCTGCACACACACACATACACCCTTAGATTGGGAAACTGGTCCCACTATCCCGAGTCGGACCCGCTATACCAAACGGATAAGGAGCTGCCAACCAAGGTCCGGACCGAGTGGGTATCCCCCTTGTTGTCGACCCGATTTTCGGGGCTTCAACATATTTTGGAGCTAGAAAGAGGGTCTGAACATAGTGTCTGTTGGAATGATTTTCAATTGTAACATCTGAATCAGGATAGCTGCTCACAAACTTCCCATTTGGAGTTGCATCCATGTTCCTACCTCTTCCAACACACCACCTGAAGTGGTAAGACTCTTGTCTCAGGTAAAATTCAATGGTAAGAATAATTCTTCTGCTTTTAATCATGCTCTTCAATTTATTCAAAGAGTTTCAAGTTCTGATGTTCAAAGAATTGATGAAGGCATTTTATGCAGAATTTTTACTCTTACACTCACGACGGAAGCTAGAAAATGGTGCAGAACCCTCCCAGTTGCATCAATTCACAGCTGGGACCAATTCGTCAAGACTTTCATTTTTGAATTTGATTGTTATGACTATGACCAGGTACATGATGAAATTGATTATCTACGGAAACAAGATAAATCTTTTATGGATTTTAATATGCGATTTCATCTTAATTGTCTAAAGTATGATCTTGAAAGTGAACTCATAGATGAAGAATCTTCAGATTATGCTGAGCATTCCCTACCTCCTATGTCTGATCAAGCAGAAATTAGTCCAAGCTTTGTCTCCTTTTCTTCTAATGTGAATGAGAATTCCAATTTGAATATACAAATCACCCATGATGAAGAAAGTTCCCAAAACCTAGGAGACATGCATGCTCTAATGCAAGAAGACAAAATAGAGGATGCTGGAGGAAAGCCTGCCTTGGAACCAGGAGATGACTTTGATACAAGGTCAGATAATATCGTTGCAAATCAACAAATGCAGATGCCAAGGTTAGAATAGAAAACTATTTCTCTTTCAAAAAGTATCAGTACACAAAGCTATGATCTAAAGCCCGATGTCTAGGATGAATCTGATGAACAAAGATTTTTCCATGATGATATTTTCAAATGCATTGTTCCAGAATCAAATTTTTCTCTTTATCCTGATGTTTTTAGCGATGATAATTTTTCCCCTCTCAATATTAAAGATATCTCAAAAAGTACAGAGGATTATTCAAATGAGTCATCATTAGGTTTTCAAGATAAAAAGATAGCTATAGAACATCCTTTGATCATTTTCAAACAAGAACCACTTGACCTTCCTTGTCTGAAAATATATGACGAAAAAGAGAAATCTAGGGAAACCTGTAAAATCATTTATGATAGCTACTTTGACAACGATGATGTTGTTGATTTATCCCAAGTAACTCAATAAAGCTCAGATAATGAGAGATATCCTAATTCAGGAATCATATCAGTCAATCCTCATTTCAAAGTAAAAGATCATTTGCATGATTTTACTATCCAAGACAATACCTCGATCTATGATTCATATCATGAGGAAACCCACATGCCTGTTCACAATCATAACTTGTCTTCTGATTCACAAGACGGAATTCGAAATTTCTCGGATCCCATAATTCTGGCCAGTTCTTGTGAAAAACAAGATATTCCAAGTCAATCCCAGTTGTGCTGTAACATTATTTGTACAGATAATCATTTCTTTCTTTCTCACTTGCACTCATTTTGTACAAAATTGGATTGTGTTTTAAATTTTCAAACTTTTGATAGATTACTATGGTATGTTGAGCACCTTATCAAAGAATATTCGAAAGATGTGCTACCATTTTGGAAAGCTAAACTGTGTCAAGGAAGTATAGAACTTTTTCAATTTCAAGATCATTCAATATCAGACTTCCTTAAAAAACTTCTTGGGCATCCAAAACACCATCAACAAAGGAAATTATCTTTCGGAACTTGTCGGAAATCCACGCCAATTGATAAATCTCTTTCCAGAAATTTCCATCTATTCTTCATTGATTTATTTAGTGATTTATATATGGAAACTTTCCTTTTACAAGAAATCGCTAAAAGCTTGAATTTAACGCACAATAAGTTACAGGCCATTAAAACTAAAAAATCATATTCGCAACCTGGCTTGTCATCTTTCCTATTACGAGATCATCAATCCATAACAGAAATTCATCCTGATTTTTATGATCCAATAGGTATCCAGTTGGAAAGAAGTTTTCATGAGAAAGAGATTTCAGACGGAATTCCAACTGAAGTTACACATTCTTATTCCACATCCAACATTAACAGTCCAAGAAAAATTTTGTTCTTAACACTGATGTTTGAAAGTTACATACGTGTAGGAATAAAAATGAAGAGATGGTTCCACTGGAAATATCATTTCACCTAGTTAATTTTCTGTATATAGTTAGAATAGGAGTAGGAGTAATTTAGCTAGGTTACTAGGTTTACTTTTAATAGTTGGTAGGTAAAATAAGAGAAGAGATTATCCCTATTCTGTACATAACCCTAGGGAATGTCTACCTCTCATTTCGTTAAATATTTTTCTCCATAAAAAAATTTGCTATGGTTAACAGCATTTGACATTTACTAAAGACACCTTTTCTCTATCAAGATTTTGAACTTCTGCTTCTACAAATAGCAAATCTTTTGGAAACTTGATCTTCATTATCAATAGAACTTTAACTCAGATATGATACTAGTTTCAACTCCAAGAAATTTGAAGAAAGCAATCTTAGTGAAGAAATTGTTTTATGTCAGTACAATGAAAAGCATCAATAACAAAATAAGGATTCCCTGTAGAAACAGCCATTTCCAAAAAACTCTATTATTGTCGTCCAGAACTTTCTTAAGGAAAGAAAATTTGACTTCCTCCCTGCTAAAGGAAATCGGAGCATTCAGAGGAACAATCCGAAAAAACACTATATCTCAAAGAATAAGAGGTCTCATCACGAGCCGGCTTATCATGATCACAGATATTATAACTTGCTGACTTTGCCAATACTGTCCACCAAAACAGGGCAACGACTCAAGATTGTTGCAATCAAAAGACAAGGGGTCTCATCACGAGCCAGCTTGTTCAGCAAAAGTGTAAATCAAGTGAATGACTGTGTCATAATTTGGCCACCAAACCAAGACATTGTTCTTTAGAGAAAAAAAAAGAAAAAAAAAAGGAAAAAAGTTTCAAAATGGGTTTTTCTCTGAAAAGTTGTAAATAGCCTTAAGCAGGATAAAGGATCATTACTGGGTAATAGGTAACCCTGTCGAGGCTATGGATGCCTGCTGGCAGCAGAGGCTCTACCTGCGACAAAGAAGCATTTTTAAAAGGCTGCTACACATGGAAGACTTTATTTTAATTTTTACAAGACCAAGTAATGGCTGATGTAAATGCAAGGACAAGCTGAGGATGCAAGTATTTAAAATAGAAAGAGGTTGAAACAAAATATCATTGACAGTTTGAAGTATAATATGCTTTATCTTTTTATAATAAAGTTTAAGTTTTCTGAGAAAATTTTTTGTTTCGGAAGTTTGAAAAACGTCAATAGAAGATCAGAGATAACTGGTTCTCCCAAGTGAATCGCCAATTATTGTGGCCAGAAACACCCCCCCCTTGTTCATTTAAGTGTTATCCAAAATACTAAATGAATGGGGACCCTTAGTTAAATTTTAGGAAAAAAGTAAGAGTTTCCTTTCTTCAAAATAAGGTTACCATCGTAAGCTTAGAAAGGTCCTTTGAATATTTTTTAACCTAAGTCTATGATAAGGGAAATATCTTTATAGCCGCATTGCAAAAAAGATAGGAAATGCCTCCATTTCTCTATAATATCGGTATGCGCAAGACTCTCGTGTTAAGCATAATATCGCATCACAATAAAGTGATACTCATAAGGAAAAACTTCAAAATTTGCCGATCTGCGATAACGCTGATCGCAAGATCGCATATCGCAGAAATGAGCTGGCAAGATTCGGCAAACATTAAACTTCTGCGACCTGCGATGTTGCGATCGCTGCGATATTATGTTCGCGCGATTTGCGATGGTGCAATTTACGATGGCGCGATCTGCGATGTTACGTAAGCAAATCATAAGTCACTTCATCTCAAATCTTTCGGGCATGCTATTCAAAGAAAATCCACTTACCATAATCTGACTCAAGATCATGTGTTTTTAATGATAGTAAATGAATTAGTTGTCAACTATTAAATGAAATGAGGACGCGTGCTTTTGTAAAGAATTACTTCACGTAAGGTGGCATATTTGATATATCTATTGCATTTAAAACTCTCCCATCACCTTTCTTGATCAGTTATTTCCATTTCACTCGTAATCTGCAGGAATGAAGAGCTAAGACGATTCAAAGCCAAACGCAGGAAGAAATGGGAAAGAAAAATAAAGCTCAAGGCTATGAGGCGAAGGAAAAGACGAAGGAGATGGTGCCTTTGTATACAGACACAGCCTGTAACAGAGACGCAGGGATATCGACATGGGAAAGCATGTACAGGCTGCTTGAAGAAGAAAATCCTAGAATAATGAAGGTTGATGCTGTCGCGGGCTCACAACGCTCTTCCGAGGCGTCCTTAGAGGAGCTAGCATGTTCATTTCTTCACCGGATAGCAGCAAGGCCCAAAATTCTACCATATACGGATATGATCAAGTGGATACTTGACAATGCAGAGATGAACAACAGACAATTCAAGGTTCAAGGTCATGGGCTCATCGGATCATTCGCTGCGCAAGATTTAAAGCTTATGTATCATCTTCCTGAACCGCAGGCGACTTACAATGCACAATTCGTTAAGAAATTTGTGGCAGAGAACCCAAACCTAGCAGAGACCACCAAAGATTGGTCCAGAAAAGAGGAGCCACTCAAAAAAGACAAAAACGGTATGTACAGCACTGGTTCCCTCACCTCTCCGTATTGTTTTGCTGCGACCATGCTTTGTAGATTGTTTGGGATGCCGGATATCAATAAGTTTTCTTCTGAATGGCTACCATTAATAGATGCTGCCACAAATGCCGATATTATGGATTGGGCCAAGATCTTTTCTGATAATCTGTACACGGCTGTTATCAATTACTGGTCTAAAAGATCCTTGTCTCAAAGGATCTATCCTCCTTTTTATCTGTCCGCATATGTTAAGGATTCTATTTGTTATGTGTCTAAATTTCCCACTATGGGTTGGAAATGGACTACCCAGGACCCATTACCTATCCATGTTTATCATAAGGTGTTATGGGATTCTCAGTTCGTCCTACACTTCTACCAGATTTGTCACGGGCTTATCTTACCCTTGTATAGAATGATGTATGATGAAGACCCCCCAAGGTGCTCACCCGAGGCACAGATAGATATCATCCCCATCGCAAGATGGTTCGGGGAAGAATGGTTCACCTATATTAGAGTGTTTGGAAGCACTGTACCTCCTCATGTCTTGCCTCTGTATATCCCCAATAAACTTTTGGCTCGGGAAATTGCTTATCAAACCTGTTCAGAAGGTAGCCTTACCAAAGACCTAAAAGACAAAAAGAAGGCCATATGGCCTCAGTTTCCTGTAGCTTGTGGGGCCTTTTCATTGTTCGATGTAGGACACACTTTCAACGAAGTGGAGAATGTGACGTGTCTACAATTATTTAAATTCCCAGCAAGGCCATTCGACCCAAATGATGTTGCCCAAGATTTCACGACAAACGTCAAAATAAAAGTATTCGTTGGAAAGAAAGATTTGTTTGATGATTTGTTTCAGAGTAGAAGCTCACTCCAGGAAATTTTGTGGGAAGCTTGGTCAAAGTTGTCTCCAGATGACCTCCAAAGATTCATGTTATACAGAGAAAGAAGGCTGGCCAATGTTCCTCTAGAGAAGCTGCGACTGCCTGCCAGAGAACCAACTCCAAGCATTAGCCTCAGTGGAAACTCTAGCACTTCCAGATCTAAATCTAACACTGCGCAAGGAGTGCCCGAACATTCTAAAGGGTCTGGAAGCAACCAAGGAAAAAACGAAGAAATAGCTAAAGATACAGCTCAGTCAAGTGCAATGTCGCAACAGCAGGTTATCGCCTCCCTGCCAAGAGATGTCCCCCCTCCTGTCATTGAAGCGCCACTCGTCACAACAGAACTGGACAAAGAATGGGAAACCTTCAATGAGCTGATCAATCTTGAAGGGCAAGCCCCAAGAACACCTGTGAACAATACACAGGTAGCGCAAGAAGTGGTTTCGACCATAGTCAGCAGTGTCACAGAAACGGAGCACATTCCTATCGCTCCACCTTCTGAGCTTCTACTTAATGTAGAAGAAATTCCCCCACTGGATGTATTCTATAGTCCCCAACATAAAGTAGTTGTAAGGAGACAGAGGAAGAAAAGAAAACTAGAAAATACACTGTCACAAGATGCTGAACATTTGGACGTCTTATGGAAAGACCCCAACAATAACCCAACTGAAAATCTCACTAAGTTGTCTCAGATCGCAGGAGCATATGCTTCTGCAACTATTGACAAAGCATCTGAAGTTCAACAACTGTTGAAAGAACAAGAAGATCAAATACAGCTACTACAACGATAGTTGCAACAAGCCAATGCTAATATTGAAGCTTCCAAACAGCTTGAGAAGTTGCAGGAAGACTTTCAGCAGATGCAGATAGGCTATCAAAGAAGTCTAGACGAGAAAGGAAAACAATTGCAAATTTTACAAGAAATACATAAAGATGAGCCTAAGCTTGCGGAATTTATTTCAGAATCTATTGGCTTAAATGAGCAACTACTGCAGCAAGAGGAAGAGTTGGGACGTAAGATATCACAGTGGAGTCACTATTGCGAGCTGAGCGATAAAATCACCAATCAAGTGGTGGACTTGCGGAGTGACTATGATCAGAGTGACAGACGAGTGACAGAATACTTAGCTTGGCAGGATGAAGATGAAGGGAAAAGAGCAAATGCACCCAGAATAAATGAGAATCATAAAGAATTGCTATTTAATAAATGGGACGATCAAATCAGGCAGGCGGAACAAGCAGCGGAGACAGCAGCCACGCAAGCAAGCATTCTTATCGACTGTGTAACTGAGAATTTACACAGAGCCAATTTAATTGAAGAGACCACCCCGGGGTACCTACCAAATAAACTACGACTGGAAACAGAATGCACAGCAAAAGGGAAAGGCGATCCAGGCATTAAACAAGTTAAATTGGGAGTGTTACTGGGCATACTTGGTCAAGCCACATAGTCAATGAATGACTGTGAAATGCATTATAAACGCGGCCGAAAAAGTAGTGCCAGCTCTCATAGATTCTGTTTTCGAAGCCCAGCTCAGCGCAGAAGTCAGCCAGCCGACTCTCCTCAAGCCCATGATGAACACTTGCAGCTTTAAAGACCAAATTCAGAATTAGCCTTATTTTAGAATGTTGTTTTTTCTTTTAAATTAGATTAGAAAAAGGACGGTCATTTGAAAACCGCATCCTAAATTTTGTAAAAACACTATTATTAGAATTAGGAAGTAGTATTTTAACCCTTCTCATGCATTTAGAGAAGGGTCCAGAAATTTGTCAAAAACTTGTCCTCGGAACATGCACTTCTGCACCCTCAGAGGAGGTTTTGATGAATGGATGGATCGAGATTTATTAATGTTTGCATTTTAATGTCTGCTACTGATGTTGCACTTTTGTACTCTTAGTAGATGTTAGAACAAGTAGAGATAAATCGTTTTTGCTTGAAGCTTATGAGTAGGATTAGTCATAAATGGTACTTTTATCTCTTGGCCATTTCTGCTTATATTCTTAAAGTGATATACAGTTTTCAGTTGTTTATATGTTACTGCATGAATGTATGAGTTACCATTTGGCACTTTTGTACGGTGGAGTCATTTGTTTATGTTTGATATATGAATAACTTATTATGCGATATGTTGTTCACAACTGTTTTGCCTAACTTTTTATGCAAAGTGGTTTATCTTAATTGATTTCTATTCTTATGATAGTTGAATGATCTTTATTACCAGTTATTGTTTGAAATCTCTTTAGATCGCATAATAGAAGAAATTCACCCCGGGTTAGTGTAGATTAGATGTGTTGTTTCTCATTAGATTACAATAGCATAGAGTTAGTTTAGAAGTTTGAATTAAATTAGCTTTAAGTACTCTTAGATCAGCAACATCCAACTCTGCACACACACACATACACCCTTAGATTGGGAAACTGGTCCCATTATCCCCAGTCAGACCTGTTATACCAAACGGATAAGGAGCTACCAACCAAGGTCCGGACCGGGTGGGTATCCCCCTTGTTGTCGACCTGATTTTCGAGGCTTCAACAGGTCCTCAAATGAAGTATGTTCATGGGATTAGTAATCCTCTTTTGCGGCCACAAATTCCTATCCAACCACAACAGGGACCTTACCCACAACCGCAGCCGCAGATTTCTTACCCGCAACAGCAACAACTAGTTTACTTCCAATCCCAATAAGGACCTTACTAGTAACCATGGCCACAAGTTCCTATCCAATCAAAATAGGAACCCTACCAACAAGCACCGCCATAATCACAACACATGCAACGTGGACCTTACCAACAATAGTATGGTCATTATGCTTCGTAGACTCCATACATCCAATATGGTTACCAGACTTTGTATGGTCGACCTCCTTATGGTAAACCCCCATATGGTCAACCTCCATATGGTCAACCTCCTTATGGACAAAACCCACCACAATGGGGGCAGACCCAAACTCAACAAGGTTGGAATACTTAGTTTGGTACATACTAGAGACCTTATACCCCATATAATCCAAAACTTCCATTCTTGGAGACGTTGGAATTTTCGAGTGTGTCACAACTTATAAATGACCCAATACTGCACTCACCATATTGGCCTCTGGTACCAACTAAAATACCTAGCGATTGTCCTAAGTTCGAAGGTAAATCTGGAGAAGACCCTTAAGCACATGTTATGACTTACCACCTTTGGTGTTCCTCTAACTCTTGGGTTGATGATTCAATCTGGTTGTGTCTTTTCCAACACACTCTAACAGGTGTTGTCGCTAAATGGTACATTGAGCTCCCTCAAGGTACTTTCCAAGATTTTAATTCTTTGGCCATGGCTTTCCTCACCCATTTCCAATTACCTGTCTGGTACGAGACTGGAACCCATCTCTTAACATCTTTGCAGCAAACAACGTTCACTCATATCTCCGATCATATCCATGAGTGGAGACGTAGGGATCTCATAAAATTTGACATCCTGGATCATCTTTTGACTGATTGGTTTACCAAATCATTCATCCTCCCTATTGCTAAAGATATAGCCATGCGTGGTTGTGTAACTGAGGAACAAGCTATCGCTCATGCCAAGTATTTGGATCTTGTTTATTCACAATCCGACACATTGTACGAACTCCTACCTTGTGCCCAATGACCTTTGACTGGGCTTGCATCTTCCACACCCATAGATACACCACCCATTGATGGTATCATTGGATCTGTAGCCCAACGGTTTAGTAGTACCCTGGCTACTTCTATGAAACCTAAATCTACTTAGGCAGTTGTGACCTCCAATACTAGAGACAACTCAAAGAATCCTGGTAAAACCTCAGAGGTAAATGTTGTCCAGTCTACTATAGTAGAAAAATCCTCGAAAGGAAAGAAAAAAGGTAAAGGAAAAGCTAAGCAGGATACCCCCAAACAGGATTCCTAAAAGTCGTCAGCTGAAGATTCATCAAAGTGAAATCCTAAATATCCTTGCCTTATTTTTTATGAAGATCGTTACACTAAGGATTGCCCCTGACGTGCCGAAGCAAGTCGTCTTCTGAAAGGAACCACAGGGACAACATTTGTTCTTAAGGAACCTTTCCCACCTCAGCAAATGAAAATGGTAGACCAACCCCACGCTCATGTTATAGACATTTTTGGGCCCTACAACCCGAAGCATGAAATGTCCATAAACCAAGGGCTCCTAAGTCCCTAAAAGTGTTGTTCTAACCCCTAAAGGAACAAGGTCAACAAATTACAGCTTCTCCCAAAAGTTCTCCATGAAAAACTGCTCAGAATTGGTCAAAACAGGATCATTTCAGCTGCTCCACTGGCCAAGTGCGTTTCATCTCACCTAAATACACTGTGTGGGTGCGTTGCATTTCAAAAAGCCCTTCTAAGGGGTGCGATGGGCGAGAAATGACAAATGGCAGTGTCATTCCGCGAGGTGGAGAGGCAATGGAAGCTTTCAGAAACTTCTCCTGTGACACTTGCCTCTCTGAATTCGACCAAGGATGAGTAAGAGATCATCAATCTCCAAGTGGAAGCAAGAACTATCAGAGGGAAGACACTAATCAAATCATAAGCTAACTCATCTCCATTACAGATATCTATATATGGATCCCTCATCCCAGAGATCCAGAGGCTGGAATTTTGCATATTGTAAGGAATTGCTGTTGGTTTCTTGAGACAAACATCAGATTGTTGGGTGATCTAAGATTTGTATGAGGTGAAGAGGGGCTTCCTTGCTGAGAGGTTGATGCTGGGTCAGAACAACTGGTTGTAACTCCTCTTGGCTCTTTCTTGTTTATCAATAAAAGCTATTCAAGTTTTCCTCCATGCTCTTGTGTCATAGATGTTTGCTGCATTTGTATGGTCAATTTACATCTGATCCTAGATTGTTTATGATTATAGATCCATGTCTTTGTATAGTGCTATGCTACTGTGATCTTACAGGTACTTTGTGAAGCTAGGCGTGCAAGGGAACAAGTAGCGAAAGACTATCAAGGAAGAGATGAATCAAACCAGGATATTAGCGCAAGACAGAGGTTGGTCTTTCTGTTCCTCTCTATCTATAATTCATAAAGGAAAAATGAAAGTAGCTTTACTCTGTTTGTTTCTAAGGCAGCTGTCACACCTTAGTGGGATAGAGCAGTTCTATATAGACACTTTTCCCTGTAACAGGTCAGACCTCTCGAAGCTCTCAAGTGTTCATTAGTGGCTCATAACCTATTTTCATAGCCACTAGATCAAAATATTATCCACCTCCTAAAAGACCCGTGGTGGAGAAATATGTCATTGATATGCCCTCTTCCTCCACTTTACCCAATTTGAGTCCTCTCCATATCAAGAAACCTAGCATTGATTCCATAATCCGACTGATGAGCCTCTATATTGTAGCAAGAATGCTACAACTCCCAAGGATATCGACTTTAATTATCAATCCGAGGTTTGTACAAAATTAAGAGGTATCAGCACTATATGTGCAGCACACAATGTTTCATTCCTTTTCTGTCATGATGCAATGGAGTGTGTGTACTGAAATCAAATCCTAAACTAATTGTAGAAAATGAACTACGTGAAATGGAAACCCTAACCTACTGCAAGAAATAAAGTACAAGGAAAGAAACATATTCTAATTACATAAAGATCATGAACTAAATGTAAAAGAAATGTAACTTAACCCTATTTATCACATGTGATGATTTAAATTAACTGAGCATGGAATATGATCTAGGGAGTATTGACGGTTGCATGCATGTGCCAATTTAGAAATAAAAAGAACTATTTTTCTTTATCTTTTCATTTTATAAATGCAAATACTAATCTTTCCTTGTTCTTTGGCAGGGGAGACAGGCATGGAGGAAGAGGGGTATAATGGTTTTGTAGGCTTGAAGGTCAAGTAGAGGCCTAATCCCAACTTCAATGATGATTTTTTTCAATTTGAGCTCAAAAAAGGTCGCTACAAGATGTCTACAAGATGTACTAGCTCCTACAAGATCCCCTGTTTTACTACAGGAACAGGCCAAAAGCTTAGGAAGTGGTACTGGTCTAGAAGTTAGAAGGTGGAATGGAGCTCGAGAAATGTGGATAATGGAAGAATAAGGCATGGAGGTGGTGGATACTACCTAGAACTCAAGAAAGGGCTTCAAGATGGGTAGATTTTCTCAATGGAAATCACAATTTTTGCTTATAAAACAAGAATTTGGATTGAGATTTTAGTGGCTTTTGGTGACATGGGAATGAGGCTTGGATGAGGCGAACGAGATGAGGTCTCCTTGCAATGCAGAAGCTCCTACAACAACACACATTATTTTCTACATCTATCCACGAATTCATCTATACATGGGAAATATTTATTAAATAACAGAAAATTACTAGTCTAAAATCCAGAAATTCGAGAATTAGTGAGCTAGTAAATCTATCAAATGCCTAACCTAATCAAGTGTAAATTCAATGGGGTAAATTTTTTTATTAACTAGAATTTTTTGGTGATCTAATTCAAGTGGAATCAACTTGATTGAATCTCATTAGCGTGCTCTAAAAAATAGCAGAAATTGGCCGCTACATGCCACAAAGGAGTTCCAAAAATCTAGATTTTGGAATAAGAAAACTAATCCAAGCAACTCAATGATTACTATGACCTTCCAAATATTTTCCAAGGATGAAATGATGCTTGTGACCCTGCAAAAAAACTTATATTAACCATTTAACCCAATTCTACAACAAGAATTCATTAATACTAAATGCAGAAATAGAAAAAAACAAGAACAAGAGATGCATGTGAATAAGAAGTGAAAAGAATAAAAAAATGATACAAAGGGGCTTTGAGGCTCCTGGGATGGCCAAGCCCAAGGAAACTCAGAGACCTATGGAGGAGAACAATATTTAGAGGCTGAACATGCCACAAATCTTCATTATTTTCATTAATACAATTATATCCCTGCAAGAAAATACAATGGAGTTGTAAAAATATGAGTTCTCTCCACAAGAAGACTAATAAAAATCTACCACTAGAGGAAAATTCGATTTGGTACTTATACAAAATGATTAGTAATCATTCCCCATGAAAGGAGGAAGCTTTCCCCACCAAAATCCCTTGATTAGTGGATCTGGTTCCCAATACTAACAATCTGCATTACATGGCAGGGAACACATTCCTAGATTTTCTCAATCATTCGAGTTCCACAATCTATGCCATAATTCCATAATATCTTGTTGATTTATTATTTAATATTGATCCTCCTATAGTAGGGAGAAAGTCCCTAAATTATCTCCTCCTCCAAATATTCATAATCAACCCAATATTCTCATAATATTCCACAAAAATAAATAATATTAGGCACAAATATGCAATTATTCATAAACCTACCTAATGGTTGTTGGAGAGACATGCATGCTACTATTGAGTTGATGTTGATGTGTTGCTAATGACTTAGGTACATCTTCTTGACTTCCTTTTTCTTTTCTTTTCTTTTTAAATCTCATTTTGTTGATGGGTTGTCTTCTTGTTGATGTGCAAGTGTTGGGGGGCCTATATCAACCTTCCCTAAAGAATACCTGACCTTTTGACCAATTTATCCATCATATTGCCTCTTGTAGCTTCTTCTCAGCCTTCCTGTAGAGATCCTGTAGTAATTCAGGAGAGCCTCTTGTAGCATACTTGTTTTGTCATATCTCCCAAATGGTAGAATGGATTGACCTAAAATTTTATGAGCATGTTTCCATCGTCATTATGCACCTCCTCATAAAAAAATATTGGCCAGTGGATGCACAAATATTGAGAAAAACTAAAAATGGTTGAAGGTGATGGAGGTCGATTTCTTAGAAAACATGCACTAGAATTTTCTGAAATTTCTTAGGCATGTTACCATCACCCATATGCATCTCCCCATGAAACATATTTTTAAACAGATGCACAAATATCGAGAAAATTCAAAAATGGTTGTAGGTGATGGATGTTGATTTCTCAACAAATGTGCACTAGAATTTGTTGAAATTGCTTGAGCATGTTACCATCATCCATATGCATCTCCCCCTGAAACAGATTGGAAAATGGATGCATGGTTTGCAAGATATGGAAAAAATAGTTTTATGCTCTATGTATTTCCGTTTCTTGTAGTAAAACAGAGCATTCCTGTAATTTTTTAGGAAAGCAAGGAAAATGGGCGGTAGAAGCTTGGAAACGATGAGTGGATGGTGGAAATAGATGAGGGTGATGGATTTTCATGGCCTTGGTCATGTTGGAGATTTTGAACTAGTAGGTCTGCCTAGGTTCATCATCTCCATCCATTTCTTCTACACTCTTTGTAATCTTCTTATTCTACCTACAAACGTGAATGGTGATGTGGCTCTTACTACACCATGTGATCAAATGGGGGAGTGGGTTGGTGTTGGATTTTTGTTTTTTTTATGATTGAATGAAAACACTAATGCAATGCACTTTTCTCTTTTTGAAATGAAATATGCCTAATGCATTCTATTTTTTTGCAAAAAGTAAAAAGAAATGAAACAACTAGGGAAGAAAACAATGCATACTTTGACACCTCCCTGGCAACGACGCCAAAAAGTGATGAGCCTTGATATTGCAGCAAGAATGTTGCAAGTCCCAAGGCTACTGACTTTAATTATCAACCCAAGGTTCATACAAACTTAAGAGGTATCGACACTATATGTGCAACATAAAAGATGTCCTTCCTTTGTTGTCATGATGTAATGGAGTGCGTGTACTAAAATCAAATCCTACACTAATTGCAGAAAATGAACTGCTCGAAATGGAAACCCTAACCTATTGCAAGAAATAAAGTAGAAGGAAAGAAACATATTCTAATTGCATAAAGATCGTGAACTAAATGTAAAAGAAACGTAACTTAACCCTATTTATCACATGTGATTATTTAAACTAACTGAGCATGGAATCTGATCTAAGGAGTATTAACTGTTGCATGCATGTGCTAATTAAAAAATAAAAATAACTATTTTTCTTTATCTTTTCATTTTATAAATGCAAATACTAATCTTTCCTTGTTCTTTGGCAGGGGAGACAGGTGTGGAGGAAGAGGGGTAAAATTGTTTTATTGGCTTGGAGGTCAATTAGAGGCCTAATCGCAGATTCAATGATGATTTTTCTCAATTCGGGCTCAAAATAGGTTCCTGCGGGATTTCCTACAGGATGTACTAGTTCCTACAAGATCCCTTGTTTTACTATAGGAACAGGACGAAAGCTTAGGAAGTGGTCTAGAAGGTGGAATGGAGCTTGGGAAAGGTGGATAATAGAAGAATAAGGCATTGGGGTGGTGGACACTACCCAGAACTCAAGCGAGGGCTTCAATATGGGTAGATTTTCTCAATAGAAATTGAAATTTTTGCTTATAAAACAAGAATTTCGATTGAGATTTTAGTGGATTTTGGCGACATAGGGATGAAGCTTGGATGAGGCGAACGAGATGAGGTCTCCTTGCAATGTAGAATCTCCTGCAACAACACACATTATTTCCTACATCTATCCACACATTCATCTATACATGGGAAATATTTATTAAATAATGGAAAATTACTAGTCTAAAATCTAGAAATTCGAGAACTAGTGAGCTAGTAAATCTATCAAATTCCTAACCTAATCAAGTGTAAATAAAATAGGATAATTTTTTTTTATTAACTTGAATGTTTTTGTGATCTAATTCAATTGGAATCAACTTTATTGAAGCTCGTTAGCATGCTCTAAAGAATAGCAGAAATCTGTTGCTATTTTCGATAAAGGAGTTCCAAAAATCTAGATTTGGGAATAAGAAAACTAATCCAAGCAGCTCAATGATTACTATGACCTTCCAAATTTTTTCCAAGGATGAAATGATGCTTGTGACCTCACAAAATAACTTACAATAACTATTTAACCCAATCCTACAACAAGAAATCATTAGTACTAAATGCAAAAATAGAAAGAAATAAGAACAAGAGATGCATGTGAATAAGAAGTGAAAAGAATAAAAAAAAATGATACAAAAGGGCTCTGAGGCTCCTAGGATGGCCAAGCCCAAGGAAAATCAGAGACCTATGGAGGAGAACAAGATTTAGAAGTTGAACATGACACCAATATTCATTATTTTCATCAATATAATTACATCCCTGCAAGAAAATATAATGGAGCTGCAAAAATACGAGTTCTCTCCACAAGAAGACTAATAAAAATCTACCCCTAGAGGCAAATTCGACTTGGTACTTATACAAAATGATTAGGAATCATTCCCCATGAAAGGAGGAATATTTCCCCACCAAAATCCTTTGATTAGTGGATCTGGTTCCCAATACTAACAATCTGCATTAAATGGCTGGGAACACATTCCTAGATTTTCTCAATCATTGGAGCTCCACAATATGTGCCATAATTCCATAATATCTTGTTGATGTATTATTTAATATTGATCCTCTTGTAGTAGGGAGAAAATCCCTAAATTATCTCCTCCTCCAAATCTTCATAATCAGCCCAATATTCTCATAATATTCCACAAAAATAAATAATATTAGGCACAAATATGCAATTATTCATAAACCTATCTGATGGTTGTTGGAGAGACATGCATATTGCTGCTGAGTTGATGTTGATGTGTTGCTAATGACTCAGGTACATCTTCTTGACTTCCTTTTTCTTTTTTCTTTTTTATCTCATTTTGTTGATGGGTTGTATTCTTGTTGATGTGCACGTGTTGGGGGACCTATATCGACCTTCCCTAAATAATACCTGACCTTTAGACCAATTTATCCATCATATTTCCTCTTGTAGCTTCTTCTCGGCCTTCCTGTAGAGATCCTGTAGTAATTCAGGAGATCCTCTTGTAGCATACTTGTTTTGTCATATCTCCCAAACGGTAGAATGGATTGACCTAAATTTTTTGAGCATGTTGCCATCATCATTATGCACCTCCTCATAAAAAAATCTTGGCCAATGGATGCACGGATATTGAGAAAAACTAAAAATGGTTGAATGTGATGGAGGTCAATTTCTTGGAAAATATGCACTGGAATTTGCTGAAATTTCTTGGGCATGTTACCATCATCCATATGCGTCTCCCCATGAAACATATTTTTAAATGGATGCACAGATATCAACAAAATTCAAAAATGGTTGTAGGTGATGGATGTTGATTTCTCAACAAATGTGCACTGGAATTTGCTGACATTTCTGTTGGCATTATGACTCAGGTTTGGCACTATGGCACAGGTGTTGTCCTTGATGGCAACTCACTCTGATGACAGATCTCAGTTCAAGTTCTCAGAATGAAGGAAAAAGATATATACGTAGGTTCACCTTGACCAAGTCACGTATACACGCGAGTTAGACCCTCCAAAGATGCGTATGCGTATACACGCACTTTCACGCAAAGAAAAGCGCGTACATATGGGAGAACTTATTTTTGGTCCATGGTATTTAGTCCTTGGTATTTGAACCTATGGTTTTGGACCATAGTATCTCGTCAGATGTGTTGATCCAAAGTATTGGGTCCATGGTATTGGTTTGTTATAGATTTGGACCATGGTATTGTGAAAGGCCTAAGACTATAAAAGAGGAAGGAGATCATTAGGCAAGGATCACCTGATGTATTGAATATCTGAAGACATGCAAGTGATTGATTTGTGTGGTTGGATCTGAATCAAGGAGGAACCTGAGCATTACAAGATATATAAGTTCTATTGATGGGTCGAGATCTCAAGGCTTGAATATTAATATATTTTGTGATTTGATCTGTTATAAACAGTGTATAATTAGATCTATAAATTTGATAATCTGAGTATAACTGAAGTCTTTTTAAGTGTAAAGGGTGAATTGTCTTTTATAGATCTATACACAGGTTCGGCTCTGCAATGGCGCGTATACACGCAGGTTCAGCAAGAGAAGAAAGTGTATACGCTAGTTGAACTTGATTCAACTGTGTATGTACGCAGGTTTATATATAGTGAAGTAGCGTACGTCTCTTGAAATATGTTCTAGCTGCTTCTCTGGATTACTGCAGTGTTTTGGGTTCAGCATTGGTGTCTGGTTACTAGTATTGTTTTCTGGTTACAGAATTTTGAGAAGTTATTGGTTGATTCAGTAGTTGTTTGTGGAAAGGAGATTGGTTGATGCACATATACTTGATGTTTGTTTGATATTCATGGATCCAGTCTGAAAATTGATGAAACGTGGTCCGTGGAAGAGAAGAGAAGTTTGTAGCCTTCTGTAGGTCAGCACCTACATAATAGTATCTCAGCTAGTACAAGAGCTAAGGGGGTTGTAGCTCCCTTCCAGGAGAAGCTGGAGAACGAGAGAGGGTTGTAGCTCTCTGCAGGTTGTAGCCTGCGTACTAGTATAAGTTTGCACCAGTACAGAATCATTGTAAAAAGAAGTTTCTAATTAAAAGAAGATAGAGACGAATTGCAGCAGGTGGTTTTCACCCACATTGGGTTTCCACTTTATATCTTGTGTTCTTGTGTCTGATTGTATTCTACTCTGTTTTTACTGTTCCTGGTTACTGTTTATATGACTCTGATGCACAGATTAATGATCAACATCTGTAGAATACATTAAATTATAAGTCTGCATGGTATACGCTGGTTTTCTTATCTGAAGTTGCGTATATACGTATTTTTCTCTAACTGAAGTAGCATATATGATCTGGGTGTGAAATAAAAAATATTTGACTTAATAATACTGATTCACCCCCCTAGTATTATTTCCAACAATTGGTATCAAAGCAGGTCCTTCAGAAGAAGCTTGATAGCTTGAAGGAAGATCTATCATCATGAGCAACTACGAGAGAGAAGCCTCGATCAGGCCACCAATTTTTGATGGGACCAACTTCGTCTATTGGAAGGTAAGAATTACAGCCTATCTTCAATCTCTTGGTACAGAAGTCTGGGATATCATAGATACAAGGTACACATTTCCATCAGCAACTCCTACAGATCCGGCTGGGAAGAAGCAGTATGAAACAAATGCAAAGTTTGTCAATACTCTATTAGGGAGTCTATCTCAAATAGAATTTGTCAAGGTTATCTAGCTCAAAACCGCAAAAGAAATATGGGACAAGATCGTTTTGAGCTATGAAGGAGATGAACAGGTAAAATGAGAAAAACTTCAAACCCTCATAATTCAGTATGAAAATCTCAGAATGCACAATGATGAAAGTGTGGCTAACTATTTCCTTCATATAGATGAGATTTATAATTGTATGAAAAACTTGGGTGAAGAAATAAAAGAGGTTGTTTTGGTTGAAAAGGTTCTAAGATCTTTGTCTTCTAAGTTTGAATCAAAAGTTTCTACCATAGAAGAAAAGCAGGATCTACAGAACCTTACCATGTCACAGTTGCACAGAATTCTAACTGCTTACGAAATGAGAAAAGGAGGACCATCAGACAGGAGAGAATTTGCATTCAAGGCTTCAGGCAAAGGAGATTACTATGAGTTAGGACACATGTCAAAAGAAGAGGAAGAATAAAATTTTGTCAAGAACCTCCAACGGGGAACTGGAAGATTCAGAGGTAAGATGCCTTTCAAATGCTTTGCTTGTGGAAGAGTCGGTCATTATGATGCAAAATGTCCTCATAAAGATAAACTAGACAAAGGTAAGGAACCTGTCAGATGGAACAGAAAGCAGAATAAGAAGAGCTATTACACGCATGAAGACAGTGATGGATTGTCAAATAGTGATGAAGATGAACGAGGTAATGATGATAGACTTTTGATGGCTTTTGAAGATGATGATTTCTTGGATGCTATAAATGAAGAAGGTATTTATGAAGAAATTTCTAGACTTAAAGTTTGTTTAGAGGAAAAGAATATGATTATAGATACTCTAACATTCCAACTTGCCGAAAAAGATAAATACAATGAAAATTTAGAATGTGAAATTGTGGGACTTAGAAAAGAAATTGAGAAAACAAAAGCCCTTAATCTCAGATTTGCTAAAGGATCCGAAACTTTAGATGAGATTATCAAAGTGTAGCCTTCTCCACTAATCAAGACAGGTCTAGGATATAATGAAGAAGCATCTCAAGCACAGGAGCCATCCACCTCCAAAAGTTATCTTGATGCAGCAAGGAGGAGTGAACAAATTGACAATCAACAACAAAGGCACAATGGAGATCACCAGGTAAATCAAGAACAATTTACCTCAAGAATGAACAGAGACTACTAGGTAAATCGGGGGCAATCTACTTTAAGGATGAACAGAAGCTACAACCAGCCACAGGTAAAACATCTTCAATTTGCCTCAAGAATGGATGTCAATAGAAACTACAATCATTCGGTTGGTAGATTTGATAATCGCAGGAGTTTCTTCAATGGCCAGTGTTTCTCTTGTCATAACTTCAGTCACAAAGCAACTCAATGTGTTGCCTATAAGACAATCATGACTAGAGAAGCTCAAAAACAAAGAAGTATGGCTGGGATCATGAAAATCACCTACAATAACTTTTCTGCTCTTGAAAATGAAATAGAATGTTCTATTTGTAACAACTTCGGTCATGAAGATTCTGAATGCAGGAGCAGGTTTCAGCAGACAACTCAGAAGGAACAAGTCTCAAGTGCCAAAACATGGAGAATGAAAGAACCGCAATCAGAGAGATGTGGGATAGCCTTATATGCAGAAGGACAGGAAAATCAATGGTATATCGACAGTGGATGTTTGAAACATATGACATGTGATAAAGAAAAACTTCAATCATATAGTGCCTTAGAAAAGGCAAATAAGGTCTTATTTGGAAATGACACCCCTGCATTCATAAAAGGTAAAGGTTCTGTTCAGTTGAAAGAAAAGGTCAAAGCTGGAAATGTTATGTATGTTGATGGCTTAAAGCATAATCTATTGAGTGTTAGTTAGATGTGAGATCAAGGAACTGAGGTAATATTTCGATCAAATGGATGTAGTGTTCGTGATCTTGATACATGAAAAACAATGATCAAAGGCATAAGAACTCCAAATAATTTATACATATTCAAAGAAGGACAACAGTAATGCTATCTAAGCAAGAATGATGAACACTGGCTATGGCACAGAAGATTGGGGCATCTTAGCTTCTCTCAGATAAGGAAAGCATGCAAATATTAGGCGGTTCGTGATCTTCCTGACGTCGGAATTCCAGACAATACAATATGAAAATCATGTCCGTTTGGTAAGCAAACTAGAACTAATTTCCTTGAGAAGGAAGGATCAGCTAGCAAGCCACTTGAACTTGTCCATAGTGATATATTTGGTCCAACTAGGAAGAAGTCACCTCAAGGTGAAGAGTACTTCATATTGTTTATTGACGACTTTTCAAGGATGTGTTGGTTAGGACTCATGAAGTATAAAGATGAAGCTTTCGAAAAGTTCAAATCATTCAAAGCCTTAGTTGAAAACGAATCAGATCGACGAATCAAATGTCTTAGATCTGATGGAGGAGGAGAATTTACCTCAGATGAATTCTTTAATTTTTGTGAAGAACATGGCATAAGAAGGGAATTTTCTGTTGCAAGGACACCTCAACAAAATGGAGTAGTGGAAAGGATGAACAGAGCGGTTCAACAAATGGTTCGTGCTATGCTCGATAAATCTGGAACTCCCACAACCTTCTGGGGTGAAGCCACATTTGCTGCAGTAACTATTCTTAACAATACAAATGTCCGGGTAAACGGCACTCAGACTCCTCATGAACTTTGGTATGGTAAGACTCCCACGGTGAAATACTTCAAAATTTTTGGAAGCAAATGCTACATTAAAAGGACTGATGAAAATCTTGTCTAGTTTGAACCTAGAGCAGATGAAGGCATTCTCCTTGGTTACTCTCCCCATAGCAAAGCATATAAGTATTACAATAAAAGACTTGGAAAAATTGTTGAAAGTATTGATGTAGTGATTGATGAAGAAGGAAATACGTCTAGGCAGGAAAGATCTGAAGTTTTCAAAGATGATGAGGACTATCCCTCAACGTCAAATCAGATTCATGATGAAGAAACGCATGAGGCACCAGAAGAACAAATAAGAATAGAAGAAAAGACTCCATCCAGATACGTTCAAAAGAATCATCCAGAATCTCAAATTCTGGGGCAGAAAGAGGTAGGTTTACAAACAAGGAGAACCATTTCAGAAGCTTCAAGCTATCTAGAATTGCTTTCCTCCACCGAACCAAAAAATGTAAGAGAAGCATGAAAATATGAATGCTAGGTCAAGGAAATGAATGAAGAACTTGAGCAGATTGAAAGGAATAACACTTGGGAGTTGGTTCCTAGACCAAAAGATAATAATGTCATAGGGACAAAGTGGATTTTCAAAAATAAGCTGAATGAAAATGGAGATGTGGTTAGAAACAAGGCAAGACTTTTTTGTAAAGGATATGCGCAACAAGAAGGCATAGACTTTGAAGAAACCTTTGCACCAGTGGCTAGACTTGAGGCTATAAGAATGTTCCTTGCACTCTCTAGCTTTCAAAAGTTCAAAGTATTTCAGATGGACATAAAATCTGCCTTTCTGAATGGAGACTTGAATGAAGAAGTGTACATTGAACAACCAGATGGGTTCATCCTTGGAAATGATCCAAATCTTGTATGCAAACTCAAAAAGGCTCTCTACGGTCTTAAACAAGCTCCAAGGGCTTGGTGTTTTCGGTTGGATGAGTACCTTCATCAACAAGGTTTTGCAAAAGGATCAACAGACAACAATCTATATATAAAGGTTGACAATGAAAAGTTGCTAATACTTGTTGTGTATGTTGATGATATCATCTTTGGCAGTAATGAAGAAGACATGAGTCAAAATTTTGCCTTGGTAATGCAAAAGGAGTTTGAATTGTCCATGCTTGGTGAGCTCACATATTTTCTTGGTTTACAAGTCCAACAAAACAAAGATGGCATTTTTTTTTATCACAAACCAAGTATCTCAAGCAGATCTTGAAGAAATATGGGATGGAGGATTTGAAACCAGTATGTACTCCTATGGTTACAGGATGCAGTCTCAGCACAAATGATGAATCAACAGTTGTACATCAACCTACCTATAGATCCATGGTTGGTAGTCTACTCTATCTAACAGGTACCTGACCAGACATTATGCATGCAGTAGGGATAGTTGGAAGGTTTCAGGAAAATCCAAAGGAAACTCATCTTTAGGCAGTCAAGAGAATTTTCAAATACCTTCGAGGGTCTCAAAACTATGGTTTATGGTATCCTAGAGATATAGATATCACACTTCATGCATATACAAAGGCAGATTGGGCAGGTAGCGTGGATGATAGGAAAAGCACTAGTGATGGTGCATTCTTCATGGGTCCTAGATTAGTATCATGGTTTAGCAAGAAACAAAGTTCCATTGCATTATCTACAACTGAAGCAGAGTATGTAGCTACTGCATATTGCTGCACACAACTCCTTTGGATGATGCAAACATTGCAAGATCTTCAAATCACTTGTACTCCACCTATTTCCATTTTTTGTGATAATACAAGTGTAATCAGCATTTCAAAGAATACTGTCATGCATTCAAAGACCAAGCACATACCTATCAAATACCATTTTCTTTGAGAACAAGTGCTTGAACAAAAAGTCAAGTTGGAGTACGTTCCCTCTAAGGAACAAGTTGCTGATATTCTCACCAAACCACTGCCCAGGGAGAAATTTGAATACCTCAGACAAAAGCTGGAGGTAGTTGATGCATCATCTTGCTGTTGAAACTTGTCTGTTTCAGAGAAATGTGGTTGTACGCGAGTTGCATGAGGAGGATCCACGTACATATGCCGATTTATGCAGATACAATCGCGTATATGGTGGTTTGAAGGAAATCAGTGGGGATAGACTCTGGTTGAAGAGAGTCTGATATAGGTCTGACGAGAGACCATCTGGCATAGGTTCAAGAGGAGTAGATAATATTCTAATAATGCATTGTTGGCATTACATTAGAAGCTCTTGGTTCGAGTACACCAGCTGTTTTGGGTCTAGGTGGATCAGCTGTAGAAGGAGAATAGAAGGGGAACATGGTTGCTGATCTGAATAGTGTTGCTGATATTAGTTATTGGTGACCTTCATAGTCTTGCTCTAAATTTTTCGTCTCTATGTCATGTATATCTTTTATTATCAAGGTCATGTAACGGCCTATTTTTGGTTTCCCCACTATGCCTGGGATGAATGATGTAATGTACTTGGTTGTCATATGTAAACTTCTGATGTATTCCCACTTGGTTGGGTGGATGATCCCCACTTGGTTGGGCGAAGGATGTTTGTATAGAGTCTTTTGGTGATAGGAAGTTCTTTTATGATGTATAAGTCATGGTTATTCTTGAAGAACATCTTTTTGTAGATCTTGCCTACAGTCAGGGGGAGCATGGTTAGCTCAGCAGAGCAGAGATTTCAGCATGTACTCAGGGGGAGCATAACCCTTTGCCCTTGATGACAAAGGGGGAGAAGGATCTTGGGGTTGCCATCAAGTCCAAAGGGGGAGATTGTTGGCATTATGACTCAGGTTTGGAACTATGGCACAGGTGTTGTCCTTGATGGCAACTCACTCTAATGACAGATCTCAGTTCAGGTTCTCAGAATGAAGGAAAAAGATATATACGCAGGTTCACCTTGACCAAGTCACGCATACATGCGAGTTAGACGTTCCAAAGATGGGTATGCATATAAATGCACTTTCATGCAAAGAAAAGCACGTACATATGGGAGAACTTATTTTTGGTCTGTGGTATTTAGTCCTTGGTATTTGAACCTATGGTTTTGAACCATAGTATCTTGTCAGATGTGTTGATCCTAAGTAGTGGGTCCATGGTATTGGTTTGTTATGGATTTGGACCGTGGTATTGTGAAAGGCCTAAGACTATAAAAGAGGAAGGAGATCATTAGGCAAGGATCACCTGATGTATTGAATATCTGAAGACGTGCAAGTGATTGGTTTGTGTGGCTGGATCTAAATCAAGGAGGAACCTGAGCATTACAAGATAGATAAGTTCTATTGATGGGTCAAGATCTCAAGGCTTGAATAGTAATATATTTTGTGATTTGATCTGTTATAAACGACGCATAATTAAATCTATAAATCTGATAATCGGAGTACAACTGAAGTCTGTTTAAGTGTAAAGGGTGAATTGTCTTTTATAGATCTATACGTAGGTTCGGCTCTGCAAAGGCGCGTATACACGCAGGTTCAGCAAGAGAAGAAAGCATATACGTTGGTTGACCTCAATTCAGCTGCGTATGTATGCAGGTTTATACATAGTGAAGTAGCATACGTCTCTTGAAATATGTTCTAGCTGCTTCTGTGGATTACTGCAGTGTTCTGGGTTCAGCATTGGTGTCTGGTTACTAGTATTGTTTTCTGGTTACAGCATTCTGAGAAGTTATCGGTTGATTCAGTAGTTGTTTGTGGAAAGGATATTCGTTGATGCACATATACTTGATGTTTGTTTGATATTCATGGATCCAATCTGAAAATCGATGAAACGTGGTCCCTGGAAGAGAAGAGAAGGTTGTAGCCTTTTGTAGGTCAGCTCCTACATACTATTATCTCAATTAGTACAAGAGCTAAGGGGGTTGTAGCTCCCTTCCAGGAGAAGCTGGAGAACGAGAGAGGGTTGTAGCTCTCTGCAGGTTGCAACCTGCGTACTGGTATAAGTCTGCACCAGTATAGAATCATTGTAAAAAGAAGTTTATAATTAAAAGAAGGTAGAGACGAATTGCAGCAGGTGGTTTTCACCCACATTGGGTTTCCACCTTATGTCTTGTGTTCTTGTGTGTGATTGTCTTCTACTCTGTTTTTATTGTTCCTGGTTACTGTTTATATGAATCTGATGCACAGATTAATTATCAACATCTGTAGAATACATTAAATTATAAGTCTACATGGTATACGCTAGTTTTCTTATCTGAAGTTGCGTATATATGTGGTTTTCTCTAACTGAAGTAGCATATATGATCTAGGTGTGAAATAAAAAATATTTGACTTAATAATACTGATTCACCCCCCCCCCCTCCCCTCTCAGTATTATTTCCAACAATTTCTTGAGCATGTTACCATCATCCATATGCGTCTCCTCCTGAAACAGATTGGAAAATGGATGCATGGTTTGCAAGATATGGAAAAAATAGTTTTATGCTCTATGTATTTCTGTTTCCTATAGTAAAACAGAGCATTCCTGTACTTTTTTAGGAAAGAAAGGAAAATGTGTGGTAGAAGCTTGGAAATGATGAGTGGATGGCAGAAATAGAAGAGGGTGATGGATTTTCATGGCCTTGGTCATGTTGGAGAATTTGAGAAAAGGAGGAGAAAGTCAAAATTTGACTCCTTTTGACTAGGTTTGACCTATTTTTTCTTTTGTTGGTGCCAACTTGTTTTTGTTGCTTACAAATGTTGGAAGGCACCTACATTCATTAGAGAGATATGTTGGAAGGCCTACTAGCCACCTCAATGAGATTTCAACTAGTAGTTCTGCCTAGGCACCTCAAAGGAGGTTCTCACCTAGGATCTTTTCTTTTTCTCTCTTTTTCTCTTTTTCCCAACCCATTGACCACTTTATGGAGGTTTTCAATCAATAAGCCAATTTCAGGCGCCTCATATGAGGTTTTCAGCTGATATATATATATATATATATATATATATATATATATATATATATATATATATATATAGATATATATATATATATTAATTTATTTTTTTACCACACCCTACTTGAAAAAAAATTACTTTCAAGTATAATAATACTTCCAATGGAGCCATGTGCACATTAAGATGACAGATAAACTGATGTGTAGGCTTGCAATATATGATTTCACATGTACCTGGATTTCAGAGACCAAATGATTTGACTTTGAAAGGATCAATCATAGTTGAAGAAGAGAGTGTTGTTGCAACTTAATGACTGTCTGGAACCATATTTCAATATAGTTGTGATGCCCCTAGTCCACTTGCTGATTTGGATCATCTTGGATGTCTTCTTCTTCCAAGACCTTCAAATCTTCCTCTTTTTATTGTTGTTCTATTTAACACATGGAGGATTTGATGATAACCATGAGGGAGCTTTCTCAATCTCTGATTTTGTTGTCTGCTCTTCATCAAGTGCAGCCCATGATTCTTTGATCTTCTCTTTTGAATCTTCTTTTTCTGCATGCTGTCCTTCAATGGAATCAAGGGAATCTCTTTTTTTGAATATTCTTCTTGGGATGACATGAATACCATTGAGATTGAAAGGAGATATTTGGAAGTGTTGTACCTCAGCATTGTAAGTGGGCTGAGCTACTTCATTGTGTGGGTTTGGAAATGGTGTTACAGGTAGTTGAGTGGGAGTGGATATTTGAGATGGATGTGGTTGGGGTTGTCGTTGTGGTGGAGGTGAATGGCAGGGATAACATGGAGTTGGATATGGAGGATATTGAGGAAAATATTGAGGATGTTGTGGATGGCTCCAATAAGTTCCTTATCAACCTTGTTGCCAAGATTGGTTTTGGGGTTGAGATGTCCAATGTTTCCAAGGAAAGGGTGTGTTCCAATTACTTTGAGATGGATGTGCATAAGCTTGAAATTGTGAATTAGGTTCTTGTCACACGGAATCTGTCAAGGGTGCGGACACGACTGACCTTCCTAGAAGTCTATGACATTCTAATGACAAACAAGACAAAATGGAATGATCTTTCTCTAAATACACCTTTTACAACATGAAAACTACAAGTGTTTAGGCTTACCTTATTCCAAAACGCTGTTGTTGAAGTCCGTTCTTGACGATCCGGATGAGCTCCTCCTTCAAGTCAGTTCCTGCAACCACAAACAATCAAACAATTACCAAGCACTTGCATTTCATATAATAAAACATATATTCAACATGCAGACCAAGGAACACATGAAATAACTCATTAACACAAGCTATTGAGAAAAATAAACCAGTTTGTATTAATAACGAAACAAAGAAACTCTTACAACCTGGCCTTGGTGTTGTGCAAATTCCTCCCAGGGTCCATCAAGGGTTTTCCTCTACTTTGACAAAGCTCACCCTCTCCCAAGTAGAATCAAGTGAAGACAATCTCTCCTCACAAAGGCTCTAATGGAAGACCTAAATCCTGCAGCATTTACCCAAAGAAAATGTATAGCTCCAACCTCCTCTCCTTCTGGCTCAATGCCTTCATTTATAGTGCTGTAAAGAGGTTATTCAGGTCCACTATCAATGGGATCATCCCCCTCTATGGGTGGGATAGCTCCCTTATTGATGGGATAAGTTCCCCCTTAATAGAGATACATGAACCAACTGGAGGCGCATCCATTTCATCAAACCGACCTCTAGAATGTTCTAGAAGTAACCACAAGTAACTTTTTCAAGATAAAACTCGCGCATTTTGCCTTTTACAGAGGGACGCACCTGTCCCTTAACATACAGAGCGTCTATGGACGCGGATTTTGTGAACATGGTCAGCGTCCCCGCAGGTAAGGCTAGAGAGAACCTGCGACCCCAGAGATAAACATGATTTTTACAAGACTTTCTCTCTTCTTTGAGTTTGAGATGGATAACAGAGGCATGAGACTTGCCTAAGAGGGTAGCATGACTTGTTGATTGGAGCCATACTAACTGTAAGTAGTCAAGGTGACATTTTTTAGTGTAACAGATTGCCCCCTAAAGTGCGAAGCCTGGAATAGAATAGGGTTTTGTAATTCTAGGAAGGGTGAAGCGCTTTATCATTTCAAGGATTGCCTTGTGGATGGCCTGGTTGGAACCTGCAATTTTCAACACAAAATACATGGATAAGATTATATCATCACTGAGGTAGGCATTCCCATACTCAGATTCAAAACTTTAACTAATGGACTAACTATTCTGATACAGGAATGATCTTGCAGTACATCATTTTTATAGACTTTTGTAGACACAGTATGGACGCAGCCATCTGTTTATGATTAGTCTACATAGATAATGAATACAAAACTCCTCGCAGCCTGGATGGTAGAAACTAGATCCAGGGTCTTCACTTCTACTTCCCGAATTGGTACGATTCTAGCCATGTGATTAAATGATTCGATGTCGAACATGGTAGAAACCACTTGATTACCAGTCAATGATGTAAACTGTTAACAAGCGTGAGAGAAACCACCAGTAATGTCAATGGTTCTCAAAGTACCAAGCACAACCCGTGAAATGTGAATAGATGTTTTGATGTCGAACACTTCACGGAATCCTCTGATCGAAAGTCAATGATGTAAACTGACGTCAAAGGCGAGAAACCTGCCATTGATGCATGCAGACTTCAAGGTACTGTCGATTCCTAAGTCATCTTTCTAGATAATGTGTCGATGTCGATAGAAAGCGACCCGTTGCAGGCAAGCCTGCAACACGAAATCATTGTTCAAGTTGAAGAAATGTTGCTGTAAGGACTGACTCAGGGATGGTCAATGGATGACAAGTATTTTGCAGATGAAAGTTTTGCTTGCAGACCTCTTGAACACATAACGACACAACAGATGGTTTGGTGACGAATAACTCAAAGTTGATCCCTGAAACCGGTTAAAGATTTTCAAAGTGATTTAGTCAACTGTGAGGTAAAAGATTTCCCAACCCAGGTGAATGAAAAGTGTCGTGTTCAAGAGCGGTAATAAAGTTTCTTCTGAGGCAAAAGGTGACAAATAGGTTCATTCTTCTCTTTTTTCCCCCACCATTTCTGGCAAGTACCTCTTTATTTTTAACAAGCTTGAGGAGGATAACATATGCTTGATTATAAGCTCATCCTTCGGACGAGTCCAACCTAGTTTAAATGCGAACCCTAGGAAGGAGTGGTTCGTTCCTGTTTGTAATTGAACAGGTCCTTTACTGTAAAAGTTTAACGAGCCCAGTATAGGAGAAACTCGGCGTTTTTCAATTTTAGAGAGTCTGAAAAACTTAAGGAAACTCCACGTTGAACTTTTTCGTATATTTGTGTCCCTCAAGCCCGAAAAAGTATAAAATAATACCTGGGGGAACCGCTTGATCTTGCGACCAAGGAGTACTTTCATAATAGTATCGTTGACCTGAAAAGTAAAAAGCGATCAAAGACACGTCGTTTTATTTCCTTATCGAGTTTGAAACGACAAAAACCCGGCAATCTTTTCCTGATTTTACGGTCAGAAAAGAGCTAAAAGGGGACCGTCTTTTAATTCCGTTTTAACGAGTGAAAAAGAAACACTCGGCGATCTTTTCATGTTTTAGGAGTCAGAAAAGGGCTTAAAAGATGACTCTGAAATTTTGTTTGTGAAAAATTACAATTTCCCTTGAAATCCCTTCGTCCTGCACAAAAGCGACACATTACTCATACCTGTTTAAAATAGGCAAAAATACATTTGAAAACATCTTTTCATGGTAAAAAATGAACTAATTCATCCAAAAAACCTATAAAAAGACCTTTTACCATGTCATTTTTACCGTTTCACTGTTGAGGTTGAAAAAGGAGCTTTTGACAAGAAACTTCCCGTGGTTGCTGCGGAAAATCTGACCGTCGGAATCGAACGCCGCTTCACCGAGGTATTTTACACATCCCACTCTTCATTTTTATCCGTTTAGTTTTTTGTTTTTGGTCTCTGTTTCATTTTTTGGGGGGGTTTTGGGTTCAAAATGCGCCCCTCGGCGGACGCAGGTGCCCTTCGGGTGAGCCGCGTCCCCCGACTTTTTCTCACACGGGAAAAAGGTCTGGGGACGCAGTCCGCCTTCAGGCGAGCTGCGTCCGGACGCCCTGTGCTAAAAAGCCGGGGTGCGTCTTCCGCAAAGGGCGCATTTCAAAACCCTAACTCTCTCAAAAAACCACCAAATTTTCTCAAATTAATTTCTAATTTACTCTTTTGATGTGCAGGGCCCAAAACATGTTAGACTGGAGAGAGAGAGAGCACGTAGAAGACGATGAAGCTGCGATTAACCACCAACCCTCTCTGGATGCCTTAAGAACATGTGGATTGTACAAATATTGGACCATACCGGGCATGAGGGGCCAGGTAAGATTTTTGGAATGGCTAGTTGAGCGATGGAACGTTCAAGATCAATGCTTTTACATTGGAGGGCACCAGCTCGAGATAGAGCCCTCGGATGTATACTTTCTCACTGGCTTGCCAAACAGAGGTGAGCAACTCAACCTTGCGGGGACCAGGCCGGGTGGCCAATCCCTTGATGATCTCCGCGAGGAGTGGTGCAGACCAGGGACTCGCCATAAAAAGGGCGTGGAGATAAAGCACATCGCTCTGGCGGAACTTAGAGTTATTGCATTTACGGTCACTAGGATTTGTGGCGCGGCCGCCTTGCACATTGCTTCCGGATCCCAAATGCGGATGGCAGTTGACTGTTACCAAGGCACCATCTTCAACTGGTGCGAAGCTGTGTCGGCTCATATGAAGAGCCAACTAACCAAGGCAAAGAACGGACGACTAAAGACTTTTGGATATGGGCCTCTAGTCGTGAGCTTTGCCTTGGAGAGAGTTCCTATGCTGATCCCTCAGCAACTCACAGTTGATGACTTGGGTCCTCGGGAGCCAAAGCTTGTTCGATGGGTTGCGGTGATGGCCCGGCATCCTGACGAGGGTGCTGCAGTGGTTCGATTCTCTGACAGTTACTTCGACTGGCTAGAGGGCCAGCTTTTTGTGATACAAGACTTTCCATATGCCGGAATGGATTTCAGAGGTGATCCGGACATGGTTCTTCCACAGGGAGAACAATGGGATGACAGAGGTACTTTCATTTTCACAAGTTTTCTAATTATGTATTTTTTATTTTTCATATATATCGTCTCAAAGTAACAGTAAAATTTTAAAAATGCAGATGTTGGACCACAGCGTCCAGCCAATCTCCGGCCTTACGACAGACGACATCCAGCTGCACCGGCACCGGCCTTACAGGATGCGACAGCAGAAGTACTAGCCGATTTGGAGCATGATCTAGAGCGTCTCACGGCAGATATACCTGAGACTACTATGGATGACATTCCAATGAGGCTTCAGCGCTTCGTGGTTGCAGTCCCTGGACCGTTTAGGAGATTTCTGCGCAAGATAGCCCGCGCAGTGGTGTCGTACAGAGAGCACCACCAGTGATTGACTAGTCACTTTTGTAGTCACATGTGACATTTTTGACTTTTTGCACTATCATTTTGCCGATCATAAGGTGTGTTAAACCTATGATCGAAGACGATGTATATATTTTTGGACACACTTCTATCTATATCTATATATCACTATTATCGGCTTATCTTGTTTAACATGTATGATGAAATGTCTTTAAATTTACTTGCATGATTATTATAAATGTCTGTCCAACACTTGAGAAGCAATTGCATCTGCTAATGTATTCAAAGACCTTGGAATATGTTGATATTCAATGTAATCAAATTCACGTTCCAAGAGACGCACTCTCAAAAACAACCTTAATAACACAGGATTTCTAATGGCATAAACTCTATTAAGCTGTAATACAACAAGTTCAGAATCTAACCTCACTATCAAACGTCGAATTCCAAATGAAATAGATTCGGATAATAATTCAACCACTGCACTGTATTCTGCAATGTTATTCGTTGTTTGACCGAGGCTTACCCCATGCATAGAAACTAACTCGTCAGAGGGCGAATAGATAACCCAAGCTGCGGAAGAGATATTCCGTGTACTACGACAAGCACCATCAGCAAATCCAATGTATGTTTGGAGAGGCGTCGACATCTACAATATCAAGAGTAAAACCAAGATGAGCCAAAATAATGACGAAAAACCACACTTGCTAAGCTAAGCACACTGACTAAACTAACACACTTGCTAGCTAGAAAGGAAATCTAACCTATCTAAAAATTTCTCCATCCACCATTTTAAGCATAATACCTCTTTAGGTAAAGTCCATTTCTGGGTTTGCCCAAAGAGTCCCCATCAAAATCAACTAACTCATAAGCCCCTTTTGCTAGCTTTCGCTTTACAATGTAGGGCCCATGCCACATGGGAACGAATTTTCCAGCACCTAGCTTATCGTTTGCTTGATCATATAATAGTACTAGGTCTCCTTCCGAAAAACTTCGAGGGGTTACATTTTTATCGTACTGAGCTTTCATTCGTTTCGCGTGAGTCTCGATAGCTAAAGTAGCGTCACGTCGAGTCTCATCTAATTTAGCTAAGTATAACAACCGTTTCTCCTCTTCGGAAGTAGCTGGAAGTAATTCGACAGCCATTTGAAGTGATGGGATTTCGCACTCAATAGGTAACACAGCTTCTAAGCCATAAACTAGCTGAAAAGGGGTGAAACCTGTTGAATTTTTCACTGAAGTTCGATATGCCCATAGTGCCGAAAATAACATGTTATGCCAATTCGTTCGATGGATACCAATGATCCGTCGAATCATGACGACTAGAACTTTGTTGATTGACTCAACCAAACCGTTGGCTTGCGGATAATAAGGTGTAGAGCTATCGTGGCGCAAACCAAGCTGGCTTGTAAGTTCAGTCATCATGACATTTCGAAAATGGCTTCCATGGTCCGTAATGATTGCTTGTGGGACACCAAACCTAGTTATGATATGATTGAATACGAAAAGTGCAGCTGTCTTGCCGCTTGCGTCGAATGTAGGCATCGCCTCGGCCCACTTAGTAAAATAATCAACCGCAAGGATGATATACGCATGCCCCCCGGCCGAGTGAGGGTTACAAGTAATAAAGTCAATGCCCCATTTGGCGAATGGACCAGCGGCAATTATAGGGTGGAGAGGAGCAGGTGGAGCGCGCATCTTGCGATCAAACACTTGACAGTTGTGGCATTTTCTGACGGCAAGGATACAATCTTTAAACATAGACGGCCAGAAATAGCCAGCGCGCAACACCTTCTGAGCTGTGGCATACCCAGACATATGACCGCCACATGCTCCAGAGTGACAATCATTCAAAACTCTCTCAGCCTCATCGTGAGTTAAACAACGTCGAAAAACTAAGTCTGCCCCCAGGCGATAAAGTGTATCTCCAATAATTCTGTATTGCTGGGATTGAAACCGAATTTTTCGACGGTTTTCCTTGGAAGTTTCAGGCCGAAAGGTTTGGGTTTGGAGATAGATGATTATATCCCCATACCACGGATCTACAGTGCTAATAAGAAACAAAGATTCGTCCGCAATGGACTCCTCTGCCACAGTCTCTGTGTCAGCACTCGGGAAATCACACATCAATTCCGCGAAGACTAAAGATTTCTTAGACTTGGACTTCTCAAACTCCAAGTCGAACTCTTGCAGGATGACGATCCATTTAGAGTACTTGCCCCCTAGCAGTTGTTTTGTCAAGATATAAATCATAGGGTTGCAATCCGAAATAACAGTAGTTTTGCGGAGAAGAATGTAGTGACGAAAACGCTGGACAGCTTGAACGGCTGCCAGGGCCAATTTCTCCACATGCGAATATTTTAACTCAGTTGGATTTAAGGTTCTGCTAAGGTAATATATCACATGCTCTGCCTTGAATTCATCTTCTTGAACTAACACCATTCCAATGGTGGAATGCGAAGCTGCGAGGTATAAGAAGTAGTCCTGGTTGTAGTTGGGAGGATGCAATAACGGTGCATGGGTCAACGCGTGTTTCAGTGCATCAAAAGATTGTTGAGCAATCTCGTCCCAAAAGAATTGTACGTTCTGTTTCAACAACCGTGTAAAACCTTTAGTGACCTCGGCGTAGTTAGGGATGAATCGGCGTAAAAAGTTTGCTTTCCCTTGCAAGCTTTGGAGTTGGCGCAAACTCGAAGGAGGAGGCAATTGGATGATAGCCTCGACTTTCGAGGGATCGACGCGAATGCCGGTTTTGGAAACAACAAATCCCAGCAATCGACCTGTTTCTATACAGAAAACACACTTGTGGGGATTCAACCGAATTCGATAATGCCTACACCTCATAAAGATTGCTCGTAAATGGACAAGGTGATCAGCTCGGTGTAAAGAATGAGCAGGCAAATCATCGAGATAGGGTTGCACAATGTGCTTGATGTCATGAAATGCATAAGACATGGCCCGTTGAAAAGTAGCACCGGCATTCTTAAGGCCAAAAGGTAATTTGCAATAAGCAAATGTCCCCCATGGACAAATGAATGCCGTTTTTGGTTGATCGGCAGGTAGAATATTGATTTGATTATACCCGGAGAAACCATCCATGAAGGAAAACATCTCACTTCCGGCACAATCATCAATAATTTGATCGATATAAGGCGTAGGATAGTTGTCTTTTGGACAAGCTCGATTGATATCCCTATAATCGATACAGATTCTTATTGTTCCTTGTTTTTTATTGACGGGAACAATATTCGATACCCAATCCGTTAACGGGATCGGATAAATGAAACCTGCTTTCAACAGCTTTTCGACTTCGGCTTTGATTGCAGCTGCTTTTCGAGGGTGAATCTGACGCAACCGTTGCCGAATGGGTTTAGCATCCGGGTAGGTTTTGATTTCATGAACAACAATGGCAGGATCGATTCCTGGCATTTCTTCGTAGGACCAGGCAAACACGTCGCGGAATTCTTGGAATAGGGCCTTGTAAGTTTCAATTTCTTCGTCAGTACATGCGGCACCTATATGAATGTTCTCCTTGATTCCGGGCTTCACTGAAATATCAATGGGAATAGTACGAGAAATATTCCCTAAATTCAGCTCTGAATCAGAATGTTTCGTTGGATCCTGAGCGTCTTTGACATATTCAGCGGTAAAGATAGATGAAAAATCATTTTCAAAGCATCATCCTTAGGTAAAAACGAAGATCTGTGATGGAGATCGTCCCATGGTAGATCATCTACACTTAGGATTTCGCGAAGTTGTTCGTCAGATGACACTTCTTCGGGAAACGTTATCCGTTCTAAGGGTGAGGTGAAAAGTGACTCTTCACTGACCACATTCATTTGGTCGGTTGAATGAAAGTCGGTAAAAGACATAAGAGCTTCATAAGCAATCTCATACGGACTCAACGGCATAACATCACCGAGTGAGTCTAGCTCAGAGTCAGAGGGAACATACCAAGGATCATCATAAATAATGTTTTCTGACGTGATCATATGAATTGTTGCGAACGAAGGGTCTGCATTGAGTGGAGGGAGAGGAAAAGTTCCCAGTAAACCGGAATCCTTAACTAAACCTACACCAATGTCCCTATAAGGGATTGTCGTTTTACCAACATGCTGGATAGTTTCTAAAGAGGTTGGGTCGGATGAAAAGTATGTCAGCTGATCAATAGTCACGATCTTACCGTTATGTGGAAACTTAATGACTCTGAAGACCGATGAAACGACCGCTGTCATAGCATATGACCAACTTCGACCCAAAAGAAGGTTGTAGTCTAGAGGGGCATCAACCACTTCCACATCCAGACTAACGGTTTTACCTTCGACCCCTATAGGCAATTCTTGTAGAATACCAAACGGACGGAACCCACGGCCATCAAAGGCCTTAAGGATGGTGGGGGATTGGTTCAACGAAGGAGAACCAAGCGATCTCCAACATTGAATCGACATAATACACGTAGAAGCTCCCTCATCAATCACAGTCCGATGAATAGGCCTGTTTTTGACTATCACTGGAATTTGGAAAGCCATTTGATGGGGGAGACGCGGTGTACTACTTTCTAGATCAAAGATCATTAGGTTCGGGTCCTGAACATCGACAGCTCCAATAGCCGACAAAAGCAATTTTCGTTGCGCTGGACATGATTGCAGCACTTCGAGTGCCGACATTGCTGAAGGTGAAACAGCTAAATCTTCAACAATGTTGTAATTCTGGGCTGCTCTCGCATGTGGATTGAAAGCAGACCTTCGAAGTACACCCTTGGCGGGCGGCTTAATCACTAAGTCTGGGTTAGGTTTTTCGATCTGTAGTGGATCGGAACCAGGAGCTGAGGTTGATGGGTTAGAGTTAGAAGATTCTGCTTCTTTACCATCAACAGGAGCCTTACTACCATAATCTTGCGATCGAGTCGCAATCCTGACATGAGACATCATCAAAATGGGTTCTTCACTGGCATTCGAAGAAGAACCTATCATCTTATTTTCCTGCTCGGGGAATGGATTCTTTAACACAGCAGGAGTCGGAGAACCTTTAACTATTTTCACTACCTCGGCCCGATGAGGGCAGTCTCTCGTAAAATGATCTTCTTCACAAATGAGACAAGGATAACGAGGTTTGCGCTTTTCGTCATTAGTTTCCGACTTTTCCGTTTTCTCCTTTGGAGCCTTGTCTGCTTTAGCCTTCTTCTTTCCTTTCTTCTTTCCACCGTTTTTGGATTTGGCCGTAGATGACTCTACAGCGTGAATGTCGGCGGTAAGTTCAGGAGGAGAAGACTCTCCTGTCGGAGAATCAGGCAAAGTGATAATTGGAGTATTGGAGGTCTTGGAAGACTTCTTCTTACTCTTCGTAGTCACGATACCGATCATACCATCAGCGGCATGAGATCCCGAAGGAGCAGCAGCGATTTGGTTTGACTTTGGAAGATCCGGAATTTTCTCGTGTAACGTACCCGACTGAGTGTAAACTAAGTCAAGGTATTGTGCCTGAGCAATGACTTGCTCCTCAGTAACTACGCCGGCCTTAGCTACATCTTCAGTAATTCTTGGTAATAATGATTTTACAAACCATTCAGCTAAAATTTGGTCCGGGATAAAAACTTTCACTAATCTCCTTCGACGTCTCCACTCATGGATGTGATCAGAAATGTACGTGGATGTCGATTGTTTTAGCGAAGTTAATAATTCCGTACCATTATCGTATCTGACTGGTAACTGAAAATGAGTTAAGAATGAAGTAGCTAACTGGCTAAAGTTGTAAAAAGAAGCCCGTGGCAACTCAATGTACCACTTGGCTGCGAGACCAATGAGTGTACGCTGGAAAAGACGTAAGCGGATAGAATCATCTGAGATGGAATTTGATGCACACCAGAGGTGGTAAGTCATCACGTGATTAGACGGATCCTCTCCAGACTTACCTTCGAACTTGGGTATATCGCTGGGCAACTTATTTGGCATTGGCGGCCAGAACGGAAGATATTGAATTGGATCGTTCGTTAGGCGCGTCAAGTCGGGTAAATCTAAAGTCGCAATAAATGGTAACTGCCGGTTAGGATCTCGGAAACTCTGAGTCACAATACCAGCCCCAGGAGGAGGATATCCAGGATAACTAGGAACAGGATTCGCATTGGGGATATTATATCCTCCTGGAAAACCAGGATTAACCGGACCGTACTGGGGTTGTTGAGGTGGTTGATAATTGTACCCAGGATACGGTTGATACTGGTAAACCGGTTGTTGGGCAGCTTGACCAGGTTGATACTGTCCCTGGTACGGAGGTTGAACAAATTGAGGTTGAGTAGTAACAACCGTACTTGTACCAGGTTGACCTGCAGGCATCTGGACTGTGGTTTGAACCGTGGGTCCAGACAACGGTACAGATGTCTGAGGAACGGTTACAGGGACAGTAGAAACCGGAGCTGCCGATACTCCAGATGTAAGCATGGTAGATGAAGCGGTAGTTGCTGCAGCCGTGTGAGGTGGAGTACTCGGTGCAATTGGCGGCTGAGTAACTACAGAAGTTACAGGGGTCTGAACACTTGACTGGACAGGTTGCGGTTGCTGGGGTGGACCAGGAACTGCAGGTTGTCCTGCTTGAGGTACCGACTGTATACTTGGTTGCGACATCTGTTGACCCTGTGACGGATCCCATGTTAACATTCCAGGGTATTGACTCGTAACAGGTTGAGGATACTGAGATCCATAGCCGTATTGAGGATAGGGTTGATAACTGTAAGGTGTAGTCCCATATGATTGCCCTTGAGGTGGTTGATAACCTTGACCAGGGTATTGACCCGTAGGTTGATAACCTTGAGGTAAATACGAATACTGGGGTTGACCTTGACCTTGAGGTTGGTATCCTTGAGGTTGATACCCTTGGGGTTGATACCCTTGGGGTTGCCATCCTTGAGGTTGCCATCCTTGAGGTTGATACTGATACTGAGGTTGACTTTGGGGTACGTATTGAGGCTGGGGTTGATACCCTTGGGGTTGATACCCTTGAGGTTGCCCCCCAGTCACAAATGAAGTACCTTGAGGTTGCCCCCCAGGCATTAACGAAGGTTGCCCCCCAGGCGGTAATTGGCCACCTTGAGGTTGGTTAATGGGAGTTGAACCTGACATCATATAAACTTCACCTATACTCAATGGTACATTACCACTGTTTCCAACTAATAACCCATGATCAACAGGTTGAGGAGATGCTCCCGCAAAGGTACCAGAAAGTGACTGATACCCAGTAGGAACAGAAGGACCGCCATGTAAAAATGATTCAGGACTTTGCGAAAACACAGACGACTGACCAGACATATTTACAGGAGAATGAATTCCTCTAGGTGGAACCGGAGTACGAGGTGTAGAAAAACCTACTGAGTTGTCTAAAAAATTGGTTAATGCAAGGTACCAAGACTCACTTCTAGGAGGACTGTAAAAGATGGATTCACGCTCCCTTAGATCAAGGGTAATTAGATCTTCAGAATCAGAAACGCCTATTTCTTCCTCTGGAACAAGTTCTTCTATAGCAATTAATCCAACAGGAAGATTTTCGGTGATAATTCTTTCTATTCTTGGTGAATCAGGAACACTAGGAGTTGGAGTAACAGGTTCTGAAATTTCAGGTTCTTCGCCTGTTTCACTGGCAGATGAAAAACTACCAGCAAGCTCGGAAACTGTAACAGCTTCGGGATTGTAACCTGTTTCTAATCTTTGGTAATCTGGATGGACTACCAAAGAAGATTCTCCTTCTTCAGGTGAACCTACTCTACTGCCACTAGGAGGAGTTACAAGGACCTTTAACCCTTCTAAATGACCCGGAATGTTTCAGGAGATTCACCCCGCGATTTACGGAGTTTTCTTAACAAATCTATCCCGGTAACAATCTCAGGAGACTTGCCCCGAAGTCTACGGGACTGTCTCGGTAATTCCGCCACAATTAAAGATTTTAACTACAACACACGAAATCAAAGTAAAAAATTTCAAATCAAACCACCTAAAGTCTTCTAAAGAACCAATCAAATTTGAAGCACACGCCTAAATAATCTAGAGCGTCAAACCACACACAAACAGTAGTCTTCCGGACCAAAAGCGCTAGTTGGTGATTAGGCCCAACCTCGCAGGATTCAGTACAGAAATAGTGGGTGGAACAGTTACCCCGGCAACCTGCTTAATGAATAGACTGGACCAAGTTCCTCCACTTTAACCGTCTCGAAGTGAAGCGAACCCCCCAGAAAATCCAAGTGAGTATAACCGACGTCTGCTCCAGGTACAGTGGGACCTTCCCTCCACCGTCACCTTGGGTAGAATCCTAGATATTATGGCCACTAAGGTTACCAATCACAACAATTACACCTGGGGGAACAGTCTAAACTCCGACAGCACGCAAGGGCAGAGTAGCAAGCTCCAATCCCCTTACCGGCTCCTTGACAACAATCCAAGGTTTACCGATAAGTGACCCCTGGCTCCTCGACAATGGTTAATCCGAGGTTTACCGTTTGTAATACGTACTGCCTGGCGTCGTTCCCAACGAGGGAGGAATGATCCCCTCACTGGTTCGGACACGAGCTCGTGTTTCTCCTTTAAGAGGAGCTTTCCCAGAATGTAACTGAAACAATTGGATTTGTTCTACTCAAGATAGACTATCTGTTTGGTTTTGTAGTCTTGGAGAGTTAAGTACTCACCTACTCCAAGACCCTAGCCTAAGCTATGTTGGTGCTTCAGAGCCCTAGAAAAATAAAGATTACTAGATTGATTTTAATTTAAGCGTTACTTTTAAGGTTGTTTCTTAAGTCAAAAGGTGATGGAAGTGAAACTAGTGGTATGTTGACTCGACTCGAAACCACTACAAAATGCACCTAAAATGATTTATCCACTACTTTACTTTTTCGATGAATTGCTTAACTAAAAAGTTGAGAGAATGCAATCCTTATAAAAGCAACTTCTTAATTGAAGACAATCAAAGAAACAATTCGTTTTTCTTTTCCAAGCATAAAAACATAACTTCTCTTTACATGCACGAAAAAACTCTTTTCTTCTTTTGAAAACAAAAAGCTACTTGAAACAAGACTTTTAAGAAGATGTTTTTGTATTTTTCTTTTAATAAAGCAAATAAATCTAATATAACCAAAAATCAATCTTAACAACTCTTAAAATCTATGAAAATGCACTCATAAGCAAACTAAAGGCAAATTTACTCTAAGCAATCTTAACGAGGCCAAAACTAACAATGATTATTTCTAAGGTGTTTTACTTGATCACAATCAAATCAAGGACTAGCTTATTGCAGAACCAAAAACTAGTCAAAACAAAATTCTAATCTTTTTGTCCTTTTTGAAAATGGAAATCAATACTTTAAAAACAAGCAATTCGAAATTTGACCCAAAACAACTCAAATGACAAGTTGCTCAAACAAGGAGACTTTACGGCAGGCTCAACTTCTAAGAAGGTTGACTAACCAGAGATATCTAAGGCTGGACAACTTTCTAAGCTCAAAGTCACTACAAAGCCTTACCAAAAATCAAACCCTAGGTCTAAACTTCGTTGAAAACCACTAAAACACTCAAAGCTCACAAAACGAGTTCAGGTGAGAATTCTTGACAGGGTACTAAAGGATCTGGGCAGAAAACACTAAGAAAAAACAAAATCTAAAAGTAATTTAAGGCAAAAATGGAATTTTCTTAACTTTTACAGGAAGACGCAGGCCAGCCGTTTTCACAGGTGCGGCCCCGCACTGTGCAGTCGACAACAGCGCGTCCAAGGACGCACTGTGCAGCACACAGAGACTGCGTCTTTCTGGAAAAAAGAAGAAAAACTAAAGCCAACTAAAGCTACAGCTAAGCCACCCAAATACTAATTCTCACAGTCAAAAACCAGAAAATAAAAATGATTTTCTCAAAGCAAAGTTCATATAAAGGAAAAGACTCTCTCATTAATGGATTCCCCAGCGGAGTCGCCAATTTGTCACACGGAATCTGTCAAGGGTGCGGACACGACTGACCTTCCTAGAAGTCTAAGACATTCTAATGACAAACAAGACAAAATGGAGTGATCTTTCTCTAAATACACCTTTTACAACATGAAAACTACAAGTGTTTAGGCTTACCTTATTCCAAAACGCTGTTGTTGAAGTCCGTTCTTGACGATCCGGATGAGCTCCTCCTTCAAGTCAATTCCTGCAACCACAAACAATCAAACAATTACCAAGCACTTGCATTTCATATAATAAAACATATATTCAACATGCAGACCAAGGAACACATGAAATAACTCATTAACACAAGCTATTGAGAAAAATAAACCAGTTTGTATTAATAACGAAACAAAGAAACTCTTACAACCTGGCCTTGGTGTTGTGCAAATTCCTCCCAGGGTCCATCAAGGGTTTTCCTCTACTTTGACAAAGCTCACCCTCTCCCAAGTAGAATCAAGTGAAGACAATCTCTCCTCACAAAGGCTCTAATGGAAGACCTAAATCCTGCAGCATTTACCCAAAGAAAATGTATAGCTCCAACCTCCTCTCCTTCTGGCTCAATGCCTTCATTTATAGTGCTGTAAAGAGGTTATTCAGGTCCACTATCAATGGGATCATCCCCCTCTATGGGTGGGATAGCTCCCTTATTGATGGGATAAGTTCCCCCTTAATAGAGATACATGAACCAACTGGAGGCGCATCCATTTCATCAAACCGACCTCTAGAATGTTCTAGAAGTAACCACAAGTAACTTTTTCAAGATAAAACTCGCGCATTTTGCCTTTTACAGAGGGACGCACCTGTCCCTTAACATACAGAGCGTCTATGGACGCGGATTTTGTGAACATGGTCAGCGTCCCCGCAGGTAAGGCTAGAGAGAACCTGCGACCCCAGAGATAAACATGATTTTTACAAGACTTTCTCTCTTCTTTGAGTTTGAGATGGATAACAGAGGCATGAGACTTGCCTAAGAGGGTAGCATGACTTGTTGATTGAGCCATACTAACTGTAAGTAGTCAAGGTGACATTTTTTAGTGTAACAGTTCTTTCGTCATACTAGGTTGAATAGGATTCCATGGTCCTCTTGGAGCTACCTAACATAGCTGCATTGGAAATTGACTTGATCCAACGTCCTCTTGGTAAAATTCCCTCAACCTTGGTAATGAAGGACAATATTTAACATCATGTGATTCTACATAGATGACATAGTTATCAGCATCTTCTTTTTTCTCATTTTGAATTCTTAACATTTCTACTTGTTCACTTAGATTGCTAAGAATTTCTATTTTAAAGCTATCAAGCAAATTTCCAAGTTTAGCTTGACTTACCGATCTTGATTTTGGTTTACTTACTCTTGCCCTTCCTCTTGATATGTGTTTGCATGTTTCACAAATTTCTTCAAATGATAGTTGGTATACATCACCTCCACTAATGAGATCAAGGAGATCAATCCACTCATCCCTAATTTTTCTAAGTAAGAGGGTTTTTAGTGTGTTGAATCCTAAATGATGTAGTTTTTCCCTCTTAACATTATACATGAACCTCTATATTAGATCCTTTAGACTCTCATCTTCTCTTTGATTCATTCTAAAGATTTCTTCTTTAAGATCATGATCTTTTATTTTTTTCTAGAAATATATTTTGCATATCATTCGATAATCTTATTGAATTAGTCCCTAAACTCATGACCATTTAAGAGCTCTATCCATCAATGTTGCTTAAAACAATCTCATCTTTTTAGTTTTTAATAAGTAACCATAAGATCTACAAACCATTTCAAATTCAAAGAGAAAGGTTTCCGGATCCTTTGACCTTAGACCATGAAATTTTGGAAGAAAAGATGGAGGGATGTTCTTCATGTGCACACTACCATCAGTATCTTGAATGGAAAATCCGACAGGATCTTCCTTACCGTCATCATCTCCATCCATTTCTTCTACACTCTTTGTCATTTTCTTATTCTACCTGTAAAAGTGAATGGTTATGTGGCTCTTACTCCACCACGTGATCAAATGGGGGAGTGGGTTGGTGTTGGATTTTATTTTTTTATGATTGAATGAAAACACTAATGCAATGCACTTTTCTCTTTTTGAAATGAAATATGCCTAATGCAAATTTTTATTTTTATTTATTTATTTATTATTTTATTTTTTGTAAAAAGTAAAAAGAAATGAAACAACTAGGGAAGAAAACAATGCATACTTTGACCCCTCGCTGGCAACAACGCCAAAAAGTGATGAGCCTCGATATTGCAGCAAGAATGTTGCAATTCCCAAGGCTAATGACTTTAATTATCAACCCGGGGTTCATACAAACTTAAGAGGTATTGACACTATATGTGCAACATACAATGTGTCCTTCATTTGTTGTCATGATGTAATGGAGTGCGTGTACTGAAATCAAATCCTACACTAATTGCAAAAAATGAACTGCTCGAAATGGAAACCGTAACCTATTACAAGAAATAAAGTAGAAGCAAAGAAACATATTCTAATTGCATAAAGATCATGAACTAAATGTAAAATAAACGTTAACACTATTTATCGCATGTGATTATTTAAACTAACTGAGTATGGAATCTGATCTAAGGAGTATTAACTGTTGCATGCATGTGCTAATTAAAAAATAAAAAGAACTATTTTTCTTTATCTTTTCATTTTATAAATGCAAATACTAATCTTTCCTTGTCCTTTGGCAGGGGAGACAGGTGTGGAGGAAGAGGGCTACAATGGTTTTATTGGCTTAGAGGTCAATTAGAGGCCTAATCCCATATTCAATGATGATTTTACTCAATTTGGGCTCAAAACAGGTCACTACAGGATTTCCTACAGGATATCTATAGGGTGTACTAGTTCCTAGAAGATCCCTTGTTTTACTACAGGAACAGGCCGAAAGCTTAGGAAGTCGTCTAGAAGGTGGAATGGAACTTGGGAAAGGTGGATAATAGAAGAATAAGGCATGGAGGTGGTGGACACTACACAGAACTCAAGTGAGGGCTTCAATATGGGTAGATTTTCTCAATGGAAATGGCAATTTTTGCTTATAAAACAAGAATTCAGATTGAGATTTTAGTGGATTTTGGCGACATGGGGATGAGGCTTGGATGAGGCGAACAAGATGAGGTGTCCCTCCAATGTAGAATCTCCTGAAACAACACACATTATTGTCTACATCTATCCACAAATTCATCTATACATGGGAAATATTTATTAAATAAGAGAAAATTACTAGTCTAAAACCCAAAAATCCGAGAACTAGTGAGCAGTAAATTTATCAAATGCCTTACCTACTAAAGTGTAAATAAAATGGGGTAGTTTTTTTTACTAACTAGAATGATTTTTTGATCTAATTCAAGTGGAATCAACTTGATTGAAACTCGTTAACATGCTCTAAAAAATAGCAGAAATTTGCTGCTATTTGCCACAAAGGAGTTCCAGAAATCTAGATTTGGGAATAAAAAAACTAATCCAATTAGCTCAATGATTACTATGACCTTCCAAATTTTTTCCAAGGATTAAATGATTCTTGCGACCTTGCAAAAGAACTTACATTAACCATTTAACCCAATAATACAACAAGAAATCATTAATACTAAATTCAAAAATAGAAAGAAACAAGAGCAAGAGATGCATGTGTATAAGAAGTGAAAAGAATAAAAACAAATGATACAAAAGGGCTCTGAGGTTCCTGGGATGGCCAAGCCCAAGAAAACTCAGAAACCTATGGAGGAGAAAAAGATTTTGAAGTTGAACATGATACCAGTCTTCATTATTTTCATCCATACAATTACATCCCTACAAGAAAATACAATGGAGCTGCAAAAATATGAGTTCTCTCCACAAGAAGACTAATAAAAATCTAACCCTAGAGGAAAATTTGACTGGGTACTTATTTAAAATGATTAGGAATGATTACCCATGAAAGGAGGAAGCTTTCCCCACCAAAATCCCTTGATTAGTGGATTTGGTTCCAAATACTAGGAATCTGCATTAAATGGCAGGGAACACATTCCTAGATTTTCTCAATCATTGGAGTTCCACAATCTATGCCATAATTCCATAATACTTTGTTGATTTATATTTAATATTGATCCTCCTGTAGTAGGGAGCAAGTCCCTAGATTATCTCCTCCTCCAAATCTTCATAATCTACCCAATATTCTCATAATATTCCACAAAAATAAATAATATTAGGCACAAATATGCAATTATTCATAAACCTTCCTAATGAACATATTAAAGTTAAAAATGCATTATCTAATGCAAAATGCTGAAGGATGGTTAGATGGGCCTTAATTTATGTTTAATTTAGAAGCATGGGCCTTAATTTATGTCTAATTTAGAGGTCCATCACCGAACACCCCCTAAAGGTGTTCTTCGTAAATCATCTTATAATCCCAATGCGGGAGATGCCAAACACTACAATATTGTAGAATATTTGGCTCAAGCAGCCTCGACGATGTTGGCTTTGGAAGTCCTTCCAACGTTTCCATCACAACATAAGGCTTTGTTATCCACCATTGGAAGAATTGATCCCACAGATTCCAGCTTGATCACTTTTGATCTTGAAAACCATGTCCCTCGCTTACCACCTCAGCTTGCTTTTCTCATACAAATTGTTGTCATTGGAAAAAATATTCACCAAATTGTTGTTGATGAAGGAACCTCCACATGCATTATGTCCATATCATGTTGGAAATCCATGGTTCCCCTCCTCTCAACCAGTCCCCAAATACTTTGGAATATTTTGATAGCAGAGGTTTATGATCTATGGTATTCTCAACTCCTTACCCATTCAGTTGGAATGAAAAACCGTCAATTTGAAAGTAGAGGTTGTTGACACAAATCTCAATTATAACCTTATACTTGGCTGTAGATGGACTCACGTATGTTTTGTGTGGTTTCTTCTCTTTTCCATGTACTTCATTTTCCCCATCAAGGGAAAATTGTCATGGTAGAACAATTGGCCTTCTTTTCCTCTAGCTCTTCAACCAATAATGTACCTTATGTTGGGAAAACCAATATTCCTTATGAAAATTTCAGAGCGGGTCTTTTCAAAGGCTCTTCCTTAATGGGAAATTTTTCCTTTCCTCCTCCTACCAATGTTGCCTCAGTTAACGGGATTGATAACTTTGGTGACGCCATGCCACTAAGCCCCATTGAACAAGCTTACCAAGCTGTCCTTATTGCTTCCACGGTTGCATCTGAAATCAATGGCCGATTGAGTATGGATCTAGACTCGTATCTACCACATTCTTGGCTTGGTTCTTCAGATTCTGAAGATCCTTTGAATGAGACTTTCCTTACTGACGAAAGCATTGTTGAAGTCATGTCTCTTGAAGAAACCCCTTGGAATGATATTCATCATCGTTCCTCTTTTCTTCCTAGCCTTGGTGCGATTCCTACCTGTCTAGAGACTTTAGTTTCCCATGCAATGACTACTCCTTTTCAGACTCCTATCTTAGTTCATGAGGTGTTGTCTGAAGGAAATTTGGGAAACATCTCAGCGACCATACCCATCGACATCTCTATGGAACCAAGGATAGTAAAAAATGTTCACATATTATTATGGAAATCATGCTTAATGTTGTGTAGATACTTTGTACAATAGTGTGTGTTTCGTTAGTGTGCAGTCTTTTGGTGTGATTGTTTGTGTTTTTGCAAACATGTTTTCCCCTTCATACGACGTGTTCCACTTGGTTTGAAAATGTTGATGAACCCTCTTCCTTATGTCAGTTTCGCTGATGGTGCTTGTCGTAGTACACAGAATTTGTCTTCCACTGCGTGGGCACTCTTTGCTCCCAATGATGAGTTAGTGAGTTTACAGGGTATATGTTTAGGTCATACAACTAATAACATAGCTTAATATAGTGCAATCATTGAACTGTTGTCAGAAGCTATTGCTCTTGGTATTATAGTGTTAGTTGTTAAACTTGATTCACAACTGATTGTTCTATAATTATTTCGGTAGAAACCCTAACATTTTAAGAATGTATTTGCATGTTCATCTCTTGGAAAGAAATTCTAATTACATCACATATCAACACATTCCAAGACATCTAAATACATTGAAATATGCATTAGCTAACTATGTTTTAGATTGAAATTTGTAGCATATGTAAAAACAAAAACTATGGCATAATAGGAACATCAAGTACATAGGGTAAAACATGTCTATATATATATATATATATATATATATATATATATATATATATATATATATATATATATATATATATATATATATATATATATATATATATATATATATATATATATATATATATATATAAACTTGTGTTATGAGACACATGGCTTCTTGAGCCTACATAAGTGTAGAAAATAAAACTGGAGACATGGCTATCTGCCAACATGGTGCTCATGATAACATGAAACAAATCTAATGACTTGACCCAATAGTCGACACAATCTAGCTAATACTCCTACAATATGCCTCTGATACCGGAGTGGCACCTCATCAATCATAGCATACTTTGGAATGCCTCTCGTCAAGGCCTCCAGGTTGCGTTCCACCTCTACCATGGGATCAACTCCCTCCTCATAGGGTGCATCCTCAACCTATCGTGCCACCCTCCTTGCTATTGGAGAAACCCCTGGAGGTTTCTCTAGTCCCACATCTGCAAAATATCATAAGTTTCAGTCTCAATTCACATAATGAGAAAACATAAAAAAAATTGAACATCAAAAATTCCAGGTGGTAGTGGGAGATCGAGATCTCCCCAAAAATCTGTACTGGCATAGTCCCAATCGTCTACCATGATGACATGCTATCGTTTCCATCCAAAGAATGTTGGGGGAAGGACATTTGTTGACCACCTCCATGATGAGGCATCAACTCACCCCACCTCAGTAGACGTGGATCCCTGGGTCTAGGAGCTTCCACCTCTACCCATTGATACCTAAACAATGGGACATGCTCTAGGAAGAACATCACCAAAATCGATCCATAGCCAAACTGTTTAAGTTTCCTTGTCTTGCATTTGGTGAGTTGGTCTTTCATGTTGACTAGTAATCCTTTGCACCAGTTGAAAACTGTAGGACTAAGACAATATACTACATACTGGAAGTGATATTTGCTCACTTCATGTAGAGCCTGGGCCAAAATTACTTGGAATATAGTATGTTGAATTGTTCTCAATGGAAGGTTTTTGATAGTTTTGATATCAATCTTCCTGCTCTTTGTCTTGCCAGAACTTGGGAAATGTCTAGCTATCAACATGTTAGTACTCTCTCCTCTAGCACAGGAACGAAACAACTGAACTCTTTGTCTTCTCCTGGACAAACCTATGATAAAATAGATGTCTGAAACCTCTATGTCGAGTTATTGGTCCCCTATTATCAACATCTAATGGTCTACCATCCTACCAAGTGTTGCAGTAATTCCATAAGGGTTATGATCCCAGGGATACAGAAGAATTTGAGAAATTCACATTCCTGAAGAGCCTATGTAATTTGGATCTTATGATGCTTGATGGTCTTCCACTTCATAACATCTTTACTTCCACTCAATAACCATTTTTTCAACAAATAACATGTGAACCATCAATGAATAGAGTTTTAATTAGCACATACGGAGGAAAATCTACAAATCAATCATCAATTTTGAAGATGTATTGATTTTTTTTATTCCATGGTGCCATCACGTCTGTTTGTAATTTTTTTCCGCACTTCCATCACGATGGCATTGTTGAGCTTAGGGAGGGAAGCACAAGTCTAATGGGTAAAACCCGCATTGACCACCCTGCACTCGAAGTTTTTTCAGTCCCTCCTAAATACGTGTTCTACAGATGAAATCATTTAAAAATATTGTTAAAATGCATAGGAAGGACAAATATCTTACATGCAACAAATAGTTCGTCGAACAGTGCCCTGGATCAATCAAACTCCTCGCCTGAAGATTGGGGGGATTTAGGGTAAAATGTGCTCTCCAAGTTACCAATTGAAAAATGGTAAATTTATTTTTACTTTTTGAGTTTATATAAGCCTTTTAAAGTATTTTTACCATTTATGGCATGTTTTTACCTATATTTTAATATTTTTCTCGAAATGGGTAATGTTTGTTCACATATGTTGTTATCACTGTAAAACTTCCTTAAAAAGTTTGGACAACTTACATGGTTTCTCAATTCTTGTATCAGTCATGGTCAAGTCATGGTCAAGTCATTTTTATGTTTTAAAGTCTAAGTCATAGGGTTAGAGTCTCATGTCCATCTTCAAATAAAGTTTGATAGCCTCATTCCATGTCCTAGAAGCCTCACCATGTGTTTAGAAGACATATCTCACATAATTTCGGAGAAATTTTGAAACTAGCTACGAATCCATGTTTTCGTAGCGCAGACAGTGTAAAAATCCTATTTTGCGCTACGAAATCAGTGTTTTCGCAGCGCGCTGCGAAACCCATGTAGCAGCCTGTTTCAGCAGAAAAAACTGTTTTACTAGGTAACTTCCAGAAGCTTTCCAGAGCAGTTGAGAACTCAATTTTGCAAACTGAAAGAGGCTTTTCTTCCTAACATGTTGAATTACAAAAACCTCTTTTAGTTTCTTCAATTCCATTCTGAGGTGGGAGAAATGTGTGGTTAAACTTGCGCTACGAAACTGCTGTAGCTGCCTATTTTGCTGTAGCTGCCTATTTTGATGTAGTTAACCAATTTTGAGGGACAAAAGGGAAACCTTTTTTGAAAGGGAGTTTCTGAAGAATGATCATTTGCACAATGCAAGCATCCAGCAAGGGAAAAACGGGCAAAGGAAAAGCATATATGAACCATAAGCCATTTTGGCTCAGCTACTATTGTTCATCATACTTCAGGCAGCGTTGAAGAGGTTTTATTTTCACAGGGGTGCATGAACAAGGTCTACAGCACATGAAGAACATGGCACTTCAATACATTTTTGTGTAATCAAAGAAGATCCTTGTGGAGACCAAAAGCAAAAAAGGAGAGACATTTTTGAACTCCAAACTTTATCAGTCAACTTATCAGTCAAACTGTCTTCTTGTTTTTACCAGTCAACTTCTAGAAGCTTTTCTGAGCAGTTTAAAACTTATCTCTGAAAAGTGAAAGAGGTTTTCATTCCTAAGATACTAAAGTGAAAAAACCTCTTCCACTTTCGTCAAATTGATTATGATATGGGAGAAAAGGGTGACCAAAGTTGCGCTACGAAACTGTTGTAGGTGCAGTTTTTCATCTCCTGTTTGACAACTTTTTTTCAAAGACTTATTCTGGGCAGCTGGAGTAGTGTTTCAAAAAAAAAAAAGAGGTTTTTGTTCAGCATGGATTGTTTCACAAAAACCTCCTTCAGTTTTTTCAAATACATTTTTTACGAGAAGTTATGACCTCTGTCCCAAGACCTATTGTTCAGCCAGAACAGAGCAAGGAATAGTTACCTGTTTGACACGTGTTTTTCAAGGACATATTCTGAACAGCTGGAGGAATGTTTTAAAAAAAATGGAGAGGTTTTTGTTCTAGATAACATGGGATACAAAAACCTCCTTCAGTTTCGTAAAATGTGTCATGGATGAGGAGATAAAGGCTCTGTCCCACGTGCCATTTTCAGGGATTCTAAACCTAAAAACAAGGAAACATGTTCCCTAATTTCTAGGGTTTGTCTTCAGCAGTCAGATGACCACGTGGGAGGCTTCATCAAATTCAACTTCATGGAGTGTTAGGTGTCAAAGAATGCTTCAAATGTCTAGATAAGGTTGTTTTAGTCATAATAAGGAGTTACACTCCTAGTTGTATTAGGTCTCTAGGACTACTAGTTAGGTGTCAAATACATTTAATGGTTTGTTTTATGGTTAGAATAGGTGTCACTGATGGAAAATTCGAATTCTCTTGAGGAGGGATGATGGAATCCTAATTGTAAATGCTTTATATAGAGCAAGAGGTTGAATTAGCAAAGGGTGGGAGACTTTTTGGCTCAGCTGCTGCTCTATGTGCAGACTGTGTATATTTTTAACCTAATGCAGATTTCTACTTAGACAACTCAAGATTCATGAAGAGTTCTTGTATGTTCTTGTTATGATGGCATCTTCTAATACTTACATTGCAGTGGTGTTTACTTATGATACTCAGAATTCATCACTGATGCTCTGACTTCCTTCATAGATAAACTTACTATGTTTCACTGTTTTGTATTGTCATTTCTACACTTGAACTCTATAATGCCTTGACTTCCATGCTAGGTAGAATGCTTTGGCTTCACTACTCAGGATTCATGAAGGATTTCTTATATTCAGAATGTGTGTTTTCCTTTCCTTAGTTTTGTTTACAGTGGCATAGGTGTACAATCACTCAGAATTCACTGATTGTGCTCTGATTTCCTGTGTGCACTTATGAGTTGTGGTTCCATATGTGTTGTGTTCTGAATATTAAAATGCTGAATGCCCTGACTTCATGTTAAGCTGATCTTGTTGTGGTATTGAAACATACTTTGACTCCATAGCCCAATGGTAGCCAGCCTTCATCTTTCAACCTATAAACATATACAATTACAAACCATAGAGTTAGCCATCTATTCATATCTTTAATCTAAATCATTAACCCTTTGAGAGAGCCCTCTCAGGCTGAGGAGGCTAAGCCTTAGCTAAAAGATTGGTTTGAAATAGTTACTTGAAGTCTTCCTGGTCTACAACCTTCCAGGGCCTGATTTTGAGATAACATTTTGGTGCGTCTGCCGGGAGCCTGAAGATTATTCATTCCCGAAATCATGAAGCTGAACTTCTGAAGGTAGTAGGAGCTCAGAAGGTTTTTGAGGCTGCAAAACTACCTTGGCGACTCCACACATCGAATAAGAAATTGGAAGGTGACTCCACTGCTAGAAGATCAGTAGCTTGATGAAGTTTCAAGATGAATTCCACTACAAGAATGAATGCCAGGTATGCTCCTATGAATCGGTCTCATATCCCTGGTTTTCCAAATCCTATGCCAAAGGTTGATTGGTTAGAGGATCTTCCGATATTCAAAGATGAAAAGAAAGACAATGCTGCTCTTCATTTGGTTAGGTTTCATATGCATGTACGCAGTCTTAAGGTTCACTTTCCTGAGGATTGTCTCATGAGGATGTTTATGACCACTTTAGAAGAAAAAGCATGGTCTTGGTATAAAAGTTTGGAAAATGGTTCATTATATTCTCTTGCTCATTTCCATGATGTGTTCTATGACATGTATAAAGAATGTCATCCTTCCTTATTGTTGCTCAAAGATTGCTGTAGACATTCTTTAAGTCTTATTCAGTACTTGGAGGATTGTTATGATGATGATGAATTTATGGATGAAGAAATTTTAGAGGCTCTTCAAAACGATGCATTTCAACACCAAGAAGAAAGTATAACATCTCATGAAATGCAGCATGAAGATCAGCAGGGGTTTACTTATGAAAATCATATTACATCCTCTAAGATTGATGTAGAGATGCAACAGATTTGTCAGGCTTCAGATCATTATGAGTATGAAATTGATTGCAAACAGCAAGAAGAAGTACTGGAAAATAGCTTTTATAGCCCTCAGGCAGAGGAAAAGGTTGTTCAATTTTGTAATTCCTTGCAGTAGCTTACTTCAAATAATGATCACAATAGTGAGGAAAATTACATTGTCTATGAGAATCATGCAGAAAGACAGTTGGATAGCACATCAAAGGAATTTTGTGTGGCTGAGGATCAGTTGTCTGAAGAGATAGAATGTTATGATGATTATCAAAATAACCATGTTTTCTTTGACCGTATAGATGAATACATGGCAAAGTTTTGCACATCAGTATTTCATTTTCATTTGCATTATGAAGATCATATACATTATAAGTTGATTTGGTCATCTCACTATCATGGTTATTTTGAGGTTGAATGCAATCAAGAGCCTCCCATATCAGAAAGGACAATTGATTGGCTTTATTGGAAATATCATGTTGCTTGAGCTACAAGTGGAGCTTGCAGCTGATAGGGTAGGTAGGAATGTGCAAATAAGCTCAGGGTAGGTTGACTGAGCATCTGTTTCAGTAGGTGCAGTTGGAATTCTTCATTCAGAAATAATTAAAGGCTTGAGGAGCAAATTGGGCAGAAGTTCAAAGTTTTTTTAAAGGATGGATAGCGGCACTGGAGCTACAAGTTCTTAGTATACCACAAGGGCACACTATCCCTAGTGGAGCCACTGTTATCACTGTAAAACTTCCTTAAAAAGTTTGGACAACTTACATGGTTTCTCAATTCTTGTATCAGTCATGGTCAAGTCATGGTCAAGTCATTTTTATGTTTTAAAGTCTAAGTCATAGGGTTAGAGTCTCATGTCCATCTTCAAATAAAGTTTGATAGCCTCATTCCATGTCCTAGAAGCCTCACCATGTGTTTAGAAAACATATCTCACATAATTTCGGAGAAATTTTGAAACTAGCTACGAATCCACGTTTTCGTAGCGCAGACAGTGTAAAAATCCTGTTTTGCGCTACGAAATCAGTGTTTTCGCAGCGCGCTGCGAAACCCCTGTAGCAGCCTGTTTCAGCAGAAAAAACTGTTTTACTAGGTAACTTCCAGAAGCTTTCCAGAGCAGTTGAGAACTCAATTTTGCAAACTGAAAGAGGCTTTTCTTCCTAACATGTTGAATTACAAAAACCTCTTTTAGTTTCTTCAATTCCATTCTGAGGTGGGAGAAATGTGTGGTTAAACTTGCGCTACGAAACTGCTGTAGCTGCCTATTTTGCTGTAGCTGCCTATTTTGATGTAGTTAACCAATTTTGAGGGACAAAAGGGAAAACTTTTTTGAAAGGGAGTTTATGAAAAATGATCATTTGCACAATGCAAGCATCCAGCAAGGGAAAAACGGGCAAAGGAAAAGCATATATGAACCATAAACCATTTTGGCTCAGCTACTATTGTTCATCATACTTCAGGCAGCGTTGAAGAGGTTTTATTTTCACAGGGGTGCATGAACAAGGTCTACAGCACATGAAGAACATGGCACTTCAATACATTTTTGTGTAATCAAAGAATATCCTTGTGGAGACCAAAAGCAAAAAAGGAGAGACATTTTTGAACTCCAAACTTTATCAGTCAACTTATCAGTCAAACTGTCTTCTTGTTTTTACCAGTCAACTTCTAGACGATTTTCTGAGCAGTTGAAAACTTATCTCTGAAAAGTGAAAGAGGTTTTCATTCCTAAGATAATAAAGTGAAAAAACCTCTTCCACTTTCTTCAAATTGATTATGAGCTTGGAGAAAAGGGTGACCAAAGTTGCGCTACGAAACTGCTGTAGGTGCAGTTTTTCATCTCCTGTTTGACAACTTTTTTTCAAAGCTTTATTCTGGGCAGCTGGAGTAGTGTTTCAAAAAACCAAAAGAGGTTTTTGTTCAGAATAGATTTTTTCACAAAAACCTCCTTCAGTTTTTCCAAATACATTTTTTACGAGAAGTTATGACCTCTGTCCCAAGACCTATGTTTCAGCCAGAACAGAGCAAGGAATAGTTACCTGTTTGACACGTGTTTTTCAAGGACATATTCTGAACAGCTGGAGGAATGTTTTAAACAAACCGGAGAGGTTTTTGTTCTAGAAAACATGGGCTACAAAAACCTCCTTCATTTTCATAAAATGTGTCATGGATGAGGAGATAAAGGCTCTGTCCCACGTGCCATTTTCAGGGATTCTAAACCTAAAAACAAGGAAAGATGTTCCCTAATTTCTAGGGTTTGTCTTCAGCAGTCAGATGACCACGTGGGAGGCTTCATCAAATTCGACTTCATGGAGTGTTAGGTGTCAAAGAATGCTTCAATTGTCTAGATAAGGTTGTTTTAGTCATAATAAGGAGTTACACTCCTAGTTGTATTAGGTCTCTAGGACTACTAGTTAGGTGTCAAATACATTTAATGGTTTGTTTTATGGTTAGAATAGGTGTCACTGATGGAAAATTCGAATTCTCTTGAGGAGGGATGATGGAATCCTAATTGTAAATGCTTTATATAGAGCAAGAGGTCGAATTAGCAAAGGGTGGGAGACTTTTTGGCTCAGCTGCTGCTCTATGTGCAGACTGTGTATATTTTTAACCTAATGCAGATTTCTACTTAGACAACTCAAGATTCATGAAGAGTTCTTGCATGTTCTTGTTATGATGGAATCTTCTAATACTTACATTGCAGTGGTGTTTACTTATGATACTCAGAATTCATCACTGATGCTCTGACTTCCTTCATAGATAAACTTACTATGTTTCACTGTTTTGTATTGTCATTTCTACACTTGAACTCTATAATGCCTTGACTTCCATGCTAGGTAGAATGCTTTGGCTTCACTACTCAGGATTCATGAAGGATTTCTTATATTCAGAATGTGTGTTTTCCTTTCCTTAGTTTTGTTTACAGTGGCATAGGTGTACAATCACTCAGAATTCACTGATTGTGCTCTGATTTCCTGTGTGCACTTATGAGCTGTGGTTCCATATGTGTTGTGTTCTGAATATTCAAATGCTGAATGCCCTGACTTCATGTTAAGTTGATCTTGTTGTGGTATTGAAACATACTTTGACTCCATAGCCCAATGGTAGCCAGCCTTCATCTTTCAACCTATAAACATATACAATTACAAACCATAGAGTTAGCCATCTATTCATATCTTTAATCTAAATCATTAACCCTTTGAGAGAGCCCTCTCAGGCTGAGGAGGCTAAGCCTTAGCTAAAAGATTGGTTTGAAATAGTTACTTGAAGTCTTCCTGGTCTACAGCCTTCCAGGGCCTGATTTTGAGATAACATTTGTAATGACAAGTTATGAGTTATTGGCGACGGTAATTGATTTTGATTAAACTATCGAGCTTTGTTTTATCTCTTTTTTGGACTCGTGGAAAATAAATGAAAAAGGAACCCCCCTAGAGTCATATTTCAACGTTTTTATGACTCTCGAAGTATGAAAATATTGTCAAGTACTTGTTGTTTCGAACTCGTTAAAGTAAATGAAATGACGTCTACTTAGTATAAGTTTAACCCTTTTTTCAGACTGAGATAGAATAATGTACGAAAAAGGAATACCTTAGTCACACATGGCTAAGAGGTTCTCTTAACTATTGTTTTCTACCTTTTCAGATTCATGAGACTATCTAAATATGAAGAAGATGTCGATTTACCCCTCCGTTGGACTCGTAAAACTGAAACGACAAATGACTTGTCACCATGATGAGACCGAATTACTCCTTCTAAGGGCTCGTTAAAAATACTAGGATTGATTCATCCAAAGGATGAACTTATATGACAAGCATATGGTATCCTCTTCAATCTTGAGATAAAAAATAATGAGGTACTCTCTAGAAATGGTGGGGAAAAATGGAAGTAAACATGCCCTGTATTTGTATAAAGGTATCATGTCACTCTTGAACATGACACTAATCTGTTGCTCGTGTCGGGTTTGGGTTATCCTCACTTCATCAATTGCCTTTCTGGGTTTTTGGAATCAATTTTCCTCTCATTTGATTATATCCTATTTTCATCGTGACCTCTGATCCTATGTTGAGTCAAATGTTGCCAAAGTCTAGAATCGTGTCACCGATATGTTCAAGAGAAGTCCCATATGCACTTCAAACTACTAATAGCCTGTCCGACTTTTCTACAAGAATCCTAAATTATTCTTACCAACTCTGCTGAATCCTATTTTCGTGTCGATGATGTGGGAAACATTATTACCCTCCTTCGACCAATCACTTCTTGTCGAATCCAACTCATTATCCACGTAGATGATCTAGAAACTCCCTTTTATTACCTTAGAGATTTTATGCCTCAATGGCAGTTTCTTCGCATTCGATGATAAGTTCACATCACTAGACTTCGATTGAATGATTCTATGAGTGTTTAACTTCAACTTCCTTTTTCACACTCATGGATTGTGTTGTTGTACCTTAGAGCCATTGTCATTATTGGTAGTTTCTCTCATGCCTGTTAACTATTTCCATCATTGACTGATAATCAGGTGGTTTTCTACCATGTTTGACTCTAACACATCTATTCACATGGTGGGATTTGTAATTTGGTTGGATCAAGACAAAAATGAAGACCCTAGGTTTCATTTGATAAATCTAGGTTGCATGGAGTTATTCATGATTGTACACATGATCCTTTCTATTTGGATGGCTGCATCCATGCCGTGGATCCATACACATGATCCTTTCTATTCAGATGGCTATGTCCATGTTGTGGATCCCTACACATGATCCTTTCTATTTGGATGGATGTGTCCATGTCGTGGATTCATGTATTGTTAGATTCCTACTCAGAGATGTATTATTAGGCATACTTACATCAAAGATGTTAGATATCTTGTATCATGCTTGATTTGCAGGTCTCCTGACGGCATTTCTTCGATTCCTTGCCTTGACTTGTAAATCATTTCACCAATCACTCCTTGTTCTGCCTTCATGCTTTAGGGGGCATATGTTACACAATATTTTGTCACACTTCCCATCTTGTATCTTGAAGTGTCAAACTGATGAAATTTTTCAGTGTATTCACCATGAAACATATACAGAAGCATCCCTGTAGAAAAGAAGAAAAATTTCCCTAAAAGAGTTCTGAGAAAACTTGTCAAAAACCTACTCCCTGAAGCTCTTCACTTGATCTCACAGTGAGTTGACCACGCTCAACTTAATCCGGTTGTTCCTAAAATCCACCTTCTTCTCTTTCAAAGGCACCATCTATGAACATATGGAAGGTACTGCAATGGGATCCCCCCTATCTCTTGTAGAGGCTAACATCTTTATTTAACACTTTGAAACTAGAGCTCTCAACTATTGGCATATCAAACCAAAATGTTGGTTCTAATTTGTTGATGACACCTTTGTCATTTGGCAAGACGAACACCACACCCTTGATGCCTTTCAGTCCCATCTAAATAACATCTCCCCCTTTATCCATTTTACTATGGAAATTGAATCCAACAAATCCCTCCCTTTCCTTGATGTGCTTGTTACTCGCCTCCCCATTGGATCCCTCTCTCATCAAGTATGTAGAAAAAAGACTCATACTTATTGTTATCTCCACGCCCTTTCTCATCACCACCCATCTTGAAATTCTGGTATTCTCAAAACCCTCTTATCGATAGATTTAAAATTATCTGCTCCCTAGTCTCTCTCAACTGAAAAATCCCATCTAATCAAGGCTTTCAAAGCTAATGGCTATTCATCTACTCCGATCTCCAAATATATCTAGTCTGTTTCTCACCCTAAACCCAAAACGATGGACCCCTCTCCCTCTTGTGGCCAAGCCACCCTCCCTTACATTAAAGGGACTACCAATCTTATTTCCAAGATATTGTCTAAGAAAAGCATTAAAACCATATTCAATCCCCATAGAACCCTCAAGCAATTGTTCCTCTCACCCAAAGACTTATCTGATCCAATGCTAGGATTAGGGGTTTATAAAATACCTTGCTCCTATGGTAAATCTTAGATTGGTCAAATGGGGCATCTGTCCCAAGCCCACCTCAAGGAAGAGTTTGTTGACACCAACCATAACCATCTTTCAAAGTCTACCATTGTAGAGCACGAGAAGCCCTCAAAATCGAGAAAAAACCTGATAATTTTAATAGGGAAGATGATTACAGGTTCATTCAATCTTTGAAACCTATCATCCACCATATCTCCCTTGACTCTTAACCTGACCCTACTCTCTATCCCTCCTTTCCCCCCTTGTTGGTCAGCTTAAATAATTATGGTTATCTCTTCTTTATCTCTCATCAGATTCTCTTCATCATTAATGTTTCCTTTTTTTCCCTCTTATCTTCATTGGATTTACTCTTCTTTAATTCCTACCCTTCTTAATTTACCAACTCTTATTCTATCCCCTACCATAAAATCTTTATTGTTCCATCAATCTCCCTTCATTTTAATAATCCGTTGAAATTTCAAAAAGTCCCAAATAACTTTATATAACCTAGTTTCCAAATTTGATAATTATTTATATAATTTCATTTCCTCGGTTAATTTGAAATAAATTCTAATTCTTAATCTTCTATTGCTATCTCTTAATGTAACCGAATTTTTGTCCAGTTCTTGTCCACAATTTTTCATTTTCAAACATTATTTTGCTATTTTATTTTAATAAAGAAAAGAGTGAATTATTAGATATAATAATATTTTCCATTTTCAAAAATAATTCATATAATTTTAATTCTCTAATTTTTAAATAACTATTATTCTTAATCTCCTATCTCCTAATTCAACAAACATCTTTTAATTATCTCTCCCCTTCCACCTTTAGCCAAAAATCAACCTAAAAGTCGAATTTCATGGGAAAAAATTCATCAAATTTTGGTCCATAATTATTCCATTTCAATCATTAGTTGACTGATTTTTGGTCAAAAAGTAAAATTGATAAAATATTATTATTTCTACCTCCTAACTGTTAATCAACGAATACATAATCCAAAAGGTTCCTGTAAATAGGAGATCCAACACTCTTTTACTCTCGAGTCTCTATTTGGTCCCCGATGATGGATGGAGTTCCCATCAAAAACGTTGGACGGATCACATATATTACACAATGCCCTTCCGTAAATCTATAACAATAAAAAGCTAATTTTCAGGATCAATTCATTTTGCACCACTGGTGACCTGTGCTGGTAACTTGTTGCACTATGCTTACCTAGCGTGACCAGTGCAAATTTTATAAGGAGAAGTCGCATTGAACCTCTTCAGGCAGTTTTTCCTAAAGTGGAGGAGAAGATTCTCTTACTAGAAGTCTTGAGAATGACAATCTGGTTACAGCTAAATAAGGATTAGAGCGAGATCTCCCATTCTTGGTCCTTGATCTTACTTTCAAGGATCTTTCCCTTGAGTTGTGGAACCTCTCCCTCCTTTATGAATCCTTAACTCCCTCTCCTTCCCTATAAATGAGATCCCTACTATCCACAACTGGTTTGCTATTGCTTGGTTGCCTTCTTAGTGTTGAATTATCCCCAAATGCTTCCCATTTTGCTAAGGAGAAGGGAGTGCTTGAAGTTTAAGGCTAGGATTTGGAAACTCACCTAAAGGAGGCTTCCAACATCAAGGCTTAAGTGGTTGTAATGATCCCTTTACCATCTATTAAAAATACATTATGTGTTTTCTTTCCATAAATGTGTCAATCATTGCTCATTTAGTATAATACTCCTTGATTTGTTATATGGGTTATATCATAATGGTTTTTTTCTATGTATGCGTTTGCTATCTCCATGTGATTTTCCTTGCAGGTATTCATCCACATCGGCGAAGAGGAGATTGAACTTGTAAGCGGAATAATCAAGGACAACACCAATGGACGTTAGCATTAGAGTGAGGTAGGTCATCTATCCTCCTTTTCTGGTATAAACAAGGAAAGTTTGCACATATTTGTCTTTGTTTGTTGCTAGATCCTCCCATAGGACTAGAGGGATTGTTTTTGTCCACATAAAGGATTACCTCCACAACACTATGTCTAGTTTGCCTCAAGTTGGTGTAGCATACATGGGGTGGCAGTTATTCTTCTCAGTGTGTTTTCAAATAGGTTTTATTCCCTAGTAAGTTTTTTGAGTACTTTTTGGTGGTGGATGTTGTGGCTTGTTGATTAGCACCATTGGTGTAGTGGAAGCATGGAGGACCAAGGAGCTATTGACTATGATTCGGTGACCCCATATCAGGGGCCTATTTTTGTCCATTTTAGTGGTTTTGGCTTCACTCGGGAGGTTGTAGCTCTTTCTTTGGGAATGTGAAGTGGATTTTCTTATTTCTGGTGGTATTTCTTAGTTAGCAGGTCATTTTCCTCATAGAGATTCCTAGCTCCTTGCCATTAGGTGTCCAAAGTTTTCAACGATGATGTCACAGGTAAATTTTTTCCCCACCTAAGGTTTTTACTCATGGAGTAAGTGATCCAACGAAGGGTTGTTAAGGTTTTCTGGGTATTTTTTTATGGGTTTTCCTAATTTAGGTTTTCCATTCCCCTCTACCGATGGTGGGGTTTCATCATATATGGTCACTTCATCTTGTGGTTGGCTTCTAGTCATTACAAAGGCTTTCTCAGAGGCTCCCTTGTTGGCCACTGATTTTCCATCTATTGATGACATTCTTCCTCATGTTACAATGCCTCAAGAGGATTATGCTTCTCTAAATAATGGGTCTAGTCCAACGGATTGAGAGGAGTCTTTTAGAAAGCCTTGCTCATCTATCTCTGGAGATAATATAAAATCCTAAAAAATAAAGTTGAATAAGGTCTTAAAGAGTGAAAAATCCCCAGCTACTTATAACCTATGTGTGGGAGACGATGTGGAGATGTCATGATCCAAGTATATATTAGTGGCCACCTACTTGTTCCACTTGTTCCCCCAACACTTTTTCCTATTAGTTTCCTATTTTTCAACACAATATTTTATTTAGGTGGTTTTTTTATTTTTGGCAGTTTTTGGGTCTTGAACTTTCGGAGTAGTTTTGAGGCCCTAAATGACATTTTTTCAAGAAACGGAAAAATGTGAGTGAAAGTCTCACATTTGCAATAAAAAGTTTTTTTTCCTCAGATAAAATTTCTAATGAGCTATCATGCATGCAAAAAAAATATCATATGTCGAAGTTACGACCTCGAGAAGTTGATGCTTCAACTAACCCCATCAGGACCCATAAGATTTTGACGCTTCAGTTCCTAGGGTTACGTTTTTGGATGTTTAGGTTTTTTCATTGTTTCTTCATGATAAAAAGGCCTCACAGCCTCATTGTAACATAGTTCAGAAGGCATGTAGCTGTCACATCTCTTCTCAGAGATAAGCTACCATCGCCCGAGCTAGTTTGCGTTCATTCTGTATGTAAACAATTTTCAAAATTTGCTATTTATTAACTAAAGTTAAGTTTCGCTATATCTTTGTGTTTCTATTTTACATCTATATTTCATTTCATTCCTTCATAAATTCAGATCAATGGTATCAATGACGTTTGCTCTTTCTCTATTTTTTTGTGCATGTCCCCAATGAGGTCAAGGTATAAGGAGTTGGGACTAGAACTACTTGAGCCCTTGCAAGATTGTCCTCCCATGGCGGAAGAAAAGAAAGACAAGGGAGAATGAGATCCTATCAAATTGTTGCTTGAAGAAGCCCTCAAGAAACAAAGGAACAAGATGTTGGACAATTTTCCTAGATCCTTCAGCAGATACCAATGGGCAACACATCTTCATCCAACAGTCACTTCGGAAGTGCCACCCTTTTTAAGGTAGAAGATAATTTTGACATTCCTATATTTGAAGGCTATATATATGCATATGCTCTAGATAAATGGTTAAATTTGTTGAAATGTGTAATATTCCTAGGGAATATTTACAGTAAATGACAAAGAAAACATAGACATAAAACCCATGAAAATTAAACACATGAATCAGTCCATGAAATTGCACCAAAAACTACTTTGCTGAGCCATTTTATTATAATATGAAGAGGGTACAATAAGGTGTTGGAAAGAGTGCACTTGGGCTTGCTCAAGGCAATCTAGCTAAGCCCAAATGAATAATAAGGAGTCCCTCCCAAATCTGATGTGGCTCTCTCCTGGCTCTGCACTGAAACTGTCAAGAAATATGTTGTTGGTTGTGAATAACTATTGCTAGGGCCTCCTCCAGTGTTCAAAATATTCCGAGAAATTAACCCTGATCTCTCCACCAAAATCCCACAAAAACCCACAAAGGAATGGGCCAAATTTTGACCTCATAATTTTGGCCCAAATTTTCCCTAGCTCCTCTTGATGTTGGCTGAGTTGGGACCCTTGTTTGAAACCTCAAATCTTCCCAGCAAATTCTACAATTTTAGATATGGGATCCTTGTCAAAAACCTAGAAAAGCCTAGAAAGGGTTTCCCTTGGTTCCAAACTTCAAAATCTACCCCTTCACAGCTTAGCCCTCCACCAAATTCAAATTTTGTTATTGTGGTTGCTCCTATCAATCTCTTCTCTCCAAACTATAATAATCATCCTCCAATGGCCCTCCAAATCAAATCCCAACAGTTGAGCTCCTAAATACTTCTCTCAAGCCTCCCCAAAATCAGCTCCAACAATGACTGCGCAGTCCTAGGACAAGTCTATGCAGGCCCAACCAACGAAATTTGTATTGCTGAGAAGGGCACTCTCAACTCCCATAAATTCTCTTCCTTCACCTGCAATTTGGACAAGGAATTTCCTAGTAATGGTGTAGCCTCTAATTTTAGTACCCCACTTCACCCATGAATTGTGTGGTTCTTCTTCTACGTCTAAGATGAAGCTAAGGCAAGTCATACCACCTGAGACTAGTCCCCCAAGTATCCACAAAGTCGTGACAGTACCTCCATATGATGGAACTCGTGGTCCACCGAAGAAGAGGGTGAGATTTCCCCTTGGAAACCTTTGGTGCTAAACAACATTTGTGACTCAGCTGGACAGCTAGAGCAACAATGTGTAAATGTCAAATAATCAAAAGGTGCCCAATGTTTCCTTCAACCCTATATTTATAATGGTTGCCTCACCTTTCCTTGTGGGTCCCTCATCCAAATATTTCGACCTCTTTTCCACAAAATCATTTTTTCTTCCAAGGGGTGCATATTCCATGAGGGGTGGCCCCCATATTCTACTAATATTGAAGTTTTCGATTTCTCTTAAGCCCCATTTCTCTTATGCTTAGCACTTCCCCAATAAACTTAGTTAATCTTGTTAAATAAAAAATCAAAATTGGGGATATCACAATCCTCCCCGCCAAAAATTGCATGTCCTCAAGCAATGCCTGAACAAGCAAGCTCTCTGTTTGTTGATCCCCACTATCGCTGCAAAATATGCTAGGGTCCTAGATGCACCACTAAATCATCCCCGACCTCTGCACTATCATGTCATGAAGGAATCCCTCAATACCAGGATCCCAAGCCATCCTGTCGAATATGAAGCTCGCCTTGATCCATTCACTACCCTGTTGGGTATAAGTACCAAAAGCCCTCTGCATACCATCAATGAGTAGGGGATCATGATAATGTGGCACCATGTCCAACCCCTCACGAAGTGACCCTACCAAGTAGTCCATCTCATACACTCCAAGAGTAAAATATTGAATATGCCACCCAATCCCTGTGGAGATAAAACTCGCTCACATGAGCTTCTCCAGATATCATATTGGTGAATAGCCTTCCATGCTAATGAAGTTATTGATGGAATCAATGACTCGTTAAAGACCAATGGAATATATGAATGATTTCCCCATGTAGTAGCCTACTCATCCCTAAAGGTCGTTGATATGTGAAGTACTGTGTTGCTCGGGTCCCTTGCTAGTCTCAGAAGGGTGCCACCATGTTGGAGTTGTGCCACTCTGACTATGAGATACTCCCCATCATAACCAGACTATACCCTCCTCTCCTGGGACCTGATGGTGAAAAATATGTGAAGGCCAAGCTCATCCTGCCGAGGCCTCTCCATGATGCCAATGTCTAACCATCCACTACCAATCTCAGTCCTGAGAAACAACAGGCCATGCAGTGGAGGTCTTAATGATCCCCCATATGTCAAATCCAAGGTGAACTAGATCACCCTCTACCATGTCTCTGATCATCACAAAGTGGAGTGACCTGTCAGCTGACTGAATCCCTGGATCCCATAACAAGATTCGTTGCAACATAGTCCTAATGACTGTTGGAACCCTCCTAGTCCATATCTTTGCTCCCTTTATGTAATCAATGTATAGACTCTGCATGTCATGAATCAACCAGGTGAACCTGCGCCTGCCATACCACATCGTGAAATCTATGATCTTGCCTCTTGAAAGAGCACCCCGATACTGCCTAGACTCTAAACATTTTCCTGTAGATGAGGTCTACCATCCACTGCACCTCATTCTCATATAATTCCTCAGACTATCTCACTGAAAGTGCATCATGCTTCTCCCTCGCAATCATCCCCCCAAGTGTGAGCCCAAGCATGGAACATATGCTACCTCGGTAGTAAACCATGCCATCCCTAAGCTTGTATCTTTCGGCTTGTGCACCCACCAAATGTCTCAATTGGAGAGTCTCCCTCTTGCCCATGACACATTGTGTCTCATCCATCTGCATAGGGTGAGCCTCCCATGTCCTGCTATCTGTACTGAGAGCATCAAAGGGAAACAACTAAATGCCTTGTGACTGTAAGCAATACTAGAGCGTAATAGGTGCGTAAGTCCCCAAGGGTATGACCAAGAGTCTACTGGGATACTGAAGAGTAACCCTATGGACGTACCTCCCTTTGCCTCAGATCTGCCAATAACCCAATCGAAGACTTGTATCCACTGAACATGTTGTTCCTAGATGCTCAGCAAAATCCCCATTGGTCCAAGGTGAGCTGCCATTAGAGAACTTTTGAGGTCTAAAATGGGCCTCCTAAGAAAAATTTACAACCAAAATAAACTTTATAAGAACCAATAGGATTCAAGATGATGATGTCAACCATGGGAGATGATTCACCATTTTTGGGGTAAAAAAGTAATAAGATTAAAAAATAAAAAAAATAAAACTACTTTTTCAACTTGTATTTTCAACTTATCTCCCTAATATTTCACTCAAATTTCAAGTGGAAGTACTCCTTGGATGCAAAATCTAATTCCTCATCTTTGGAGTACCCATGTTGCATACTTTCGATGGACCTTACTACATGAAAATTGAGAAATACATGAAAGTCCATCGAAAGTATTTCCCATTTTTCGTGTAGCAGGGTCCATCGAAAGTATGCAACATGGGTACTCCTTGGATGGGAAATCCAATTATGCATCCAGCGAGTGTTCCCACTTGAAATTTGAGTAAACCCATAGGGAGATAAGTTGAAACTATGAGTTGAAAAAGTAGCTTTTTCTTTTTTTCCCTCTAAAATTTGATGATGTAATCTAATATTATTTTATTATTCTCACTATTATTTTATAATTTCCTTAGGAGGCCCATTTTAGACCTCAAAAATTCCCTAATGTCTAGATGGTAAATATATTGTCCATGCCCGTAAGTCTCCTTGGAGGCAACACTCCAAGAGCCCATTGTGTCGCACCATATGTCACTGCATACCACCAAGTATCCATGTACTGAATGCGATGTGAGATGCTCCTCCTACTCCACAATGCAATCGAGCACACTAAGACACACCACAATGTGCCTCCATGTCCACCTACCAACCATTGCTCAACGTTGGATTCTCCTATGCATCCCTGGGTGTCATGGCCTAAAGTTGTGATAGTACGCTTCGACCTGCACTTCACTAACATCATCACCGCTATAGTCACATCACTAGGTCCTCTGATGAATGGATATCCATAATCTAAAATAAGTGGATCTCCCCTCCTGATCCTCCCTAAGAGATCTAACATGTGAATAACCCTATGTACCTTTGGGGGTTTCCCTAAGGTGCTACTCCTCAGTGACCATTGTGCCCCATATATACATGGGAAACACTCCTCTCCATACAAGGAACTATCTGGTGGATTGTTGATGCCACCACCTCTGACAAACTCCTACCAAGGTACACTAATCATCCTATGCCCCCACACATGACCAACATGCTAAGACAACTCATGGTGTCTTCCCCTCTGTCAACGCAACCTGTCATGGGTGTTTCCCAAAACTCTGGTGGGAATATGAAAATGGGGGTGATTCCAATCATTGAATCCACCACCCTGCTACTACCATGACTGACCCAATCCATGGAGTGGTGCAGAGTCCCATCTTGGTCCCAATGATGATCTAACCCTCGAGCCCCTCTAGAAAACCACGACCCCTACTGAACTATGCTCCCGACCATGGATGTATCCAAAAACCTAGTCAACCCTATCAGGTACCAACTAAATAACTTGTGCCACCTAACCCCATGAGAGGTATCAAATGCAAGGGTCCCCAAATACATAGCAAGTCCATCATGTGAGTGTTGCGCCCTGCACAACTCATGTCACCTCATCTCACTGGCCCGGTCAACATATACAATATGTCTATGTAACTTAGGAACTCTCCCTCCAACGTGCATAGGTAGCCTAATAGTACTGCAGGCCCCATCTATGTAAGCCTAAAGAGAGCTACTGAATGGAAGTACTGCAACTCTACTAGCTTCCTGTGCATCTATCTTCTCCACACTAATGGCAGACCCAAAAGATGACTACCAATCCTCCTCCATCATGGACTCAACAAGAGTCTTAGATACCTCCTCAAGCATAACATCCTCATCTAGCTCACGCTTCTCAAGGTACTCTCCATGTTGTTGTATGTAGCTATCGTCTAGGAACTCTGTCATAGATCTGGGTACCTTTGTGCCTACTGGCACCCTGTCAATGGATGGTCCCACGGGTGTGTTCCCAACTGTCTCCACCAATGTGTCAATCAGGTCTACCAAAGGAAACTCCCACAAGGGTGGCTCTTGTGTCACACTATGTGTATCTACGTGCTCCTCACAAACCTGCGTGGCCTCAACCTCATGTTTGACCTCCTCATTAGTCCCATGATGCCTAGGTCTCCACCACCAAAATTGCCTTTGGGGCATCCTCTAACTATCCACCTCTACATGATGGCCCAACCCCTGAATTACACTTCTCCTTCTCCTATTCATCCAAGGAATGAGGCAAGGTAGGATGGTCAAACTGACCATACGTGTGGGTGTTGTACTGCTGGGATGCACGTGTATGTACTTCCTTACCCTAAAGCTAAACTCACACCAGACCCTAGCTAACCAATTAAAAAACTATGCTAAGCAGAAATACTAGATCAATCACTAATCTAATGCTAATTATCTAAGTTACATAAGTAAGAGCATCAAAACTAGACTAAGGAATAAGCAAAGGAAACTAAGCTAATTCTGTGTTTAAGCGGAAGAGAAATCGAAGATCAAAATTAGTCAAAAGAGGACGTAATGAGAAACAGTCATTGGATTAGGTGGGTGAAAGGTAAATGAACGGCTGAGATCGAATCGCAGGAGGGTACATAGATAGATGGGTGAACAAGGTTAACTAACAGGATGAACGGTGGAGATTATGTCGTGGCGGTTGAGTGAATAGATGAATGAACAGGGTTAACCAGAGATGGATGGCTGAGATTTTATCGCGGAGGCTAAGTCAAGAGATGGACAGATAGGATTAATTGAAAGATGGACGGCGGAGATTAGATCATGGGCAAAAGAAACGTGCGGAAATGGTAGCAGGTTTGCGGAGGTGGTAAGTTGTATTTCGCATTCCCTCAAAACCATAAGCTGTATTTTTAGATTTCACGCGATTAGCCTTACCGAGTGACACATAGCACAAGAAAACCACTTTTCTTGCGTGCTGTCAGCTGGATAATGATCATACAATTGTTCGCGTGAGATTGCGCGACAGCCGTTGGATCAGGCGGGGCTGGTCAAATGTGGAGATCAGCCAAGCTAGTTGGCGATCGGGTGAAGCGACAACTATCGGATCAAGAGACAGATCGATGGTCGAGATTAAATCAGGAGAAGAAAACGTGTGGAATTGATGGAGCGAGTTTATAGGGCGGTCAGATGTTTATTGCCCACCCTCAAAGCTGTAAGCATTTTTCTAAAATTTTACACGATTAGCCTCCCTCCTTGGGCAACACGTAGCATGGTGAAACCACTCTTATTGCGTGCCCTTGAGCGGATAACGATCGGACAGAAATCCATGCGATATCGCGCAATAGTCGTCGGATCTGGCGAGGCAGATCAACGATGGAGATTTGACCAAGCTAGTTGGCAAGCGGGTGTGCGATAGCCATCGGATCAAACAAGGTAGATCAATGGTGGGGATTTAAAGTGCATAAATTCAGTGTTGAAAATGAATTGGCGGTGATTGGTCGGGTTTTGTTTTGTAAGGGAATCTACAGGTAAAAACCGTTTAAACGTTAATTAACTACTTCCACCTAAGTATTTCATGCTGAGGGAGAATGAAAGGGATATGAGGGAGATCAAATGACAGGAAGAGAGTGAAGGAGCAGATGATCATGAAAGGAACATAGTAACAATGTAATGAACCCAGTGACTACGTTAAACAAACTCCCTGTGAAAACCAAAACCCTGTGTTTTTGGGGTTGCTGTAGGGTTTCTTCCTCACATCATGGTCCCAGAGGGAGGAGGTGAGGCCGAGACACTTGTGGGAAACCTTGTAGATATTTTCTTTGCTAACCTACTAATTGAATGAAAGCATAAATGAATCAAACTGAAACACAATTGATCTACTCTACACTACTATAATGCGACTGCAACTATTTAAGCAACTGAACAGTTAAACAATAAACGTTTTTAATGGAAATGCAACTACTTAAAAAAATAACCAGTTAAACCATGAATCATCTACTCTATATTGTGGTGATGTAAATGCAACTACTTAAGAAAATAAACAACTAAACCATGAAGCTATGTTAGTGTTGTAATGGGAACAACTACTTAAGCAAATGAACAGGAAACCATGAATCTGTACTAATGTTGTAATGAAAATGCATCTAATTAAGCAAACGAACATAAAATAGGAATATATGTTAGCATAACAATACAATAAAGAGGAGCTTTGGCTGCTAGGGTCGGGCCCTAACCCAAGAGCTTTAGCCCTCTAAGTTAACTCAGTGCTAGCTCAAAACAAAACTCATCTTCATTATAAATCAAAAAAATTGTTACAAGACTTGCAGCTTGAAAACAAAGTAGAGTTCTACAGTGAGAAGTCTGAATTCTTCCTAACTCTTCGTAACTAAAAAAAATTGAGGTCCTAAGCCTCTCCACTTATACATCTGAAGTCTCCAATGGATTCCTTCAAAATTAAGGAGGCACAACTCTCAATTCAATGATAAACTCATGTTTTCCATTTCATTAGCTCTACTGCCTTCTAGTAGGGAGGCTTGGCTCCCAACTCAAGATAAACTTGTACTTTCACTTGCTTGACTGCCTTCTAGTATATGTTATTTGGCTTGTTTTGCGCTCTCACTTGCTTGCCTGCCTTCTAGTACTCCTGATTTGGCTGTTTTCACCTTCACTTGCTTGGCTGCCTTCTAGAAGGGGGGTTGTTTGTACTTTCAACTGATGGAGCGATACTTGAATGGAGGGGCAGTGAATGAGGAGGATTTACCTCTTGTAATTCCTCTCCCTTGTCCCATTCGAGTTTTTACCAAGGTATTTACCATAGTTCCTTGCTTTTATCTTTTATCCCTGCATTTTCCTTGCTTTTATCATTTATTCCTACATTACATGCACATTAGACCACAAAGAAAAATATCCAACTCTACTCATCTCATAAACAAAATATAATCAAAAGTATGCAATAAGTTGTGAGAAGAGTTGGTTTGACTAAGATAGGAGGTGAAGTAAGGTCAATTAAGGCCCATATAATTACTCAATGATGAGGCTCGTCATCACCCCCTACTAAAAGTGTTGCTCATCCTTTGAGCAACTTAGTGGCTTTGGTAGCCTCTCTGACATCTCATGCTTCTGCTATGGTCTCTACTTCTTGTTTATAGAAGCCTTCTTTCCTTTCTACTTATTCCCACTGATATTCTCTGATCTTCAAGCTATGTGGTAGTGTTTTCCATCTCCTTATGCAAGCATGTCTATTATCATTTCCTGGCAGCCTAACATGTCCTAAAAATGTCAAATTGCTTGCCCTTGAGCAGCAAGATATCGAGGTGCCAGCTGAGGATTATTTACAATTATACCATGGGTGTTGATTAGGGCCATGGGATTTTATCGTTCAGTTGCTTCTCTGTCCTTGAAGCCACTTATCTCTTTTGTTTCTTGCTGCTCTTTCTTGTTCTGAAATGTAGAGGGGTTTGCTTTGTTTCAATGCCTTACTCCTCTCTGTTTTTTCTTTCTCATCTCTATCAATTTCTTGCTTCGTTTCCTCCATTGTTTCAATGTCGTCTTTCTCTTCTGCTTCATCATCATCCTCTGTATTAGTTCCTTATTCATCCATCTCATCCCCGTCTAGCTCCATATCTTCTTCTTCTTGTTTTTCCTCCTTTTGACAGAAGGACTAACATCATAGATGAGGGTTTTGATGTTATCCTCTACTGGTAAGTCTGTTATGAAACCAGCTCAAGAAAAGATAGAAAAGATAGATCAACGCCTTAGAATTCAGCCTCTTCGAGGGGGAAACCTCCTTTACATTACATAAATGAACAATTCTTGGATGATACAAATGACAAAACCTCCTTTCTATATATAGGAGTCTAAGGAGTCACAATATAATCCAGCCGACCTAACAATAATAATATAAAGCCACAAAAATAACAATAGAGGGATTATATGGGGCATAGAAATAACAATATGGGGGTAATAGGGGCACAACAATATAAATAAGGGGTATAACTACAATAGTAATGGGGTAATCACTAGTATTATAGGGACCCAACATGCCCCTCTCCTTCAAAAAAGTGTTGTCCTCAACGCTTGAGTAGTTATGGATACTTCTGCATAAAATTCGCATCCTCCCATGTGGAATCTTCAGCGGATAAGTTCTTCCACTTGATAAGATACTCTGAAATTGATCGATTTCGTAGCTGTCGAGTTCTTGTTTCTGTGACTGCTTCCAGTTCCAATATAATTTTTCCTTCCTCGTCAAGTTCTGGCAATATTGTTTGAATTGGGAGCTTGTCACCTATAACCTTCTTTAAAAATGAAACATGGAAAACTGGGTGCAATCGAGAAGCTGCAGGAAGCTCCAATTTGTATGCCATAGTACCAATCTTTTGCAACACCTTGTACGGACCATAATACTTTGGTGATAATTTATTATCCTTCTTAACTTGCTTTAGGGACATTTGCTTATATGGTTGTAGCCGTAGGAATACCCAATCACCTACATCAAAACTTCTTTCACTGCGATGTTGATCTGCCTGTTGTTTCATTCTATTTTGTGCCAACACGAGGTTATCCTTTAAGAGTTGGAGGACTTGTTGTTGATGTTCGATGTGATGTTCCACTGCCTGAACCTTAGAATTTTCTCTTAAATATGATGTGATGGATGGTGGTTGATACCCATAAAGTGCCATAAATGGGGTCATTTTTGTTGTTGTATGGAAGGAAGTGTTATACCACCATTCAGCCAGAGGCAACCATTTGACCCATTGTGTCTGTTTATCAGATACAAAGCAACGAAGATATCCTTCCAAACATTTGTTTACTATCTCAGTTTTCCCATCAGATTGAGGATGATAAGATGAGCTATGAGCTAACTGAGTACCAAGACAAGAAAATAATTCTGTCCAAAAATTTCCAGTGAAAATGGGATCTCTGTCACTTACAATAAACTTTGGGTTTCCATGTAGCTTTTGAACTGTTTCCATAAATGCAGTAGAAACTGTACTCGCTTTAAATGGATGTGATAATGCACAAAAGTGTGCATACTTGGTAAGTCTGTCAACTACCACCATGATGACACTCTTTCCCTCAGACTTGGGTAAACCTGTGATAAAATCCATTGAAACCTCCTCCCAACATTGGCTTGGAATGGATAAAGGTTGTAATAGACCCGGTGTCTTAATTGTTTCAACTTTATTTTGCTGGCAAACCAAACATTCGGCCACAATTTTTTGAATATCTGATTTAAGGCCATCCCAAAAAAATTCCTTCTTAACCCTGTGGTAAGTTTTTAAAAATCCTGAGTGCCCTCCTAAGGTAGAAGTGTGCAATTCCATAAGAATCTTTTGTTTTAGTTGGGAATTCTTACAGAGGTATAAGTGATCTTTGTACCATAACGAATCATTTTGCCAGCTAAATGTATCAAAAGTACTGGAATCTTGTTGTAGCTTTCGAATAAGTGCCCACACTTCTTCGTCATTCTTCCATTCCTCCCTTGCTTCGTTTATCCAATCTGGTTGGATAATAGAAATGGCACACAACAATGCTTCCACATCCTCATCCTTTCTTGAGAGTGCATCTGCCACCACATTTTGCTTCCCTTTTTTGTAGATGATTTCAAAGTCATAACCCAACATCTTTGTGACCCACTTTTGTTGCTCTTCAGAGGATAATCTTTGTTCTAAAAAGTATTTAAGGCTATCGTGATCTGTTTTTACCTTGAAGTGTCTTCCCATTAGGTAGGGTCGCCATTTCTTAAGTGTCTTCCTTAAGTGTCTTAGGGTATAACTACAATAGTAATGGGGTAATCACTAGTATTATAGGGACCCAACAAAGTCTCAGAAGACTGACCATGTTATAAGGATCTTGAGGTTTTGGAGGGCATCCTTAATGAGGATTCCGGTCAACCCATGGTGAACTAACTGTTGGGAATTTCCTATCTTTCCTTTGTCGTTGGAGTCCAGGAGTAATTGCATTAGAAAATAGGGTATGCTGAGTCTTTGGTGAACTGGCGTTTCTACCCCAAATCTTAGTTCTTCAAGCTCTTTAAAATGGTAGCCATAAACAACACTATATCTACCCTCACATGAGATATACTTGATGAGCATCTTGCTTGTGAGGCTTGAGGAGGAAATAATCAAATTCTTTGAAAACAAAATAGAGTTTCCTGTGTATGTAATCCACTAGCTTTCTAGAGGAAACTGACCACCTTTTGACTTACAAACCAACTACCTCTTAGCCTTTACAACTTTTGATTAAATGATGCATATGAGTGATTGAGTAGGATACTTACCCGTGGCCTTAATTCCATGCTGCAGTTTTCAAAGATCAGAGGTGCTGCTGATGGTCATTCTTCTTCCTCCTCTGCTACCTGCTGACGGTTTCTTGACTGTAGATCTGATGTTGTTACTACTAGTGATGGTATCTGTGACTACAAATCTGATGCTGCTGAATGGACAGAGGAAGTAGGAGTGTGTGTGGATGCAAGGATGATGGTAATGGATGAGGTGAGGTGTTAGATCATGTCTAGAATGAATTCTGGGGATCTAACCAATCCACCATGTTAGTGTCAGTGTCTTCACACTGCCATCAGTGATCAAAATTTACTCTTTTGCATTTCATACTAGGAGTCCCATTCCGATGAGTTGCATTCCATTAGGTCATGGATCTACTGATGGTAGGGTTCATTTCAGTTTTTCCCTCATGATATATATCTACTGACCTCCTTTCATACCTTTCAGTCAATGACATAAGGTTTTAGTCTCATTAGGTATTAGGGTTTTACCATGACAAATTTTCAATAATTATTGACTAATAATGGTTAACAAACACATGAGGATGACAATAATCATCATAAAGTTTTAATATCATAATTTGTAAACTTAATAAATTTTTCACCTCAAAACCAATTTTGAGGTGAAAACAGAGCATTGGTATATTATTTGTAAATTTCATGTAATTTTATTATTTTTCATATGTAATTAGTAGTTTCATGCTGCTCCTAGTCACCTGTTGATATTTCCAAGTACATGCCACTGCAAAAGCCAAAGAAATCAAGCATCAGTTCACCTATTTCAAGCAAAAGATCAAGCATCCAGAAAACAGAGTATTTGAAAAAACAAATAGACATTATAAAGTGGGTTTTGAAAATTAAAAAATCAAAATTTGCCAAGCCATATAAAGGTCATCTCTCTCTTAAGTCATTTCATTGTTTGAGTTGAGGTCCATGAGCAAAAACGTGATTTTGAAGTGTTATTGAGCAAAGAGGGGAGAAATCATTGTGTTTGTGGAGAAAACTGAGTGGCGCTACAGACCAAATTCTGGTGCTATGCATAGAGCTGGCGCTACACACCTGGGTTTTTCCTGCAGTGTAAATTTGAACTGGCGCTACACACCTGGCTGTTAGGCTCCATATCGTTGCAAATTGCATCAATTCAACTAAAAAATTCTCCATTTCCTTTTTGCAAGTAAGTAACACCATCATTCTTGCTGAAAAGAGATTGTTGCATTAGTCTTGGGTGGTTTTGTCTCTCAAAACATCAAACCCTAATTTTCACTAATTGTCTCATATATTTTAAAAACTCACTCATTACTGCTATCCTATATCATTTATTTGTGGTTCCCTAAACCCCATCCCCTCATATATTATTCCGAAAACATCATTCGCTCATACATTCTCCCCAATTCCCAAACCCTATACATATACCCCAAACCCTAGACTATTCACTAACAATACTCATTCTCTAAATTCCATTCCCACTCTTGTTCACCCTCACCTATTTTCCTATTAAAATCTCTTCATACTCATCTTATATCCATTCACCCTATCTCTTCATTTACCACAAAAGAAACAACTATACAACAATGGAGCTGAAACTATTTTTGTGCCAGTATTTGTGACATATGAGAGGGGCACTAGGAAACTTTTTGCAGCTACCAGGCGAGTATTATCTCCACAAGGAGTGGAAGGGGTCTCGCCTTCATCTTCAGGCCACAGGCAAATGCTATCTCCACAAGGAGTGGAAGGGGCTTTGCCTTCTTCTTCAGCTAAACAGGTATAGGTTGGGCAGCAACATAAGGACAAAGGTAAAGGCAAGAAAAAGATGCATGAGAAGGATCCTAGTGATGGGCAAGAGAGAGATTTTGTCCTTGTTGATCATGAGGAGGCACAAGGAGTTGATGTCATTGACTTGGATGCTCAAGATCCAAAGACTGTCAAAGACATGATTATTAAGGAACAAGAGGCTGAGATACAAGCCTTGTTAGACAATTTAGAGAGGGCTAAACGGGTCATCAAATATCTAGAGCAAGAAAACAAACAATTGACCAATAAGCAAGTCCTCATGGAGTTGCAAATGATCGTGGAGAACTGGAAAAAGGCTAAGAAGACAAAGGTCAAGTTGACTTCAATTGAAAAAGAGATCGAGAATGACCGAGAAACTTGGCTTGAGAGGGTCAACATACACCTTGAGGGGCTGCTTGAGAAGGCCAATAGAGACAAGAAGATGCTTCGCCACATGGCCTACCAATACATGACCCAGAATAAAATATGCAACATAAAGATGAGAAGCTTAAGGTTAGGTTGAGGAAGGCCTTAAGGATAAAAAAGGAGCAAGACAAGCTAAAAATCTTGGCTGAAGCCTCACTGGCCCATCAAAGCAATTAATGATAGTTCCTTGTGCCAAATCTAGGCAATTTTTGACAAATTTTGGTCATTTTTAATTTTTGAAATTTTGCAACACAGAAATTTGCCCTAGGTGCATAGTGCCACCGACGCTACGCTTTTCACTAGAGGAATTTTTTAAGAAATGGCTTGTATATCTGGATTCAGCATGATGAGAGCATCAAACCCAGAAAATCCCAGCAATTTTGGAGCAAAACTTGGTCTCCTAAAGGTCAAAAAACCATCAAAAAATGACCTCTCTACCTCTTTTTGGACACACAGAAGAAGCCTTGCGAGATTCCACTTTTCAAGGGAAAATGACCTCCAAATGCGAAAATTCAAGATGTTCCATAAACTAAACAGGAATACCTTTCCAATGAGATATCTTGGGCTCAATTTGGCTAAGGGAAAGGCCTCCAAAAATAGTTGTTAAATGGCGCTATGCACCTGGCCAGTGGCGCTATGCATAGAGCCAGTTTGCCTAAAAATCCAAATTTCGCTTAGTTTTTCTACAAGTTGACTTTTTCTCCCATCATGGATGAATTTATGATTGTAAATGATGTTATGCTATGTAAATTTAATTTTAAAATCACCTTAGAGGGTAGATTCATCAGTTTGAGGTGGTTTGAGGGTAAATGAATCAGTTTCCATGGTTTTAGAGGCAAGCTGTTCCACTGCCTATATTCCTGTTCCTTGCTGGGAAATGGTTGTCACAATCCCTTATCTCTTGGATTCGACCCTTGATGGCTAGCATAGGTGGTTTTGATGTCTATATTATGTATTTTTTCAGTCATTAGCAAAGGTTGGACTCTCTTGGATGCTTTGAGCTACATTGTACATCTCTACAACAGTTTGGCAAGGAAATAAACCAAGATTTGCAGCTATTTTTGTGGGATACTTGTGGTAAAGTGTTTTTGCATAGTTTCTTCTTCTGTTATTAGTTTTTCTCATGTGTTATGTGTGCCACAATCTTATTCATTCTTCTAACTAAATGAAATCAAGATAGATAGGTAGAATACATTGGTTACAGTGCTCTGCCTTGGGAATCCATTTAGTTTTTGATGTTTTCTACAGTTTGAAGAGGATACATGATCTTTGCATGCCCTCCTCAACTCCTCACTAATCTTAGACCTACCATATCACTCAATTTCAAGTGCTAAAACACCTACCTACCTCGCCCCATAGAACACCCTGCATTCCTGACTTGATTTCCCAAACCCAAAGCTGCCTGCTCCATTTGATCCAGCAACAAAACCATCAAAATCAATCAAAAAACCCTAGAGCTACTATACCTAGCCTAAAATCCATATTTGATCCAGTCATCTTGACTAAGATTCACAAGGAGAGAGCCCTCTCCCGACCTGGTAGGGCTAGCTACCAGGTTAAGCATGGTTTGTGGTTACCCTAGAATTACCTCCCTTCAGCCTGAGGTCAATCTAGGCTCTAACATAGTGGCAACCATACTGGGGAACATAGTTTTATGATCCTCAACAAAATGTATCGAGTTTAGATCTGATTGTTGATGGTGGACAATGATTAGACACAGCAAGGATGAAATCATTCACTTCGCGACTCTAAATTAGTTTTGAGAACAGATCCAAGGACTACACTAGAGGATGAACTTGACCAGCATAAACATGAAAGGAAAATATGGAAAGATCAGGTATTCAAGTTGGAATTTCATCCAAGACATTATGTTCTTTGTTATAAATTATTTCTTCTCGTTTCTCGAGAATGCCAAGAAGGCTTTACAAAGTATATTGTATTTGAGAAAAGATCCTAGACCTGCATTTGATTCTTTCCCTTTGAATATTGCGAATACAAAATGTTTGCATGCCTTTGATCTTGATCAAGACCCTTCTTCCAAATCTTATGATTCTCGTCTTCAAACTGATGAGCCTATAGAGACCAAGATTGATTCTACAGCTTTTGTACATATTCCTATACCTTGTAAAATTCTAGATAGATATAAGCCTCTGATTTTACCTCCTATATCCCATGCTTTCCCTAAAAATCATTACCTATATCTACCAAGATTTGATGGTGAATGTGACAACATCACTATTGAGAGACATGTACTGAATTTTGAGTCTTTTCTTGAGCTTTTTGAAGTTGATGAAGAAGATGTTAGTATTAGGCTTTTTGCTCTTTCTTTGCAAGGCAAAGTCAAGAGTTGGTTCAAAACCCTGCCTGATGCGAGCATCTCAGATTTCCAGCAGTTCGTTAAAGTGTTCCTCGACAAATGGGTGGTCAGACAGAACCCTTTCTTGATTCTAGAAGAATATAACCAGCTGAAAAGACAATCAGGGGAGATAGTATAGCAGTTTTCTACCAGATTTAACCATGTTTATTATTCGATGCCTATTACTATAAGACCTCCTCCTGGATCTGCTCCCTTGCACTACCCAGATGCCTTTGATCTAGAAATGGAGTTTCAGCTGAGAGAAAGGAACCTTGCAACACTTGAGGAGATGTAGAACAGTGCAGTAGATGTAGAGGCTAATCTGTTGATCAGAAGGGCAAAGTTGAAGGAAGAAGAGATGAAGAGCATAGATCCAGAGGAATCGACATCTTTAGAGGTAAAGCTCGACATTTTGGTAAGTGCAGTGGAAGAGATGATGCAAAATATCACCACAAGGAATGAGTATGATGTTCAAGACCATGGCTCACTGATTGAAGAAGAACAAGTGGCTGATCCAAAACATTTTCTTTCTTATCCCAGTTGTCATAGATATGATAATGATTTTTTTATAGATCATCTTGGAGAAGAGAGATCTATTGATATGACATGTATGCTTGATGATGTGTTTTATACTAATGATTTCCCTAAGTTTGATCAGTATGATGATGATTATGTTCTCCAAACAGAAGCTAATCCTGCAGACAAATCAACAGTTGGTTTGTGGAAGGGGGAAGTTCGTTTTCAGCAACTCGAATACAGTGATCAGCCGATGCATATCAGCGATGTAAGTGAGGAGGAAAGTGCATCAAAATTTGAAGTAGGTGAAGGATCTTTTCCTTTTTGTTTTACTTCATTTCAGTTTATCAAAGATAAATTTCGTGCAATCAGAAATCAATCATCGATAAGTTTTGATATTGACCATCTAGAGGGCAATGAAATCCTTGTTCAAGACTTCTCATATCCATATTTGCACCCTCCGAATGCCATTGAATGTCAGGTTGCAGATGAAGACTTGGAAGCTAGAACATATGATCAAATGATGCAAGATGATTCCGTACCATTCTGTTTTGAATCATTTCAGTTTTTGAAGGGAAATTTGCATAGTACATCTTCAATAAAGGATGAGTAGCCTGTAGAAAATCATGCAATCTCATTAGAACCAATAGAAAGTGGGTTGCAACAATATTTTCAAGTTTTTCACGATCTAATCGCTAATGTGTTGGATGATGTCTGCAGTCAAAGCTCTTCTCCATTAGCTAACTGTGAGCTTGAAATACGTATTGACACAAATTTGATTTGGCAGCTGGTTTCTTTGCCTTTGTCATTTTCAGCAGGAGTCTCGTCACAAAGCTCAGATGAAAATTTGCATCCATGGTATAAGGAGAAGAAAATTAATCCATTGGATGAGCTAAGCCCTAGTGCTCACGAATTTCAATATCCTTATGCAGTATTTTTGGAGGCAGATAGAGAATCCAAATTATTCAATGGTTCTGTTTACAAGTTTTCATGGGAGTTGCCTTTCAGTATTTCTCTCTTGTTGTTCATAAGAGAGCTCTTGCGGAGAATTCAAATAGTAGCCATAATGCTGACTTGGTTGCACTGGTTGTTTCATTTCACCTAATCAGGTGATGAATGCAACAGTTAGAGTAGGTTTATTGAATAAGCTCCATTTTGAGTATCTTGTCCAGTTTGCAGTTAGGTTTTAGTATTGAGTCAGTTTTAAAGTTGAGTGATTTGTATCAGTTTGTGTGTTTAATTCAGTCTTTGAGTCTTGAGTCAGTTTTCATAGTGTCAGTTTCAATTTTTGAAGTGTCTTGACCGTATTGCCCAATGGATGAGGCACTAGTCTACATGTTCCCAGATATCTATGGTTCTTGGCACCTCCAAGGAGCTACCATCCCCATTGGAGCCAATGTTAGTGTCAGTGTCTTCACACTGCCATCAGTGATCAAAATTTACTCTTTTGCATTTCATACTAGGAGTCCCATTCTGATGAGTTGCATTCCATTAGGTCATGGATCTACTGATGGTAGGGTTCATTTTAGTTTTTACCTCATGATATATATCTGCTGACCTCCATTCATACCTTTCAGTCAATGACATAAGGTTTTAGTCTCATTAGGTATTAGGGTTTTACCATGACAAATTTTCAGTAATTATTGACTAATAATGGTTAGTATACACATGAGGATGACAATAATCATCAGAAAGTTTTAATATCATAATTTGTAAACTTAATAAATTTTTCACCTCAAAACCAATTTTGAGGTGAAAACGGAGCATCTGTATATTATTTGTAAATTTCATGTAATTTTATTATTTCTCATATGTAATTAGTAGTTTCATGCTGCTCCTGGTCACCTACTATTATTTCCAAGTACATGCCACTGCAAAAGCCAAATAAATCAAGCATCAGTTCACTTATTTCAAGCAAAAGATCAAGCATCCAGAAAACAGAGTATTTGAAAAAGCAAATAGACATTATAAACTAGGTTTTGAAAATTAAAAAATCAAAATTTTCCAAGCCATATAAAGGTCATCTCCCTCTCTTAAGTCATTTCATTGTTTGAGTTGAGGTCCATGAGAAAAAACATGATTTTGAAGTGTTATTGAGCAAAGAGGGGAGCAATCATTGTGTTTGTGGAGAAAACTGAGTGGCGCTACGCACCAAAATCCGGAGCTACGCATAGAGCTGGCGCTACGCACTTGGGTTTTTCCTGCAGTGTAAATTTGAACTGGCACTATGCACCTGGTAGTTAGGCTCCAGATCATTGAAAATTGCATCAATTCAATGCAAAAATTTTCCATTTCCATTTTGCAAGTAAAACCATCATTCTTGCTGAAAAGAGATTGTTACATCAGGCTTGGGTGGTTTTGTCTCTCAAAAAATCAAACCCTAATTTTCACTAATTGTCTCATATATTTTAAAAACTCACTCATAACTACTATCCCATATAATTTATTTTTGGTTCCCTAAACCCCATCCCCTCATATATTATTCCCACAACATCATTCCCTCATACATTCTCCCCAATTTCCAAACCCTATACATATACCACAAACCCTACACTATTCCCAAAACCCTACACTATTCACTAACCCTACTCATTCCCTAAATCCCATTCCCACTCCTGTTCACCCTCACCTATTTTCCTATTAAAATCTCTTCATACTCATCTTATATCCATTCACCCTATCTCTTCATTCACCACACTTCATTCACCACAAAAGAAACAACTATACAAAAATGGAGATGAAACTGTTGGAGTGCCAATATTTGTGACATATGAGAGGGGCACTAGGAAACTTTTTGCAGCTACCAGGCGAGTATTATCTCCACAAGGAGTGGAAGAGGTCTCGCCTTCATCTTCAGGGCACAGGCAAATGCTATCTCCACAAGGAGTGGAAGGGGATTTTCCTTCTTCTTTTTCAGCTAAACAGGTACAGGTTGGGCAGCAACACAAGAGCAAAGGTAAAGGAAAGAAAAAGATGCATGAGAAGGATCCTAGTGATGGGAAAGAGAGAGATTTTGTCCTTGTTGATCATGAGGAGGCACAAGGAGTTGATGTCATTGACTTGGATGCTCAAGATCCAAAGACTGTCAAAGACATGATTATTAAGGAACAAGAGGCTGAGATACAAGCCTTGTCAGACAATTTAGAGAGGGCTAAATGGGTCATCAAATATCTAGAGCAAGAAAACAAACAATTGACTAATAATCAAGTCCTCATGGAGGTGCAAATGATCAAGGAGAATCGGAAAAAGGTTAAGAAGGCAAAGGTCAAGTTGACTTCAATTGAAAAAGAGATCAAGAATGACCGAGAAACTTGGCTTGAGAGGGTCAACATACACCTTGAGGGGCTTCTTGAGAAGGCCAATAGAGACAAGAATATGCTTCACCACATGGCCTACCACTACATGACCTGGAACAAAATATGCAACATAAAGATGAGGAAGCTTAAGGCTAGGTTGACAAAGGCCTTAAGGAGCAAAAAGGAGTAAGAAAAGCTATAAATCTTTGCAGAAGCCTCACTAGCCCATCAAAGCAATTAATGATAGTGCCTTGTGCCAAATCTGGGCAAGTTTTGACAAATTTTGGTCATTTTCAATTTTTGAAATTTTGCAACACAGAAATTTGCCCTAGGAGCGTAGCGCCACAGGCGCTACACTTTTCACTGGAGAAATTTTTGAATAAATGGATTGTATATCTAGATTCAGCATGATGAGAGCATCAAACCCAGAAAATATCATAAATTTTGGAGCAAAACTTGGTCTCCTAAAGGTCAAAAAAACATCAAAAAATGACCTCTCTGCCTCTTCTTGGACACACAAAAGAAGCCTTTGGAGATTCCACTTTTGAGGGGGGGAAATGACCTCCAAATGAAAAAATTCAAGCTGTTCCAGACACTAGATAGGAAGACCTTTCCAATAAGCTATCTTGGGCTCAATTTGGCTAAGGGGAAGGCCTCCAAAATCAGCTGGCTAGTGGCGCTACGCACCTGGCTAGTGGCGCTACGCATAGAGCCAGTTTGCCTAAAAATCCAAAATTTGCCTAGTTTTTCTACAAGTTCACTTTTTCTCCCATCATGGATGAATTTATGATTTTAAATGATGTTATGCTATGTAAATGTAATTTTAAAATCACCTTAGAGGGTAGATTCATCATTTTGAGGTGGTTTGAGGGTAAATGAATCAGTTTCCATGGTTTTGGAGGCAAGTTGTTCCACTGCCTATATTCCTGTTCCTTGTTGAGAAATGGTTGTAACAGTCCCTTACCTCTTGGATTCGACCCCTGATGGCTAGCATAGGTGGTTTTGATGTCTATATTATGTATTTTTCAGTCATTAGCAAAGGTTGGACTCTCTTGGATGCTCTGAGCTACATTGTACATCTCTACAGCAGTTGGGCAAGGAAATAAACCAAGATTTGCAGCTATTTTTGAGGGATACTTGTGGTAAAGTGTTTTTGCATAGTTTCTTCTTTTGTTATTAGTTTTTCTCATGTGTTATGTGTGCCACAATCTTATTCATTTTTCTAACTAAATGAAATCAAGATAGATAGGTAGAATACATTGGTTACAATGATCCGCCTTGGGAATCCATTTAGTTTTTGATGTTTTCTATAGTTTGAAGAGGATACATGATCTCTACATGCCCTCCTCAGCTCCTCACCAGTATTAGACCTACCATCTCACTCAATTTCAAGTGCTAAAACACCTACCTACCTCACCCCATAGAACAACCTGCATTCCTGACTTGATTTCCTGGACCCAAAGATGCCTGCTCCATTTGATCCAGCAACAAAACTATCAAAATCAATCAAAAAACCCTAGAGCTACTATACCTAGTCTAAAATCCATATCTGATCTAGTCATCTTAACTGAGATTCACAAGGAGAGAACCCTCTCCCATCCTAGTAGGGCTAGCTACCAGGTTAAGCGTGGTTTGTGGTTACCCTAGAATTACCTCCCTTTAGCCTGAGGTCAATCTAGGCTCTAACATACCAGTCAGGGGATCCTATAGAAAACACAATTTTCACCTGAATTTGAGCAATGAAGTGAAAAAAAATCGAATTTATGGAGGGATGCATGCTAAGGAGTGGAGGAGATGAACATATGTAAGGCAAGGCTCCCTTTGGATCTTCACTTTGCTCCCTGATTTTCTTTCTCATCCTCCTGCAAATAACAATTATGTTTTTTTTTTCTCTTATTCTTATTCTTATTATTATTATTATTATATATATATATATATATATATATATATATATATATATATATATATATATATATATATTATTTATTTATTTATTTATTTATTTATTTATTTAAAAACACCTAGGCTACCTCAGAGAGGTTTTCACCCTAGATATTTGCCTTGGGCACCTCAAGGAAGGTTTTCACCCAGGGATCTTTTTTCTTTCCATTTTTCTCATCCTTGCGCCACCTCATGGAGGTTTTCAACCCAAAGATAGGACTCAGGCACCTCATGGAGGCTTTCACCTGAATCCTTATTCTGTTTTCTTTCTTTTTTTAGTGACCCGATGGGGGAGGAGCTGAAACTTGCTCCACTATAATCATTGTCTTATTGATATTGTCAATGAACTCTTGTTTAGATAAAGTCCTCTTGTACATTTTCAATCTATGTCCATTAACTAGTAATGGAATGGCTTCTTCATATATAGTTTTGATCTGCATTGAACCATTGTCATGGCATCTTTCCACCACATAAGGTCCGAACCATCTTGTCCTTAGCTTTCCCTTGAAGACTTTATACCTAGAGTCATATAATAATGCCCAGTCTAATTCTTGAAATTGCTTCTCCTTAATATGCTTGTCATGCCATATTTTCCTCTAAAGTTGAACTATCTCTATATGGATGAGGGCTTGCATTCTGAATTCATCCAAGCCATTCAAATGGAATAGTATTTCTTTCTGTGCATGACTGAGATCCAGATCTAGTTGGGCTACCATCCTCAATGTATTATATTCAAATTCAATGGACATCAAAACCTTTTTCCCATAGACCAGCTCATAGGGTGTAAATCCAGTGGTGGTCTTCCATGTCGTATTATAGGCCCAGGTGGCCTCAACTAGTCTTTCTGCCCAATCCTTTCTATTGTTGTTCACTACCTTGGTTAGGATGTTCTCCAATGCTCTGTTGGTCACCTCCACTTGCCCATTAGCTTGTGGATGATAAGGAGTGGAGGTCATATGCTTGATTTTGTGATGCTTGAGCAGTTCTTCAATCATGCTGGAGGTAAACTGGCTGCCTTGGTCTGTGACTAGCTCTCTAGGGTACCCAAATTTGTAGAATATATTCTCCCTTAGGAACTTAGCCACCTTCTCTTCTGTTGCTACCTTAATTGCCTTAGTTTCAGCCCACTTAGTCAAGTAATCAATGCACACAATAATGTATTGTTTTTGCTTTGAAGGAGGATTGATAGGCCCAATGAAGTCCATGCCCCACTTGTCAAATGGCTCGAAAGTCACTTGAGGTTGTAGGGGAATTTCATCTCTTGGAGTAGGCTTTCCCATCCTCTGGCACCGATCACATTGACTAATGTACTTTTTCACATCCTGATGAAGAGTAGGCCAATAATAGCTTGCTTGCAGCACTTTAAATGTTTTCCTCTTTGCTACAAAGTGACCTCCATAAGGCCCATCATGATAGATCAGAAGGATGTCAAAAACTTCCTCTTCCCTGACACCTTTTCAAGATCTGATCTGGGCGAGGTTTGAACAAATTGACCCCAAACCAGGTGAAGGGGGCACTTTTCCTAATTATCTTCCTCTCTTCTCTGGAGGGCAGGTTTGGTGGGAACTATGTTGTAACCAAATAGTTTTCTGTATCAACAAACCATGGGGAGAGCACTGAAATAGGAAACAAATGCTCGTCTGGTAACTGATCATCCACCATTCCTTCTTCACTTGCAGGTAGGTTCATCCTAGATAGAAAGTCAGCAACAACATTCTCCTTACTAGGCTTATCAACAATAGTTAGATCAAACTATTGTAATAAAAGTAACCATCTTATGATTCTAGCATTTACATCTGGTTTGTTCATTAAATATTTAATTGCAGCATGATCAGTATGCACAAATGTCTGATAGCATGTAATGTAATGCCTAAACTTGTTTAATGAATGCACAACATCCAGGAGTTCTTTTTCGGTCACAGTATAATTTAACTCAGCCTTTGACAGGTTTTTACTGGTAAAATAGATGGCGTAGGGCAATTTCTCCTCTACCTGACCTAAGGTTGCTCCTATGGCTTTGTGTGAGGCATCAGCATGAATATGAAAAGGGAGGGCCCAGTTTGGGCCTCTGAGAATTGGTGCAATGGTTAACTTCCCCTTTAGAATGTCTAAGGCCTCTTGATAGCTCTTTGACCATATAAATTCAAAATCTTTGGCCAACAACCCAAACAAAGGAGAGGCCAACTTGCTAAAGTCCTTTATGAACTTTCTGTAGTATCCAGCTAACCCTAAGGAAATCCTGACATATATTTTCTTTTGTGGAGGTGGGACCCTTTGGATGATGGCTATTTTGTTTAGGTCCACTTGCAGTCCTTGTTGAGATATGTAATGACCTAGCACAGTCCCTTCAGTCATTAAGAATTCACATTTTTCTAGACTGAGAGACAGGTTCATTTTAATGCATTTGCGTAATACTTTGCCTATGTTAGTTAGGGCTTCTTGAAAATCACAGCCATAAGGTGTAAAATCATCCATATAGATCTCTACAGCATCATGTACTAATTCAACAAAAATACTCAAGACTGCTCTCTGGAAAGTGGCAGGAGCATTGCATAAGCCAAAAGGAAGGACCCTATCGGAAAAATTACCCCAAGGATAGGTGAATGTGGTTTTATCCTGGTCTTTTGGGTAGATTTGGATTTGGTTGTACCCACCGAATCCATCTAGGAAAGAAAAGAACTTCTTCCTTGCCAGGCCATCTAGCACTTGGTCAATGAAGGGTAGTGGAAAGTGATCCTTCTTTGTGGCTTTGTTCAACTCCCTATAATCGACACAAATCCTCCACTTACCATTCTTCTTGGGAACTAACACTAAAGGAGAGACCCACTCGCTATTGGAGATATGGTAAATGAACCCTGCATCTAACAATTTTTCCATTTCTTCTTTGACTATGTCTTTAAGGGCCGGATTCATTCTCCTTTGTGGTTTCCTGATTGGCTTGCAACCTTCCTTGATGTATATGTGGTGAGTACACACTGAGGGGTGTACTCCCTTCATTTCCTTGTAGCTCCAAGCAAAGGCTTCTAGGTTTTATTTCAACATATTACATAGATTTTCCTCTTCAAGAGAAGACAAAGATGGGTTGATTTTCAAAGTTTTCTCTGGGCCAAATTCTATGGTTTTGACTCGGAGTGGGTTGGAATTGGCCAAGCATAAGTCAATTTGATGATTGTTCAGTGTTTCCTTTACTTCTTCTTCTAATGGTAATGAACTAGGAGTTGGACTTTGGAGCAGGTGTTCAATTAAGTCATCCTCCTCTTGTTGTCCTCCTCCTATGATTTCTTCCAAAGCATAAAGTTGGGTAGAATAAAGCTCATCTTCTTCCTCCTCCTCCAACCATAAAGGTAAATCATGTTCTAGGGAGGGTTGAGCAGGAGGGTATAAGACTAACTGTTTGGACATATGCCCATTCTTGATGGTCATATTCCCAGCTCTGTAGCTAATGTAGGCATCAGCTATGGCCAACCATGGCCTCCAAAGGATGAGAGGGTAACCAGTAAGCTTAGCCTTAGGCCGGAGAACTAGGAAATTTGCTGGGTACTCCCAAGAGTCAATGGAGACCATCACATCCTCCATAATTCCCTTAGGGGTGACTGTGGAATGGTTTGCAACTTGCAGAACTGTTGTGGTCTTCCTTAATGACCATTGGAGGTTAAGCTTGAGCATGGTGTCCTTGGTCATCACATTAATGGCAGCCCCAAGATCAATCAGAGTGTGTAGGATAATGGTACCATTGATGTGCACATCTACTACAGGGCTTCCAGGGTCTAAGTATTTTGGACATATTACTTGCCCCAGCATTAATTCAGATAACTGCCCAATGACATTAATGGTAGGGACATCCCTTTTTCTTCTTCTTAGATGCTTGAAGCACTTCTCCTTAATCAACTTATTGTAGATAGGAACATATTTGATTGCTTAGTGAAGGGGGATCTTTACACATAGATTCTTCAATTCTCCCAGAAGTTCGGTTTCTTTTGGGGTAGGCTGGAGTGGTTGGGTTAATCTTTCAAGAAAGGGTGGATTTTCTTTAAGGTTGCTTTCCTCTCTTTCTTCCTGAACCTCCCTATGTGGAGAGCGAGGTTGGTTATCTAGGAGAATTCTCCCAGATATTAGGTTGATCTCCTGGATTTCTATAGCATAAGCTGGGTATGATGTCTCTCCACTATATCCTTGTTGAGCCTGCCTATTGTTTGGGTTTGGATTTGGCTGGGTAGGCATCTGGGGTTTCTTAGGTGGAGCAAAGTGCAGGAGTTGTGGTTGGGTAGGTGGTGGAGGAAATAGGGCTGGAACATTGTTGAATTGGGGCCTCCACCCCTGGGGTGGGGTATTCCATTGATGTTGTGGCTAAATGTAAGGTTGAAATGACTGGCTGGCTGGCTGGGAATGATACTGAGGTGCATAGGACCAAGGAGGGGGTGTAGACCAGGAAGGATGAGTAGGGGGTCCCCAAGAAGGTATAGTTGTGGTTTGGTTGGGTTTGTAATATGCATGGGATGATCCTTGCATACCCTGCTGGTATGGTCTAGACCCAGGAGGTCTCCTTTGGTTGATGTAACAAAGCTGCTAAGTGACCCCTTCAGCTCCTTGAAGGGCACTTGTCTGTGGAGTGGTTTTCTTCACAAACAGAGCAAATCTCAATACAGTTCAATGGGCATTCATTCCTAGGATGCCTCCTGGTGCATCTAGGACAAAAGATAGCCAAGGCTCTCTCTGCTTCCTCTTGCTTCCTTTTGATATTCATGGTATCCAATTGCAAGGCAAGGGTTTACAACATCTCACTTTTGAAGTCCTCCAGCATATTTCCAATTTCACCCTGTTGAGAATGCAACAAGATGATGGAGCTTAGTGGAAAGAAGTCGCCTTCACTAAGTGGGCCCGTAGGGTATTTTTGGCGCAAAGTCTATTTTTAGACTATGTCTATTTTTAGACATATGGATCATGGTCTATGAGTTTTAGGATGTTGTTTATGGATGATTGGTCATGTTGGGAAAAATAGATGGACTTCTATTTCTAGTTCACAGCGGAGTGATCAGAGTCTATTTTTAGACTGCCAGGCTAAAAATAGAAAAGTCAAATATTATTGTCTCATAATAATATTTAGACTATAAACATTATCTTATCCTCTTGGAGCACTTCAGTTTGAGCTACAGATGTGGCACATGCAGCTGTCAGAAGGAAATACGCTTTTCTTGTGGGTCAGTTGAGCTATTGCATGCAGGACTTCAGTTAGAACTCATGTGGTTGAGTTTGGTGGAGTTGGATGTGGAGTTGATGGAGTTGTGTTCAGTTTGACTTGGTTAAACTAGTTGTAATTAGTCTAACTGCAAATAGACTAGTGATGAGTGATGTGAATTAATTGATTAAATTAATTCACTAATTATTAACTCATAATGCAACTGAAGAATACATCAGTTAACTCAGTGCATGTACAGTTCAGTGGAGATAGGTGTTAGAGGTTGAGATTGCTATCAGTTGTGACTATAGTTGTGCATGAGATCTTGCACAATCAATGGATTTAGTATGCCCATCAGGATTGCATAGTATATTCCCAGTGAAATAGCCTGTGCTCACGTGATTTTCACTTGGTATTGTGCAATAGATGCAGGCAAAGCAGCGGAGGAGATTTGAACTTGTGACTTGTTCGGATCTGAGCTAGTTTTGTGTGTAACAGGTGGAGATAGTGCTGGATACTTGTGAGGAGTATTGTACTATGTATTGTTACATGTTATCAATCATTAATATACAGATAGTGTGGGGTTTTCAACTGTAAGCTTTCCCTGGGTTACATACTGTGTTAATGTGTGCATGCGATTGATGTTTCATTGTTTTTGATGTTGCTAAATTGATGATCAACGTAGAGGAGGTTATGTATTATGCATGTATTTTGCAATAGTGTATAATCGCGATAATCTCTGTTGAATAAGTGTTCATTATTCAAAATTTCTACACACCCTTAATGGATGAGTTGGAAGATGATGTACTGGCCATAGGTTGACTACTCCTACCCTTTTTCCTGGTTGCCCTAGAATGATTTCTAAAGATAGTCTTAATATCCTCATAGGCTAGTTGGTAGATATCTCCTCTTTCTAACAAATGCAAGGTATCTAGGATATCCTCCCTTACTCCTCTAAGCAAGACCAACTTTAGTGACTCATGGTCAAGTGTGCACCTGGCCCTTTTGTAACTAAGCTGGAATCTTTCTTCATAGTCTTCTAAGGATTCATCCTGGCCTATTTTCATCCTAAAAATCTATTTTTTAGTTTCCTTTTACCTATTGTAGTCCCTATATTTGTTGTTAAAGGCCTACTGCATCTGAGCCCAAGTTATGATGCTACCTCCAGGTAAACCCATGAACTAGCGCAATGCTGCATCCTTGAGGGTATATGGAAACAATTTTAACTTTTTCTCATCCTCTATAGTCATACATTCAACATATAACAAAAAACTCGAATAGGAAAGTGTCAGGGTCCTCTATGGTCAAGCCATGGAAATGAGGTAGAGCAGAGGGGCTTATATTCTTCATTTTAGTGTCCCCATTGGTTTCCCTAATGGGGAAGGCACCCTCAATTCTCTCTCTATCTCCTCTGTCATCTTGGTTTTCAGCCATTGGTTCAGTAGGAATGGGTTCTTCCTCTTCTTCTTCCCCTATAGGTTCTTCAAATATGTCAGGTTGCTCACCTAAAGGTTCTTCCAATTCACAGTCACCGAAGAAGAGAGAAGGTTGACTGTTGGATGTAGTGGGGGTATTTGGCAAGAATTTTCCTAAATTATCCCTATTCCTACGAGGCATGAAAGGAAATGTTTTTAGGTTGGCTTTTGTAAGATTTTCTTTAAAGCTGGAAAGTACTCTACAGAAAGGAAATTGTTGATTAAATGAAAAACTACTAACATAATGGAAACTACTTGCAGAATGAAATTGTTGATTGAATGGAAAGACTTATGACAGAATGAAAACTACTTGCAGAATGGAATTGCTCAATTGAATGAAAAATTAATAACAAAAAGGAAACCACTTGCTGAATTGAAATTGCTGATTGCAGAATGGAAAGGAAAGAATATAAATTATAAATGAAAGAAAGAAACTAGATCACTTTTGTAGAAATAAACCAATGGAAGAAAATTGAAGACTAGAAGTAGAAGAAAATAAAGTTAGAGACTATAAATAGAAGGAGGAGTAGTAATTCATATCCTACTCTGAAACCTCCCCGACAACGGCACCAAAAAATGATGAGCCTAGGTATTGCAGCGAGAATGTTGTAACTCCCAGGGCTACTAGCTTTACTTATCAACCCAGGGTTTGTACAAACTTGGAGGTGACAGTGCTATATGCATAAGAAGAAGTGAAGGTACTGCCTGTTGTCACTTCTCATCTGGCCAGAGACCGCAGGGGTTCCAAGCCAGACTTCTATAGGGTCAGAATAAGTTTGTGTTAAGTTTTGAGGATGTTCTATGCTAAGAGCAATTTCACTTTTCTCACAGTAATCATACAAGTAGATAAGCAAAATGCAGATAGAACATATAAGCAGATCTTACAGAAGACAAATCAGAAACAAGAAAAATGTATGTGTTCGTTTCGGCGGTCAACAGGATGCTTCAACCAGCAAAGTCTCCTTTGGTCAGCCAGCCCAGCATGTGTCACAACAACCCTCCAGGTAGCTCGTACTTTAGGATGAGAGAGGAAGATGTGAGTTGTGTTGTGTGTTCAAATTCTCTCCAACTTTTCCTGCATATATATACATCAATGAGGGTGTGTGACACATCTGTTGGGCATGTGAGCCTACATTACAAAACTGGCTGACCTTGCACATATAATTTATTAAGAATAATAAATTCAAAATATAAGTTCTGCTCATCGGATTAAGACTATTTTTATATGGATTTTACACCTCTCAGAAAGAGGAATCCAACAAAAATATTAGCCTCTTAATCTGAGCATCAGAACATGGAGTTTGGACCTAGTTGTCCAATTTTAACAGTTTGATTTTGATAGAAGAAGAGAAAATATATTCTAAGGGAGAGCTACTCTACTGGAGTAATAAAGAAAACAATAATGTAATGCTAAACTCACACCAGACCCTAGCTAACCAATTAAACAACTATGCTACGCAGAATTACTAGATCAATCACTAATCTAATGCTAATTATCTAAGTTACAGAAGTAAAATCGTCAAAACTAGACTAAGGAGTAAGCAAAGGAAACCAAGCTAAGTTTGTGTTTTAGCGGAAGAGCAATCGGAGATCAAAAATGGTCAAAAGAGGACATAATGAGCAACAGTGCATAAGAGTCATTGGATCAGGCAGGTGAAAGGTAAATGAAAGGCTGATATTGGATCGTAGGAGGGTACATAGATAGATGGGAAAACAAGGTTAACTAACAAGCTGAACGGTGGAGATTATGTCATGGCAGTTGAGTGAATAGATGAACGAATAGGGTTAACCAGAGATGGGCAGCTGAGATTATATCGTGGAGGCTAAGTTAAGAGATGGACGAATAGGATTAATCGACAAATGGATGATGGAGATTAGATCGCGGGCAAAAGAAACATGCAGAAATGGTAGTGAGTTTGTGGAGGCGGTAAACTGTATTTCGCGTGCCCTCAAAACCATAAGCTGTATTTTGAGATTTCACGCGATTGGACTTACCGAGCGACACGTAGCACGAGAAAACCACTTTTCTCGCATGCTCTCAGCCGGATAACGGTCGTGCAAGTGTCTGCGCAAGATTACGTGACAGCCATCAGATCAGGCGGGGCTAATCAATGACGGAGATCAGCCAAGCTAGTTGGAGATCGGGTGAAGCAACAGTCGTCGAATCAAGAGACAGATCGACGGTGGAGATTAAAGCGGGAGAAGAAAACGTGCGGAAATGACGGAGCGGGTTTAGAGGGTGGTAAGCTGTTTATCGCGCGCCCTCAAAACTGTAAGTATTTTTCTAAAATTTTACACAATTAGCCTCCCCGAGTGACACATAGCATGGGGAAACCACTCTTATCACGTTCCCTTGAGCGGATAACGATCAGACAGAAATCCATGCGATATCGCGCGATAGCCGTCAGATTTGGTAAGGCAAATCAACGGTTGAGATTTGAACGAGCTAGTTGGCGAGTGGGTCCGCAATAGCCGTAGGATCAGACAAGGCAGATCGGCAGTGGGGATTTAAAGTGCATAAATTAAGTGTTGAAAATGAATTGGGAGGTGATTGGTCGGGTTTCGCTGTGTAAGGTAATCTATAGGTAAAAACTATTTAAACGTGAATTAACTGCTTTCGCCTAAGTATTTCATGCTGAGGGAGAATGAAAGGGATATGAGGGAGATCAAATGACAGGAAGAGAGTGAAGGAGAAGATGATCATGAAAGGAACATAGTAACAATGTAATGAACCCAGTGATTGCGTTAAACAACAAACTCCCTGTGAAAACCAAAACCCTGTGTTTTTGGGGTTGCTGCAGGGTTTCTTCCTCACGTCATGGTCCCAGAGGGAGGAGGTGAGGCCGAGACACCTGTGGGCAACCTTGTGGATCTTTTCTTTGCTAACCTGCTAATTGAATGAAATCATAAATGAAGCAAACTGAAACACAATTGATCTGCTCTACACTACTATAATGTGACTGCAACTATTTAAGCAAATGAACAGTTAAACAATAAACCTCTATAATGGAAATGCAGCTACTTAAACAAATAACTAGTTAAACCATGAATCATCTACTCTATACTGTGGTGATGCAAATGCAACTACTTAAGCAAATAAACAACTAAACCATGAAGCTATGCTAGTGCTGTAATGGAAATGAAATACTTAAGCAAATGAACATGAAACCATGAATATGTACTAATGCTGTAATGAAAATGCATCTAATTAAGAAAATGAACAGAAAACATGAATCTATGCTAGCATAACAATACAATAAAGAGGAGCTTTAGATGCTAGGTGGTGGGCTCCAGTATTGTAGCAATAATGCTACAACTCCTGGAACTCCCTTCTTTAATTTTATCAACCCGGTAGTTCGTAACAAACTTGGAAGCGACGGTGCTGTATGCACAAGTACTAGCTCTTGCTGCAGCTGTCACTTGGTCAGCTGGCACAAGTCCGCTAGGGGCTTAAGCCAACTCCTATGAGCTCTTAGAAGAATCTTTTTAACTGATGGATGAAAGCTAACTCAAAGGAAGCTAATCTACTTGCGGAAAGAAACTGAAAGCCAAAAAGAAACGCAAACCCTAACAAACCCTAATTCTACCAGTTATTCCTACTGATGCAAAGATGAGAATGAAAACTACTGAAAGAGATGCCATTACTTCTATGAAGGTAAGATACATGTGTTTAGACTACCTCTACCTGAAGAAAACATCTTTTTGTATTTTTGACTAAGTTATTAGAATTATCATGCATGTGTTTTTGACTGGCCTTTCACTATGCAGGGGTGGATCAAGGAGGAGAAATGCTTGGAAAAGGTTGGGATGGTATAGAGAGGGTCTAAGGAGCCCCTAACACTCTTACAGAGAGTTTCACAAAGTTTGGTGAGTGAGGTAAGGTGCATGAATGGATAGGGAGGTAGGGTAGGGGCCTGAAATGACCTAAGGACTGATGGTTGGAGTGGTGAGAGGGTGTGGAAAGAGGGCTATAAATTGACTAACTACTAGCTAACCAAAATGAGGCCCTAAGCCTTCTTATTTATACAAATTGAGGACCCCAGTAGTCCTCCTAAACTTTAGTGACTCGACTGCCCAAAACTTGTAGTTAACAACAGTCCTACTTGACTTGCTTGGCTGCCCTTGTGTTAATTGATTTGGTGGCCCTTGAACTCCGATCTGATTGTGGAGAATTTGAGGTAAGGGCCCATAAATGAAGGGGACACCTTCCTACAAATCCTTTCCCTTGTTCTCCCACGAATTTGGCTGCCAAGTGCTCATTAAACCCTTCAATTTTGTCTCCAAATTGACCAAAAAGGCTACACAAAGCACCCATTAGACTTGTTGGCATAATGACTAACCCAATTCACTCTATTAGCATAAATATAATTAAAAACATGCAATAAATTAATGAGAATGGTGGATTAAGTCGAATTAGGAGGTTGAATGAGCCCAAATAATTATCCATTTTTGAGGCTCATCATCACCCCCCTACTGAAAGCGTTGCTCATCCTCTGAGCAACCAATCTATCTCCTCATCTTTGATGGCCCTGGTGGCCTCCCTGTCATCCCAAGATTTTGAAGTGATGTCCTCTTCTCAGTCATGACCATGCTTTTCTCTCTGCTCCTTCCCACTGCCTGTGCTTCTTTTCCTAGAGAATTCTCAACTTCCTGTAGAACTGTCTCAGCATCCTGTAGAACTGTCTTTGAGTCCATTATCTAAATTCTCTCTCTCCAAGTGAAGTTTTTTGGCTTCCTCATTCATAGGTGATGGACATCCTTGAAGGAGACTCCTCCTTTGGTGTGGTAGGGGTGTCAACAATGGTGATTGGTTCTTTGGACGGTGGTTGAGGTCTGCCGGTTTTAATTCTTACACTTCTTCTTGCCTTAAAATACAGTGAGGGCTCCCTCTTTTGCTTCTCCTTCTACTTGGGGGATGTGCTTAGGGTGGCCAGCACAACTGCTGCCTTCCTAGCTAAAATCCTGGCCAATTTCTCCTTCTGCTGCCCTTTCTTCAGACTTCCTATAGAAATGCCTGTAGTGGCTGGTTTCTGGCTTCCTGTAGAAGCAGTTGGCATTGTCTTAGCCTGCTTGGCTGAGGGTGCTTTTTCCTTTAGCTTGGCTGATGCTGCCTTAGGGGTGCCTTCACTGGCCTGGGCTTTCTCAGTCCTCTCTATCCTACTCTGCAGTCTTTTCTCCCTGGATGTTTGTGTTATTTTACCACCCACTGTTTTGGCCTCAGCATCCTGTTTTTTCTCCTGCTTTTCCTCTTTCTTTTCTGGCGGCCTTTCCGATGATGGTCTGCCCTGCGTTTCCTTGACCTTAGCTAGTTTCTCTGTGTCAATTTTCTCCTTTTCCTCGCTGCTGGAGGAAGTGAGTTCCTCGGCCAAAATTCGGATGTCATCATCCTTAGACATATTCCGAAAAATTCCCCAGGAGAGAGGGACAGTGTAAGTATGGAGTGCATCTTCCACGAGGAGCTTGATAAGCCCATGATGGGCCAGCTGGTCTGGTGTCCCCTCCCTTAGCTTTGTGGCACATTCCATCAAGGATTGCAGGAGGAAGTAGGGGATGCTCAATTTTTGTTCTGAGGGCAGATCCATTTGATGCCTGAGTTCTGTTAGTAAACAGAAATGATAACCATATACGATGTTGAATCGCCCCTCACAGGTAATATACTTCATAACTTGAAGGCTGACCTCGCTCCAATAATGGCTGAAGGCTGGCTCTCCGGACCCCATTCTTATCCTCTGAAAACTGTTCTTCTGGTAGAAAAAATTCCTTTTTGGCTTTTTGGCCCAATGACCTCTCCTCTTTACTCCATGATGTCCCCAATGGCAACTCAGTGACTCGATTAATGAGTTGTGGGGTCAGTTTTAGGGTCAACCCTCTGAAATTTACAATGGCCAGTATTTTGGATTTAGGCTGCAGGGATATTAGGAATTCTTCGGTTACCTCATCATCATAGCCTTGGATTCTGTCACAGAAGGTCATCCAATTGGCATGGGTAAACAGGTCTACCACCTCGGGAGTTCCCCTCAATTTTTTTGTATTTTCCTTTGCACCAAATCCCCATTTAGAATGTTGTTGTTTCCCAAATTCGACTGACAAAAGGGAATTAGGCTCTCTAAGACAGGGCGCAGAGCTTGTTTTTTATTCCAACCACATAACAGTCACAAATTTTTTTATGCACAAGTAAGCCTTACAGTGGTTTATCATTATCATATGGAGCATTTGTTAACAGGAACCTTGGAAGAGAATGTGATGCAGCGCTATTTGAAAGAAATTCCGTGTATCCCACGAGCAAACCACCATTCTTGACCCACAGGCAGATTGGTTTTAATTGTCCCCATTTCAACCAAGCTATTTCACCACCTTTCAAAATATCATGCATGGGAATGGTGTTTTTGAGCCTACCTTTCTTCAAGCTCCAAACTTGATGAAGAAAAACTCAGGCTCCTCTGCTTCAGAAGGATATAACGTACTTCCTGTAGAAGACCCCTCCCGTTTCCTGTAGAATGTTATTCTGCCTTTGAGTGAGCCCGATACACTAGAGAAATTCGAACCAGGCCGCAAAGCTTAGTGGAGGACGATAGGTTAACCAATTGTGGGAGCAGAGGACGCGTACTTCAGCTAAGAATTTTGCAAGTGCAAATTAATCAGCGGATGGTGAGAGTCAGCCGAGCATTTTTAATTGTGGCGTGATTTGTGGTGAGGTGGCAGAGACATGCGTTGGCCCATGCAAACTGTTGGCCCCTGCAGTGCTTAACTATTTTTTCTCTGCCTGTAATTTCGTCCATCAATCACGCTTTTAACTGTCCATCACTACCTATTTTCTAATTCCCTCTTGATATGGCTGAGCGCACGTGTCTCATTCACCCACCGAGCGCTATTGAATAGGATGACGGTGGTCAATTAGCTGGCCACTGATTTTTTTAATCCCGACCATCTCATTGCTCATGCAGTTTCTAAATTACATTCATGCAATTAGAGGAATGAGTTTTAGTCACGTACCTGGAAGTCAAATGGTTGCTGTGAGGTGCTATGGCCTGTCATTGCTGCATGCACTGGTTTCTGCTGCTGCATGCCTGGATCCTTTGGTTGCATGAGGGCTTGGCTGATGATTTTTTGTTGTTTTTCCTTGTGCAGGTGTCCTCTGACCAGATCTAAGCTGCAGGCATTCGTTTCCGCGTTCAAATCTGCACCTTCAAGCTGTTGCTGCTGAATTTTCACCGGACCAGAACTTGTTTTCGCCATTGCTTCCAAACGGTGAACTGGATTGATATGAAACTTGCTGAGCATGTTCCTATCATCATGATGCACCTCCCATAGCAAAATTGTGATCAATGGATGCACAAATTTCGAGAAAAATGGAAAATGGATGAAGATTTCAGAGATCAATTTCTCGGAAACCATGCATCGGAATCGGCTGAAACTACTTGGGTAGGCTATTATCACCCATGTGCATCTCCCCATGAAACAGGTTTTGAAATGGATGCATGGATATGGAGGAAATGCAAAAATGGCTGAAGGAGATGGAGGCTGATTTCTTGGAAACCGTGCACCAGAATTGGCTAAAACTGCTCAAGCATGTTGCCATAACCCCTGTATGATTCTCTATAAAACGGTTTTTCAAATGGATGCATGGTTTTCAAGTTAAGGCAAAAACAAATTCCATTCTAGGTATTTTTGCTTCAAGGCATTTTGCAATTTTGTTGCATGGTATGAAAAATGAACTTGGGCTGTGATGCAGGTATGGAGATGATTGAGGAGGAGTTTGAAGATTGCAGGAGGACTTCTAAACCCTTGAGGAAGCTACCATGTTCGCCAAACCACCTTTTTGAAATCCATTTCTAGCTTCCTACAATTTCTATAGGAACTTACTGTAGAAGCACAATGAGAAGCACAATGAGGTGGAAAAATGATGGAGCAAGGTGAGGGATGGACACAAAGGTGCTTGCAGGCCTAACCAATAGATTCCCACCATCAGATTCCCTTTTAAAATTGAATTTGGTTCGTCCAAAGGTTCTACAGGATGTTTCCTGTAGAAATTCAAAACTTCCTGTAGAAAACACAGTTTTCATAAAAGAAGCACAATGAGGTGGAAAAATGATGGAAAAGGGTGAGGAATGGGAACATGGATGCTTGCAGGCATAACCAATGGATTCCAAGCTTTAGATCCCCTTCCAAAATCGAATTTGGCTCGCTTGAAGGTTATACCGGATGTTTCCTGTAGAAATATAAAACTTCCTCTAGAAGGCACAAAAACTCCTTTGTCTTTGTCTTGAGTGTTCCTCCTGACCTGCAATGTCATTGCTGCAGCCTGCAATTATTCAATGCAAATTGGGTTTATTTTTATTTTTCTTTTTCTCTTTTTTTTTTAAAAACAACTAGGGTGCCTCATGGAGGTTTTCACCGTAATTGCTTGCCCTGGGCACCTCCAAGGGAGGTTTTCACCCAGAGATCTTATTCTCTTTTCTCTTTTTTCCCAACCCAATTGACCACCTCATGGAGGTTTTCAATCAATGAGCCAATCTAAGGCGCCTCCGAGGAGGTTTTCACCTTAGATTTCTATTTTCCTCTTTTTTCATTTTTTCTTTTTATTTTTTCTCTTTTTTCTTTTTTCTACCCTACCCTACTTGAAAAACAAAATCATTTTCAAGTATAAGAATACTTCCAATGGAGCCATGTGCACATCGAGATTAGAGACAAGATGATGTGAAGGCTCGAAATGCATGCTTTGACAGCGATCCAGATTTCAGAGACAAAATGATCTGACTTTGAAGGTATCAAACATAGCTGAGGAAGAGAGTATTGTTGCAACTTAGTGACTGTCTGGAACCATATCTCAATATAGCTTTGATATCCTTGGTCCTTTTGCTGATCTGGGTCATGTTTCATGTCACTTTCTACTATGACTTCCTCATCTTCCTCTTTTTGCTGATCTTTCTCTTGAATACATGGAAGATTTGATGGTAACCATGAAGGATCTTTCTTTATCTCTGCTTCTGATGTCTTCTCTTCATCAAGTAAAGCCCATGGTTCTTTGATTTCCTCTTCTGAATCTTCTTTTGCCTGATGTGGTCCTACAATGCTTTCAATATAGTCTCTTTTTTGCAATACTCTTCCTGAGCTATGGTGAAGATCATTGAGCTCAAGAGCAGTTGTTTGGACATGTTGTGCCTCAGCTTTGCAATTGGGTTGAGCTGCTCCATGGTATGGTTTTGGAAATGGTGGTACGGGTAGTTGAGTGGAGGCGTAGATTTGAGATGGATGTGGATGGGGTTGTGGTTGGGTAGGCATTTGGGGTTGCCTTGGTGGAGCAGGAGGCGACGGTTGTCGACAAGCAGGTGGTGGAGGAAAATAAGTGGGAGGAGTTTTGTATTGGGGCCTCCACCCCTAATGAGGTGCATTCCACTGAGGCTGTGGCTGAGCATAAGAGTGAAACGAATGAGCAGCTGGTTGGGCATAATATGGATCTGTGAAGGAACAAGGAGGAGGTGTGAACCAGGAAGGATGAGCAAGGGGACCCCAAGAAGGCATGAAAGTGGCTTGATAGGGGTCATAATAGGTCTCGGATGTCCCTTGCAGTTCCTGCTGGTAAGATCTAGGTCCATGTGGCCTCCTTTGGTTCATATAATAGAGTGATTCAGTGGCTCCCTTGGCTCTTTGATATGCAGCTTTGATTCTGGGCAAGGAAGGGCACTGATTCGTAGGATGGTCTCTTTCACAGACAAAACACACTTCTATGGAGTGCAATGGACATTCATTCCTAGGATGCTTTCTAGTGCACCTGGGACAAAAGATGACCAAAGCCCTCTTGGCTTCCTCTTGCTTCTTTTGGATCCGCAAGGTATCCAGTTGCATGGCAAGAAACTGCCTCATATCACTCTTGAAATCTTCCACCTGATCTTCAAATTCGTCTTTGGACAAGGTGCTGCTCCCAACATTTCTGCTTGTAGCCATTTGCTCCAGAGGAATGGTTTCTTCTTCTTCTTCCCTTGAGGTTCTTCAAATATGTCTTGCTGTCCACCTAAGGGTTCTTTAATCACAGCCATCGAAGAAGAGAGAATGTTGGCTGTGTGAAGCAGTGGGGGTGTTGTGCAATCATTTTTCTAACTTATCTCTACTCCTACAAGGCATGAAATGAAATCTTTTTGGTTGATTTTTGCTTTTTTCTACTTCTACCTGCAAAACTGAAATATATTGAACTGCAACTAACTATCTTGCTAAAATGAAAATTCGGAATTGAAGTGAAAGCAGGAAAGGACTAATCTATTTTTCTCAAATGAAATTACAAGAATGAAATGCTAATCTACGCTTGCAGAATTGAAATGCTAATCTACGCTTGCAGAAATGAAATTGCGGAATTGAAATGCTAATCTATGAAAGCGGGAAATGCTAATCTACTTTTGCATAAACGAAATTGCATAATGGAAATGAAATAAACTACTTAGCAGAAGATTGTAGTGGAAAATAGAAGAAAAGCGGCAATCACCAATACTCTGATGTTGCCCCGGCAACGGCGCCAAAAAGATGGTGGGCTCCAGTATTGTAGCAATAATGCTACAACTCCTGGAACTCCCTTCTTTAATTTTATCAACCCGGTAGTTCGTAACAAACTTGGAAGCGACGGTGCTGTATGCACAAGTACTAGCTCTTGCCGCAGCTGTCACTTGGTCAGCTGGCACAAGTCCGCTAGGGGCTTAAGCCAACTTCTATGAGCTCTTAGAAGAATCTTTTTAACTGATGGATGAAAGCTAACTCAAAGGAAGCTAATCTACTTGCGGAAAGAAACTGAAAGCCAAAAAGAAACACAAACCCTAGCAAACCCTAATTCTACCAGTTATTCCTACTGATGCAAAGATGAGAATGAAAACTACTGAAAGAGATTCCATTACTTTTATGAAGGTAAGATACATGTGTTTAGACTACCTCTACCTGAAGAAAACATCTTTTTGTATTTTTGACTAAGTTATTAGAATTATCGTGCATGTGCTTTTGACTGGCTTTTCACTGTGCAGGGGTGGATCAAGGAGGAGAAATGCTTGGAAAAGGTTGGGATGGTATAGAGAGGGTCTAAGGAGCCCCTAACACTCTTGCAAAGAGTTTCACAAAGTTTGGTTGCCAAAAAACCTTGTTTGTGAGCTTCTACAGGAAGTCTGCAGGGGTTCTACAAGATGTTTCAGGAATTTCTACAGGATGTTCAGAAATTTCTACAGGATGTTTTAAAATTGGATTTTGGAGGATGGGTGAGTGAGGTAAGGTGCATGAATGGATAGGGAGGTAGGGTAGGGGCCTAAAATGACCTAAGGACTGATGGTTGGAGTGGTGAGAGGGTGTGGAAAGCTGGCTTGGCTTAAAGAAGGCTAAGACAATGGAGGAGCAATAAGGTAGGGTTACGTGGGCAGAAAGACAGTTGTGAGATGAGGAACCTAACTAGGAGATGGAGCAGCTGGCCTGGACGAAGCTTGGGTGAATGAGAGGGAGATGGAGATGCCCTGCACGGTGTACACTTAACCGAATCAACTAAGTCCTGCACACAATCGAAATCTTAGCTAATCTAGTCTAACTGTCAATGAAACAAATGAACAGCAGCTTTATTCATAAAGAGAACCATGTACAACACTTAAGCAAAGAAACATTTCAAAAGGCCTGAACGCATGATTAACTCCTACAAATGAAAACATCACACCAGAGATTGCATGGACAAGCAAACTAGTGTTTTTGTTGGGCAGCAAGGTCACCTTTGTCCCAACTCACGATCCCACTGAGGGAGAGGTAAGATCAGAGGTGCTTGAGCCCTTTTTCCAAGGATCCTTTATGTTATTAACCTATCAAATCAATCTGAATATGAAAATCTACTTTAATCATCAAAAGCAACCTAAATAACAAAACAAGATTTAGATCTAAATGGCAGATTTTATTCTAAGAATGCAGCAAAGACACATAAAGGTAAACAAAGGAGGTACTGGGCGCTTGAGATGGGCCCAACCCCAAGAGCTACAGCCTCCTAAGAGTGATTTAGAGCTAGTGCAAAGCTATATTCATCTTTATTGAGCAAGAAAAGAAGAGTTACATCAAAACTGTCCACAAGGAGACTTTGAAAATGAGCTGAAAGCAAAGCTAATCTATTGCCTAAAAATCGAACTGCAAAATGACTATAAAATGACTAACTACTAGCTACAAATTGACTAACCACTAGCTAACTACCAGCTACAAATTGACTAAATACTAGCTAACCAAAATGAGGCCCTAAGCCTTCTTATTTATACAAATTGAGGACCCCAGCAGTCTTCCTAAACTTTAGGGACTCGACCGCCCAAAACTTGTAGTTAACAGCAGTCCTACTTGACTTGCTTGGCTGCCCTTGTGTTAATTGATTTGGTGGCCCTTGAACTTCGAGCTGATGGTGGAGAATTCGAGGTAAGGGCCCATAAATGAAGGGGACACCTTCCTACAAATCCTTTCCCTTGTTCTCCCACGAATTTGGCTACCAAGTGCTCATTAAACCCTTCAATTTTGTCTCCAAATTGACCAAAAAGGCTATACAAAGCATGTTGGCATTATGATTCAGGTGTTGTCCTTGATGGCAAACCCATTCAGGTGATAAATCAAGAAGGACGCAGGAAATATGTTCAGCAAGTGCGTCCCCGCAGGTATACCATACAGAACCCGCGTCCAGGGACGCCAGCCAGCCGTTCAGGAGGTGCGTCCGCCCAGTGCACACATTTCAAGGCAGAGAAAAGCACGTGGGGGTTTCTTGCGTGGTATCTAGCCGACGGTTTTGTGTTTCTATGGTGTTGGCTCGTGGTATTGTTCCATGTTTTGGGGAGAAGCTTGCCTATATAAAGCAAAGGAGTTCATTTGGATTAAGCATCATCTTGGTTGAATATCTTTTGGTGAGATCTAGTCCAGATCTATGAGGGCGAATCTTCTAATGGACTGTGATCTCTATGGCGCATGATCAGATCTGTGGATCTGAGTGTTTGGGTTGGTTCTGAAGTCCTCATATCTTTTATATCTGAAGGGACGCAGGTTCAGTGAAGGGCAAGTGCGCCGGGACGCAGTACAGTAAAGGCTCAGGTGCGTCTCTGAGGCAAAGGACGCGGCGCGACTGTGTTATTGGGTGCGTCTCTGAAGCAAAAGACGCGGCGCGATAGTGTTTCGGGGTGCGCCGGTCGCAGCAAAGCATAGAGGAACAGTGCGTCTGCACGCAGAACAGCGGAGGGTAGACTGCGTCCAGTCGCAGGCCACAGAAAGAAAATATGCGTCCCTGTCTTAAGATGATCTGTTGACTGTATATTTCTGTTCATAAGGTGTTCTGGGTTATTTCTGTAATTACTGATCTGATATCTGTAGTGGACTGTATCTGTTATATACTTGTTGATCATTTGATTCTTCATGAAAAGAAGTAGGGGGTTGTAGCTCCCTTCCAGGAGAAACTGGAAAACGAGAGAGAGTTGTAGCTCTCTGCAGGTTGCAGCCTGCGTGCTGGTAAAGGACTGCACCAGTACAAAATCATTGTAAAAGAATTTCTTGAAAGAAGATAGAGACATATTGCAGCAGGTGGTTTTCTCCCGCATTGGGTTTCCACCTTACATCTTGTGTTCTTTGGTGTGACTGTCTATTTTCTTTATTCAAGCTCATTATTTTATGGTACTGATATGCAAGAATAATTCAAAAGATCAAATAAGGAAGATTTGGTAAATTGCTTAATAATACTGATTCACCCCCCCTCTCAGTATTATTTCCAACAATTGGTATCAGAGCAGGTCCTTCAGAAAAGCTTGATCGCTTGAAGGTAGATCGTTCATCATGAGCAACTACGAGAGAGAAGCATCAATCAGGCCACCAGTTTTTGATGGGACAAACTTCAATTATTGGAAGGTAAGAGTTACTGCATATCTTCAATCTCTTGGTACTGAAGTTTGGGACATTGTAGAAACAGGCTATGCTTTTCCTTCAGCTACTCCTACAGATCCAGCTGAGAAAAAGAAGTATGAAACAAATGCAAAAGCAGTCAGTACTCTATTAGGAAGTATATCCCAAACAGAATTCATGAAGGTAATGCACTTCAAATCAGCAAAAGAAATATGGGACAAAATGATCACAAGCTATGAAGGAGATGAACAGGTAAAACAAGCTAAACTTCAAACTCTCAGGATTCAATATGAGACTCTCAAGATGTATAATGATGAAAGTGTGGCTAATTATTTTCTTCGGGTAGATGAGATTGTTAATTGTATGAAAAATTTGGGTGAAGAAGTAAAGGAGTCCATAGTAGTTCAAAAGATTCTAAGATCATTATCCCCCAAGTTTGAATCCAAAGTATCTGCAATAGAAGAAAAAGAAAATCTCCGTGTTCTTACTATGTCTCAGCTACATGGAATTCTAACTGCTTATGAAATGAGAAAGGGAGGACCATCAGACAGAAGGGAGGCTGCTTTTAAAGCATCAGGCAAAGAAGATTACTATGAAGCAAGCCATGATCCAGAAGAAGAGGAAGAAGAATCAAATTTTGTCAGAAATCTTCAAAGAGGTTCTGGAAGGTTCAGAGGTAAGCTACCTTTCAAATGCTTTGCTTGTGGAAGAGTAGGTCATTATGCTGCAAAATGCTCTTATAAGGATAAAGGAAAGGAACCAGTTAGATGGAACAAGAAACAAAGCGCAAATAAGAAAAGCTACTACACCCATGAAGATAGTGATGGCTTATCAAACAGTGATGAAGATGAACAAGGTAATAAATATAGGTTGTTAATGGCATTTGAAGATGATGATTATGAGGATGCTGTAGATGTGGATAACCTTTATGATGAAATTACTAGACTCAAGAGATGCATAGAAGAAAAGAACATGATTATTGATACTCTACAATTCCAAATTGATGAAAAGGAAAAACATCTTGAAAAATTAGAAGGTGAAATTGTTGGTCTTAGAAAAGAAATTGAGAAAACAAAAACTATTAATCTCAAGTTTGTCAAAGGATCTGAAACTTTGGATGAGATTATCAGTGTGCAGCGGTCTCCACTAAATAAGACAGGTTTGGGCTATAATGGAGAAACTTCTCAAGCATCCACTTCAAAAAGTTATCTTGATGCAGCAAGAAGAAATGAGCAAGAGCACAAGGAAGATCATCAGGTAAAGCAGGGACAAATGTCAAACAGAAACTATCAGGGGCAATCCAGCTTAAGGGTGAACAAAAGCCACAACCAGCCACAGGTAAAATCTTCTCAATTTGGTTCAAGAATAGATGAAAATAGAAATTACAATCAGTTGGCTGGTAGATCCAATAATCGCAGAAGCTTCTTCAATGGACAATGCTTTTCTTGCCATAACTTTGGTCACAAAGCAGCTCAATGTGTTGCGTATAAAACAATCATGACTAGGGAAGCTCAAAAACAAAGAAGTATGACAGGGATTACAAAAAGGACCTATAACAACTTTTCAGCTCTTGAAAATGAAGTTGAATGTTCTATTTGCAATAATTTTGGACATAAAGACTTTGAATGCAGAAGCAGGTTTCCGGAAAGAAAGGTACAAGAGCAGAAAAAGGAACAAGCCTCAGGCACCAAAACATGGAGAATAAAGGAACCTCAAACAGAAAGATGTGGGATAGCATTTTATGCAGAAGGACAAGAAAATCTATGGTACATTGACAGTGGATGTTCGAAGCATATGACAGGTGATAAAGAAAAACTTGAGTCTTATTCTAATTTAGAAAAGGGAAAGAAAGTCTCTTTTGGAAATGATACTCCTGCAACTATAAAAGGAAAAGGTATTGCTCCTTTAAAAGAAGATGTTAAGGCTGGAAATGTTTTGTTTGTTGATGGATTGAAGCATAATCTACTAAGTGTCAGCCAGATGTGTGATCAAAGAACCGAGGTTATATTCAGATCAAATGGATGCCTTGTTCGTGATCTTGATACAGGTAAAACAGTTCTCAAAGGAAAAAGAACTCCAAATAATCTATACATATTTGATGAAGGACAACAACAATGCTATCTAAGCAAGGATGAAGAGCACTGGCTATGGCATCGAAGGTTGGGACATCTAAGCTTCTCACAAATAAGGAAAGCTTGCAAATATCAGGCAGTTCGCGATCTTCCAGATATCAAAATTCCTGACAACACCATATGCAGATCATGTCAGTTTGGAAAACAAACCAGAACTAACTTTCCAGAGAAAGAAGGATCAGCCAGCATGCCTCTTGAGCTAGTACATACAGATGTATGTGGACCATTCAGAAAAAGAACACCTAGAGGAGAGGAATACTTGATATTATTTATTGACGATTTCTCCAGGTTTGTTTGGTTAGGACTTATGAAGCACAAAGATGAAGCATTCGAAAAATTCAAATCCTTCAAAGCCTTGGTTGAAAATGAATCAGGTCACAAAATTAAGTGCCTCAGATCTGACAGAGGTGGGGAATTTACTTCAAATGAATTTTTCGATTTCTGTGATGAACATGGGATAAGGAGAGAATTTTCTACAGCTAGAACTCCTCAGCAAAATGGAGTAGTTGAAAGAATGAACAGAACAATCCAGCAAATGGCTCGTGCTATGCTTGATGAATCAGGAACCCCTGCAACCTTCTGGGGTGAAGCTGCACATGCGGCGGTTATTATTCTCAACAAGACAAATGTCCGAGTGAACAGCACTCAAACTCCTCATGAGCTCTGGAGTGGTAAAACTCCTTCGGTAAAGCACTTCAAAATCTTTGGGAGCAAATGCTATATCAAGAATACTGAGGAGCAGCTTGGTAAACTTGATCCTAGAGCAGATGAAGGTATTCTTCTTGGCTACTCTCCACATAGCAAAGCATACAAATGCTACAATAAAAGACTTGGCAAAATTGTTGACAGCATTGATGTAGTGGTTGATGAGAAGGGATACATTCCTAGGCAAATACATCGTGAAGACATCGAAGAAGATGAAAGCCACCCTCAAAGACAGAATGATGAAGAAGAAGAACCGCAAGAAGAATCTCAAGAAGAACCTCACGAAGAAGCAGAAGAACGAACAAGAATAGAAGAAAAGACTCCATCCAGATATGTTCAAAAGAACCATCCAGAATCTCAGATCATGGGACAGAAAGAAGCAGGTATACAAACTAGAAGAACAGTTGCAGAAGCTTCAAGTTATTTGGCATTACTCTCCTCTACTGAACCACAAAATGTGAAAGAGGCATGCAAAGATGAATGTTGGGTGAAAGCAATGGATGAAGAACTTGAGCAAATCGAAAAGAACAACACTTGGGAGCTGGTTCCTAGACCAAAGGATAAGAATGTTATCGGAACAAAATGGGTCTTCAAAAATAAATTGAATGAAAATGGAGAAGTAATTAGAAACAAAGCCAGACTTGTTTGTAAAGGATATGCACAGCAAGAAGGAATAGACTTTGAAGAAACTTTTGCTCCTGTTGCAAGACTTGAGGCCATCCGAATGTTCCTTGCTCTCTCAAGTTCTCAGAATTTCAAAGTATTTCAAATGGACGTAAAATCAGCCTTTCTGAATGGAGACTTGGAAGAAGAAGTGTACATTGAACAGCCAGATGGTTTCATTCTTGGAAATGATCCAAATCTTGTATGCCGATTGAAAAAGGCTCTCTATGGTCTCAAACAAGCCCCAAGGGCTTGGTACTACCGGTTGGACAAATATCTTCATCAACAAGGTTTTTCAAAAGGTTCAGCAGATAGCAATCTATATATAAAAATTGAAAATGACAAATTGCTAATACTTGTTGTGTATGTAGATGACATTATTTTTGGCAGCAATGAAGAAGCTATGAGTCAAAGCTTTGCCTCAGTCATGCAGAAAGAATTTGAAATGTCCTTGCTAGGAGAACTGACATACTTTCTTGGTTTGCAAATCCAACAAAAGGAAGGAGGAATCCTTTTATCTCAAACCAAGTATCTCAAGCAGATTTTGAAGAAATATGGCATGGAAGATGCAAAACCAGTATGTACACCCATGGTCACAGGATGCAGTCTCAGTGCAAATGATGAATCTGCAGCAGTACATCAACCAACCTACAGATCTATGATTGGAAGTTTACTATATTTAACAGGTACCCGACCAGACATCATGCATGCAGTTGGAATAGTTGGAAGATTTCAGGCAAATCCGAAGGAGACTCATCTTCAAGCAGTGAAGAGAATTTTCAAATATCTTCAAGGGACTCAAAATTATGGCTTATGGTATCCTAGAGATACAGATCTTACTCTTCATGCCTATACAGATGCAGATTGGGCCGGAAGCGTGGATGACAGGAAAAGCACAAGTGGTGGTGCGTTCTTTATGGGTCCCAGACTGGTCTCTTGGTTCAGCAAGAAACAGAGTTCAATTGCCTTGTCTACAGCTGAAGCAGAATATGTTGCTGCTGCATCTTGTTGCACCCAACTCCTTTGGATGATGCAGACTTTGCAGGATTATCAAATCACTTGTACACCTCCAATCTCTATCTTATGTGACAACACAAGTGCAATCAGCATCTCAAAGAATCCGGTTATGCATTCAAAAACCAAGCACATACCAATCAAGTACCATTTTCTCCGGGAACAAGTACTTGAACAGAAGGTCAAGTTGGAGTATGTTCCTTCTAAGGAACAAGTTGCTGATATTTTCACCAAACCATTGCCCAGGGACACTTTTGAATACCTCAGGCAAAAGCTGGGGGTTGTTGATGCATCATCTTACTGTTGATCATCTTCCTATTGGTGGTATAGGCTCAGGGGGAGCACATAATGCATTGTTGGCATTATGGAGAAGGAGATCTTGGAAATAGCTGCAATATGTCTCTATCTCCTTCATGATGGATTTCTGGTTACAGATCTGGAGATGCATGAGCATAGGGGGAGCATACCCTTTGCTCTTGATGTCAAAGGGGGAGAATGAAGCTGAAGATTATGTGGTTGCCATCAAGTCCAAAGGGGGAGATTGTTGGCATTATGATTCAGGTGTTGTCCTTGATGGCAAACCCATTCAGGTGATAAATCAAGAAGGACGCAGGAAATATGTTCAGCAAGTGCGTCCCCGCAGGTATACCATACAGAACCCGCGTCCAGGGACGCCGGCCAGCCGTTCAGGAGGTGTGTCCGCCCAGTGCACACATTTCAAGGCAGAGAAAAGCACGTGGGGGTTTCTTGCGTGGTATCTAGCCGACGGTTTTGTGTTTCTATGGTGTCGGCTCGTGGTATTGTTCCATGTTTTGGGGAGAAGCTTGCCTATATAAAGCAAAGGAGTTCATTTGGATTAAGCATCATCTTGGTTGAATATCTTTTGGTGAGATCTAGTCCAGATCTATGAGGGCGAATCTTCTAATGGACTGTGATCTCTATGGCGCATGATCAGATCTGTGGATCTGAGTGTTTGGGTTGGTTCTGAAGTCCTCATATCTTTTATATCTGAAGGGACGCAGGTTCAGTGAAGGGCAAGTGCGCCGGGACGCAGTACAGTAAAGGCTCAGGTGCGTCTCTGAGGCAAAGGACGCGGCGCGACTGTGTTATTGGGTGCGTCTCTGAAGCAAAAGACGCGGCGCGATAGTGTTTCGGGGTGCGCCGGTCGCAGCAAAGCATAGAGGAACAGTGCGTCTGCACGCAGAACAGCGGAGGGTAGACTGCGTCCAGTCGCAGGCCACAGAAAGAAAATATGCGTCCCTGTCTTAAGATGATCTGTTGACTGTATATTTCTGTTCATAAGGTGTTCTGGGTTATTTCTGTAATTACTGATCTGATATCTGTAGTGGACTGTATCTGTTATATACTTGTTGATCATTTGATTCTTCATGAAAAGAAGTAGGGGGTTGTAGCTCCCTTCCAGGAGAAACTGGAAAACGAGAGAGAGTTGTAGCTCTCTGCAGGTTGCAGCCTGCGTGCTGGTAAAGGACTGCACCAGTACAAAATCATTGTAAAAGAATTTCTTGAAAGAAGATAGAGACATATTGCAGCAGGTGGTTTTCTCCCGCATTGGGTTTCCACCTTACATCTTGTGTTCTTTGGTGTGACTGTCTATTTTCTTTATTCAAGCTCATTATTTTATGGTACTGATATGCAAGAATAATTCAAAAGATCAAATAAGGAAGATTTGGTAAATTGCTTAATAATACTGATTCACCCCCCCTCTCAGTATTATTTCCAACAAAGCACCGATTAGACTTGTTGGCATAATGACTAACCCAATTCACTCTATTAGCATAAATATAATTAAAAACATGCAATAAACTAATGAGAATGGTGGATTAAGTCGAATTAGGAGGTTGAATGAGCCCAAATAATTATCCATTTTTGGGGCTCATCACTAGGGTCGGGCTCTAACCCAAGAGTTTCAGCCCTCTGAGTTCACTCAATCCTGGATCAAAATAAAACTCATCGTTATTATAAATCAAAAAAACTGTTACAAGACTTGCATCTTGAAAACAAAGTAGAGTTCTATAGTGAGAAGTTTGAATTCTTCCTAACTCTTCGTAACTAAAAAAAATTGAGGTCCTAATCCTCTCTACTTATACATGTGAAGTTTCCAATGACTTCCTTCAAAATTAGGTAGGCACAGCTCTCAATTCAATGATAAACTCGTGCTTTCCCTTTCACTAGCTCGGTTGCCTTCTAGTAGGGAGGCTTGTCTCCCAACTGAAGATAAACTCGTACTTTCACTTGCTTGGCTACCTTCTAGTACACATGATTTGGCTTGTTTTGCGCTCTCACTTGCTTGCCTGCCTTCTAGCACTCCTGATTTCGTTTTTTGCACTGTCACTTGCTTGGCTGCCTTCTAGAAGGGGGTTGTTTGTACTTTCAGCTGATGGAGGGATACTCGAATGGAGGGGCAGTAAATGAGGAGGATTTACCTCCTGTAATTCCTCTCCCTTGTCCCATTCGAGTTTTTACCAAGGTATTTACCATAGTTCCTTGCTTTTATCTTTTATCCCTGCATTTTCCTTGCTTTTATCTTTTAGTCCTGCATTACATGCACATTAGACCAGAAAGCAAAATATCCAACTCTACTCATCTCATAAAAAAAATATAATGAAAAGTATGCAATAAGTTGTGGGAATAGTTGGTTTGACTAAGGTAGGAGGTGAATTAAGGTAAATTAAGGCCCATATAATTACTCAATGATGAGGCTCATCACCCTGTGTGGACTCAACCTCTTGTTTGACCTCCTCATCAGTCTCATGATGTCTAAAACCATGTCTCCACCACCAAAATCACCTCTGGGTCTCATCCTCTAGCTATCCACCTCTACATGATGGCCCAACCCTTGAACTACACTTCTCCTTCACCTATCCATCCAAGGAATGAGGCATGGTAGGATGGCCAGACTAACCATACGTGTGGGTGTTGTACTGCTAGGATGCACGTGTATGTACTTGGCTTCTATGTTGCTTATGTATTAGTCATTGCATTACCTCTAAAATCTTATGGTTCTACCTCACCAATTGTTGGCTCTACCTCATCAACTCCTCCATGATCTTGCTAGCCTCCCAACAGTTTGCCAAGATCATGATTTGATACCATTGTAATATTCCTAGGGAATCTTTACAATAAATAACAAAGCAAACATATACATAAAAACCATGAAAATCAAACACATGAATCAGTCCATGAAATTGCACCAAAAACTACTTTGTTGAGCCATTTTAATATAATATGAAGAGGGTACAATGAGGTGCTGGAAAGAGAGCACCTAGGCTTCGTCAAGGCAAGCTAGCTAAGCCCAAATGAATAATAAGAAGTCCCTCCCAAATATGATGCCTCTCTCTCCTGGATCTACGTTGAAACTATCAAGAAATATGTTGTTGGCTGTGAAGAACTGTTGTTAGGGCATCCTCCGGTGCTCGGCAAATTCCTGGAAATTAACCCTAAGCTCTCCACAAAAACCCACAAAAAATCACGAAGGAATTGGCCAAATGTTGAACTCAGAATTTTGGCCCAAATTTCCCCTAGCTCCTCTTTATATTGGCTAAGTTGGGACCCTTGTTTGTCACCTCAAATCTACCCAGCAAATTCTACAATTTTAGATATGAGATCCTTGTCAAAAACCTAGAAAAACCCAGAAAGGGTTTCCCTTGGTTCCAAACTTCAAAATTTTCCCCTTCACAGCTTGGCCCTTCACCAAATTTGAATTTTGTTACTCTGGCTGCTCCTATCAATCTCTGCTCTCTAAAATACAACAATCATCCTCCAATGGCCCTCCAAATGAAATCCAATAGTTGAGCTCCTAAATCCTTCTCTCAAGCCTCCCCACAATTAGCTCTAGCAATGACTACGTAGTCCTGGGACAAGTCTACGCAGGCCCAACCAAAGAAATATGTCTTTCTGAGAAGGGCACTCTCAACTCCCATAAATTCTCTTCCTTCACCTGCAATTTGGACAAGGAATTGCCTAGTAATGGTATAGCCTCTAATTTCAGTACCCCACTTCACCCAAGAATTGTGTGGTTCTTCTTCTACATCCAGGCTCAAGCTAAGGCAAGTTGTACCACCTAATATTGGTCCCCCAAATATCCACAAAGTTGTGACAATATCTCCCTAGGGTGGCACTCGTGGTCCACCGAAGAAGAGGGTGAGATTTCCCCTAAGAAACCTCTAGTGCTAAACAACACTTGTGACTCAACTGAACAGCTAGAGCAACAATGTGTAAATGTAAAATTATCAAAAGGTGCCCAATGTTGCCTTCAACCCTCTATTATAATTGTTTCCTCACCTTTCCTTGTGGATCCCCCACCCAAATATTTCGACCTCCTTTCCACAAAATCGGTTTTTCCTCCAAGGGGTGCGTATTCCATGAGGGGTGGCCCCCATATTCAACTAATATTGAAGTTTTGATTTCTCCTAAGCCCCATGTACCAAAAATGTCTCCAATGCTCAGATTACAAAATTTTTCTATGCTTAGCACTTCCCCAATAAACTTAGTTAATCCTATTAAATAAACAAGTAAAAATTGGGGATATCACAAAAGGATATTGTTTGGTCCATAGTTTTTCCGATAGAGAAAATATTACTTTTTCACTCCTTAAAGTCGCTCCCTATGTTAAGGATTGGTGGGAAACTTACTATGAGAAAATGGTCGAGGAATCCTCACTATTTTCAGTCACACCCTCTTAGGACTCTTTCCGAGAAGCTATTAAGGAACAATATTACCATGTTGGGAGCTATGAAGACAAGTACATAAAATGGATGATGCTATGGCAAGAAAGGAACCAAGAAGTGCGAGAGTTCATGAATATCTTTCATACCCTAGGCACGAAGCTGGGTATCAAGGACTCTGAGTGACATTTGGCACACAAGTAATGTGGTTGTCTGCACAAATACAACAAGGAAAAAATGGAGTTCCTAGACATCTCCTTGCTTGGTGTAACATACCAGTACGTTGTCAAGATCAAGCAAAATTTTAAATAGAAGAAGTGAGACTTTGGATCAATGAATTTGAAGTATGGAAAGGGCACCACCAAACCATAGAACAAAGGATAAATCCAAGGTGGAATGAACTAGGAAAACCCATCGAAGTTGCAAGCAAAGAATAATAATGGGAATATGAAGAAAGACACATGAAAGTGGTGTGAGTTCCACAAGAGCCCCACTCACAACATAAATGAATGTCACACAAAGTAGTCACTAGTGGTCGAGTTGAAAGCTTCAGAGTCAAGCACATGTTCTGACTCTGAGCCAAAACCAAACAAGAGGAAACAAATTATTGATGAAGAACCCAACACCACTATTTCCACCACCAAGGTCAAGAAAAGTGATCCCAAAGATTTGGAGGAGCGTGAGCATCTATTCCACTCATAGATGTGGGTGAAGGTTGCTCTGTTACAGTTCATTGTCGATAGTTGGAGTCAAAATAACCTCATCTCAATAGAGGTTGTTAAGTGGTTGGGCTTACCGAAAACACCACACTTGAATCCATATACCATCGGGTGGCTCCACCAAGGGAGATATCTCCACGTCAGCTAACAGTACCACCCACCCTACAACATTCAGCCTTTCATGAATAAGGTATTGTGTGATGTTGCTCCCCTTGAATTTTGTGATGTTATATTAGGCCAACCATACTTGTGGAAGCGCCATGTTGTGTATGAGTCCATACCTCATATTATTATTATTACTTAGGGTAGAAAGTTATACAAGATACCAAAGGTAGCCCTTCCTACTACCATTTATTTGATCTCTGCTAAGCAATTTAGTAAGATCATCTCTTAAGAGTTTTTTTTCTTTCCGATTCACTCTAAAAGTAGGGGGAAGATCATGGGAACATTCATGTACTATAGAAAGGGATCTCTATGCAATAGAATCAAGTGGATAAGGTCATGGAAGAGTACAGGGACATCTTCTTCTCAACCACGAGGCTACCTTTGCACAGTCAGGTCAAACATTTGATCAATATGACCCCTAGTGCACGTCCACCTGATGGGCCAATCTACCACTGCTCTCTTCTAGAAAACCAGGAAATCAAGCAACAAATCTAGTAGTTGCTACAAAAAGGGCACATCCAACCAAGTTCCTCACCTTGTGGGAACCCAATTGTACTCGTACAAAAGAAAAATGCGACCTGGAGACTCTACATTGATTATCAGGCACTAAAAAAAATCACAGTCAGGAACAAATACCTGATCCCATGAATTGATGACCATCTTGATGACTTTCTTGATTTGAAGTTTGGTGATCACCAAGTTCTAATATAACCCACAGATGTATGGAAAACTACCTTCAAGTCTCTTTGAGTGGTTATTCATGCCCTTCAGGTTGACAAAAGCTCCCACAAATTTTATAAGGCTAATGGATTACATCTTTCGGTCTTTCACCAACTCTTTCATGGTTGTATATCAAAATGATATACTCATCTTCTACAAGAGTTAGGTAGAGAACTTGCAACATATTTGTCAGGTCCTTCAAACCCTGTGGTAGGATACACTATGTGCCAACCTAGAGAAATGCTCCTTTGGCATGGACCAAGTCTAATATCTTGGCTACATAATTGATGAGAAAGGTGTGCATGTGGAACTAGCTAAGATCTAAGTCATTCGAGATTGGCCGACCCCAAAAACTCTAATAGGTCTTCACATCTTTTTGGGCCTTGCTAATTTCTCTCAGAGATTCATGTTGGGGTTCTCTCATATCACTTAGCCCTTAAGTAAAGTTACCAAGGGCAGAGAAAAAACAAATTTTTTTAGGTCCAAAGTCACAACAGAAGGCATTCATTGAACTGAAACAAAACCTTTGCTCTGCACCAATCCTCACCTTTCCAGACCTGTAACGACCATTTTAGATTGAGATAAATACCTCTAATTATGCTATTAGTGTATTCCTCACTCAACAAGGGCATCGAGTGGCCTATATTAGTGAGACCCTCTCAGATATTGTTCGAAGGTACCCCACCTATGATAAAAAAAAAATCATTCTATCATGCAGGCTTGTCAGGAATGGAAACATTATACTCTGGGGAAGGAGACGATCATCCACATGGATCTCTAGCCTCTTCCATTTATGCGGACACATGCGAAATTACAAAACGATCACCATCGGAAATGGTCAGCATATTTGCAACAATTCTATTTGAACATTAAATACAGAAAGGGTAGCACCAATCACGTCGCAGACTGCCTCAGTCAGCCCCCGATTGTGGTACTGAGCATAGTTCTCAAATATTATGGGCATGAGACTTCTAGATGGCCATAACTACATGACAATGAATCAGAATTTGATGCCACATACAAGATGTTGATGGCTGGAAAGCCAGTTCCAAACTTCCACCTTTAAGATGGATTGTTGTGCTATCTGGGACATATTTATGTTCCTTCAAGCGAGTGTGCCAAGATGATTTGGGGGACATATTACAGATGGGTCACATGACACTTTTCTATGGAGAAGAAAGTGGAAGTTCCGCAGAAGTATTTTTATTGGCCAAAACTCTGACAAGATGTTGGAAAATATATTAGATCCTACACTGCTTATGCCATCGCCAAGCCAAACATTAAGAAGCAAGGCCTGTACACCCATTTTCCTACTTCTAACTGGCTATGGGAATCCATCTCCATGGACTATATGTATAGCATTCTTTCTACCAAGCATAGTAACAATTTTGTGTTTGTGGTCATTGATATATTTTCTAAGATGGCCATATTGGTTTCCTGCAAGAAGAGTATCACAACAGAAGCCACTGCCAATATCTTCTTCGAACGGGTGTGGGTACATTTTGGTGTCCCACAAAACATTATATTAGATCGAGACAATAGGTTCCTATGTACATTTTTGTCGAGCCTCGTCATTTTTGGACACCATGCTCACCAAGTCGACTGCATTCCACCCCCAGACTAAGGGCCAAACATAGGTCGTCAACAGTATGATAGTGTACATACTGCACATGTACAACTCTAAGCATCCACATGGGATGAGAGTCTCCCTTATGTGCTACACAACTACAACAGAGCTTTCCATAGCTCAACTAGCCACAACCCCTTTCAGGTATGCCTAGGTTTTAAACCATTGTGTCCCATTGATGTTGCAATGGCTCTTAAAACTACATAGAAACAATCTTCACATGTTCAATATGAATTTGATATAGCCATCAAGTTTATTGAATTCATTCAACACATCCTCTAGCAAGGTCATGATATCTTGGATAAAGCCAATACTAAGTATAAACAACGTCATGATCAACATCGAGTGCCACATCAGTTTCAAGTAGGTGACAAGGTTTGGTTGCATTTGCAGAAAGAACACCTTGTTAGAGCCCATCAAAAGCTTTGACCACTCTAATACGGGACTTACACCATCACCAAGGTTGTGGGTGACAATGATTTCGAGCTAAGTGATGAGCCCCAAAAATGGATAATTATTTGGGCTCATTCAACCTCCTAATTTGACTTAATCCACCATTCTCATTAGTTTGTTGCATGTTTTTGATTATATTTATGCTAATAGAGTGAATTTGGTTAGTCATTATGCCAACAAGTCTAATGGGTGCTTTGTGTATCCTTTTTAGTTAACTTGGAGACAAAGTTGAAGGTCTTAATGAGCACTTGGCAGCCAAATTCGTGGGAGAACAAGGGAGAGGATTTGTAGGAAGGTGTCCCCTTCATTTATGGGCCCTTACCTCGGATTCTCCACCATCAGCTCGGAGTTCAAGGGCCACCGAATCAATTAGCACAAGGTCAGCCAAGCAAGTCAAGTAGGACTGTTGTTAACTACAAGTTTTGGGCAGCCGAGTCCCTAAAGTTTAGGAGGACTGTTGGGTCCTCAATTTGTATAAATAAGAAGGCTGAGGGCCTCATTTTGGTTAGCTAGTGGTTAGTCATTTTGTAGCTGGTAGTTGGCCAATGGTTAGTCATTTTGTAGGCAGAAGTTAGCTAGTTTGTATTTCGATTTTGAGGCAATAGATTAGCTTTGCTTTCAGCTCATTTTCAAGTTCTCCTTGTGGACAGTTTTGATGTAACTCTTCTTTTCTTGCTCAATAAAGATGAATCCAGCTTTGCACCAGCTCTAAATCTCTCTTAGGAGGCTATAGCTCTTGGGGTTGGGCCCATCTCAAGCGCCCAATACCTCCTTTGATTATCTTTATGTGTTTTTGCTGCATTCTTAGAATAAAATATGCTATTTAGATCTAACTCTTGTTTTGTGATTTAGTTTGTTTTTTATGTGTAAAATAGATTTTCATGATCAGATTTAGTTGATAGGTTGTTAACAAAAAAAGCTTCAAGAAAAGGGCCAACAAACATCTGTGGTTTCACCTCTCCCTTAGTGGGATCAGGAGCTGTGACTAGGATGACTTTGCTGCCCAAAAAAGCACTGACTTTGCTTTGCCATGCAATCATTAGTGTTTGGTTTTCATTTGCAGAAGTTGGTTACATGTTCAGATCTTTGAATGCTTCATTGCACAGTTAATATACATGGTTTCCTTGCAAATAAAGCTGCTGTCCATTCTTGTTACTGTTAGCTAGATCATATTAGGGTAGCATAACTAGATCTTTGTTTTCTTGCATGTCTTTGTTGGTTCAGTTGGAAACATAACTTGCAGAGCACCTGTTATCCTTCTCTATCTACCCATAATCCATCAGATAACCTGCTCCACCCCTTAGTCCATGATTCGTACCCTTCATTTGCCATACTTTCCCCACCTTGCCCTAATTCCTACATTCTTGTGCATCATCGCGTCCTCCATCCTTGAACAAATCCAATCGCTCCTTAGCCTCATACACCAAGTCCTAGACCTCTTCACACCCCTATTTCACCTCCATACTCATTCCTCCATCTTTATCCCTCCATACATGCTCCAAAATCCCATTTCGAAACATCCTGTAGAAGAATTACAGAACATCCTGTAGAAATCCTGAACATCCTGTAGAACCCCTGCAGAGTTCCTGTAGAAGCTCATAAACACGGTTTCTTGGCAGCCAAACTTTGTGAGACTCTCTGGAAGGGTGTTAGGGACCCCTTAGACCGTCTCTGAACCTTCCCAACCTTTCCCAAGCATTTCTCCTCCTTGATCCACCTCTGCACAGTCAAAAATAGTTAGAAGCACATGCCTGATAATTTCAACAACTTAAACAAAAATACAAAAAGATGTTTTCTTCAGATAGAGGTAGTCTAGACACATGTATTTTACCTTCATAGAAGTAATGGCATCTCTTTCAGTAGTTTGCATGCTCTCCTTTGCGTCAGTAGGACTAGCTGGTAGAATTAGGGTTTGCTAGGGTTTGCATTTCTTTTTGGCTTTCAGTTTCACTTTGCAATTAGATTAGCTTCCTTCGAGTTAGCTTTCATCCATCAATTAAAAAGCTTCTTCTAAGAGCTCATAGAAGTTGGCTTAAGCTCCTAGTGGACTTGTGCCAGCTGACCAAGTGACAGCTGCGGCAAGAGCTAGTACTTGTGCATATAGCACCGTCGCTTCCAAGTTTGTTACGAACTACCGGGTTGATAAAATTAAAGAAGGGAGTTCCAGGAGTTGTAGCATTATTGCTACAATACTGGAGCCCACCATCTTTTTGGCGCCGTTGCCGGGGAAGCGTCAGAGTATTGGTGATTGTCGCTTTTCTTCTATTTTCCACTACAATATTCTGCTAAGTAGTTTATTTCATTTCCATTATGCAATTTCGTTTATGCAAAAGTAGATTAGCATTTCCCACTTTCATAGATTAGCATTTCAATTCCGCAATTTCATTTCTGCAAGCGTAGATTAGCATTTCAATTCCACAAGCGTAACCTAGCATTTCATTCCTGCAATTTCATTTGAGCAAAATAGATTAGTCCTTTCATGCTTTCATTTCAATCCCGCATTTTCGTTTCAGCAAGATAGTTAGTTGCAGTTCAACCTATTTTAGTTTTGCAAGTACAAGAAGAAAAATGCAAAAATCAACCAAAAAGATTTCATTTCATGCCTTGTAGGAGTAGAGATAAGTTACAAAAATGATAGCACAACACCCCCACTGCTTCACACAGCCAACATTCTCTCTTCTTCGATGGCTGTGATTAAAGAACCCTTAGGTGGACAGCAAGACATATTTGAAGAACCTCAAGGGAAGAAGAAGAAGAAACCATTCCTCTGGAGCAAATGGCTACAAGCAGATATGTTGGAAGCAGCACCTTGTCCAAAGACGAATTTGAGAATCAGATCGAAGATTTCAAGAGTGATATGAGGCAGTTTCTTGCCATGCAATTGGATACCCTGTGGATCCAAAAGAAGCAAGAGGAAGCTAAGAGGGCTTTGGTCATATTTTGTCCCAAGTGCACTAGAAAGCATCCTAGGAACGAATGTCCAATGCACTCCCTAGAAGTGTGTTTCATCTGTGAAGAATACCATCCTACAGATCAGTGCCCTTCCTTGCCCGGAATTAAAGCTGCATATCAGAGAGCCAAAGGAGCCACTGAATCACTCTATTATATGAACCAAAGGAGGCCGCATGGACCTAGATCTTACCAGCAGGAACTGCAAGGGACACCCGAGACCTATTATGACCCCTATCAAGCCACTTTCATGCCTTCTTGGGGTCCCGCTACTCATCCTTCCTGGTTCACACCTCCTCCTTGTTCCTTCATAGATCCATATTATGCCCAACCAACTGCTCATTCGTTTCACTCTTATGCTCAGCCACAGCCTCAGTGGAATGCACCTCATCAGGGGTGGAGGCCCTAGTACAACGCTCCTCCCACTTCGTTTCCTCCACCACCTGCTCAACCGCAACCATCACCTCCTCCTCCACCAAGGCAACCCCAAATTCCTTCCCAACCACAACCCCATCCGCATCCATCTCAAATACACACCTCCACCAACTACCCGTACCACCATTTCCAAAACCATACCATGGAGCAGCTCAACCCAATTGCAAAGCTGAGGCACAACATGTCCAAACAACTGCTCTTGAGCTCAATGATCTTCACCATAGCTCAGGAAGAGTATTGCAAAAAAGAGACTATATTGCAAGCATTGAAGGACCACATCCAACAGAAGAAGATTCAAAAGAAAAGATCAAAGAACCATGGGTTGCACTTGATGAAGAGAAGAGATCAGAACCAGAGATCGAGAAAGCTTCCTCATGGTTACCATCAAATCTTCCATGTATTCAAGAGAAAGATCAACAAAAAGAGGAAGATGAGAAAGTCATGTTAGAAGGTGACATGAAACATGATCCAGATCAGCAAAAGAACCAAGGATATCAGAGCTATATTGAGATATGGTTTCAGACGGTCACTAAGTTGCAGCGGTACTCTCTTCCTCAGCTATGTTTGATCCCTTCAAAGTCAGATCATTTGGTCTCTAAAATCCGGATAGCTATCCAAGCATGCATTTCGAGCCTCCACATCATTTTGTCTCTAATCTCAATGTGCACATGGCTCCATTGGAAGTATTCTTATACTTGAGAACGATTTTGTTTTTCAAGTAGGGTAGGGTAGAAAAAAAGAAAAAAGAAAAAAAAAGAGAAAAAATGAAAATAAGAAGAAAATAAAAATCTAAGGTGAAAACCTCCTCAGAGGCGCCTTAGATTGGCTCATTGATTGAAAACCTCCATGAGGCGGTCAATGGGTTGGAAAGAAGAGAAAATAAAAGGGAATAAGATCCTTGGGTGAAAACCTCCCTTGGAGGCGCCCAAGGCAGGCAATTAGGGTGAAAACCTCCATGAGGCGCCCTAGTTGTTTTTCAAAAAAAGAAGAGAAAAAGAAAAAGAAAAATAAAGCTAATCTCCATTGAATAATTTCATGTTGCAGCAATGACATTGCAGGTCAGGAGGATCACTCAAAACAAAGACAAAGGAGTTTTTGGGCCTTCTAGAGGAAGTTCTATATTTCTACAAGAAACATCCTTTAGAACCTTCAAGCGAGCCAGATTCGATTTTGGAAGGGAATCTAAAGCTTGGAATCTATTGGTTATGCCTGCAAGCATCCATGTTTCCATCCCTCACCCATTTTCCATCATTTTTTTCATGTCATTGTGCTTCTTTCCTCAAAATTGTGTTTTCTACAAAAAGTTCCTGTAGGAACTACAAGAAGTTAAAAATGGATTGAAAAAAGTGGTTTGGTGAACATGGTAGCTTCCTCCAGGGTTCAGAAGTCCTCATGCAATCTTCCAACTCCTCCTCCATCATCTCCATACCTGCATCACAACCCAAATTCATTTTTCATACCATGCAACAAAAATGCAAAATGCCTTGAAGCAAAAATACCTAGAACAAAATTTGTTTTTGCCATAAATTGAAAACCATGCATCCATTTGAAAAACCGTTTTATAGGGAATTGTACAAGGGTGATGGCAACATGCCTGAGCAGTTTTAGCCAATTCCGGTGCACGGTTTCCAAGAAATTAGCCTCCATCGCCATCAGCCATTTTTGCATTTTCTCCATATCCGTGCATCCGTTTCAAAACCTGTTTCATGGAGATATTCATATGAGTGATGGTAACCTACCCAAGCAGTTTCAGCCGATTCTGATGCACGATTTCCAAGAAATTGATCTCTGAAATCTTCAGCCATTTTCCATTTTTCTCGAAATCCGTGCATCCATTGATCACGATTTTGCTATGGGAGGTGCATCATGATGATAGGAACGTGCTCAGCAAGTTTCAGATTGATCCGATTTACCGTTTGGGAGCAATGGCGAAAATAAGTTCTGGCCCAGTGAAAATTCAGCAGCAACAGCTTGAACGTGCAGATTTGAGCGTGGAAACAAATGCCTGGAGCTTAGATCTGGCCAGAGGACACATGCAAAAGAAAAAACAACCAAAAAAATCATCAGCCAAGCCACATGCAATCACAAAAACAAATGCATGCAGCAAATGAAAGATCTCAACACTTCACAGCAGCCACGCACGACTTGCAGGTACGTGACTAAACTTGTTCCTCTGTTTGCATGAATGTAATTCGTAAACAGCATGAGCAATGAGATGGTTGGGATTAAAAAAATCGGTGGCCAGCTAACTGGCCACCCTCGTCCAGTTCAAACAGCGCTCGGCGGGTGAAATCGACATGTGTGCTCAGCCATCTCAGGAAGAAAACTGAGAACAGGTAGTGTTGGTTGTTTAAAATCCAACGTAATTGATGGAAGTAATTACACACAGAGGACTACAGTTCATAATAACACTGCAGTGGAGACCAACGGTCTGCATGGGGCCAACGTGTAGTTGGCCAGCTCACCCTTCATCAACGAAAATCTTCATAAACATCCAATTGAACTCTCACAGCTATTGTTTCTATTTTATCATCGTCCCTGCAACTGTAACAAGCTCCATACCACCTCCATAGAAGCAAACCAGTCTTTCTCGTCCATTTTTCAAAACCCTCCTGCTTATCGACATTCTACACGAAGCACTGTTTCGTTCTACAGGAAACGAGAGACTTCTATAAGAAAGGCAGAAAACAGCCCTGCAGAAAGAAAACTAGGGAGTTTTAGAAAATTTCAAGCTCAAAACGAGGGGAAGGACAGATATCCCTATCCCATTGGATATCAAGCTCTGCGCAATTATGTTGGACACATATATGAAATGGAGATTCAGGAAGGTGCCAAAGGGCCTGTGTTTGTGATTGTATCTGACAAAGGGATTTCGTGCCACAGGGAAACTCCTACCATTGCCTGGGAAAAAAATCCAGAAGAAAAATAACATGCGAATTCAAAAGTTTCATAGAGATCAGTCCTCGATAATTGACGGTGCTGAGATTTTTAAAAATCCATTGGTTCAACTCTTATTCCGTGAATTTGTTGCAAATGAAAATGGGACAGCAAATCAGAACATTGAAGACATTCATCTGAATGGAGACACTCTGCAGTCAGAAACTGCCGACTACAACAATAGAAGGATCAATAAGAAGGAAACGCTTCAGGCTTGATAAACAGAAGGTTGTTCGTGTAGCATGTCTAAACTCTCCTAAACTTAACATGGATTGTGGTATTCCTGCAATGGTAATTGAGAATGACAATAACAAAAATCAGCCTTCTGAAAGCTTTGATATTGTCGGGAAAACTGGATTGTTTGTGCCAGATTCCCTTGACAAGGATGCAAATACTTGTCCTGGTATTCTGATAAATAACAAAGGCACTGCTAGCAGGCTATTCATTTTAGATCAACCTTCTCATCTAAATAAAATGGAAATTTCACATTTTGGGCATGGCGGGACTGTAGCTGAAATCATAAATGCAGGACCACGCATGGAAAACCATTTAGCAATAGCTAATGTTGGCAAGGGCATACTTTGAGGTTCTCAAGTAGAGTCATATTGCCCACAGCAATGCACACTACTGGATAAATTACAGGATGGTTCCATGCTTGAGTCCTCTATTGGAGATTGTGAAGAAGTATTACAAGACAGAAAGGATGATGAGGGACAGCTGAAAGTTGAGAAATATAATCAGTTTATTCCTCAAGCTAGTGCTATTCCTTTGCAGTCTGTCCCTGATATATCTGGGAAAGGTCAGATACTTTCTAATGAGTGTAGTTTGATTTCCTCAGAACAGATTAGACAATGTGATACCACCCAATCACTGGATGGACATTTAGGCAAGGTAGATTTAGATTCCATGGGACAGGAATTTGCAAAGTCGATGATAATGGTGTTGCTCCCACAGGCATTGCCCTTCCTCAAACAAGCTGCCAGAAAGAAAAGAAAGAATACACCAGAAGGGAATTTTCATGCTTCTTCCATTGCTGAATATGATCCTAATAATGAATCTTTTGGTCAACACCATGCAGTTAGAAAGAAAATTGGGAAGTCTTCAGGGACTTGATAGCAGAAAGTGACATAAAATCCCTCACCTATGATATCAGTCCTTCTAACAGTGAGGAAGAAGAGCAGAAAGGGGGAGAAGATGAAGGCTGCCACAGCCAAGCTGAAAGGAAAATCACCCACAACCAAGCACGATACAGTGGTGTTGACTGTTTCTACAGGAAGCCAAAACTCAGCTACAAGACTTTCTACAGGAAGTTTGGAAAAAGGGCAGTGTAGAGCCTCTACTTTACACCTACTTGTCTACCATTTCCCTCAGTTTTTCCTCAGCTTTTCTTCACTTTTGCCTCATTTTCACTGTAAAACCACCCAGATCATTACATTAGGTGTCATTAAGCATGATCAAGTGAGTTTTGCTAATGGGTGACTGTTTTGTTTAGATTTTGACATACTTGCAGGAATTCCGCAGTTGTCTGGCAATCCCGCAGCCATTCAGCGATTCCGCAGCCATCTGATGATCCCGCAGCCTTTTTGTTAAACTCAAGGTTCCACGTGTCAGTTTGCCAAATGAGCCACATGGGCACTTAGGTATCAACGTGCTCGAGGTTCCTGTGCCATTTTTTTCAGCCATTCACGTCATCTGTACCTCCGGTCAAAACTGGTCAAGTTACGGTCAAATAAAGGCAGCTTAACGGTGATTGTAAGCTGTTAGGTCACGTCAGCTCAAACGGTGACTTGTCCGCGTTTTGCAGGTGGTAGGGGACATGATCCAACACTGGATTCATTGCCCATGACGACAGAACCTCCAGCTCATCCACGCAGCCTTATGATGTGTCAATGAACCTTAAATACGCATTACAGTTAGTTGTTTTTTAGTTATTAGCTGTACGTGTTAGGCCATCCTTCAGATGCCTATATATACTTGCGTCTGCGTACGCTTATTTTACTTTTTAGCTGTTGTACTTTCTGAACTTGTGATAATTTTAAGAGCATTTGTAAACTCTGTTTTTATAGTGCTGTTCTAGCACTCTGTTTTGTACATTTCTGCAAATGGAGCAATAGAAACAGTGCTGTTTTGAAGCTTTCAGTTCCTTAAGTCTTCTTGTGGCTGAATGAATGGAGGGCCCCTGTTCATGTTAGCCTCTGTAAAGTATTTTATGTTCAGCATTTCTTTATTTTCTCATTCAGCATTTCTTTAAACATGTATAGTTTGATTTATTTGATTTCTTTTCTTTCAAGCTGATCAGTATTATTTCCTTGCAGGTTTTTAGCCCGGGATTTGTTTTTATGTTTGTGTATTTGCTTTACAAACTAATGGTATTTGAAGTTGACAGGTTCAAGTTGCTGCCTTTGTTTTTATAGCTGATTTTTAGTCTTATTTCTCAAAGTTCTGCTAACACATGAATGATCTTTTATCATAAATTGTTATCTTTTAAGGATCAGAATACCACTAACTTGCAGTTGGCTTTGAGTGCTTTTTAGACTAATCTTTCACTACTTTCTAATCATACTTTGCATAGTACATATGGCAGAAGTAGAGAGTTAGAAAGAGCAAAACGTTATCACTAGTCTTTAAAGTAGATTTTTCTCATTTTTAATCACTTTTCTAACTCAACTTAAGCTACTTCCTAATCGTGTTTTACATAGCACTATGTGTTTGAAGCAGGGAGTTAGGGAGAGATAGTCATTATCTTTGGTTTTAAAAGTGACTTTCTTTTCTTTTATTTGCAGCAGCATGAATGGTGTCTAGTGCCATTGGAAGTGGTTCTTTGCTTTCAAGTTATTTCAAGTTATTTATTTCTTTCAAGCATTTCCTTTCAAGCAAGTAGTTAGAGATCACTAATCACACACTCTCACTCATTTAGGATTCACTCCACACACACTATCACTCATCTGTTTATAAATCACCACTCCATCTTAGGAAGATAAATTAACCACAAACAACACCCCCAACGATAAAAAAACTCTAAGAGGTTGCTTAAGTACATATAGTACACCTTCACTTCATCAGCTTACGAGCCCCGGGTTGACAATTAATACTAGCAATTTAGATAACACTAAATTGACTAAACATTTTGGCGCCGTTGCCGGGGAAGTGAAATTAAGTAGCCATATTCTTAGAAAAAAAAAACATAAAATTTCAAGAAAAGAAGTTAATAGCCTATCTAAGTATGCTCTCCTCTTGCACTTCAAAGTGATCTGGAGGATCAGAAAGGAGAAAGTTATTGATTTAATAGTTTCTTGAGTATGCTCTCTTCTTGCACCCAGAGTGACCTGGAAGATCAGAAAAAGAACTATTAACTTGACTTGAAGATAAAATAAAAAATGACATGCATAGAGCTAGAGATTCTAGGGGAAGGTTTTTAGCTAGAGCTCGAAGTTCAATTTTTACAAGTCCATCTGCTTCAAGAGATATACAAGAGACACCTCCCTTATCTCCAACCGAAACTCCTAGTCCTAGAATTCCTGGAATTCAAGAGCCAAGAGTTGACTCTCCTACACCTTCTATTGAGTTTGAACCAGGAAGAGACTCTTCTCTTTCTCCTACAGGAAAACCAATTGTAATTGAGGAAATAGACTCACCTGAAGAAGAAGGAGAAATCTCTTCTCATTCACCCTTTGTAGAGGAACCAGAAGATTTTGAAATCCCTAGGAGAATCATCATGGCAGAGGAAGAAGGAGGTGGTAGAGGTAGAGGTAGAGGAGGAGGAGGAAATAACAATAATAATGGAGGAGGTAGAGGTCCCATTGGAGGAAATAGAGATGGGGATAACTCATTTGGGTTTCCCATTGTTAATGAGGATTCCCGAGCCACCATGAAAAACATATCACCATCCGTCCTCCCAAATTTTCATGGGTTAAGAACTGAGGACCCTGAAACATTCTTGTTTGAATTTGAAGTTGTGTGTCGAACCTATGACTATCTGGATGATACTCAGAAACTCAAGCTGTTCCCATCAACATTAAAAGATCAAGCTTTAAAATGGTTCATGGGGTTACTTACTCAATCCATTAGGACTTGGGATGAAATGAAACAAACCTTTTTGGATAGGTATTTGGACTATTGTATGCCTACTAATCACAAGGACGAGGTTTTTAAAATGATGCAAAAAGAAGATGAGAGCTTAGAAGATTTACTTGAGAGATTTCAATATAACTTAAAAAGAGCAAAAATGAGTACCTTGGATGAAGAGACCTTAAAAGCCCTCTTATTAAAAGCCATTAGGGATGAATGGATAGATATCTTAAACATGATGGGGAAAGGGGATATTTCTCAACTTTCTCTCAATGATATAGCAGAACTTTGTATCCATCTCTCAAGGGGCAAATCAAAAACTCAAAAAGGGCCTAGAGATCCTTCTCTCCTTAGGGAAAATAAATCTGCAACAGGATCAGTGAGTAGGGTTGAAATCGGTAATATGCTTGATGAATTTAAAACTGACATCTTAGGGAGTCTTAGTGAACAAATTGATACCCTTAAGATTCAAAATAAACAAAAAGCAGAAGCTGAGGCTATGACTATCTTTTGCCCGAAGTGTAGAAAGAAGCATGCTTTAAGGGAATGTCCCTTGGAAGCACAAGTTGTGGAAACATGTGTAATTTGCTCAGAAACCCATGAGACCAAGGATTGTCCTTCAATCCCTGGGCTCAAATCAGTCTTTCAAGAAGATCCAAGTACGCTTGAATCTCTTTGTTTTATTGCAAGGAGACCTTGGCAAGGACAACAGAATCAAGGGTTTAACAACTCTATGAATTCTCAATCCCAACCAAATTGGAACCCTTGGCAACAACCTTGGCCTCAACCACAAAATGCTTTTCAAGCATGGTTGCAAAGCATGCAAAATCCTTATGCGAGATTTGCTCAATTCTATCAATATCCTCCATCATTTCAGAATCAGCAAGCTCCCCAACTTCCAAATCAAGGTCAACAATTATCATTGCCATACCCTCAACAACAACAACCTCCTCCACAAAATCAAAATTCTCAACTCTCCCAGCAGAAGCCAAATCAACTTCCCTCTCAGCCATTACCCAATCCAAATAATAGGAATCCTCAAAATGCTTATGTGATGGAAGGTCAACCATTCCCTACCTATATGGTTGTTCCTCTCAATGAAGTACAACTCAGATCAGGTAGAATCCTAGATCAACCTTCTACAAGTGTTCAACAGCCAAGCATTTTTGAGGAAGAATCTCTTAAAGCTAATAAAGGTTCTGAAGCATCCCTTCAAAATCCAAACATTCAAGAAAAAGAAAAAGAATCAACTCCCTTAGTTGAGCAACCTACATCTTCAACTACACCGCCTTTCCCTGAAAGGTTACAAATTGACCAGGGGGTGGAAAAACAAATTTGGTTGCCTGACTACAACTTTCTAGATGAATTGAAAAATGTCTGTATCAAGATTCCCTTGTTAACAGCCATTAAGGAAATTCCCATCCTAGCAAAGACAATAAAGGAGTTGAGTTTGAAAAAAACAGGAAAGAAAACCAGAGATACCAAAAGGATACATCTAGTTGGGAAAATTGCAGACATTATGATGGGTAAGATTACCATGCAAAAGTATGTGGATCCCGGTAGCCCTATTGTTAAAACTCATATTAATGGGGTTGAAATCCCAAATACCTTGATTGACTTAGGAGCCGCTATCAACATCATGAGTAGACAGACCATGGATCAGTTAAAGCTTCCTAACCTTCTCTTTACACCTACTTTGCTGCAACTTGCGGATAGATCAATCATCAAACCTGATGGTGTATTGGAAGATATTCCAGTCTCACTAGACTCTTGGGAGTATCCAGTTGATTTTATGATTTTAACCCCCAAGAACAATCTAGGAGGACATCCTCTTATTTTAGGAAGACCTTGGCTGGCCACAGCTGATGCTTTTATAAGTTGTAGGTCTGGGGACATGTATATATCAGATGGTAATTCTACCAAGAAATTCAACTTGTATCCTCCCGCAAAGGCAATAACAGAAATAGGAGAAGATGAGTGGATCGATGATGAGGATACTCTTCAACCTGTTCTAACCATCTCTGAGATTAGTAAGGACAGTCAAATTCTAAATACATTAGAAAATTTTGAGACACCTTTAGAATATGACTCTACATAGTTTCAGTTAGATGCAGACATTGAATATCTCTCCTCTAGACAGATGTCTCTCTTCTCAATGGAAGAGTTTGGTAGTTCTACAGTTGAAATCTTTCCAGGAAAAACATTAAACATTAACAAGAACTTGGAAAGACCACAACAAGAAGAATTAACTAAACTGTTGCAAAAACATTCCACTGCCTTTGCATGGGAATACACTGACATGAAAGGAATCGACCCTAAGACTTGTATTCATCACATTTATATTGAAGAAAACAGCAGACCTATTAGGCAGCCACAAAGACGGATGAATCCAAATCTTAGGGAAATTGTGAAAGAAGAACTTCAGAAATTGCTCAAGGTAAACTTCATTTACCCCATTTCAGATAGCCAATGGGTTTCTCCCTTGGTTATAGTGCCCAAAAAGAATGGTAAATGGAGAGTTTGCATTGATTATCGAGAATTGAACAAGGAAACCTTAAAGGATCATTTCCCTCTACCTTTTATTGATCAGGTACTAGACACTTTAGCAGGTAAAAAGTATTTCTCATTCTTGGATGGTTTTAGTGGTTACAACCAGATTCAGGTAGCACCTGAAGATCAAGACAAAACCACATTTACTTGTCCTTGGGGAACTTTTGCCTACCGAGTACTCCCTTTTGGATTGTGCAATGCACCCGCTACATTTCAAAGGGCTGTACTAGGAATCTTTTCAGATCTGATTCATGATTGTGTAGAGGTATACATGGACGATTTCACAGTTTATGGTAATACATTTGAAGAAGCTTTGGCAAATTTGGAAAAAGTACTGGTAAGATGTAAGGAAACAAATCTTTCTTTAAGTCATGAAAAGTGTTTTATGATGTTTACTGAAGGGATTGTTTTAGGACATCATATTTCAGGAGATGGAATCAAAGTTGATAGATCTAAAGTCGAAGTCATCTCTAAGTTACCTGTTCCAAATTGCCAAAGAGATGTTAGAAGTTTTCTTGGGTTTACTGGTTATTACAGAAGATTTATTGAAAACTTCACTAAGATAGCATCCCCTCTTTTCAAACTCCTTACTAAAGATTGTGAATTTAAGTGGGATCCTGAATGTCAATCTGCCTTTGAAGCTTTAAAGATTAGAATATCTGAAGCACCCATTCTAAGGGGTCCAAATTGGAAACTCCCTTTCCACATTTCTACTGATGCTTCAGATACAGCTTTAGGAGCTGTTTTGGGACAAAAGGATTTGATCCCTTATGCCATTTATTACACAAGTAAGAATTTGACTCCTACTGAGTTAAATTACACTGTTACTGAAAAGGAATTTCTAGCCGTTGTTCATGCGATAAACAAGTTTAGACATTATATAACCGGCTATGAAACCTTTGTCCACACTGATCACTCTGCCATTAGATACCTCATGAACAAACCAGTCACTAATGGTAGAGTTATAAGATGGCTTTTGCTTTTACAAGAATTCAACATAACTGTGTTAGATCGACCAGGTAAACAGAACACAGTAGCTGATTTCTTGTCTAGAATCCAAAACACTAATGAGGATTCTCCTGTAGAGGATAAATTTCCAGATGAGTATTTGTTTGCAGTAACTACCAAAACTCCTTGGTATGCTGATATTGCTAATTATTTAGTTACTGGAAAGCTACCTTTACATTTATTTCCTAATGAGAAAAGGAAAATCATTCAGGAGAGTTCACATTATTCTTGGATTTCTAATGAATTGTTCAGAACAGGGCCAGATTGTATGATCAGAAGATGTGTACGGGAGGATGAAATGCCTGACATCCTTAAGGCATGTCATGACGAACCTTGTGGCGGACACTTTGCTGATAAGAGGACAGCCTATAAAATCCTTTCTTTAGGATATTATTGGCCTTCTCTCTTTAAGGATGCAAAGCAATATGTTAGAAGGTGTGACAGTTGTCAGAGAGTTGGGAGACCAACTCTTTCAAATGAAATGCCACTACAGCCACAGGTATGCATCGAACCCTTCGAGAAATGGGCTCTAGATTTTGTTGGACCAATTAATCCGCCATCCAAGCAAAAGAGATATATATTGGTTTGTACTGATTATGTTACTAAGTGGGTAGAAGCTAAAGCATTGACTTCTGCTACTGAAAATTCAGTTGTTCAATTTCTTTTTGAGGATATTTTCACTCGTTTTGGTGTCCCAAGAGAAATTGTAACAGATCAGGGGAGCCAATTTACATCAAGGATGATGGAGAAGCTGATGGAGGAGTATAAGATCAAGCATAGAACATCTACTCCATACCATCCGCAAGCGAATGGTCAAGTAGAATCTACAAATAAAGTTCTTGAAAGCATCATCACAAAGACTGTTCATCTTCATAGAAGAGATTGGGCGGAAAGGCTTCCTGAAGCCTTATGGGCCTATAGAACTACATGGAGGAACACCACAGGACATTCTCCCTATGAACTTGTTTATGGGAAGGAAGTCCTGTTCCCCATTGAGTTCCAAATCAAGACCTTCAAGACAGCAGTTCAATTGGGGATGAGCTTATCAGAAGCCCAGAAGCACAGAATGGACCAGTTAAATGAACTAGATGAAATGAGACAAGATGCAATTCTAAGGACCGATCTAGTTCAGCACCAAAGAATCAAATGGCATGATCGACATATCAAAGAAAAGAAGTTTCAAAAGGGTGATTGGGCACTCTTGTTTGATTCCAAATTTAAGGACTTCAAAGGAAAATTTCAAACTCATTGGCTTGGGCCATATGAGATTGATGAAGTCTTTAATAATGGAGCAGTTAGAGTGAAGACTATTGATGAACTTCAAACTCCCTTTATTGTGAATGGCCACCGGTTGAAAGTTTACCACAAGCCACTCTCAAAAGAGGAGTTTGTTAAGTTGTTCCAAGGCGATTCTGAAATGAGGCTGGTGGAGAAGAATTATTCTCCTCCATCAGCCTAATCTCTGTTTCTTTCAATTTCAATAAAAGAAAAAAAAAAAAAAAAAAAAAAAAAAAAAAAAAAAATAAATGTATGAGCCTGAAAACCAATCTCTGATTGGAAGTCTCATGCAGAAAACCTGAGGTGAAAATCAGGGTCACCTGACACCTCATGTTTTCCAAAAAAAAAAAAAATCTCTCTCTCTTTCATCTCATTTCGCCATTTCATCCATTCCATTTCATCATCTTATTCCATCTAACCATTCTCACTTCACCTCACTGCTTTCCACCCATTCATCCATTCATTCCATTTCATTTCATTAATAAAGGTTTTTTTAGGCAACTAAGGTTATTTTGTGCAGCTGGAGGACACCATTGCAGTTCCCACAGCTATTTGGCAATTCTGCAGCCGTTTAGCCTTTCCGCAGCCCTCTGCACCTGCACAAAGAAACACAGTCTGTTTGAGAAATTTTTACAGTTCAAAAATCATCAATAACAAGGAGGAAAGAGTCATGTAACAGCAATAAGTTGACAAAGGGTTAGTGGCAAATCATCAAAAGGCAAACCAAACGCGGATCTGAGGTATGTTTTAAATCTTAAACTTACAGTTATTTCATTACGCAAAGTTTTCTGGGTTATGTCTTTTTGCCACTAATTGTAATGATTACCCATTTTCCCTACCATGCGACCATATATCCACGTATCTCTCAAGTCTATCAGTCCTTGATTACCACGATTTTGAAAATCACTTACGGCTGCTTCTGTCATTAAGGCTTTCGTACCCTAGTGACGTAGTCTAATGTACTACGACTCTCTAAGTCCTCATCCCGCAGCCATGTGTAAACCTACAGCCGAAATCTAAGGATCTAGCCGTTTCCATTCATTATTTCGAAACCCTCCTACGCTCATAACACTCCATTTCACGCTGTTCCATTCTCTCATTTCCTTCATTCCGTCCCACTCACTACATTGCCTCCACAAACCATACTCTGTTTTTTCCTCTCTGCTAATTCTGAGAAACAGTGAATACATATAACCAGTGAACGTATGTTACGGTTGTATTATGACTGCTAAGCCACCGTTCCACTGTGTTAAAGCTGTTAATCCACCATTTCACGATGTTCAAGCCGTGAATTCACTGTGTCTAAGGCTATTGCTGAAACCATACAACCTCTTTTCCACAAAATTCTGAACAGAGCCGAGAATTTACTGTGTAAAGCCACCATTGAAGTCGTGTTTTAGAACAGAGCCGTAGAGTCAATGGGGAAACTTTTAAGGGCTGAACCAGAAGGTTCAAAATTCCTGGAAGCATATCCTCAAGTTAAGGAGGCGTTGCAGAAAGCCAACTGGCTACAGTGCATCAAGAAATTTAAAGGCTACCACAAGGAGGTTACAAAGGCCTTTGCAAGGTCATTCAGAGATAAAGACAGTCAAGTGGAGGTGGGTGATTTAACGTTTGCAGTCAGTGAGGGCAGCATAGCACAAGCTACATCTCTCCCACAAACCGGAGAAAGGTGGTTTAAAAACCGGTCAGTTCAAGATCAACAATGGAAGCAGATTTTAAAAAACCCAGGTATGGATACCAGTGTCTTCACAAAAGGAATTCCTGTCACTTATGTTAAGGAAGAATGGAAAATTTTACTGTTGTTAGTGCAAAAAATTTTCACTTGTGAAGGGAGATTTGGGGTCTTATATGTTTATCATGGTAAAGTTATGCTGCAATTTCAAGGAGAACATGATATAAATCTTCCCTACTTTCTATTCCAAAGCCTTAGAAAAATGTGTTCCATGGCCCAAAGGAATCCACGAAACATTGAAGCACATCTCTGTGAGTCTTGTTAAGATGTTAGTGGAGGAACAATTAAAAGCAAAACGAGACACCTGGGAGAAATTCCTTGTGAGAAATCATTTTGAAGAAGCTGGAGAAACCTCTGTGCCTAGAAAAAGTAGAAGAAAAAGAAAAGAGGATACCCCTGAAACTGATATCTTAGAGGGAACTGTCCAAGGACAGATTGAAGAGGAAACTGAAGTACATCATTCTGAACATGAGATTGAGCCTGAACCTACTGTGGACAGTGATCCAATAGCTCAAGGGATTATCACACAAACCCTCTCAGAACTTGCCCAAGAAGCTGCCCAGAAGAGAAAAGAAGATAGGAAGAAACAAAAGCAAGACAAGGGAAAATCCATAGTTCAAGAAACTTATCAGACTCCAGAGAATTCTAGTGAGGAAGATAGTCAGCCCTTAGCACAAAGGTTGGCCAAACTCCATGAAAAAACTGCCCTTTCCAAGAAAGTAAAAGTGCAGAAACCAAGGAAAAAGGCACAAAAAGAAACACAGAGTGTTGCCACTGTAAGAAGGAGCAGCAGATTGCAGAATAAAGGGAGAGCCACAAGGACACTTTTCATTGATCTAAGCACACCTGAGAAGGGTGCTATAAAATCATACCTTGAGGATAGTCCACAACGTGATGCAGCTACTCCTCCAAGGGAGGACAGTCCATTTCAGCCGGAGTTTGAAACTGAAATTGAGCATGAACACAGTCCAAGGAAGTCACCAATGGTTGACCCAGCTTAGCAAGAGGTGTACAACTATTTTGAAACATTGGAGCAGAACGCTGCTGGCCCAAGTAATATCATACCTCATGAGCAGCAAATAGACATACTCAAACAAGAGATCTATGAACTTGAGGTGCTAAATCGCCACATTAAGCAGGAAAATGAAAAAATGAAGCAGCAAGCTGATATTGACAAAATGGTCCAAGACAACACCATGCTTCACATGGGCATGTGGCAGAAGAAAAACAGGAGACTCAAGAAGAAATGTAGAAGGCTAAACAGAGCCTTAATCAATTTGAAATTCAGATGCATGTTCAAGAGACCAAAAGTCAATGTCTCCACACAGAGGAAGAAGAGGAGATTGGATGTCTTAGCAGAGGCATCCCAGCAGGTGGATTGAGCTGTGTTTTCATTGCATGAGGACATGCAATACCCTCGTAGTGGGGGTATGTAGAGCCTCTACTTTACACCTACTTGTCTACCATTTCCCTCAATTTTTCCTCAGCTTTTCTTCACTTTTGCCTCATTTTCACTGTAAAACCACCCAGATCATTACATTAGGTGTCATTAAGCATGATCAAGTGAGTTTTGCTAATGGGTGACTGTTTTGTTTAGATTTTGACATACTTGCAGGAATTCCGCAGTTGTCTGGCAATCCCGCAGCCATTCAGCGATTCCGCAGCCATCTGATGATCCCGCAGCCTTTTTGTTAAACTCAAGGTTCCACGTGTCAGTTTGCCAAATGAGCCACATGGGCACTTAGGTATCAACGTGCTCGAGGTTCCTGTGCCATTTTTTTCAGCCATTCACGTCATCTGTACCTCCGGTCAAAACTGGTCAAGTTACGGTCAAATAAAGGCAGCTTAACGGTGATTGTAAGCTGTTAGGTCACGTCAGCTCAAACGGTGACTTGTCCGCGTTTTGCAGGTGGTAGGGGACATGATCCAACACTGGATTCATTGCCCATGATGACAGAACCTCCAGCTCATCCACGCAGCCTTATGATGTGTCAATGAACCTTAAATACGCATTACAGTTAGTTGTTTTTTAGTTATTAGCTGTACGTGTTAGGCCATCCTTCAGATGCCTATATATACTTGCGTCTACGTACGCTTATTTTACTTTTTAGCTGCTGTACTTTCTGAACTTGTGATAATTTTAAGAGCATTTGTAAACTCTGTTTTTATAGTGCTGTTCTAGCACTCTGTTTTGTACATTTCTGCAAATGGAGCAATAGAAACAGTGCTGTTTTGAAGCTTTCAGTTCCTTAAGTCTTCTTGTGGCTGAATGAATGGAGGGCCCCTGTTCATGTTAGCCTCTGTAAAGTATTTTATGTTCAGCATTTCTTTATTTTCTCATTCAGCATTTCTTTAAACATGTATAGTTTGATTTATTTGATTTCTTTTCTTTCAAGCTGATCAGTATTATTTCCTTGCAGGTTTTTAGCCCGGGATTTGTTTTTATGTTTGTGTATTTGCTTTACAAACTAATGGTATTTGAAGTTGACAGGTTCAAGTTGCTGCCTTTGTTTTTATAGCTGATTTTTAGTCTTATTTCTCAAAGTTCTGCTAACACATGAATGATCTTTTATCATAAATTGTTATCTTTTAAGGATCAGAATACCACTAACTTGCAGTTGGCTTTGAGTGCTTTTTAGACTAATCTTTCACTACTTTCTAATCATACTTTGCATAGTACATATGGCAGAAGTAGAGAGTTAGAAAGAGCAAAACGTTATCACTAGTCTTTAAAGTAGATTTTTCTCATTTTTAATCACTTTTCTAACTCAACTTGAGCTACTTCCTAATCGTGCTTTACACAGCACTATGTGTTTGAAGCAGGGAGTTAGGGAGAGATAATCATTATCTTTGGTTTTAAAAGTGACTTTCTTTTCTTTTATTTGCAGCAGCATGAATGGTGTCTAGTGCCATTGGAAGTGGTTCTTTGCTTTCAAGTTATTTCAAGTTATTTATTTCTTTCAAGCATTTCCTTTCAAGCAAGTAGTTAGAGATCACTAATCACACACTCTCACTCATTTAGGATTCACTCCACACACACTATCACTCATCTGTTTATAAATCACCACTCCATCTTAGGAAGATAAATTAACCACAAACAACACCCCCAACGATAAAAAAACTCTAAGAGGTTGCTTAAGTACATATAGTACACCTTCACTTCATCAGCTTACGAGCCCCGGGTTGACAATTAATACTAGCAATTTAGATAACACTAAATTGACTAAACAGGCAACAAAAGGAGAAATTGGCCGAGCTTTTAGCTAAGGAGGCCACCAGGGCCATCAAAGATGAGGAGAGAAATTGGTTGCTCAGAGGATGAGCAACACTTTCAGTAGGGGGGTGATGATGAGCCCCAAAAATGGATAATTATTTGGGCTCATTCAACCTCCTAATTTGACTTAATCCACCATTCTCATTAGTTTATTGCATGTTTTTTATTATATTTATGCTAATAGAGTGAATTTGGTTAGTCATTATGCCAACAAGTCTAATGGGTGCTTTGTGTAGCCTTTTTGGTCAACTTGGAGACAAAATTGAAGGTCTTAATGAGCACTTGGCAGCCAAATTCGTGGGAAAACAAGGGAGAGGATTTGTAGGAAGGTTTACCCTTCATTTATGGGCCCTTACCTCGAATTCTCCACCATCATCTCGGAGTTCAAGGGCCACCGAATTAATTAGCACAAGGTCAGCCAAGCAAGTCAAGTAGGACTGCTGTTAACTACAAGTTTTGGGCAGCCGAGTCCCTAAAGTTTAGGAGGACTGTTGGGTCCTCAATTTGTATAAATAAGAAGGCTTAGGGCCTCATTTTGGTTAGCTAGTAGTTAGTCATTTTGTAGCTGGTAGTTAGCCAATGGTTAGTCATTTTGTAGGCAGAAGTTAGCTAGTTTGTATTTCGATTTTGAGGCAATAGATTAGCTTTGCTTTCAGCTCATTTTCAAGTTCTCCTTGTGGACAGTTTTGATGTAACTCTTCTTTTCTTGCTCAATAAAGATGAATCCAGCTTTGCACCAGCTCTAAATCTCTCTTAGGAGGCTATAGCTCTTGGGGTTGGGCCCATCTCAAGCGCCCAATACCTCCTTTGATTATCTTTATGTGTTTTTGCTGCATTCTTATAATAAAATCTGCTATTTAGATCTAACTCTTGTTTTGTGATTTAGTTTGTTTTTTATGTGTAAAATAGCTTTTCATGCTCAGATTTAGTTGATAGGTTGTTAACAGAAAAAGCTTCAAGAAAAGGGCCAACAAACATCTGTGGTTTCACCTCTCCCTTAGTGGGATCAGGAGCTGTGACTAGGATGACTTTGCTGCCCACAAAAGCACTGACTTTGCTTTGCCATGCAATCATTAGTGTTTGGTTTTCATTTGCAGAAGTTGGTTACATGTTTAGATCTTTGAATGCTTCATTGCACAGTTAATATACATGGTTTCCCTGCAAATAAAGCTGCTGTCCATTCTTGTTACTGTTAGCTAGATCATATTAGGGTAGCATAACTAGATCTTTGTTTTCTTGCATGTCTTTGTTGGTTCAGTTGGAAACATAACTTGCAGAGCACCTGTTATCCTTCTCTATCTACCCATAATCCATCAGATAATCTGCTCCACCCCTTAGTCCATGATTCGTACCCTTCATTTGCCATACTTTCCCCACCTTTCCCTAATTCCTACATTCTTGTGCATCATCGCGTCCTTCATCCTTGAACAAACCCAATCGCTCCTTAGCCTCATCCACCAAGTCCTAGACCTTTTCACACCCCTATTTCACCTCCATACTCATTCCTCCATCTTTATCCCTCCATCCATGCTCCAAAATCCCATTTCAAAACATCCTGTAGAAGAATTACAGAACATCCTGTAGAAATCCTGAACATCCTGTAGAACCCCTGCAGACTTCCTGTAGAAGCTCATAAACACGGTTTCTTGGCAGCCAAACCTTGTGAGACTCTCTGGAAGGGTGTTAGGGACCCCTTAGACCCTCTCTGAACCTTCCCAACATTTCCCAAGCATTTCTCCTCCTTGATCCACCTCTGCACAGTCAAAAATAGTTAGAAGCACATGCATGATAATTCCAACAACTTAAACAAAAATACAAAAATATGTTTTCTTCAGATAGAGGTAGTCTAGACACATGTATTTTACCTTCATAGAAGTAATGGCATCTCTTTAAGTAGTTTTCATGCTCTCCTTTGCGTCAGTAGGACTAGCTGGTAGAATTAGGGTTTGCTAGGGTTTGCGTTTCTTTTTGGCTTTCAGTTTCTCTTTGCAATTAGATTAGCTTCCTTCGAGTTAGCTTTCATCCATCAATTAAAAAGCTTCTTCTAAAAGCTCATAGAAGTTGGCTTAAGCTCCTAGTGGACTTGTGCCAGCTGACCAAGTGACAGCTGCGGCAAGAGCTAGTACTTGTGCATATAGCACTGTCGCTTCCAAGTTTGTTACGAACTACCGGGTTGATAAAATTAAAGAAGGGAGTTCCAGGAGTTGTAGCATTATTGCTACAATACTGGAGCCCACCACTAAGTATCCCCCCATTCCTTAGTCTGTACCCACTATTCAATGTGGACTGTCTTCGGCCATACTTTACACCATTGTTGGACACATCAGACATTGTCGAGCAACTAACACCAGCAAAGCACAACCCATATTGCATTGAACATAACACAACTAATCAAATCATGGAAACACAGATTAAGAACACTCACTAATAGAGGATATAGTTGTATCGGGTTTTCAAAATTGGCCATCTCCTGCACCAAGGAAGGTGGATAACTAGGGACCAAATTTAGCAGAAGTTTCACCATCTCATGGAGGCACTCAACGCAATGGGGACCATTGCATCCTAAGAGGGGAGGACTAATCCAATTGGATATTGGTGGCCACTTGCCTATGCCACTTGGACCCCCAATAATGTTTCCTAATAGTTTCCTATTTCTCAACACAATTTCCTATTTCAATAGTTTTCTCTTTTTTGCAGTTTTTCGGTCTTGAACTTCCAGAGTCATTTTGAGGCCCTAAACGACATATTTTGGGGAAACAAAAAAACATGAAACAAATAATAAGTTTGCAATCATTTTTTTTCCCTCGGATAAACCTTTCTAATGGGTTATCATGCATGCCAAACATAGATGATATGCCAAAGTTATGACCCCAGGAAGTTGACATTCCAGCTAACCCCATCGGGGCTCATAAGCTTTTGTTGCTTGATATCCTAGGGTTAGGTTTTTTGTATGTTTAGGGTTTCTCATTATTTCTTCATGATAAAAATTCCTCAAAGCCTCGTTGTAAATCAGAAGGCATGTAGCTGTCACATCGTTTCTCAGAGATAAGCTACAATTGTCTGAGCTAGTTTGCTTCCATTCTGCATGTAAACAATTTTCAGCATTTTCTATGTATTAATTGAAGTTTAGTTTCATTATATCTCTCTATTTTTGTTCAAAAATTTGTATTTCAATTCATTCCTTCATAAGTATGGATAATGTATGAAACAGTGGATTTGGCAAAGAAAGCCCTAGTGGGTCGTACCACAGGCCAAAAGTTCTATTTGGAGACTCTTTTTGAATGGAGAAACTAGAAGATAAATTTGAGGGTTTCAAAGGTGACTTAAATATTTATGTTAGCAAAGGGTTAGATATAATTAAATTTCAAATCTCACAAGGATGCTAAACTAGTGGCGAAAGGGATATGGTCTCTTGACTCTACCCTAGTTATCTTCAAGTTATGGTCTCCATTATTCAATGCAAGTAGGGAAAGACTTGATGTGGTTCTGGTTTGGGTTTGGTTTCTTGGTTTTCCATCCCATATTTGGAACCCTCAAAGTTTCGCAAACTTGGGGAACAATTTGGGTAGGTTTCTGGAAGAAAATTACTCATTCAAAGAAATGAAAGATATTTTGGTGGCCATGGTTTTGGTCAGTTTAGATCTCTAGAAGAAGCTCCATGAAACTATGAATATTGGGAAGGGTTGCACCATACTAAAAGTTTTTTTCTATGAAGGCCTTCCTTTTAGATTCAAGAGGTGCCATAAATATGGTCACCGGGTTCAAAATTGCAATCTACCCTTTAATGTTTTTTTAGCTTCTAATAAGGTTTAAAAAAATAAAAGATTGATGGAGCAACCCTTGTTGAACAAATGGGTATATATTTCGAAGAAGGTGTAGGATTTGAGGCTCAAATTTTGCTTGGATTTTTCATGCTTAGTTCGATGTTGACATCTCCTAAGGTTTCTTAGTTGGAAGATTCTGCTTCAGCCCCTATGTCCATGGATAACTAGTCAGGGGCAGTCACCTTGATCCTTGGTACATTTTCTCCCCTTCCCCTTGTCTCTTTGCTTATTTTTATTTTTCTACTTCAGGAAAAGATTGGAGTTTTTATTCCTTTGGTTGGATTCAATGGTCTCTCAGAAGTTGTTCACTTCCCTTTCCCATGTAAATTCCTTATCTTAATCCTCCTTATTTGTAGGGTTACTACACTTTTAAGGTGCTTGTCTCCTCAGGGTATTCTGGTGATTTGGAAGAAGGTGATATCTTATACAACCAAAGGTCGAGACTTTTCCTCTCGGTGTTTAAAGGCATCCATGGTGTGCTTGGACAATTTTCAGCCTTTCGACTTTTTTGAAGGGTAGGGGGAGGAAATCTCATATATCTATGGCAAAGGCTAAGGCCCTTTAGGAGATGGTTGTGGGAAAAAAATCTTCTATAGATGGGGCTCTTAGCACATTGATAACCCTCCAAAGGGTGTCAAAATGAAAGTCCTTTCTTCAATTGTAGAGGGTTGGAAAGTAACCCCAAATTTTTTTTACCCTCAAAGGTTGTTACAGGTGGAAAAACCTAAAGTTATGTTTCTATAAGAAACCATTTGGGTGGGTGAAAACATTAAAAAATTCTTAGAATCTATCCTCCCTTATAGGAAATTTATTGTGTTGGATGTTCGAAGTCATTCGAGTGGTTTGGATTAGGGGTGGGATTCACAAAACTTCAAGTACAAAAATTCTTGGAGCATCTCTTTGGGTCTTGGCATGGTTGGCTTCTCGGTGGAACTAAATAACACATTAACCTTAATCAACCTATATAGTCCAAATGAGGATCAATTTTCCTTCTAGAATGAATTTTTGGCAAGGCTTTTTTAAATGACGAGAATTTGATCATTGGTGGTGATTTGAAATTTTCTCTAGGTGTTGCTAAATCATGGGGTTCTCGAGCCAAAATTGATTCCCTCACTATTTTTGTCATCATATTTCCTCCAAGAGAGTTATCAACCTTGCTCCATCCCATCTTAAACCTAACACATGGAGGAACCTTCACGTGAGGGAGGGTCATGGTTCTAAAAGACTAGATATGTTTCTTGTGGCTGAAGCCATGGTGCTCAGATTCCATCTTCTTCGAAAATAGGTGGGATATGGTGGTGATTTTGTTCACTCTCCCATCCTATTATAAATTTGAGGACAAAACCATAATCCACCTATCCCATTTAAGATGAACTCTAACTTGATTAAAGATGAGAGTTTTTTAGCATTGGGCAAAGACAATTAGCGCCCCTTCGATGATGGGTTAGGTTTGTCTACAACCACCCAATTTGAGAACACTTTGAAGCACATTAAAATTTTGTTGAAGGCATGTGATTTGAATACTCGTAGGAAGGAGGAGGAAGATCTGGTGGAATGCGAATAAAAAATTGAGGCCTTTTCCAAATTTGGTGTTGAGGGCTTTCGCTCATAGGATTCCAGGGAGGAATTGTTCTATAAGAAAGAAGACCATGGCCAACAGGGAAGTTGCTTGGTCCTTAAAAGAAAGGAAAATTGGTTAGACTATGGTGATGAAAATACTAAGTATTTTCATGCCTATGTAAAGGGCCATAAATTATCAAACATTATCTGGCATATGGTGGGCTTTGATGGTTGGGAGGTCACAAGATTTGAGGGCATCACTTCTTTCGGTAAGGCCCACTTCCAAAACATCTTTAAGGAACATGAGGGGGTTATTTTTGCAAAATCTATATGAGTGGCTTCGTTGTTTACAAGTTTTGTGGAGGATTAAGACAATAGGGATCTCATGGAGGAAGCGCTGAAGATTAATTAAAGGCAGTGTTTTCTAGTTTTTAAAAGGGTAAGTGTCGGGGGTCTAATGGTCGGGCTATTTAATTTTTCTCATTTTTTTTTTACACTATTGGTAAAGACTTGTTAAGGTTTATCAATGATTCCAAAAGGGAAGGAAGGGTTCTTCCAACCTTCAATTCTACCTTTATAGCCCTAATCCCTAAGGTTGACAACCTAGAGTCTTTTGAGAATTTTAGACCCATCTTCCTTTGTAATTGTGTATATAAGGAAATCTCAAAGGTTATAGCTAGAAGGATAAAGCCTATTCTTTTAAGGTTTATTTCACAGGAGCAATTCGATTGTTTAGAGAGGAGGAAGATTCATGAAGCCATTGGGGTTACATAAGAAGGGTTACATAGTCTAAAAATTCTGAGGGCTAAAGGTGATGTTTTTAAGATAGACCTCTCAAATGTGTATGATTGTGTCAATTGGATTTTCATTAGACTTCTCCTTACTCATGTGGAATTTGAGGTTCCATTTATTAATTGGATTATGAGCTATTTGATGTTTGTCTAATTTGATGTCTTGATAAATGGACCTACCTCCCCTTTCTTCAATGCTGAACAAGGTTTATGACAAGGTTGTCCTTTGTCTCCTCTCCTCTTCCTACTTGTTGTTGAAGGCCTTAGCCACATGTTGGAGGAGTATAAGCAAAGAGGTGAGTTTAAAGATGTGGCCATAACACATGCTCTAACAATTACACGTCTCCTATGTGTTGACAATATCCTTATATTTTGTAACGATGCAGCTAGAGATATCCAAAAACTTCATGAGATTATTATTCTGTTTGGAAAAGCTATAGGTATGGTCATCAATGAAAGGAAATCGACCATATACTTTCAAAATATGGAAAGGAAAGATATTTTATATATCAAATCTTTTCTTCCTTTTGTGGTAATCAATTTAGAGGACAAGATAAAATATATGGGCTTCCATCTAAAGCCAAATTGTTACAAAAAACAAGATTGGTTATGATTGATAGCTAAATTAGAGAAAATACTCACTTGTTGGATGTTTAGATGGTTGTCCAAAGCTGATAGGATTGTCATAGTTAAATTGGTTCTTGAAACCATTCTAGTCTATTGGATGTCTTTGGCTTGGATTCCAAAGGGTGTTTTGGAGAAACTCAAGAGGATCTGCATCAAGCTCTTGCAGGAAGGTTCTCAAGAGAATTTTGTCCTTCCTTGGGTCAAGTGGAATTGACTTACTATGGAAAAGATGCTAGGTGGGTCGGGGATAAAAAATATTTTCATGTTTTCCAATGCTCTTGCAACAAAGTGTGGGTGGGGAATTCTATATACTAAAAGCCTTTGAACGAGAGTGTTTGATCCGGATCTTGGGGGGAGGCCCTCAAGATCTAAAATATTGAAATGGATCTTGGGGGGGAGGCCCCCAAGATCTGAAAATTGAAATTGCGAGAAGAAAAAAAGTAGAATGCCTAATAAGCAAAACCACAAAGAATTTTTTTATTAAAATAGATAATAACTGTAAGGACTACATTGTGGTCGACAATCTGTCCATTTACAAAATGTGACTTGTTACTTATAGTATTTTTTAGTTACAATACCACGGGTTAATTCCATGTGTGAATGAATACCATGGGTGGATGTTACAATACCACGGGTCAATTCCATAGGTGAATGAATACCATGGGTGGATGTCACAATACTACAGGTCAATTCCATGTGTGAATGAATACCATGGGTGGATGTCACAATACCACGAGTCAATTCCATAAGTGAATGAATACCATGGGTGGATGTCACAATACTACGGGTCAATTCCATGGGTGAATGAATACCATGGGTGGATGTCACAATACCATGGGCAAATACCATGGGTGAATGAATACCATGGGTGGATAAATACCATGAGTGCATGCCACTTACAATACCATGGGTAAATTCCATGGGTGGATGAATACTATGGATTGGTGCCATTTTCCATTCGGATCATTCCTCCCTCCTTAAGAAGCAATGGTCCCCATTGTGTGAAGTTCCCTCCTACGAAGCCTTTGTTGAATATGAAGAGCCACTAAGGAGAATGGTTTTGTGTGGTTAACCCATAACCATGATGAACGAAGATCCGAGGATAGAGATACCCTGTAATGCTTGTGACCAACTGTGATACTGACATTGTGCGGCCTAGCAAATGGACTTCGATGAAGTGTGGGTTTGTGGATGACCCATAACCATGATGAACGAAGATCCAAGGATAGAGATACCCTGTAATGCTTGTGACCAACTATGATACTGATAGTGTGCGGCCTAGAAAATGGACCTCGATGAAGTGTGGGTTTGTGGATGACCCATAGCCATGATGAACAAAGATCCGAGGATAGAGATACCCTTTAATGCTTGTGACCAACTGTGATACTGACAGTGTGCAGCCTAGCAAATGGACTTCGATGAAGTGTGGGTTTGTGGATGACCCATAACCACAAAAATTGAAGATTTGAGGATAGAGATACCCTGTAATGCTTGTGATCAACTGTGATACTAACAGTGTGCAGCATAGCAAATGGACTTCGATGACAAGGATTTTGTGTGGTTGACCCATAACCATGATGTTGGTTGTTGATGAAGTAACAAGTGCCTACATAGCTTGGGGTGGGAGGGCACATCTCCAATGGGAACTCGCTCCGAATGCTATTCCATAATTAAAATGTACATAACTCGGTCAATATAACTCATAATATTTACTATAACCTGTTTTTGGAAGCAGAAGGACCATTTTGCATCTTCCCATGTGCTGGAAATCCTTATCTTGACACTCTAGAATCTCAAATTTGCACTGCAAGTTTTCCACCGTCACAAAAGTTCTGAAAAATAGTTGATTTTAAATTAGCGATATCTCCCACGTCAAAACTCCGATTCGACCCTTTTTTTTTAAATTGGGTGATTTTTCAAGAGGATCTCAAATCTACAATCCTTTTTCTGAAATTCTGTACAAAAACTTTAAAAAAATGATAGGAGAGTCATCGTCCACCAGTTGTCATTAGAATTATTTTTTACATCATAGCTTATTTTAAATCAGTGATATCTCCCTCATCCAAACTCCGATTCGGCCGATTTTTTTTTTGAATTTTGGTGTTTTTTCACAAGGAATCCAGATATGTTAGTTTTTGTAAATATTGCACCAAAATTTTCAGATCTGATCTGCAAACTCTCTGCCCAAAAAAAACATTCCTGCAAAAAAAATGAAAAAAGAAAAAATTTTCCTTCTTGGCCCAAGAAAGTGCTCTGTGGAGGTTGCAGCGCATGCCTGAAATTTGTTAAATATTTCTGTAAAAATTTGAAACTGAAATATGCATGAAACTTGCTCTGATACAACTAATTCGGATCTTGGGGGGAGGCCCTCAAGATCTAAAATATTGAAATGGATCTTGGGGAGGAGGCCCCCAAGATCTGAAAAATTGAAATTGCGAGAAGAAAAAGAGTAGAATCCCCAATAAACAAAACCACAAAGAATTTTTTTATTAAAACCGATAATAATTGTAAGGACTACATTGTGGTGGACAATATGTCCTTTTATAAATTCGACTTGTTACTTATAGTATTTTTTAGTTACAATACCACAGGTCAATTCCATGGGTGAATGAATACCATGGGTGGATGTCACAATACTACGGGTCAATTCCATGGGTGAATGAATACCATGGGTGGATGTCACAATACCATGGGTGGATGTCACTTACAATACCATCGATGGATGAATACCATGAGTGGATGCCACTTAGAATACCATGGGTAAATTCCATGGGTGGATGAATAGCATGGGTTGATGCCATTTTTCATTCAGATCAGTGTTCTACTAGAAATACATTTCCCCATATTCTTTGGAAGATTGGGTGTGGCTTCAAGAAAAATCGAGACAGAAGGTTTTAGTGGTTTGGAGGGCTATTCTAAATTCTTTTAGCTTGATCTCTTTTGGATTGGATTGGAAGATATGGAATGGTTATAAGGTTAGGCTGGGATTAGATCCTTGGTTAAGGAGTGGTATGAGACATAATTGTCACAAGAACTAATTGATACACTTAGAGAACATCGATTCTCTAGAATTTCCCATATCAATGATCCTATTGTAGACTACCCCTTGGTGTCAAAGGTTGGTTGTTTGTTACAAACTTACATCTTCATGGGGTTGGTTAATGTCAGGCCAGGGTAACTCCAAAATGAGCGGGAGAGAAAACTGAGTACTATTATTCATTAGCTAACTCATATTTATATACATAAATAAACCGGATCAGTTCATCTTCCTGATGACTGTCCAGTTCACCCATTTTTTTCGGATTAGGTGTCAACATTCCCCCCTTAATCTGAAGGGATGTTGGTGAGTCCAAGCATCGTTCTGAATCTTTCAAGCTTTTCTCTTCCAAGCGCTTTGGTGAAGATGTCTGCAATTTGCTCGTTTGTGGAACAATGACGGAGATGGATTCTTTTGGCCTCAACATGATGTCGAATCAGATGATATTTAGTATTGATGTGCTTAGTACGATCATGGAACTTTGGGTTCTTGGCCAACTTTATTGCAGATGTGTTATCAATCATGAGTGGAGTTGATTGTATTTGTTTTACCTGCAAATCTTCAAGAATTTTCCTGAGCCACAAAATTTCTTTCGTTGCTTCAGCTGCTGCCACATATTCTGCTTCTGTTGTGGAATCTGCTGGTACTGATTGTTTGCGTGATCTCCAGGAGACAGCTCCTGATCCAAGACTCATAGCATATCCTGAAGTAGATACCCCAGTTTCTTTGTCTCCATCGAAGTCTGAATCAGAGTATCCAATCAAGTTGAAGTCGTCCACCTATGTATACTTGATTCCAAGGTCTTGAGTTCCCTTCAAGTACCTTAGAACTCTTTTTGCAGCAGACCAATGTCCCGCACAAGGCTTTTGCATAAACCTGGAGAGGATTCCAACAGCAAATGAAATGTCTGGTCTGGTAGTAGTGAGGTAGATGAGACTTCCTATAAGCTGTCTATACTTTGTTGCATCCTCAAATTCCTTTCCTTCAATAGATGTGAGCTTCAAGTTTTGTTCCATTGGAGTAGAAAGAGGATTGCACTCTATCATGCCAAATCTGTTTAACAAATCTCCAATGTATTTCTTTTGAGAAAGAAATATGGACTTTGGATGTTGGGTTACTTCAATGCCAAGATAGTAATGAACATAGCCCAAATCAGTCATTTCAAAAAATTTTCCTAATTCTTTCTTTATGGATGCAATATAGCTTTCATTGTTCCCTGTCATTAAAAGATCATCTACATATACCACAAGATATACAACTGTTTTGCCAACTTTCTTGACAAATAAAGTTGCATCATCAAGATCAAAATGATTGAAGTTGAGTTTCAGAAGATGCTCAGTTAGTTTTTCATACCAGGCTCGTGGTGCTTGTTTGAGGCCATACAAGGACTTCACAAGTTTGCATACTTTGTGTTCATGTCCTTTCATAGCAAATCCTTCAGGCTGGGACATAAAAACATTCTCTTTTAGATCTCCATTCAAGAATGCAGTTTTTACATCCATTTGATGGACTTTCCAACCGTTCTGAGCAGCTAGTGCAAAGAGTGTCCGGATGGTTGCCCATTTTGCTGTGGGGGCAAAAGTTTCCTCATAATCGACCCCTTCCTTCTGTGCAAAACCTTTTGCCACAAGCCTAGCTTTGTGCTTGTCAAGTGAGCCATCAGCTTTGTACCTGTTCTTGTAGACCCACTTGCATCCAATTGGTTTGGTTCCAAATGGAGGATCAACCAGCTTCCAAGAGCCATTCTTTATGAGGGCATCATACTCCTTCTGCATCGCTTCTTTCCATTCATCATGAGAAGCAGCTTCTTTGAAGGAAGTTGGTTCAAAATCTGTAGACAAGTTCAATTCACAATCATAAGTAACATCCATATCAACAGGTGAATTAGAGTTATCTACATCACCTCCATCTTGTCGGTTTGTATTTCTGGTTCCTGTTTTTCCAATTTCATCAGGATGAGCACTTTCAAGTGTCTTTGTCAGCCACTTTGGGGGACCTTTCTGAGATGGTCCAGGCTGTTCTGTTGATTGAGTTGGGACTGAATCAAGATTAAGTCTCCCAATTCTATCAATTACATCACTTAAAGCATCATCCGTTGTTGGAGTGTCATGTAGGGGAGATTGTTCTTCAGAAGAAGATTCCACATGTTGATCTAGTATAGGAATCCCCCCTTCAAGATGTGGAATCTGATTATCAAACTCTTGAAATGATTTCGGTTTTGTGAATCTATCCAAGCGATCAAGTTGCTGATCAACAACACTGTCAGATTTGGATGATTCAAGAAAAATGACATCTCTAGATAAAACAAACTTTTTATTTACTTCATCATAGAGGCGGTATGCTTTTGATGTGTTTGAATACCCCAGGAAGATACACTTACGACTTCTAGCACCAAGTTTGTTTCTATGTACCTTTGGTTTAAAGCATAACAAGTGGAACCAAAAATCCTGAGATGTTTTACCGAAGGAACATGTCCATACCACAATTCATAAGGAGTCTTGTTTCTTATAGCACTAGATGGACATCTATTCTTTATATATGCAACACATAGAACAGCATCAGCCCAAAACATTGTCTTTATATTTTTGAAGAAAAGCATGGATCGTACCATATTCAAAATTGTTCTGTTCATTCTTTCAGCTACACCATTATGTTGAGGATTATAAGGCACAGTTGTTTGATGTTTAATCCCATGTTGGCGAAGATAGTGTTCAAATTCATTTGATGTATATTCTTTTCCATTATCAGTGCGAATAGACCCAATATGAGATTGTGCATCATTTTCAATCCATTTATGAAAATTCTTGAATGTTTGAAAAGCATCAGATTTGTTCTTCAATAAATAAACCCAACACATTCTGGTGTAACCATCAATAAATGTCATGATATATTTATTTCCATTTGCAGAAGGAACAGGCATTGGACCACATAAATCTGAATGAATAAGTTCAAGCTTCCTATGTGCTCTTGAATGTGAATCATGAAAAGACTGTTTGCTATGCTTTCCTAGAATGCAAGCATCACATTGCTTATGTTTTCTAGGAATTGTAGGCAAACCAGCAACACCATTTTTCTTCAACAAGCGGAGACTATCATAGTTTAAATGTCCAAATCTAGCATGCCATAATAAACTTGATGGAAGTGTACCTTCTTCATGATGAGAAATATATGAAAAATGTTGTGCATGAGCAGAGGTTCCTTGCAGTTTAAGAAGTCTTTCTTCTTCTATACCCCTCATGACAAGTGAATGGTCAGATGCCTTTCTTACCTCAAGCTTTCCATCAAACATATGAATGGAGTGACCTTGCTGGCAGATGTGGACCAGGGACAGCAAGTTTCTCTTGAGCTGTGGGAGATATAGAACATGATCCAGAAGAAAGTCTGGAAGACCAGGCAGTTTAAGCCTGATTGTGCCAAGCTCTAATGGCTTGATTTTTGACTGATCTGCAAAGTATACTGCTCCATCAACATTGTCAGTGAACTCTTCAAAAAAATCTTTCCTATGAGTCATATGACAGGTTGCTCCTGAATCAAGCAACCAGTCATTTTTCGAAGAAGCAAGTGAAGCATTAAACAAATCTTCATTTACTCCAATGTTACATTGTGCCTCAATATAGTGAGCGGATTCAGGTGCTTTACCTTTGTCTGTGTCATCAGTTTTACCTTTCTGCTGATTTCTTCTCTGCTCAATCTTGTCCCATGGTAGCTTGCATGTAGAAGCATCATGTGATCCATTTCGTTTGCAGCGAATGCAATGCAGATCTGCCTTTTCTGCTTGAGAATGTCTGCCCCCTGCCTCTGAAGTATCTTCCTCTTCCTCTTCGTCCACCTCTTCCTCTTGTAGAATCTTGAGCAGGATGCTTTTCTTTATGAGCAAGGCAAACAGTCTCTTCAGAAGATTCAGGGACTGTTTTCTTTCCAAAGGCTTTCTCTCTTTCAGCAAACTTTTTCACAAGAGACTCAAAGGTTATGTCTTTAAGATTTCCATTTGCTTGTAAAGACTCAAGATAATTGGAGTAGGTAGGATAGAGTGCTTTGAGAAAGGCAATAAGAGAGATATCCAGCTCAACCTTAGTGGATTTAATATCATGCATTATAGACTTTATTTCAGATACAAGAGCAAGGGGATCATTATTTTTCAGTTCAAGAGTGAAGAGTTTAATCATGAGCTGAACAACTTCAAGTGCAGAATGTGAATCATAGAGTTCTTTCAGCTTTTGTAAAGCTTCAAAGGCAGTGGAATAGGATGAAATATGACGACTTACTTCTTCATTTACAGATGCTGCGATCAATGCATAGGCTTTGCTGTTCTTGTTTTCCCAAATGACAAGTTCTTTATCTGATGTAGGCTGCACAGGGTCTTTGTCTTCTTCTTCGACACACACTCCTTTCCACAGCTCATTGTAGATGAGGGTGTGTTTTACCATCCGAGACCATTCAGAATAGTTCTCCTTGCCAGTGAGAACTATTCCTACCATAGAAATGATTGAATGCATTCTGTAAAAAAATACTTCTGCTTGAAAAAAAGAGAACTTCCTTACAGCCTTATGCACTATATTTTCTACAAATCCCTCTAATGTGTGATAGAAGGCATCAAAATTTCATTTTAATATTATGTCAGGAAAACTGATCATATAACCCCTTTGAAAATGCTTACAACTCAATACTTAAAACTGCCATCATAAATACATAAACAAACTGCGCAAATATATGCATAAACAAACTGCGCAAATACACTGCACTTCTCTTCTAACAAGTCTTCATACTTTAATGGTGACTATGCCTCTAAAACAAAACATAATAAAGTATTCAATTAAGCTTTCTGCACTCGTGAGTTTCTGAGTGGATTAGGACCTGGCAGGCTGCTCCCGCAGCTCATTCGCACCATGTGCAAAGTTGCATCTATCCCCAAAAGTGCATGTACCCTTAGCATAGTTTTCACATAGCTTAGTCTGCGATTCTGTGGAACGTGTACAGATGGTATCAGCAATATTGAATCACCCTTTTTCTTAACGAAGTTTACCTTAGACTTAAAAAAATACTCTTTCCAAATAGCAGCATAGCAGAGCAGAGCATGCAAATGACGAGGATGGTGATGATGGCATCATCTTCAATTCAGCCGTTGGCTTTGCGTTCTTCCACAGCCCTCCTGCCGGCATTCGATTTCAGAGAAACAAACAGTGCGCGTGTTCGAACCGCATTAAGGCCTGGTGCTCTATCTCATAGGCTTACCCTGGTGCATATTGGAGCTGGTTTTCAGCAGGCAAGATTCTTTGGAGTCAAAGCATCAAATAATGTGAGGGCTGACGGAAATATGGCACAAGCAGATGCCGCGGTTAGTGAGGAAAGTCTTCAAGAGTGGTCTAAAAAGGATAAACGCAGGCTACTGCATGTTGTCTATCGTGTTGGGGATTTAGACAAAACTATAAATTTTATACTGAATGCTTGGGAATGAAGCTTCTTCGAAAGTGAGACATTCCTGAAGAAAGATACACAAATGCCTTTCTAGGATTTGGTCCAGAGGAGACTAATTTTGTGGTATCACCCTTGACTTGAGTGCTGGCTTGCTATGAAAGTGAGGAGAAACAACGACTGCAATTCCTATTGAGAAGCCTGCGGTTAGCTACCATGAAACTCAGCAGAAACGACCAATGAATGTGTGGATAGGTTCAGAGAAAAGTCGTTTGGTATGCGCATATAGCGTTTTAAAAAAAATTCAAGCAGAATTTCGATGATACCAGCGGAATGTACCTGAAACGTGCTGCATAATTGGTGTCAAATCTCCTCAACGGAAGAATCTTCAACGTTCTCAGAGACAGAGGCAGCACTGGTGCGCCAGAGAGCAAAGAGCGTTATGTCAGGCAAACGCTCAGGCAGATGCAGCGCTAGTGCGCCAGAGAGCAGAGGAGTTACAACTATTTTAGGGACTGGGACCTGAGCTCTGATACCATGTCAGGCCAGGGTAACTCCAAAATGAGCAGGAGAGAAAACTGAGTACTATTATTCATTAGCTAACTCATATTTATATACATAAATAAATTGGATCAGTTCATCTTCCTGATGACTGTCCAGTTCACCCATCCGTTTCGAATTAGGTGTCAACAATTAAATTGATATGGGCATCAACTTTGGATGATGCATATACACCAAAATTAGGATACATTCATTTACACACTCTTTCTCAAAATGTGGAGATCGTATGGTGGTGGAGAGTTCTTTGGAAGTTGAAATGCCCCTCAATGACACATTTATTGGTTTGGTGTATCATTGAGAAAAAAGTCCCTACTTGGGATGTTATGCAATGTAGACACAAGATTGGTCCAAGGTGGTGTGCTTTGTGTAAATGCAATGTGGAGTATGTTGGTCATCTCTTTGTTTAATGCTCCTTTATAAAACAAGTCTGGTTAGCTTGTAGTTATCTTCTCGTCGAGGAGTGTGAATGGGAGGGTACATCATTTGAAGAGATTTGGAAAGCTTGAGTTGAGAATATGGAAACTAAACCTGTTAGAACACTTCCTCTCATCTTTAGTTGGGGCATTTTAGAAGGTTTAGCCATCCTTTTTCACTATCCTGAGTCAAAGGTACTTGCTAGTGGTAGGACTGTGTTAAGTGAAAATTTGGATGTCAATATCCCTTGGGGTTTTCTTGATGATGCTTCTCAAGGAGAGGGCTCTCTTTGTGTGGGGTGGTGCATATTCCATTTATCAAAGCACCATTTCTCTCATTTCAAGATGTGATTGGGTTGTGGTATAAAAAATTGGGCAAAGTTATTAGCGTTCAAATCTCTTATAGCTTTTGCATAGGAAAAAGGGTGTGAACAACTTCAATTATTTGGGGACTCTTTGCTGGTGGTGAATTGGGTCAATGAGATTCAATTGTGTTGGAACATATCCTTTGTTCATATACCAAAGGATATTTTATGACTGAAACTTGTTTTTAATTCCTTTGCATGCATGCATGTTTACAGGGAGCGGAATGGGACTGCTAGTAGGATTTCTAAGGAAGACTTGCACATGGATTGGGGGTTATGGAAGGTGAGGAGTTGGTTGGGGCATAACACTATACATTTTTCACAGGCCTTTTATTGACGACATCCTACTTGCTAATCATGTTTAATTTTCTTGTTCATAATATCTTTGCTTTTGCTTTTGGATATTTTCCAACACTTTTTTGCAAATAGTTTTTGTATACTTTTTTATTTATAATTGTAACAATGGTTGATGCTTAACAACACTATTACAGTTTTTATTTTTTCGCTGGTATACAACAATTGTAAATCCTTTCATGGACATGACAACAACATTTGTTTATTTATTTTTTTCATTTTTTTTTCACTTTGGTTTATATGCCAAATATAAGATTTGGGTAGATTCCTAGTGAATACACGCTTATGTGTATATAAAAAATATATATTTTTTTAAATTTATAAATAAAAATAGAAAGAAAAAAATCAAATAAAAACATATAAATCTCAACTTTGGTAAAAATAGACATATATTTTTAATCAAATTAAAACAAATAAACACTTTGGTAAAAGTGGGCTTCTCTCATTGTTAAAGAATTTTCAAAAAAACACTTTGTTAAAGTTACTTTTAAAAAAGGAAAAAGGAAATGAATTCCAACCAAGTTTTTCGGTCCAAAATCCTATTCATAAGACCTAAATCATGCTAGTACTTTGACACTAATACAAAGTAAGACCAGGCTTTATGGACCTTTATTACCTTGCCCTAATTAAACACTAATATTATCCAATTTAATTAGATTTCTCATAATAAATTTATAATTTTGAATAAGTGAACGTGAATATGGTGAGTTAATCACACCATAGAAAGTGTGTGACATTGTCATCTTGGGTCCCATGAATCAAATGGAAGTGGATATTAGATGCCAGATGCAATCCTCTTTCAAATCATTCAAAAATCTGGGTTTACAGAAACTTTAGGAATCTTACACGGCTTCAACTTTTTTGGTTGTGAATCACTGCTCTAGAGCAGTGTGAGACTACACAGCATATTGTTTGCAGAACAGTAAGGGGCGAAGGGAAGAAGACGAAGAATCACTACCAAATCTTATGCCATTGCCACCTTCAAATATCACTACTAATCAAGGGATATCTTCATCATAGGTACAAACTAATCTCCACCACCCTGAAAACCATTTTTTCACAGATTGAGGTTGAGGTCCAATAGTTCTAAAATCATTTCTAAAAAACTTTTAGCCACATAAAATGCATGCAAAATCTCTTACCCACAAAGACATCCCTTGAAACCAAAATTGCTCTACTACTAAATATTGTTTTTAATCCCATATAATTAATGGTTTCAAATTGATTTTAATAAAATAAAATAAAATGCAATGGAAAATGCACACATTAACTTAACATAGAGATTGTATTCTACAAATCCAAAAAAAAGAATAACCACCAAGATTTTTTCAATATATTCTTTTGTACAGTATTGCAATACAATATATATCTTACGATGTATATAAATTGTTAAAATATTTACCATGGATTATATTTTAACCATAGTTCTCTTACCAAAACTACAAAACCATGGGTAAAACAATTGTGTGCCACAAAACTAGGGTATTTTTTAAGCGTTTAAATATTATGCCTATGTATAGTAATATAGGCGATAATTTTGATTTGGAAATTCATACATATAGAGTGTAGGTGAATATTCAATACAAAACATACTATTTACTTTTCAAATTGGTATATATTTGGTGAATTTAATCCATTTAATCATATATATGTAAAAAATAGGCAAAATTTTCACCAAATTGGCAAATATTTTTTTCATTTAATGTCTAAAAAATAGCTAATTTGCGAAATTTTGCCCTTAAATTTTTCCCTGCACAAAACCCCTATAGGTGAAAACTATGTGCTAAAAATTACCAAAAAGAGACACAAAAAACCACCCAAAATTATTTTGGGGGAGATGCTCCCAAACCCATGCATGGTCAAGGGAGGTGGGGGGGGAGGGCTTTGCCCTCCTTGTGACCCCCCTAGTGTGCATGATGCAATGTACAATGTGTCGTGACATACATGCAAATAAAATAACACATCCCATCTCTTCCTATCCTCCCTTTCCTCCTAACAAGATCCATAAATTAACTTGTGCTTAAATTGAAGAGTGTCAAATTAAATTCCCTTGCTATAATTGTGATGAAAATATTTTCCTAAGTGTAAATGTAAGGGGCATAATGAAACACCCCAAGGCCTCCTACCCTCTTTTGGTGTGCATGGTCATTCTATTCCTCTAATGCCTACTAGCCTTCCCCACAATGTTAACCTTATCATCACCCATTTGCTTGGAAAAATGAAATTGAAAAGATTGTTCAAGAATTGTTAGTTATAGTTGTCATTTTCCCTAGTACCAATCCTTAGTCCTCCCTTGTTGGCATGGTTATTGAAAAATGAGGCACTTGATGCATGTGCCCTAATATTTGTGCTCTCAATAGAATCACTATCGTATGTCCTAATTCCAATAATTAATGATTTCTTGGAGGGCTCAATGCTTGAATTTCATCCCCAACCATGTTTAAAGAAACGAGACTCATAATAGCTTAAAACCTTCCAATGATGCTTGTATCCCAACTAAGAGTGATATGATACTCACAATATGTATGGTGTGGTGGTTTGAGACATCGTTCATGGAGTTGGATTCCTACAAGCTTACATCAGGCCCCGAGGCTCAATTTTCCTCCCTTAACCATCTCTAGCACCCCATGACCCATACTTGGTGCTCAAAATCTTCTACTAGTGTCCAAAGTGCAATTTGAAGGATAAATACTCTATAAGGGGGTCACATATGGTGGTTTGAGGACTCATTGATGATTGCTTCTTAGGACTAATGCACTAGTTTCATTACATATCCTTTGTCCAAGCCTTGAGAATGATATCTACATCTCCAAAAAACCTAATGGTGTCAATATTCCTACTAAGAGGAAAATGATACACTTGGGAGGTCACATGTGTGGTTTTGAGGTGTTATTCTTAGCCCTATATGCATGAGTTATTCCCTAAGGCCTAAATCCTTAGTTTTCCTCCTTCCAACATGTTGAGGATCCCTTGTCCCATGGCTTGTGCTTGAAATTTGTAATAGTTCACATAACTCAACTTGGAGCTAAAATATCCCATTTAAATTTTATGTTTTTTTCTTGGGTCTTAATTCCTATAATATTTATTTATGTCCTAGGAAATAAGTTCGACCACACCCTCCTTCCGTCCCCGTCCCCCCCACAACACCTAAAGCCACATATGAGTCTTTAGGAAAATCATATTATCCTCAATATCTCCACTCGAAGGGGAATGACAATCTTAAGTGTTCATGTTTGTTGGATTAAAATGAATGTATTGCACCTTGATGCTCATAAGCTTCCTTTATGGTGTAAGGTCTAGGTTTTATCTTTTACAGATGTCTAGGGTCCAAAGAATCATGTACCTAGTATAAAAAAATATCCTAATGACACCTTCAGAAGTATCCTATGGTGGTTTGAGGTGTTTTTGATAACTATGTATTCCAAAGAGATTACTTTTGGTTGCAATCATTATGTTTCCTCTCATGATTACTTTAAGGGCCTCGATAATCATTATTGGTGCTCAAAATATTCTAGTGATGCCTATATCTATACCTAGAAGACAAGGATTCCCTTTGGATGTCCTATGTGGTAGCTTGAGTCATTTATCCTCTCCCTATATGATTAGAAGTTTCCTTTAAAACCTGCCTTGGGATTCCTCCACAAACCATGTCTAAGGACCTAAGACTCATATCTAGTGTTGAATTTTTCTTAATGTCACTAGTGTCCCTAATCATAGGCTAAGGATATCATTGGGAGGTCATGTGTAATGCTTCAAGGTGTTGGTTTTGGACCTTAATACCAAGACGAATCATTTATGATTGACCCAATTTTCCTTCCATTACCATGTTGAGACCCTAATGCCCATAACTAATGAGCAGTATCTTCATGCCGATTCCCATCATTTCCCCGCTCAAAATTTGGGTGTTCTTAACACCCTCGCTACTTGTGCCCTTAGGATTTCTGATAATGAGAGATTCGATAAGGAGAAATCCCATCTCCTTAATGTCTTTGTGGAGAATGGCTATAGTAGGCGCCTAGGTCAGAAGGCTTTCCTTAAAGCCTCTAAAAATTAGTTTATTAAAAAATAACCTAAAGAACGCCTGCTAGGTGTCCATCTTCCCTATGTCTAGGGAACCACGGACAAGATTGCTCGGATCCTTACGAAGTATAATATTCCCTCAACCTTTAGGCCCCTCAACACCATTCATAAATCCCTCCAATCGGTGAAAGATCTCATTGAACCTAAAGACATGAAGGGTGTCTACTTGATCCCTTGTTCTTGTGGGACCCCGTATATCGGGGAAACAAGCCGCTCCATCCATCAAAGGATCAATGAACATGTAGCCAACCTAAGACATGAGAGAACCAAGTCTTCAACATTAGCAGAGCATGCGGAAAAGACCAAGCATCATGTTTGCATAGAGGAGGCCAAGGTTATTGCCAAGGTTGTGCAATTCCATCACCGTAAATTCAAGGAAGCTATTGAAATTAAAAGAAGGCCTAACAATCTCAATAGAGATGACGGCTGGAATATCAGCAGTTGCTAGATCCCTGCCCTTTCTTCTTAGTCTTGCCTTCCTTTCCCCCCCTTTTTAACCTTTTCTAGCTTTCGAGGTTTCCCGAGAATTTCCCGGATCCTTCTCTTTTGAGCCATGTCTTTTCCATCCTCCCGGGGTTTCTCCTTTAGTTTAGTTGTTTTACTATTAGTCCTATTCTTGACCTTCTTGTTTTTAATATTTTTCGCTCATTCTATTTATTTTTTCCTAGCTTGTTCTATTAGATGGCTTTATTTGTATATTTGTTATTAAGCTTTTACCTTTACTATATATATATATATATATATATATATATAGTAATTAATTAAAAAAATTTAACCAATTTTCAATAATAATTTATTAATTCCATTAAATCAATATTATTAAAAAAAGAACCCCTTTACTTATCCCTAGTGATTTAAATAATTAATTAAATAGGTTAATTTAATAACCAAAGAATAATAAAATAAAATGGAATTACATTCTAATATATAATATATTATAATTTAAGAAGAAAATTAGTTACTATAATTATAATATTATTTTTATTACCTTTTGACTTTTTAACATTATAATATTATCTAGCCATTTTTTATATAGTTGTTGATGGTCAACCTAGTCAACCTAGCCGTTGGGAAGATCTACTCTCCCTATTTAATTTACAACTATGATCTGACTCCTCAACTTGTCCTAACAATGAACCACACTAGTTGGTTCGAAACGCGTCGACAAAGGTTTTCTACATGTGATTTACGCCGAAACTCTTCTTATAATTGTTATGGATCACAGAAGCCTCAATTCAACAATTGATCAACTCCTCTATTTTTTTAATACAATGACAAATCCAAAATACTTGTTTTTTTAACTTGGTTGTTTTAAATTTAGGTTTGGAATGACAAACTTAGTAGTTCAAGCTGCATATACATTAAAACCTTAATTTTTTTGAATCACTCTCAATCTCTATTTTTCATGTTATTTTTGTTTAAGATGCATAAATTCATTATCAATGAAGCTACACATACATAAGAGTCAACTATGCAAATTCCAAATATATAAAAAAAAAAATTGAATATTTTTTTACTATATTTCGTTTGATTTTAAAAAATTAAAAAATTAACTTCATAAAATTCAGAAAATAAAATAAAGTTATATATATATATATATATATATATATATATATATATATATATATATAATTTGTTCATAAGAAAAGTGTGTTCTATGAGTACAATATTTAAGTATATGTATTATATGTTGCTTTAAAAATAACATATCATCGCTAGAAAAATTCAAATTTCATATAGTAATACATAGATTCTATGAATATTTTTTGCTCTTTGGAAAACTAATTTAATTTTTCACATTTCATATCTTTACACTATTTTTTTGGTTAGTTAGAGTGTTTGTGACTTGTAGGACTAGCTTGTGGTCTAAGAAATCACAAACAATGTGTATCTAAGCTATCAAAAGTAGTAGGAATCACACATGTGACACACCAATCCTTAGCATGGTTATGTTTTTTGGTATCTCCTCCTAACTAGCACAAGTTTTGAACCTTAGTTTCCTTTCATAATGAAACCCTCAAAATGTAATCATAACAGGATTTGAACATCTTTACACCATGTTCAAAATCACTATGAAAATATCTTTAATCATCCCTCCAAATTAACATATTATTGTTTTTTTAATGTTTGCATTGCTACTAATGCATCATGAAGTGCCATAATTAACTTACACTCACCCTAGAGTTAATAAGTACACAAACTAAAAAAAATTGTGAGTTCTTTTGGTGTATTTTTTTTAAAGAAAATTTCCATGATATGAATTTTAAATGGGGTAAGACCTATTAAAATTAAACTTCCCATCAATCAAGGGAAACAATGACTTTTAAATGAAGAAAAAAAAGAAAAAGAAAAAAGAAAGTGAGTTCAAGTCCACTTATTAACTTCTGTAAAAAGATTTGTTCATTTATTCCAAGAAAAACATCTTTATATTTGATATGAAATCAATACTTAGTAAATCAAACAAAAATTAAGACATTCGAAAAAATATAGTTAAAAAAAAAAAAAAAAAAAAATTACCTACAAAAGCTTTAACAATAATTAGTTTACTTCATATAATTAGTTTACTTCATAACCTCGTAATCAATTTAAAAGATGTGAATGATAGCTTTAGTGGAGGTGAACTCCCCTTTAAATACTTGAGTTGTTAGAGTATATTTCTATATAAAGCAAACTCTAAGACATTCTCTCAAAAAAAAATACATACAAAAAATAAAATAAATATTAAAAAAAACACCTCGGTCATTAATTTACTTCATAACATTTTAGTCCTTAGTGAATTTAAGAGATGTGAATGAGAACTTTGGTGGAATCCCCTTTAAATTCTTGAGTTGTTAGAGTGTCTTTCTTTATAAAGCAAACCCCAGGACATTCTCTCCAAAAAAGTACATATAATAAAATAAATTAAAAATAATTTAACGAAAAAATTAAAGGTCACTAATTGACTTGATAACTTCTTAGTCAATCCAAATGATGTGAATGACATATTTAGTAGAGGTGGACTTTCTTTTAAAATTTGAGAGTATCTTTATAAATAAAGAAAAACCTAAGTCAATTAAGGGTAGATCGAGTGGTTAAGATGGGTTGTTAACTTCCTCTCCACCTAAGTTAAGCTTGGATTCTCTGAAATGACATGTTAAACTTGTTGTGATGAGGCTAAAAGAATAGACATTCCTAAGAAATTTCTTTGTTCTTAATATATTCCCAGATTAAATATACTCTTAGTGATATAGTGACAACTAAAATGTTTAATCTTAAACCTGACTTAAATCATTCCCACTTATTACAAATCCACTATAATTTAAAAAAAATAAAATAAAATAAAATAACCTAAAACATTCCCAAAAAATACATCGAAAAAACCAAAATAAATATTAACAAACAAACCAACAAAAACCTTAAACATCATTAATTTACTTCCTAACCTCTTAATCCATTCAAAATATGTCAACGACAACTTTAACGAAGGACTCCACTTTAAATTCTTGAGTTGCTCAAGCATCTTTCAACGTAAACCATACTCTAATACGTTTTCCCCAAAGAAATATATATAAAAGACAAAATACATATTAACAAAAGCTTTAAACTTCACGGATTTAAACTTTAGTCAATTCAAAAAATGTAAATGGCACTTTTAGTGGAGATGGCCTTCCCTTTAAATTAATGAGTGAATTGTTAAATATATTTCTAAATAAAGAAGCAAACAAAAGTACATTTAAAAAACAAAATAAATAGTGACACAATCATTAATTTATTTCAAAAGATATGAATGACAACTTAAAGCGGAAGTAAATTTCTTGAGTTGTTAAAGTATTTTTCTAAGTAAATCAAATATGAAGACATTTTATATATATAAATATGAGCACTCTTAACTTATGGTTTGAGTAGTTGTGAACTAAGGGCATCTAAGCTATCAAAATCATTGAGAGATTGCATCCATCATGGGCCACACCAACCTTTAGTGTGGCTAGAATTTTACCTATAAAATTTCAAATGAGTGACCTTTCCACCACGGAGTGCCTTAACAGAACACTCTCTCACCAACTACTCTATGTTGGAAGCTAGAATACTACTCGAGGGGGCGGTGAATTAATAGTGTAGACCTCTATACCAAATTTTAATCTTTTTTCCAGATTATCAATTCGCAACACACATCCACAATATTAGCTTATCAAAATATGAAACCAACGATAAAATCAAAGTATAATAAACATGAGAAACATCAACACAAGCATGCACACATAAGAACACAAGTATTTCTGGTGGAAACCCTTTTGGGAGAAAACTACCATGCTATTGTCATGCTGCTCAATTCTTCTATTGATCTGTTGAACAAATTTTACATAGATTAGATTACACTAATAAGCCGTAAGACTTGAATTCCTTCACAATATGTTGGCACCTATCAGACATGAACTCTTTTTCTCTCTCGTATCTATGGAATATATTTCTACTAGAATCTCCCACCACCAATGCTCCTCACCCAATGATGCAGAAGCATCTGGACTTAGCCAGCAATGTGAAGGTTTGTTCACATGTTGTGGCTAAATGAGTAAATTTCACTGACCTGAGTGGTCAAAAGTCAGTTTTAGTCAAGAGGTTGGATCTCTTGAAAATGATTTGTAATTCATTATTGTAATAGTTAGGAAATTGCCTTATTTTAGATTAAGGGATAAGTTGTTAGTGTAGGTGTGTGATGGAGCTTGAAAATAGAGATTTGACTGTTATATTGATTAAAAATAGAGATCGAGTTGTTCGTACAGTTAGAGTAGGATTCGACTCATAAAAAGAAGAAAATGTAATGAAGAAGGATTAATTGAGATGATTGAGGATTGAGCAAGAGGCAAGAGTTGAGTGATAGAGAGGGTTTTGAGATTGAAACAGCGGTCTGTTAATTTGATGTAATCAAGCCAAGAGGGTCGAGACTCTGTAACCATTATTCTATTGAATGAATTTGATTAGTGTGCATATGTGTGTTAATCTTGGTGGAAACTCTCGTTTATTTCTGTGAATCTACGTTCTAAAGCGCATCCATGTATTTTCCCTATTTTTCGTATTTTCATTATAATCTCAGTGTTTATGGTTAATCACGGTCATTAGCATTAAGGACGGGGGTAGAAGAGCACAACAAGGTTGATCGCGGTTGAAGGCTCGTACTCCATCCTAACCATCGATCTAAAGTTCAACTGCTGATGTCATAGTCAACAATGAGGTTAGGCCTGTGTTTAACCTGTGTGTTGGTTGTAGACCCGCAGACTGTAGGATCTGATTGATTTTGTCATCCAATGGGTATTGAGGTTTAAAGTGATCGGATTTTAAGTCTAAACCCATACCTGAATTTCTATAGATCAAAGTCTATAAACCATATCAGCCCCGTGAGGCAGGTAAGTGTCGCGCAAATTTCCCTATGCGATATCGCGTCAAGCGTTGGATGACTTACTATTTGTTGACCGTTGGATTAAATTACATTGCATCATTCATGAGTGAATGACCCTAGCTTGGAGAAACTGTGATTTGCGATCTGCAATGTCACTGCCAACCCTTAGATTTGGAGAGAGGAAATCAACGACATAGAGGGAAGTGTTGTTCAAAAGGGAAAGTCAACGTGGAAGTCAATGTAAGACTAGTTGTTGTTCAGTTGTTGTTCAGTTGTTGTTCAATTGTTGTTCAGTTGTTGTACAATTGCCGTTCAATTGGCCTCCTGCATCATTTTTGTTATCAAAGCTCAGAGATTGAGTTTGACTGTAGTAAACATGCCGCCAAGGAGAGGAGCTGGCATAGGTCGAGGAAGACCTAAAGCAAATGCAGTTCTGCTAGAGGAGATCTGGAGTCTACATACAAGGATGGATACAATGGAGACTGCGCAGAGGAGAGCACCTGATGAAGGGGTTGAAAGTGCTGCAGAAGCATCTTCTGAGGAAGAAGAAGAGGAGGAAAATGAAACTACCAAAGTTATCAAGATGTTGGCTAAAGTAGGTGGAAAACCAAAGGTGGAAATTCCTATGTATGAAGGGAGTCTCAATGCAGAAGATCTAATGGATTGGATCAGTGCACTAGACAAATATTTTGACTATGAAAAGGTTGATGACCAGAAGAAGGTGAATTTTGCAGTTACTAGATTGAAGGGTCATGTAGCTATTTGGTGGGATGAGCTACAAACGTCCAGAACGAGAAAAAGAAAGTCCAAGATCAAGCAATGGGATAAAATGGTGAGTAAAATGAAAGCTAAATTTATGCCAAAATATTACTAGTTAAATCTTTTCAAACAGTTACAGAATTTAAGGGAAAAGGAATGTATGTTAAAGAATACACAAAAGGGTTTTATAGATTGAGTATTAGAGCAGGACATGTAGAGGATGATATGGAGAAGGCAACCAGATATATCAATGGCTTAAGATATGACATACAAGACGAGATCAACTTGCTGAGTCTGAAGACTATTGAAGATGCCTATCAAGAAGATTTGAAGGCAGAAGAGAAGATGCTGAGAAAACAAAATCAGAGGAATACAGGGAAAAGTTCAGTAAGAGGTAAAGGAGCTACCAGACCAAGGTTTCAGTAACATCAGCCCGAAGTAAGAAGTTCAAGTAGCAAACCACCACAAAGGGGAGATTTTAATAGAGGAAGATTTGCACCCAGAGGAAGAGGTCGTGGAAGAGATATTCGGTGTTACATGTTGAAAATGGCAACAAGAAATGCTAAAAATAGAAGTGCTAAAAATAGCAGTGCTAAAAATAGCAGTTTAGGTACTAGTGTTGGATTGGGCAACAGGGAATGAAAAATGGAAGTGCTAAAAATAGCATTCTATTTTTAGCAATTCAGGATGGATTCCTATTTTAGTTAGTCCCTGGACTAAAAATAGGAAGTAAAATTCGAATTTGAACTTAATAGCTGTTTGAAAATAAATTAATTAATTCTCCATGAGTTAATTAGTTGTGAAAAATCAAACATGAAGTCTATGTGAGGACATGCAACAGTTTCTCTATTAATTGAGGAATTTATCCATCAGTTAAAGAGATAAGGATGAGTTCTAATTTGAGTAGTAATTAGTTGGCTCAGTTAACTGAGTCAAGTCCAGTTAGATTGATTTAAACAAATTGTTTAAATTAATGTGAGTTCAGTTAGTTAATGCATGCTTGCATATAACTATTGCACTTCAGATAACTGAATATTCTCTCATGAATAACTCATGCATGTCAGTTCAGACAGAGACCCAGTTGAGATCAGAGAAGGGACAATGTACTATCAGTTGGATGAATATTTTTCCTATAAAGGAAGCTCATCCATGATGAGAATTTATCTCCTTCAGGACTGCGCAGTTAGATCAGAGGTTGGTGAGTGTGTGAAGAGGCCAATTCACACAAGTGGTTGCACTGGACCCCAATCAGAATTGCGGAAAGAAATAGGAGGCTTGGAGGGCATAGCAGAGGTTAGATAGAGGCCTTTGACTATATATGAGCAGCAAAGGTATTGCAGAGAGAGCAGGATAGATTTTGATTTGATTCTTTTTGTAATACTGGCTATATTTCCGCTTGTATGATAATACAGAGTTTGGGTTTTAGGCTAAGGCTTTCCCCAGGTAAATTATTCTGTGTTATGTGTGATTGATTTCTCCATATCAGTTATATGTGTTCTTATTGATGTTGCTCATGTTCGATTAAGCTTCCGCTAAATTGTTTGTAGAAGTAGATCAAGTGTTTTGCTTTAGTACATTGCATTACTAGGTGATCTACAGGTGGAAATTTTTACATGGTATCAAAGCACAGGTGATCAAGGAAGAACAATATAAAAGAAGGGATAAGTTGAAGTTTGTGGTTTCTGAATATTGAATTGAGTTCTTATCACATCTATTTCACCGATGGTGTTCAGTGGTTTGAGACTCAAGTATGCCCTTGATGGAAGTTCAAATTATATAGCCTCGAAGGATTGCATGGAGGCAGTATTAGAATCTAACAATCTAAAGGACTTCATGATCAAGAAATACAGAAGCCGACTGATGCTACTCAATTGGTGGAATGGAAAAAGTTTGTGGCTAGAGCAAGGAGAATCCTCTTGGAGGGAGTTCGAGATCACATTGTCTCGAGCCTCCATGGGAAGGAGACTCCGTTTTCGATGTGGAAAACATTGAAAGATCTTTATCAGAATAGCAGTGATCAAAGGAAGCTGGCACTGAAGGACAAACTTCGAAAGATCAAGTGCGAAAAGGGTGACATGATCTCTATGTATCTGAACAAGCTCACCACATGCAGGGATAAGCTTGGAAGTGTAGGGATCATGACAGTTGATGATGACATGGTGAGTCTTGCACTCCTCGGTCTTCCTAAGAGCTGGCATAGTTACTAGGACTCGGTTAATAGAAGAGAGAAACTGCCAAATTGGGAACGACTTTGGTCGGATTTGATGCAGGAGGAGATAAGAAGAAGCACCAGAGATGGTTCTTCATCCATGGAGGATGAAGAAAATTATGCCTTAGCGAGTAAGGCAAAGAAGGGGAAGGAGAATGTTTCTCTTTCCGAATCTAGTTCTTCCCATGGAGGGAAGAAGGTTGACAAATCAAAAGTCTGATGCTTTCATTGTCATGAGGTGGGCCATTTTGCTACAAATTGTCCACAAAGGAAATCTAAGAAGGGATTCGGGGAAGGATCTGAAGGTGAGGCACTTGCTTCACAGTTCGAGTTGGATTTCACACTCTTCGCATGCATGGTTTCATCCATGGTGGAAAGTGGTTGGTTTCTTGACAGTGGAGCTTCTTTCCACATAACCGGTGACAAGAGTTTTTTCAGTACTTTGGAGGAGAAAGATCTCCAGATACTCATAGTGATGGGTAATGATGAGAAGTATAGTGTCTCAGGTATAGGCACGGATATTTTTCAGAGGGAGCATGGAGCTCGCCTTACCTTAACCGATGTCGAGTATGTACCATGACTAAAGAGAAACTTGGTGTCGATCGCAATGCTAGAAGACAGAGGCTGTGATGTAGTCTTCAGTAAGGGAAAGGTTTTCCTTAGACACATCATCACTAGACAGGTGAAGCAAATCAGTTCACGGGTCAAGAACCTGTATACTCTTGAGGCTCAAGATGCATGCAAAGCCTTGAGCAGCAAGGAAACTGAAGGAGACTTGGTGGTCGAGAGGGAGAGTATATTAACTCTCAACATGCAGTGCTAGAAGAAGTCTTAGACGATTGTGGAGGAGCCACGATTGGTGCAGCAACTTCAGGAGGTTGTGGAGCAGCCACAACAGGGGAAGCTGAGTGGAGATCGAGTAGAGACATCTACTCATGTAGAGATCTCCTGTAGGGGGAAACTTCGAGCCAGGTGGGCTGAGGGATCACATGCAACCATATCTCCAAGTAGGAGGTGGGGCGATGTGGATTGATCGTCCCAAGGAGGAGGGGCAAGATCCTTGAGGTACCCAACCTCTTTGATTCAACTTTGCTACAAGAGCCCCGATGAGGAGTAGCAAGACTGATTGATTGGGTAGAGACAGATGCGGATGAAGCGGTAGAGAGTGCTACAGTGCAGGAATCCCAAGACAGCGTAGAGCTAGCAGGCTGCAGCAATGTGAGAGGCACAAGTGTGTTGCACCAGTGCAGGATGGCACAGAGAGGTGTGCAATGGTGTGAGATGCATGGAGATGTTGCAGTAGTGCAGAGGTCAGAGAGGGAGCACTTGTCAGCAGCAGGTAGAGCTTCAGCATCAGAGTATGTTTCTAGCCCAACAGAGAGGTCAGTTGGGAGTTTTTTTTTGTTCCAAGAGTTGCTGGAGCAACCACACTTGGTAGAAGTGTTGCATGCAGAACATTCCGAAGGTACAAGATTGGGTTCGAGAGGAAGCCTTTCTTGTTGAGAGGGAGTGTTGAAAATGGCAACAAGAAATTCTAAAAATAGAAGTGCTAAAAATAGCATTTTGGGTACCAGTGCTGGATTGGGCAACAGGGAATGAAAAATGGAAGTGCTAAAAATAGAATTCTATTTCTAGCAGTTCAGGATGGATTCCTATTTTAGTCAGTCCCTAGACTAAAAGTAGGAAGTAAAATTCGAATTTGAACTTAACAGCTATTTGAAAATAAATTAATTAATTCTCCATGAGTTAATTAGTTGTGAAAAATCAAACATGAAGTCTATGTGAGGACATGCAACAGTTTCTCTATTAATTGAGGAATTTATCCATTAGTTAAAGAGATAAGGATGAGTTCTAATTTGAGTAGTAATTAGTTGACTCAGTTAACTGAGTCAAGTCCAATTAGATTGATTTAAACAATTTGTTTAAATTAATGTGAGTTTAGTTAGTTAATGCATGCTTGCATATAACTACTGCACTTCAGATAACTGAATATTCTCTCGTGAATAACTCATGCATGTCAGTTCAGACAGAGACCCAGTTGAGATCAGAGAAGGGACAGTGTACTATCAGTTGGATGAATATTTTTCCTATAAAGGAAGCTCATCCATGGTGAGGATTTATCTCCTTCAGGACTGCACAGTTAGATCAGAGGTTGGTGAGTGTGTGAAGAGGCCAATTCACACAAGTGGTTGCACTTGACCCCAATCAGAATTGCGCAAAGAAATAGGAGGCTTGGAGGGCAGACCAGAGGTTAGATATAGGCCTTTGACTATCTATGAATAGCAGAGGTATTGCAAATAGAGAAGGATAGCTTTTGAGTTGATTCTTTTTGCAATATTGGCTATATTTCCACTTGTATGATAATACAGAGTTGGGGATTTAGGTTGAGGCTTTCCCTGGATAAATGCTTCTTTGTTATGTGTGATTGATTTCTCCATATCAGTTATATGTGTTCTTATTGATGTTTCTCATGTTCGATTAAGCTTCCGCTAAATTTTTTGTAGAAGTAGATCAAGTGTTTTGCTTTAGTACATTGCATTACCAGGTGATCTATAGGTGGGAATTTCTACATTACACATGTGTAGAATGGAGACATGTATCATGGGACTGTCCTCATAATAAACCAACAAGTTAGAGGAATGCAAATGTGGCTAGGCAAAGCAAGAAACTCCTTGACTTATAGAAAAGGAAGAATCCCCTGAAGTAGGAGAATCCCTGTTGATGAAAAGGGCATTGCTTAAGGCAGATAAAGCGACTAAAGAACCAACGCAGAGGAAGAGTATATTCAGAACTACGTGAAAATACAAAGGTAAATGTTGTAAAGTGATAATTGAAAGTGGAAGCACTGATAACCTTGTTTCTATAGAGATGGTGGACAAGCTAGGATTAGTGAAGACAGTACACCCTACTCCTTACAAGGTGTCGTGGTTGCAGAAAGGACATCAGATTATTGTGACAGAACAATGCAAGGTAGAGATACAAATTGGTATGTATAAGGATGTGATATTGTGTGATGTAATGCCAATGGATGTATGTCATGTATTGCTAGGAAGACCGTGGTAGTTTGATCGGAAATCTATTCATGATGGGAGGAAAAATACTTATACTCTGGATAAGAATGAAAATAAACATACACTACTACCATTGAAGGATGACGCTGAAAAAGGAGCACCTGGAAACAGTTTTATGCTGATGAGTGGAAAGGAGCTATTGCAAGAGGTAGGAAAAGGCAAAGAAATGCATTTTGTTGTCGTAGGGAGACCTAAGGTAATTTTAACTTCCACAAACTTAGATGATTTACCTGAAGAAATCAAAACTCTATTAAATGATTTTGCATATATTATTTTGGACGAGTTGCCAAATGTATTGCCACCAATCAGGAGTATTAGTCATCATATTGATCTAATACTAGGCGAAAGTTTGCCAAAAAAAATAGCGTATAGATTAACTCCTCAAGAGAATGCAGAAGTTGGAAGACAAGTGCAAGAACTGATGGATAAGGGACTAATCAGAGAGAGTCTTAGTCCATGTGTTGTACCAACAGTACTCAGTCCAAAGAAAGGAGGTGAATGGCGTATGTGTACAGATTCCAGAGCCATAAACAAGATCACTATCAGGTATAGATTTCCTTTACCACGCATGGATGATTTGATGGATTGTTTGAGTGGGTCAAAGTATTTTACTAAAATAGATCTGAAGAGTGGATATCATCAAATAAGAATTAGAGAAGGAGATGAATGGAAGGTTGCATTTAAAACAAACAGTGGGTTGTATGAGTGGTTAGTGATTCCTTTTGGACTCACTAATGCACCTAGCACATTCATGAGATTGATGAATGAAGTTCTGAAGGAATATGCAGGCTAGTTTGTTATTGTTTATCTTGATGATATTCTAGTTTTTAGTAGAATTAAGGAAGAACATCTGGAGCATCTTAAATTGGTTTTAAGAACTCTGCAGGAAGAGAAATTACTGATAAATATGAAGAAATGTAGTTTCATGAAAGAAGAATTAATGAACTTGGAATTTGTAGTTTCTAAAGAAGGGTTGAAAATGGATCCAGAGAAAGTCCAAGCAATTTGGAACTAGCCTATTCCATGGAATATATTTGAGGTAAGAAGTTTTCATGGTCTTGCAAGTTTTTATAGGAACTTTATCAAGGTTTTAGTCAGATTTGTGCACCAATTCTTGAAACAATCAAGGAGACTAATCAGCCGTTCAAGTGGACAGAAGTAGGAGATAGGAATTTTAAGTTGTTGAAGAGGAAAATCACAGCGAAACTAGTTTTAGCTTTACCTAATTTTGGAAAAGTATTTCAAGTTGAAACAGATGCTAGTGGAGTTGCGATTAGAGCAGTTTTGAGTCAGGAAGAGAGACCAATAGCGTACTTCAGTGAGAAAGTAAATGAAGCGAAGAAGAAGTATTCTTGTTATGATAAATAATTTTATGCTATTGTACAAGCCTTAAAAAAATGGAGACATTATTTGCTACCAAAGGAGTTTATATTGTATTATGACAATCATGCATTGCAGTTCATAACCAACCAGCCAAAATTGAACCAGAAACATGCCAAGTGGGTAGAGTTTTTGTATAGCTTTACTTTTGTGATAAAGCACACAAGTGGTAAGTTGAACAAATTCAATGACGCTTTAAGCAGGGTAAATTTCATTGTGCAAGAATTAAAAGTTGGTGTTGTAGGATTTGAAGAAATGGTTGAAATGTATAAAGATGATGCAAATTTCAAAGATATTTACACAACAGTTCAAAATCCAATAGTTCATAACAGAAGTCAGTGGTTAGATTATCTTATCCAAGGAGGTTTATTATTTAAAGGCAACAAGTTATGTATTCCCAAATGTTCTATGAGGGAAAACATAATAAAGGAGAAACATAGTGGAGGATTATCTGGTCACTTTGGACAAGACAAAACCTTTGCTCAGGTAAATGATTTTTATTATTGGCCAAAGATGCAGACTGATGTTAAGAGATTTGTTGAGAAGTGCAAGATATGTCAACATGCTAAAGGGAGAAGCCAGAATACAATATTGTACCAGCCATTGCCAATACCAGACCAGCCATGGGATGCAGTTAGCATGGATTTTGTTTTGGGGTTACCTTGAAAGGGGAATAATTCCATTTATGTTGTGGTAGATAGATTTTCCAAAATGGCACATTTCATTGCATGTAAAAGTACTAGCGATGCAACACACATTGCTAATCTATTTTTTTCAAAAATTGTAAGATTACATGGATTGCCTGCAAGTATTGTGTCTGATAGAGATACAAAGTTTGTAGGGAATTTCTGGAGAACTCTTTGGAAGAAACTAGGAACTAACTTCAATTTCAGTTCAGCATACCATCCTCAAACCGATGGACAACCTGAAGTAGTAAACCAAAGCTTGGGAAACATATTGAGAAGCTTAGTGTATCAAAATCCTAAGCAGTAGGATTTAGCACTAGCTCTGGATGAGTTTGCTTATAATGACACTCCAAACCTAAGCACTGGAATGAGTCCATTTCAGATTGTTTTTGGGATGAATCCAAGAGGTGTGTATGAGCTCAGAAATTTGGGTAAAGAGGAGACAAGAAGTGCAAAAGCTGAAGAGTTTGCAGAGCAGACGCAGAGACTACAAGAAGATGTCAAATGTTGATTGCAAGAAAGCAGTAGAAAATACAAACAGAGAGCATATATGAAAAGAAGAGAGAAAGAATTCCAAGTGGGAGATTTAGTGATGGTGTATTTGAGAAAAGAAAGATTTCCTGCTAAGACTTACAATAAACTAAAAATGAAAAAGATAAGACCATGTAGAATTGTAAGAAAGTTTTCAACTAATGCTTAAGAAATTGAATTGCCAGAAGAGATTGGATATCACCTATCTTCAATGTTGCAAATTTGTATCCATACAAAGAGACAGAGATAGAGCTACAGGAGGAAACTACAGAAGATGAAGTTCAAACTTTAAATTGGGAAGAACAAATGCCAAAGACAGTTAAGAGAGAGGTGGAAGTTGTTTTGGAGAAAAGAGTATCCAAAAGAACCAGAGGACAGGTTTATTATCAATATCTAGTCAAGTGGATGTCGAAAATTGGCAACAAGAAATTGTTAAAAATAGAAGTGCTAAAAATAGCACTGCTAAAAATAGCAGTTTGGGCATCAGTGCTAGATTGGGCAACAGGGAATGAAAAATGGAAGTGCTAAAAATAGAAGTTCTATTTGTAGCAGTGTTGTGTGCATTCCTATTTTTAGTCAGTCCTTGGACTAAAATAGGAAGTAAAATTCAAATTTGAACTTAACAGGTGTTTGAAAATAAATTAATTAATTTACCATGAGTTAATTAGTTGTGAAAAATCAAACATGAAGTCTGTGTGAGGACATGCAACAGTTTATCTATTAATTGAGGAATTGATCCATCAATTAAAGAGATAAGGATGAGTTCTAATTTGAGTAGTAATTAGTTGGCTCAATTAACTGAGTAAAATCCAGTTATAATTAATTTAAATAGCTTGTTTAAATTAAGTATGTTCAGTTAGTTAATGCTTGCATGCATGTAACTACTGTATTTCAGATAATTGAGTATTCACTCATGAATAACTCATGCATGTCAGTTCAGACAAAGACTCAGTTGAGATCAAAGAAGGGACAGTGTACTATCAGTTGGATGAATATATTTCCTATAAAGGAAGCCCATCCATGATGAGGATTTATCTCCTTTAGGTTTGTGCATTTAGATTAGAGGTTAGTGAGTGTGTGAAGAGGCCAATTCACACATGTGACATCACTGGACCCCAAGGAAACTGCACAAGGAAATAGGAGGCTTGGAGGGCAGAGGAGAAGGTTTGTGAGAAGCCTTTGATTGTCTATAAGCAACAGAGGGATTGTACTGAGAGCTGGATAGCTTCCGAGCTAAGGCTTTTTGTAATCCAGACTATATTTCCACTTGTATGATAATACAAAGATGGGGTTTTAGGCAAGTGCTTTCCCCGGGTAAATTCTTTTGTGTTATGTGTGATTGATTCCTTCTTATCAGTTATATGTGTTCATGCTTGATGTTGCTCAAGGTTGATTAAGCTTCCACTAATTTTTTTGTAAAAGTAGATAAAGTTTTTTGCTTTAGTACATTGCATTACCAGGTGATCTACAAGTGGTAAATTTCTACATGGTATCAGAGGTAGCTGATTTGTAGAAAAATTCTACAAAATTCGACATGGTATCAGACCTAGCTGATCTGTAGAAAAAGTTCTACGTGGTATCAAAGCTAGATGATTTGTAGGAAAAATTCTACAGAATTATACATGGTATCGGAGCACAGGTGATCAAGGAGAGAACAATATACTGAAAGGAGATTTCAAAGTTTTTAGTTTTGGGCCGAGAGTTTGCAGAGTAGATCTAAAAATTTCTATACAAAATTTTCAGAAATAAATAGCAGATTTGGATTCCTTGTGGAAATATACACAAAATAAAATAATAATAATAATAACAAAAATAAATAAATAAATAAATCGACTGAATCAGAGTTCGGACGAGGGAGATATCGCTGATTTAAAATCAGCTCTTTTCTAGAAAATTTCATGACGGCGGGAAAGTGGAAATAGATTGGTGTGCTAGCCAAGAACCTGTATGCACTTGAGGTACAAGATGCATCCAAAGCCTTGAGGAGTAAGGCAAAGGTTAGAGACTTGGTGGTTGAGAGGGAGAGTAAATTACCTCTCAACATGCAATGCCAGAAGAAGTCTCAGATGATTGTGGAGGAGCCATGATTGGTGAAGCAGCTTTAGGAGGTTGTGGAGTAGCCACAACTGGGGAAGCCGAGAGGAGACATAGTGGAGGCATCCACTCATGTAGAGACCTCCAGTAGGGGGAAACTTCGAGTCAGGTGGGCAGATGGATCACATGCAGCCATACCTCCAGGTAAGAGGTGGGGTGATGTGGAGTGATCGTCCCAAGGAGGAGGGGAAGGATCCTTGAGGTACCCAACCTCTTTGATTTGACTTTGCTACGAGAGCCCAGATGTGGAGTAGTAGGAACTAACTGATTGGGTAGAGACAAATGCGAATGGAGCGGCAGAAAGAGCTATAGTGCAGGGAATCCTAAGACAATGCAGAGCATGCAGGCTGCAGCAATGCGAGAGGCACAAGTGTGTTGCATAGTGCAGGGTAGCACAAAGAAGGGTGCAACGGTGCGAGATGCATGGATATGTTACAGTAGCGCAGAGGTAAGAGAGGGAGCACTTGTCAGTAGCAGGTAGAGCTTCAGCATCAGAGTATGTTTCTAGCCCAATAGAGAGGTTAGTTGGGACTTTTTTTGTTCCAAGAGTTGTTGGAGCAACCACACTTGGTAGAAGTGTTGCATGCAAAAAATTCCAGAGGTACAGGATTGGGTTCGAGAGGAAGCCTTTCTTGTTGAGAGGGAGTGTTGAAAATTGGCAACAAGAAATTGCTAAAAATAGAAGTGCTAAAATAGAAATTTGGGCATCAGTGCTAGATTGGGCAACAGGGAATGAAAAATGGAAGTGCCAAAAATAGAAGTTCTATTTTTAGCAGTGCAGTGTGGATTCCTATTTTTAGTCAGCCTTTGGACTAAAATAGGAAGTAAAATTCGAATTTGAACTTAACAGCTATTTGAAAATAAATTAATTAATTCACCATGAGTTAATTAGTTGTGAAAAATCAAACATGAAGTCTATGTGAGGACATGCAACAGTTTATCTATTAATTGAGGAATTGATCCATCAGTTAAAGAGATAAGGATGAGTTCTAATTTGAGTAGTAATTAGTTGGCTCAATTAACTGAGTCAAGTCCAGTTATAATTCATTTAAACAGTTTGTTTAAATTAAGTATGTTCAGTTAGTTAATGTTTGCATGCATGTAACTATTGTATTTCAAATAACTGAGTATTCACTCATGAATAACTCATGCACATCAGTTCAGACAGAGACCCAGTTGAGATCAAAGAATGGATAGTGTACTATCAGTTAGATGAATATTTTTCCTATAAAGGAAGCTCATCCATGACGAGGATTTATCTCCTTCAGGTTTGTGCAGTTTGGTCAGAGGTTAGTGAGTGTGTGAAGAGGCCAATTCACACATGTGACATCACTGGACCCCAAGGAAATTGCAAAAGGAAATAGGAGGCTTGGAGGGCAGAGGAGAAGGTTTGTGAAAAGCCTTTGACTGTCTATGAGCAGTAGAGGGATTGTACTGAGAGCTGGATTGCTTTCGAGCTAAGTGTAATCCGGACTATATTTCCACTTGTATGATAATACAAAGATGGGGTTTTAGGCAGGTGCTTTCCCCGAGTAAATTCTTCTATGTTATGTATGATTGATTCCTTCTTATTAGTTATATGTGTTCACGCTTGATGTTTCTCATGGTTGATTAAGTTTCTGCTAAATCATTTGTAGAAGTAGATCAAGTGTTTTGCTTTAGTACATTTCATTACCAGGTGATCTATAGGTGGGAAATTTCTAGATGGTATCAGAGCTAGCTGATCTGTAGAAAAAGTTCTACATGGTATCAGAGCTAGCTAATTTGTAGAAAAATTATACAGTGGAAAGGACAACTAATGGAGGATGATAGTTGGTTGACAACAGCAGAGTTGCAGAAGTATGGAGTAAACCCTGAAAGTCTGAGCGATGTTTTTTATCTTCCTCAGGAGTCTGATGCAGGAGCATCTGGACTTAGCCAGCAATGTGAAGGTTTGTTCACATGTTGTGGCTAAATGAGTGAATTTCACTGACCTGAGTGGTCAAAATTCAGTTTTAGTCGAGAGGGTTGGATCACTCGGAAATGATCTATAATTCATTATTCTAATAGTTAGGAAATTGTCTTATTTTAGATTAAGGGATAAGTTGTTAGCGTAGGTGTGTGATGGAGCATGAAAATAGAGATTTGACTGTTAGATTGATTAAAAATAGATATCGAGTTGTTCGTACAGTTAGAGTAGGATTCGACTCATAAAAAGAATAAAATGTAATGAAGAAGGATTAATTGAGATGATTGAGGATTGAGCGAGAGGCAAGAGTTGAGTGATAGAGAGGGTTTTGAGATTGAAACAAAGGTATGTTAATTTGTTGTAATTGAGCCAAGAGGGCTGAGACTTTGTAACTATTATTCTATTGAATGAATTTGATTAGTGTGCATCTGTGTGTTAATCCTGGTAGAAACTCTCGTTTATTTCTGTGAATCTGAGTTCTGAGGCGCACCCGAGTATTTTCCCTGTTTTTCGTATTTTTATTATAATCTCAGTGTTTATGGTTAATCGCAGTCATTAGCATTAAGGACTGGGGTAGAAGAGCACAACAAGGTTGATCGTGGTTGAAGGCCTATACTCCATCCTAACCATTGATCTAAAGTTCAACTACTGACGTCATAGTAACAGCGGGGTACCTATGTGTTGGTTGTAGACCCGCAGACTGTAGGATCCAATTGATTCTGTTATCCAATGGGTATCGGGGTTTAAAGTGATCAGAGTTTAATTCTAAACCTAGACCCGAATTTCTATAGATCAAGGTCTATAAACCATATCGGCTCCGTGAGGTAAGTAAGTGTTGTGCAAAGTTCCCTGTGTGATATCGTGTCAACCGTTGGATGACTGATTGTTTGCTGACCATTGGATTATATCGCATCACATCATTCATGAGTGAATGACCCTGGCCTAGAGAAACTGCGATTTGCGATCTGCGATGTCACTGCCGACCATTAGATCTGGAGAGAGGAAATCAACGGCGTAGAGTGAAGTGTTGTTCAAAAGGGAAAGTCAACGTGGAAGTCAACATAAGACCGGTTGTTGTTCAGTTGTTGTTCAATTGTTGTTCAGTTGTTGTTCAATTTTTGTTCAGTTGTTGTTCAATTGTTGTTTATTTGTTGTTCAATTTTTATTCAGTTGTTGTACAATTGTCGTTCAATTGGCCTCCTGCGTCACCCAACTACCATTGGACTCTCCAACTCCTATTGGAAGGAGAAATTGGTTCTTTCTACTGAATCTGCCAAATCATTGCCTACTCTTAAGCCTCCATGCGAACCACCTTTCATGCTTTTCAAACTGGGTTCTTAATTCACTCAACATGAGCAACATAACAACTCCATCGTTCTGCACATAAAATCTAAATCAAAAATTGACCCAGAGTTGGGAATTTCTTCACTTCTTCTCAAACCAATCTCTGCTCTGTAACACACCACAAGCTGCCAATTCTCTACCACCTTTTTAGATTGATTACAAAAGATAAATGAGAAAGATGATATTTGAAATATATCTCCATCATCATTCTACTAGAAACAAATCGAATCTAGAATTGCAATTGGGGCAATTTGGAAAACGACCACAACAGAAAATTTTTCAAAATTTCCTTCGAAAAACCTTTCTTTTCTCTCAATCTAGATCCAATTTTGAAAAAATCCTCATGAGAAAACTAATTTGGTCCATTCTGCACAAAGAAAATGTCTCAAAATTTTGAGATCCATCTTCATTTGCCCAGAAACGCCAACGCAAAATTGTCACTTCTTTATCCAATGAATTTTTGAGTTGGCATGTTTGACAATTTCCTTACACAAGAGTGTTATAGACATATTTGGGCAATGCAACCCCAATATTATATGTCAATAAACCAAGGGCTCTTTAACCCCTAAAAGTGTTGTTTCATACCCTAAAGGATCATGGTCAACTGATTACATAATTCCCCAAAAGTTCCACCTGAAAAACCACTCAGAACTGGCGAAAACAGGACCATACTGACTGCTCCACTGTCAAGGTACGATGCATACTGATGAGGACTTCTTTAGGGTGTGATGAGCGAGAATGGACAAATGTCCAAGACAGTTTGCTAAGTGGATGCTCATGGAATCTACTAGAAACTTCTCCTATGACACTTGTTTCTCTGAATTCGCCCAGGGATGAGTAAGAGATCCAAGAAATCTCCAAGTGGAACCAAAAGAAACAAGTGGAATGACACTAATCAAAAACTAAGAGATGACTCACACCATTGCAGACATCTATAAATGGATCCCTCATCTGAGAGATCTAGAGGCTGGAAGTTTGTAATTTGTAAGGAAGTGTTGATAGTTTGTCTTTGAGAAGGAGCATTGTATTGTTGGGTGATCTTGCTTTTCATGAGGTGAAGAGGGCTTTGATGCTGGGAGGATGATACTAGATCAGACAGCTGGGTTGTAGTTCTCCCTTCTATTTTAATAAAGTTTTTTGAGTTTTCCTCCATACAATTGTCTACTTGTGAATCTTGTTATTTTTGAATGCCATTGTATGTTCAATGTATTTCTGATTCTGCATTATTTATGATATAATAGATCGAGATGCTTTGATAGTGTTTTGTTACTTTGTTTCTACAGGTGTTCTCTGAGCGGGACAAGTAGGAGAGGAGTGGCAAGCTCTATCAAGGGGGACAGAAATCAAGCAAGGAGTCAAGTGGAAGATCCAGTTGGTCCCTTTGCTTCTCTCTTATCTATCATACATAAAGGAAATCACAAATTGCTTTGATTGTTTGTTTCTAGGATAGCTGCCAATCCTAGTGGGACTAGCAGATCGAAAAGACACTAGTTTTCCTGGAAACAAAATGGCGACTCCACTGGGGAGTGAATAGTTTGTTTGTTTGTTTTTGATTGTTTGTTTTATAAAATATAGACGGAGCCTGAAGTTAGCCAGATAGCCTTCGAACTGCTCGTGCTCTGCAATTGCAAAGTAGATGAATGTTGCTTCAGTTAATCTCTGGTTTATTTTATGAACTGAAAATCTAACTTACAAGCATTCTTGATGCCCTTTTGGTAGCTCAGTAACCTCTTAATATCATTCCTCTATACTTTTCTCTTTACTGTCCATAATAGCTCAGCTTAACTCACTGAAATCAGCTGCAAATTTGATCCAAAACCCATCTCAGTTGCGCTCCCTGGCCCATCGCATTGTCTGTCACTGGAAGCCAGTATGCATCGCACTTCCCAAGTGTAGCAGGTGAGATGCATCCCTGTTTCTGTGAAGCACAGGTGCGATGACTGAGTAATCTTATTTCTCTCCTTGAAATTTGGGTTTTTTGTCCTTGTTTTCAGCTCTATTTAGTTGTTTTGCTACTTATGAACAGTATCTCATTGCTGAAGCCTCCTTGCTTTATATAGTTCAACCTCCATTGATTAGGATTAGTAAATGTTTTTATGTATTTGTCCATCATTTACAAATCCTTTGTCGAAAAGTTGCTTAAATCGATCTGCCATTTTGGTTCAAAAAGTGTCGTAACTGTCATTTTGTGTCAAAAAGGGAAGTGTCGTTGAGTCTTCCTTCTCTAGATAGTTGATTGAACTTTTTGTCATGTATTTGATTTGATTTTTGATATTTGCAGTGTCGAAAGCATCTTCTATTCGAAATTGAAAAGTGTCGTTTAAGTCTTCCTTCCTATTTTGAAAAGAAATTGTCGAAATGTCGCTTTGAAGAAAATATTTTAGATCTATACTTTTCCTTTTTGGCATTTTTCACATTAAAGGGAACGAAAAGCAAATACATGCATTTGCATTTGCATTTAGACTATGTGTGAAAAATGATTTAGGAAAAGTGCATTTAGTGTGTTCTCTTTACTCTTTGTTTGAAAGAATCGTAATCTTCTTTCCTTAGTGGCTAGGATTTTCATTGCTAAAAATAAACAACGATTGTTTATCATTGTAGATTGCATATTTAGGAATTTTACATCTACATCACGTGGTAAACCATTGAAAGGCAAACTTTTAAATAAGATCAACTCTAAAATAAATTTCAATGAACTTAACAATGCTTTGGAACCTAATGCAACACATCTAGAGGTCTAGGCTAGAGACATGTTCTGACATCGTAAAATCTAGTAACTATCATTTTCATTGAAGGTTGGGTGATTCCTCCTCCTTGATACGAAAAGTGCTAGCACAAACTTGTGCTCCCCATACCGTTGTGTATATATTGGTGTTAGAAAATTATATATTACGGAGAAATGGAATACATAAAATATTGCAGAAATATAAACACAGAAAACGCACAAAACAAGAGAGACACAGATATACATGGTTCACCCAGTTTGGGCTACGTCCACCCCGAACAGCCAATCCTTCCTTTAATATTATCCAGCAAAATGAAGAGACACAACCTACAGCAAATCCACTGTAATATCCTCTGTTTTCACTCACAGTCTCACCTCTCTATTCCTCGCTCACAGAATACACATCTATCTCACAGCCTCAAATACAATACCCTCATACAAAGAGAGGGGTTGCCTTCTAGGGCAAAAAACCCTAAACTAAACATAAGTTCTACCATCAGATCATCCGCCTAATGAACGGCCCAGATTGACTAGAAATTACTATACTTTTACAAAGGCAATTTTACAGTTGTTTCTAGCTTCGAGGGCGCTGCCCCCGAAACCCCCCGCCAGGGGGGGGCTCCCAAAGGTCGCAGCCACCCCCCCCCTGGACCCCCCCTACAGCGAATATTTTACGGGCGGCGTTGCCGCCCCCATTTCGAACTGGGGTCCTATGTGGCGATACCTTTGAATATAGAAGATAATCAGGCTCCACACCCAACAATTGGAAGACCATAATAGGCTTATATCCTTTATCCATAGGAAGTCATGTCTGCCACCCTATCGATCGCAATGCACTGAACACAACATTCGGGAAGATTAACTACCGTACATAAGTCCTTGGTAATTTCTCTTTAATTTATCACCAAGGTGTATTTTGCAATTTTGCGATTGGTTTGGTAATCCCTCTATCTAGATCTCCAGAGTAGTCACTTTCGTTCCTTTTCGACTCTTTAAAAGAAAAGGTCCATCTGAGCACTTGTCACTTCAGGCTCATTAAAAATCGAAGGGGACTAGAGTCATCTTAAGCTTTTTCTCGACTCTTAAAAATTGAAAAAGCAAAGTTGTGTCAAAGCGTCATTAAAATTTATTTAATTCAGAATAACATCCATGTTCCTTTGTTGATCTTAGGTTGAGATGATGGAATCCACTAATCATAGAATCCCTCTTGAGGGGAATCCTAGTCCATTTTCTTCTGGGAGAAATATTGGTGCTCCGTATATGGCCACATTGTCCCTTCCAAGAATCACAATTGTTTTGCCGGTATGGCTGTTCTCAACCTCTGTCATTCAAAATATCGTGATTCCTCAGCAATCGAATCAGCAACCAGTTGATACTAAAATTGACCCTTCGCCTTCTTCTTTGTTTGTTTCCCCCTCCCCTTCTTCCTCTTCACTTGGTGAAAATAGTGATACTAGTAACCAAGTAGCTGAGAAGAAGAAGAAAGGGAAGGAGAAAAATAAGAAGAAGTCAGTTAATCAAGGGGGCAACCATGAATCATCTGGTGAAAATCCGCACACTAAATCTCCCATATTTCCTTGTGTAATTTGCAGAGGAAACCATTTTCATCAAGATTGTCCTTGCCTTCCGTGGATCTTGAGAGAATGGTCTCCCCATTCACACCATCCGGTGTCATCAACCTCTGCTGATCATGTTGACAACACACCATCAACTAGTGATAGTGAAGTCCATGGACAGAAAGGAAAAGTCAAAGTTTCATGTGCGTTATGTGAAGGGAACCATATACTTCCTCATTGTCCTTTTTTGGGTGAGGCCAAAAGAGTCTTGCATAACCATCCTGCTTCACCACAGTGACTTCCACCTGGATGCAAGAAACTCTCCCCTAGTCCTTTACTAGTGGAAAATCCAATTGACTTAACTGAATCGTTGGTCGAAACATCTATCGTTGAAAGTGAATATTTTGAGTCCATATCGGACCAAAGTCAACAGATCGAAATGGCAGTCAACCCAATTTTACCTTCAGAAGATCATATCCTTCCCAAAGAGAGTGAGAACGATACTGTTCAAATTATTTTTGTTACTGCAGAGTCCAATGAACTTGGGGAAATTCGCCCATTCCTTCACAATAGGAAGAGAATCCCCCAGTGCCCGCTACTCAAGGGGTTATTTCACCCATTTATTCGGTACCCCCTCCAAGCAGTCTGGTCACTTCCTTTGATTGGAATCAACTAGCAAGATCCCGCCTTCATTCTAATGTACCATTCCGGATCATAGTACAAGTTTACAAAATGATCATGTCTGGCACTATCATAGATGAAGGGGCATCAGTGAGTATCCTTTCCTCAACTGATTGGAAAGCGCTTGGTTCGCCATCGCTTATGCCCGTTACATAGAAATTGTTAGGCTTTAACAAAGGAACCACTTGACCATTAGGGATCCTTCCTAAGTTGCAGATAACTTTGAGAAGGAAAATTGTTCACTTGAACGTGATGGTAGTTTAAGGACCGTTAGATTACAACCTACTCCTCAGACGTGACTATGTTTACAACATGGAAGCTATTGTTTCAACATTCTTTCAAGTGATGTGTTTCCTACATGAAGGCAAAATTGTCACTGTTGACCAGCTTTCATTTCCCAGTTCAAACATAGCTTCAAGTCAAACATCATCCCTAAATGGTCCTTTTTCATCAAGTGTGTCTCTTCAACCTTCATTCCATCCACCTAATTACCACGAGTAGTCTGGTGAATGTAACGAAGCTTAGGGGCCATGCACCCTGGTCTGCTTTGGCAAATGAACCCAGCTGAAAAGATAGGTTTCCCTGTAGGTTATGTGATTGGAAGTGCCATCCCACACCATTCACTTGTGTCCACTCTGTGGATGAAGCCAAGGAAGTGTTTTGTCTAACCGCTGACGAAACCATCCTAGCATATGAATTTCCCTGTAAGTTAAGTTATTGGTCTGACACACCACTCACCTTTGTCTAATTGGCAGACAAAGCTAAAGAAGTGTTTTTGTCTAACCGCTGACAAAAACAATCCTGCTTAACCACAGTAATTCCCATATGGTTACTGGAGACTCTCCTTTTCTCGATGCCTGGGGGCATGCAAACCTTTTTATGCAAGCAAAAAACGACCAATTTCATTTTTTTAGCTTTTTAGTTTTTCAACTTCTTAGGTTAGATGATTGGTCTAATCCACCATTAACCTTTTTTTGCGCTATGGACGAAGCAAAGGAAGTGTTTTAACCGTTCCGTGGACGAAACCATCCTACCTAACCTCAGTGGTTCCTTAGCTTTCTAGTTTTTCTAGCTTTTTAGTTTGTTCATTCCTAACTTACATAAAAAGGAAAAATGAGCAATGTCATCGCATGGTTCAAGCTCATTAAAAAATAAACCTACCACCTTGAGCATAGTTTCTGCAAGGTTCAAGCTCGTTAAAAAATGAACCCGCTCCCAATTTGAGCATAGTTTCCGCAAGGTTCAAGCTCGTTAAAAAATGAACCCGCTCCCAAATAGAGCATATGTTCCCCCAGAGTTCAAGATCTTTAAAAAATGAACCTACCTTCGGTAAATAACCTTCGTGATTGCCATTACATTAGCCTTTTGAGCCTTGGTTGTGTTCCTGCCATCACCTCCATTCTTTTGGTCGATCATACGCTTCCACTTGATTGTTTACCCTTTTGAGGAACAGCTGTGACGAGTGGTCCTATTAGCCACCCTTTTCACATCACCATGTTTTGAGAAGTTCCAAGATTATCTAGAACCAATTGCTACCCCGGATACCACTTGTTCCTCAAAAACGAGTCCTCTTTAAACCCTTTTCAGACTCGTTAAATATGAAAATATTGTCGAGCTATTGGCCTTTTCAACTCGCTAAAGTGATTGGAAGTGCCATCCCTCTTGTATATTTTAAACTCTTTAGACCTGATGGATTATCTCATGAAAAATTTCGAGCGCTTGTCTTTTTCGACTCGCTAAAGTGATCAGAAAAGTCATCCCTTTTGTATTATTTTAAATTTTTTGGACTTAAGGGATTATGCTATGAAAAATAACTGTTGGAGTTTCATTTTTGTCCCTTTTCAAACTCTCTAAACATGAAAAGGACCGAGTTATCTTTGTCGTTAAACTCGTTACAAAAATAGCGACAAACTTGTCCACCCAGAAAAGAATGAGTTTCATTGTCGTTAGACTCGCTAAAACATAGTGACAGGTTTGCCCGAAGGGAAAATTATAGAACAAGCATATGTTATCCTCCTCAAGCTTGACAAAAATAAAGAGGTATTGGTTAGCAATGACTGGGGAAAAAGGGAAGAAAACTTGAAGAATTTTATTGGTAGTAGGTTGCTCTTGAACATGACACTTTCACTCCATCACCATGATTGAGTCGGGTTGGGTTATTCCATTCGCCGATCATATCACCATTGGTCCTCCATATCATCCATCTGTTGGGGTTAATGTTACCAGTCCATCTCAATGTCGCCGATATGTTCAAGAGAATTCATTCAGAGAATTCACCATCCAGTTAATGCCTCATCCACTGCAATACCTTCACCCTCCATTTTTCATGACTGCCATTCCTGAACCTTGTATCATCAAATCGTTTTCACCTCCAGAAAATCATTTGCTTCGTTTCGTGTCGTAGATGTGGGATACATTAAGGCCCTCCTACGACGGGTCATCTCTTGTCGACATCAACTCATTATCCAAGAAGTTGACTTAGAAACAACCCTTTTAGTACTTTGAAGCTTGCATGCCTCAATGGCAAGCTTCTCACTTCCGGCAACAAGTTTACATCAATGGCCTTTGACCGAAAGATTTTGCGTGGTGTTCGAAATCAGATCATATATTCACACCACGTGAATTGTACTGTAGTACCTTGAGGGTCATTATCATTATCGGTGATTCCTCTCGCATCTGTTAGCAGCTTACATTATTGGCTGGTAATCAGGCGATGTCTTTCCATGTTCGACTTCAGGACATCTTTTCACATGGATCGACTTGTACATCAGGCGAAGATTGAACAAGTTTGAAGACCCCGGATCTAGTTTCATCCTCCGAGCTGCGATATATTTAGGAATATAAAGACATTAAATGTACACAGAAGCTGCACAGATGATCATCCAAGCTAGGGATGGTGACTCTACATGTAAAGAATCACCAGTCTGCAACTGCAGACGATTATCTGTCCTATGTACATGAAAATGAATTTATTAAGATGAGATGGGAATGCCCGCCTCAGCTAGATCATGAAAATAATATGATGATGATGTATTGTATTGTATCTTATATAGGTCATCTTCCAGTTCAAATACCTCAGATCCTCATGATAAAGCATTTCACCCGACATCAAAAGATTTACGACTTCATGCTTTAGGGGGCAACTGTTATAAACATATTTTGGCACTACAACCCCAATCTTATATGTCGATAAACCAAGGGCTCTTTAACCCCTAAAAGTGTTGTTTCATACCCTAAAGGATCATGGTCAACTGATTACATCATTCCCCAAAAGTTCCACCTAAAAAACCACTCAGAACTGGCCAAAACAGGACTATACTGACTGTTCCACTGTCAAGGTGTGATGCATACTAACTTCTACACTAGCCAAGTGCATTTCATACTGATGAGGCCTTCTATAGGGTGCGATGAGCGAGAATGGACAAATGCTCGAGACATTTTTCTAAGTGGATGCTCATGGAATCTACTAGAAACTTCTCCTATGACACTTGTTTCTCTGAATTCGCCCAGGGATGAGTAAGAGATCCAAGAAATCTCCAAGTGGAACCAAAAGCAACAAGTGGAATGACACTAATAAAAAACCAAGAGATGACTCACACCCTTGTAGACATCTATAAATGGATCCCTCATTTGAGATATCTAGAGGCTGGAATTTTGTAATTTGTAAGGAAGTGCTGATAGTTTGTCTTTGAGAAGGAGCATTGTATTGTTGGGTGATCTTGCTTTTCATGAGGTGAAGAGGGCTTTGATGCTGGGAGGATGATACTGGATCAGACAGCTGGGTTGTAATTCTCCCTTCTATTTTAATAAAGTTCTTTGAGTTTTCCTCCATACAATTGTGTACTTGTGAATCTTGTTATTTGTGAATGCCATTGTATGTTCAATGTATTTCTAATTCTACATTGTTTATGATATAATAGATCAAGATGCTTTGATAGTGTTTTGTTACTTTGTTTCTACAAGTATTCCCTGAGTGGGACAAGTAGGAGAGGAGTTGCAAGCTCTATCAAGTGGAAGAGAAATCAAGCAAGGAGTCAAGTGGAAGATCCAGGTTGGTCCCTTTTCTTCTCTATTATCTATCATACATAAAGGAAATCACATATTGCTTTGATTGTTTGTTTCTAGGATAGCTGCCAATCCTAGTGGGACTAGAAAATCGAAAAGACACTAGTTTTCCTGGAAACAAAGAGAACCAACACAACTTTTCTTCTCTTCCTCTATTATATATTTTTATGAAATGGTTAAGTCAAATTATTCTCAACAATCAATACCTAGGGAAAATACCACAATTATCCCAATACCATGAACATTTGTACCATGGTAATCTCCAACTCAATACCATGGGTAAATACCACGGTTATGCCCATACCATGTACACCTATACCATGGTAATCTCCAACTCAATACCATGGGTAAATACCTTGGTTATGCCAATACCAAGGACACTTTAGTTTGCCCTCTTCTTTGAGAAAATTCGACAATTTTCACATCACAAGGCTAAAATCATTTGGCAGAGGTTCGAAAGAAGTTTTTTTCAACTATGAGAAGTTTGCTATGCAACAGCTACACAAAGTTCTAAGTTACACAGTCACTGCACAACTGCTTCAAGCTCGTTGTAGAGATCTCCCACTGCTTCCAATCGTGTTTTCTTGTTGTCAGAGGTAGGAAACATACCCTTCCAGCAATATTTTTCCCTTTAAAAATAAGTTAGATAGTGATTGATAAAGTCTGTGTGCATTTGTTGCATAATCACTGTGCAAAGCATGTGTATTGATTAGTCTATGTTTGAGATGTTTTAAAGTGCTCAGGGCTTATGTGTCAGTTTGTATGAAGTCGAATATGTGTCTATGCATAACACATTTATCAAAACTCATGTTAATTGGCATGATTCCTTTGCAAATATATGCCATGTAAAAAACATTGTCAGGGCACCAAAATCTAAAGTCGTTTGACTCTTGTGAAAACCCTATTAGTCACCTCTTTACAGCACATTGTCATCCTTTCCATTGTCCAATGCGTTTTCACTTAATCTGCCCTCCACAGGCTTGATGTGTGCCATGAAAACATAGTTGAAACTTTGTGTTGTGTTTTTTCAAAAAGCCAGATGGAAAGTACAGGGAGAAGAGGCAAAGCAAATGGAGGGGAGGTAGTTCATGTTGAGCCTAGGAGTTTGGAAATTGTGAACTATGATCCTGCAATCTGAGTGGAATTTGAAAGGACATGGTGCATATCCTTTTGTGAGAAATTTCAAACACATGGCAATAATTTCCAACTTGCTAACATGTTTGCCCTAAAATTTAAAGGTGACAAGGTCAAAATTGGTGATCTAGAGTTTGCAGTGTCTGAAGAAACTATTTCTCCAGCTATAAAGATTCCTTTACAGCGTGAGAGTTGATTCAAAGGAAAGGAGTTAGATGCCTCTTATTTTAAAGATTTTGTAAAACCTCAATACAAGGACAAATATGACACCACATTTCCAAGGAGCTACTTTTTGAATCACTACAGTTAATTGTTGAAGGTAGTATAGAGGTATTTTACATGTGAAAGTCACTTCAACAAAGAATATCAGTATCACATTAGGTAGATTATGCACTTCACTGGTAAGAGGAGCTTGAACTTACCCTATTACCTATTCAAAATCTTGGGAAAGATGGCAGAAAGGGTTCAGTCCAAGGGAGATAAACACTAGCCTAGATTATTCCACTTTGCTCTAATCAAACTGTTGGTTTTGCATGAGTTAGAGAGGAGGAAGATGTCTTGGGATGGTTTCTTGTCAACTTTAGGTTTGTTGGCTCATGCAAGCATTTCTCCAATGGAAGAACATGAAGAAGAACCTAAGGTTGAAGAGACAGTGATGGAATCAGTGAGGGATAAGAGAGCATCTAGTAAAGGGAAAGGCAAGATCCAAGTGGCACAGGAAAAAGAACACTTTCGACATAGGCCAAGGACTAGATTGAGGACTAGATTTCCTGCAAAGCAGTTGGTTGAGGATTCAACTCCTCAAAATACAATTAATGTTTCAAAGGATATGCTAGAACAGGGTACAAGGGATGAATAAGATGTTCAAATGGAGGACAAAGATCTTGAAATCAAAAAGTTGTAGGGAAGCCTTTCCAAAGCTCATCTTCAAATTTCTTACTTGTATAAAGAAAACTGAGAGCTCAGGCACACAACAAAATAAGTAGCCCAACATAAAGAAAGTGATTTTTCCAGGAGGCCTCCTAGGCCTACAACCCAAGATAAAGGAAAACAGGTGATTGATGTAGAGGCGGTAAGAGAACCCAGTGTACAACTGAAGGAAGCCTATGACAAGGTCATAAGCTAAATGGAAAGAGATGATAAAAGGAACTTTTCAAATAACAGAGAAGCCAGAGTTTTATGAATGGAAGGAGTATCAGAGGCTATTTGAGGAGATTGAGGTTTGCCAAAGGCAAGTTGATTAGATAACAGAGAATATTTAAATCTACAAGAGGGCCATCAATGATATCATCTCGAAAGTTGATGTTCGGGTTGCAGAAGCTTTGGAGGCAATTGACAAAGCCGGGCCATCAATGATATCATCTCGAAAGCTGATGTTCGGGTTGTAGAAGCTTTGGATGCAATTGACAAAGCCAAAGTACTCATGAAATGGAATCTTCCCCTACGCAGACAACTAAATAACTATTACATAAGAAATCTAATTATGAGGAGAATATTGAGGCTAATGAAATAAAAGTTGGCAAGATCTAAGAAGCAACTCAAGAAGATCAAACAATCACCTAGCAGTCTACCCACAGTAGTTCAGCCAGCTAAAGAAGTCAAAACAACCTCCATGAAAGAGACCAAACCCTCATCCAGAAAGTAGAGGAGGAAGTAACCAAGTATCTTGACTGAGTTTACTCATTTTGATCATGCACTCTGTCCAATCAAGTCTATCTAGCTAAGTGCTCATCTTGTAGTTACTAAGGGTCATTTGGTTTTGAGGAAAATTGTGAAAGTTTTGGAGTTTTGATGCATGGTGGGAGTCATAAGGTATATGTTCAGTCAATTTAATGTCTTAAATTGCTAACATAAATTATCGACTAGGGTTAGTAAACTAATGAAGTGTGGTGCACAATATGTGCTTAGTTAACCTTGTTTCTTACTTTGTTGAGTATGTTTTTATGTTGTTTCGGGGTTTTGTTTCTTATGCCTAAGGAAATTAATCTAAGAAATGAAAGTTATGCTTCTAAATGAAATCTTTAAATGTTAATGGACAAAATATAATGAATTTTAATGTTGAAAACTAATTTCTAAGGAAGGAATAAAAGGAAATGTTTTGATGAAAGAAACTAAACTAGGAATTACTCTAAATGAAAGAAAACATGATCTAGGAAAGCATAAACAAAGCATGTAAAAACTTACAATGACTGTGTAATATAATTTTATAAGCAATCAATTTCAGAAGGGTTACCTTCTTGAAATGTTGAACATGAGATGACACAATAGATAATAAATTTAATCTAAAAAACATAATAAAAGCATGAGAAAGGAAACTAAATCACTGTCTGTTCTAAATGCCTCAAGCAATCAATTTTGGAAGAACTACCTTCTTGAAATGCTCTACATAAGATTAAACAGTGAATGTAAAACTTAATCCTAAGAAAGCATTGTAAAAACACGTAAAGGAAAACTAAGATCACTATATGCTCCAATGCTTCAAACACAATCCAATTTTGGAAAAGAGAAAATTCTTTTCTTGAGATGCGTTGATTAGCATAAGATTACATAGTAATTAAGAAAGAAATAAATCTTTATCTATGAAACCAAATAAATATTAATCTATCAAAACAAATAAATCCCACACATTGTAGAAGTCAAATCCAAAAGTATGAGGATGGAAAGTTGAGAAGTTCCAAATGCAAGCCTTCTTCTTTATTCAAAACATGAGCAATTCCCCAACTTTACACATAAAAATGATAGGAGAAAACTTCCTCTATTTATACAAAAAGATGAGAAGCTATCTCATTAGTGAGAGTCCATGAATCTCTCCCTATATCTCTAGAGTTACAATCAAAATAAGAAATGATAAGGCACATGTTTTCTTAGAGTTTCAACTCAAATAGGAAATGAGACACATATCCTTATGATCCCATGATCTTATCTACTCAAATTCGAATTTGGTTTTGGGAGGCCACATAAGGGTCTTTTAGAAGCTTCATTTTGACCTGCACATGTCAACAATCTCATCCCACTTGTTAGGTATAAGCATATGCACATTATTGTCTAATTTTTAACCATAAATTCATTTAAGAATGCTAAAAATTAATAAAGTTTGGAAAAACATAAATGTGACCCAATAATGATAATGGTAAGGTCAATGCAATGAAATGGAGGTAAATGTAATGAAATAGAGGTGGAGTGAAATTGACAATATAGAAATATAAGTGAAAATGTAATGGAAGTGAATGACAATTTCAAAGCCCAACCTACCCCCCAACTAAAGCTATTGCATGTCCTCATGCAATCTATTACATTAATTCTTTTTTATCCTTGAGCTTTGGCTTAACTTTGCATGATATTCTGCAAAGTCTTTTAGTTGAATTGCAACATGGTTGGTTCTTATATTACAAGCATATCTTGTTGTTGCATTCATTTTTTATCTTTGAACTTTGCCTAATGATAATTTGATTATTGTTGCAAAGTATATCTTTATTGGATTGCATCATAGTTGGTTCTTGTGTGACAGCCATCATTGTGTTTGTATCCAATTATCTTTTCAGTGCTTTTGAAAAACCTTTTTGTATGCTCATAACAATAATGTAATAGTTAATATCTTTTAAAAGTATGTGGGCTTTTGAATGTGAAATGAATACGGTAAAATATGAATATCAATGTATCCCCCCACAACTAATGATATTGGAAATTTTATGAGATGAGGAAGATAAATGTTTTTTTTTCAAAAATTATCATTCTAGCTTTTCAAGGAATTTTATGGTAAAAAGTTAGAAAATGACATACCTGAACTTACCCTTTGGAAATGGATGATCTACATGTGTGGTGACTGGAAAATTTTGATCATAATCTTGTTCAAGTGGCTGGACAAGTCATGGAGAAAAGAGTCAAGATGACTTTTTATTGTTTTTATTAAAACTTGTTGAATCTATTGCGGAATAATGTTGATTCTGTTGTTGCCATCTGATTCCACAACTGTTATTTGATTTTGCAGCTGTCATTTGATTCTGCAGCTGCCATCTAATTCCGCGGCTGTTATTTAATTCTACAACTGTCATTTGATTCTACATCTGTCGTCTGATTCTGCAACTGTCATCTGGTTTTGTAGCTGCGTATCTTCTACATTTGTTCCAAAACGCTGAAAATGATAGTCTGCATGTCTTCAAAACTTATTGGCACAATTCCTGTTGTGTGAATAGATGTTCTGATGTCAAACATAGCAAGATATTGTTGACTTAGTGGCCATTAATGGATGACACTAGTCAACACGAGAACTCTCACCATTGATGACAATGAGAGCCAAGATGCCCAAACACATCTTGCTAGGTACGAATAATTTTTTTGTTGTCTAGTACCTAGAAGATATGATAAACAAGGGACATTAATGTATTCCCATTGTTTGTCAGCATGAGGACTTGCCATTAAGGCATGCAAGCCTCAAGGAGTTTTTGCAAGGATTTTAAACTCAAAGGACTATGGACTCAATAATTTGCATTGAAGCAAGGTTTAATTGCGAAATGAAAAGGGTAGGAAAAGGAAAATGAAAATGGGAGATGACAATGGAAAATAATAATGACAATGGGTAGTGAGCATGAAATTAAACTTCTTGCTTTTATTTGTGGAGTAGATGGAAAGTGTATGTGAATGAAGGAAAATGAACAACTGACTCTTGCTAGGAAAAATAAATGTGGTTTGATTTGAAGTTCTTGGTTGGATTTATAATTCAAAAGGGAGGAAGGGTAATGGTTTTGATGAATATGGACATGGACATGTTCTCAAGTTTCTCATGAAATCGGTCCTTTGAAGACCAATTTTGCGCACAATTAATTTCCTTCAATGATCATTCAATCATCCCAAACCTACAAAAAAGCTTGACATAAAGAACATAAGTGTGTTCAAAAAGAAATGGCCAATTTACTTTCTGATTCTTATGCAAAATTTAAATGTCAAATGAAACAGATTAAGGAAAATCAAAAGTGTTATATTCAGTCCAATTCATGATATTGATAACAATCCATTTTTAAGAAATAACCATGAAAAATAATTCAACTCCCTATTGTCGGATGACTTCATGCGATGTGCTCAGCAAAACGATTGGCATCTCAAAGATTCGCTATGTCCTGCAAGTTAAAACTTCATATAAAAATACACAGGAACAATATTATAATTTTTAATGCCAAATGTTCAGAAATCATCTAAATAATCTTCCAATTATTTTGCAAGCCATTATTCAATCTATCAAATTGAATTGTTTTGAATGATTCCTCTAAATGTAAAATCTTCCTTCGAATTATTCCTCTTCCGCTCATATCATCGCCAGCCATATATTGATTTCTATTGACCGAGTTGATTCAGTCGATGAAGCAGAAGTAGATCCGGTTGATGAAGCAAATGTTTGAGCAATCGTTTCAGCAGTTGTTTAGCTAGAACCAGAGAGAAAGGCAGGAAAGGCAGTCCCATCAAATCTAGTTGGAAATGAGTCGGTTGAATAACCACCACAAGCATCAAGGAAAGCAATAAGGGTGGTAACACTTACACAACTACTTGATTCAGCTACTCTACTATATTTCTAAGCTTGCATTAAAGACTCTAGTGCTTCTGGCATTACCTACTGGTACGCTTGAAGCTCAAACCATGCTCTAATTCTACTAAGTGTACCAAGAAAGAGCTTCTACAGGGCCTGGCAGGCGTAGAAGTATATACGCTATAGGGAAAATTGTGGAATTCATTTTCTGTCAATATTTAGTACTCCCATAAAACTCTGCAACTCGGTGATAGTGTCGTGAACTGGCAAGACCATAAAGAGCCTTCCTGTAGAATTCGAATAGTTGGATAGGAGGATTTTCATTTTTAAATCATTCCTCAATCATCTGTTTGGCCCATTCCTTGATTTGTTGTGCAGAACCTGTTCAAACATCAAAATGGTTGCAGCATTATGCACTTGAAGCATTGATAGTTGTTCCATTTGGACTGATGGCCGTAGAGATCTCCTTCACTGCCAGCAAATCCCATTTTTGTCTTTGCAATCCATTTTTCCTTCACAGAGTCACCAAACAGGGTCCCTAAGAACCGCGATTTTCTCTCGAACGGTTAGGAATCTGAGGAAACGGTTTCTGGATTATTAAATTCATCCCGTTCTGGAAAAATCCCACGTCCAATTTTTTTTCATATTTTCCCTGATTTCCTCAGAAACCGCATTTTAAAACTGACATTTTTACAAAGGTTGTGTTTCTCTCAAGAGGGCCGCATTCGCTTCTTGATCGACTGCTTCTTGATTGATTGCTCTGTTGTTTTGCTCAGGTGAACATCACATTGTTTGCTTTGGTATTGACCTGCACCCAAACTTTCTGATTTTGATTTGATCATTCCACGCCTCACTCTCTGCCTTGTGTTGTGTGTATTTGAACTGAATCAGGCTGACCTATCACTCCTATAAAATGGACAGTGTTGGCAAGCTCTTTCTGCCATGGCACCTCTTGTCTCCTCAGTCACGGTGTTCCTCAAAGAATGGATAGTGGCATTCTCTGTGGCATGAAAGGCTGGAACAACATCAACATACCCTTGAACATGTAGCTACAACATAAGCACAAAAGAATGACTACAATTTGCAATCACAAAGAGAGCAAGCAGAGAACAATAGGTTAGTCGAAATAGTGGATGCTGAAATAAGGCGATGGGCAACAGGGAAAGAGGGCAATTTGTGGGCCCCTTCTTTGAACACTGCAATTTATCCTTTGGCCAGAGAGTGGTTGGCAACCTGTTTCACTTCTGCTTCTGTTAAGAGAGTCTTCCACAGCGAATGTTTCTTCCATACTCTGTCCATCATCTCTTCACAATACTTTGACAGCACGAAAAGAGAGCATACTAGTCAGATTCGTCAAATTTATTTATGCATTTAAAAAAAAAATCATATTTTCACATACAAATTTTATTTTTGATGGCAAAAAAAAAGACAAAGTGACTCTTACTGTGTCACTAGAATTTATTCAAAATATTCAACGTTGATTTTTATTTTTTATATTTACATTAAAAAATAATAATAATAATAATAATTGTTTTAATAGAAAAATTTCTTTTTTTCTGATCCTCCAGATCACACAAGCCACAGGAGGAGAACATACTTGAGAAATTATTAATTGATTGATTTTTTTTTAAATGTAAGAAATAAGGTCTACTAATTACACTTCCCCCCAATGGCGCCAAAATGTTCAGTCAATTTAATGTTTTAAATTGCTAACATAAATTATCGACCATGGTTAGTAAACTGATGAAGTGTGGTGCACAATATGTGCTTAGTTAACATTTTTCTTACTTCATTGAGTACGTTTTTATGTTGTTTTGGGGTTTTGTTTCTTATGCCTAAGGAAATTAATCTAACAAATGAAAGTTATGCTTCTAGATGAAATCTTTAAATGTCAATGGACAAAATCTAATGAATTTTAATGTTGAAAACTAATTTCTAAGGAAGGAATAAAAGGAAATGTTTTGATGAAAGAAACTAAAGTAGGAATTACTCTAAATGAAAGAAAACATGATCTAGGAAAGCATAAAGAAAGCATGTAAAATAAAACATGTAAAAACTTGCAATCACTGTGTAATCTAATGTTTTTAAGCAATCAATTTCGAAAGGGTTACCTTCTTGAAATGCTGAACATGAGATGACACAATAGATAAAAAATTTAATCTAAAAAGCATGATAAAAGCATGAGAAATGAAACTAAATCACTGTTTATTCTAAATGTCTCAAGTAATCAATTTTGGAAGAACTACCTTCTTGAAATGCTCTGCATAAGATTAAATAGTGAATGTAAACTTAATCCTAAGAAAGCATTGTAAAAACATGTAAAGGAAAACTAAGATCACTATATGCTCCAATGCTTCAAACACAATCCAATTTTGGAAAAGAGAAAATTATTTTCTTTAGATGCTATGATTAGCATAAGATTACACAGTGATTAAGAAAGCAATACATCTTAATCTATGAAATCAAATAAATCTTAATCTATGAAAACAAATAAATATCACACATTGTAGATGGTCAATCCAAAAGTACGAGAATGGAAAGTTGAGAATCTCCAAATGCAAGCCTTCTTCTTTATTCAAAACATGAGCTATTCCCCAACTTTACACATAAAAATGATAGGAGAAAACTTCCCCTATTTATACAAAAAAATGAGAACATATCTCATTAATGGGAGTCCAGGAATCTCTCCCTATATCTCTAGAGTTACAATCAAAATAGGAAATGATAAGACACATGTATTCTTAGAGATTCAATACAAATAGGAAATGAGACACGTATCCTTATGATCCTATGATCTTCTCCACTCAAATTCGAATTTGGCTTTGGGAGACCACATAAGGGTCTTTCAGAAGCTTCCTTTTGACCTACACATTTCAACAATCTCATCTCACTTGTTAGGTATAAACATATGCACATTATTTTATAATTTCTAACCATAAATTCATTTAAAAATGATAAGAATTAATAAAGGTTGGAAAAACATAAATGTGACCCAATAATGATAATGGTAAGGTAAATGTATTGAAATTGAGGTAAATGTAATGAAATAGAGGTGGAGTGAAAGTGACAATATGGAAATATAAGTGAAAATGTAATGGAAGTGAATAACAATTTTAAGGCCCAACAGTACATGTAATGAATTGCTGAACATTGCATTGTTTTTGAAGCAAGAAATAATAGACAAACTAAAAATTTTAATTTTGTTGCACAAGTGGTGGCTAGGTGTTTCTAAGGTTTGCGTGCATGGAGGAATGCATCCAGTGGTTCCTACTCCCACACAAAAACATTTTCATTATACCTATCATCTCAGTGTCATCTAGTATGTCCTATGACTATGCTGAGTTGGAAGTCTACTACGCAACTGTTGCAGAACTCATCAATCAGGATTTTTTGTATTTCAATTATGTTTGGAACTTTTTATAGTTATACTAGTAATCAGGATAAATGTCAGTGATGAGGACATGGATGAATAAGTAGATAAGGTGATGTATACGTTTGATTTTCTGAACACGATGTTGTTGAGTTTTTATCATAGCCTTAAGACATGATGTTTCTAATTCAAGTTTTTTTCGATCCTCTTAGTAGATAGAAGATACATTGTATCTAGTTTTTTATTTTCGATTCTACCTACTTGTATTTAAATAGAACAAGATATGGAAAAAGGGTTCTATTTGGGAGAAAAGAGGCATGTGTATGTGTTTTATTTTCTGCTATAAAATTATCAGTGCAAAGTATTTAGCACTTTACTAGAGATTCTTGTGGTATGATTTTCAAGTTCTGTGTTTCCCTTCTCATGTGTATTTCATTACCTTAAATGCTATATCTTCACTTTGAAATTAGATATAAACAATTTTCAGAGTTCATCTTTGCTGGTGCTCTGAATGATTGTATTTCCTTTCTAAAACTATGATGGAATTCACCCTTGGTTAGGTGCTCCTTTATGGTAAACTGTTCTTCTTCTTGATATTTGATCAAAGTATATATGTTTCAGAATTCATTTCATGCTTTGTTTCATATGATTGAATATCGTTTTGTGTAGTCTCAAGTTATGTTCAAAATTCACTCACAATTTGGTGCCTCGAATGTAACGAAAGACTTTTTCTACCACATTAAGAAAAATGTAATAACTTAAAGTCATGCCTTCATTGCCTTTGTTTCCATGAGTGCTTCATTTAAGCTCTAATAATTTCATGTAAAGATTTGAATCATGATTCCATGCCCAGTGGTCCTCCCTCTTAATTTTTTCAACCATCATCAATGAAACCTAATTTTACTTTACAGATGTGGCCTTTGTTTTATGTCCTAAGCCTTATTTCTTTTACATTTTGACATTATTTCAAGTGAGGGAGCCCCCTCTGGTTGGAAAAGGCCAGTTTCTAACCAAAAGAGGTTCGTGGTTACCCTTGTAAACCTTTTCTCAGCCTAGAGTTTCAATTATAGGATGCTAACACCAGCATCGATGGAGCTTCAAAATTTCGTTGCACATGAGAGATAGAGATCCAGAAACTTTGATTCCATCTTCCATCTTGAACTTCACACTTTTTCTTCTCCTAGCCACTGCAATTCAAACTTGTGTGAGATGTGTTACCAAATGAGTCGAGTTTCTCTAATATATAGTGAGTTTGTGAGGTCGAATTCCCTTGTTGAGGCTGAATTAGTGGAGGAAGCCTAATTGAACTGTTTTACAATAAAATAAATTTCTTTCTTGACAAATAAAGCCCAAGAAGGGTCTTTTACATTATGACATGGACATGGACACTTGACATAAACCCTAGAAGTCTTCAATGGATACTTTGACCTAAAAACAATCGACCCAAGCATGAAACCCATGCTTTAATAAGTCAATTTATTTTATAATAAAATTTATTTTTCTATCTTTTGACGAAAACATTACCTCATGACTCAAATATAATTATGAAGACTGTCACTAGTTACATTCTTCAACAGACATGTCTCGTGTTCCATATGCGAGTGCAGTTGGTAGCCTTATGCATGGAATGGTTTGCACCATACCAGACATTGCACATGCATTGGGAGTATTGAGTGGGTTTATTTCAAAACTATGGAAGGAACATTGGACATCAATGAAGCGGGTTTTCATGTATTTACATAACACCAATGATTATGGTCTGTGCTACCAATGAAGATCATGATTGGATAGAGTTTTGGAAATTCGTGGCTTTGTTTATGCGGACTAGGTTGGAGAACTGGATCAAAGAAGATCTACAAGTGGGTATGAGTTTAACCTATTTGGAGCAACAGTGAGTCGGATGAGAAAGAGACAGTCTGTAGTGTCACTTTCAACTATAGATGTTGAATACATGGCAGTCACTCATGCAAGCAAGGAAGCAGTTTGGTTGCAGAGATTGTGTTCAAATATGGGGTTGTTACAATGAGCTATAAGGATAGATTGTGATAGCCAAATTGAAATTTTCTTGGCAAAGAACCTTATTTATCATTTAAAAATTGTTAGGTCCCACCCTAACCCCCTTATTTATGTAGTGGGATCGAGTCATAGTAAAGAGTCAATAAAGCCCATATTAATAATTGTAAGTGGTTAACCCGCAATTAATGACGGGACCACAGTTAGTTGCAAATGGGCCAGGGTATTAGATAGATGGTATTAATAAAACCCATGGTATTGATCCATGGTATTGCATGTATGAGTCATATATAAAGGATAGAGACTCCCTGCGAGGAGCATCGTGTCTTATTTTTGAATCAAGCTCTGCTCTATTAGAGGTTGCACCCTCTAAGAGGCCAGTGAACATTGCTTTCTGAATAATAAAATATTTGTTGTTGTCTCTCACTATTCTATGTTCTGGGTATCTTTCTTCGCATATTCTGTATTTGGGTATCTTTTTGCAGGTTAAGAGCATAACAAAAACAAAGCACATTGATGTTCAGTATCACTTTGTGTGGGATATGGTTGAAGAAAAAAAGGTATTGCTGCTAAAGGTGGACACTTTGAAGAATGTTGCAAATGCATTGACAAAGTCTGTGAACACTGAGAAGTTTTCTTGGTGTAGAGAAACAATGGGCATTGCAACCTTGGACCAATGACTATGCACTCCTACAGCCCCCTGTGTTGAAAGAAAACAAGTGGGAAAATGTTGGGTATGTGTTATATTCTTTTCATGATTGGCCCTGAAATAATTTTTTTCGGGTCTGAGGCATCACCCCGGGAATTTTTTTTGGGGCAATTTTGTGCATAGTTTTCGCGCTTGGTTTTGGGTAGTATGGTTTTATGCCTATGGTATTGCAGATCTGGTTAGGAGAACTACAATTATGTTCTAATCTAGGGTTAGTGGATTGGGATTATGATGCTTTGGCATGTATATATGTGTATTGTAACATTGAAAAAAATATAATGGAAAATCAATCTAGTAGCCCCAGTTTTGGGATCCAAGAGAAAACCTCATAATAAATATTATGGCACAGAAAGAGAGCGTACTAGTCAGATTCGTCAAATTTATTTATGCATTTAAAAAAATCATATTTTCACATACAAATTTTATTTCTGATGGCGATAAAAAAAGACAAAGTGACTCTTATTGTGTCACTGGAATTTATTCAAAATGAATCAACATTGATTTTCATTTTTTTGTTTTTATTTTTTATATTTTTTTATTTATTTTTATTTTTTTGTTTTGTTTTAATAGAAAAAATTATTTTTCTGATCCTCCAGATCACACAAAGTGCAGGAGGAGAGCATACTTGAGAAATTATTAATTGATTGATTTTTTTTAGATGTAAGAAATAAGGTCTCCTAATTACACTTCCCGAAAATGGCGCCTAAATGTTCAGTCAATTTAATGTTTTAAATTGCTAACATAAATTATCGACCAGGGTTAGTAAACTGATAAAGTGTGATGCACAATATGTGCTTAGTTAACCTTTTTCTTACTTCGTTGAGTATGTTTTTATGTTTTTTTGGGGTTTTTTTTCTTATCCCTGAGGAAATTAATCTAGGAAATGAAAGTTATGCTTCTAGATGAAATCTTTAAATGTTAATGGACAAAATCTAATGAATTTTAATGTTGAAAACTAATTTCTAAGGAAGGAATAAAAGGAAATGTTTTGATGAAAGAAACTAAACTAAGAATTACTCTAAATGAAAGAAAACATGATCTAGGAAAGCATAAAAAAAAGCATGTAAAATAAAACATCTAAAAACTTGCAATGACTGTGTAATCTAATGTTTTTAAGCAATCAATTTCAGAAGGGTTACCTTCTTGAAATTTTGAACATGAGATGACATAATAGATAAAAAAATTAATCTAAAAAGCATGATAAAAGCATGAGAAATGAAGCTAAATCATTGTCTGTTCTAAATGCCTCAAGCAATCAATTTTGGAAGAACTACCTTCTTGAAATGCTCTACATAAGATTAAACAGTGAATGTAAACTTAATCCTAAAAAAGCATTGTAAAAACATGTAAAGGAAAACTAAGGTCACTATATGCTCCAATGCTTCAAACACAATCCAATTTTGGAAAAGAGAAAATTATTTTCTTGAGATGCTATGATTAGCATAAGATTACACAATAATTAAGAAAGCGATAAATCGTATTCTATGAAAGCAAATAAATCTTAATCTATGAAAACAAATAAATCTCACACATTATAGATGGTCAATCCAAAAGTATGAGGATGGAAATTTGAGAAGCTCCAAATGCGAGCCTTCTTCTTTATTCAAAACATGAGCAATTCCCCAACTTTACACATAAAAATGATAGGAGAAAATTTCCCCTATTTATACAAAAAGATGAAAATTTATCTCATTAATGAGAGTCCATGAATCTCTCCCTATATCTCTAGAGTTACAATCAAAATATGAAATGATAAGACACATGTCTTTTTAGAGTTTCAATACAAATAGGAAATGAGACACATATCCTTATGATCCCATGATCTTCTCCACTCAAATTCGAATTTGGTTTTGGGAGGCCACATAAGAGTTTTTTAGAAGATTCTTTTTGACCTACACATGTCAACAATCTCATCCCACTTGTTAGGTATAAGCATATGCACATTATTTTATAATTTTTAACCGTAAATTCATTTAAAAATGCTAAGAATTAATAAAGTTTGGAAAAACATAAATGTGACCCAATAATGATAATGGTAAGGTAAATGTAATGAAATAGAGGTGGAGTGAAAGTGACAATATGGAAATATAAGTGAAAATGTAATGGAAGTGAATGACAATTTTAAGGCCCAACAGTACATGTAATGAATTGTTGGACACTGCATTGTTTTTGGAGCAAGAAATAACAGGAAAACTCAAAATTTGAATTTTGTTGCACAAGTGGTGGTTAGGTGTTTCTAAGGTTTGCATGCATGGAGGAAAGCATCCAATGGGTCCTACTCCAACACAACAACATTCTCATTATACCCATCATCTCGGTTTCTTCTGGTACATCCAATGACCATGTTGAGTTGGAAGTCTTCTGTGCAACTGTTGCAGAACTCATCACTCAGGCTTTTTTGTATTTCAGTTATGTTTGGAACTTTTTATAGTTATACTAATAATCAGGATAAATGTCAGTGACGAGGACATGGATGAATAAGTAGATAAGGTGATGTATACGTTTGATTTTTTGAAAACGACGTTGTTGATTTTTTATCATAGCCTTAAGACATGATGTTTCTAATTCAAGTTTGTTTCGATCCTCTTAGTAGATAGAAGATACATTGTATCTAGTTTTTTTATTTTCGATTCTACCTACTTGTATTTAAATAGAACAAGATATGGAAAAAGGGTTCAATTTGGGAGAAAAGAGGCTTGTGTATGTGTTTTATTTTCTGATATAAAATTATCAGTGGAAAGTATTTAGCACTTTACTAGAGATTCCTGTGGTATGATTTTCAAGTTCTGTGTTTCCCTTCTCATGTGTATTTCATTATCTTAAATGCTATATCCTCACTTTGAAATTGGATATAAACAATTTTTAGAATTCATCTTTGCTGGTGCTCTAAATGATTGTATTTCCTTTCTAAAACTATGGTGGAATTCACCCTTGGTTAGGTGCTCCTTTATAGTAAATTGTTCTTCTTCTTGATATTTGATCAAAGTATATATGTTTCAAAATTCTTTTCATGCTTTGTTTCATATGATTGAATATCGTTTTGTGTAGTCTCAAGTTATGTTCAAAACTCACTCACAATTTGGTGCCTTGAATGTAACGAAAGACTTTTTCTACACTATATTAAGATAAATGTAATAACTTAAATTCATGCCTTCATTGCCTTTGTTTCCATGAGTGCCTCATTTAAGCTCTAATAATTTCATGTAAAGATTTGAATCATGATTCCATGGTCCTCCCTCTTAAGTTTTTCAACCATCATTAATGAAACCTAATTTTACTTTACAGATATGGCCTTTGTTTTACGTCCAAAGCCTTATTTATTTTACATTTTGACATTATTTCAAGTGAGGGAGCCCCGTCTGGTTGGAAAAGGCCAGTTTCTAACCAAAAGATGTTCATGGTTACCCCTGTAAACCTTTTCTCAGCCTAGAGTTTCAATTATAGGGTGCTAACACCAGCTTCGATGGAGCTTCAAAATTTCGTTGCACATGAGAGAGAGAGATCCAAAAACTTTGATTCCAGCTTCCATCTAGAACTTCACACTTTCTCTTCTCTTAACTACGGCAATTCGAACTTGTGTGAGATTTGTTACCAAATGAGTCGAGTTGCTCTAATATATAGTGAGTTTGTGAGGTCGAATTCCCTTGTTGAGGCTGAGTTAGTGGAGGAAGCCTAATTAAACTATTTTACAATAAAATAAATTTCTTTCTTGACAAATAAAACCCAAGAAGGGTCTTTTACATTATGACATGGACATGGACACTTGACATAAACCCTAGAAGTCTTCAATGGATACTTTGACCTAAAAACAATCGACCCAAGCATGAAACCCATGCTTTAATAAGTCAATTTATTTTATAATAAAATTTATTTTCCTTTCTTTTAACGAAAACATTACCTCATGACTCAAATATAATTATGAAGACCGTCACTAGTTACATTCTTCAATAGACATGTCCCGTGTTCCATATGCGAGTGCAGTTGGTAGCCTTATGTATGCAATGGTTTGCACCATACTAGACATTGCACATGTATTGAGAGTATTGAGTGGGTTTATGTCAAAACTAGGGAAGGAGCATTGGACATCAATGTAGCGTGTTTTCATGTATTTACATAAAACCAGTGATTATGGTTTGTGCTACCTGTTGACACCTAATCATCAGGATTGGGTGAACATAATGTAAATAAATAAATAAGTAATATGAACAGTCATCGGGAGATGAAGTGAACAGTCTCTCCCTCATGTATATAATGAAGACCAACCTGAAGGAATAAACATACGAATCAATTTTGCTTTGAGGAGTTACTGCTTGACCTGACATGGTATCAAAGCCAGCTCCCAAAATAGGTGTAACTCCCTTCGGCCTACTGCTCTTTGTCCACTACCCTTGTGCGCTTGTCTGCCATAATTAATTCTGAATCCTCTGACCTGCCATAATTTCTAGTAGAGCCTCACCTCTGGACAATGCTGGAAAGTCTATTGTGTAGCTACATGAGGATTTGAAATAACAGTCAATTGGTTTCTAGTAGATCGTCACCTCCGAATCACGTTGGAGAGTTTACTGCATAGCTGCATTGTGTTTTTTGGCCATACGATGAATACCACGCTTGTATACCAGAGACTGTTCACTGGTTTATGAAGTTAAATGCGTTGAATATTAAACCGTTTTGAACGCTGGTCTGCTTGGTCGAATCACATGGTATGTATTGAACCGTTTTGAACGCTGGTCTATTTTGAATGCTAGTTTGTTGAACTGTTTTGAAGGGCGTTGAATATTGAACTATTCATGGCATATTGTAAAATGGTATGGGTTGAATATTGAATTGTTTTAAATGTTGTAAGTTAAATGGTATGATGAAGAATGGCGTCCTGAAATTCATTGTTCCCAAGTTTACAAAAGAGGAGGTCAAGAATGTGATTAATGTGCAAGTGGAGTAAGGTTGTTCAGAGCTTTTCATTTGTTTTTTTTTGTATTGAAACATCGAAGCTGAAAGTCTTGATTTTTTAACGTACGGTGATGATAAGCTTTTCTGGAATATAATATGATGCTGAGAGTGCAGCATCAGACAAGGAGTCATCATTGGGAGCATTTTCTAGGCCTTTTGGTATCAAAAATATTGCGTTGTTTCTCTCTACATCTTCGATTTGATTTGCGTTGTTTCTCTCTACGACTTTGATTTGCTTCACGTTGTTGGCTTGGTTAACTTTGTGGTATTATTTTAAATCAATGAAAAGCTACGCTGACACATAAAGTTTGTGGTAGTTCTTGGAATATTTTACATTGGTAAGCCATGTTAAATGGCTATGCGTGAGACCATGTGTGACCATGTGCACAATAGTACTATCTTTTAATATAGTTTGAATACTCTAAGTTTTTCATTATAGTACTATATTTCAATATAGTACTATCATACCAATGCCTCCTTGAATTGTAATTTTTTTTAAAAAGAAAAATTACCACCAGAAGTACAATTTTATTGTATATTGGCAGAAGTATTTTTCTATCAGCAAAAGTATTTTTACAATACATAGATTTTTGCCAATAGAAGTATTTTTTTACAGTATGCATTCAATCATATCTATTGTGGGAATAGTTCTCACTGGCAAGGAGAACTATCCTGAGTGCTCCCGGATGATAAAACACACCCTCATTTTCAATGAGTTGTGGAAAGGAGTGTGTGTCGGAGACGGAGACAATGAACCAGAACAGCCTACCTCAGACAAAGAGCTTGTCATTTGGGAAAACAAGAACAACAAAGCTTATGAATTAATCGCAGCATCTGTAAATGAAGAGGTGAGTCGCCATATTTCTTCATTCTCAACTGCCTTTGAAGCCTTACAAAAGCTGAAAGAACTCTATGACTCGCATTCCGCACTTGAAGTTGTTCAACTCATGATTAAACTCTTCACTCTTGAACTGAAAAATAATGATCCTCTTACTCTTGCATCTGAAGTAAAGTCTATAATGCATGATATCAAATCCACTAAAGTTGAATTGGATATTCCTCTTATCGCTTTTCTCAAGGCACTTTATCCTACTTACTCCAATTATCTTGAGTCATTGCAAGCAAATGGAAATCTCAAAGATATCACCTTTGACTCTCTTGTGAAAAAGTTTGCTGAAAGAGAGAAATATTTTGGAAAGAAGACAACCCCTGAATCTTTTGAAGAGGTTGTGTGCCTTGCTCATAAAGAAAAGCATCCTGCTCAAAATTCTTCAAGAGGAAGAGGTGGTCGAAGAGGAAGAGGAAGATATTTCAGAGGTAGGGGGGGCAGACACTCTCAAGGAGAAAAGGTAGATTTGCACTGCATATGCTGCAAAAGAAATGGATCACATGATGCCTCTACATGCAAGCTACCATGGGACAAAATTGAGCAGCAAAGAAACCAACAGAAAGGTAAACTAATGATTCAGACAAAGGTAAAGCACTTGAATCCGCTCACTATGTTGTGGCACAATGTAACATTGGAGTAAATGAAGATTTATTTAATGCTTCACTTGCTTCTTGGAGAAATTATTGGTTGCTTGATTCAGGAGCAACCTGCCACATGACTCATAGAAAAGATTTTTTTGAAGATTTCACTGACAATGTTGATGGAGCAGTATACTTTGCAGACCAATCAAAAATCAAGCCATCGGGGCTTGGAACAATCAAGCTTAAACTGCCTGGTCTTCCAGACTTTCTTCTGCATCATGTTCTATATCTCCCACAACTCAAGAGAAACTTTCTGTCCTTGGTCCACATCTGCCAGCAAGGTCACTCCATTCATATGTTTGATGGCAAGCTTGAGGTAAGAAAAGCATCTGACCACTCACTTGTCATGAGGGGAATAGAAGAAGAAAGGCTTCGCAAGCTGCAAGGAACCTCTGCTCGTGCACAACATTTCTCATACAATTCTCATCATGAAGAAGGTACACTTCCATCAAGTTTATTATGGCATGCTAGATTTGGACATTTGAACTATGACAGCCTCCGCTTGTTAAAGAAAAATGGTGTTACTGGTTTGCCTACAATTCCTAGGAAATTTAAGCAATGTGATGCTTGCATTCTAGGAAAGCACAACAAACAGTCTTTTCATGATTCACATTCAAGAGGACATAGAAAACTTGAACCCATTCATTCAGATTTATGTGGTCCAATGCCTATTCCTTCTGCAAATGGAAATAAATACATGATGACATTTATTGATGACTACACCAGAATGTGTTGGGTTTATTTATTGAAGAACAAATTTGATGCTTTTCAAACATTCAAGAATTTTCATAAATGGATTGAAAATGATGCACAATCTCATATTGGGTCTATTCACACTGATAATGGAAAAGAATACACACAAAATGAATTTGAAAACTATCTTCACCAACATGGGATCAAACATCAAACAATTGTACCTTATAATCCCCAACAGAATGGTGTAGCTAAAAGAATGAATAGGACAATCTTAAATATGGTACGATCCATGCTCTTCTTCAAAAATGTAAAGATAATGTTTTGGGCTGATGCTATTCTGTGTGCTACATATATAAAGAATAGATGTCCATCTAATGCTATTAGAAACAAGACTCCATATGAAATGTGGTATGGGCATGTTCCTTCGGTAAAGCATCTCAGAGTCTTTGGTTCCACCTGTTATGCCTTGATACCAAAGGTACATAGAAACAAACTTGGTGCAAGAAGTCGTAAGTGTAACTTCCTGGGGTATTCAAACACCTCCAAAGCATATCATCCCTATGATGAAGTAAATAAAAAGTTTGTTGTATCTAGAGATGTAATTTTTCTTGAATCATCCAAAACAGACAATATTGTTGAGTGGCAACTTGATCGCTTGGATAGATTCACAAAAGCAAAATCATTTCAAGAATTTGATAATCATATTCCACATCTTGAAGGGAGGATTCATATACTAGATCAACATGTGGAATCTTCTTCTGAAGAACACTCTCCCCCGCATGAAACGCCAACAACAGATGATTCTTTAAGTGATGTGATTGATAGAATTGGGAGACTCAATCTTGATTCAGTCCCAACTCAATCAACGGAGCAGCTTGGACCATCTAAGAAAGGTCCCCCAAAGTGGCTGACAAAGACACTTGAAAGTGTTATTCCTGATGAAGTTGGAAAGACAGGAACTAGAAATTCAAACTGGCAAAATGGAGGTGATGTGGATGACTCTAATTCACCTGTTGATATGGATGTTTCTTATGATTGTGAATTGAACTTGTCTACAAATTTTGAACCAACTTCCTTCAAAGAAGTTGCTTCTCATGATGAATGGAAAGAAGTGATGCAAAAGGAGTATGATGCCCTCATAAAGAACGACACTTGGAAGCTGGTTGATCCTCAATTAGGAACCAAACCACTTGGCTGCAAGTGGGTCTACAAGAACAAGTATAAAGTTGATGGCTCACCTGACAAGAACAAAGCTAGGCTTGTGGCAAAAGGTTTTGCACATAAGGAAGGGGTCGATTATGAGGAGACTTTTTCCCCCACAGCAAAATGGGCTACCATCTGGACACTCTTTGCCCTAGCAGCTCAGAACGGTTGGAAAGTCCATCAAATGGATGTAAAAACTGCTTTCTTAAATGGAGATCTAAAAGAGAATGTTTTTATGTCTCGGCCTGAAGGATTTGCTGTGAAAGGACATGAACATAAAGTATGCAAACTTATGAAGTCCTTGTATGGCCTCAAAAAGCACGGCGAGCCTGGTATGAAAAACTAACTGAACATCTTCTGAAACTCAATTTCAAACATTATGATCTTGATGATGCAACTTTATTTGTCAAGAAAGTTGGAAAAACACTTGTATATCTTGTGGTATATGTAGATGATCTTTTGATGACAGGGAACAATGAAAGCTACAGTACATCCATAAAGAAGGAATTGGGGAAAAGTTTTGAAATGACTGATTTGGCCTATGTTCATTACTATCTTGGCATTGAAGTAACCCAACATCCAAAGTCCATATTTCTTTCTCAAAAGAAATACATTGGAGATCTGTTGAACAAGTTTGGCATGATAGAATGCAATCCTCTTACTACTCCAATGGAACAAAACTTAAAGCTCACATCTATTGAAGGAAAAGAATTTGAGGATTCAACAAAGTATAGAGAGCTTGTAGGAAGTCTCAACTACCTAACTACTACCAGACTAGACATTTCGTTTGTTGTTGGAATCCTCTCCAGGTTTATGCAAAAGCCTTGTGAGGGACATTGGTCTGCTGCAAAAAGAATTCTAAGGTACTTGAAGGGAACTCAAGACTTTGGAATCAAGTATACACAAGTGGACGACTTCAACTTGATTGGATATTCTGATTTAGAATTTGATGGAGACAAAGAAACTGGGGTATCTACTTTAGGATATGCTATGAGTCTTGGATCAGGAGTTGTCTCCTAGAGATCACGCAAACAATCAGTTCTAGCATATTCCACAATAGAAGCAGAATATGTGGCAGCAGCTGAAGTAACAAAAGAAATTGTGTGGCTCATGAAAATTCTTGAAGATTTGCAGGTAAAACAAGCACAATCAACTCCACTCATGATTGATAATACCTCTGCAATAAAGTTGGCCAAGAACCCAAAGTTCCATGATCGAACGAAGCACATCAATACTAAATATCATCTTATTCGACATCATGTTGAGGCCAAAACAATCCATCTCCGTCATTGTTCCACTAATGAACAAATTGCAGACATCTTCACCAAAGTGCTTGGAAGAGAAAAGCTTGAATGATTCAGAATGATGCTTGGATTCACCAACATCCCTTCAGATTAAGGGGGGAATGTTGACACCTAATCATCAGGATTGGGTAAACATAATGTAAATAAATAAATAAGTAATATGAACAGTCATCGGGAGATGAAGTGAATATTCTCTCCCTCATGTATATAATGAAGACCAACCTGAAGGAATAAACATACGAATCAATTTTTCTTTGAGGAGTCATTTCTTGGCCTGACACTACCAAAGAAGATCATAATTGGATAGAGTTTTGGAAATTCGTGGCTTTGTTTATGAAGACTAGGTTGGAGAACTGGATCAAAGAAGATTTACAAGTGGGTATGAGTTTAACCTATTTGGAGCAACAGTGAGTTGGATGAGAAAGAGACAGTCTGTAGTGGCACTTTCAAATATAGAGTTTGAATACATGGAAGTCGATCATGCAGGCAAGGAAGTAGTTTGGTTGCAGAGATTATGTTCAAGTATGGGGTTGGTACAACGAGCTATAAGGATAGATTGTGATAGCCAAATTGAAATTTTCTTGGAAAAAAACCTTATTTATCATTTAAAAACAAAGCACATTTTTGTTCAGTGTCACTTTGTGAGGGATATGGTTGAAGAAAAAATTGTATTGCTACTAAAGGTGGACACTTTGAAGAATGTTGCAGATGCATTGACAAAGTCTGTGAACTCTGAGAAGTTTTCTTGTTGTAGAGAAATAATGGGCATTGCAGCCTTGGATCAATGACTATGCACTCCTACAGCCCCCTGTGTTGAAAGAAAACAAGAAGTGGGAGAATGTTGGGTATGTGTTATATTCTTTTCATGATTGGCTCTGAAATAATTTTTTTGGGGTCTGAGGCATCACCCCGGGAATTTTTTTTGGGCAATTTTGCGCATAGTTTTCACGCTTGGTTTGGGGCAGTATGGTTCTAGGGTTATTGGATTGGGATTATGATTCTTTGGCATGTATATATATGTATTGTAACATTGAAAAAAATATAATGGAAAATCAATCTAGTAGCCCCGTTTTTGGGATCCAATAGAAAATCTCTGTGTATATTTGTTTTATGTTCTCACCATTGTATATTTTTTTATTTTAAGAATTCATTTGTAGGTAATTATTATACAAGGTTAAAACCTACAGTCATTATTGACTTACACTCACCTTGAAGTGATTCAATAAGTGGACAAATCCAACTTTTATTTTGAATTCATTTTGGGTGTATTTTTAAAAGAAATTTCAATGATATAGATCATCTTAAATGGAGTAAACTTATGAGAATTGAAATTCCAATCAATGAAAGGAAATAATGACTTAAATTTTTTATTTTCAAAAAAATAAGTTTATCCATATTTATATAAATCTTAAAAAAAATCTTTATATTTCATATAAAATCAAATATCTAATGAATCAGGCAGATTTTAAAGACTTTCTCTCCAAATATTACATTAAAAAGCAAAATAAATATAAACTAAACTTTAACATTCATTAATTTATTTCATATTTTTTTTTTGAAATTAAAACATACACACGACAATTTCAGTAAAAGTGGACTTCTCTTAAAAAAATTTGAATTAAAAAAATATCCGCTTATTAAATTTTAGAAGAAAAATAAATAAATTATTTACTTGTATCTTTAAAAAAATCTTTATATGTATATAAACAATATCTAATGGATTATGCAAATTTTTAACCTTTTACGTTAAAAAAATACATTAAAAAAACAAAATAAATACAACATTCATTATTTTACTTAATAAGTTTTAATAAAATTAAAACATATAAATCACAACTTTGGTAAAAGTTGACTTCCCTGATTCTGAAAAGTATTTTAATTAAGAAAAAGAAAAAAAAAAGAGTAAAGGAAAAGGGAAATGAAAAGTATTTTAATTAAGAAAAAGAAAAAAAAGAGAGTAAAGGAAAAGGGAAATGAATTCAAAACCCTATTGATAGTCCAAAGTCATTCTCGTACTTTGACACTAACACAAAGTAAGGTCAGACATTTATTGCCTTACCCTGAAGTAAACATTAATATTATCCAAATTATTTATATTTTTGAACATCCAATTGGATTTCTCATAATAAATTTATAATTTTGAATAAGTTAAACGTGAACATGGTGAGTTAATCACGGCATAAAAAGTGTGTGACATTGTCAACATGGGTCCCACGAATATTGAATGAAGCAAGGGAAGTGGACGCCGGATGCCGGATGCCGGATGCAATGCTCTTTCCAATGCTTTAAGGATCCAAAAATCTGAGTCTACGGAAGCTTTAGGATTCTTACACGACTTCAACCTTTTTTGGCTGCGAATCACTGTTTTTTTCAATGGGAGACTTGACAATTAGAGGCCAAGGACAGAAGACGAAGTAAATCTGATGCCTTATATACAAAGGCATTCCCTTAAAACCAGGAGTTTTTCAGGCTAGTAGGAATTGAATTGACCCCTAGCACTAGCTATCACCCTCAAACCAATGGTTAGACATAAATTGTGAATAAGTAGATTGAGGGGTACCTACAAAACTATGTAACAAGTCAGCAAAAGGCATGGATTAAGTGGTTATACCTTGGGGAACATTGCTACAACACCACCTACCACGTATGCATTGGGATGACACCCTTCAAAGCTCTATATGGATATGATGGACCATCCTTCATCGATAAAATTTTTGGAGACAACAAGGCACCTCTTTCCAAATACTGGATACAAGAGAGTTAGGACATTCTCAGGGTACTCAAGGAAAACATACAAGTAGGTGAAAATTGACAAAAAATGTAGGCAGACTATCATTAAACCTAGTGCAGTTTTTAGGTGGGAGATCTTGTTTTCTTATGATTACGACCCTATAAACAACGTAACCTGAAGAAAAGCGAGGCAGAGAAATTGAAGTTGAGATTTTATGGGTCATACAAAATTATCCGTAGAGTGGGCTAGATGGCATATGAGTCGGAGCTACCAAGTAAAAATTGAATTCACAATGCATTCCATGTGTCATGCCTCAAGAAGGTTGTGCATCAGCAAGTCAACAAATTTGTTGGGTTGCCACCATTAGATGAAGAGGGACAACTATAACTGATTCCAGAAACGATCATGGTCGTGCAAGAAAATAAGCTAAGGGGAAGAGTAATTCCATAATATCTCATATGATGGAAAATTTACCAGAAGAGAATGTGATGTGGGAAGGAGAATGGATTATGTAGAACCTGAACCTGCAAATGTTTGGGGGTAAGCAATCTCAAGCAAAGGGGACTATAATGTCATCTACAAATTGAGCACAAATAACACTTATTAGCCTATCCATCCCTGTAGTCTATAATCCTCCATAAAGGAGATAAATACCCAAAACACCCATTATTGGGAAAATTTTGGGTCGGTCGGGCGAAAAAAATTCCAAAACTGGGGTTTAATTAAGGTTCACGCAATCAATTAAAGGAGATGGAACCCCTTATAAAATCTATGAATAAAGGAGGCTTGAATTCATTTGGAGGCATCAAGTAAGGATCATTTCATCTCGTTTTTAGCATTAGCTCTAAGGGTTTTAAGACCCCTTTCTTCTTATCAGTTTTGGTGGTGAGATATTCCACCTTAGTTGATGCAGTTTTCATTTCTATTATTATGTTTTGGGCACATGAAGCGATTTGGGAGAAAAATAATTATTTGTGGCTCATGTTTAGCACAAGATTTTGTTTTTGTCAGGCAGCGAGGGTTTGGTCTATTTTGGTTCATGGGTCTAAGCATAGAAGCAACAAAGGCAATGAGTTATTTAAGACTGGGCATAGGAAGGGCAGTGATCATCTTTAACTAAGCAGGGTTGTCAATCTTCTTCCTCAATAGAATGCCAAAAGCGAAGTTCACTTCGAAACAGTCCGAGGATCAACGAAGTCTTGGCCTAGTTTTTCTGAAGCAGGTTTTAACTCCAATTGAACAGGTTAGATGTAAAGGGTAACTTAGTTCTGCTGAAGACAGTCCACAAGTTTTCTTAATGATTTGGATTCTCTCCTAAGGTTGTCATGATTTTAATTGTTGGATCCATGATAGATAGTGAGTATAAGTTAAGCACAAAAGTTTTTAAGGAAGCACTGTGTGGTCAAAATAGATAGACGAATATTTTTGAATAAGCATGAGATCAGGACGTCTTTGGGGCTAGGTCAATTTTCGAGTCTCCTTTCAAGCCCCGATCAGTAGAGACATTTAGATGGAGAATTATTTCCTATGGAACATTGAATTAGTATTATTTTGAATTTGTGAACTGACTAAATCTATGTATAAGCACTTTGAGATTTGACCAAACATTATAGAATAAAATTGAAGTATTTAATATTGATAGTTGAATTGCATTATTTTTTATTACAATATTATTAGTTAAAGTGCAAATATTTTCATTAATACAAGGAAATTCATTTAAACCCTAGGACACATCTGGGGAAAAAAATTTCACTAGTATATTACACCACAATGCCTCCCACCCTTCCGTGGTGTGCATGATCATTCTAATCCTCTCATGCCTACTTGTCTTCCCCACAATATTAACGTTATCATCACCCATTTGCTCATAAAAATGAATTTAAAAAGAGTGTTCAAGAATTGTTAGCTGCAACTATCATCTTCCCTAGTACCAGTCCTTAGTCTGCCCCTATTGTCATGGTTATTGAAAAATAAGACACTTGATGCATGTGTCCTAATTTTTTTTCACAATAGAATCATTTCCATGTGTCCTAATTCAGAAATTGATGGTTTCTTGGATGGCTTGAGGCTTGAATTTACTCCCTAACCATGATTAAGGAAATGTGGCTCATACTTAGAGCTCAAAACCTTACAATGGTGCTTATATTCCAACTAAGAAGGATATGGTATTCACAATATGTTTGGTGTGGTTGTTTGAGACATCTTTGTTGGAGTTGGATTCCTACAAGTTTACAATAGGTCTTGAAGCTTAATTTTCCTCTCTTAACCATCTCTAACATCCCATGACCAATACTTGGTGCCCAAAACCTTATAATTATGTCTAAATTGCCATTTGAATGATACATATTTTGTAAGGGGGTCATATATGGTGGTTTGAGGACTCATTGATGGTTACTTTATTTTGTTTAATACACTAGTTTCATTACATATCCTTGGTCTGGGTTTTGAAAATGATATCTACATCTCCAAAAACCCTAATGGTGCTAATATTCCCACTAAGAGGAAAATCATACACTTGGGAGGTTATGTTTCTGGGTTTGAGGCATTGTTCTTATTTGTATATGCATGAATTGATCCCTAAGGCCTAAATCTTAGATTTCTTCTTACCAACATGTTGAGGATCCCTTGTCCCATAACTTGTGCTTGAAAATTGTAATAGTTCATGTAACACCACTTGCAAGTGAAATATCCCCTTTAAATTTTAAGTGATTTTCTTAGGTCTTAATCCCTATAATATTCATTTATGTCCTAAGAACTAAGTTCCACACCCCACCTCCCCATCCCCTCCACCCCCCTCCAAAACATAAATCCGTATATGAGTCCCCAGGAACCATAACTAATTCTAAAAAAATCATATTATTCCCAATATCTCCACTCGGAGGGAAAGAACATGCTTATGAGGTCATGTCTTATTGAACCTTGATGCTCAAACACTCCCTTTATGGTGCAAAGCCTAGGTTTTGTGCTTTAAAGATGTATAAGGCCCAAAGATTCATGTGCCTAGTATAAAAAATATCCTGATGGCACCAATATCCCTAGTGAAAAGAAATGATAACCTTGAAAGGTATTCTATGATGGCTTGAGGTGTTTTTCATAACCATGTATTCTAAAATGATTACTTTAGGTTCCGATCATTATGTTTTATCTGATGACTACATCAAGGGCCTCAAGGCTCATTATTGGTGCTCAAAATATTTTATTGATGTCCATATTTGCACTTGGAAGACAAGGATTCCCTTGAGATGTCCTATGTGGTAGTTTGAATCATTGTTCCTATCCTTGTATGATTAAAAGCTTCCTTTATAACCTAAGTCTCGGGATTCCTCCACAAACTATGTCTAAGGCCTTAAGATTCATATTTGGTGATGAAATTTTCCTAGTGTCACGAATATCCCCAATCATAAGCTAAGGATATAAATGGGAGGTTGCATGTAATGCTTCAAGGTGTTGGTTTTAGACCTTGATACCAAGAACAATTATTTACATTTGACCCAAATTTCCTTCCCTTACCATGTTGAGACCTTAATGGCCATACCTAATGATCAAATCCTCTAATTCATTTTTTTTTAACACAATGACAAATCTGAAATACACATTTTTTAAACTTGGTTTCTTTATATTTATGTTTGGAATGAAAAACCTAGTGGTTTGGGATGCATATACATTAAAATCTTCACATTTTGGAATGACTCTCAATATCATTATTTTTCATGTTATTTTTTATAAAATACATATATTTATCATCAATGAAACTATGCATTTTTATAGAGTTGATTATGCAAATTCCAAATATATAATTTTTTAAAATATTTTTTGTTATTTTTTTTTTTCAAATTTTGTCTTGACATATAATAAAATCTTAAAAGACATATGTCTTGCTCTAACTTTTTATGGCTTATCCCTTTTAATAAAAAAAATATTTCATGATTTTAAAAAATTAAAAAATTATTAACATAAAATTTGAAAAAATAGTTGTGCATAAGAAAAATGTGTTCTCTACAATTGTACAACTTTTTAAAAGAAGATCCCATTGTTTGCATGTTTAACATATGCATTTGGAGCATATGCATTATATGTTGCATTAAAAATAACATATCATTTATAGACAAATTCAAATTTCATATAGTCATATAAAAGATCTATAAATATTTTTTTCTCTTCGGAAAGCTAATTTAATTTTCTATAATTCATATTTTTACACTTTTTTGTTTGTTTGCTAGAGTGCTTGTGACTTGTAGGATTAGCTCGTGGTTTAAGAAATCACAACCCATGTGTATCTAAGCCATCAAAATGAGCCAGGAATCACACCTAGCTTGTGACATATCAATCCTTAGCATGTTTGTATTTTTTGGTGTCTCCTCCTAACTACCACAAGGTTTGAACCCTAGTTTCCTTACATAATGAAACCCTCAAAATCTAATCACGCTAACAAGATTTGACTTGCTTTACACTATATTCAAATTCATTGTGGAAGTACCTTTAATAATCCCTCAAATTTAACATATTATTATTATTATGTTTGCATTACTACTAATACATCTTAAGAGGCCATCATTAACTTACACTCATTTAATTAATTTAAATTTAATAATTATTAAGTAAATTTTATATATATTCATATAATTTAATAATTTAATATAATTTAGTAAATCCTATATATACTATGTTAATTTAATAATTTGAATTATTAATTTAATCAATTTCAATAATTAATATTAATATAATAATTTAAACATTAATTATGTACTAAATAACTATTACATTGATAAACTAATTATTAATAAATTAACGTTTGAATTAAAACATTTATGTAATAATGTTTTAATTAAAATATTAATATATCAATTAATATTTCAATTCTTCAAAACAATGTTTGCTTAATAATTATTGAATTAAAATCAAATTCTTTACTTATCATTATTTAATTATTAATTGATTAATATTAATATTTATTAAATCATTAAATATATTTAAATGATAAAATAATATTTAATTAAATTATTAATTAATTAATAATGATATTATTAATCAATAATATTTTATTCCTGATGATACTAAATTTTATGCTCTGCGGTCTCGATACATTTGAACGACGGTCTTAGGGTCTCGCTTTGCAGTCTTGCATTTGCGATATTGCTCTGCAGTATTGATCCCATATATATATATATAAACAATTGTGATCTACCTAAACTCGCTTTGCAGTCGCATCTCTAAATGGTGGTCTGACTAGGTGGTGCTATATATATGAACTTGGTAAATTTTATATTTTCTAAACTCGCTTTGCGGTGCACTTTGGAAGACATATTTAAACTCGCTCTACGTTGGCCATTTATATGAATGGCGGTGACATATTTGAATGGTGGTCTCACTTCGTAGTGCTCTATATTTATTTGAACTCAACTTAAACTCACGCTGCGGTGCCTAGATATGCATACAAACATTTGCAATTATACATACAAGAATCTGCAATCTCATCAAATATATACATATCTGAAACATCATCTTTGGGGTCTTTGTTAATAATCTTGGAGATTCAGTGGTCTCTGTGAAGAGTTAGTCTGAACAGAACACAAGCAACACAACGCAACAAACAAGATATATAAAACCCTTGTCTGACCCACGCTTGTCTCAAGGAGCAGTCGAATTATGGCAATGAAAATTGTATGATCAAGGAGGAAAATCAGTCGCCACTTCTGCCGGTGACCTCAAGTACTCGGACTCTAACAATTGCATACATTCCCTCTCACCCTCTTGTTAAGTTTTGCTTGTTTTCATTATGAGTACTTCCCCTCACATATCTAAGCCCACCTCTAGCAAAGGGAGACCAAGTAAAATTACTCTAGACAGTCTTTATGAGTACATTGAATGCTTATAAAGATGAAGAGAAGAAAGAGAAAACCAATTTAAAGTAGAATCAACGACACTGCTTGAAAACAAGCACAAATTGCTAGAAAATAGAGTAATCTCACTTGAGAATGAACTCCAAGGAATCAAAGGTAGGATTCAAGAGATAGAACATAGTAAACAATCAATGATTGAAGAAAATGGCGCCCTGAAAAGAGATATTATAAGTTTAAAGAACAACTAAATAATAACTCAGCCCTAAATAACATAGACAGTAAATTAGATATTAAACCCATAAAAGAGGAAATTAACAAATTGATTGAACTCGACCATGAGCATCATAAAAGAGCCTTACACCTTATAATTGTTGGCATAGAAGAAAAGAAAAATGAGGACACATTAGAAATAGTAAAAGAATAATTAAAAACAAAATATCAAATTCAAACAACTTATATCACATAAGCAATCAGGGTAGGAAAGTCACTTGAGAATAAACATATACTAATCTGTATTAAGGTAAGTTGCAATGACCACAAATTAGATATACTCAAGAAATCCTCGAGCCTAAAGGAAACAAAAATCTTTATAAATGAAGATCTGATTCCAGAAGACCAAGTTGAACTCAAGAAAGAAGTCCAAAAGGTCAAGGAGGCAAGAAAAGAAGGGAAATGGGCTATCATTAGGAATAGGAAAGTTATTATTCGAGATAGAGTCCAAAATACAAGTGATAAATAGGGATTAGGATCACTCAGGATCCTCTTCTAGAACTGTCATGGTTTTCCATGGCATAAAGGTCCTATGTTAAGTTGGATCCCGAGTGATATTGACCTTATTTTTCTAGTTGAAACTTGGGAGCATGACGAATCTAGGGTTCCTCACCTTGATGGATTCATTCTTTGGTATGCTTGGAACAAGAAATCCTCTCGAAGGGGTCTTGGTGGTATAACATGTTATATTAAGAACATTGTTTCTTCTCACATCTAGCTTCATACTATTGACCCCTTCAATCAGTACATTTGGATCGAGATCTTCGATTCTTCCTCCAATAGGATTTTTCTTGCAATCTTCTATTTCGCTCCTATCAACTCTACCTCCTATAAGAAAAACAACTTAGATAAGAATTGTCCTTTCACTACCTTAGAAAAAGACATTCACAACCTGAGGAATGAAGGTAATATCCTTTTTCTTGGGGACTTCAATGCTAGAACTTCTACCAACCAAGCTATTATGTTAAGTAACCACTCTAACCCTAACCCCTTGTGGCTTGATGAAGATGATGACTTAGCTAATAGATTCAAGAGAACCTCTGAAGACAAAACCAAGAACTTATTTGGCACTGAGCTCCTCAAGATTTGTAGTTCCCAAGACTTGATTATCTGTAATGGTATTAGCAAGTGGCCTTCCTCTAGCCAGATGACCTGTTTACATGGGTTGGGAAGTAGTGTTGTGGACTATGCGATTTCAGACACCCATGTCCTTAACCGTATTACCAACTTTGAGCTTCTTAAATATTTCGAGCCTGACTCTGACCACAGGCCTTTATCTTTAACCCTTAATCTTGTTATGCATACCAACCACATGTCGGATACTAGTGAAAGCCAAAAACACACTCGTTTCAATCCGAGTAATATACACTTTTTTTAAAGGAGTTAAAAAGGCATTTAAGTTTCCTAACTTATAATAACAATATTGATCAAATTCATCATAATTTTACTACTACCCTTTCCACTACCATTAACAAATTCTCTACTAAAGTTTCACATAAGAAGATTATTATAACTTCCAATCCTTGGTATGATAGATAGTAAAAGTGCTAGGAAAACTATTTGAGACGCTCCTAACGAAACTGTAAAGCTCCAAAATATTAGTATATAGAAATCCCTCATTAAAGAGAAAGAAGCAGTCATAAATTAATAAGAGACAAGAGCATATTCTTCACCTTTCTAAAGTTATGCCCAGAAAGTTTTGGTGGAATGTGCTTTTCCTTAAATTTAAAGGTAATCATTTGATCCCCTTAGATAAGTGGGACATCTATCTTAAGAATTCGTATGAATCCCTGGACAACAACGTTAGCATCCTATTATGGAAGATATCTTTTCTCTTGAGGACATTGAGTCTGGGATTCAAAAGCTCGCTAGTAGGAAAGCTAAAGATATTGAAGGATACCAAACTGAGATCTTAAAGTTGGGAAGATATATCTTCATTCCATATCTCCACAAGATTCTTAATTTGGTCGTAAAGCATGGATTCCTAAGCCTTGGATGCAAAGCCTTATTGTGCCTATCTTTAAAAATGGGGAAAAAATTGTTCCCTCTAACTATAGGACCATTATGATTAGCCACATCTTAGCCAAGCTTTATGGTCTCATTTTGGAAAAGAATATTAGCCATTGGCTTGAAAGCCATGGAAAAAGAGATAAAGGGCAAGCTGGTTTTAGGAGATACGACTCGACAATCGACAATCTTGTCACTCTCAAGATCATTGTCGAGTAATGTCGCAATAGTAAAGTTGATCCCTTTTTTCACTTTGTGGACTTCAGAAAGTCATTTGACACTATTCCTCGGGATAAGCTTTGGAAAAGACTTAATGAGATAATGATTCCTCATGAGTTGAAGATTTTTGTGATTCACCTCTATGATATGGTTGTTTCCAAGCTCAAGACCAATGAAGGGTGGTCTAAATATATTAAATGCAATATCAAGCTTAAGCAAGGGTGTTCCCTTTCCCCTACCCATTTTAGTACTTACATCGATAAGCTAGAGGAGTGTTTGGAAATAACAGGGTGTAATGGGGCCAAGCTTGCCGATATTATCATTACTTTTCTCCTCTATGTCAATGATATCGTTCTTATTTCTAGAAGCCATGAGGAATTGGACAAGCAACTTAAGACTCTTCATGACAATTTCTCCAAGATGGGTATGAGACTGTTATAGACATTTTTGTGCCTTACAGCTCTAAGCATGAAATGTCCATAAACCAAGGGATCCTAAGTCCCTAAAAGTGTTGTTCTGACCCCTAGAGGAACAAGGTCAACAAATTACAGCTTCTCCCAGAAGTTCTCCACCAGAAACTGCTCAGAATCAGTCAAGTCAGGATCATTTCAGCTACTCCACTAGCTAGCTGCGTTGCATAGCACCCAAGTACACTATCTAGGTGTGTTGCAACGCACCTAAATGCACTACCAAGGTGCGCTGAGCGGGAAATGACAAATGGCAGTGTCATTCCGCGAGGTGGAAAGACAATGGAAGCTTCCAGAATTTTCCCCAAGGACACTTGCCTCACTGAGTTCGACCAAGGATGAGTAAGAGGCTCTAAGTCTCCAAGTGGAAGCAAGAACTGACAGAGAGAAGCCACTAGTCAAATCATAAGCTGACTCATCCTCTTTGCATACATCTATATATGGATCCCTCATCCCAGAGATCCAGAGGCTGGAATTTTGTACATTGCAGAGAATTGTTGTTGGTTTTGAGATAGAGATCAGAGTATTGGGTGATTTATGCTTTGTTGGAGGTGAAGAGGGGATTCCTTTGCTGGGGGTTGATGCTGGATCAGGAATCATCGGTTGTAACTCCTCCTGGACCTTCTTGTTATATCAATAAAACTATTTGAGTTTCTCCTACATGCTTGTGTACCAATGATGTTTTGTTATATTTGCATGTTTAGCTTAAATCTGATCCTAAGCTATTTATGAATATAAATCCATGTATTTGTGTAGTTTTCCTCTTCTGTGATCTTGCAAGAACTTGGTGAAGCTGGGCAAGTAAGGGAGCAGGTAGCTGGAAGCTGTCAAAGAGGAGAGAGATTGGAACAAAGGACTAGCGCAAGACACAGGTTGGTTCATCCTATTCCTCTTCGTTTATAGTTCATAAAGAAGAATACGAAAGTAGTTTTCTCTGTTTGTTTCTAAGGTACTGTCACACCTTAGTGGGATAGGGGCGTTCTGAGTAGAAACTTTTCCCGTTAACAAAATGGCGAATCCGCTAGGGATTGTGTCTAGTTAGTTTGTTTGTGTTTCTCTTGTTGTTTGTTTCTTGCCATTATCAAATGCAAAGTAGACACCTGCTACTTCAATCCATTCACTGGATTTGTTTATGATTTGAACAACTGATTCACAAATGATCTGATTACCCTTTGTGATAGCTCTTAGACCTCCTTTAAATCCACCCTTTGATTGTGCATTACTGATTGCTTTTACTCGGCCAAAAACCATAGATTAAACTGCAAACCGTGACCCAGAACCCGGATAGAATTCTCGTTTCTGCCCTAGCGCAGGCACTGTGAAGAGATTCTGCATTTCAACGCAGTTCCCGAGAGGGCTACCTGTGCTGCAATCCAGTTTCTCTGTATAACAGGTGCGCTGATCAGCCTAGCCCTGTGCAGCTGAGGTTATTTGCTTCATTTTTTCAGTTTTGTCTTTGATTTTTGCAGCCTGTGATCAGTGTGTGTCTGTTTAAAAACCCCTTTTCTTTTGCCTTAATTCCGCCTCCTTTGTACAAAAAGACTGTAGATGTTCTTTGTGTGTTTGTTACATCATTTACAGTTTTCCATTGAAAGAGTAGAATAGTCATACTGTCGTCCTTGGATTTAGATCTGTCGTAAGTGTCGAATTTGATCTTAGGAGAAAGTTTATTTGATGTTGACAGTCGATTATGCTTTTACTTTTGCCTTTGGTTTGAATTTGAGACTTTCTAGTGTCGAAACGAGTGTTTATTTTAAAATCATAAAGTGTCGTAATCATCTCTACCTTTTGATTTCAAAAAGAAGCTTGTTTGTGTTTGTCACTTGAAAGCAAATTCAGATTTGTACATCAACTTTCTTTTTAGGCATCAATATTAAGAAAGTGAAAACAAATACATGCATATGTGCATTTGCATATTGATAGTCTGTTTGGCTTGATTTAGGAAAAGTGCATCTACAGTGTGCTCTTTGCTCTTTGAGAAAAGATTGTGTCTTTCTTTTCCCCTTGTAGCTAGGATTTTCATTGCTAAAAAGAGATAAAAGTTTGCTTATCATCTTTAGATTGCATTTTAGGAATTACGTCTACATCTCGTGGTGATCCCAAAAGCCAAACTTCTAAGAAAGATCAACTTAAAATAAATTGAATGAATCTAACAACGCATTGGAACTTAACGCACAACATTTAGAGGTCTAGGCTAGAGACGTATTCCGGTGTCGTAAAGCCTGGTAACTATTGTCCTCACTGATGGTTGGGTGATTCCTCCACTTTGAGACGATAAGTGCCAGTACGGACTTGTGCTCCCACGTACCGTCGAGTATATATTGGGAGACCCCTATAGGCTTAAAACATTTTATCCATAGGAAGCCATGTCGGCAGCCCTACTGATCGCAATGCACTAAACTCAGCATTCGGGAAGATTGATTGTCGTACCGTAAAATGTATTCTGCAGTTTTGCGATTGGTTTGGTACTCCCTCTACCTAGATCTCCAGAGCAGTCCCTTTCGTTCCTTTTCAGACTCCTTAACGGAAAAGGTCCATCTGAGCACTTGTCACTTCAGGCTCATTAAAAATCGAAGGAGACTAGAGTCATCTTTTGTTTTTTCTCGACTCTTTAAAACTGAAAAAACAAGTTGTGTCAAAAGCGTCTAAAATTCATTTAATTCAGAAACATACTTCCCCTTTTTATTTTAGTTGATCGAGTAATCCGCAATCGTGGAAGAAAGTCAATTGAAACCCCGTCGTTCACGGAGGCTTACGAGTCAACCGTCTTTGTCTCCGGAATCGAAACCAGTATGGACAAAGCGAACTCGTTTAACTGGTTCAAAATCTCCTATTAAAGTTAGAACAAGTGTTCCAACGACATCCGAGATTCCGGTTACTCCAAACATTTCTGGAAACCCTGCCTCTACAGAAGAAGTTCAACAGCCACAGAGGGATAGTGATACTGATCCTAGTCTGAGAGTGAACACTTTTGTTACCGAACCAGTTCCATCTACAACCGGTTCAGAGAGTCTTGCTCTTCAAACATCTGTCGCTGTCGATTCCACCCCTTCTTCGGCACCAGAAATATTTTACGGACCTGACGGTCTTCCCCTTCCACCTGGTCTGATTGCAATTGAAGAAATTGTAGAATATCCTCAAACAAGTACTCCAACGCACTTTGGAGTCGGGATCACTATATATCCTTCTTCATCAGAAGTTAGTCTACCACCAGTGGAAGTTCCTGTAGAATCGCTAGGTAATCTTTTGGATAGACTCCAAATGTCTGAACAACCGTCAACATCTAGGACTGTGTCGTCTGACACAGCGACAGCAGAACTCCCTGCCATCACTCCGACAATGTTCGCCGGCATACCATCTGTCCCAACTAGCTCTCAACCGCTAGAAGGAGCCCACTCAGGGGCTATTTCGACAGTCTGGTCCGTTCCTGTTTGTTCATCCGGAATAATATCCGGAAACTCTTGTGTTGAGTCTCAACAAATTGATCCATTTGGAGGTCAATTTGGGCAGTCTGGTCCCCAAGGGCAAACAATCCCCTTGAGTTCTAGATTACCACCGTATGGGGGGCAGTATGCCCTTTCATTATCCCCTCCGAGAGGATATCCATACGGGAGTTCACAACAATATTCAGGTTATACTGGAATTACCTCAAGTGGTTGGGTACCTATACTACCTCAACAACCAAGGGTTGTGTATTCGATGCAACAATGTGTACCTATGTCGAATATCCCGACTACACCAGCTATTGTGACGGTGTCACAAGTTCAAACGCTGCCTATTGTATGCCAACCTCAGATTTCTCAGGTTGTAATGCAACAGTCCCTTGACCCTGTGACTCAACCACGATCGCCAACTGGTGGGGTGACATAGGTCCAGACGGGTACAATTACCCCACACCTTGGTCCAACGGTTAGTATAGCGCAACAGCACATGGCTTCTCAACCATGGCTGGTGCAATACCAACAACCACAATTCCAACAAGTATACCAAGGTTCTGAGCAGCAAATCTTTGCGAACAGTGGAAAGCCATACATTCAAAATGGTCAAAATCAACCATTTTACAATGGTCATATCCACCAACCTTATCAGTCATATCAGCATCAATGCATTATGCTGGCATGCAAAGACCGACTGCTCAGGCAATCCCATCTTACCCTGGGTATGCTTCACCTAATCTGAATCAGCAGTTACCATTCGTGGCAACTTTAGAGTTACCTGATTTAAACCGGTTAACAAACGATCCAATTTCTTACGCCCCTCGGTGGCCAGCGATTCCACATAAACTTCCATCAGATATTCCTAAATTTAATGGGAATCCAGGTGAAGATCCATCGAATCACGTGATGACATTTCATCTATGGTGTTCACTCAAACACCCTAAATGATGATTCGATAAGGCTTCACCTCTTTCAGAGGACGTTAACGGGTCCAGCAGAAAAATGGTACATTGAATTGCCTAGAGCTTCGTTCGACAACTTCAGTACCTTAGCCACAACCTTTTTAACCCATTTTCAATTACCGATAAGGTATGAAACGGGAACATAACTCCTTACCAACTTCAAACAGACAACAGCCACTCACATATCTGATCATATACATGAGTGGCGACGTCGTCGTAGGATGGTAAAAACGTACGTTCCCGATCAGCTATTAGCTGAATGGTTTATCAAGTCATTATTACCTTCCATCACGGAAGATGTGGCAAAGGGGGGAGTCGTAATGGAAGAGCAAGTTATCGCTCGTGCACAATATCTAGACTTGATTTATACTCAGTCCGGCACACTCTACGACAAAATACCTGACGCCCCTAGACCGGAATTCTCAATTCCTCCTCCTCCTAAATCGAACAATGACTCTCACGCCGGCGATGGCGTGATTGGCACAACAGACACGAAATCGACAAAGGCTACATCCAAGAAGGCCCGTAAGATTTCAGATCAAAATGCAAAAGACGAACTTCTTGCTTCGGAAGTAAATGCCGTATCGACAGATAAGGGCAAAGAAACCAAACAACCAGGAAGCAAGAAGAAAGGCAAAGGGAAGAAGAAGAAACAGGATGAATCATCACCTGAAAAATCTTCTTCAAACCCTCCTGGAAATAGGAAACCAAAAAATCCATGCTATATATGCGATGAGGATCATTGGACCACAGATTGTCCACACAGAGTTGAGCTTAAGAAATTCTTTAAAAGTTCGAAAACCTCAGCTGTGTTAACTGATCCGTTTCCAAATCCAGGAGCAAATCTGGTTGAAAATTGAAATGCTTCCCCGTCTGAAGTGCTAATGTTGTCGATTTCGAAACAGCAGAATGATGCTTTGATTTCGACAAGGAACAAAGATTATGGGAATCCGCAGCTGTCGAACGACAAGGATAAAGATCAACCAAGTAGTTCGACAACAACTTCGACAGAAGTTGTACCACCTACCATTCCTGAATTAACAATAAAACCACCGAAGGGAGTAGTACACAAGTCGACATTTAATCCCCGCGCTAGAGCGGCGCAGCATTATAACATAGTGGAAGATTTGGCCCAATCGCCATCCGCTATGTCGACTCTTGAAGTACTACAAAATTGCCCATCCCAAAGGCAGGCTTTGTTATCAGCCATTGGTGGGATTGATCCTAAGGATTCCAATCTTGTATCCTTCGACCACAAAGGATACGATCCTCAGTTACCGGCTCAACTAGCTTTCCTTGTTCAAGTGAAAGCCCTCAACAAAACTGTTCATCGAACAATTATTGATGAGGGGGCATCTACATGTATTATGTCGATGAGTTGCTGGAAAACTTTAGGATCTCCAACCTTGTCGCGATCTATGACGACGTTAAAAGCATTCGACGGAAGGACATATACCCCATATGGTATACTAAATAACTTGAAAGTTGAACTAGGGGGAAAAACGGTAGAAATAGATGTTGAAGTCATCGATGGGAATCTTGATTACAAAATCCTACTAGGAAGACCATGGATATATGCCATGGCAGCTGTTGTGTCGACCTATTTTAGAAAGATTGCATTTCCCTTTCAAGGAGGGATTACAATCGTCGATCAACAAAACTTCCTCCCCAATGGTTCTCAAGTTACAGGAAGCATTCCCATGATCCATGGAAGCCCCCATTCGCTTCAGAATATCGGAGTAGGCCTACTAAAAGATCCTATACTAATGGGAACTTTCGCTCTTCCACCTCCAATCAATCTGGCGGAAGTAGCGTCGATAGGAACCTGCAATATGATATCTTCTACAAAGATCTCACAAAACAATATCAATATGGATCATGCAATGGTTTTGCCCCCAAGCCCAATAGAAATATTATAGCAATCAATGTTTCTAGCATGGGAGGCAAACCCAAATCAACGCTCATCAAGCATTTGGATAGATAGGTCTAGAGAATATGGTACTCCTTCAGATCCTTGGTCGCAAGTGCATGTCACCGACGAAGGAACTCTCCAAGCTATGGTAATTGAAGGAGCACCATGGAATGATTCCCACCATCGTTCCCTTCTTCCGAATTGTGAAGAAGAGACTCAACATGACCTTTATCATCCCTCAGTATTTGATTTTCTTTCAAATACTGTAAATACGGTGGATTCCGAGCGAAACTTATACAACATTGAAGAGACTATAGCCATAAATATCTCGACTAAAACAGATGTTGTAGAGAATATTTATGTTGGCAAATCTTGTTCTCCTTCAGAACTGGAAATATATAACGCTCTTTTTCACGAATTCAGAGATGTCTTTGCTTGGTCATACAGTGAAATTCCAAGCATCAACTCGAGTATCGTTGAACACGAAATTAAGATGTATCCAGATGTTAAACCAGTACGACAACAGCTAAGGCAGGTGCACCCAAAGAAAGCCGCTGCCATTAAGGCAGAAGTTGGAAAACTTCTCCATGCTGGTTTCATCTACCCGGTTCTTCTAACCGATTGGGTATCGAATATTGTCCCTGTTATGAAGAAACAGGGGACAATTAGAGTGTGTGTCGATTATAGGGATGTAAATCAAGCTTGTCCGAAAGACAACTACCCTACACCCTTCATCGACCAGATAATTGATGAATGCGCCGGATGCGAAATCTTTTCATTCATGCATGGATTTTCCGGGTATAATCAAATAAATATCCGCCCACAGGACCAGTCAAAGACTACATTCATTTGTCCATGGGGCACATTCGCGTATCGAAAATTACCCTTTGGTTTAAAGAACGCAGGGGCGATGTTTCAGAGGGCAATGAATTATGCCTTCCATGACATCAAAAACATCGTTCAACCATACCTCGATGACCTTCCAGCTCATTCGCGAAAGCGGACTAATCATCTGCAGCATTTAAGAGCGATATTTCTACGTTGTCGACACTACAAGATATGACTCAATCCACACAAATGTGTATTTTGCGTCAGTTCTGGTCGTTTACTTGGATTTGTAGTCTCCAAGGATGGGATTCGTCTCAACCCGTGCAAGGTCCAAGCAATCATAAATTTGCCTCCACCTTCAAATTTGCTTCAGATTCAGAAACTCCAAGGGAAAGCAAACTTTCTGAGGAGGTTCATTCCAAATTACGCCGAACTTGCTAAAGGTTATACACGTCTTTTGAAAAAGGAGGTACCCTTTGTCTGGGATCAGGTCGCGCAAGCTTCCTTTGATGCTTTAAAAGATTCCCTAATGAAAGCATCTTTAATGTACGCCCCTGATTATCAAAGAGATTTCAACCTGTATCTGGCTGCAGCAGATACGACCATCGCAATGGTTTTAGTTCAAGAAGTCGATGGAATTGAACATCCTATATATTATTTAAGTAAGAACTTAAATGATACAGAAAGAAAATATTCTTACGTTGAAAAACTAGCGCTTGCAGCTGTTCAAGCGATACAAAGATTTCGACACTATGTCCTCTTTCGGAAAACTACCATTCTGTTCGATTGCAACCCCATGACTTATATATTGTCACGACAGTTGCTGGGGGGCAAATATTCAAAATGGATAGCGATCCTTCAAGAGTTTGATCTGGAATTTGTAAAATCCAAATCAAAGAAAGCTCTAGTTTTTGCAGAACTATTATGCGATCTCCCATCGTCGTCCAACGATGAAACATCCGAAGAATCAATCGTGGATGAGAATTTGTTTCTGATATCTACAAGCAATGAGTGGTATGGAGATATAATAATTTATCTCCAAACCCAAAGGTTTAGGCCAAACACCTCACACTCTGAACAAAAACGTATTCGATACCAAGCAAAAGACTACATGATCGTCGATGATACACTTTACCGTCGTGGTATCAATACAGTTCTGAGAAGGTGCCTCACCCATGAGGAGGCCGAAAAATCCCTAAATGAGTGTCATTCAGGAGCCTGTGGGGGGCATCAATCTGGATATGCTACAGCACAAAAAATCTTACGAGCAGGATACTTGTGGCCAACAATGTTCAAAGATTGCATAACCGCAGTCAGAAGTTGCCATGCTTGTCAAATTTTTGATAGCAAAACCAGAAGACCACCCGCACCTCTACAGCCAATAGTTGCTGTTGGGCCGTTCGCCAAATGGGGCATCGATTTCATGACATGTAACCCCACCTCGACCGGGGGGAATGGGTATATCATAGTCGCAGTTGAATATTTTACCAAATGGGCCGAGGCGATGCCTACATTAGATAATACTGGTGAAACAACTGCCCTTTTCTTTTTCAATCATGTAGTCGCCAGATTCAGCGTACCACAGGCTATAGTCACAGATCATGGATCACATTTTCACAATCACATGATGCTCGAATTAGCTGCCAAACTAGGATTGTCTCACGACAGCTCAACTCCGTATTATCCGCAAGCCAACGGACAAGTTGAAGCGATCAACAAGGTCCTGAAGTGCATGTTGCAAAGGATGATCGGAGTTCACAAAAGAAGGTGGCACCTAATCCTGTATTCAACCTTGTGGGCTTACCGAACATCGGTAAGGAATGCAACCGGGTTCACACCCTTCCAACTGGTATATGACCTGGAAGCAGTCTTACCAGTCCAGTGTGAATCTCGTCTCTTAAACTCGCAATCGATCTCCTCCCCGGAACTTCAGAAGAAGAGGCTTGTTTCTTGGAATTAATCCAATTGGATGAAACCCGTCGTGATGCCGCTTTGGCTAACGAAGCCCATAAGAAACGAGTCAAGGCGCAGTTCGACAAAAATGTCAAACCCCGTGTCTTCTCAGAAGGTGACTTGGTCTTGCTTTACGACCAAGAATCCGATAAATTGGGAGCAGGTAAATTTAAGTCTTTATGGATGGGCCCCTATATTGTTAAACAAGTGTTAGCAAAAGGAGCCTACGAGTTAATGGATTATGACGGTGTTCCACTGGCGCAACCTCGTAATGGGTTGTACCTCAAGCGTTACTATGCATAAATAGTAACCAATATGCTTTTGTTATATTTTTGTTTTCGCTAAAGTGTTTGTTTTGGTCGAGTAATCCACCTTTTTACATTTATTGCAGATGTCAAACCTTTTGGAGCCATGTGTTGGATATGCCAACGGAGCGAGTCGTAGTTCGCGGAACCTGTCCTCCGCAGCCTGGGTCATTTTTGATCCAAGCGGCGAGTTAGTAAGTTTCAGAGGTGTATGTATTGGTCAATCAACGAATAACATCGCTGAGTATAGCGCGTTGATAGAACTTCTCTCTGATGCCATCACCCATGGTATACGCCGACTAATTGTTAGGCTAGACTCACAACTCATAATACTACAACTCAATGGTATATATTCCGTCCGAAACCCAGCTATTTATCGCATGTTCCTAAGGGTTAAGATTTTGGAAAGACAATTCGATCTTATTCAATATCAACATATTTCCAGAAACTTAAACACATTAACCAACTCATTAGCAAACTATGTGTTAGATAGACATTTGCAACATTTATAAAAAGAAACACATCATCAATGTTTTACATGTGGATCATATAGCTCAACCAAAATAAAACCCCGAAAATCAAAATATATATAACTGTTTATGGTTTACATATAATGTTCTGTAACCAAGACAAAATCGGTCACATGACCCAAAAACTCAAAATGCTAGGGGGCACCCTAGTCTAATGATGCTCGTGATAGCAAGTCATAGCCTGTGCGATCATGCGTAAGAGACGAGTCCATCGTCTAGGCACACCAGTAGTATGCCGCTATAACTGCAAAGGTAGCTCGTCGATCCTCACATCTGGAATACCGAGAGTAAGGCTCTCAACCTGCTCCTGCACAGCTGTGAGAGTCTCGGCCACATCGAGATCACGAAGAATAACTCTCCCGGCGGCCTCTCTTGCCGGGGCAACAGCTGGTACTCTCAGGCGAACTACTGGACGAACAGGACCAACATCTGCATGTACACATGAGTTTGATTAAAGTCTTGATAGAATAAAGCACAAGGACATTATGAATAAAAACAGAGGCTAATACCGACAAGACTAAAATCATGATAATTAAATCCAAAAAAATCACCCATGGAAATTTTGTCTATGATAACAATCGCTTGGAACATGTCTCTTCTTATAAATATTTGGGTATTGACATTCCTTATCATCTCAAATGGAATTACAACAATTAGAAAAGGATTATTAGAGGCTGGAAAGCTTATTATGAACTTGAAAACAATTGTAATGTTGTCAATCTTTGTATTTGGAGTAAAAAAAGGTTCCTGTTTGATACCCTCGTCACCCCTATTGTCCTTTATGGTTGTGAAGTATGGGGTTGCATTATATCCAGATAGTCGTGGAGAAAGATTGAGATGATTCAAAAGTAATTTGTAACCTACAATCTCAATATCAATGGAAATACCCCCTATCATATCCTCCTGATCGAAGCTGGCCTCTCCCCTATTGAAAGCAAGGTTATGTTTAAGTATCTAATGTATAAGAAGAATCTTTACAATATGGAATCCAAGATTCTTCCTAAAATTGCTTTTGACTTTAGTTAAAACCCCCACTTTCGCCTCAAACGTGGGTGGCATAAGGATGCCCAAACTTGGCTCAACCATTGGCGGATAAATGAGGATATCATCCTGGGAAGCAAGGATAGTGTCAAAGATAATATCACCTCCAAATTTAAGGATAAGCTATGGGATGATAAGGAAGAGGAGGGTAAAAGGAAGCTTAGATATTATAAGGAGGTGATCAATTCCACCCTTGAGAGCCATAATTATCTTTCTATTTTGATAGACTCAAAGAAAAATATGAACATCGCTAAGATTAAAACTAATTCTCATGAGCTTTGAAGTGGAACCAGGCGATGGTCTACTCCCAAGACTCCTTGGGACGATAGAATTTGTCAGCTTTGTGACACTAAGAGGGTCGAGGATGAAAAACACTTTCCTTTAGATTGCCCAACCCTTACTCACATCCACTCTCATTTCCATAACATTTGCCACACTTCCAATCTTATTGACTTGTTAATTCAACCCAACTATAGCGATCTTGGTGCACTTCTTTCCCTTCTTTTTGAGCATAGAAATAAGATTCTCGAGAATTACAATTAAATTCTTCTTCTTCTTAAGATCCGATAGACCGCATCGATCTTAGTAGACGTTAATTATCATCATCATTATATCATTATTAATGATATTAACTAATCATTATCAATTAATAATGATATTAAATTTAAATAATAATATTAACTAATAATTATAGTAATATTAATTAATAATAACTATTATTTAACATTAATATTAATTATTATAACTTTAATATAATAATAAAAATATTATTAAATATCATTAATAATAATAATAATCGATTCAAATTAATATTAAAAACAATAATATCATTAATAAAATAATAAATAAATACAATAAAGTTTTTTTCCAACTTCAACTTTAATAAATAATAACAAAAAGGATTTCTCACCGTCCTATACACACCACCTTTAAATCACTTTAGAATGTTGACATTCACATTTACCTACTCAAAAACCATGTTAATAAATATTTAAGATTAAGCAGTGTTATGTTTTAGTGTTAGGTTTCATAATAATTTTAGGTTTTACAATCGGTTTTTATAATAAGAGTTAAAAAACAAAGGAAAATAGAATGAATAAATAAATATATGGTCACCAAAAACAAGTAAAGAAATATAACAAATTTAAAATTAGGGAAATATACAAATTTAAAATTAGGGTTTGGGTTTGATATAATCTTGAAGTTAGGGTTTATATAATTTTAAATTTAGGGTTTGATATAATATAATATAAAATAATATTATAAATTTTATGAATAATATTATACTTTATGAATATGAATACTTATATTAATAGACTTATGGTTAACCATGGTTCAATGTCACATTCTGACTAAGATTATCTCAATATGGAAATCAACCATGGTCCAGCACTGCATTATGACAAAGATTGTCTCGATTTGAAAATCAATCATATTCAACCCTGGTCCAACATTGTTGAAAATGGAACAAGAAAAATCCTGATTTAATTTTCCCTTGAATTAAATTAGGAGAAAAATTGTAATTGCACATCACAAGACAACTTGTACGAGTTAACTAAGTTAGTTTGACTTAGTTAGTTCAGTTAATTCAGATTGGGGTCTAACTTGAGTCATGTAGAGTGTCTCCTACTTTATAGGATCTCTGGTTGATTTTATTTTGAGTTGTAATTATATAATTCAGTTTAATTGGGTTAAAGTCAGCGAAACTAGTTCCAACTGTTGGAGGAACTAGTAGGAGGTATAACAGTGGGGTGCAACTTCAGTGTTCAACCAATTAATCGATAAATCCATCATAATTATCTTTTGCATGCATGAAATTCAAGTTACCCAGTTGAGATCGCAGTTCAAGGGCAGTGTACTATCAGTTATATAATTTTTCGATTTGTACAGGTGGTGCATGTAGTCAGAGAAGGGTCTATAGGGATTGTACAGTTATGGATGAGGAATTTCCTATTTAATAGGGGGATAATTCCTTGAGAAACAACACAAGGAAATAAGAGCTTGGAATGCAACAAAATTAGCTAAGTATTTTCCAGAGTGAGCTTGTGAGGTAGTGAGATATATTGTACTTGTGCAGAGATTATTCAGGAAGACCAAGCATTGTATTTTCTTCTCTATTTTATGATCTAATGCAATATACATATAGGAAGGGGTTTTGAGTAGCACTTTCCCCCTTAGATAAATCTCTGAGCATATGTGATTGAATCTTGTCTCATGTTTTGTGATTTCTCGATTGATTAATTGCTTCTGTTGATGAGTAGAGTATATTCAAGTCTTTTGTTTTAGCAAATTACATAAGCAGTTCAAATCTACAAGGAATTTCTACAAACATCACATTGTGACAAAGAATTTCTCAATGTGAAAATGAACCATGGTCAAGCATGATCAACCATGTTATTTTAGGGTTTATATGCCTTGGGTTTATAATATTAATCCCTTTGGTTTAATATTATTCTGTTGGGTTTATATTACCTAGGGGTTTTAGAATTAATCACAATGTCAACCATGGTCGAACATCACATTGTGACAAAGATTGTTTCAGTATGAAAATCAACCATGGTCAATCATGGTCAACCATGGTCTAATGTCACATTATGACAAAGATTGTCTCAATATGAAAATCAACCATGGTCAACCTTTATCCAACATCACATTCCACAAATATGGTCTCAATATGAAAATCAACCATGCTTATTTTAGGGTTTATATACCTAGGTTTATAATATTAATCCCTTGCGTTTAATATTATTCACTTGGGTTTATAATATCAATATGTTGTGTTTATTAACTAAGGGTTCATATTCCTAAGGTATAATATTATGCATAGGGTTCATAATATTAATCCTTGGGTTTAATATAAATCCCTTGGGTTTATAAGCATGGTCAACCATGGTCCAACGTCACATTACGACAAAGATTTTCTCAATATGAAAATCAACCATGGTGCAACATCACATTATGACAAAGATTGTCTTGATATGAAAATCAATCATGCTCAACGATGGTAAACCATGGTCCAATGATGCAATGTGACAAAGATTGTCTCAATATGAAAATAAATCATGGTCAACCATGTTTCTTTTAGGGTTTAAAATATTTATCTTAGGCTTTATATACCTTGGTTTTATAATATTAGCTCCTAAGGTTTAAAATTATTCCCTTGAGTTTATAATACCTTGGGATTTTAGAATTAATCCCTTCGGTTTATAATATAAATCCCTTGGGTTTATTAATATAAGGGTTCATATTTCCAGGTTATAATATTATTCATAGGATTTATAATATAAACCCTTGGGTTTAATATTCCCTTGGGTTTAAAATCTAAGGGTTCATATTGCTTTTATTTATAATATAAATTCCTTGTGTTTATAATCAACCATGGTCAATATGTTTTTTTTGAGTTTATAATATTTATCTTATGGTTTATATACCTTGGATTTACAATATTAATCCGTTAGGTTTAATATTATTCCCTTCAGTTTATGATACCTTGGGCTTTTAGAATTAAACCCTTAGGTTTATTATATAAATCCATTGCATTTATTAATCTAAGAATTCATATCCAAAGGGTATAATATTATTCATAAGGTTTATAATATTAATCCTAGGGTTTAATATAAATCCCTTGGGTTTATAATCATGGTTGACCATGGTCCAATGTCACAGTGTGATAATGATTATATCAATATGAAAATCAACCATGGTTAACTATGGTCAACCATGGTTCAATGTAGCATTGCGACAAACATTGTATCGATTTGAAAAACAATCATGCTCAACCATAGTCAACCATGGTCCAATGTCACATTGTGACAAATATTTTCTCGATATGAAAATGAATAATTGTCAACCACAGTCAACCATGTTTATTTTAGGGTTTATAATATTTATCTTAGGGTTTATATACCTTGGGTTTATAATATTAATCCCTTGGGTTTAATATTATTCCCTTGGGTTTAGTATTATTCCCTTGGGTTTATAATACCTTAAGGTTTAAGAATTAACCAGATTGTCAACCATGGTCAAACGTCACATTGTGACAAGGATTGCTTTAAAATTAATCCTTTGGGTTTATAATATCAATCCCTTGGGTTTATTAATCGAGGGGTTCATATTCCTAGGGTGTAATATTATTCATAAGATATATAATATTAATCCTAGGGTTTAATAAAAATCCCTTGGGGTTTTATAATCATGGTCAACCATGACCCAATGTCACATTGTGACAAAGAGTGTCTCAATATGAAAATCAAACATGGTCAACCGTGGTCCAACATTGCATTGTGACAAAGATTGTCTCAATATGAAAATCAATCATGCTCAACGATGGTCAATCGTGGCCCAATATCGCATTGTGATAAAGATTGTCTCAATATGAAAATCAATCATGCTCAACGATGGTCAACCATTTCCACCGTTGCATTGTGACAAATATTACCTCAATATGAAAACGAACCATGGTCAACCATGTTTCTTTTAGGGTTTATTATATTTATCTTAGGGTTTATATACCTTGGGATTATAATATTAATCCCTTGGGTTTAATATTATTCCCTTGGTTTATAATACATTGGGGTTTTAGAATTAATCCCTTGGGTTTATAATCATGGACAACCATGGTCAACCATGGTCCAATGTCACATTGTGACAAACATTGTCTCAATATAAAAATCAACTATGGTCAAATATGTTTATTTTAAGGTTTTTAGTATTTATCTTAGTGTTTATACACCAAAGATTTATAATATTAATCCCTTGAGTTTGTATTCCCTTGGGTTTTTAGTATTAATCCCTTAGGTTTATAATATCGATCTGTTGGGTTTATTAATCTAAGTGTTCATATTCCTAGAGTGTAATATTATTCATAGAGTTTATAATATAAATCTTTGGGTTTAATATAAATGCCTTGGGTTTAAAATCTAAGGGTTCATATTCCTTTTGTTTACAATATAAATTTATTATGTTTATAATCATGGTCAACCATATTTATGTTAGGGCTTATAACATTATCTTACAATTTATATACCTTGGGTTCATATTATTACTCCATTGGATTTAATATTATTGTCTTAGGTTTATAATACCTTATGGTTTTAGAATTAACATGTTGGGTTTATCCATAAGGTTTATAATATTAATCCTTGAATTTCATATAATCCCCTATGTTTAATTAATTGACAATAATTAATATAAATTATAAAAAAAAAACAATATTTATATATTTTAATAAATAATAATAATAATAATGTATTTTTTTTTATCGATAAAACTACTCTAAGAAATTATATTATTTACAAGGAGAAATTACAAACAGTGTAGCACGTTTTCAGTCCAGCTATGGCACTGAGACAATGTAGCCAACTGTGGCTTGCTTTGAGCTCTGAGTGCCAATATCCTCCTCCAGAAAAACCCGAGATTAATCAGAGACATAGCCCACGCAGGGGTTGAGATGCAAAAACAATACCCACGCTGGGGTAGAGACCCAAAACCATACCCACGCAGGGGCAGAAACTCAAAAACCACCACCCACGCAGGGGCGAAGACCCGGAAGACCTTGCCCACGCAGGGGCGACCCTGCACCTTAACAAGATTACGTAATAAACCAGCGCATGCCCGCTCGACCCAAACAAAGAGACATTGACCAAAACAAACATGAGCAACCAACCAGACAGAGACCAAGCGACAGAGACCAAGAGACCAAACAACAAAATCTGACCTGAACGGCAAGCGAGTGATGCAGTTATGCGCCTGGCCCCAGGTCGTCCAGGTCGTCCAGGTCAGCCGGGTCCATCTCCACAATTGGATACCCGAAGCCAAAGGGAAAGTCCAGGTCCTCGTCCGCTGCCGCTTTGGAGGATGACGCCTCCTGCGCCATGTTCTGGAGAGGCTCCTTGCCTTTTGTTTCTTCCCCCTGAACCTTGTTTTGGTCCCTCTGGTTCTCTGAGGGCAATTCATGCTTATCTGCCCCTTCAAGGTCCATCGTTTCATCTCTGACAAAGAGGATGGTAACGTGGGCATTGAAATTGCCCAACTTGAATACTGCAGAGCCAAATGCTGGGCTCTCAGTCTGCCTTGGCGATTTCTCATGCGGATCCTCTGTGTCCAGGAATTGAGAAACTTGCAAATGGGGAATTCCTGCCCGACGAAGACTGCAACAGCAGCAACACTGATGCTGCCTTTCTGCCATTGCTGGGGAGCGAGAAGGTGCCCCACGTCCAGGTCCCCTTCGACATGGATGCCTCTCTCTGGTTCTCGCCATGGGAGCAGAGAAGCTGTCCACACTACAAACCCAAAACCAAATCTCCAGAAGCGTCCAAGCACAGAGAATGTTCCCACTCTTCCGCAGAACCTGAACTTGCCCAGAATGTCTCTGCCACATTCCCACTTCATTCTTAAATTCCTCCTCCTTCCCTCGGCACCAGAGCGCCATGAATGCTCTACACTCTCCCCTGCAACCAGCATTAATGGTCATTAAGACTTCTTGGGCAGAGGCTTATGTTATTTAAGCTTCCGTCCCCTCCATCACGTGGCTCCCTTCGCGCGGCAAATGGCGTCGGCCTCCCGGCGTGTGGCTCCATGCCCTCCACCTCATCACCCGCATCCGGGGATAATAATGTATTATCAATTCTTAATTAATCAATTAATTAATTATTACATAAAAATGAATGAATGAATTATTATTATTAAGTACTATTATTATTAAAAAAATAATTATTATTAATAAATCATTATTAATCACGATAATATTAATTAATTAAGAATATAGTTTATCATTCTTAATGATATTAAATAATCATTATTAATTAATAATGATATTAAATAATATTAACTAATAAGTGTAGTAATATTTTATTTTATTTTCTAACAGAAACGATTAATTTTATTTAATGATAAAAGGTTGGGCTGGAGCCTAATCAACCCCTATTACATATTTCTTTTTCCAAAAAACCTGGTGGGTCATTGTCCTGTTCTTGCACAACTGGGAAACTTCTATCTTATGGAATAGGGTACCAAACAGGTGCTTCGTCATTCTTTGAGAGTTCTCCTTGGGCTAAGAGGCAGCCCATATTTGCCCTTACGTCTACTTCCTTGTTTAGATTTCAGAGGATGTGATAGAAGGAACTAGTGGTGAAATTCTGCAACACTTGTCGGAGTCTTGGCACGGTCTTGTTGAGCGTCAGATTATTAAGATAGTCCTCTGTGTTTAAGATTTTTATTAGGATTTTTGAGTCCTCGAAGACTTGAATGTTTTTTTCTCCATTCCCCTGATCAAGATGGCAAGATTTGAGCAGTCCTAAGATTTCTGCCTGATTGTTAGTGCTCTGCCCTAGGCCCCAACAGAAACTATCTTTGTTGTGACTGTTTAGGGAATAGATTACAACCCTTGCTCCGTTGAAGAAAATCATAACTTTGCCTTGATTCTTCCACCACTTTTGAAAATCTAGTTCAGGGGTCTAGAGCTACAACTCTAGGTTGGAGCAAGGCCGAGAGGGGTTCTTTTTGTTGTTGGCTCGCTTCAGAGGTGCACCAAGCCAACTGATCTCTTAAGGGAGAAGTGCGTTGTCTGGCTTATGAGGCTGATTCTCCATAGTATCCAACATCAATGCTTTGGCTTTGGCAGCCACTACAGTGGGAGAGCGCAAACGTTTTTTGAAAGTGGCTTCATTCCTTGCTAACCACATTTCCCAGCAAATGAATTTTGGTATAGCATACCAAATTTTGACCCACTTGGATTTGCTCTTCAACGCATGAGGAGATCACCCTTTCTAGGAGGTGAATAAATTAACTATTGTGAGCTGCGATGGGGTTTGAGCATTGAGCCCGTGCATAGACTGCGTCCATACTTCTTGAGTGAAGGGGTAGTCAATAAACAGGTGATCAAGTGTTTCCTGAGACGAGTAGTAGAGAGGGCATCTATGGAGCCCGATAATGCCACATTTTGCTAAGTTGTCTCCTATTAGAACCCTTATGTGCATGAGAACCCAAAAAAAGAAATTGATCTTTAGGAGACCAAAGGGGTCCCAAACGTGCTGCCACATCGAAGAAGAGTGGATCTGCGGGTGCTGGGCTTGGAGAACTATGAAACCCTACAATGTTGTGTAAGCATCGGTATTCCCCCAGCTCCAATTGTCCCTTGAGCGCAGGTGCACAGGAGCCATTCCTGAGATCACAACAAGGAAGAAGCGATGTTGAGGTTGCAACCTATTTGGGGGGCGGGGGATAGCCCAGGCGAGCCAATTCCCACCAGAGTCCCATGAAGAAATATCTGCCAGCTTGTGGATGCCATGTTGAATGAGCCAGTCACGCAGATATGCGAATTCAGGGGTGAATTTGAGGGGTTGGAGGCTCATGATATTATCTTCCCACAACCAGATTCTTTTAACATTTCCAGGGATTCTGTACAGGGGTTCTTTAAAAAACTCCTAGCCTCAACGACAGAGCTTCCATAGAGTGGTTCCTTTACATGAAGCTCCTTCATCCATATTGTTCATTTACAGCCCGTGCAAATACTTTTTAATGACTACTTGGCTTACAGGATGTCAGTGATTTGAGAATATTTTCCATAGAATCTTTCCTCCCAAAGCTAGATTGCCCAACACAGGACCTCTTACCTGAAGACCACCTTTTAGTAATGGCCTTTTCACAATGTCCCAGCTTATCAGATGAAATTTTTTTTATTCCCCTTTCCTCCTTGCCATAGGAAATTTCGAATCAGCTTAGAAATATGCTCGGTGATCGTTTTTGGAGCCAAAAGAAATGAAGCCTCGTAAATTGGAAGGGAGGAGAGAACAAATTTTACAAAGGATAAGATTCCCGGCTGTGGTAAACCACTAAACACCCCAAGCAGTCATTTTTGTCTTAATTTTTCTAATAATTTTAGCCAATGGGGGCCTTGCTGGTTCCTAGAGTTAAGGGTAGACCTAAGTACTTGAATTTATCCCAGGAGGCGAAGCCCGTGAAGCCAAGGGATTGAGCAATCTGAAGAATGGTTTGTTGATCTACCTCCGAGCCATACACTGCACTTTTCCTCCTATTGACAAGAGCTCTAGAAACTCGGCGGAAGCTTTGTATAACATTGTTAAAATCCCTTGCAATTTTAAGGGAAGCACCTCCCAGGAGTAAAGAGTCATTAGCGAACAGGGCGTAGTTTATTGGCTTTGTTCCTCTCATCGCCCCGATGCCTAAAAGTGTCCCATTTTACTTCTCTGCTGTCAGCTTTCGACTTAGAGAATCTTCCATCAAAATGTACAGGAAGGGGGATAGAGGGCAGCCTTGCCTTATGCCCTTCGATGCTTTGAAATAGTTGGCCAGCCTGCCATTTACTAAAGGGGCGATCCACAACTCTCCTATACATTCATTAATCAATCTTATAAAATCAGATCTGAAACCAAAAGCGGAAAGAACCTGGAGGAGAAAAGAGTGCCTTACCCAATTAAAGGCGTTCGCCATGTCCAGCTTGATGAGCATCCCTTGCTCTTGGCAATGGTGGCTGGAATGAATGGTTTCTTGCACAAGGATCACGTTATCTAGGATATGCATGCCTTTAACAAACCCACCTTGGCTGGGAGAGATGAGTTTTTCTAGTAGATGCTTAATTCTGTTCACAAGGAGTTTGGAGATAATTTTGTAAGACGCATTGCATAATGAAATTGGCTTGAAACGGTTGAAAGGCACTGAGTTTGCTTCTTTTTGGATTAGAGCTAGGAAAGTGGAACTTTTTCTTCCTCCCACTTTGAATTTTTGGAGGAAGCCTTTGATCATTCGAAACATATCAGCCTTGATGATGTCCCAGCAAATTCTGTAGAAATGAATGGAGAACCCATCAAGTCTTGGAGCTTTGTTTGGTTCCATCATCCAGATGACATTTCTGATTTCATCTTCAGTGAAGGGATTTAGGAGGCTTGAGTTATCCTCCTCGTTTACCATTCTTGGAACGTGAGTGAGGAAGTCTGAAAATTCCTCCTCAGTTTCCAATCCTTCTTCTTTGTACAACTGCTGGAAGTGAGAGGTTGCAATCTCTTTTAACAGAGTTGTACCTTTGTGGACAGTCCCATTAGGGGAGTTAATTTCAGCAATGTGGTTTCTAGAAAGACGAGCTCGAATTTTCTTATGGAAGAAGGCAAAAATTTTGTCTCTAGACATGAGCCAGAGATTACAAGATTTGAGCCTCAAGGACTCTTCCTCTACTCTGAATGATCAGAGAGTGATGAGTTGGGCTTCTTGCTCATTCTGAATTTTTGAAGAGGTAATGCCTTGCAGCTCCATGTCCAATTGCAGATCGAGTAGCTGCTTGGTGGTCTATTTTCTAAGACTAATGGGGGAGTCTGAAGGCTTTTTTATCCATCATTTCAAGGTTGTTTTGGTGGCCTTTAGTTTCTGTTCCCACACATAGCTAGGCGATCCAAGGACGAGGATGGACCAAGCTTTCGAGACTATATCCATAAACCCTTCCCTGTCTATCCAGAGGGGGCTGAACTGGAAGGGGATGGGCACTAGTTTTTTCTCTTCTTCGAACAACAGTAGAATGGGTTTATGATCTGATGTCAACTGTGGCAAAATTTTAGTGGAGATAATATTCTTTTCAGAGAGGAAGGTGCTTTGAAGTAAAAATCTGTCCAAACGGGCTAAAATATGCTCCGCCCCAGCTCTATTGTATGACCAAGTGTAGAGCCCGTTTTTTGGCTTAAAATTCAGTAAGTCCCATTATTGAATCAAGTCTTCCTTGAAGGGAAGGAAATGGTCCCTACTAATGATACCTCCTGTTTTTTCCTTTGGCTCAAAGACTAGATTGTAGTCTCCTGCTAGAATTATATTCTTGGGGGAATAAGCATCTAGAAAATTGGACAGGGTTTGCCAACAATATTTCTTTTCTGCATAGAGGACCAGGACATAAAGATTAAATAGGGCGAAGGTGATCGTACTTGCAAGGTGTCGGAGTTCAGTATAGATCCAGTGTTGCATTTCAAAGGATATCTCGAGATGAAATTTTTCTTCCTTCGAGAGAGTGGCGAGCCCACCACATGTACCGCTTGCACTTAATGCTTTTCTAGCTTTTGTTTTCCATTTCACTTCAGCTTCAACTTGTAAGGGATTCCCCAAGCCTCTGAAATTCCAAGAGACTAATCACATTATTTACTGGTAGAGGGGTGGGGGGGGGTTCAGAAGACCCTCCCTTGGGAGGCTTGGTTCTAGTATTTCTACTGATGGACATCTCAATTGTGTGCTGGCTACCTTGCATTTTTTTGTCTCTTAGCCTCTTCTTCCCTTGCCTCTCTGTGAGATTTCCTCCCAACTCTTTTCAAAGGCCTCTCGAATGTCTCATCTTCCGAGGATCCACAGATCTTTGGAGACTTCTTCCTTGTCACCTCTGCAAAGGATGGGGGGCTAGAGGCTCCTCTTGGTGATCCAACTTGTTGAGGGGTTGTTTCTTCCTGGCTTTTATCTTCTACCATAGTAATGGGTTTTTTTTCGGCCTCTTCGGCTGCTGGAGCTAGGGGTTCTTCTGGGGTGCTGAGTATTTCAAAGGGGTTGCTGGATGTCTCTGATATTAGAGGGGCTGAGCTCTCTTGCATTTGTAGTTGTACGATGGGAGGTGATCCTCTCCCCGAGGGCGCTCCTTTCCCTTTGGTTCTATTATTTTGTTTATCTGGAGATGATTTCTGGGCCTGTGTCCATTTTTCTCCCTTTGAGTTCTTGGCCTCCTCCTCTGCTTTATTTTTGCAATGCCTAGTGAAGTTCATGTAGCCATGGCAATGCCGGCATTTAAACAGGAGTTTCTCGTAGTCTATCACTTGAATGTAGGACCAATCAACCATCGTGAGCTTTATAGCTTCAGGGAGGCCTTCCTCCAAGTCGACTTCGACACAGATTCTTGCACATAAGTACCGATCCCTCATTTTTCCACAATCTATATATTTTCTAAGCTTATTGCCTATGGAGTCTAGAGATTCGGAGTTCCAGCAATGCAGAGGTAAGTGAGGCAGACGTACCCAAATAGGAAAAACAAGGGAACATCCTGAGACAGATCAAAGTCTGGGGTCCATTGGTTCAAGTACAGACCCTGAGGGCCCATGAAATATGTGCCATTTCTGAAGATAAGATTCCTATCCTCTATTGAATCAAAAACAAAAACGAAGAAACCCTTACCGACTAAGTAATTTATGATTCCTTATTTGACCAGAGGTCTCCAATTCCTTTGCATCCAGGCATCAACGAATTTGGGTGAGGGCCAAATACCAGTGAACTGCCCTATAAGCCCTCGTTCTACTAGATTTAGAGCCTATCTACAGGGTTCTTCGATTGGCAGGGCAACCGTGGGAATGGTTTCCAACCTTTTGACAAACATCTGCTAATGTTCACTTGCTGGGCGTTTGTTGGATGCTACTACAAGCTTCCTAAACATCGTCAGCTCAGGAGGAAGAGGAGGAGCGGCCCTGGGGCCCCCTCTTGGGGCCATGGCGGTGAAGAAGCTCGCAGGTGCACTCTGGATTGCAGGCTCTCAAACGCACTGCGCATGGTAGGGTTTTTTGTCTAAGTGTAGTAATATTTTTTTTTTAATTTCAGTTGCTGATTGTATTCAAAAAAAGGTAGGGAGTCTAAGCTCTGATATTACATGAGTTGGGCTCATAGGATGAGCTTGCAACTGTTTTACAATTAAGAATTCAGCTGAATTGCTTTCATTTTTGGTTTCAACTTGAGGGGCACTAACACAGGTATAGATTCGGAAAAACTGATACAAAAGTAAGCATATTTTACATGTCATATAAACTTTTATTTTGAGACTGATCGGTTGAGCAGTGGAGTCCTCTGGGCAGCTGTCTGCTTCTGCAATCTTAATGCTAGAGATACTGTAGCTGGCGTTGATTTTTTCCATGTAGAAGAAGGAAAACGGTCTTTGTTAACGTAGATGAGATAGTTGAAAAAGGGAGCACAAGCTAACAGAGAGAGGGCGAGCGAGGATGGAGAGGGGAGTTGAGTTTGGGGATAAGGAAGACGCGACTCAAGATATATAACCGGCAAGCTAAGAGGGATGTAGGTCTAGATCAAATCAAAGGAGGTTGGGTAGTCACGGATTTTACAAGAGATGCAAGATTTTAAGGAGACAGTGGGCTCAGCAAGGAGGTTTGAGAGGATTTCCGGCGGCGAATGACAGAGAGACTCAGAGTTGTTGTAAATTTGATCAGGATATGCCTTGTAAAAAACACAGGTCCTTGGATAAGGGGTATTTGAGCTAATCATGAAAATCATGGAAGGTATTGGTACGAGTCCTCATTATTACAAAGGAGACTTCCTTTTGGTCGAGTGAAAGCTTGATTGGCACGTTTGTCAGCTTCCTGGTTAATAGAATGAAGGATATGGTAGAGTTGAAAGTCCTACGCTTGGTTGATCTAGACTTGACATCTGCTAATGGTTTGGTGCAAGAATATATTAGAGGCTGCCCTCTTGCTAGTCACTAAATTTATAATGATGACAGAATCGCCGAATATCATGGCTTTCTGGATTCACTGAGCCTGTAATTACAGAATACCTTGGTAGAGAGCCAGAGCCTCAGCTCTGTTATTTGAAAGAATCCCTAGTCCCCATTCAAAGGATACTAAGGGCTCACCATTGGTATTGAAGATGGCGCCCCCTGCTCCCGCCGCTCCCAGGTTTGATTTGGAGGTGCCATCAAAGAACAAGGAGTGGGTGTTGCATGAGCGAAGCCAGTTGCTGAAGTCATCCTATTTTAATCGAATTTTCCATCTGTGGCTATGAGTACTGCCCAGGTTGCTGTAGGTTTTCATAGCTAGAGGGACGCTAGGCCTGTCTATCAAGCTCCCTATGAATTCTTTTTCCTCTGTCCAAAGACTTGTAATATCCACTTTTTTTGTGATCTTGAATGCGATTGTTTCGATTTCCAGGCTTTTGGCCTTGTTACATAAATGCCTTATTGGTGTCTCTTTGTCTTTGAATATCTTGTTGTTCCGAGCAAGCCAGATCCTCCATAAAAGGGCCAGAGGGAGGGCATCCCACACTCGCTTGGCAGGGTTATTTTTCATGGGTTGCCAGGGGTAATTTTTTCTCTAGTTGTTAAGAACTTCTTCAATGGATAGCTGAGACTTCCAGAAGAGAGATACGGAAGGATTAATGTTGTTCCAACAAGAAAATGCAAAGGGGCAAGAGATAAATAGATGTTGAATAGACTCTTCTGCTTCTTGGCAGTTAGGGCATCTGGAAGGGCCAGCAATGCCTCTTTTTTTAAGGTTCTCTGCAGTGAGAGTTTTCCCTTTTAAAAGGGTCCACATGAAAAATTTCACCTTTGGAATTGCTTCTGCTTTCCACACTATTTTTCTATGCAGCCATGCTGGAGCCGGATAGTCTTTGTTGCATAAATAGTCATAACCTGCTTGAGTTGAATAGCTGGTGCCAGTGGGGTCCCATCTAAATGCGTCCTTGTCATTTTTTAGAGTGGGTGCAATGCTGTGAAGGTGTTTGCAGAAATTGTCGAAATTCTCCTTGAGGTGATGAGGGATGGGAGGAAAATTCCAACATTTCCAAGCATGGGGTGTTGCGTCCCATTGAGAAATTTGGTCTGGGTTGCAGATTCCTTTGCTTTGAAGAAAATATATTATTGCAGCCATACCTATGTGACTGTTGAGCAGTGGATTCCCCATAATTTTTTCAGTGCCGATGTTGATTTCCCTGCCTCCTTTTGGCACCTTGGAGACGTTTTGAGCCATAAAGGGGATGGATTTTTTACATAGTTTCCAAATCTTTGAGCAGTTTTTGTTGGGTATTTCGACTGTGAGAAGATGTTGTCGTGGTTGACTGATGTATTTTGCCTCCAAAACTTTTTTCCACCAGGTTTATTGTCCTTCAATTAGTCTCCAGACTAATTTTCCGCCAAAGGCTAAATTTGTGAGAGATGGAGATCGAATGCCAAGACCTCCTTTCTCTTGGCTCTGAATGACTTGTTTCCATCCTACCAAGTTGATTTTTTTCCTCTCATTTTTCCCTCCCTGCCAAAGGAAGAATCTGAGAACACTGTCCATTTTGCTAAGGAAAGAAGCTGGAGCTTGAGTAAGGGAAAATTGATAAAGGGGAAGAGAGAAAAGGCCCGATTTGAGGAGCACCAGTCTACCAGCTGGGTTGAGCCAAGAAGTTCCCCATTTTTGGACTTTTCTTTTCAATTTGTCTAGAGTTGTTTCCCAAACATCAGCCCGAGTTTTCCCTATACTCGTAGGCATTCCCCAGTAGCTGAAGTGGTCCCAATTTAACTTGCACGGAACACCAAAGATGTTGGCAATGCTTTGGAGAGTGTGAACTGAGGCATTCCATCCATAGATACATCTCTTAAGGTTATTTATTAGTCCCCCTGGGTAAGTCATGAATTTGTCTAATAAGGATTTGAATCTTCGAGCTATGATTGTGGTTGCCCCTCCTAGCAGCAGGGTGTCATCGGCAAATTGGGAGTGTTTTATGTTTTTCACTCCATCTTCGAACTTAATACTAGTGATGAGGCCTACTTGGTGCTTATGGTCAAGAGCACAACTGAAGGATTCTGCCATTAGGAGGAAAAGATAGGGTGATAAAGGACAGCCTTGCCGTAGTCCTCTTGAGGATCGAAAGGAAGGCCCAGGTCTGCCATTGATAAGAGGAGCGATCCAAGGCCCAGAGATACAAGTTCTTATAATTTCTATAAAGGCAGAGGAGAAGCCCATTTTCTGAAGAACCGCAAATAGAAAGGAATGTCGTACCCTATCAAAGGCATTTGCCAAATCCAATTTCAAAATGAAGCCTTTTTCATTCCTCGAATGGCTTGAGTGAATGGCTTCCTGTACTAAGAGGATAGAGTCTGAGATTTGTCTGTTAGCCATAAAGCCTCCTTGGTTTTCAGAAATTAACATTGGCAGGAGAGGTTTGAGACGAGAAGCAAGGACTTTAGTGAAGATTTTGTAGGAAGAATTACATAATGATATTGGTCTGAAGCGGGTAAATTTGGAAGGGCGGTTTTCCTTTGGGATGAGAGCCAGATGAGTTGAGTTTGTGTATCCTCCTATTTTGTTCTTCCTCTGTATCCATTTGAGATATTTAATGAGGTCCTTTTTTATCATTTCCCAATATTCTCTGTAAAAACAAATAGAGAATCCATCCAGCCCTGGTGCCTTGTCTGGCTGGAGGCACCAAATTGCTTCCTTGATTTCTTCCTCTTTTATTTCTTCTATCAACCTTTCATTTAATTCTGCTGAAATCTTAGCTGGCAAATGCTGCAAGAGGTCAGCATAGCTTTCTTCCTCACCTGTTTCAGTTAAGAGCTCTTTGAAATGGTCTGAGGCAGCGCTTTTGATGGCTGTCTGATCACTATGTTGAATCCCTGCTGTTAGGATATTCCGACACATAGGAAATAGTTAAGTTCAACTTGGTCTAGTATAGAGTTAGGTATAGAGTTAGGTAAAGTGTATTTCTTTACCGTTGTACATTTTGTAACTTACAATCCGACGGTCACGATATGTAGTGATCCGATGGTTCACTCTCTCCTCGGTATTACCGACACTTGATCCGTGGCTTGACACCTGATTGGTCCATGAGTTCTATTTAAAGCGCATGGAGGGTCATTGTTCGGGTAATCCGTCTATGAGAGAAAGCTTATGTAAAATTTTCATTCTTTGATTAATAAATTGCCTGAAGTGGCCACGTTGGCTCAGGCCGTGGACTATTTCCCTCTTTGAGGGTTTTAACCACGTCAAAAATACTGGTGTATTGATTTGAGATCTGGTTGTGAGCGGTGTCCTTTTGGTGTTCTTTCTGAGGAACTTACCCTGTAAATTCCCACATGGTATCAGAGCTATTTGAGGGCCGCGTCCGTTGGTGATCCAAATCTGAAGCCGGTAGAACTGCATGCGGCTGTCGTTTCCTAGATCTATTGTTTCTGACTGCTTTCGGGCCGAGAGGACTGCTCTGTTGTGTTCAGAGCATTTGTTCTAGTGAGGAACCCCTTTCGTTTCACGTGAAAAGGTTTCCGGTAGCCCTATCTGCGTCATTTTTAAGATCTGGAGGTATACAGTGTTTATCTGCAGTTTACTGTTATTTTCTCTCTGGTTATTTCGGTTTCTGTTTATTTAGTTTTTTTTATTACCGGATCTATACCTTTCATTTCTGCATATGCTCTTTTCCCTGCGACTCTGTGCGATCTTGGCAAATCAGAAACAGAAAGGAAGTTTTTTTTCTAATGCGTATGCTCTTTTCCCTGCACCTTAGTGTGATCTTGGAAAATCAAAAACATTGAGAAAAATATTTAGTTTCTGGCTAAAGCTAACTTTGAGCCGTAAGGTTCGTTTTTCTTTGCATATTCGTGTTGGGTTTTGTGTTTTTGTTTTGTAGGAAAAAAGAGCTTTCTCAAGGCAAGCACGCAACCCAAGCCCCCCCCCCCCCCTCTCTCTCTCTCTCTCTCAAATTTTTTGTATAGCTCAATTGGTTCAAAGCTATTTTAAGAGAGTAGAGGTCTTGGGTTCAAATCTCCATTTTGTGGGGGCGTTTTTTTTCATTCCCGCACATTCGCGCACTTTGCCGGCAACTTCAACAAATTTTTTTCAAAAAGCCATAACTTCTTCATCCGGAAGCCTTTTTCAGAGTCTTTTTTTTTAAAACAGCCTAATTTTTCAAGATCTATCCATTGGAACACTTACTTACAGCATCTTCAGCTTTAGTTTTTAAAAAAATGGAAAGTCCATGCCAAATCATTCTTGACAGCACTAACTACTTCCAATGGATAGCCTACATGGAAGATTTACTTAGAAGTAAAGGTCTCTACCGAATAGCCACAGGCCAAGAGAAGAAACCAAAAGATGAAGACAAGGCTGCAAAATGGGAAAATAGACAAGATCAAGCACGTGGTTTGATAGGGATGTCTATTTCTCCTGATCTTAGATTCCATATTGCAGAACTTGATACTCCTCATGAAGCATTGGAACAAATCACTAAAGTTTTTGGGATTAAAAATGAAATTAGAGCCCATCAACTTGAAAATGAGTTGCTTACATTGGATCCTAATAATTTTTCTTGCATTGAAGATTTCTTGTCCAAATTCAAGACCCTTAGATATCTCTTGGAAGGTGTTAAGGTTAAGAAAGAAGATAGTAACCTTATTTATTCCATCCTTACTAAGTTGGGACCAGCCTACTCTGTATTTGTTTCCACCTTCCATTCTACAAGGGAAGCTTTCATTTGTCAAGGAAAAGACTACAAGGCCCCTTCCTTTGACTCTTTTTGTGATTCTTTAATAAGAGAACAAGAAAAACTCTTACACCTTGGTCTTCTTAATCTTGGAAACTCTTCCAAGAAAGCGTTAGCCACCCAGCAGCAACCAAATTCAAAGAATCCTAAGAAGTCATATCCTAAAAAGAATGGTCCTAAACCAAACAAGGGTCCTAAGCAAACTCGGCCTCAAAATGAAAGATCATTTCAGCAAAATGATAGGACCAATAAAAACAAATGGAAGAAGACTGATAGACATTGTAACTTTTGTAATCGAGATGGCCACTTAGAATCTAAATGCTTTAAGAAGATGGAAGCCTTGGAAGCCGCAATGAAGAAACATAACATCCATGTGGAGCATTCTTCAACTTCAACTTCAACTTCATATTCAGGAATGGCACTTTCTGCATGTCGTTGTCAATCATCTCAGTCTGGTTATGCATTAAATGTATCTTCTTCTTCTCATTCTCATGAGTGGCTCATTGATTCTGGAGCCTCTTATCACATGGCCAAAAACAAAGCCATGTTTTCTTCTTTAAATGATTGTAACACCAAAAATATATATGTTGGTGATGATAGATCTCTTAATGTTGTAGGGACTGGAACTGTTCATCTAGACAATGGTCAGTTTAATGATGTATTATGTGTTCCAACCTTATCCTGCAACCTTCTATCTGTATATCAGATAACTCATTCAGGTGAAGGTAAAATTGTTGAATTTTCACCTCATGATGTTGTAATCAAGGATCTAAGAGATCCTAAACAGATTCTAGCTACTGGTATTGCTGATGATTCCATAAGGTTGTATAAGTTTCACAACTTTGGGTCATCAAATCTTCCCTTAGGATTTATTGCTCATAATGATGAAGTGAGCAAACTTTGGCATGAGCAATTTGGTCACTTAAACTATCGCTCCCTTCAGCATCTATGTAAAGAAAATATGGTGACAGGTCTTCCTATGGTATCTTGCAGAGATGGTGTTTGTTCCGGATGTGTACTCGGAAAACATCATCGGGACAGTTTTGAAAAACGTGCCTCTTGGCACGCCTCAGCCCCTTTACAGCTTGTGCACAGTGATTTATGTGGTCCACTTCCTATTGCTTCATTCTCTGGCTGCAAGTATTTCTTAACTTTCATTGATGATTTCTCCAGACGCACTTGGGTATACTTCTTAAAACTCAAGAGCGAAGTATTTAACACATTTTTGGCCTTCAAAGCCTTTGTTGAAAAACAATCTGGACATCAAATTCTTAAGCTAAGAACTGATAATGGTGGAGAATATGTTAAAAACACATTCATCAACTTTTGCACCGAAAATGGAATTCAAATGCAACATACTGTTCCATACACTCCACAACAAAATGGTGTAGCTGAAAGGAAAAATCGCACCTTAAAGGAAATCGCTAATTGTATGCTGCAATCTAAAGGACTCAGTCTTAGTTTTTGGGCCGAAGCAATTAATTGTGCAAATTATATAATCAATTGCACTCCTACTAAGGTTCTAAAGAATATCACTCCAGAAGAAGCTTGGAGTTCCATTAAACCAGATGTAAGTCACTTTCGTGTTTTTGGAAGTGAAGCATGGGCCCATATTCCAGATGAAAAGCATAAAGATTTAGAACCTAAGAGTGAGAAATGTACTTTTGTTGGATATTATGAAGATGTAAAAGGTTATAGACTTATTCCATTTAAGTCCAAAAATGTTATCATTAGAAGAGATGTAAAATTTGATGAAAATAAATCGGCCTGCGAGCCTAGTCCGGCGGATGTGCCACCTCTTCCTATCTCTTCTACTTTTGAAAACATTTCTTCTTCAGATGATGAAAGTGAGGATGACAATCCTCCCCCACCTTCTCAGTATCGTCAACTTCCAAGATGGGTCCGTGCTACTCGGGATGCAGCAGGTGATCTTACCGGTGATCCTACAGATCAGCGACGTACACGTTCTCAGTTTGAAAGAGCCTCTTCTTTACTGGCTCAAGCTCCAGTAAATCATGATCCTGACACTTTTGCAGAAGCTTCAGGCCATCCACATTGGGAAGCAGCTATGAATGAAGAATATCATTCATTGTTGGCAAATGATACATGGGATCTTGTTCCTCTACCAAAGGGACGCAAACTTGTTAGATGTAAATGGGTTTACAGAACCAAGTATGGACCAGATGGGAAAGTAGATAAACATAAAGCTCGTCTTGTTGCTAAGGGCTTTTCAAAGGTTGAAGGCATTGACTACATTGAAACCTTCTCCACTTTTGCCAAAATGAACTCTATCCGCCTTGTTCTTTCCCTTGCTGCCTCTTTAAAATGGGAAGTCCATCAGATGGATGTTAAATCTGCCTTCTTGCATGGGGACTTACATGAAGAAATCTATATGGAACAACCCATTGGCTTCATCCAAACAGACTCCAGCCTTGTATGTCGACTTAAGAAATCCCTTTATGGTCTCAAGCAAGCTCCTCGGGCTTGATATGCCAAAATGGATAACTTTCTTTTAGAATCTGGCTTTTCTAGGTGTTATTCTGACAATACTGTCTACACCAAGAAAGTGGGCAACTCTCTTATCATCCTTGTTCTTTATGTTGATGATCTTATTCTTACTGGTATTGATCCCAACCTTATAAACCATGTGAAGTTCAGCCTTAAAAAGAAATTTGAAATGACAGACTTAGGACACTTACACTATTTTCTCGGTCTTCAAGTCTTGCAATCCAAGGAGGGTATTTCCCTTTCCCAGTCCAAGTATGCTTGTGATATTCTTCGCCATTTTCACATGGAAGACTGTAAGCCAGCCCCTTCTCCCTTTCAGTCTGGAGTCAAACTTTCAGTCTCTTGTACTTCTCCTGAAGTTGATGCTACCTTATACCGTCAACTTGTAGGAAAACTCTTGTATTTAACCCATACTCGTCCTGACCTTTCCTTTGCTGTTGGCCTTGTTGCTCGTTTTATGCAAAACCCCCGTGAAAGTCATTGGAAAGCAGCTAAAAGAATAATTTGTTATGTTCGAGGTACAGTACAGTTTAGGATTCATTACAGTGCCAAAGCAGCTCCTCTATTAGTTGGTTTCACTGATTCTGATTGGGCTGGTGACCCTGATGATCGGAAGTCTACTGTCGGTTATGTCTTCACTCTTGGTTCAGGACCTATTACATGGGCTTGTAAGAAACAGGCTGCCATTTCTCTTTCGTCAGCAGAAGCAGAGTATCGTGGTGTCGTGGAAGCTAGTAAGGAAGCCTTGTGGCTTCGTCAGATCCTATCAGAGTTTGGCTTTGAGCAGCAGCATCCAACCACACTTTGGTGTGATAATCAAAGTGCCATTTAGCTATGCAAAGATCCAATCCAGCATCAGCGCAGCAAACACATTGAACTACACATGCACTTCATCAGAAATCTCATTCATGACCATGTTCTTGAAGTGCAATATTGTTCAACAGATGATCAGGTTGCAGACATCTTCACAAAGGCTCTCACAGAGGCGAAGTTCACTAAACTTTGATATATGCTTGGAGTTCAGGAAGTTGTCACTAAGGGGGGATAGGCTCTAGTGCCTCCTTCCTTCTCCTATTGTGTCATATTTGTAAATCCTTCAATCCTATCCCAAGTTGTTCTTAAGGGGGGATGTTAGGATATTCCGACACATAGGAAATAGTTAAGTTCAACTTGGTCTAGTATAGAGTTAGGTATAGAGTTAGGTAAAGTGTGTTTCTTTACCGTTGTACATTTTGTAACTTACAATCCGACGGTCACGATATGTAGTGATCCGACGGTTCACTCTCTCCTCGGTATTACCGACACTTGATCCGTGGCTTGACACCCGATTGGTCCATGAGTTCTATTTAAAGCGCATGGAGGGTCATTGTTCGGGTAATCCATCTATGAGAGAAAGCTTATGTAAAATTTTCATTCTTTGATTAATAAATTGCCTGAAGTGGCCACGTTGGCTCAGGCCGTGGACTGTTTCCCTCTTTGAGGGTTTTAACCACGTCAAAAATACTGGTGTATTGATTTGAGATCTGGTTGTGAGCGGTGTCCTTTTGGTGTTCTTTCTGAGGAACTTACCCTGTAAATTCCCACACCTGCACTATCTATGATGGTTTTTATATTGTTTCTTATTTGTTGAACAGTGGCCTGTTTATGGAAGAAGGTTGTGTTCTTATCTCCGCTTTTCATCCAAGTCTGCCTAGATTTCATACGCCATTTTTCTTCCTCTTCCCTTCTAATATCGCTTAGCTGATTGTAAAGGTTTTCTTCTTGAATCTTTTCAGCTTGTTGATACTCTTGTTTTTCTATTGCATAGTGTAGGTCTTCAATTTTGGCTTTCACCTCTCATTTCTTTTCTTCTGGCTCTTTGTACTGCGTTTTAGCCCAATTTTTTAGCACATTTTTCACATTTTTTAGCTTGCTTTCCCATATAAAGCATGGAGATCCTTCAACATGCTGACGCCATGTTTGCTGGACTAGATCTTTGAATCCTTAGTAGTCATTCCATATATGATTGTATTTAAAGGGAAGAGGGCCTAGAAGATTGTGAGATTCAAGAGCTAAAATAATAGGGAAATTATCAGAGGTAGCAAATGGAAGAATGGTGGCGCTAACAGCTGAAAAGGTGGAGAGAAGAGAAATATTTACCAGAAATTGATCAATTCGCTCTATAATATTACTGCTGCCCAATCTGCGATTACTCCAGGTGTATTTACGATTTTTTGGGATGACATTGACAAGATCTCCTTGTTGCATTATATTTTCCAGCTGATTTTTGAAGGGGTCTGGCGTGAAGCTTCCTCCACATTTTTCGTTGGCATGTAAAATTAGATTTAAGTCGCCCTCGACAATGATGTTGCTACTGTCTTCTTCTTCTATATTTTTGCTGAGGGAATCCCAGCAAACTTCTTTGTCCCTATAATGGTTAGGGGCATAGACATTGTAAATTACAATCTGTTGTCCGCTCATATTGTTTTGTAACACTGTCTTAACCCAATGCTGATCTATTACTTCTGTTGCACTGTTCCACTCGTCCTGACGCCAAAGTGTAGCAATTCCGCCTGAGGCCCCTCTGGAATCACTTATACTTCCTTTATAGTGCTTATGGTATTCAATGGCCTTGCTGATTTCAGACTGCCTCTGCTTTGTTTCTTGTAATAGTACAATAGTTGGCTTTTCTTGGTTTATAAGATCCTTTAAGGCATTGGTTTTGGAGGGGTGCCCTAGTCCCCTGCTGTTCCATGAGAGAATTTTAATCATTTCAACAGTGAGATTCAAGGAGTTGCTCTCCCTCCTTTATCTTTGCTTGCTGTGTCTTTATCTATTGCTCCTTGTATATATGATTCTATAGGATTCTGGAGTCCTAGTGCTATGTCCTTTTGCGCATTCTCATCCCTGTGTTGTTTGGAAGACTTTCTTCCAATCTTATATTGACCGTCTATAGTGGATCCATGTTCCTTGGAATTGCTTTGGGTGATTCTAAGAGGGGGAAGATCATATGGGAGGGCAGGGGAGATGACCAGGGGAATGGAAGAAGAGGGAGGCTCAGGTTGAGACGAGGGGGCAGGGGATTCCTCAGGAAGGGAGAGGGCGTGAAAAGGGTTGGTGGAAGGCGAGGAGGGGATTCAACTGGCGGACAGAGGACTGGGGTGGCTGGGAGGAAGAGGGAAGAGGGAATGAAGGCGGGGGAGATGAGGTTGGAGAGATGGGGGAGGGCTGGGAAGAGGTACCAACATCCATGGGAGATTTATGACTAGGGGCTGATTTTTTTTTTGACAGGTTCCCATTGCTCTTCTTGCGGGGTATTATCAACATTAGAGATCTTAGTGCAACGATTAGCAAAGTGGCCATATTCGTGACATACCTTGCACTTGAAGGGAATCTGTTCATAGTCGAGCTGCTGAATGTGCGTCCAGTCGTCGACTTTGAGTTTAATAGCTTCTGGAAGGCCTCTACCCAAATCAACTTCGACGCAGATACGAGCACAAGCCTGCATGTTGTCTCTTGGCTCACTTCGGTCTATGTAATTCCCGACAGCGTTCCCAATAGCACGAACTGATTCGTCTCCCCAGCAATGCAAGGGGAGATGAGGAAGGCGAACCCATACAGGAACCGCATTAGGGATGTCAAGCTCCAGGTCAAAATCTGGAGTCCATTTGTTTAAGTACAGACCTCTGGAATCCATGAAGTAAGGTCCATTGCGGAAGATTAAATCCTTGTCTTCCTTAGTCTCAAAATGAAAGGTGAAGTAGCCCTTTCCGCAAAACCTGATAGAAATTTTTCCTTGGATTTTATCAGTCCAGTTCCTCTCAACCCACCTCTGAACGGTTTTTGGGGAGGGCCAGAGACCTGTAAATTGCCCTATTAGTCCTTTTTCTGCCAAGGCAAGAGCAGCTTTTCTGGGCAAGGAAGGAGGAAGAGAGACTTCTTGTAACCCCTCAATTTTTTTCACAAATTTGGATACTGATGGGCGAGCACGATGAGCAGGCAAAGATTTGATCAGTGCTGAGAATGCATGTTGAAGCACGGCCTCCTCCGGAGGCACATTCGGAGGGGCCATCCGAGCGGCCGAGGAGCGATCAAGTTTCAGATGGCAGCAAGAGCAGAGGAGCGCACACGCAACTCACAGACCTACCATTTTACCTTCTGAGAATATATCATCACAGGCCTAAGCAACAAATAATTGGACAAGCAGAGTGTAATTGGCACTAATGGAGACGCTGATATCAGTATCACGGCCTAGTTCTTCCTCAGCGTGTGCTCTAGGTGCGTTTATAAGTGTATTAATATTAATGAGTAGTAATAATATTAATTAATAATAACTATCATTGTAATAATAATTAATAAGTAGTAACAATAATTATTTTAAAGTGTTTTTTAATAATAATTAACAATATTTAATATTTAACAAGTTGTTAATAATAATACTTTAAAAAAATTAATATTGTTATTATTTTTATTATTATACATTTATCAATATTAATATTATTATTATAATTAATATTAGATTTATATCATGAATGCCAATCGGTATTTTTCAACCACATGTACTAATAGAGTTGTAAGTCCGATTTATATATACTTATCGACATATAGCAACCACATTTATTAATATGGTTGTGCTAGTTTATTTTACATTTAAAATAACTGATAAATTGTTATGATTATCTAAATAAAATTTATTTAAAATACATTTTTAGTACATCTAATTTAAATTAAGATCTATTCTTTAAGATAATTGTCTTTTTTATTTTTAAAAATGCAAACAACTCAAAAATTTAAAGAGGAGTTAACTTTATATGAACCAAGAGGTAATGGTATAAATTTATGACCATCACCGTTTTTTTAATATTTATTTTATTTATATTTATGACCTTTACCGTTTTTTAATAATTATTTTATTTATTAAATGTATTTTATGAAAAAAGAATTCCTTAGAGTTGTTTTATTTATAAAAATATTTTAACAACGCAAGAATTAATTATAATTTTAATATATTATTTATAATTAATATAATATATAAGTATAATTAAGCTTAATATTAATATAAATTTAATATTAAGTTTAAGCTTAATATAAGTGTAAGTAATTAATATAAACAATCATATAATGCAACTCTTATAAGTGTCTAAATAATAAGTGAAGAGTTTATGTGTTTTTTAATCTTAATATTCTATTACAATTGTTATTCATAGGCATTACATTATAATAATAAGCGAAGTATTAACGAAATAATAAGAGGAGTGTTATATAAAATAATTTCTCCTTTCTTCACAACTTTAGAGCTAGCATGGTTATCATTTATGGCTTAATAAATTCGTTGCTATCTTTTAATAATTACAATTCAATTCGCTATCACAGTGAAATCAAGTCTTCATTCAACATTCAAATTTCCCTCAAAACCGTGTTAACTATTTTTATTCCTTTAGATAGATAAATCAACATAGATGTAACATGTTATATGTTATTAGATACATCAACATAAATGTATCATGTTATTAAAAATATGTTCTGAACGTTGTTACAAGTTAGCACTGGTAAACTGAAAATTTCTATAAATCTTACATTGAATTTCTACATTTTGTTGTCATCCCAATGATAAATATATTTATTAGCACAATCATATCAAATGATTTCTAAATAAGTGAATCTTCCTACTAGTAATTAAATTTATGCATTTACAACATATATGAAATGATGTTGTAATCATTGTAATATTTTGCAAGAAATTGAAGTTTGCGCACTGAAATGGGAACTACTTAAATTGTTTGTACATGGAATTTTGGGAATGTTAAGATCCATAAAATGAAAGAATGGATGAAATGATAGAAACATTCACAAAGTCGATCTATGAATAATCTAAACATAGTATTCTAAATGTTGTTGTTTTTAACATATTTTTTTAATATTTTTTAGATTTAAGCTATTGAAATCGGATAATCTGAATGTGTTAACAATTTTAGAGATGGTGGAAAAGACCGGAAAATAAAATAAATTGTTTATACCCCACTTTATGTGTATGTTTCTCGATTATGGGCGATGTCATGTCTCCCTTATTAACTCAACAACATCATAAAAAAAATAAATGGTTTTTTTTTGTAGCGTAAATATTTTCAATCATGCTACCACAATTTTTCTTTTATTTTTTTTTTCTAAAAATTATGTGAGTAGGTTTACTAACCCTTACTAGCAAAAATAACATCAAAGGTTCCTATCAATATTTTTTCCACAAGGTAGGTCTTGTATATCATATGCAATATTCTTTAATTCCCTTGTACAAGTGGTGGTTGAAACTTCTACACGATAATTGGATACATGTTGTCACAATTCTCTTTATTTTTTATTTTAGTTAGTGACATTCACTCCTCACTTAAGGGTTAACTACCTACATTATAAAGGAAAATATAAAACTATAAATCATGGCACAAACTTAGTCCCTAGGGGAAATATTTGCCACATGGCCTGCATACTCAATTGTTTTTCTAAAATACATACACTAACATAATAATTTTTGATGTTATGACTTCAATGCACTTAAATATTTCATTCATTTCTTTGATCATTTATTTTCTACTGTTGATCTTTGGGAAAATGTATATGGAAATAATTTGTGGCCTTAACATGTTGGTGTGAGATTATTCATGTTAAATGAGCATGTATATACAAAGGATGGCAACGCCACTTACATAGGGTGTGTGCTAATGTAATAATAAGTTTTTAGTTATGTTACAATCGACATATTTTATTATGCAAAGACTTTGGAACAACACATACCATTTGAAAAATATCAAACATATTAATTTCATTGGTTCCCATGCCTCGATCATGGCCCTTCACTCTTTTCATTTGAGATCTATGGTTGGGAATGGATTCCTCACCTCTAGGGTAACCACACCAGGTGTTCATTGACGACATCCCTCATTCATCAGATTGTTGGCTTAGTGAACTCCCCTTCTTGACTATGGCTAGGGTTATATCCTTCACCATCAAAAAATTGCAAACAACCAAGTTTCACCCCAGAAACGATTTCCTTTGGAATATCTAGCTCAGTATTCAGCCAAGGGCTATTCAAGGTAATTGCGGTTAAAAAGCTTCCTAATTTTTTCCTTGATTTAGTTCATTATCTCCCTTGCTTTACTAACAAGTGCTCCTGCTCTTCTTCTTGGTGTTTCCGCTAGGTTCTCACTTATATAAAGTTTTATGGATGAAGGAGTTCCCCTTTTTCTTACCCAGTCACTTCATCAGCGAAGGAGTCTTGTTCGACTGCCTTTCCCAGGTGACTCCCACAATTCATTTGCAAATTTTCCAGGTGTTCTTTGCTCACGACAATTAAAGAATGTCCTTTTTATTGCTTGTTTTTTTTAATATACTTAGGGTTAACTTAGTTTGTCATAACCTATATTTTTTTTGCAACTCCCATGGGTAATGAGGTTCACCCAACCACTATAGCCTCGTCTTCCCTCATACAGATAAATTCTATTTTTGTTTTATAAAGGTCATTTTATTGACACCCCAAGAATTTTTGTGTAGTTCTTGAATTTTCCTTGGACTCCACTTCTAACTTCTTATTTTTCTCTCCTTTTTTTTGCACAGGAACGGGTCTGCTATGTGGCTACACCTCAAGTTCGTGCCAAGATAAACCCTCACCACTACCAAGGTTGACGAAAGTTTTGGATAGGTATTTCACGACCTAACCCTACTTACCGATAAGTGAAAGGGTCTTTCATGAGTATGTTTTTTTTCTTCTAGGCCTTAAAGTCCTATCTATAAATTCTTAGGTTTCTTTTCAAGAAACAATTATAGCCATTCCAACTAGCTGATCCATATCTCTTCACTTCAAAGATGCATACAAAATTTCATTTGAAACAACATGTAACCGTAAGATGCATACACATAAAAGAAGTAGAAATAAATGATAGCCATGAGAAGCAAAGACACAACAGGTTGATAACGGAGCACCTAGTGTAGGCTACATCTATGGGCCCTGCTCAATGTGGGGAGTCCTCTTTCATTAATATTTCACAAAACCAAATTACATGCATGTACAAAAGACACCTTATACCTCCACTTTCGGGGATGACATGAAAATTCACAAATCTTTTGAAGAAATGGACTGCACTATTGAATTCTTCATTAAAAATCATGAAAAAGGATTGTAAACTTGACCCCTTTCTGCTTTGGTCAAAATCCAGACCCCCGTTAATCTCAAAGATTCCTAAAAGGTTGCTTCTCGTGGGTTGACTAAAATTCATCTGCTCAGATGAAGAATCTGATCACACCATCATGTTCCTTGTGAAAAACTGAGAAGAATGAGTATAAAGTCGACCTTGTTCTGTCACCTTCAAAAATTGCCCTCATATGTAGATTCTTGCATCATGGTTTCACCTTCAACTTTTTTTCTATGAAAAACGGCTATTCAAATCAGGAATCTGCCTACACCATCAGAGTCTTGGCGAAATTCTGACTAATTTATAAACTTGGCATATTTCTGTCACTGTGAAATTTTTCCCTCTAGGGAATCGCCAAGATTCCTCCTCTACATCAAAGAATATTCTTCTCAAAATCCATGTCAGGCATGGTTCCAATGCCTCAGCATACATGCATGCTAACTCTTCTGGTTCAGTCCTTCGTTAGGCGCATAAATGAATTGGGTGCTTAAATAAAAGACCATCAACAATTTTTTTAAAGTACTACCCATTGGGCAGTGTATTGACGATTATTTTTGGGCACTTTGATTTCCGTGGTCACGAGTTAAAAATCCACCCATGTAATTTTTTTTTACATTTTTTATTTTCTTATGGGCGGTGTTGTTTAAATTCATTGGCGGTGTGTATTACTTGGGGGGTTTGTTAAGTGGGATCGATCGTGGAGCGGGCTAACCTAACTGGCTGGGTGAGTTCAATCCCCACCGACCCCCCTCGTGGTTGGTTGACGGTCGTGGCCCATTAGGCCTATATATCTACAATATATATAGAGAGAGAGATGAAGGGGAGGGGTGGCGAGGGTGGTAGACTACCACCCACCTTTCTTAATTTTTTTTGTTTGTATTTTAAAATAAATTAGTCAAAATCACCAAATGGATTTTTAAGGGTCACTGAAAAAATTAAAGAGGCGACAATTTCGCCCTTTCCGACCATCGGAATCCATCACTATGAAGTGCCAATTTTTTGCCTCATTATTTTTCCTCCAAATTTAGTAGCTCCGTCAAATTTAGCCGGGCTCAAAATTTAGTTAGCAGTCTACTAACTTTAGCCAATGGGCCCAGTTGACAAAAACTTTGATTACCCATAACTTTCAGATACAATGTTAGATTTAGGTGTCGATACGTCATTGGAAATATTATGACGAGATCTTCGATCTAACCTTGGTTTCATGGATATCCAATAACTTTTATTTTTGAGCCTTTCCTGTGCCCTCTTTGATCACTAAGTGTTTCTAGAGCCACCTGGATCATTCCTTCCCACTGAGGAGCTTTTTTTCCTCCAAAAGCATGAACATAATCTGTAATTTGTTGTGCTCCCTTGTCTGCACAACAAGTTCCCTGAAAATCCATATTTCCTTCTCCTTCACCTTTGTTCTCTGAAGCCATAACTGATGAACCAACACTTACATCCTCTGCAAATCTGTAGTACAATATTTTCAAACTACATGTTCAATTACATGATCAATAAAGACCCAAGCATCCCCATACTTTCCAAGAGTTTATAACACATAGTCTTTGGTCAAGTGTACATCATAATAGAAACCAATACCCCAACTATCAACAAAAAGAGGCCAAAACATCATCATGTTGCTTTCATAAGTGATGGAAAACACATAATCACATTTACAATCATTTCGCAACATATGATATACAAAATGCAGACATGATAAGCTACTATATCTAGTAAAACCATCTCCCACTCAAAAAAGTGAATGAGTCATCTCCTTGTGGAAGATTCACTCATTGAACACCTTCACTAGCTAGTTCCTTCAAGGTGCTTTCTAGTCATGAAGTATCTGACATGTGGGTCTCTGATGCCCATCCTTGTTGCAGTACTATAATGATTCTTTCTCCTCCAAACATTTTGGATCATATTGGAACGCTTGTTCTTGGTATGCCTCTCATAAGTTCCCGTGGAATCCTCACCATCGCTGGAATGTGATGAGGTGCTCCCATCATTCGTTGTTGGTTGGTCACTAGTTGCCCTCCTTCTAGCACCATTAGAGCATTATCCAACCTCCTTTCTGACATATCCAAGTCCTGCATAATGAGGCAATTCATCCACTATGATGGGATTCACAATCCCCTTTCCATCAATGTCTAGGCCCTTCCCTTGATAGTCCATCTTCTTCAAAAATTTTGATCCAATTCATGTAGTATGTTTCTCAAAAGCAGTGAAATCATCATCATAAAAAGAACATGAAATTGAATAATCACTTTTACCTCAGACTTGTTATGCTGTAACTTTTCCAAGGCATCCTCCTTGGCTTGTAATTGATGATGCAACCTTTGTTTCTCCTCCTCTTCTTTTTGTAGGAGTTTCCTTAGTTCCACATTCTCCGCCTGAATGCTTTGGTTGATCACCTTGAGTTATTGGAGCCATGCAGTATTTGGTGCCCTCCTAATTTTTTAGACAACATTTGTTGAAATCTTTGCCTCATCACCTGAATCAGAACCCAAGCCGATAGGTCCATTTTTTACAATCCCAAAGGCTGCAATCTTCATTTCATCACCTAAGTCTGATCTTAGGTCAATTGGTACAACACTGGAAAATTCTTTAGTTGTGATCTTCTCATCATCCTCTGATTCAAATTCTTGGTTTTATTACATATTTGCAACTGTCTTCTGCTTCTCCTTCTTGTCGTTCCTCTTTGGCATCAATTCTGGATGTAGTTTCCAGCAATGTTCCTCATCATGCCATTCTTTCTCACAATGAGTACAAGAGTAATTTGGTTCCTTTCTCTTAGCCACTGTTGTCCTCTTTGGGCAGTTACCTTTCTCATTCTTCTCCCTTATTTCAAGATGTACAACATTCACACATTTTCTATCTCATCTGCATGCAGCTGACTTAGATATGAATGGTTGCAAATATTCCGAAGCTCCATTATAGTATTATGTACTAATCTAGCCTCCGAATGTCCGAGAAATCCAATATTATCTTCAACTCTCTTCATGAGAAGCTTCCGATATGCAGATGCCTCACACCTTACCAAACACTCAATCTTCTCAGGAAATTTAGAAGTGCCCAGGGTTACTTAAGATTATTCTGGAGTGGTGTTCCCATGAGCAACAATTGATGACTGCTTTGATAGTGCTTCAACTCAACTTTCAATTTGCAAGATGCATTTTTTTTATGTGCTGTCCCTCATCAATTATGATATAATGCCATGAAATTTTACTCAATCTTGGTCGATCATGTTTTTTCATCAAGTATTCATATGTAGTTAAGAGAATGTTAAATTTTTGCTAAGAAATGTTCTCCCTGAATAATCGACGGTGATCATCAGGCGAAAACTGTAGTTTTTACACCTTCTGAAAACTGCATGGAGGAGGACTGGATTAAAGGTGAGCGTCATTTTTTTTTAAAGGGAACGAGCACAAAATTTTAATTTTTGAAATCATTTCACTTGTATAAGTGACTTCGTACACTTTATTTCACTTTTTAAAGTTACGTCATAAAGTAATTTTTTTATTATATAAAGTGATATCAAGCCTGTGGAGGAGTAAGGACATGATTTAATATTTTGGAGAGATAGGGAGTATTTGTAATTTTTTTTGTGTAATGGAGTTATAAGTGACTTTGTGAAGTCATAAGATGCATATTCAGTGTTTGGAGCGATAAGTGAATTTGTTTGAGTGAAAGCCATTATTGTAATTCAAAGTAATATTTTACTTTGAGAGCGATTGAGTCTGTGCAGGTAGTTTTTGAAGACAATTGGCTTCCAAAGTTTGCAAGTGTGACATTCTCATTGAAAAGTTTCCACAACAAAGTTGTGACATTGAAGAATGATGTACTCCAGTAATTAATAAAATCATAATTTTTGTGGTGCTTATGTCCTAGATCTGCCCAAAATTGAATAAGGGGATCTTAGGTACACCATGTGTAATGAATGCGTGTGCATGGCTTGTATTCAGATTCTCAAAATTCTCTCTTTTTATTATGCTTAAATAACTACATGCACATAAGCAAGCTTAAGTATAAGAACACCTAATCAAGCTCCTAAAATCAAGCTTAAGTACACAAGCACAAAGCGTCACATCATCAACTTGATAAGATGATCTTCCAAGCAAGCAAATTTCACATCATGTAATCAAACAAGTTAAGGATGCTACAAAATTAAGCATTTCCAGGAAAAACGACATCGACATCATCAACACCTTTTGTATCACTTGCAGATAAACATTTTTTAACTGAATTGTATGGGTGCATTCTCAGTTGTAACCGACACCCTAATTTGAATTGTTAAGGTGAATACATTAAGTCAAGTAAGTCTTCAATTGATTCATCAAGATTGAACTTGTCATTTGTATCTTGGGTGCATTTTCGACAGTGTTCAACATCCTTCCTCTTTCTAAATCATCACATTCAGTAAGTACATTCAAGAAAGCACAAAGTGTCAGTAATCAATCAAGCAAGTTCAAGCAAGTCATCTAGTAAGAAATCATCATCAAACAAGTGTGAATTCTAGTATTCTATTATTCAAGTGAGCAATAAGCAATAAATCAAGCGAGCGTGTCATTCAACCAGTCAAAGCAAGCGAGCGTTTCATTCAAACAACCAAGCAAGCGAGCATGTTGATGAGCCCCAAAAATGGATAATTATATGGGCTCATTCAACCTCCTAATTCGACTTAATCCACCATTCTCATTAGTTTATTGCATGTTTTTTATTATATTTATGCTAATAGAGTGAATTAGGGTAGTCATTATGCCAACAAGTCTAATGTGTGCTTTATGCAGTCTTTTTGGTCAATTTGGAGACAAAATCAAAGGTTTAAATGAGCACTTGGCAGCCAAATTCGTGGAGAGGATTTTTAGGAAGGTGTCCCTTTCATTTATGGACCCTTACCTCGAATTCTCCACCATCAGCTCGAAGTTCAAGGGCCGCCAAATCAATTATCACAAGGGCAGCTGAGCAAGTGCTAGTAAAAGTGTTGTTAACTACAAGTTTTGGCAACCGAGTTCCTAAAGTTTAGGAGGGCTGTTGGGTCCTCAATTTGTATAAATAAGAGGGCTTAGGGCCTCATTTCAGTTAGTCACTTTGTAGGCAGAAGTTAGCTAGTTTGTAGTTCGATTTTAGTCATTTTTTAGGCAGTAGATTAGCTTTGCATTTCAACACATTTTCAAGCTTTTCTCTTGTGGACAGTTTTTGATGTAAATATTATTTCTTGCTCAATAAAGATGAATCCAGCTTTGCACCAGCTCTAAATCTCTCTTAGGAGGTTGTAGCTCTTGGGGTTGGGCCCATATCAAGTGCCCAATACCTCCTTTGTTTACCTTTATGTGTTTTTGTTGCATTCTTAGAATAAAATATGTTATTTAGATTTAAATCGTGTTTTGTTATTTAGGTTGTTTTTGATGATTAAAATAGCTTTTCATGTTCAGATTGATTTGGTAGGTTAATAACAAGGAAGATCTTCAGAAAAAGGCAACCAAGCACCTTGGATCTCACCTCCCCCTCAGTGGAATCATGAGCTGGGACCAATGTGACTTTGCTGCCACCAAAAACACTGTCTTTGCTTCACCATGCAATTATTAGTGTTAGAATCTCATTTGCAGAACTTGATATCAGTCTTGGTTGCATGTTCAGGTTTATGATTGCTTAGTTGCATAGCTATTTCACCTGATTTCATTGCAAATAAATTTATGTTCCATTTCTTTGCTGTTATCTAGGTGAGAATAGGCTAACGTAACTAGGTCTTTGATTTTCCAAGTTCTCATTTGTTCCATTTAAGAAATAACTTGCAGAGCTTCTGTAACACTTCTCTACCTGCCCGTACTCCATCAATCCCACCTGCTCCATCCTCTACTTGGAATCCTTGCCTTGCATTTGTCACATTCGTTCACTTTTCTCATCTTCTTGTGCAACATCGTTTTACCCCTCCTTGAACAAATCCAACCATCCTCGCCACTCCTCAACTCCATCTACTGAGTCCTGAACCTCCTCACACCCTTATCTCACCTCCATACCCACTCCTTCATCTTTCTTCCTCCATCCATCTTCCAAAATCCCATTTCTGAACATCCTGTAGAAAATTACAGAACATCCTGTAGAAATCCCAGAACATCCTGTAGAACCCCTGCAAACTTCTTGTAGAAGCTCACGAATGAGGTTTCTTGATAGCCAAACTCTGTGAAACTCTCTGGAAGGGTGTTAGGGGCCCCTTAGGCCCTCTCTGAACCTTCCCAGCCTCCTCCAAGCATTTCCTCTCGCCAATCCACCTCTACACAATCAAAACCAGTTAAAAGCACATGCATGATAATTCTAACAACTTATTCAAAAATACAGAAAGATGTTTCTTTTCAGATGTTACCGTAGAAGTAGCTTAGACACATGCATTTTACCTTCCTAGAAGTCAATGGCATCTCTTTCAGTAGCTTGCATCCTCTTTCTTGCATCAGTAGGGCTTGCTGGTAAAATTAGGGTTTGCTAGGGTTTGCATTTCCTTTTAGCTTTCTAGTTTGTTTTTGCAAGTAGATTAGCTTTCTTTGAGTTAGCTTTTGTCCATCATTTAAAAAGCTTCTTCTAAGAGCTCATAGAAGTTGGCTTAAGCTCCTAGCGGACTTGTGCCAGCTAATCAAGTGATAGTCGCGACAAGAGCTAGTACTTGTGCATACAGCACCGTCGCTTCCAAGTTTGTTATGAACTACCGGGTTGATAAAATTAAAGAAGGGAGTCTCAGGAGTTGCAGCATTATTGCTACAATACTGGGGCTCACCACTCTTTTTGGCGCCGTTGTCGGGGAAGCATCAGAGTATTGGCGATTGCTGCTTTTCTTCTATTTTCCACTACAACCTTCTGCTAAGTAGTTTATTTCATTTCCATTATGCAATTTCATTTCTGCAAAAGTAGATTAGCATTTCCTGTTTTCATAGATTAGCATTTCAATTCCGTAATTTCATTTTTGCAAGTGTAGATTAGCATTTCAATTCCGCAAGCGTAGCCTAGCATTTCATTCCTGCAATTTCATTTGATCAAAATAGATTAATCCTTTCCTGCTTTCATTTCAATTCCGCATTTTCATTTCAGCAAGATAGTTAGTTGCAGTTCAATCTATTTTAGTTTTGTAGGTATAAGTAGAAAAAAAACAAAAATCAACCAAAAATATTTCCTTTCATGCCTTGTAGGAGTAGAGATAATTCAGAAAAATGATTGCACAACACCCCCACTGCTTCACACAGCCAACCTTCTCTCTTCTTTGATGGCTGTGATTAATGAACCCTTAGGTGGATCGCAAGACATATTTGAAGAACCTCAAGGGGAGAAGAAGAAGGAAACATTCATCTGGAGCAAATGGCTACAAGCAGAAATGTTGGGAGCAGAACCTTATCCAAAAACGAATTTTCAAATCAGATGGAAGATTTCAAGAGTGAGATGAGGGAGTTTCTTGCCATGCAACTGGATACCTTGCAGATCCAAAGGAAGCAAGAGGAAGCCAAGAGGGCTTTGGACATCTTTTGTCCTAGGTGCACTAGAAAGCATCCTAGGAGCGAATGTCCAATGCACTCCCTAGAAGTGTGTTTCATCTGTGAAGAATACCATCCTATGAATCAGTGCCCTTCCTTGCCTGGACTTAAAGCTGCATATCAGAAAGCCAAAGGAGCCACTGAATCACTCTATTATCTGAACCAAAGGAGGCCACATGGACCCATACCTTACCAGCAGGAAATCCAAGGGACATCCCAGATCTATTACAACCCCTATCCAGCCACTTCCATGCCTTCTTGGGGTCCCCCTGCTCATCCTTCCTAGTCCACACCCCCTCCTTGGTCGGATCCATCTCCATATTATGCCCAACCAGCTACTCATCCATTTCACTCTTATGCTCAGCCACAGCCTCAGTGGAATGCACCTCATCAAAGGTGGAGGCCCCAGTACAACTCTCCTCCCACTCCTTTGCCTCCACCACCTGCTCAACCGCAACCATCGCCTCCTCCTCCACCAAGGCAGCCCCAAATTCCTGCCCAACCACAACCCCATCCACATCCATCTCAAATATACGCCCCCACTCAGCTACCCATACCACCATTTCCAAACCTGTCCATTGGAGTAGCTCAACACAATTGCAATGCTGAGACACAACATGTTTAAATGACTCCTCTTGAGCTCAATGATCTTCACCATAGCTCGGGAAGAGTGTTGCAAAGCAGAGATTATATTGACAACATTGAAGGACCAAAGGCAAAAGAATATTCAAAAGAGGAGATCAAAGCACCATGGGCTGCACTTGATGAAGAGAAAACATCAGAAGCAGAAATCAAGAAAGCTCCCTCATGGTTACCATCAAACCCTCCATGTAGTCAAGAGAAAAATCAGCACAAAGAGGAAGATGTGAAGGTCATGATAGAAGAAGATATGGAGAAAATGATCCAAATCAGCAAAAGGACCAAGGATATCAAAGCTATATTGAGACATGGTTCCAGACGGTCACTAAGTTGCAGCAGTACTCTCTTCTTCAGCTATGTTTGATCCCTTCCAAGTCAAATCATTTGGTCTCTGAAATCCGAGTAGCTGTCAAAGCATGCATTTCAAGCCTCCACATCATCTTGTCTCTAATCTCGATGTGCACATGGCTCCATTAGAAGTATTATTATACTTGAAAAGAATTTTGTTTTTCAAGTAGGGTAGGGTAGAAAAAAGAGAAAAAAGAAAAAATGGAAAAATGGAAATAAGAGGAAAAATCTAAGGTGAAAACCTCCTCGGAGGCACCTTAGATTGGCTCATTGATTGAAAACCTCCATGAGGCGCCCTAGTTGTTTTCAAAAAAAAAAAAAAAAAGAAAAAAGAAAGTAGGACTAATCTCTGTGAAAAATTACAAGTTGCAGTGAATACTTTGCAGGGAATTAGAGGCACGCAAAACGAGGACAAGAGTCCATACCAGGCTCCAGGACATCCCTTTAGACACTCCCTCCATGGCCACTCACCTCTCCTAGGATTTGGTCACATTCAGTTCAGGATTTGGCTTTCTACAGGAAGTTCCAGGCTTTTCTACAGGAAGTTCTAGGCGTTTCTACAGGAAGTTCTGAAACATCCTGTAGAACCTTCGGACGAACCAAACTCAATTTTAAAAGGGAACCTGATGGTTGGAATCTGTTGGTTGGGCCTGCAAGCACCCCTGTTTCCATCCCTCGCCTTTCTCCATCATTTTTTCCACCTCATTGTGCTTCTACAGGAAGTTCCTGTAGAAATTAAAGGAAGCTAGAAATGGATTCCAAAAAGGTAGCTTGGCAAACATGCTAGCTTCCTCAAGGGTTCAGAAGTCCTCTTGATATCTTCAAACTCCTCCTCCATCATCTCCATGCCTGCATCACAACCCAAGCTCATTTTTTCTACCATGCAAAAACTTGTAGAATGCTTTGAAGAAAAAATACATAGAACATAATTTGTTTTTTCCCTAGCTTGAAAACCGTGCATCCATTTGCAAAATTGTTACAGGGGGAGTTGTATAGGGACGATGGCAACATGCTCGAGCAATTTCATCCAATTATGGTGCACGGTTTCCAAGAAATCAGCCTCCATCACCTCCAACCATTTTTGCATTTTCTCCCTATCCGTGCATCTGTTTCAAAACCTGTTTCATGGGGAGATGCATATGGGTGAAAGTCACCTACCCAAGAAGTTTAAACCGATTGCGATGCATGGTTTCCGAGAAATTGATCTTTGTAATCTTCAGCCATTTTCCATTTTTATCGAAATCTGTGCATCCATTGATCGCAATTTTGCTATGGGAGGTGCATAATGATGATAGGAACATGCTCAGCAAGTTTCAGATCGATCCAGTCTATCGTTTGGGAGCAATGGCGAAAACAAGTTTCTGTCCTGTGAAAATTCAACATCAACAGCTTGAGGGTGCAGATCTGAACGTGCAAGCCAACTCTTGCAGTGTGGATCCGACCAAAGGATACCTGCACAAGAAAACATCCATGAATCAGCAGCCAAGCCATCATGCAACCACCAAAACCAATGCATGCAGCAAATGAAAGGCCACAACACCTCACAGCAACCATTCGACTTCTAGGTACGTGACTAAAACTCATTCCTCTGATTGCATGAATGTAAATTGGAAACTGCATGAGCAATGAGATGGTTGGGATTAAAAAAATTGGTGGCCAGCTAACTGGCCACCCTCATCCAGTTCAACAACGCTCGGTGAGTGAATAAGACACGTGCACTCAGCCATCTCAGGAGGAAATCGGGAAACAGGTAATGGTGACTGTTTGACCTTCAACGTAATTGATGGAGTGATCAAAGGTAGGAAATAGGATGTTTCGTGACAGCACTGCCATCTGCATGTGGCCACGTACACCTGGCCACTTCACTCCCTCACCACAAATCACACAGCAATTACAAAAATGCTCGGCTGACTCTCACCACCCTTTGTTCAACTACGGTCACAACTGGAGCACGCATCCACCACATCTAGATCAGTTAACCAGTGGTCCTCAACAAGATTCCTGCCTGATCTCTCAAGATTTCTGCCGTTTTTTTTTAAATTCCCACCTATCGGGCTCTACAGGAAGCGTAGTTTCATTCTACAGGAAACGCAGAAAACAACCATGTAGAAAGAAAACCTGGGATTTTCGGCAAATTTCAAGCTCCAAACGAGGTAGGATCGGGGAAACTTCGTTGTGCATGATTTTTTGGTGCAAAATGGTGAATTGAACACGGAATTAATTAAAAAAAAATGAGAGGAAAAGTCTGCCTGCACATTGAACAAAGGTGAAAAGTCTGCTTGCATATTTTCTGAGTTTTGCACAGTCCTTTTTTCCCTCTGCATTCGAAGTTTGGCTTCTTCTTTCTCACCTTCTTCTGAAAAGAGAGATGCAACCATAAGAACTAAGCTTGTGTGAAAGAATGAATTTGCAAGATTGTCCACTTTCTAGAAAAAAACTATGTTATTTGTTCTCTGATCTATCAAAAAAAAAATTGATTTCTTTTCAAAAACTAAGAAGCAAATTCAGGTTGGAAAAGTTTGAAGAGAGGAATTGGAGTTGTTGTTGTGAAAAACACAAAAATTCCAGGAGCAATAATAAGTTTACAAGAGGGGAAATGAGCTATCTTTTTAGAAGAAAACATGGGTTTTGCAAAATTTTTGGCTTCAAGAGAAGAAGAAAACAAACAGTTGTATTTGTTGCATGTTTAAGCAAAAGAAGTGATGCAATTCTAGGGAAGAATCAAGCCTGAAGAATGTGAAAAAACCAATGATGAGGGAGCACAAATCATTCAAGCAGAGGGCAAAACAAAGGAAGAACAGAACGAAAAAGACTACAGCAAAGAAGGCAGAAGCTAAACAAGATGAGAAGAAAGCCAAAACAAAGCGTGAGGAAGCAAGCTAACAGAGGTAGAGAAAACAAAAGAAGAGGGAAAAAAAGGAGGAAGAGCCACATCTAGCCAAGCAGACCAAAACAGTTGAAACCGTTTCTACAGGAAGCCAGAAAACAGTCAGCACAGGACTTTCTACAGGAAGTCTGGAAAAAGGGCAACAGAAGGAAAAATCGTCAAAAGAACCAATCACGATTGTGGACACCCCAGCTACACAAAAGGAGAGGTCTCCCTCCAAGGCATCCATCACCTATGAACGGGGAAGCCCGAAGACATCCACCTGGAGAGAAAGAATGAAAATGTTGGACACAAAGGCCTCTCTACAGGATGCTGAGACAGTTCTACAGGAAGCTGAGAATTCTCTAGGAAAAGGAGCACAGGCAGTGGGAAGAAGCAGAGAGAAAAGCATGGTTTCATGACCGAGAAGAGGACATCACTTCAGAAGCTTGGCATGACAGGGAGGCCACCAAGGCCATCAAATATGAGGAGATAGATTGGTTGCTCAGAGGATGAGCAACACTTTCAGTAGGGGGGTGATGATGAGCCCCAAAAATGGATAATTATATGGCCTCATTCAACCTCCTAATTCGACTTAATCCACCATTCTCATTAGTTGATTGCATGTTTTTGATTATATTTATGCTAATAGAGTGAATTAGGGTAGTCATCATGCCAACAAGTCTAATGTGTGCTTTATGCAGTCTTTTTGGTCAATTTGGAGACAAAATCAAAGGTTTAAATGAGCACTTGGCAGCCAAATTCGTGGAGAGGATTTTTAGGAAGGTGTCCCCTTCATTTATGGGCCCTTACCTCAAATTCTCCACCATCAACTCGGAGTTCAAGGGCCACCAAATCAATTATCACAAGGGTAGCTGAGCAAGTGCTAGTAAAAGTGTTGTTAACTACAAGTTTTGGCAGCCAAGTTCCTAAAGTTTAGGAGGGCTGTTGGGGTCCTCAATTTGTATAAATAAGAGGGCTTAGGGCCTCATTTCAGTTATTCACTTTGTAGGCAGAAGTTAGCTAGTTTGTAGTTTGATTTTAGTCATTTTTTAGGCAGTAGATTAGCTTTGGATTTCAGCACATTTCCAAGCTTTTCCCTTGTGGACAGTTTTTGATGTAAATATTATTTCTTGCTCAATAAAGATGAATCCAGCTTTGCACCAGCTCTAAATCCCTCTTAGGAGGTTGTATCTCTTGGGGTTGGGCCCATCTCAAGTGCCCAGTACCTCCTTTGTTTACCTTTATGTGTTTTTTGCTGCATTCTTGGAATAAAATCTGCTATTTAGATTTAAATCTTGTTTTGTTATTTAGGTTGTTTTTTATGATTAAAATAGCTTTTCATGTTTAGATTGAATTGGTAGGTTAATAACAGGGAATATCTTCAGAAAAAGGCAACTAAGCACCTTGGATCTCACCTCCCCCTCAGTGGAATCATGAGTTGGGACCAATGTGACTTTGCTGCCACCAAAAACACTGTCTTTGCTTCACCATGCAATTATTAGTGTTAGAATCTCATTTGCAAAACTTGATATCAGTCTTGGTTGCATGTTCATGTTTATGATTGCTTCGTTGCATAACTATTTCACCTGATTTCATTGCAAATAGATTTATGTTCTACTTCTTTGCTGTTATCTAGGTGAGAATAGGCTAACGTAACTAGGTCTTTGATTTTCCAAGTTCTCGTTTGTTCCGTTTAAGAAATAGCTTGCAGAGCTTTTGTAACACTTCTCTACCTCCCCATACTCCATCAATCCCACCTGCTCCATCCTCTACTTGGAATCCTTGCCTTGCATTTGTCACATTCATTCACTTTTCTCATCTTCTTGTGCAACATCGTTTTACCCCTCCTTGAACAAATCCAACCATCCTCGCCACTCCTCAACTCCATCTACCGAGTCCTGAACCTCCTCACACCCTTATCACACCTCCATACCCACTCCTTCATCTTTCTTCCTCCATCCATCCTCCAAAATCCCATTTCTGAACATCCTGTAGAAAATTATAGAACATCTTGTAGAAATCCCAGAACATCCTATAGAACCCCCACAGACTTCCTGTAGAAGCTCACGAATGAGGTTTCTTGATAGCCAAACTCTGTGAAACTATCTGGAAGAGTGTTAGGGACCCCTTAGGCCCTCTCTGAACCTTCCCGACCTCCTCCAAGCATTTCTTCTTGCCAATCCACCTCTGCACAGTCAAAACTAGTTAAAAGCACATGCATGATAATTCTAACAACTTATTCAAAAATACAAAAAGATGTTTCTTTTCAGATGTTACTGTAGAAGTAGCTTAGGCACATGCATTTTACCTTCCTAGAATCAATGGCATCTCTTTCAGTAGCTTTCATCCTCTTTCTTGCATCAGTAGGGCTAGCTGGTAAAATTAGGGTTTGCTAGGGTTTGCGTTTCCTTTTAGCTTTCTAGTTTCTTTTTGCAAGTAGATTAGCCTTCTTTGAGTTAGCTTTCGTCCATCAGTTAAAAATATTCTTCTAAGAGCTCACAGAAGTTGGCTTAAGCTCCTAGTGGACTTGTGACAGCCGCGGCAAGAGCTAGTACTTGTGCATACAGCACCGTCACTTCCAAGTTTGTTACGAACTATCGGGTTGATAAAATTAAAGAAGGGAGTCCTAGGAGTTGCAGCATTATTGGTGCAATACTGGGGCTCACCACATGTCATTCAAACAACCAAGCAAGTGAGCATGTCATTCAAACAACCAAGTAAGCGAGTGTGTCAAAATCAAGTGTGAAAGTTCAACGCATGACATCTACAAAAAACGAGCCAGTATGAAGTTGATTGAAGCATTCACAAAGTGTTAGTGAAGCATTCAAGCAAAGCAATCATCATCAAGCGAGTGTGAAATCAAGAGTTCAAGCAACCAAGTTAGAAAACTCTAACAAGTAAAGCATCAGCAATAAGCAACAATACAAGCAAGCCTGAATTCAAAGTGAGCAAGCTAACATGGCGACAAACATTCAACTGTCCCAAATTCTTAACAATTTGATTTTATCATCAGTTGGCGACATGGTGAACATTAGCAAAACAACTCTTGCTGATATTCAACTGCATCTTCAACATGCACATGAAATTATTGAGTTCCTGCAACTGGAGTCACAACTTCAAAGAGATGAGTTACAACAGAAGAGTGATGTTTCCAAGTCTTTCATTCGTACAGATGAAGATAAAGATGTTGTTTCCAAGTCACTGATCCAACCAACTTCAAGTGTTGAAGTGGTCCCTGATTTAGTTCCACTTTCTTCCAAACCAATCATCAAGCCATGGGAAGAAATCCAAAGTAACAAAAATCGACAAGGATTAGGATATGAAAAAGATGAAAACAACTTGCATATCCCTGATTATTCTAAGCCGATAAAGTTCATTAGTGCAGGATTTCTTGATCCAATAACATTAACAAGCCATGAGACAGTTGCAGACAAACAAAAGTACACGCAAACTAAAGTTGCAGCCAAACCAAACTGCCTTCATTGTCAAAGAACTGGTCATCTGGAAGATCAATGTTTTTATCTCCATCCTTGTCACCATTGTGGCAAGTCAAATCATTCATAAACACGATGCAACAAACAACAACAATCAAGTAGATTTAAGATTGATTATTCATGGATTGATCCCTGGGAATGGTTATCCACTGTCAGAATATTGTATAAGTTTTACTATCGAATTCACTCACGCATAATGCATCCAATAGTAAAAATGAATATGGTACTCTCGTGCAGATGAACGGGGAAGTACAACAGTAAACACTCCTAAACTTGAAGTGGGGGAGTTCAACAATAATTTGAAGAAGATTGTCTCTCCTTTCAGCTGACAAAGGGGGGAAAATGTCAATGAAATTGACAGTGGTTGTCAGACTGAGAGTCTCGACAACATCAACAAAGCAACCAGTGGGAATTTTCATCAGCGAGTGAGCTTCAACAAATTTGCCAGTGGGTGATTGACAACAAAGTCAGCAGTGAGCAGTTTTCAAACACAACAGCAACAGTGAGTTCTTTTTCAGCCAGTGGGAAATCATCATCAGCAGATACGCCAGTGGGCGTTCATCACATTTTGTCAGTGGACACATGATGTTGATTTCAAGCAAAGGATAGTTGGATCCTTTTCCAGCTTGGCACATGATGGAGTTGTCAAGAGACATCCAGAGATGAATTAGACATGTAGCTGATTCATGGTCTCTTCTTGTTGCAGTTTTTTCAACATCCAGCTTTGGTGATTTTTCAGGTAAATGTTTTTTTAGGATCAACTTGAGAACTTGGAAGAGGGTTCCTTGTTCTTATTTTGGATTTATCATTGGGGGGGGAATGTTAGCCTCACTGTCATAATAAAACAATTATAAATCCAAAAATTATAATTGAATAAATCAAATCTTGAGAATTAAGAGTTAGTTCCTCAAACTAGGGAGTTTAGTTAGGATGCGAGATTCTCTCCAACTAGTTCTCCTAGATTAGTGTTTTGTTGAGAAAATATCTCAACCATAGTGTCCAAGATAGATGTACTATCTTGAGACCAACTTCCTCATATATTTATTTGTACTATTATCATTCTTTGTACATTGGATTGATTAATAATGAGAATGTGAGGAACGCTATAAGGCTGAGGCCTTTTTCGCCATGTCTAGTTTTTGTATATATCTGATATTTTTATTTTATGAGTGTGAGTGTGTTATTATTAGTTCATTCAGTTTTCTTCAATTTGGTTCCTTTCTCTTAGCCATTGTTGTCCTCTTTGGGCGGTTATCTTTCTCACGCTTCTCCCTTATTTCAAGATGTACAACATTCACACTATCTTCATCAAGAGTTTTAGGTTCAAATAATAACAATTAATGACACAAATGACTATGAAAAGAGCCAATATATTTCATCAACGTCTCAAGAGTGTCTAGTGGAACATTCAATGTTAATGCTTGTTTCCTAAAACCCTTCATAAAATTCTAAATTTTTTGACATTTACTTGGTTTCAAATGTTTCCATTCCATCACGACCTTCTATCTGTAACTCAATGGGTAAAACTGTCCTCTTAAAGCAAAAACATACTTAGACCAAGATGAAATAAGTTTATGACTACTCTTACCAACTTTATGTAGTTTTCCTTCCCACTAGATGAGAGCAGTGTCACTCAATTAAAGGGATGCTAGCTCTATATTAGCTTCATCCTCTTTGATTCGTTGTATGTGGAAATATACTTCAACCTGTATGATCCAGTTATCTAGATTTTTTGCATTATATTCTCCACTAAACACAAGCAAATCAAACTTGACATCCAACTTGAAAAAGATATTTTCATGATTTTCTCTACTTCTAGAATGACGAGAAGAGGAAGAAAAATAACTCTCACGGGAAGATGGATAGGGAGGTTGAGGAGGCTCTTCTCCTCCTCCTTCATGATTCACCAAGGCATGATTATCTGGTCCTTCCTTCTTCTCTGGCTTCACCATTATCTTCACATACTATGAATTTAATTTGTCCACTTTTTCTACCATGGCGTAGAAGTCCTTGCGATAATTTCGCTCTTCCTCCAGCCAATCATTTTCATATGCCATTTTCCCTCTTTGTGCTACACGCATCTTTTCACTTCAAATAGGCATACATAATTTCAATTAAAAGAGCATGTAACCATAAGATGCATACACATAAAATAAGAAAAAATAAATGACAACCATGAGAAGCAAAGACACAACAGGTTTGATAAGAAGGTTCGCCTAGTATGGGCTAGGTCTCTGGGCTTTGCTCAATGTGGGGAGGTCTCTTTCATTAATCTTAAGAAAAATCAAATTTTATGCGTGTACAAAATACACCTTATACCTCCACTTATAGGGATGGTATGAAAATGCACACATATGCTGAAGAAATGGATTTCACTGTCGAATTTCTCGTGAAAATTTGTGAAAAATAACTCTAAAATTGACCCCTTTCTACTTCAGTCAAAATCCAAACCCTCGGGAATCTCAAAGATTCAACAAAGATTACTTCTTGCAAGTTGACTGGAATTTGGCAGCTTAGATGAAGAATATGATCATACCATCACATTCCTTGCGAAAAACTGAGAAGAATGAGTATGAAGTCAACCTGGTTTTGTCACCTTCAAAAATTGCCCCATAGGGAATATTTTAGATTCTATGCAGATTCTTGTGTCATGGTTCCACCTTCATGGTTCTGCCTTCAACAGTTTTTCTCTAGAAAAATGGTTGCTCAAATCAGAAATACGCCCGTGTCACCAAAATTTTGGCAAAATTCTAATTAATTTGAGTATAAACTTCACATATTTATGTCACTGTAAAATTTTTCCCTCTAGAGAATCTCCAAGATTCCTTCTCCGCATCAAAGAATATTATTCTCAAAATTCATGCCAAGCATGGTTCCACTACCTCAGCATCTGTGCACGCTCACTATTCCGGTTTGGTCCTTCTTTGGGAGCGCAAATTAATTGGGTGCTTAAATAAAAGACCGTCAACAGATTTTTTAAAGAAGTGCCCATTGGGCAGTTGGTTGATGGGTTATTTTTGGGCACTTTGATTCTCGTGGGTCATGGGTTCAAAACCTACCCACATAACGTTTTTTGGAATTTTGTGTTTATGTATGGGCATTGTTATTTAAATCTGTTGGCAGTGTTTATTAATTGGGGGGTTTGTTAAGTGGGGTCGCTCATGGAGTGGGCTGGCCTAATTGGTCGGGTGGGTTCGATCCTGGCTGACCCCCCTTGTGGTTGGTTGATGGTCGTGGCCTATTGGGCCTATATATATACAATATATATATAGTGACATGGAGGGGATGGGTGGGCAGGTGGTGGCCCGAATCCCTCACCGTGAAGTGCCAATTTGTTGCCTTGTTAATTTTCCACCAAATTTAGTGGCTCCACCAGATTTAGTCGGTCTCCAAATTTAGTTGGCACTCTACTAACTTTAGCCAATGGGCCTAGTTGACCAAAAATTTGACTGCCCATAACTTTCACATATGATGCCAGATTGAGATGTCTTTTGCACCATTGGAAATATTGCAACGATCTCTTCAATCTGACCCTATTTATGGAAATCAAACAACTTTGATTTTTGAGCCTTCCCTGCCCCTCTTTTGATCAATAAGTGTTTCTAGAGCCACCTTGATCACCAGGTTCACAACATTATAGAATTTTGGCAGTATTGTTTACAATTATTCTATTAATATTTTTTATCTATGGTGTTGAGGGCCTACCTGTCGATGTTATTTATGTAATTTCATTTTTATAGTAGCCCTCAACTATTCTTACTAAACTCACTTGTTTAATGTAACACTTAATGGTAATTAGTGACAAAATGTGTTCTAATTTTTTTTTTTAATAAAGAAAAAAAATTCCTTATATTCATTTCATATGCCAGGATACACAAATATTTATAGTCTCAGTATTTTTTTTGTCTATTGTTTTCAGTTGTCGTAGATGCATGAGTTCTTTGAATTAAAAATCAAGAAATAAGTTTTTTCTTAGGAGACTATTTTCTTAAATAAACTTGAATTGAATTTATTTTTTGTCTCCCTTCTAAAAGGGAACTATGCCGGTAGTCGAACCTAGGGTTACAAAGTGCTCGAACAATACATGTTGTTCCATGCCAGGCCATGCCAAGTCTGTTAAACCAATATATATTTCTTGAACAACAGCAATCGAGAATCCAATGAAACGATTCCTTAAGACATATATTATTGAAGGGTCACGAACTAAATCCACAATCATGAAACAACATATAGGCAAGCACGCACGATTAAGCCACATCACTATAGTAGGAGAAGATGTGATTCACCGCTTGGTGGAAACACTTGGTGTAATCGTTTCAATTACCTCAAACACCAACTAGCTTTAAAATTCAAATATACTTTCTAATATTTTTGTTTGATTGTTCAAGCTCCCTTAATGCCTCAACCGTTGATGTTCGACTATTATGTCCCTATAATACTAGTGTATCCCCCTTATTGTTATTGTTTTGTCCATGTAGCCCTAATATTGTTATTGTTGTGCCCCATAGAAGCCCACTATTGTTATTGTTGTGCCCTTACATTATTATTGTTATGTAGGCTCTAATTATATTGTGACCCCTTAGACTCCTATATATACAAACAAGGTATTGTCATTTGTATCATCCAAGAATTGTTCATTTATTTAATGTAAATGAGGTTTCACCTGCGGAGAGGATAATTTTTAAGTCATTGATTTATCTTTTTGTGAGCTGGCTGCATAACATTTGGTGTCAGAGCTTTGCATTTTAGGGTGTCACTTCTTCAAACATGTCATCTTGGAATTATTGCTATAATTTTTTTTCTACAAGGATTAATAAGCTGACATTTTGACCATGCAGAGCTGAAATATTGGTGAACTATGTGTACAAATTTCAGATCTTGGTTCACTATATTTTTCGAAATATGATCTAAGGAGGTTAGGGTTTTTGCAAGCTCCATAATTTTGTCTCAAACATGAGACCTAGGGAAAATCATCATAACTTTCGTTTCAAGCATTGGATTTGAATTATGTAAAAATTAGTTGAAAGTTTATGGACTGTATTTTTTATCTATTAATTTCAAGGCCAAAGGTTTAAACAGTGACACGGGGAATCTCATACAAATTCTCTCTACTGAACCAGTCCACAATCAGGGCGTCGTGGGATATTTGGCATAAATATTTCTTGAAGAATCCAATCTCGGTTAGACTTATGGGGTTAGAAAGAAGACTTAAAGTACTACCACAAGAAGAAATTTTAGAACTTGGAGATCCAAAATTACAGAGTTACAACCGTTTCAAGATTAAGCTCCTAAAAGCAAGAAAAATGTGTGTATTTTTGTTTTAAAAATTGCATAACTTTTGTTTGAAAAATCAGTTTGAAGTGATTCAAAGGGCATATTGAAGCATGTATATGAGTATTTGATTCTAAAATTCCTCCTAAGAAAAATAATTCTACACTCATTAATCCCTCAGAAAGCTCTACTATGACATATGAAGAGGAAGTATTGTAGCATGATATATCAAAATTACGGGACCAAGTGCAACAAATTTCACTCTCACAACAAAGATGAACTAAAAGGTGACATGGATGATTTAAAAGGTGACATGGATAGTTTAAAATATGACATGAATTATTCAAAAGTAAACATGGAAGGTTTGAAGGAAGGTTTGAAAAAGTTGTTGCAAGAAAGGCTTCCCGGTGGTGACAAGGTAATCCATGAAAACGATGATGGGGACAAAAGGAATATGAATTATGATTTTAGAGACTCCAATGTGGGGTTTAAGAACCACCACATTCCAAAGATAGATATGATGAATTTTGATGGCAAGGATCTACTAACATGGATACTACAGATGGAGCAATATTTTGATCTACAAGATGTGCAACCCTCACAAAAGGTACGTATCGCATTTTTATATTTAGAACCCAATAATTGTGTATGGTATAGATGGCTTTGTTCTCATAAACCGCTTTTCACTTGGTCAATTTTTACATAGGAAATTATAGCACATTATGAAGATACAAATAGAAACACCTTCTTTAACCAATTGATAAATCTCAAACAAAAGGGTTCAATGGTGGAGCACATTGAAGACTCCCAAACATTGAATATTAGGGTAACCAATATTCCAGAGGAGCATAAGATTGATGTATTCATAGGGACTTAGAAAGATAACATCCAACATGAGGTTCGCCTTTGGGAACCTGATTCATTGGAGAAGGCATTCAGGGTGGCAATAAAAGTTGAAAGTAAAATTATGGCAACAAGGAATCCTACCACTCACAATTACAAATATCGATGTGTTGTTGCTCATAGTCTTCCACAACCTACATGGTAGACACCACAACAATTGGAGGAAAAAAGATCAAAAGGGATTTGTTACAGTTGTGATATAAAATACACTAAAGGTCATAAGTGTGCTGAGAAGAAATTATTCTACATAGATTGTGAAGAGGAGGAAGAAAAGGAACAAGAAAAATAAAAAGAGAAGGATATACACTAGGAGCCAACCCTAGAGAAAGAAGAAATGAATCCGACCATATCTTGTAATGCACTAGCGGGAATTACCACTCCTCAAACTCTCAAGATAGAAGGATATTGATATTTAAGATGAGAAATTACTGGGGGGTGGGGTGAATCAATAATTTAATTCTTTATTTTTTCTCAACTTAATCTTCTTCTTATGCAGTTAATGATTTATGTTTGTGCTCAATATTTATTATATTCCTTTTGCAAATTTCAAGGAGAGAGGTTTGCAGATATGGTTACCAAGAATTCAAAGCATTCACACAAGATGAAAAAATTAAACACATGAAGACACCAGATATAAGTGGAAATCCCAAAGGTAGAAAACCACAAACTTTAGGCTAAAATTGATGTGAAGGCAAGCTACGACTCCTTTTTACATCAGATTTTTTATAGGCTCAAAGCTACAAGAGGATCCTACCTCAAAAAAAGCTTCAACTCCCCCTAGTTTTCTACAGGCTACAACCCACAAGAGGCTCCTACCTCAACATGCTACAACATGTTCTTTTTCAAGCCACCACGTAGAAAATAATGGAAATTTCTCAAGTCACAAGCACTGGTCACCTCATATCCAATTCTGCTGTCAAGTTTTCTGTTGAATTGCTTCTTCTCTTCTACCACTGCTCATTCTTTATATGATGTAAACCACTTCCATTAAAAAAGAATATCACAAGTTTTCTTCCACATTATATTTTTTATAAGCAAGCCATCTTGGTTGTTTGTATTCTTTAGAGGAATATGAAATGAAGCATAGTCTCTTGGAATTCCTAAACTGATCACAAGCTTGTCCTTTCATTTTTAGTTTAGAAAATTATTTGTAATATAAAAAAATAGAGTTGAATTAACAACTCCTTCAGTAATAATTGCAAGAGACAAATCAAATTTGGAATATCTACATTTTCTATTCAAACACATATATGTATTCCAACTTTTGTCTCAATGTTTATCCTTCACATTGATGAGCATAGCCTTTGCACTTCACATCACTTTCAGCCTTTTATATTCATCATTCAACATTTATGTACACTTTTCATTCAACAATCATCTTAACTCGACATCAATGCCAATATTGCCAACAATCTCCCCCTTTTGCATTGATGGAAACTCAACTCATTCGTCCTCGTTCTTTTGTCTTAGAAGATATTCTCATTGCTACCCATAACCTCTTCTTACCTCCCACTTTGACATCAATGGAAAGAGGTTACATATGTATTGTAGCCCTCCAATCCACATTTATTGATTTTATGTTATTAAGGTATTGAAAAATATGGTCTTCAACTGACTGTAAAAGACTCCTCAGTGTAGTTGTCATCATTGCATTAATGCTCTATTACCTGTAATGTCTTGTTCTGCAAAAAAGATGTTGATACTGTGATTGAATGAATACCACTCCAGATGACTTATTTGGGTTGCTCCAGATTGAATGAATGTTGCTCCATAAACATTGCTCCAAATACTCTTAAGAATTTTTTAACATTGAAAAATAGTGTTGTGAGAACACTTTGTAAGGAAAGCATGGATAAAAGAATTGCGCCCATGAAATAAATTAACCAACATAATTTAGCCATAAATTATAAACAATAATATTTGTTCCATGTGTTCCAATCTCATGAATCATTGTCATCTGTTATATTAAGGATAATAGTCTTTCAGCCTAATAGTCCAATGCTCTTTACTGCTGAATACATCATGGAATTACCTTTTAGAACCCTTCCTCTCATTTTTAGTTGGGGCATTTGGTTGGCAATGAACAAGGAGATTTCTAGGAAAAACAACCTATCCAAAACTAATTGTTGTTGAAGGTTTCGCCATCCTTTTTACTATCTCGAGTCAAAGGTGCCTTCTAGTGGTAGGCCTGTGTTAAGTGAAAATTTGGATGTCAATATCCCTTAGGGTTTCTTTGATGGTGCTCCTCAAGGAGAGGGCTCTCTTTGTGGGGGGCGATGCATACTCCATTTATCAAAGCACCATTCCTTTAATGTCAAGATGTAATTGGGTCGTGGTACAAAAAATTGGGAAAAGTTATTAGCGCTCAAATCTCTTATAGCTTTTGCACAGGAAAAAGGGTGTGAACAACTTCAACTATTTGGGGACTCTTTGTTGGTGGTGAATTGGGTCAATGAGATTCAATTGTGCTAGAACATATCCTTTTTTCATATACTAAATGATATTTTAAGATTGAAACTTGTTTTTAATTCCTTCACATGCATGCATGTTTACAGGGAGCGGAATGGGACTGCTGGCAAGATTTCTAAGGAAGACTTGCACATGGATTGGGGGTTATAGAAGGTGAAAATGTTGGTTGGGGTAGAGCACTAACAATTTTTTCATAGACCTTTTATGGACGACATCTACTTGCTAGCATGTTTAATTTTCTAGTTCATAACATCTTTAGTTTTGCTTTTGGATATTTTCCAACACTTTTTTGCAAACAGTTTTAGTATACTTTTTTTATTACTATAAACAATGGTTTATGCTTAACAACACTATTACAGGTTTTATATTTTGGCTCATGTACAACAAAAGTAAGTCCTTTCATGGACATGACAACAACATTTTTTTTTTCACTTTTTCCACTTTGATTTATATGCTAATATAGAATTTTGGTAAATTCCTAGTGGATATACACTTATGTGTGTATATGCAAAATGTATTTTCTTTTCAATTTATAAATAAAAATAGAATTTTTTCAACATTATTACAGGTTTTATATTTTGGCTTATGTACAACAAAAGTAAGTCCTTTCATGGACATGACAACAACATTTTTTTTTTCACTTTTTTCACTTTGATTTATATGATAATATAGAATTTTGGCGAATTCCTAGTAGATATACACTTATGTGTGTATGCAAAATGTATTTTCTTTTTAATTTATAAATAAAACTAGATTTTTTTTCGAAGGAAAAAAAATCAAATAAAAACATATAAATCACAACTTTTTATTTTAATAAAAATAGACATTTTTAATCAAATTAAAACATATAAATCACAACTTTTTATTTTAATAAAAATAGACATTTTTAATCAAATTAAAACATATAAACACTTTAGTAAAAGTGAGCTTCTCTCATGGTCAAAGTATTTTCAAAAAACCATAAAAATAGATGTAAGTTTAAGTTACTTTTAAAAAAGGAAAGAGGAAATGAATTCCAACCAAGTTTTTCGATCCAAAATCCTATTCATAAGACCTAAGTCATGCCAGTACTTTGACACTAATACAAAGTAAGACCATGCTTTATAGACCTTTACTACCTTACCCTAATTAAACACTAATATTATCCAATTTAATTAGATTTCTCATAATAAATTTATAGTTTTGAATAAGTGAAGCGTGAACATAGTGAATTAATCACGCCATAGTGGGTCCCACGACGATTGAATCAAAGGGAAGTGGATATTAGATGCCGGATGCAATCCTCTTTCAAATCATTCAAAAATCTGGGTCTACAGAAACTTTAGGAATCTTACACGGCTTCAACTTTTTTGGCTGCGAATCACTGCTCCAGAGCAGTGTGACACTTGACAATGACATGGCATATCGTTTGCAGAACAGGAAGGGGCGAAGGGAAGAAGACAGTTTGCAGAAGATGAAGAATCACTACCAAACTAATGCCAGTGCCACCTTCAAATATCACTACGAATCAAGGGATATCTTCATTACAGGTACAAACTAATCTTTATGTCTACCAACAAATTTTCTATTTTGAGCTTCCAAAGTTCAAAGCTCTTTTCATTGAATTTTTTCATCTTTATCTTTGAATTGATAGTCATTTCCTTTTACCACAAGAATTGCTTCCACATACCTCTGAGTGTAACAAGATCTATCACAAGTTATGGCCAAACCTCTTAGCCAAAAAAACATCCCTTGAAACCAAAACTGCTCTACTACCAAATGTAGTTTTTAACCCCATATAATTAATTGTTGCAAATCAATTTTTAATAAAACAAAAAAAAAGTAATGGAAAACGCACACATTAACATAGAGATTTTATTCTACAAACCCAAAAAAAAGAATAACTATTGAAATTTTTTCAATATACTCTTTTGTACAGTATTGCAATACAATATATATCTTACGATATACATAAATTGTTAAAACATTTACCATGGATTATACTTTAACCGTATTTCCCTTACCAAAACTACAAAACCATGGTTAAAACCATTGTGTGCCACAAAACTAGGGTATTTTTTAAGCATTTAAATATTATGCCTATGTATAGTAATATAGGCAATAATTTTGATTTGAAAATTCATACATATAGTGTACACAAATATTCAATAAAAAAACATGTTATTTACTTTTCAAATTGGTATATATTTGGTGAATTTAATCCATTTAATCTTATATATGTAAAAAGTAGGCGAAATTTTCACCAAATTGGCGAATATTTTTTTCATTTAATGTTCAAAAAATAGCTAATTTGTGAAATTTTGCCCCTAAATTTTTCCATGCACAAAACCCCTACAAGTAAAAACTATGTGCTAAAAATTACCAAAAAGAGACACAAAAAACCACCCAAACTTTCTTTTGGGGGAGATGCTCCCAAACCCATGAATGGTTGGGGGAGGTGGAGGGTAGGGCTTTTCCCTCCTTGTGACCCCCCTAGTGTGCATGACAAAATGTACAATGTGTCTGGACATACATGCAAATAGTATAACACATACCCAACACATCCCATCTCTTCCTATCCTCCTTTTCCTCCTATCAAGATCCATAAATTAACTTGTTCTTAAATTGAAGAGTGTCAAATTAAAGTCCCTTGCCTAGGTGTAAATGTAAGGGGCATAATGAAACAGCCCAAGGCCTCCCACCCTCTTTTGGTGTGCATGGTCATTCTATTCCTCTGATGCCTACTAGCCTTCCCCACAATGTTAACCTTATCATCACCAATTTACTCAGAAAAATGAAATTGAAAAGATTGTTCAATAATTGTTAGTTGTAGTTGTCATTTCCCTAGTACCAATCCTTAGTCCTCCCTTGTTGTCATGGTTATTGAAAAATGAGGCACTTGATGCATGTGCCCTAATAATTGTGCTCTCAATAGAATCACTATCGTATGTCCTAATTCCAATAATTAATGATTTCTTGGAGGGCTCAAGGCTTGAATTTCATCCCCAACCATGTTTAAAGAAATGAGACTCATACTTAGAGCTCAAAACCTTCCAATGGTGCTTGTATACCAACTAAGAGGCATATGGTACTCACAATATATATGGTGTGGTGGTTTGAGACATTGTTCATGGAGTTGGATTCCTACAAGCTTACATCAGGCCCCGAGGCTCAATTTTCCTCCCTTAACCATCTCTAGCACCCCATGAACCATACTTGGTGCTCAAAATTTTCTACTAGTGTCCAAAGTGAAATTTTAAGGATAAATATTCTATAAGGGGGTCATATATGGTGGTTTGAGGACTCATTGATGATTGCTTATTAGGATTAATGCACTAGTTTCATTACATATCCTTTGTCCGAGCCTGAAGAATGATACCTACATCTCCAAAAAACCTAATGGTGCCAATATTCCCACTAAAAGGAAAATAATACACTTGGGAGGTCACGTGTGTGGTTTTGAGGTGTTATTCTTGGCCCTATATGCATGAAATATTCCCTAAGGCCTAAATCCTATTTTTCCTCCTACCAACAAGTTGAGGACCCCTTGTCCCATGGCTTGTGCTTGAAATTTGTAATAGTTCACATAACTCAACTTGGAGCTAAAATATCCCATTTAAATTTATGTTTTTTCTCAGGTCCTAATTCCTATAATATTTATTTATGTCCTAGGAAATAAGTTCCACCACACCCTCTCCCCCCCCACACCTAAAGCCATATACGAGTCTCTAGGAAAATCATATTATCCTCAATATCTCCACTCGAAGGGGAATGACATGCTTAAGAGGTCATGTGTGTTGGATTAAAATGAATGTATTGAACCTTGATGCTCATAAGCTTCCTTTATGGTGTAAGGTCTAGGTTTTATCTTTTACAGATGTCTAGGGCCCAAACAATCATGTACCTAGTATAAAAAATATCCTTATGGAACCTTTAGGAGTATTCTATGGTGGTTTGAGGTGTTTTGGATAACTATATATTCCAAAGATATTAATTTAGGTTGCAATCACTATGTTTCCTCTCATGATTACATTAAGGGCCTCAAGAATCATTGTCTGTGCTCAAAATATTCTAGTGATGCCTATATCTATACTTGGAAGACAAGGATTCCCTTTGGATGTCCTATGTGGTAGTTTGAGTCATTTCTCCTCTCCCTATATGATTAGAAGTTTCCTTTAAAACCTGCGTTGGTGTTCCTCCACAAACCATGTCTAAGGACCTAAGACTCATACCTAGTGTTGAATTTTTCCTAATGTCACTAATATCCCTAATCATAGGCTAAGGATATAATTGGGAGGTCATGTGTAATGCTTCAAGGTGTTGGTTTTGGACCTTAATACCAAGAAGAACCATTTATGATTGAGCCAAGTTTCCCTCCATTACCATGTTGAGACCCTAATGCCCATACCTAATGATCAAATCCTATATTTTTTTATACAATGACAAATCCAAAATACGTGTTTTTTTAACTTGGTTGTTTTAGATTTAGGTTTGGAATGAAAAACCTAGTGGTTCAGGCTGCGTATACATTAAAACCTTCTAATTTTTGAAAGACTCTCAATCTCTATTTTTCATGTTAATTTTGTTTAAGATGCATAAATTCATTATCAATGAAACTACACATACATAAGAGTCGACTGTGCAAATTCCAAATATATAGTTTTTTTTTTAATATTGTCTTAATATATATTAGAATATTAAAATACATACACCTTATACGTTGTATGACTTACCATTTGTTAGAAAAAATCTTTCATGATTTTAAAAAATTAACATCATAAAATCTATAAAATAATATATATATATATATATATATATATATATATATATATAGATATAAAATTTGTGCATAAGAAAAGTGTGTTCTATAAGTACAATATTTCAAAGTATATGCATTATATGTTGCATTAAAAATAACATATCATTGCTAGAAAAATTCAAATTTCATATAGTAATGCATAGATTCTATAAATATTTTTCTCTTTGGAAAACTAATTTTATTTTTTACATTTCATATATTTACACTATTTTTTTGGGTTAGTTAGAGTGTTTGTGACTTGTAGGACTAGCTTGTGGTCTAAGAAACCACAATCAATGTGTATCTAAGCTATCAAAAGTAGTAGGAATCACACATGTGACACACCACTTCTTAGCATGGTTGTGTTTTTTGGTATCTCCTCCTAACTAGCGCAAGTTTTGAACCTTAGTTTCCTTTCATAATGAAGCCCTCAAAATGTAATCATAGCAAGATTTGACTATCTTTACACCATGTTCATAATCACTATGAAAATATCTTTAATCATCCCTCCAAGTTTACATATTATTGTTTTTAATGTTTGCATTACTACTAATGCATCATGAGGTGCCATAATTAACTTACACTCACCCTAGAGTTAATAAATAGACAAACTAAACTTTTTTGTGAGTTCTTTTGGTGTATTTTTTTTAAAGAAAATTTCCATGATATGAATTTTAAATGGGGCAAGACCTGTGAAAATTAAAGTTCCCATCAATCAAGGGAAACAATCACTTTTAAATGAAGAAAGAAAAAAGAGAAAAGGAAAGTGAGTTCAAGTCCACTTATTAACTTCTTTAAAAAGATTTGTTCTTTTATTCTAAGAAAAACATCTTTATATTTGATATGAAATCAATACTTAATAGATCAAGCAAAAGTTAAAAGTTAAGACCTTCAAAATAAAAAAATACATTTAAACAAATAAAATAATTACTTACAATAGTTTTAACAATAATTAATTTACTATAGCCTCGTAGTCAACTCAAAATATGTGAATGATAGATTTAGTGGAGGTAGACTCCCCTTTAAATACTTGAGTTGTTAGAGTATATTTCTATATAAAGCAAATTCTAAGACATTCCCTCAAAAAAATACATCTAAAAAATAAAATAAATATTAAAAAAATCAAGGGTCATTAATTTTCTTCATAACATCTTTGTCCTTAGTGAATTCAAAAGATGTGAATGAGAACTTTGGTGGAATCCCCTTTAAATTCTTGAGTTGTTAGAGTATATTTCTTTATAAAGCAAACCCTAGGACATTCTCTCCAAAAGGTACATATAACAAAATAAAATAAATATTAACAAAAAAATTAATAGCCATTAATTGACTTGATAACTTCTTAGTCAATCCAAATGATGTGAATGACAAATTTAGTAGAGGTGGACTTTCCTTTAAATTTTGAGAGTATCTTTCTAAATAAAGAAAAACCTAAGTCACGTAAGGGTAGATCGAGTGGTTAAAATGGGTTGTTAACTCCCTCTCCAGCTGAGTTAAGCTTGGATTCTCCGAAATGACATGTTAAGTTTGTTGTGATGAGGCTAGAGGAATAGGCGTCCCTAGGGAGTTTCTTCGTTCTTAATATATTCCCCAATCAAATATACTCTTAATGGTATAGCGATAACTAAAATATTTAATATTGGACCTAACCTAGATCATTCCAACTAATTATACATCCACTATAATTAAAACAAAAAGCAAAAAAAAAAAACCTTAAAACATTCCAAAAAAAAATACATACAAAAACCAAAAATAAATATTAACAAAAACCAGATATTAACCAACAAACCAACAAAAACTTTAAACATCATTAATTTACTTTCTAACCTCTTAATCAATTCAAAATATGTCAACGACAACTTTAACGGACTCCACTTTAAATTCTTGAGTTGCTCAAGTATCTTTCAAAGACAAAATGCATATCAACAAAAGCTTTAAACTTTTAGTCAATTCAAAAAATATAATGGCACTTTAGTGGAGATGGCCTTCCCTTCACTCAAAAGTATATTTAAAAAACAAATTAAATAGTCCATTCAAAAGATATGAATGACAACTTTAGTATCTTATGAATGACAACTTTATTATAGAGTTTTTTATATGTGAGATTTTTATTTATTTTTTTAGTTTTCGAGGGTTTTCTATATATAAAGTTTATAAACAATATTAAAGCGGACGTGATTTTTTTTTTTTAATTCTTGAGTTGTTACAATATCTTTCTAAGTAAATTAAATATTAAAACATTTCATATATATATATATATATATATATATTTAAATTAATAATAAAAATAATATTTTTTTGTTTGTTAGGTTATCTAAGTTTTGTGATAACTGGCACTTTTAAACTATGAGTTGAGTAGTCATGAACTAAGGGCATCTAAACTATCAAAATTATTGGGATATTGCACTCATCATGGGCCACATCAACATTTAGTATGGCTAGAATATTTCTTATAAAGTTTCGAATGAGTGACCTTTCCACCACGGAGTGCCTTAACAAAACACACTCTCACCAACTACTCTATATTGGAAGCTATAACACTACAGGGGGGGTGAATCAATAGTGTAGACATTTATACCAAATTTTAATCTTTTTGCCAGATTATCAATTCACAACACACATCCACAATATTAGCTTATCAAAATACGAAACCAAAAATAAAATCAAAGTATAATAAACATGAGAAACATCAACACAAGCATACACACATAAGAACACACGTATTTCTGGTGGAAACCCTTTCGAGAGAAAACTACCTACTATTGTTGCACTACTCAATTCTTCTAATAATCTGTTGAACAAATTTTACATAGATTAGCTTACACTAATAAGCTGAAAGGCTTGACATCCTTCACAATATGCTGGCACCTATCAGACATGAACTCTTTTTCTCTCTCGGCTCTATGGAATATATTTCCGCTAGAAGCTCCCACCACCAACGATCCTCAACCAACTACCATTGGACTATCCAATTCCTATTGGATGGAGAAATTGGTTCCTTCTACTGAATATGCCAAATCACTGTCTACTATGAAGCTTCCACGCCTTCACTTCCTCCATGCAAACCACCTTTCATGTTTTTAAATTTGGATTCTTAATTCGCTCCACATGAGCAACATAACAACTCCATCGTTCTACGCGTAAAATCTGAATCAAAAACTGACCCGAAGTTGGGCATTTCTTCACTTCTTCTCACACCAATCTCTGTTATCTAACGCATCACAAACTGCCAATTCTCTACCACCTTTTTAGATTGATTACAAAAGATAAATGAGCAAGATGATATCTGAAATATATCTCCATCATCATTCTATTGGAAGTAAATCGAATCTAGAATTGCAATTGGGGCAATTTGGAAAACAGACACAACAGAAAATCTGTGAAAATTTCCTTCGAAGAACCTTGCTTTTCTCTTAATCTAGACCCAATTTTGAAAAAATCCTCATTGGAAAACTAATTTGGTTCGTTCTGTACAAAACTGTGTCTCAAAATTTTGAGATCCATCCTCATTTTCCCAGAAAATCCAACACAAAATTGTCACTTCTTTATCCAACAAATTTCTGAGTTGGCATGTTTGACAATTTCCTCACACAAGAGAACCAACACAACTTTTATTCTCTTCCTCTATTATATAGTTTTATGAAATTGTTAAGTCAAATTATTCTTAACAATCAATACCTGGAGAAAATTCCATGGTTATCCCAATACCATGGACACTTGTACTATGGTAATCTCCAACTCAATACCATGGGTGAATACCACAGTTATGTCAATACCATGTACACCTGTACCATGGTAATCTCCAACTCAATACCATGGGTAAATACCTTGGTTATGTCAATACCAAGGACACTTTAGTTTGCACTCTTCTTTGAGAAATTTGACTGTTTCCACATCACAAGGCCAAAATCATTTGGCAGAGGTTCAAAAGTAGGTTTTTTCAACTGTGAGAAGGTTGTTGTGCAACAACTGCACAAATTTCTAAGCTACACAGTCACTGCGCAACTGTTGCACAACCGCTTCAATCTCCTTGCAGAGGTCTCCCACTGCTTCCAATCGTGTTTGCCTGTTGTCAGAAGTAGGAAACATACCCTTCTAGCCATAGTTTTCCCTTTAAAAATAAGTTAGACAATGATTCGTAAAGTCTGTGTGCATTTGTTGCATAATCGTTGCACAAACCATGCATATTGATTAGTCTGTGTTTGAGATGTTTTGAAGTTCTCGGGGCTTATGTGTCAGTTTGTATGAAGCCAAATATGTGTCTATGCATAGCGCATTTATCAAAACTCCTGTTAATTGGCATGATTCCTCTGCAAATATATGGCATGTAAAAATGGTTATCAGGGCACCAAAAGCTAAATTCATTTGACTCTTGTGAAAACCCTATTAGTCACCACTTTACATCATGCTTTCATCCTTTCCATTTTCCAATGCATTGTCACATAACCTGTCCTCCACAGGCTTGATGTGTGCCACGAAAACATAGTTGAAACTTTATGTTGTAGTTTTTCAAAAAGCCAAATGGAAAGTCTAGGGAGCAGAGGCAAAGCAAAGGGAGGGGAGGTAGTTCGTGTTGAGCCTAGGAGTTTGGAAATGGTGAACTCCGATCCTACAATCTGAGTGGAATTTGAAAGGACAGGGTGCATATCCTTTTGTGAGAAAGTTCAAACACATGGCTATCATTTCCAACTTGCTAGCATGTTTACCCAAAACTTTAAAGGTGGCAAGGTCAAAATTAGTGATCTAGAGTTTGCAGTGTCTGAAGAAACTATTTCTCCAGCTACAGAGATTCCTTTACAGGGTGAGAGCTGATTCAAAGGAAAGGAGTTAGATGCCTCTTATTTTAAAGATTTTGTAAAACCTCAATACAAGGACAAATATGACACCACATTTCCAAGGAGCTATTTTTTGAAACACTACAGTCAATTGTTGAAGGTAGTACAAAGGTATTTTACATGTGAAGGCCACTTCAACAAGGTATATCAGTATCACATTAGGTAGCTTATGCACTTCACTGGTAAGAGGAGCCTAAACTTACCCTATTCCTATTCAAAAGCTTGGGCAAGATGGTAGAAAGGTCCAGGCCAAGGGAGATAAACACTTGCCTAGCTTATTCCACTTTGCTATCATCAAACTGTTGGTTTTACATGAGTTAGAGAAGATGAAGATGTCTTGGGATGGTTTCTTGTCAACTTTAGGTCTGCTGGGCCATGCAAACATTTCTCCAATGGAAGCACATGAAGAATAACCTAAGGTTGAAGAGACAGTGAAGGAATTAGTGAGGGATAAGAGAGCAACTAGTAAAGGGAAAGGAAGATCCAATTGGCATAGGAAAAAAAACAGTTTCTACATAGTCCAAGGACTAGATTGAGGACTAGATTTTTTGCAAAGTAGTTGATTGAGGAGTCAACTCAAAAGACAATTAATGTTTCAGAGGATATGCCAGAGCAGGATACAGGGGATGAACAAGATGTTCAAATGGATGACAAAGATCTTGAAATCACAAAATTGCAGGGCAGCCTTTCCAAAGCTCATATTCAGATTGCTTACTTGTATAAAGAAAACTGAGAGCTTAGGCACACAACAGAAGAAGCATCCCAGCATAAAGAAATTGAGTTGTCCAGGAGGCCTAATCGGCCTACAACCCAAGATAAAGGAAAAAAAGTGATTGATGTAGAGGAGGTAAGAGAACCCAGTGTACAACTAAGGAAGCCTATGACAAGGTCAGAAGCTGAATGGAAAGAGTTAATAAACGAAACCTTTCAAACAACAGAGAAGCCAGAGATTAATGAATGGAAGGAGTATCAGAGGCTATTTGAGGGGATTGAGGTATGCCAAAGGCAATTCGATCAAATAACAGAGAATACTGAAATCTACAAGAGGGCCATCAATGATATCATCTCGGAAGCTGATGTTTGGGTTGCAGAAGCTTTGGACACAGTTGAAAAAGCCAAAGCCTTCATGAAATGGACTCTTCCCCTGTGCAGAAAACTAAATAACTATTACATAAGAAATCTAATTATGACAAGAATATTGAGGCTAATGAAATAAAAGCTGGAAAGGTCTAGGAAGCAACTCAACAAGATCAAATGGTCACCTAGAAGTCTACCCACAGTAGTACAACTAGCTAAAGAAGTCAAAACAACCTCCAAGCCAGCTAAAGAAGTCAAAACAACCTCCATCAAAGAGACCAAACCCTCATCCAGCAAGAAGAGGAGGAGGTAACCAAGTATCTTGACTGAGTTTACTCATTTTGATCATACACTCTGTCCAAACAAGTCTGTGTAGCTAAGGGCTCATCTTGCAGTTACTAAGGGTCATTTGTTTTTGAGGAAAATTGTGAAATTTTTGGAGTTTTGATGCATGCTAGGAGTCATAAGGTATATGTAATGAATTGTTGGACATTACATTGTTTTTGGAGCAAGAAATAATAGGCAAACTCAAAATTTGAATTTTGTTGTGCAAGTGGTGACTAGGTGTTTCTAAGGTCTGCATGGATGGAGGAAAGCATTCAATGGGTCCTAGTCCAACACAACAGCGTTGTCATTATACCCATCATCTCGGTTTCATCTGGTACGTCATGTGACTATGCTGAGTTGGAAGTCTATGTTGAAAATTCAACAAGATGATGGAGCTTAGTGGAAAGGAGTCGCCTTCACTAAGTGGGCCCGTAGGCTATTTTTGGCGCAAAGTCTATTTTTAGACTATGTCTATTTTTAGACATATGGATCATGGTCTATGGGTTGCAGCATGCTATCTGTGGATGATTGGTAATGTTGGTAAAAATAGATGGACTTCTATTTTTAGACATATGGGTAGGTTTTTATTTTTAGACTGCCATGCTAAAAATAGAACAGTCGAATATTATTGTCTCATAACAATATTTGGACTATAAACATTTTCTTATCCTTTGGAGCACTTAGTTTGAGCTACAGATGTGGCACATACAGCGGCCAGAAGGAAATACGCTTTCTTTGTGGGTCAGTTGAGCTATTGCATGCAGGACTTCAGTTAGAACTCATGTGGTTGAATTTTGATGGAGTTGATTATGGAGTTGATGGAGTTGTGTTCAGTTTGACTTGGTTAAACTAGTTGTATTTAGTCTAAATGCAGAATACACTAGTGATGAGTGATGTGAATTAATTATTAATTAATTCACTAATTATTAACTCATAAAGCAACTAAAGAATACATCAGTTAACTTAGTGCATGTACAGTTCAGTGGAGACAGGTGTTAGAGGTTGATATTGCTATCAGTTGCGACTATAGTTGTGCATGAGATTTTGCACAATTAATGGATTGAGTAATGCCAATGAGGATTGCGTGGTTCAGCCAAGGAAATATTAGTTTGCTTCAGCCATTCATAATTATTCTCATGCAGGATTGCGCAGTGGAGGCAAGCAAAGCAGTGGAGGAGATTTGAACCTGTGATTGATTCAGATCTGAGCTAGTTTTGTGTCTAACAGGTGGAGATAGTACTGAGTACTTGTGAGGAGTATTGTACTATGTATTATTACATGTTCATAATCAATATAATATACAGATAGTGTGGGGTTTTCAGCTGTAAGCTTTCCCTGGGTTAAATGTTGTGTTAATGTGTGCATGCGATTGATGTTTCATTGATTTTAATGCTGCTAAATTGATGATCAACGTAGAGGAGGTTATGTATTATGCATGTATTCCGCAATAGTGTATAATCGGGATAATCTCTGTGAATAAGTGTTTATTATTCAAAATTTCTACAGTCTACTATGCAACTGTTGCGAAACTCATCACTCAAGTTTTTTTTGTATATCAGTTATGTTTGGAACTTTCTATAGTTATACTAGTAATCAGGAAAAATGTTAGTGATGAGGACATGGATGAATAAGTAGATAAGGTTATGGATACGTTTGATTTTCTTAACTCGATGTTGTTGAGTTTTTATCCTAGCCTTAAGACACGATGTTTCTAATTCAAGTTTGTTTCGATCCTCTTAGTAGATAGAAGATACATTATATCTAGTTTTTTATTTTCCATTCTGCCTACTTGTATTTAAATAAAACAAGATATGGAAAAATGGTTTGATTAGGGAGAAAAGAGGCATGTGTATGTGTTTTATTTTCTGAAATAAAATTATCAGTGCAAAGTATTTAGCACTTTACTAGAGATTCTTGTGGTATGATTTTCAAGTTTTGTGTTTCCCTTCTCATGTGTATTTCATTATCTTAAATGTTAGATCTTCATTTTGAAATTGGATATAAACAATTTTCAGAATTCATCTTTGCTGGTGCTCTGAATGATTGTATTTCCTTTCTAAAACTATGATGGAATTCACCCTTGTTTAGGTGCTCCTTTATGGTAAATTGTTCTTCTTCTTGATATTTGATCAAAGTATATATGTTTCAAAATTCATTTCATGCTTTGTTTCATATGATGTAATATCGCTTTGTGTAGTCCCAAGTTACGTTCAAAACTCACTCACAATTTGGTCCCTTGAATGTGACAAAAGGCATTTTCTACCACTATATTAAGACAAATGTAATAACTTAAAGTCATGCCTTCCTTTCCTTTGTTTCCATGAGTGCCTCATTTACGCTCTAATAATTTCATGTAAAGATTTGAATCATGATTCCATGCCCAATGGCCCTCCCTCTTAAGTTTGTCAACCATCATCAGTGAAACCTATTTTTACTTTATAGATATGGCCTTTGTTTTATGTCCTCAGCCTTATTTCTTTTACATTTTGACATTAGTTCAAGTGAGGGAGACCCCTCTAGTTGGAAAAGGACAGTTTCTAACCAAAATAGGTTCGTGGTTACCCTTGTAAACCTTTTCTCAGCCTAGAGGTTCAATTATAGGGTGCTAACACTAGCTTCGATGGAGCTTCAGAATTTCGTTGCACATGAGAGAGAGAGAGAGATCAAAAAAATTTAATTCCAACTTCCATCTTGAACTTCACACTTTTTCTACTCCTAGCTACTACAATTCGAACTTGTGTGAGATGTGTTACCAAATGAGTCGAGTTTCTCCAATATATAGTGAGTTTATAAGGTCAAATTCCCTTGTTGAGGCCGACTTGGTGGAGGAGGCCTAATTGAACTATTTTACAATAAAATTTATTTCTTTCTTGACAAATAAAGCCCAAGAAGGATCTTTTATATTATGACATGGACAAGGACACTTGACATAAACCATAGAAGTCTTCAATGGATACTTTGACCTAAAAACAAACGACCTAGGCATGAAACCCATGCTTTAATAAGTCAATTTATTTTATAATAAAAATTCTTTTTCTTTCTTTTGACGAATACATTACCTCATGACTCAAATATAATTATGAAGGCCGACACTAGTTACATTCTTCAACAAACATGTCCCATGTTCCATATGCCAATGTAGTTGGTAGCCTTATGTATGCAATGGTTTGCACCAGACCAAACATTGCACATGCATTGGGAATATTGAGCAGGTTTATGTCAAAACTAGGGAAGCAGCATTGGACATAAGTGAAACGAGTTTTCATGTATTTTCATAACACCAGTGATTATGGTATGTGCAACCAAAGAAGATTAGGATTAGATAGATTTTTGGACATTCGTGGCTTTGTTGATGTAGACTAGGCTGGAGAACTGGATCAAAGAAGATCTACAAGTGGGTATGATTTTAACCTATTTGGAGCAACAATCAGTTGGATGAGAAAGAGACAGTCTGTAGTGGCACTTTGAACAATAGAAGTTGAATACATGGTAGTCGCTCATGCAAGCAAGGAAGCAGTTTGGTTGCAGAGATTATGTTTAAGTATGGGGTTGGAACAACGAGCTATAAGGATAGATTGTGATAGAAAAATTAAAATTTTCTTAGCAAAGAACAATATTTATCATTTAAAGACAAAGCACATTGATGTTCAGTATCACTTCGTGAGGGATATGGTTGAAGAAAAAAAGGTATTGCTACTAAAGGTGGACACTTTGAAGAATGTTGCAGATGCATTGACAAAGTCTATGAGCATTGAGAAGTTTTCTTGGTGTAGAGAAACAATGGGCATTGCAGCCTTGGATCAATGACTATGCACTCCTACAGACCCCTATGTTGAAAGAAAAAAGAAAGTGGGAGAATGTTGGGTATGTGATATATTCTTTCCATGATTGGCCCCAAAATATTTTTTTATGGGTCCAGGGCATCATCCCGAGAATTTTTTTTGGGAAATTTTGCGCACAGTTTTCGCTCATGGTTTTGGGCAGTATGGTTTTCTACCTATGGTATTTTGCAGATCTAGTCAAGGGAACTACAGTTATGTTCTAACCTAAGGTTAGTGGATTGAGATTTATGAATGCTTCAACATGTATATATATGTATTGTAACATTGAAAAGAATATAATGAAAAATCAATCTGGTAGTCCCAGTTTTGGGATCCAGGGGAAAATCTCTGTGTATATTTGTTTTATGTTATCGCCATTGTATATTTTTCTATTTTAAGAATTCGTTTGCAGGTAATTATTGTATAGGGTTAAAACCTACAGTCCTTATTGACTTGCACTCACCTTGAAGCGATTCAATAAGTGGACAAATCCAATTTTTATTTTGAATTCATTTTGGGTGTATTTTTAAAAGAAATTACAATGATATGGGTCATCTTAAATGGGGTAAACTTATCAGAATTGAAATTCCAATCAATGAAAGGAAATAATGACTTTTTTTCTTTCAAAAAAGTAAGTTTGTCCTTACAGGTTTCTTCTTTTGTATTCCTTCTGCCGCTTGCATTGCCAGTTCTCCCTCAACTGTTCCTTCACTTGGATGTATCTCATCCATCTTGCCTGCTCGGATACCTCTGCCTTCTGTTGACAATTTTCCGCCACCATCCTCGCAACTGCATGTTCCTACCTTCTGCCCCAACTGTCTTCACCACAACCTGATCGTTATTGTCGCCACTTGTTTCCTCTTCATCTCGTGGAAAGCCAAAATATCAAAATCTTTTTAAAATCAAAACAAAGGCCCCAACAGTCCCTGGCAATAGTTCTTTGAATCGTTCTCGAGTCAATTCATTTCAAGCTCTATTGGTCCTATTGGTGTCTCAGTGGGTACTCCTGTCGGTGGCTGCTCTAGTTCTGCTAGTTGATGGGCTGACGCTCCCGTTATCTCAACCATTATTTTCGAGGTGGTTTCTGCTCCCATTAAAACTTCCTATGTCTTCTGCCCTTCCTTTTCAAATGAAGGCCCCAACTCCGGAACATCGGTGGTCATTTTTTGCCTGAATTCATTGTACTTTTGTAGGGAAGCCTCCCATCTGGAAATGATCGCACTAGCCTGTTGAGTGAAGTCTTTGGCCACATGGGATGTTAATTCAGTTGGATTTTGACTTCGCAGATGGTCCCACTATTCTCCACTATTGTTGCAAACTTCTTTTAGAGCCAGAACCCGTAGACAGACTGGCGAGCGCAGGTATTTGATCACCTTTTTAGTTATTTTTGATTCTTCTTCCATCTGATCAACCTGTTCCTAAATGACGATGATCTTCTCATTAATCTTCTGAAGTTGGTTGGAATCCATGCAGTCTCTGCTACTGGAAAACAATACATGTATCTTCTCTCTCATAGGTTATACTAAATGATTTTTAAATGCCAGGCTTCCTAGCTAGTCATGAACTTTGTCCATCAGGGCATACCCATCTGCTAGTGCATTAGCAAGTGCTTGCTTCTTGGCTTCTACCTCGCTGATCTTTCCCTCAATTTTTCCCACATATATATCGACCGGGTTTGGCAGCGCTGATCTTCATGTCTCCAATTTCTTCCTCATATCAGCGTTAGTTGCTACCAGATTTGACATGTTGTTTGGATATGGTCGCATCAGCTCACTAGCGTGCAGTATGTAATGTCCTTTGGAGCGTTCGTGTTGGCATCTGTGATCATTGGCCATAATGACAAAATTTCTTTGTTACCTGATCAACGTGTGCTTGCAATTATGTATTTGCTTGTCGCAATTGATCTCCCTCTTCTTTCACTTCCTGTAGGTGTTGCTCATGCTCTTTGGATAGATCATCATGTATCCTCTCGACTCTTTGCACCGCTTATTGAATAAATGCAAATAACTATTCTGAATACCAGTGTTGCAGGGTGTTGGCTTGCATTATGCTTGGGTCTAGAAAATTCTACTGAATTGGTAGGCCGCTGGCTATGGATTTCTCGAAATGGGAGGTGGGTGAATGAATGGGCTATGATTGTGGAGTGAACTGGGGAGTGGGAGGAACAATATTTGGGTTAGTGACCAATGGGAAACTTATAGGGAAAAGTGACTCATATGGTTCACCCCCCCTTCCTACGGAAGAATTGTGGTTGGTCCTTTCTCCTGGAGTGGGTTTGACCCAAAAAGTAGAGACACTAGCGACATCTGTTGGGTGACGCTTGCAGAGGTGGCCCCTTTAAATTGCTCTGTTGACTCAAATTCCATTTCTATAGTTGCTCATCGTGTGCCAGAAGGGAGGGTTTCCGATAGGGTTGCATAAGTGGAGGCCGTGTGGGGGGTGCATGATTGAGGTAGGATAGTAGAGGTAGTGGGGGGGGATTTCTTCAACTACTAGGGATGCAGAGACTGACTGTCTGACCTCATCAGTAAGGTCGACGATTTGAATTGATGGTGTAGTTCTCAGCTTCTTAACGGCCGGGTTTCGAATGACTCTTTTCTTTTTGGGTTTTGGGACTGTTGGCTAGGATGGGATGCGAGCACCACCAGTGGGGATTTCCCTAGCTAGCAAAGCTGTAATAATCGGCGAAAACATAGTGGAACCTGGAAATTGCAAGGGCTGGTTAGACTCACCTAATTTCACGTCGAAACTTGCGATCGTCTACCTTAGCGTAAACATTTTCTCTTCCATATGTAGCACCATCGGGTGAAAGTCATCTTCATCTAGCCTCTTTTTGTTGCTTTCCCCTACTTCTCTCTCTTGCAACTCTAGTTTCAAGCCCCCAAACAAATATTGGTACTTTCCCTCAGTAATTTCACAGGCGATCCCCATTCATGATCCAATCTCACCATGGAGTGCTTCTTCAGTCAGAACAATTTTTTGTGGCCTCATCTTGAAAGTGTCAGGATGGGTCAAAGGTAAGTATTCCCATGCGAGGCTCCAAACCAAATTTCCTCAGAGAACTTATCTAGCAGTGGTTTGGGTATCCTCTTTGTCGACCTAATTGTAATCAACATCATTTCATACCATTCTTTGAAAGCTACTTCATTAATCTCTTTACTGCTCGGATCCCCCGAAGCTCTCCATGGCTCGTATCAGAGTGCTAACGAATGTCCTTCAACAATAGGCATCAATTCCCTCCCTCTCGGTGGCCACCATTTCCACATTGCCAGAGACATTAATATGTAGCCAAATAGGAAATTGGTACTCCACCTGTAAATATATTCGCATGCTTCGAAGAGCTTGTTCAAGACGAAAGTAGACCAGTTGAGTACTTCTCCATTGCAGCAGTGTTCCACAATCGAAATTGAATCCAGAGTGCATTCATTCCGTGTGAATTGTCTCATGGTCTTTCCTGCAATAATGTAGCAAGTGAACCTAATGTCAATTTGGTTGATCATATCAATTTTTTCTCCCCTTTTGCCTTGCTCCATTCCATATTTTTCATAATAATTATCTTCCCCCTGTTTTTTTGCTCTTTTGGCACCTTCCTGGAATGTTGTATTTACTGCATTCCCTCCTTCGGATAGCCCTATGAGACGACGAATATCGTCTACATGAATTGGGTACTCCTTGTCAAGCCACAGGGACCCCCCATGCATTCTATGGGCCAGTTGTTTGGTACATTTCATTGCATCCAGTTGAGTGTCGAAGACTGGTAAACTTCTCAAATTGATTAGTGTCGACCTTTGCAATCCTCTAAAATCCTCCCTAATTCTAATTGTTCTGGTCCTATCTTCCTTCTAGATTTCTTCTGCGTAGACCTCCCTTTGAGAAGGTTTAAAGTGAAAAATCAATCGGGGGGAACGACGTCAACTCGTCACAGCTAGAATTCCTCAGACCTTGTATCACTACAACAGTTAGACAACGATCCGACCAGGGCAGTCGAATTTTGGGTAAATACTATAGTGGAGGGGTATATAGTCGAGTTTTCCGCAAAAAGTTATCAATATTTTTCAAGGGCAGAAGCGGTGTTCGAGTCCAGGTTAAGAGGAAGGTTGGTGAAGGAAGTGCCAATGTGGATTAAAATGTTCATGGTAGAAGAAAGACTACTGCCCTCACCTACCGCAGAGATGGTAGCGTAAAACCCCAGTACTAGGGGAAGGACCTAAGGGAAGAATGCTACGGTTTGGGGAATAGAGATGTTGCTGAAGGAATCAATGTAGAAGGGTTGTGAAAAGAAAGAGACGTTAGGGCATAGAGGAGAGCATTGTTAGCTGACAAGTGGCAAGAAAGAGTGGTTCAGACTCTGAAGAAGAGAAAAATGGGACCCCACCAAGTAGGAGTGGTGTCGAGGAACCCCCAAGAGGAAGCGAGAGTAAAATAAGATACAGGACAAGGGAATATTGGTGATTGGAAAGATAGGAGCCAGAAGGATAAAGAGGATCCTTCCTTACAGGTTGCGGGAAGGATAGTGGAGGAATACATGTCGAGCAGTTGTGAAGAGGAAAGGGAAGAGGAAATGGGCAACATCATGAGAAGGTTATTTGCCGAAGGAGAAGCATCCACAAGAAATCAACAACAATATCCCCAAAGTATAAGTAGTATTCCTCTCAACCTTCCCCTGGTGCCTTACTATAATCCAAAGAAATTTGTTATTAAATGAGCTAAATCAATACAGGTACACAGCGTGCATGAGAAATATAAGGCCAGTTTAAATACAATAAACAATAGGGGAATTAGTGGTATTAGTAACTTGGGACTGCAAGGATCTCAACAGCCTGGAACCAAGGGATTTGTGTTATTGGTGCATACTCAAATAAACATGGCGGGATCTTTTACCAGATATCCAGATTTTGTGGGTAGGGGAAATGAAGATGTAGAATAACACTAGTATCTCTGCGAAGCTATATGGAGAGCACAACAGACACCAGAAAATGTCAAAACAATTGAGTTCCAAACCATGCTAAGAGAGAGAGCTCTTTGTTGGTTTATAAAATGGGCAGAACAGAACTAGAACCCCACGGTAGATGACATCAAGAAGGGGTTTGTACAGGAATTCAAAGTACCTCAAACTGACTAGCAAGGGCTATCGGAGATATGGGAAATCAAGTAGAAGTAAGGTGAAACAGCCTAAGAACTAATGCAAAGATTTAAGGATGCCATTGGTAATCTGAGTTACACCTTAGATCCTAATCACAAGAGAGAATGGTTCATCAAGGCGCTCTTTCCCCTTACAAGGATGCCACTGACGCAACAAAAGCTCGAGACTCTTCAAGATGCTTTAAAGCAAGCATCATGCATAGAGGCTATGGCAGGTTATCCTCATGAATATGAAGGAGGGACGTGATTGCAGGATTCATTGATTATGGGTCTTCAAAATCATATTGCAACTTTAACGGAAAATTGAAGGATCTCCAACCAATTGGGCTAGTCAGACCCAATGTATGGTGTACACACTACATGGTGGAGGGACATGTCGCGACATAATGTCCAAGGTTGTGGGATATTAACCACTCAGGGGGGATAGCATGTTCATCAAGAACCCCACCAATGGCAGGAGTTGCGAAAGTGGGAGCACAAGGAGTTTTCCCCGAACAAAACAATCAGGAATACTGCGAAATATGTAGGTAGGGAAAATTTTAACGATGGAAAACTATCTTGAAGTTTAAAAACATTGGCAAATCTCACTAGTCCCTAATATGCAAACTATAAAATGTTTATTGATGTATTTGTAAAATTATCCAAATTTATAATTATTTTATATATACTTTCTATATAATGTTGGCAATTTTTAAGGTGCAATAATTTTATATTGTAAAATTTGGGCGAATCATTTTTATAAAAAATGGAAATTGGCGATTTTTTTTTTGGAAAACTCATGGAAAATTAGCCCACCTGCGAATATTAGCCCTAAAATTTTCCATGTATGTAGGATGTATGGACATCTGCCACGGATGTTCCCATTACTACAGAAGTACTCCAATTTCCCTAACAATAGCTATTGTGAGTTTTGTGCGTCCACAATGCATCACACTGACCAGTGCAGGGCATTGGATGCTTTAGAAAAACAGTTGGATAGGTCGATGTTCAGAATCAATGAGTTCAGGAGTAAATGGGAGAGGAGGAAGAACGAGAGGAAGAGGTCCCATAAGATGTCACAATTGTGACCAAGAAGGGCACGTCATCAGGGAATGCCCGCTCCCTAGGAGATTGTGGTGTTCACAATGTAGAATCAATACACATGCCATGGAAGATTACCCAAAACTCATCACAAGGAAGAAAGGACTAGATAGAGAGGGGCTAACTTGGTTAATGCCGAACCTCGTATAGACGACGGTCTTCCCATAACCAATATCAATATAGTTACAAGAGGGGGAAGAAGACGGGGGAAGATTGAGGTACAATGGACCCATCCTTAATCAGTAAGGCATCAACCCCAAAGAAATCATACTAGCCTGAGCGACAAAAACAATATTATCACGAGGTGACCAAATTGTTCGAAGGGATGACCGAGATAAGGGAAAATCATACAAATAATAACTGTGCGCTCAACAACACTCATCCGATAGAAGAATGGTTTAAGTTTTTCTTGCAGATCGTTGAGGATGAATACATGTTAAAGGAGTTGTGCAAGAGTTTAAAAGCAACACTACAAGAGGAGGAAGGGGAAGCAAAACAACCATTTGCTAATCTACTAGAAAAGCATACCAAAAGAGTGCGGCAAAATAAGAAGAGAAGAGAAAAGTAATTCTGAATCAATGCTTAGGTTGCGGGATTCCAAATCAAGGAAACAATGCTGGACCTAGGATCGGATGTAAACATCCTTCCTAGGAAAACATGGGAGGTGATGGGGAAGCCGCAACTAAAATATTTGCCGATATAATTGAGAATGGCGAATTAGTATTGTATCCTACCCATTGGAAGGCTAGAAAACGTAGAAGTGGATGTGGTGGGAGTAAAGATGTACACTGAATTCGAAGTAATTGACATAATGGGTGGTAAGGACCCATATCCAGCTCTTCTTGGGATCAAATGGGCCTATGAGAATTATGTCGTCATCGACCTAAAGAAATAATTAATAATCTTCGAAGTAGAACAGATGAGGGTGATACAACCCTTAGACCCCTATCAAGGACCCAAGCTCACAGAACCTGTAGATGATAGGGACGAGCTAGGAATTCTAGACCAGCTATACACACTAACATCAGGTAAAAGAGAATATTATATAAATCCTATGGCAGGAGGATCTATCAGGTGGAGGATCATTCAGAGCTTGAAAGCTAGTTTGGAAGCAGCGTGGGATGCATGGTAGCAAGGCGGATATGAACTCAATACCAGACACTGCACAAAGATAGGCATGATAAATTGGATAGGGGCAGAGGTAAGGCCTATCCAAAATTCCATGGCATTGAACCAGTGGACATCTTCTTGAACAAAGTAGACAAAGAAGTAAGGGAAGATCACAAAGTCCCCTTGCTAGATATCATGCTCCTTGCCACACCGGAAAGGTGGTGGAGAACGCACTGCAACACGTTGTGGGAATGGAGAGTTGTAAAGAAAGCCATGAGGGAGAGGTTCATCCAGGAGGAAGACCGCCCTCAAGATAATATGAAATATAGAGGTAATTCAGATCCTAAGAAGCACTTAGAAGCCTGCATAATAAGTTGGGAAAAGGAAAGGATTCCGAAAGAATTTTGGGTACATGCATTCATACATACCCTAGGTACCATTCCCCAAGCCTGGTACGTGCAAGAAGAGCTTCGTAAACAAACGACGTAATGGGATACCATGGCGGCTTAGTTCATTAGCAGCTTATCATTCAGAGATGAAGATAAATGAATGACTAAGACACTATATGAAATTAAAAGAATCTTGTTCACCCCAGGGCAGATGGTTGAAGGTTGTGTTGATGATAAGTTCTTACAGGATCTTTATGACACAGGTTCTCTAGAATATACGACTTGCGACAAGGTGTATGTAGAACCAGACGAAGAGGGGTTAGAAGGATTCAGACATTTGAATTTGAGGAAACAGAAGGAGAAAGGGATATTCAGGAAAGTCCCGTAGAACAAGCCGCACACCTTCTACCGATGAAATTAAGGAAGCAAAATGTTGGAATGGAGGATAAACCCAAGGGGGCGTCTGTGGGGGATTATTGGGATGAACAGATGACAAAAGAAATTTTTTACCTATTGAAGGAATACCAAGACTTGTTTCCAGCATTAGTTGCGGAGTTAAAAGGAATAAAAGGAGACATAGGGGAGATAAAGATTGTTCTAAGACTAGATGCCAGTCCAGTGAAACACAGGTCACATAGATTGAAACCCAGGGTGAAGGAAAAGGTTAAGAGGGAGATTGATAAAATGTTGGAAGCAGGGATTATATTTTTGGTAGATGAAGCAAAGTGGATAAGTCTGATAGTCATACAGAACAAGAAGGATGCGATAGAAACCAGGGTTTGATTTTATTATAAAAGTCTGAACAATATATGTGTTCATGATCCCTTTCTGACGCCCTTCAGTGATGAAGTCCTGGACAATGTAGCGGGCAATGAAGCATATTCATTCACGGATGGATTTTTGGGCTACCATCAGGTCTGAATAGCCAAAAAGGACAAAAGGAAGACAACGTTCACCACTGAATGGGGGTCATATGCATACAATATAATGTCGTTCGGGTTGAAGAACACAACTGCAGTCTTCTCGTGGATTTTTATAGCTGCATTCTAAGACTACATTCACAGGTTTCTAGAAGTGTACATGGATGACTGGACAGTATATAGCTTGCTAAAGAAACACACAAGCTTAGTAAGGGTCATGTTCGAAAGGTGCCGACAGTTGCAAACTTCTTTAAAACCTAAAGAAGTGCATTTTTTCGATTCCATTTGGAACACTGCTGGGCCACATTGTTTGCAAAGATGGGTTATGCGTAGATCCATCAAAGGTTGCAGTAATTTTCAACATGGAACCGACACACAATGTAAAGCGATTGAGGTCCAGTCTGGGCCATACAGGGTACTACCGATGCTTCATCAGGAATTATGCATCAATCACAGCCCCAATGGAGAAATTACTGAAGAGGACAAAAGTATTTACTTGGATGGAGGGTTGTCAAGCAGCATTGGATAAATTGAAAGAGAAACTAGTAAGCGCTCCAATCCTTGTCTTTCTAGATTGGAACAAGATGTTTCATGTTCATATTGATGCATTAGGGATCACACTAGGATCAGTCTTAGCACAACCAGGGGAGAGAAATATGGATCACCCAGTGTACTATGCCAACAGAAAGTTGTCCAATGCGGAAAGGAGCTACACAACAATAGAGAGGGAGGCGTTGGCCATGGTCTACTCTTTGCAAAAATTCAAGCATTACTTGTTGGGGGTGTCGTTCAAGTTTTTCATAGACCATTCAACACTAAAGTATTTAGTGAACAAACCAGTGCTAGAAGGTAGGATATGTAGATGGTTATTACTCTTCCAAGAATTCACTTTCGAAGTGGTCATCATACCCAAAAGATTGAATGCGGGGCCGGATCATTTGTCACAACTGGAGACTGGAGAGAACAAGGGGGCACTAGATGATCAGCTACCTGATGCTGACCTATTCAGAATAGAAGCAGTCCCGGATTACTTAGAAGAGATTGTTGGGCTATTGAAAATAGGGGACTACCCAGAGGGGTACATACCAACATAGAAGCGACATTTAGTAGTAAGGGTAGCAGACTACCAACTAATCATGGGATATCTCTATAATATGGGTTTGGATCAAGTCCTAAGGCGTTGCATACTTCAGCACAAAAGAGAGGATGTGCTATGGGAATGTCATGTTGGGGTTGCAGGAGGCCACGTAGGAAGAAATGCTACCACAAGGAAGATACTGCATGTAGGATTGTGGTAGCCAACCCTCCACAAAGATTCTAAAGAATATGCTAAGAATTGTGACATTTGTCAGAGGGTTGGAAAGCCTTCCCGACAGGGTGAACTGCCCTTAAATCCTATTCATACAGTATAGATATTCGAGAGGTGGGCAATAGATTTCATTGGACCCATAACACCACCAACAAGAAATTCACATGCAAGATACATAATAACTGCCACTGAATATCTCACCAAATGGGTAGAAGCAACACATGTCAAAGACTGTACGACTGACACTGCCGCAAGGTTCATTTTCGAGAATATAATTTCAAGATTTGGATGCCCAAAAAGCTTGACAAGTGATCAAGGAACACATTTTATAAATGAAACCGCTGAGTCTCTTCTCAAGAATTTCAGGATTCAGCATCATAAAAGTAGTCCATACCATCCATAGGCCAACGAGACTATCGAGGAATACTGGGAAAGGGTCTCACGAAAATTATATCAGCTAACAGGGATGACTAGGACGAGCGGATACCAGCAACTTTATGGGCATACAGAACAATGATGAAAAGACTTCATAAACAAACACCATTTCAGCTAGTCTATGGGAAGGAGTAGTGCCAACATAGTTCATATTACCAAACATACTTATTTCCGAGGCAAAAAGAATGACAGACAGTAACACATTGAGAGAAAGACTAAGTCAACTAATGGAACTTGACGAATCCAGGTTCTTGGACGAATTTCACCAATTGGTAGAGAAGAGAAGGAAAAAAGCTTGGCATGAAAAACATATCAGGAGGAAGACATTCAAGTTTGGAGATCACTTATTATTATATGACAAAAAGTTCCAAAAGTTTCTGTGTAAACTACAGATGCACAGGTTAGGCCCGTTCATAGTTGCGGAAATTAAAGATTCTGGAGCGGTAAGGTTGGCGCAACTGGATGGAGATATGATACAAGGTTAGGTGAACGACGCACGCTTGAATCCCTTCCACATGTCAACAAATATCATCTCAAGTTAAGGGGGTCTCGTAATCGAGCCTGCAAGTAGGTAGGAGTTAATAAAGGGTAGCCAAGTCATTTCAGCATTCATTTGAAGTTTATGTTTTTACATCTTTTTAACAAGAATAAGAAAAAGCGCCAATAAGGTTGCGGCAATATTGTCATAGTACTGCAACCCATGGGGGCGGGAGGGGGGACAGGTAGAGTAAAGAGTCGCTCACTTATTCTGATTGAAGAAGCACTCCATAGTGAGATTGGATCATGGTCTGGGGTCGCCTGTGAAATTACTGAGGGAAAGTACCGATATCTATTCAGGGGCTTGAAACCACAGTTGCAAGCAGGAGAAGCAGGGGAAAGAAGCAGAAAGAGGCCAGCTGAAGATGACCTTCACCAAATGGTGCTGTGAATGGAAGATGAAATGTTTGCGCTAAGGCAGACGATTGCAAGTTTCAAACGACAATCAGGTGAGGCTAACCAACCCTTGCAATTTCAATGTTCCACTATTTTTTTTCCAATTATTACAACTCCATTGGCTATGGAAATCCCCACTAGGGGCACTCGCACCCCACCCCAGCCAACAATCCCCAAACCCAAAAAGAAAAGAGTCATTCGGAACCGGGCCATTAAGAAGCTGAGAACTACCCCGATAATTAAAATCGTTGACCTTGTTGATGAGGTCAGACAGTCAGTCTCTGCATCCCCAATAGTTGAAGAAATCACCCCCACTACCTCTACTATCCTACCTCAGTCGCGGGAATCCGCCCCCCACAGGGCCTACACTTCTGCAACCCTGTCGGAAACCCTCCTTTCTGGCACATGACAAGCAACCATAGAAATGGAAGTTGAGTCAGCAGAGCAGTTTATAGGGGCCACCTCTGCAAGTGGCACCCAGTAGACATTGCCAGTGTCTCTACTTTTTGGGTTAGACCCACTCCAAGAGAAAGGACCAACCACAATTCTTTCGCAGGAAGAGGGGGTTGAACTGTACCAGACACTTTTCCCTATAAGTTTCCCAGTGGTCCCTAACCCTAATATCGTTACTCCCGCTCCCCAATTCACTCCACAATCACATCCCATTCATTCGTCCACCTCCCACTCCAAGAAATCCATAACCAATTCAGCAGAATTTTCTAGACCCAAGCACAATGCAAGTTGACACCTTGCAACACTAGTCTTCGGCACAGTTATTTGAATTTATTCAACAAGTGGCAAAGAGCCGAGAGGATACATGATGATCTAGCCAAAGACCATGAGCAACAAAAGTAACACCTAGGGGAAGTGACAGAGAAGAGAGATTAACTGCGACAAGCAAATACAAAATTGCAAGTGCAGGTTGATCAGGTAACATAGAAGTTTCGGTTATTATGGCCTATGATCACATATGCCAACATAGACAATCCAAAAGATATTACATCCTTCACGCTGGTGAGCTACTATGACCATATCCAAGCAGCATGTTCAAATCTGGTAGCAACTAACGCTGATATGACGAAGGAACTGGAGACAGGAAGATCAGTGCTGCCAGACCCGGTCGAAATATATGCGAGAACAATCAAGGGAAAGATCAGTGAGGTAGAAGCCAAGAAGCAAGCACTCATTGATGCACTAGTAGATGGGTATGCCCTGATGAACAGAGTTCATGACTGGCCAGGATGCTTGGCATTGGAAAATCATTTAGTATAACCTATGAGAGAGCATATACATGTACTGTTTGTCAGTAGTAAAGACTGCATGGATTCCAACCAACTCCAGTAGATTAATGAGAAGATCATCGTCATTCAGGCACAGGTTGAATAGATTGAAGAAGAATGGGTAAGAACTAAAAAGGTGATCAAAGACCTACACCCACCAGTCCGTCTACAGGTTCTGACTCTAAAAGAAGTTTGCAACAACAGTGGAGAATAGTGGGACCATCTGGGAATTCAAAAGCCAACTGAATTAACGTCCCATATGGCCGAAGACTTCACTCAACGGGTTGATGTGATCATTGCCAGATGGGAGGTTTCCCTACATAATTACAATGAATTCAAGCAGCAAACGACCACCGTTGTTCCAGATTTGGGGCCTTCATTTCAAAAGGAAGGGTGATAGATGGAGGAAGGTGTAATGGGAGCAGAAAACACCCAATAGAATCATCAACCCATTAGCCAACAGAACCAGAGCAACCACCGACAAGAGTACCCACTGAGACACCAAGAGGACCGACAAAGCTCGAAATGAATTGACTCGAGGATGAGTCAAAGAATTGTGGTTAGGGATTGTTGGGACCTTCGTTTTGATTTTAAAAAGATTTTGATTATTTTGGTTTTCCACGGGACGAAGAGGAAACAGGTGGCGGCAGCAACTATCAGGTTGTGGTGAAGACAATTGGGGCAGAAGGCAGGAACAGGCAGTTGCGAGGATGGTTGCAGCAAAGTGTCAGCAAAAGGCAGAGGCAGCTGAACAGACAAGACAGATGAAAGGCATCCTAGCGAAGGAACAACCGAGCGGGAACTAGCAGTGCAAGTGGCAGAAGGAATAGAAAAGAAGAAACCTGTAAGGAGAGAGGGGTTGGTTGGTTGCGGTGCGATAGAGCAAGAGCATCTAGATGCGAATGAGTAGGACCTCTAGGTTGAAGATTGGACCTCTGAGTCTATCATTTGCAATTAGAACCTGTAATAGGGTATTTCTTGTAGTTACATGTGGCTAAGGCCGATGTATTATGTATTGCTCTTCTATTGACTTAAGATGAATTAAGATATGGACTAGTTTCTTAGTATGATGCACGTGTTTGCTTATGATGTATGGACCCACTAAAATTTTAAATATACTGCAAATCTATGTATGTGTTCGTGTCACAGTGTTGAACAATATGTTGTTGTCCCAAATGTGTGTATGATGTTGTTTATATATTGATGGTTGACATTCCCTTGATTCCATGACGAACCCTTCTTATTTCTAGTCGTGACACACCTTAGTTGAGACTCCTTACCCTTCAGGTAAGGTGAAAATGTTGGCATTGTCCTAGACTACAACAAGCCATTGTTGGCCCTTCACGGCTGAACCAGGGCCTCCCCCTATAAAATCAAATATCTAATAAATCATGCGGATTTTAAAGAGTTTCTCTCAAAATATTACATTAAAAAACAAAATAAATACAAAAAAAACTTTAACATTCATTAATTTATTTCATATCTTGCTAGTCAAATTAAAACATATTAATTACAACTTAGTAAAAAGAAACTTTCCAAGATATTTAAAAAATTTAAATTTATCCATTTATTATCTTTTAGAAAAGAAAAAAAACTTGTATCTATATATATATATATATATATATATATATATATATATATCATATATTTAACAATATTTTCCTCTTGGATACGGATGTATACAACGATTGACAAGACGACAGAGGGACAGGTAGGCAAGTGGCACTGCCACAAAGCCGCCCATAAGCTCGCACAGATAACAGTTAATCCGTCTTACAGCGAACGTAATTGCCATTCAATGTGGCACTCAAACCAATTCAACAATGTCGTCCCGCCTTGGCTCTACACCATGGAGGCCTCAGGTAAAAATCTGTGACCTCCTCTGTTTTAGTTCCTCTGCGTTTGAACTACAATTGCCCTCTAGATGCTGTGAAGCCTAGCATACGCACTACAACAAGCAGGAGTTGCAATCCCCTGTGCTGCATTGAACGAGCATCCATCACTCTTACAACCTGCTCTGCAATTTCATTCTCGCCTTCGAGCCCACTGAGCCTTCTGCCCCCAATCTCCACATAGAACAGACCTCATTCAGGCAAGCCCCTCCTCTCCGAAGCATCATGTCGAGATTGCACCAGAGAATGCGCAGTCGAAGAGGCAGCAATAGAGGGAGACTGCATCACTCCTCGCCTTCCCCGGTCTTTGATTCTTCTTCCCCTTCATCAACTCCCATCTCAGGCCAATATCCTGATACGCGCAGTGGCAGAAGCCGCAGAGGCTGCACTCAAGTTGTTCGTCCCTTGTCCCCACATTCCCGTCCTTCTACCACAGCTTCCCCTTCCAGTTCACAACCAACTCCTCATTCAGCCCAATTCACCTACCAAAGCACTCTGAATCAACCCATTATCAGGGCGACCATCACAATTCTGTTTCAGGAGGAGCCCTCCAGCGATGGAGGTCCTCCCACTCAAGCGACGAAGAACAGGGATACTACACAAGGCGAGGCAGATATAGCTCAAGGCGAGCCTTCCACTGCAGAGCATATTTAGGCACGTCAAACACAGGAAGACACGGGTTGGATGCAGGAAGATGAGGAGGACATCGACGAATATAGATGTTTCATCGTTGAAGAGCAACCGACCGCAACAAATGACAATTAGCACTACACGCGTCATCAGGCTCCAGGCTCCACGTGTCATCAGGTTCCACGCGTCATATGGTTCTAGGTTCCAGGTTTCATTTTGATTTTTTAAAGAGAACAGTTAATTTTGAAAACACTTTCATGCAAACATCGTCATATGCTTATATGCTGGTTTCCCCTGCGAGGGCAACAAACTTATTACGGTTTGGACTGGTTTCCCATCTCTGGGCAATCCTCATTTTGTTTGTACTGCAATATGCCATGAACTCTGGCTAGGAACTGCAGAGGCCAGAGCCTCCTTGTATTATTTTGTTAAAGTAATAGATTTTAGACTTACTTAGAAAAAAAAAATATTTAACATTTTCCATAAAAAAAAATATAGTAAAAAACAAAATAAATACAGCATTCATTAATTTACTCAATACCTTTTTAATCAAATTAAAACATATAAATCACAACTTTGGTAAAAGTTGACTTTTTAATTAAAAAAAATAAAAACAACTTCCTTAAAAAATAATTTGACTTTTTAATATAACTTTAAAAAAAAAAATTAAAAAGGAAAGGGGAAATGAATTCAAACAAGTTTTTAGTCCAAAACCCTATTGATAATACTAAGTCATTCTCGTACTTTGACACTAACACAAAGTAAGTCAAGACATTTATTACCTTACCCTAAAGTAAACATTAATATTATCCGAATTATTTATATTTTTGAACATCCAATTGGATTTCTCATAATAAATTTATAATTTTGAATAAGTTAAACGTGCACATGGTGAGTTAATCACGCCATAAAAAGTGTGTGACATTGTCAACATGGGTCCCACGAATATTGAATGAAGCAAGGGAAGTGGACGCCGGATGCCGGATGCAATGCTCTTTCAGATGCTTTAAGGATTCAAAAATCTGAGTCTACGGAAGCTTTAGGATTCTTACACGACTTCAACCTTTTTTGTCTGCGAATCACTGCTTTTTTCACTCGGAGACTCGACAATTAGAGCCAAGGACAGAAGACGAAGAAAATATTATGCCATTGTCGCCACCAAATATCGCTAGTCTACCACATACTTGAGCCAAATCCCTTAGATACAAAACCATCTCCTTAAAACTAAAATTGCTCTGATATCAAATGTATTTTTCAATCCTATACAATTAATCTTAATAATAATAAAAAATAATAATAAAAAAGATGTAATGGCAAACACATATATTAACACTAATATTTTATCTCGGAGACTAGAAAATCAGGGAAACTTGAAATGTTTTTTCAATATATTCTTATGTATAGTATTACAATACAATATATATTTCACATCATACACAAATTGTCAATCCACTTACCATGGATTAGAATACAACTGTAGTTGCCGAACCAACACTACAAAACCATGGGTAAAACCACCATGTATAACAAAATCACTCAAGGTGAAAACCATGTGCTGAAAATCGCAAAAAATAGTTGCAGAAAACTACCCATTTTTATTATCGTGGACATTGCTCCCAAATCCCCATGTAGGGGGGCTTTGCCCCCTTTGTGACCCCCCCCCCCCCAAATTTCCCCGATGCAATGTACAATGTGTCACGATAGTCATGCAAAGAATATAACACATACCCAACACATCCAATCACTTCCTCTCCTCCCTTTCCTCCTCTCAGGATCCATAAATTAACCTATGCTTAAATGGAAGAGTGTCAACTTAAAGTCTCATGCTATAATTGAGATGAAAACTATTGTTTTGGGCATATATGTAAGGAGAAAAAAAATCCTATGGCCATTTTTATGGAGCTATTAGAAGATGATAATGTTATTTTCAATCCAGAACCTCAACCTCATCCCAGTGAAGAAGTTCATCCCTCTTATTAACCTAATGTGGAACCCCAAATCTCTCTACATGCATTGACAAGTATCTCCACTCCCAAAACCCTTAAATTAAATGGCCACATCAAGCACCACAAAGTCATTATCCTAATTGACAATGGTAGATTGAATATATTTATTCATTTTTCGGCCTCCTAGGAGACACATTGATATATCCATGAAATGAATGAATTCTATACCATGATTGTAAATGGACGATCCATAAAACCATCATACTCTTTATTGGGCAATTTTTGGGTTAGCTTGGCGAAAAAAACCAAAACTAGGGTTTCTGTAAAGTTCACTTAATAAAATAAAAGAGATGAAACACCCTAGAAAATCTATAAATAAAGGAGGCTAGAATTCATTTGGAGGCATCAAATAAGGATCATTTCATCTATTTTGAGCATTAGTTATTAGCTCCAAGGGTTTTAAGACCCCTTTCTTCTTGTCAATCTTGTCAATTTCGGTGGTGAAAGATTCCACCCTAGTTGACACAATTTGCATTTCTATTATTATGTCATGGGCACAGGGAAGCGATTTGGGAGACAATGAATTATTTGTGGCTCTTGTTTGGCACAAGATTGCGTTTTCTATCAGGCAACGAGGGTTTGGTCTATGTTGGTTCATGGGTTTGAGCACAAAAGCAACAAAGGCAATGAGTTCTTTAAGACTAGGCACAAAAAGGGCAATGAAAATCTCTAACCAAGCAAGACCGTCAATCTTCTTCCTCAATAGAAGGAAAAAATTTAAGTTCACTCTTAAGCAATTCGAGGATTAGCGAAGTAGCTTTTCTGAAGGCAGTTGTCTATAATGCTACTTTTTGGAAGCTTTTTCGGTGGGTTTTTCCGGTCAAAATCCGGCAGCAATTTATTGGAATCGCAAGTTTGATAGCTAGTTTCTACACAATCAAAGCGTCTCAGGGGTTTTTCAGGGCGCTGAATCCAAATATGCAGTTAAAAACCCATTTTAAATAATACAAATCAAGATTTAACCTCAATTTTTTCTGCCGGATTCCGTCACTGGAATCTCCAAAAAGTCGCATTATAGACAACTCCTTTCTGAAGTGGGTTTTAACTCCACTTGACCAGGTTGGACATAAAAGGAAACTCAGTTTCACTCAAGACAAATGATGAGTTTCTTAACGATTTAGATTCTCTCCTGAGGTTTCCACGATTTTAATTGTTGGATCCATGATAGGCGGTGAGTATAAGTCGAGCGCAGAATTTTTTAAGGAAGCACCATGTGGTCAAAATAGACAAGAAAATATTTTCGAAGAAGCATGAGATCGGGACATCTCCGGGGCTAGGTCGATTTTCGAGTTTCTTTTTTGGCCCCGATCAATGGATACATTTAGACAGAGAAATATTCCCTATGAAACGTTGAATTGGTATTATTTGATACATTTAGATGGAAAATTATTTCCTATGGAACATTGACTTGTTATTATTTTAAATTGGTGAACTCTCTAAATCCACGCATAAGCGATTTGAGAGTCGACCAATCATTATGGAGTAAAAATGGAGTATTTAATAGTGATAGTTGAATTGCATTATTTTTTATTACAATATTATTAGTTAGAGTTGCAAAGATTTTTATTAATACAGGGAAATTTATTAAAACCCTAGGACACATCTAGGGCAAAAATTTCACTAGTATATTACAGTGGTATCAGAGCGTTGGACTCCTGCCAACCCGTGAGAGTGGTGTATGTTGTTAGGAGATACAAGTGACATTGCAATTAGAGAAAACAAGGGTAATCGTAGGACAACCATGGAAGGTAAGGAGGAGTGAGGAGATCTAGACACCAGGGATCTCTTACATGTTTTGATACATGGAAAGAAAGAAATATCAAATTTAATATTACAAGGACAAAATCTAGTGCAAACATTGGCTCAAGGTCAACAACAACTTGCCCAGTTGATGACTCATATCATATGGAGTGAAAGTGTTGCCAACAACAATAGAACTAACATTGATCTAGGTGGATATTGGTGGCCACCCACCTATTCCACCTAGATCTCTAGCTGATTTCATTAGTTTCCTTAATTATAGCAACATTTACTATTTTTAGCAATTTTTCGGGTCTTGAACTTTCGGAGCTATTTCAACCCCCTAAATGACCTTTTTTTGAGGTCCACAGCGGGTCCATATCCATAGATAGGGGCTTCTCGTGAATCTTGTAGTACTCGGAGATATCTTTCTAAAGAGGTATCACACGTGCCAAATGGAGATCATATGGCCAAGTTACAACCCCGGGAAGTTGGTTGCCCAACTAACCCCAATGGGGCCCATAAAATCTTGGTGTTCCATCTGCTAGGGTTAGGGTTTTGGTTATTTAGAGTTTCCCTCTATTGCTCGAAATAAAATTGCCCTTGAGCTTCATTTTAACACAATTCAGAGGCATGTAGCAACCACATCTCTTCTCAGAGATAAGCTACCATTGCTCGAGCTAGTTTATTTCCATTTTGTATATAAGCATCTTTTAGTTCTTTCATATTAATGAAATGAATATTTATTTATGTTGCATCTATGTGTTTATGTTCATGTGTGCATTTTGTTATGTTCTTGCATCAGTCTGAATCAAACATGGAGGGGACTGGGAATCCTAACCCTGGTCCTCTTAACACTAGGGGAACCAACAAGAGTAATTGACCGTTGTTTCCTCAATTCATGAATAATCAAGCTATAGTAAATCAAGAAGTCGTTGAACCAAACAAACTATTAGACAATTAATTTTGAGAATATGCAGTGCTAGAAGAGAACACATGAGCTGTCATGGCCTTCAATGAATATAATAATTTTAGATTCAGGAACAGAGCCAGGGGGCAACCTAATTCCGAACTAATATGCAAGGTGAGTAAACTTCCCCTTCCTTCATTTGATGGGTCATCTAAATGTACAACAAGAGCTTGGATAAAAAAAGTGGACAACTACTTCAGGCTCAATACTATCGAAGAATAAAATGCAATCCAATTTGCCACATTGCACCTAGAAGGGGAAGCACATGAATGGTGGTATCTTGGTCTAGTAACATTAGGGCATGCCAACATTACCTCTTATGAATATTTTACACAAAGGTTGAGAGAAATATTTGACCAAAAAAAATCAGAAATCCACTTAAGGGGACTTGCACTTCTCATGATTCAGGTGGCCCTAGACACATGCAGAAGTCCCAGAGGACTCATAAAGGGTCAAAATTCAAAGTGGTCAGATTACTCCCAAACTAGCACGAGATCAAAGTCCTCATCGCCCTGATTCCAACGGTGTGAATGGAACTCAAATCCGAGCTTGTATGAGGGAGAAAGAGCTAGTCAAATTTTTGGTCAAAGTTGGGTTGTGGGCTAGGTTTAAGTGTCCTACAAATTCATCGTCAATCGGCATGAAACCTAGCTCCCGAAAACAGGGGAAATTGTGGCCTCTTTAAATTGCCCAATATCCCTTATTTTCTAAAGATTTCAAAATAACCTATTGTATAAATAAAAAAAAAAGCAGGTGGTGGCCCATGACCCCCGCCACCTCCATCGGACCCCAAAAACATTAATTAAAAAAAAAAGACAAATTTTAAAAGGTGTCCATAGGTTGTGACCCCCGTTGGCCCAACGAAACACATTAAACAACAAACAATATATAGATAGGGGTGGGCAGGCCACCTCAGGTGGACCCATCCCACGCCCCCACCATACCATATATTAATGCAAACCGTGGGCGGCGGGGTTCGAACCCGCCTGGCCGGAATCGCCAGCCCACCGCTCAAGCGCCCACATCAATACAACAAAAACCGCATGGTAATATATATATTAAATGGTTACAACAACCACCACACCAAAAAAACTTAACGCGCCAAAAACATTTGCATACATATTTTTGGAAGGGTCAGGATTTGATCCCCCTACCTCCCTGCCTCAGTGTCTCCGCCTTAACCATTAAGCCACAACAAAATCTTGGGTAGCTTTACCCACAAAACATATTTAAACCTTATGTTCTCAATTGCACGGGGGAAGAACAAAGCACCGAATGGGAGAGTGACAGAACGGAGACGTGGCAGCATAGAGGGGGTCTACCTTGGGCATGGAAAACGAGGCAGATGCCTAGAATATTCCAGGGAATATTCTCATGTAGATTCTTTGAGGAATCTTTAAGATTCCCTAGGAGGTAAAAATTATTTTTATCAAAATGTAATCAAGTTTACAACCATTTTTCTCATATTTTCGCAGGGAACACAATGGTGAGGTTGGATTTTCCTTTTGAGTAGCAGATTTTCAGATTCCTAGCAGAGGAGAATCTCCAAGAATTTTGAGGGAATCTTCCAGATTCCTTGGAGGTTGAATTTTGCCAGATTCAGAATGCACCCAACTTTATACTCATTCTTCTGAGAATTTCACAAGGATCTCAATGGCGAGATTAGTTTGCTGATTTGAGCAACAGATCTTCAGATGACCCGGAGGAGGGAATCTTTGAGGAATCTAGGGGGAATCTAAAAGAATTCTGTAGCCCCAGATTTTCACTTTGTCAGAATTCATAAATTTGACAGTCAATTTTACACTATTCGATGCCACGAATCTGATTCTGTAACCAGATTTTCCATTTGATCATTCCATTTTTTGGCCACTTTTCAAAGTGGAGTGCAGGTGTCAACATTCATTGTGCGAGCAGTCATTTCCATGATATTTGATGTCACGAGATTGATGGTACAAATAGATCCAACAATTTATCATCCTATTATTTAGATAATTCCATTATGTGAGGTATATTTAGTGTGAACATGTACTTCTTTGTCTCTTTTCTTGAGATGCATTGTGCTGTATAGATCCCTGTTTGATGTTTAATGTGGGATCTTGTTTTGTTCTTGATGTGAGATGTACTTATTGTCATGTTTTGATTGAGATCCATTTGTCACCATGTTGACGGGATACTCATGTGTCGTCATGTATGTTTGAATTGAGATCCCTTTGATGCCATGTTGGCAGGTTGCTCATTATTATCATATGTGAAACTATGTCATGTTGATAGGAGTCCTTTTGTGAGTGAGAGTTCCTGTTGGCTTGAGGGGGCTTGACCCAAGTTCAGTGTTGATTGGCCAAATAAATCCCTACACTACTAGACCTTTCGGCATCAGCCCACGGAGCGCGGACCGAAGTCTCACCTGAAGTTGTATGGGGGGATGCTGGAACCAAGTTTCCGCACCCTGAGATGGCCATGATGTCGGTTTATTCCTCTTATTCCTTCTTTCGCGCAGGTCGCTTCGCTCTAGGGCTTTCCAGGTGAGCCCTCTATTACGCCTTTCAATACCTCCACGAAAGGGTACAATCGACCTTTTCACAACCCTAACCTACGGCCCAGGTACTTTCGCGCTGCTATGGCAGCCTACCATGCAGATTCCCAAATTAGTCTATGTAGGTTTTAACCCCATACAGAAATTACCTGCATACGAATTCTAAAACATAGAAAATAAGCAATGTGAGAGCATAACACATAAACCACATACACACAGAGATTTTCCCCTAGATCCAAAAACCAGGACTACCAGCTTGATTTTTCATTACATTCCTATCAATGTTACAATACATATTTATACATGCCGAAGCATCCAATACCATGGACCGAAAACCATCGCGTCTAAAATCATAACCGAAAACCATCGCGTCCAAAACCATGTGCAAAAAATCATGCACAAAACCATAGGTAGGTCCGCCCAACCTAATATAGGGTCCAAAAACAATATTTTCTGGGGCGCTACCTCGGACTCCATAGAGTGGGGTTACCTGCACCCCTCAAACCCCCTGTGACTCCCCCCGCTACGCAATCGGAAAAATGAACGGGAGCCTCTGCCTCGCTTCTAACCCCCTGGTTAACTACGTTGGCTAGTCATGGAAAGAATATAACACAACCAAACATTCTCCCACTTGTTGTTTTCTTTCCAGATGGGGGCACGAGAAAGCTTAGTCATTTATCCGGCTCTGCAACGCCCATTGTTTTTCTACACCAAGAGAACTTCTCAAAGCTCACAGATTTTGTCAATGCATCTACAGTATTCTTCAAAGTTTCCACCTTTACTAGCAACACCTTTTTGTCTTCTATCATATCCCTCACAAAGTGATACTGAACATCAATGTGCTTTTTCTTTGAATGGTAAGTAGGGTCTTTTTCCAAGAAAATTGCACTTTGGTTGTCACAGTCTATCCTTATAGCTCCCTATATTAACCCTATACTTGAACACAATCTCTATAACCAAACTGCTTCCTTGCTTGCATGAGTGGCTACATGTATTCTGCCTCTGTAGTTGATAGTGCCACTACAGATTGTTTCTTACTCATCCAAATGACTGCACCTCCAAATAGGTTAAACACATACCCACTTGTAGATCTTCTTTGATCCAGATCTCCAGCCCAGTCCGCATCAAGGAAACCACGGATATCCAAAACTCTGTCCAATCTTGGTCTTCCTTGGTAGCACAAACCATAATCACTAGTGCCATGCATATACCTGAAAACTCGCTTCACTACTGTCCAATGCTCCTTCCCTGGTTTTGACAAAAACCTGCTCAATACTCCCACTGCATGTGCAATGTCTGGTCTAGTACAAACGATCGCATACATCAGGCTACTGACTGCACTTGCATATGGAAAACGGGACATATCCTCTTCCTCTTCTTGTGTCTTGGGAAACTATTCAGCAGACAATTTTACACCTACAGGAATAGGAACCTTCACTGGTTTACTATCCTGCATATTAAACCTCTACAATATTGTCTCGACATACTTCCTCTGGTTTAACCGTAGCTTCCTCTTTGCCTGATCTCTTTTAATTTCCATGCCCAAAATATAGTTTGCAACACCAAGATCTTTCATGTCGAATTTGGAGGACAATTGGGTCTTCAAATCCTGGATAATTCCTTCGTCATTTCCAACCAGCAACATATCATCCACATACAAGACCAGATAAATAAGACAGTCACCAATTAATTTAAAATACACACAGTGATCTGCTTTGCTTTTGGTGAAGCCAAGTCCCCATATAAATGTATCAAATTTATAATACCACATCCTTGGTGACTATTTTAACCCATACAGAGACTTCTTTAACTTGCATACCAGTTCTTACCCTTCACCGCAAAGCCTTCAGGTTGCTTCATGTAGATCTCCTCTTCCAGATCCTAGTGAAGAAATGTTGTCTTCACATCCATCTGTTCTACCTCAAAATCAAAAGCAGTAGCAACAGATAAAAGTAATCTAATAGAAGCTACCTTGGCAACATGAGAAAAAATATCACCAAAATCAATTCCTGGCACCTGGGAATAACCTTTTGCTACGAACTTAGCTTTGTATTTCTCCACCTTTCCTTCTGCATTTGTCTTCTTCTTGAACACCCATTTGCTGCCAATGGGTTTCCTTCCAGCCGCAACTCCACTAGATCCCAAGCCTCATTTTTGTGCAAAGATGTCATTTCATCAACCATGGCCTCTTTCCAGAGTTTTCCATCCTTTGAATCTACTACTTCCTTCACTGTTCTGGGATCATCATTAGTTACAGATAAAGAAAAGTTTGAACAGAAATTAGATGGACTATACCTTTTCGGCTGCCTTCTTTCTCGAACTGATCTTCTCACACCCGGAGTTTGTGGCTCTTCATCTTCTGATTCCTTCTCTACTGTAGAGTCTGATTCTTCCTCCTTAAGCTCAAACTCTATCTTCTCAGGTTCCTTTGGTTGGACTTCATGTTTAATAACGTCTTTCACCTCTCTGAACACCACATCTCGGCTGTACACAGCCTTCCTTGTTACTAGATTCCAAAGCTTATAACCCTTTAAACCATCCTTATACCCAATAAATATGCACTTTTCAGATTTACTATCCAACTTGGTTCGTTTCTCCTTTGGAACGTGTACATATGCATCACATCCAAATACCCTCAGATGTGAAAGGGAGGGTTTCTTACCAGTCCATACCCCTTGTGGAGTCTTATCCTCCAATGCTGATGAAGGTGATTTGTTGACCAGGTAACATGCTGTCTCCACCGCCTCTGCCTAGAATTCTTGTCCTAACCCGACACCACTGAGCATGCTTCTTGCCATTTCCATCAACGTCTTGTTCATTCTTTCTGCAACTCCATTTTTCTCAGGTGTGTATGGAGTAGTCTTATGTCGTACTATACCACACTTACAGAATTCTTCAAATTCCTTACTACAGAACTCTCCATCGTTATCTGTCCTCAACACCTTTATCTTCTTATTTGTCTGGTTTTCCACCAGAGCCTTAAATTCTTTAAACCTATCAAAGACTTCATATTTCTTCTTAAGGAAATATATCCATGTATTCCTTGAGAAGTCATCTATAAATGATACATAGTACATAGACTTACCCAGTGATGGGACCTTCACAGGTCCAAACACATCACTGTGCACAAGCTCTAATATCTGTTTCGCCCTCTTACCACCAGAGGGGAAACTCACCCGATTCTGCTTCCAATATACACAATTTTCACAGAAATCAAAATCCAGAGAGCTATTACTCATACCTTATACCATACCTTTACCATGAAGTATTCGAAGGCCCTTCCCTCCAATATGTCTAAGCCTTTGATGCCACAGCATGGTCTTCTCTCCAGAGACCACTATATTTTCTGTTCCACTTTCAAGAATCACAGAACTGTTGCACCCATCAATAAAAGTGCTACCTTGTAGCTTGTATAGAGTTCCAATCTGAACTCCCCGCATCAATACCAGTGCTCCTCGAACCATCTTGTAGGTATCCTTCTCGAACACTGTTTTGACACCTGCATCATCCAGCTTGCTTACAGAAATCAGATTTCTGGCCAGTGCAGCAATATGTAGAAAACCCGGAAGTGTTCTAACCCTTCCACCTTGCAAATTCAACTTTGATTTTCCATGATCAATGATTCTAGCCTTCCTATCATCCCCTAAGAAGACATCACCACCATCGTATTTCTCATACTCGCAGAACCACTCTCTATGGGGAGTGAAGTGAAAGGATGCACCTGAGTCAATCAACGATGCCTCATGATCTACATGTGTACTTGAAGAAGCCAAGTACACATCCCCACCTTCATCTAAGGTGGTTTTTGCCTCTAAAAAAGAGAATCATCAGATCCCTTTCCTTTATCATGAGCTTTAGATTTACAGTCCCTTTTGTAGTGCCCTTCCTTTCCACATTTCTAGCACACCACCTTTACAAGTTTTCCTGGAGATTTAGATATCCCTATAGATTTAGACCTCCCACTCGATGACTTATTTTTGTTTCTATTCTAGGACTGTCCTCGTACAGACAAGGCATCACTATTTTGTCTCTCCATATTTTTCCATCTCATTTCCTCCATCAGCAAGGATGAGACTATTTCATCAAACTATAAGGCAGTTGCATTTCTACCTATTGCAATAACCAGACTATCCCACGAATCTGGTAGAGAACACAACAAAATAATGAACTTATCTTCATATGAAATTTTAATATCAACAGATGATAATTGAATTACCACAGTGTTAAATGCGTTCAGATGCTCTGTCACCAAGTCTCCATCTTTCATCCTCAGGTTATACAACTTTTTCTGTAGGAACAGTTTATTCACTATAGACTTAGATTGGTATAAAGTCCCTAACTTGTCCCACAAAGCCTTTGCCATAGCTTCCCCTGATACATTCAACAATATTGAATCTAAGACACACAATCGTATTGTGTCCTTTGCTTTTGCTTTTCGATCCAACTTCTTCCATTCTTCATCGGACACTCTTGTTGATTTAGTACCGGGATCTACCGTGATCCACTGATCTTTATCCACCAACAGATCCTCCATCTGGAGTTTCCATAACTCAAAAATCTGACCATTAAATTTCTCGATCTCTATCTTTCCACTGCTCACCATATTCTTTCACCACCAGCATCGATTTCGCAAATCTCCCACTGAACAGGGTCTACCACAGGCCCGAGAGAAACCCCTCAACAACAAAGGCACCCCCTTGAAGCCAAAACAACTCTGATACCAAATGTAGGTTTTAACCTCATACAAAAATTACCTGCATACGAATTCTAAAACATAGAAAATAAACAATATGAGAGCATAACACATAAACCACATATACACAGAGATTTTCTGCTCGATCCCAAAATTGAGACTACCAGCTTGATTTTTCGTTATGTTCCTTTCAATGTTACAATACATATTTATACATGCCGAAGCATCCAATACCATGGACCGAAAACCATCGCGTCCAAAACCATGGACCGAAAACCATCGCGTCCAAAACCATGTTTGAAAAATCATGCACAAAACCATAGGTAGGTCCGCCCAACCTCGGACCCCATAGAGTGGGTTTACCTACACCCCTCAAACCCCTTGTGACTCCCACCACTATGCAATTAGCGCAACGAAGGGGGGGCTCTGCCCCCCTTCTAACCCCCCGGTTAACTATATGGGCTAGTCCAGGAAAGAATATTACACAACCAATAGTACAAGTGTCTTACTTATCTTATTAGATAATCACAGTTAGTATTGCGTAAACAGATATCCTTACTTGTGTTCAGTTATCCAATGTAATTGCATTCATTCGCGCATCATATAAGCATTATAAAGGAAATTCATACATAAAATGACAAGATGCATTAATCAAAATAGAGACATAGGAATTGCAAAATATTTCTCTTTATTGATATCTTCCAAGTGATTACAGACCATCCGGACACAGTTGTAGGGGTCCATGCACTTAGCTACAGATTTCTACCCTAAGCCTCTGCGCACTCAGCAGTAGAGCCTCTACCTACGCTACAACCTGAAACTTAGACTTATTACTTCAGAGCTATGACTCTCTTACACGATATCCATTGTGTGTCTCTAAAACTACTTAGAGCTTAGTTCTTTTTATACAATCCCGTGGTTTGCAGACGATGGGTAGATCTCTTACAGTCGACTTTACTTTACAAAAGTAAGGGCGGACTACCCTTTATTAAACATGACACCTTCGTACTCAACGACCACAAAATGTGGAGTCTTTACAAGTTTATTACAAAATTTGACCAAAATATGGGCTTTTAGCCCCAAAACTGTCCTTGTGGGATCTAGCTCCCAACAGGCCCCCAACACAAACATTGTGACTCGCCCTCGAGTCAATCAATAGGCATGGAGATCATTGCGCGAAGCCCTTCCAACTCGACTCGTATGACCGCAACCTCAGCCGTGCACTGTGTGTCGCCTACTTCGCGTCTTCCACTATCTGCTCGGTCACTTCTCCTGTGCTGTCAGCCTGAAATTTTTTCTGCATTGCTTGTAGAGTCACAAGCTTGTCTTCAATAGATCCTACCACTGTGTAAGCCTCATCCAGTCAGTGCTTCAATATCGCCTTCAGCACTGCCTCCTTGTGCAGCGCGACGTCCACCTGTTCCTTTAGCTGCTTGGCCTCCTTCAACTTGGCTAGTCTTTGTGTCAGCGCGACAGTTCACGCTGTGCCCTTAGCCTCATCATAGTGCTGTTGTAGGTCACACACTGCCGTCTCTATCCACTGTATATTGGGGTTCTCCTACAAGCTTGTCAGGACCTCAAATGACTTCTCAAACAACTGCATGTAGTCTGCTAATGCACTGTCCACTGCCGCTACTGCTTCTGTGACAACGATCACTCACTGTTCCTTCACTTCCGATGGAGTTGAAGGCTAGGCCTTCAACTGTAATTCAATAATTTGTAGGTTCAACTCCAACTGAACCCGCACCATCTTATTCCAAGTGTCGCGCACCCCTGTGGCAAACTTGCAAATGTGTACCTCGACTGGCTCCTCCTCTGGAATGGCCAACTCTGGGACCATTCGAAAGACCTCCTCAATGACCTGCATAATCCACTTGCTCTGATTGGCTGCCTCAATCTCAGCGGCGATGGAAACATTTCTCTATAAGGCCATCTGCTCGTTGTTGATCCGTTGTTCACTGATCACCTGGAGGGCGTGGTGCTCACAGGCCCTCAGCTTGTTGAAAATAGCAATAAGAAATGATAAAAATAGAATCTAGAAATTCCAATTTTAATTTGTCCTTGAATTAAAATTGGGCATTAATTAGTTGGAGAAATTCAAGTTAGAAATCTTTCTGAAATCATGCAAGATTTATCCTTTAAATTAAGGAGATAAGATTGAGTTATATTTGAGTTGTAATTAGTTAACTAAATTTACTGAGTTAAGTCCAGTTAAATTAGTTCCAAACTATTTGTGGAACTAATGGTGAGTTATCAATCAGTTGATGGATGCATGCACTCAACTAGTGTACTCCAGTTAACTAAAGATTCTCTCATCAGAAACTCATGCATGTCTATTTTTAGAAAGACCCAGTTGAGCTAAATGTCAAGGACAATGTACTATCAGTTACATGTGTTTTCCTATATAGGAAACTAATTAATGCAGTCAAGGTAAGGTTCCTTGAGGATTGCGCAGTTCTGATAGTGTGTTAGAGCAGTGTTCCACAAGGTGAAGGAGATCATCCCAAAGGAATTGCGCAAGGAAATAGGAGCTTGGAGGGTAGAGGAGAAGGCTTGTGAGAAGCTTTATTATGCTCTTGACCTGCGAGAAGATACTAGAATACCAAATATGCGAAGAAATATAACCCAGGACACAGAACAATGAGAAATAACAACATCTATTTTATTATTCAGAAATGAAATCAATGTTCACTTGCCTCTTCGAGGGGGAAACCTCCAATAGGGCAGTGCTTGATTACAAAATAATACACGACACTCCTCAATGGGGAGTCTCTATCCTTTATATAGGATTCATACATGCAATACCATGGGTCAGTACCATGGTTCTTATTAATACCATCTATCTAATACCATGGCCCATTTGCAACTAACTGTGGTCCCTTCTTTAAATGCTGGTCAACCACTTACAATTATTAATATGGGCTTTATTGACTCTTTAACTAACTATAACTATGACTCAGCCCTATTACATAAATAAGGGGGTTAGCGCTGGACCCTAACATGCCCTCCCCCATAAAAATAGCCTTGTCCTCAAGGCTAAAGCTATGGAAACTGCTAAAGAACAGTGGTTGGTTCCCAGGTTGCATCTTCTATAGAGGTGTCTTTCCACTTGACGAGGACTTCCTTGATCGTGCAGCTACACAAGTGTCATTCTCACGTGTCAAGAACTTGTTTAGGTTGGAGCCAGATTGAACCTTCTTCGTCCAATTCTGGTAGACTGGTTTAAATTCTGCAATTGTTCCCAATCAATTTCTTGAGGCATGAGACATGGAAGACGAGATGGATTTTTGGAGTGGGTGGAAAGGCTAGCTTGTAGGCTACTTCTTCGATGTGTTGAAGTATTTGATACGGTTTGTAGAATTTTGGAGATAATTTCTGACAACCCTTGTCTTTGAGTGATGTTTGCTTATATGGTTAAAGCCTCAAGAATACCTGATCCACTTCTTGAAATGTGCGCTCTGAACGATGTTGGTCTGCCTGTTGCTTCATGCGATTTTGAGCTTGATGGAGATTATCTTTGAGGTGGGCAAGCATGGTTGCACGATTATGTAGGAGTTGATCCATTGCTTTTACCTTAGAGCATCTCGGGATATAAGAAGTAGGTGAAGGGGGGAGTTGACCATAAACTGCTTTATATGGAGTCATCTTGGTGGTGGCATGATAGTTAGTATTATACCACCATTCGGCTAGAGGTAACCACTGTACCCATAGATGTTGATTTTCTAAAGTGAAACACCTGAGGTAGGTCTCCATACATTTGTTGACTGCTTCAGTTTAACCATCAGTTTGGGGATGATAGGAAGTACTGAGTTGTAGTTGGGTACCTTTTAGCCTGAAGAGTTCCTGCCAAAATTTACTAGTGAAGATCGGGTCACGTTTAGACACAATGGAAGTGGGCATGCCATGCAATTTGAAGATTTGGTCCATGAAAGATTGAGCCACCAAAGCAGGTGTAAAAGGGTGGGGTAGGGCGCAAAAATGAGCATACTTAGAAAGTTTGTCCACAACCACCATGATGAATGACTTGTTTCCTAACTTCGGAAGACCAGTAATGAAATCCATAGAAACCTCCGTCTAAATTTAGGCAGGGATGGGAAATGGCTGTAAAGTTCCTAGGGATTTGACTGTTTCTCCTTTGTGGCACTGACACACATCACACTCAGCTACAAAAGTAAGAATGTCCTTTTTCATGCTTTTCCAAAAGAATGAACGCCGAGTGCGAGCATAAGTCTTCTGAAAGCCTGAATGGCCTGCAGTGGGAGATGAGTGCAACTCTGCTAAAATGCAACTTTTGAGGGTGGATGTTGGTGATATCACTACTTTGTCCTTGTAGCGAAGAATCTCATCCTACCAATAGTAGCCCGTTGTGGAATTTGGATCTGCCTGCAATTTATTAATGAGTTGGGAGAGCGAAGGATATGAAAACTATTCCTTACAAGCCTCTTCAATCCACTATGGAAAGGGAAGAGAGATTGCTAGTAGGGTGCTTTCCTCCTCAAATTGGCATGATAAAGCATATGCTACGACATTTTTGCGCCCTTTCTTGTAAATTATCTCATAATCATATCCCAACATTTTGGCTAGCCATTTATTTTGTTGTGGCGAGGATATGTGTTGCTCCAAAAAATATTTAAGGCTTTGATGGTCTGTGCGGATTTGGAAATGCCACCCCAATATGTATGGTCACTAGGTATCTACTGCATGTAAGATGGCCATCATCTCCTTCTCATAGGTAGATTGTCCCAAATTTGTTCCACTTAGTTGTTGGCTAGTGAAGGCCAAGGGTCGACCTTCCTACATTAAGACAACCCCAATCCATGTACCTAAAGCATCACATTCAATCACAAAATATTTGGTGAAGTCGGGTAGTGCCAATACGGGAGTGGAACACATGTAATGTTTGAGAGCTGTAAATGCTTGTTGCGCTTCATCATTCCAGAGGAATGAATTTTTCTTGAGAAGGTGAGTGAGGATCTAGCAATGCGACCATAATTGCGACAAATTTGCGATAGAAGCCGGTGAAACCAAAAATCCTCTCAAAATCTTCAAGGTCTTTGGTTGAGGCCAATCCTGCATTGCCTGGATCTTTTTGGGATCCACCCTAACACCTTCATGCCCCACAATGTGGCCCAAATACTTGACTTCTTTCATGCAAAAAGAGAATTTGGACAATTTAAAAAATAATTTATGCTTCCGGAGCAGTTGCAAGAGCAGGTCTACATGCTGAAGATGTTTTTCCGAGGTGAGGTTGTAGATGAGGATGTCATCAAAGAAAACAAGGACAAATTTTCTGAGATATGGTTTGAGCAGGTGATTCATGAGGCCCTGAAAAGTGGATGGGGCATTACAAATACCAAATGGCATGACTAGGAATTCATAATGGCCTTCATGAGTTCGGAAAGCAGTCTTTGGAATGTCTACTTCTTTCATGCGAATTTGGTGATAGCCCAAGCGAAGGTCGAGCTTAATAAAGAATTGAGCCCCATTTAGTTCATCCAACAAATCATCAACAACTGGGATAGGAAATTTATCTTTGACTGTAGCTTGTTGAGGGCCCTGAAGTCTGGATACATACACCATTCCCCATCTTTCTTGAGCACCATGACCATAGGTGATGAATAAGGACTAATGCTAGGACGAATGACACCGGCTTCTAGGAGTTCCTTGATGATTTTTCAATTTCATTCTTTTGGGCAAAAGGATATCTATATGGGTGCACATTTGGTGGTTGTGCCCTTGGGACCAAAGTAATGCTATGATCATGTTCCCCTCTCGAGGGTGGAATCTCATGAGGCTTGTAAAAGACTTGCAGATGGTTGTTTAAGACATGTTGCATCTCAGGATGAATATGAAGAGAAGTGGGCTTGAATGCCTAGATGGAATTAAATAGGGCTATAACTCCATGATGTCCCTTTTTTAACAACTTTTCAATCCTATGCGAGATGATGATAGAAGGAGCACCTACCTGGAGTCTGCGGAGGGTATGTGTGTGGTCATTCTGCTTAAAGCTCATATATAACTCCTGGAAATCCATTGTGATTGGGCCGAGTGTGTGAAGCCATTCAACACCCAAGACAATGTCACACCCACCCATGTTGATGGCAAACATGTGGGTCTTTACGTGATAATCCCCCATCTGAAGTTTGACATTTTCATAGTGGCCGTCACATTTCATTGTCCCCCCATCAGCAATCTAGACCTAGAAATTAGAGACTGCTCTGACAAAACAATGCACTGCTTTGGCAACTCTTTGACAGATAAAGTTATGCATACTGCCACTATCAATCAAGACTACTATAGGGAGATGTTTAATAAAACCTATGATTTTGAGAGTTTGGGGAGAAGAAATGCTTGCTAAAGCATGGAGCGAGATAACTGGTTCTTCTGGTGTAGCTGGGAGCTCATTATCCAGCTGGTTGTCCTCATGTTCCTCCTCTGGTCCCTCAAATGGTGGGGCTGTAAGAATTTACAGGGTAAGTTCCTCAGACAGAGCACCAAAGGACACCGCTCACAAACAGATCACAGATCAATACACCAGTACTTTTGACGTGGTTAAAACCCTCAAAGAGGGAAACAGTCCACGGCCTGAGCGAACTCGGCCACTTCAGGCAATTTATTAATAAAAGAATGAAATTTACATAAGCTTCTCTCATGAAAGGTTAACCTACAAATGACCCTCCATGCTCTTTAAATAGAGATCATAGAACAATCGGGTGTTAAGCCACGGATCAAGTGTCGATAATACCGAGGAGAGAATGAACCGTCGGATCACTACATATCGTGACCGTCAGATTGTAAGTTACAAAATGTACATAGTAAAGAAACACACTTTACCTAACTCTATACTAGACCAAGTTATACTTAACTATTTCCTATGTGTCGGAATATCCTAACAGGGGCTTCCTCAGATGAACTACGATCAGTAGCATCAATTTGAAATAATTTGGGTTCCTTGCATTTATGCACAGGGGAGTATTTCTCATCATAGTAGTAACACAATACTTGCTTTCTTCTTTCCGCCATTTCCACTGGTGACACCTTTTGGAACTTAAGTGTTTGGGTAGTGCTCGAAGCCTGGGTGGGGCATCCCTTGGCTAGGAAATTTGGACGAGTCGACCGGGCCACTAACGTGCGTTCTACTTCACGAGCTGTCATGTAAGCTGCCAGTGATGTGACTGGGTATTGCATCCGAATGTGGGCTTTTATGGCGTCTTTAAGACCATTGATAAAACATTCCAAGTAGAATTCATCTATTAGACCTCCTATGTGGAAGGCTAATGCTTCAAAGGCTTTAATATATTATTGTACTATGCCTGTCTATTTGAGCTTAGTAAGACAACCCAAAAAGTTAGATTCATGATCAAAGTGATTAGAAAGGGATTTTGAGAATATCTGCTAAGTCATTGGCCTTGCATAACATCATTGATGCCATTGCCACCATTGCCATCTTTCTTGGTCCAAGTAAAGGCTTCCCACACTTAGCTTGGTCTCATCATCTTTGATGTGATTCAATGTGAAGTATTGCTCCATTTGTGATAACCATATGGCCGGATGAGAGCCATCAAATTTATACATGTCCAACTTGGGTGGTCGAGGGTGGGATTGTTGCTGGTTTCCATAGAAGTGAAGAGAATGGATAGATTCACCCTCATGGTTTTCATTAAAAGCATATGCCTCCGATTGTAACCCCGACTTGCCCTTTGTGATTGCATCACTTAAGGACTAGATCTGCTTCGTTAATTCATCCAACTTTTGTTCAAGGGTGTCTATCTTCTCATTGGCCATAGCTTGAGCTCTGGTTTGTACCATGCACAGATCCGGTGCACTTGTCGTTACTGGAAAAAGAAATTGGGACCACCCAAAAATTTGAAGCTGACAAGTGAATGATACCACCTTGCTCAACTCGTCGTCCTGTTTCTTATGGGCTAAGTCTCCGCGCTTAGGAATACTGCAGTAGCCAATTCTCAGAAAAGTTAATCCTGACCAATGTCCTGCAAGAATCACCCCAACATATAGGATCCACAAGCCTCCTTGCACAAGTAGTCAGATCTGTCTGCGAAACCCTCAATTGCTGAGTGTGAGTAGGAATGTGGCAGCGACCGAACCCCCACTACTAGATCTGAATGGCGGATCTGATTGTTGCTGCTGTGATAGAACCCAACCTGCTAGATCTGATCTGGAAAAGAAGATGATGGGCGATTTGTAGAGAGACAAGGGAACTATGGTCTCAAGGAGTGTCAGGTGCTACAGATCACAATATACATAAGGGTCCAACAATAGTACTTGACTTAATCTTTCAGGGCACTAACTAAGGAGGATCAACTGTACCTTTAGCTGTACTACCCAACTACCCTATCGTACGCGCGAGTAATCTCCCCGAGTGCTATTCTCGGTGTATTGTAGTAGCAAGATGGTCGACAGTTTATCTACGGCGAGGTTTCAGGTGAGCATAGGGGGATTTTGATATGCCCAGAGGGTACGTGGAAGACAGTCCGTGTGCGGTTCTATCTAATGTGCTACTACTCGAATGGGTACCCACAGGGGTTACAAGGGAGTCCAACAAGCGTGACCACCTCTTGTATTTCGTGCGTGCATGCCACCCCAAATCCACAGGTTTATGCGCTCAATGACAGAACCCATGGTTTAAAGACACCAGAACACATCTCTAGCCAAAAAAAAAAATCTGCTAAAAATGGAGATCCCACTTGCCTTGGAAAGTGCTCTGATACCACTTGTTATGCTCTTAACCTGTGAGAAGACACTAGAATACCAAATATGTGAAGAAATATAATCCAAAACACAAAACAATGAGAAATAATAGCGTGTATTTTATTATTCAGAAAGGAAAGCAATGTTCACTTGTCTCTTCGAGGGGGCAACCTCCAATAGAGCAGTGCTCGATTACAAAATACGACACGAAACTCCTCAATGGGGAGTCTCTATCCTTTATATAGGATTCATACATGCAATACCATGGGTCAGTACCATGGTTCTTATTAATACCATCTATCTAATACCATGGCCCATTTGCAACTAACTGTGTTCCCTTCTTTAAATGCGGGTCAACCACTTACAATTATTAATATGGGCTTTATTGACTCTTTAACTAACTATAACTATGACTTGACCCTATTACATAAATAAGGAGGGTAGGGTTGGACCCTAACAAGCTTTGATTCCCTGAGAGCATCTAGGAGGATTGTACTGAGAGCTGGCTAGCTGTGAGAGCTAAGGCTTTGTATAATTCTGATGTATTTCCACCTTGTATGATAATACAGATAGTGGGGTTTTTAGTTGAGGCTTTGCCTAAATTATTTTCATGTGTATTATGCATTGATTCTTCTTCTTCTGGTTATATGTGTTTAGCTCTGATTCAGCTCAATCTTTAAGCTTCCGCAAATTGATAGTAGAAGTAGATTATAGTATTTTGCCTTGGTTATATTGCATTATCAGGTTAATCTACAGTCAAATTTCCTACATGATCTTAGAGGTAGATTTGTAGAGAACTTGTAGAATTTCTACATGGTATCAGAGGCAGCTGATCTATAGAGAAACTTCTACATGGTATCAGAGCCAGGTTTATCGAAGCTGTGGACAGTATACTGAGAAGACAATTTGAAGTTTGAAGTTTGGGGTTGCAGGTGCAAATTGAATTCATATCATACTTCAATTGAGATGGGACATTATGCGACTAATTGCCCATCGAAAAAGTCCAAGAAGGGATCTTCGGAAGGATCAGAAGGTGAGACATTAGCCTCTCAGTTTGAAATGGACTTTACCCTCATCGCATGAATGGTGTCATCGATGATGGGTTGTGTTTGGTATATTGACAGTGGAGCCTCATTCCACATGACTGACGATAAAAGTTTATTCAGTACCTTGGAGGAGAAAGACCTCAAGATGCGCATAGAGATGGGTGATGACAGAAAGTATAGTGTTTCAGGAGTGGGCACGGTTTCTTTTCAGAGGGAGCATGGAGTTCCTATCACCTTGACAGATGTGAAGTATGTGCCTGGAATGAAGAAAAACTTGGTATCAGTCACGATGTTGGATGAAAAAGGCTACAATGTTGTCTTTAGTAAGGGAAAGGTTTTCCTTAGACACATCACCACAAGACAGGTGAAACAGATCGGTTCATGAGTTCAAAACCTGTATGCTCATGAGCTTCAAGATGCATGCACAACCTTGAGGAGCAAGGTTAATGTAAGAGACTTGGTGGTTGAGAGGGAGAGTAAATCACCTCTCAACATGTAGTCCCAGAATAAGTCTTAGACAATTGTGGAGGAGCCATAATTGGAGAAGTGGGCAGAGGGATCACATACCTTTTCAGAAGAGCAAACTTGTATGAAGTTCCATGTGTCACTGTTTTGACCTTATGATCTAAAAAATATACACAGTAAACTAAAGTCCGTCCTCTTTCTGTAACTTCTTACGAAATTTCAATCTGATACTCAAAACAAAAGTTATGACTATTTTCCCCAGGTCACCTGTTTGGAATGTAATTCATGAGTCTGCAAAAAGACCAACTTACTCAGATCATATCTCCACAAATATTTCACAAAAAACTCTGAAATTTGAACCTGAGGTTGAGCACGATTTCGTCTCAAATGGGTTTTTTGTTTCTCTTCTGAAACATCGCAGAAAAAAATTTATATCGAAAATTCCACGATGGCATATTTGGAGTAGCGAAACCCTAGAAACCAAAGCTCTGATTCCATATTTTATGAAACCAACTCACAAAAAGATAGAAAAGAAAGATAAACACCTTAGAATTCAGCCTCTTCGAGGGGGCAACCTCCTTTACATTACACAAATGAACAATTCTTGGATGATACAAATGACAAGACCTCCTTTCTATATATAGGAGTCTAAGGGGTCAAAATATAATTAGAGCCGACATAACAATAATAATGTAAGGGAACAATAATAACAATAGTGGGCTTCTATGGGGCACAATAATAACAATATGGGGACTACATGGGTACAACAATATAATAAGGGGGTTGTACTAATAACAATAAGGGGTTACACTAGTAGTATAGGGGCCTAACAAAATGATCCTTACTTGATGTCTCCAAATGAATTCAAGCCTCATTTATTCATAGATTTTATAAGGGGTTCAATCTCTTTTAATTGATTGCATGAACCTTACTTAAACCCTAGTTTTGGATTTTTTTTTCGCCCGACCGACCCAAAATTTTCCCAATAATGGGTGTTTTGGGTATTTATCTCCTTTATGGAGGATTATAGACTACAGGGATGGAAAAGCTAATAAGTGTTATTTGTGCTCAATTCGTAGATGACATTATAGTCCCCTTTGCTCAAGATTTCTTGCCCTCAAACATTTGCAGGTTCAAGTTCTACATAGTCCATTCTCCTTCCCACATCGCATCCTCTTCCGGTAAATTTTCCATCATATGAGATATTATGGAATTACTCTTCCCCTTAGCCTATTTTCTTGCACAACCATGATCATTTCTGGAATCAGTTCCAATTGTCCCTCTTCATCTAATGGTGGAAATTCAACAAATTTGTTGACCTGCTGATGCACAACCTTCTTGAAGCATGACACATGGAATGCATTGTGAATTCAGATTTTACTTGGTAGCTCCAACTCATGTGCCACCTAGCCCACTCTACGGATAATTTTGTACGACCCATAAAATCTCAACTTCAATTTTTTTGCCTTGCTTTTCTTCAGGTTACACTATTTATAGGGTCGTAATCACAGGAAAACAAGATCTCCCACCTCAAAACTACACTTGGTTTAATGATAGTCTGCATACATTTTTTGTTGATTTTCACCTACCTATATGTTTTCCTTGAGTACCCTGAGAATGTCCTAACTCTCTTGTATCCAGTATTTCGAAAAAGGTGCCTTGTTGTCTCCAAAAATTTTATCTATGAAGGATGGTGCATCATATCCATATAGAGCTCTAAAGGGTGTCATCCCAATGCATACGTGGTAGGTGGTGTTGTAGCAATGTTCCCCAATGTATAACCACTTAATCCATGCCTTTTGCTGACTTGTTACATAGTTTTGTAGGTACCCCTCAATCTACTTATTCACAATTTATGTCTAACCATTGGTTTGAGGGTGATAGCTGGTGCTAGGGGTCAATTCAATTCCTACTAGCCTGAAAAACTCTTACCAGAATGCACCCATAAATCTACTATCACAATCCCTGACCATGTTCTTTAGTAGCCCATATAGTCTAAAGACCTCCTTTAAAAATATTTCTTCCACTTTTTTGGCTGATTAATTAGCTAAGATGGCAAAAAAATGTGTGAATTTAGTCAACCATTGTGTATATGTATTCCTTCCCTTATGCTTTAGGTCACCCTGCGATGAAATCCATTGAGATGATCTTCCATTTTTGTGTTGGTATTGGTAGAGGTTGGAGACACCTTTCATGATGTGTGTATTCAACCATATTTGGTGGCATGTCATGCATTCCTTGATGCATTTCACCACATCTTCCTTGAGTCCTTTCCATGAGAATCATTCCCTAATTTGTCGATAGGCCTTGAAGAATATTTGATGCCCAGTTGAAGGGATGTCGTGTGTAACCTTCAAGATATTTTCCTTGAGTGTAGATTCAGGAACCAAGTATATCTTATCTTTATAATAAATAACATCATCAATTATTATATACCTTTCATTCTAGATGATCTTGTCGATTAGCATGCAAGAAAACTGGTTCTTGGAATATTCTGCTGAGAGGTGTGCCTTCCAATCTTCTGCAATCTCTATGAGAGCACACACAGTAGGTTTCCTGGAGAGAGCATCGGCCACAAAATTATTATTCCCTTTTACATACTCAATGTCAATGTCATAAGCTTGGATTTCACTTACCCATTTCTGTTGTCGCTCATTCAAGTCCCTTTGACCCAAGAAATGGTGTAGGTTGTTGTGGTTTTTCCTGACTAAGAATCTATTGCTAACCAAATACTATCTAAACTTTTCCAATGCATGCATGATAGCTAGCATCTCCTTGTCATATATGGAATATTTTTTTTTAAGTCTTCCAATTCCCATTTTTTGAATGCGATGGGATGGCCCTTTTGCATAAGGACAACCCCTATTCCTTCCCCTAACACATCACATTCTAATAGGAATGGTTTACCAAAGTCATGAAGAGCTAGTACTAGACATGAGCTCATTATTTCTTTGAGCTTGTTGAACGCCCTGACAGATTCCTATTTCCACCTGAAGGCTCATTTTCTGATTAAGTTGTTAAAGTTGCACTTAACTGGGAGAATTCTTTAACAAATCGTTGATAGTAGCTACAGATTCCAAGGAACCCTCATAATTCTATTATAGTTTTGGGTGTAGGCCAATCTACTATTGCTTGGATATTATCTTGATGGACTTGTACTCCCTTTGCACTGATTATGTGTCCCAGATAAAGAATCTCTATCAACCCAAACGTGCCTTTGGATGCCTTGGAATAGAGAGAGTGTTCCTCCATAATTCTTAAAATTGTATCAAAATGCCTCAAATGACCATCCCATGTTTTTTTGTGAATAAGGTGGTCATCAAAGAACACTAATAAAAATTTCCCTAACTACTTGTTGAAGATCTATTCATACATGATTGGAAAGTGATAGGGGAATTTGTTAGTGCAAATGGCATGAACAAAAATTCAAAGTGTCCATAATGGTATCAGAATGCTATTTTCAGCACATCCTCCTCTCAAACCTAGATTTGATGGTACCCTAAGCGCAAATCAATCTTTAAAAAGTAAATTGATTTGTGAAGTTTGTCTACTAATTCATCGATCTAGGGGGTGGGGTGCTTATTTTTGATAGTTTTCTTGTTGATCACTCGGTAATCAATGCACTTTCTCCACATGCCATCTTTCTTTTTAACCAATACAACAGATGAGGCGAATGGACTAGGGCTAGGTCTAATGTGGCCCATTTCTAAGAACTCATGGATGGTATTTTCTATTTCATCCTTGAATTTCTTCAGATGTTGTTAGGGTGTGGTGATCATGGGCTTAGCTCCCTCTTCCAATTCTATAGTGTGCTTGAATTCTCTCTTAGGAGGAAATCCTAGAGGAATGTCATCGAAAATTGGAACATGCTTCTTTATTATTTGTTGCATATCTACGCCATACTGTGGTTTATCGCCATTAAGAACCTTTTGGCTCATGATTTTGCAGTTTTTTGCATAGGGACATTTCCATGTTTGAAGAAAGCTTCCATTCTTATGGCTAAAACTACTTGTGGTCCACCGTTTTCCATACCTCTCAGAACAAATTTATTACCATTAGGATATTAATCTCCATTTCTAGTGCCTAGTAATCCATCATGTGCTTTCCCAATGAATACAACCACTATACCCCAAATCCATATTGATGTTTGCAAGATCTATCACATAAAATTGGTAAAATTATAATTACCGAATGTTATGTTCAAACTTGGTATCATTTGGGTGCAATCCAAGTTGTATCAATCCACAACTATCACATCTAGGCCTTTGAACTCTTCGGTGGGGAGTCCTTTTTTTACACCAATGTTGCATCAATGAAATTATGTGTGGCTCCTCCATTAATTAGTGTTGTGATGATTTTCCTTTTGACAACTCCCCTGACCCTGTAGGTGTAATACTTGGGTGTACATGAAAGGGTTACAATCTTGACTTGGGGGCAAGACTTCTTTTCTCTGTTGGCCTTCTCTTCACCCTTTGCTTCTTCTGGTGATTCTTCCTTGGAACTACTAGCTTTTTCTTCTTTGTTTTCTTCCTTTTGTGGTGGATCTTCTTCGGTACTTGGAGTGGCCTCTTCTCCTCCTTCTTCATAGTTAGAGAGAACTTCGATGTAGTGAATCTTCCCTTCTCTTAAGCAATGATGTCCAAGTTCCCTTGGTTCTCTGCAAGTAAAACATAGATTTTTTCTTCTTAGTTCACTTTGGGTCTCCTCATCTAACCTGTCCCTTTTGGGCCAATCACATTGAGGGGCCTTCTTTTCCTTATCTTTTTGAGGGATGAATGGTTTAGGAGGGGAATTTTATTTGATTGTTGCATTCCCCATATCACGAGTCTTCTTAATAACTTCTTGGAGAGTGGCACGATTGAATGCTTTGATCCATCCTTGCAGTGGTTCGGATAAATCTTCCGTAAAAAACATAACTAATATTTCCTCAGACATATTTGTTACCATGACAATGATATGCTCAAATTATGAAATTAATTCTTCATGCTATCATGTTTGCTTGGGAAGTGCAAGTTCCATGAAGTGGACATCTAATTTCTTTTGGTGAAATATTTCTCTCAGCCTTTGCTTAAAATCTTCATAAGAGGTAATGTTAGCATGCCCTAATGTTACTAGACCAAGATACCACCATTCATGTGCTTCCCCTTCTAGGTGCAATGTGGCAAATTGGATTGTGTTTTCTTCTGCCATAGTATTGAGCTTGAAGTAGTTGTTCACTTTTTGTACCCAAGCTCTTGTTGTACATTTAGATGACCCATCAAATGAAGGAAGGAGAAGTTTACTCACCTTGTGTATTAGTTCGGAATTAGGTTATCCCCATGGGTCTATTTCTGAATCTAAAATTACTATATTCATTGAAGGTCGTGGCAGCTCGTGTGTTCTCTTCTAGCATTGCATATTCTCAAAAGTAATTGTCTAGTAGTCTGTTTGGTTCAATGACTTCTTGATTTACTGTAGCTCGATTATTCTTGAATTGAGGCAACAACGATCAGTGACTCTTGTTGGTTCCCCTAGTGTCAGGGGGACCAGGGTTAGGAATTCCCAATCCCCTCCATGTTTGATCTAGACTTATGCAAGAACGTAACATAATACACACATTAACATAAACACATAGATGCAACAGAAATAAATATTAATTTCATTAATATCAAAGAACTGAAAGATGCTTACATAAAAAATGGAAAAAAACTGGCTTGGGCGATGGTAGCTTATCTATGATAAGAGATGTGGCGGTTACATGCCTCTGAATTGTGTTACAATGAAGCTCAAGGGCATTTTTATTTCGAGCAACAAAGGGAAACTATAAATAACCAAAACCTTAACCCTAGGAGATGGAACACCAAGATTTTGTGGGCCCCATTGGGGTTAGTTGGGCAGCCAACTTCCCGGGGTCGTAACTTGGCCATATGATCTCCATTTGGCACGTGCGATACCTCATTGGAAAGATATCTCCGAGTACTACAAGATTTGTGGAAATCCCCTATCTATGGTTATGGACCTGTTGTAGACCTCAAAAAAATGTTGTTTAGGGGGTCGAAACAACTTTGTATGTTCAAGACCCGAAAAACTACTAAAAATAGTAAATGTTGCTATAATCAAGGAAACTGATGAAACCGACTTTAGGTCTAGGTGGAATAGGTTGGTGGCCACCAATAGACAACTAAATCAATGTTAGTTCTGTTATTTTAAGCAACAATTTCACTCCATATGATATGAGTCATCAGCTGGGCAAGTTGTTGTTGACCCTAAGCCAACGTTTGCACTAGATGTTGTCCTTGTAATATTAAATTTGATATTTCTTTCTTTCCATGTATCAACACATGTAAGAGATCCCTGGTGTCTAGATCTCCTCACTCCTCTTTACCTAACATGGTCGCCCTACGATTATGCTTGTTTTCTTTAATTGCAACGTCACTTATATTTCTCGACAACATACACCACTCTCATGGGATGGCAAGAGTCCAATGCTCTGATACCACTATAATATACTAGTGAAATTTATTTCCCTAGATGTGTCCTAGGGTTTCAGTGAATTTCCTTGTATTAACAAAAAACTTTGCAACTTTAACTAATAATATTGTAATAAAAAATAATGCAATTCAACTATCACTATTAAATACTCCATTTTTACTCCACAATGATTGGTCAACTCTCAAATCGCTTATGCATGGATTTAGAGAGTTCACCAATTTAAAATAATACCAAGTCAATGTTCCATGGGAAATAATTCTCCATCTAAATGTATCAAATAATACCAATTCAACGTTTCATGGGGAATATTTCTCATTCTAAATGTATCCATTGATTGGGGCCTAAAAAGAAACTCGAAAATTGACCTAGCCCAAGAGATGTCCCGATCTCATGGTTCTTCAAAAATATTTTCTTTTCTATTTTGACCACACAGTGCTTCCTTAAAAACTTCTACACTCGACTTATACTCACCTCCTATCACGGATCCAACAATTAAAATCGTGGAAACCTCGGGAGAGATTGTGAATCGTTAAGAAAACTCGTGGATTATCTTCAGTGAAACTGAGTTTCCCTCTATGTCCAACTTGGTAAATTGTACTTAAAACCTACTTTAGAAAAACTAGGCCATGACTTTGCTAATCCTCAAATTTCTTCAGAGTGAACTTCAATTTTTGCCTTCTGTTGAGGAAGAAGATTGATGGTCTTGCTCGGTTAGATATTTTCACTGCCCTTTTTGTGCCTAGTATTAAAGAACTCATTTCCTTTGTTTCTTTTGTGCCCAAACCCACATACCAACATAGACCAAAACCTCGTTTCCTGATAGAAAATGCAATCCTGTGCCAAGCAAGAGCCACAAATAATTCATTGTCCCCCAAATCGCTTCCCTGTTCCCATAACAGAATAATAGAAATGCAAATTGTGTCAACTAGGGTGGAATCTTTCACCACCGAAATTTACAAGATTGACAAGAAGAAAGGGGTCTTAAAACCCTTGGAGCTAATGCTAAAAAATAGATGAAATGATCCTTACTTGATGCCTCCTTATGAATTCAAGCCTCCTTTATTTATAGATTTTCTAAGGGGTTTCATCTCTTTTAATTGATTGAGTGAACCTTACACAAACCCCAGTTTTGGTTTTTTTTGCTCAGCTAACCAAAAAATTTCCCAATAAAGAGTACTTTGGGTTGTTATCCCCTTTATGGAGGACTATAGCCTATGGGGATGCATAGGCTAATAAGCCATATTTGTCCTCAATTTGTAGAGGAAAATACATGCAGGTTCCAAAAGTTTCTTGGTGTTTGGATAAGACTAACTTTATGTTAGTATGAATGGGTTAGAAAGGGGTATCAAAGGCTTGAATGGCATTGAATTGGGATATGATGCCAAAATGTCCCTCTTTAAGGAGTTTTTCCATATAATGAGAAATGATGATCTTAAGAGATCCAATGATGATTCCTTGGAAAGTGTACTAATGTCCTACCTATTGGAAGTTCATGTATAACACCTTGAATTCTAAGGTGATGAGACCTAGCATGCATAACCATCCATCCCACGAAACATGACCACCCATTTAAATGAAAAACATGTGGGATTTTAAGGAGTAATTACCAATATGAAGGAATAAATTTTCACAACAACCCCACATTTTATGGATCCTCCATTTTCAATCATGGTATAGAATTCATTTATTTCATGGATATATAATGTGTCTCCTAGGATGCCTAACAATGAATAAATATATGTGTTCTACCATTGTCAATTAGAATAATGACTTTGTGGTGCTTGATGTGGCCATTTAATTTAAGGGTTTTGGGAGTGGAGATACTTGTCAATGCATGTAGAGAGATTTGGGGTTCCATGCCAGGTTAATAAGAGGGATGAACTTCTTCACTGGGATGAGGTTGAGGTTCTGAATTGAAAATAACATTATCATCTTCTAACAACGCCTTAAAAATGGCCATAGGATTTTTTTTCTCCTTACATATATTCCAAAAACAATATTTTTCATCACAATTATAGCATGAGACTTAAGTTGACACTCTTCCATTTAAGCATAGGTTAATTTATGGATCTTGAGAGAAGGAAAGGGAGGACAGGAAGCGATTGGATGTGTTGGGTATGTGTTATATTCTTTGCATGACTATCCTCACACGTTGTACATTGCATCAGGCACATTAGGGGGGTCACAGAGGGGGGAACCCACCCCCCCCCCTCCCAACCCTACATGAGGGTTTGGGAGAAATTCCCATGAAAAAAAATGGGTAGTTTTCTGCATCTATTTTTTTCATTTTTCAGCACATGGTTTTCACCTTGAGTGATTTGGTTATACATGGTGGTTTTACTCATGGTTTTGTAGTTTTGGTTCAGGAACTACAATTGTATTCTAATCCATGTAAGCATATTGACAATTTATGTATGCAACGAGATATATATTTTATTGTAATACTATACATAAGTATATATTGAAAAAATATTGCAAGTTTTCCTGATTTTTTTGTTGCCATTGCATATTTTTTTATTATTAAGAATCTATTTACAACAGTAAGTTGTATAGGATTGAAAAATACAATTGGTATCAGAGTCGTTTTGGTTTTAAGGGGATGCCTTTGTATCTAAGGCATCAAGTTTTCTTCATCTTTTGTCCTTGGCCTCTAATTGTCATGTCTCCTAGTGAAAAAAGCAGTGATTCATAGCCAAAAAACTTGAATTCGTGTAAGAATCCTAAAGCTTCCGTAGACTCATATTTTTTAATTCTTAAAGAATTTGAAAGAGCATTGCATCCGACATGCAATATCTACTTCCCTTGCTTCATTCAATATTCGTGAGACCCAAGTTGACAACGTCACACACTTTTTATGGCGTGATTAACTCACTATGTTCACGTTTAACTTATTCAAAATTACAAGTTTATTATGAGAAATCCAATTGGATGTTCAAAAATATAAACAATTGAGATAATATTAAGGATAACCCCTATTCCTTCCCCTAACGCATCACATTATAATATGAATGGTCTACCAAAGTTATGAAGAGCTAGTATTAGACATGATCTCATTATTTATTTGAGCTTGTTGAATGCCTTGACAAATTCCTACGTCCACCTGAAGGCTCCTTTTCTAATTAAGTTGTCAAAGGTGCACTTAACTGGGAGAATTCTTTAACAAACCATCGGTATTAGCTACAAATTCCAAGGAACCCTCATAATTATGTTAGAGTTTTGGGTGTAGGCCAATCCACTATTGCTTGGATCTTCTCTTGATGGACTTGTACTCCCTTTGCACTGATTATGTGTCCCAGATAAAGAATCTCTATCAACCCAAACTTGCATTTGGATGCCTTGGAATAGAGAGAATGTTCCTCCATAATGCTTAAAATTGTATCCAAATGCCTCAAATGACCACCCCATGTTTTGTTGTAAATAAGAAGGTCGTCAAAGAACACTAATAAAAATTTCCCTAACTACTTGATGAAGATCTAGTCATACACGATTGGAAAGTAGCAGGGGAATTTTTGAGTCCAAATGGCATGAAAAAAAATTCAGAGTGTCCATAATGTTATTTTTAGCACATCCTTCTCTCAAACCCAAATTTGATGGTACCCTGATCATAAATCAATATTTAAAAAGTAAAGTGCTCTGTGAAGTGTGTCTACTAGTTCATCGATCCTAGGGATGGGGTACCTATTTTTATTAGTTTTCTTGTTGAGCACTCAGTAATCAATGCACTTTCTCCACACGCCATCTTTATTTTTAACCAATACAACAGATGAGCCAAATGGACTCGGGATACGTCTAACATGGCCCATTTCTAACAACTCTTGGATGGTATTTTTTATTTCGTCCTTGAATTTCATCGAATTTCGGTAGGGTGTAGTGACCATGGGCTTAGCTCCCTCTTCCAATTCTATAGTGTGCTTGAATCGTCTCTTAGGAGGAAATCCTAGAGGAATGTCATCGAAAATTGGAGCATGCTTCTTTATTATTTGTTGAATATCTATGCCATACTGCATTTATCGCCATTGGGAACCTTTTGGCTCATGATTTTGCAGTTTGTTGCATAGGTGACATTTCCATGCCTGAAGAAAGCTTCCATTCTTCTAGCTAAAACAACTTGTGTTTCACCATTTTCCATACCTCTCAGAATGAATTTTCTACCATTAAGATCTTAAACTCCATTTCTAGTGCCTCGTAATCCATAATGTGCTTTCCCAATGTATACAACCACTATACCCCCAATACCATATTGATGTTTGCAAGATATATCATATAAAAGTCACTGGTAAAAGTATAGTTACCAAGTGTTATGTTCAAACCTAGTATCGTTCGGGAGCAATCCAAGTTGTATCGATCCGCAATTATCACATCTCGGCCTTCGAACTCTTCGGTGGGGAGTCCTTTTTTTTCCACCAGTGTTGCATCAATGAAATTATGTGTGGCTCCTCCATAGTGTTGTGATGAGTTTCCCTTTGAAAACTCCCTGACTCTGAAGGTGTAATACTTGGGGGTACCTGAAAGGGTTGCAATCCTGACTTGGGGACGAGACTTCTTTTCTCTGTTGGCCTTCTCTTCACCCTTTTCTTCTTCTGGTGATTCTTCCTTGGAACTGATAGGTTGTTCTTCTTTGTTTGCTTCCTTCTGTGCGGGCTCTTCTTTGGTACTTGGAGTGGCATCTTATCCTTCTTCTTCATTGTTAGAGAGCACTTTGATGTAGTGAATCTTCCTTTTCCTAAGCAGTGATGTCCAGGTCCCCTTGGTTCTTTGCAAGTAAAACATAGATTTTTGATTCTTAGTTCACTTTGGGTCTCCTCATCTAACCTTCCCCTTTTGGGCCAATCACGTTGAGGGGCCTTCTTTTCATTATCTTTTGAAGCGATGAATGGTTTAGGAGGGGCCTTTGATTTGATTGTTGCATTCCCCATTTCACGAGTCTTATTAATAGCTTTGTTGAAGAGTGGCACGATTGAATGCTTTGATCCATCCTTACAGTGGTTCAAATAAAGCTTCCGTAAAAGGCATAACTAATATTTTCTCGAATATATTTGTTACCATGACAATCATACACTCAAATTATGAAATGAATTCTTCATCCTATCATGTTTGCTTGAGATGATCCAAGTTGACTCAACTCCCAGATTTAACCAAGATCTTTTACTTCTGTGATGTGGTTAGAATTGCATTTAAAAGAGCATAAAGTAACATATATGCATGTTGTAAAGAAGAGGGAACATGACAAGTATCAGCAATATAAAACACAAGACGTTGATAACATAGTTCGTCTAGTGTGGACTACGTCTTCAGGCCCCGGTGTCAAGATGGTGTAGGCAATGCATTAAGTGCTAGAAAGAGTGATGATGTACATGCATGTGCTTTCTTTGTCATGCAAGGAATATGACCTCACACATGAGTGGCTCCACGAGATGTTCTGATGCAGGAACTCTCATTCACAAAAGTACTCCTACCAGCATGACATAGTTTCACGTATGATAATAATGAGAATCCTGCCAACATGGCATCAATGGGATCTTAATTCAAACATACATGATGACACATGAGTATCCCATCAACATGGCGACAAAGGTATCTCAATCAAAACATGACAATATGTACATCTCACATGAAGAACAAAACAAGATCCCACATCAAACATCAAACATGGATCTATACAACACAATGCATCTCAAGCAAAGAGACAAAGAAGTACATGATCACACTGCATATACCTCACACAAAGGAGTTATCTGAAGAATAGGATGATAAACTGGTGGATCTGGTTGTACCATCAATCTCGTGGCGTCGAATATCATGGAAATGACTGCTCTCACATTGAATGCTAACACTTGCACTCCACTTTGAAAAGTGGCTGAAAAATGGAATGATCAAATAGAAAATCTAATTGCAGCATCCGATTCGTGGCGTTAAATAGTGTAAAATCGACTGTAAAATTTCTAAATTCTGACAAAGTGAAAATATGGGGCCACAGGTATCTTTTAGATTCCCCCTAGATTCCTCAAAGATTCCCTCCTCTGGGTCATCTGAATATCTGCTACTCAAATCAGCAAACTGATCTCGCCATTGAGATCCTTGTGAAATTCTGAGAAGAATGAGTATAAAGTTGGCTGCATTCTAAATCTGGAAAAATTCAACCTCCAAGGAATCTGGAAGATTCCCTCAAGATTCTTGAAGATTCTCCTCTGTTGGGAATATGAAAATCTACTACTCAAAAGGAAAATCCAACCTCACCATTGCGTTCCCTGCGAAAATATGAGAAAAATGGATATAAACTTGATTACATTCTAATAAAAAGAATTTTTACCTCTTAGGGAATCTTAAAGATTCCTCAAAGAATCTGCAAGAGAATATTCCCTAGAATATTCTAGGCATCTGCCTCATTTTCCATGCCCAAGGCGGACCCCCTCTACGCTACCATGCCTTCATTCCTTCGCTCTCCTATTTGGTGCTCCGTTCTTCCCCCGTGCAATTGAGAACATAAGGTTTAAATATGTTTTATGGGCGGAGCTACCCAAAGGCCATTGTGGCTTAATGGTTAAGGCGAAGACACTAATGCAAGGAGGTCGGGGGATCAAATCTCAACCCCTCCAAAAATACGTATGCAATGAATTTTGACGCGTTAAGTTTTTTTGGTGCGACTGTTGTTGTAACCATTTAATATATATACTACCATTTTGTTTTTGTTGTATTGATGTGGGCGCCCGAGCAGTGGGTCGTCATTTCGACCGGGCGGGTTTAAACCCCACCGCCCATGGTTTGCATTAATATATGGTATGGTGGGGGCGTGGGCCGTGTCCACCGGAGGTGGCCCACCCACTCCTAGATATATATATTGTTTGCTATTTAATGTGTTCCGTTGGGTCGGCGGGGGTCACGGCTTGTCAGCATCTTTTAAAATTAGTAATTTTTTTAATTAATGGTTTTGGGGTCCGATGGAGGTGGTGGGGGTCATGGCTCACCACCTGTTTTTTTTTTTTTTTTTCTTCATACAATAGGTTATTTTCAAATCTTTCGAAAATAATGGATATTGGGCAATTTAAAGAGGCCACAATTTGGCCCGTTTTCGGGAGCTAGGTTTCATGCCAGTTGACGGTGAATTTGTAGGACACTTAAACCTAACCCACAGCCCAACTTTGACCAAAAATTTGACTGTCTCTTTCTCCCTCATACGAGCTTGGATTTGAGTGTTGTTCACACCATTGGAATCAGGGCGACGAGCACTTCGATTTGGTTTTAGTTTGGGAGCAATCTGACCACTTTGAATTTTGACCCTTTCTAAGTCCTCTAGGATTTTGCATGTGTCTGGAGCCACCTAGATCAATCCTCCCCACTGAGGAGATTTTGGTCCTCCAAAAGCATGAAAATAATCTACCACTTCTTTGTACCCTGTCTACACTTACAAGGATCTGATAAGTTACCCTTCCTTCTCCTTCACCTTTGTCCTTTAGAGCCTACACGTGCAACCTCTACAAACTTATAGTACAATTCGGCAAATTACATGCTTAATTTACATGACTAACTAATGACCCTAGAATCCCATATTTTCCACGAGTTTATAACACATACTCAGTGGTCAAGTTTACATCAAAATGGAAACAATACCCCAACTATGAAAACAAGGCCAAAATATCATTGTTGCTTCAACAAGTGATGGAAAACACATCATCACTGCAACACATGATTTACAAAAATAAGGCCAAACACTATTCTTTCTTTAACAAGTGATGGAAACACAACATCACTTCCATAGTTTAACATGCAACACAAAATAAGACCAGACATCATTGTTTCTTAACAGGTGATGGAAAACACATCATCACTTTTACATTTTAAAATACAACAAATGATTTACAAAAGCATGACCATGACAAGCTAACATATCTAGAAACCATTTTTCACTTATTGATGTGAATGGGTCATCCCCCTATGGTGGTTTTTGTTGTCAAACAATTGTTTCACTTGGTTCATATGCGGATGCTTTGTCTTTAAGGCACTTCTCTATATGGAGCCTCCAACATGTGGCTCTTTGATGGCCACCTCTGTTGCAATGACTGCAATACGTCTTCTTCCTCCAAATCTACTTTACCATCTTCTTTGCCTGCTGTTGAGAGGGTATTTCATGCCTCATCCTTTTTTGTGTTGCTATTATTTTCCAACACTTAGCAAATATATGGTTATGTAATCCACAAAAGGTACATGTTTTATGATGCCATGTTTTACGTTCATCATTTACAACATGATTATAATCAAAATTAACATTCGAATATTGAGACTGGTTATACCTTTCCTTGTCGTCTATGGTGTTGTTATGGCTATGAGAGCTTGCCTCAACTCTTTCCCTGCAATGGGCACTACCATGGGATAATGGGGATGTGTTCCCATCATTCTCTTTCCTCAACGATTTTGGCTATGTCTCGGAAGCATCTGACACCTTCGAGCATTCTCCTTTGGTGCATTCCAAGCCCACAAATCAAGGTCTCTCCACTGTCGAGTTGGAAAGAACTAATGAGGGCTTCTCATCATCTGTTGTTGGTGGTTCACTAGCTGTCTTGGCGCATTCCCCAACTTCCTTTCTGACATACCCAAGTCCTGCCTGATGGGGTAATTCCTCTACTTTGATGGGATTGACAATTCCTTAGCCATTAGCACCCAAGCCCCTTCCTTCATATCCCATTCTCTTTAGAAATTTGGAGTCAATTCTTGTGGTGTGATTTTCAAAGACAACGAAATCATCATCAAGAAACATACATGAAGACGGGGAATTACTTTTTACCTCACATGGTTTAAGCTACATCTTTTCCATGGCTTTTTCCTTAGCAGCTGTTGTAGAAAACTATGTTTCTCCTCTTTCTCTTCTTGAAGACTTTGGTTGTTGTGCTTCAGTTCTTCAGGGCCTCTTTCGTGACTCGCAACTGAAGCTACAATTGCTTCTTTTCTTCTGTGTCTTTTTGTAGAGCTTCATACATTATTTCCACCTTTTGGAAACTCTGAGCATGGTCTCGTACATCACTTTGTCATCTTCCATCGCTGCACATTCCATTGTTCACGCTTGCAATTCACATCCATGCAAAGACCACTCTGATACCAAACTTGAACAGAGTTGACTCAACTCCCGGATTTAACCAAGATCTTTTACTTCCGTGATGTGGTTAGAATTGAATTTAAAAGAGCATAAAGTAACATATATGCATGTTGTAAATAAGAGGGAACATAACAAGAATCATCAATATAAAACACAAGATGCTGATAACGGAGTTCGTCCAGTGTGGACTACGTCCCCAGGCCCTAGTGTCAAGATGGTGTAGGCTGCTGCATTAAGTGCTGGAAAGAGTGATGATGTACATGCACATGTTTTCTCTATCATGCAAGTAATATGCCCTCACATAGGAGTGGCTCCACGAGATGTTCCGCTGCATGAACTGTTGGAAGCAGGATCCCCCAAGGATAGTTCTGGAGCTAAAAGCCCATATTTTGGTCAAATTTTGTAATAAAATTGTAAAGACTCTGCATTTTGTGGTCACGAAGCACGAAGGTGTCATGTGTCATAAAGGGTAGTCCGCCCTTAGTTTTGTAAAGTAAAGTCAACTGTAAGAGATCTACCCATGGTCCGCGGACCATGGGATTATATAAAAAGAACTAAGCTCTAAGTAGTTTTAGAGACACACAGTGGATATCATGTAAGAGAGTCATAGCTCTGAAGTAAAAAGTCTAAGTTTCGAGTCGTAGCGTAGGTAGATGCTCTATAGCTGAGTGTTCATAGGCCTAGGGTAGATGTCCACAGCTAAGTGTGCGGACCCCTGCAGTTGTGTGCACAGGGTGGATAGAGTCTGTAATCACTTGGAAGATATCAATAAAGAGAAATATTCTGCAATTCCTGTGTCTTTGTTCTGATTAATGCATCTTGTCATTTTATGTATGAATTTACATTGGATAACTAAACGCAAGTAAGGATATCTATTTACACGGTACTAAATATGATTATCTAATAAGATAAGTAAGACACTTAGACTATATTGGGAATCTGCACGGTATGTTGCCATAGTAGCACGAAAGTACCTGAGCCACAAGTTAGGGTTGCATGAAGGTCGATCGTACCCTTTCGCGTAGGTATTAAAGGGTGGAATAGAGGGCTCTTCTGGCAAGCCCTAGAGTGAAGCGACCTACGTGAAGGTATGAATAAGAGGAATAAACCGACATCACAACCATCTCAAGGTGTAGAAACTTGGTTCTAGCATCCCCCCAAACTGTTTCGGTGACACTTCGGTCCGCGCTTCGTGGGTTGATGCCGAAAGGGCCAATAGTGTAAGGATTTGTTTGGCTAATCAATGCTGAACCTGGGTCAGGCCCCCTCAAGCCAACAAATGGTTCCGTTGTCGGGACAGGAATCTGCATAAGAGATGTGTGATGTCGTATCACTGGAATCCAACTAAGGAAAAGATCAGAGACTGGTTGGATAGGAAGATCAACTAATTCGTGGCACAGGAGAACAGAAACCCACGACTAACAAAGGGACAATGGTTGGACAAATACCTATATATAGAGATCCACGAAATATTTTTCTTCTCCTTTTCAGTTGAGCTATACGGGTGGATCACGAAGCTAGCAGATATCCAAGGAAGATGGAAACTTAACGGTCCTATTGTTTGGACCCCAAAGCTATTACAGAAATTGGAAGCATCTGACAACAAGATCGGTCGCTCTGTCGATCATTAGCTTGATCACGTCATAGGAGGATTTGTGACTGAATTCACAGTCGACACCTCAGTCAGCTACAACGAGTGGGAGTGATGCTTTCTCAAGGGACCACAAGGTAAGTACATGAAATCTTTGAATATGTCGATTAAAATGCTATTGTACGAAAAATGGGTTATGCAGCTACCTTGATGTTCGGAGCTACGTAAAGCGGAAAAATTTATAGGAACGAAGGAAAAAAGGGTCCTGAATATAGTCCATTGATTTCACCTCTGTGAGGTAATGAAGAAGGGATAACACAGGGTTCTCCGTGAAGTATTATTCAGTTAATAAGACAAGGATTCCCGTGAATCCCACCTCCACCCACACCACCTCCAACTTCACCACCATCACCTGCAACTTCACTCGTACCACCTCCACCACAGTTCCATATGGCAAATTCAGTGAAGCTGCCTTTGTTCAAAGGCTTGGGAAATGAGGACCCGAACCATTTCTGGTTCATCCTGAAAGTTGTATGGGAAGCTTAGGGTGTTACAGATGATCACATAAAGGAGGTGACATTGGTTAGTACTCTGCAATATCGCGCGCAAACCTGGCATATTAAGTACTCTAATGATAACCCGAATGCTGGAGTGGTAGACATCCAAACAGCACTAAATAGAGAATTCAGTAGTCCTAAATCTGATGCACAGTTGATTGTGGGATTCAAGGAAATCGCGATGCAACTAGGCGAGACACCTTGGGAATTAGATCAGAGATTGAAATGTAAGATCTGCAAAGCTAACATGAACATAACAGATGGAAAACATTGCGAATGGTTTGTGGCTTTGCTCCTACCACACTTAAGGGTTGCATTGACACAATAGAAGATAACAACTCAAGCAGAGGCCTTGGAAATTTCCATGAGACTATATGAAACACCGATGCAAGATCGAAATCTAGGGATTCAGCAGATCCATGCGCAGTTGAAGAATCTGTACCTTGAGATGCAAAGTATGAAGCAAGGCAGAACGGTTCGACCCAAGGTGCACGAAGAGGTATGGTGCCTGAAATGCAAGAGTCAGGGACATGACAAAGACCATTTCCCGGTCTTTGCGAAATACATTGCAAGAGGAGGACCAATCCCTTTGAGGCCGGAAGCTCAAGTAGGACTGATAACTGTCATTTGCTGCAGAAATTTGTACATCGAAATAACTATTCTGCAAATTTTGTAGGTTGGTAGGGCATGATGAGCGTAATTGCAGGAGTTATTTATTTAATGATGGATAGAACTCTCACCTATAGGATTCAGGCAGAAACACGCCCACTAACCAGAGCACAGGGGTGGCATAGAGAGGATTTCAGGGGAGCGGACAAGGCCGAGGTGGAGAAGGACCGGCAGAGGTCGGGGATAGTTGATCTACTACAGTTACGGAGGACCAGGACACTATGCCTGTGATTGCACTGACCCAACACATTCATCATGAAAGTATTGCACGATGTTTGATCATGAAACGGAAGACTATCCTACGCTGATAGCAAGGATACGTGACAAAGGGGCACTACCACCTTAGTCAAATCAAAACCTGCAGATGATGAGGTATGAGCTGCGTGAAGAGGATCTGAACGTGAATATAGTACTTAGAAGTGGAATCACAACATGAGATGACAAGGGGAAACAACCAAAAGACAATACATGGGTTTTCAAAGCTCCGGAGAAGGAGGTTGATTTTGATTTAGAGCATGCATCAGAAACCTTCATGGAAGCAAAGAAGAGCTTTGCTCAGGCCTCCATCTCAGGGAGCAAGGATAAGCCTGATTAGGAGATGGACCCTTTTATGCTCACAACCTTCCTAGAGGCTTGTATGAAGTTACTGCATGATAGTAAGGCTGTGAAGGGGTTACAAGAGCTCATAAATAGATGTGTCAGAAATGCTCCGGGTGATCTGCGCGTGTTACGAAATATTGGCAAGAATAAAACAATGACGGGACGAGAGATGAGATTGACCGCGTAGATAGGAGAGTATGAAATCGATTAGGTCATTTTGGACCTAGGGTCAGATGCGAACGTCCTACCAAAGAAAACTTGGGAGGATGGGGAGACCCGCACTGCAATGGTCTCTGATTCAGCTAAGAATGGAAAATCAGCAGAAGATCATCCCCATGGGGCAGCTGCAGGGGGTGACTGTGGATATTGAAGGTGCGAATGTACTGGCTGACTTTGAAGTAATAGAGATAGTGGACGACAACAAGCCCTATCTTGCGCTCCTAGGAATTGAGTGGGATATTGGTATGAATGGGGTAATCAATCTAAAGAAACGAAAGATGATATTTGAGAAGAAATCGCTACGCATGATAGTACCCCTAGATCCTGTTGAAGGATCGCGCTATATTCAACCAATCCGCAATTATGAGAGTGATGACGATCTAGAATATATATATATAAGATAACAACACGAGACCAAGACTAGGTGAATCCCACAGCGAATGGGCGAATTGCATGGGATCGCGAGAGTTCCTACACCTCGGACTCTGATGAAGAACTAGAGCACTGGCAGAATCGGTTACATGAGGTGACTACGCCGAGCTGCAACATGATGACTCGATCACTACGCTGTGTGTTGTCAGAAGTAAGAAATATGCCTACTTATGATGGTTTAAATGAGGTAGATATCTTTCTGGATACATTTGAAAGGGAGGTACCAGAAAATCAGCGCTTCCAGGCGTTGGACTAGGCACTGTGCGCTACACCTGCAAGATGGTGGGGTACGCATAAGAGAATCTTTGATGATTGGCGCGAATGTAGGAGAATGATGAGAACATGCTTTGGGAAGCCGAAGATGCAAATGACAGACAAGTATGATGGGCAGGATAATCTGCGCATGCACTTGGCCAAATGGGCTCAAGCTTATGGAGGAAAGCCCCAACCTGAATGGGTGCACTTGTTCTATCACACCCTGGATGTTGTCCCGATGAATTGGTACGTAGAGACAGAGCTTCACCATGGTATAGGTGAATGGGATATCTTGCGCGAAGGATTCATAATGACATTCAGTTTTGAGGATGGGTTTGACTGTATTGATGAGGCATTACAAGAGGTGAAAGCAACAATATGTAGGATACCACAAGATCCTTTGGACCTAAATCAGCCTGAGTGGGCTACTTAGCTGAGTCATGCACTAGAATTCTATAATGTAACCACTGTAGAAGAGGATGAGGATCCACGAAAGATTAATATTCTGGAGATAGAAGGTCACCACGAGGTTGAAGGACCGTAGATTGAGGACCTTGATATAATCGTGTCGTTAAAAACGAAACAAGTAAACTTTTGTACAAAGGAAAAACCCAAATTTGCGAAGATTGGAGACTACTGGGATGACACGATGGTGGATAAGGTCATTGATTTTCTCCGTGAGTACCAGGAATTATTACCTACCAAGTTTACGGATCTGAAGGGGATAATTGGGGACCTGGGTGTTATGAAGATCGCATTGAAGCCCGACACGAAGCCGGTTAAGCAAAGACCTTACCATCTCAATCCGAAGTATAAAGAGAAGCTTCGCTTAGAGCTAGACAAGATGCTCGCGATAGGAATCATTGAACCTGTGGAAGAATCTCATTGGGTAAGCCCAATGGTGGTATAGGAGAAGAAGCAGAAGGATGAAATAAGGATATGCGTGGATCTTAGAAAGCTGAATGACACTTGCATACATGATCCTTTCTCGACTTCGTTCACTGAAGAGGTGTTGGACAATGTAGGTGGCTAGGAAGCATATTCCTTCACGAATGGGTTCTCGGGGTACCACCAGATCACAATCGCGCCGGAAGATAGGAGCAAGACAAACTTCGCAACTGAGTGGGGTTGTTTTCAGTACACTGTAATGTCGTTTGGATTGAAGAATGCGCCTTCGATCTTCTCGCGCGTAATCATTTTTGTGTTCAAGGAATTTATTTATAAGTTCCTGGAGGTACACTTTGATGACTGGACTGCGTTTGGGCTGGTAAAACGCCATGTAGCAAGCTTGAGCCTAATACTGGATACCTGTCAAAGATACCAGACCACACTCAATCTAAAGAAGTGTCTATTTTGTGTTCCTTTTTGGACCTTGTTGGGTCATGTGGTTTGCAGACAGGGACTGATGGTAGATCCCGTGAAGATAGCGGTGATACTGAACTTGGAAGTACCAAGGAGTGTGAAGCAGTTGCGCGCTACCTTAGGAGACAGGATATTACAGAAATTTTATCAAAGGTTATGCCCAGATCACCGTGCCTATGGAGAAATTGTTGAAGAAGGATGTCACATTATACTGGAACGAGGACTGTAAGAAGAGCTTGGATATATTGAAAGAAAATATGGTCACTGTGCCGATTCTATTCTTCCTGGATTGGAAGAAGGAGTTCCATGTACATGTCGACGCATCATGTATAGCACTGGGAGTAGTGCTGACACAGGCTAGAGGAGAAGACTTGTACCATCCTATCACATTCGCAAGCCGAAGACTATCCAAAGCAGAGAAGAACTATTCCACCACCGAGTGTGAAGGGTTAGCCATGGTGTATGTGCTCCAGAAGTTTAGGCACTACTTGCTGGGTGGCCATTTTAAGATGTATACAGATCACTTCGCATTGAAGTACCTAGTCAATAAGCCTGTGTTGGGGGGGAGAATCTGCAAATGGCTCTTATTGTTCCAGGAGTATGATTTTGAAGTTATTGTGAAGCCTGGATGACTGAACATGGGACCAAACCATCTGTCGCACATCAAAACAAGGGAAGAGCCCACTAATTTGGAGGAAGGATTGCCCGAAACACAACTATTTGTAGTGTGCATCACGGATGGTCATTTTGAGGATATAATACACTTCCTAATGACAGGAACTGTGCCAGAAGGATACACTGTCTAGGAGAAGAAGGAATTAGTGGTGCGCGTGGCAGATTTCTCTGTCATTGCTCGGCATCTATACAAAATGGAGTCTGGTGAGATATTACGATGATATGTACCCAATTTTGAAAGAAGTAGCATCCTCGTAGACGCTTATTGGGGCGCCACGGGAGGACATTATGCAAGAAGAGAAACTGCGCAGAATATTCTACGCGCAGGGTTGTGGTGGCCAACCCTCCATCAGGACTCAAGAGTGCACTGCAAGGTGTGCAATGTGTGTCAAAGGACTAGTAGGCCATCAAAGAGGGATGAGATGCCTTTGAATCCACAGATAACGTTGCAACCCTTTGAGAAATGGGCGATAGATTTTGTGGGACCCATTTAGCCCCAAGGAAAGATAGGAGTAAGGTACATTATCACTGCGACGGAGTATTTGACTCGTTGGCCAGAGGCACAACATGTGAAGGATTGCACAAGCGTGACTGCTGCAAAGCTCCTCTTTGAGTATGTACTAACGTGATTTGGATGTCCAAAAATATTGATGAGTGATCGCGGTACGCACTTTCTGAATGAGACAATCAATGCGTTGACGGAGGAATTTCAAGTATATCACCAGAAGAGTATGCCTTATCACCCGCAGGCTAACGGGATAGTGGAAGCATTCAATAAAGTGCTAGAGAACGCACTGACCAAGGCTTGTAATTCTCAGCGAAGTGATTGGGACCTACGCATACCTGCAGTACTATGGGCTTATCGAACGACATGTAAGAAGTTGACTGCATAAACCCCCTTTTGGCTTGTCTATGGGGTTGAAGTGGTAATGCCTATGCAATATATTGTGCCTAGTTTGCACATAGCGGCACTCACAGGTATGATGGATCACAGAGCCCTGGAGGAAAGGCTCCCACAGTTGGATGAGCTTGAGGAAGAGAGATTTCTCGCTGGATTTCACCAATAGGTCCAAAAGCAACGCGAAAAAGCGTGGCATGATCGACACATCAAGATGTGCACCTTTAAGGTAAATGAACTGGTTTTGTTATATGATAATAAGTTTGATAAATTTCCAGGGAAATTCAGAATGCACTGGTTAGGGCCCTATGTCATTAAGGAAATTATCGACGGAGGAGCGGTACAACTGGTCAAATTGAATGGAGAGCCCTTCCTAGGAAAGATGAATGGTAGTCACTTGAAGCCATACACCGACGGTCCAGCCATGTGACTAAATTAAGGTAGCATAGTTGTAGTGCTCTAGGCAGCTGAAAGGAGGCGTGGGAATATAAACTACACTACCCAGGTTGGGGAGATGCGCGATTTGAGGACTATGCGAAGCAAGGAAGTGTCATAGGGTCCGTGGCAGTGCGGAGGGAGTTGCGCTATCTAGGGAGAAATCGCGCAGGTCGGCCGGAAATGACCGTTAAAGTCACTATTCATGATTTGATGGTAGAAGTGTGGCCAAATGGAGTGAGCGGCCGGTATTTAAGACGAAAAATATGGCTTAGATCCTTGAAAATCTACCACCAATCTGGCATTTATGAACCGAATTGGGGGGAACGGTCAGATTTGAATTCAAAATGCCCTATAAGTTACAAGTGGTTGTCCAGCGAAAAACACTTGGCATTTTGAGAATTGAGTTGTTGAGCTCTCAGGCGCACATGAATTGTGAGCACTACGAACTTTTGATAGCTACTAAAGTATTTGAGACTTTACCGACCGAAACACAGGAGTTCTTGCATAAAATCATGTCGGCACCCACAGAAGTTAGAGATACCAAATAATCGATGCTAGAAGTTGAGATGGAGGTAGAAGTAGCTACCAGCCGTGAAGGATAAAAAGGGAAAGCAGCCTACCATACTCGTGTGCACATCGCCAAGGAGAAATCCACCAAAACCCACCACACAGGAGAAAGGCAAGGCCATAAATTTGGAGCTAGAGAAGGAAGACATTGAAGACATCCTAATGAATGATGAGGATGTGGAAGTTGAAGTGGAGGAGGTTGAAGCCTAGGGTGCGGACCCTATTACTCAGTTGCCAGAGTATGTCCCCCCATGCAAGCCTAAGACCAAGGTACCCAAGGACATTGATGAGATCAAGGCTCCCCTGCAAACCCCTCTGCTACTGGATGAAATTGTTTTTGGCGGACCATGCTTGGCACAAGTGCCGCTACTGAAAATTGAGGACTGGGACTTGGCGAATCACGAGAAGTTCCCACACCTCACGACCGAGCATTTGATGCACTGCATCATTGATACAAATATGAGAATGATCACATTGGAGCCACGGAGGTGGCTCAAGGGAGTAAAAAAGGTAGGGTTGCTCAACCTACTCTAGGTGCCGCACTACGACCGCACCCCATTAACAGTTTTGGTCATCAAGTAGCTGTTGTGCTTGGTGCATGATGGGTGTTTGTGGCTGGAGGAGCCGATAGACATCATGGATAGATTGATTCACCAGATAACATGATTTCCATATACAGGAGAGAATCTGGCCATGATCTTTGGCAGAAAGGGTGGCGAGCAGGCTCTTGCAAAATCCATGAAAGAAAAGTTTAAAATGGTGGAGAAGCCGCGTGAATATGCTATATCCAACATCTGCGACCCCACTGTGAAGGTAGCCATGTAGATCCTCACAGGAAAAGTGATGAGGAAGTGTCACGCCGATGAGGTGGTGGCACCTGTCATCGTGCAAGCAGCACAATGCGCTGAAGGAGTCCAGTTCAACTGGTCAGACTATCTTCACAGGGAGTTCCTGGCGAATTGCCATGAAGCACAAGAGCTCAGCAAGACATTCCACTACGCGTGGCTCTTGCTGTCAATTGTGCTAGTAGCATGGGAGCTGCCAGAGGATAGCCAGTTCCCTTCGATTGCGCCACGCCTCCCAGAAGCAGTGAAGTACGCTTCGTTGTGGGCGACCAAGGATGTGCAATGAGTCAGGGACAGCAAGAACTTTTGGATCTTGATGGAGATGAACATCCGTATGGCCATCAATCACAAACCATGATTGTCGCCTACAACATACTCCAACTTGCAGGGCTACGCTGAATTCAAAGCCAACTTCCATTGAGTATCCATCAGGGCATGAAGGACCCTGCGTAGAAATGGTACGACTTGCCTTATTTGGCAACGGATGATGCCATTGACGCGGTTCTCGATCAATGGTCAACAGAGTGGCGCACTACCACAAACTTGGCGATGGGGGGGAGCAAGTCTGCCACGCAGAAGAAGAAGGAAGAGGCCAAGCTTAATATGGCACAACTGGCCAAAAATAGGAAAAAGGAGGCTACTGATAAGGTCTAAGCAGAGTGCGAGGCTGCACAGCAGGCAAGGAAGCAAATATGTGGGACAAAGCAGGGCTCTGAAAAAGGCGCGAGGTCGCCTTCACCTGAGATAGAAGAGGAGACAAAACAACACAGCGCGGATCCTCAGGAGACGCCCGCCCGCATCAAGCACCCAAGGGAGCTAGAGAAAGGAGGCTCCAGGAAGAAATCAAAGGCAACCAAAACCTCATTGGACCCCATCACATTAACAGAGGGCGACTTGCATGATATCAATGGCACATTAAGGGATGTCACCACGGAGGCCCTACAACAATTTGAGTAGCAAGAGCAAATCATCTTGCGGGCTATCCAGACAAGGTTGCAGGAGTTGTAGACCCATGCATCACAGGCTGGCACAATATATACCAGCCTGGCTATCGGCACTTCAAAGGTCGTCAATATGTTGCACATTGTTGGTAGTGGGATCCCCCAAGGACAGTTTTGGGGCTAAAAGCCCATGTTTGAGTCAAAATTTGTAATAAAATTGTAAAGACTCCGCATTTTGTGGTCGCAGAGCACGCAGGTGTCATGTGTCAAAAAGGGTATTCTACCCTTAGTTTTGTAAAGTAAAGTCGGCTATAAGAGATCTACCCATGGTTCGCGGACCATGGGATTGTATAAAAAGAGTTAATCTCTAAGTAGTTTTAAGAACATACAAGGATGAATTATGTAAGAGAGTCATAGCTCTGAAGTAATAAGTCTAAGTCTTGGGTCATAGCATAGGTAGAGGCTCTGCAGCTGAGTGCGCAGAGGCCTAGTGTAGAAGTCCGTAGCTAAGTGCGCGGACCCCTGCAGTTGTGTGCACAAGGTGGACAAAAGTTGTAAACACTTGGAAGATATTAATAAAGAGAGATATTTTTCAATTTCTGTGTCTTTGTTCTATTGATGCATCTTGATATGTTATGTATGAATTTCCTTTATTATGCTTATGTGATGCGCACATTAATGTAATTACATTGAATAACTAAACGCATTTACGAATATCTGTTTACGCGGCGGTGTTAACTATAATTGTTTGATAAGATAAGCAAGTCACTCATATTAATTGGGGAATCTTCATAGCACATTACCATAACAGCGTGAAAGTACCTAAGAAGCAGGTTAGGGCTGCGTGAAAGACGATTGTATCCTTTCAGAGAGGCATTGAAGGACGAAATAGAGTGCTCATCTTACAAGCCCTAGAGTGAAGCCACCTGCGCAAAGGCAGGGATTGAGGGAATCAAATGATATCACAACCATCTAAGGGTGTGAAAACTTGGTTCCAGCATCCCCCCATACTGCTCCAGGTGAGACTTCAGTCCACGCTCCGTGGGCTGATGTTGAAAGGTCTAGTAGTGTAGGGATTCTTTTGGCTAATTAACGCTGAACCTGGGTCAGGCCCCCTTAAGCCAACAAATGGTTCCATTGCCGGTGGAGTGGAGCACTACCATGGACTCGGTAGTGGGTGGAAGCAAGTACGCCACGCAGAAGAAGAAGGAGGATGCCAAGTTGAAGATGGCACAACTGGTCGAAAAGAGGAAGAAGGAGGCCACTTATAAGGCCCAAGTGGAGCAGGTATGGAAGCAGGCAAGAAAACAGACAGGTGGAATAGAGCGGGGCTCTAATAAATGCGCGAGGTCACCTTCACCTAAGACAAAGAGGAAGAAATAGAGTAACACAATGCAGACCCTCGGGAGACGTCTGCCTGCATTAAGCACCCAAGAGAGCGGGAGAAGGGAATGTCCAGAAAGAAATCAAAGGTGACCAAGACCTCATTGGACCCTATCACATTGACAGAGGGCGACTTACATGATATCGTTGACACCATCAGGGATGTCACCACGGAGGCCCTGCAACAATTTGAACAACAACAACAGATCATCCTAGGGGCCATCCAAACCGAGTTGCAGGAGTTGCAGACCTGCATGTTGCAAGCTAGCATGGCGTCTACTAGCTTGGCTATCGGCACTTCAGAGGCTGCCGATATGTTGTGCACGAAGGCTTCTAGTATGATAGTGTTGCCGGATCGAGCACTAACCACTAAAAATGAGGCTGACAGACCCACTATCAGCAGCCTGAAGGGAGTTGGGTTGAACCTGGCAGTGCTTCTGCACGAAGCACTCCACCTCTTGCAGGATGGAGTAATTACAGAGCTGAGGGCTCGTGAGAACTGTGCCCTCTAGGTAATTAGTGAGCAGCGTATAAATAATGAACAGGTGGCCCTACATAAAAATGCTTCCATCATCGTTGAGACCGAGGCAACCAATTACAGAAATAAGATTATGTAGGTCATTGAGGAGCCGTGCCAAATGGTCCTAGAGTTGGCCATTCCGGAGGAAGAGCCAGTCGAGGTATGCATCCGCAAGTTGGCCATAGGGGTGCGCGACACTCAGACTGAGATGGCGTGGGTTTAGTTGGAGTTGAACCTGTAGATTATAGAGCTAAAGTTGAGGGTCCAGCCTTCAACACCGCTAGAAGAAAAGGAATAGTGGACGACCATTTTCACAGAAGCAGTCACAGCGGTGGAGAGTGCAGTAGCGGACTGCACACAGTTGTTCGAGTAGTCATTTGAGGTCCTAACAAGCTTGTAGGATGACCCAAATATACATAGGCTGGAGATGGAAGCACATGAGCTACAACAATGCTACAATGAAGTTAAGGGCACAGCGAGAATCGTTGCACTGACACAAAGGCTAGCCAAGCTGCAGGAGGCCAAGCAGTCGAAGGAATAGGTGGACGCAACACTGCACAAGGAAGCAGTGTTGAAGGCACGACTAAATCCTTGGTTGGAGGAAGCTTATGTAGTCATAGGAAATATTGAAGGCAAGCTTGCAACTCTCCAAGCGACACAACAAAAGCTTCAAGCTAACAGCACATGAGCAGTGACCAAGAAGACAGTGGAAGATGTGAAGCAGGTGGTAGCTTAGTGCACAACCGAGGTAGCAGTCATAAGGGTCGAGCTGGATGGGATTTGTGCAAAGATCTCTGTGCCTACCAAGGGACTCGAGGGCGAGTCACGATGTTTTTTTTTGGGTCCTGTTGGGAGTGGGATCCCCCAAGGGCAGTTTTTGGGGTAAAAGCCCATGTTTGAGTCAAATTTTGTAATAAAATTATAAAGACTCCGCATTTTTTGGTCGCGGAGCGCGAAGGTGTCATGTGTCAAAAAGGGTAGTCCACCCTTAGTTTTGTAAAGTAAAGTCGGCTGTAAGGGATCTACCCATGGTCCGTGGACCATGGGATTGTATAAAAAGAGTTAAGCTCTAAGTAGTTTTAAGAACATACAAGGATGAATTATGTAAGAGAGTCATAGCTCTGAAGCAAGAAGTCTAAGTCTTGGGTAGTAGCATAGGTAGAGGCTCTGTAGCTGAGTGCACAGAGGCCCAGGGTAGAAGTCCGCAGCTGAGTGCGCGGACCCCTGTAGCTATGTGCGCAGGGTGGACAGAAGTTGTAAACACTTGGAAGATATTAATAAAGAGAGATATAAAGCAATTTCTATGTCTTTGTTCTGTTGATGCATCTTGATATGTTATGTATGAATTTCCTTTATATTCTTATGTGAAGCGCGAATGAATGCAATTACATTGAATAATTGAATGCCTTTACGAATATCTGTTTGCGAGGTGTTAACTATACTTATTTGATAAGATAAGAAAGTCACTCAAATTAATTGGGGAATCTGCATAGCACACTACCATAGCAGCGCGAAAGTACCTGAGCAGCAAGTTAGGGTTGCACGAATGACGATTGTATCCTTTTGCGGAGGCATTGAAGGAAGGAATAGAGGTCTCGTCTTACAAGCCCTAAAGCGAAGCCACCTACGTGAAGGCAAGGATAGAGGGAATCAAATGACATCACAATCATCTCAAGGTACAAAAATTTGGTTGCAGCATCCCCCCATACTGCTTCGAGTGAGACTTTGGTCCTCACTCTGCGTGCTGATGCTGAAAGGGATAGTAGTGTAGGGATTTGTTTGGCTAATTAACGTTGAACCTGGGTCAAGCCCCCTCAAGCCAACACGCGCAAATGCCTCCAGTTCGATAGTGCTGCCTGATGGAGCACTGACCACAGAGAATGAGGCTGACAGGTCCACTGTCAGCACCCTAAAGGAAGTAGGGTTGAACCTGGCAGCACTCCCGCGTGAAGAGCTCCCACGTGAATCGCTCCACCTCTTGCAAGATGGTTTGATTGCAGTGTAGAAATTTCTCTATAGATTAGCTACCTCTAATACCATGTAGAAATTATGCAAGTTCTCTACAAATCTACCTCTAAGATCATGTAGAAAATCTGACTATAGATTAACCCGATAATGCAATATAACCAAACAAAAATACTATAATCTACTTCTACTATCAATTTGCGGAAGCTTAAATATTGAGCTGAATCAGAGCTGAACACATATAACTAGAAGAAGAAGAATCAATGCACAATGCACATGAAAATACTTTGGGGAAAGCCTCAGCTAAAAACCCCACTATCTGTATTATCATACAAGGTGGAGATACATTAGAATTATTCAAAGCCTTAGCTCTCACAGCTAGTCAGCTCTCAGTACAATCCTCCTGGATGCTCACAGGAAATCAAAGCTTCTCACAAGCCTTCTCCTCTGCCTTGCAATCTCTTATTTCCTTGCGCAGTTCCTTTGGGATGATCTCCTTCACCCAATGGAACACTGCTCTCACACACTGCTCTAACACATTGTCAGAACTGTGCAATCCTCAAGGAACCTTACCTTGACTGCATGCATTAGTTTCCTCTATACGAAAACACATGCAACTGATAGTACACTGTCCTTGACATTTAGCTCAACTAGGTCTTTCTCATAATAGACATGCATGAGTTTCTGATGAGAGAATCTTTAGTTAACTGGAGTACACTAGTTGAGTGCATGCATGCATCAAATAACTGATAACTCACCATTAGTTCCTCAAACAGTTTGGAACTAATTTAACTGGACTTAACTCAGTAAACTGAGTTAACTAATTACAACTCAAATATAACTCAATCTTATCTCCTTAATTTAAGGGATAACTCTTTCATGACTTCAAAAAGACTTCTAACTTGAATTTCTCCAACTAATTAATCCATAATGAATTAATTAATTATTTCCAAGCAGCTGGTGAGGCTAAATTCAACTTTAATTCACAATTTTAATTCAAGGACAAATTAAAATTGGAATTTCTAGATTCTATTTTTATCATTTCTTATTGTTATTTTCAACACTCCCTATTAACAAGAAATGAATTAAAATCGATTCTGATTGTGAACCTTTGGAATGTTATGCATGCACCACTTCTCTCTAGTGGTGTTGCTCCAGAAACTTTAGGAAAAAAAAACATCCAACCTGAATCAGTATGATGCATCTGTCCTCAAAGTATCTGACTGCTATTGCCTCTGTCAACTAAAAACTTTTCACTTCTATTGACTCTGCCTTTTTGCACTGTTGTCAATCCTTCTTTGTGCTCTCATTATATGACAACTCTAGCCTGTGTCACTTTGATCTCTGACTGCATCAATCCCACTGATTCCTCCCACTACTATGTACTTTGGGCTCCCGTAGAGAGGTATGATCCATGAGATAAAACCTCTCAATGGACCCTACCCAATTTCAACCTTCTTGTGACTATCACTTCACATCGCCCCACCTCACACCTGGAGGTATGCACCTTGGGAGATTGTGCATAACTCTTTCTTGGAGAATCCAATTTTGATCAGACTGGTGGCATTGGAAAGAGGACACAGAGGGCTACTGTAGATCACAATTTCAAAACTTAAAGATCCGAAAGTACAAAGTTACAGTCGTTTCAAGATCGAGCTCCTAAAATCAAGAAAAAGCAAGATGAGGAAGTTTGATGGCAAGGATCCGGTAAATTTGATACTACAGATGGAGAAATATTTTGATCTACATGGTGTACCACTATTACAAAAGATATGTATTGCATCTTCATATTTAGAACAAGATCAATTTTTATGGTATAAAGGGCTTTGTTCTCGTAAACAACTTGTTGCATGGTCAATTTTCACAGAGGAAATGATAGCACATTATGAGGATACAAAGAGAAACACATTCTTTAGCCAATTGATAAATCTCAAACAAAAGTTTTCAATGGTAGAGCACATTGAGGACTTCCAAAAATTGAATATAAGGGTAAATGATATTCCAGAGAAGCAAAGGATTGATGTCTTCGTAGGTACTTTAAAGGATAACATTCAACATGAGGTTCGTCTTTGGGAACCTTATTCATTGGAGAAGGCATTCAGGTGGGCAAGAAAAATTGAATGCGAAATTATGGAAACAAGGAATTCCACCACTCACGACTATAACTATGAAAGTGTTTCTTCTCCTAGCCTTCCACAACCTACAAGGATTACACCACAACAATTGGAAGAAAAAAGGGAAAAAGGGCTTTGTTACAATTGTGATAGAAAATGAACTAAAGTTCATAAGTGTGCTGAGAATAAATTATTTTACATAGAGTATGAAGAGGAGGAAGAAAAGGATCAAGAAACATCAAAAGAAGAGGATATTCGTCAGGAACAAACCCCAGAGAAAGAAGAAATGAATTCGACCATATCTTGTAAATCATTGACAAGAATTACCACTCCTCAAACTCTCAAGATAGAAGGACATATTAAGAAGAAAAAGGTTCAAGAAGTGAAAGATCATATCGAGAAAGAAGAAATGAATCCAACCATATCTTGTAATGAATTGGCTGGAATTACCACTCCTCAAACTATCAATATAGAAGGACATATCCAGAAGAAAATTGTTCAAGAAGTGAAAGACCACATCAAGCATCAAGAAATGAATCTGACCATATCTTGTAAAGCATTGGAAAAAATTACCACTCCTCAAACTCATAAGATAGAAGGACATATCAAGAATAAAAAGGTTCAAGTAGTGAAAGATCACATCGAGCATCAACAACAAGTTCTCCAACTTTTAAAGGATAATACCACATTGGTGCAGAATCAAATGAAACAATAGGTAGATCAATATCGCAGTGAAAAAGGTTTTGATGTAGGTGATTGGGTATTTTTACGACTACATCTCAAGTAAGCTATTTATGAGAAGGAAATGTTGGCAATACTACATGCACTTAAGAAATGGCAACCTTACCCAATGGGAAGACACTTCAAGGTAAAAATGGATCATGATAGTCTTAAATACTTTTTAGAACAAATATTATCTTTAGAAGAACAAAAAAAATGGGTCACAAATATCTTGGGTTATGACTTTGACATCATCTACAGAAAAGGGAAGAAAATTTTTGTTGTAGATGCACTCTCAAGAAAGAATGAGGATGTGGAAGCATTGTTTTGTGCTATTTCTATTATCCAACCAGATTGGAAAAATGAAGCAAGGGATGAATGGAAGAAGGACAAAGAAGTGTGGCCACTCATTCAAAAGTTGCAGAATATCCCAACTCAAAAAATATTGCTAGAACTTGAAGACGAAGGAAAAATCATATTGGAACCTGGAGCAGTCATAGAAACAAGAACCCAACAATTACAAAATCGATCAATTTCACAGTATCTCATCAAGTGGAAGAACTTACCCGCCGAATATTCCACATGGGAGGACAAGGATTTTATACTGAAGCATCAAGAACTACTCAAGCGTTGAGGACAATACTTTTTGAAGGAGAGGGGCATGTTAGGCCCCTATACTACTAGTGTAAACCCTTATTGTTATTAGAACAACCCCCTTATTATATTGTTGTACCCATGTAGTCCCCATATTGTTATTATTGTGCCCCATAGAAGCCCACTATTGTTATTATTGTTCGCTTACATTATTATTGTTATGTCAGCTCTGATTATATTATGACCCCTTAGACTCCTATATATAGAAAGGAGGTCTTGTCATTTGTATCACCCAAGAATTGTTCATTTGTGTAATGTAAAGGAGGTTGCCCCCTCGAAGAGGCTGAATTCTAAGGCGTTTATCTTTCTTTTCTATCTTTTTGTGAGCTGGTTTCATAACACATTTCATCTTGTTTTTAGCATTAGCTCTAAGGGTTTTAAGACCCCTTTCTTCTTATTAGTTTTGGTGGTGAAATATTCCACCTTAGTTGATGCAGTTTTCATTTCTATTATTATGTTTTGGGCACATGAAAGCAATTTGGGAGAAAACTAATTATTTGTGGCTCTTGTTTAGCACAAAATTTTGTTTTCTATCAGGCAGCGAGGGTTTGCTCTATTTTGGTTCATGGGTTTGAGCATAGAAGCAACAAAGGCAACGAGTTATTTAAGACTGGGCATAGGAAGGGTAGTGATCATCTTTAACTAAGCGGGGCCGTCAATCTTCTTCCTTAATAGAAGGCCAAAAGCGAATTTCACTTTGAAACAGTCTGCGGATCAACGAAGTCTTGGTCTAGTTTTTCTGAAGTAGGTTTTAACTCCAATTGAACTGGTTAGACGTAAAGGGTAACTTAGTTCTGCTGAAGACAATCCATGACTTTTCTTAACGATTCAGATTCTCTCCTAAGGTTGTCACGATTTTAATTGTTGGATCCATGATAGGTAGTGAGTATAAGTTAAGCACAAAAGTTTTTAAGGAAGCACTGTGTGGTCAAAATAGATAGACGAATATTTTTGAACAAGCATGAGATCAGGACGTCTTCGGGGCTAGGTCAATTTTCGAGTCTCTTTTCAAGCCCCGATCAGTAGATACATTTATATGGAGAATTATTTCCTATGGAACATTGAATTAGTATTATTTTGAATTTGTGAACTGACTAAATCTATGTATAAGCACTTTGAGATTTGACCAAACATTGTAGAATAAAATTGGAGTATTTAATATTGATAGTTGAATTGCATTATTTTTTATTACAATATTATTAGTTAAATTTGCAAAGATTTTCGTTAATGCAGGGAAATTTATTGAAACCCTAGGACACATTTGGGGTAGAAAATTTCACTAGTATATTACACCACAATGCCTCCCACCCTTCCCTGGTGTGCATGATCATTCTAATCCTCTCATGCCTACTTGTCTTCCCCACAATGTTAACATTATCATCACCCATTTGCTCATAAAAATGAATTTAAAAAGAGTGTTCAAGAATTGTTAGCTGCAACTATCATCTTCCTTAGTACCAGTCCTTAGTCTGTCCCTATTGTCATGGTTATTGAAAAATAAGACACTTGATGCATGTGTCCTAATTTTTTTTTCTCAATAGAATCATTTTCATGTGTCATAATTCATAAATTGATGGTTTCTTGGATGGCTTGAGGCTTGAATTTCCTCCCTGAGCATGGTTAAGAAAATGTGACTCATACTTAGAGCTCAAAACCTTACAATGGTGCTTATATTCCAACTAAGAAGCATATGGTATTCGCAATATGTTTGGTGTGGTCGTTTGAGACATCATTCTTGGAGTTGGATTCCTACAAGTTTACAATAGTTCTTGAAGCTTAATTTTCCTCTCTTAACCATCTCTAACATCCCATGACCCATACTTGGTGCCCAAAACCTTATAATTATGTCTAAACTACCATTTGAATGACACATATTTTGTAAGGGGGTCATATATGGTGGTTTGAGGACTCATTGATGGTTACTTTTTTTTTTAATACACTAGTTTCATTACATATCCTTGGTCTAGGTCTTCATAATGATATCTACATCTCCAAAAACCCTAATGGTGCCAATATTCCCACTAAGAGGAAAATCATACACTTGGGAGGTTATGTTTCTGGGTTTGAGGTGTTATTCTTAGTTGTATATGCATGAATTGATCCCTAAGGCCTAAATCTTATATTTCTTCTTACCAACATGTTGAGGACCCCTTGTCCCATAACTTGTGCTTGAAAATTGTAATAGTTCATGTAACACCACTTGCAGGTGAAATATCCCCTTTAAATTTTAAGTGATTTTCTTAGGTCTTAATCCCTATAATATTCATGTATGTCCTAAGAACTAAGTTCCACACCCCACCCCCATCCAAAACATAAATCCATATATGAGTCCCCATGAACCATAACTAATTCTAAAAAATTCATATTATCCCCAATATCTCCACTCGGAGGGAAAGAACATGCTTATGAGGTCATGTGTGGTGGATTAAAATGAATTTATTGAACCTTGATGCTCAAACACTTCCTTTATGGTGCAAAGCCTAGGTTTTGTGCTTTAAGGATGTATAAGGCCCAAAGAGTCATGTGCCTAGTATAAAAAATATCCTGATGGCACCAATATCCCTAGTGAAAAGAAATGATAACCTTGAAAGGTATTCTATGATGGCTTGAGGTGTTTTTCATAACCATGTATTCTAAAAGGATTACTTTAGGTTCTGATCATTATGTTTTCTCTCATGACTACATTAAGGGCCTCAAGGCTCATTATTGGTGCTCAAAATATTTTATTGATGTCCATATTTGTACTTGGAAGATAAGGATTCCCTTAGGATGTCCTATGTGGTAGTTTGAATCATTGTTCCTCTCCCTGTATGATTAAAAGCTTCCTTTATAACCTAAGTCTTGGGATTCCTCCACAAACTATGTCTAAGGCCCTAAGATTCATATTTGGTGATGAAATTTTCCTAGTGTCACGAATATCCCCAATCATAAGCTAAGGATATAAATGGGAGGTCGCGTGTAATGCTTCAAGGTGTTGGTTTTGGACCTTGATACCAAGACCAATTCTTTATATTTTACCCAAATTTCCTTCCCTTACCATGTTGAGACCTTAATGGCCATACCTAATGATCAAAACCTCTAATTGATTTTTTTTAACACAATGACAAATCTGAAATACACATTTTTTAAACTTGGTTTCTTTATATTTACTTTTGGAATGAAAAACCTAGTGGTTTGGGATGCATATACATTAAAATATTCATATTTTGGAATGAACCTCAATATATTTATTTTTCATGTTATTTTTGTATAAAATACATATATTTATCATCGATGAAACTATGCATTCTTATAGAGTTGATTATGCAAATTCCAAATATATAATTTTTAAAAAATATTTTTTGTTATTTTTTTTTCAAATTTTGTCTTCACATATAATAAAATCTTAAAATACATATGTCTTGCTCTAACTTTTTATGGCTTATCCCTTTTAATAAAAAATATTTCATGATTTAAAAAAATTAAAAAATTATTAACATAAAATTTGAACAAATAGTTGTGCATAAGAAAAATGTGTTCTCTACAATTGTACAACTTTTTAAAAGAAGATCCCATTGTTTGCATGTTTAACATATGCATTATATGTTGCATTAAAAATAACATATCATTTATAGACAAATTCAAATTTCATATAGTCATATAAAAGATCTATAAATATTTTTTTTCTCTTCGAAAAGCTAATTTAATTTTCTATAATTCATATTTTTACACTTTTTTGTTTGTTTGCTAGAGTGCCTGTGACTTGTAGGATTAGCTTGTGGTTTAAGAAATCACAACCCATGTGTATCTAAGCCATCAAAATAAGCCAGGAATCACACCTAGCTTGTGACATATCAATCCTTAGCATGGTTGTATTTTTTGGTGTCTCCTCCTAACTACTACAAGGTTTGAACCCTAGTTTCCTTACATAATGAAACCCTCAAAATCTAATCACGCTAACAAGATTTGATTATCTTTACACCTATATTCAAATTCATTGTGGTAGTACCTTTAATAATCCCTCAAATTTAACATATTATTATTACTATGTTTGAATTACTACTAATGCATCTAAAGAGGCCATCATTAACTTACACTCATTTAATTAATTTAAATTTAATAATTATTAAGTAAATTTTATATATACTCATATAATTTAATAATTTAATCTAATTTAGTAAATCTTATATATACTATGTTAATTTAATCAATTTCAATAATTAATATTAATATAATAATTTAAACATTAATTATGTACTAAATAACTATTACATTGATAAACTAATTATTAATAAATTAATGTTTGAATTAAAACTTTTATGTAATAATGTTTTAATTAAAATATTAATATATCAATTAATATTTCAATTCTTCAAAACAATGTTCACTTAATAATTATTGAATTAAAATCAAATTCTTTGCCTATTATTATTTAATTATTAATTGCTATTAATATTTAATTAAATCATTAAATAAGATTTAAATGATTAAATAATATAATTATTTAATTAAATTATTAATTAATTAATAATGATATTATTAATAAATAATATTTTATTCCTGATGATATTAAATTTTATGCTCTGCGGTCTCAATACATTTGAATGACGGTCTCACGGTCTCACTTTGCAGTCTTGCTCTGCAGTCTCGCATTTGCGATATTGCTATGTGGTCTTGATCCCATATATATATATATAAACAATTGTGATCTACCTAAACTTGCTTTGCAGTCGCATCTCTAAATGGTGGTCTGACTGGGTGGTGCTATATATATATGAACTCGGGAAATTTTATATTTTCTAAACTCGCTTTGCGCTGCATTTTGGAAGACATATTTAAACTCGCTCTACGTTGGCCATTTATATGAATGGCAGTGACATATTTGAATGGTGGTCTCACTTGGTAGTGCTCTATATTTATTTGAACTCGACTTAAACTCACACTGCGGTGCCTAGATATGCAAACAGACATTTGAAGTTATACATACAAGAATCTGCGGTCTCATCAAATATATACATATCTGAAACATCATCTTTGGGGTCTTTGTTAATAATCTTGGAGATTCAGTGGTCTCTACGAAGAGTTCGTCTGAACAGAACACAAGCAACACAACGCAACAAACAAGATATATCAAACCCTATCTGACCCTCGCTTGTCTCAAGGAGCAGTCGGATTATGGCAATGAAAACTGTATGATCAAGGAGGAAAATCAGTCGCCACTTCTACCGGTGACCTCAAATACTTGGACTCTGACAGTTGCATACATGCCCTCTCACCCTCTTGTTAATTTTTGCTTGTTTACATTATGAGTACTTCCCCTCACATATCTAAGCCCACCTCTAGCAAAGGGAGACCAAGTAAAATTACTCTAGATAGTCTTTATGAGTACATTGAATGTTTATAAAGATGAAGAGAAGAAAGAGAAAACCAATTTAAAGTAGAATTAACGGCACTGCTTGAAAACAAGCACAAATCGCTAGAAAATAGAATAATCTCACTTGAGAATGAACTCCAAGGAATCAAAGGTAGGATTCAGGAGATAGAACATAGTAAACAATCAATGATTGAAGAAAATGGCACCCTGAAAAGAGATATTATAAGTTTAAAAGAACAACTAAATAATAACTCAACACTAAATAACATAGAGAGTAAATTAGATATTAAACCCATAAAAGAGGAAATTAACAAATCAATTGAAGTCAACCATAAGCATCATAATAGAGCCTTACACCTTATAATTGTTGGTATAGAAGAAAAGAAAAATGAGGACACATTAGAAATAGTAAAAGAACAATTGAAAAAAAAAATCAAAATCGAACAACTTATATCACATAAGCAATCAGGGTAAGACAGTCACTTGAGAATAAACATAGACTAACCTATATTAAGGTAAGTTTCAATGACCACAAATTAGATATACTCAAGAAATCCCCGAGCCTAAAGGGAAAAAAAATCTTTATAAATGAAGATCTGATTCCAAAAGACCAAGTTGAACTCAGGAAAGAAGTCCAAAAGGTCAAGGAGGCAAGAAAAGAAGGGAAATGGGATATCATTAGGAATAGAAAAGTTATTATTCGAGATAGAGTCTAAAATACAAGTGATAAATAGGGATTAGGATCACTCAGGATCCTCTTCTAGAACTGTCATGGTTTTCCATGGCATAAAGGTCCTATGTTAAGTTGGATCCCACGTGATATTGACCTTATTTTTCTAGTTGAAACTTGGGAGCATGACGAATCTAGGGTTACTCACTTTGACGGATTCATTTCTTGGTATGCTTGGAACAAGAAATCCTCTCGAAGGGGTCTTGGTGGTATAATCTGGTATATTAAGAACACTGTTTCTTCTCACATCTAACTTCATACTATTGAACCCTTCAATGAGTAGATTTGGATGGAGATATTCGATTCTTCCTCCAATAAGATTTTTCTTGCAATCTTCTATTTCGCTCCTATCAACTCTACCTCCTATAAGAAAAATAACTTAGATAAGAATTGTCCTTTCACTACCTTAGAAAAAGACATTCACAACCTGAGGAATGAAGGTAATATCCTTTTTCTTGGGGACTTCAATGCTAGAACTGCTACCAACCAAGCTATTATGTTAAGTAACCACTCTAACCCTAACCCCTTGTGGCTTGATGAAGATGATGACTTAGCTAATAGATTCAAGAGAACCTCTGAAGACAAAACCGAGAACTTATTTGGCACTGATCTCCTCAAGATTTTTAGTTCCCAAGACCGGATCATCTATACTGGTATTAGCAAGTGGCCTTCCTCTGGCCAGATGACCTGTTTACATGGGTTGCGAAATAGTGTTGTGGACTATGCGATTTTAGACACCCATGTCCTTAACCATATTACCAACTTTGAGCTTCTTAAATATTTCAAGCCCGACTCTGACCACAGGCCTTTATCTTTAACCCTTAATCTTACTATGCATACCAACCACATGTAGGATACTAGTGAAAGCCAAAACACACTCGTTTCAATCCGAGTAATATAGACCTTTTTTAAAAGGAGTTAAAAAGGCATTTAAGTTTCCTAACTTATAATAACAATATTGATCAAATTCATCACAATTTTACTACTACCCTTTCCACTACCATTAACAAATTCTCTACTAAAGTTTCACATAAGAAGCTTATTATAACTTCCAATCCTTGGTATGACAGACTATAAAAGTGCCAGGAAAACTATTTGAGATACTCCTAACGAAACTGTAAAGCTCCAAAATATTAGTATATAGAAAGCCCTCATTAAAGAGAAGAAGTAGTGATAAATTAATAAGAGACAAGAGCATCTTCTTCACCTTTCTAAAGTTATGCCCAGAAAGTTTTGGCGGAATGTGCTTTTCTGTAAATTTAAAGGTAATCATTCGATCCCCTTAGATAAGTGGGACATATATCTTAAGAATTTGTATGAATCCCTGGACAACAACATTAGCATCCTATTAAGGAAGATATCTTTTCTCTTGAGGCTGGGATTAATAAGCTCGCTATTAGGAAAACTAAAGATATTGAAGGATACTAAGCTGAGATCTTAAAGTTGGGAAGATATATCCTCATTCTATATCTCCACAAGATTCTCAATTTGGTCGTAAAGCATGGATTCCTAAGCCTTGAATGCAAAGCCTTATTGTGCCTATCTTTAAAAATGGGGACAAAATTGTTCCCTCTAACTATAGGACCATTATGATTAGCCACATCTTAGCCAAGCTTTATGGTCTCATTTTGAAAAAGAATATTAGCCATTGGCTTGAAAACCATGGAAAAAGAGATAAAGGGCAAGCTAGTTTTAGGAGATACAACTCGGTAATCGACCATATTTTCACTCTCAAGATCATTGTCGAGGAATGTCGCAATAGTAAAGTTGATCCCCTTTTTCACTTTGTGGACTTTAGAAAATCATTTGACACTGTTCCTTAGGATAGGCTTTGGAAAAGACTTAATGAGATAATGATTCCTCGTGAGTTGAAGATTGTTGTGATTCACCTCTACGAGATGGTTGTTTCCAAGCTCAAGACCAATGAAGGGTGGTCTAAATATATTAAATTCAATATTAGGGTTACGCAAGGGTGTCCCCTTTCCCCCACCCATTTTGGTACTTACATTGATAAGCTAGAGGAGTGTTCGGAAATAACAGGGTGTCATGGGGCCAAGCTTGCCAGTATTATCATTACACTTCTCCTCTACGTCAATGATATCATTCTTATTTCTAGAAGCCATGAGGAATTGGACAAGAAACTTAAGACTCGTCATGACTATTTCTCCAAGATGGGTATGAGGCTAATACCGACAAGACTAAAATCATGATAATTAAATCCAAAAATATCACCCATGGAACTTTTGTCTATGATAACAATGGCTTGGAACATGTCTCTTCTTATAAATATTTGGGTATTGACATTCCTTATCATATCAACTAGAATTAAACAATTAGAAAAGGATTATTGGAGGTTGGAAAGCTTATTATGAACTTGAAAACAATTGTAATGTTGTCGATATTTGTATTTGGAGTAAAAAAAGGTTCCTCTTTGATACCCTCGTCACCCCTGTTGTCCTTTATGGTTGTGAAGTATGGGGTTGCATTATATCCAGAGAGTCGTGGAGAAATATTGAGATGATTCAAAAGCAAATTGTAACCTATAATCTCAAAATCAATGGAAATACCCCCTATCATATCCTCCTAATCGAAGCTAGCCTCTCACCTATTGAAAGCAAGGTTATATTTAAGTATCTAATGTATAAGAAGAATCTTTACAATATGGAATCCAAGATGCTTCCGAAAATTGCTTCTGACTTTAGTAAAAAACCCCCACCTTCGCCTCAAACGTGGGTGGCATAGGGATGCCCAAACTTGGCTCAACCATTAGGGGATAAATGAGGATATCATCCTGGGAAGCAAGGATAGTGTCAAAGATACTATCACCTCCAAATTTAAGGATAAGATATGGGATGATAAGGAGTTGGAGGGTAAAAGGAAGCTTAGATATTATAAGGAGGTGATCAATCCACCCTTGAGAGCCATAATTATCTTTTTATTTTGACAGGCTCAAAGAAAAATATGAACATCGCTAAGATTAAAGCTAATTCTCATGATCTTTGAAGTGAAACCAGGCAGTGGTCTACTCCCAAGACTCCTTGGGACGAGAGAATTTGTCAGCTTTGCGACATAAGAGGGTGGAGGATGAAAAACACTTTATTTTAGATTGCCCGATCCTTACTCACATCCACTCTCATTTCCATAACATTTGCCACACTTCCAATCTTATTGACTTGTTAATTCAACCCAACTATAGCGATGTTGGTGCACTTCTTTCCCTTCTTTTTGAGCATAGAAATAAGATTCTCAAGAATTACAATTAAATTCTTCTTCTTCTTAATATCCGATAGACCACATTGGTCTTAGTAGACGTTAATTATCATCATCATTATTATATCATTGTTAATGATATTAACTAATCATTATAAATTAATAATGGTATTAAATTTAAATAATAATATTAACTAATAATTATAGTAATATTAATTAATAATAACTATTATTTAACATTAATTTTAATTATTATAACTTTAATATAATAATAAAAATATTATTAAATATCATTAATAATAATAATAATAATCACAATAATAAAATTCAACTTAATATAAAAAACAATAATATCATTAATACAATAATAAATAAATACAAGAAAGTTTTTTTTTCAACTTCAACTTTAATAAATAATAACAAAAAGGATTTCTCGCCCTCCTATACACACCACCTTTAAATCACTTTAGAATGTTGACATTCACATTCACCTACTCAAAAACCATGTTAATAAATATTTAAGATTGAGTAGTGTTATGTTTTAGTGTTAGGTTTCATAATAATTTTTGGTTTTACAACCGGTTTTTATAATAAGAGTTAAAAAACAAAGGAAAATAGAATGAATAAATAAATATATGGTCACCAAAACAAGTAAAGAAATATAACAATCTTAAAATTAGGGTTTGATATAATTTTGAAGTTAGGGTTTGATATAATCTTAAATTTAGGGTTTGATATAATATAATATAATATTATAAATTTTATGAATAATATTATACCTTATAAATATGAATATTTATATTAATAGATTTATGGTCAACTATAGTCAACCATGGTCCAACGTCACATTCTGACTAAGATTTTCTCAATATGGAAATCAACCATGGTCCAACACTGCATTATGACAAAGATTGTCTCGATTTGAAAATCAATCATGTTCAACCATGGTCCAACATTGTTGAAAATGGAACAAGAAAAATCCTGATTTAATTTTCCCTTGAATTAAATTAGGAGAAAAATTGTAATTGCACATCACAAGACAAATAGTATGAGTTAACTAAGTTAGTTTGACTTAGTTAGTTCAGTTAATTCGGATTGGGGTCTAACTTGAGTCATGTAGAGTGTCTCCTACTTTATAGGATCTCTGGTTGAGTTTATTTTGAGTTGTAATTATATAATTTAGTTTAATTGAGTTAAAGTCAGCGAAACTAGTTCCAACTGTTGGAGGAACTAGTAGGAGCTATAACAGTGGGGTGCAACTTCAGTGTTCAACCAATTAATCGATAAATCCATCATAATTATCTTTTGCATGCATGAAATTCAAGTTACCCAGTTGAGATTGCAGTTCAAGGGCAGTGTACTATCAGTGGTATAATTTTCCGATTTGTACAGGTGGTGCATGCAGTCAGAGAAGGGCCTATAGGGATTGTGCAGTTATGGATGAGGAATTTCCTATTTAATAGAGGGATAATTACTTGAGAAACAACACAAGGAAATAAGAGCTTGGAATGCAACAAAATTAGCTAAGTATTTTCGAGAGTGAGCTTCTGAGGTAGTGAGATATATTGCACTTGTGCAGAGATTATTTAGGAAGAACAAGCATTGTATTTTCTTCTCTATTTTATGATCTAATGCAATATACATATAGGAAGGTATTTTGAGTAGCAATTCCCCCCTTAGATAAATCTCTGAGCATATGTGATTGAATCTTGTCTCATGTTTTGTGATTTCTCGATTGGTTAATTTCTTTTGCTGATGAGTAGAGTATATTCAAGTCTTTTGTTTTAGAAAATTACATAAGCAGTTCAAATCTACAAGGAATTTCTACAAACATCGCATTGTGACGAATAATTTCTCAATGTGAAAATGAACCATGGTCAAGCACGATCAACCATGTTATTTTAGGGTTTATATACCTTTGGTTTATAATATTAATCCCTTTGGTTTACTATTATTTAGTTGGGTTTATAATACCTAGGGGTTTTAGAATTAATCACATTGTCAACCATGGTCGAACATCACCTTGTGACAAAGATTGTTTCAGTATGAAAATCAACCATGGTCAATCATTGTCAATCATCATCAACCATGGTCAATCACTGTCAACCATGGTCTAATGTCACATTATGACAAAGATTGTCTCAATATGAAAATCAACCATGGTCAACCATGGTCATCCTTTATCCAACATCACATTACCACAAAGATGGTCTAAATATGAAAATCAAACATGTTTATTTTAGGGTTTATAGTATTTATCTTGGAGTTTATATACCTAGGTTTATAATATTAATCCCTTGCATTTAATATTATTCACTTGGGTTTATAATATCAATATGTTGTGTTTACTAACTAAGGGTTAATATTCCTAGGGTATAATATTATGCATAGGGTTCATAATATTAATCCTTGGGTTTAATATAAATCCCTTGGGTTTATAATCATGGTCAACCATGGTCCAACGTCACATTGCGACAAAGATTTTCTCAATATGAAAATCAACCATGGTGCAACATCACATTATGACAAAGATTGTCTCGATATGAAAATTAATCATGCTCAATGATGGTCAACCATGGTCCAATGACGCAATGTGACAAAGATTGTCTCAATATGAAAATAAATCATGGTCAACCATGTTTCTTTTAGGGTTTAAAATATTTATCTTAGGCTTTATATACCTTGGGTTTATAATATTAACTCCTAAGGTTTAACATTATTCCCTTGAGTTTATAACACCTTGGAATTTTAGAATTAATCCCTTGGGTTTATTAATATAAGGGTTCATATTCCCAGGTTATAATATTATTCATAAGGTTTATAATATGAATCCTAGGGTTTAATCAAAATCCCTTGGGTTTATAATCATGGTAAACCATGGTCCAATATCACATTGTGACAAAGATTGTCTCAATATGAAAATCAATCATGGTCCAACGTCACATTGCGACGAAGATTGTCTCAATATGAAAATTTGCTATGGTAAACCATGGTCAACCATGCTTATTTTAGGGTTTATGGTATTTATCTTAGAGTTTATATATCTAATGTTTATAATATTAATCCCTTAGGTTTAATGTTATTCCATTGGGCTTTTAGTATTAATCCCTTGGGTTTATTAATCTCAAGGTTTTTATTCCTAGAGTGTAATATTATTCATAGGATTTATAATATAATACCCTTGGGTTTAAAATCTAAGGGTTCATATTCCTTTTGTTTCTAATATAAATTCCTTGCGTTTATAATAATGGCCAACCATGGTCAAGATGTTTTTTTGGGTTTATAATATTTATCTTATGGTTTATATACCTTGGATTTACAATATTAATCCCTTAGGTTTAATATTATTCCCTTCGGTTTATGATACCTTGGGGTTTTAGAATTAAACCCTTAGGTTTATTATATAAATCCCTTGCATTTATTAATCTAAGAATTCATATCCAAAGGGTATAATATTATTCATAAGGTTTATAATATTAATCATAGGGTTTAATATAAATCCCTTGGGTTTATAATCATGGTTGACCATGGTCCAATGTCACAGTGTGATAATGATTATATCAATATGAAAATCAACCATGGTCAACTATGGTCAACCATGGTTCAACGTAGCATTATGACAAAACATTGTATCGATTTGAAAAACAATCATGCTCAACCATGGTCAACCATGGTCCAATATCGCATTGTGATGAAGATTTTCTCAATATGAAAATGAATCATGGTCAACCACAGTCAAACATGTTTATTTTAGGGTTTATAATATTTATCTTAGGGTTTATATACCTTGGGTTTATAATATTAATCCCTTGGGTTTATAATATTAATCCCTTGGGTTTAATATTATTCCCTTGGGTTTATAATATCTTAAGGTTTAAGAATTAATCAGATTGTCAACCATGGTCAAACGTCACATTGTGACAAGGATTGCTTTAAAATTAATCATTTGGGTTTATAATATCAATCCCTTGGGTTTATTAATCTAAGGGTTCATATTCCTAGGGTGTAATATTATTCATAAGATATATAATATTAATCCTAGGGTTTAAAAAAAATCCCTTGGGGTTTCATAATCATGGTCAACCATGGCCCAATGTCACATTGTGACAAAGATTGTCTCAATATGAAAATCAAACATGGTCAACCATGATCCAACGTTGCATTGTGACAAAGATTGTCTCAATATGAAAATCAATCATGCTCAATGATGGTCAATCGTGGCCCAACATCGCATTGCGATAAAGATTGTCTCAATATGAAAATCAATCATGCTCAACGATGGTCAACCATGTCCACCATCGCATTGTGACAAATATTACCTCAATATGAAAACAAACCATGGTCAACCATGTTTCTTTTAGGGTTTATTATATTTATCTTAGGGTTTATATACCTTGGGATTATAATATTAATCCCTTGGGTTTAATATTATTCCCTTGGTTTTATAATACATTGGGGTTTTGGAATTAATCCCTTGGGTTTATTAATCTAAGGGTTCATATTCCTAGGGTATAATATTATTCATAAGGTTTATAATATTAATACTAAGCTTTAATAACATCCCTTGGGTTTATAATCATGGACAACCATGGTCAACCATGGTCCAATGTCACATTGTGACAAAGATTGTCTCAATATAAAAATCAACCATGGTCAACCATGTTTATTTTAAGGTTTTTAGTATTTATCTTAGTGTTTATACACCAAAGATTTATAATTAATCCCTTGAGTTTATATTCCCTTGGGTCTTTAGTATTAATCCCTTGGGTTTATAATATCGATCTATTGGGTTTATTAATCTAAGTGTTCATATTCCTAGAGTGTAATATTATTCATAGAGTTTATAATATAAATGCCTTGGGTTTAAAATCTAAGGGTTCATATTCCTTTTGTTTACAATATAAATCTCTTATGTTTATAATCATAGTCAACCATATTTATTTTAGGGCTTATAACATTATCTTACAATTTATATACCTTGGGTTTATATTATTACTCCATTGGATTTAATATTATTGCCTTAGGTTTACAATACCTTAGGGTTTTAGAATTAATATGTTGGGTTTATCCATAGGGTTTATAATATTAATCCTTGGGTTTCATATAAATTGCCTATGTCTAATTAATTGACAATCATATATATATATATATATATATATATATTAATAAATAATAATAATAATGTATTATTAATTCTTAATTAATCAATTAATTGATTATTACATAAAAATGAATGAATGAATTATTATTATTAAGTACTATTATTATTAAAAAATAATTAAAAAAATAATTATTATTAATTAATCATTATTAATCACGATAATATTAATTAATTAAGAATATATTATATCATTCTTAATGATATTAAATAATCATTATTAATTAATAATGATATTAAATTTAAATAATAATATTAACTAATAAGTGTAGTAATATTTTCTTTTATTTTTTAACAGAAATGGTTAATTTTATTTAATGATAAAAGGTTGGGTCGGAGCCTACTCAACCCCTATTACCTATTTCTTTTTCCAAAAAACCTGGTGGGTCATTGTCCTGTTCTTGCACAACTGGGAAACTTCTATCTTATGGAATAGGGTACCAAACTGGTGCTTCGTCATTCTTTGATAGTTCTCCTTGGGCTAAGAGGCAGTCCATATTTTCCCTTACGTCCGCTTCCTTGTTTAGATTTTAGAGGATGTGATAGAAGGAACTGGTGGTGAAATTCTGCAACACTTTTCGGAGTCTCAGCAGGGTCTTGTTGAGCATCGAATTGTTAAGATAGTCATCTGTGTTTAAGATTTTTATTAGGATTTCTGAGTCCCCGAAGACTTGAATGTTTTTTTCTCCATTCCCCAGAGCAAGCTAGCAAGCTTTGAGCAGTCCTAAGATTTCTACCTGATTGTTAGTGCTCTGCCCTATGCCCCAATGGAAACTATCTTTGTTGTGACTGTCTAGGGAATAGATTACACCCCCTGCTCCTGATATCCTTGGGTTTCCTTTGGAAGCTCTGTCGAAGAAAATCATAACTTTGCCCCGATTCTTCCACCACTTTTGAAAATCTAGTTTAGGGGTCTGGAGCTGCCACTCTAGGTTGGAGCAAGGCCAAGAGGGGTTCTTTTTGTTGCTGGCTCGCTTCAGAGGTGCACCAAGACAAATAATCTCTTAAGGGAGGAGTGTGATGTCTGGCTTATGAGGCTAATTCTCCATAGTCTCCAACATAAATTCTTTGGCTTTGGCAGCCACTACAGTGGGAGAGCACAAACGTTTTTTGAAAGTGACTTCATTCCTTGCTAATCACATTTCCCACAAATGAATTTTCGTATAGCATACCAAATTTTGACCCACTTGGATTTTCTCTTCAACGCATGAGGAGATCGCCCTTTCCAGGAGGAGAATAAATTAACTACTGTGAGCTGCAACGGGGTTTGAGCATTGAGCCTGTGCATAGACTGCGTCCACACTTCTTGAATGAAGGGGCAGTCAATAAACAGGTGATCAAGCGTTTCCTGAGACGAGCAGTAGAGAGGGCATTTATGAGGCCCAATAATGCCACGTTATGCTAAGTTGTCTCCTGTTAGAACCCTTATGTGCATGAGAACCCAACAAAAGAAATTGATCTTTGGGAAACCAAAGGGGTCCCAAACATGCTGCCACATCGAAGAAGAGTGGATCTGTAGGTGTTGGGCTTGGAGAACTGTGAAACCTTGCGATGTTGTGTAAGCACCGGTCTTCCCCCAGCTCCAATTGTCCCTTGAGCGTTGGTGCACAAGAGCCCAAGCAAGCCTATTCCCACCATAGTCCCATGAATAAATATCTGCCAGCTTGTGGATGCCATGTTGAATGAGCCAGTCACACATATCTATGAATTCAGGGGCGAATTTGAGGGGTTGGAGGCTCATGATATTATCTTCCCACAACCAGATTCTTTTAACGTTTCCAGGGATTCTGTATAGGTGTTATTTAAAAAACTCCCAACCTCGACTACAGAGCTTCAATAGAGTGGTTCCTTTACATGAAGCTCCTTCATCCATATTGTTCATTGACAGCTCATGCAAATACTTTTTAATGAGTACTTGGCTTACAGGATGTCGGTGATTTGAGAAGATTTTCCATAGAATCTTTCCTCCCAAAGCTATATTGGCCAACCCAGGGTCTCTTACCTAAATACCACCTTCTGGTAATGGCCTTTTCACAATGTCCCAGCTTACCAGATGAATTTTTTTTTTATTCCCCTTTCCCCCTTGCCACAGGAAATTTCGAATCAGCTTAGAAAGATGCTCGGTGATCATTTTTGGAGCCAAAAGAAATGAAGCCTCATAAATTGGAAGGAAGGAGAGAACAAATTTTACAAAGGATAAGCTTCCCTGCTGTGGTAAGCCACTAACCACCCCAAGCAGTCATTTTTGCATTAATTTTTGCCAATGGGGGCCTTGTTGGTTCCTAGAGTTAATGGCAGACCTAAGTACATGAATTTATCCCAGGAGGCGAAGCCCGTGAAGCCAAGGGATTGAGCAATCTGCAGAATGGTTTGCTGATCTACCTCCCAGCCATACACTGCACTTTTCCTCCTATTGACAAGAGCTCCAGAAACTCTGCAGAAGCTTTGTATAACATTGTTAAAAGCCCTTGCAATTTTAATGGAAGCACCTCCCAGGAGTAGAGAGTCATCAGCGAACAGGGCGTAGTTTATTGGCTTTGCTCCTCTCATCGCCCTGATACCTAGAAGTGTCCCATTTAACTTCTCTGCTGTCAAATTTTGACTTAGATAATCTACCATCAAAATGTATAGGAAGGGGGATAGAGGGTAGCCTTGCCTTATGCCCCTCGATGCTTTGAAATAGTTGGTCGGCTTGCCATTTACTAAAGGGGCGATCCACGACTCTCCTATACATTATTTAATCAATCTTATAAAATTAGAGCTGAAACCAAAAGCGGAAAGAACCTGGAGGAGAAAAGAGTGCCTTACCCGATCAAAGGCGTTCTCCATGTCCAGCTTGATGAGCATCCCTTGCTCTTGGCATTGGTGGATGGAATGAATGGTTTCTTGCACAAGGATCACGTTATCTAGGATATGCCTGCCTTTAACAAACCCAACTTAGCTGGGAGAGATGAGTATTTCTAGCAGATGCTTAATTATGTTCGCAAGGAGTTTCGAGATAATTTTGTAGGACATATTGCATAACGAAATTGGCTTGAAACAGTTGAAAGGCACCGGGTTTGCTTATTTTTGGATTAGAGCTAGGAAAGTGGAATTTTTGCTTCCTCCCACTTTGGATTTTTGGAGGAAGCCTTTGATCATTTGAAACATATCAGCCTTGATGATGTCCCAGCAAATTCTGTAGAAATGAATGGAGAACCCATCAAGTCCTGGAGCTTTGTTTGGTTCCATCATCCAGATGACATTTATGATTTCATCTTTAGTGAAGGGCTTCAAGAGGATTGAGTTATCCTCCTCATTTACCATTCTTGGAACATGAGTGAGGAAGTCTGAAAGTTCCTCCCCATCATCTAATCCTTCTTCTTTGTACAACTGCTGGAAGTGAGAGGTTGCAGTCTCTTTTAACAGAGTTGTACCTTTGTGGACAGTCCCATTAGGGGAGTTAATTTCAGCAATGTGGTTTCTAGAAAGACGAGCTCGAATTTTCTTATGGAAGAAGGAAAAATTTTTGTCTCCAGACACGAGCCAGGGATTACGAGATTTGAGCCTCAAGGACTCTCCTCTACTCTAAATGATCAGAGAGTGATGAGTTGGGCTTTTTGCTCATTCTGAATTTCTGAAGAAGTAATGCCTTGCAGCTCCATGTCCAATTGCAGATCGAGTAGCTGCTTGGTGGACCTCTATTTTCTAAGACTAATGGAGGAGTCTGAAGGCTTTGTTATCCAATATTTCAAGGCTGTTTGGGTGGCCTTTAGTTTTTGTTCCCACTCATAGCTAGGCGATCCAAGGATAGGGATGGACCAAGCTTTTGAGACTATATCCATAAACCCTTCCCTGTCTGTCCAGAGGGGGCTAAACCGGAAGGGGATGGGCACTAGTTTTTCCTCTTCTTCAAACAACAGTAGAATGGTTTTATGATCTGATGTCAAATTTGGCAAAATTTTAGTGGAGATAATCTTCTTTTTGGAGAGGAATGTGATCTAAAGTAAAAATCTGTCCAAACAAACTGAAATATGCTTCGCCCCAACTCTATTGTTTGACCAAGTGTAGAGCCATTTTCTTGGCTTAAAATTCAATAAGTCCCATTGTTGAATCAAGTCTTCCACAAAGGGAAGGAAATGGTCCCTACTAATGATACCTCCTCTTTTTTCCTTTAGCTCAAAGACTAGATTGTAGTCTCTTGCTAGAATTATATTCCTGGGGGAATAAGCATCTAGAAAATTGGACAAGGTTTGCCACCAATATTTCTTTTCTGCATAGAGGACTGGGACATAAAGATTAAATAGGGAAAAGGTGATCTTACTTGCAAGGTGTCAGAGTTTAGTATAGATCCAGTGTTGCGTTTCGAAGGAGATCTTGAGATGAAATTTTTCTTCCTCCGAGAGAGTGGCGAGCCCACCACATGTACCCCTTGCACTTACTATTTTTCTGTCTTTTGTTTTCCATTTCACTTCAGCTTCAGCTTTTAAGGGATTCCCTAAGACTCTACAATTCCAAGAGACTAATCACATTATTTACTAGTAGCGGGGGGGTAGACCCTCCCTTGGGAGGCCTGGTTCTAGTATTTCTATTGATGGACATCTCAATCGTGGGTTGGCTACCTTGCATTTTTTGTCTCTCAACCTCTTCACCCCTTGCCTCTCTGTGAGATTTCCTCCCAACTCTTTTAAAAGGCCTCTCGAATGTCTCATTTTCCGAGGATCTAGAGATCTCTGGAGACTTCTTCCTTGTCATCTCTGCATAGGATGGGGGGCTAGAGGCTCCTCTTGGTGATCCGACTTGTTGAGGGGTTGTTTCTTCCAGGCTTTTATCTTCTACCATAGTAATGGGTTGTTGTTCGGCCTCTTCAGCTGCTGGAGCTAGGGGTTCTTCTCGGGTGCTGAGTATTTCAAAGGGGTTGCTGGATGTCTCTGCTCTTGGAGGGGCTGAGCTCCCCTCCATTTGTAGATGTACAATGGGAGGTGCTCCACTCTCCAAGGGTGCTCCTTTCCCTTTGGTTCTATTATTCTGTTTAACTGGAGATGATTTATGGGCCTGTGTCCATTGTTCTTCCTTTGAGCTCTTGGCCTCCTCCTCTACTTTATTTTTGCAATGCCTAGTGAAGTTCACATAGCCATGGCAATGTCGGCATTTAAATAGGAGTTGCTCGTAGTCTATCACTTGAATGTAGGACCAATCAACCACCGTGAGCTTTATAGCTTCAGGGAGGCCTTCCTCCAGGTTGACTTCTACACAAATTCTCACACAGGAGTACTGGTCCCTCCTTTCTACACAATCTATATATTTTCTTAGCTTATTGCCTATGGAGTCTAGAGATTTGGAGTTCCAGCAGTGCAAAGGTAAGTGAGGCATGCGTACCCAAACAATAACAACCGATGGAACATCCTGAGATAGATCGAAGTCTGGGGTCCATTGGTTCAAGTACAGACCCTAAGGGCCCATGAAATACGGGGCATTTCTGAAGATAATATTCCTATCCTCTATTGAATCAAAGACAAAAATGAAGAAGCCCTTACCGACTAAGTAACTTATGATTCCTTCTTTGACTAGAGATCTGTAATTCCTTTTCACCCAGGCATCAACGACTTTGGGCGAGGGCCAAAGATAGTGAACTGCCCTATAAGCCCTCATTCTGCTAGATTTAGAGCCGATCTACAGGGTTCTTCGGTTGGCAAGGCTACCGTGGGAATGGTTTCCAACCTTTTGACAAACTTCTACTGATGTTTGCTTGTTGGGCGTTTGTTGCATGCTGCTACAAGCTTCCTAAACACCTTCAGCTCGGGAGGAAGAGGAGGAGCGGCCTCGGGGCCCCCTCTTGGGGCCATGGTGGTGGAGCAGCTCGCAAGTGCACTCTAGATTGCAGGCTCTCAAACGCACCGTGCATAGTAGGGTTTTTTTATAAGTGTAGTAATATTAATGAGTAGTAATAATATTAATTAATAATAATTATCATTGTAATAATAATTAATAAGTAGTAGCAATAATTATTTTAAAGTTTTTTTAATATTAATTAACAATATTTAATATTTAACAAGTTGTTAATAATAATAATAATACTTAGTTATTTTTTTAATATTGTTATTATTTTTATTATTATATATTTATCAATATTAATATTATTATTATAATTAATATTAGATTTATATCATGAACGCCGATCGGTATTTTTCAACCACATTTACCAATAGAGTTGTAAATCTGATTTATATACACTTATCGACATATAACAACCACATTTATTAATGTGGTTGTGCTAGTTTATTTTACATTTAAAATAACTGATAAATTGTTATGATTATCTAAATGAGATTTACTTAAAATATATTTTGAGTACATCTAATTTAAATTAAGATCTATTCTTTAAGATAATTGTCTTTTTTATTTTTAAAAATGCTAACAACTCAAAAATTTAAAGTGGAGTTAACTTTATATGAACCAAGAGGTAATGGTATAAATTTATGACCATTATCATTTTTTTAATATTTATTTTATTTTTTAAATGCATTTTATGAAAAAATAATTCCTTAGAGTTGTTTAATTTATAAAAATATTTTAACAATGCAAGAATTAATTATAATTTTAATATATTATTTATAATTAATATAATATATAAGTATCATTAAGCTTAATATTAATATAAACTTAATATTAAGCTTAAGCTTAATATAAGTGTAATTAATTAATATAAACAATCATATAATGCAACTCTTATAAGTGTCTAAATAATAAGTGAAGAGTTTATGTGTTTTCTAATCCTAATATTCTACTACAATTGTTATTTATAGGCATTACATTATAATAATAAGCGAAGCATTAACGAAATAATAAGAGGAGTGTTATATAAAATAAGTTCTCCTTTCTTCACGACTTTAGAGCTAGCATGGTTATCATTTATGGCTTAAATAAATTCGTTGCTATCTTTTAATAATTACAATTCAATTCGCTATCACAGTGAAATGGAGTCTTCATTCAACATTCAAATTTCCCTCAAAACCATGTTAATTATTTTTATTCCTCTAGATAGATAAATAGACATAGATGTAACATGTTATATGTTATTAGATACATCAACATAGATGTATCATGTTATTAAAAATATGTTGTAAACATTGTTACGAGTTAGCACTCGTAAACTGAAAATTTCTATAAATCTTACATTGAATTTCTACATTTTATTGTCATCCCAATGATAGATATATTTATTAGCACAAACATATCAAATGATTTCTAAATAGGTGAATCTTCCTACCAATAATTAAATTTATGCATTTACAACATATATGAAATCATGTTGTAATCCTTGTAATATTTTGCAAGAAATTGAAGTTTGCGCATTGAAATGGGAACTACTAAATTGTTTGTACATGGAATTTTGGAAATGAATAAGATCCATAAAACGAAAGAAGGGATGAAATGATAGAAACGTTCACAAAGTCGATCTATGCATAACCTAAACATAGTATTCCAAATGTTGTTGTTTTTTAACATTTTTTTAACATTTTTTAGATTTAAGCTATTGAAATCGGATAATCTGAATGTGTTAACAGTTTTAGAGATGGTGGAAAAGACCGGAAAATAAAATAAATTCTTTATAGCCCACTTTATGTGTATGTTTCTCGATTATGGGCAATGTCATGTCTCCCTTATTAACTCAACAACATCATAAAAAAAAAGAAATTGTTTTTTTTTGTAGCGTAAATATTTCCAATCATACTACCACTATTTTTCTTTTATTTTTTTTCTAAAAATTATGTGAGTAGGTTTACTAACCCTTACTAGCAAAAATAACATCAAAGGTTCCTATCAATGTTTTTACCACAAGGTAGGTCTTATATATCATATGCAATATTCTTTAATTCCCTTGTACAAGTGGTGGTTGAAACTTCTACACGATAATTGGATACATGTTATCACAATTCTCTTTATTTTTTTATTGTAGTTAGTGATATTCACTCCTCACTTAAGGGTTAACTACCTACATTATAAAGGAAAATATAAAACTGTAAATCATGGCACAAACTTAGTCCCTAGGGGAAACATTTGCCACATGGCCTGCATACTCAATTGTTTTTCTAAAAATACATACACTGACATAATAATTTTTGATGTTATAACTTCAATGCACTTAATATTTCATTCATTTCTTCAGTGGTCATTTATTTTCTACTGTTGATCTTTGGGAAAATGTATATGGAAATAATTTGTGGCCTTAACATGTTGGTGTGCGATTATTCATGTTAAATGAGCATGTATAGACAAAGAATGGCAACACCACTTGCATAGGGTGTGTGCGAATGTAATAATAAGTGTTTAATTATGTTACAATCGACATATTTTATTATGCAAAGACTCTGGAAAAACACATACCATTTCAAAAATATCAAACATATTAATTTCATTGTTTCCCATGCCTCGATCATGTCCCTTCACTCTTTTCTTTTGAGATCTATGGTTGGGAATGGATTCCTCACCTCTAGGGTAACCACATCAGGTGTTCATTGACGACATCCCTCATTCATCAGATTGTTGGCTTAGTGAACTCCCCTTCTCGACTATGGCTAGGGTTATATCCTTTGCCATTAAACAATTGCAAACAACCAAGTTTCACCCCAGCAACGATTTCCTTTGGAATATCTAGCTCAGTATTTAGCCAAGGGCTATTCAAGGTAACTGCAATTAAAAAGCTTCCTAATTTTTTCCTTGATTTACTTCATTGTCTCCCTTGCTTTACTAACAAGTGCTCATGTTCTTCTTCTTGGTGTTTCCGCTAGGTTCTCACCTATATAAAGTTTTATGGATGAAGGATTTCCCATTTTTCTTACCCAGTCGCTTCGTTAGTGAAGGAGTCTTGTTCGACTGCCTTTCCCAGGTGACTCCCACAATTCATTTGCAAATTTTCCAGGTGTTCTTTGCTCACGGAAGTCAGAGCATGTCCTTTTTATTGCTTTTTCTTTTAATATACTTAGGGTTAACTTAGTTTGTTTAACCTATATTTTTTTCAGCTCCCATGGGTAAGGAGGTTCACCCAACCACTATAGCCGCTTCTTCGCTCATACAGATAAATTCTCTTTTTGTTTTATAAAGATCATTTTATTGACACCTCAAGAATTTTTTGGTAGTTCTTGAATTTTCCTTGGACTCCACCTCTAACTTCTTATTTTTATCTCCTTTTTTTTGCATAGGAATGGGTCTGCTATGTGGCTACGCCTCAAGTTCGTGCCAAGATAAACCCTCACCACTGCCAAGGTCGACCAAAATTTTGGGTAGGTATTTCACGACCTAACCCTACTTACCGATAAGTGAAAGGGTCTTTTGTGAGTATGTTTTTTTTTCTTCTAGGCCTTAAAGCCCTATCTGTAAATTCTTAGGTTTCTTTTCAAGAAACAGTTATAGCCATTTCGTCTAGGTGATCTGTATCTTTTAACTTCAAAGATGCATACAAAATTTCATTTAAAACAACATGTAACTGTAAGATGCATACACATAAAAGAAGTAGAAATAAATGATAACCATGAGAAGAAAAGACACAACAGGTTCATAATGGAGCACCCAGTGTAGGCTACATCTATGGGCCCTGCTCAATGTGGGGAGGCCTCTTTCATTAATATTTCAAAAAACCAAATTACATGCATGTACAAAAGACACCTTATACCTCCACTTTCGGGGATGACATGAAAATTCACAAATCTTTCGAAGAAACGGATTGCACTGTTGAATTCTTTGTTAAAAATAATGAAAAATGATTGTAAACTCAATCCCTTTCTGCTTTGGTCAAAATCCGGACCCTCGTTAATCTCAAACATTCCCAAAAGGTTGCTTCTCGTGGGTTGACTAAAATTCATCTGCTCAGATGAAGAATCTAATCACACCATCGTGTTCCTTGTGAAAAACTGAGAAGAGTGAGTATAACGTCAACCTGGTTCTGTCACCTTCAAAAATTGCCCTCATATGTAGATTCCTGCATCATGGTTTCACCTTCAACATTTTTTCTCTGAAAAAAATGGCTATTCAAATCAGAAATCTGCCTACACCATTAGAGTCGTGGCGAAATTCTGACTAATTTGATTATAAACTTGGCATATTTCTGTAATTGTGAAATTTTTCCCTCCAGGTAATCGCCAAGATTCCTCCTCTACATCAAAGAATATTCTTCTCAAAATCCATGTCAGGCATGGTTCCACTGCCTCAGCATACGTGCATGCTAACTCTTCTGGTTCGGTCCTTCGTTAGGCGCATAAATGAATTGGGTGCTTAAATAAAAGACCGTCAACAATTTTTTTAAAGTACCACCCATTGGGCAGTTGATTGACGATTACTTTTGGGCACTTTGATTTCCATGGTCATAAGTTCAAAGCCCACCCATGTAATTTTTTTTGGCATTTTTTATTTTCTTGTGGGTGGTGTTATTTAAATTCGTTGGCAATGTGTATTAATTGGGGGGTTTGTTAAGTAGGGTCAATCATGGAGCGGGCTGACCTAACTGGCTGGGGGAGTTCAATCCCTGCCAACCCCCCTCGCGGTTGGTTGACGGTCATGGCCCATTAGGCCTATATATATACAATATATATAGAGAGAGATGGAGGGGAGGTGTGGCGAGGGTGGTAGATCACCACCCACCTTTCTTAATTTTTTTGTTTGTATTTTTAAATAAATTAATCAAAATCACCAAATGAATTTTTAAGGGTCACTGAAAAAATTAAAGAGGCGACAATTTTTCCCTTTTCGACCACCGGAATCCATCACTGTGAAGTGCCAATATGTTGCCTCGTTATTTTTCCTCCAAATTTAGCAACTCTACCAAATTTAGCCAGGCTCAAAATTCAGTTAGCGGTCTACTAACTTTAGCCAATGGGCCCAATTGACAAAAACTTTGATTACCCATAACTCTCAGATACGATGTTAGATTGAGTTGTTGCTTGCATCGTTGAAAATATTACGACGAGATCTTCGATCTAACCTTGGTTTCATGGATATCCAATAAATTTTATTCTTGAGCCTTTTCTATGCCCTCTTTGATCAGTAAGTGTTTCTAGAGCCACCTGGATCATTCCTCCCCACTGAGGAGCTTTTGGTCCTCCAAAAGCATGAACATAATTTGTAATTTGTTGTGCTCCCTTGTTTGCAAAACAAGTTCCCTGAAAATCCATATTTCCTTCTCCTTCACCTTTGTTCTCTGAAGCCATAAGTGATGAACCAACACTTACATCCTCTGCAAATCTGTAGTACAATATTTGCAAACTACATGTTCAATTACATGATCAATAATGACCCAAGCATCCCCATACTTTCCAAGAGTTTGTAACACACACTCTTTGGTTAAGTGTACATCATAATAGAAACCAATACCCCAACTATCAACAAAAAGAGGCCAAAACATCATCATGTTGCTTTCATAAGTGATGGAAAACACATAATCATATTTACAATCATTTCGCAACATATGATATACAAAATGCGGACATGATAAGCTACTATATCTAGTAAAACCATCTCTCACTCAAAAAAGTGAATGAGTCATCTCCTTGTGGAAGATTCACTTGTTGAACACCTTCACTAGCTGGTTCCTTCTAGGTGCTTTCTAGTCATGAAGTATCTGACATGTGGGTCTCTGATGCCCATCCTTGTTGCAGTGACTACAATGATTCTTTATCCTCCAAACGTTTTGGATCATATTGGAACGCTTATTCCTAGTATGCCTCTCATAAGTGCCAGTGGAATCCTCACTATCACTGGAATGTGATGAGGTGCTCCCATCATTCGTTGTTGGTTGGTCACTAGTTGCCCTCCTTCTAGCACCATTAGCGCATTATACAACCTCCTTTCTGACATATCCAAGTCCTGCATAATGAGGAAATTCATCCACTATGATGGGATTCACAATTCCCTTTCCATTAATTTCTAGGCCCTTCCCTTGATACCCCATCTTCTTCAACAATTTTGATCCAATTCATGTAGTATGTTTCTCAAAAGCAGTGAAATCATCATCATAAAAAGAACATGAAATTGAAGAATCATTTTTTGCCTCAGAGTTGTTATGCTACAAGTTTTCCAAGGCATCCTCCTTGGCTTGTAATTGATGATGCAACCTTTGTTTCTCCTCCTCTTCTTTTTGTAGGAGTCTCCTTAGTTCCACATTCTCCCCCTGAATGCTTTGGTTGATCACCTCGAGTTATTGGAGCCATGCAATATTTGGTGCCCTCCTCATTTTTTAGACAACATCTATTGAAATATTTGCCTCATTGCTTGAATCAGAACCCAAGATGATAGGTCCATCTTTTGCAATCCGAAGGGTTGCAATATTCATTTCATCACCTAAGTCCGATCCTAGGTCAATTGGTCCAACACTGGAAAATTCTTTAGTTTTGATCTTCTCATCATCCTCTGATTCAAATTCTTGGTCTTGTTACATGATAGTTGCAACTGTCTTCTGCTTCTCCTTCTTGTTGTTCCTCTTTGGCCTCAATTATGGATGTAGTTTCCAGCAATGTTCCTCATCATGCCATTCTTTCTCACAATTAGTACAAGAGTAATTTGGTTCCTTTCTTTTAGCCACTGTTGTCCTCTTTGGGCAGTTACCTTTCTCATGCTTCTCCCTTATTTCAATATGTACAACGTTCACACATTTTCTATCTCATCTGCATGCAGCTGACTTAGATATGAATGGTTGCAAATATTCCAAAGCTCCATTACAGTATTATGTACTGATCTAGCCTTCGAATGTTCGAGAAATCCAAGATTATCTTCAACTCTCTTCATGAGAAGCTTCCGATATGCATATGCCTCACACCTTACCAAACACTCAATATTCTCAGGAAACTTAGAAGTGCCCAAAGTTCCTCAAGATTATTTGGAGTGGTGTTCCCATGAGCAACAATCGATGACTGCTTTGATAGTGCTTCAACTCAACATTCATTTTGCAAGATGCATTTTTTTATGCGATGTCCCTCATCAATTATGATATAATGCCATGAAATTTTACTCAGTCTTGGTCGATAATGTTTGTTCATCAAGTATTCATATGTCGTTAAGAGCACGTTAAATTTTTGCTGAGAAATGTTCTCCTTGAATAATCGATGGCAATCATCAGGCGAACCTGTATATACAATTTTATTGATGCTAGGGGCCCAAAAGCTAATTTCACTCAGCCAACTAGACAATATGGAGGAAGGCACTACTACCAAGAAAGCGAAAAACCACTAGAGTACTCAGCAATCACCAAAAGGAGTGAAAGACCGGAATGCCTTTAGCAGCTAAATGAGCCTGGCATTTGCAGTTTTTACACCTTCTAAAAACTACGTGGAGGAGGACTGGATTAAAGGTGAGCGTTGTTTTTTTTTAAAGGGAACGAGCACAAAATTTTAATTTTTGAAATCACTTCACTTGTATAAGTGACTTCATACACTTTATTTCACTTTTTAAAGTTACATCATAAAGTAATTTTTTTATTATATAAAGTGATATCAAGCCTTTGGAGGAATAAGGACATGTTTTAATATTTTGGAGTGATGAGTTTTGGAGAGATAAGGATTATTTGTAATTTTTTTGTGTAATGGAGTTATAAGTGATTTTGTGAAGTCATAAGATGCATATTCAGTGTTTGGAGTGATAAGTGAATTTGTTTGAGTGAAAGCCATTATTGTAATTCAAATTAATATTTTACTTTGAGAGCAATTGAGTCCCTGCAAGCAGTTTTTGAAGACAATTGGCTTCCAAAGTTTGCAAGTGTGACATTCTCATTGAAAAGTTTCCACAACAAAGTTGTGACATTGAAGAATGATGTACTCCAGTAATTAATAAAATCATAATTTTTTGTGGTGCTTATGTACTAGATCCACCCAAAATTGAATAAGGGGATCTTAGGTACACCGTGTGTAATGAATGCGTGTGCATGACTTGTATTCAGATTCTCAAAATTCTCTCTTTGTATTATGCTTAAACAACTACATGCACATAAGCAAGCTTAAGTATAAGAACGCTTAATCAAGCTCCTGAAATCAAGCTTAAGTACATAAGCACAAAGCGTCACATCATCAACTTGATAAGATGATCTTCCAAGAAATCAAATTTCACATCATGTAATAAAAGCAATCAAGTTAAGGACACTACAAAATCAATCATTTCCAGCCAAAATGAAATTGACATCATCAACACATTTTGTATCACTTGCAGATAAACATTTTTTAACTGAATTGTACAGGTGCATTCTCGATTGTAACCGACACCCTAATTTTAATTGTTAAGGTGAATACATTAATTCAAGTAAGTCTTCAACTAAGTCATCAAGATTGAACTTGTCATTTGTATCTTGGGTGCATTTTCAACAGTGTTTGACACCCTTCCTTTTTCTAAATCAGCACATTCAGTAAGTACATTCAAGAAAGCACAAAGTGTCAGTAATCAATCAAGCAAGTTCAAGTAAGCCATCTAGCAAGAAATCATCATCAAATGGGTGTGAATTCTAGTATTCTATTATTCAAGTGAGAAATAAGCAATAAATCAAGCGAGTGTGTCATTCAACCAATCAAAGCAAACGAGCGTTTCATTCAAACAACCAAGCAAGCGAGCGTGTCAAAATCAAGTGCAAAAGTTCAGCGCACGACATGTACAACAAACAAGTCAATGTGAAGTTGATTGAAGCATTCACAAAGTGTCAGTGAAGCATTCAAGCAAAGAAATTGTCATCAAACGAGTGTGAAATCAAGAGTTCAAGCAACCAAGTTATAAAACTCTAGCAAGTAAAGCATCAACAATAAGCAACAGTGCAATTGAGCCTGAATTCAAAGTGAGCAAGCTAACATGGCGACACACATTCAACTGTCCCAAATTATTAACAATTTGATTTTATCATCAACTGGCGACATGGTGAACATCAATTAAACAACTCTTGCTGATATTCAAGTGCATCTTCAACATGCACATGAAATGATTGAGTTCCTGTAACTGGAGTTGCAACTTCAAAGAGATGAGTTACAACAGAAGAGTGATGTTTTCAAGTCTTTCATTCGTACAGATGAAGATAAAGATGTTGATTCCAAGTCACTGATCCAACTAACTTCAAATGTTGAAGTGGTCCCTGATTCAGTTCCACTTTCTTCCAAACCAACCATCAAGCCATGGGAAGAAATCCAAAGTAACAAAAATCAACAATGATTAGGATATGACAAAGATGAAAACAACTTGCATATCCCTGATTATTCTAAGCTGATTAAGTTCATTAGTGCAGGATTTCTTGATCCAATAACATCAACAAGCCATGAGACAATTACAGACAAACAAAATTACACACAAACTGAAGTTGCAGCCAAACCAAACTACCTTCATTGTCAAAGAACCGGTCATGTGGAAGATCAGTGTTTTGATCTCCATCCTTGTCACCATTGTGGCAAGTCAAATCATTCATCAACATGATGCAGCAAACAACAACAATCAAGCAGATTTAAGAACGATTATTCATGGATTGATCCCTGGGAATGGTCATCCACAGTCAGAAGATTGTATAAGTTTTACAATCGGATTCACTCACACATAATGCAGCCAACAGTAAAAATGAAGATGGTACTCTCGTGCAGATGAACGGGGAAGTACAACAGTGAAACACGCCTACACCTGAGGGGGGGGGAGTTCAACAATAATTTGAAGAAGATTGTATCTCCTTTCAGCTGACAAAGTGGGGAAAATGTCAATGAAATTGACAGTGGTTTTCAAACTGAAAGTCTCAACAACATCAGCAGAGAATCCTGTGGGCATTTTCATCAGCGAGTGAGCATCAACAAATTTTCCAGTGGGCAATCGACAACAAATTCAGCAGTGAGCAGTTTTCAAACACAGCAAAAGCAACAGTGAGTTGTTTTTCAGCTAGTGGGCGATCATCATCAGCAGATACGCCAGTGGGGATTCATCACATTTTGTCAATGGACATAGGATGTTGATTTCAAGCAAGGACAACTGGATCCTTTTGCAGCTTGGCACGTGATTGATTTTTCAAGAAACATTCAGAGATGAATTAGACATGCAATTGACTCATGGTCTCTTCATATTGCAGTTTCTTCAGCATCCAACTTTGGCGGTTATTCAAGCAAATGTTTTTTGAGGATCAACTTGAGAACTTGGAAGAGGGTTCCTTGTTCTTATTTTTGATTTATCATTGAGGGGGTGAATGTTAGCCTCACTCTCATAATAAAACAATTATAAATCCAAAAATCATAATTAAATAAATCAAATCTTGAGAATTAAGAGTTAGTTCCTCAAACTAAGGAGTTTAGTTAGGATGAGAGATTCTCTCCAACTAGTTCTCCTAGATCAGTGTTTTGTTGAGAAAATATCTCAAGCATAGTGTCCAAGATAGACGTACTATCTTGAGACCAACTTCCTCATATATTTATTTGTACTATTATTATTCTTTGTACATTGGATTGATTAATAATGAGAATGTGAGGAACGATGTAAGGCTGAGTCCTTTTCTGCCATGTCTGGTTTTTGTATATGTCTAATATTTTTATTTTATGAGTGTGAATGTGTTATTATTAGTTTGTTCAGTTTTCTTCAATTTGGTTCCTTTATCTTAGCCACTGTTGTCCTCTTTGGGCGGTTATCTTTCTCACACTTCTCCCTTATTTCAAGATGTACAACGTTCACACTATCTTCATCAAGAGTTTTAGGTTCAAATAATAACAATTATTGACACAAATGACTATGAAAAGAGCCAATATATTTCATTAACATCTCAGGAGTGTCTCGTGGAATATTCAATGTTAATGTTTGTTTCCTAAAACCATTTATAAAATTCTAAAATTTTTACCTTTACTTGGCTTCAAATGTTGCCATTCCATCACAACCTTCTATTTGTAACCCAATGGGTAAAACTATCATCTTAAAGCAAAAACAAACGCAGACCAAGATGAAATAAGTTTATGAATACTCTTACCAACTTTATGCAGTTTTCCTTCCCACTAGATGAGAGTAGTGTCACTCAATTAAAGGAATGCTAGCTCTATATTAGCTTCATCCTCTTTGATTCGTTGTATGTGGAAATATACTTCAACCTGTATGATCTAGTTATCTAGATTTTCTGCATTATATTCTCCACTAAACACAAGCAAATCAAACTTGACATCCAACTTGAAAAAGATTCTTTTATGATTTTTTCTACCTCTAGAATGACGAGAAGAGGAAGAAAAAGAACTCTCTTGGGAAGATGGAAAGGGAGGTTCAGGAGGCTCTTCTCCTCCTCCTTTATGATTCACCAAGGCATGATTATCTAGTCCTTCCTTCTTCTCTGGCTTCACCATTGTCTTCACATACTCTGCATTTAATTTGTCCACTTTTTCTGACATGGCGTAGAAGGCCTTACGATAATTTCGCTCTTCCTCCAGCCAATCATTTTCATATGCCATTTTCCCTCTTCATGCTACATGCATCTTTTCAGTTCAAATAGGCATACATAATTTCATTTAAAAGAGCATGTAACCATAAGATGCATACACATAAAATAAGAAGAAAAAAAATGACAACCATGAGAAGCAAAGACACAACAGCATTGATAACAATGTTCATCCAGTGTGGGCTAGGTCTCCGGGCTTTGCTCAATGTAGGGAGGTCTCTTTCATTAATCTTAAGCAAAATCAAATTACATGCATGTACAAAAGACACCTTATACCTCCACCTCCAGGGATGGTATGAAAATGCACACATATTCTGAAGAAATGGATTGCATTGTCAAATTTCTCGTGAAAAATCGTGAAAAATAACTCTAAAATTGACCCCTTTCTACTTCAATCAAAATTTAAATCCTCGGGAATCTCAAAGATTCAACAAAGATTAATTCTTGCAAGTTGACTGGAATTTGGCAGCTCAGATGAAGAATTTGATCACACCATCACATTCCTTGCGAAAAACTGAGAAGAATGAGTATGAAGTCAACCTGGTTTTGTCACCTTCGAAAATTCGCCCTTAGGGAATATTTTAGATTCTATGCAGATTCTTGTGGCATGGCTCCACCTTCATGGTTTTGCCTTCAACATTTTTTCTCTAGAAAAATGGTTGCTCATATCAGAAATACGTCTGTGTCACCAAAATTTTGGTAAAATTCTAATTAATTTGAGTATCAACTTTGCATATTTCTGTCACTGTAAAATTTTTCCCTCCAGAGAATCTCCAAGATTCCTCCTCTGCATTAAAGAATATTATTCTCAAAATTTGTACCAAGCATGGTTCCACTGCCTCAGGATCCATGCACGCTCACTATTCCAGTTTGGTCCTTCTTTGGGAGCACAAATTAATTGGGTGCTTAAAAAAAAGACCGTCGACAGATTTTTCAAAGAAGTGCCCATTGGGCAGTTAGTTGATGGGTTATTTTTGGGCGCTTTGATTCTCATGGGTCACGGGTTCAAAACCTGCCCATGTAAACATTTTTTGGCATTTTGTGTTTATGTATGGGCATTGTTATTTAAATCCGTTGGCAGTGTTTATTAATTGGGGGGTTTGTTAAGTGGGGCCACTCATGGAGTGGGCTGGCCTAATTGGTCGGGCGGGTTCGATCGTGGCCGACCCCCCTTGTGGTTGGTTGATGGTCGTGGCACATTGGGCCTATATATATACAATATATATATAGTGAGATGGAGGGGATGGTTGGGCAGGTGGTGGCCCGAATCCGTCACCGTGAAGTGCCAATTTGTTGCCTTGTTAATTTTCCACCAAATTTAGTCGGTCTCCAAATTTAGTTGGTGCTCTACTAACTTTAGCCACTGGGCCTAGTTGACCAAAAATTTGACTGGCCATAACTTTCACATACAATGCCAGATTGAGGTGTCTTTTGCACCTTTGGAAATATTGCAACGATCTCTTCGATCTGACCCTATTTTTTATGGAAATCAAACAACTTTGATTTTTGAGCCTTTCCTGCGCCCTCTTTTGATTAATAAGTGTTTCTAGAGCCACCTCGATCACCAGGTTCACAACATTATACAATTTTGGCAGTATTGTTTACAATTATTCTATTAATATTTTTTATCTATGGTGTCGAGGGCCTACCTGTCGGTCTTATTTATGCAATTTCGTTTTTATAGTAGCCATCAACTATTCTTACTAAACTCACTTGTTTACTGTAACACTTAAGGGTAATTAGTGACAAAATGTGTTCTAAAGGAGTTTTTTTTTAATAAAGAAAAAAATTCATTATATTCATTTCATATGCCAGGATACGCAAATATTTATAGTCTCAGTATTTTTTTGTCTATTGTTTTCAGTTGTCGTATATGCATGATTTCTTTGAATTAAAAATCAAGAAAAAAGTTTCGTCTTAGGAGACTATTTTCTTAAATAAACTCGAATTGAATTTTTTTTGTCTCCCTTCTAATAGGGGATTGTGCTGGTAGTCGAACCTAGGGTTATAGAGTGCTCAAACAATATGTGTTGTTCCATGCCAAGCCATGCCAAGTTTGTTAAACCAATATATATTTCTCGAACAACAACAATCGAGAATCCAATGAAACGATTCCTTAAGACAGTTACTATCGAAGGACCATGAACAGAATCCACAATCATGAAACAACATATAGGCAAGCATGCATGATTAAGCCACATTACTATAGTAGGAGAAGACGTGATTCACCACTTGGTGGAAACACTTGGTGTAATCGTTTCAATTACCTCAAACGCCAACTGGATTTAAAATTCAAATATACTTTTTAATATTTTTGTTTGATTGTTCAAGCTCCCTTAATGCCTCAACCATTGATGTTCGACTATTAGGTCCCTATAATACTAGTGTATCCACCTTATTGTTATTGTTTTGTCCATGTAGCCCCAATATTGTTATTGTTGTGCCCCATAGAAGGCCACTATTTTTATTGTTGTGCCCTTACATTATTATTTTTATGTAGGCTCTGATTATATTGTGACCCCTTAGACTTCTATATATACAAACGAGGTATTGTCATTTGTATCATCCAAGAATTGTTCATTTATTTAATGTAAAGGAGGTTTCACCTGCGGAGAGGATAATTTTTAAGTCATTGATTTATCTTTTTGTGAGCTGGTTGCATAACATTTGGTGTCAGAGCTTTGCATTTTAGGGTTTCACTTCTTCAAATAGGTCATCTTGGAATTATCGCTATAAAATTTTCTATAAGGATTAATAAGCTGACATTTTGACCACGCAGAGCTGAAATATTGGTGAACTATGTGTACAAATTTCAGATCTTGGTTCACTATATTTTTCGAAAAATGATCCGGGGAGGTTAGGGTTTTTGCAAGCTCCATAATTTTGTCTCAAACACGAGACCTAGGGAAAATCATCATAACTTTCGTTTCAGGCATTGGATTTGAATTATGTAAAAATTAGTTGAAAGTGTACGGACTGTATTTTTTATCTATTAATTTCAAGGCGAAAGGTTTAAATAATGACACGGGGAATCTCGTACAAATTCTCTCTACTGAACCAATCCACAATCAGGACGTCGTGGGAGATTTGGCATAAATATTTCTTGAAGAATCCAATCTCGGTTAGACTTGTGGGATTAGAAAGAAGACTTAAAGCACTACCACATGAAGAAATTTTAGAACTTGGAGATCCAAAATTACAGAGTTACAACCGTTTCAAGATTAAGCTCCTAAAAGCAAGAAAAATGTGTGTATTTTTGTTTTAAAAATTGCATAACTTTTGTTTGAAAAATCAATTTGAAGTGATTCAAAGGGCATATTGAAGCATATATATGAGTATTGGATTCTAAAATTCCTCCTAAGAAAAATAATTCTACACTCATTAATCCCTCAGAAAGCTCTACTATGACATATGAAGAGGAAGAATTGTAGCATGATATATCAAAATTACGAGACCAAGTGTAACAAATTTCGCTCTGACAACAAAGATGAATTAAAAGGTGACATGGATGATTTAAAAGGTGACATGGATAGTTTAAAAGATGACATGAATTATTTAAAAGTAGACATGGAAGGTTTGAAGGAAGGTTTGAAAGAGTTGTTGCAAGAAAGGCTTCCTGGTGGTGACAAGGTAATCTATGAAAGCCATGATGGGGACAAAAGGAATATGAATTATGATTTTAGAGACTCCAATGTGGGGTTTAAGAACCACCACATTCCAAAGATAGATATGAGGAATTTTGATGGCAAGGATCCGCTAACATGGATACTTCAGATGGAGCAATATTTTGATCTACAAGATGTGCAACCCTCACAAAAGGTACGTATCACATATTTATATTTAGAACCCAATAATTTTGTATGGTATAGATGGATTTGTTCTCGTAAACCACTTTTCACCTTATCAATTTTTACATAGGAAATTATAGCATGTTATGAAGATACAAAGAGAAACACCTTCTTTAACCAATTGATAAATCTCAAACAAAAGGGTTCAATGGTGGAGCACATTGAAGACTCCCAAACATTGAATATTAGGGTAACCAATATTCCATAGGAGCATAGGATTGATGTATTCATAGGGAATTTAAAAGATAACATCCAACATGAGGTTCGCCTTTGGGAACCTGATTCATTGGAGAAGGCATTCAGCGTGGCAAGAAAAGTTGAAAGTAAAATTATGGCAACAAGGAAGCCTACCACTCACAATTATAAATATCAAAGTGTTGTTGCTCATAGTCTTCCACAACCTACAAGGTAGAAACCACAACAATTGGAGGAAAAAAGATCAAAAGGGATTTTTTATAGTTGTGATATAAAATACACTAAAGGTCATAAGTGTGCTGAGAAGAAATTATTCTACATAGATTGTGAAGAGGAGGAAGAAAAGGAACAAGAAAAATCAAAAGAGAAGGATATACACTAGGAACCAACCCTAGAGAAAGAAGAAATGAATCCGATCATATCTTGTAATGCATTGGCAAGAAGTACCACTCCTCAAACTCTCAAGATAGAAGGATATTAATATTTAAGATGAGAAATTACTGAGAGGGGGGGTGAATCAATAATTTAATTCTTTATTTTTTCTCAACATAATCTTCTTCTTATGCAATTAATGATTTATGTTTGTGCTCAATAGTTATTATATTCCTTTTTCATATTTCAAGAAGAGAGGTTTGCAGATATGGTTACCAAGAATTCAAAGCATTCACACAACATGAAAAAATTAAACACATGAAGACGCCAAATATAAGTGGAAATCCGAAAGGTAGAAAACCACGAACTTTAGGCTGAAAGTGATGTGAATGCAAGCTGCTACTCCTTTTTACATCAGATTTTTTATAGGCTCAAACCTACAAGAGGATCTTACCTCAACGAAAGCTTCAACTCCCCCTAGTTTTCTATAGGCTACAACCCACAAGAGGCTTCTACCTCAACATGCTACAACATGTTCTTTTTTAAGCTACCACATAGAAAAGAACGGAAATTTCTCAAGTCACAAGCACTGGTTACCTCATATCCAATTCTATTGTCAAGTTTTCTATTGAACTGCTTCTTCTCTTCACTCTTCTTCTCTTCTACCACTGCTCATTCTTTATATGATGCAGACCACTTCCATTAAAAAGAATATCTTTTTTTGCTAAAGCAAGAGACGTGCCTTCTTATCATTAAATCAAATAAAAAATTACAATATGAACATACTCCTTCACTCTATAGGTCACAGGCCAAAGAAAAGTGCATATCTAAAGCCTATCCCTCCGTTTCCCAAAAATTACCCTCCCAACCCTTTTTGAAACCAACCACGTTAACTCATCGGGCATCTCAGGTGCTAAGAGCCCTCCCCGTGTGTAACTACATATACAAAACCCTGCCTAACTTTCAATCGCTGTCGTTCGATCTTTTCTTTGATCTAACGGCCGAGATATCTCTCGCACCAAGAAGAGGTAAGTAGAATAACCCTCGGGCCCCACCAAACTGCTCGTTCGATCTAGAGCGTTGATCTGCCTTGCTCCATCGGACGGCTGAGCCGAAAATCGCACGCCTGAAGACGTCGACCTTTAGTGAGTGATGAGTGTGGTTTTTGGACCGGGCCCTCCTCCACGTGTCATGCTCTGAATGGCATCGCTGCCAAAAATCTGAAACCACCTTTATCATGAAAGCGGTGCGATCACTTCTAAACCACTCCAGTGGCGGTTTTGACTTCTGCCCCTGAAAAAATTGGGAGATGCGGAAGCTTTAGCTGTTACTTTCTTCGGTCTGAGAAACTCTATCGCTCGTCGCTGAGAAACTCTGTCACCCGTCAGCTTTACTGCTAACCTTGGCTTACCTTCCATCGTATACCTTTTTGTCCAACCTTGTGAAGCCCTCTGATCTCTGTCCATTACTAGTTGGATTCTATCGTTTTTCTCCTATACCCTTCTTTGTCCTCCTCTGCCTGGTTATGATAGAGTGTTTTCAGGTTGCTCTGCTCCATTGTGTTCCACCCCCTTAAAATTGTGTTGTCCTTGCAGCTGACACCTTGGTTGGCTAGAATGTCTGCCAATTTGTTGGCCTTTCTCCTCACATGAATGAATCTGAGAGTACGTAGTTCCTGTAGATGTACTTGAATTCTATGGAGAACCCGAGTTAACCTCCAGTGTTTTGTGACCTTTTCCGGCCCTGTTCCATTACTGATTCGCTTGGCTGCGTTTATGACTAACTCTGAATCCGCTTCTATTATGACATTTTGGCAATTGTTCTGTATCAAAAATTCTAAGCATTGTTCCAATGCCATTAGTTCTGCCATGTTGTTAGTGGCTTTTCCTAAGTGTCCATGGAAGAGGGAGATTATGCTACCTGTATCATCCCTAAGAACTCCCCCAAAGCCAGCCTCCCCCGGGTTGCCTTTAGAAGCTCCATCAATGTTGTACTTTAAAAAACCTTCAGGGGGAGGATGCCAGAACTCCTCCACCTTATCTCTCATGCTTGTTTTCCTGTCTAGACCTTGAGGAATAAGCCCCTGCATGTCTAACTGCTGGAGGATTCTTAACTCTTCAACTGAGGGAGGATTTTTGGGGAGATTCCTAACTGTGGTACCAACTGTCTCCTTAAGTTGTTTTAAGATCAACTCCACCAGGCTAAGTGAGGCAGTCTTTACCTCTTTGAATATTCTTTTGTTCCTTTCTTTCCACACATTCCATATAATGAAACTTGGCAAGAGATCCCAGGCAGAATTGAGAACTTCATTATCCGAAAAATTATTCCTCCAATTGTTTAGAGTGTTAGTAATACTTTCTTTGTCTCTATTAGACTGATTGAAGATGTTGGTAAAAAAATCCCATATCCTGGCAGTGAAAATACAGCTGTTGAGAAGATGCTCGATAGTCTCCTCTTGGGTCTCACAGAGATGACATCTAGAGGGTCCCAGCATACCCCTTTTTTTAAGGTTGTCCCAGGTTAAAATTTTCCTGTGGTGAACTAACCACATGAAGAGTTTGATTTTCATCCAGCCTTTGTGCCTCCAAAGCTTTTGCCAAGTTTTATTTGGAGCTTGGGGTTCCAGATCAAGGAGAAAACCTTTAGCTTCCTTGATATTAAAGTTGCCCTCTTTGTTGTTACCCCATCTCAGTTGGTCCTTCCCTTCAGTTACTAAAATTATTCTCTGATCTAGCATTCTCTTAAGGGACTTTGCTTTATTGTTGTGGGTCTTGTCCTCTCTGCCCTCTATTTTTTTCCAAGTTCTCCACTTTCCTACATTATGTGGATTCTCCCAAAAGTATTTCACCTTTACTAATCCTTGTTTGTATGTATCATGCTTGAGGCCTAAATATTCTTCCTTTAGTAGATTAGGTTCTTGTTGCCATTTGTCCTCCCAGAAAAGTGCCAGATCTCCCTCTCTGATTTCCCAGAAACTATTTTTTTGAACCACTTCTCTATTCTCCCAGGCCTTGTTCCATATGGGGGAGCCTTTCACTGTTCCTGTCATACGTATGATATCAGAAGCCGACCAGGCATTGGCATATTTTTCCTTCCAGATGCTTGCCCATTGAGCTTTAGGATCCTTAACCCATCTCCACCAAAGTTTGGCTCCTAATGCCTTGCTGAGAATATCTAGATTGTCCAAACCTAGGCCTCCTTGTTTCTTGGGTTTACAGATTTTTTTCCATGAGACTAAAGCCCATTTTTTCCTAGTTTCCTCTTTGCCCCAAAGAAAATCTCATTGAATATTCTGAAATTGCTGCAAGACTCCTATTGGAGCTGGGAGGGCTGATAGCATAAATATTGGGATGGCTTGGAGTATTGCTTTAGTAAGAACCAGTCTACCAGCTAAATTTAAAGATCTGTTTGTCCATTTCCTGACCTTATCTTGCATTTTAGTTGCTAATGGATCCCATATACTCTTGTGTCGGGGTTTAGCTGTAAGAGGAACTCCCAAATACTTAGAGGGAAGGGATTCTCTTTGAAAGCCTAAAATTTTGGAGACATTTCTCTGGATGGCAATATGAGTGTTAAAGAAAAATATTTTTGATTTGGAAAGGTTTACTTCCATACCTGTAGCCTTAGAGAAGTCATTCAAAATTTGTTTGTAAGCAAGTGCTTCTTTAACTGTGGGAATTCCCTGTAACATGGTATCATCTACAAACTATTGATGAGTCAGAACTTGCCCATTCTCCGAAAGTTGGAGTCCTTGAATTCTTCCCATTACTCTTGCATGCTTTATGGACCACCCCAGCCCTTCCATCATGAGGATGAAGAGAAAAGGAGAGAGCGGATCTCCTTGTCTAAGTCCCCTGGAAGGGAGAAAAAGTTCAGAAGGAGAGCCATTCACTAGAATTGAAAAGCTGGATGAAGTCACTAGGGCCATGACCCATCTGACCCAATTATGATCAAAACCAAATGTTGTGAGCACTTTTTTGATGTATATCCAATTCACTTTGTCATATGCTTTGGCTATGTCCAGTTGCATGATCATACCCACTCTCTTGTTGCTTGTTAACGTGTGAACCACCTCGTGAGCTTGAATTATGTTGTCCAGAATTTGTCTTCCTTCTACGTACCCAGTTTGTTCCCCGGAGACTAGCGTGGGCAGCAGGGGTTTGAGTCTGTTAGCCACAACCTTGGAAATTATCTTGTAGACAACATTGCATAAAGCGATGGGCCTATATCTCTCTGGCGTTTGAGCATTATCCTATTTTGGAATAAGGGGAATAAAGGAGGTATTGAGAGCTTTCAGAATGGTCTTATTCCACCTGGAGTCTTCTACTATCTCTACAATATCCCTTTTAACAATATTCCAGTAGGCTTTGAAGAAATCCACATTGAATCCGTCCAGACCTAGTGCCTTACCATTTTGCATTTCCTTGAGGACCTCACTGACCTCCTTTTCAGTTACAGGTCTGTTGAGATTACAATTATCCTCTCTGGATACCAGTTTAGGTATGTGTTTAATTAAGTCCTTAATGAAAGGTTCTCTTCTTGAAAAGTTTTCCTTGGCAGTGTCCCGAAAGTGATTTACTAACACTGCATCTATCTCCTCATGGGATTGATGAATTTGGCCATTCTCATCCTTGATCGAAGAGATTCTGTTGTGAGTTCTGTTTGCAATGGTAGATCTGTGGAAAAATTTAGTATTACGTTCTCCTTCTTTTAGCCATAGAACCCTAGATTTTTGTTTCCAAAAAATTTCTTCTTGTTTACATAGCATTTCCCATTCTTGGTGATATTTCTCTGCTTGATCATTTTTGTCTTTATCAAATCCATCCTTGATCAAAGCTTGATTGAGCTTTAGGATTTTGTTTTCCACAATTTTCTTACTTGTGAAAATATTGCCAAATTCCTTCTGGTTCCATTCCTTTAGCTTGAGATTGATGTGTTTTAATCTTTTATGTAGCAGGAACATAGATGATCCCTAAATCTACAAGTCTTCAGCCCACCATTTTCCAATGTTGCTGATGAATTCTGGGTGTGAAAGCCATATATTCTCAAACCTGAACGGTTTGTTTCTTGGGGTGCCAATGCCCTTGATCTCCATTTGAATAAGCCAGTGATCTAAGCCTCCAGAAGGAAGAATAATTGCTATTATTTCCTTGTCTAGAAGCATGAATTCTTCAGAGATCATGAATCTGTCTAGCTTGGAAGCTACCTGGTAATCCCCTCCTCTTTTGTTGTTCCATGTGCATAGACCATTGTTTGTCTCAATGTCCACCAGCTTCATGTTTTCTGAAAAACTTTGGAAAGCTGAGGAATCTTTGTTTAGTGCTCTTGTACCCCCTTTTTTCTCCTAGAGGGATCTAATCATGTTGAAATATCCTCCTATAACCCACGGTAGCCCTACAAATTTGTTCTGAAGGTCCACTAAGGAATCAATAAACCTGATTTTGTCATCTAACCTTTGAGGGCCATAAACATTCGTTACTAGATAAGTGTCCCTGTCTCCTACAGGCTGTATAACAATAGATAAATAATTCCTTGATGCCTCTGCATCAATAATACCTATTTTTTGGGGATTCCAGAGGGTGAGGATACCCCCTGCTGTATTTTCTGCTTTGACTTCTATAAACTCATATCTGCTGAGCCACTTACTATGGATTTGTCTTAACTTTTGAACAGAGCATTTCGTTTCTTGGACAAAAATTATATCTGGAGCTGCCTGTTTCATTCTATTATTCAACATTCTCTGTTTTCTCTTGCTGCCTAGACCTCTGATGTTCCAAGTTGTAAACTTCATAATTACAGATTGGTAAAGGAGTAACTGGTTAGATCTTTCATCTTACCTGAGTCTATCATGAGCTTTCCACATTCTATTAATAGCTCGTTCTGCTTTTTTCTGCCCCTTTTTTTCCCTGGGTTTCTCAGAGCTAATTCTGGAGTAGTTTTTACTGCTTTCATTCCATGGTTGCCCTGTCTTTCAATGTTGTTTTCTTCTGCCAAGCCCTTTGCCTGCGTTTTCCATAAGAATAACTGCTTTATTCGATTGCATTCTTCTTGTGGTAGAGATTCTACCCCACCAATTGTTCCCTTACTCAAGAACCCTTCTAGATCTAGGTTTTCTCTGTCAATAATCTCTTCTAACTCATTGTCTTCCATTTCCATCTCGCTCTGGGTCATTTCCTAATCCATATCCATCTCTGGTTCACTCATCATGATCCCTTTCTATTTTTCGTTTACCTGTTCTTGATCATGTTCTTATTCCTTCTCCTGCTTATCATATCCATCCTTCATTACTTGATTTTCAACTGTTGTATCTTCCTCCTCTTCAAGAACATGGAATTGATTCGGTCTCACCTTTTGGTCTCCACTTTGGTGTTGATTTGGCCCTTTTTTGCCGTTTTTACCTTTGTGAGCTACTTTGTGAAAGCCATCCGTTTCTTTCATTGTGTTAGGTTTGCTTTTGTTCTCTGCCTTACTGAGAGGGAAGTCTCTTAAAAGGTGCTTGTGTTCATGACATTTTCGACATCTAAATGGAATGTGCTCATAGTCAACCGTCTGCACCCATTCCTCATTATAATCCTCCAATATGACCTCGTCCGGGAGTGCTCCAGATAGATCCATCTCTACACAAATCCTAGCAAAGGAGGTATATTTTCCCCTTCTTGTGGCTTCAGAAGTTTTGACATACCTCCCTAATTTATTGCCTATGGCTGTCAGTGATTCTATTTGCCAATAATCCAGAGGTAGCGAATAGAGTCTTACCCAAACTGGGACTGAGGTAAAGGTTTCCCGCTCTGGCAAAAATTTCATCATCCACGGCTGCATATAGAGCCCTGCTACTGTATAGAAGTAGGGCCCGCCTTCAAACACTCTGTCTTTGTCCTCAATATTTGCAAACACCACAGTGAAAAATCCCTTGGATCCTAGATGAAGATCAATGCTTCCTTTAGGCTTCCAGTGGTATCTGATCCATGTTTGTAAAGCCTTTTCAGTGGGCCATAGACCCATGAATTTGCATATGATTGCATAAGTCTGCATGTGCTCCCTGTGGGCCTGCAGCTCTGGGTTATTTAAGATTACTCTGGGAGTGATTTCAGCTTTGGGCTTGCACGGTCCCTTTTGTTTCCTGTCTTTTGTTCCCTGTTTTTTGTCATTTTCCTCCTTGTCTTTTGTGCCATCATTCTCCTTCTCCTTGTTACTTTCTGTTTCCTCTTCCCTATTTTTTCCTCCTTCCTTAGCGATACCTCTGCCTGATTCTGGAGGTTTCTTGCCCTTGTTGGCCACTGCCTCTTTGTAGGAGGGAGTGGAGCTCCCTCCTCTGCATCCGTCCATGGAGAAAATCCCGTGCCGAAACCCTCAACCCTGGTCTTCCGCTCTTCTGCTCCTCTTGCACTAGATCACCCCATTAAAAAATAATATCACAAGTTTCCTTCCACATTATATTTTTTATAAGCAAGCCATCTTGGTTGTTTGGTTGTTTGTATTCTTTAGAGGAATATGAAATGAAGCATAGTCTCTTGGAATTCCTAAACTGATCACAAGCTTGTCCTTTCATTTTCAGTTTAGAAAATTATTTGTAATATAAAAAAAAAATAGAGTTGAATTAACAACTCATTCAGTAATAATTGCAAGAGACAAATCAAATTTGGATTATCTACATTTTCTGTTCAAACAAATATATGTATTCCAGCTTTTGTCTCAATGTTTATCCTTCACATTAATGAGCATAGCCTTTGCACTTCACATCACTTTCAACATTTTGTATTCATCATTCAACATTTATGTACACTTTTCATTCAACAATCATCTTAACTCGACATCAATGCCAATATTGCCAACAATCTCCCCCTTTCGCATTGATGGAAACTCAACTCATTCGTCCTCCTTCTTTTGTCCTAGAAGATATTCTCATTGCTACCCATAACCTCTTCTTACCTTCCACTTTGACATCAATGGAAAGAGGTTACATATGTATTGTAGCCCTCCAATCCACATTTATTGATTTTATGTTATTAAGGTATTGAAAAATATGATCTTCAACTGACTATAAAAGACTCCTCAGCGTAGCTATCATCATTGCGTTAATGCTCTATTACCTGTAATGTATTTTTCTACGAAAAGGATGTTGATACTGTGATTGAATGAATACCACTCCAGATGGCTTATTTGGGTTGCTCCATATTGAATGAATGATGCTCCATAAACATTGCTCCAAATACTCTTAAGAAATTTTTAACATTGAAAAATAGTGTTGTGAGAACACTTTGTAAGGAAAGCATGGATGAATGAGTTGTGCCCTTGAAATAAATTAACCAACATCATTTAGCCATAAATTATAAATAATAATCTTTGTGCCATGTGTTCCAATCTCATGAATCATTTCCATCTGGTATATTAAGGATAATAGTCTTTCAGCCTAATAATCCAATGCTCTTTACTGCTGAATACATCATGGAATTACCTTTTAGAACCCTTCCTCTCATTTTTAGTTGGGGCATTTGGTTGGCAATGAACAAGGAGATTTTCCAGGAAAAAACAACCTATCCAAAACTAATTGTTGTTGAAGGTTTAGCCATCCTTTTTACTATCTCGAGTCAAAGGTGCCTTCTGGTGGTAGGCCTGTGTTAAGTGAAAATTTGGATGTCAATATCCCTTGGGGTTTCTTCGATGGTGCTTCTTAAGGAAAGGGCTCTCTTTGTGGGGGGCGGTGCATACTCCATTTATCAAAGCACCATTCCTTTAATGTCAAGATGTGATTGGGTCATGGTACAAAAAATTGGGCAAAGCTATTAGCGTTCAAATCACTTATAGCTTTTGCACAGGAAAAAGCGTGTGAACAACTTCAACTATTTGGGGACTCTTTGTTGATGGTGAATTGGGTCAATGAGATTCAATTGTGCTAGAACATATCCTTTTTTCATATTCTAAATGATATTTTAAAATTGAAACTTGTTTTTAATTCCTTCACATGCATGCATGTTTACAGGGAGCGGAATGGGACTGCTGGCAAGATTTCTAAGGAAGACTTACACATGGATTGGGGGTTATAGAAGGTGACAGAGTTGGTTGGGGCAGAGCACTAACAATTTTTTCATAGGCCTTTTATGGATGACATCTACTTGCTAGCATGTTTAATTTTCTAGTTCATAACATCTTTGGTTTTGCTTTTGGATATTTTCCAGCACTTTTTTGCAAATAGTTTTAGTATACTTTTTTATTACTATAAACAATGGTTTATGCTTAACAACACTATTATAGGTTTTATATTTTGGCTCATGTACAACAAAATTAAGTCCTTTCATGGACATGACAACAACATTCTTTTTCACTTTTTCCACTTTGATTTATATGCTAATATAGACTTTTGGCAAATTCCTAGTGGATATACACTTATGTGTGTATATGCAAAATGTATTTTCTTTTCAATTTATAAATAAAAATAGAATTTTTTCAACACTATTACAGGTTTTATGTTTTGGCTCATGTACAACAAAAGTAAGTCTTTTCATGGACATGACAACAACATTTTTTTTTTCACTTTTTCATTTTGATTTATATGCTAATATAGAATTTTGGCAAATTCCTAGTAGATATACACTTATGTGTGTGTATGAAAAATGTATTTTCTTTTTAATTTATAAATAAAAATAGAATTTTTTTCGAAGGAAATAAAATCAAATAAAAACATATAAATCACAACTTTGATAAAAATAGAAATTTTTAATCAAATTAAAACATATAAACACTTTGGTAAAAGTGAGCTTCTCTCATGGTCAAAGTATTTTCAAAAAACCATAAAAGTATATGTAAGTTTAAGTTACTTTAAAAAAGAAAAGAAAAAGGAAATGAATTCCAACCAAGTTTTACGATCCAAAATCCTATTCATAAGACCTAAGTCATGCCAGTACTTTGACACTAATACAAAGTAAGACCAGGCTTTATAGACCTTTACTACCTTACCCTAATTAAACACTAATATTATCCATTTTAATTAGATTTCTCATAGTAAATTCATAATTTTGAATAAGTGAAACATGAACATAGTGAGTTAATCACGCCATAAAAAGTGTGTGACATTGTCATCTAGGGTCCCACGGCGATTGAATCAAAGGGAAGTGGATATTAGATTCCGGATGCAATCCTCTATCAAATCATTCAAAAATCTGGGTCTACAGAACCTTTAGGAATCTTACACGGATTCAACTTTTTTGGTTGTGAATCACTGCTCCAGAGCAATGTGAGACTTGAAAATGACATGGCATATCGTTTGTAGAATAGGAAGGGGTGAAGGGAAGAAGACAGTTGGCAGAAGACGAAGAATCACTACCAAACTGATGCCATTGCCACCTTCAAATATCACTACTAATCAAGGGATATCTTCATTACAGATACAAACTAATTTTTATGTCTACCAACAAATCTTCTATTTTGAGCTTCCAAAGTTCAAAGATCCTCTCATTGAATTTCTTGATCTTTATCTTTGAATTGATAGTCATTTCCTTTTATCACAATAATTGCTTCCACATATCTCCGAGTGTAAGAAGATCTACCACAGGGTCTAGCCAAACCTATTAGTCAAAAAGACATCCCTTGAAGCCAAAACTGCTCTACTACCAAATGTAGTTTGTAATCCCATAAAATTAAATGTTGCAAATTGATTTTTAAAAACACAAAAAAAATGCAATGGAAAACACACATTAACATAGAAATTTTATTCTACAAACCCAAAAAAAAGAATAACCAACGAGATTTTTTCAATATATTCTTTTGTACAGTATTGCAATACAATATATATCTTACGATATACATAAATTGTTAAAACATTTACCATGGATTATACTTAACCATAGTTCCCTTACCAAAACTACAAAACCATGGTTAAAACCATTGTGTGCCACAAAACTAGGGTGTTTTTTAAGCATTTAAGTATTATGCCTATGTATAGTAATATAGGCAATAATTTTGACTTGAAAATTCATACATATAGAGTGTACATGAATAGTCAATAAAAAAACATGCAATTTACTTCTCAAATTGGTATATATTTGGTGAATTTAATCCATTTAATCTTATATATGTAAAAAGTAGGTGAAATTTTCACCAAATTGGCGAATATTTTTTTCATTTAATGTCCAAAAAATAACTAATTTGTGAAATTTTGCCCCTAAATTTTTCCATGTACAAAACCTCTACAGGTGAAAACTATGTGCTAAAATTACCAAAAAGAGACACAAAAAACCACCCAAACTTTCTTTTGGGGGAGGTGCTCTGAAACCCATGAATGGTCGAGGGAGGTGGGGGGAAGGGCTTTGCCCTCCTTGTGACCCCCCTAGTGTGCATGACGCAATGTACAATGTGTCAGGACATACATGCAAATAATATAACACATACCCAACACATCCCATCTCTTCCTATCCTCCTTTTCCTCCTATCAAGATCCATAAATTAACTTGTTCTTAAATTGAAGAGTGTCAAATTAAAGTCCCTTGCTATAATTGTGATGAAAATATTTTCCTAGGTGTAAATGTAAGGGGCATAATGAAACACCCCAAGGCCTCCCACCTTATTTTGGTGTGCATGGTCATTCTTTTCCTTTGATGCCTACTAGTCTTCCCCACAATGTTAACCTTAACATCACCGATTTACTCAGAAAAATGAAATTGAAAATATTGTCCAAGAATTGTTAGTTGTAGTTGTCATTTTCCCTAGTACCAATCCTTAGTCCTCCCTTGTTGTCATGGTTATTGAAAAATGGGGCACTTGATGCATATGCCTTAATATTTGTGCTCTCAATAGAATCACTATCGTATGTCCTAATTCCAATAATTAATGATTTCTTGGAGGGCTCAAGGCTTGAATTTCATCCCCAACCATGTTTAAAGAAATGAGACTCATATTTAGAGCTCAAAACCTTCCAATGGTGCTTGTATCCCAACTAAGAGGGATATGATACTCACAATATATATGGTGTGGTGGTTTAAGACATTGTTCATGGAGTTGGATTCCTACAAGCTTACATCAGACCCCGAGGCTCAATTTTCCTCCCTTAACCATCTCTAGCACCCCATGAACCATACTTGGTGCTCAAAGTCTTCTACTAGTGTCCAAAGTGCAATTTCAAGGATAAATATTCTATAAGGGGGTCATATATGGTGGTTTGAGGACTCATTGATGATTGCTTCTTAGGATTAATGCACTAGTTTCATTACATATCCTTTGTCCAAGCCTTGAGAATGATACCTACATCTCCAAAAACCCTAATGGTGCCAATATTCCCACTAAGAGGAAAATGATACACTTGGGAGGTCACATGTGTGGTTTTGGGGTGTTATTCTTGGCCCTATATGCATGAAATATTACCTAAGGCCTAAATCCTATTTTTCCTCCTACCAACCTATTGAGGACCCCTTGTCCCATGGCTTGTGCTTGAAATTTGTAATAGTTCACATAACTCAACTTGGAGCTAAAATATCCCATTTAAATTTTATGTTTTTTTCTTAGGTCTTAATTCCTGTAATATTTATTTATGTCCTAGGAAATAATTTACACGACACCCTCTCTTCTCCCTCCCCCCCCCCCCCCAACACACCTAAAGCCATATACAAGTCTCTAGTAAAATCATATTATCCTCAATATCTCCACTCGAAGGGGAATTACATGCTTAAGAGGTCATGTGTGTTGGATTAAAATGAATGTATTGAACCTTAATGCTCATAAGCTTCCTTTATGGTGTAAGGTCTAGGTTTTATCTTTTATGGATGTCTAGGGCCCAAAGAATCATGTACCTAGTATAAAAAATATCCTAATGGAACCTTCAGAAGTATTCGATGGTGGTTTGAGGTGTTTTGGATAACTTTATATTCCAAAGATATTACTTTAGGTTGCAATCATTATGTTTCCTCTCATGATTAGGTTAAGGGCCTCGAGAATCATTATCAGTGCTCAAAATATTCTAGTGAGCCTATATCTATACCTGGAAGACAAGGATTCCCTTTGGATGTCCTATATGGTAGTTTGAGTCATTTATCCTCTCCCTATATGATTAGAAGTTTCATTTAAAACCTGACTTGGGATTCCTCCACAAACCATGTCTAAGGACCTAAGACTCATATCTAGTGTTGAATTTTTCCTAATGTCACTAATATCCCTAATCATAGGCTAAGGATGTCATTGGGAGGTCATGTGTAATGCTTCAAGGTGTTGGTTTTGGACCTTAATACCAAGAAGAATCATTTATGATTGACCCAAGTTTCCCTCCATTACCATGTTGAGACCCTAGTGCCCATACCTAATGATCAAATCCTCTATCTTTTTTTTTATACAATGACAAATCCAAAATATGTGTTTTTTTAACTTGGTTGTTTTAGATTTAGGTTTGGAATGAAAAACCTAGTGGTTCAAGCTGCATATACATTAAAACCTTCTATTTTTTGAATGTCTCTCAATCTCTATTTTTCATGTTAGTTTTGTTTAAGATGCATAAATTCATTATCAATGAAACTACACATACATAAGAGTCGACTATGCAAATTCCAAATATATAGTTTTTTTTAATATTCTCTTAACATATATTAGAATATTAAAATACATATATATTAGTTGTTGTATGACTCACCGTTTGTTAGAAAGATATCTTTCATGATTTAAAAAAATTAATATCATAAAATTTAGAGAAAAAAATTATATATATATATATATAATTTGTGCATAAGAAAAGTGTGTTCTATAAATACAATATTTCAAAGTATATGCATTATATGTTGCATTAAAAATAACATATCATTGCTAGAAAAATTCAAATTTCATATAGTAATACATAGATTCTATAAGTATTTTTTTCTTTTTGGAAAACTAATTTAATTTTTTACATTTCATATCTTTACACTATTTTTTTTGGGTTAGTTAGAGTGTTTGTGACTTGTAGGACTAGCTTGTGGTCTAATAAATCACAAACAATGTGTATCTAAGCTATCAATAGTACTAGGAATCACACATGTGACACACCACTTCTTAGCATGGTTGTGTTTTTTGGTATCTCCTCCTAACTAGTGCAAGTTTTGAACCTTAGTTTCCTTTCATAATGAAGCCCTTGTAATCATAGCAGCACCATGTTCATAATCACTATGAAAATATCTTTAATCATCCTTCCAAATTTACATATTATTGTTTTTTTAATGTTTGCATTGCTACTAATGCATCATGAAGTGCTATAATTAACTTACACTCACCCTAGAGTTAATAAATAAACAAACTAAACTTTTTTGTAAGTTCTTTTGGTATAAAAAAAATTCCATGATATGAATTTTAAATGGCGCAAGACCTGTGAAGATTAAAGTTCCCATCAATCCAGGGAAACAATGACTTTTAAATGAAGAAAAAAGAAACAACAAAAACTTTAAACATCATTAATTTACTTCCTAACCTCTTATGTCAAAACGACAACTTTAAATTCTTGAGTTGCACATACGTAAACCATACACATACGTTTTCTCTAAAGAAATATATATAAAAGACAAAATACATATCAACAAAAGCTTTAAACTTCACCGATTTAAACTTTAGTCAATTCAAAAAATGTAAATGGCACTTTTAGTCAGTTGAAAATATGTCAACGACAACTTTAACGGACTCCACTTTAAATTCTTGAGTATCTTTCAAAGTAAAACCTATACAAAATGCAAAAGCTTTAAACTTCATTGATTTAAACTTTTAGTCAATTCAAAAAACGTAAATGACACTTTTAGTGGAGACGGCCTTCCCATGCGGGAAAGGTTAAAATATATTTGTAAATAAAGAAGCAAACCCTAGGTTGTTCTCTCAAAAGTACATTTAAAAAACAAAATAAATACTTTTATAATTAATTTATAGTCCATTCCATCGTTAATTTATTTCATAATTACTTTTTAGTCCATTCAAAAGATATGAATGACCATTCTAGTATCTTATGAATGACAACTTTAGTATAGAGTTTTTTTATATGTGAGATTTTTTTCTTGGAGTTTCCGAGGGATTTCTATATAAAGTTTATAAACAATATTAAAGCGGACGTGATTAAATTCTTGAGTTGTTAAAATATCTTTCTAAGTAAATTAAATATTGAAACATTTCATATATATATATATAAACATTTAAAATAATAAAATAAATAATATTTTTTGTTTGTTAGGTTATTTAAGTTTTGTGATAACTGGCATTTTTAATCTATGGTTTGAGTCGCTACAAATTAAGGGCATCTAAGCTACTAAAATTAATAGGAGATTGCACTCATCGTGGGTCACATTAACATTTAGTATGGCTAGAATATTTTCTATAAAGTTTTGAATCAGTGACCTTTCCACCATGGAGTGCCTTAACAAAACACTTTCTCACCAACTACTCTATGTTGGAAGCTATAACACTATTGGGGGGGTGAATCAATAGTGTAGACCTTTATACCAAATTTTAATCTTTTTACCAGATTATCAATTCGCAACACACATCCACAATATTAGCTTATCAAAATATGAAACCAACAATTAAATCAAAGCATAATAAACATGAGAAACATCAACACAAGCATGCACACATAAGAACACAAGTATTTCTCGTGGAAACCCTTTTGAGAGAAAACTACCCTGCTACTGTCACACTACTCAATTCTTCTATTAATCTATTGAACAAATTTTACATAGATTAGCTTACACTAATAAGCTAAAAGACTAGACTTCCTTCACAATATGTTGGCACCTATCAGACATGAGCTCTTTTTCTCTCTCGGATCTATGGAATATATTTCCGCTGGAAGCTCCCACCACCAACGATCCTCACCCAACTACCATTAGACTATCCAACTCCTATTGGATGGAGAAATCGGTTCCTTCTACTGAATCTGCCAAATCACTGTCTACTATGAAGCCTCCACGCCTTCACTTCCTCCATGCGAACCACCTTTCATGTTTTTCAAATTGGATTCTTAATTCGCTCAACATGAGCAAAATAACAACTCCATCGTTTTGCGCATAAAATTTGAATCAAAAACTAACCCGGAGTTGGGAATTTCTTCACTTCTTCTCACACCAATCTTTGCTATCTAACGCGTCACAAGCTGCCAATTCTCTACCAACTTTTTAGATTGATTACAAAAGATAAATAAGCAAGATGATATCTAAAATATATCTCCATCATCATTCTATTGGAAGCAAATCGAATCTAGAATTGCAATTGGGGAAATTTGGAAAACGGACACAATAGAAAATTTGTGAAAATTTCCTCCAAAGAACCTTGCTTTTCTCTTAATCTAGACCCAATTTTGAAAAATCCTCATTGGAAAACTAATTTGGTCCGTTTTTCACAAAACAGTGTCTCAAACTTTGAGATCCATCCTCATTTGCCCAAAAAATCCAACGCAAAATTGTCACTTCTTTATCCAACAAATTTCTGAGTTGGCATGTTTGACACTTTCCTCACACAAGAGAACCAACACAACCTTTATTCTCTTCCTCTATTATATAATTTTCTAAAATTGTTAAGTCAAATTATTCTCAACAATCAATACATAGGGAAAATTCCATGGTTATCCCAATACCATGAACACTTGTACCATGGTAATCTCCAACTCAATACCATGGGTAAATACCACGGTTATGCCAATACCATGTACACATGTACCATGGTAATCTCCAACTCAATACCATGGGTAAATACCTTGGTTATTTCAATACCAAGGACACTTTATTTTGCGCTCTTCTCTGAGAAATTCGACTGTTTCCACATCACAAGGCCAAAATCATTTGGCAGAGGTTCGAAAGCAGGTTTTTTCAACTGTGAGAAGGTTGTTGTGCAACAACTACACAAAGTTCTAAGCTACACAGTCACTGCACAACTGTTGCACAACCGCTTCAATCTCATTGCAGAGGTCTCCCACTGCTTCCAGTCGCGTTTGCTTGTTGTTAGAGGTAGGAAACATACCCTTCTAGCCATAGTTTTCCCTTTAAAAATAAGTTAGACAGTGATTCGTAAAGTTCATGTGCATTTGTTGCATAATCATTGCGCAAACCATGCGTATTGATTAGTCTATGTTTGAGATGTTTTGAAGTACTCGGGGCTTATGTGTCAGTTTGTATGAAGTTGAATATGTGTCTATGCATAGCGCATTTATCAAAAATCTTGTTAATTGGCATGATTCCTTTGCAAATATATGGCATGTAAAAACGATTATCAGGGCACCAAAAGCTAAATTCATTTGACTCTTGTGAAAACCCTATTAGTCACCTCTTTACATCATGCTTTCATCCTTTCCGTTGTCCAATGCGTTGTCACTTAACATGTCCTCCACAGGCTTGATGTGTGCCACGAAAACATAGTTGAAACTTTGCGTTGTAGTTTTTCAAAAATCCAGATGGAAAGTCCAAGGAGGAGAGGCAAAGCAAAGGGAGGGGACGTAGTTCGTGTTGAGCCTAGGAGTTTGGAAATGGTGAACTTTGATCCTGCAATCCGAGTGGAATTTGAAAGGACAGGGTGCATATCCTTTTGTGAGAAAGTTCAAACACACGGCCATCATTTTGAACTTGCTAGCATGTTTTCCCTAAACTTTAAAGGTGGCAAGGTCAAAATTGGTGATCTAGAGTTTGCAGTGTCTGAAGAAACTATTTCTCCAGCTACAGAGATTCCTTTACAGGGTGAGAGATGATTCAAAGGAAAGGAGTTAGATGCCTCTTATTTTAAAGAGTTTGTAAAACCTCAATACAAAGACAAATATGACACCACATTTCCAAGGAGCTACTTTTTGAATCACTACAGTCAATTGTTGAAGGTAGTACAAAGGTATTTTACATGTGAAGGCCGCTTCAGCAAGGTATATCAGTATCACATTTGGTAGCTTATGCACTTCACGGGTAAGAGGAGCTTGAACTTACCTTATTACCTATTCAAAAGCTTGGGAAAGATGGTAGAAAGGGTTCAGTCCAAGGGAGATAAACACTTGCCTAGCTTATTCCACTTTGCTATCATCAAACTATTGGTTTTTCATGAGTTAGAGAAGACGAAGATGTCTTGGGATGGTTTCTTGTCAACTTCAGGTCTGTTGGGCCATGCAAACATTTCTCCAATGGAAGCACATGACAAATAACCTAAGGTTGAAGAGACAGTGAAGGAATTAGTGAGGGCTAAGAGAGCAGCTATTAAACGGAAAGGAAATATCCAAGTGGCATAGGAAAAAGAATCGTTTTTGCATAGTCCAAGGACTAGATTGAGGACTAGGTTTTTTGCAAAGAAGTTGATTGAGTAGTCAACTCCTCAAAAGACAATTAATGTTTCAGAGGATATGCCAGAACAGGATACAGGGGATGAACAAGATGTTCAAATGGATAACAAAGATCTTGAAATCACAAAGTGGCAGGGGCAACCTTTCCAAAGCTCATATTCAGATTGCTTACTTGTAGAAAGAAAACTGAGAGCTCAGGCACACAACAAAAGAAGCATCCCAGCATAAAGAAATTGAGTTGTCCAGGAGGCCTCCTAGGCCTACAACCCAAGATAAAGGAAAACAGGTGATTGATGTAGAGGAGGTAAGAGAACCCAATGTACAGCTAAGGAAGACTATGACAAGGTCAGAAGCTAAATGGAAAGAGTCAATAAAAGAAACCTTTCAAACAATAGAGAAGACAGAGTTTGATGGATGGAAGGAGTATCAAAGGCTTTTTGAGGAGATTGAGGTCTGCCAAAGGCAAGTTGATCAGATAACAGAGAATATTGAAATCTACAAGAGGGCCATCAATGATATCATCTCGGAAGTTGATGTTCAGGTTGCAGAAGCTTTGGGTGTAGTTGACAAAGCCAAAGTATTCATGAAATGGATTCTTCCCCTTTGCAGAAAACTAAATAACTATTACATAAGAAATGTAATTATGAGAAGAATATTGAGGCTAATGAAATAAAAGATGGAAAGGTATAGGAAGCAACTCAAGAAGATCAAATGATCACCTAGCAATCTACCCACAGTAGTACAACCAGCTAAAGAAGTCAAAACAACCTCCAGGCCAACTAATGAAGTCAAAACAACCTCTATCAAAGAGACCAAACCCTGATCCAACAAGAAGAGGAGGAGGTAACCAAGTATCTTGACTCAGTTTACTCGTTTTGATCATACACTCTATCCAATCAAGTCTGTGTAGCTAAGGGCTCATCTTGCAGTTACTAAGGGTCATTTGTTTTTTTTGAGGAAAATTGTGAAATTTTTGGAGTTTTGATGCATGCTGGGAGTCATAGGGTATATGTAATGAATTGTTGGACATTACATTGTTTTTGGAGCAAGAAATAATAGGAAAACTCAAAATTTGAATTTTGTTGTGCAAGTGGTGACTAGGTGTTTCTAAGGTCTGCATGGATGGAGGAAAGCATTCAGTGGGTCCTATTACAACACAACAGTATTGTCATTATACCCATCATCTCGGTTTCATCCAGTACGTCATGTGACTATGCTGAGTTGGATGTCTACTGCGCAACTATTACAAAACTCATCACTCAGGCTTTTTTTGTATTTCAGTTATGTTTGGAACTTTCTATAGTTATACTAGTAATCAGGATAAATGTCAGTGATGAGGACATGGATGAATAAGTAGATAATGTTATGGATACGTTTGATTTTCTTAACTCGATGTTGTTGATTTTTTATCCTAGCCTTAAGACATGATGTTTATAATTCAAGTTTGTTTCAATCCTCTTAGTAGATAGAAGATACATTGTATCTAGTCTTTTATTTTCCATTTTGCCTACTTGTATTTAAATAGAACAAGATATGGAAAAAGGGTTCGATTTGGGAGAAAAGAGGCACGTGTATGTGTTTTATTTTCTGAAATAAAATTAGCAGTGCAAAGTATTTAGCACTTTACTAGAGATTCTTGTGGTATGATTTTTAAGTTTTGTGTTTCCCTTCTCATCTGTATTTCATTATCTTAAATGTTAGATCTTCATTTTGAAATTGGATATAAACAATTTTCAGAATTAATCTTGCTGGTGCTTTGAATGATTGTATTTCCTTTCTAAAACTATGATGGAATTCACCTTTGTTTAGGTACTCCTTTATGGTAAATTGTTCTTCTTCTTCATATTTGATCAAAGTATATATGTTTCAGAATTCATTTCAGGCTTTGTTTCATATGATTGAATATCGTTTTGTGTAGTCCCAAGTTATGTTTGAAACTCACTCACAATTTGGTGCCTTGAATGTAACAAAGGGCTTCTTCTACCACTATATTAAGACAAATGTAATAACTTAAAGTCATGCCTTCCTTGCCTTTGTTTCCATGAGTGCCTCATTTACGCTCTAATATTTTCATGTAAAGATTTGAATCATGATTCTATGCCCAGTGGTCCTCCCTCTTAAGTTTGTCAACCATCATCAGTGAAACCTATTTTTACTTTACAGATATGGCCTTTGTTTTATGTCCTAAGCCTTATTTATTTTACATTTTGACATTAGTTCAAGTGAGGGAGCCCCCTCTGGTTGGAAAAGGACAGTTTCTAACCAAAATAGGTTCGTGGTTACCCCTGTAAACCTTTTCTCAGCCTAGAGGTTCAATTATAGGGTGCTAACACTAGCTTCAATGGAGCTTCAAAATTTCCTTGCACATGAGAGAGAGAGAGAGATCAAAAAAATTTGATTCCAGCTTCCATCTTGAACTTCACACTTTTTCTGCTCCTAGCTACTGCAATTCAAACTTGTGTGAGATGTGTTACCAAAGGAGTCGAGTTGCTCCAATATATAGTGAGTTTGTGAGGTCGAATTCCCTTGTTGAGGCCGACTTGGTGGAGGAGGCCTAATTGAACTATTTTATAATAAAATTTCTTTCTTTCTTCACAAATAAATCCCGAGAAGGATCTTTTATATTATGACATGGACAAGGACACTTGACATAAACCATAGAAGTCTTCAATGAATACTTTCACCTAAAAACAAACGACCTAGGCATGAAACCCATGCTTTAATAAGTCAATTTATTTTATAATAAAAATTCTTTTTCTTTCTTTTGACGAATACATTACCTCATGACTCAAATATAGTTATGAAGGCTGACACTAATTACATTCTTCAACAAATGTGTCCCGTGTTCCATATGCCAATGTAGTTGGTAGCCTTATGTATGCAATGGTTTGCACCAGACCAAACATTGCACATGCATTGGGAGTCTTGAGTGGGTTTATGTCAAAACTAGGGAAGGAGCATTGGACATCAGTGAAGTGAGATTTCATGTATTTTCATAACACCATTGATTATGGTTTGTGCAACCAAAGAAGATCAGGATTAGATAGAGTTTTGGACATTCGTGGCTTTGTTGATGTAGACTAGGTTAGAGAACTGGATCAAAGAAGATCTACAAGTGGGTATGATTTTAACCTATTTGGAGCAACAATAAGTTGGATGAGAAAGAGACAATCTGTAGTGGCACTTTCAACTATAGAGGTTGAATACACGGTAGTCGCTCATGCAAGCAAGGAAGCAGTTTGGTTGCAGAGATTATGTTTAAGTTTGGGGTTGGAACAATGATCTATAAGGATAGATTGTGATAGCCAAATTGAAATTTTCTTGGCAAAGAACAATATTTATCATTTAAAGACAAAGCACATTGATGTTCAGTTTCACTTTGTGAGGGATATGGTTGAAGAAAAAAAGGTATTACTACTAAAGGTGGACACTTTGAAGAATGTTGCAGATGCATTGACAAAGTATATGAGCACTGAGAATTTTTCTTGGTGCAGGCAAACAATGGGCATTGCAACCTTGGATCAATGAATATGCACTCCTATAGACCCCTGTGTTGAAAGAAAAAAACAAGTGGGAGAATGTTGGGTATGTGATATATTCTTTCCATTATTGGCCCTGAAATATTTTTTTGGGGTCCGGGGTATCAACCCGTGAAATTCTTTTTTTGGGCAATTTTGCGCAGAGTTTTCACTCATGGTTTTGGGCAGTATGGTTTTCCACCTATGGTATTTTGTAGATCTAGTCAAGGGAACTGCAGTTATGTTCTAACCTAAGGTTAGTGGATTGAGATTTATGAATGCTTCAAGATGTATATATATGTATTGTAACATTGAAAAGAATATAATGAAAAATCAATCTGGTAGTCCCGGTTTTGGGATCCAGGGGAAATCTCTGTGTATATTTGTTTTATGTTATCGCCATTGTATATTTTTCTATTTTAAGAATTCGTTTGCAGGTAATTATTGTACAGGGTTAAAACTTACAGTCATTATTGACTTGCACTCACCTTGAAGTGATTTAATAAGTGGACAAATCCAATTTTTATTTTGAATTCATTTTGGGTGTATGTTTAAAAGAAATTTCAATGATATGGGTCATCTTAAATGGGGTAAACTTATCAGAATTGAAATTCCAATCAATGAAAGGAAATAATGACTTTTTTCTCTTTCAAAAAAGTAAGTTTGTCCTTACAGGTTTCTTATTTTGTATTCCTTCTGCCGCTTGCACTACTAGTTCTCGCTCAACTGTTCCTTCGCTTGGATGTCTCTCATCCATCTTGTTCACTCAGCTACCTCTGCCTTTTACTGACAATTTTCCACAACCATCCTCGCAACTGCATGTTCCTACCTTCCATCCCAGCTGTCTTCATTGCAACCTGATCGTTACTTTGGCCATATGTTTCCTCTTTGTCCCGTGGAAAGCCAAAATAATCAAAATATTTTTAAAATCAAAACGAAGGCCCCAACAGTCCTTGGCAAGAATTCTTTGAATCGTCCTAGAGTCAATTCATTTCGAGCTTTGTCGGTCCTATTGGTGTCTCAGTGGGTACTCCTGTCGGTGGCTGCTCTGGTTCTGTTGGCTGATGGGCTAATGCTCCCATTGTCTCGGACGTTATTTGCAGGGTGGTTTCTACTCCCGTTAAACCTTCCTCTATCTTCCACCCTTCCTTTTCAAATGAAGGCCCCAACTCCGGAACAACGGTGGTCGTTTGTTGCCTGAATTCATTGTACTTCTGTAGGAAAGCCTCCCATCTGACAATGATTGCACCAGCCTATTGAGTGAATTCTTTGGCCGTATGGGACTTTAATTCAGTTGGCTTTTGACTTCACAGATGGTCCCACAATTCTCCAATGTTGTTGCAAACTTCTTTTAGAGTCAGAACTTGTAGACAAACCGGCGGGGCACAAGTATTTGATCACCTTTTTAGTTCTTGCGATTATTCTTCCATCTAATCAACCTGTGCCTGAATGATGGCGATCTTCTCATTAATCTTTTGAACTTGGTTAGAATACATGTAGTCTTTGCTACTGGCAAACAATACATGTATCTTCTCTCTCATAGGGTATACTAAATGATTTTTAAATGCCAGGCTTCCTGGCTAGTCATGAACTTTGTCCATCAGGGCATACCCATCTGCTAGTGCATTAGCAAGTGCTTGCCTCTTGGCTTCTACCTCGCTGATCTTTCCCTCGATTGTTCTCGCATATATTTAGACCGGGTTTGGCAGCGCTGATCTTCTTGTCTCCAGTTTCTTCCTCATATCAGTGTTAGTTGCTACCAGATTTGAACATGTTGTTTGGATATGGTTGCAGTAGCTCACTAGCATGCAGGCTGTAATATCCTTTGGAGCGTTCGTATTGGCATCTATGATCATTGGCCATAATGATCGAATTTCTCTGTTACCTGATCAACGTGTGCTTGCAATTCTGTATTTGCTTGTCGCAAATGATCTCCCTCCTTTGTCACTTCCTGTAGGTGTTGCTTTTGCTGCTCATGCTCTTTGGATAGATCATCATGTATCTTCTTGGCTCTTTGCACCACTTTTTGAATAAATGCAAATAACTGTGCCAAAGACCAATGTTGCAGGGTGTCGGCTTGTATTATGCTTGGGTCTAGAAAATTTTGCTAAATCGGTAGGCCGTTGGCTATGGATTTCTCGAAGTGGGAGGTGGGTGAATGAATGGGCTGTGATTGTGGAGTGAACTAGGGAGTGGGAGGAATGATATTAGGGTTAGGGACCAATGGGAAACTTATTGGGAAAAGTGACTGGTACGGTTCACCCCCCCTTCCTACGGAAGAATTGTGGTTGGTCCTTTCTCCTAGAGTGGGTCTGACCCAAAAAGTAGAGACACTAGCGACATCTGCTGGGTTCCACTGGAAGAGGTGGCCCCTCTAAATTTCTCTGTTGACTCAAATTCCATTTCTATAGTTTCTCGTCGTGTGCCGGAAGGGAGGGTTTTCGACAGGTTTGCAGAAGTGGAGGTTGTGTGGGGGATGGATTCCCACGACTGAGGTAGGATACTAGAGGTAGTGGGGGGGATTTCTGTTGGTTTGTTGGGTCCCGACCTAGGTTCATAAGTGTTTTAGAAAAACAAATCACGAAACTACCAGCCCTTTCAGCAACAATCCGCGGAGCACGAACTGAGGTCTCACCTGAGGTAGTATGGGAGGGTGATGGAACCATGTTTCCGTACCCTAGGGATGTCTTGAGGGCTGGGAAGTTCACGAAATGATCATGTGCGCTTGCGCTGTTCCGCATAGCCATCTAATCTTCACATAGCTCTGTAAAGAGCGCGAAGAGGCACTGCCTAGATCCCTTGTCCTTACTGTGTTATTATTATATATCTGACTTAATTTTGTGGGCCCAGTATTCTCAACAATCATTCAACATTCATAACAAGTGCGCGTAGTCATAAACTATAAAGAGATGCATAAAAATATAACAGAAGCATAAACACACAGATCTACGAGCAGATGCACAATATTTCAGAATCAACTTATCTTATATTAAACCTCTGTTTAGATACAATCCAAATTCCGCCCTGTGGGCTAAATGTTTTTAATATTAATTTTACTAGTTTTTAAAATTATTTTTTGTTAATTTTCTATTTTTTTTAATCGAGTTTGTTTTTAATTTTTTTTCCTAGTTTTGGTTAATGTTTTTTTTAGTTTTTCTATTTTTACTTAATTTTATATATATTTTTTAGATTTTGTTTTTTTTTTCAAATTATTTATGGTTTATGAGATAATTTTCCTTTTTTTGTAACTATTTTTATTTTTTGTCTTTTTCATATATATTTTTATATTTGTTTTTTAAGTAATCAACATTTAAAAAAATAAAAATAAAACAACTTGAAAATTTGTTAAGTAATCATAATTTCAAAAAAATTGGACATCATAAATTTTAAAGTGTGAAACTTAAGTCCTCTAAAAAAAAGGTATGCTACATCAACCAGGGGAGAGAAATATGGATCACTCAGTGTACTATGCTAGCGAAAAGTTGTCCACTGTGGAAAGGAGCTACACGACAACAGAGAGGGAGGCGTTGGCCATGGTATACTCTTTGCAAAAATTCAGGCATTACTTGTTGGGGGCGTTGTTCAAGTTTTTCATAGACCATTCAACACTAAAGTATTTAGTGAACAAACCAGTGCTAGAAGGCAGGATATGCAGATGGTTATTACTCTTCCAAGAATTCACTTTCGGAGTGGTCATCATACCCGAAAGATTGAATGTGGGGTCGGATCATTTGTCACAATTGGAGACTGGAGAGAATGAGGGGGCATTAGATGATAAGCTACCTGATGCTGACCTATTCAGAATAGAAGCAGTCCCGGATTACCTAGAAGAGATTGTTGGGATGTTGACAACAGGGAACTGCCTAGAGGGGTACACACCAACACAAAAGCGAAACTTAGTAGTAAGGACAACAGACTACCAACTAATCGTGGGACATCTCTATAAGATGGGCTTGGATCAAGTCCTAAGGTGTTGCATACTACAACACGAAAGAGAGGATGTGCTATGGGAATGTCATGTTGGGGTTGCAGGAGGCCACGTAGGAGGAAACACTACCACAAGGAAGATATAGCATGCAGGATTGTGGTGGCCAACCCTCCACAAAGATTCTAAAGAATATGCTAAGAATTGTGACGTTTATAAGAGGGTTGGAAAGCCTTCCTGATGAGACGAACTACCCTTAAATCATGTTCATAGAGTACAAATATTCGAGAAGTGGGTAATAGATTTCATTGGACCCATAACACCACCAACAAGAAATTCACATACAAGATACATAATAACTGCCACTGAATATCTCACTAGATGGGCAGAAGCAACACATGTCAAAGACTGTACAACTGACGTTGTTGCAAGGTTCATTTTTGAGAATATAATTTCAAGATTTGGATGCCAAAAAAGCTTGACAAGTGATCAAGGAACACATTTTATAAATGAAACCGTTGAGTCTCTTCTCAAGAATTTTATGATTCAACATCATAAAAGTAGTCCATACCATCCATAGGCCAACGAGACTGTCGAGGCATTCAATAAAATACTGGAAAAGGGTCTCACGAAAATTATATCAGCTAACAGGGATGACTGGGACGAGCGGATACCAACAACTCTATGGGCATACAGAACAATGATGAAAAGACTTCATAAACAAACACCATTTTAGCTAGTCTATGGGAAGGAAGCAATGGTGCCAACATAGTTCATAGTACACAACATAGTTATTTCCGAGGCAACAAGAATGAAAGACAGTGTAACATTGAGAGAAAGACTAAGTCAACTAATGGAACTTGACGAATCCATGTTCTTGGCCGAATTTCACTAGTTGATAGAGAAGAGAAGGAAAAAAGCTTGGCATGACAGGAATATCAAGAGGAAGACATTCAAGGTTGGAGATCACGTATTATTATACGATAGCAAGTTCCAAAAGTTCCTGGGTAAACTGCAGATGCACTGGTTGGGCCCGTTCATAGTTGCGGAAATTAAAGATTCTCGAGCGGTAAGGTTGGTTCAACTAGATGGAGATGTGATACAAGGTTGGGTGAACGACGCACACTTGAAGCCCTTCCACATGTCAACGAACATCATCTCAAGTTAAGGGGGTCTCGGAAATGAGCCCGCAAGTAGGTAGGAGTTAATAAAGGGTAGCCAAGTCATTTCAGCATTCATTTGAAGTTTATGTTTTTACATCCTTTTAACAAGAATAAGAAAAAGCGTCAATAAGGTTGTGACAATATTGTCATAATACCGCAACCCATGGGGGCAGGGGGGGAACAGGTAGAGTAAATAGTCGCTCGCTTATTCTGACTGAAGAAGCACTCAATAGTGAGATTGGATCATGGTCTGGGGTCACCTGTGAAATTACTGAGGGAAAGTACCGATATCTGTTCACGGGCTTGAAACCACAGTTGCAAGAGGGAGAAGCAGGGGAAAGAAGCAGAAAGAGGTCAACTGAAGATGACCTTCACCCGATGGTGTTGCGAATGGAAGATAAAATGTTTGCACTTAGGCAGACGATCGCAAGATTCGACGAGCAATCAGGTGAGGCTAACCAACCCTTGCAATTTCAAGGTTCCACTATGTTTTTTCCAATTATTACAACTCTGTTGGCTATGGAAATCCCCACTAGGGGCACTCGCACCCCATCCTAGCCAACAGTCCCCAAACCCAAAAAGAAAAGAGTCATTCAGAACTCGGTCGTTAAGAAGTTGAGAACTACCTCGACAATTCAAATCGTTGACCTTATTGATGAGGTCAGACAGTCAGTCTCTGCATCCCCAGTTGTTGAAGAAATGCCCCCCACTATCTCTACTATCCTACCTTAGTCACGGGAATCCTCCCCCCACATGCCCTCCACTTCCGCAACCCTGTCGGAAACCCTCCCTTCTGGCACATGACGAGCAACCATAGAAATGGAAGTTGAGTCAACAGAGCAGTTTAGAGGGGCCACCTCTGCAAGTGGCACTCAGTAGACGTCGCTAGTGTCTCTACTTTTTGGGTCAGACCCACTTAAGGAGAAAGGACCAACCACAATTCTTTCGCAGGGAGGGGGCGGTGAACCGTACCAGTCACTTTTCCCTATAATTTTCCTAGTGGTCCCTAACCCTAATATCGTTCCTCCCACTCCCCAATTCACTCCACAATCACATCACATTCATTCGTCCACTTCCCACTCCGAGAAACCCATAGCTAGTAGCTTACCAATTCAACAGAATTTTCCAGACCCATGCACAATGCAAGCCGACACCTTGCGACACTAGTCTTCGGCATAGTTATTTGCATTTATTCAACAAGCGACAAAGAGCTGAGAGGATACATGATGATCTAGCCAGAGACCATGAGCAACAAAAGCAACACCTAGAGGAAGTGACAGAGGAGAGAGATCAACTATGACAAGCAAATACAGAATTGCAAGTGCAGGTTGATTACGTAACATAGAAGTTTCGGTTATTATGGCAGACGATCACAGGTGCCAACACAGACGCTCCAAAGGATATTACAGCCTTCACGCTGGTGAGCTGCTGTGACCATATCCAAGAAACATGTTCAAATCTGGTAGCAAATAACGCTGATATGAGGAAGAAACTGGAGATGGGAAGATCAATGCTGCCAGACCCGGTCGAAATATATGCGAGAACAATTGAGGTAAAGATCAATGAGGTAGAAGACAAGAAGCAAGCACTCATTGATGCACTAGCAGATGGGTATGCCCTAATGAACAGAGTTCACGACTGGCCGGGATGCCTGGCATTGGAAAATAATTTAGTATACCCTATGATAGAGCTTATACATGTATTGTTTTCTAGTAGCAAAGACTGCATGGATTCCAACCAACTCCAGTATATTAATGAGCAGATCGTCGTCATTCAGACATAGGTTGAGCAGATTGAAGAAGAATCGACAAGAACTAAAAAGGTGATTAGAGGCCTGCGCCCATCGGCCCGTCTATAGGTTCTGGCTTTAAAAGAAGTTTGCAACAATAGCAAAGAACAGTGGGACCATTTGTGAAGTCAAAAGCCAACTGAATTAACGTCCCATATGGCCAAAGACGTCACCCAACAGGATGATGCAATCATTGCCAGATGGGAGGTTGCCCTACATAAGTACAATGAATTCAAGCAGCAAATGACCACCGTTGTTCCAAATTTGGGGCCTTCATTTAAAAAGGAAGGGCGACAGACAGAGGAAGGTGTAATGGGAGCAGAAACCACCCAATAGGAGCATCAGCCCATCGGCCAGCAGAACCAGAGCAGCCACCGACAGGAGTACCCACTGAGACACCAACAGGACCGACAGAGCTCAAAATGAATTGACTCGAGGACAAGTCAAAGAATTGTGGTCGGGACCTATTGGGGCTTTCATTTTGATTTTAAAAAGATTTTGATTATTTTGGCTTTCCACGGGACGAAGAGGAAATGGGTGGCGACAACAAAAATTAGGTTGCGGTGAAGACAACTGGGGCAAAAGGCAGGAACAGGTAGTTGCAAGGATGGTTGCAGCAAAGTGCCAGCAGAAGGTAGAGGCAATCGAACAGACAAGACGGATGAGAGGCATCCAAGCGAAGGAACAACCGAGCGGGAACTGGCAGTGCAAGTGGTAGAAGGAATACAAAAGAATAAATTCGTAAGGTGATAGGGGTTGGTTGGTTGCGGTGCGATAGAGCAGGAGCGTATAGATGGGGACGAGTAGGACCTCTGGGTTGAAGATTGGACCTCTGAGTCTGTCATTGGCCATTAGAACCTGTAATAGGGTATTTCTTGTAGTTACATGTGGCTAGGGCCGATGTATTATGTATTGCTCTTCTGTTGACTTAAGATGAATTAAGATCTGGCCTGGTTTCTTAGTATGATGCACGTGTTTGCTTATGATGTATGGACCCACTTAAATTTTAAATATACTGCAAAGCTATGTATGTGGTCGTGTCATAGTGTTGAACAATATGTTGTTGTCCCAAATGTGTGTATGTTGTTGTTTACATATTGATGGTTGACATTCCCTTGACTCCATGACGAACCCTTCTCATTTCTGGTCGCAACACGCCTTAGTTGAGACTCCTTACCCTTCAGGTAAGGTGAAAATGTCGACATTGTCCTAGACTACAACAAGCCATTGTTGGCCCTTCACGCCTGAACCAGGTCCCCCCTATAAAATCAAATATCTAATAAATCATGCGGATTTTAAAGACTTTCTCTCGAAATATTACATTAAAAAACAAAATAAATACAAACAAAACTTTAACATTCACTAATTTATTTCATATCTTGCTACTCAAATTAAAACATATAAATGACAACTTAGTAAAAAAGAAACTTTCCTTAAATTTTTTGAATTATTAAATATTTTAAATTTATCCATTTATTATCTTTTAGGAAAAAAAAACTTGCATCTTTAAAAAAATATATATATTTATATAAAATCAATATTTAACATTTTCCATTAAAAAAATACATTAAAAAACAAAATAAATACAACATTCATTAATTTACTTAATACCTTTTTAATCCAATTAAAACATATAAATCACAACTTTGGTAAAAGTTGACTTCCCTTGTTAAAGTATTTTAATTAAAAAAAATAAAAACAAATTCCTTAAAAAATAATTTAACTTTTTAATATACCTTAAAAAAAATTAAAAGGAAAGGGGAAATGAATTCAAACAAGTTTTTAGTCCAAAACCCTATTGATAATACTAAGTCATTCTCGTACTTTGACACTAACACAAAGTAAGTCGAGACATTTATTACCTTACCCTAAAGTAAACATTAATATTATCCGAAGTATTTATATTTTTGAACATCTAATTGGATTTCTCATAATAAATTTATAATTTTGAATAAGTTAAACGTGCACATGGTGAGTTAATGACGCCATAAAAAGTGTGTGACATTGTCAACATGGGTCCCACGAATATTGAATGAAGCAAGGGAAGTGGATGCAATGCTCTTTCAAATGCTTTAACGATTCAAAAATCTGAGTCTACGGAAGCTTTAGGATTCTTACACGACTTCAACTCTTTTTTCACTGGGAGACTTGACAATTAGAGCCCAAGGACAGAAGACGAAGAAAATATTATGCCATTGCCGCCACCAAATATCGCTAGAGCCAAATCCCTTAAATACAAAAGCATCCTTTTAAAACCAAAACTACTTTGATACCAAATGTATTTTTCAATTCTATATAATTAATTAATTGTTGTAAATGTATTCTTAATAATAATAAAAAAGATGTAATGGCAAACACCCATATTAACACTAATATTTTATCCTGAAAACCAGAAAATTAGGAAAATCTAAAATATTTTTTTAATATATTCTTCCGTATAGTATTACAATACAATATATATTTCGCACCATATATAAATTGTCAATCCACTTACCATGGATTAGAATACAATTGTAATTGCCGAACCAACACTGCAAAACTATGGGTAAAACCACCATGTATAACAAAATCACTCAAGGTGAAAACCATGTGCTGAAAATTGCAAAAAAAAGTTGCAGAATACTACCCATTTTTTTATTATTATCGTGGGCATTGCTCCCAAATCCCCATGTAGGGGGGCTTTGCCCCCTTTGTGACCCTCCCAATTTCCCTGATGCAATGTACAATGTGTCACGATAGTCATGCAAAGAATATAACACATACCCAACACATCCAATCACTTCCTCTCCTCCCTTTCCTCCTCTCATGATCCATAAATTAACCTATGCTTAAATGGAAGAGTGTCAACTTAAAGTCTCATGCTATAATTGTGATGAAAAATATTGTTTTGGGCATATATGTAATGAGAAAAAAAATCCTATGACCATTTTTAAGGAGCTATTAGAAGATGATAATGTTATTTTCAATCGAGATGCTCAACCTCATCCCAATGAAGAAGCTCATCCCTCATATTAACCTGATGTGGAACCCCAAATCTCTACATGCATTGACAAGTATCTCCACTCCCAAAACCCTTAAATTAAATGGCCACATCAAGCACCACAAAGTCATTATCCTAATTGACAATGTTAGAACGAATACATTTATTCATTGTTAGGCCTCCTAGGAGACACATTGAAATATCCATGAAATGAATGAATTCTATACCATGATTGTAAATGGAGAATCCATAAAATGTGGGGTCATGAAAATTTATTCCTTCAAATTGGTCATTACTCTTTAAAACCCCACATGTTTTACATTTAAATGGGTGGTCATTTTTCGTGGGATGGATGGCTATGCACACTAGGTCCCATCACCTTAGAATTCAAGGAGTTATACATGAACTTCCAATAGGTATGGCCTTAGTACACTTTCCAAGGAATCATCACTGGATCTCTTAAGATCATCATTTCTCATTATATGGAGAAACTCCTTAAAGAGGGACATTTTGACATCATATCCCAGTTCAATGCCATTCAAGCCTTTGATACCCCTTTCCAACCCACTCATTCTAATATAAAGTTAGTCTTATCCAAACACCAAGCAACTTTTGAAACCCTACATGTAATGTCCTCTACAAATTGAGGACAAATATGACTTATTGGCCTATCCATCCCCATAGGCCATAGTCCTCCATAAAGGGGATAAAAACCATCATACTCTTTATTGGGCAATTTTTGGGTTAGCTTAGTAACCAAAACTCTGGTTTCAGTAAGGTTCACTCAACCAATTAAAAGAGATGAAACACCCTAGAAAATCTATAAATAAGGGAGGCTTGAATTCATTTGGAGGCATCAAGTAAGGATCATTTCATCTATTTTTGAGCATTAGCTCCAAGGGTTTTAGGACCACTTTCTTTGTCAATATTGTCAATTTTGGTGGTGAAATATTCCACCCTAGTTGACACAATTTGCATTTCTATTATTCTGTTATGGGCACAAGGAAGCGATTTGGGAGACAATGAATTATTTATGGCTCTTGTTTGGCATAGGATTGTGTTTTCTGTCAGGGAACAAGGGTTTGGTCTATGTTGGTTCATGGGTTTGGTCACAAAAGCAACAAAGGCAATGAGTTCTTTAAGATTGGGCACAAAAAGGGCAGTGAAAATCTCTAACCGAGCAAGACCGTCAATCTTCTTCCTCAATAGAAGGAAAAATTTAAGTTCACTCTGAAGCAATTCGAGGATTAGCAAAGTCCTGGCCTAGCTTTTCTGAAGTGGGTTTTAACTCCACTTAACCAGGTTGGACATAAAGGGAAACTCAGTTTTTTTGAAGACAAACGATGAGTTTTCTTAATGATTTAGATTCTCTCTTGAGGTTTCCACGATTTTAATTGTTGGATTCGTGATAGGCGGCGAGTATAAGTCGAGCGCAAAAGTTTTTAAGGAAGCACTGTGTGGTAAAAATAGACAATAAAATATTTTCAAACAAGCATGAGATCGGGACATATTCGGGGCTAGGTCGATTGTTGAGTTTCTCTTTAGGCCCCGATCAATGGATACATTTAGATGGAGAAATATTCCCTATGAAACATTGAATTGGTATTATTTGATACATTTAGATGGAGAATTATTTCCTATGGAACATTGACTTGTTATTATTTTAAATTGGTGAACTCTCTAATTCCATGCATAAGCAATTTGAGAGTCAACCAATCATTTTGGAGTAAAAATGGAGTATTTAATAGTGATAGTTGAATTACATTATTTTTTATTACAATATTATTAGTTAAAGTTGCAAAGATTTTTGTTAATACCGGGAAATTTACTGAAACCCTAGGACACATCTAGGGCAAAACATTTCACTAGTATATTATAGTGGTATCAGACTGTTGGACTCCTGCCAACCCATGAGAGTGGTGTATGTTGTCGGGAGATACAAGTGACATTGCAATTAGAGAAAACAAGGCTAATCGTAGGACAACCATGGAAGGTAAGGAGGAGTGAGGAGATATAGACACCAGGGATCTCTTACATGTGTTGATACATGGAAAGAAAGAAATATCAAATTTAATATTACAAGGACAACATCTAGTGCAAACATTAACTCAGGGTCAACAACAACTTGCCCAATTGATGACTCATATCATATGCAGTGAAAGTGTTGCCAACAACAACAAAACTAACATTGATCTAGGTGGATATTGGTGGCCACCCACCTATTCCACCTAGACCTCTAGTCGGTTTCATTAGTTTCCTTGATTATAGCAGCATTTACTATTTTTAACAGTTTTTCGGGTCTTGAACTTCCAGAGCTGTTTTGACCCCCTAAACGACCTTTTTTTGAGGTCCGTAGTAGGTCCATATCAATAAATAGGGGCTTGTCGCAAATCTTGTAGTACTCAGAGATATCTTTCTAAAGAGGTATCACATGTGCAAAATGGAGATCATATGGCCAAGTTACAACCTCGGCAAGTTGGTTGCCCAACTAACCCCAATGGGGCCCACAAACTCTTGGTGTTCCATCTCCTAGGGTTAGGGCTTTGGTTATTTAGAGTTTCCCTTTGTTGCTCGAAATAAAATTTCCCTTGAGCTTTAGTGTAACACAATTCAGAGGCATGTAGCAACCACATCTCTTCTCAGAGATAAGCTACCATCGCCCGAGCTAGTTTATTTCCATTTTGTATGTAAGCATCTTTCAGTTCTTTGATATCAATGAAATGAATATTTATTTATGTTGCATCTATGTGTTTATGTTCATGTGTGTATTCTGTTACATTCTTGCATTAGCCCAGATCAAACATGGAGAGGACTAGAAATCCTAACCCTGGTCCTCCCAACACTAGGGGAACCAATAAGATTAATTGACCATTGTTGCCTCAATTCATGAATAATCAAGCTATAGTAAATCTTGGGTCCCTATAATGCTAGTGATTGCCCCATTACTATTGTAGTTATACCCCTTATTAATATTGTTGTGCCCCTATTGCCCCCATATTGTTATTACTGTGCCCCATAGAATCCCTCTATTGTTATTTTTGTGGCTTTATATTATTATTGTTAGGTCGGCTGGATTATATTGTGACTCCTTAGACTCCTATATATAGAAAGGAGGTTTTGTCATTTGTATCATCCAAGAATTGCTCATTTATGTAATGTAAAGGAGGTTGCCCCCTCGAAGAGGCTGAATTCTAAGGCGTTGATCTATCTTTTCTATCTTTTCTTGAGCTGGTTTCATAACATTTGGTATCAGAGCTTTGGATTCTGGGGTTTCATTGCTCCAAACAGGTCTTCGTGGCATTTTCGCTATAACTTTTTTTCTGCGACGTTTTAGAAGTTGCAAAAAAAAACCCATTTGAGAAGAAATCGCACTGAACCTTGGGTCCGAATTTCAGATCTTTTCGCGCTATATTTGCAGAGATATGATTTGAGGAAGTTGGTCTTTTTGCAGACTCTTGAATTACATTCCAAACAGGTGACCTAGGGAAAATCGTCATAACTTTCTCTCTGGGGATCAGATTGAGATTTTGTAAGAAGGTACAGAAAGAGGACGGACTGTAGTTTCTTGTATGCATTTTTCAGATCCAAAGGTCGAAACAGTGACTCGTGGCACGTCGTACAAGTTTGCTCTACTGAACTAGTCTATAATCAAGTCACTGTGGGAGATTTCGCATAACTCTTCCTTGGAGAATCCAATTTGGGTCAGACTTGTGGCATTAGAAAGAGGACACAAAGGGCTACTGCAGGTCACAAATTCAGAACTAGATGATTGAAAGTACAGAGATACAGTAGAGGCAATATCGAGCTCCTACAAAGTGAAAAAAAAGGTGTGTAGTTTTTTAAAATTTTTGCATAAGATTGGTTTGAAAAATTAGTTTGAAGGAATTCAAAGGGCATAGTAAAGCATTATTATTGGTAATTGATGCCCCGAGGAAAGAAAATGCAAACACCTAGTAGGCAACCTGAAAGCTCTAGCATGACCCATGAAGAAGAGGAAGAAATGCAACATGATACATCAAAATTACGAGACCAAGTGCAACAATTGTCACTTGCACAAAAAGGAACAGAACCTAAGATGGATGGTTTAAAGAAAGATGTAGAAGCTAAGATGGATGGTTTAAAGAAAGGCGTAGAAGCTAAGATGGATGATTTGAAGATAGATCTGAAGACAGACATGGACGAATTGAAGATAAATATGAATAAGTTGCTACAAGAAATGGTCACTAAGGGTGAAAGGGTACTAAAGGAAACTCATGATGAGAACAAAAGAAATGTTAATCATGATTCCATAGACTCTAATGTTGGATCGAAGACTCACCATATTCCAAAAATCGTTATGAGGAAGTTTGATGGCAAGGATCATGCCACGTGGATATTACAGATGGAGCAATTCTTTGATCTCAATAATGTGCAAAACACACAAAAGGTACATATGGCAACTTTGTATTTGGAACCAAATCAGTTTGTATGGTATCAATGGCTTTGCTCTCGTAAACAATTTATCACTTGGGCAATTTTTACGGAAGAATTGATAGCACATTATGAGGATACAAAAAGCAACACTTTTTTTAGCCAATTGATAAGTCTCAAACAAAAGGGTTCAATAATGGAGCACATTGAGGAGTTCCAAAAATTGAACATAAGGGTAAAAGAAATTCCAGAGGAGCATAGGATTGATGTGTTCATAGGGTCTTTAAAGGATAATATCCAACATGATATTCGCCTTTGGGAACCTGATTCATTAGAGAAGGCATTCATGTTAGCAAGAAAAATGGAAAGCAAAATTATGGAAACCAGGAAGCATACCACTCACAACTATAAGGACGGAAGTGTTGTTGCCCCTAGTCTTTTACAACCTATAAGGTTGACACCACAACAATTGGAAGAAAAAAGAGCAAAAGCGCTTTGTTATAGTTGTGATAGCAAATACACTAAAGGTCATAAGTGTGCTGAGAAGAAATTATTTTACATAGATTGTGAAGAGGAAGAAGAAAAGGAACAAGAAAGGTCAAAAGAAGAGGATATACTCCAGGAAAAAAGCCTAGATGAAGAACTAATAAATCCGACCATATCTTGTAATGCATTGGTGGGAATTACCACTCCTCAAACCATCAAGATAGAAGGACAAATCAAGAAGAAAAAGGTAATAGTGTTGATTGATTCAGGAAGCACCCACAATTTTATTCATTGTAAGGTAGCAAAAGAATTGAATTGCTTCCTATATCCAGCACCAGAGTGTCAAGTGATGATTGCAAATGGAGGAACAATAAATTTCTCTGGAAAGTGCCATAATATCAAGCTATCCATGGGAGAATATGTATTGTCTATCTCAATGCTTTCCATTCCAATGGGAGGTGCTGATGTTGTACTAGGAGTCCAATGGCTACAATCCTTAGGTACAATAGCTTTTAATTTTCAAGAACTTTTCATCAAATTTTCTATGGAAGGAAAGGAAGTTGAATTAAGGGGTATTGCAAGGAAACCAGGAAAGCTAATTAGCTCTAATGGTACGAAAAAGCTTCTAAAAGGAGCAAAGAGGTGTAATTGCACAATTATGTTCGCTAGATGTTTCCACATCGGAATCATCTATTTCTCCAGATCTCCAAAAAGTCCTGGACAATCATTCCAAGGTATTTGAGACTCCCAAAGGTCTCCCACCTATGCGTAATCATGATCATGCTATTCATCTAATTCCAGGAAGTGTTCCTCCAAACATCAGGCCGTACAGATATCCCTATGTCCAAAAGAGTGAAATTGAACGTATGGTTGCAGAAATGCTAGAGGTTGGTATAATTCAACCGAGTCAAAGTTCTTTCTCTGCTCCAGTAGTATTGGTGCACAAGAAGGATGGATCATGGCGCATGTGTCCGGATTATAGGGAGCTCAACAAGCTCACTATTAAAGATAAGTTCCCCATTCCTGTCATTGATGAATTACTGGATGAATTGCATGGATCAATTTACTTCACCAAGTTGGATCTTCGTTCAAGATATCATCAAATCAGAATGAAGACTGAAGAAATTCCTAAAACGGCATTTAGAACTCATGAGGGTCATTATGAATTTTTGGTCATGCCTTTTGGCCTTACCAATGCACCCTCAACATTTCAAGGTTTGATGAATTCAATTTTCAAACCATTCCTTAGAAAATTTGTGTTAGTATTTTTTGATGATATACTAATCTACAGCAAGTCTTGGAAGGATCATGTTGAACATGTTGACAGGGTGCTACAACTATTGGAGGAGAAACAATTATATGCAAAAAGATCCAAATGTTTCTTTGGAGTCCAGGAGGTGGAATATCTAGGTCATATTGTATCTCATGAAGGAGTTAAGGTAGACCCTAGCAAAATTAAATCCATTAAGGAATGGAAAATCCCCACATCCATAAAGCATCTGCGAGGATTTCTCGGGTTGACAGGGTATTATCACAAGTTTGTTAAGAATTATGGGAGAATAACAGCACCTCTAACAACATTATTGAAGAAAGATGCATCTTCATGGACTCCGGAAGCAGCAAAGGCCTTTGAACATCTTAAAGAGGCAATGTGCCAAGCAACGGTCTTAGCTACACCGGACTTCACAAAAACCTTTATTGTGGAATGTGATGCTTCAAGAAATGGAGTTGGTGCTATTCTAATGCAAGATGAAAGACCCATTGCTTTTGAAAGTCGTCCAATCAAGGGAAAGTTTTTAAGCAAAGCTATTTATGAGAAGGAAATGTTGGCAATACTCCATGCACTTAAGAAATGGCGACCCTACCTAATGGGAAGACACTTCAAGGTAAAAACGGATCATGATAGCCTTAAATACTTTTTAGAACAAAGATTATCCTCTGAAGAGCAACAAAAATGGGTCACAAAGATGTTGGGTTATGACTTTGAAATCATCTACAAAAAAGGGAAGCAAAATGTGGTGGCAGATGCACTCTCAAGAAAGGATGAGGATGTGGAAGCATTATTGAGCACCATTTCTATTATCCAACCAGATTGGATAAAAGAAGCAAGGGAGGAATGGAAGAATGACGAAGAAGTGTGGGCACTTATTCGAAAGTTACAACAAGATTCCAGTACGTCTGATACATTTAGCTGGCAAAATGATTCGTTATGGTACAAAGATCGCTTATACCTCTGTAAGAATTCCCAGCTAAAACAAAAGATTCTTATGGAATTGCACACTTCTCCCTTAGGAGGGCACTCTGGATTTTTAAAAACTTACCACAGGGTTAAGAAGGAATTTTTTTGGGATGGCCTTAAATTAGATATTCAAAAGTTTGTGGCGGAATGTTTGGTTTGCCAACAAAATAAAGTTGAAACAATTAAGACACCGGGTCTATTACAACCTTTATCCATTCCAAGCCAATGTTGGGAGGAGGTTTCAATGGATTTTATCACGGGTTTACCCAAGTCTGAGGGAAAGAGTGTCATCATGGTGGTAGTTGACAGACTTACCAAGTATGCTCACTTTTGTGCATTATCACATCCATTTAAAGCCAGTACAATTTCTACTGCATTTATGGAAACAATTCAAAAGCTACATGGAAACCCAAAGATTATTGTAAGTGACAGAGATCCCATTTTCACTGGAAATTTTTGGACAGAATTATTTTCTTGTCTTGGTACTCAGTTAGCTCATAGCTCATCTTATCATCCTCAATCTGATGGGAAAACTGAGATAGTAAAAAAATGTTTGGAAGGATATCTTCGTTGCTTTGTATCTAATAAACAGACACAATGGGTCAAATGGTTGCCTCTGGCTGAATGGTGGTATAACACATCCTTCCATACAGCAACAAAAATGACCCCATTTATGGCACTTTATGGGTATCAACCACCATCCATCACATCATATTTAAGAAAAAATTCTAAGGTTCAAGCAGTGGAACATCACATCGAACATCAACAACAAGTCCTCCAACTCTTAAAGGATAACCTCGTGTTGGCACATAATAGAATGAAACAACAGGCAGATCAACATCGCAGCGAAAGAAGTTTTGATGTAGGTGATTGTGTATTCCTACGGCTACAACCATATAAGCAAATGTCCCTCAAGCAAGCTAAGAAGGATAATAAATTATCACCAAAGTATTATGGTCCGTACAAGGTGTTGCAAAAGATTGGTACTATGGCATACAAATTGGATCTTCCCGCAGCTTCTCGATTGCACCCAGTTTTCCATGTTTCATGTTTAAATAAGGTTATAGGCGACAAGCTCCCAGTTCAAACAATATTTCCAGAACTTGACGAGGAAGGAAAAATTATATTGGAACTGGAAGCAGTCACAGAAACAAGAACTCGAAAGCTATGAAATCGATCAATTTCAGAGTATCTTATCAAGTGGAAGAACTTATCCGCTAAAGATTCCACATGGGAGGATGAGAATTTTATGCAGAAGTATCCAGAACTACTCAAGCGTTGAGGACAACACTTTTTTGAAGGAGAGGGGCATGTTGGGTCCCTATAATACTAGTGATTACCCCATTAATATTGTAGTTATACCCCTTATTAATATTGTTGTGCCCCTATTGCCCCCATATTGTTATTACTGTGCCCCATAGAATCCCTCTATTGTTATTTTTGTGGCTTTATATTATTATTGTTAGGTCGACTGGATTATATTGTGACTCCTTAGACTCCTATATATAGAAAGGAGGTTTTGTCATTTGTATCATCCAAGAATTGCTCATTTATGTAATGTAAAGGAGGTTGCCCCCTTGAAGAGGCTGAATTCTAAGGCATTGATCTATCTTTTCTATCTTTTCTTGAGATGATTTCATAACAGTAAATCAAGAAGTCGTTGAACCAAACAAACTACTAGACAATTACTTTTGAGAATATGCAGTGCTAGAAGAGAACAAGTGAGCTGCCATGGCCTTCAATGAATATAATAATTTTAGATTCAGAAATAGACCCAGGGGGCAACCTAATTCCGAACTAATACGCAAGGTGAGTAAACTTCCCCTTCCTTCATTTGACGGGTCACCTAAATGTACAACAAGATCTTGGGTACAAAAACTAGACAACTACTTCAGGCTTAATACTATGGAAGAATAAAATGCATCCAATTTGCCACATTGCACCTAGAAGGGGAAGCACATGAATGGTGGTATCTTGGTCTAGTAACATTACGGCATGGCAACATTACCTCTTATGAAGATTTTACACAAAGGTTGAGAGAAATATTTGACCAAAATAAATAAGAAATCAACTTCAGGGGACTTTCACTTGTCATGATCGAGGTGGCTCCAGACACATGCAAAAGTCCCAGAGGACTCAGAAAGGGTCAAAATTCAAAGTGGTCATATTGCCCCCAAACTAGCACGAGATCGAAGTGCTTGTCACCTTGATTCCAACGGTGTGAACGACACTCAAATCCGAGCTCGTATGAGGGAGAAAGAGCTAGTCAAATTTTTTGTCAAAGTTGGGTTGTGGGCTAGGTTTAAGTGTCCTACAAATTCACTGTCAACCCACATGAAACCTAGCTCCTGAAAACGGGCGAAATTGTGGTCTCTTTAAATTGCCCAATATCCCTTATTTTCGAAAGATTTCAAAATAACCTTTTGTATTAAGAAAAAAAAAAATTGGTGGCGGGCCATGACCCCTGCCACCTCCATTGAACCCCAAAAACATTAATTAAAAAAAGGACAAATTTTAAAAGGCGCCAATAGGCTGTGACCCCCGTCGGCCCAACAGAACACATTAAACATCAAACAATATATATATAGGGGTTGGTGGGCCACCTCTAGTGGACCCGATCCATGCGCCCACCATACCATATATTAATGCAAACGGTGGGCGGCGGGGTTTGAACCCGCCCTGCCAGAATCCCTGACCCACCGCTCAGGCGCCCACATCAATACAACAAAAACCGCATGGTAATATATATATTAAACGGTTACAACGTCTGCTGCACCAAAAAAACTTAACATGCTAAAAATCATTGCATACTTATTTTTGGAAGGGTTGGGATTTGATCCCTCGACCTCCCTGCCTCGGTGTCTCCGCCTTAACCATTAAGCCACCACAGCCTCTTGGGTAGCTCCTCCCACAAAACATATTTGAACCTTATGTTCTCAATTGCACGGGGGAAGAACAGAGCATCGAACGGGAAAGCGACAGAACGGAGGCATGGTAATGTAGAGGGGGTCTGCCCTAGGCATGGAAAATGAGACAGATGCCCATAATATTCCAGGGAATATTCTCATGCAGATTCTTTGAGGAATCTTTAAGATTCCCTAGGAGGTAAAATTTCTTTTTATTAGAATGTAATCAAGTTTACAATCATTTTTCTCAAATTTTCGCAGGGATTGCAATGGTGAGGTTGGATTCGCCTTTTGAGTAGCAGATTTTCAGATTCCCAATGGAGGAGAATCTTCAAGAATCTTGAGGGAATCTTCCAGATTCCTTGGAGGCTGAATTTTCCCAGATTCAGAATGCAGCCAACTTTATACTCATTCTTCTCAGAATTTCGCAAGGATCTCAATGGCGAGATCAGTTTGTTGATTTGAGCAGCAAATCTTCAGATGACCCGGAGGAGGGAATCTTTGAGGAATCTAGGGGGAATCTAAAAGATTCCTGTAGCCCTAGATTTTCACTTTGTTAGAATTCATAAATTTGACAGTCAATTTTACACTATTCGATGCCACGAATCTGATGCTATAATCATATTTTCCATTTGATCATTCCAATTTCCGGCCACTTTTCAAAGTGGAGTGCAGGTGTCAGCATTCAATGTGCGAGCAGTCATTTCCATGATATTCGATGCCACGAGATTGATGGTATAGCCAAATCCAATAGTTTACCATCCTATTCTTCAGATAAATCCTTTATGTGAGGTATATTCAGTGTGATCATGTACTTCTTTGTCTCTTTGCTTGAGATGCATTGTGTTGTATAGATCCCTGTTTGATGTTTAATATGGGATCTTGTTTTGTTCTTGATGTGAGAGGTACTTATTGTCATGTTTTGATTGAGATCCCTTTGTCGCCATGTTTATGGGGTACTCCCGTGTCGTCATGTATGTTTGAATTGAGATCCCTTTGACGTCATGTTGGCGGGATGCTCATTATTATCATATGTGAAACTATGTCATGTTGATAGGAGTCCTTTTGCGAATGAGAGTTAATGTTGGCTTGAGGGGGCTTGACCCAGGTTCAACGTTGATTAGCCAAGAAAATCCCTACACTACAGCCCTTTCGGCATCAGCCCGCAGAGAGCAGACTGAAGTCTCACCCGAAGTAGTATGGGGGGATGCTGGAACCAAGTTTCTGCACCCTGAGATGGTCATGATGTCAGTTTATTCCTCTTATTCCTACCTTCGTGCAGGTCGCTTCGCTCTAAGGCTTGCCAGACAAGCCCTCTATTCCGCCCTTCAATACCTCCACGAAAGGGTACGATCAATCTTCGCGCAGCCCTGACTGTGGCTAAGGTACTTTCGCACTGCTATTGCAGCGTACCGTGCAGATTCCCAAATTAGTCTAAGTGTCTTACTTATCTTATTAGATAATCACAGTTAGTACCGCGTAAACAGATATCCTTACTTGTGTTCAGTTATCCAATGTAATTTCATTCATTCACGCATCATATAAGAATTATAAAGGAAATTCATACATAAAATGATAAGATGCATTAATCGGAACAAAGACACAGGAATTGCAGAATATTTCTCTTTATTGATATCTTCCAAGTGATTACAGACTCTATCCACCCTGCGCACACAGCTACAGGGGTCCGCACACTTAGCTGCGGACTTGTACCCTAGGCCTCAGTGCACTCAGCTACAGAGCCTCTACTTACACTACGACCCGAAACTTAGACTTCTTAATTCAGAGCTATGACTCTCTTACATGATATCCATTGTGTGTCTCTAAAACTACTTAGAGCTTAGTTCTTTTTATACAATCCCATGGTCCGCGGACCATGGGTAGATCTCTTACAATCGACTTTACTTTACAAAACTAAGGGTGGACTACCCTTTATGACACATGACACCTTCGCGCTTCGCGACCACAAAATGCGGAGTCTTTACAAGTTTATTACAAAATTTGACCAAAATATGGGCTTTTAGCTCCAAAATTGTCCTTGGGGGATCCCGCTTCCAACAGGTCCCCAACACAAACATCATGACTCACCCTTGAGTCACTTGGTAGGTGTGGAGATCTTTGCGTGAAGCCCTTCCAGCTTGACTCATATGACCGCAACCTCAGCTGTGCACTGTGCGACCGCCTACTTCGCGTCTTCCACTATTTGCTCTATCACTGCTCCTATGTTGTCGGCCTGAAGCTTTTGCTGCATTGCTTGTAGAGTTGCAAGCTTGTCCTTGATAGATCCTGTCACTGTGTAAGCCTTGTCCAGCCAGGGCTTCAGTCTCGCCTTCAGCATTGCCTCCTTGTATAGCGTAACGTCCACCTGTTCCTTTAGCTGCTTGGCCTCCTGCAGCTTGGCTAGTCTCTGTGTCAGTGTGACGGTTCATGTTGTGCCCTTAACCTCATCATAGCGATGATATCTCTAGCCTCTATATATTAGGGTTCTCTTGCAAGCTTGTTAGGACCTAAAATGACTGTTCAAACAACTGCTTGTAGTCTACTACTGCACTATCCACCGTCACTACTGCTTCTGTGACAACGCTCACCTGTTGTTCCTTCACTTCTGGCGGAGTTGAAGGTTGGGCCTTCAACTGTAATTCTGTAATTTGTAGGTTCAACTCCAACTGAACCCACTTTATCTCAGTCTAAGTGTCGCGCACCCCTTCAGCCAACTTGCGGATGCGTACCTCGACTAGCTCCTCCTTTGGAATGGCCAACTCTAGGACCATTTGGAAGGCCTCCTCAATGACCTGCATAATCCGCTTGCTCTGATTGGTTGCCTCAGTCTCAGCGGTGATGGAAACATTTCTCTGTAAGGCCATCTGCTTGTTGTTGATCCGTTGTTCACTGATCACTTGGAGGGCGTGGTGCTCACGGGCCCTCAGCGCTGCAATCACTCCATATTGCAAGAGGCGGAGCGCTTCACACGAGAGAGTTGTGACGTTCCCTACTTCCTTTAGGGCGCTGACAGTGGGCCTGTCAACCTCATTCTCTATGGTTAGTTCTCCATCAGGCAGAACTATCGAACTAGAGGCCTTTGCGCGTGTTGGCCTGAGGGGGCCTAACCCAAGTTCAGCTTTAATTAGCCAAACAAATCCCTACACTATTGGAAATTTCGGCATCAGCCCGCGGAGCGTGGACCGAAGTCTCACCCGAAGCGGTATGGGGGGATGCTGGAACCAAGTTTCTGCACCTTGAGATGGTTGTGATGTCGTTTGATTCCCTCTATCCCTGCCTTAGCGTAGGTGGATTCACTCTAGGGCTTGTAAGACGAGCCCTCTCTTCTGTCCTTCAATGCCTCCGGGAAAGGATACGATCGTCCTTCACGCAGCCCTAACCTGCTGCTCAGGTACTTTCATGCTGCTATGGCAGCGTGCTGTGCAGATTCCCCAATTAATCTGAGTGACTTGCTTATCTTATCAAATAATTATAGTTAACACTGCATAAATAGATATTCGTAAATGCGTTCAGTTATTCAATGTAATTGCATTCATTCGCGCATCACATAAGCATAATAAAGGAAATTCATACATAACATATCAAGATGCATCAACAGAACAAAGACATAGAAATTGCAGAATATATTTCTTTATTAATATCTTCCAAGTGTTTACAACTTCTATCCACCCCGCGCACATAGCTACAGGAGTCCATGCACTCAGCTGCAGACTTCTACCCTAGGTCTCTGCGCACTCATCTGTAGAGCCTCTACCTACGCTACGACCCAAGACTTAGACTTCTTACTTCAGAGCTATGAATTTCTTACATAATTCATCCTTGTATATTCTTAAAACTACTTAGAGCATAGCTCTTTTTATACAATCCCATGGTCCACAGACCATGGGTAGATCTCTTACAGCTGAATTTACTTTAAAAAACTAAGGGCAGACTACCCTTTTTGACACATGACAACTTTGTGCTCCGCAACCAAAAAGTGCAGAGTCTTTACAATTTTATTACAAAATTTGATTCAAACATGGGCTTTTAGCCCCAAAAATGCCCTTGGGGGATCCCGCTCCCAATAGGCCCCCAACACAAACATCGCAACTCGCCCTCAAGTCACATGGTAGGCGTGGAGATCTTTGCGCGAAGCCCATCCAGCTTGACTCGTATGACCCCTACCTCGATTGTGCACTAAGTTGCTGCCTGCTTCGCATCTTCCACTATCTTCTCGATCACTACTCCTGCACTGTCAGCCTCAAGATTTTGTTGCAGAGTTGTAAGCTTTCCTTCAATATTTCTTGTGACTTCGTAAGCTTCCTCCAGCGAGGTCTTTAGTCATGCCTTCATCATTGCTTCCTTGTGTAGCGCTACGTCCACCTGTTCCTTCAACTGCTTGCCCTCTTACAGCTTGGCTAGCCTCTCTGTTAGCGCGACGGTTCGCGCTGTGCCCTTAACTTCGTCATAGCGTTGTTGTAGCTCGTGCGATTTCGTCTCCAACCTATGTATATTTGGGTCCTCCTACAAGCTTTTCAGGACCTCAAATGACTGCTCGAACAACTGCATGCAGTCTGTTACTGCACTCTCCATTACTGTAACTGCTTCAGTGAAAATGGTCGCTCGCTGTTCCTTTACTTCTGGCGATATTGAAGGTTGGGCCCTGAACTATAGCTCTGTAATCTGCAGGTTCAACTCTAATTGAACCTGCACCATCTCAGTCCGAGTGTTGTGCACCCCTGTGGCCAACTTGCAGATGCATACCTCAATTCGCTCTTCCTCTGGAATGGCCAACTCTGGGACCATTCAACCTGCCTCCTCAACGACCTACATAATCTTATTTCTCTGATTGGTCACCTCGGTCTCAACAGTGATGGCAACATTTATCTGTAGGGCCATCTGTTCGTTGTTGATCCATTGCTCGTTGATTACCTGGAGGGCGCAATGCTCATGAGTCCTTAGCTCTGCAATTACTCCATCTTGCAAGAGGTGGAGTGCTTTGCGCGGAAGCGCTGCCAGGTTCAACCCAACTCCCTTCAAGCCACTGACAGTGGGCCTATCAACCTCATTTTTAGTGGTCAGTGCTCCATACGACAACACTATCGCACTGGAAGCCTTCATGCACAACATATCGGTAGCCTCTAAAGCGCCAATAGCCAAGCTGGTAGACACTATGCTAGCTTGCGATGTGCGGGCCTGCAACTCCTACAACTCAGTCTAGATGGCCCCTAGGATGATATGTTGTTGTTGTTCAAATTGTTGTAGGGCCTCTACAGTGACATCCCTGACTATGTCACCGATATCATGTATGTCACCCTCTGTCAATTTGATAGGATCCATTAAGGTCTTGGTCGCCTTTGATTTCTTTCTGGACGTTCCATTCTCCAGCTCTCTTGGGTGCTTAATGCGGGAGGACGTCTCCTGAGGGTCCGCGCCGTGCTATTCTGTTTCTTTCTCTTCAATCTCAGGTGAAGGCGACCTCGCACCTTTGTCAGAGGCCTGTTCTATTCCACTTGTCTGTTTTCCTGCCTACTTCCCTACCTGCACCGCTTGGGCCTTATTAGTGGCCTCCTTCGTCCTCCTTTTGACCGGCTATGCCATCTTTAGCTTGGCCTCCTCCTTCTTCTTCTGCACGGTAGAATTTCTTCCACCCACTGCCAAGTCTGTGGTAGTGTGCCACTCCGCCAACAATGGAACCATTTGTTCACTTGAGGGGGCCTGACCCAAGTTCAATGTTAATTATCCAAACAAATCCCTACACTACTAGCCCTTTCAGCATTAGCCCGCGGAGCGCAGACCGAAGTCTCACTTGAAGCAATATGGGGGGATGTTGGAACCAAGTTTTCGCACCCTGAGATGGTTGTGATGTCGTTTGATTCCCTCTATCCTTGCCTTTGCATAGGTGGCTTCGCTCTAGGGCTTGTAAGAGGAGCCCTCTATTCTGTCCTTCAATGCCTCCGAGAAAGGATACGATCGTCCTTCACGCAACCCTAACTTGCTGCTCAAGTACTTTCACGTTGCTATAGCAGTGTGTTGTTCAAATTCCCCAATTAATCTGAGTGGCTTGCTTATCTTATCTAACAATTATTGTTAACACCATGTAAATAGATATTCGTAAATGCGTTCAGTTATTCAATGTAATTGCATTCATTCACGCATCACATAAGCATAATAAAGGAAATTTATACATAACATATCAAGATGCATCAACAGAACAAAGACACAGAAATTGCAGAATATCTCTCTTTATTAATATCTTCTAAGTGTTTACAACTTCTATCCACCCTGCGCACACAGCTGCAGGGGTCCGCGCACTCAGCTGTGGACTTCTACCCTATGCCTCTGCGCACTCAGCTACGGACTTCCACCCTAGGCCTTTGCGCACTTAGCTGCAGAACCTCTACCTACGCTACGACCCAAGACTTAGACTTCTTACTTCAGAGCTATGACTCTCTTACATAATTCATCCTTGTATGTTCTTAAAACTACTTAGAGTTTAGCTCTAATTATACAATCCCATGGTCAGCGGACCATGGGTAGATCTCTCATAGCTGACTTTACTTTACAAAACTAAGGGCAGACTACCCTTTTTGACACATGACACCTTCACACTACCCAACCACAAAATGCGGAGTCTTTACAATTTTATTACAAAATTTGACTCAAACATGGGCTTTTAGCCCCAAAACTGCACTTGGGGGATCCCACTCCCAATAGCGCGTAGCATATCGACGTCCTCTGAAGTGCTAATAGCAAGGCTGGTAGATATCATGATAGCCTGCGACGCACGGATCTGCGACTCCTACAACCTGTCTGGATAGCCCCCAAGATGATCTGTTGTTGCTACTCAAATTGTTGTAGGTCCTTTGCAGGGACATCCCTTACTGTGTCACCCATGTCATGCAAGTCGCCCTATGTTAATGTGATGGGGTCCAGTGAGCTCTTGGTCGCTTTTGATTTCTTCCTAGACCCTCCTTTCTCCAACTCCCTTGAGCGCTTGATGCAGGTGGATGTCTCCTGAGGATCCGCATCGTGTTATTCTGTCTCCTCTTCTGTCTTATGTGAAGGCAACCTTACGCCTTTGTGAGAGCCCCGCTCCATCCCACATGTCTGCTTCCCTGTCTGCTGTGCGGCATCGCACTCCACCTGGGCCCTATTAGCAGCCTTGCTTTTCCACTTTTCGGCCAGCTGTGCCATCTTAAGCTTGGCCTCCTCCTTCTTCTTCTGCACGGCGGACTTGCTCCCGCACACTGCCAAGTCTGTGGTAGTGCACCACTCTACCAGCCATTGATTGAGCACCACGTCAATGGCGTCATCTGTTGCTAGATAAGGCAAGGTTTACCATTTCTACACAGGGTCCTTTCGTGCCCTGATGGATACTTGATGGAAGTCGGCCTTGAATTCAGCGCAGCCCTGCAAGTTGGCGTACGCTGTAGGTGAAAATCACAGTTTGCAATTGATGGCCATCCAGATGTTCATCTCCATCAAGATCCAAAATATCTTTTTGTCCCTAACTCGCTGCACGTCCTTGGTCTCCCATAACGAAGCGTACTTCGTTGCTTTTGGGAGGTCTGGCGCGACCGAAGGGAACTGATTGTCCTCTGGCAGCTCCCACACTACCATCACAATTGATAGCAAGAGCCACATGTAGTGGAATGTCTTGCTGAGATCTTGTGCTTTGCAGCAGTTCGCCAGGAAATCTCCACGAAGGTAGTCCGACCACTTGAACTAGACTCCTTTAGCGCACTGCACTGCTAGCATGACGACAAGCACCACCACCTCATCGGCGCGACACTTCCTCATCACTTTTCCTGTGAAGATCTGTGTGGCTACCTTCACAATGCGGTTGCAGATGTTAGATATCGCATATCTACGTGGCTTCTTCACCATTTTAAACTTTTCTTTCATGGATTCTGAGAGAGCCTTCTTGCCACCCTTTCCAGCAAAGATCATGGCTGGATTCTCTCCTATATATGGCAATTGCATTATCCAGTGAATCAATCTATCCATGATTGGTATTAGCTCCTCCAGCCACAGACACCCATCACGCACCAAGCACAACAGCTGCTTGATGACAAAAACTATTACTGGGGTGCGGTTGTAGTGCGACACCTAGAGCAGGTTGAGCAACCCCGCCTTTTATACTCCCTTGAGCCACCTTCATGGCTCCAATGCGGTCATTCCCATATTCGTATCAATGGTGCGGCGCATCAGCTGCTCGGTCACGGGATGTGGGAACTTCTCATGATCCACCAAGTCCTAGTCCTCAAGTTTCAGTAGTGGCACTTGTGCCAAGTGCAGTCCGTCGAAAACAATTTCGCCCGGCAGCTGTTACGGGAATAAGTACCCTAGGGCTTTGGGTCAGAACCCCAACAGAGCAAGAGTAATCTACAGCAAGAAACACACATACAACTCAGGCAACATGCTTAAATAAACAAACTATGTATGGATGAACATACTCGGATGTCCTTTGTTTGGGTAGTTCCAGCAGGGTTCAGACCCTCTGCAACTCCTGATGATCTTCAAATCTGCAAATCAACCAATCTGAACATACATAGCAGCATATAGATAAAGCATTTTAATGAAATCAACTTTATATCATATAAGTAAGATGATTAGTTATACATCCAAATGACATTCATACATGAGTTACAACAACATCTGATGCATAAACATGGTCAATCTTAGGAACAAGATAACATTTCTTTTTATTGTAGAAAAATATAATAAACATGGAAAGAGTTCACCTGAGTCTTCTTCTTCTGGCTCCAAGAAAAACCGTCCTCCAGGTCCGTCTAGTCCCAGTCTTCAACAACCTACTTCCATAACCAATACCATGATATCTCAAGCAAGTGGGAGAATATCAACACTCAAGGAAACAAGGGTTTCCTGAACTTGGGGAAGTGCTTGAAGCACAGGGATACTTCAGACTTGGTCAGGGGATAATCTCAGTATAGTAATTCTATCTCTCCTCTCCTCCTTGAGGCCTTCCCATAGAAGTATTATTTATACTTATCCCAATTAGTTTTTTAGTTGGGAAACAGTTGGGAACAGTTGGGCCACGGGAACTAGGAGGTAATCAACAGGTAAAACCATGAACTCCGCCCATAGGTAAGGAAATTTAATTTTTTTTAAGTGTTTTAACACATATACGCGGGTTGGGTATTGACTAACCCACGTGTACACGCTTTTATCACAGGGAAAAGTAGCGTACATGGAGTAAAACACTATTTTTAAAATATTTGGACCAAGTCTGGAAGGAGGGGTTGCCCTAGGCCATAAACCAAGCATCACAAACACCAAGGGTGATATTTGGAGCTATAACAGATGCCCCCTAATATATGAGGTCAGGAGGGGTACATGATGGCCGAAATGTATTAAGTATATGGAAAGGAAACATGTCGAAACTAAGAAGGACTTCACCAGATTTCAGCCAGCCAAGCCTTTAAAAGAAGATCAGAAAGAAACAACTATCTGAGGCAGGCATACCCATGCTCAGAGAAAGTAAAGCATGTCCTCATATCAAGTAGAATCGGATCCACTATGTATACAAGTATAAAAGACTGAAAGTACATAATGGATCATCTAATCATGATCGAACAAGTACATGTCTAAATATCACATATATAAGAAGATGATCAATGAAGCTGAAGGATGAAGCTGATCACTAATGTCAAAAACTGATCCCAATAGTACCAAATGAACATGATGGAATAAGATGATACTACATCGCAGCTCGTATGCTAGCATATAAGATGTCGCTGTGAAGGACTGCAACATATAATGTGGATGGTGCAACTAGCAGCAACAAGAGCAACTGACAAGTGAACCAAAGAATGTTGATGCAATCTGAGGTCTTCACTGACCGCCTTGGTACATTTCTACACTATGGGAATAAATGATCTAAAGTTGACCATGTGAGAAATCATTTGATTATCGGTCATTGATGTATACCGTTAGCAAATGTGAGACTACTCACCAATAATGATAATGAGAGTCAAGGTACCCAGTATAATCTAACAAGTGCGAATGAATGAGCTGAAGTCGAACACCTGGAAGAATCTATCAATCAGGGGACAATGATGGTTTCCAACTATCAATAGCGAAGGATTTGCCACTGATGACTGCAAACCCCAAGGTATTGCCAAATGGACTCTAGATCTTTGCCCCAGAGCAATGAGTCATAGTCGATAGGAAAGATCCACTAGAAGGAAGGCATTAAAGCATCCTTCATCAATCTAGCGCGAGTGTAACTTGTAGGTCAATAATGTGGTAGGAATTAGATGAAAAAAGATGTAGTAACCCAATCGAAGCACGTTTCCGACGTACACAAGATGTAGCTAGAGCACGATAGAAACCCTCTAAACCAACCAATAATGAAAGTTGATACAGAGGTGAGGAATCCACCAATAAAGTCAAATGGAAACCAAGGCACTGTACGAATCCCAATGTGTGATCATGAAAGCTGAAGTCGAACACAAGGGAAACCACTCAGTCAAAGAACCATGATATTGATCGATGCTAAGCACAAGGTGACCTATCAATAATGAAAATAGGGCCAGGGTGTGGCTCTAGGCGTGCCCTCAGAGCAATATGTCGTCGTCGATAAGGACAAGACCCGCCAGCAAGAATTCAATGAAGACCTTATCAAATCGGCAGGAGAAAAGGACCAATATAATTGATGTGATGACAAACAAGACACTGACAACCAGGGATGGCTGATTGAAAATAGGTCAAGAGACACTGCAGAGAGGTCGACTCAGGATTACTTCCCTTGAACAAAAGCATGACTCAATGATGACTATATGGTAGCATATGATAACTCTGTATAAGTTCATCATGTAGGAGGCACAAACGAACTCTCCATATGATTGGAAGAGATAACCAATCGGAGGAGAACTGACTCAATAAAAAGGTTAAGGCATACCTAAGTCAAACTAAATCCCGCCCAAAATGGAGGAGAGACTTTCTTTTGAGTGCTTTGTTCAAGGGTGACACAACTGAATCTAGCTGCCAAAAATATATGGAAATGTTGTCCCGTTCCCACTCTTTTTGGAATATATATTTTTTTTGTCTTTTTCTTTAAGCTGGAAAAAGAATAAAAGAATGCTATAGTACAGTGGAAATAACGAGTGTCAGTGAAACAGATGATCTAGTTCCTGGGATGGGAATAATCCTATGCTCAATGTAGGGAGGTGAAACTGGTCAAGGACGCTTAAAGGGATGTTCCTTCCATGGATCAAAGGGTGTGTCAAGTTGCAGAAGCTAAGTGATTGAAGGTTTGAGTTTGCAGAAGACATGGTCAAATAAGTGGCTTAAACACGAGTCCAAGTGAAGCCAGCTCAAGGCCAAAAGCTGCAAATAGTCAAAATGTAATGCAGCAGTACAACTCAACACAAAGGAGCCTCTAGGGTATAAGGCCAGAACGAAGCAAAGAAGCAAAGAGAAATGAGTCTTCAATGCACAAGTCATGGCAAGACTAAAGAGGACTCCCGAGCCTACTCAATATATCAGCATGGGCAACAAATGTCAGTGAGGTGCTAACTACGATGCCCATGTAAAGGATAACTCTACCATCGTGTCATGATCTAAAAATTGGCAAGTGAACACGGTTTACTAACCATAACATGATGGGATCGACCCTATAGCCAGTGTATTGACAAATGCAAGCTAGTATGTAAGATGCAACGGAAAAAATGGTTTCCCTAACCTATATGCCAGTGAGTAAACGATACGTGCCATGATGGGTTAGCAGTCATGGAACCGATATGAAATCTCGAAGAAGCGTCCATAATACCTTGAAAAAACAACCTATTCCTGACAATCCAAGCTCACAAGTTAAAAGATTCATGAGACGAAAAAAATCAAGTTTTGAAAAAATTTGACATTTTCAAAGCTATAAAATGACCTTTTGACTCACCATTTGTGCCATTTGTGTTGAGAGCAAAAGTTGTGGAGAAAAAAGAGCAAACTTGCCCCCCAAAGAATTGGACCGTTCAAATTGGATCAAAATCATCAGGTAACCCTCAATTCAAGCTTGCATTACTTTGTGATTGTTTTTAGAAATTTTTATTAAGGTTTGACCGTAGGAATTTATGTTAAAAATTTCAACTCAGTGTATACGCGGGTTGGATGTTATCAACCCGTGTATACGATGGCCCTACATGTGACTGTGTGTAAAAGGAACCCGCGTATACACGGTTTGAAATTTAAACACAAAAATCTAATGGTTGAAACTCAATTTTTTTCAAGATGACAATCAAATGGAGAGAGAGGGATCATACCATAATTGATAATGAAGTTATGAATGATAAACAGGCATTAGATGCATTGCGGGGATGTGGCTTGTTGAAAATTTTCAAAATGCCCAACATGAAAGCCAACACTCGTCTGCTTGAAATACTAATCCACTATTGGAGTGTCGAAGATGATGAATTTATGATTGATCAAATGCCTTTGCGGATAGAGGTGGAGGATATTTACTTTATCGTTGGTCTCTCTCATAGAGGAGAAGTTGTACATTCGACTGGTCGGACACGAGGTAGTCTTTCAGTGGAAGACTATATACACATTTACTGTCGTGGGCATCAGGAAAAAATTGGAAGTCAGATTCCAATAAAACATGTGGAGATATTATCCCTGAGAATTCTACTGTTCACCATAGCCAGGATAAATTGATCAGCCTCATTGCACCAAGCTTCACCAGTATCCATGAGCTTGGCCGTGGAGTGCCTCACCACTGTTTTTGACTGGTGTACACCTCTTCTTACCAATATGAAGAGCCAGTTGTCCTCCATTCAGAAAAGGTAGACCAAAAATTTCGGATATGGGACTATTTTATGCTCCTTCTTCTTCGAGAAGGTGCCTGGGCTACGTCCCAAGGTATCAGTCTCTATCAGCAGCCCCCAAGATCCTCAGATGGGTAGGTGGGCCGATTTGATGAAATGCCTTGGAGGCGGGGACGTGCCGAGGACTACTTTTGATGATGAGTTCTTCTCCTGGTGGGAACAACAAATCATCGCTATGGATGACTATCCCTATGCTGGTATGGATTTCCAAGGAGATCCAGACTTGGTGCTGCCACCAAACGCAACATGGGGAGAGATAGGTAACAATTTTTTAAGTTTTTATCAATTTTTAATATTTTTTTTTATGTTTTTAAATATGAAAATGAACTTAGAAATATTTTTGATGGGATTAAAATACTGACATAAAGATCATGTTCCAGATGTGGGTCTGGTAAGACCAGATGGATTCCCACGGCACAGGCATCGTGGAAGAGGTGCCAAAGAGGCGGATGCTGAGACAAACAGGGTCTTATATGCAGTCCAAAGAAACTTGGTGAGATTGACTCACCAGGTATTGATGGTGACCATAGAGGACCTACCTGAGGAGATGCAGCGCCACGTGGTAGGGGTACCATGAGACTGGGTTCACATAATTTGGTGTGTGGCTAATGCAGTAGTCGCCTTCTTAGTTGCTCATCCTGAGCCGGGTCGATAGATATACTGGACATGATTATGGGAATTCAGTCTTGATTTTGTATATTATTTTTGAACACTTTATGTACACACGGGTAGTTTTATGATACATTTATACAGTTCCAAATTTTTGATGTTTGTTTTTAACTTGATGAATCATTGATATGCCAATCTAATGCTTGATTAGCGATAGAATCCGCTAATGAATTTTCAGATTGTGGAATGTGAAAATAAGTAATATAAAGAAATGACCATTGCAACACCCTCACTCTCAAAAATTGGCAAAATAAATAAGGATCCCGAACCCGATAAATGTTATTTAATTGTGACACTACCAGCTGTGAGTCAAGATACATTACCAACGAATCAATTCCATAAGAAATAGCTTCGGATAATAAATTAATAACGACAGTATATTCAGAAATATTATTTGAAGTAGAACCAATACATACTCCCCTTAACACCATCAACTGACCAGATGGATAATAAATCACCCAAGTTGTGGAAGCGAGATTCCGAGTGTGCCGACTAGCACCATCGGCGAATCCGAAATAGACCAAGTCATCCATCAACACCTGCCAAAGCAAATAAAAAAAGTGTTGATATCACAAAAACTCCCGACAAAATATGTACAAAAATACAAAATATACAAAGAAGCCATTGCTCAGCCATAACCTAAGAAAAATACTTCTTGAGGTAGAGCCCATTTTAGGGCTCCGCCAACTTGTTCCCTTCTTCTTCCCATCAGATTGTTGATTTCCTTTGGGGTTAGAGGCCTGAACGACGTTTATGGAAGAAGGTTGGGAAGGCGAAGGAGTAGACGGTGCAGCTTGACTAGAAGAAGCAGTTTGTAGAGACAACTGCTGCAATTGGTTCAAAAGGTTCACCATATTTGCATCAATCGATCCAACTATACCATCAGCGTGAGGGCTTGGCTACATCAACCGTGGATCTAGGAGCATCAGGTAAGATTTTTGAAGAGTCCCAGACTGAGAATATATGAGTTCTAGCTTCTAGGCGCAAAACATAGCCTGCTCTTCCGAATAAACTCTGGACATAGAAACATCCTTGGAGATCTCGGGTTGTAATGATTTTAAAAACCATTCGAGACAGAATTTTGGTGGAATTTTGGCTTTGATAAGTCTTTTTCTTCATCTCCATTCCTGGATATGATCCGAAATGTGAATAGATCTGTCCTGATGAAAATTGGCCAAAAGCTCAGTTCTGTCTTCATAACGGACAGGCAACTGAAAATGGTTTAAGAAAATGTTAGCCAAATCAGCGAAAGAAGTAAAGGTGCCCCCTGGCAACTCTATATACCACTTAGCCGCATTCACGGTTAAGGTGCACTAAAATAACCTCAACTTGATCAAATCATCGATCAGGGAGTTGGATGAGCACCATAAATGGAACGTGGTTACATGGTTGCCTGGGTCTTCACCATTATTCCCTTCAAATTTTGGAATATCTGATGGAAGTTTGGTTGGGACCAGAGGCCAAGCCGGATTGTACCTCATTTGATCATTTGCCAACTTTGTTAAGTCTGGAAAATTAAGCGTGGCTAGAAAAGGAAGTCGTGGAGGACCTTGGGGATTCCACCTAGATGGGGTGGGGTTTCCAAAAGTTTGAAAAGAATGACCTCGGTTTTGAAAGGCACCAGGTTGCCTGAAGTAACTGATAGAACCTACTGGACCACAAGGTGACCTTGTGGTCCAGCAAAATTCGTAGTTTGACCAACTCCAGCCAAAAACCCTCCGTAACCGGTAAAGTTTCCCCCTAATGAAGTATTGTAAGGAGATGAAAACCCCTGGTAAGGGTTCCAAGTGTTAGCTAAGGGTAGAAAACTTTGAAATGAATTAATCTAGGAGTACGACACCCTTGTTGGACAAAAAACTAGTTCCCAACACCTATCCCATTAACTGTAGGGTTTGTCCAACTTTGAATGGGGTTACTGCCTTGACTTGTGAAAGGAAAAGGCATAAACCCTACTGTCAGATTGGAATGTGGTATATGACCACTTCCAAATGGGAAACCCTGAAAATAAGCGGATCCACTCATCATGGATGTGGAGGTGGTTGATGGTACATTCAATGGAATTGAAGGAATACCTTGAGAGGGCATTCCAAAAGGGAAAAATCCAAAACTGGATGCATTAGTGTAGCTTTCAACCCCATACAGAAATTACCTGCATACGAATTCTAAAACACAAAAAATAAACAATGCGAAAGCATAACACATAAAACACATATACACAGAGATTTTCCCGTGGATCCCAAAACCGAGACTACCAGCTTGATTTTTCATTATCTTCCTTTCAATATTATAATACATATTTATACATGCCGAAGCATCCAATACCATGGACCGAAAACCATTGCATCTAATACCATGGACCTAAAACCATTGCATCCAATACCATGGACCTAAAACCATCACGTCCAAAAACATGTGCAAAAATCATGCACAAAACCATAGGTGGGTCCGCCCAACCTAACATAGGTTCCAAAACCAAAATTTTCTGGGGCACTGCCCCGGACCCCATAAAGTGGGGTTACCTGCAACCCTTAAGCCCCCTGTGACCCCCTCGCTACGTAATTGGCACAACGAATGGGGGCTCCACCCCCCCTCTAACCCCTCGGTTAACTACGTGGGCTAGTCATGGAAAGAATATAACATAACCCAACATTCTCCCACTTGTTGTTTTCTTTCCACAGGGGGCCACAAGAGAGCTTAGTCATTTATCCAGCCCTGCAATGCCGATTGTTTCTCTACACCAAGAGAACTTCTCAGAGCTCACAGATTTTGTCAATGCATCTGCAGTATTCTTCAAAGTGTCCACCTTTACCAACAATACCTTTTTGTCTTCTATCATATCCCTCACAAAGAGATACTGAACATTAATGTGCTTTGCATTTGAATGATATGCAAGGTTCTTTGCCAAGAAAATTGCACTTTGGCTGTCACAGTCTATCCTTATAGCTCCCTGTACTAACCCCATACTTGAACACAATATCTGCAACCAAACGACTTCCTTGCTTGCATGAGTGGCTGCCATGTATTCTACCTTTGTAGTTGATAGTGCCACTACAGATTGTTTCTTACTCATCTAACTGACTGCACCTCCAAATAGGATAAACACATACCCACTTGTAGATCTTCTCTGATCTATATCTTCAGCCCAGTCTGCATCAACAAAGCCATGAATATCCAACACTCTGTCCAATCTTGGTCTTCCTTGGTAGCACAAACCATAATCACTAGGGCCACTACTTGAAAACCCGCTTCACTGTTTTCCAATGCTCCTTTCCTGGTTTTGACATAAACCTGCTCAATACTCCCATTGCATGTGCAATGTCTGGTCTACTATAGATCATTGCATACATCAGGCTACCGACTACACTTGCATATGGAACACGGGACATGTCCTCTTCCTCTTCTTGTGTCTTGGGACACTGTTCTGCAGATAACTTTACACCTACAGGAATAGGAACCTTCACCGGTTTACTATACTGCATATTAAATCTCTACAATATTGTCTCGACATACTTCCTCTGGTTTAACCAGAGCTTCCTCTTTGCCCGATCTATTTTAATTTCCATGCCCAAAATGTAGTTTTCAGCACCAAGATCTTTCATGTCGAATTTGGAGGACAATTGGGTCTTCAAATCCTGGATAATTTCTTTGTCATTTCCAGCCAGCAACATATCATCCACATACAAGACCAAATAAATAACACGGTCACCAATTCATTTAAAATACACAACACACAATGATCTACTTTGCTTCTGGAGAAGCTAAGTCCCCGTATAAATGTATCAAATTTCAGATACCACATCCTTGGTGACTATTTTAACTCATACAGAGACTTCTTTAACTTGCATACCAGTTCTTTCTTACCCTTCACCGCAAAACCTTCAGGTTGCTTCATGTAGATTTCCTCTTCCAGATCCCCATGAAGAAATGTTGTCTTCACATCCATCTATTCTACCTCAAAATCAAAAGTAGCAGCAATAAATAAAAGTAATCTAATAGAGGTTACCTTGGCAACAGGAGAAAAAATATCACCAAAATCAATTCCCAGCACCTGGGAATAACCTTTTGCTACCAACCGAGATTTATATTTCTCCACCTTTCCTTCTTCTTCGTGAAAACCCATTTGTTGCCAATGGGTTTCCTTCCAATTGGCAACTCCATCAGATCCCAAGCCTCATTTTTGTGCAAAGATACCATTTCATCAACCATGGCCTCTTTCCAGAGTTTTCCATCCTCTGAATCTACTGCTTCCTTCGCAGTTCTGGGATCATCATCACTAATATATAAAGAAAAATTTGAACAGAAAGTAGAAGGACTATACCTTTCTGGCTGCCTTCTTTCTCGAACTGATCTTCTCACACCTGGAGTTTGTGGCTCTTCATCTTCTGATTCCTCCTCTGCAGTAGAGTCTGATTCTTCATCCTTTAGCTCAAACTGTATCTTCTCAGGTTCCTTTGGTTGAACTTCATGTAACATCTTTCACCTCTCTGAACACCACATCTCGGCTGTACACAACCTTCCTTGTTACTAGGTTCCAAAGCTTATAACCCTTTAAACCATCCTTATACCCAATAAAGATGCACTTTTCAGATTTACTATCCAACTTGGTTCATTTCTCCTTTGGAACATGTACATATGCATCACATCCAAATACCCTCAGATGTGAAAGAGAGGGTTTCTTACCAGTCCATACCTCTTGTGGAGTTTTATCCTCCAACGCTGATGAAGGTGATCTGTTGACTAGGTAACAAGTTGTCTCCATTGCCTCTGCCCAGAGTTCTTGTCCTAACCCGGCACCACTGAGCATGCTTCTTGCCCTTTCCATCAATGTCTTGTTCATCCTTTTTGCAACTCCATTTTGTTGAGGTGTATATGGAGTAGTCTTCTACCATGCTATACCACACTTCTTACAGAATTCTTCAAATTCCTTACTACAAAACTCTCCATCGTTATCTATCCTCAGCACCTTTATCTTCTTCTTTGTCTGGTTTTCCACCATAGCCTTGAATTCTTTAAACCTGTCAAAGACTTCAGATTTCTTTTTAAGGAAATATATCCATGTATTCCTTGAGAAGTCATCTATAAATGATACATAGTACACAAACTTACCCAGTGATGGAACCTTCACAGGTCCAAACACATCACTATGCACAAGCTCTAATATATATTTCGCCCTCTGACCACGAGAGGGGAAGCTCACCCAATTATGCTTCCCATATACACAATTTTCACAGAAATCAAAATCCAGAGAGCTATTACTCATACCTTCTACCATACCTTTACCATGAAGTATTTGAAGGCCCTTCTCTCTAATATGTCCAAGCCTTTAATGCCACAACATGGTCTTCTCTCCAGAGACCACTAGATTTTCTGCTCCACTTTCAGGAACCACAGAATTGTTGCACCCATCAACAACCATGATACCTTGCAGCTTGTACAGAGTTCCAATCCAAACTCCCCGCATCAATACCAATGCTCCCCGAGCCATCTTGCAAGTATCCTTCTCGAACACTATTTTTACACCTGCATCATCCAACTTGCTTATAGAAATCAAATTTCTGACCAATGCAGGAATATGTAGAACACCTGGAAGTGTTCTAACCCTTCCTCCTTGCAACTTCAACTTTACTTTTACACGACCAATGATTCTAGCCTTCCTATCATCCCATAAGAAGACATCACCACCATTGTATTTCTCATACTCGCAGAACCACTCCCTATGGGGAGTGAAGTGAATGGATGCACCTAAGTAAATCAACCATGCCTCATGATATACATGTGTACTTGAAGAAGCCAAGTACACATCCCCACCTTCATCTGAGGTGGTTTTTGCCTCTGCAAAAGGAGTATCATCAGATCCCTTTCCTTTATCAGGAGCTTTAGATTTACAGTCCCTTTTATAGTGCCCTTCCTTTCCACATTTCTAGCACACCACCTTTACATGTTTTCCTGGAGATTTAGATCTCCCACTCGATGACTTATTTTTGTTTCTGTTCTGGGACCGTACTCATACGGACAAGGCATCACCATTCTGGCTCTCCATATTTTTCCATCTCATCTCCTCCCTCAGCAAGGATGAGACTATTTCATCAAACTGCAAGGAAGTTGCATTACTACCTATTGCAATAACCAGATTATCCCATGAATCTGGTAGAGAACACAACAAAATGATGCACTTATCTTCATCTGAAATTTTAATATTAATAGATGCTAACTAACTTACCACAATATTAAATGCGTTCAGATGCTCTGTCACCAAGTGACCATCTTTCATCCTCAGGTTATACAACTTTTTCCGCGGGAACAATTTATTCACCAGAGACTTAGATTGGTACGAAGTCCCTAACTTGTCCCACAAAGTCTTTGTCGTAGCTTCCCCTGATACATTCAACAATGCTGAATCTGAGACACACAATCATATTGTGCTCTTTGCCTTCTGATCCAACTTCTTCCATTCTTCATCAAACACTCTCATTGGTTTAGTACCTGGATCTACCGAGATCCACTGATCTTTATCCACCAACAGATCCTCCATCTTGAGTTGCCACAACTCAAAACTCTGACCATTAAATTTCTCGATCTTTATCTTTCCACTGCTCACCATCTTCTTTCACCACTAGAATCGATCTTGCAGATCTCCCACTGAACAAGGTCTACCACAGGCCTGAGCGAAACCCCTCAGCAACAAAGGCATCCTCTTGAAGCCAAAATAGCTTTGAAACCAAATGTAGGTTTTAACCTCGTATAGAAATTACCTGCATAAAAATTCTAAAACACGGAAAATAAACAATGCGAGAGCATAACATATAAAACACATATACACAGAGATTTTCCCCTGGATCCCAAAACCGGGACTACCAGCTTGATTTTTCATTATGTTCCTTTCAATATTATAATAAATATTTATACATGCCGAAGCATCCAATACCATGGACCGAAAAACCATTTCATCCAATACCATGGACCGAAAACCATCGCATCCAATACCATGGACCTAAAACCATCGCGTCCAAAAACATGTGCGAAAATCATGCACAAAACCATAGGTGGGTCTACCCAACCTAAAATAGGTTCCAAAACCAAAATTTTTTGGGGTGCTGCCCTGGACCCCATAAAGTGGGGTTACCTGCACCCCTCAAACCCCCTGTGACCCCCCTGCTATGCAATCAGCACAACAAAGGGGGGGGGCTTCGCCCCCCCTCTAACCCCTTGGTTAACTACGTGGGCTAGTGATGGAAAGAATATAACACAACCCAGCAATTAGCTTGAGAATTTCCATTCATCAATGGAATGGAAGCAGACCCAAATAAGTATGTGCTGGGAGTATTAGAAGGGATGGAAATAGTTCCTCCCCCTTGCACAGATATGGGAGTCTACATACTCGCAACACTCGTGGTGAATGCCATGCTTCCAACAGTGGTCATCGAAGGGATAGATGTGTGTGGACTTGGGCTCGAAGGCCCGTGAGTCGGAGTTCCAATGTATAACAATATGTCTAGATTATTAGGAGGGAGAGGAGAATTTGGAGCTGCAACTAACTCTGAAATCTCTTCCACTTTAATACTATCTTTCGACTGGAAGAGTACTCGAGAAAGAACTGGTGTATTCCTCTCTAACTTTGTAGTAGTACCAGTTATATCTTGTAAACTAATTCCCCCAAGCAGAGGATCAATCTCCGATGCGCCCACTGCCACTGGTTAAAAACCACTGGCAGAATCGCTCCTATGCCTTCTAGGAGAAGGCTCTGGACTCGCAGGTGGAAGCCCACGAAGTCTATGGGACCATCGAGATGGTCGGTTAGCCAATTTGAATTATTTTTATAAGATCTACTTAAAGACTCAAGAAAATTGAAATATAGGCCGACTAGGAGCACAAAACACACACTAAAAATGTCCCTAAAGAGATCAGTAATCAAACAACTTCCAAGTATTTCCACTCTGGGTGATTAGGATCAGACACCAAAATAAAAGAAAGTTAATAATAAGGGCCTTCCGAAAATAGACTGGGGTAATTACACCCCAGGTCTACTAGCGAAGGTATCAGAGGTAGTTACGCTGACCTCCAGATAATAACCTTTGTTGGTGCAAGCCCCCAAGCTTCGCAAGGGTGCCCTCTAGAAGTACTGCTGAATGTGATGCAACATCAACCTTAGGTGCGACGGGATTCCCCTCCATAGCCACCTGTGTAGATCTCTAAGATAGGCAACTAAAGACACCAACTCGTATCAGAATCTGGGCGGAACAGTCATGAGGTAGGATCTGATAAGTAAGAGAGGGGGTATCTCTCGTCCTTATCTTTACAAACCCTCATGCTTAACTCCCAGTCATAGAGCTTTCCCAATCTCCTAACATTATTGGATTTCACTATTTAATCAGAATTCTATGTTTTACAATTTAGAGTGGCCTTGGAGAGTTTACTCTCCTCTCGCCTAATCCAAGGCCCTAAATAAACCTAAAACTTGTTGGTGTATTCTGATGACAATACAAAAAGTTCTAGTTTATTTTATTAAGTACTTGATTTTAAATGGCTATTCTTTTAAGTCAAAGGGACAATATGGAAATGAAATTGATGGTGTTTGTATGACGCAAAAGAAATTAATGAAAAACTAACTTATATGAAATGCACTTGTTTGTTCTCCGATGAAAAGAAATTTCTACTTGGGTTCTAAGAAACTTTTATAAAGCAAAAAAACTTTTTCCTTTTCTTTTCTTATAGCAGACTTCACACTCACAAAAACTAAAAAGACTATTGATGCTTTAATAATGAAAAACTACCCTAATGCAAGGTGTACATGATAATGCAAGATTCTAGATTACCCTAAAAAGAAATGAAAGCAATTGTTTATAAGCCAACTTAAGTGTTTGAAAAGAATATGAATTTTGAATACAAAATATTCTCCAAACAAGAAGAACTAATAAAAAAGATCACAAATCACTCTCAAAAAACCAAAAGAAACCAAAATCAAACTTGGTAAAAGAAAGCAAAAACAGTGTTTTTTAAGAACTTTTCTTTTTCAAGAAACAATGAAAACAAATTTTCAAGAGCACTCAAAATGCCACCAAAGACTCAAAGATCGAAAGAAAAGCACAAGGAAACTTTGTAAGTTACCAATTCAACACGAATGAAAACTTGAACAAAAAGGGCTTCACTTGCACTAAACGATCCACAAGCAGCAAAAGAGCTTTGAGAAACTGACCAAGAAGTCAGGAAAGAAACACTTTCAAATTCATCAAAAACTTTCAAAAAGCAAGAAAAGGTGTAAGGCCACGAAATGACGGAAAGCAAAGCGAGTAGACCAATAATCAAGTTTGACACAAAGATTGAAAACAATCTGTTGTTCCGGAAGACCAGAACAATCAAGAACCTCTATAAGAAGCCTTGTGTGTTCAAACACAAATCATAAAACTCACTCAAAAGAAAACCTAGGCCAAAAACTTTTCAAAGCATGAGAGAATCCAAAACAGTAAGCTCACTGAATAATTAAATTCTGAAGACAAAAAATGACCACTCAGAAACCAAACAGACCAAGAAACAAATCTTTCTAGGCAAAAAGATTTGAAAAAAGCATGCAAAAAATGGTATACGCGACTGTGTTCCAGCACAGGTGTGTGTACACGTGCTTCTGACAAAAGAAACTCGCGTATATGCGGTTTCAGTTCATAGAAACAAGTGTGTGTACACTTCTGTAAACAGACAAAGGTGCGTATACTAAGTTTTGCAAATATAAAACAAGGCCTGATCAAAAAGATCAAACTTGAAGTCTGAGTTCCTACAGGAGTAGGAAATACTGTCACAACAAGCAAACCAAGAACTAAGCCCTGATTGACACTGAACAACCCAAGCTAGGAATAACAAGATTGTTATCCCCAGTGGAGTCGCCAATTCTGTTACAGGAATAAGTACCCTATGGCTTTGGTTCAAAACCCCAATAGATCAAGAGTAATCTATAGCAAGAAACACGCATACAACTTTGGCAACATGCTTAAATAAACAAACTATGTATGGATGAACATACCCGGATGTCCTCCGTTTGGGTAGTTCCAACAGGGTTCAGACCCTTTGCAACCACTGATGATCTTCGAATCTGCAAATCAACCAATCCGAACATACATAGTAGCACATAGATAAAGCATTTTAATGAAATCAACTTTATATCATATAAGTAAGATGATTAGTTATACATCCAAATGACATTCATACATGAGTTACAACAACATCTGATGCATAAACAAGGTCAATCTTAGGAACAAGACAGTGTTTCTTTTTATTGTAGAAAACTATAATAAACATAGAAAGAGTTCACCTGAGTCTTCTTCTTTCGGCTCCAAGTAGAATCGTCCTCCAGGCCCGTCCAGTCCCAGTCTTCAAAAACCTCCTTCCATAACCAACACCATGATATCTCAAGCAAGTGGGAGAATATCAACACTCAAGGAAACAAGGGTTTCCTGAACTTGGGGAAGTGCTTGAAGCACAGGGATACTTCAGACTTGGTCAGGGGATAATCTCAGTATAGTAATTATATCTCTCCGCTCCTCCTTAAGGCCTTCCCATAGAAGTCTTATTTATACTTCTCCCAATTAGTTTTTTAGTTGGGAAACAGTTGGGAACAGTTGGGCCACAGGCACTAGGAGGTAATCAATAGGTAAAACCCATGAACTCCGCCCATAGTTAAGGAATTTTTTTTTTTTAGGTGTTTTAACACATATACGCGGGTTGGGTATTGACTAACCTGCGTGTACACACTTTTATCACAGGGAAAAGTAGTGTACAGGGAGTAAAACACTATTTTTAAAATATTTGGACCAAGTTTGGAAGGAGGGGTTGCCCTAGGCCATAAACCAAGCATCACAAACACCAAGGGTGATATTTGGATCTATAACAGCAGCAGAGGGGTTTGTAGAGGAATCTTACCCTCATCGATGTCCCTTTGTACCTTTTGTACATACTCTGAAAACCGAGTAATAGGGTCCACACCCTGGGCTTCAACCTCCTCCACTTCAACTTCCACATTCTCATCGTCCATCGGGATGTCTTCAATATCTTCCTCCTTCGGCTCCAAATTTATGGCCTTGCCTTTCTCCTGTGCAGTGGGTTTTGGTGGGTTTCTCCTTGGCGATGCGCACACTGGTATGGCAGGTTGCTTGTCCTTTTTATCCTTCATGGATTTGGTCTCGGCGTTCTCAGTGATTTAGGGACTTCAGCGAGCACCTCGACAACCTCTGGAGCATCTACTTCTGCCTCCATCTCAACTTCTGGCACCAATTCTTCGGTATCTCTAACTTCTGCTAGTGTCGACATGATTTTATGAAATAACTCCTGCGTTTCCGTCGACAAAGTCTCAAATACTTTAGTAGCTATCAGAAGTTCGTAGTGCTCACGATTCATGTGCGCCTGAGAGCTCAACAACTCAATTCTCAAAATGCTAAGTGTTTTTCGCTGGACAACCACTTGTAACTTATAGGGAATTTTGAATTCAAATCCAACCGTTCCCCCTAAATTCGGTTCATAAATTCCGGATTGGCGGCAGATTTTCAAGGATCTAAGCCATAAATTTCGCCTTAAATTTTGATCGCCCGCTCCATTTTTCCACACTTCTACTGTAAAATCATGAACAATGACTTTAACAGTCACTTTCTAACCGACTTGCGCGATTTCTCCCTAGATAACACAGCTCCCTCCGCACTGCCGCAGACCCTGTGACACTTCCTTGCTTCGCATAGTCCTCAAATTGCGCAACTCCCCAACCCGGGCAGTGTAGTTTATATTCCTGCGCCTCCTTTCAGCTGCCTGGAGTGCTAAGACTATGTTACCTTCATTTAGTCACATTGCCGGACTGCCGGTGTATGGATTCAAGTGACTACCATTCATCTTTCCCAGGAAGGGCTCTCCATTCAATTTGACCAGCTATACTTCTCCTCCGTTGGTAGTTTCCTTAATGACATAGGGCCCCAACCAGTGCATTTTGAATTTCCTCGAAAATTTATCAAACTTACTGTCATATAACAAAACTAGGTCATTTACCTTAAAGGTGCACAACTTGATGTGTCAATCATGCCATGCTTTTTCGCGCTGCTTTTGGACTTGTTGGTGAAATCCAGCTTGAAATCTCTCTTCCTCAAGCTCATCTAACTGTGTGAGCTTTTCCTCTAGGGCTCCATGATCCGTCATACCTGTGAGCATCGCTATGCGCAGACTAGGCACAATATAGTGCATAAGCATTACCACTTCAACCCCATAGACAAGTCGAAAGGGGGTTTGTCCAGTCAACTTCTTGCATGTCATTCGATAAGCCCATAGTACTGCAAGTATGTGTAGGTCCCAATCACTTTGTTGAGCATTGCAAACCTTGGTTAGTGCGTTCTCCAACACTTTATTGAATGCTTCCACCGTCCCGTTAGCCTACGGATGATAAGGCATGCTCTTTTGGTGATATACCTGAAATTCCTCCATCAACATGCTGATTGTCTCATTCAAAAAGTGCGTACTGTGATTTCTCATCAATATCTTTGGACATACAAATCACGTCAATACATACTCAAAGAGGAACTTTGGAGCATTCGCGCCTGTGCAATCCTTCACAGGCTGTTCCTCCGCCCAATGAGTCAAATACTCCATCACGATGATAATGTACCTTGCTCCCGTCTTTCCTTGGGGCTAAATGGGTCCCACAAAATCTATTGCCATTTTCTCAAAGGGTTGCAACGTTATCTCTGGATTTAAAGGCATCTCATCCCTCCACGATGGCCTACCAGTCCTTTGACACACATCATGTTATCACCAAAATAGGACCCTGATAGGCTGCTGATCAGACTATCTCAGTGTAACTATTTCAAACCAATCTTTTAGCTAAGGCTTAGCCTCCTTAGCCTGAGAGGGCTCTCTCAAAAGGTTAATGATATTGATTAAAGATATGGATAGATGGCTAACTCTATGGTTTGGATTTTATATGTTTGTAGATTGGAAGATGGAGACTTGCTACCATTGGGCTATGGAGTCAGTGACAGAGATAAGGACAACAAATAGCTCTTCTTATAAAACTGAGGCTTGTATATACTTCAATGAAAGAGTGACACATTCAAGAAAGTCTCAATAACTTGAAGTTCATAGGAGTCAGAGCATGTGGGCATGAATTCTGAGTAATGATACATCAAGGTATTCAAAAGGAAAGAATTTAAAGTGATAGATCATAGTTTAATACCTAAAGGAAGTCAGGGCATTCAAAATTTAAACATTCAGAACATAAACTCATATGGGACCACACAGTTTATAAATGTATACAGGAAGTCAGAGCACATTCAGTGAATTCTGAGTGATTATACATCCATACCACTGTAAGAATTAAGGAAAGGACAACATCACATATTCTGAACATAAAAAAGCCTTCATGAATCATGAGTAATAAGCATTAAGACTATGGAAGTAAAGCATTTCAAAGATAAAAGATGAAGCTCACTGAAGTACACTAAGAATCTCAGCTTCAGAAAAGTCCAACTGCTTCTGTATATATCAATCCCTGCATAGCATTTACAAAAGTAGTCTTTTTCTCTAACATTTTCCAACCCTGATTACATTGTTGTTTCAGCTATATATAGATCTCTTATTCTAACTGATCGAGATTCCTCCTCAAGCATGAGGGGAATTCGAAAACTACTTCTATTACTGACAACTCTTAACCCTTTAACTAACTAATAAATACAACTGACTACTAATTGACAGCTCTAGAATCCTAAAACAATTAGGATTCTAATTCTACATCATGCTGACTGTAGCATTTATTACAATCAGGATTTATTCCCTGACAAGTGGTCTCTTTTAGTTTGGCTGTGGTAGGTGTTTGTAGATGCTTGTTGGTCTTCAATGTCACACGTTTTCCATTGTCCTGAAACATAGGAAATTATCCCTGTTTTACCGGTCTTTGGTTTACCTCAAAATGTTCGAATCCAAAGAAGCATGTCCTTTATCCTTTAATTACCCAAAATAGAGCAGACTGCCACGTCCTTGATGTGCTGTCCACCGTTTTCATGTACCTGTGTGATGACAAAACCTTTCAAAAAGATTTGCCGCTTTGTCAATCATAATTGATCAACTAAATTGTAACATGCAGCTACAGCAGTTTCGTAGCACGCTACGAAACTGCTGTGTAATTTCAAAAGCACAGTCTTCCTTTCATAGCTAAATGATCGCCACTGTTCATGGCTTAAGCACCCTACTCCCTTGATCACTTTGACAAGATTTGCTTGCAACTTTTCAAGAAACAGATATTGCTCCTGAGGAAGAGATGCAATGACACCAATAACACCATTGACTGTTCCAAATATAACTGTATGAATCTGGTTAATACCTCACGTCCAAATTGTATAGGCATCTTCTCTTCAGGTGCAAGGGGATGTACTAATACATTTTCCTCTGGGATCTCCACAAAGAAATAGCCCATTCCTCCATGTAATAGTTTCTTCCATGACATTCTGACATCAATATCATTCTCTCCAGGTCTAATCACATCAAACTCAAATCCTAATTTCTTCCCTGCCTTTAAAAATTCACTTCGCATAGTTGATGCTTTGGACACAGTTATGGGAACAACCTGTAAATGAGCATGATTATTAGCCTCAACTTTTCTGCACAGCGTTTAACAACATTTACGGCTAGTGCAAGGGCAGCTGGTGAAGCTTTTTTCTTGTCTCTTCTCAAGATATTCAGTAAAACAGATAACAGTTGTTGTGATATGTCTTCACTCTCATTCAAACCAAACTCATAATTGTTTGCATTGAAGCAGATACGTTTTCGGTGTGATTCTCACTAGCACTGGCAAGGAAATGTTGAAACATGTCAAGGATGAGATTATCACACTGAAGGTTCAGCATGACAACGCATGACCTGACCTTTGCGACAGTTTCTAAAATTGTTACCCTCCTTCCAAATGTGGGACTATTCATTTGATCTGGTCCCTGAAGGCTTCCAACAATCAACTGAAATATTTCCCTCATTAAATCATCATTATATGGTGCTTCAGGTGCCGTTATTCTAGTGATTTCACTAATGAAAGTAACAACAATGAGCCTGACATCTTTGTCTTGGTGCCTTAGAAGCTCTGGCTTTACCAACGCACTCATGGATGGAATCACTGCATCCCGCATTATCTCAGAAGGTTACTGTTCCACCATAGATAAATAGTCCTCCACTTTCTGAAATTCCTGAACTGTACTTGAAACGTTTGGCAGAGGCAACTGAAGTGGTTGTTCACAAATATCATAAATAATCTCATGGTATTCCTTTTGGAAATCACTCTGAGAATCTCCTTCCGCTGACATCTCTGCTGTCAGATACTTCTTCCTTATGCCACTGCCGGCGGTTGTGATGAATTGAAATCATTACCAAACCTCTCTTCTTGCACGATTGCCGTGTATCTTCTGCACATTCTGTAAAAAGCCGACACAGATTGCACAATTTTTCCAAGGTCCATTTCATCTGCAAGAATAACATTTGTATCATTCCTCCAGCTGTTCACAAGAAACTTCAACCCTTCTAATTGGTAATCATGAAGTGTGCCAGTACCAAGACACCTAACGACCTAATGATGAGGATAAGCGGTCGGATATGATAGACGAAGTGTATAGGTTGACAACTATTGATGGATTTTGATGGATATGACAGCTGTGAAAGAATGGCTATGGATTCGAACAAATCCCCAGTTTCGTAGCGCAGCCAGTGCAAAATATGAATTATGCGCTACGAAACTACTAAAACATGTTGCGCTGCGAAACTGCTAAAAAGGATTTATGTGCTGCAAAACCACTTTAAAATGATTACAGGCGCTACGAAATCACCTAGACAATTTCGGCTTTGAAATGAGTTTGGACATATGATATCCATGTGAGATGTGAGACCAATGATAGAATAAAACAAAGAATTGACCCCTTTATACATACCAACAATACTCTTAACAAGACTCCTAAGACTCAGACTCTAAGGCAAACAAAAACTCAAACTTAGACTAGCACCGAATCTTTACCATCAAGCTGGTATGAGAAATTTTGGCATTAAAATTCTTAAGTGATAACACATCACATGCCTTGCATTGTGCTCTTGAGTCCTGATGGAGGGTTGGCCACCACAACCCTGCACGTAGAATCTTATGTGCAGTTTCTCTTCCTGCATAATGTCCTCCTACGGTGCCCCCATGAGTGTTTGCGGGGTTGCTGCTTCTTTCAAAATCGGGTACATATCATCGTAACATCTCATCAGACCCCATTTTGTATCCTTCCGGGGCAATTCCTGTCATTAGGAAGTGTATTTTATCCTCAAAATGACCATCCACGATGCACACTACAAATGGATGTGCATCGGACAATCCTTCCTCCAAATTAGTGGGCTCTTCCCCTGTTTCGATGTGCGACAGATGGTCTAGTCCTGTGTTCAGTCGTCCAGGCTTAACAATAACTTCAAAATCATACTCTTGGAACAATAAGAGCCATCTGCAGATTCTATCCCCCAACACAGGCTTATTGACCAGGTACTTCAGCGCGGATTGATCTGTATACATCTTAAAATGGCCACCCAGCAAGTGGTGCCTAAACTTCTGGAGTGCATACACCATGGCTAACCCTTCGCGCTTGTTCGTGGAATAGTTCTTCTCTACTTTGGATAGTCTTCGGCTTGTGAACGCATTAGGATGGTCCAAGTCTTCTCCGCCAGCCTGTGTCAGCACTGCTCCTAGCGCTATACATGATGCGTCGACATGTACATGGAAATCGGCACAGTGACCATCTTTTCTTTCAATATATCCAAGCTCTTCCTACAATCCTCATTCTAGCAGAATGTGACATCCTTCTTCAACAATTTCTCCATAGGCGCAGTGATCTGGGCATAGTCTTTGATAAACTTTATGCAATATCCCATGTGTCCTAAGGTAGTGCGTAGCTGCTTCACACTCCTTAGTGCTTCCAAGTTCAGTATCACCGCTATCTTCGCGGGATCTTCCATCAGTCCCTGTCTGCAAACGACATGATCCATCAGGGTCCCAAAAGGAACACAAAACATACACTTCTTTAGATTGAGCATGATCTAGCATCTTCGACAAATATCCAGCATTAGGTGCAAGCTTGCTACATGGCGTTTTACCAACCCAAACACAGTCTAGTCATCAAAGTATACCTCCAAGAACTTATGAATAAATTCCTTGAACACAACAACGATTACGGGCGAGAAGATCGCAAGCGCATTCTTCAATCCAAACGGCCTTACAGTGTACTGAAAACAACCCCACTCAGTTGTGAAGGTTGTCTTGCTCCCATCTTCCGGTGCAATTTTGATCTAGTGGTACCTCAAGAACCAATCCGTGAAGGAATATGCTTCCTGGCCATCTACATTGTCCAACACTTCAGCAGTGGATGGAGTTGGGAAAGGATCATGTACACAAGCGTCATTCAGCTTTCTGAGATCCACGCATATCCTTATTTCATCCTTCTGCTTCTTCTCCTATACCACCATTGGGCTTACCCAGTCAAATTATTTGATAAGTTGAATGATGCCTGCCACGAGCATATTTTCTAGCTCTAAGCAGACCTTCTCCTTATACTTTGGATTGGGACGGTAAGATCTTTACTTAACTAGCTTTGCGTCGGGCTTCAATGTGATCTTCATAACACCCAGGTCCCCAATTATCCCCTTCAGATCCATAAACTTGGTAGGGAATAATTCTTGGTACTCACGGAGAAATTCATTGACCTTATCCACCATCGCGTCATCCCAATAGTATCCAATCTTTGCGAATTTGGGTTCTGCCTCTGTACCAATGTTTACTTGTTTTGTTTTCAACGATGCGATTATATCAAGGTTCTCAATCTGTGGTCCTTCAACCTCGTAGTGACCTTCTGTCTCCGGAATATTAATCTTTCGTGGATCCTTATCCTCTTCTACAGTGGTTACATTATAGTATTCTAGCGCATGATTCAGCTGAGTAGCCCACTCAGGTTGAATCAGGTCCAAAGGATCATGTGGTATCCTAAAGATTGTTGCTTTCACCTCTTGTAGCGCCTCATCAATATAGTCAAATCCATCCTCAAAACTGAATGTCATTATGAATCCTTCACGTAGGATATCCCATTCACCTATACCATGGTGAAGTTCTGTCTCTATGTACCAATTCATCAGGACAACATCCAGGGTGTGACAGAACAAGTGCACCCATTGAGGTTGGGGCTTTTCTCCATAAGCCTGAGCCCATTTGGCCAAGTGCGCACACAGATCATCCTGCCCATCATACTTGTTTGTCATTCCCATCTTCGGCTTCCCAAAGTGTGTTCTCATCATTCTCCTACATTTGAGCCAATCATAAAAGCTTCCCTTATGCGTACCCCACCATCTTGCAGGCGTAGTGCACAGTGCCTAGTCCAACACCTGGAAGCGCTGCTTTTTTGGTACCTCCATTTCAAATGCATCCAGAAAGATATCTATGTCATTCAGACCATCATAAGTAGGCATATTTCTTACCTCTAAGGACACACAGCGCAGCAGTCGAGTCATCATGTTGCATCTCAGCGTAGTCGCCTCATGTAACCAATTCTGCTAGTGCTCTATTTCTTCATCAGAGTCCGAGTTGCAGGAACTCTCGTGATCCCATGCAATTCGTCCATCCACGGTAGAATTCACCCAGTCTTGGTTTCACACTGTTATCTTATAGATGCAGTCCAGATCATCATCACTCTCATAATCACAGACTGGTTCAGTATAGCGCAACCCTTTAGCAGGATCTAGGGGTACTATCACGCATAGCGATTTCTTCTCAAATATCATCTTTCGTTTCTTTAGATTGATCACCCCGTTCATATCAGTAGCCTAGTCAATTCCCAGGAGTGCAGGATAGGGGTTGCTTTCATCCACTATCTCTATTACTTCAAAGTCAGCCAGTGCACTCGCGCCTTCAATATCCACAGTCACCCCCTATAGCCGCCCCATGGGGATGATCTTCTACTGATTCACCATTCTTAGCTAAATCAGAGACCATTGCAGTGCAGGTGTCCCCATCCATTCCCAAGTCTGCTTTGGTAGGATGTTTGCATCTGACCCCAGGTCCAAAATGACCCAATCCATTTCATACTCTCCTATCTACGCAGTCAGTCTCATCTCCTATCCCGTCCTTATTTTATGCTTGCCAATCTTTCATACTATGCACAGCTCACCCGGAGCGTTTCTGACGCATCTATTTATGAGCTCTTGTAACCCCTTCACGCCTTACTATCATGTAGTAACTTCATACAAGTCTCTAGGAAGGTTGTGAGCATAGAAGGGTCCATATCCTAATCAGGCTTATCCTTGCTCCCTAAGGTGGAGGCCTTAGCGAAGCTCTTCTTTACTTCCATGAAGGTTTCCCATGCGCGCTCTAAACCGAACTCAGCCTCCTTCGTTGGAGCTTTGTCAACCCATGTATTGTCTTCTAGTTGTTTCCCCTTGTCATATCCTATTGTGATTCCACTTCTGAGCACTATATTCACATTCGTATCCTCTTCACTGGATCAGACCTCATCATCTGCAAGTTCTGAGTTTGCGGAGGTGGTAGCGCCCTTTTGTCACGTATCCTTGTTATCAGTGTAGGACAGTCTTCCATTTCATGATCAAACATCATGCAATACTTGCATGACAAACGTGTTGGGTTAGTGCAATCATGAGCATAGTGTCCTGGTCCTCCGCAATTGTAGCAGATCAACTGTCTCCGACCTCTACCAGGTCCTCCTCCACCTCGGCCTCGTCCGCGGACCTGAAATCCTGTCGGCGCCATCCCTGCGCTCTGGTTAGGGGGTCCCGTTTCTGCCTGAATCCTATAGGTGGGATTTCTATCCATCATTAATTCATAACACATGCAATTACGCTCATCATGCCCTACCGACCTACAAAAGTTGCATAACAGTTGTTGCGATGTCTGTACAAATTTCTCCAGCAAATGACAGTTATCCGTGGCATTTTTTCCCACTACTTGACATATAGCGCACCATAATACAGGCCCCGTGCTCGATCCTGCTTGAGCTTACGGCCTCAAAGGCATCGGTCCTCCTCCTGCAATGTAGTTTGTAGTTTGAAGCACCATACCTCTTCGCACAACTCAGGTCGAACTGTTCTGTCCTGCTTCAGACTTTGCATCTCAAGGCACAGATTCTTCAATTGCGCATGGATCTATTGAACCCCAAAATTTGGATCTTGCATCGGTGTTTCATGCAGTCTCATGGAAATTTACAAGGCCTCTGCCTGAGTTGTTATCTTCTGTTGTGACAATGTAACCCTTAAGTGTGGCAGAAGCGAAGCTAGAAACCATTCGCGATGTTGTCTGTTTGTTAAGTTCATGTTAGCTTCGTGGATCTTACACTTCAATCTCTGATCTAATTCCCAAGGTGTCTCGCCTGGTTGCATCGCGATTTCCTTGAATTCCACAATCGACTGTGCCTCAGATTTTGGCCTAATGAATTCTTTATCCAGTGCTGTCTGGATGTCTACCACTCCAGCATTCGGGTTATCATTAGAGTACTTGATATACGAGGTTAGCGCACAATCTTGCAGAGCACTAACCAATGTTTCCTTCTTTATGTGATCATATGTAACGCCCTGAGCTTCCCATATAGCTTTAACGATGAACTAGAATTGGTCTGAGTCCTCATTTCCCAAGCCTTTGAAGAAAGGCAGCTTCACTGAATTTTCCATATTGAACTGCGGTGGAGGTGGAGGTGGTACAGGTGAAGTCACAGGTGATGGTGGTGAAGTTGGAGGTGGTGTGGGTGGAGGTGGGATTCATGGGAATCCTTGTCTTATTAACTGAATAGTACTTCGCGGAGAAACCTGCGCTATCCCTTCTTCGTTACCTCACAGAGGTGAAATCAATGATATATATTTAGGAACCTTTTTTACTTTTTTCCTATAAATTTTTCCGCTTCGTGTAGCTCCGAACATCAAGGTAGTTGCATAACCCGTTTTTCACACAATAGCATTTTAATCCAGGTATTCAAAGATTTCACGTACTTACCTCATGGTCCCTTGAGAAAGTGCAGCTCCACCTCGTTGTAGCTGACTGAGGTGTCGACCGTGAATTAAGTCACAAATCCTCCTATGACACGATCGAGCCAATGATCAACAGTGCGGGTGATCTTGTCCTCAGATGCTTCTAATTCCTGTACTAGCTCCGGGGTCCAAACAATAGGACTGTCAAGTTTCCACCTTCCTTGGCTATCCGCTAGCTTCGCGATCCACTCGTATAGCTCAAATGGAAAGGAGAAGAAATTGTTGGCATTATGTTTCTGGTATGGCTATATGTTACAAATGTTGTACTTGATGGCAACTCCCGTGGCAAGGCCCTCATTTTGTTGAAAATAAAGAAGTACGCAGGAAATCAGATCATAAGGTGCGTACCCACAGGTTCACCATGCGGGGACCGCGTCCAGATACGCAGGCCAGCCGTTCAGGAGGTGCGTCCCCCCAGTGCACACATTTCAAGGCAGAGAAAAGCACACGTGGGGTTTCTTATGTTTTACTCTTGGTATTTAGCCGACGGTTTTGGGTTATTATGGTGTCAGCTCGTGGTATTGTTCCATGATTTTAGGAGGAGCTTGCCTATATAAAGCAAAGGAGATCACTTGGCTAAGCATCTTTTGCAATTGAATATCTTTAGATCTGAAATATTGGGTTATGGTCTTAAAAGCTTGATCTATATGAAAGGGAAGTTGAAGGTGAATCTGTGAAGGGTGATCTCTCGAGCGCATGATCAGATCTGAGCAACTGTGCCACTCTGGTGGACTGCCTATTCGGCCCTAATCAGAAGGACGCAGGTGTTTAACAGAAGAGCTGCGTGGGTACGCAGTGCAGAAACAGGAGATCTGCGTCGGGACGCAGTGCAGAAACAGGAGATCTGCGTCGGTACGCAGAGCAGAAGAAGGATACCTGCGTCGGTACGCAGAGCAGAAGAAGAAGAGCTGCGTGGGTACGCAGAGCGACTAAGGTTCAGGTGCGTCCCTGCAGTAACAGTACGCGACGCGATAGTATCTTTGGGTGCGTCCCTCCAGTAAAAGTACGTAGCGCAGTTCAAGGAACAGTGCGTGGGCACGCAATGCAGCAGAAGGATCTCTGCGGGTAGACGCAGGAAAGCAGAAGGTGAACTGCGTAGCGACGCAGGCCACAGAAGGGAAAACTGCGTACCTGTCTTAAAAAGTTCTGTTGATTGAATTTTTCTGTTGATAAGGTGTTCTGGGTTAGTTCTGTTATTGCTGATCTGATAACTGTAGTGGACTGTAACTTTCATGTACTTAATGTTCAATTGATGCTTTATGAAAAGAAGTAGGGAGTTGTAGCTCCCTTCCAGGAGAGACTGGAAAACGAGAGAGAGAGAGTTGTAGCTGTCTGCAGGTTGCAGCCTGCGTACTGGTAAAGGACTGCACCAGTACAAAACCATTGTAAAAGAAGTTTCTAAGTTGAAAGAAGATAGAGACATATTGCAGCAGGTGGTTTTCACCCACATTGGGTTTCCACCTTACATCTTGTGTTCTTTGGTGTGACTATCTGTTTTTCTTTGTTCTTGTGTTCTTGTTCTTTAGTTGGATTCCAGTGATACGACATCACACATCTCTTATGCAAATTCCAGTCCTAGCAACAGAACCATTTGTTATCTTGAGGGGGCCTGACCCAGTTTCAGTGGTGATTAGCTAAACAAATCCCTACACTACTGGCCCTTTTGGCATCAGCACGCAGAGCGCGAACCGAACTCTCACCCGAAACATTATAGGGAGATGCTGGAACCAAGTTTCTGCACCCTGAGATGGTCGTGATGTTGGTTTATTTCTCTTATTCCTGCCTTCGTGTAGGTCACTTCGCTCTAGGGCTTACTAGACGAGCCCTCTATTCTGCCCTTCAATACCTCCGCGAAAGGGTATGATCGACCTTTGCGCAACCCTAACCTGCGGCCCAGGTACTTTCACGCTGCTATGGCAGCGTACTGTGCAGATTCCAAAATTAGTCTAAGTGTCTTACTTATCTTATTAGATAATCACAGTTAGTACCGCATAAACAGATATCCTTACTTGCATTCAGTTATCCCATGAAATTGCATTCATTCGCGCATAATATAAGCATTATAAAGGAAATTCATACATAAAATGACAAGATGCATTAATCGGAACAATGACACAGGAATTGCAGAATATTTCTCTTTATTGATATCTTCCAAATGATTATAGACTCTATCAACCCTACGCACATAGCTACAGGGGTCTGTGCACTTAGCTGCGGACTTCTACCCTAGGCCTTTGCGCACTCAGCTGCAAAGCCTCTACCTACGCTATGACCCAAAACTTAGACTTTTTACTTCAGAGCTATGACTCTCTTACATGATATCAATTGTGTGTCTCTAGAACTACTTAGAGTTTAGTTCTTTTTATACAATCCCATGGTCCATGGACCATGGGTAGATCTCTTATAGCCGACTTTACTTTACAAAACTAAGGGCGGACTACCCTTTATGACAAATGACACCTTCGTGCTCCACAACCATAAAATGCATATTCTTTACAAGTTTATTACAAAATTTGACCAAAATATGAGCTTTTAGCTCCAAAATTTTCCATGGGGGATCCCGCTCCCAACAGTTCCTGCAGCGGAACATCTCGTGGAGCCACTCCTATGTGAGGGCATATTCCTTGCATGATAGAGAAAACACGTGCATATACATCATCACTCTTTCCAGCACTTAATGCAGCGGCCTACACCATCTTGACACCAAGGCCCAGAGACGTAGTCCACACTAGAAGAACTCCATTATTAGCGTCTTTTGTTTTATATTGTTGATTCTTGTCATGTTCCCTCTTCTTTACAACATGCATATATGTTACTTTATGCTCTTTTAAATACAATTCTAACCACATCATGGAAATAAAATATCTTGGTTAAATCTGGGAGTTGAGTTAGCTCGGTTCAAGTTTGGTATCAGAGTGGTCTTTGCGTGGAATGTGCAGCGATGGAGGATGACAAAGTGATGTACAAGACCAAGCTGAGAGTGTCCAAAAAGGTGGAAATAATGTATGAAGCTCTACAAAAAGAGACAGAGGAAAAGAAGTGATTGTAGCTTTAGTTGTGAGCCATGGAAGAGGCCCTGAAGAACTAAAGCACAACAACCAGAGTCTTCAAGAAGATAATGCTGAATTGAAGATGCTTCTACAAGAAGATAAAGAGGAGAAACATAGTTTGCTATGACAGTTACAAGCTAAGGATGAAGCCATGGAAAAGATGCAACATGACCCATGTGAGTTAAAAAGTAATTCTTCGTCTTCATGTATGTTTCCTGATGATGATTTCGCTGTCTTTGAAAACCATACCACGGGAATTGACTCCAAACTGCTGAAGTGAATGGGATATGAAGGAAGGGGCTTGGGTGTTAATGGCCAAGGCATTGTCAATCCCATCAAAGTAGAGGAATTACCCCGTCAGGCGGGACTTGGGTATGTCGGGAAGGAAGTTGGGGAATGCGCTGAGACAGCTAGCGAACCACCAACAATAGATGATGAGAAGCCCTCATCAGTTCTTTCCAACTCGATAGTGGAGAGACCTTGATTTGCGGGCTTGGGATACATCGAAGGAGAATGATTGAAGGTGTCAAATTCTTCCGAGACATCGTCGAAATCGTTGAGGAAAGAGAATGATGGGAACACATCCCTATCATCCCATGGTAGTGCCCATTGTAGGGAAAGAGTCGAGGCAAGCTCTCATCGCCATAATGACACCAGAGATGGCAAGGAAAGGTATAACCAGTCTCGATATTCGAATGTTCATTTCAATTATAATCATGTTGTTAATGATGAACGTAAAACATGGCATCGAAAAACATGTACCTTTTGTGGATTACATAACCATATATTTGCTAAGTGTTGGAAAAGAATAGTAGCACAAAAAAGGATGAGGCATGAAAGACCCTCTCAACAGCAGGAAAAGAAGATGGTAAAGTAGATCTAGAGGAAGAAGACGTATTGTAGTCATTGCAACAGAGGTGGCCATCAAAGAGCCACATGTTGGAGGCTCCATACAGAGTAGTGCCTTAAAGACAAAGCATCTGTGCATGAACCAAGTGAGACAATTGTTCGACAAGAAAAACCACCACAGGGGGATGACCCATTCACATCAATAAGTGAAAAATGGTTTCCAGATATGTTAGCTTGTCATGGTTGTGCTTTTGTAAATCATTTGTTGCATTTTAAAATGTAAAAGTGATGATGTGTTTTCCATCACCTGTTAAGCAACAATGATCTCTGGTCTTATTTTGTGTTGCATGTTAAACTGTAAAAGTGATGTTGTGTTTCCATCACTTGTTAAAGCAACAATAGTGTTTGGCCTTATTTTTGTAAATCATATGTTGCAGTGATGATGTTTTTTCCATCACTTGTTGAAGCAACAATGATATTTTGGCCTTGTTTTCATAGTTGGGGTATTGTTTCCATTTTGATGTAAATTTGACCATTGAGTACGTGTTATAAAATCGTGGCAAATATGGAATGCTTTGGTCATTAGCATGTAAATTAAGCATGTATTTTGTAGAAATGTACTACAGGTTTGCAAAGGTTGCACGTGTAGGCTCTGAAGGACAAAGGTGAAGGAGAAGGAAGGGTGACTTATCAGACACTTGTAAGTGTAGACAGGGTACAAAGAAGTGGTAGATTATTTTCATGCTTTTGGAGGACCAAAATATCCTAAGTGGGGAGGATTGATCTAGGTGGCTCCAAACACATGCAGAATCCAAAAGGACTTAGAAAGGGTCCAAATTCAAAGTGGTCAGGTTGCTCCCAAACTGACACCAGATCGAAGTGCTCGTCGCCCTGATTCCAACTGTGTGAATGACATTAAAATCCAAGCTCCTATGAGGGAGAAACAACCAGTCAAAGTTTTGGTCAACGTTGGGCTATGGGCCAAGTTTAAGTGTCCTACAAATTCACCGTCAACCGACATGAAACCTAGCTCCCGAAAACAGGCGAAATTGTGGCCTCTTTAAATTTCCCAATATCCCTTGTTTCCGAAAGATTTGAAAATAACCTATTGTATTAAGAAAATAAATAAAAAATAGGTGGTGGGCCATGACCCCCACCACCTCCATCGGACCCCAAAAACATTAATTAAAAAAAAAGACAAATTTTAAAAGGGGCTGACAGGTCGTGACCCCCGCCGGCCCAATGGAACACATTAAATAGCAAAAAATATATATATAGGGGTGTGTAGAAATTTTGAATAATTTGACACATATTCAACAGAGATTATCCTGATCATACAATTATAAGCAGAACATGTATAATACATAATCTCCTCTACGTTGATCATCAATTTACAGAAGCAGAAACATTCACAGGCGCACATAGAAGCATCAATCAAACTCATAAACACAGTATGTATCCCGGGGAAAGCATCTCGCTAAAAACCCCACACTATCTGTATATTATATTGATTGAATCATGTAACAATACAAAGCATAATACTTCTCACAAGTATCTCCACCTGTTACACACGATACAGCTCAGATTTGATCTCCAAATCTCCCCCGCTGCTTGCCTGCCTCCACTGCTCAATACCTGCTCAAGAACTCATGAGAATAGCTTCCCAAACTCGTTTTTCACCTGCAAAATAGTCACTCACTCTTTGTGGACGTGAGCAAAGGCTAAAATGTGGGCCAAATACGTGAGCAAACTCATTGGCATACTCAATCCTTTGATTGTGCAAGATCTGATGCACAACTATAGTCACAACTGATAGCAATCTGATTCTCTACCACTTGTCCCTGTTGAACTGAACATGCACTGACATGCAACTGAGTTAACTGATGTATTCTTTAGTTGTATTATGAGTTAATAACTTGTGAATTAATTAATAACTAATTCACCCAACTCATCTCTAGTCTATTGATCAGTTAGACTAAATACAACCAGTTTAACAAAGCTAAACTGAACACAACTCCATCAACTGCACCTCCAGTCCACTAAACTCAACTCACTTGAGTTCTAACTGAAGTCCTGCATGAAAATATTAGTCATCCCATAGGTAACCACGTATTTCCTTGTGGGATCTGCATGTACCACATCCGTAGCTCATTCTGAAGTGCTCCAAGAGAATAAGATCAAGTTTATAGTCCAAATATTATTATGAGACAATAATATTTGACTTTTCTATTTTTGACAACCAGTCTAAAAATAGACTTTGATCACTCACACTGTGATCATTCACATTTTGATCAAAAATAGAAGTCCATCTATTTTTCTCAACTTGACCAATCATCCATAAACAGCAACCTGCAATCCATAGACATGATCCATATGTCTAAAAATAGACTTGTGCCAAAAATAGCCTGCGGGCCCACTTAGTGAAGGCGACTCTTTTCACTAAGCTCCATCATCTTGTTGCAATCTCAACAAGAATTTCTTGTTGCACACTTTTCAACACTCCCTCTCAACAAGAAAGGCTTCCTCTCAAACCCGATCCTGTAACTCTGGAATGTTCTCCATGCAACACATCTGGCTGGTCCACTTGCTCTGTCATCAAAGTCTCTGATTGTTATTGCCTCTGTCGACTGAAACTTTGCATCTCTGTGCTCTTCAGTATCTGACTGCTCTAGCCTCTGTCACTTTGATCTCTGACTGCATCCGTGCTGCTGCTGGTTCTATCTCCCAGCATTGCATCCACACTGCACCTCCCAACTGACCTCCCTGTTGGGATAGAAACATCCTCTGATGCTGAAGCTCTATCTGCTGCTGACAAGTGCTCCCTCTCTGACATCTGCGCCACTGCAACATCTCCATGCATCTCGCACCATTGCACACCTCTCTGTGCCACCTAGCACTGTGCAAAACACTTGTGCCTCTCGCATTGCTACAGCCTGCTAGCTATGCGCTGTCCTGGGATTCCCTGCACTGTCGCTCTCTCTGCCGCTCCATCCGCATTTGTCTCTACCCAATCAGTCAGTTCCTGCTACTACACATCGGGGCTCCCGTAGCAAGGTCTCATCCAAGAGGTTGGGTACCTCAAGGATCTTGCCCCTCCTCCTTGGGACAATCAATCCACATCACCCCACCTCCTACCTGGAGGTATGGCTGCATGCGATCCCTCAGCCCACCTGTCTTGAAGTTTCCCCCTACTGGAGGTCTCTGGATGAGTAGATGTCTCTACTCGATCTCCTTTCAGCTTCCCCTATTGTGGCTCCTCCACAACCTCCTGAAGCTGCTGCACCAATCGTGGCTCCTCCACAATCGTCTGAGACTTCTTTTGGCTCTGCATGTTAAGAGGTAATATACGCTCCCTCTCAACCACCAAGTCTCCATCAGTTGCCTCGCTGCTCAAGGCTTTGCATGCATCTTGAACCTCAAGAGCATACAGGTTCTTGACCCGTGAACCAATCTTCTTCACCTATCTGGTGATGATGTGTCTAAGGAAAACCTTTCCCTTACTGAAGACTACATCATAGCCTCTGTCTTCCAGCATCGCGATCGACACCAAGTTTCTCTTCAGTCCTGGTACATACTTGACATCGGTCAAGGTAAGGCGAGCTCCATGCTCCCTCTGAAAAATAACCGTGCCTACACCTGAGACACTATACTTCTCATCATTACCCATCCCTATGAGTATCTGGAGATCTTTCTCCTCCAAAGTACTGAACAAACTTTTGTCACCGGTCATGTGGAAAGAAGCTCCACTGTCAAGAAACCAACCACTTCCCATCATGGATGAAACCATGCATGCGAAGAGTGTGAAGTCCAACTCAAACTGTGAAGCAAGTGAGGCTGCCTCACCTTCAGATCCTTCCCCGGATCCCTTCTTGGACTTCTTCTTTGGGCAATTAGTAGCATAATGACCCAACTCATGACAACGAAAGCATCTCACCTTCGCCTTGTCAACCTTCTTCCCATCATTGGAAGAACTGGATTCAGAAAGAAAAACCTTCTCCTTCCCCTTCTTCGCCTTACTCGCTAAGGCACAGTTCTCCTCATCCTGCATGGATGAAGAACCGTCTCTGGTGCTCCGTCTAATCTCCTCCTGCATCAAATCCGACCATAGTCGTTCCCAATTTGGCAGTTTCTCCCTTCCATTCACCGAGTCTTGGTTGCTATGCCAACTCTTAGGAAGGTCAAGGAGTCCTAGACTCACCATCCCCATCATCCGACAGTCACCCCCACACTTCCCAGCTCATCCCGGCATTGGATGAACTTCGTGAGATACTGGGGCATACTATCTCCATTCTTGCACTGAATGTTTCTAAGTTTTATCTCTTACTTTGGAATTAAATTCGAATTCCACCACCTCAAAAACTCAACCGCTTCCGATCTAGAATTCGTGAGAACAAAGTATTTCTTGTACAGAGATCGACTGTATGGGCATTCACCGGATATCTCACCTTCCAAAACAAGGATGAATCCAGAGGCTACCTGGCCCGATTACAGACTTTGCCTGAAGAAATAAAATGTAAACACTTCCTGAATAATAGACCCGATGATCAATCCTCGCTTGATGTCCTGTAAAAATCTCTTCTACAAATCAAGAAGCTCTGATACCATGTAGAAATTTTGAATAATTTGACACATATTCAACAGAGATTATCCTGATCATACAATTATAAGCAGAACATGTATAATACATAATCTCCTCTACGTTGATCATCAATTTACAGAAGCAGAAACATTCACAGGCGCACATAGAAGCATCAATCAAACTCATAAACACAGGATGTATCCCGGGGAAAGAATCTCGCTAAAAACCCCACACTATCTGTATATTATATTGATTGAATCATGTAACAATACAAAGCATAATACTTCTCACAAGTATCTCCACCTGTTACACACAATACAGCTCAGATTTGATCTCCAAATCTCCCCCGCTGCTTGCCTGCCTCCACTGCTCAATACCTGCTCAAGAACTCATGAGAATAGCTTCCCAAACTCGTTTTTCACCTGCAAAATAGTCACTCACTCTTTGTGGACGTGAGCAAAGGCTAAAATGTGGGCCAAATACGTGAGCAAACTCATTGGCATACTCAATCCTTTGATTGTGCAAGATCTGATGCACAACTATAGTCACAACTGATAGCAATCTGATTCTCTACCACTTGTCCCTGTTGAACAGAGCATGCACTGACATGCAACTGAGTTAACTGATGTATTCTTTAGTTGTATTATGAGTTAATAACTTGTGAATTAATTAATAACTAATTCACCCAACTCATCTCTAGTCTATTGATCAGTTAGACTAAATACAACCAGTTTAACAAAGCTAAACTGAACACAACTCCATCAACTGCACCTCCAGTCCACTAAACTCAACTCACTTGAGTTCTAACTGAAGTCCTGCATGCAAATATTAGTCATCCCATAGGTAACCACGTATTTCCTTGTGGGATCTGCATGTACCACATCCGTAGCTCATTCTGAAGTGCTCCAAGAGAATAAGATCAAGTTTATAGTCCAAATATTATTATGAGACAATAATATTTGACTTTTCTATTTTTGACAGCCAGTCTAAAAATAGACTTTGATCACTCACGCTGTGATCATTCACATTTTGATCAAAAATAGAAGTCCATCTATTTTTCTCAACTTGACCAATCATCCATAAACAACAACCTGCAATCCATAGACATGATCCATATGTCTAAAAATAGACTTGCGCCAAAAATACCCTGCGGGCCCACTTAGTGAAGGCGACTCTTTTCACTAAGCTCCATCATCTTGTTGCAATCTCAACAAGAATTTCTTGTTGCACACTTTTCAACAGGGTGGGCAGGCCACCTCCAGTGGACCCGAACCATGCCCCCACCGTACCATATATTAATGCCAACTGTGGGCAGCGGGGTTTAAACCCGCCCAATCGGAATGACCGACCCACTGCTCGGGCGCCCACATCAATACAACAAAACAACATGGTAATATATATATTAAATGGTTACAACAACTGCCGTACCAAAAAAACTTAATGCGTCAAAAATCATTGCATACGTATTTTTGGAGGGGTCGGGATTTGATCCCCTGACCTCCTTGCATCGGTATCTTCGCCTTAACCATTAAGCCATAACGACCTCTTGGGTAGCTCTGCCCACAAAACATATTTAAAGCTTATCTTCTCAATTTCACGGGGGAAGAACGAAGAACCGAATGGGAGAGCGAAGGAACAGAGGCGTGGCATCATAGAGGGGTTTGCCCTAGCCATGGAAAACGTGGTAGATGCCCAAAATATTCCAGGGAATATTCTCATGTAGATTCCTTGAGGAATCTTTAAGATTCCCTAGGAGGTAAAAATTATTTTTATCAAAATGTAATCAAGTTTACAGTCATTTTTCTCTGATTTTCATAAGGTACGCAATGGCGAGGCTAGATTCACCTTTTAAGCAACATATTTGCAGATTCCTGGAGGAGAATATTCAAGAATCTTCCAGATTCCTTGGAGGCTGAATTTTCCCAGATTTAGAATGCAGCCAACTTTATACTCATTCTTCTAAGAATTTTGCAAGGATCTCAATGGAAAGATCAGTTTTTTTATTTGAGCAACTGATCTTCAGATGACCCAGAGGAGGGAATCTTTGAGGAATCTAGGGGGAATATAAAAGATACTTGTAGCCCGAGATTTTCACATTGTCAGAATTCAGAAATTTGACAGTCGATTTTACACTATTCGACACCACGAATATGATGTTGTAATTAGATTTTCCATTTGATCATTCCATTTTTCAGCCACTTTTCAAAGTGGACTGCAGGTGTCAGCATTCAATGTGCGAGCAATAATTTCCATGATATTCGACGCCACGAGATTGATGGTACAACCAGATCTAGCAGTTTATCATCCTATTCTTCAGATAACTCCTTTATGTGAGGTATATGCAGTGTGATCATGTACTTCTTTGTCTCTTTGCTTGAGATGCATTGTGTTGTATAGATCCCTATTTGATGTTTGATGTGGGATCTTGTTTTGTTCTTGATGTGAGATGTACTTATTGTCATGTTTTGATTGAGATCCCTTTGTCGCCATGTTGATGGGATACTCATGTGTCGTCATGTATGTTTGAATTGAGATCCCTCTGATGCCATGTTTGTGGGATGCTAATTATTATCATACGTGGAACTATTTCATGCTAATAGGAGTCCTTTTGTGAATGAGAGTTCCTGCAGTGGAACATTTCGTGGAGCCACTCCTGTGTGAGGTCATATTCCTTGCATGATAGAGAAAACATGTGCATGTACATCATTACTCTTGCTAGCACTTAATGCATCGACCTACACCATCTTGACAGCGAGGCTTGGAGATGTAGTCCACACTGGACGAAATCCGTTATCAACGTCTTGTGTTTTATATTGCTGATTCTTTTCATGTTCCCTCTTCGTTACAACATGCATACATGTTACTTTATGCTCTTTTAAATTCAATTCTAACCACCTCACGGAAGTAAACGATCTTGGTTAAATCTGGGAGTTGAGTCAACTCGGATCATCTCAAGCAAACATGATAGCATGAAGAATTCATTTCATAATTTGAGTGTATCATTGTCATGGTAACAAATATATCCAAGAAAAGATTAGTTATGCTATTAAGTGCCACTCTTCAAGAAGCTATTAATAAGACTCGTGATATGTGGAATGCGACAATCAAATCAAAGGCCCCTCCTAAACCATTCATCCCTCCAAAAGATAAGGAAAAGAAGGCCCCTCAATGTGATTGGCCCAAAAGGGACAGGTTAGATGAGGAGACCCAAAGTGAACTAAGAAGAAAAAATATATGTTTTACTTGCAGAGAACCAAGGGACCCTGGACATGACTTCTTAGGAAAAGGGAAGATTCGCTACATCGAAGTGCTCTCTAAAGATGAAGAAGAAGGAGAAGAGGCCACTCCAAGTACCGAAGAAGAGCCACCACAAAAGGAAGCAAACAAAGAAGAACAACCTAGCAGTTCCAAGGAAGAATCACCAAAAGAAGCAAAGGGTGAAGAGAAGGCCAACAGAGAAACGAAGTCTCATCCCCAATTCAAGATTGCAACCCTCTCAGGTACCCCTAGGTATTACACCTTTAGGGTCAGGGGAGTTGTCAAAGGGAAACTCATCACAACACTAATTAATGGAGGAGCCACACATAATTTCATTGATGCAACATTGGTGGAAAAAAAGGGACTCCCCACCAAAGAGTTCGAAGGCCTAGATGTGATAGTTGCGAATCGATACAACTTGGATTTCACCCAAATGATACCAGGTTTGAACATAACACTCGGTAATTATACTTTTACCAGTGACGTTTATGTGATAGATCTTGCAAACATCAATATGGTATTGGGGGTATAGTGGTTATATTCATTGGGAAAGCACACGATGGATTACCAAGCACTAGAAATGGAGTTTAAGATCTTAATGGTAGTAAATTTGTTTTGAGAGGTATGGAAAACGGTGGACCACCAGTTGTGTTAGCTAGAATAATGGAAGCTTTCTTCAAGCATGGAAATGTCACCTATGCAACAAACTGCAAAATCATGAGCCAAAAGGTTCCTAATGGCTATAAACCGTAGTATGGCATAGATATTCAACAAATAATAGAGAAGCATGCTCCAAGTTTTGGTGACATTCCTCTAGGATTTCCTCCTAAGAGAGGATCCAAGCACACTATAGAATTGGAAGAGGGAGCCAAGCCAGTGATCACCACACCCTACCGACATCTGAAGAAATTCAAGGACGAAATAGAAAATACCATCCAGGAGTTTTTAGAAATGGCCACATTAGACCTAGCCCGAGTCCATTCGCCTGATCTGTTGTATTGGTTAAAAATAAAGATGGCATGTGGAGAAAGTGCATTGATTACCGAGTGATCAACAAGAAAACTGTCAAAAATAGGTACCCCATCCCCAGGATCGATGAATTAGTAGACAAACTTTATGGAGCACTTTACTTTTTAAAGATTGATTTATGATGAGGGTACCATCAAATCTGGTTTGAGAGGAGGATGTGCTAAAAATAGCATTCTGATACCATTATGGACACTTTGAATTTTAGTTCATGCCATTTGGACTAACAAATTCCCCTGCCACTTTCCAATCATGTATGAATATATCTTCAGCAAGTAGTTAGGGAAATTTTTATTAGTGTTCTTTGACAACCTTGTTATTTACAACAAAACATGGGATGGTCATTTGAGGCATTTGGATACAATTTTAAGCATTATGGAGGAACATTCTCTCTATTCCAAGGCATCCAAATCTAAGTTTGGGTTGATAGAGATTCTTTATCTAGGACACATAATCAGTGCAAAGGGAGTACAATTCCATCAAGAGAAGATCCAAGCAATAGTGGATTGGCCTACACCCAAAACTCTAACACAATTATGAGGGTTCCTTGGAATTTGTAGCTACTATTGACGGTTTGTTAAAGAATTCTCCCAGTTAAGTGCACCTTTGAAAACTTAATCAGAAAAGGACCCTTCAGGTGGACGTAGGAATCTATAAGGGCATTCAACAAGCTCAAAGAAATAATGAGCTCATGTCTAGTACTAGCTCTTCATGACTTTGGTAAACCATTCATATTAGAATGTGACACATTAGGGGAAGGAATAGGGGTTGTCCTTTTGCAAAAGGGCCATCGCATCGCATTCAAAAAATGGGAGCTAGAAGATTCAAAAAAAAAAATATTCCATATATGACAAGGAGATGCTAGCTATCATGCATGCATTGGCGAAGTTCAGATAGTATCTGTTTGGCAATAGATTCATAGTCGAGACAAACCACAAAAACCTACATCATTTCTTGGGTCAAAGGGACCTAAATGAGTGACAACAAAAATGGGTAAGAGAAATCCAAGCTTACGACTTTGAAATTGAGTATATAAGAGGGAAGAAGAATGTTGTGGCCAATTCTCTCTCCAGGAAACCTGTTGTGTGTGCTCTCATGGAGATTGTAGAAGATTGGAAGGCACACTTCTCAACAGAATGTTCCAAGAACCAGTTAGCTTGCACGCTAATTGACAAGATCATCCAGGATGAAAGGTATATAATAATTAATGATGTTATTTATTATAAATATAAGATATACTTGGTTCCTAAATCTACATGCAAGGAATATATCTTGAAGGTTACGCACGCCATCCCTTCAACTGGGCATCAAATATTATTCAAGGCCTATCAAAAAATTAGGGAACGATTCTCATGGAAAGGACTCAAGGAAGATGTCATGAAATGCATCAAGGAATGTATGACATGCCAACAAAATAAGGTTGAGCACACACAAGTTTTTACCATCTCAGCTGATTAATCGGCCAAAAAAGTGGAAGAATTGTTTTTCAAGGAGGTCTTTAAACTACATGGGTTGCCAAAGAACATAGTCAAGGATTGTGATAGTATATTTATGGGCGCATTCTGGTAGGAGTGTTTTAGGCTAGTAGGAATTGAATTGACCCCTAGCACTAGCTATCACCCTCAAATCAACAGTTAGACATAAATTGTGAATACGTAGATTGAGGGGTACCTACACAACTATGTAGCAAGTCAGCAAAAGGCATGTATTAAGTGGTTATACCTTGAGTAGCATTGCTACAGCACCACCTACCACGTATCCATTGGGATGACACCCTTCAGAGCTCTATATGGATATTATGCACCATCCTTCAAGGAGAATTTCCAAATACTAGATACAAGAGAGTTAGGAAATTCTCAGGGTACTCAAGGAAAACATACAGGTAGCTCAAAATTGACAATAAATGTACGCAGACTAGCACTAAACCAAGTGTAGTTTTGAGGTGGGAGATCTGTTTTTCTTGCGATTACAACCCTATAGACAGTGTAACCTGAAGAAAAGCGGGGCAGAAAAATTGAAGTTGAGATTTTATGGGTCGTACAAAATTATCCATAGAGTGGGCTAGGTGGCATACAAGTTGGAGCTACCAAGTAACAACTGAATTCACAATGTATTCCATGTGTCATGCCTCAAGAAGGTTGTGCATCAGAAGGTCATCAACTTTGTTGAATTGCCACCATTAGATGAAGAGGGACAACTCGAACTGATTCCGGAAACGATCATGGTCGTGCAAGAAAATAATCTAATGGGAAGAGTAATTCCATAATATCTCATATGATGGAAAATTTACTGGAAGAGGGTGCGAAGTGGGAAGGAGAACGGATTATGTAGAACCTGAACCTCCAATTTTTTGAGGGAAAGCAATCTCAGGCAAAGGGGACTATAATGTCATCTACAAATTGAGGACAAATAACACTTATTAGCCTATCCATCCTTGTAGTCTATAATCTTCCATAAAGGGGATAAATACCCAAAACACCCATTATTGGGAAAATTTTGGGTCGATCGGATGAAAAAAACCAAAATTGGGGTTTGAGTAAGGTTGGTTCACGCAATCAATTAAAAGAGATGGAACCCCTTAGAAAATATATAAATAAAGTAGGCTTGAATTCATTTGGAGGCATCAAGTAAGGATCATTTCATCTCCTTTTTAGCATTAGCTCTAAGGGTTTTAAGACCCCTTTCTTCTTGTCAATTTTGGTGGTGAAAGATTCCACCTTAGTTGATGTAGTTTGCATTTCTATTATTATGTTTTGGGCACAATGAAGTGATTTGGGAGAAAACAAATTATTTGTGGCTCTTCTTTAGCACAAGATTTTTTTTTTTTTTTTTTTTTTTGTTTTTGTCAGGCAGCGAGGGTTTGGTCTATTTTGGTTCATGGATCTAAGCATAGAAGCAACAAAGGCGACGATTTATTTAAGAATGGGCATAGAAAGGGCAATGATAATCTTTAACTGAGTGAGGCCGTCAATCTTCTTCCCTAACAGAAGGCCAAAAGCAAAGTTCACTTTGAAGCAGTCTGAGGATCAGCGAAGTCTTGGCCTAGTTTTTCTGGAGCAGGTTTTAACTCTAATTGACCAGGTTAGACGTAAAGGGTAACTTAGTTCCGTTGAAGACAATCCACAAGTTTTATTAACGATTCAGATTCTCTCCTAAGGTTGTCGCAATTTTAATTGCTGGATCTGTGATAGGTAGTGAGTATAAGTTGAGCACAAAAGTTTTTAAGGAAGCACTATGTGATCAAAATAGATAGAAGAAGATTTTCAAACAAGCATGAGATTGGGACGTCTCCAGGGCTAGGTCGATTTTCGAGTCTCATTTTAAGCCCCAATCAGTGGGTACATTTAGACGAAGAATTATTTCCTATGAAACATTGAATTGGTATTATACGATACATTTAGATGGATAATTATTTCCTATCGAACATTGAATTGGTATTATTTTGAATTTGTGAGTTGTCTAAATCTATGTATAATCGCTTTGAGATTTGACCAAACATTTTAGAGTAAAATTGGAGTACTTAATATTGATATTTGAACTGCATTATTTTTTGTTACAATATTATTAGTTAAAGTTGCAAAGATTTTTGTTAATACAAGGAAATTTATTGAAACTCTAAGACACATCTGGGGCAGAAAATTTAGCTCCTACCCTCCTGTGGTGTTCATAATAATTCTAATCCTCTCATGCCTACTTATCTTCCCCACAATGTTAATGTTATCATCACCCATTTTCTCATAAAAATGAATTTAAAAAGAGTGTTCAAGAATTGTTAGCCACATCGATCATCTTCCCTAGTACCAGTCCTTAGTCTGCCCCTATTGTCATGGTTATTGAAAAATAAGACACTTGATGCATGTGTCCTAATTTTTGTGCTCTCAATAGAATCATTTACATGTGTCCTAATTCAGAAATTGATGGTTTCTTGGAGGGCTTGAGGTTTGAATTTCCTCCCCAACCATGGTTAAGGAAATGTGACTCATACTTAGAGCTCAAAATCTTACAATGGTGCTTATATTACAACTAAAAGGGATATGATACTAACAATATGTTTGGTGTGGTTGTTTGAGACATCGTTCTTGAAGTTGGATTCCGACAAGTTTACAATAGGTCTTGAAGCTTAATTTTCCTCTCTTAACCATCTCTAACATCCCATGACCCATAATTGGTGCCCAAACCTTTTAATTATGTCTAAATTGCAATTTGAAGGATACATATTTTATAAGGGGGTCATATATGGTGGTTTGAGGACTCATTGATGGTTACATTTTTTGGTTTAATACACTAGTTTCATTACATATCCTTGGTCTAGGTCTTCAGAATGATATCTACATCTTCAAAAACCCTAATGGTGCCAATATTCCCACTAAGAGGAAAATCATACACTTGGGAGGTTATGTTTCTGGGTTTGAGGTGTTGTTCTTAGTTGTATATGCATGAATTGATCCCTAAGGCCTAAATCTTAGATTTCTTACCAACATGTTGAGGACTCCTTCTCCCATAACTTGTGCTTGAAAATTGTAATAGTTCACATAACACCACTTGCAGGTGAAATATCCCCTTTAAATTTGAAGTGCTTTTCTTAGGTTGTAATCCATATAATATTCATTTATGTCCTAAGAACTAAGTTCCACACCCCACCTCCCCGTCCCCCCACACCCCCTTCCAAAACCAAAATCCATATCTGAGTCCTCAGGAACCATAACTAATTCTAAAAAAATCATACTATCCTTAATATCTCCACTCAGAGGGAAAGAACATGCTTATTAGGTCATGTGTAGTGGATTAAAATTAATTTATTGAAACTTGATGCTCAGATGCTTCCTTTATGGTGCAAAGGATAGGTTTTGTGCTTTAAGGATGTCAAAGTCCCAAAGAGTCATGTGCCTAGTATAAAAAATATCCTGATGGCACCAATATCCCTAGTGAAAATAAATGATAACCTTGAAAGGTATTCTATGATATCTTGAGGTGCTTTTCATAACCATGTATTATAAAAGGATTACTTTAGGTTTTGATCATTATTTTTTCTCTCATGACTACATCAAGGGCCTCAAGGCTCATTACTGGTGCTCAAAATATTTTATTGATGTCCATATCTGTACTTGGAAGACAAGGATTCCCTTAGGATGTCCTATGTGGTAGTTTGAGTCATTTTTCCTCTCCTTCTATGATTAAAATCTTCCTTTATAACCTAAGTCTTGGGATTCCTCCACAAACTATGTCTAAGGCCCTAAGATTCATATTTGGTGATGAAATTTTCCTAGTGTCACTGATATCCCCAATCATAAGCTAAGGATATAAATGGGAGGTCGCGTGTAATGCTTCAAGGTGTTGGTTTTGGACCTTGATACCAAAAATAATTCTTTACATTTGACCCAAATTTCATTCCCTTACCATGTTGAGATTTTAATGGCCATACCTAATGATGAAATTCTCTAATTGACTTTTTTAACACAATGACAACTCTGAAATACACATTTTTTAAACTTGGTTTCTTTAGATTTACGTTTGGAATGAAAATCCTAGTGATTTGGGATGCATATACATTAAAATATTCACATTTTGGAATGACTCTCAATATCTTTATTTTTCATGTTATTTTTATATTAAATACATATATTCATCATCGATGAAACTATGCATTCTTACAGAGTCGATTATGCAAATTCCAAATATATACTTTTAAAAAATATTTTTTGCTATTTTTTTTTTCAAAAGTTGTCTTGACATATAATAAAATCTTAAAAGGCATATGTCTTGCTGTAACTAATATTTCATGATTTTAAAAAATTAAAAAATTATTAACATAAAATTTGAAAAAATAGTTGTGCATAACAAAAATGTGTTCTCTACAATTGTACAACTTTTTAAAAGAAGATCCCATCGTTTGCATGTTTAACATATGCATTGGGAGCATATGCATTATATGTTGCCTTAAAAATAACATATCATTTATAGAAAAAATCAAATTTCATATAGTCATATAAAAGACCTATAAATATTTTTTTTTCTCTTTGGAAAGCTAATTTAATTTTCTATAATTCATATTTTACACCTTTTTTTGTTTGCTAGAGTGCCAGTGACTTGTAGGATTAGCTTGTGGTTTAACATCACAACCCATGTGTATCTAAGCCATCAAAATGAGCCAAGAATCACACCTAGCTTGTGACATATCCATCCTTAGCATGGTTGTATTTTTTGGTGTCTCCTCCTAACTACCACAAGGTTTGAACCTTAGTTTTCTTACATAATGAAGCCCACAAAATCTAATCACGCTAACAAGATTTGACTATCTTTACACTATATTCAAATTCACTGTGGAAGTACCTTTAATAATCCCTCGAATTTAACATATTATTATTATTATGATTATGTTTGCATTACTACTAATGCTTCTTAAGAAGCCGTCATTAACTTACATTCATTTAATTAATGTAAATTTAATTATTATTAGGTAAATTTTATATATAATCATATAATTTAATATAATTTAGTAAATCTTATATATACTATGTTAATTTAATAATTTGAATAATTAATTTAATCAATTTCAATAATTAATATTAATATAATAATTTAAACATTAGTCATGTACTAAATAACTATTATATTGATAAACTAATTATTAATAAATTAATGTTTGAATTAAAACATTTACGTAATAATGTTTTAATTAAAATATTAATATATCAATTAATATTTCAGTTCTTCAAATTATTAATTATTATTATTTAATCAAATTATTTGCTTATTATTATTTAATTATTATTAATTGATTAACATTAATATTTAATTAAATCATTAAATAAGATTTAAATATTTAAATAATATTTAATTAAATTATTAATTATAATTAATATTTAATTAATAATGATATTATTAATCAATAATATTTTATTACTAATGATATTATATTTTATGCTTTGCGGTCTCGATCCCATATATCTATATATATATATACCTAAACTCGTTTTGCAGTCACATCTCTAAATGGTGGTCGGACTGGGTGGTGCTATATATATGAACTCGAGAAATTTTAAATTTCCTAAACGCGCTCTGCGGTGGCCATATATATGAATGGCCGTGACACATTTGAATGGTGGTCTCACTTGGCAGTGCTTTGTATTTATTTGAACTCGACTTAAACTCACTCTGCGGTGCCTATATATGCATACAAACATTTGCAGCCATACATACAAGCATCTGCGATCTCGCCAAATATATACATATCTGCAACATCATCTTTGGAGTCTTTGTTAATAATCTTGGATATTCAGTGGTCTCTAAGAAGAGTTCGTCTGAACAGAACACAAGCAACGCAATGTAACAAACAAGATATATCAAACCCTGTCTGACCCTCGCTTGTCTCAAGGAGCAGTCAAATTAAGGCAATGAAAATTGTACAATCGAGGAGGAAAATCAGTCGCCACTTCTGTCGGTGACCTCAAGTACTCAGACTCTAACAGTTGCATACATTCCATCTCACCCTCTTGTTAAGTTTTCCTTGTTTACATTATGAGTACTTCCCCTCACATATCTAAGCCCCCCTCTAGAAAAGGGAGACCAAGTAAAATTACTCTAGATAGTCTTTATGAGTACATTGAATCTTTAAACAAATGAAGAGAAGAAAGAGAAAACCATTTTAAAGTAGAATTAACGACATTTGTTGAAAACAATCACAAATCGCTAGAAAATAGAATAATCTCGCTTGAGAATGAACTCCAAGGAATGAAAGGTAGGATTCAAGAAATAGAACATAGTAAACAATTAATGATTGAAGAAAATGGTGCCTTGAAAAGTGATATTATAAGTTTAAAAGAACAACTAAACAATAACTCAGCCCTAAATTAGATATTAAATTCATAAAAGAAGAAATTAACAAATTGATTGAACTCGACCATGAGCATCATAAAAGAGCCTTACACCTTATAATTGTTGGTATAGAAGAACAAAATAATGAGGACACATTAGAAATAGTAAAAGAACAATTAAAAACAAAATCTCAAATTCAAACAACTTATATCACAGAAGCAATCCGGGTAGGAAAGTTACTTGAGAATAAACATAGACTAATCTGTATTAAGGTAAGTTGCAATGACCACAAATTAGATATACTCAAGAAATCCCTAAGCCTAAAGGGAACCAAAATCTTTATAAATGAAGATCTAATTCCAGAAGACCAAGCTGAACTTGGGAAAGAAGTCCAAAAGGTCAAGGAGGCAAGAAAAGAAGGGAAATGGGCTATCATTAGGAATAGAAAAGCTATTATTCAAGATAAAGTCTAAAATACAAGTGATAAATAGGGATTAGGATCACTCAGGATCCTCTTCTAGAACTATCGTGGTTTTCCATGGTGTAAAGGTCCTATGTTAAGTTGGATCCCGCCTGATATTGACCTTATTTTTCTAGTTGAAACTTGGGAGCATGACGAATCTAGGGTTTTGTTGTGGTGAAAATACAACACCCCCATTATTGATTTGCTCAACTCAAATAATGGGGACCCTTTCTATAAAAATTTTGGCTAAACACCTTTTTGGATTTTTATTTAGTTGATTGCCCTACGCTTTCGTTAATTTTTCATTTTCTTTGGATTCTTGTTTTGATTGCTTTGCTAAAATCGATTTTTTATAAGCTTCTCATTGATGCTTGTTTCGCTTCATTTGGTTAACTGGTTTGAAAATGGTTCTCCTTTGAAGTCTCGTCATTTATCTAGTCTGGGCTAAAAATGTTATTTTTATTATTTTTGTTTATTTTCGGAATGACTGTAGTTTAGATAATGAATAACTAACTTCATTAAAATAAAACCAACATAAAAAAATTGATGATTGAATATTAAATTTTAAATTAATTAATTTAATTAAATTAAAATTTAAAACATAAAATGTATAAAAAAAATATAACATAAAAAAAATTTGATCGCATCAGGAATCGGATCGGAGGTTTTAATCGGAACATATCATTTGAAAGCCCGATACCTCCATACCCCGATCTCCGATACATCTCTTTCCCCAATTGTCGATACCCCTCCATACCTCGATCATCGATAAGCATTGAGCAAAGGGGCATTAACTAAAAGCTTATGTTATGTTTTATTTTCAAAACTCATCTGAAATGTGTTAAAACGAATGGAGCAAATAAAGGTAATGGGGATAAGTGTAAATTTATTTTTTAATATTAGTTTATGTATTAATATTTTATATGTAATATATTATATTAATTAAATTATTTAATAATATGTAATATTTAATTAATTTAATTAAAATTTAAATATTATTTAGATCAATATTAATTAGTTTATAAATAGTTAATATTTTAGTTATTTAGATATTAATTAATACATAATTTATTAATTTTGTTCATAATTAATAATTAAATTAGAATAATTAGACTTCTAATTTAGAATTAGATTTTTAATTAAAATTTTTGATTTTTAGCCCAGCAACAGAATTTCCAGATTTATGCCAGATTTGATCCATCAACTTTAGAGGCTTATAGATTGAGTTATACTTGGCCAAATGAGGCCCAAGACGGCTCATTGGAAAGATAAAATCAAGGAGAATATTTCTGAGGAGGTTTCACTAATAGATTTGGTCATTTATTGGATCAAAAATCAGGCAGAAAATCAAGCTCCGAATTTTGAAAACAAAATCAATTTTCTGAGTTTTATTTTCATTTGTCCAAGCCTCTTCTAATTGCAGATTCACTCGTCAATGATATTCTTGGCCAATTAAATCATCCCAGGCATCAATAGAGAGCTTATATTTTATTTTCAATTATTTATTTAAATAGAATTTGATTGGATTTGATTTAAATGCCAGCAATGCCATTTTGATTTTATTGTTGCATTTTAATTTATTTTGATTTCTTCTTGCAGGAAAACAGTAGAAGAGATATGGAGAAAAGGATTTCAATCAATGAGAATGCTCCAACAATTAAATATTGGAATTTTGAACAAATAAAATTGTATTTGGCAGATTTCTCTTCAACAAACTCTCCTCTCCAAAATTCCTTTGCAAATAGTATAAATAATAGATTGTAGAATGTAATTAAAGGGCTACTCTCCTCTGCAATTCTAGACTTCTAAAAGCACTACTGTAATAGGAATTTAGAGTTGTAGGAGAGAGGAGAGAAAATCTCAGATCTGGGGATTATTGAGGATTTTTCCTTTGTATCTTGAATTATGTATGAAGGGCAGAGTTTGCACTATTATAGCTCTGGTTTTGAAAGCAGAAGCTCAGGCATTGTAAAGGACTATTAGAGACCGGAGCTGGAGAAATGGATTCAATAAATTGGTATTTCGAATACTATTATTTTAAATGCTAGTTTCATTTTTGATGACAGGGATGTCTCGACTTACTTTCATATTTGTGCACTTTTGTCAGTATGAGTAATTTGTCTCTATTTTTGTTATTATGTATCTCTACTCTTATAGATTAATTTCTGATTTCTGAGTAACTATTTACTCAGAAATCTGTCTTATTAGAACTGATTTATTGAATGGTAATGTGTTGTGAACTATTTCCACATATCCTTATTCAATTATTGGATTTACTGATTTGATAATTAATATTATTTTTGTGAATTACTTCCTTGAATGTTGTTGGTTTATTATTTCAGTTAAAAGGTCTCAATAGGATTTGTTTTGATATCCACAATATCAGTTAATTGAACTACTTCATTAACTTGATATTCATTATAAGCAAAGCATATTTAAATCCCAATATTTTAATTATCTTGCTTTTAGTTGGGTTAAATCTATATCTACCTAATTAAGATAGGATTTAGATTAGTTTCTTTTGCTTGCATTATAGAATAAGTTTGTATTGAGAGTAATTTTTTCATTCTTTTAAGTCCTCTTCTCAAAGAGGCAAAATTTCAATCGTGGCTTGGCTGAACCCAAATCAGCTTAAGGGTCATTCTCTTGCCTGATCAACAAGAAGAAGTGATCTGATATCCCTGTCTATGGGTAGTTAAAAATACATCACAAACCCATAGCGATAGGGAGAAGGTAACTGGACCTAGTTAAACCAGTCGGAGCCACCACACCAAACGGAAAAGGAGCTACTTTAAGGTCCGGACCGGGTGGTTATCCCCCATTGTTGTTGCAGCGATTTTCGAGGCATCAACAGGTTCTTCACCTTGACGAATTCATTTTTTGGTCTACTTGGAACAAGAAATCCTCTCGAAGGGGTCTTGGTGGTATAGCCTATTATATTAAGAACATTGTTTCTTCTCACATCCAGCTTCATACTATCAACCCCTTCAATTAGTACATTTGGATCGAGATCTTTGATTCTTCCTCCAATAGGATTTTTCTTGCAATCTTCTATTTCACTCCTATCAACTCTACCTCCTATAAGAAAAACAACTTAGATAAGAATTGTCCTTTCACTACCTTAGAAAAAGACATTCACAACCTGAGGAATGAAGGTAATATCCTTTTTCTCAGGGAATTCAATGTTAGATCTGCTACTAGCCAAGCTATTATGTTGAGTAACCACTCTAACCCCAACCCCTTGTGGCTTGATGAAAATGACGATTTAGCTAATAGATACAAGATAACCTCTGAAGACATAACAGAGAACTTATTTGGCACTGAGGTCCTCAAGCTTTGTAGTTCCCAAGACCTGATTATCTGTAATGGTATTGGCAAGTTGCCTTCCTCTAGCCAAATGACTTGTTTACATGGGTTGGGCAATAGTGTTGTGGACTATGCGATTTCGGATACACATGTCCTTAACCGTATTACAAACTTTGAGCTTCTTAAATACTTTAAGCCTGACTCTAACCACAAGCCTTTGTCTTTAACCCTCAATCTTAATATGCATACCAACCACATATAGGATACTAGTGAAAGCCAAAAACGCATTCCTTTCAATCAGAGTAATATATACCTTTTTGAAAGGACTTAAAAAGGTATTTATGTTTCCTAACTTATAATAACAATATTGATCAAATTCATCACAATTTTACTACTACCCTTTCCACTACCATTAACAAATTCTCTACTAAAGTTTCACATAAGAAGCTTATTATAACTTCCAACCCTTGGTATGACAAATTGTAAAAGTGTCATGAAAACTATTTCAGACGCTCCTAATGAAATTGTAAAGCTCCAAAATATTAGTATATAGAAATCCCTCATTAAAGAGAAGAAGCGGTCATAAATTAATAAGAGACAAGAGCATCTTCTTCACCTTTCTAAAGTTATGCCCAAAATGTTTTGGTGGAATGTGCTTTTACGTAAATTTAAAGGTAATCATTTGATCCCCTTAGATAAGTGGGACATATATCTTAAGAAGTTGTATGACTCCCGGACACCATGGAAAACATCATTAGTATCCTATTAAGGAAGATATATTTTCTCTTGAGGACATTGAGTCTGGGATTAATAAGCTTGCTAGTGGGAAAGCTAAATATATTGAAAGATACCAAGCTGAGATCTTAAAGTTGGGAATTTTTATCCTCGTTCCACGTATCCACAAGCTTCTCAATTTGGCTGTAAAGTATGGATTCCTAAGCCTTGGACGCAAAGCATTATTGTTCCTATCTTTAAAAATGGTGACAAAATTGTTCCTTCTAACTACAGGACCATTATGATTAGCCACATCTTAGCCAAGCTTTATGGTCTGATTTTGGAAAAGAAGATTAGTCATTGGCTTGAAAGCAATGGAAAAAGAGATAAAGGGAAATTTGGTTTTAGGATATACCACTCGACTATCGACCATCTTGTCACTCTCAAGATCATTGTCCAGGAATGTTGCAATAGTAAAGTTGATCCCTTTTTTCACTTTGTGGACCTTAGAAAATCCTTTGAAATTGTTCCTCAGGATAAGCTTTGGAAAAGACTTGATGAGATAATGATTTCTCTTGAGTTGAAGATTGTTGTGATTCACCTCTATGAGACGGTTGTTTCCAAGCTCAAGATCAAGGAAGGGTGGTCTAAATATGTAATATATTTGACCTGCAAATATATGATAATGCAAAAATACCCAAGAAATAACAAGATAGAAATAGATAAACCTTTTATTTTTATTAATATCAAACCCTTGAGGTAGGACAACACCATACAATCACTCCTTAAGGAAGGAGAACACTCCACAAGCCATATGCTTGTCCATACAATATTCCTTGACACCTCTCAATGGGGAGTCTCTAGCCTCTATGTAGGATTCATACATACAATACCATGTGCCATTACCATGGTTCTCTCAATACCATACATCTAATACCATGGGCTTATCACATTCTTGCTAACTACTTGTGGTCCCTTACATGATGTAGGTTAACCACTTTATTTATTAACTCTGGCCCATCCCATTATTACATTATTCCCTTGGGTACCTCCCTCTGTACCTCATACTATCCCCCCTAGGTATACTACATTCCACCCCCCTTAAACATGTTTTGTCCCCGAAAAATAAGAAGAACACAAATAATAATATATACTCAAAAGAGTAGTCCACTGGTACCATGCACATGCATCTAGCCATACAAGAGAAAGGTGAACCCTTGATCTAACTGGTGCCTTGCTCGCTTGAGATGGAAGTTGACCCTGGCGGTTCTTATGTGTTGATGTGTTGTGGGTGGATCTTCACCCCTCTCTATCTATCATGCGGGTGTTGGCATTATGACACAGGTTTGGCACTATGGCACAGGTATTGTCCTTGATGGCAACTCACTCAAAGGGCAGATCACAGTTCAGGCTCTCAGAATGAAAGAAAATGAGGTATATGCAGGTTCATCTTATTAAAGTCATGTATACACGTGGGTGTACCGATCAAAAGGCGCGTATACATATGCACGCACTTTCATGCAAAGAAAATCGTGTACATGTGGGAAAAATTATGGTTGGTCCATGGTATTTAGTCCGACATATTTGAACCTATTGTTTTGGTCCTTGGTATCAAGTGTTGAACCCAAGTATTGGGTCCCTATTATTAGTTCTAAATGGTTTTGGACCATGGTTTGAGTAAGGCCTAAGCATATAAAAAGGGAAGGAGATCATTTGGCAAGGGTATTGACTTATGTGTTGAATATCTTGAGAGGAGCAAGATCTGGAATACTAGTGATTGGTTGGTGAGCTACAGCTAGATCTGAATCAAGGAGGAACCTGATCATTACACGATGGTTAAGATCTATTAATGGGTCGAGATCTCAAGGCTTGAATAGTAGTATCATTATGTGTTTTTGATCTATTGTATTTGGCGCTTGATTAGATCTATAAATCTAATAATCTGGGTATAACTGATGTCTGATTAAGTAAAAGGATAAATTATCTTTTATAGATCTGTACACAGGTTCGACGCAGTGGAGGCGTGTATACACGCAGGTTAAGGAAGTGAAGACTGCATATACGCTAGTTGGCTTTGGCATAGCTGCGTATATACGCATGTTTCTATTGATGAAGTAGCGTATGTCTCTTGAAACATGTTTTAGCTGCTTCTGTTTATTGCTGCAGTGTTTTGGGTTCAGAATTGGTGTCTAGTTACTGGTACTGTTTTCTGGTTACAGCATTATGAAAAGTTATTGGTTGATTCAGTGTTTGTACAAAGGAGATTGGTTGTTGAAGATCTACTTGATGTTTGATTGATATTCATGGATCCAGTCTGAAAATTTATGAAACGTGGTCCCTGGAAGAAAAGAGAAGGTTGAAGCCTTCTGTAGTTCAGCACCTACGTACTAGTACCTCAGCGAGTACAAGAGCTAAGGGGGTTGTAGCTCCCTTCCAGGAGAAGCTGGAGAATGAGAGAAGGTTGTAGCCTTCTGCAAGTTGAAGCCTGCATACTGGTATAAGACTGCACCAGTACAGAATCATAGTAAAAAGAAGTTTCTAATTGAAAGAAGATAGAGACATATTACAGCAGGTGGTTTTCACCCACATTGGGTTTCCACCTAATATCTTGTGTTCTTTTGTGTGACTGTCTGCTCTACTTTTCTGTTCTTGCTTACTGTTATATGGTCCTGACACACAAATTCATGATCAACATCTGAAGAATAAATTAAATTATAAGTCTGGAAGTTATACGCGAGTTTCATTAGTCAGAATTGTGTATACACGTTGTTTTAATTCACTGAAGTAGCATATACAAATCTTTATATAAATTGAAAAAGAATTGACTTAATAATACTGATTCACCCTCCCTCTCAGTATTATTTTCAACACTTGGTATCAGAGCAGGTCCTTCAGAAGAAGCTTGATCGCTTGAAGGAAGATCTATCATCATGAGCAACTACGAAGGAGAAGCATCAATTAGGCCACCGATTTTCGATGGAAGCACCTTTGTCTATTTGAAGGTAAGAGTCACTGCCTATCTTCAATATCTTGGTACAGAAGTTTGGGATATTGTGGAAACAGGATACACTTTTCCATCAGCAACTCCTACAGATACGGCTGGTAAGAAGTAGTATGAAACAAATGCAAAGGCGGTCAATACTCTATTAGGGAGCCTATCTCAATCAGAATTCGTCAAGGTTATGCAGCTCAAAACCGCAAAATAAATATGGGATAAGATCGTTCTGAGCTATGAAGGAGATGAACAGGTAAAACGAGAAAAACTACAAACTCTTAGAATTCAATATGAAAATCTCAGAATGTACAATGATGAAAGTGTGGCTAACTATTTCCTACGTATAGATGAGATTGTAAATTGTATGAAAAATTTGGGTGAAGAAATAAAAGAAGTCGTTCTGGTTGAAAAGGTTCTAAGATCTTTGTCTTCTAAGTTTGAATCAAAAGTTTCCGCCATAGAAGAAAAACAAAATCTACAAAGCCTTACCATGTCACAGCTACACGGAATCCTAACCGCTTACGAAATGAGAAAAGGGGGACCATCAGACAAGAGAGAAGCCGCATTCAAAGCCTTAGGAAAAGGAGATTACAATGACTTAGGACATATGTTGGAAAAAGAGGAAGAGTCAAATTTTGTCAAAAACCTTCAACGGGGTGCTGGAAGATTCAGAGGTAAGATCCCTTTCAAATGTTTTGCTTGTGGAAGAGTCGGTCACTATGCTGCCAAGTGTCCTCATAAAGATAAGCTTGACAAAGGTAAGGAACTAGTTAGATGGAACAAAAAACAAAATGTAAGTAAGAAGAGCTATTACACACATGAAGACAGTGATGGACTTTCAAATAGCGATGAAGATGAACAAGGTAATGATTATAGACTTTTGATGGCTTTTGAAGATGATGATTTCTTGGATGCTATAGATGAAGAAAGTCTTTATGAAGAAATTTCTAAACTCAAAATTTTCTTAGAGGAGAAGAACATGATTATAGATACTTTGACATCCCAACTTACTGAAATGGAGAAACACAATGAAAAGTTAGAATGTGAAATTGTGGGACTTAGAAAGGACATTGAAAAAACGAAAGCTCTTAATCTTAGATTTGCTAAAGGATCTGAAACTTTAGATGAAATTATCAAAGTACAACGTTCTCCTCTAATCAAGACAAGTCTTGGGTATACCAAAGAAACATCTCAAGCACAGAAGCCATCTAGCTCCAAAAGTTATCTTGAAGCTGCAAGGAGAAGTGAGCAGGTTGATAATCGACAGCAAAGGCCCAACGGAGATCACCAGGGAAATCAGGGACAATTTACCTCAAGAATGAACAAAGACTACCAGGTAAATTGGGGGCAATCTGCTTCAAGGATGAACAGAAGCTACAACCAACCACAGGTAAATCATTCTCAATTTACCTCAAGAATGGATGTCAATAGAAACTAGAATCATTTGGTTGGTAGATTTGATAATCGTAGGAGTTTCTTTAATGGCCAATGTTTCTCTTGTCATAACTTTGGTCACAAAGCAACTCAATGTGTTGCCTACAAGACAATCATGACTAGAGAAGCTCAAAAACAAAGGAGTATGACTGGGATCATGAAAAGGACCTACAATAACTTTTCTACTCTTGAGAATGAAATAGAATGTTCTATTTGTAACAACTTTGGTCATGAAGATTCTGAATGCAGGAGTAGGTTTCGACAAATAACTCAGAAGGAGCAAGCTTCATTAAGTCCCAAAACATGGAAAAAGAAAGAACTGCTACCAGAAAGATGTGGGATAGCCTTATATGCGGAAGGACAGGAAAATCAATGGTACATCAACAGTGAATGCTCAAAACATATGACAGGTGATAAAGATAAACTTCAGTCATATAGTGCCTTAAAAAAGGAAAAGAAGGTCTCATTTGGAAATGACACCCCTGCACTCATAAAAGGTAAAGGTTCTGTTCTTTTGAAAGAAAAGGTCAAGGCTGGAAATGTTATGTATGGTGATGGCTTAAAGCATAATTTATTGAGTGTCAGTCAAATGTGTGATCAAGGAAATGAAGTAATATTTCAATCAAACGGATGCATTATTCATGAGCTTGATACAGGAGAAACAGTGACCAAAGGCATAAGAACTCCAAATAATTTATATATACTCAAGGGAGGACAACAACAATGTTATCTAAGCAAGAATGATGAACACTGGCTATGGCACAAAAGGTTGGGGCATCTAAGCTTCTCATAGATAAGGAAAGCATGCAAATATCAGGCGGTTCGTGATTTACTTGACATCAGAATTCGAGACAATACAATATGCAAATCATGTTAATTTGGTAAGAAAACCAAAACTAATTTCCCTGAGAAGGAAGGATCAGCTAGCAGGCCACTTGAACTTGTCCATACTGATGTATGTGGTCCATTTAGGAAAAGGTCACCTTGAGGAGAAGAATACTTTATATTGTTCATTGACGACTTTTCCAGGATGTGTTGGATAGGACTTATGAAGCATAAAGATGAAGCTTTCGAAAAGTTCAAATCATTCAAAGCCTTGGTAGAAAACGAATCAGATCACAGAATCAAATGTCTTAGGTCTGATCGAGGAGGGGAATTTACCTCGAATGAGTTTTTCGATTTTTGTGAAGAACATGGAATAAGAAGGGAATTCTCTACTGCAAGGACTCCTCAGCAAAATGGAGTAGTGGAAAGGATGAATAGAACGGTTCAACAAATGGCTCGTGCTATGCTTGATGAGTCTGGAACTCCCGCAACCTTCTGGGGTGAAGCCGCATTTGCTGCAGTTACTATTCTCAACAAGACAAACGTCCGGGTAAACAACACTCAGACTCCTCACGAACTATGGTATGGTAAAACTCCCACGGTAAAATACTTCAAAATTTTTGGGAGCAAATGCTACATCAAGAAGACTGATGAAAATCTTGGCAAGTTTGAACCTAGAGAAGATGAAGGCATTCTCCTTGGTTACTCTCCCCACAACAAAGCATACAAGTGTTACAATAAAAGACTTGGAAAAATTGTTGAAAGTATTGATGTAGTGGTTGACGAAGAAGGAAACACTCCTAGGTAGGTAAATTCTGAAGATTTCGAAGATGATGAGGACTATCCATCAACATCAAATCAGATTCATGATGAAGAAGAAACCCATGAGGCACCAGAAGAACAGATAAGGATAGAAGAAAAGACTCCATCCAGGTACGTTCAGAAGAATCATCCAGAAACTCAAATTTTGGGGCAAAAGGAGGCAGGTGTACAAACAAGAAGAACCATTTCAGAAGCTTCAAGTTATCTAGCATTACTCTCCTCCACTGAACCACAAAATGTAAGAGAGGCATGCAAGGATGAATGTTGGGTCAAGGCCATGGAGGAAGAACTTGAGCAGATTGAAAAGAATAACACTTGGGAGTTGGTTCCTAGACCAAAAGATAAGAATGTCATAGGAACAAAATGGATATTCAAAAATAAGCTGAATGAAAATGGAGATGTGATTAGAAACAAGGCCAGACTTGTTTGCAAAGGGTATGCTCAACAAGAAGGGATAGACTTTGAAGAAACTTTTGCACCAGTTGCTAGACTTGAGGCCATAAGGATGTTCCTTGCCCTTTCTATCTTTCAGAAGTTCAAAGTATTTCAAATGGACGTGAAGTCTGCATTTCTAAATGGAGACATGGATGAAGAAGTGTATATTGAGAAACCCGATGGGTTTATCCTTGGAAATGATCCAAAGCTTGTATGCAGACTCAAAAAGGCTCTATATGGCCTTAAACAGGCTCCCAGGGCTTGGTATTATCGCTTGGATAAGTACCTCCATCAACAAGGTTTCACAAAAGGTTCCACAGATAACAATCTGTATATATAATTTGAGAATGATAAGTTGCTAATACTTGTTGTGTATGTTGATGATATCATCTTTGGTAGCAATTAAGAAGACATGAGCCAAAATTTTGCCTTGGTGATGCAAAAAGAGTTTGAAATGTCTATTCTTGGTGAGCTCACATATTTTCTTGGTTTATAAGTCCAAAAAAACAAAGATGGCATTTTTCTATCACAAACCAAGTATCTCAAGTAGATCTTGAGGAAATATGAGATGGAGGATTCGAAACTAGTATGTACCCCTACGGTAATAGGATGTAGCCTCAGCGCAAATGATGAATTAGCAGCAGTGCATCAACCAACCTATAGATCCATGATTAGTAGTATGCTCTATTTAACAGGTACCCGACCAGATATTATGCATTTAGTGGGTATAGTTGGAAGGTTTCAGGCACATCCAAAGGAAACTCATCTTCAGGCAGTTAAGAGAATTTTTAAGTATCTTCAAGGAACTCAAAACTATGGCTTATGGTATCCTAGAAGTACAGATCTCACACTTCATGCATATATAGATGCAGATTGGGCAGGAAGTGTGGATGCCATAAAAAGCACTAGTGGTGGTGCATTCTTCATGGGTCCTAGGTTAGTATCTTGGTTCAGAAAGAAACAGAGTTCAATTTCATTATCTACAGCTAAAGCAGAATATGTAGCTGCTGCATCTTGTTGCACACAACTCCTCTGGATGATGCAGACATTGCAAGACCTTCAAATCACTTGTACTCCACCTATCTCCATTTTTTGTGATAATACAAGTGCAATCAGTATTTCAAAGAATCCTGTCATGCATTCAAAGACTAAGCACATACCGATCAAGTATCATTTTCTCTGGGAACAAGTGCTTGAACAAAAGGTCAAATTGGAGTATGTTCCCTCTAAGGAACAAGTTGTTGATATCCTCACCAAACCACTACCTAGGGAGACATTTGAATACCTCAGACAAAAGCTGGGGGTAGTTGATGCATCATCTTGTTGTTGAATCTTGTCTGTTTCAGAGAAAAGTGGTTTTACGCGAGTTGAATGAGGAGGATCTGTGTACATATGCCAGTTTATTAAGGTACAATCGCGTATATGTTGGTTTGAAGAAAAGCAGTGGGGCCAGGTTCGGGATGAAAAGAGTCTGATATGGGTCTGACAGAGACCATCTGGCATAGGTTCAGGGGGAGCATATATTCTTCTAATAATGCATTGTTGGTGTTATCTCAAAATCAGACCCTGGAAGGCTGTAGACTAGGAAGACTTCAAGTAACTATTTCAAACCAATCTTTTAGCTAAGGCTTAGCCTCCTTAGCCTGAGAGGGCTCTCTCAAAGGATTGAAGGCTTTTGATTATGATTAAGATGGCTAACTATTTGTGAAACAAATAGGAATGAAGCTGGTGGAATAAAATTAACAAGCATCCATTGGGCTTATGGAGTCATATGTCATTTAGCATTAACAGTAGACTTGGCTTTGCAATAAAATCAAGGCATTTAGATTTCAATATAGGTAGAGTACACCAAACACAAAAAGGACAGTTTACGAGTATATGAAGGAAATTAGAACACTGCAAGTGATTTCTAAGTAATCAAATACTCATAATACTGTAGAAAACAACAAAAGGAACTCATACATTGAACTCTCTATGATTCTTGAGCGGCAGAAGCCAGTACTGTATTACCAAAAGAAACAGAGTTTTTACATAAGCTTGATAACAGAGCTTTTTTACATAAACTTCCAACCCTTATCACATTTTCCTTTCTCCTATATATAGAGTTCTTCTACCTGACTGAGATTCCTCCTCAAACATGAGGGGAACTCGAAATCTACTTCTAATGACACCTGTTCAACTTTTAACTGCCTATTAAATGTAACAAACTGCAACTAGACTTTCTAGAGGTCTAAATCAAGTAGGAGTCTAACTCCATATTATGCTAATAATAGCCTTAATTACATCCATTCTCGTTCTTTGACATTTGGTCCCTTTTTAGTTTGGCTGTGGTGGATGTTCAAAGCTCCATGTTGGTCTTCAATATCACATCTTCTCCATTGCCCCTGAAACATAGGAAACTACCCCTATTTATCGGCCTTTGGTTTGCCTCAAAAATGTTCGAATCCAAAGAACCATGCCTTTTATCTTTGATTATCCAAAATATAACCTCTTTCATGTGTGAAGGCAAAAGCTCTTCCATGCTGTCTAACATATCTTGGACTGTAGTAAATGTGCTTACTTTATGACAAAAAGTTTAGAGTTGGATTCGAATACATGTTTCCTCCAGCTGTCTTGACCTTGTTGAAAGTTGATAGCTTTAGATGATCCCTTGAAGATATTCCCTTTTCAAAATTTTCGCTTGTATTTCAAATCGGTTGACTGAGATTAGATTGTGTAGCTTCAGCAGTTTCGTAGCATGCTACAAAATTGCTGAGCGTTAGTCATCATCTTCAGCAGTTTCGTAGCGCACTACGAAATTGCTGTGTTATTCCAAAAAACACAGTTTCAACCAAAATTTTGCCATTTTGAGCCTTTTGATATTTAAATATCCTTTTCAATTGCTCCAAAGTTTTTCAAAACTGAATGGAAAGGTATGATTCTTCAAGAAGGATTATAATAAGGAAAACCATCAAAATTTGAAACATAACCTTACTTGATGTGTGACTGCCTTAAGGAAATTCTTTCTGTTGGCTCAACTGTATCTTTAAATCTTCAATTTGTTTCTTTGTATTGACATGTCCTTTTCAGCTGCCCTGAATCTATCCAAAATTGAACATGGTAAATCATCAAAATTTGGAACTTATCCTTAAATGTTCCTAGAAACTAGGAGACTGTTTCTTGCTCTGTTCTGGCTGAAACATAGGTCTTGGGACAGAGTTCATATCTTCTCATAAAAAATGTATTTGGAAAAAATGAAGGAGGATTTTTTGAACCAATCCATGATGAACAAAAACCTCTCTTTGTTTTTTGAAACATCTTTCCTACCGCCCAAAATGAGTCTTTGAAAAACAGGTGTAAAAATATGCTTGTGAAAAACTGCACCTACAGCAGTTTCGTAGCGCAACTTTGGTCCTTCATTTCTCCCAGATCATAATGGATTTGAGGAAATTGGAAGATTTTTTTGTACTTCAGTATCGTAGGAATGAAAACCTCTTTCACTTTTCAGACATGAGTTTTCAAATGTTTAGAAACTCTTCTAGAAGTTGACTAGTAAAAATAAGGAGACAAAGTTCCTCTTTTTTTTAGAGTTTCATTCTTATGCTTGTCTTCAAATCCTTCTGCTGACCATGTTGTCTCTTTAATCACATGAAATGCATTAAATCAACCATATACCCTGCTCAAATACTTGTGCTAAGACAAAACTTCTTTAATGGTGCCCGGAGCATTATGAATCAATACTAACTATGAGATAATGACCATTTTCATAACATAGAGTTTAGAGTTCATGGATGTCCTTCCTGTCCTTGTTTTTCCCTTGCTTGATGTTTATACCTTGTAAGTAATCCCTTTCCTTGAATTGGGCAATCTCAAGGTTGGTAGACATCAGTTTCTTTTTTGACTTCCTCAAAGCTACATTCTTCTTCTTGAGTGCTAACTGCCTGACTTGAGTTGAAATGGAAAACTCTGATGTATGCTGACCCTGAGCTTTGCCAAGTGCTTCTTATGCATGAAAGGAACACGAAAGTGACCAAGAGAAATTCTTCTTTACATTACCCATTTTCTTTGAAATTTGTTTAGTGATAACAGTTGGCATTATCTTAGAAGATCTTGGTTCAAATTCACAGTTGGCTTGATTTCAGGTGGAACAGGTGTAGAAGGAGAACATGGGTGCTGGTTTGAATAATTATTGACAAATGCTGCTGATGTTTGTTGTTGATAACTGTCAGAGTCTTTCTATAGATATTTTGTCTCTATGTCTTATATTTCTTTTGTCAAGGTCATGTAACGGCCTATTTTGGTTTCCCCATTATGCCTGGGATGAATGATGTAATGTTCTTCTTTTATCATGTATCCCCACTTGGTTGGTGTTGGCTAGTTGAATTGTTTATGGATTAAGCATTCAAGTACCACATTAATTGTCAACCTGGGAAAGTCCTTTTATTACAAAGGCTACCGCGTACTGTATGTACTTACTCCTAAAAGCATTAAAAAGCTGTAGTATACGTAATCCTTACGCTAAGTTATCACTGTACTGTTAAAATGAAAGTAATTAATTAAGATTACAAATCTGAAAAGAAAAATGATGGATGCTCTGTTGGCAAAGGATCAGGACCCTATCCTCCAGGTGAGGACGTTCAGCACCTGCCTCTGTAATCAGATTGCTAACACACACTGCACTCAAATTCACCGGTGAAATATCCTTGCACAACTTCAAACAATGAATGAAACAGAGTACTAGCAAAGCGGAAATACCAGAGGTAATGCTACAGAATCCAAACAGAGTACCAGCGGAAAGAAACTATCACACACTTACACACTTTAACAGAAAAGTAAATGGGTGAATCTTGTGAGGAAGGTGGGCCCAGTCCCTCTCACAAGATTCCCCAGAACACGAGGATGAGATTAAATGCTCAGAACGATTCTTTATTCATCTGCCAAAAGATTCAAGTACAATAAAGTTCAGACTTGCTGATGTCTCCCAAAATCTCCCTTACAGATTACACATTAACCCCTTTCTAATGTAGATGTCTCCTCTTTATAGAGGAGACATCTATTACAACATATCATTATAGTTCATTCAGTTAACTCATTTGATCAAAAATAAAAGTTACAGATCGCTGTTACAACAGTATAACAACATATTCTTTCTTAAGTTCTGGCTGTTACACAGCTAGTAACTGTCTTCGACCATTTTCTTGGGATCTTCACATTCCTTTGCCGTTTCCCCATGCTGTTCCTGATTTAAGCAGTGGTAACTGTGTTCTACCTGCTTTAGATAACTGTAGATCGTGTCGCGTCAGCGTTCTTCAGATAGTAGCCGGTTGTTATTTCCAGCTGTTGCAAAATAGCCTGCTTTAGATGGTTGATGTTGTTGACTGTAGCAACTGCGTAGTTGCTGCTTATGGTGTTGCAGCAACTGCGTAGTTGGTGTTTCTGGTGTTGCAGCGACTGTGTAGTTGCTGTTTCTGGTGTCACAGCAACTATAACTTATAATTCCTGCAGGCTTAAGACAATTTAATCATCTTTTCCAAGATAAATATAAAGATACTCGCGAATATGCTATGAACGATTAAACATATAGACATGCGGAAAGTTACTTCATACCTTGGGTGATTAAGTCATCATGTACTCAAAGCTTACAACTTATGACTGAAAAGGGTAACATTAAGGCAAAAATATGAGGTCAAAATAGGTCAATTCTGAGTCCTAACATCCCCCCCAACTGAAGATATTGCATGTCCCCATGCAATGCCTACTCTGAGTCTGAGTCGGAGTACTGGGATGAACAATGTAGATTACTGAGACAATAGTTATAAGCAGTGGCATCAAACTTCTTTCTGAATCCACAGGCAGTCTGTATCTGCCTCCATGCTGCTGCTTCTTCCCTGCTGGACAATCCAAATTGTCCTTTATATTGTTCACCAGACAGCCATAAAAGTGGAAATCTAAATCTGTAACCTATCCAATTCTCAGCACAGTGCTGCATGCAATTAACATAATGAGATACCCTTGAGAGTGCCACCTGCAGATTAGGTGGATTATAAGGGTGGTATTCTTGCCTCTCCTTGGGGCAGTTCTCCCAAAACAGTTTGTTTGCTTTAACAACCAAGGATGCCTTAGTCTTTACATAATGTTGATAGCCTTTCAGGACCATTGTTTGCAGTTGCTTAACATGGTCCTTCATTTCAGGATCACTTACCATGCTCAGGTCTTGTGCAATAAAGGTGGCTGCGTTCTGCGGCTCAGCTCTAATCCACAGCAGACAATTCTGTTCATTATGCTGAGCTGAAACAAAGGCGTTCTGCCATGTAAGTTGATTAGCTAAAAAGGAGATAAAGGCTCTCAACTGTATGTCGCCGACTACAGGTATCATATTCATATTTCTTTCCTCGGACATGGCTTCATTATGGAGATAGAGCTCGCATAACAAATGTTGATCGTTTTTAGGTGCCTCTGCAAAGGTTTGCATAAACTGTTCTGACGTGACTACCTGATGAGGTCTACCTTCTTTGATAGCCTTTATCTGCAAAAATGTGAGTCTTTCCCTTAGAAATGTTGCATAATTAAAAGAAGGTTGCCTTGTGGCAAGTAGTCTTTGAAACAATTCAAACATCTGGGTTAATCTGACTTTTAGTTCTTTGATCTCCTTGTACTGGGCTCTGCACTGTTCCAGTGCTTCCCAGTTCTTGTATGCGTGACTAAACCAGATCCCTTTTTGCTGCTCAAATGCCCTGCCTTGCGACTGCTCATATTCCCTCCACCATTGTCCCTTCAATGTTTCAAAGCTATCTGTTTCTGTGCATACATCAGTAACGGAGGGAAGCTCTGTCTGTGTAAAGGCATCCACAAGGATAACCTGCTCTGTGGGAATAGTCTGGGATGATCCAACATCCTTTTCTTCATTTCCGGTTAGTGTCTCCTCTTCCTGTTGTGCTGATTCATTTTGTTCCATGGTGATTTGGGTGGGCCGGGGTGAGTCTGTGCCTTTTTCCTCATTTCCTTCTTCTTCTTCTTCTTTTTCCTGATTTTCTTCTTCTTTTTCTTCTTCCTGATTTTCCTCTTCTTTTTCTGCTTCCTGATTTTTTTCTTCTTCTTTTTCTGCTTCCTTGGCAATTTGAATAGAGCTGGGTGAGTCTGATTTTTCTTCATTTTCTCCTGAAACTATTTCTTTTTCCTCCATAACAGTTTGGGTAGGCCGGGGTGAGTCCATACCTTTTTCCTGATTTTCTTGTGCAACAACTTCTTCCATAGTAACTTGGGTAGGCCGGGGTGAGTCTGTGTTTTCTTCTGCATTTCCTGATTCTTCCTGCATAATTTCTGGGGAACTTGCTGGTTCTTGTGTGTCAGCAAGCCCTTCTGCTTGTTCCTGCGCAATCTCTGGAGAACTTACTGGTTCTTGTGTAGCAGTAAGTTCTTCTGTTTGGACCTGTGCAGTTTCTGGGGAACTTACTGGTTCTTGTGTGTCAGTAAGCCCTTCAGCTTTGTCTTGTGCAGTTTCTGAGGAACTTACTGGTTCTTGTGTGTCAGTAAGTCCTTCCGTTTGGTCCTGCATCTTCTCTGAAGAGCCTGTTGGTTCTTGTGTGACAACAGGTTCTTCTGTCTGCACTTCTTCTGGAGTACCTGTTGGTTCTTGTGTGACAACAGGCTCCTTTATTTCAGCAGAAGATCGCGGCATTTCCGTCTGTATAATAGCAGGCTCTTTCGTTTCATCAACAACATCAGACTCTTCCTTCATTGGCTCTGCCACTATCTTATATCCTGCCTGAGTGTATATTTCACCACAACTGGTGCACACATATTCATTATCCTTACTATTTTCTGCTGCAGATGCCACTCGTGCTAAAACATGCAGGCTGAATTCCTTCTGATATGCTTCCTTAACCCTTATTATTTCCTCCTGATAGTCCTGAATCTGAGATTTCAGGAATTCAATTTCTTCCTGTAGGGCAGGTATGGTAGGTTGGTCCTGCGGGGCAGTAGATTCTGATGGGGGCAGAGGTTGTGTTTCATCATTCTGATCAGTATTCCCCACAGGTGGTTCTTGTGTGTCACCTGCGGTAGTGGCTGTTTCTTGTGTTGCAGCCACTTGGTCACTATTATCTTGGGTGTCGGCAGCTGGTTCTTGTGTGTCAGTTGCCTTAAAATATGATGTCACGAAGCTATGAACGCTCTGCATCTCTGCTTCCGAGGGTGAAGGAGAGGAGTTCTAAGGACTGGTGGGAGTACGGATCTTTATAGTGATGGGCGGTGAACTAGGGGAATTGGGGGATTTAGCTGCTACCGATGACCGAGTTCTTCTCTTTGGTAGAGAAGCAGGGAATTCAGGCGTTTTTCTTTTTAGGCTAGCTTTCTTTAGGATGGGGACAGTAGCCGGAGTAGCCGGTGCCTTAGCTGAAACCCTGGTTCTCCTTCTTTTTGATGGGGTTTTCTTTTCCTGCTGCCTTTTTCTTTTAAGCAGGGTAATGGGGATATTGTCATCGGAGTCATCAGTGGAAATACCCAGTATGGGAATGGAAGGATTGATTCCTTTGGGAGATGGGGTTGTCCTAGTGGCATTCTCAGCATCTTGCTGGGGTGTTTGCTGGATTTGTTTAGGAATGTGCTCTGCTTGCTGAGGGTTTTCCAGAGGGGTTTTTTCAGGCATATCCTCCGTTTGCTGAGGAAGTTCTTCATCTTGCTGAGGTATGTCCTCAGCTTGGTGGAGAATTTCCTCTTCCTGGTGAGGAATTTCATGTTCCGGCTATGGAATTTGTGCCTCCTGATGGGGATTAATGGGGGATGGAGGGTTATTTAGAGCGAAGGCTCTATTAATCAGCAATTGGGCTAAGCGGTGGTGTTTTAAGGAAACTAGAGGATGCTTAGCTTTCACAGCATATCGTGACATATTTTGGAGACAACCCAATAGATAATATGGCATGTTTATTAACTGACCATTTCTTAGATGATTTAACAGGACAAAGTCGTGCTGGTAAATTACCTGGTAGCGACCTTCGCACGTCAGATATTGCTTGACAAATTCAGCGACTTTCGGCCACGGTTGAGGTAACGACCGGAGTGCTACGCCTCTGCCTTTGGTCTCTATGTGCTCGCCTGGTCGGAGAAAATCCTGCTGCGCATTAAGAATCAGGTGCTTTCTGCTGAACCACCGTGTGCCATTAGCTGGTAGCCCGGTAACCTCGGCTATGATTTCCTCTGTGACTGGAACTTGAATTCCCTGGACGACCGAGAATCCTTCTGTTAAATTGCATGCGAATTCAAGGACTTGCTGCTCGTCAAAGTCCGGAAGTCTCCTGAAGTACTCTATCCAACCCGCTTGCAAGAAAATTTGATAAATCTCCAGAAAGAGTTCAAGGACTGCTGTCGAGCCAGGCTCATGAGTATTGAGGGTTCCTCCCATAGCTGTTGCTTCAGTAACTTTCAGAGTTCAGAGCCGAGCTTCCAATTTCAGTTCAGAGTAGAACGTCGCAAATGGTAACATGCTGTGATAGGGTGGCTTTTACATATTACCGGGAGAATTAAGGGTGGCGGTAGTTGGCGTGGTATGTCATTATGAGAGTTGCTTTGGTAATCCCCCCCCCCCCCCTACGTGTCAACGATATGATTGGAAATACAATGATTTGCTAGTCCTATCAACTTCTCCGCATTATCTATCATTTAATGTCCATACATAATCATGCGTACCTTCGTATTTTACCTTTTTGATTGCTGCGTCAAAAAGTCTTGTCTTGTCTTGTGCTGGATCATAATGATTACCGCGGATCTACAAGCATGGGAATACCGGTAATGATAATGACGGGAAGTGATAATAGGGTGCTGTAATCATCACAAAGGGTGGTATATTTTATCAAAATTTGTTCCTTGGGGCTGAAGTGGTAAGACTGGCGTTTTCGTACATGAAGTAATCTGCTGGGAAAGATATTCCGTGATCGGGAAGTGATATTGTAGCACCGGGATTGGTGTTGCAGCCACGGAAAATTGCTGATGTGGCAACAGGGAATGATGTGAGACGTTTGTAAGAACGGGAATTGTGCGGGAGCAATAGGAATGGTGTTACAGCAACGGGAGTGGTGTTGCAGCAACAGGAATATGGTGTTGCAGCAACGGGAGTGGTGTTGCAGCAACAGGAAAATGGTGTTGCAGCAACGGGAAATGATATTGCGGTAACAGGGAATGGTGTTGCAGCAACGGGAGTGGTGTTGCAGCAACAGGGAAATGGTGTTGCAGCAACAGGGAAATGGTGTTGCAGCAATAGGAGTTCCGAGTCCACAAAATAATTCCTTTGAAACTTTTGTTCTCAGCTACTTCCCAGGCCAAAATCTGCAAAATACTGAAATGTAATATCGCAATCCTTGGCAAGATTTATTAGTTCTTAAAAAAAAAAGAATGTCTAACCTAAAAAATTACATAAATAATAGAAACTCAAGTGCTTTGAGGGACAGTAAGTTCCCCTGGAAAAGAATACTGTTTTATTGCCATGCAAGTGGCTTTAAAATCCTCTTTGGAAACCGGCCGCTGATATAACCGAAGTCGATAGCCATTCACTAACAGTGGTGTTCTGCTTCCATCAATTGTTAAAAGTCTAACTGTTCCATTTGGGAAGACAGTATCCACTTCGTACGGCCCTAACCATCTTGTTCTCAGCTTCCCTTGAAAATTCTCGAAACGTGAATCATAAAGTAGAGCCCAAATACCTTTCTGGAACTGCTTTTTCTTGATGGTTTTGTCATGCCATCTACTTCTTTGTTGCTGTATCATAGTTGTTTGATGGACGGCATCCAGTCTTTTCTCATCCAATTCCTGCAGCTGCTGCAACCTGGCTGTCTGTGCATCAGTTAAATCAAGGTTAACAGCTAAGGCAGTTCTTAAGGTTTTAATCTCAAACTCTACAGGAAAAATAGCATTCTTTCCAAAAACTAATTCATAGGGTGAAAAGCCTGTTGTATTTCTCCAAGTGGTTCTATAGGCCCAAAGAGCCTCGGGCAACCGCTGAAACCAGTCCCTTCTATTCTCCTTTATCGTTTTTGTTAAGATGGCTTCTATGACCTTGTTGGTGCTTTCCACCTGCCCATTTGCTTGGGGGTGGTATGGTGTGGTCATCTTATGCTTGATGTGATATTTTTGGAGCGTATCTTTGAAGCCATGAGAATTGAAAGGAGGTCCTCCATCAGTGACTAATTCTCTGGGTAATCCAAATCTAACAAAGATTTCTTCAAATAAGAATGTTAGTACTGCTTCTTCATTAGCTTTAATGAGTGCTTTGGCCTCTACCCATTTAGTCATGTAATCTGTGCATACTAAAATATAAACTCTTTGATTAGATGGAGGATTAATGGGACCTACGAAATCTAATGCCCATTTCTCAAAGGGTTCAAGAGTTACCTGGGGATTGAGTGGCATTTCATCCCTATGGTTGGGCTGGCCCATTCTTTGACAGCTGTCACAAGCCTTCACATATTTTCTAGCATCTTTAAAAAGTGATGGCCAGTAATAACCCATTCTAAGTACCTTGTGAGCTGTTCTTTTATCTGCAAAATGTCCTCCACAAGGACCATCATGACAAGCTTTCAGTATATCATAAATCTTGTCTTCCCCAACGCATCTCCGGATTTCTTGATCTATTCCTGTGTGGAACAGACACCCGCTTATCCAGCTGTACCTAACACTTTGCTGGATGATCTTTCTTCTTTCCCTGTGTGATAGGTGTGATGGTAATTTTCCTGCAACTAGATAATTGGCAATGTCTGCATACCAAGGCGAGTGAGCAGAGACTGCAAATAAATACTCATCAGGAAAAGAATCATCTACTGGAGCATTTTCATCAGTTTTTAAACGAGAAAGGAAATCAGCAACTACATTTTCTTTACCTGGCCTATCTACAATTGTGATGTCAAATTCCTGCAATAGTAATAGCCATCTGGTGACTCGGGCATTTGTAACTGATTTATTCATTAAATACTTAATGGCCGAGTGATCAGTATGCACAAAGGTAGTGTAGCCAGTAATATAGTGTCTAAATTTGTTAATAGCATAAATAACTGCCAGAAATTCCTTCTCGGTAACTGTGTAATTTAGCTCAGCTGGTGTCATGTTCTTGCTGATAAAATAGATGGCATATGGGAGACTGTTTTCTTCCTGACCCAGGACAGCTCCAATTGCTGTGTCTGAGGCATCAGAGGAGATATGAAAGGGTAATGTCCAATCAGGTCCTCTCAAAATAGGAGCTGCGGACAACTGATGTTTAAGTTTATTGAATGCATTTTCACAATCATCAGTCCACTTAAATTCAGCATTTTTCATTAACAACACAAATAGAGGAGAAGCTATTTTGGAAAAATCCTTAATGAATCTTCTATAATATCCGGCATGTCCAAGAAAGCTTCTTACATCAGTTTGTGTTTTTGGGATAGGGAGGTTCTGAATTACCTGTATTTTAGCTGGATCGACTTGAATCCCTAAAAATGAAACAAAGTGACCCAACACAATACCTTGATTCATCATCATATGGCACTTTTCAGTGCTTAACGCAAGGTGTGCTTCTATACACCGCTTAAGTACTTTTTCAAGATTTTGCAGTGCATCCTCAAAGGTCACTCCATAGGGAGTAAAGTCATCCATAAAAATTTCCAATGAATCATTTAACATATAAGAAAAAATCCCTATTACCGCTCTTTGAAATGTTGCTTGAGCGTTACACAGCCCAATTGGAAGTACTCTATAAGCAAAGGTTCCCCATGGGCTAGTAAATGTGGTTTTGTCCTGGTCCTGGGGTGCAATCTTGATCTGATTATATCCACTAAACCCATCCAAGAATGAAAAGAATTTCTTTCCTGCTAAATTATCCAATACCTGATCGATAAATGGTAAAGGGAAATGGTCTTTTTGGGTGGCTTTATTCAATGCTCTGTAATCCACACATACTCTCCATTTCCCATTTTTCTTTGGTACAATTACAAGTGGGGAAACCCACTCACTGTCAGATATGGGGTATATAAATCCTGCATTTAAGAGTTTTTGAAGTTCCTCCTTGACAATTTCTCTAAGGTTGGGGTTCATTCTTCGCTGGGGTTGACAGACTAGCTGGGACCCCTCCTTAATATAAATACGGTGAGTGCATAATTCAAGGGAGATCCCTTTCATGTCTGTGTAGTCCCATGCAAATGCCTCTTTATTTTCTTGGAGTAACTTTATTAATTTTTGTTTTTCATTATCAGTCAAATCAGGATTTATATTTAATGTTTTACCAGGTTCAATTTCGATTGTTGTACTTTTGGAAGGGCTGCCTACTGCTGTCTGAAATAAGTTTTCATCTTTCATGTTCTGCTGGGATTCAGATTCTAAGATCGTAGTGAAGTGATTATATGTTTCAGGGCTGACCGAAGAGGGTTCAGAAATAAAGCTGCTGATTAGTTCATCTTCGGTGGAGTCCTTAAAAGTCAAAGCTTGTCCAATAGTTAATATAGGTTGGGTCTCCTCATCCTCATAATCTACCCATACAGAATTGTCACTATTAATCATGGGTGTGGCATGAGGATAGAGGGTAAGCTATTTAGTTTCCTGTCCATTAGAGATGTTCATTGATCCAGATCTACGGCTGATGAAAGCATCTGCTGTAGCCAACCAAGGTCTTCCTAGAATCAACGGATGACCCCCCAACTTTGTTTTAGTTTGTAACACCACAAAGTCAACCGGGTAATTCCAGGATTCTACAGAGATTATAAGGTCTTCAATGACCCCTTCAGGTTTAATCGTAGAACGGTCAGCTAACTCTAAGATAGTTGGAGTTTCCCTGATAAAGTTTTTTAGCTGGAGCAATTGTGCTGTTTCGAGTGTCATAATATTTATTGCGGCTCCTAAATCTACTAGGACTTTAGAGATAAAGGTTTTTCCGACCTGGACTGTTACTGTAGGGTGACCAGGGTCACCATACTTCACAGGATAATCTTTTTCAGTCATTAAGGCAGTTAATTCCCCCATCACATGAACTGTGAGGGGATCTTTAGCCTTCCTTCCAGGCTTTTTTATACAAATGTCTCTAATAGTTCTAGCATAAATAGGAACATCCCTTAATGCTTGCAATAATGGGATTTTGACATACAAGTTCTGTAGCTCTCCTAAAAGGTTAAAGGTAGGTTGTTCAGGTGTTTTAGTGAGAGTCAACCGTTTAGGGAATGGCGGATCTATTGTTTGATCATTATTGTTAGGTGCTGATTCTGCTGTTTCAGCATTATTGTTAGCTGGTTTCTCTTTTCTAGCCTCTTCTTTGTCAGAGTCAGTAATATCATCTATAATGGGTTCAACAATTCTCCCTGAGCGAAGGTGAATATCATTACATTGCAGGGGAGAGATAGGCTGATTTTGAATGTCAATAACTTGCAGGGCTTTATTATTATTTGGATTGGGGTTAGGTTGTACAGGCAGCTGTGGTCTCATTGCCTGGTTATTCGGAGGAGTATTAGATGGTAAGGAAAGAGACTGTTGTTGTTGAGGAAATGGTATCTATTGGGCTGCCCAGTTTGGATTCCATTGATTAAAATACGGTTGTTGGGGAGCCCAAGGATTCCATATAGTAGGATCAGGAAAAGGAAGATTTGGTTGCTACATAAGTGGAAAATTCATTGTATTAAAGGGTGGGTACTGCATTTGGTTCATGGGTGGGTAGTTTGTTTGAAAAGGAGAGTTATTATTCCAACGATTGAATGTTGTGTTAGAGCTCATACATTGTCTTTGTGGCCATTGCCTCCTCTGTGTCATCAGGTACACTGCTTCAGCTTCTTCTTCGGTTGACTGCAGTGCTGCTTTGATTCCAGGCAGAGAGGGGCATTGCTGTGTTTCATGGTCCTTCTCGCAGATTGTGCAGATAGGTATCTTATCCAGTGGGCATTCTCTGAGTGGATGTTTTTCTCTGCATTTGGAACAGAAAATTGCCAGAGCAGCTTCTACTTCCGCCTGTTTCTTCTTGACCTGCAGAGCATCGATTTGTGAAGCAAAAGAACTTAGCATCTCAGTTTTAAATTCTTCCAATAAGTTACCTATTTCAGCTCTTGTTGCTCCTCCACAGGCTGACTTCTGAACTCTTGAATACACATTATCTCTGCTTTTTGATCTGCCTGCTGCTCCCCTTGAACATCTCATGCAGAGATTAATAATTTCATCAAAGGGTTCTTTGGAAATGTCCCCTTTTCCAAGCATGTTCAACATGTCCAGGCAATCATCTCTTACCCCTTTCAGCAATATGGTCTTCAAAATATCTTTACTCATATTAGGATGATCAGACCGCTGCAGATTATATTGTAATCTTTCCACGAAATCTTCCAGATTTTCATCCTCTTTCTGAACCATTTTAAACAATTCTTCCTTCCTTTCTCTTGTCCGGCAGTAGTCCTGATATTTAGCCAGAAATCCCTCTTTCATCTGGTCCCAGGTGGTGATTCCCTGAGCTCCTAAGCTCATAAACCACCTCAACGCATTTCCTTTTAGTGTTGCCGGAAACAATTTTAGCTTCTGATTAGGACTTATATAATCATAACTTCTACATAGTATGTCGAATTCAAAGAGGAATTCATCCGGGTCTTCAGAGGATAACCCATGAAAGTTGGGTAATGCCGAGAGTGGAATGTTTTTCATGGGGGTTGTTCCTCTCGGGAGCTCCCCAATAGGGAATTCCAGGGTGGAGAGCGAGTTTTCCCCTCTTCCTTCTGTTCTGTTATCCTCCATTGGTCTTTTTCCTGAATCACTTGCTTTATCTTCTGTGTCTTCTGTTTCTTCAGGTTCTTCTACCGGTTCCTTAGTGTATTCTGGTACTTCCAGCTTCCTTTCAGGTCCTATTACTTCCTCCGTCTGTCGGTCTGTTTGTGAGGAGTATTGGATCTGAGGTCTCCGGGAACTCGTCCTCTATGATGTTTCGGCCTTTGAGATGATTTCGTCGATATAAGTCTTTCTTCCTCCTTTGCCGCCTGTGAAATTAGGTTTCTTGCGTCCTCTCATGCATCTGTTATTCTCAGAAAGAAATCATTAATGCTTTTAGAAATCTCTAGTTGCCTTCCCCGGCAACGGCGCCAAAATGTTGGCTAGTTGAATTGTTTATGGATTAAGCATTCAAGTACCACATTAATTGTCAACCTGGGAAAGTCTTTTTATTACAAAGGCCACCGCGTACTGTATGTACTTACTCCTAAAAGCATTAAAAAGTTGTAGTATACGTAATCCTTACGCTAAGTTATCACTGTACTGTTAAAATGAAAGTAATTAATTAAGATTACAAATCTGAAAAGTAAAATGATGGATGCTCTGTTGGCAGAGGATCAGGACCCTATCCTCCAGGTGAGGACGTTCAGCACCTGCCTCTGTAATCAGATTGCTAACACACACTGCACTCAAATTCACCGGTGAAATATCCTTGCACAACTTCAAACAATGAATGAAACAGAGTACTAGCAAAGCGGAAATACCAGAGGTAATGCTACAGAATCCAAACAGAGTACCAGCGGAAAGAAACTATCACACACTTACACACTTTAACAGAAAAGTAAATGGGTGAATCTTGTGAGGAAGGTGGGCCCAGTCCCTCTCACAAGATTCCCCAGAACACGAGGATGAGATTAAATGCTCAGAACGATTCTTTATTCATCTGCCAAAAGATTCAAGTACAATAAAGTTCAGACTTGCTGATGTCTCCCAAAATCTCCCTTACAGATCACACATTAACCCCTTTCTAATGTAGATGTCTCCTCTTTATAGAGGAGACATCTATTACAACAGATCATTACAGTTCATTCAGTTAACTCATTTGATCAAAAATAAAAGTTACAGATCGCTGTTACAACAGTATAACAACATATTCTTTCTTAAGTTCTGGTTGTTACACAGCTAGTAACTGTCTTCGACCATCTTCTTGGGATCTTCACATTCCTTTGTCGTTTCCCCATGCTGTTCCTGATTTAAGCAGTGGTAACTGTGTTCTACCCGCTTTAGATAATTGTAGATCGTGCCGCGTCAGCGTTCTTCAGATAGTAGCCGGTTGTTATTTCCAGCTGTTGCAAAATAGCCTGCTTTAGATGGTTGCTGTTGCTGACTGTAGCAACTGCGTAGTTGCTGCTTATGGTGTTGCAGCAACTGCGTAGTTTCTATTTCTGGTGTTGCAGCAACTGTGTAGTTGATGTTTCTGGTGTCACAACAACTATAACTTATAATTCCTGCAGGCTTAAGACAATTTAATCAGCTTTTCCAAGATAAATATAAAGATACTCACGAATATGCTATGAACGATTAAACATATAGACATGCGGAAAGTTACTTCATACCTTGGGTGATTAAGTCATCATGTACTCAAAGCTTACAACTTATGACTGAAAAGGGTAACATTAAGGCAAAAATATGAGGTCAAAATAGGTCAATTCTGAGTCCTAACAGTTGGGTGGATGAGTCAATACTGGTATATTCCCATTTGGATGGGAGATAGATGTATGTATGAGTATTTGGTGAGAGGAAGGTCATTTATGATGTATAAAGTCATGTTTCTTTATAGAACATCTTTTTGCAGACCTTGCCTACAAATCAGGGGGAGCTTGGACAGCACAGCAGAGCAGAGATTTCAGCATGGACTCAAGGGGAGCATAACCCTTCGCCCTTGATGTCAAAGGGGGAGAATGACTTTGAGTGACTTTGGGTTGCCATCAAGTCCAAAGGGGGAGATTGTTGGCATTATGACATAGGTTTGGCACTATGGCACAGGTGTTGTCCTTGATGGCAACTCACTCAAAGGGCAGATCACAGTTCAGGCTCTCAGAATGAAAGAAAATGAGGTATACGCAAGTTCATCTTATTAAAGTAGCATATACACGCGGGTGTATCGATCAAAAGGCACGTATAAGTATGCACGCACTTTCATGAAAAGAAAAGTGCGTACATGTGGGAAAACTTATGGTTGGTCCATGGTATTTAGTCCGACATATTTGAACCTATGGTTTTGGTCCTTGGTATTGCATTTAAAGTGTTGAACCCAAGTATTGGGTCCCTAGTATTAGTTCTCAATGGTTTTGGACCATCGTTTGAGTAAGGCCTAAGAATATAAAAAGGGAAGGAGATCGTTTGGCAAGGGTATTGACTTATATGTTGAATATCTTAAGAGGAGCAAGATCTGGAATACTGGTGATTGGCTGGTGAGCTACAGCTAGATCTGAATCAAGGAGGAACCTGAGCATTACACGATGGTTAAGATCTATTGATGGGTCGAGATCTCAAGGCTTGAATAGTAGTATCATTATGTGTTTTTGATCTATTATATTTGGCGCTTGATTAGATCTATAAATCTGATAATCTGGGTATAACTGATGTCTGATTAAGTAAAAGGATAAATTATCTTTTATAGATCTGTACGCAGGTTCGACGCAGCGGAGGCGCGTATACACGCAGGTTAAGGAAGTGAAGACTGTGTATACGCTGGTTGGCTTTGGCATAGCTGCGTATATACACATGTTTCTATTGATGAAGTAGCATACATCTCTTGAAACATGTTTTAGCTGCTTCTATTTATTGTTGCAGTGTTCTGGGTTCAGAATTGGTGTCTGGTTACTGGTACTGTTTTCTGGTTACAACATTCTGAAAAGTTATTGGTTGATTTAGTATTTGTACAAAGGAGATTGGTTGTTGCAGATCTACTTGATGTTTGATTGATATTCATGGATCCAGTCTGAAAATTTATGAAACGTGGTCCCTGGAAGAAAAGAGAAGGTTGAAGCCTTCTGTAGGTCAACACTTACGTACTAGTACCTTAGCTAGTACAAGAGCTAAGGGGGTTGTAGCTCCCTTCCAGGAGAAGTTGGAGAATGAGAGAAGGTTGTAGCCTTCTGTAGGTTGAAGCCTGCGTACTGGTATAAGACTGAACCAGTACAGAATCATTGTAAAAAGAAGTTTCTAATTGAAAGAAGATAGAGACATATTGCAGCAGGTGGTTTTCACCCACATTGAGTTTCCACCTTATATCTTGTGTTCTTTTCTGTGACTGTCTGCTCTACTTTTCTGTTCCTGCTTACTGTTATATGGTCCTAACACACAGATTAATGATCAACATCTAAATAATAAATTAAATTATAAGTCTGGAAGTTATACGCGAGTTTCATTAGTCAGAGTTGCGTATACACGCTGTTTTCATTCACTGAAGTAGTGTATACAAATCTTTGTATAAACTGAAAAAGAATTGACTTAATAATACTGATTCACCCCCCCTCTCATTACTATTTTCAACAGCAGGGGTCGTTATCCTTGTGGCTAATTTGTTGCCATTGTGTTGGTTGTTTTCTTGTGGGGTGATGTGGGTGGTGATATGCTGAACTTTTAACCAACGGTGTATCTTTCTTTAATTCACCAGCTAATGGAGCCTGATTGGTATCTGGTACTGTTAGCTTTGCTATGCAAAAGGATAAAAAATGTATTCAAAGCACTCTCAAAGGCTACAAATACATTTATAATCATGCCATAGGATCCATGGATGCTGTTGAAATCCTCAAATTTTGGCTATAAGCCTTCCACCGATTGAAAAAATTGCAAGGAAAGCCCTTTGGAGGGAAGAAATACACTATCAGGAGGCGTAAATACCCCAAAAACCATGACAAAATCAAAAGCGCAGGCATAAAGGACAGAATTAATCTCAGCTGTTGGATCTGGCCGATCAACGGTCCAGATCGCGTCGGCATATCACAATTGGAGGAGGGAGGCAGCGGCAGCGACATGAGACATCGCCGATGAGCGGTCGCCGATATCGCATCGGCGTATCGCAATGGAGGACTTACAAAAGGGGCTTTATTATTGTGCGATGAGTGATCGCCAATATTGCATTGGCGTATCGCTATTGGCGTTTCCAATGGAGCATGGCCTTTTGCATATATATGAGCGATCGCTGATGGGCCGGACCCGATGGCGTTATAAGTTATTTCTGATAAATTATCGAGTCCGCGGCAATATCGTTATCGGCAATATCAAAGAAATCGGGGCCTTTATGTTTTTTGATTTGCGATCGCCGATGGGCTGGACCCGACGACGGTGTTAATTCCTTTTGATAGATTATCGGGTCCGCAGCAATATTGCTATCGGAGCTTCACCAAGGATTTGGGCACAAGACTTCGCCGATGAGCGATCGCCGATATCGCATCGGCGCTTTCAAAGAGGTCTGGGCTTTATTACTTTGCAATGAGCGATCGCCGATGGGCTGGACCCGACGGCGGTGTTAATTCCTTTTGATAGGTTATCGGGTCCGCGGCAATATCGCTATCGGCGATTACAAAGGGGCGGGCTTTAACATGAGTTATGTTGCGATGCGATGGGCCGGACCCGATGGCCATACAACACTCCATTTTATATTATTTCAGGTCCGCTCCCTTCGCGTTTTTAATGTTTTTTATGTATTTTCTTTACATAAATAAATTACAAAGGAGGCCTTGGGTAGGTGCTGATTGCGATGGGTTTCGGATCCGAAAGGGTTCAGAAAAGATATATATATATCTATATATATATATATATATATATATATATATATATATATATATATATATATATATGATTCAAATCCGCCAAAGCCATTTTTCATGGTTTTGCAGCAGTTTTGCGTGTATTTCTCAAATATTAAAAAACAAAGGATTGGCCTGTTTAAATATGTATTGCGACCCGAGAGGCGGACCCGATAGTAAATAAACCATGCCTGAACCTTTTCAAAGCCAAAATTGAAGCAGTGATGGGCGGGAATGAACAGTTTGGGCAGCGTTTCACTGTTTTAAAATAGCACAGTCATAATGGAGCCATTTTTAATGTTCAGCTGCTGCAATTAATCAGCAGTATGGCCGAGGAGGAAGCAGGACACCGCTGGGGAGTTCAGAGCATTCAATGGTTATGGTTCCATTGGTATTTCACGCCACCTGCTCAAAGGAGGACTGCAGAGCAACAGAGAGGTCAAATCCATTTACAGCACAGCCAGATTTGTATCAGCAGCCCCATTTCTGAATGTAAATGTGGTTGGTGGCCATTTATGGGCTCCTCCACGCATGTTTAGCAGAGATATTTTGTAATGTAGCACTATATATACCCAGAAGAGAGATGTAATCAGGTGATGAGTGTTAGGTGAAGGTGACTCTGTCGTAAGGTTCAACTTCTGGTGACTGTAACTACTTTGTAACCTACAACGTCTGGTCTTCATTTCCAGCTAATACAAGCTTCTTTTGTTGTTAATTGCTCACTTTCCACTTCTCTTTCTTGTTCCAGGCTATGCCTGTTTGCATTGATTCATGTTCTGTTAATGTTTAGCATTAGAGGGGCTGTCATCCCACCTCTGTGTTAGGATTTAGCATGTATCATTGAACGTGTATGCAGGTTTCTGTTGTTTAATGCATTGAGATCTGTCATCCTGTCTGTGTATTAGAAACTAGATTTACAGACCCTTTAACTGGTTGCAGCCGGCCATCATAGGGTCCTGTGCATCTGTTGGTGTGGTCAGTCTTCTCCATTATCACCTTATCCTCAAACTATGAGTAATTGGTGGTTAAAAGCCTTGTAGTCTGGGGGTGTTCACCCATGTCTGGGGTCAATCACAGTAGAAGTGGTTATCTGGATTGAATATGCAGCATTTGTTTCATTCATCCACCATTTATCCAACTATTTTGTTGAATTTGTAATGTTCCCGAGCATCACCGATTTACAACCTAGGTGAGTTTCTTGGGGTGATAACAGGTACATGTGGCGCCTGTTTTTTTTCTTATATTCCAATATTACTTCAACCACAGATTCCGCATTTGATGTATCAGTACCTGTAACATTTTCTACTTTAGCCTCCTTGGACGCTACCTATTTTTCTGGTACCTGGTTTGATGTTTGTGTTTGGTTGTTGAGCATCAAAGGATCATCATCTGATGTTTCATTGTCATTAGAGCTTTGTGCTTTTGCCTTCATAGTCACTGCTTGGGTCTTAATGGAAAGATCCTGCATGTAATTTTCTTCTTTTTATACTAGAGCTTCAGAAATTTCTTCTGCACATTAATATTGATAGTACCAACAGATTCCATCCAAGGCTATCCCAAAAAAACATCCACATTAGCCATATCTGAAGCATAAAAATCAGAATGCAATACATAATTATCCATAGAAATATTCAAATCTTTATAAACTTGCACCCGATCATTACTAACCTTTGTGTGCTCCATTTGTTTGGCTGGGACTTGCAATCTTTTAGCCAAATGAACATTAATGAAATTAGACTTGCAATTAGGATTGATAAACACAATTATCTTCTCTTTCTGAATACATCCATGAACCTGTAATAAGGGGATACCATTAGAAAATAACCCCTTACATGTCTCATTCTCCTGTTTTCTAGAATGAGACCATTTGCCTAAAAATACTTTTTCAAAATCTTCATCTGAAAGTTTGTACAAATTCTTGTTGTCAAGTGATCTAAACCATTTGGCAACCTTATCTTGCAAACCAAGCCATACTAAATCTTTCCACTTTTTCCCATATAAGAAATTTTCACTGCTTATGAATTCTTCAATAGTAGGGCCATCATCTTTTACTGAAAAAAACATCTTGCTAGAAGCCATGAAGAGGGTTTTGAAAAAAATCATTTACTTGGCTAAAATTTAAAATGGCCACAGTTCAATTAATATTGCTTAGAATCCTTATTATGACCTATTTTCGAAAATGGAACGACCATTCTGCGTCTTCCCATGTGATAGAAATCCTAATATAACACCGGAATTTCATATTTGCGCTACAACTGTCCCGCCATCACAAAAATTTCTGAAAAAAGAGTTGATTTTAAATTAGTGATATCTCCCTCATCTGGACTCCGATTCGACAGATTTTTTTTCTTCTAAAATTGGGTAATTTTTCAAGAGGATCTCATATATGAAATTATTTTCTCAAAATTCCCCTCAAAAACGACAAAAATTAACTGGAGCTCCGCCATCCATGAATTTTCGTCAAAAAATTTCTGCAATAGAGCTGATTTTTAAATCAGTGATATCTCCCTCATTCGGACTCCGATTTGACTGATTTTTTTTTTTTTAATTGGGTATTTTTCGCAAAGAATCCAGATCTGCAATTTGTTTCTTCAAATGTTGCACCAGAAGTTACATATCTGATCTGAAAATATATGATAATGCAAATATACCCAAGAAATAACAAGATAGAAATAGATAAACTTCTGATCATTATTAATATCAAACCCTTGAGGTAGGGCAACACCATACAATCACTCCTTAAGGAAGGAGAACATTCCACAAACCATATGCTTTTCCATACAATATTCCTTGACACCTCTCAATGGGGAGTCTCTAGTCTCTATATAAGATTCATACATACAATACCATGGGTCATTACCATGGTTCTCTCAATACCATACATCTAATACCATGGGCTTATTACATTATTGCTAACTACTTGTGGTCTCTTACATGATGTGGGTTAACCACTTTATTTATTAACTATGGCCCATCCCATTATTACATTATTCCCTTGGGTACCTCCCTCTATACCCCATGCTATCCCCCCTAGGTATACTACAAAATATATTAAATGCAATATCAGTGTTAAGCAAGGGTGTCCCATTTCCCCTACCCTTTTTGGTATTTACATTGATAAGCTAGAGGAGTGTTTGGAAATAGCAGGGTTCAAGGGGACCAAGCTTGCCGATATTATCATTACTCTTCTCCTCTACGTCGATGGTATCGTTCTTCTTGCTAGAAGCCATGAGGACTTGGAAAAGCAACTTAAGACTCTTCATGACTATTGCTCCAAGATGGGTATGATGTTAATACCGACAAGACTAAAATCATGATAATTAAATCCAAAAGTATCACCCATTGAAATTTTGCCTACGATAACAATTACTTGGAACATGTCTCTCCTTATAAATACTTGGGTATTGACATTCATTATCATCTAAACTGGAATTACAACAATTAGAAAAGGATTATTGGAGGCTAGAAAGCTTATTATCAACTTGAAAACAAATGTAAGGTTGTCGATCTTTGTATTTGGAGTAACTCTTTGATAACCTTGTCACCCCTGTTGTCCTTTACGGTTGTGAAGTATGAGGTTGCAGTATATCCATAGAGTCATGGAGAAAGATTGAGATGATTCAAAAGCAATTTGTAACCTACAATCTCAAGATCAAGGGAAATACCCCCTATCATATCCTCTTGATCGAAGCTAGCCTCTCCCCTATTGAAAGCAGAGCTATGTTTAAGTATCTAATGTATAAGAAGAAGCTTTACAATATGGAATCCAAGAGTCTTCCTAAAATTGCTTCTAACTTTAGTCAAAACCCCTACCTTCACCTCAAACGTGAGTGGCATAAGGATGCCCGAACTTGGCTCAACCATTGGGGGATAAATGAGGATATCATCCTGGGAAGCAAGGATAGTGTCAAAGATACCATGACCTCCAAATTTAAGGATAAGCTATGGATGATAATGGGTTGGAGGGTAAAATGAAGTTTAGATATTATAAGGAGGCGATCAACCCCACCCTTGAGAGCCATAATTATCTTTATGTTTTAACTAGCTCGAAGAAAAATATGAACATTGCTAAGATTAAAACTAATTCTCATGAGCTTCAAAGTGAAACCAGGTAGTGGTCTAATCCCAAGACTCCTTGGGCTGATAGAATTTGTCATCTTTGCGATACTAAGAGGGTGGAGGATGAAAAGTTCTTTCTTTTAGATTACCCGACCCTTACTCACATCCACTCTGATTTCCCTAACATTTGCCACACTTCCAATCTTATTGACTTGTTAATTCAACCCAACTATAGTGATCTTGGTGTGCTTATTTCCCTTCTTTTTTAGCATAGAAATAAGATTCTCGAGAATTAAAATTAAATTCTTCTTCTTCTTAAGGTCTGATAGACTGCATTGGTCATAATAGACATTAATTATCACCATCATCATTATATCATTATTAATGATATTAACTAATCATTATCAATTAATAATGATATTAAATTTAAATAATAATTGTAGTAATATTAATTAATAATAACTATTGTTTAACATTATTATTAATTATTATAACTTTAATATAAAAAGAATAATATTATTAAATATCATAATTAATAATAATAATCGAGGATAAGAATGAGTGGAGAAGGAGGAAGAGGGAGCTTTGGGGAAAAGATCGACTTTTTCCTGATGCGGGTTAGGGTTTGGACTTTACCTCTCTACAATGACTGAACCTACTGTCTCGGTTAAGTGTCTGGCTACATGCTCCGGCGCCGTAACAACCTGCTCCCTTATCTCCTAGGAAGGCACCCGTTCCATTTCTTTCTCTTCGCCGTGCAATGATCCACATGAAAATGGTTTCCACGGACTCTTGGCAGCTGGCATGTCGTTTTTGGGCAGTTATGGTCATGGAGATCGATTAGGTAGATTATTCTAATGCCCTTATACATCTGTCTCCATTTGGACAAAATCCCCTCCCCCGATTTCGGAAGGGAATTTTCCCAAGATCGTTGGCTTGCATGATGCCCTGTTGCCCTCACCATTTGTTTCGAGTCCCTCCTGTCCAGCTGAATCCCTTCCTGATGAGCCCCCCTCCTGGTCGGTTTCCACTACCCCTCCTCCATCGTCGGAATCCCTACAGTTTATGGCTATTTTCCTTAGCCCGGGCCCCTCCTATTACCCCCCGGGTTACACTCTTTTCCCTAAGGTCAACATCTCCATACATACACCCTCTCTGCTCCTGTTGGCGAAACCCCTATTTTATCTTTCGGTCCTTCTCTACCTCACTTTCAGCGCCTCCCTCTTCTAGTTGTTTTGAGGGCACTCCTCTGGATATTGATGCTAACCCCTCTGAGCCCCCCCTAGATGAACAAAATCCCCCTTCGGGATCACATCAGGCTGAAAACAGTGAAAAGGGTCATAGGACAGGGAAGAAGACAAGGTGTGTAAAGGCCAGAACCCAAAACATTGCTCTTTGTCTGGGTGAAGACATCCAGATGGGTGAAGCTCTTGATACCACTGATAGGTTCTTAGTCGGATGGGTGCAAGGTCAGAATTTCTCCACAGCTAGGCTCAAGCAGTGGACCGTAGAGATTTGGAGGCACACTTCGATTGAACTCCCTTTTGTACAGACCCTCGTCAGAGGATGGTTTGCGCTACGTTTACTAGGGATGAGCACACCACATTGCTTTTATCCAAATTTTGACATATCGAGCACACCCCTATGCTACTCAAATGATGGAGCACTCTTTTTGACCCTAAGAGGGAACAAATGGGTGCAGGACCACTATGGGTTAGACTACCAGGATTTCCCCTTCACTTCTAGTCTGAGGACATTTTTCGGCACATTGGGAACGCTTTGGGGACCTATTTGGAGCATGATAATTCATTCCTAGACACGGGCAATATGTCTCTAAGGAGGATTTTGGTTCACCTTGACACAAGGGAGGGCTTGGAAGAACACATCCTGGAAACATTATACGCGCATTCAACTTCTTGATTATGAGGGGGTACCTTTCCGGTGTAGGCGGTGCCACAAAGTCGGGAATTTATTCAAGGAATGCCCTTTGAAAGGGGCATCTAAAGCTGAGGAACACCAGACAACTGAACCTGTCAAATCTCTCGGGGATCCTGAATATTAGGAGGTCAATAGCACTGTACATAACAAGGCAGAAAAATAAACTCCAAAGAAGCGCGGAAATGCTCCCATTCAACCTCCCTCTCCTCATTTGACCAGGGCACGGGCAGCTGCGCTCTCTTCGGGTATGTCATTATCTACCCCTTGCTCTGTTTTTCACTCATTTTCATCTTGTGCATCAGATTTTATCTCTTCTCGACAGCATTGTGTGGTATCTTCGTGTCGGACTCCACTCTCCTTGGCCTGCTCACTAAATCTGGCCCCTCCCACTATCTCTTGCACTCCTCCATCCTTCCCTGAGGTGACCATCTCTTTTGCACACTCCTCAGACTCGGATTCTGGATATCACTCTCACTCTTACAATCTTCGATCCCATTCTCGATCTATGCCTCTGGACACCATAGGTATAGGGATCTTATCCCCCGCCATTCCCCCCAAACCACCTCAGGGCAAACCCTCATCCCTCTCGATGGCCAAGCAACAAGCGAGCATGGACGCCATTGCGAACCATCAGCTTGCCATTGACTAAGTTCTTAGAGCATAGAAAACCCTGGGGTCCTCCCCCTCATGAAGCTCCTCTCTTTCAACTGCTGAGGGTTAGCTAGTCCCGACAAAAAACTAGCATTCCGTAGGCTCCTTTGCATTGAACAGGTGGATGTCATTTTTCTCCAAGAGACTCTGGGCTTAGCGGAACCCATTACACTTCTACTTGAATCCATGCTTCCCAGATGGAATTTTCATGCCCTCGATGTTCATGGGAGATCAGGAGGCATAGCGATGGGGTATAACACCAGGTCTATTAAATTAAACAATATCTGGGGGGACCTGGTTTCATCGGGGCAGATCTCTACTCATCTGACCTGGGTATTGAATTAAGAATGATAAATATTTATGGCCCTTGCCAGAACAAGGTTGTCTTCTGGGAGCATTTGCTCAGTTCCAGACTCTTGCAAGTGGACAATCTCATTTTGGGAGGAGACCTAAATTTCTCCATTGGATACTCTGAATCATGAGGACAACACGCATAGATTGATTCCCTATCAGAATTTTTTGAGAGAATTTTGGAGGACCATGGTCTTATTGATATACCATCTGCCAGGTTACAACCCACCTGGAGGAATAGACGGATTGGGGAAGCCAAGTTGGCCAGAAGATTAGATCGATTCCTCCTTAAAGAAGACTCCTTAGATTGGGGAGTAATTATCGGCAATGGGTTGGGTTGTGGGGGACTGTCAGACCATTCGCCCATATATCTGGATATCAATGGACATGCATCCAAACCAAAAGCTCCATATAAATTTAATGCTACTTGGCTAAAAGACGCTGATTACATTAGGCTTGTCACTGACTACTGGAAGTCTCACCCTCTTGGGGAGGGAGGCAACATCTCTGAAGGTTTTTCTCACAATTTAAATCATCTAAAGAGCCTGTCCAAGAAATGGGCACACAACAAGAGACTAATAGAAGATCAAGTATTGCAGAACACAGAAGTAGAGATTGCTTCCTTGGAAGATGAACATGGGGTGGGGGGGGGTATTTAACCCTAGAGCATAAAGAGAGGCTCACATCCTTGGTTGCTCAAAGGGACAAAATCCTTAGAGATAGAGAAGAATCATGGAGGTTACAGAGTAGATCCATCTGGCTTCAAGAAGGTGATGACAACACAAAAAATTATCACAAATTCGCCAATGGACGCAAAGAGATCAACGCCATTTGGCATATGAATAATGAACAAGGCATCAGGGTTAACTCTTTTCAGCATTTAGTCACTCCTGGTATCACACATTTCAAGCATATCTATAAGGCCCCTCCAAATGCATCATTGGCTGAAATCATAAGAGTGGCACAATTATTCCCACGGTTCGTTGAACAAGAGGATGCAGAGGATCTCATCAAACCTATTACAATGGGGGAGCTAGAAGCTACTCTGAAATGGTTTAAAAAGGACAAGAGTCCAGGATCAGATGGATGGACTGTTGAGTTCCATATTGCTTTTTTCGCAACCCTAGGAGAGGAACTCCTCAAGGTCATTGAAGAATGTCGAATCTTTGGGAGAATGTATGAGGCCTTCAACTCCACTTTCATAGTGTTCATTCCAAAATCTGACAATCCTGAGTCCTTCAATGACTTTTGCTCCATTTCTCTCTCCAACTGCTTATATAAAATCATCGCTAATCGCCTCTGGCCCATATTATTTGCTCACATATCCTTTGAATAATTTGCATTCCTACAAGATCAACAGATACATGAAGCAGTTGGTACAACCCAGGAGGTCTTGCATACCATAAAGACAAAAAAATTGAAAGGTATGATTCTCAAGGTAGATCTCTCAAAAGCGTTTGATTGTGCTAGCTGGTTATACATCAGAATGATTTTAACTCATCTAGGTTTTCCCATTGAATTCATCAATTGGATTATGTGTTGTATAACAAATGTATCTTTCAGTGTCCTTATAAATGGATCAACTTCTCCTTTCTTTCATTCAGAAAGGGGCCTCAGGCAGGGTTGTCCCCTTTCCCCTCTTTTATTTCTGCTCATCATGGAGGGACTTAGCAGACTCATTTTGGATGCTCACAGATCGGGGTGATTACAGGGAATCAGGATTACAAATAATTGCATCCTGACTCATTTACTTTTTGTAGATGATGTTTTGATTTTTCTTAATGGAGGTATTGGGGACCTGACAGAACTACAAAACATCATGGCCTTATTCAGTATTGCAACAGGTATGGAGATCAATAGCATAAATTCTACCATAAATACCTCTGGCTTCTCTCTGTATGAAACTCAATACGCTCTCCATAGGTTTCCTTTCACTCTCCATCCCATAGATGATGGACTCCGATACTTGGGATACAAACTCAAGCCCCACTGTTACAAAATTGTTGATTGGATATGGTTGGTGGCCAAGATCAAGAGAAGACTAAACATTTGGCATCATAAATATATCTCCAGAGCTGGTCGTTTGGTCCTTATAAAAGCCATACTAGAATACACTCCTATGTATTGGATGTCCTTAGCTTGGATCCCTAGGGGCATTCTCACCAAGATACAAAATATCTGCTGCAGATTCCTTTAGAAAGGTAAGCAGGAAGGCATGATATTTGCATGGGCTAGATGGGAGATATTAGCTTTTCCCAAGAAGTGGGGAGGCTGGGGTATCAAAAGTTTGTCTCATTTTTCAACCGCACTGGCTGCTAAGCTGGGCTGACAGCTCATCACTTCATGTAGCTTATGGAAGACGCTGCCCTATTCGAAATACATATATCCCCTCAACTTGATGGACTGGATCAGACACCCCACCTAGAATCAGACAGGAATAGCAATCATCTGGAAAGCATTCCTCAATTACATGCCTCTCATTAGGGACGGGATCACTTGGAAATACATTCTGGTTCCTTGGTGCGCACTGGAAGGGACCCCTCGATAGGCAGTGGAAACTCACACAGGGTCCCTCAGTAATTAATCATGACGCTCAATGTTGCTGGCATCTTTCACATCAATCACATTGTGGATCATGAAAATACCACCCTCTTCCAACGAGCATGGAAGTCAGTGCACCGTCTTAATCTCCCACTCATCTGGCATCACTATTCGGACACTTATCTATCGTCTCTGGTGGAATCACACATAAGGATTACAAAAGGCAAGGACGAAATAATATGGGCACAATAAAAACATGGGATATATTCTCCCAAATATGGATATTGTTATCACTCCTCCGGATCTCCAAGGATGGGGAAGAGTCCGGCTGAGGTAACTACAGACCAATCTTTTGACTTGGTAGCTAGCCCTACCAAGCCGGAGAGGGCTCTCTCTAAAGGATCACAGCCAAGAGGGCTGGATAGATTAGGGTTTTAGGCTAGATGTAAAGTGCAGGGGGTTGTTTGATTTGATTTTGGTTGGGTAGTCACAAGGATGGGTGATTTAGGTCAGAGGGACTAGGTCAGGGCAAATGAGATATGATTGCAGACATTCAAAGGGGTAAGGTAGGTATGAAGCTTAACACTTAAAAGGTGATTTGATGAGATGGTTTAAGACTGATGAGGAGTTAGGAAGAGCATAAGAGATGTATTCTTCCTAAACTGAGGAAAAATGGACAAAGTATGATAAATTACCCAAAACAGAGCATGAGCAAGCATGTATTATGCATATCAACTTGAAAATTACCATATAACAGACATGAAATGGTTTATGAACTGATAAAACATACATAAAAATGATCACAAAGAAGAAATAATGCTAGAAATTCATACCACATGTATCTCGGAAAAATAGTTGCAACTCATCTATTGAAAATTGCCAAAATCTGATACAATAGTCTTTGATCACTAGTATAGCATCCCTACTGAATCCAACCTGTAAAATAACTAAGAAAATACATAATATAGGCCAAAACCCAACTCATCCTAGGTTCAAGGGTCGAATCCATGAGAGGAGGAGAAGTTGCAAGAAAGGCTGAACTGATAGCTAGAGTGTAGGGTGGTCAAAATGACTCATCCCCCACTCTTAGCAAACTGATTCATTACATTCCACATAGGCCATCTAACTGATGTATCTACCCTAGATAAAAGTAAAAACATAATAATTACATCATCTAGATCAATTACATAGGTAAAACGTGAATTTCCCATAGGAAAAAGTCAACTTGGAGTGAAACAATGAAAATTGTGGAAGACTATCAAATGCGCAACGACCTAGTTAAACGCACAGCGACCCTAGTCAAACACGCAACGTCCTATTCAAGATGACTTTTTACTGCCTTTCCGATGTCCAAATCTAGTCTAGGATAGCTCATTGGAAAGATTATCCTATCTAGTTTCCAAAAATTCCCTTGGATTTCAAAATGGGCTTTATTTTCTCCTCCAAAATTGAAATTTCGCAAGACTACTCAAACGCATATCGACTAGGACAGAAAAGAGGCAGACATGTGATTTTTTTGTAGTTTTTTACCCTTTTGGCTGACTAGATTTTCTCCAAATTCTTAGAAAAAGTAAAGGGTGCATGTCCTCATGATTTTGAATCCAAATGCTGACCATTTTCTCATTGGATGCTCCAAACAAAAGCGCAGCATCCTAGGTGTTGCGTGTTTGACCATGCTAACTGTGCCAAAATTTCTCAAAAAAACACAACAAAACATATCTTGCCAAAATTGTTCAAAAATGGCCAAAATTGGTGGGCTGATGGTTGGATATATCTTTGAGGCATGGATTGATGCCTCAGCAAGGATATCCAACCTCTTTTTCTCCTCTTTCTTAGTCAAGGCCTCCATTTTTGCATGAGCTCTTTTGAGCTTGGCCCTTGCAATTTTGTCTCTCATAGCATAGTGCTTCGCCATCCTTCTTTGAATATCTTTGTCCTTCTTGGCATTGTCTAGGAGGTTCTCCAGATGATCATTTACCTTCTCAAGCCAATATTCTCAGTTTTCATTTACCATCTTGGAAAATTTCTCATTCAAGGTGAGCTGATTGGCTAGTTCTTCCTCCATTTTCCTTTATTGCTCCAAAGATCTCTTTAGGCCTCTAATCCTTGGCCTTCTTCTTGGCACCTGTTCATCAAGTGGATCACCACACTACCTATATGCCTCATCAAGTATGGCATTTACCTTTTTAGCCTCTCTCTTTTCCTTTCTAAGCTGAATCTCCATGAGCTCATGTTTGACCTCAAACTGCCTATTTTCCTGCTTATAGTAGGAAACGATCCATTTGGCCCTTTGAAAGTTCCTCTCAAGCTCACCTATGAGTGCATTCTTCTCCTTGATGACAATAGTTTTTCTTTTATTGTCATCATGCTCATCTGAGTCAAATAACTGAAAATCATGCTCTATCTCATGGAGGTCCTCTTGTTGCTGCTAGATCTCTGCCTCTGCGACTTTTTCCTTACACTTTTGTACCTACTTTTTATATGAAGAAGGAAAGGCCCCTCCCACAATCAGTGGGGAAAAGAATTTCCTATGTCCTCTCTGATAGGTATGTGCCAAGGTACCTAAACCAACCCTTTTGGGCTTACTGCTCTCATCATGCTCAATATGCTCCTACTCAATGCCTTCATCTCTACCAGGTCAATGAATAGGCTCATGAAAAGGTGATGATGGAGGTGATGGTGTGGCTAAATCATCAGATGAATATGAATGATGTATGGATTGAGGTGGAGGAATGGAGGTGGATGGATGAGAGGATGAAGGTGCCTCTTGGCCATGCTAAATAGGTGGGACTGTGAAAATCTCATTAGATATGAAAGTGTCTCATGCAATGTTAAGCTGATCAAGGCGGTGTAGGACTATCATTTTGATGAGAGAATGGTGAAATATGCTATGCATTTGATGATCATGATCTTTCCTTCAGGTAATGTATGACATCTTATCAATATCCCGATAAAGATAGTAGGGTAGATTGAGCATTCTAACTCTTGTAAAATGCATGAGTAACCAAATATGATAGGAATAGAGCCTAGAAAACCTACCCTCACATGTGAAGTACTTCATGATGATTATTATCATAGGAACATATCTGTCTAGGAGGTAAGAGAAAGGAAAAATCCTCCTTCTTTAATTCTTGTGGTTGGGTTTAAAATATGGATCATAGTAGCAATAATCCAAATCTTCATGTTTAAACCATTTTTCCCAAACATATGGGATCCCAGTAGCAGCTGATATGATAGAATAAGATATGGTAAAGGTGACACCGACAAGGGTTTCTTGGTTTTCATGGAGGTTGATGATGAACTGTCTGGTCAATTCAAAATGATGATGTGTCCTTTCCACCTTCTCACAAAACTCAAAACAACCCATATGTTTGAAGCTTGTGACAGTGATGGGAGATTCCATGAGCTCTCTAGTGTTGGTTGGTTCATACTTGATGATTTCCCCTCCTTTTTTATACTTCCTCCTCTGTTGTTTTTCTTCCTCACTGTGACTTGTGTGTTCTTCTTCTGCCATGATTTGTTGCTGTTAAAACCCTAGGGAAATGGTGGAATGGACTATGGGTATGGGAAATGTGGAATGATGTGACGAGATATGATGAGGAGGAGATGGAGATGTGTGGAATGAGTGAGTTGATAGGGGATAGTTTTTAAGTGAGGGGGAATAGTGATGAAAGCCAGGAAATGTAATTTCAGATGGTGGGAATGTATGACTATGATTTGATCTTAGGAAACACAACAAACAACTTAAACCCTATGTAGGCGAATAATGGAGCGAAGGAGTGAGTAGTTTTTCCACCAACCTGATTTGCTGAAGTAAATGATGATCAACTTGGAAACTTGGTGGTGATGGAGGGTTTCTAGGATGTTTTAGCTCCTTCCAGGCGAATGCGCAACGACCCAGGCAAAGGCGAAGCAACCTAGTCAAATGCGCAGTGACCTCTATAGGAGTGCAACGTCGTTATAAATAACACTAGATATCTAGCAAATGCAGTGCGAACAGGCTAAACGTGCAACGACCCTGCTAAACGCATCCTCTTGCTCTGTTTTGCCCAATTTCGCCTTAAAATTGCCAATTTTCTTTTGCTCAGGAGTTTTGAGAGTGCTAGAGTGCAAATGAGGCTTGATGAGTGTCTTGAGAGGCTTTATACTTGAATGGAATTTAATTTATGAGTTTTCATACCCACTTTCTAATGTTTCTTGTCATTTCCAAATTTTCATATTAATGCTTTTTGACTTTCTGACCTTTTTGCTCTTGACAGGTGGATGATGCTTTGGCAATCCTGATTTTGACTTTTGCTTGGGATGCTTTTGGAAATAGACTTGAGTATGCAGCTAAAAAGTAACTTATTACATATAATAGACATAAAATTACATAAACAAAAATAAAATTATTACATTTGTTTGAAGTTTTAATTTACAAACTTGGAATAAAATCCCTTCTTGAAATCAAATTTAGGGCTTTCAGTAACTATGGTTACATGCTTTGGAAAGCTTTATTTAACTGAAAAATATATTATTTGCTTGACTCTCATGTTTTTCCAACCTTATGCAGTGAGATGGTAATTTATTGGACCTTGGAAAAATAAAACCTAGGTGACCTAATGGAACCTCAAATGACTGAATTTCGGGTGGATTTGACTGATATAAAATATGATGAAATGAGGCTTCATGTTCAATGGAAACCCAGAAAACACATGAAGGAGGGATAGCAAATAAAAACTTTTGAGAGGGAAAAGTGATTTTGGATTTTAGGCTACCATCGGTGAACAAATTTTTTCATGATGACCTGAGTGGAATGCAAAAAGTTTCAAACGGGACTCTAATATGATATAAATGAGTGATTTTGATCACTGGTGGCAGTATGCAAATACTGACTCTAACATTGGCCTTATTTGGGGATGACAGCTCCTTGGAGGTGCCAAGAACACCGTAGACCAAGTAGCCTTACCATATGGGCCAATACAGTCAAAAAAACTCAAAATTGACTCAAAACTAATGTGAAACTGACTCGAAACTAACTCAAAACTGACTTACATGACTAAGGACTGAATTATCAAAATAGCAGAAAATCAGTGAAGCTCCATGGCCTTCACTTCAGGCTCCAAACTCCAGTGATCTTCAGCTTCACACTTGCAGAAAATTTAAAATGTATGTACAATGAAACCAAGGCAAATTTAGAAAAGATAATGCTTCAGGAGCCTACCATTGACTGGTCCTCCTAAGCATGATTCTCCATTCATTTCTTCAAACAAGAAAGCATTTTGTCGAAGGAAAGTTGGAACCTGATAAGGGCCCTTCCATAAATTTTCGAATTTAATTACCCTTGTCCTCCGTTGGGCATGGGATCCCCCGCAGCAAGTTTTGGGGCTCAAAGCCCAAGTTTTGGTCAAAGATGGTGTAGAACGCCGCGAAGTGCGAGCGCGGAGCGCGTAGTGTACAATTGAGTCATAGGGTTGTTCACCCTATGAATTGTACTGTAATTTAATGTAAATTTGTGTCGGCCTACCCGTGGTACACGGACCATGGGATTGTATAAATAGAGTGAGGCTCTAATTGTAAAGATAGCTAAGAAAAAAACATAGAGTCGTGAAGGCATGGTTAGAGCATACAGTGGAATCTGAAGTGTATTGGGTCATAGTAGTAGGAAGAGGCTCTGTAGCTGAGTGTGTAGAGGCCTAGTAGAAGTCCACAGCTGAGTGCGCAGACCCCTGCAACTGAGTGCGCAGGGCGGAGTCGGTTCTGTACTTGGGATCGAAATTTAATAAAGAGAATTTTATTTTATGCATCTGTTCTTGAATCCTTATTTTGATGTTATAAATTACTTTTACTCTGTTTATTTACTGCGCGCACTTGATGAATACTCGTATGAATGCTTATATATGAAAATAATCTAAGTAATCAGCTAACAGAGCCTAATTAAGGAGGACTTGGGTAAATAACATGGGTTGCACTGCAGCTAGACCCGTGCGAAGACAACATCGCAGGGCGTAGGGTGCCTGCAGGTGCGCGTAGTGCAGTAAGTGCGAAGGTTGGAATGCGTACCAATCACCTCATATCAAACATCCCCAGGGTGCGGAAACCTGGTTCTAGCACCCTCCCATACTACTTCGAGTGAGACCTCAGTCCACGCTCCGTGGACTATTGCCAAAAGGGCCAGTAGTACCAGGATTTGCTTGGTTAAATCAATTCTGAAGCTAGGTCAGGCCCCACTAATCTAACAAATGGTTTTGTTGCCGAGACCGGGATCTGCATAAGGGATGTCTGATGTCATGCCACTGGAACCCAACAAAGAAGGAAATTGAAGAGTGGTTGGACAAGAAGATTCACGAGTTTACGACATAGGAAAACAAAACTCCGCAAGTATCTAAGGAAAAGTGGTTGGAGCGCTACATGTATACGGAAATCCACGAAATTTTCTTTGCATCCTTTCCTTCTGAGCTGTATGAGTGGATCGCAAAGCTAGATGACATCCAGGGAAGGTGTAGGCTCAACAAACCAATTGTGTGGACTCCGGAATTAGTACGCGGACTAGAAGCATCAAAAGATATGATCGCGCCAGCAGTAGACCATTAGCTCGACTGGATAATAGGGGGATTTATCATTGAGTTTACAATAGACATGACCATGAGCTACAGCAAGGCAGAGCGATGCTTTCTCCAAGGACCACGAGGTAAGTATATTAAATATTTGAGTACTTGGATTAAGATGCTATGGTGTGAAAAAAAGGGTCATGCGAATATATTAATGTCTTGGACTATGCGGAGCGAAAAATCTACAAAAGTAGCGAGGAATTAGAAAACAGTCTTTTAATTTCACCCTCGCGAGAGAGTGAGGAAGAGTTCGAGAAGGTCTCTCCAAGAAGCGCGGTCAGTTTGATAAGGCAGCGCATTCCACAGTTACCACCTCCACCCACACCACCACCTACTTCACCTCCCTTACCTCAATCTCCACCCACTCCACCTCCACCACCTCCACAGTTCAGTATGGCGAGCACGATCAAACTACCAGTATTCAGAGGAGTAGGGAGTGAGGATCCAAACCAATTTTGGTTCGTGGTAAGAGTAGTATGGGAAGCACAAGGTATCATGGACGATAATATTAAGAAGGATACATTGGTGAGCGCGCTGCAAGATCACGCATTAACATGGTACATCAAGCACTCTAAAAACCACCCAAACGTAGGGATAGCAGAGATCCAGAATGCGCTGAACAGGGAATTTAGCAGGCCAAAGTCAGAAACACAATCAATCATCGGGTTTAAATAAATCGTGATGTTCCTGGGCGAGACTCCCTAGGATTTGGATCAACGGCTAAAGAATACGATCCACAAAGCCAATATGACATTGATAAATGGATAGCATTGCACATGGTTGTAGCATCTCTAACACCGCACTTGAGGACGACGTTGTCACAACAAAAACTTTCCACCCAAGCCGAAGAATTGGAAATGGCAATGAGATTACATGAGACCCCAATACAAGACCCTGGGTTGGGAGTTCAACAAATCCATGCGCAACTACAGAATCTGTGTTTGGAAATGCAAAGTTTAAAGTAGGATAGGGCACCACGGCTAGAGGCACGTGAGGAAGTATGGTGCATAAAATGCAAAGGCCAGGGCCATGACAAGGATCATTGTCCAGTGTTCGCGAACTACTTGGCAGGAGGAGGACCAATGCCGTTGAGATCGGAGGCACAAGCAGGGCTGAGTGCAGCACCCACTTTATGGTGTGTAATTTGTTAGATAGGGGGGAAACACACAATAGATAATTGTCATTTGTTGCAGAAGTATACACCGACAACCCAGAATTGTTTTGTAATTTTTGTAGGTCGGTAGGCCACAATTATCGCACTTGCCACAGTTACGAGCTAATGATGGATCAAATCCCAACCTATAGGATGCAGACCGAAACGCGAGCCCTCGACCGAGATGTGGGGATGGTGCACGCTAGATTTCAAGGATGAGGTCAAGGACGGGGTGGAATGGGACCAGGAAGGGGTCGCGGACAATTAATCTATTACAATTGCAGAGGACCAGGGCATTATGCCAGCGATTGTACCAACCCGACGAGGATATCCTATTCGTATTGTGCTCAGTTTGATCATGAAACAATAGACTGTCCCACATTGATCACAAATATGCACGAAAAGAGGGTATTCTAGCCTTCCCCAACTCAGAATATACAAATGATGAGGTCTGAGCCGCGCGAAGAGGACCCGAATATAAACATGATGCTTAGAAGCGGTACAGCCATGGGAGAGGATACGAGGAAGAAGCTAGAGGAAAGTACATGGGTTCGCAAGGGTCCTACGAAGGAACCTGAGTTTGACTTAGAACGCGCAAAGGAGACATTCATGGAAGCTAAGAAGAGCTTCGTTGAGGCCTCCACTTAAGGTAGTAAGGATCAACCAGAGCCAAGAATGGATCCTTCAATGCTCACTAACTTTCTAGAGACATGCATGAAACTACTGCATGACAGCAGGGCAGTTAAAGGACTACAGGAACTGATCACCAAGTGCATGGGGTCAGGAGAACCGCGTGTAGTTCAGAAATTGGGAAAGCATGCCTTGCGCACTGGAAGGGAAATGAGGTTGACTGCATAGATTGGTGAGTATGAAATGGATCAGGTAATCCTAGATCTGAGTTCGGATGCGAATGTATTACCGAAGCAAACATGGGAACGCATGGGCAAGCCCATGTTACAATGGTACCCTATTCAATTACGAATGGCGAACCAACAGAAGAATTTTCGGAAGGTTGCAAGGGGTAACAATTAATATTGAAGGCATGAGTGCGCAGGCGGATTTTGATGTAATAGAGATTGTTGATGACAGTAATCCTTATCCCGCGTTGTTAGGAATAGACTGGGCCACCGATATGAACGGAGTCATCAACCTGAATAAGCGTAAAAAGATCTTCGAGAAAAATTCACTACAGGTAGTAGTCCCATTGGACCCAGCCGAAGGAGTGTGCTTCACTGAACCGGTGAGCGACGATGATAATGATGATGTTCTCGATTGTATTTACAAGATAACTGTGTGAGACCAAGATTGGGTGAATCTGACTGCAGATGGGAGGATCTCGTGGGAGCACGAAAGCTCCTGCAATTCTGATTCAAACGAGGAAGTAGAGCGATGGTAGAATCAGTTTCACGAAGTGAAGACGCTGAATTGCAACATGATGGTTAGATCACTGCGTTGCATGACAACGGAGGCCAGATAGTTGCTGACATATGATGGATTGACAGCAGTGGATGAATTCCTAAGCAAATTTAAAAGCACACTACCGGCACAGCAGCAGTTTGATGCGTTGAAGTGGGCACTGCACGCAACACCCGCACGATGGTGGGGTACACATCAAGGAAATTTTGAGGACTGGCACAGATGTAGAAGGATGATGCAACTATGGTTTGGAAGCCCCCAGCTTCAAACAACAGTCTATCAGCAAGCACGGAGCAACTTGCGTGCCCACCTGTCTCGATGGGTACAGACATGTGCGGCGCAGCCCACACAAGCACATACCAAACTCAGGATCGAAAATAGGAACCAGACGCAGCAGCAGGAAAGGCGATGCGCACCACAAATGGTCCACATGTAAGCATTCAATCAGGTATACAAAGTCCTGAACAGGGTTCACCAGGCGAGAAGAACTGATTGGGACCTACGCATGCCAGTGATTCGATGGGCCTATAGGGCCATGTGCAAAAACCTGGGCATGGGGATGATTCTGAAACTGAGGAATAGAGTCGGGACCACAATTTTGGAGGAAAGGAATCCTCACGCAATATCTCCCATATTTGGGGCAGTACGTGAGGACCCGGATGAAGGAATTATGTAGCTACATGAGGGTGAACATATTCAGATTTAGGAAGCCATCGAGTGAGGGAACCTTAAGCTTCGCGAACTCAAAGAAGATCGGGTACGCCTGAGGGAAAAAAGCATGTTAATGGACGTGGAAATCAAAACACTGGAAAACGAAATCGCACAATCATGTCTCGTTGATAAACTAAGAATAACAAGACAAGATTTGGATAGCCATACTACTGCATTAGAAGATTGTCGCAGATAATTTGTGACTCTACTACCATGGCTGCGGCCGCACCTTACTAAACAAAGTAACCAGGGGAGCACACCGCCTAAGGAAGAACGTGCAGTGCTGAATGTCATGAGGATAATTGAGGAATGCCCACGGACTATGCTGGAAGGCAAATTGAAGCCTCGCACAGGTGGTGCGACCACCTGACTATCCGTAGGGAGCACAGTCTCAGCACTCCAAGCAGTTGAAAGAGAGCGCGGGACTATAAAAGAGTTTTTGAGGGAGCTATGCAATAAGGAGGTTGCGTGCAGGATCGGCATGTCACAAGGGTCGCGCCCACACAGAGGGGGCTACGCTGTCACGCAGGTAGGTTGGGAAGTCACCGTTGGTGTCACTGTTCATGACAAGATATCCAATTTATGACAAAGAGGAGCGGGCAGCAAGCAATTAAGACACAAAGTCAGAACTAGATTTGGGACAATCTGCCGCCAAGAATGCATTAATGACTTAGAAATGGGGGGAACAGTCAAATTCAAATTCAAAAGACACTCTAAAGTACCAAGGCTGGCCATGAGACAATACTTGTTTGTTTGAGATTTGAGCTGTTACAGAGAGCCCACAGTGTTGAGCACCAGGCGGTGTTTGAGCCTCCAAAGTCGCGAACAACTACAGGTAGCTCGAACAAGATGACAACTACCAGGACAGGTGTGGGTTTTGTCAAAAGTGCCACGAGGAAGCCATGCAGATCCCTACTCTGCAGGTGGGGGATGCACTGGAAATTCAAAAATCGCCCCGGACGCTGAGACCCAAGACTGATCCATAAGCAGCAGGACCAGTCTGCATGTCCCTGCGAAATCTGCAGTTTGGTAAACTTTCTATGGAAGACAAGGGCAAGAATGTTAATCTTGAGACATATGATGAGGACGAGGACCTCCAGTCTTTCGTAGAGGAGATAGAGGCGAATGAAGAAATGGAAGAAGACATTCAACTGGTGCGCACTGCAGCAAAACTACCTGAGTATGTCCCTCCGCGGAAAAGGGAAAGCAAAAGTACCCAAGGATTTGGATGCTGCTAAAAGCACACTCCAAACCCCGCTCCTCCTAGATGGAATTATGTTTGAAGGTTCGGTTCTGGGCCACGTGCCCACGATGAAATTTGAAGATTGGGACCTCGCAGACAGCGAAAATTTCCCACATTTGGAGACTAGCAAACTCATGAAACAGAGCAAGGAGGGGTCTACTACAACGCTAGAACCACAGAAATGGTTGCGCGGTGTGGAGAAGGCTGGGCTACTCCACCTACTATGGACTTCACATTTTCACCATGCACCGATTACGATCTTTTACATCAGGCAGCTACTTTTCCTGGTACATGATAGGTACTTGTGGCTAGAGGAGCCTATTCCCATCACGACGGAGTTTATTCACAAGATTTCTTAGCTTCCCTGTAAGGGAAGGGACCCCACAGAAATAGCTGGAAAAAGTAGAGATTTGGCACTCGCAGAGGCCATGAAAAAGAAAAACAAGTTGGAAAAGAAGCAGAGAGGCTACATAATTAGTAGCATTCAAGACAAAGGGGTGCGCGTAGCCACCCAGCTGCTGGCCGGGAAGGTGATGAGAAAATGTCGCGGCAACGAGGTACCAGCAACAGTCATCGCGCTAGCCGAACAATGCGCGGAGGGGATCCAATTCAACTGGGCTGGATTCCTCTGTGAAGAATTCCTAACCAACTACAAAGAGCTCTTGTCTATCTTATTTGTGACCAGGGAACTGCTTGAGGACAATCAGTTCCCTCCTCTTGAACAAGACTTGCTAGAGGCGGCAAAATACGCGTTGCTCTGGGCGACGAAGGATGCCACAAGGATCCACGAGACCAAGATATTTTGGGTGCTCATGGAGGCGAGCATCCGGATGTGGATCAAAAAAAGGCAATGCCTATCCCCCACAATGTACGATAGTATACCGAGCTTTGCAGACTTCAAGGTAGATATACACAATGTGTATATTAAGGCGCGTAAAGATCCGACATAGAACTAGACCAAACATTCTTTCATCATGATTGATGATGCCACTTTCGCTCTGCTCAACTCATGGCCACTCGAGTGGCGCGTCGTGGATCTAGCGGCATGCGATAAGATAGTGGTACAAAAACAAAAGGATGCCACCAAGCTGCTGGCTTAGCAGAAGCGCAACGAGTAGTTGGCCGAGGAGGTAAGGGCTTTCCATGAGGCAGCGAAGGCCACCGTAGAGTAGACCAAGGGCACCGAAAAAGAAGCAACAACACAAGCAACAGGGGCCACCACGACACAGGAGGAAGGAGGCCCAGACTTGACCACGGGACAGGGAACAGAGGACACAGTGGAAGGTGCGGACCCAAGCACGACATCTACACAACTGAAACGGCCACACAGTATGGAACAAGTAGGCCCACGGAAGAAGAACAAGGCTTCTAAACTAGGCAGTGAACCTATTACATTGACAGATGGTGACCTCTACAACATCGGTGAAACAATTCGCGAGGTCACCAGGGAAGCACTCTAGGAAGCGATGACAGAGCAGCAGTGTTGGAAATAATACTGAGAGGGGGGGGTGAATTAGTATTATCATATTAATAAAACTTTTTCATTTCCATAATCAGATTCATATATGCTACTTCCACAACTTCTTATGATTAAGTTAATCAATCTTCAATGAGTGCATTAGAACATTATCAATCATATTATCAGTTAACGGATGCAGTAACATAAAGTAGATCATCACACATAAGGCACACACATGAACACAATGATGAAAGGTGGAAACCCAATGCGGGAGAAAAACCACCTGCTGCAAGTCATCTCAATCTTCTTCTTAATAAGAAAATTCTTTTACAATGTTTGTACTGGTGCAGCCTTATACCAGTACGGGAGCTACAACCCCCTTTGCTCTTGTACTAGCCGATTCATTTACTAGTACGCAGGCTACTACCTGCTACAATGCTCCAAAGATTTCCTTTAGCTCTTGTACTAGCTTAGATACTAGTACGTAGGTGCCGGCCTACAATCTTCTCTCCTTCAAGTACCACGTTTCATTAATTTTCATACTGGATACACTGAAGCACAACCCATAAACTGAAAGGCCACATTTCATCCAATTTTCATACTGGACCCAACAACAACATTGAAGCTCAAACAACCTTCTGAAACACCCAATCAACTGAAATAACCAGATCAACAATAATAGGACCAAACCCAGAACACAACAATGATAAACAAATATTTTAAGAGAAGGAAGCACCCTGCTCAACTGCCAACCTGAGTCCGGACTCACCCTGCTCAACTGCTAGCCTGAGTCCTGGACTCACCCTGCTCAACTGCTGGCCTGAGTCCCTGGACACACCCTGCTCAACTGCTGGCCTGCGTCCCGGACGCACTCTACTCAACTGCTAGCCTGCGTCCTTCGCACTGAGTCTACTGAACTGCCTGCGTCCCGGCGCACCTGAACCCTTCTGCGCCTGCGTCCGGCGCACCTGAACCGGTTCGCTCCTGCGTCCCGGACGCACCTTAACCCTTACTGCACCTGCGTCTCTTTAGATATGAAAGATATTAAGACTTCAAGACTAACCCAAACAGTCAGATCTACAGATCTGATCGTGCGCCATAGCGATCATAGTCCATTAGAAGATTCGCCTTCATAGATCTGGACTAGATCTCACCAAAAGATATTCAACTAAGATGGTGCATAATCCAAATGAACTCCTTTGCTTTATATAGGCAAGATTCTCCCCAAAACATGGAACAATACCACGAGCCGACACCATAGAAACACAAAAACGTCGGCTAGATACCACGCAAGAAACCCCCACGTGCTTTTCTCTGCCTTGAAATGTGTGCACTGGGCGGACGCACCCCCTAAACGGCTGGCCTGCGTCTCTGGACGCGGGTTCTGCATGGATTACCTGCGGGGACGCACTTTCGGTAAGGTGTACCTGCGTCCTTCATAATTTCAACAATATTTGAACCTCTGCTTACAAAGAGCTTGCCATTTGATTCCTTTGAGCTATCCTGTAATATGTCACATCTGATATCTCTTCTGTAGATTCATCTGAATGTATATAAGTGAGATGATCTTCTATGAGAGTGTTGCCATCAAGTACAACTTATGCATCATAATGCCAACAATCTCCCCCTTTGGACTTGATGGCAACAACACCGAATCACTCTCCCCCTTTGACATCAAGGGCAAAGGGGTATGCTCCCCCTAAGAACATGCTCCCTTTGACTATGAGCCAGATCTGCTGAAGTCTCTGAATGAGCTCCCCCTTTGTATATGTCATGGTGCTCCAATCTGATAATGGTCTTTCTGAGAACAAGCTGAGATGTCTGCTCTGCTGTATAGTGCTTGTTCATGCTCAAACTCCCCCTGACTATAAGCAAGGTCTGCAAAAAGATGTTCTACAAGAAGAACATGACTCTATATATCATAAATGACCTTCCTATCACCAAAAGACTCAATACATACATCCATCACCCATCACAATAAGGATCATCCATCCAACCAAGTGGGAATACATCAGAAATATGAAAACCAAATACATTACATCTTCATCCCATGCATAGTGGGGGGGACAAAGGCCGTTACATGACCTGAAGAGATGACTACAATAGACCATTACAACATGAGTTTTGCTATGACCTTTCAAATGACAAACATCATCAACAACACTGTATAATCTGCTCCATAGTATCTGTCAACATCAACTCACAACCATCCAGATCTACATGAATCAAGAGTCATCAAATGAGAGTATCAACATCAATCAACATATGTATGAATAATCATCCCTGTATCTAGCCAACAATCCTCATCCATTTGTGCCAAGAAAGAAATCATGCATCATGCACATGTCAACAGCTGCATATGAGTGACTCATCATCGTCATGTCTTCAACAATGCGACTTTGAATAATCATCCATGAAATCAGCCAACCTCATCTATGTATGTGCCAAGGAAAATAAAGACTCCATGCAAGCATCATTAGAGAATCAACCATAAATCTGATCATGTGATCAACTCATAACCATAGCAAGATGAATCATAAGCATTGTCACCAAGGACCATAATTCCAACAATGCATTCAAGACATATGCTCCCCCTGAACCAGTGCCATCTGTTAAATCTGATCATGCATATCAAGAAGAATCAGCCAATAAATGCTTTGAGACAGGTACGCACTTCATCTTCTGCTGCGCTGCGTCCTGTTGCTGCAGGGACGCACCCAAAAACACTATCGCGCCGCGTACTTTTACTCAGGGACGCACCCAAAATAACTATTTCGCCGCGTCCTTTTGCTTCAGGGACGCACCTTATCCTCAGTCCCTCTGCGTCCCCACGCAGATTTTCAGTTACTGAACTGCGTCCTGGACGCACCTGGACTTGGTCTGGCCTGCGTCCGCACACAGGTCTCCTGTTACTGCACTGCGTCCTGTACTTTCAGCTTCCTCTGATTCTGGTATGTCTGTACATTGTACTGTGCCATCCTTTTCTAACTGTACTTCCTTTTTCCTCCATATCTTCAAACGTGATGATGACATTTTCTCCTTTTGATATGGTGCCCAAACTTTGTTCCTGCATTCCTTGGCTATATGTCCAAGCTTGTTACATGCATAACATCTTACATGTTTCATATTCCTCCTGTAACAATCAGTAGCTTTGTGACCAAACATATTGCAAGCAAAGCAATATCCATAAAAGTACCTTGATTGAGATGACCTTTCTGCATAATGGTCTTGAACTCTTCTTCTTCTACATCTTGCTGCAACATGTCCAAGATTATGACATACATAACATTCAACATTATTCATAGGAGGAGTAAAGGATTTTCTTTGAGGAATCTCTTTCCTTGGTTGATGATGAGATTGATCTTTCACTTCTTCGTTGATCACTTTAGATTTCCTTTTAGAGTTTCTTGCCTCACCTTGTGAACTAGATTCACCTTCAACAGATTCATGGAAACCAAGACCAGTCTTTATAGCAGGGGACCTTTGACTACTCAGAATATCATCCAATACTTTAGAGCTATCTTGAAATCGTAAAAGCTTATCCTTTTCTTCTAGTTTACCTTTCAAGATATTTATCTCAACCTGAAGCTGTTCTTCCTTTTCAAGGGATTTCTTTTTCAAAATTTCTTCAGCTTTCCTTCCTTCTTCCATTTGTTCCCTTAGTTTGAGAACTTCTTTTTCTTGTTCTTCATACAGATCCTGCTGCATTTGACGAACTCGGAAGGCACATTCCAGTTGAGATTTTAAGCTGGTGACTTCGTTTTCTTCTTTTGCAATAGCTTGGAGTAGATCTGTATTCTGCTTCTTTGATTCTTCAAGATCTCCTTTTAGTGAGAGGATTGTAGCTTCAAGATTTTCATAGTAGCTGGATCTATCTTTGAGTTTCTTGATGGTTGTGCTTCTTTCGTTGACTTCTTTTCTTAATGATGTTACTTCATGCTGCAATTTTTGACATTGGTCTTCCTTGTCCTTGAGTAGCTTTCTTACCTTGTTTCCTTCTTCTAGTTGTGCCCTTAGTTTGGTAGCTTCTTCTTTGAAATCACATTCCTTTTTGTTTAATAGATCTTGTTGATCTCTAATTTTGTCTGTCAGCCTTTTAAATTCTGCCTCTATTTGATATCTTTCTTGTTCACCCATAAGAGCAAATTCAGTAGTTTCGCTATCACTTTCATCTCTTTCACAAGGAAATATAGCTGGAACATCAGAGGATAACACATTCATACCTGATAATGACTCTGAATCTGATTCTGAATCTGAAGAGCTTCTTATGCCTAATCCCCAATCGATTCTTCCACTGTCATAGTTCTTCTGAGATGACTTCTTTTTCTTATTAGCTTTCTTCTTAAGCTTCTTTCCCATTGTTCCACGGATCTCCTTCAAGCGATCAAGCTTCTATCAAAGGACCTGCTCTGATACCAATTGTTGGAAATAATACTGAGAGGGGGGGGTGAATCAGTATTATCATATTAATAAAACTTTTTCATTTCCATAATCAGATTCATATATGCTACTTCCACAACTTCTTATGATTAAGTTAATCGATCTTCAATGAGTGCATTAGAACATTATCAATCATATTATCAGTTAACGGATGCAGTAACATAAAGTAGATCATCACACATAAGGCACACACATGAACACAATGATGAAAGGTGGAAACCCAATGCGGGAGAAAAACCACCTGCTGCAAGTCATCTCAATCTTCTTCTTAATAAGAAAATTCTTTTACAATGTTTGTACTGGTGCAGCCTTATACCAGTACGGGAGCTACAACCCCCTTTGCTCTTGTACTAGCCGATTCATTTACTAGTACGCAGGCTACTACCTGCTACAATGCTCCAAAGATTTCCTTTAGCTCTTGTACTAGCTTAGATACTAGTACGTAGGTGCCGGCCTACAATCTTCTCTCCTTCAAGTACCACGTTTCATTAATTTTCATACTGGATACACTGAAGCACAACCCATAAACTGAAAGGCCACATTTCATCCAATTTTCATACTGGACCCAACAACAACATTGAAGCTCAAACAACCTTCTGAAACACCCAATCAACTGAAATAACCAGATCAACAATAATAGGACCAAACCCAGAACACAACAATGATAAACAAAGATTTTAAGAGAAGGAAGCACCCTGCTCAACTGCCAGCCTGAGTCCGGACTCACCCTGCTCAACTGCTAGCCTGAGTCCTGGACTCACCCTGCTCAACTGCTAGCCTGAGTCCCTGGACGCACCCTGCTCAACTGCTGGCCTGCGTCCCGGACGCACTCTGCTCAACTGCTAGCCTGCGTCCTTCGCACTGAGTCTACTGAACTGCCTGCGTCCCGGCGCACCTGAACCCTTCTGCGCCTGCGTCCGGCACACCTGAACCGGTTCGCTCCTACGTCCCGGACGCACCTTAACCCTTACTGCACCTGCGTCTCTTTAGATATGAAAGATATTAAGACTTCAAGACTAACCCAAACAGTCAGATCTACAGATCTGATCGTGCGCCATAGCGATCATAGTCCATTAGAAGATTCGCCTTCATAGATCTGGACTAGATCTCACCAAAAGATATTCAACTAAGATGGTGCATAATCCAAATGAACTCATTTGCTTTATATAGGCAAGCTTCTCCCCAAAACATGGAACAATACCACGAGCCGACACCATAGAAACACAAAAACGTCGGCTAGATACCACGCAAGAAACCCCCACGTGCTTTTCTCTGCCTTGAAATGTGTGCACTGGGCGGACGCACCCCCTAAACGGCTGGCCTGCGTCTTTGGACGCGGGTTCTGCATGGATTACCTGCGGGGACGCACTTTCGGTAAGGTGTACCTGCGTCCTTCATAATTTCAACAATATTTGAACCTCTGCTTACAAAGAGCTTGCCATTTGATTCCTTTGAGCTATCCTGTAATATGTCACATCTGATATCTCTTCTGTAGATTCATCTGAATGTATATAAGTGAGATGATCTTCTATGAGAGTGTTGCCATCAAGTACAACTTATGCATCATAATGCCAACAAGCAGAATGTGTTGGGGGCCCTCAGGGCGTAGCTGCAGCAATTTCAGGTGCAATCCCCACAGGAGGGAACAGTAGCCGCCTACGGTGCCGCAGGTACATCAGCAATGGAGTAGTTGCTGCGGGCAAAAATGGTTAACACTGTTGTGCTGCCGGAAGGAGCATTGATAGTGGACAACACGGAGGATAGAGCCACGGTGGGCCAGATCAAGGGACTTGGCCTAAACTTGGCTGCCCTTCTGCTGGATACATTATACCAGCTACAGGACAGAGCGACAACAGAACTCCATGCTAGGGAAGGATGCACAGTACAAATGCTTAGCGAAAAGTGAATCAACATCAAGCGGCTTAGTCTACAACACGATGAAGCGCTGGCGCATAATCAATAGTTGGAGTAGATAGTAGAGGAAGCATGTCGTCGCGCTCCAGAGCTAGAAATTGCAACAGACCTACCAGTTGGAGTGTGAATTCACAGATTGGCTAGCGGATTCCGTGAGGCAAAGGAGGAAGCAACGAGTATATAGCTAGACCTCAACCTTCATATTTCAAAACTGTGATTGAAGGCACAGTCATCCATGCCCCCGAAATTTAGGGAACAGTGCACTTGCACTATCCAAAAAGGCCTAGAGGAAATAGGACAGGCAGTGCAGAATTATATTACTACGTTGGAAGAATCATTCGTGGTCCTCACTTCCTTACAAGAGGACCCCACCATACAGCGCCTGGAAATAGAGGCACGAGAGCTTTAAGTATAGTATGACAGTGTGCGCAGGATGGCGCAAACAGTTGTCCTGACCCAATGGCTGGAAAAGCTACAACAGGTGAAGGCATTGAAGGAATAGGTGGATGTCGCGTGACAGAAAGAGGCAGTACTTAAAGCGCACGTCCAGCCTTGGATTGATGAGGCCTTCTTCATCACTTCCGATATCGAAGTAAAGCTCGCAAAGATGAAGGTGATGCATGTCGTAAGTCATGGATCTGCCCCTGATAACGAGCATTTAGCCGAAAGAGTAGAGTAGATCCAGCAAACAACAGAACAGTGTGTTGCGGACCTTCGCATAGCACAGGCACAGTTGGAGGGGCTCCGTGCCAAGATCTTGGCACCAGTAGAGTGACTCGGGATGAGTCATGATGATTTTTTTGGGGGCTTATTGGGCATGGGATCCCCCGTAGTAGGTTTTGGGTCTCAAAGCCCAAGTTTTGGTCAAAGATGGTGTAGAACTCCGTGAAGTGCGGCCGCGGAGCGCGAAGTGTACAATTGAGTCATAAGGTTGTCCACCTTAAGCATTGTATTGTAATTTAATGTAAATTTGTGTCGGCCTACCCATGGTCGACGAACCATGGGATTGTATAAATAGAGCAAAGCTCTAAGTGTAAAGATAGCTAAGAAAAAAATATAGAATAGTGTAGGCATGGTTAGAGCATAGAGTGGAATCTGAAGTGTACTAGGTCATAGTAATAGGAAGAGGCTCTGTAGTTGAGTGCACAGAGGCCTAGTATAAATCCGCAGCTGAGTGCGTGGACCCCTACAGTTGAGTGTGCAGGGCGGAGTTAGGTTTGTACTTGGGATTGAAAGTTAATAAGGAGAAGCTTATTTTGTGCATCTGTTCTTGAATCCTTATTTTGATGTTATACATTACTTTTACTCTGTTTATTTACTACATGCACTTGATGAATACTTGTATGAATGCTTATTTACGAAAATAATCTAAGTAATCAGCTAATAGAGCCTAATTAAGGAGGACTTGGGTAAATAACATGGGTCGCTCTGCGGCTAGACCCACACGAAGACAGAATTGCAGGGCACAGGGTGCCCGCAGGTACACGTAGCACAGTAAGTGCGAAGGTTGGACCGCGTGGCAATCACCTCATATCAAACATCCCCAGGGTGTGGAAACCTGGTTCTAGCACCCTCCCATACTACTTCGGGTGAGACCTCAATCCACACTCCGCGAACTGTTGACGAAAGGGCCAGTAGTACCGGGATTTTCTTGGCTAAATCACTTTTAACCTTGGTCAGGCCCCATTAAGTGAACATCCTTGTTTGTAGCATCCAAACGAAGTACCACATCTCTAATTTTGAAATCATCTTCCTTTGTTTTCCGGTCACAGATCCTTTTTATCTTCTCATGTAGCTTGGAGGTGTTTTGAAATACCTCTTCCTGTGTCTGCTCTAAGTGAATCATTTGATTGATCCGGCGCTGCATATCACTCTCTTCACTTCCCGTTTATTGTAACAATTTGATGACTAGGACTACCAATGATGTAGGGAAAACAATGTCTACTCCATTCATAATCTGAAAAGGAGAAAGCCCAAGAGATTTCTTACTACTCACCCGATCTGCCCACAATGCATTGATCAACTTTTTGTGCCAATTATTTTTGTTGGCCTCCAACAGTTTCTTGATGATGTTGATTAAAGACTTATTGGAGGACTCTGCCAAACCATTACCTTGCAAATAGTATGTTGTAGAATGTCCCAACTTGATGTTGTACTTGTCACAAAACTTAGTCATCTTTTTGGACTTAAATGTTGTCAGCGTTGTTTGTGATTATCTTATGAGGACAACCAAAAAGGGACAAAATGTTAGTTTCTAAAAACTGAATGATAACTGAATCAATTGCTTGCCTGGTTGGGATTGCTTCGATCCACTTTGTGAAGTAGTCTGTAGCTATCAGTATCCACTTGTGTTGTGCAGATGATGATGGATTTATCTCACCTAGAAATCTAGGCCTCATTGCTAAAAAGGTGCATTCACTGATATTGGTTGTAGAGGTAAGGGAAGAAGATTTCTTTTATCTTGAAAAACTTGACACTCGTGACAAATCATCACTGCCTTGAAAATATCTGCAAAAAGCGTAGGCCAATAGTAACCCGCTCTCAGTACTTTGTTGGCCGTAGTTTTCCAATACAAGTTACCCCCACAATCTCCTTTGTTGAAGTCATTTATCGCGAAGATGAGAGAAAGATTCTAGATACCTGAATGAGATCCATTTCTTCTTGATTATCCGATAATGCTGCCACAAGGTTGATGTCTAGAGCATGAAGGTTTGACTTGGCCATGAGTTTGGCTAAGCCTTGACCCTTGATCAGCTTTGTAGGCTTGATCTCAAGTTCATACTCTAATAGTGCTGCTATCCATCTACCTCTCAATGATATTGTACTTAAGAGCTACATCCCTGATATTGCGATTGAAAAACGCAATTGGCAACTCAGTTTTATCCCTTTTCTGCATTAGTACCATTGCCATAATATCCTTGGAAGCAAAAGAAAATATGATAAAATCATCGATGTAATCAGGATTAATCAAAACAAGGGCAGTGGTTAAGGCAAGCTTGACTGCATGAAAATACTTACAGGCTTCCTCAAACCATTTTACCTCATTATTTGTTTTCAACATATTGGTCATTTCTCTAAGATGTTCAGCCAAATTAGGAATAAATATTTGTAAGAAATTCATCTTAGAATTGAAATCTTGGATCTCCTTTTTGCTGTGAGGAAAATCAATTTGTTGAATAGCTTCTACTCTTGATGGGTCGATTTGGATGCCATCTTTCGAAATGATGTGGCCAAGGAGTTTGCCTTCCTCCATGGCAAACAGACTTTTCTTTGGATTGAGAGAGATTCTGAACTTTCTACACTTCTGAAAAATGATTCTTAAATGATACAAATGTTCATCATCTGAATGTGAATATACCTTTACATCATCTAAGTATACAACTAGGAAAACATCCTTTTCGTCTGAAAATGCTATGTCCATGGCACACTGAACTGTGGCCCCTACATTTTTTAGGCTAAATGGCATCTTGGCATATTTGAATGTACCCCAAGGTGTGGTGAATTTCGTCTTAGACTGATCATCCTCATGCACTAAAACTTGATTATAACCGGAATAGTCATCCAAAAGTGAAAGTTGGGAAGTGCCAACAACTCTTTAAAGAATATGGTCCATTTTTGGAAAGGGGTAATTGTCGTTCAGTGACACTTTGTTCAAGTTTCTGAAGTCTATGCAAAGTCTTATCTCCCCAATCTTCTTTCCCACCGAAACTAGATTTGATATCCAGTCGGAAAATCTGATGGGAACAATAATGCCCGCCTTGTAAAGTCTATTAACTTCCTTTTCTATGGATGACAACAATCTCGGATTGATCCTTCGTAAATTTTTTCTAAAGGGCTTTTGATTGAGCCTGATTGGTATTGTGTGCTGAATTATCTTCTTATCATATTCCTTCAAATATGCATAATCCCAAGAAAAGACATCAGAAAACTCAGACATTAAATGAACGTATTTTTCCTTTGCTTCAGGAGATAATGATTTGGACAACTTGAACATTTTTGGTTTGTCTATTGTCCCGATGTTCACATCTTCAACACCTTTCTCTGTAGGAACCAATGTAGGCTTCCTTGCTACATCATCATGATCAAACAAGTCTTGAAAGGGTATGATACCTTTCGGAATACTGTTATCTTTTAGCTGTAGAATATCAGCCTGAGCTGCCTCGATGACTTGATAGTCTTCATCATAGACTTCATCCATAGGACAATTTTCAAACTCTCCTTCACTCTGAAGGAAGTTATTCACCTGTTTTTCATCCTAGAATACTTGCCAGTATCGCAAGTTATTAGGAACTGAGGGCTGATGCTTCACATGAATCTCGGATTTCTTGTTAGATAAAATTGGAATTTTAAAATTACGTGCAGGTGTAGCTAATGAATCTACCATAAGATTTTGAGTCCTTGGTACAACTGAAAGTGTATATTCAGGAAACATTCTAAGAATATCTAAAACGGAATTTCTATATTGTTTCATTCGTGGATGGTGAGCTTGATATTCACCTTTAACTTTCTTAATTACAAGTTCTGAATCACCATACACAGAAATTCTATGGGCACCTAACCTATTCAAGATCTTCAAAACTATTATGAGTGCTTCATACTCTGCCTCATTGTTAGTGCAATCAAAAGCTAACTTGTATGAGCACAATATAACATGCTGAGGGAGATTAAATTGTTGATGATGATGTGGACTTCTAATCCAAATACCAATACCTACTCCATCTTTCCCAAGGACATCGTCGAAATCCATGCTCTAGAGGCCATTTTCCTCTTCCAAGAGTTGTTCATATTTTTGTTGTTTTGGGTCAATTTTCTGAACTTTCACTTCAGACTCTACAAAATTTTCCATTAGCTTCTCTAATGACTGATCTGAACCTTTTCTTACCTTGTCTGACCACTTTGCGGATGAGTGTGGCAACACACCTGTTTCTTGGTCTGAAACTGCCCTTATAGTATTAAAAATATCTGGTAGATCTTTAATCTCTACAAGTTAACTATCTACATCATTCAAACCACTATTGTTATACAAAATAAATGACTCTAAATCTATATGTACATCATTTATGGGATGATTGTTTGGTTTCTCCTTGCTAGTTATCATAAACTTCATTTTGTTTTTACGGTACAACTTTCTCAATTGCCCGAAAATTGGGATGGTGGCATAGGAGAAATATAATTGCAGTGTGCCTCTTAATTTTTCTCCCCAGTATCTCGACAATAACATGCCAAACCATGGCGGTATATCAGCTACCACCACATCCATTAGAACATTCTTGGCAGGGATTTGATCTAGAGATACTACCAAGTCTTTGATTAGACCAAGACAGCGAACCTTTCCAGAATCAAAAGAATACAAGTCATGATACGAACGAGTTATATCTAGACCTAGTCTCTCCATGAGGCTTTTGGAATTAAGTTATGAGAGGCTCCGGAGTCAATCATGGAGTTGTGAAGAATGAATTGGTGAATTATTAAACTGAGATAAAATGGAGGAACATCACTATCACCTGACTGACAATCTATGGCTGGACCAAAAATCAATTCAGGTTTGTCATCTTCAATATTAACCATGTCAGATGTAGGATCAACTTTAAGCATTTTAACTATGTCAAACTTGTAATGGCTATTTTTGACAAGTTCAGTAAGAGGAATTGACACTTTCAACTTTGAAATTTCAGTTTCTAGTTTGAAAGAGCTAGTTTTATCTACCTCCTTTTGGACATTGTCTCTCTTCTCGGGCAGATCCCTCGGTATTTGATCCTTCCTTTGGCTGTCATGATCCTTTTTCAGAATGCTTGTAGATGGCTTCTTTGTTCCACTTTGATCGTTTACTACCAACTCTTTACCTTTGCTTTGACCTCCTTGAGGATTTTATTTCTGTTGGGTGCCTTTCTATTGTGATGCCCTTTTCTGAGTGTGTCGGGCGGATAAATCGTTCTTGTGGACAAGACCGATCTCCCTAGTATCTATGGATATCTAGCGACAAGCAAACCAAACAAATTCTATCTTTCTCTAAATATTTCGATTTACAAATAAAAGCCAAGAGATATTTTAGGCCTAACTCGAGTCCAATGCCAGTTTGTGGAAGCCAAGCTCCTTTCGTCCAAATGAGCTCCCTTTTAAAGAATCTGCAAACACAAACAGGCACACATCAAATAACACCTACATAGCCAATATAATAAACCATATTTATCGTGATGATCAAGGAATTCATGAAATAAACCATAGAAGACAATTTATTGAGCAAAATGGATCTGATTGTATTAACTTTAATCAAAGAAGAACTTTACAACCTTGGTGCCTTGATGCTGTACAAGCTCCTCTCAGGGTCTAGCAAGAATCTCCTCTACTTTGACAAGTTTCACTCTCTTCCCAAAGAAGCTAAAAGGTATGTAATCTCTCCTCTCAAGCTCAAATAGGAAGTCCAAATTCCAACAGCATTTACCCTTAAAAATATTCAACTTTCAACCTCTCTAGCAACTAGCCCAATGCCTCAATTTATAGTGCAAAGGAAGGAAGTTACTAGGTCCTCCTTCAAAGGGATAGAGTCCTCCTTCAAAGGGATAAGCTCCTCTCATCAAGGGGTTAGCTCCTTTAGTTATGGGATGCATGAACCACCTAGGAGCGAACTTGCCACCTCAAGATTCCTTCTAGAAGCATCCAGAATTAATCCAAAGTGAGTTTTTAATAATAAAATTGCGCCTTTTTTACTTTTACAGGGGTCCGCACCCACTCCTTTAGAGACAGAGCGGGCAGGTCCGCAGGTAACATGACCAGGGGGTGCGGGACCACAGGTAATGGTAAGAGAAAGTGCGGAACTAGAGTTTTATAGATTTTCAAAGGCTTTCTCTCATTTTTAAGGCTTTGACATGAAGAGCTGAGGTTTGAGACTTGCAAAGGAGGACAATATGAGTGGTGATAGATCCACACTGACTGCAGAAAGTCATGGTGAAAATATTTTGTGTAACAGATTGCCCCCTAAAGTGTGAAGTCTGTAGTAGATGAGGATTTCATTTATCATCTAAGAAGAGTGAAGTACTTTATCATTTCGAGGATCATCTTGTGGAGAGCCTGGTTGGAACCTGTAAAAACATTCAATACAAAATATATATGAGATCATATCATCGCTGAGGTAGGCATTCCAATACTTAGATCAAAACTGACTAGAAAACTAACTAAACTGCTCTGATATAGGAATGATCTTGTAATACATCACAAGTATAGACACATGTAGACACAGTATGGACGCAGCCATCTGTTTATGAATAGTCCACTGTATAATGAATACAAAATTCCTCGCAGCCTAGATGGTGGAAACTAGATCCAAGGTCTTGATTTCTACTTCCCGAAATAGGGCGATTCTATCCATGTGAATGAATGTGTTGAAGTCGAACATGGTAGAAACCACTTGATTACTACTCAATGATGTAAACTGTTAACAAGTGTGAGAGAAACCACCATTAATGTCAATGGTTCTCAAAGTACTCAGTACAATCCATGAAATGTGAATAGATGAGTTGATGTCGAACATGTCACGGAATCCTTTGATCAAAGGTCAATGATGCAACCTATCGTCGAAGGCGAGAAACCTGCCATTGAGGCATGCAGATCCCAAGGTACTGATGATTTCTAGATCATCTTTCTAGATAATGAGCTGAAGTCAATAGAAAGCGATCTGTCGTAGGCAAGCCCACAACATGAAATCATAGATCAAGTTTGAAGAAATATAGTTGCAAAGACTGACTCAGGGATGGTCAAGATGGATGACAGATATTTTACAGATGAATGGTTTATTTGCACTGACCTCTTGAACACATAACGACACTGCAGATGGTTTGGTGACAATTGACCCAAAGCTAATACCCAGAAACCGACTGAAGACTTTCAATATGGTTTGATTAACTGTTAGGCAAAGGATTTCCCAACCCAGGTGAACAAAAAGTGTCGTGTTCAAGAGTGGTTAAATGTTTTTCTGAGACACAAAGTATGACAAACAGGTTCATTTTTCTCTCTTTTCCCCCTCCATTTCGGCAAGTACCTCTTTATTTTTGACAAGCTTGAGGAGGATAACATTTGCTTGATTATAAGCTCATCCTTCGGATGAGTCCAACTTAGTTTAAATTCGAACCCTAAGAAGGAGTGGTGCGTTCCTGTTTGTACTTGAACAGGTCCTTTACTGTTAAATTTTAACGAGTCCAGTATAGGAGAAACTCAACGTTTTTCAATTTTAGGGAGTCGGAAGAAAAACTTAAGAAAACTCCATGGTTGTCCTTTTTCGTAAATTTGTGTCTCCCAAGCCCGAAAAAGTATAAAATAATACTTGAGAGAACCGCTTGACCATTATGATCAAGGAGTACTTTTCATAATTAGTGTCTCTGATCTTAAAAAGTAAAAAAGCGATCAACAACACGTCGTTTTATAACCAATATTGAATTTGAAACGACAAAAATCTGACAATCTTTTCATGTTTATATGGTCAGAAAAGAGCTGTAAGTGGACCGTCTTTTTAATTCCATTTTAACGAGCTTAAAAGAAAAACTCGGCAATCTTTTCATATTTTAGGAGTCAGAAAAGATCTTAAAGATGACTCTAATGTTTTTTGTCGAAAATGATCAATTTTGCCTGAAAAATATGATATTCTGCACAAAAACTCAAACATTACTCATACCTGTTTAAAATAAATAAAAATGCTTCAAAAGTTACCTCTTTAAAGTGAAAAATAAACAAATTAAAAATTCATTTATTCAAAAAAGCTTATAAAAAGGGCTTTTGTAAATGCATTTTTACTGTTTGACTTCAGAGTGGGAAAAGAGAGCTTTCGGTAAGAAACTTCCCATGAATATTGCGGAAAATCCATCCGTTGGAATCGAAAATCGTCACCTCCAGGTAATCCATATCACTTTACTCTTGCATTTCAACCGTTTGATATTTGTTTTTAGGTTTCTATTTTGATTTTTAGGAAGAAATTTTGTTTTAAAGACCGCTCGCGGGGGTCCGCAGGCACAGCACGCGAAACCTGTGGACCCCGACCTTTTCCAACACAGGAAAAAGTCAAGGGCCCGCATCCACTGTTTAGGCAGAGTGCGGACCTACGCACTGTCTCTAACTAGAGAGTGCGGTCCACGGCATAGGGTTTAAAGTTCCAAATTCTTCAATTTCCACCCAAAAACTTTGATTTAACATGTTCTAATCTGCCTTTTCTTTCAATTTAGGGTATTCATCATGCTTAGTTGGCAGGAATGGGAGCATGAGGATGTGGACCTCACCGCAATTAATCATCAACCTTCGATAGATGCATTGAAGGCATGCGATTTATTCAAATTCTGGGCCATACCTGGCATGAGGGCCCAGGTGGACTTTTTGCAGCGGCTGGTAGACAGGTGGAATGTACAGGACCAGTGTTTCTTTATTGGTGGCCACCAGCTTGAAATGGAGCTAGAGGACATTTAATTTTTGACTGGTTTTCCTAAGAGAGGTGAACAATTGACTCTATTCGGGACTAGGCCAGGTGGCCAGTCTGTCGATAGTCTCCGGCTAGAGTTTTGTCACGACCAAACCAAGGACAAAGGGATTGATATCAAAACCATATCCCATCCTGAACTCAAAGTGATTGCATTTACTATCACAATACTCTACAGAAGCGTGGCACTACATATGGCCACCGGATCCCAAATGTGGATGGCAGTGGACTGCTTTCAAGGCACCGTCTTCAACTGGTGCGAAGTTGTGTTGGCTAATGTAAAAGGCCAACTGACTAGAGCAAAGAACAGACAACTAAAAAACTTTGGATATGGTTTCTTGGTTGTGAGATTTGGTCTATAGAGGGTCCCAATGTTGGTCCCACAACATCTCTCCATTGAAGCTGGACTTCCCTAAGAGCCCAAGCTGATGCGTTGGGTTGAAGTTATGGCCCGTCATCCTGAGGAGGGTTCAGAGGTTGTTCGATTTCCTCCTGAGTATTTTCATTGGTTGGAAAACCAAGTTTTTGCGATTCAGATTTTTCCTTATGCTGGGATGGATTATCATGGAGACCCAGATATGGTTCTTCCACCAGGAGAGTAATGGGATGACTCAGGTAAAATCATTTTCAACATTTTCTAATTTAATATATATATTTTTTTAAACCATCACAAAATTGATAGTAAAAAGTTTCAAATGCAGATGTAGGTCCACGGCGACCAGCCACTCTCCGGCCTTATGAGAGGAAATAGGCAGCTGTAGCAGTACCGGCCCCATGGGACGAATCTACAGAGACCCTGGCCGAATTGGAAAACCATCTAGAGCGTTTGACAACAGACATTCCAGAGACTAGCATAGATGACATTCCTATTAGGCTACAGCGCTATGTGATTGGGGTCCCAGGACCTTTCAAGAGGTTCCTTTGTAGGGTGGCTCATGCAGTGGTTTCTTATCGTGATCATCACCAGTGATAGGATGATCGCCTGTCATAGACTCATATGACATTTTTGCTTTTTGTACTATCATTTTTGCCGATCATAAGGTGTTTTTCAACCTATGATCGAAGACGATGTATATGTGACACACTTCTATGCTATGCTATATCACTATTACTGGCTATCTTGTAAAACGTGTTATGGAATGTTTTTAAATTTACTGTTTGATTATTGCAAATGTCTACTTAACATTCGAGAAGCAATTGCATCTGCTAATGTATTTAAATATCTTGGAATATGCTGATATTCAATATAGTCAAACTCACGTTCCAAGAGACGAACTCTCAAAAATAATCTCAATAACACTGGATTTCTAATGGCATAAATTCTATTAAGCTACAATACAACGAGTTCAGAATATAACCTCACAATCAAACTCCAAATCCCAAATGAAATGGATTCAGATAATAACTCAATCACTGCACTATACTCTGCAATGTTGTTCGTTGTTTGACCAAGGCTTACCCCATGCATAGATACCAACTCATCAGAGGGTGAATAGATAACCCAAGCTACGGAAGAAATATTTCGTGTATTACGACAAGCACCATCAGCAAAACCAATGTATGTTTGGAGAGACGTCGACATCTGCAATATCAAGACTAAAATCAATATAAGTAGGAATAATGACAAAAACACTCTCTAAACTAAGCACACTTTTCTAATCTAAAACGCACCAGCTAGAAAGAAAACTAATCTAACTAAAATCTCCACACCCAAATTTAGGCATAATATCTCTTCAGATAAAGACCATTTCTGGGCTTACCTAAAGAAACGCCGTCAAAGTCTACCAATTCATAGGCCCCTTTTGCCAGCTTTCGCTTAACAACATAAGGACCATGCCACATGGGTACGAATTTTCCAGCGCCTAACTTATCATTTGCTTGATCCTACAGTAAGACTAGGTCTCCTTCTGGAAAATTACAAGGAGTAACATTTCGATCGTACTGAGCTTTAATACGTTTGGCATGAGTTTCGATTGCTAGTGCAGCATCACGTCAATTCTCATCAAGCTGAGCCAAATACAACAAACGTTTTTCCTCTTCGGAAGTGGCTGGAAGTAATTTTATGGCCATTTGCAATGACGGGATTTCGCATTCAATGGGTAACACAGCTTCCAAACCGTAAACTATTTGGAAAGGAGTGAAACCAGTTGATGTTTTTACTGAGGTTTGATATGCCCAAAGCGCTGAAAATAACATGTTATGCCAATTCGACCTATAAATCCCAATGATTCGTCAGATCATAATGACTAGAACTTTGTTGATGGCTTCAACCAGACCATTAGCCTGTGGGTAATATGGAGTAGAACTATCATGACGCAGGCCAAGTTGGTCTGTTAGCTCAGTCATCATAATATTTCAAAAATGATGCCCATGATCAATGATAATCGCTTGTGGAACACCGAAACTAGCAATTATATGATTGAAAACGAAAATCGCAGTAGTTTTGTCGTTTGCCGAAAATGTAGGCATTGCCTCGGCCCACTTGGTAAAATAATCTACGGCAAGGATGATATACACATGCCCCCCGGCTGAGTGAGGGTTGCATGTAATAAAATCGATACCCCATTTCACAAAAGGATCAACGACAATTATATGGTGGACAGGAGCAGGTGGAGCGCGCATCTTTCGATCAAAAATTTCGCAGTTATGGCATTTTCTGACTGCGTCAATACAATCTTTAAACAAAGACGGCCAGAAATAGCCAATGCGCAATATCTTTTGGGCTGTGGCAAACCCAGACATATGACCGCCACACGCTCCAGAGTGACAGTCATTTAGAACCCTTTCAGCTTCCTCATGAGTTAAACAACGTCGGAAAACAGAGTCCACCCCACAACGATAAAGTGTATCTCCAATAATTTTGTATTGTTGGGATTGGAATCGTATTTTCCGATGCTGAGTTCTTGAAATTTCAGGCCGAAAGGATTGGGTTTGGAGATAAACTATGATATCTCCATACCATGGATCAAGAGTGCTGATAAGAAACAAGGATTCGTCCGCAATGGGCTCTTCTGCCACGGTTTCACTATCAGCACGCAGGAAGTCACACATCAACTCCGCAAAAACTAAAGATTTCTTTGACTTAGATTTTTCAAACTCCAAGTCAAATTCCTGCAGGATAACAATCCATTTGGAATACTTTCCCCCTAGCAATTGTTTGGTCAAAATATAGATCATAGGGTTGCAGTCGGAAATTACAGTAGTTTTGCATAGTAAAATGTAATGATGAAATCGTTGGACAGCTTGAACAGCTGCCAAGGCCAGTTTCCCCACATGTGAATATTTTAGCTTAGTTGGATTCAAAGTTCGACTAGGTAATAAATCACATGTTCACTACCGAATTCATCTTCCTAAACTAACACCATTTCGATGGTGGAATGAGAGGCGGCAAGATACAGGAAGTAATCTTGGTTGTAGTTGGGAGGATGCAATAACAGTTCATGGGTTAACGCGTGTTTTAGTGCATCAAAAGATTTGTTAGCTATCTCATCCCAAAGAATGGAGTATTTTGTTTCAAAAACCTGGTAAAACCCTTTGTTATCTCGGCGTAGTTAGGAATGAATCGACGTAAAAAGTTTGCTTTCCCTTGCAAACTTTGGAGTTGGCGAAGTGTCGAAGGAGGAGGCAATTTGACAATAGCTTCAACCTTCGAGGGATTACACAAATGTTGGCTTTTGAAACAACAAATCCCAGTAAACAACGCGTTTCTATACAGAAAACACATTTGTGTGGATTCAACCTAATTCGATAATGCCTACATCTCATAAAGATTGCTCGTAAATGAATGAGATGATGAGCTCTACGTAATGAATGAGCAGGTAAATCATCGAGATAGGGTTGCACAATGTGCTTGATGTCATGAACCGCGTAAGACATGGCTCTTTGAAAAGTTTCTCCAACATTCTTGAGCCCAAAAGGTAATTTGCAATAAGCAAATGTCCCCCATGGACAAATGAAAGCCGTTTTTGGTTGATCAGCAGGTAGAATATTTATTTGATTGTAACGGGGAAAACCATCCATAAAGGAGAATATTTCACTGCCGGCACAATCATCAATGATTTGATCGATATAGGGAGTTGGATAATTGTCTTTTGGACAGGCTCGATTAATATCCCTATAATCGATACATATTCTTATCGTCCATTGCTTTTTTTAACAAGAACAATATTCGATACCCAATCCGTTAAGGGAATTGGATAAATGAAACCTACTTTAAGTAATTTTTCAACTTCCACTTTAATCACAGCAGCTTGGGTGAATCTGACGCAAACGTTGCCGGACGGGTTTAGCATCCGAGTAAGTTTTGATTTCATGAACAACAATTTCTGGATCAATTCCTGGCATTTCCTCATATGACCAGGCAAACACGTCTCGGAATTCTTGAAATAGGGCCTTATATGTTTGAAATTCATCTTCCGTACAAGAGGCACCTATATGAATGTTTTCAACAATTCCAGGTTTGACTGAAATGTCAATAGGAACTGTTCGAGAAATATTTCCCAAATTTAACTCAGAATCAGGATTTTGCATTGGATTCTGTGGTTCCTTGACATAATCAGTTGTAAAAATAGATGAAAAATCATTCTCAAAATGATCAATCTCAGGAAAGAACGAAGATCTATGATGAAGATCTTCCCATGGTAAATCATCAACAGACAAGATTTCACGGATCTGCTCATCATTATAAACAAGTTCGGAAAAATTTGCTGAATCTGAGTTTGATGTTGAAAGTGATTCTTCATGGACTATATTCATTAAGTCAATTTCGGTTGAAGAAGGGTAAGAAAATGATTGTACGGCCTGATACGCAATTTCATAGGGACTCAAAGGCATAGCATCACCAAATGAATCTATCTCAGATTCGGAAGGTACGATCCAAGGATCATCATAAACAATAGTGTCTAATGAGATCATATGAATGGTTGCAGTAGAAGGCAATACGTTAGGAGGAGGAAAGGAAAAAGTTCCTAGTAAACCAGAATCTTTAACTAATCCTACTCCAACATCCTTATAAGGGATAGTTGTTTTGCCAACATGCTGGATACTTTTAGAAGAGGCTGGGTCAGATGAAAAGTTAGTTAGCTGGTCTATAGTTACGATCTTTCCATTATGAGGAAACTTTATAAGCCAGAAGACCGATGAAACAACAATATTCATAGCGTAAGACCAACTACGACCCAAGAGAAGGTTGTAATCTAGAGGGGCATCAACCACTTCCACATCTAGATTAACAGTTTTGCCTTCAAACACTATAGGTAAATCTTGAAGAATGCCAAAAGGATGGAACCCACAGCCATCAAAAGCCTTTAGAATCATCGAGGATTGATTAAGTGTAGGAGAACCAAGCGATCTCCAACACTAGATCGACATAATACACGTTGAAGCTCCCTCATCAATTACAGTCCTATAGCAAGGTCTGTTTTTTACTAACACTGGAATCTGGAAAGCCATTTGAGGAGGTAAACGATTTCTAAAATGAAGATTATAAGGTTTGAGTCCTGAATATCAACAGCTCCTATAGCCGACAATAGCAATTCATGCTGTGCTGGACATGATTACAGCACCTCCAAAGCCGACATTGCTGAAGGTGAAATGGCAAAATCTTCAACAATGTTATAGTTCTGAGCAGCTCTCGCATGTGGATTAAAAGCTGACTTTCAAAGTATACCCTTAGCAAGCGGTTTGATTACGAAGTCTGGGTTAGGTTTCTCGATCTGTAGCGGATCAGAACCAGGAGTTGAAGTTGATGGGTTTCAATTAGAAGATTCTGCTTCCCTACCACCAACAGGACATTTACTTCCATAATCTTGCGATCGTGTCGCAATCCTAACATGGGACATCATCATTATGGGTTCTTCTGAGGCATTTGAGGAAGAACCTATCATCTTACTATGTTGACTAGGAAAAGGATCCTTCAAGACAACAGGCATTTGAGAACCTTTGACGATTTTCGCAACCTCAACGCGATGAGGGCAGTCTCTTGTAAAATGCTCTTCATCACAAATGAGACAAGGATAACGAGGTTTACGTTTCTCATCAGTAGATTCCATTTTATCTGGTTTCTCTTTCAAATTTTTATCTGATTTATTTTTATTCTTCCCCTTCTTCTTACCGCCAAATTTTGATTTGGCCGTAGATGACTCTACAACATGAATAGCGGCAGAAATTTCCGCGGAAGAGTCTCTTGTCGGGGAACCTGGTAAAGTTATGATAGGAGAAGAATTCTTGGAAGATTTCTTCTTACTTTTGGTGTTAACTGAACCAATCATACCGTCAGCGGCATGAGACCCTGAAGGAGCTGCAGTTATTTGATTTTGTTTAGGAAGGTCGGGGATTTTCTCGTGTAATGTACCCGACTACGTATAAATGAGGTCAAGGTACTGAGCTTGAGCAATTACTTGCTCTTTAGTAACGACTCCTGTCTTAGCTACATCCTCAGTGATTTTAGGTAATAATGATTTAACAAACCATTTTGCTAAGATCTGATCTGGAATAAAGACTTTCACTAAAAGCCGTCGACGTCTCCATTCATGAATGTGATCTGAAATATAAGTGGACGTTGACTGTTTCAATGAGGTTAATAATTCTATGCCATTGTCATATCTGACAGGCAACTGAAAATGAGTTAAAAACGAAGCAGCTAACTGACTAAAGTTATAAAAAGTGGCTCGTGGTAACTCAATGTACCACTTGGCCGCAAGACCAATTAGAGTGCGTTGAAAAAGACGTAAACGAATCGAATCATCTGAAATGGAGTTAGATGCACACCTGAGGTGATAAGTCATCACATGGTTCGATGGATCCTCTCCTGATTTACCTTCAAAATTTGGGATGTCATTGGGCAACTTATTCGGCATTGGCGACCAAAACGGAAGATAATTAATCGGATCGTTCGTAAGGCACGACAAATCAGGCAAGTCCAAAGTTGCAATGAATGGTAACTGACGATTAGGGTCTCGAAAACCCTGGGTCATGAGACCAACCCTAGGAGGAGGATATCCAGGATAACTAGGAATTGGAATTGCATTTGGGATATTATATCCTCCCGGAAAACCAGGATTAACCGGACCGTACTGGGGTTGTTGACGTTGCTGATAAGTATATCCAGGGTATGGTTGATACTGATAGATTGGGTTCTGCACAGCAGGACCGAATTGGTACTGTCTCCGGTACAGTTGATAAGTAAATTGAGGTGGACTTGTGACAACTGTACTTGGACCAGGTTGTCCTACATGCATTTGAACTGAAGTCTGAGTTGTAGGTCCAGACTGAGGTAAATATGCTTGAGGAATTGATGCAAGGACAGTAGAAACCAGAGCTGTCGATACTCCAGAAGTAGGTGGGGTAGATGGAACAGATGTTGCAGCAGTTGCTGCAGTCGTTTTAGGCGGAGTTCGAGGCGAACTAGGCCCAGGATGAGAAACTACAGAAGGTGCAGAAGTTTGAATAGTAGGCTGGACAGGTTGCTGGGTTGAACCAGAAACCAAGGGTTGTCCAGATTGAGATGACAACTACACATTCGGTTGCAAGATCTGTTGAGATTGAGATGGATCCCACACTATATTCATTCTAGGGTATGGACCCATAGAAGGTTGAGCATATTGAGGACCATAACCAGGTTGAAGGTAGGGTTGATAATTCAAAGGTACATTTCTAGCTCCTTGGAGAAATGATTGACCTAAAGGTGGTTGGAAACCTTGGGTTGGGTACTGACCTTGAGGTTGATAACCTTGAGGTACGTACTGATACTGGGGTTGACATTGAGGCATATATTGATACTGGGATTGACCTTGAGGTACATACTGAATCTGGGGTTGACCCTGAGGAATGTACTGTCCCGAAGGTATGTACTTTCCTTGAGGTTTCCCCCCAGGCGATAATTAAGGACCTTGAGGATGCCCCCCAGGTGGTAACTAGTCACCTTGAGGTTGCGGATTTGGAATGGTACCTGACATCATAAGAATATCTTCTACACTCAACGGCTTAGTTCCATTATTACCAGTTAATAACCCTTGTTCAACAGGTTGAGGAGATGCTCCCAAAAAAGTACCAGTAAGTCACTGATACCCAGAGGGAACAGAAGGACCGCTATATAAAAATGTTTCTAGAGATTGAGAAAACATGGATGACTGTCTTGACATATTCAAAGGAGGATAATAACCTCTAGGTGTTGGATGAAAAGGAATGCGAGGTGGTGAAAAACTTAGTCCTGGGGTTTCTAGAAAATTGGTCAATGAAAGATACCAAGCATCCCTCCTAGGTGGACTGTAAAAGATCGATTCACGCTCCCTAATTTCTATAGTTGGTTGATTTTCATGGATAGGTATACCTTCTTTCGGAGTAACAAGTTCTTCAATACCAATAAGTCCAGAAGGAAGATTTTGGGTAATGACTCTTCTTACCCTGGGTGAACCACGACCACTGGAAGTTGGAGAGGCAAATCCTGATGATGGAGTAGCAGCAGGTTCAGTTTCAGGTTCAGAAATTTTAGGTTCCTCAGCTAATTCACTAGTAGAAGAAAAACTACCAGTAACTTCGGAAAATGAAATAGGTTCAATAATATACTTGTTGGGACTCAGAATTGACCTATTTTTGACCTTATCTTTTGCCGTATTATTATCCTTTTGCAGTCATAAGTTGAAAGCTTTTATTTTATAATGACATAATGACCCCAAGGTATGAAGTAACCTCCCGCATATCTATGTTTAATTGTTTATTTCATATTCGTGAATATCTTTATACTTATCCTTGGAAATTGTTATCACAAAACCAGTACTGAGGGCTGCAACTAAGCATGGTCTCATGTAACTATTTCAACCTATCTTTAGACCAAAGATTAGCCTCTTTGATCAGAGAGGGCTCTCTCAAAACTCTTGATAAAATCCTTCACACACTAGATGGCTAACTCTTTATTTACTTATGAAAACATAACTGGTTGGAAACACACCAAAAGATATCTCATTGGGCTATGGAGTCTATAATATCAAGTAGACAAGAAAAACACAGTGATCTCATAGAAATCAAGGCTCTTAGCATTACAAGTCAAACATATTCCACCACACATAGCTTGTTGTATACACAGGAAGTCAGAGCATATAATTATGAATTCTGAGTGATTGCATACAACAAAACCATAAAATAACATAAGGTATAACACATCATCACTTCATTTGACCATGACAATCCTTCGAGAATCTTGAGAAGAGAATAACTCTGTTTTACTATTACTGTCAAAAAAGGTCTTACAGTGGCCCAAAACAACACACTTTTTCTATTAAGTATCCAACCTTTTTTACATCTAAGTTATTCCTATATATAGCCTATCAAAACACTGCTGTACGAGACTCCTCATCAAGCATGAAGGGAGCTCGGGCTTTTGACATAAATGACCTTAACAATAACATAAACAAACTAATTGATTACAAGAGATATGATGCTACGAAAACAGAGGATTCCATCATATTGGCACTTTAAGTCTTCTTCCTTGTATACCCTGCTGTGTCCTTGGAGCTTGCCACCTGTAGTATTGCAATAATAACCATATCCAAACTTAAAACAGATTCAATGTATATACAGCTCCGGATACTTGATGCATAGATGATTCAACAACCGAAAAGAAAATGAAGCCTATATTCTTGGTTGCTGCCTCCCCTCGGTGTTCATATATTAATGATCCATCTTTAAGCCATTTAAACCTTGGATAGTCCCGTGTGACTGAAGAGAACTCATAACCCAGCCATCCCACAACTGGACAAGTGTATCATTTAACACCTCAGCAGCTCTATCCAAACCCTAAAATTTCGGAGATAAAGTGACTTTTAGGCAAAAGACAAAACTTCGGCTTTTTCTTTGAATATTTACACCTGGCCTCCTTTTCAAAATATCTGACTGATCTTCTATAATCTCCATGCTGATATTAAACCATCTCTTTAAATATATGCTGACCTCAGCATTCCAACTCAAGCTTTAAACCTAACCAGTCATCTACAGCAGTTTCGTAGCGCGCTACGAAACTGCTGTAGGTCATCAAAATTAAATATATGAACCTCAAAACAGCAATATTTCAAATCTATGATTCCTTTAGTCTTTCCATACAGGTGTGAAGACACAAAAAAGTCTCAAAAACTTTTAAAAAGACAATGGCCCAAAATATATCAAAATTTGAGAAAACACATTCCTCCTTGAATCATTTAGCTAGCTTGTCTAGCTTTTCTTTCAGGCTGATGACTTCCTCCTTCAACTTCTTGTTCTCTGCTCTTAGACTTGCATTCATTTGTTTCATAGTTTTTGCCTGTTTTAGAGCTGGTACTGTCCATACATAGGCGTCAGATACCGAACTAGCTTGACTGATCAAACTTGTTTTACCTTTCATCACAGCTTTCTTATAACTAGTATATCTCACTGCCTTCTCTTTAAAAATATTATGAACCTGAGGTATCTCCTTACTTGCTCCAGCTTGTTTTTTAATGGCAATCACATTTCCACTTTGACTAATAACCACCTTATTGTCCTTATTCTTGTTTTTAGCTGCTTGGACTATTTCAGAGAAGATTTCAAGTGCCTCTGTCCTAGGCATGTCTGAAGGGACTTTCTCTTTTTGAGCCTTTTCTGCTTCCTTCATTTGCCTCCTAGTCATTGGTCTGCGAGGTTTAAAGGCATACTCTTCACCTGGTTCTTCAAACTTTAACCTTTTGGAAGCCTTTGACTTCTTAGAACTCTCAGGTGAAGATTGTGTTAGATCAATATGCATAGGTGATACCAATTGATCTTGTTCTATTTCAAGTGGTTCAACTTGAATTGGATGTTCTTGTTCTAATTCAATGGCTTCCAACAAATCATTTAGACTACCCTTAGAAACAGGACTCTCTTCCACATGAGCTGATTTTCCTTTTTCTTTGTTCAGCTGGCCTCTAGTTCTTACTCTTGAAACTCTTTCAACTTCACTAGACTTAATTTCATCTTTTCTTTTGTGAGTCTTCTGTTTAGATGATTCTGGTGTTTCTTTAAGAGGCAACTTAGAAGCTTCTTTTTCAGATACTTTAGATGATTTTGAAGTTTTGACTACTGATGCTTCAGGAGTTTCTTTAACTGCTAACTTAGGAGTCTTCTTTGTTGATGCTTCAGGTGTTTCTTTGACTGTTACAGACCTCTCTGGCTTCTTTGTTTTAGCTTTGGGCTTCTTATGGTCTGTTATTTCTTTCCTAATCTCAGCCAAAGTAGTATCCTCACTCCTATCTTCTCTTTCTCTTACAGGTAATGGAGTGAGGCCCGTTTTACTAGGGAAACCGGCCATGAATACAAACGAATCCCAGTCCTTACCAATTTTATGTAGGCTATCCAACACCAATAATTTAACCAGACCATGATGAAAAAGAGATGTTTCATAAGCTTCCTTCTTCAACTGAATCTTGTCACACATCTTAGTAATACTCCTGAATAAGTAAAAAGGGATGTCTATTGAGCTCTTACCAGTGAAGTGTAGTAGCAGCTTGAAATGATATGAGTAGACTTTGTTGTACCGACCTTCACATGTCAAGTACTTCTGGATGCATGTCAATAATGTAGCATAATTCTCCTTAAGATAGCTCCTTGGGACAGCTTTAGTAAGATCTTCGTCTACATATGGTGCCTTTAAGAACTCCTTACACGGACCCATATCAAACTTGAAATTCTTGAACCATTCTTGGCCACCTCTTGGGATTTCTGTGACTGTAGAAATGACTTCAGGGGAAACCGGAAACTCCAGCATGGCCACTTTTGAATTTAATCCCGTGAAGTTCACTGCAAATGCCTTGGTCACTTCTGCATGTCCACCTTTGAGTTTTTCACAAAACCGCCAACAACCAGCACCTCTGAACGCCTTTGCTACTTCCTCATCCCTGAGGGTTACATCTAATCCCTCCGGCTCTGTTCTCACACATCTACCCGAACGGTGCTCCTTTCTTTCCATGTTTCTTTGCACAATTCTACACAAGGAAATGACGGTGGTTTGCAGCACGAAAACACTCTTTGGCTGTAGAAATCAGGCTCGCTTGCAGTAGTCTGTTTAGAATAAAGCTCACGCTTTTCATAGAGCAGAATACATTCATATGTTATGAAAAACACATTATGGAATGACCACTTCCTATAACGTCCTCCAAACTGACACCTAACTCAATGAAATCAGACCTGATGGCAAAGTAATGGCTAATCATGACACATAAATGGTGTGAGGAAACAATCATAACCGGACTCGTGACTCACTACTTCTCGGATTAGACATTCAAGGAAAAATGCTGCACAACAGCCCGAAACCCCGATTTCGTAGCGCGGGCAGTTCAAATTTAAAGGAATGCGCTACGAAATCGCTGACAAACGGGCCGCTACGAAAACACGCAAACATTATTTAGCAGCAGAACTGACCAATCACACTCGCGCTACGAAACTGCGCAAGTACCTAAGAGATCATACCCGCGCTGCGAAACTGCGCAAGTACCAATGACATGACATGACATAACTAACCATGATGGAAGATGACTAATGCCCTTGCCTTTACACGAATTTCATTCATAACTCTTGAATTTCAAAATTTGAAATTGACATAAGTTAACAAACCTATTTACAAGACTTCAAGACTCTTCAAAAACTTATAGACAATTATCATATACATGGACTATAATTTCTAGTGATAACAGTGGCTCCACTAGGGATAGTGTGCCCCTGTGGTACACTAAGAACACGTAGTACCAGTGCTTTATCCATTTATTACACTCACATCTGGCTGACAAGCATTCCTCTCAAACTTTGTGGGCCTTCTCCTCGGGCTAAGATCTGCTAGTTCAACTTGTCATTTATTGCTAGCACAAAACACTTCAAAAACAATGATTATTTACAATGATCATGAACTACTTGGCAGACTTTTCACTGATAATAATGCTTCAAGAACCTGCCATTAACAGGCCCACCAGCATACTGTGATCCATCAACTTCTTGCAAAATATAAGTATTGTTTCCATGGAAGGCAGAGATTAAATATGGCCCCTTCCATAAATTCTCAAACTTACCATGTTTGCCCTTTTCTTCAATCTTGGCTTCCCATTTCAAAACCTTGTCATCAATTTGAAAAGTCACATCTTTAATCTTCTTGTCGAAAGCCCTCTTGACTCTATTCTGATTTTGTTGATAATCTTCAACCACCTCACTTCTTTTTTCTTGTAATGCAATCAATTGATTGATTCTCCTCTGTATGGCATTTGGCTCTTCCTCAAGTCCTTGAATTAATTTCATAACTGGGACACCAAGAGACGTTGGAAAAATAGCTTATGCTCCGTACACAAGTTCATAAGGAGAGGTTCCAATAGATCTTTTAGTGCAAATGCGATCAGCCCATAATGCATACTTCAGTTTCAAATGCCAAGTTTTCTTGTTTTCCTCCAGCAATTTCTTGATAATCCTCACAAGACTCTTATTTGAACTTTCAGCTAGACCATTGCCTTGTGGATAATAAGCTGTTGAGTGACCAAGAGTAATATGATATTGGTGGCAAAAGTTTATCATTCTCTTAGACTTAAATGCTTGAGCATTATCTGTGATAAGCTTGAGTGGACATCCAAACCTTGATAAAATATTGTTCTCTAAGAAAGAAATAATGACTGCATCATTAGCTTGTCTAGTTGGCACTGCCTCTATCCACTTTGTGAAATAATCTGTGGCTGTAAGTATCCACCGATGTTGGCCTGATGAAGAGGGATGTATCTCACCTATAAAATCTAGCCCCCACTGCTGAAAAGGCGCTTCTACATAAATAGGAACTAGAGGCATAGGCATGAGCTTTCTTTTACCTTCAAACAACTGACATTCATGACAGGCTGCAACCTTTTTATAAATATCTTTGAACATGGTGGGCCAAAAATACCCAGCTCTCAATATTTTGTTAGCAGTAGCCTTCCAATAATGGTGACCTCCACAGTCTCCTTTGTGAAATTCTTCAATCACTCTATCAGCCTCTTCTTCAACCAAGCAACTTAGTAGAATCCCTCCAGCATCCTTCCAAAATAAATTCTGCTCATAAACAAAATATTTAAGAGATTTCAGCTTGATAAAACGAGCTTTAGACTTAGGAAGATTATCAGGGGCTCTGTTGTGCTGTAGTACAAATGAGACATCCTTATACCATCCAGATATCAGAAATTTTTCATTAATTTGAACCAACTCTTCCTCTTCTTCAAAAATTTCTGATATTTCTGCATTAAAATTAATATCACTGCAGTCTAGATTTGAGTGAGTTAGCAACTCTGCTAACCCTTGGCCTTTCACCAATTTAGTTGGCCTAATTTCAATATCATATTCCAACAATTTGGCTATCCATTTCCCTCTTTTACCATCCGGGTCTGCTTGTGTGAGAATTTCTTTAATAACAGCACTTGGCACAAATGCAATAATATGAGAATGAAGCACATAGATTCTAAAATCTTTGATTGCCTTAACCAAAGCATATGCTTGCTTTTCTAAAATGTTATACTTTAATTCAGCATTTGCCAATGTTTTACTAAAGAATGAAATAGGCTGCTCAGTACCTTGATTCCCTTTCTGCAAAAGAACTCCAGCGATTGTATCTTCAGAGGCATAGGTGAATATTAAGAATTCCTTGGAGAAATCAGGGCTAATAAGAACCGGCGCTTGAGTGAGTGCTTTTTTAATTTCTTCAAATGACTTTCTTGCCTCAGCTGTCCATCTAAAGTCTGCTCCTTTCTTTAGCATTTTTGTGATATACTTAACCACCTCTGCAAAGTTGGGAATGAACCTCCTAACAAAATTAACTTTACCAAGAAAAGACTGCACTTCTTTCTTACTCCTTGGCAAATCCAATCTTGAAATAGCACTAACTCTATTTGGATCTATTTTAATGCCTTCTTGAGAAATGATATGTCCAAGCAACTTACCAGAAGTCAATGCAAAGATACTTTTAGTTGGATTCAAAGAAATGCCGAACCTTCTACACTTCAATAATATCTTCTCCAGATGCCTTAAATGATCTTCCTCTTTCTTTGAAAAGACTGTAATATCATCAAGGTACACCACAACTGATTTATCTTTCTCCTCTGCAAAAGCAATGTCCATAGCCCTTTGAAAAGTTGCCCCTGCATTCATGAGGCCAAAGGGCATCTTGGCATACATAAATGTGCCCCATGGTGTGGTAAAAGTTGTCTTCTCCTGATCCTCTGGGTGAACAAGGATCTGATTGTACCCTGAAAAACCATCTAACATTGACATTCTCTGAGAGCCTACAATATTTTGCAACATGAGATCCATTTTAGGAAGAGGATAATTGTCTTTGAGTGAAGCCTTGTTTAAATTTCTAAAATCTATGCAAATCCTTATTTCTCCATTCTTCTTCCTAACTGGTACCAAGTTGGCTAACCAATTAGAAAATCTGATAGGAACAATAATCTTTGCATCATACAACTTCTTAACCTCTTTCTCAATTAATGGCATCAGCAGAGGATTTATTCTTCTCAATTTTTGCTTGAACGGTTTCTCATTTGGTTTGATGGGAATTGTATGTTGTATAACTGAGGAATCATACTGTTTGAGATCAGTATAATTCCATGCAAACACATCAATAAACTTCTTCATTAATTCAATGTACTTAACTTTAAGATCAGCTGATAAAAATTTGGAAATTTTGACCAATTTAGGCGCTACTAAATCACCTAGATTGCAATTCTCTATTTCTTCTTCATTTGCCTGCAACCTTGGCGCCTTAAAAACATCATTCTGATCAAAAAGTTTCTCAAGTGGAATCAGACCCTTAGGAATAAGGTTATTTTGCAGCTGCAACACCTCAGACTTTTCTTTTGTTTCCACTAACATGTTTTGCTGATCAATTTGACAATTCTCAAATTCTCCTTTCAATTCTAAGAAACTTTTCACCTGCTGGTCATCTTCAAATACTTGCCAATTTAGGATATTGTCAGGGATCACTGGCCTATGGCGGACTTTCACTTCATAATTATCAGAAGTATTCTTAGGAATGACAAAAAGACTAGCTGCTACAGCAAGGGAATCTGCCATGGAATTCTGATCTCTAGTCTTAATATTGAAAGTATATGACTGAAATTTCTCCAATAATTCTAACACCAAATTCCTATAAGCTCTCATTCTTGCATCTTTTGTTTGATAAACACCTTGAACTTGCTTTATAACTAGCTCAGAGTCTCCATACACAACAATGTTCTTTGCCTTAAATTCAATCAAATTTTCTAAGCCCAAAACCAAGGACTCATACTCGGCCATGTTATTTGTGCAATCAAAATTGAGCTTATAGGACAAAAACTTACTTTCATCAGTTGGAGACATGATCCAAATTCCAGCACCAGCGCCTTCTTTCCCAGCTGCTCCATCAAAATACAAAGACCAGCAACCAGAGATATCCTCTTCATCATTTTGCTGCAGCTCTTCACACTGATTTTCTGTTTTTTCTATCTGTGACTCTTCTCCCACTGATTCATTAAATAAAATTGCTGATCCCAAACCTGTGTCACAAGAATAAATGGGAAAATTTTGTGGTTTATCCTTACTGCTCACCATATATGCCATCCTTGTTTCACGGTATAATCTTCTCTGCTCTCCAAAAACGGGAATAGTAGCAAAAGTCAAATCCATCTGCATAGTGCCTTTAATCTTAGCTGCCCATGATCTTGAGAGTAAAATCCCAAATTTAGGTGGAACATCCGCCACAACAATATCCATGACAGTGGTTTTGGCTGGGATTTGTGTAAGTGCCACAACCACATCTTTAATTAACCCAATACAATGAACCCTCTTAGAATCAAAAGAAAATAGATCTTTATAAGGTCTGGTCACCTCCAATCCTAGCCTTTCCATAATGACTTTGGGCATAAGGTTATGAGATGCTCCTGAGTCTAGCATGGCATTATGAAGAGTCATCTCATGTATATTGATACTTATATAAAAAGGAGGAAATTCATCATTCTGCTCATCTTCTAGCCTTGGGCCTAAACAAATGATAGGGTTGTCTTCTTGCAAATTTAAAATATCAGCTCCTCCTGGGGGAGAGTTAAGCATTTCCACAATCTTACTCCTATACTTGTTTACTTTCAAAATCTCATTAAATGGGACTGAAATTTTGATTTTAGCAATCTCATTTTCTATGTTGAACACAGAATTAGACCTTTCCATTTCCTTAGGAAGAGCAAGAATTTGACTAACCTTCTTCTCAATAGGAGAATCATTTTTTTCATCAGCTTGTTTTGGCCTTTCTTGTTTGTCCTCCACTGCTTTTGAAACACTCTTTTTGGGCTGAGCTTTATTAGCTGAAATAGGCACCTCTCTATTTCTGAGATTATATTGCTTTTGAATTTCAAAAATGGCATGCTGATACCCCTTTAGGAAATCTGAAGGTTCTTCCTCAACTTTTTGTTGGCTAGACTCATCATGCTCTTCTTTTGTTAAAAAGATTTCTGAATCTTCTTCACCAAGACAATGAATAGCTTCTTCTGGTTCCTCAGTCTCTTCCTCACCATCTACCATATTTTGCTGAAATGGAGGTCTTACAGGAGGATCAGTTGGCTGATTTCTATTTTCCCTTGGCCGTTGTTGATTTTGAGGTCTCCTAAACTGAGGATTTCTAAACCGAGATTCTTGTTGTGCTTGAGGAGCAGCAGTATTCCCAAGTGCTAATTGGTCCATTAACTTTTCCATAGTCTTCATCATGGTTTCAAATTTTTCATCTTGAGCTGAAGTAGAGGGCCTCTCCTCTTCCTTAATTTTGGTCTTAGCCATCTTAGACTTTTTAGCAGCAAGTATATTTACTTCAACTTTGATAGCATCATTTTGCATATCAGCCAATGTAGCAGACTCTCTTTCTCTGAGTAAGAGAGAAAAATCAGATTCAAAGGACTCAGCATATCTTAGTTGGGCCAGGGCTCCAGGAGGTTTTAAGTGAGCTGGAATGGAATTGTAAATCTTATTGAACCTCTTAGAAAAGTTTTGAATAGTCTCATCTGGGGCTCTTCTCAAATTATTATATTCAGTGAGGGCCTGTACTGGATTAGTTCTATTTCCCCATTTTCTCAAAAAACTATCTTCAAACTCAATCCAACTGTGAATACTACCAGCTCCCAAGGCTTTGAACCATTTCCTAACTTCCCCAATAAAGGACTGAGCAAATAATCTCAATTTGACATCTTCATCATCTACTTCATACCTATCAATAAAGTCATTGAATCTATCTACATGCTCTTCAGCTGTAATGTCTTCATCCCCTCCCCAGGTTGGAATCTTAGAAGCATATTTATTTGGTAAGTCATGCAAAACAGCAGGGAGGGCCAAAGGCGCATACCTTGCAGGTACAGCCATGATGAAAGGAGGAACAGCAACAATAGGTATGCTATGACCAGGACTAGTATGAGATGTGAGTTGAGGACTGTTTGGACTTGCAGAAGCTGAGGACAAAATATGAGTACGAAAAGGACTATTAGGACTTTGTAACCCACCAACAAAAGAGCTCCAATTTGGGAGAGGTAACCCAATGTTTGAGTTAAGCAGAATTTCAAAAGGATCAAGCTCCTTGAGCTGTTTTAAATCTTCTTTTTCTAACAAAAGCTCAGAAGAAACAATTTCCCAAAACTCCTCTTTATCTTTTTGTGAAATTAAAGAAGAGGTATCAATACCTCTTTTCTGTAAATCCAAGATAATGCCTATTACTTCTTCTTCATTTTCAGACCTTAATATGACCTCTTGAACCTTATCATCCACAAGTTTGTTCTCAGGACTTCTAGAAAACTCGAAAAATAATGATTTTGAAATATTTGAAGTACCTGGTATATCAGAGAGCTTCCGTTTACTCCTTGAAATGATATTAGGATTTTCCACAGGCCTAGGTGGATTTGGATCAGGGTTACTCCTTGTGAACCTTCCTTTCGAAGCCACCTTTAAACTTTTCAAAAACAAATGGAGTCACCAAGGTAGAGTGCAGCCTCGAAAAACATTTGAACTCCTGCTACCTTCAGAAATTCAATCTTAAGCTCCCGGCAGACGCACCAAAATGTTATCACAAAACCAGTACTGAGGGCTGCAACTAAGCATGGTCTCATGTAACTATTTCAACCTATCTTTAGACCAAAGATTAGCCTCTTTGATCAGAGAGGGCTCTCTCAAAACTCTTGATAAAATCCTTCACACACTAGATGGCTAACTCTTTATTTACTTATGAAAACATAACTGGTTGGAAACACACCAAAAGATATCTCATTGGGCTATGGAGTCTATAATATCAAGTAGACAAGAAAAACACAGTGATCTCATAGAAATCAAGGCTCTTAGCATTACAAGTCAAACATATTCCACCACACATAGCTTGCTGTATACACAGGAAGTCAGAGCATATAATTATGAATTCTGAGTGATTGCATACAACAAAACCATAAAATAACATAAGGTATAACACATCATCACTTCATTTGACCATGACAATCCTTCGAGAATCTTGAGAAGAGAATAACTCTGTTTTACTATTACTGTCAAAAAAGGTCTTACAGTGGCCCAAAACAACACACTTTTTCTATTAAGTATCCAACCTTTTTTACATCTAAGTTATTCCTATATATAGCCTATCAAAACACTGCTGTACGAGACTCCTCATCAAGCATGAAGGGAGCTCGGGCTTTTGACATAAATGACCTTAACAATAACATAAACAAACTAATTGATTACAAGAGATATGATGCTACGAAAACAGAGGATTCCATCATATTGGCACTTTAAGTCTTCTTCCTTGTATACCCTGCTGTGTCCTTGGAGCTTGCCACCTGTAGTATTGCAATAATAACCATATCCAAACTTAAAACAGATTCAATGTATATACAGCTCCGGATACTTGATGCATAGATGATTCAACAACCGAAAAGAAAATGAAGCCTATATTCTTGGTTGCTGCCTCCCCTCGGTGTTCATATATTAATGATCCATCTTTAAGCCATTTAAACCTTGGATAGTCCCGTGTGACTGAAGAGAACTCATAACCCAGCCATCCCACAACTGGACAAGTGTATCATTTAACACCTCAGCAGCTCTATCCAAACCCTAAAATTTCGGAGATAAAGTGACTTTTAGGCAAAAGACAAAACTTCGGCTTTTTCTTTGAATATTTACACCTGGCCTCCTTTTCAAAATATCTGACTGATCTTCTATAATCTCCATGCTGATATTAAACCATCTCTTTAAATATATGCTGACCTCAGCATTCCAACTCAAGCTTTAAACCTAACCAGTCATCTACAGCAGTTTCGTAGCGCGCTACGAAACTGCTGTAGGTCATCAAAATTAAATATATGAACCTCAAAACAGCAATATTTCAAATCTATGATTCCTTTAGTCTTTCCATACAGGTGTGAAGACACAAAAAAGTCTCAAAAACTTTTAAAAAGACAATGGCCCAAAATATATCAAAATTTGAGAAAACACATTCCTCCTTGAATCATTTAGCTAGCTTGTCTAGCTTTTCTTTCAGGCTGATGACTTCCTCCTTCAACTTCTTGTTCTCTGCTCTTAGACTTGCATTCATTTGTTTCATAGTTTTTGCCTGTTTTAGAGCTGGTACTGTCCATACATAGGCGTCAGATACCGAACTAGCTTGACTGATCAAACTTGTTTTACCTTTCATCACAGCTTTCTTATAACTAGTATATCTCACTGCCTTCTCTTTAAAAATATTATGAACCTGAGGTATCTCCTTACTTGCTCCAGCTTGTTTTTTAATGGCAATCACATTTCCACTTTGACTAATAACCACCTTATTGTCCTTATTCTTGTTTTTAGCTGCTTGGACTATTTCAGAGAAGATTTCAAGTGCCTCTGTCCTAGGCATGTCTGAAGGGACTTTCTCTTTTTGAGCCTTTTCTGCTTCCTTCATTTGCCTCCTAGTCATTGGTCTGCGAGGTTTAAAGGCATACTCTTCACCTGGTTCTTCAAACTTTAACCTTTTGGAAGCCTTTGACTTCTTAGAACTCTCAGGTGAAGATTGTGTTAGATCAATATGCATAGGTGATACCAATTGATCTTGTTCTATTTCAAGTGGTTCAACTTGAATTGGATGTTCTTGTTCTAATTCAATGGCTTCCAACAAATCATTTAGACTACCCTTAGAAACAGGACTCTCTTCCACATGAGCTGATTTTCCTTTTTCTTTGTTCAGCTGGCCTCTAGTTCTTACTCTTGAAACTCTTTCAACTTCACTAGACTTAATTTCATCTTTTCTTTTGTGAGTCTTCTGTTTAGATGATTCTGGTGTTTCTTTAAGAGGCAACTTAGAAGCTTCTTTTTCAGATACTTTAGATGATTTTGAAGTTTTGACTACTGATGCTTCAGGAGTTTCTTTAACTGCTAACTTAGGAGTCTTCTTTGTTGATGCTTCAGGTGTTTCTTTGACTGTTACAGACCTCTCTGGCTTCTTTGTTTTAGCTTTGGGCTTCTTATGGTCTGTTATTTCTTTCCTAATCTCAGCCAAAGTAGTATCCTCACTCCTATCTTCTCTTTCTCTTACAGGTAATGGAGTGAGGCCCGTTTTACTAGGGAAACCGGCCATGAATACAAACGAATCCCAGTCCTTACCAATTTTATGTAGGCTATCCAACACCAATAATTTAACCAGACCATGATGAAAAAGAGATGTTTCATAAGCTTCCTTCTTCAACTGAATCTTGTCACACATCTTAGTAATACTCCTGAATAAGTAAAAAGGGATGTCTATTGAGCTCTTACCAGTGAAGTGTAGTAGCAGCTTGAAATGATATGAGTAGACTTTGTTGTACCGACCTTCACATGTCAAGTACTTCTGGATGCATGTCAATAATGTAGCATAATTCTCCTTAAGATAGCTCCTTGGGACAGCTTTAGTAAGATCTTCGTCTACATATGGTGCCTTTAAGAACTCCTTACACGGACCCATATCAAACTTGAAATTCTTGAACCATTCTTGGCCACCTCTTGGGATTTCTGTGACTGTAGAAATGACTTCAGGGGAAACCGGAAACTCCAGCATGGCCACTTTTGAATTTAATCCCGTGAAGTTCACTGCAAATGCCTTGGTCACTTCTGCATGTCCACCTTTGAGTTTTTCACAAAACCGCCAACAACCAGCACCTCTGAACGCCTTTGCTACTTCCTCATCCCTGAGGGTTACATCTAATCCCTCCGGCTCTGTTCTCACACATCTACCCGAACGGTGCTCCTTTCTTTCCATGTTTCTTTGCACAATTCTACACAAGGAAATGACGGTGGTTTGCAGCACGAAAACACTCTTTGGCTGTAGAAATCAGGCTCGCTTGCAGTAGTCTGTTTAGAATAAAGCTCACGCTTTTCATAGAGCAGAAGACATTCATATGTTATGAAAAACACATTATGGAATGACCACTTCCTATAACGTCCTCCAAACTGACACCTAACTCAATGAAATCAGACCTGATGGCAAAGTAATGGCTAATCATGACACATAAATGGTGTGAGGAAACAATCATAACCGGACTCGTGACTCACTACTTCTCGGATTAGACATTCAAGGAAAAATGCTGCACAACAGCCCGAAACCCCGATTTCGTAGCGCGGGCAGTTCAAATTTAAAGGAATGCGCTACGAAATCGCTGACAAACGGGCCGCTACGAAAACACGCAAACATTATTTAGCAGCAGAACTGACCAATCACACTCGCGCTACGAAACTGCGCAAGTACCTAAGAGATCATACCCGCGCTGCGAAACTGCGCAAGTACCAATGACATGACATGACATAACTAACCATGATGGAAGATGACTAATGCCCTTGCCTTTACACGAATTTCATTCATAACTCTTGAATTTCAAAATTTGAAATTGACATAAGTTAACAAACCTATTTACAAGACTTCAAGACTCTTCAAAAACTTATAGACAATTATCATATACATGGACTATAATTTCTAGTGATAACAGTGGCTCCACTAGGGATAGTGTGCCCCTGTGGTACACTAAGAACACGTAGTACCAGTGCTTTATCCATTTATTACACTCACATCTGGCTGACAAGCATTCCTCTCAAACTTTGTGGGCCTTCTCCTCGGGCTAATATCTGCTAGTTCAACTTGTCATTTATTGCTAGCACAAAACACTTCAAAAACAATGATTATTTACAATGATCATGAACTACTTGGCAGACTTTTCACTGATAATAATGCTTCAAGAACCTGCCATTAACAGGCCCACCAGCATACTGTGATCCATCAACTTCTTGCAAAATATAAGTATTGTTTCCATGGAAGGCAGAGATTAAATATGGCCCCTTCCATAAATTCTCAAACTTACCATGTTTGCCCTTTTCTTCAATCTTGGCTTCCCATTTCAAAACCTTGTCATCAATTTGAAAAGTCACATCTTTAATCTTCTTGTCAAAAGCCCTCTTGACTCTATTCTGATTTTGTTGATAATCTTCAACCACCTCACTTCTTTTTTCTTGTAATGCAATCAATTGATTGATTCTCCTCTGTATGGCATTTGGCTCTTCCTCAAGTCCTTGAATTAATTTCATAACTGGGACACCAAGAGACGTTGAAAAAATAGCTTCTGCTCCGTACACAAGTTCATAAGGAGAGGTTCCAATAGATCTTTTAGTGCAAATGCGATCAGCCCATAATGCATACTTCAGTTTCAAATGCCAAGTTTTCTTGTTTTCCTCCAGCAATTTCTTGATAATCCTCACAAGACTCTTATTTGAACTTTCAGCTAGACCATTGCCTTGTGGATAATAAGCTGTTGAGTGACCAAGAGTAATATGATATTGGTGGCAAAAGTTTATCATTCTCTTAGACTTAAATGCTTGAGCATTATCTGTGATAAGCTTGAGTGGACATCCAAACCTTGATAAAATATTGTTCTCTAAGAAAGAAATAATGACTGCATCATTAGCTTGTCTAGTTGGCACTGCCTCTATCCACTTTGTGAAATAATCTGTGGCTGTAAGTATCCACCGATGTTGGCCTGATGAAGAGGGATGTATCTCACCTATAAAATCTAGCCCCCACTGCTGAAAAGGCGCTTCTACATAAATAGGAACTAGAGGCATAGGCATGAGCTTTCTTTTACCTTCAAACAACTGACATTCATGACAGGCTGCAACCTTTTTATAAATATCTTTGAACATGGTGGGCCAAAAATACCCAGCTCTCAATATTTTGTTAGCAGTAGCCTTCCAATAATGGTGACCTCCACAGTCTCCTTTGTGAAATTCTTCAATCACTCTATCAGCCTCTTCTTCAACCAAGCAACTTAGTAGAATCCCTCCAGCATCCTTCCAAAATAAATTCTGCTCATAAACAAAATATTTAAGAGATTTCAGCTTGATAAAACGAGCTTTAGACTTAGGAAGATTATCAGGGGCTCTGTTGTGCTGTAGTACAAATGAGACATCCTTATACCATCCAGATATCAGAAATTTTTCATTAATTTGAACCAACTCTTCCTCTTCTTCAAAAATTTCTGATATTTCTGCATTAAAATTAATATCACTGCAGTCTAGATTTGAGTGAGTTAGCAACTCTGCTAACCCTTGGCCTTTCACCAATTTAGTTGGCCTAATTTCAATATCATATTCCAACAATTTGGCTATCCATTTCCCTCTTTTACCATCCGGGTCTGCTTGTGTGAGAATTTCTTTAATAACAGCACTTGGCACAAATGCAATAATATGAGAATGAAGCACATAGATTCTAAAATCTTTGATTGCCTTAACCAAAGCATATGCTTGCTTTTCTAAAATGTTATACTTTAATTCAGCATTTGCCAATGTTTTACTAAAGAATGAAATAGGCTGCTCAGTACCTTGATTCCCTTTCTGCAAAAGAACTCCAGCGATTGTATCTTCAGAGGCATAGGTGAATATTAAGAATTCCTTGGAGAAATCAGGGCTAATAAGAACCGGCGCTTGAGTGAGTGCTTTTTTAATTTCTTCAAATGACTTTCTTGCCTCAGCTGTCCATCTAAAGTCTGCTCCTTTCTTTAGCATTTTTGTGATATACTTAACCACCTCTGCAAAGTTGGGAATGAACCTCCTAACAAAATTAACTTTACCAAGAAAAGACTGCACTTCTTTCTTACTCCTTGGCAAATCCAATCTTGAAATAGCACTAACTCTATTTGGATCTATTTTAATGCCTTCTTGAGAAATGATATGTCCAAGCAACTTACCAGAAGTCAATGCAAAGATACTTTTAGTTGGATTCAAAGAAATGCCGAACCTTCTACACTTCAATAATATCTTCTCCAGATGCCTTAAATGATCTTCCTCTTTCTTTGAAAAGACTGTAATATCATCAAGGTACACCACAACTGATTTATCTTTCTCCTCTGCAAAAGCAATGTCCATAGCCCTTTGAAAAGTTGCCCCTGCATTCATGAGGCCAAAGGGCATCTTGGCATACATAAATGTGCCCCATGGTGTGGTAAAAGCTGTCTTCTCCTGATCCTCTGGGTGAACAAGGATCTGATTGTACCCTGAAAAACCATCTAACATTGACATTCTCTGAGAGCCTACAATATTTTGCAACATGAGATCCATTTTAGGAAGAGGATAATTGTCTTTGAGTGAAGCCTTGTTTAAATTTCTAAAATCTATGCAAATCCTTATTTCTCCATTCTTCTTCCTAACTGGTACCAAGTTGGCTAACCAATTAGAAAATCTGATAGGAACAATAATCTTTGCATCATACAACTTCTTAACCTCTTTCTCAATTAATGGCATCAGCAGAGGATTTATTCTTCTCAATTTTTGCTTGAACGGTTTCTCATTTGGTTTGATGGGAATTGTATGTTGTATAACTGAGGAATCATACTGTTTGAGATCAGTATAATTCCATGCAAACACATCAATAAACTTCTTCATTAATTCAATGTACTTAACTTTAAGATCAGCTGATACAAATTTGGAAATTTTGACCAATTTAGGCGCTACTAAATCACCTAGATTGCAATTCTCTATTTCTTCTTCATTTGCCTGCAACCTTGGCGCCTTAAAAACATCATTCTGATCAAAAAGTTTCTCAAGTGGAATCAGACCCTTAGGAATAAGGTTATTTTGCAGCTGCAACACCTCAGACTTTTCTTTTGTTTCCACTAACATGTTTTGCTGATCAATTTGACAATTCTCAAATTCTCCTTTCAATTCTAAGAAACTTTTCACCTGCTGGTCATCTTCAAATACTTGCCAATTTAGGATATTGTCAGGGATCACTGGCCTATGGCGGACTTTCACTTCATAATTATCAGAAGTATTCTTAGGAATGACAAAAAGACTAGCTGCTACAGCAAGGGAATCTGCCATGGAATTCTGATCTCTAGTCTTAATATTGAAAGTATATGACTGAAATTTCTCCAATAATTCTAACACCAAATTCCTATAAGCTCTCATTCTTGCATCTTTTGTTTGATAAACACCTTGAACTTGCTTTATAACTAGCTCAGAGTCTCCATACACAACAATGTTCTTTGCCTTAAATTCAATCAAATTTTCTAAGCCCAAAACCAAGGACTCATACTCGGCCATGTTATTTGTGCAATCAAAATTGAGCTTATAGGACAAAAACTTACTTTCATCAGTTGGAGACATGATCCAAATTCCAGCACCAGCGCCTTCTTTCCCAGCTGCTCCATCAAAATACAAAGACCAGCAACCAGAGATATCCTCTTCATCATTTTGCTGCAGCTCTTCACACTGATTTTCTGTTTTTTCTATCTGTGACTCTTCTCCCACTGATTCATTAAATAAAATTGCTGATCCCAAACCTGTGTCACAAGAATAAATGGGAAAATTTTGTGGTTTATCCTTACTGCTCACCATATATGCCATCCTTGTTTCACGGTATAATCTTCTCTGCTCTCCAAAAACGGGAATAGTAGCAAAAGTCAAATCCATCTGCATAGTGCCTTTAATCTTAGCTGCCCATGATCTTGAGAGTAAAATCCCAAATTTAGGTGGAACATCCGCCACAACAATATCCATGACAGTGGTTTTGGCTGGGATTTGTGTAAGTGCCACAACCACATCTTTAATTAACCCAATACAATGAACCCTCTTAGAATCAAAAGAAAATAGATCTTTATAAGGTCTGGTCACCTCCAATCCTAGCCTTTCCATAATGACTTTGGGCATAAGGTTATGAGATGCTCCTGAGTCTAGCATGGCATTATGAAGAGTCATCTCATGTATATTGATACTTATATAAAAAGGAGGAAATTCATCATTCTGCTCATCTTCTAGCCTTGGGCCTAAACAAATGATAGGGTTGTCTTCTTGCAAATTTAAAATAGCAGCTCCTCCTGGGGGAGAGTTAAGCATTTCCACAATCTTACTCCTATACTTGTTTACTTTCAAAATCTCATTAAATGGGACTGAAATTTTGATTTTAGCAATCTCATTTTCTATGTTGAACACAGAATTAGACCTTTCCATTTCCTTAGGAAGAGCAAGAATTTGACTAACCTTCTTCTCAATAGGAGAATCATTTTTTTCATCAGCTTGTTTTGGCCTTTCTTGTTTGTCCTCCACTGCTTTTGAAACACTCTTTTTGGGCTGAGCTTTATTAGCTGAAATAGGCACCTCTCTATTTCTGAGATTATATTGCTTTTGAATTTCAAAAATGGCATGCTGATACCCCTTTAGGAAATCTGAAGGTTCTTCCTCAACTTTTTGTTGGCTAGACTCATCATGCTCTTCTTTTGTTAAAAGGATTTCTGAATCTTCTTCACCAAGACAATGAATAGCTTCTTCTGGTTCCTCAGTCTCTTCCTCACCATCTACCATATTTTGCTGAAATGGAGGTCTTACAGGAGGATCAGCTGGCTGATTTCTATTTTCCCTTGGCCGTTGTTGATTTTGAGGTCTCCTAAACTGAGGATTTCTAAACCGAGATTCTTGTTGTGCTTGAGGAGCAGCAGTATTCCCAAGTGCTAATTGGTCCATTAACTTTTCCATAGTCTTCATCATGGTTTCAAATTTTTCATCTTGAGCTGAAGTAGAGGGCCTCTCCTCTTCCTTAATTTTGGTCTTAGCCATCTTAGACTTTTTAGCAGCAAGTATATTTACTTCAACTTTGATAGCATCATTTTGCATATCAGCCAATGTAGTAGACTCTCTTTCTCTGAGTAAGAGAGAAAAATCAGATTCAAAGGACTCAGCATATCTTAGTTGGGCCAGGGCTCCAGGAGGTTTTAAGTGAGCTGGAATGGAATTGTAAATCTTATTGAACCTCTTAGGAAAGTTTTGAATAGTCTCATCTGGGGCTCTTCTCAAATTATTATATTCAGTGAGGGCCTGTACTGGATTAGTTCTATTTCCCCATTTTCTCAAAAAACTATCTTCAAACTCAATCCAACTGTGAATACTACCAGCTCCCAAGGCTTTGAACCATTTCCTAACTTCCCCAATAAAGGACTGAGCAAATAATCTCAATTTGACATCTTCATCATCTACTTCATACCTATCAATAAAGTCATTGAATCTATCTACATGCTCTTCAGCTGTAATGTCTTCATCCCCTCCCCAGGTTGGAATCTTAGAAGCATATTTATTTGGTAAGTCATGCAAAACAGCAGGGAGGGCCAAAGGCGCATACCTTGCAGGTACAGCCATGATGAAAGGAGGAACAGCAACAATAGGTATGCTATGACCAGGACTAGTATGAGATGTGAGTTGAGGACTGTTTGGACTTGCAGAAGCTGAGGACAAAATATGAGTACGAAAAGGACTATTAGGACTTTGTAACCCACCAACAAAAGAGCTCCAATTTGGGAGAGGTAACCCAATGTTTGAGTTAAGCAGAATTTCAAAAGGATCAAGCTCCTTGAGCTGTTTTAAATCTTCTTTTTCTAACAAAAGCTCAGAAGAAACAATTTCCCAAAACTCCTCTTTATCTTTTTGTGAAATTAAAGAAGAGGTATCAATACCTCTTTTCTGTAAATCCAAGATAATGCCTATTACTTCTTCTTCATTTTCAGACCTTAATATGACCTCTTGAACCTTATCATCCACAAGTTTGTTCTCAGGACTTCTAGAAAACTCGAAAAATAATGATTTTGAAATATTTGAAGTACCTGGTATATCAGAGAGCTTCCGTTTACTCCTTGAAATGATATTAGGATTTTCCACAGGCCTAGGTGGATTTGGATCAGGGTTACTCCTTGTGAACCTTCCTTTCGAAGCCACCTTTAAACTTTTCAAAAACAAATGGAGTCACCAAGGTAGAGTGCAGCCTCGAAAAACATTTGAACTCCTGCTACCTTCAGAAATTCAATCTTAAGCTCCCGGCAGACGCACCAAAATGTTATCACAAAACCAGTACTGAGGGCTGCAACTAAGCATGGTCTCACGTAACTATTTCAACCTATCTTTATACCAAAGATTAGCCTCTTTGATCAGAGAGGGCTCTCTCAAAACTCTTGATAAAATCCTTCACACACTAGATGGCTAACTCTTTATTTACTTATGAAAACATAACTGGTTGGAAACACACCAAAAGATATCTCATTGGGCTATGGAGTCTATAATATCAAGTAGACAAGAAAAACACAGTGATCTCATAGAAATCAAGGCTCTTAGCATTACAAGTCAAACATATTCCACCACACATAGCTTGCTGTATACACAGGAAGTCAGAGCATATAATTATGAATTCTGAGTGATTGCATACAACAAAACCATAAAATAACATAAGGTATAACACATCATCACTTCATTTGACCATGACAATCCTTCGAGAATCTTGAGAAGAGAATAACTCTGTTTTACTATTACTGTCAAAAAAGGTCTTACAGTGGCCCAAAACAACACACTTTTTCTATTAAGTATCCAACCTTTTTTACATCTAAGTTATTCCTATATATAGCCTATCAAAACACTGCTGTACGAGACTCCTCATCAAGCATGAAGGGAGCTCGGGCTTTTGACATAAATGACCTTAACAATAACATAAACAAACTAATTGATTACAAGAGATATGATGCTACGAAAACAGAGGATTCCATCATATTGGCACTTTAAGTCTTCTTCCTTGTATACCCTGCTGTGTCCTTGGAGCTTGCCACCTGTAGTATTGCAATAATAACCATATCCAAACTTAAAACAGATTCAATGTATATACAGCTCCGGATACTTGATGCATAGATGATTCAACAACCGAAAAGAAAATGAAGCCTATATTCTTGGTTGCTGCCTCCCCTCGGTGTTCATATATTAATGATCCATCTTTAAGCCATTTAAACCTTGGATAGTCCCGTGTGACTGAAGAGAACTCATAACCCAGCCATCCCACAACTGGACAAGTGTATCATTTAACACCTCAGCAGCTCTATCCAAACCCTAAAATTTCGGAGATAAAGTGACTTTTAGGCAAAAGACAAAACTTCGGCTTTTTCTTTGAATATTTACACCTGGCCTCCTTTTCAAAATATCTGACTGATCTTCTATAATCTCCATGCTGATATTAAACCATCTCTTTAAATATATGCTGACCTCAGCATTCCAACTCAAGCTTTAAACCTAACCAGTCATCTACAGCAGTTTCGTAGCGCGCTACGAAACTGCTGTAGGTCATCAAAATTAAATATATGAACCTCAAAACAGCAATATTTCAAATCTATGATTCCTTTAGTCTTTCCATACAGGTGTGAAGACACAAAAAAGTCTCAAAAACTTTTAAAAAGACAATGGCCCAAAATATATCAAAATTTGAGAAAACACATTCCTCCTTGAATCATTTAGCTAGCTTGTCTAGCTTTTCTTTCAGGCTGATGACTTCCTCCTTCAACTTCTTGTTCTCTGCTCTTAGACTTGCATTCATTTGTTTCATAGTTTTTGCCTGTTTTAGAGCTGGTACTGTCCATACATAGGCGTCAGATACCGAACTAGCTTGACTGATCAAACTTGTTTTACCTTTCATCACAGCTTTCTTATAACTAGTATATCTCACTGCCTTCTCTTTAAAAATATTATGAACCTGAGGTATCTCCTTACTTGCTCCAGCTTGTTTTTTAATGGCAATCACATTTCCACTTTGACTAATAACCACCTTATTGTCCTTATTCTTGTTTTTAGCTGCTTGGACTATTTCAGAGAAGATTTCAAGTGCCTCTGTCCTAGGCATGTCTGAAGGGACTTTCTCTTTTTGAGCCTTTTCTGCTTCCTTCATTTGCCTCCTAGTCATTGGTCTGCGAGGTTTAAAGGCATACTCTTCACCTGGTTCTTCAAACTTTAACCTTTTGGAAGCCTTTGACTTCTTAGAACTCTCAGGTGAAGATTGTGTTAGATCAATATGCATAGGTGATACCAATTGATCTTGTTCTATTTCAAGTGGTTCAACTTGAATTGGATGTTCTTGTTCTAATTCAATGGCTTCCAACAAATCATTTAGACTACCCTTAGAAACAGGACTCTCTTCCACATGAGCTGATTTTCCTTTTTCTTTGTTCAGCTGGCCTCTAGTTCTTACTCTTGAAACTCTTTCAACTTCACTAGACTTAATTTCATCTTTTCTTTTGTGAGTCTTCTGTTTAGATGATTCTGGTGTTTCTTTAAGAGGCAACTTAGAAGCTTCTTTTTCAGATACTTTAGATGATTTTGAAGTTTTGACTACTGATGCTTCAGGAGTTTCTTTAACTGCTAACTTAGGAGTCTTCTTTGTTGATGCTTCAGGTGTTTCTTTGACTGTTACAGACCTCTCTGGCTTCTTTGTTTTAGCTTTGGGCTTCTTATGGTCTGTTATTTCTTTCCTAATCTCAGCCAAAGTAGTATCCTCACTCCTATCTTCTCTTTCTCTTACAGGTAATGGAGTGAGGCCCGTTTTACTAGGGAAACCGGCCATGAATACAAACGAATCCCAGTCCTTACCAATTTTATGTAGGCTATCCAACACCAATAATTTAACCAGACCATGATGAAAAAGAGATGTTTCATAAGCTTCCTTCTTCAACTGAATCTTGTCACACATCTTAGTAATACTCCTGAATAAGTAAAAAGGGATGTCTATTGAGCTCTTACCAGTGAAGTGTAGTAGCAGCTTGAAATGATATGAGTAGACTTTGTTGTACCGACCTTCACATGTCAAGTACTTCTGGATGCATGTCAATAATGTAGCATAATTCTCCTTAAGATAGCTCCTTGGGACAGCTTTAGTAAGATCTTCGTCTACATATGGTGCCTTTAAGAACTCCTTACACGGACCCATATCAAACTTGAAATTCTTGAACCATTCTTGGCCACCTCTTGGGATTTCTGTGACTGTAGAAATGACTTCAGGGGAAACCGGAAACTCCAGCATGGCCACTTTTGAATTTAATCCCGTGAAGTTCACTGCAAATGCCTTGGTCACTTCTGCATGTCCACCTTTGAGTTTTTCACAAAACCGCCAACAACCAGCACCTCTGAACGCCTTTGCTACTTCCTCATCCCTGAGGGTTACATCTAATCCCTCCGTCTCTGTTCTCACACATCTACCCGAACGGTGCTCCTTTCTTTCCATGTTTCTTTGCACAATTCTACACAAGGAAATGACGGTGGTTTGCAGCACGAAAACACTCTTTGGCTGTAGAAATCAGGCTCGCTTGCAGTAGTCTGTTTAGAATAAAGCTCACGCTTTTCATAGAGCAGAAGACATTCATATGTTATGAAAAACACATTATGGAATGACCACTTCCTATAACGTCCTCCAAACTGACACCTAACTCAATGAAATCAGACCTGATGGCAAAGTAATGGCTAATCATGACACATAAATGGTGTGAGGAAACAATCATAACCGGACTCGTGACTCACTACTTCTCGGATTAGACATTCAAGGAAAAATGCTGCACAACAGCCCGAAACCCCGATTTCGTAGCGCAGGCAGTTCAAATTTAAAGGAATGCGCTACGAAATCGCTGACAAACGGGCCGCTACGAAAACACGCAAACATTATTTAGCAGCAGAACTGACCAATCACACTCGCGCTACGAAACTGCGCAAGTACCTAAGAGATCATACCCGCGCTGCGAAACTGCGCAAGTACCAATGACATGACATGACATAACTAACCATGATGGAAGATGACTAATGCCCTTGCCTTTACACGAATTTCATTCATAACTCTTGAATTTCAAAATTTGAAATTGACATAAGTTAACAAACCTATTTACAAGACTTCAAGACTCTTCAAAAACTTATAGACAATTATCATATACATGGACTATAATTTCTAGTGATAACAGAAATGCTGACTAAACTGCCAAGTAATTGCCTTTAGCCTGCAGGAATTATAATGTATAGTTGTTGTAACACCAGAAACAACAACTACGCAGTTGCTGCAACACCAGAAACAGCAACTACGCAGTTGCTGCAACACCAGAAGCAGCAACTCCGTAGTTGCTACAGTCAGCAACAGAAATCACCTAAAGCAAGCTATTTTGTAACAGCCGCGAATAACAGATGGCAACTATTTAAAGAACCCTGACGTGGCATAATCAAGCGGAGGTCTAAAGCAAGAAGAACACAGTCAGCATGGCCTAAATCACAAACAGCATGGGGAAATGGCAAAGGAATATGAAGATCCCGAGAATACGGTCGAAGTCAGTTACCCGCTGTGTAACAGCCAGAGCTCAAGAAAGAACGTATTATCATACTGTTGTAACAGCGTTCTGAATTGCTTATTTTTGATAAGATGGGTTAGCTGAATGGGCTGTAATACTTTATTGTAATAGATGTCTCCTCTATAAAGAGGAGACATCTACATGAAAAGGGGATTAGTCAATGTCTATGGTCAGTCTGTAAGGAGAGATCTTGTGAACATCAGCAAGTCTGAACTTTATTGTATTCAACTCTTTTTGGCAGATGAATATAAAACTGTTTTGAGCACTTAATCCAGTCTTCGTTTTCCTGGGGAATCTTGTGAGAGGGACTGGGCCCACCTTCCTCACAAGATTCACCCATTTACTTTCTTGTCAAGTGTGTAAGTGTGCAATAGTTTCTTTCTGGTACTCTGCTTGGATTTGATAGCATTACCTCTGGTATTCTCTGTTTCGCTAGTACTCTGTTTTATTAATCACTTGAGTTTGTTTCTCACCGGTGAATGAGAGTGCAGTGTGCATTAGTAATCTGATTACAGAGGCAGGTGTTGAACGTCCCCACTTGGAGGATAGGGTCCTGATCCTCTGCCAACAAAGCGTCCATCATTTCGCTTTCCAGATTTGTAGTTTTAATTAATTGCTTTTACTTTAACAAGTACTGTAATGACATAGCGTAAGAATCACGTATACTACAGCTTTTCAATGCTTTTAGATTTTGAGTACATACAGTACGCAGTAGCCTTTGGAATAAAAAGACTTTCCCTGGTTGACAATTAATGTGGTACTTGAATGTTTAATTCATAAACAATTCAACTAGCCAACATTTTGGCGCCGTTGCCGGGGAAGGAAACTAAAGAATTCTAAAAGCATTAATGGTTTCTTTGTGAAAATAACAGGTGTATGAGAGGACGCAAGAAACCTAATTTTACAGGCGGCAAAGGAGGAAGGAAGACTTACATCGACGAAATCATCTCTAAGGCTGAAGCATCACAGAGGACGAGTTCCCGGAGACCTCAGATCCAATACTCCTCACAAGCAAACCAATAGACGGAGGAAGTAATAGGACCTGAAAGGAAGCTGGAAGCACCAAAGTACACTGAGGAACCGGTAGAGGAACCTGAAGAAACAGAAGACACAGAAGATAAAGCGAGTGATTCAGGGAAAAGACCAATGGAGGATAACAGAACAGAAGGGAGAGGGGAAAACTCGCTCTCTACCCTGGAATTCCCTATTGGGGAGCTCCCGAGAGGAACAACCCCCATGAAAAATATTCCACTCTCGGCATTACCCAATTTTCATGGGTTATCCTCCGAACCCGGACGAATTCCTCTTTGAATTCGACATACTTTGTAGAAGCTATGATTACATAAGTCCTAATCAGAAGCTGAAGTTGTTTCCAGCAACACTAAAAGGGAACGCATTGAGGTGGTTTATGAGCTTAGGAGCTCAGGCAATCACCACCTGGGACTAGATGAAAGAGGGATTTCTGGCCAAGTATCAAGACTACTGCCGGACAAGAGAAAGAAAGGAAGAATTGTTTAAAATGGTCCAGAAAGAGGACGAGAATTTGGAAGATTTCGTGGAAAGGTTACAGTATAATCTGCAGCGGTCTGATCATCCTAATATGAGTAAAGACATTTTGAAGACCATACTGCTGAAAGGGGTAAGAGATGATTGCCTGGACATGTTGAACATGCTTGGGAAAGGGGACATTTCCAAAGAACCCTTCGATGAAATTATTAAGCTCTGCATGCGGTGTTCAAGGGGAGCGGCAGGCAGATCAAAAAGCAGAGATAATGTGTATTCAAGGGTTCAGAAGTCAGCCAGTGGAGGGGCAACAAGAGCTGAGATAGGTAACTTACTAGAAGAATTTAAAACTGAAATGCTAACTTCTTTTGCTTCACAAATTGATGCTCTGCAGGTCAAGAAGAAACAGGCAGAAGCAGAAGCTGCTCTGGCAATTTTCTGTTCAAAATGCAGAGAAAAACATCCACTCAGAGAATGCCCACTGGATAGGATACCTATATGCACAATCTACGAGAAGGATCATGAAACACAGCAATGTCCCTCTCTGCCTGGAATCAAAGCAGCACTGCAGACAACTGAAGAAGAAGCTGAAGCAGTGTACCTAATGACACAGAGGAGGCAATGGCTGCAAAGACAAGGTACGAGCTCTAATACAACATTCAATCGTTGGAATAATAATTCTCCTTTTTACCCACCCATGAATCAAATGCAATACCCACCCTTCAACGCAATGAACTTTCCACTTATGCAGCAACCAAATATTCCTTTTCCTGACCCTACTATGTGGAATCCTTGGGCTCCCCAGCAACCATACTTTAATCAATGGAACCCAAACTGGGCAGCCCAACAGATACCTTTTCCTCAACAACAACAATCTCTTTCCTTACCATCTAATAATCCTCCGAATAATCAGGCAATGAGACCACAGCTGCCTGTACAACCTAACCCCAATCCAAATAATAATAAAGCCCTGCAAGTTATTGACATTCAAAATCAGCCTATCTCTCCCCTGCAATGTAATGATATTCACCTTCGCTCAGGGAGAATAGTCGAACCTATTATAGATGATATTACGGACTCTGACAAAGAGGAGGCTAGAAAAGAGAAACCAGCTAACCATAGTGCTGACACAGCAGAATCAACACCTAACAATAATGACCAAACAGTAGATCCGCCATTCCCTGAAAGGCTGGCTCTCACTAAAACACCTGAACAACCTACCTTCAATCTTTTAGGAGAGCTACAGAACTTGTATGTCAAAATCCCATTATTGCAAGCACTAAGGGATGTTCCTATATATGCTAGAACTATTAGAGACATTTGTATGAAAAAACCTGGAAGGAGGGCTAAAGACCCCCTCACAGTTCATGTGATGGGGGAATTAACTGCCTTAATGACTGAAAAAGATTATCCTGTGAAGTATGGTGACCCTGGTCACCCTACAGTAACAGTCCAGGTCGGAAAGACCTTTATCTCTAAAGTCTTAGTAGATTTAGGAGCTGCAATAAATATCATGACACTCGAAACAGCTCAATTGCTCCAGCTAAAAAACTTTATCAGGGAAACTCCAACTATCTTAGAATTAGCTGACCTTTCTACGATCAAACCTGAAGGGGTCATTGAAGACCTTATAATCTCCGTAGAATCCTGGAATTACCCGGTTGACTTTGTGGTATTACAAACTAAAACAAAGTTGGGGGGTCATCCGTTGATTCTAGGGAGACCTTGGTTGGCTACAGCTGATGCTTTCATCAGCTGTAGATCTGGATCAATGACCATCTCCAATGGACAAGGAACTAAACAGCTGACCCTCTATCCTCATGCCACTCCCATGATTAACAGTGACAATTCCATATGGGTAGACTATGAGGATGAGGAAACCCAACCGATATTAACTATTGGGCAAGCTTTGACTTTTAAAGACTCCACCGAAGATGAACTAATTAGCAGTTTTATTTCTGAACCCTCTTCAGTTAATCCAGAAACATTTAACCACTTCGCTGCAATCCTAGAACCTGAATCCCAGCAGAGTATGAAAGATGAAAACTTATGCCAGACAGCATTAGGCAACCCTTCCAAGAGCACAACAGTTGAAATTGAACCTGGTAAAACACTGAACATAAATCCTGATTTGACTGATGATGAAAAACAGAAATTAATAAAGTTACTCCAAGCAAACAAAGAGGCATTTGCATGGGACTACACAGATATGAAAGGGATCTCCCCTGAATTATGTACTCACCGTATATATATTAAGGAGGGATCCCGGCCAGTCTGTCAACCCCAACGAAGAATGAACCCTAACCTTAGAGAAATTGTGAAGGAGGAACTCCAAAAACTTTTAAATGCAGGATTCATATATCCAATATCTGACAGTGAGTGGGTTTCTCCACTCGTAATTGTACCAAAGAAGAATGGGAAATGGCGAGTATGTGTAGACTATAGATCATTAAATAAAGCAACCCAGAAAGATCATTTCCCTTTACCTTTTATTGATCAAGTATTGGATAATTTAGCAGGTAAGAAATTCTTCTCATTCTTGGATGGGTTTAGTGGATACAACCAAATTAGGATTGCGCCCCAGGATCAGGACAAAACCACATTTACCAGCCCATGGGGAACTTTTGCTTATAGAGTACTTCCATTTGGGTTGTGTAACGCTCCAGCAACATTTCAGAGAGCGGTGATAGGAATCTTTTCTGATATGTTAAACGATTCATTAGAAATATTCATGGACGACTTTACTCCTTATGGAGTGACCTTTGAAGATGCTCTGCAAAACCTTGAAAAAGTACTTAAGCGGTGCATAGAAGCACACCTCGCTTTAAGCACTGAAAAGTGCCATATGATGATGAATCAGGGCATTGTATTAGGTCATTTCATTTCATTTTTAGGAATTCAAGTCGACCCAGCTAAGATTCAGGTGATTCAGAACCTTCCTATCCCCAAAACACAAACTGAGGTGAGAAGTTTTTTAGGACATGTCGGATATTACAGAAGATTCATTAAGGATTTTTCTAAAATAGCTTCTCCTTTGTTTGTGTTATTAATGAAAAATGTTGAATTCAAGTGGACTGATGACTGTGAGAATGCATTCAATAAACTTAAGCATCAGTTGTCCGCAGCTCCTATTTTGAGAGGACCTGATTGGGCATTACCCTTTCATATTTCCTCTGATGCCTCAGATACGGCAATTGGAGCTGTCCTGGGTCAGGAAGAAAACAATCTCCCCTATGCTATCTATTTCATCAGCAAAAACATGACACCAGCTGAGCTAAATTATATAGTAACTGAGAAAGAATTTTTAGCAGTTATTTATGCTATTAATAAATTTCGGCATTATATTACTGGCTATACTACCTTTGTGCATACTGACCACTCGGCCATCAAGTATTTAATGAATAAATCAATTACAAATGCTCGAGTCACCAGGTGGTTATTACTATTACAGGAATTTGATATCACAATTGTAGATAGGCCAGGAAAAGAAAATGTAGTTGCTGATTTTCTTTCTCGTTTAAAAACTGATGAAAATGTTCCAGTAGATGATTCTTTTCCTGATGAGTATCTATTTGCAGTATCTGCTCACTCACCTTGGTATGCAGACATTGCCAATTATCTAGTTGCAGGAAAATTACCATCACACCTATCACACAGGGAAAGAAGGAAGATCATCCAGCAAAGTGCTAGGTACAGCTGGATAAGCGGGTGTCTGTTCCACACAGGAATAGATCAAGAAATCAGGAGATGCGTTGGGGAAGATGAGATTTATGACATATTGAAAGCTTGTCACGATGGTCCTTGTGGAGGACATTTTGCAGATAAAAGAACAGCTCACAAGGTACTTAGAATGGGTTATTACTGGCCATCACTTTTTAAAGATGCTAGAAAATATGTGAAGGCTTGTGACAGCTATCAAAGAATGGGCCAACCCAACCATAGGGATGAAATGCCACTCAACCCCCAGGTAACTCTCGAACCCTTTGAGAAATGGGCATTAGATTTCGTAGGTCCCATTAATCCTCCATCTAATCAAAGAGTTTATATTTTAGTATGCACAGATTACATGACTAAATGGGTAGAGGCCAAAGCACTCATTAAAGCTAATGAAGAAGCAGTACTAACATTCTTATTTGAAGAAATCTTTGTTAGATTTGGACTACCCAGAGAATTAGTCACTGATGGAGGACCTCCTTTCAATTCTCATGGTTTCAAAGATACGCTCCAAAAATATCATATCAAGCATAAGATGACCACACCTTACCACCCCCAAGCAAATGGGCAGGTGGAAAGCACCAACAAGGTCATAGAAGCTATCTTAACAAAAACAATAAAGGAGAATAGAAGGGACTGGTTCCAACGCTTGCCCGAGGCTCTTTGGGCCTACAGAACCACTTGGAGAAACACAACAGGATTTTCACCCTATGAATTGGTTTTTGGAAAGAATGCTATTTTTCCTGTAGAGTTTGAAATTAAAACCTTAAGAACTGCCTTAGCTGTTAACCTTGATTTAACTGATGCACAGACAGCCAGGTTGCAGCAGTTGCAGGAATTGGACGAGAAAAGACTGGATGTCGTCCATCAAACAACTATGATACAGCAACAAAGGAGCAGATGGCATGACAGAACCATTAAACAAAAGCAGTTCCAGAAAGGTAACTGGGCTCTACTTTATGATTCACGTTTCGAGAACTTTCAAGGGAAGCTGAGAACAAGATGGCTAGGGCCGTATGAAGTGGATACTGTTTTCCCAAATGGAACGGTTAGACTATTAACAATTGATGGAAGCAGAACACCACTGTTAGTGAATGGCTACCGACTTCGGTTATATCAGCGGCTGGTTTCCAAAGAGGACTTTAAAGCCACTTGCATGGCAATAAAACACTATTCTTTTCCAGGGGAACTTGCTGTCCCTCAAAGCACTTGAATTTCTATTATTTATGTAATTTTTAGGATTAGACATTCTTTTTTTTTTTTTTTAGAAACTAATAAATCCTGCCAAGGATTGCGATATTACATTTCAGTATTTTGCAGGTGTTAGCATTGGGAAATAGCTGAAAACAAAAGTCTCGAAAGGAATTACTGTGTGGACTCTGAAATTCCTGTTGCTGCAACACCACTTCCCGTTGCTGCAACACCACTTCCCGTTGCTGCAACACTATCCCTGTTGCTGCAACACCACTTCCCGTTGCTGCAACACCATTTCCCGTTGCCGCAACACTATCCTTGTTGCTGCAACATCATCCCTGTTGCTGCAACACTAGTTCCATTACTCCAGCACATTCCCCGTTTTCACAAACGTTTTCCCCTAATCCCTGTTGCCCCAACGGTAATTTTCTGTTGCTGCAACACCAGTCCCGGTGCCACGATATTGCTTCCCGATCACGAAATGTCCTTCCCAGCAAAATTCCCTCACGAACAAATCCTGATAAAATATACCATCTCTCGTGATGATTACAACACCTTACTATCACTTCCCGTCATTATCATTACAAATCACCCATATGCCCGTGCTTTCAGATCCACGGTAATTATTATAATTTGACAGCAGACAAGAAAAGACTTTTTGACGCAGCGATCAAAAAGGTAAAGTACGAAGGTACGCACGTTTATGAATGAGCATTAAATAATAGATAAGCGGAAAAAGGTTGATAGGTCCATCAAATGATTGCATTCCCAATCATATCATTTACACGTAGGAAGGGGGGGGATTACCAAAGCAATTCTCATAATGACAAACCACACCAACCACCGCCACCCTTAATTCTCCCGGTCGTATGTAAAAACTACGGCATGTTACCATTTGTGATGTATACTCTGAGTTGAAATCGGTAGCTCGACTCTGAATTCTGAAGATTCACCGAGACAACAGCCATGGGAAGAACCCTCATTACTCATGAACCAGCCACGACAGCAGTCCTGGAACTCTTTCCGGAAATTTACCAAATTTTCTTGCAAGCTGGATGGATAGAGTATTTCAGGAGACTTCCGGACTTTGACAAGCAGCAAGTCCTGGAATTCACATGCAATTTGACAGAAGGATTCTCTGTCGTCCAAGGAATTCAAGTTCCAATCAAGGAAGAAATCATAGCTGAAGTCACCGGACTACCAGCCACTGGCACACGGTGGTTCAGTAGAAAGCACCTGATTCTGAATGCACAGCAAGACTTTCTCCGACCAGGCGAGGAAGTAGAAACCAAGGGCAGAGGTGTAGCACTGCAGTCGTTACCTCAACCATGGCCAAAAGTCGTTGAATTCGTCAAGCAATATCTGACGTGCGAAGGTCGTTACCAGGTAATCTACCAGCACGACTTCGTCCTGTTAAATCACTTAAGAAATGGTCAATTATTGAACATGCCATATTATTTGCTGGGTTGTCTCAAAAATATGGCACGATATGCTATGAAAGCGAAGCATCCAGTTCTCTCCCTAAAACACCATCGCTTAATCCAATTGCTGATTAACATAGCTCTCGCTCTAAACATCCCTCCACCCCCCATTAATCCCCATCTGGAGGAAGGAATTCCACAGCCTGAGCATGAAGGTCCTCATCAAGAAGAGGAAACTCTTCGTCAAGCTGAGGACAAACCTCAGCAAGACCAAGAGCTTCCTCAACAAACGGACGACATGCCTCAACAAATCCCTTTGGAAAACCCTCAGCAAAAAGAGCATATTCCCGAAAAACCCCAGCAAACACCCCTGCATGTTACTGAGAATGAACAAGCAGCAGTGGAATTAACCACATCTCCCAAAAGAACCAATCCTCCCGCTCCCATACTCAGTATTTCTACTGATGATTCCGACGATAATATCCCAATTACTCAGCTTAAATGAAAAATGCAGCAGGTAAAGAAAACCCCAGCAAAAAGAAGAAGAACTAGGGTTTCAACCAAAGCACCTACTACCCCGACTACTGTCCCTACCTTAAAAGCCAGCAGGAAGAGAAAAACGCCTCAATTCCCTGCTTCTCTACCAAAACGAAAATCAGTAGTAGTTGAATCCCCTAATTCCTCCAGTTCACCACCCATCGCTTTAAGAACCCGCACTCCAGCCACTCCTCGAAACTCCTCTCCCTCACCCACAGAGGCTGAGATGCAGAGCGTTCATAGCTTCGTGGCATCATATCTTAAGACAGCTGATACACAAGAACCAGCTGCCGACACCCAGAGTGATAGTGACCAAGTGGCTGCAACACAAGAAACAGCCACTACCCCAGGTGATACACAAGAACCACCTGTGGGGAATACTGATCAAATTGACGAAGCATAACCTCTGCCCCCACTGGAATGTTAGGATATTCCGACACATAGGATATAGTTAAGTTCAACTTGGTCTAGCATAGAGTTAGGTTAGAGTTAGGTAAAGTGTGTTTCTTTACCGTTGTACATTTTGTAACTTACAATCCGACGGTCACGATATGTAGTGATCCGACGGTTCACTCTCACCTCGGTATTACCGACACTTGATCCGTGGCTTGACACCCGATTGGTCCATGAGTTCTATTTAAAGCGCATGGAGGGTCATTGTTCGGGTAATCCGTGCATGAGAGAAGCTTATGTAAATTTTCATTCTTTGATTAATAAATTGTCTGTACCCACGTTGGGACAGGCCGTGGACTGTTTCCCTCCTTGCACTCTGAGGGTTTTAACCACGTCAAAAATACTGGTGTATTGATTTGAGATCTGGTTGTGAGCGGTGTCCTTTTGGTATTCTTTCTAAGGAACTTACCCTGTAAATTCCTACATGGTATCAGAGCTATTTGAGGGCCGCGTCCGTTGGTGATCCAAATCTGAAGCCGGTAGAACTGCATGCGGCTGTCGTTTCCTAGATCTGCTGTTTCTGACTGCTTTCGGGCCGAGAGGACTGCTCTGTTGCGTTCGGAGCATCTGTTTCAGTGAGGAACCCCTTTCGTTTCACGCGAAAAGGTTTCCGGTAGCCCTAGCTGCGTCATTTTTCAGATCGGGAGGTATACAGTGTTTTTTTTTGCAGTTTACTGTCATTTTCTCTCTGCTTATTTCGGTTTCGGTTTATTTAGCCTTTTTTTTTCCCGGATCTATACCTTTCATTTCTGCGTATGCTCTTTGCCCTGCGACTCTGTGCGATCTGGGCAAATCAGAAACAGAAAGAAAGGATTTTTCTCATGCGTATGCTCTTTTCCCTGCACCTTAGTGTGATCTTGGAAAATCAGAAACATTGAGAAAAATATTTAGTTTTTCGGTTAAAAGCTAACTTTGAGATTTTTTTTTAAAAATTCTAGTTTTTTGGCTAAAGCTAACTTTGAGCCGTAAGGTTCGTTTTTCTTTGCATATTCGTGTTGGGTTTTGTGTTTTGTGTTTTGTAGGGGAAAAGAGCCTTCCCAAGGCAAGCACGCAAATCGAGCCCCCCCCCCCCCCCCCCCCCCCCTCTCTCTCTCTCTCTCTCTCTCTCTCTCAAATATTTTGTATAGATCAATTGGTTCAAAGACTTTTTAAGAGAGTAGAGGTCTTGGGTTCAAGTCTCCATTTTGTGGGGGCGGATTTTTTCATTCCCGCACATTCGCGCACTTTGCCGGCAACGTCAACAATTTTTTTTCAAAAAGCCATAACTTCTTCATCCGGAAGCCTTTTTCAGAGCCGTTTTTTTTAAAACCGCCTATTTTTTCGAGATCTATCCATTGGACCACTTACTTTCAGCATCTTCAGCTTCAGTTTTTTTTTTCAAAAAATGGAAAGTCCATGCCAAGTCATTCTTGACAGCACTAACTACTTCCAATGGGTAGCCTACATGGGAGATTTACTTAGAAGTAAAGGTCTCTTCAGAATAGCCACAGACCAAGAGAAGAAACCCAAAGATGAAGACAAGGCCGAAAAATGGGAAAATAGACAAGATCAAGCACGTGGTTTGATAGGAATGTCTGTTTCTCCTGATCTTAGATTCCACATTGCAGAAATTGAAACTCCTCATGAAGCATTAGAAAAACTTGCTAAAGTTTTTGGGATTAAAAATGAAATTAGAGCCCATCAACTTGAGAATGAGTTGCTTACTTTGGATCCTAATAATTTTTCTTGCATTGAAGATTTCTTGTCCAAATTCAAGACCCTTAGATATCTCTTGGAAGGTGTTAAAGTTAAGAAAGAAGATGGTAACCTTATTTATTCCATCCTTACTAAGTTGGGACCAGCCTACTCTGTATTTGTTTCCACTTTCCATTCTACAAGGGAAGCTTTCATTTGTCAAGGCAAAGACTACAAGCCCCCTTCCTTTGACTCCTTTTGTGATTCCTTAATAAGAGAACAAGAAAAACTCTTACACCTTGGTCTTCTTAATCTTGGAAACTCTTCCTCGAAAGCGTTAGCCGCCCAGCAGCAACCAAATTCAAAGAATCCTAAGAAGTCTTATCCTCAAAGGAATGGTCCTAAACCAACTCAGCCTCAAGATGAAAGATCATTTCAGCAATATGACAAGACCAATAAAAACAAATGGAAGAAGACTGACAGACATTGTAACTTTTGTAATCGAGATGGCCACTTAGAATCTAAATGCTTTAAGAAGATGGAAGCCTTGGAAGCCGCAATGAAGAAACATAACATCCATCTGGAGCCTACTTCAACTTCAACTTCCGGAACGGCATTTTCTGCATGTCATCGTCAATCATCTCAGTCTGGTTATGCATTAAATGTATCTTCTTCTTCTTCTCATTCTCATGAGTGGCTCATTGATTCTGGAGCCTCTTGTCACATGGCCAAAAACCAAGCCATGTTTTCTTCTTTAAATGATTGTAACACCAAAAATATATATGTTGGTGATGATAGATCTCTTAATGTTGTAGGGACTGGAACTGTTCATCTAGACAATGGTCAGTTCAATGATGTATTATGTGTTCCAAACTTATCCTGCAACCTTCTATCTGTCTATCAGATAACTCATTCAGGTGAAGGTAAAATTGTTGAATTTTCACCTCATGATGTTGTAATCAAGGATCTAAAAGATCCTAAACAGATTCTAGCTACTGGTCTTGCTGATGATTCCAAAAGGTTGTATAAGTTTCACAACTTTGGGTCATCCCATCTTCCCTCAGTATTTGTTGCTCATAATGATGAAGTGAGCAAACTTTGGCATGAGCGGTATGGTCACTTAAACTATCGCTCCCTTCAGCATCTATGTAAAGAAAACATGGTGACAGGTCTTCCTATGGTATCTTGCAAAGATGGTGTTTGTTCCGGATGTGTACTCGGAAAACATCATCGGGACAGTTTTGACAAACGTGCCTCTTGGCACGCCTCAGCCCCTTTACAGCTTGTGCACAGTGATTTATGTGGTCCTCTTCCTGTTGCTTCATTCTCTGGCTGCAAGTACTTCTTAACTTTCATTGATGATTTCTCCAGACGCACTTGGGTATACTTCTTAAAACTCAAGAGCGAAGTATTTACCACCTTTTTGGCCTTCAAAGCATTCGTTGAAAAACAATCTGGACATCAAATTCTTAAGCTAAGAACTGATAATGGTGGAGAATATGTTAAAAATGCATTCATCAACTTTTGCACCGAAAATGGAATTCAAATGCAACATACTGTTCCATACACTCCACAACAAAATGGTGTAGCTGAAAGGAAAAATCGCACCTTAAAGGAAATGGCTAATTGTATGCTGCAATCTAAAGGACTCAGTCTTAGTTTTTGGGCCGAAGCAATTAATTGTGCAAATTATATAATTAATCGCACTCCTACTAAGGTTCTAGAGAATATCACTCCAGAAGAAGCCTGGAGTTCCATTAAACCAGATGTAAGTCACTTTCGTGTGTTTGGAAGTGAAGCATGGGCCCATATTCCAGATGAAAAGCATAAAGCCTTAGAACCTAAGAGTGATAAATGTACTTTTGTTGGATATTCTGAAGATGTAAAAGGCTATAGACTTATTCCATTTAAGTCCAAAAATGTTATCATTAGAAGAGATGTAAAATTTGATGAAAATAAATCGGCCTGCGAGCCTAGTCCGGCGGATGTGCCACCTCTTCCTATCTCTTCTATCTTTGAAAACATTTCTTCTTCTGATGATGAAAGCGAGGATGATAATCCTTCCCCACCTTCTCAGGATCCTCAACTTCCAAGATGGGTCCGTGCTACTCGGGATGCAGCAGGTGATCTTGCCGGTGATCCTACAGATCAGCGACGTACACGTTCTCAGTTTGAAAGAGCCTCTTCTTTACTGGCTCAAGCTCCAGTAAATCATGATCCTGACACTTTTGCAGAAGCTTCAAGCCATCCACATTGGGAAACAGCTATGAATGAAGAATATCATTCATTGATGACAAATGATACATGGGATCTTGTTCCTCTACCAAAGGGACGCAAACTTGTTAGATCCAAATGGGTTTACAGAACCAAGTATGGACCAGATGGGAAAGTTGATAAACATAAGGCTCGTCTAGTTGCTAAGGGCTTTTCACAGGTTGAAGGCATTGACTACACTGAAACCTTCTCTCCAGTTGCCAAAATGAACTCTATCCGCCTTGTTCTTTCCCTTGCTGCCTCTTTAAAATGGGAAGTCCATCAAATGGATGTTAAATCTGCCTTCTTGCATGGGGACTTGCAGGAAGAAATCTATATGGAACAACCCATTGGCTTCATACAAACAGACTCTAGCCTCGTTTGTCGACTTAAGAAATCCCTTTATGGCCTCAAACAAGCTCCTCGGGCTTGGTATGCCAAAATGGATAGCTTTCTTTTAGAATCTGGCTTTTCTAGGTGTCATTCTGACAATACTGTCTACACCAAGAAAGTGGGCAACTCTCTTATCATCCTTGTTCTTTATGTTGATGATCTTATTCTTACTGGTAGTGATCCCAACCTTATAAACCATGTGAAGTCCAGCCTTAAAAAGAAATTTGAAATGACAGACTTAGGACACTTACACTATTTTCTCGGTCTTCAAGTCTTGCAATCCCAAGAAGGTATTTTCCTTTCCCAGTCCAAGTATGCTTGTGATATTCTTCGTCATTTTCACATGGAAGACTGTAAGCCAGCCCCTTCTCCCTTTCAGTCTGGAGTCAAACTTTCAGTCTCTTGTACTTCTCCTGAAGTTGATGCTACCTTATACCGTCAACTTGTTGGAAAACTCTTGTATTTAACCCATACTCGTCCTGATCTTTCCTTTGCTGTTGGCCTTGTTGCTCGTTTTATGCAAAACCCCCCTGAAAGTCATTGGAAAGCAGCTAAAAGAATACTTCGTTATGTTCGAGGTACAGTACAGTTTGGGATTAATTACAGTGCCAAAGCAGCTCCTCTGTTAGTTGGTTTCACTGATTCTGATTGGGCTGGTGACCTTGATGATCGGAAGTCTACTGCCGGTTATGTCTTCACTTTTGGTTCAGGACCTATTACATGGGCTTGTAAGAAACAGGCTGCCATTTCTCTTTCGTCAGCAGAAGCAGAGTATCGTGGTGCCGTGGAAGCTAGTAAGGAAGCCTTGTGGCTTCGTCAGATCCTATCAGAATTTGGCTTTGAGCAGCAGCATCCAACCACACTTTGGTGTGATAATCAAAGTGCCATTCAGCTATGCAAAGATCCAGTCCAGCATCAGCGCAGCAAACACATTGAACTACACATGCACTTCATCAGAAAGCTCATTCATGACCATGTTCTTGAAGTGCAATATTGTCCAACGGATGATCAGGTTGCAGACATCTTCACAAAGGCTCTCACAGAGGCGAAGTTCACTAAACTTCGATATATGCTTGGAGTTCAGGAAGTTGTCACTAAGGGGGGATAGGCTCTAGTGCCTCCTTCCTTCTCCTATTGTGTCATATTTGTAAATCCTTCAATCCTATCCCAAGTTGTTCTTAAGGGGGGATGTTAGGATATTCCGACACATAGGATATAGTTAAGTTCAACTTGGTCTAGCATAGAGTTAGGTTAGAGTTAGGTAAAGTGTGTTTCTTTACCGTTGTACATTTTGTAACTTACAATCCGACGGTCACGATATGTAGTGATCCGACGGTTCACTCTCACCTCGGTATTACCGACACTTGATCCGTGGCTTGACACCCGATTGGTCCATGAGTTCTATTTAAAGCGCATGGAGGGTCATTGTTCGGGTAATCCGTGCATGAGAGAAGCTTATGTAAATTTTCATTCTTTGATTAATAAATTGTCTGTACCCACGTTGGGACAGGCCGTGGACTGTTTCCCTCCTTGCACTCTGAGGGTTTTAACCACGTCAAAAATACTGGTGTATTGATTTGAGATCTGGTTGTGAGCGGTGTCCTTTTGGTATTCTTTCTAAGGAACTTACCCTGTAAATTCCTACATGGAATCTACTGTCCCACAGGATCAGCCTACTATACCCGCCCTACAAGAAGAAATTGAGTTTCTGAAATCTCAGATTCAGGACTACCAGGAAGAGATAATAAGGGTTAGGGAAGCATATCAGAAAGAATTCAGCCTGCATGTTTTAGCAAGAGTAGCGTCTGCAGCAGAGAAAAGTAAAGATAACGAATATATGTGTACAAATTGTGGTGAAATATATACTCAGGCAGGATATAAGGTAGTACAAGAACCAATGAAGGAAGCCTCCGCTGCTGAAAATGAAACAAAGGAGTCTGCTGATGCAGAAGTAGAAATCCCACAATTCTCTGCTGAGATAGAAAGACATGTTGCTACACAAGAACCAACAGGATCTGCAGAAGAAATGCAGGCAGAAATACCTGTTACTACACAAGAACCAACAGGATCTTCAGAAGAAATGCAGGCAGAAAAACTTGTTGTTACACAAGAACCAACAGGGTCTTCAGAGGAAGTGCAGACAGAAAAACCTGTTGTTACACAAGAACCAACAGGATCTTCACAAGAAGTGCAGACAGAGAAACCTGTTGTTACACAAGAACCAACAGGATCTTCACAAGAAGTGCAGACAGACAGACCTGTTGTTACACAAGAACCAACAGGATCTTCAGAAAAAGTGCAGTCAGAAAGACCTGTTGACACACAAGAACCAACAGGATCTTCAGAAGAAGTGCAGTCAGAGAGACCTGTTGCTACACAAGAACCAACAGGCCATCCAGAGAACATGCAGGACCAAGATCAAGAACTTACTGATACACAAGAACCAGTAAGTTCACCTGAAACTGCACAAGATCAAGGACTTACTGACACACAAGAACTAGTAAGTTCACCTGAAACTGCACAAGACCAGGAGCTTACTGACACACAAGAACCAGTAAGTTCTTCAGAGACTGCACAGGAACAAACAGAGGAGCTTGCTGACACTATGCAGGAAGAAAAGAAGGAGGAGAACAAGGATTCACCCCGGCCTACCCAATCTGCTATGCAAGAAGAAGCTACACAAGAACCAGGAAATGAAGAAAGAAACACTGAAAGTGTTATGGAGCAAGAAGAAGATATAGAAGAAAATGAGGAAAAAGGTACAGATTCACCCCGGCATACCCAGAGCATTATGGAGGAGGAAGAAAAAGACACAAACTCATCACGGCCTACCCAGATTGTTATGGAAGAAGAAATAATTTCAGGAGAAAATGAAGAAAAACTGGACTCACCTAGCCCTATTCAAGTTGCCAAGGAGCTAGAAGAAGAAGAAAAAGATACAGACTCATCACGGCCTACCCAGATTATTATGGAGGAAGAGCAAATAGTTTCAGAAGGGAATAAAGAAGAATTGAATTCGCCCAGCAAGAAGCAAGGAGAAGTCGAAGAAAAAGAGACAGATTCACCCCGGTCCACCAAAATTACTTTGGAGCAAAATGAATTAGTCCAACAGGAGGAAGAAACTCTGGTCAGAAATGAAGAGAGAGATGTTGGATCATCCCAGCCCACTTCAACAGAGCAGATGACCCTGATTGATGCCTGTATGCAAACAGAGCTTCCCACTGTTAGTGATGCATGTATAGAAACAGAAAGTTTTCAGGAATTAAAAGGTAGATGGTGGAGAGAATATCAGCAGTCTCAAGGCAAAGCATTCGAACAACAAAAGGGGACCTGGTTTGATCATGCTTATAAGAACTGGGAAGCACTGGAACAGTGTAGGGCCCAGTATAAACAAATCAAGGAACTGAAAGACAGAATGTCCCAGATGTTTGAGTTATGTCAAAGGATGCTTGCCACAAGGAAACCCTCTTTTAACTATGCTACATTTTTTAGGGAAAGACTTGCATTCATTCAGCTGAAGGCTATCAAAGAGGGGAGGCCTCATCAAGTGGTCACAGCAGAACAGTTTATGCAAACCTTTGTAGAGGCACCCAAAAGCGATCAAAACCTGCTATGTGAACTATACCTCCATAATGAGGCTGTGTCTGAAGAAACGAACATGAACATGATACCTGTAGTTGGTGACATACAATTGAGAGCCTTCATCTCCTTTTTGGCTAATCAAATTACCTGGCAGAATGCCTATGTCTCAGGCCACCAAAACGAACAGAATTGTCTTCTGTGGATTCGAGCTGAACCACAGAACACTGACACTTTCATTTCACAACACTTAAAAATGGTAAGCGATCCTGATATGAAGGATCATGTCATGAGACTGCAAACAAAGGTCCTAACAGACTGTCAGCAGTATGTAAAGACCAAAGCATCCTTGGCTGTTAAAGCAAATAAACTGTTTTGGGATAACTGCCCCGCAGAAAAGCAGGAATATCACCTGTATAACCCATCAAATCTGCAAGTAGCACTTTCAAGGGTACCTCAGTATGTTGAATGCATGCAGCGTTGTGCTGAAAATTGGATGGGTTATAAATTTAAATTCCCACTTTTATGGTTGTCTGGTGATCAGTATAAGGGCCAGTTTGGACTTTCTAACAGAGAAGAAGCAGCAGCATGGAAGCATATACAAACTGTTTGTGGTTTCAGAAACAAGTTTGATGTTACTCCCTACAGCTATTGTCTTAGTAATCTGCATTGTTCGTCCCAGTTCTCCGACTCAAACTCAGAGTAGCCATTGCATGGGGACATGCAATCTCTTCAGTTGGGGGGGATGTTGGGACTCAGAATTGACCTATTTTTGACCTTATCTTTTGTCGTATTATTATCCTTTTGCAGTCATAAGTTGAAAGCTTTTATTTTATAATGACATAATGACCCCAAGGTATGAAGTAACCTCCCGCATATCTATGTTTAATTGTTTATTTCATATTCGTGAATATCTTTATACTTATCCTTGGAAATGCTGACTAAACTGCCAAGTAATTGCCTTTAGCTTGCAGGAATTATAATGTATAGTTGCTGTAACACCAGAAACAGCAACTACGCAGTTGCTGCAACACCAGAAACAGCAACTACGCAGTTGCTGCAACACCAGAAGCAGCAACTCCGTAGTTTCTACAGTCAGCAACAACAATCACCTAAAGCAAGCTATTTTGTAACAACCGCGAATAACAGATGGCAACTATTTAAAGAACCCTGACGTGGCATAATCAAGCGGAGGTCTAAAGCAAGAAGAACACAGTCAGCATGGCCTAAATCATAAACAGCATGGGGAAATGGCAAAGGAATATGAAGATCCCGAGAAGACGGTCGAAGTCAGTTACCCGTTGTGTAACAGCCAGAGCTCAAGAAAGAACGTATTATCATACTGTTGTAACAGCGTTCTGAATTGCTTATTTTTGATAAGATGGGTTAACTGAATGGGCTGTAATACTTTATTGTAATAGATGTCTCCTCTATAAAGAGGAGACATGTACATGAAAATGGGATTAGTCAGTGTCTATGGTCAGTCTGTAAGGAGAGATCTTGTGAACATCAGCAAGTCTGAACTTTATTGTATTCAACTCTTTTTGGCAGATGAATATAAAATTGTTTTGAGCACTTAATCCAGTCTTCGTTTTCCTGGGGAATCTTGTGAGAGGGATTGGGCCCACCTTCCTCACAAGATTCACCCATTTACTTTCTTGTCAAGTGTGTAAGTGTGCAATAGTTTCTTTCCGGTACTCTCCTTGGATTTGATAGCATTACCTCTGGTATTCTCTGTTTCGCTAGTACTCTGTTTTATTAATCACTTGAGTTTGTTTCTCACCGGTGAATGAGAGTGCAGTGTGCATTAGTAATCTGATTACAGAGGCAGGTGCTGAACGTCCCCACTTGGAGGATAGGGTCCTAATCCTCTGCGAACAGAGCGTCCATCATTTCACTTTCCAGATTTGTAGTTTTAATTAATTGCTTTTACTTTAACAAGTACTGTAATGACATAGCGTAAGAATCACGTATACTACAGCTTTTCAATGCTTTTAGATTTTGAGTACATACAGTACGCAGTAGCCTTTGGAATAAAAAGACTTTCCCTGGTTGACAATTAATGTGGTACTTGAATGTTTAATTCATAAACAATTCAACTAGCCAACAATAGTCTGGTGCTTAAACTTGATAATCAGGATGCATAACTAAAGAAGATTCTCCTTCTTCTAGTGACCCAACTCTACTTTCGCTGGGAGTTACAAGAGCTCGTAGCCCTTCAAGCTGGCTTGGTGAAAACTTAGCAGGTTGGCCCCGAAGTCTACAGGACTGTCTCGGTAATTCAACCACGATTACATATTTTAATTACTTCACACGCAAACAAAGAAAAATCTCAATGAAAACCACATAAAGTCTCTAAAGAACCAAACAATTTGAAGCACACGCCTAAAGAATCTAGGAGTTCAAACCACACACAAACAATAACTTTCCGTACTGAAAACACTAGTTGGTGATGAAATCCAACCTCGCAGAATTCAATACATAAATGGCAGTTGGAACAGTTACCCCGACAACCTGCTTAATGAATAAACTGGCACAAGTTTCTCCACTAAACCGTCTCGAGTGAAGAGAACCCCCCAGAAAATCCAAGTGAGTCTAGTCGACGTCTGCTTCAGGTACAGTGGGATCTTCCCTCCACCGTCACCTTAGGAAAGAATCCTATAGAATATGGTCACTATGGTTACCAACGGAAACAAATATACCTGGGGGAACAATCTGTGATCCGATGCACACGCAATGGCAGAGTAGCAAAGCTCAATCCCCTTGAAGGCTCCTTGACATAATCCAAGGTTTACCAACAAGTGACCCCAGGCTCCTTGACAATGGTTAATCCAAGGTTTACCATTTTTAATATGTGTATATCTGTTATCGTTCCCAATGAGGAAGGATTGATTACCCCACTGGTTCGGATATGACCTCGTGCTTGACTCCTTTAAGAGGAGCTTCCCAGAGCATAGATGTAACAATTGGAATTTATCTCCTACCGCAAGATACAGCTACTTGTTTGTTTTTACTATCTTGGAGAGTTAATTACTCCCTACTCAAGTATGGGGGTTTACGCAGTGCATTATATTAGATATCATTTTGGGATTCAACTGCGTTAAGTAAGTCATTCACTACTCCAAGATACTAGCCTAAGCTATGTTGGTGATAAAGAGCCATAGAAATAAAAATATTACTAGATTGATTTTACTTTAAGCGTTATTTTTATGGTTGTTTCTTAAGTCAAAAGGTGTGGAGATGAAACTTTATTGTGTGAAGGCTTGACTCCAAAACACTAAAAATGCACCTAAGATGATAAACAATCCTTTTTCTTCAATGGATTTATAGCTAAAGAAAGTTTGAGAATGCAATTGCTTGAAAAACAAATCTTTCCTTAACAAACGAATGAAAAGAAAAACTTTTTTGTCTTTTTCAATAAACTCAAAAACGAGACTACTAATTATGCTCACGAAAATTTCCCTTTCTTTTCAATACTTCAAATACTAGAAAAACAAACCTTTTCAAAAGATCCTTTTTTTTAATTTTTATAAAACACTCAAAACTATTAAAAAATCTAATCTTGAGATCTATAAATTCTAAAAAATCTAATGAAGCAAAAGCTTACAAAATTTCTTTTCAAGGATGTTTTACTTAGTTATCAACAAACTAAGGACTAACTTGTTCAGAATAACAAATTAATCAAAAAACAACCAGCTTTTGTTTTCTTTTTTAAAAATGAAATCCAAAACTTTCAAAACAAGTTCTTTCGAAGCTTCGCAAAGAGAAAAACGAGATGTATTCCTCACCAAAGGCAGATTTTACAAATCGGTCAGACTCATAAAGAAGACCAGCAAAAACCAAGGTGATCTGAGGTTTCTAAGGCTTCTAAGCTCTGAGTTACTACAAAGACCAGACAAAAATCAAGCCAGGCACACAAAACTTCTAGAAATTCACCTAAAACCTAAATGCCAATGGAATTCACCTACAAAAAATTTCTGACAAGACACGTGCAGATCTGGGCAGAGGCTAAAACACATAAACAAATCCTAAGCTTAACTGAATGAGAAAATTTTAAGTTTTTCAAAATTTTGACAGGGTCCGCAGGCCCCCAGTACAACCAGGTGTGGTACTGCTCAGTGTGTAAAGCAAAAGTGCGGGTATGTTCGTACTGTGTTACAACCAGAATGTGCAGTCCTCTTTGAAAAGCGTGAAAAACAAAAAACAATTCAAAATCTAAAGAACCTACCCAATCCCACACACATCAAGCAAAAACCAGAAACAGAGAAAAAATTTCTCAAGTCAAAGTAAAAGCAAAGGTAAAAACCAAAATTCAAGTCCCCAGTGGAATCGCCATTTTGTCGGGCGAATAAATCGTTCTTGCGGACGAGACCGATCTCCCTAGTATCTATGGATATCTAGCGACAAGCAAACCAAACAAATTCTATCTTTCTCTAAATATTTCGATTTACAAATAAAAGCCAAGAGATATTTTAGGCCTACCTCGAGTCCAATGCCAGTTTGTGGAAGCCACGCTCCTTTCGTCCAAATGAGCTCCCTTTTAAAGAATCTACAAACACAAACAGGCACACATCAAATAACACCTGCATAGCCAATATAATAAACCATATTTATCATGATGATCAAGGAATTCATGAAATAAACCATAGAAGACAATTTATTGAGAAAAATGAATCTGATTGTATTAACTTTAATCAAAGAAGAACTTTACAACCTTGGTGCCTTGATGCTGTACAAGCTCCTCCCAGGGTCCAGCAAGAATCTCCTCTACTTTGACAAGTTTCACTCTCTTCCCAAAGAAGCTAAAATGTATGTAATCTCTCCTCTCAAGCTCAAATAGGAAGTCCAAATTCCAACAGCATTTACCCTTAAAAATATTCAGCTTTCAACCTCTCTAGCAACCAGCCCAATGCCTCAATTTATAGTGCAAAGGAAGGAAGTTACTAGGTCCTCCTTCAAAGGGATAGAGTCCTCCTTCAAAGGGATAAGCTCCTCTCATCAAGGGGTTAGCTCCTTTAGTTATGGGATGCATGAACCACCTAGGAGCAAACTTGCCACCTCAAGATTCCTTCTAGAAGCGTCCAGAATTAATCCAAAGTGAGTTTTTAATAATAAACTTGCGCCTTTTTTACTTTTACAAGGGTCCGCACCGACTCCTTTAGAGACAGAGCGAGCAGGTCCGCAGGTAATATGACCAGGGGGTGCGGGACCGTAGGTAATGGTAAGAGAAAGTGAGGAACCAAAGTTTTATAGATTTTCAAAGGTTTTCTCTCATTTTTAAGGCTTTGACATGAAGAGCTGAGGTTTGGGACTTGCAAAGGAGGACAGTATGAGCGGTGATAGACCCACACTAACTGCAGAAAGTCATGGTGACAATATTTTGTGTAACAGAGTGATTGGGACATCTCTATTCCTCAAAGAATATTGATTTCGCTAAGAACTGTGAGCATTCAAATATCCTCTTTCATAATCATTTGTTTGGGTTTCCAATGAATTATCGCTTGCCAGTATGTAGTCCTCATCTTTAGGCTCCTCCACTTTCTTGACATACTTCTCATCTTCAATCAATAAAATGGGATGGTGATCTTCCCTAAATCAGTGATTTTCCTCAACAATTGGTTCTGTTTCATCATCATATTCAGCATAATTCTGCTGAAAGGGAGTCCAAATAGGCTGCTAAGATGTCGTTGCTTCAGAAGCCTTAGGCTCTCTTTGTTTTATCTTGTACTAAGGTTGCTGCTAATTTCTAAAGTTAGGAATTCTAACTTGCGGCTCCAGAGATCTAGTTGAGTTTATCATCAGGTCGACCATTCTATCCATGGTTTTGATTAATGCATCAAGTTTCAGATTGTTAGAAGTGGAAGGTTCTTCTTTGATGGTCACTCTCTTTTCCGTTTTCTCATGTTTCAATTGAGATTTCTTGATCATCAAGTTTTCTTCCACACTTACTGCATTGTTCTTCATATCTTCAAGAGTTGTGGGATCCCTTTCCCTCAACTGATAGGCCATTTTTGGATCAAAAGCATCTGGGTAATGCTAAAGTTCCAAATCCGGTGGAGGTTTCATGTTGTCCGGAATAGAATTGTACACCTGATTGAATCTTATGGTGAATTCTTGAACCGTCTCATTAGGATTCCTCTTCAAGGTGTTGTATTCCACCAAGATCTGCAACGGATTCTTCTTTTCCCACCATCTAGCTAAAAAAAACTCATTGAGCCTGGCTAAAGAATTAATAGAGCCTGTTGCCAAACCACGGAACCATTTTTTCATGTCTCCCGAAAAACTTTGAGCTATCAACCTCATTTTAGCATCATCTTCATCAACTTCCTCTAAGTCAATGAAATCAGCCATCTTATCAATATGTTGTTGGGTTGTTACTCCTGGGCTGCCATCAAACAGAGGAAGCCTCTAACCATAGGTCTGAGGTAATGTTGCTAACTGACCCGATAACACCAAAGGTGAAAATCTCGCCATAACTCCCGTAGAATGGTGGATGGGAATTGCAATGGTCTGTGTTGGTTGTGAAGAAGATGAAGGGAATGAAGTGGATGTTTTCAAAGATGAAGTAGAGGGTATGGAAAAAGATAAGAGCTCAAGTTGATATTGGATATAAGAATTTTTAGCAGTGATCTGTAACTGATCCGCTAGGCTTTGAATTTTGTCAAAATTTGACCAAACCTCGTGCTCGAGTTTTAAAGACTGAGAAGCAGTAGAAGGTCGGTTAAAAAATGACTTTGGGTTAGAAAGATATGAGTCAAACTTTATAGGACCGAAAATTATTTAGTAAGACTAGACTCAGATTTTGATCGAAACAAGGATACCTCAAATTTAATGCCGAAAGGTATATCCTCGATACTATGCAGTGTATCTGGCAAGGAAGTGGTCCTTTCCAATTTTGGGGTTTCGGTCTCGGGAATAGGGACATCAGGCTTTCTCAACAACCTCTCAGGGTTATCAACCGAAGAAGGAGGATTACGGTCAAGGTTTAACCTGGTGTATCTTTTATAAGCTAGTATCTTAACAAGGTCGGCCTCAATAGGATCAGACCTAAGACTTTGAGCTAAACTTAGATTATTTATAAAGGAAAGTCTTCAATAGCGAAATCTGAACTTGGTAATGATTAAGAGCTTACCAATAGGAGGAAGTCTGATCGAACTTGTGATATGTACCCATATTTGCTTTTGAACAAACTCTGATTGTCTTCAACTGAATCAACTGGACTAGGATGCAGAATTTGCCTTGTTGTCTCCTTGAGGCCAGCTTCTACAATCTAGGCACTGCAATTTCTGAATCAACCTTTGTAAAGCTTAATCCCATCATCCAAAGGACCAAATTTCAATGATAACTAGTCGTACACCCAGAGAAAATGAACCTTTCATTCCCCGATAGCAGTGCTAGTATGTTATCACTCCTCCAGATCTCCAAGGCTAAGGAAGAGTCCGATTGAGGTAACCACAGACCAATCTTTTGACTTGGTAGCTAGCCCTACCAAGACGAAGAGGGCTCTCTCCAAAGGATCACAGTCAAGAGGGCTGGATAGATTAAGGTTTTAGGGTAGATGTAAAGTGTAGGGGGTTATTTGATTTGATTTTGGTTGGGTAGTCACAAGGATGGGTGATTTAGGTCAGAGGTACTAGGTCAGGGCAAATGAGATATGATCGCAGACATTCAAAAGGGGCAAGGTAGGTATGAAGCATAACACTTAAAAGGTGATTTGATGAGATGGTTTATACTGATGAGGAGTTAAGAAGAGCATAAGAGATGTATTCCTCCTAAACTGAGGAAAAATGGACAAAGTATGATAAATTACCCAAAACAGAGCATGAGCAAGCATGTATTATGCATATCAACTTGAAAATTTGTTAGGGTCCCACCCTAACCCCCTTATTTATGTAATGGGATCGATTCATAGTTATAGTTAAGTAAAGAGTCAATAAAGCCCATATTAATACTTGTAAGTGGTTAACCCGCATTTAATGACGGGACCACAGTTAGTTGCAAATGGGCCATGGTATTAGATAGATGGTATTAATAAGAACCATGGTATTGCCGCATGGTATTGCATGTATGAATCCTATATAAAGGATAAAGACTCCCTGCGAGGAGCAGTGTGTCTTATTTTGTAATCGAGCTTAGATCTATTGGAGGTCGCCCCCTCGAAGAGGCAAGTGAACTTTGCTTTCTGAATAATAAAATACTTGTTGTTATTGCTCTTGTTCTATGTTTTGGGTATATTTTCTCGCATATTTGGTATTCTGGTATCGTCTTGCAGGATTAAGAGCATAACAAGTGGTATCAAAGCGCTTTCCAGGGCCGGTGGGATCTCCATTCTTTAGCAATTTTTTTTTTTTTGGCTAGAGACGTGTTCCGATGTCTTTAAACCATGGGATCTATCGTTGAGCGCATAAACCGGCGGATTTGGGGAGGCATGCACGTAGGAAATACAAGAGGTGGTCACACTTGTTGGACTCCCTTATAACCCCTGTGGGTACCCCTTCGAGTAGTAGCGCATTAGACAGAACCGCGCACGGACTATCTTCCAAGTACCTTTTGGGTATATTGGAAGCCCCCTAGCTCCCTTGAAACCTCGCCATAGATAAACCGTTGGCCATCTTGCTACTATAGTACACCAAGAACAGCACTCAGAGAGATTACTCACCCGTACGATAGGGTAGTCGGGTTATACAGCTAAGGGTACAGTTGATCCTCCTTGGTTAGTGCCCTGAAAAATTGGGCCGAGTACTACTATTAGACCCTTATGTGTATTGCGATCTGTAGCACTTGACACTCCTGGAGACCATAGTTCCCTAATCTCTCTGGATCCTACATAATCTTTGCCAGATCAAATCTCGCAAGTGGGGTTTTTGCCGCCACAGCAGCAATCAGTTTCGCAGTTCAGATCTATCAGATCAGCCAGCCAGATATCTCAGATCCATCAGGTCCACAGCAGCAATCAATTCCACCGTTCATATCCATCAAATCCACCATCTAGATCTGAGTTTCACAGGACTTTTGGCAATATTGACATTTTAGGGATTCGACGACTGCAGTATTCCTAAGCAGGGGTGCTTATTGGTGACTTAGCCCATAAGAATCAGGACGACGAGCTAAGCAAGGTGGTACCATTCAATTTTTAGTGCCAAAAAAATTCGGGCGGTCCAAATTTCAAGTAAATCGGCTCGGTTCATGGTAGAAACTAGAAATCAAGCTATGGCGAATGAAAGGAAGGACAAACTTGAAACATCCTTGAAAGGAATCCAAGATCAACTGATGAAATTAACTACAAGACTCTCTATGGGCAAGGTGGAAGCCCGCAAGGATGCATTTATTGGTAATGAGCACAGTGAACGTGAGTCTAGCCACTCTCTTCACCTCTAGAGCAACCACCAACAATCCCGCCCGCGACCACCCAAGCTGGACATGCATAAATTTGATGGCTCTCACCCGACAGCATGGATAGCACAAATGGAGCAATAATTCAATCTGAATTACATCCTGGATAATGACACTCAGCTTAGTGTGGGGATCATGTACTTGGACAATGAAAGATGGCAATGGTGGCAATGACATCAACATTGCTATGGAAGGCCCTTGACTTCGGACACATTCAAAAAAGCTCTTATGGATCGCTTTGACCATGACTCTACTTTTTTGGGTCGTCTCACTAAGCTCCGTCAGACTGGAACAGTGGATGAATATATTACAACTTTTGAAGCCTTAGCTTTCCACACTTTAGGTCTACAAGATCAGTTCTACACGAAATGTTTTGGTCTTAAAGAGGCCATGCAAGCCCACGTCTGACTGCACCACCCTCTCTCATGGCTGGAGGCTTGCAAGATAGCTCGTGAAGTAGAACGTGCGTTAGTGGCCCAGTCTAATCACCCAAATTTCACCGCCAAGGGTCGCCCCCTAGAGGCTCACAACACTACCCAAACACTCAAGGTTCAAAAGGTGTCACCTGCAGAAATGGCGGAAAGAAGAAAGCAAGAATTATGTTACTACTGTGATGAAAAATACTCCACAGGGAAGCCCAGCTCATCAGAGGAAGCCCCACCACTTGAGGAACCAGAGAAGGAAGAAGAGGACAACCAGAAGGACAATGTACCTGAAGAACCAGTTATTTCGCAGCATGCTTTGGCAGGGATTTCTTCGCCTCAAACTCTCAAAATCAGAGGTTTTATTAAGCATCGCCCAATAGTAGTCTTGATTGATAGGGGAAGTACACATAATTTTATCCATCAAAGAGTAGCGGAAGCAGTGCATTGTTTTTTATGAGCAGTTTCTACCTTCCAAGTCCAAATTGCTGATGGGGGCACAATGAAATGTGAAGGCCGCTGTGAAAATGTCAAACTTCAAATGGGGGATTATCAGTTAAAGACCCACAGGTTTGCCATACACATGGGAGGGTGCGACATTGTCCTAGGTGCTGAATGGCTTCGCACACTTGGCCTAATCACAATGGATTTCCAGGAGTTATATATGAGCTTTAAGCAGAACAACCACACACATACCCTCCACGGACTCCAGGAGGGAGCTCCCTCTATCATCAGCTCACATTGGATGGAAAAATTGTTAAAAAAGGGCCATAATGGAGTTATAGCTCTATTTAATGCCATCCAGGCCTTCAAACCCAATTCTCTTCCGATTCATCCTGAGATGCAACAGTTCTTAAATACCCATCAGCTAGTCTTTAGCAAGCCTCATGAACTTCCACCCTTTAGAGGGGAACATGATCATAGAATCACTTTGGTCCCAGGGGCACAACCACCAAATGTGTGCCCATATAGATATCCGTTCGCCCAAAAGAATGAAATAGAAAAAATAATCAAGGAACTTTTGGAAGCAGGCGTCATTCATCCCAGCATTAGTCCTTATTCATAACGGTGGTCATGGTGCTCAAGAAAGATGGGGAATGGCATATGTGTCCAGACTTCAAGGCCCTCAATAAGTTGACAATCAAAGATAAATTTCCCATCCCGGTTGTTGATGATTTGCTGGATGAACTAAATGGGGCTCAATTCTTCACTAAGCTTGATCTTCGTTCAGGCTATCACCAAATTCGCATGAAAGAAGTCGACATACCAAAAACTAATTTCAAAACTCATGAAGGCCATTATGAGTTCCTGGTCATGCCTTTCGATCTTTGTAATGCCCCATCCACTTTTCAAAGCCTTATGAACCACCTGCTCAAACCATATCTCAAAAAATTTGTCCTTGTTTTCTTCGATGACATCCTCATCTATAGTCGCACTTGGGCCGCACATCTTCAGCATGTAGATCTGCTCTTGCAACTGCTCTGCGAGCATAAATTGTTTGTTAAGATGTCCAAGTGTTCTTTTGGCATGGAAGAAGTTGAGTATTTGGGCCACATTGTGGGGCGTGACGGTGTCAGGGTAGACCCCAAAAAAATCTAAGCAATGGAGGATTGGCCTCAACCTAAGACCTTGAAGAGCCTGAGAGAATTTTTGGGTCTCACGGGCTACTATCGCAAATTTGTCCGTAATTATGGTCACATTGCAAGGCCCCTCACTCAACTCCTCAAGAAAAATTCATTCCTCTAGAATAATGAAGCATAACAGGCTTTTACAGCCCTAAAAAATGCCATGTGTTCTACTCCAGTCTTAGCACTACCTGACTTCACCAAATCTTTTGTCATTGAATGTGATGCTTCGGGTACGGGTATTAGGGCAGTCTTAATGTAGGAAGGTCAATCCTTAGCCTTCACAAGCCAACAACTCAGTGGAAAGAATCTGGGACAATCTACCTATGAGAAGGAGATGATGGCCATCTTACATGCAGTAGATACCTGGCGACCTTACTTATTGGGGCGATGCTTCCAAATCCACACAGACCATCAAAGCCTTAAATATTTTTTGGAGCAACGCCTATCCTCACCACAACAAAATAAATGGCTCGCCAAAATGCTGGGATATGATTATGAGATAATTTACAAGAAAGAGCGTGAAAATATTGTAGCAGATGCATTATCTCGCCAGTTTGAGGAGGAAAGTACCTTGCTCGCAATTTCCCTTCCCATTCCAAAATGGATTGAAGAGGCTCACAAGGAATGGTTTTCACATCCTGGGCTCTCCCAACTCATCAATTAATTGCAGGTGGATCCAAATTCCATCGAGGGCTACTCGTGGCAGGATGATATTCTTCGCTACAAGGACAGAGTCGTAATATCACCAACATCCACTCTCAAAAGCCGCATTTTGGCAGAGTTACACTCATCTCCCACTGCAGGATATTCAGGCTTTTAGAAGATGTATGCTCGCACTCGCAGATCATTTTTTTGGATAGGCATGAAAAAGGACATTATTACTTTTGTAGCTAAATGCGACGTCTGTCAGCGCAACAAAGGAGAGACAGTCAAAGCACCAGGTGTTGGAAATAATACTGAGAGGGGGGGTGAATCAGTATTATCTAATTCTTTTAATAAATATTCCTTATTTGTTCTTTGAATTAGTTTTGCATGTTAGTACCATAAAATAATGAGCATGAACAAAGAAAACAGATAGTCACACCAAAGAACACAAGATGTAAGGTGGAAACCCAATGTGGGTGAAAACCACCTGCTGCAATATGTCTCTATCTTCTTTCAAATTAGAAACTCCTTTTACAATGGTTTTGTACTGGTGCAGTCCTTTACCAGTACGCAGGCTACAACCTGCAGAGAGCTACAACTCTCTCTCGTTTTCCAGTCTCTCCTGGAAGGGAGCTACAACCCCCTACTTCTTTTCTTACAAGGACCACTTTTCATAAATTTTCAAACTGGATCCATAAGCATCAAATGATCATCAAGTATAAGAGAATCACCCAATCAACTGTAGTAACCAGATCAAAAATAATAGGACCAAACCCAGAACACAGCAATGATAAACAAAGATTTTAAGAGAAGTAAGCACCTTGCTCAACTGCTCGCCTGCTTACGTAAGCACCCTGCTCAACTGCTCGCCTGCTTACGTACACACCCTGCTCAACTGTTCGCCTGCTTACGTACGCACCCTGCTCAACTTCTCGCTTGCTTACCCTGCTCTAAGTCCATTGAACTGCCTGCGAACCTCCGCACCTGCAACCCTTTTGTGCCTGCGTACCGGCGCACCTGCAACCCTTCTGTGCTTGCGTACCGGCGCATCTGCAACCCTTCTGTGCCTGCGTACCAGCGCACCTGCAACCCTTCTGTGCCTGCGTACTGGCGCACCTGCAACCCTTCTGTGCCTGCGTACCGGCGCACCTGCAACCCTTCTGTGCCTGCGTACCGGCGCACCTAAAACGCTTCGTTCCTGCGTATGTACGCACTTTTCTCTCACTGTACCTGTGTACCTTCGGGCATAGATGATTTCAAGACTTCAGAAATAACCTAGACAGTCAGATCTACAGATCTGATCATGCGCCGAAGAGATCTCAGTCCATCAGTAGATTCGCCTTATTTAGATCTAGACCAGATCTAGCCCTCATAAGATATTCAACCCAAAACATGCTCAAGCCAAATGATCTCACCACGGGCCGACAACACAATACCGTCGGCTAAATACCAAGAGTAAAACATAAGAAAACCCCACATGTGAATTTCTTTGCCTTGAAATGTGTGCACTGGGGGTACGCACCTCCTGAACGGGATAACTGTGGGTATGTACGCACTTTATGTAACACTGACCTGTGTGTACGCACCTTATGTAAGGTGTACCTGCGTACCCCTTATTTTCTTCAATATTTGATAGCTGATCATCAATCTCTGTTGCTGACTTGAAGTACTGTGATCTATCACCTGAATGGGTTGCCATCAAGGACAACACTTTAGCCATAATGCCAACACCAGGCACATTACAACCATTGCCCATTCCGGCATCAATATGGACAGAGGTTTCTATGGATTTCATTATAGGTGTTCCAAAGTCAGGAAACAAGTCAGTCATCATGGTGGTTGTGGACAGACTTTCTAAGTATGCTCATTTTTGCACCCTACCCCACTCTTTTACACCGACTTTGGTCGCTCAATCTTTCATGGATCAGATCTTCAAATTGCATGGCATGCCCACTTCCATTGTGTCTGATCGTGACCCAATCTTCACCAGTAATTTTTGGCAGGAACTCTTCCGGTTACAAGGTACCCAACTAAAACTCAGTACTTCCTATAATCCACAAACTGAGGGTCAAATGGAAGCAGTCAACAAATGTCTGGAAACCTGCCTTAGGTGTTTCACTTCAGAAAAGCAACATCTCTGGGTACAATGGTTACCTCTAGCTGAATGGTGGTATAACACCAACTATCATGCCACCACCAAAATGACTCCATATGAAGTAGTTTATGGTCAACTCCCTCCTTCCCCTACTTCTTATATCAAGGGGTGCTCGAAGGTACAAGCAGTGGATCAACTCCTATAGAACCACACAACCATGCTCGCCCATCTTAGAGAGAATCTTCATCAAGCTCAAAACCGCATGAAGCAACAGGTAGATCAGCATTGCTCAGAACACCAATTTCAAGAAGGGGATCAGATATTTTTGAGGCTGCAAACATCACTCAAAGACAAGGGTTGTCAAAAACTATCTCCAAAATTCTATGGACCATATCAAGTACTTCAGCGCATTGGAGAAGTGGCCTACAAGCTAGCTTTGCCACCCACTACAAAATACATCCAATTTTCCATGTTTCATGCCTCAAGAAAGTGATTGGGAACAATTGCAGAATTCAAACCAGTCTACCTGAACTGGATGAAGAAGGGTCAATCTGGCTCCAACCTTAACAGGTCCTGGATACAAGAGAACGACACCTGGGTGGACGCATGATCAAGGTAGTCCTCGTCAAGTGGAAAGACACCTCTCCGGAAGATGCAACCTGGGAACCAACCACTATTCTTCAGTAGTTTCCGTAGCTTTAGACTTGAGCACAAGGCTATTCTTATGGGGGAGGGCATGTTAGGGTCCCACCCTAACCCCCTTATTTATGTAACAGGATCGAGTCATAGTTATAGTTAAGTAAAGAGTCAATAAAGCCCACATTAATAATTGTAAGTGGCTAACCCACATTTAATGACGAGACCATAGTTATTTGCAAATGGGCCATGGTATTAGATAGATGGTATTAATAAGAACCATGGTATTGCCCCATGGTATTGCATGTATGAATCCTATATAAAGGATAAAGACTCCCTGCAAGGAGCATCGTGTCTTATTTTGTAATCGAGCTTAGCTCTATTGGAGGTTGCCCCCTCAAAGAGGCAAGTGAACTTTGCTTTCTGAATAATAAAATACTTGTTGTTATTGCTTTTGTTCTATGTTCTGGGTATATTTTCTCACATATTTGGTATTCTGGTATCGTCTTGCAAGATTAAGAGCATAATATAATTACCATATAACAGGCATGAAATGGTTTATGAACTGATAAAACATTCATACAAATGATCACAAAGAAGAAACAATGCTAAAAATTCATACCACATGTATCCCAGAAAAATAGCTGCAACTCATTTATTGAAAATTGCCAAAATCCAATACAATAGTCTCTCATCACTAGTATAGCATCCCTACAGAATCCAACCTGTAAAATGACTAAGAAAATACATAATATAGGCCAAAAACCAACTCATCCTAGGCTTAGGGGTCGAATCCATGAGAGGAGGAGTAGTTGCAAGAAAGGCTGAATTGATAGCTGGAGTGTACAGTGGTCAAAATGACTCATCCCTACTCTTAGCAAACTGATTCATTACATGCCACATAGGTCATCTGACTGATGTATCTATCCTAGATAAAAGTAAAAAAATAATAATTACATCATCTAGATTAATTACATACGTAAAACTTGAATTTCCCATAGGTAAAAGTCAACTTGGAGTAAAACATTGAAAATTGTGGAATACTGTCAAACACGCATCGACCTGGTTAAACACACAGTGACCCTGGTCAAAAGCACAACATCCTCTTCAAGCTAACTTTTGACTACCTTTGCGATGTCCAAATCTAGCCTAGGATAGCTCATTGGAAAGATTATCCTGTCTAGTTTCCAAAAATGCCCTTTTTTTTCAAAATGGGCTTGACTGGCCCCTCCAAAATTGCAATCTCCCAAGACTACTCAAACGCACAGTGACCAGGCCAGAAAAGAGGCAGAAAGGTGATTTTTTGGTAGTTTTTGACCCTTTTGGCTGACCAGTTTTGCTCCAAATGCTTAGAAAAAGTACAGGGTGCATGTCCTCATCATTCTAAATCCAAAAATGCTGACCATTTTCTCATTGGATGCTCCAAACAAAAGCACAACATCCTAGGTGTTGCGCGTTTGACCATGCTGACTGTGCCAAAATTTCTCAAAAAACACAGCAAAACATATCTTGCCAAAATTGTTCAAAGAAGGCCAAAATCGATGGGATGATAGATGGCTATATGTTTGAGGCATGGAGTGATGCCTCGGCAAGGATATCCAACCTCTTTTTCTCCTCTTTCTTGGTCAAGGCCTCAATTTTTGCATGAGCTCTTTTGAGCTTGGCCCTTGCAATTTTGTCTCTCATAGCATAGTTCTTCACCATCCTTCTTTGAATATCATTGTCCTTCTTGGCATTGTCTAGGAGGTTCTCTGGATGATCATTTACTTTCTCAAGCCAATATTCTTGGTTTTCATTTAACATCTTGGAAAATTGCTCATTCAAGGTGAGCTAATTGGCTAGTTCTTTGTTATGAAACCAGCTCAAGAAAAGATAGATCAAGGCCTTAGAATTCAGCCTCTTCGAGGGGGCAACCTTCTTTACATTACATAAATGAACAATTCTTGGATGATACAAATGACAAAACCTCCTTTCTATATATAGGAGTCTAGGGAGTCACAATATAATCCAGCCGACCTAACAATAATAATATAAAGCCACAAAAATAACAATAGAGGGATTCTATGGGGCACAAAAATAACAATATGGGGGTAATAGGGGCACAACAATATAAATAAGGGGTATAACTACAATAGTAATCGGATAATCACTAGTATTATAGGGACCCAACATGCCCCTCTCCTTCAAAAAAGTGTTGTCCTCAACGCTTGAGTAGTTCTGGATACTTCTGCATAAAATTCTCATCCTCCCATGTGGAATCTTCAGCGGATAAGTTCTTCCACTTGATAAGATACTCTGAAATTGATCGATTTCGTAGCTGTCGAGTTCTTGTTTCTATGACTGCTTCCGGTTCCAATATAATTTTTCCTTCCTTGTCAAGTTCTGGCAATATTGTTTGAATTGGGAGCTTGTCACCTATAACCTTCTTTAAACATGAAACATGGAAAACTGGGTGCAATCGAGAAGCTACAGGAAGCTCCAATTTGTATGCCATAGTACCAATCTTTTGCAACACCTTGTATGGACCATAATACTTTGGTGATAATTTATTATCCTTCTTAGCTTGCTTTAGGGACATTTGCTTATATGGTTGTAGCCGTAGGAATACCCAATCACCTACATCAAAACTTCTTTCACTGCGATGTTGATCTGCCTGTTGTTTCATTCTATTTTGTGCCAACACGAGGTTATCCTTTAAGAGTTGGAGGACTTGTTGTTGATGTTCGATGTGATGTTCCACTGCCTGAACCTTAGAATTTTCTCTTAAATATGATGTGATGGATGGTGGTTGATACCCATAAAGTGCCATAAATGGGGTCATTTTTGTTGCTGTATGGAAGGAAGTGTTATACCACCATTCAGCCAGAGGCAACCATTTGACCCATTGTGTCTGTTTATCAGATACAAAGCAACGAAGATATCCTTCCAAACATTTGTTTACTATCTCAGTTTGCCCATCAGATTGAGGATGATAAGATGAGCTATGAGCTAACTGAGTACCAAGACAAGAAAATAATTCTGTCCAAAAATTTCCAGTGAAAATGGGATCTCTGTCACTTACAATAATCTTTGGGTTTCCATGTAGCTTTTGAATTGTTTCCATAAATGCAGTAGAAACTGTACTGGCTTTAAATGGATGTGATAATGCACAAAAGTGTGCATACTTGGTAAGTCTGTCAACTACCACCATGATGACACTCTTTCCCTCAGACTTGGGTAAACCTGTGATAAAATCCATTGAAACCTCCTCCCAACGTTGGCTTGGAATGGATAAAGGTTGTAATAGACCCAGTGTCTTAATTGTTTCAACTTTATTTTGCTCGCAAACCAAACATTCCGCCACAAACTTTTGAATATCTGATTTAAGGCCATACCAAAAAAAATCCTTCTTAACCCTGTGGTAAGTTTTTAAAAATCCTGAGTGCCCTCCTAAGGGAGAAGTGTGCAATTCCATAAGAATCTTTTGTTTTAGCTGGGAATTCTTACAGAGGTATAAGCGATCTTTGTACCATAACGAATCATTTTTCCAGCTAAATGTATCAGAAGTACTGGAATCTTGTTGTAGCTTTCGAATAAGTGCCCACACTTCTTCGTCATTCTTCCATTCCTCCCTTGCTTCGTTTATCCAATCTGGTTGGATAATAGAAATGGCACACAACAATGCTTCCACATCCTCATCCTTTCTTGAGAGTGCATCTGCCACCACATTTTTCTTCCCTTTTTTGTAGATGATTTCAAAGTCATAACCCAACATCTTTGTGACCCACTTTTGTTGCTCTTCAGAGGATAATCTTTGTTCTAAAAAGTATTTAAGGCTATCATGATCCGTTTTTACCTTGAAGTGTCTTCCCATTAGGTAGGGTCGCCATTTCTTAAGTGCATGGAGTATTGCCAACATTTCCTTCTCATAAATAGCTTTGCTTAAAAACTTTCCCTTGATTGGACGACTTTCAAAAGCAATGGGTCTTTCATCTTGCATTAGAACAGCACCAATTCCATTTCCTGAAGCATCACATTCCACAATAAAGGTTTTTGTGAAGTCCGGTGTAGCTAAGACCGGTGCTTGGCACATTGCCTCTTTAAGATGTTCAAAGGCCTTTGTTGCTTCCGGAGTCCATGAAAATGAATCTTTCTTCAATAATGTTGTTAGAGGTGCTGCTATTCTCCCATAATTCTTAACAAACTTGTGATAATACCCTGTCAACCCAAGAAATCCTCGCAGATGCTTTATGGATGTGGGGATTTTCCATTCCTTAATGGCTTTAATTTTGCTAGGGTCTACCTTAACTCCTTCATGAGATACAATATGACCCAAATATTCCACCTCCTGGACTCCAAAGAAACATTTGGATCTTTTTGCATATAATTGTTTCTCCTCCAATAGTTGTAGCACCCTGTCAACATGTTCAACATGATCCTTCCAAGACTTGCTGTAGATTAGTATATCATCAAAAAATACTAACACAAATTTTCTAAGGAATGGTTTGAAAATTGAATTCATCAAACCTTGAAATGTTGAAGGTGCATTGGTAAGGCCAAAAGGCATGACCAAAAATTCATAATGACCCTCATGAGTTCTAAATGCCGTTTTCGGAATGTCTTCAATCTTCATTCTGATTTGATGATATCCCGAACGAAGATCCAACTTGGTGAAGTAAATTGATCCATGCAATTCATCCAGTAATTCATCAATAACAGGAATGGGGAACTTATCTTTAATAGTGAGCTTGTTGAGCTCCCTATAATCCGGACACATGCGCCATGATCCATCCTTCTTGTGCACCAATACTACTGGAGCTGAGAAAGAACTTTGACTCGGTTGAATTATACCAGCCTCTAGCATTTCTGCAACCATACGTTCAATTTCACTTTTTTGGACATAGGGATATCTGTACGGCCTGATGTTTGGAGGAACACTTCCTGGAATCAGATGAATAGCATGATCATGATCACGCATAGGTGGGAGACCCTTGGGAGTCTCAAATACCTTGGAATGATTGTCCAGGACTTTTTGGAGATCTGGAGAAATAGATGATTCCAATGTGGAAACATCTAGCGAGCATAATTGTGCAATTACACCTCTTTGCTCCTTTTTTAGAAGCTTTGTCATACCATTAGAGCTGATTATCTTTCCTGGTTTCCCTGCAATACCCCTTAATTCAACTTCCTTTCCTTCCGTAGAAAATTTGATGAAAAGTTCTTGAAAATTAAAAGCTATTGTACCCAAGGATTGTAGCCATTGGACTCCTAGTACAACATCCGCACCTCCCATTGGAATGGAAAGCATTGGGCTAGTCAATACATATTCTCCCATGGATAGCTTGATATTATGGCACTTTCCAGAGCAATTTATTGTTCCTCCATTTGCAATCATCACTTGACACTCTGGTGCTGGATATAGGAAGCAATTCAATTCTTTTGCTACCCTACAATGAATAAAATTGTGGGTGCTTCCTGAATCAATCAACACTATTACCTTTTTCTTCTTGATTTGTCCTTCTATCTTGATGGTTTGAGGAGTGGTAATTCCCGCCAATGCATTACAAGATATGGTCGGATTTATTTGTTCTTCATCTAGGCTTTTTTCCTGAAGTATATCTTCTTCTTTTGACCTTTCTTGCTCCTTTTCTTCTTCCTCTTCACAATCTATGTAGAATAATTTCTTCTCAGCACACTTATGACCTTTTGTGTATTTGCTATCACAATTGTAACAAAGCCCTTTTGCTCTTTTTTCTTCCAATTGTTGTGGTGTCAACCTTATAGGTTGTGGAAGACTAGGGGCAACAACACTTCCGTCTTTATAGTTGTGAGTGGTATGCTTCCTGGTTGCCATAATTTTGCTTTCCATTTTTCTTGCTAACCTGAATGCCTTCTCTAATGAATCAGGTTCCCAAAGGCGAACATCATGTTGGATATTATCCTTTAAAGACCCTATGAACACATCAATCCTATGCTCCTCTGGAATATCTTTTACCCTTATGTTCAATTTTTGGAACTCCTCAATGTGCTCCATTACTGAACCCTTTTGTTTGAGACTTATCAATTGGCTAAAAAAAGTGTTGCTTTTTGTATCTTCATAATGTGCTATCAATTCTTCCGTAAAAATTGCCCAAGTGATAAATTGTTTACGAGAGCAAAGCCATTGATACCATACAAACTGATTTGGTTCCAAATAAACAGTTGCCATACGTACCTTTTGTGCATTTTGCACATTATTGAGATCGAAGAATTGCTCCATCTGTAATATCCATGTGGCGGGATCCTTGCCATCAAACTTCCTCATATCGATTTTTGGAATATGGTGATTCTTCGATCCAACATTAGCATCTATGGAATCATGATTAAAATTTCTTTTGTTCTCATCATGAGTTTCCTTTACTACCTTTTCACCATTAGTGACCCTTTCTTGTAGCAACTTCTTCAATTCTTCCATGTCTGTCTTCATATCTATCTTCAAATCTGCCACGTCTCTCTTCAAATCTGTCTTCGAATCATCCATCTTAGCTTCCATGACCTTTATCTTAGATTCCACGCCATTTATCTTTGATTCCACGCCATTTACCTTAGATTCCACGCCACTTATCTTAGCTTCTGTTAGCTTTTGTGAGCGTGACATTTGTTGCACTTGTTCTTGTAATTTTGATATATCATGTAGCATTTCTTCCTCTTCTTCATGGGTCATGCTAGAGCTTTCAGGTTCCTTACTAGGTGTTTGCATTTTCTTTCCTCGGGGCATCAGTTACCGATAATAATGCTTTACTATGCCCTTTGAATTCCGTTAAACCAAGCTTACACAAAAATTTAAAAAAAAACTACACACCTTTTTCACTTTATAGAAGCCTGATATTGAATCTGATGTATCTCTGTAATTTCAGATCATCCAATTCTGAAATTGCTACCTGTAGTAGCCTTCTGCATTCTCTTTCCAATGCCACAAGTCTGAACCAAATTGGATTCTCCAAGGAAGAGTTATGTGAAATCTCCCACAGTGACTTGTTTTTAGACTGGTTCAGTAGAGCGAACTTGTACGACGTTCCACGAGTCACGGTTTCAACCTTTGAATCTAAAACACACACACAAGAAACTACAGTCCGTCCTCTTTCTGTACCTTCTTACGAAATTTCAATCCGATCCCCAGAGAGAAAGTTATGACGATTTTCCCCAGGTCACCTGTTTTGAATGTAATTCAAGAGTCTGCAAAAAGGTCAACTTCCTCAGATCATATCTCCGCAAATGTCGCGCGAAAAGATCTGAAATTCGGACCCAAGATTCAGCACGATTTATTCTCAAATGGGTTTTTTTTGCGACTTCTGAAACATCATAGAAAAAACGTTATAGCAAAAAGTCCACGATGACCTGTTTGGAGCAGCGAAACCCTAGAATCCAAAGCTCTGATACCAAATGTTATGAAACCAGCTCAAGAAAAGATAGAAAAGATAGATCAGCGCCTTAGAATTCAGCCTCTTCGAGGGGGCAACCTTCTTTACATTACATAAATGAACAATTCTTGGATGATACAAATGACAAAACCTCCTTTCTATATATAGGAGTCTAGGGAGTCACAATATAATCCAGCCGACCTAACAATAATAATATAAAGCCACAAAAATAACAATAGAGGGATTCTATGGGGCACAGAAATAACAATATGGGGGTAATAGGGGCACAACAATATAAATAAGGGGTATAACTACAATAGTAATGGGGTAATCACTAGTATTATAGGGACCCAACATTCTTCCTCCCTTTTCCTTTCTTGCTCTAAAGCTCTCTTTAGACCTCTAGTCTTTGGCCTTCCTCTTGGCACCTTTTCACCAAGTGGATCACCATACTGCCCATATGCCTCATCAAGTAAGGCCTTTTCCTTTTCAGCCTCTCTCTTTTCCTTTATGAGTGGAATCTCCATGAGCTCATGCTTGACCTCAAACTGCCTATTTTCCTGCTTATAGTAGGAAATGATCCATTTGGCCCTTTGCAAGTTGACCTCAAGCTCACCTATGAGTGAATTCTTATCCTTGATGATAATAGTTGTGATTTTACTGTCATCATGCTCATCTAAGCCAACTAACTAAAAATCATGCTCTATGTCATGGAGGTCCTCCTGCTGCTGCTGGATCTCTGCCTCTACAACTTTTTCCTTACCCTTCTGTACCTGCTTTGTCGATGAAGAAGGCAAGGCCCCTCCCACAATCAGTGGGGAAAACACTTTCCTATGCCCTCTCTGATAGGTATGTGCCAAGGTACCTAAACCAACCCTTTTGGGCTTGTTGCTCTCACCATGCTCAATATGCTCCTGCTCAGTGCCTTCATCTCTGCCAAGTGAATGAATAGGCTCATGAAAAGGTGATGATGGAGGTGATGGTTTGGCTGACTCATCAGATGAAGATGAATGATGTATGGACTGAGGTGGATGGATGAGAGGATGAAGGTGCTTCTTGGCCATGTTGAATAGGTGGGACTGTGAAAATCGCATTGGATATGAAAGTGTCCCATGCAATGTTAAGTTGATGAAGGAGGTGTAGGACTATCATTTTGATGAGAGAATGGTGAAATATGCTATGCATTTGATGATCATGATATTTCCTTCTGGAAATGTATGACATCTTGTCAATATCACAGTAAAGATAGTAGGGCAGATTGAGCATTCTGACTCTTTTAAAATGCATGAGTAACCAAATATGATAGGAATAGAGCCTAGAAAGCTTGACCTCACATGTGAAGTAATTCATGATGATTTTCATCATAGGAACATATCTATCTAGGAGGTAAGAGAAAGGAAAAATCCTCCTTTCATTCTTGTGGTTGGGTTTAAGATATGGCTCATAGTAGCAATAATCCAAATCTGCCTGTTTATACCATTTTTCCCCAACATCTGGGATCTTAGTAGCAGCTGATATGATAGAAGATGGTAAAGGTGACACCGACAAGGGTTTCTTGGTTGTCATGGAGGTTGATGATGAATTGTCTGGTTAATTCAGAATGATGTTGTGTCCTTTCCACCTTCTCACAAAACTCAAAACATCCCATATGTTTGAAGCTTGTAACAGTGATGGGAGATGCCATGAACTCTCTAATGTTGGTTGATTCATATCTGATGATTTCCCCTCCTTTTTTATATTTCCTGATCTGTAGTTTTTCTTCCTCACTCTGACTTGTGTGTTCTTCTTCTACCATGATTTGTTGCTATTAAAACCCTAGGGAAATGGTGGAATGGAATGTGGGTATGGGAAATGTGGAATGATGTGAGGAGAGATGATGAGGAGCAGATGGGGATGTGTGGAATGAGGGAGGTGATAGGGGATAGTTGTTAAGTGAGGGGGAATAGTGATGAAAGCCAGGAAATGTAATTTGAGATGGTGGGAATGTATGCCTAGGGTTTGATCTTAGGAAAAACAACAAACAACTTAAACCCTATGTAGGTGAATAATGGAAGGAAGGAGTGAGTAATTTTTCCACCAACATGATTTTCTAAAGTAAATGATGATCAACTTGGAAACTTGGTGGCGATGGAGGGTTTCTAGGACGTTTTGGCTCCTTCTAGGCGAACGTGCAGTGACCCGGGGAAAGGCACAACGACCTGGTCAAAAACACAATGACCTCTACAAGAGTGCAGCGCCATTATAAATAACACTAGGATCTCTGGCAAATGCACAACGACCTCTATAGGAGTGCAACGACCAAGCTAAATGCACAGCGACCCTACTAAACTCGTCCTCTTGCTCTGGTTTGGCCAATTTTGCCTTAAAATTGCCAATTTTCCTTTGCTGAGGAGTTTTGAGAGTGTTAGAGTGAAAATGAGGCTTCATGAGTGTCTTGAGAGGCTTTATACTTGAATGGAATTTAATTTATTGGTTTTCATACCCACTTTCTAATGTTTCTTGTCATTTCCAAATTTTCATATTAATGCTTTTTGACTTTCTGGCCTTTTTGCTCTTGACTGGTGGATGATGCTTTGGAAATCTTGATTTTGACTTTTGCTTGGGATGCTTTTGGCAATGGACTTGAGTATGCAGCTAAAAAGTAACTTATTACATATAATAGACATAAAATTACATAATCAAAAATAAAATTATTACATCTCTTTGATGTTTTAATTTACAAACTTGGAATAAAATCCCTTCTTGAAATCAAATTTAGGGCTTTCAGTAACTATGGTTACATGCTTTGGAAAGCTTTATTTAATTTAAAAATATATTATTTTCTTGTCTCTCATATTTTGCTGACCTTATGCAGTGAGATGGTGATTTATTGGACCTTGGAAAAATAAAACCTAGGTGACCTAATGGAACCTCAAATGACTGAATTTCAGGTGGATTTGACTAATATAAAATATGATGAAATGAGCCTTCATGTTCAATGGAAACCCAGAAGACACATGAAGGAGGGCCAATAAATACAAACTTTTGAGAGGGAAAATTGACTTTGGATTTTGGGCTACCATCAATGAACAAATTTTTTCATGATGACCTGAGTGGAATGTAAAAAGTTTCAAACGGGACTCTAATATGATATAAAAGAGAGATTTTGATCATTGGTGGAAGTATGCAAATACTAACTCTAACAAATACCTCTGTGTTTTTGCACATCACTGCCCCCCGACCATTGAACTTTGGAGGAGCCATCTGTGGAAACTTAAAGCGCCCCCCAGAACGCGACTATTCATGTGGACAATACTCATGAATAAGGCTCCCACAGGAGATAATCTAGCTAAACGAGCCTTCCACGACCCAACCTGGTGTGTTTTTTGCAAAAGCAAATCTGAATCCATTGACCATCTTTTCCTTTGTTGCCCGATCACTACGGACCTCTGGCATTCGACCCTCCTCGCCTCTCATACCGCCAGCAGATGGCAAGGCACATATGTTAAGGATGCATGGTTGTCTTGGTGGGATTCGTTAACCCCAAACAAAGCCATAAATCTCCCTCTCCTCATTTTCTGGGCCATCTGGCTATCTTGGAATCAATTTATATTTTGGAACATCATCCTTAGATGGCACACCATCTTTTCCCATATTTTTGCCATCTATCACCTCCTTCCTAATGATGACGTTACTCCTCCCTCGAGGACTATTATACATGAGGCTATTAATAGAGCCTATCCCTGGGCTTTTTTTTATGGGTCAGGACAAGATGACGGGTGTGGGAGGGGAGTTGTACTCTACCTTTCTGATACTCACTTTTATAAAATTCAGATGGGGTTGGGAATGGGTACAAGAAATTTTGCAGAGCTCATCACCCTTAGACAACTCCTACAATTTGCCTTAGAAAAACAATGCAGAAACATACAAATTTTTGGGGATTCAAAGATTATGATCAACTCGATAAACAATATTTCATCTTTTCATGCTTATAATTTGAGGCACATTCTGGAAGAGGCTCTCAAACTTAAAGCACATTTTGATTCATTTTTTTGTTGTCATATATACAGGGAGTGTAACCAGATTTCCAATTAGTTTTCCAAGGAAGCTGTGAACCGGCCTCGAGATACATGGTTGATTCAAGAACAGAGGGACGGTGAACACTAGCAATACTATCATCGACCATACATGGACTTTATAGCATAAGGGGTCCTGAGGGGCCTGATTATACATGGACTTATGTTATTTTTTGGCATATTTATCAATACATATATATCACAATTATACATGTTGTACATAAGGACAGAACATATACTACAACTCCTAGTGTGGAGCTTTTTTGAAACTATGATGTATATTTTGAAAACTATTTCTCCCTGCGTGGAGCCATTTTGAACTCTGATATTTTTTTATGGGCAAATCGCCACACTATACAACATATGCGACATAGCATCTACAATATGTAATTTTCCACTATCAATGAAAATTACGATTTTTCCTTAAGAGAAAAAAAATAATAATAATCACAATAATAACATTCAAATTAATATTAAAAATAATATTATTAATAATATCATTGATACAATAATAACTAAATACAATAACATTGTTTTTCAGCTTCAAAACTTTAATAAATAATAACAAAAAGGACTTCTCACCATCCTATACACACCACCTTTAAATCACTTTACATAATGTTGACATTCACATTCACCTACTCAAACACCATGTTAATGAATATTTAAGAGTAAGTAGTGTTATGTTTTAATAAATATTTAAGAGTAAGTAGTGTTATGTTTTAATGTTAGGTTTAATAATAATTTTAATCTTTACCATCAGTGTTTATAATAAGAGTTAAAAAAGAAAGGAAAATAGAATAAATAAATAAATATAGATATGGTTACCAAAAACAAGTAAAGAAGGGTTTGATATAACAATCTTAGAATTAGGGTTTGATATAATCTTAAAGTTGGGTTTTGATATAATCTAAATTTAGGGTTTGATATAATATAATATAATATTCTAAGCCTTATGAATAATATTATACCCTAGGAATATGAACCCTTAGATTAATATACCCATGGTAAACCATGGTCCAACACCACATTATGACAAATATTGTCTCGATTTGAAAATAAATCATGTTCAACCATGGTCCAACATTGTTGAAAATGGAACAAGAAAAATCCTAATTTAATTTTCCCTTGAATTAAATTAGGAGAAAAATTGTAATTGCACATCACAAGACAACTTGTACAAGTTAACTAAGTTAGTTTGACTTAGTTGGTTTAGTTAATTTGGGTTGAGGTCTAACTTGAGTCATGTAGAGTGTATCCTACTTTAAAGGATCCCTGGTTGAGTTTATTTTGAGTTGTAATTATATAATTCATTTTAACTGAGTTAAATCCAATGAAACTAGTTCCAACTATTGGAGGAAATAGTACGAGGTCTAGCAATGGGGTGCAACTTCAGTGTTCAACTAGTTAACTGATAAATCAGTCATAATTAGCTTTTTCATGCATGAAATTCGAGTTACCTAGTTTAGATTGCAGTTCAAGGGCAGTGTACTATTAGTTGTATAATTTTTTGAGTTGTACATGTGGTGCATGCAGTCACAGAAGGGACTATAGGGATTGTGCAATTATCGATGAGGAATTTCCTATTTAATAGGGGGATAATTCCTCGAGAAACATCACAAAGAAATAGGATCTTGGAGGAAACAAAATTAGCTAAGTATTTTCCAGAGTGAGCTTGTGAGGTAGTGAGATAGATTGTACTTGTGCATATATTGTTCAAGAAGAACAAGCATTGTATTTTCTTCTCGATTTTTTTGATCTAATGCAATATATATATAGGAAGGGGTTTTGAGCAGCAAGTTTTCCCCTTAGATAAATCTCTGAGCATATGTGATTGAATCTTGTCTCATGCTTTGTGATTTCTCGATCGATTAATTTCTTTTTCTAATGAGTAGAGTATATTCAAGTCTTTTGTTTTAGCAAATTACATAAGCAGTTCAAATCTACAAGGAATTTCTGCAAGCATTGCATTGTGACAAATATTTTCTCAACATGAAAATGAACCATGGTCAACCATGATCAACCATGTTTATTTTAGGGTTTATATAACTTGGGTTTATAATATTAATCCCTTTGGTTTAATATTATTCCGTTGGGTTTATAATACATAGGGGTTTTAGAATGAATCACATTGTCAACCATGGTCGAACATCACATTGTGATAAAGATTGTTTCAGTATGAAAATCAACCATGGTAAATCATTGTCAATCATCATCAACCATGGTCAATCAAAGTCAACCGTGGTCTAATGTCACATTATGACAAAGATTATCTCAATATGAAAATCAACCATGGTCATCCTTTATCCAATATCACATTACCACAAAGATGATACCAATATGAAAATCAACCATGTTTATTTTAGGGTTTATAGTATTTATCTTAAGGTTTATATACCTAGGGTTTATAATATTAATCCATTGGGTTTAATATTATTCAATATGTTGTGTTTATTAATCTAAGGGTTCATATTCCTAGGGTATAATATTATTCATATGGTTCATAATATTAATCCTTGGTTTTAATATAAATCCCTTGGGTTTATAATCATGGTCAACCATGGTCCAACATCACATTGCGACAAAGATTTTCTAAATATGAAAATCAACCATGGTACAACATCGCATTATGACAAAGATTGTCTCGATATGAAAATCAATCATGCTCAGTAATGGTCAACCATGGTCCATTGCCACATTGTGACAAAAATTGTCTCAAAATGAAAATAAATCATGGTCAACCATGTTTCTTTTAGGGTTTAAAATAATTATCTTAGGGTTTATATACCTTGGGTTTATAATATTAATTCCTCAGGTTTAATATTATTCCCTTGAGTTTATAATACCTTGGGATTTTAGAATTAATCCCTTGGGTTTACAATATAAATCCCTTGGGTTTATTAATCTAAGGGTTCATATTCCCATGGTATGATATTATTCATAAGGTTTATAATATGAATCCTGGGGTTTAATAAAAATCCATTGGGTTTATAATCATGGTAAACCATGGTCCAATGTCACATTGTGACAAAGATTGTCTCAATATGAAAATCAACCATTGTCCAACGTCACATTGTGACGAATATTGTCTCAATATGAAAATTTGCGATGGTAAACCATGTTTATTTTAGGGTTTATATTATTTATCTTAGGGTTTATATATCTAATGTTTATAATATGAATCCCTTAGGTTTAATATTATTCCACTAAGTTTTTAGTATTAATCCCTTGGGTTTATTAATCTCAAGGTTCTTATTCCTAGAGTGTAATATTATTCATAGGATTTATAATATAAACCTTTGCGTTTAAAATCTAAAGGTTCATATTCCTTTTGTTTATGATATAAATTTCTTGTGTTTATAATCATGGTCAACCATGGTCAAGATGTTTTTTGGGGGTTTATAATATTTATCTTATGGTTTATATACCTTGGATTTACAATATTAATCCCTTAGATTTAATATTATTCCCTTTAGTTTATGATACCTTGGGGTTTTAGAATTAAACCCTTAGGTTTATTATATAAATCTCTTGCATTTATTAATCTAAGAATTCATATCCAAAGGGTATAATATTATTCATAAGGTTTATAATATTAATCCTAGGGTTTAATATAAATCCCTTGGTTTATAACCATGGTCAACCATGTTCCAATGTCACGGTGTGATAATGATTATATCAATATGAAAATGAACCATGGTCCACTATTGTCAACCATGGTTCAATGTAGCATTGTGACAAACATTGTCTCGATTTGAAAAACAATCATGCTAAACCATGGTCAACCATGTTCCAATGTCGCATTGTGACAAAGAGTTTCTCAATATGGAAATGAATCATGGTCAACCACGGTCAACCATGTTTATTTTAGGGTTTATAATATTTATCTTAGGGTTTATATACCTTGGGTTTATAATATTAATCCTTTGGGTTTAATATTATTCCCTTGGGTTTACAATACCTTGAGGGTTAAGAATTACTCAGATTGTCAACCATGTTCAAACGTCACATTGTGACAATGATTGTTTTAGAATCAAACCCTTTGGTTTATAATCATCGTTAACCATGGTCCAATTCACATTGTGACAAAGATTGTCTCAATATGAAAATCAACCATGGTCAACTGTGATCCAATGTCGCATTGTGACAAAGATTGTCTCAATATGAAAAGCAATCATGCTCAATGATGGTCAATCGTGGTCCAACGTCGCATTGTGATAAAAATTGTTTCAATATGAAAATTAATCATGCTCAACAATGGTCAACCATGTCCACCGTCGCATTGTGACAAATATTACCTCAATATGAAAATGAACCATGGTCAACCATGTTTCTTTTAGGGTTTATAATATTTATCTTAGGGTTTATATACCTTGGTATTATAATATTACTCCCTTGGGTTTAATATTATCCCTTGGTTTTATAATACCTTGGGGTTTTAGAGTTAATCCATTGGGTTTATAGAATCAATCCCTTGGGTTTATTAATCTAAGGGTTCATATTCCTAGGGTATAGTATTATTCATAAGGTTTATAATATTAATCCTAAGTTTAATAAAAATCCCTTGGGTTTATAATCATGGACAACGATGGTCAACCATGGTCCAATGTCACATTGTGACAAAGATTGTCTCAATATAAAAGTCAACCATGGTCAACCATATTTATTTTAAGGTTTTTAGTATTTATCTTAGGGTTTATATACAAAATATTTATAATATTAATCCCTTGAGTGTATATTCCCTTGGGTTTTTAATATTAATCCCTTGGGTTTATAATATCGATTTGTTGGGTTTATTAATCTAAGTGTTCATATTCCTAGAGTGTAATATTATTCATAGGGTTTATAATATAAATCCTTGGGTTTAATATAAATGCCTTGGGTTTAAAATCTAAGGATTCATATTCTTTTTGTTTACAATATAAATCTCTTATGTTTATAATCATGGTCAACCATACTTATTTTAGGGTTTATAACATTATCTTACAGTTTGTATACCTTGGGTTTATATTATTACTCCCTTGTGTTTAATATCATTGTCTTAGGTTTATAATATCTTAGGGTTTTAAAATTAATAGGTTGGGGTTATCCATAGGGTTTGTAATATTAATCCTTGGATTTCATATAAATCCCTTATGATTAATTAATTGACAATAATTAATATAAATTATAGAAAAACAATATTTATATATTTTAATAAATAATAATAATAATGTATTGTTAATTGTTAATTAATCAATTAATTAATTATTACATAAAAATGAATGAATGAATTATTATTATTATTAAAAAAATAATTATTATTAATTGATCATTATTATTCATGATAATATTAATTAATTAATAATATATTATATCATTATTAATCATGATAATATTAATTAATTAATAATATATTATATCATTATTAGTGATATTAACTAATCATTATTAATTAATAATGATATTAAATTTTAATAATAATATTAACTAATACGTGTAGTAATATTAACGAGTAGTAGTAATATTAATTAATAATAATTATCATCATAATAATAATTAATAAGTAGTAACAATACTTATTTTAAAATGTTTTTAATAATAATTAACAATATTTAATATTAATAAGTTGTTAATAATAATAATAATAATAATACTTAGTTATTTTTTTAATATTGTTATTATTTTTTTTATTATTTATTTATCAATATGAATATGAATATTATAATTAATATTAGATTTATATCATTAATACTAATTGGTATTTTTCAACCATATTTACTAATATAGTTGTAACTCTGATTTATATACGCTTATTGGTATATATCAACCACATTTATTAATGTGGTTGTGCTAGTTTATTTTACATTTAAAATAATTAATAAATTATTATGATTATCTAAATGAAATCTATTTAAAATATATTTTTAGCACATTTAATTTAAATTGAGATGTATTGTTTAAGATAATTGTCTTTTTTATTTTTAAAAGTACTAACAACTCAAAAATTTAAAGAGGCTTTAACTTTATGTTAAAGTTACCATTCATGTTTTTTAAATGAACCAAGAGGCAATGGTATATATTTATGAACATTGCAGTTTTTTTAATATTTATTTTCTTTTTTAAATGTATTTTACAAAAGGTTAAAAATTCCTTGGGGTTGTTTTATTTATAAAAATATTTTAATAACTCAAAAATTAATTATAATTATAATATATTATTTATAATTAATATAATATATAAATATAATTAAGCTTAATATTAATATAAATTTAATATTAAGCTTAAGTTTAATATAAATGTAAGTAATTAATATAAACAACCATATAATGCAATTTCTATGAGTGTCTAAATAATAAGTGAAGAGTTTATAAATAATAAGTGAAGAGTTTATGTGTTTTTTAATTTTAATATATCTATTATAATTGTTATTTATAGGCATTACATTTATAATAATAAGCGAAGTGTTAACAAAATAATAAGAGGAGCGTACAAAAAATAATTTCTCTTCTTATTCTTCACGGCTTCAGACCTAGCATGGTTATCATTTCTGGCTTAAATAAATTTGTTGGTATCTTTTAATAATTAAAATTTAATTCACTACCACAGTGAAAGGAAGTCTTGATTCAACGTTCAAATTTCCCTCAAAACTGTGTTACCTATTTTTATTCTTCTTTATAGATAAATCAACATAGATGTAACATGTTATATGTTATTAGATACATCAACATAGATGCATCATGTTATTAAAAATATGTTCTAAACATTGTTACAAGTTAGCACTTGTAAACTGAAAAATTCTATAAATCTTACATTGAATTTCAACATTATATTGGCATCCCAATGATAAATATATTTATTAGCACAATCATATCAAATGATTTCTAAATAGGTGAATCTTCCTACCAGCAATTAAATTTATGCATTTAACTATGATTTCTAAATGTTAACTATCTCTCATTTTGCTTCTTTGTCTTCATATGTTAGTTTTCTCATAACAGCATCATAAGTCAGTATTTGGCTATGACTCTTTCCATCTACCTGATTAAAAATCATAGACATATAGCTATCATCTTTTGCCCAATTATCAATATGGATGAACTCACAAACATTTATAAATAGTTGATCTTCACGGTTAAGAAGATTTGACTTTTGCTTATAACATGAAATAGTAAAAGTTCAATTAACTTGTACATAAATGAATTTTTTAACATTAATCAAATATACATTTTAAACATCTTACCATGTAAGCTGCATCCTTGAATTTGTTTTCACCTTGAAGCTCGACAATAACATTGCCAATTGTGTGTCTGAATGAAATGTCACAAATCTCCATAATGGTGATGACGTGACTTCTAGAAATCCCGCAACCACTTTACTAAAAGCTTGATAAGTATAAGGATCACTATCATAGTCAATGTTTGGAATATTGAAACAATGGGGAATATTTGCAATAACTAGGGCATAATCCCTTTTAGGTATGAGTTTAGCAATGCCTTCACGGTCGCCTTGTATTACTTGATAGTGAATAGTGTCTAGCTCATTCCAAATGAAATGAGTAAGAGTTGGATCAAGTTCAACATTCTTAATACGTTACTTCTTCAGTCTTTCGATATTTATTTTTTCAATAAAGGTTCCAAAATTATCTGGTGCTCCATTATCATCCTTCTTCATATTTTATAAAATAAACAAATATATGTGTAAGTTATAAATTAAAAATAGTACGCAGATGAATAAAAATGAATGTATAAATCAACATACTTTTTTAAATGCAAGATAAAAAAAAATTAATGTTGATGTAGAACTTGAATCTGGATAGTTGCGTACAACATCATCCCAACTATCTTCATTCAACAATTTAACCACTTGTTCTTGAATTTTCATGTAAACTTTGTGACTGCATAGATAAAGTAAAAAAATTTAATATAATGATATGTATAACAAATACTACCAAGAAAAATATGTTATATTTAAAAGAAAATTATAATCTAGAAATAAATAAAAATAATTCAACAAACTTACTTTTGAAATTCCTCAGAAATTTCCTCCAATGATAATTCCCCTGACCTCACACAAGATAATATTGTTTTGACAATTTTTTCATCATTCACTCCTTGCAATGCTCTCCAAGGTGTGATAGTCATATCTTCTGGAAGTTGCTTCATTTAAGGACCTAATTTATTGTTGCTACATATCAATGGCTTAGACTTTTTGACCTTTTGGTTTTGAATAAAATGTTCTCTCACATGCTAAAAATCTCATTAATCAACTCCCATATCTCTCAAGTTATAAATGCCAACTGGAAAATGTTATCAACACCTATGAATAAATCATTAAATTTGCTGCCTTTGCCACCTTTTGAATTGATTTTCTCTTCAATTGGATAGCCTATGTCCATACAACATTCCTTTCGTAAATCTATAGTAACATTTATCCTATCCCCACCACATTTTTCTTCAAATTCACTATGAATAAGTCTAACCCTTTGGATGAAAGTCATAGACATCCTATATTCATTATCTGAATTATGATCTCATGCCACTAACTTTGCTTCTATATCTAATAAACCAGCATAAATGATACATTTCATTGTTTCAAAATGTGGGTTATTGGGATATTCCTCCATCAATTGTCTTTGAGCTTCTACAAAATGGTTCCCCCCAAGCACATAATAATTGTATTCAAAGCATTTTGACTTATCAAATGCTTCTTTGTTGGGAACTTGAACTGGATCAACAAAAAACACATAATTAACGACATGAGCATATGGATTGTACCTCATCAATGTCTTCAAGTTGTGAACATGCAAATGATGTGGCTTTCTGATTTGATATTTACATTGTCCTTCACTTGCCTTATAGATCAGTCTGACATTAAGCTGAAATGTATGACCACCCTTAATTAAGTTTCTCTTTCTCAAGTTCTTTCGAATGGCATTTTGTTTTGTTTTGATAATGCCATCCTCTAAATCAGCTCCTAGTGTAATGATTTCTCTGCTTTCTTTTGAAGTTCCACTAGGTTCTTGATTGTTGGTAATGACTACTTCAAAATGTTCAACTTTACTTTTCTTCTTCATAACATTCTCATCATTAACTGTAACAGATTTATTCTTGGGCATTGTTACTTTTGGTCTTTTACGGCTCTTCTCAGTTCCAATGTCATCTTTAGTAACGACAACATATTCTTCACTGCCAGTTTCAACTTCCTCGTCTTCAAAAGTAGCTTGTCTACCCTTGCTAGATTTATCCACTAGAGGCTTTTTTTCTGATCCCTTGGATTTAGTTTTGTAGCATCATGAGTTACTACATTTTTCTTGTTTTCCATATCTTCTTCTGACACTAAGTAGAAACTACTGACAAATTTCTCGGGAAAATTGCATCCTCTAAGCTATATAATATCTTTAGAGGTCTAAGCTAATGCAACTAAAAAAACGTGCGCGCTCTGCTCTGAACCGCGGAGCCGAGTTTAGGTTTGCCGTCACCACCAATCTTGGATGCAGCCATGAGCGGACCTGGGGGTGGGGAGTCCGCTCCCACCCCTCCATCATCCTCTGAAGAAGCATTTCGAAGACTATTAACGCAGAAAGGGAAGAAGCAACAGAACTCTGAGGTGCCGAAATTCATAAAAAAGCTTGAAGAAATACCAGAGATAGCACTTCCAGAGGAACAACTGATTAAAATTGCTCTTGCTCTGTCTGACAGAGGCCTGGTAGGGCAGTTTATGGGCCGATGGCCGTCCACTAAAACTACGGACGATTGGATTCAGCGAAACTGGAGACCTCAGCTGAAAAATAACGTGATTTGTTATGCTGTGGGACGAGGCTATTTCATCTTTGAATTTACCACCAAAGAAGATCGCGATCTGGTGTTCAGAAACGGGCCGTATTTTATGGGAAATCAGGGACTGTATCTCAACAAATGGAGTCCTGACTTTGACCCATCCGTCGATGTCCCTAAGGAGGCGCCGGTCTGGGTTCGTTTACCTAACCTCCCGTTACACTGTTGGAGCTATCAATCTCTGCAGAAGATTGGTAATGGGTTGGGTCGATTCATTGACAAAGCTGATCACAAGGGCCAATATACATGTGCTAGAATCTGCGTGGAAGTCGATTTGGAAGCCGGTCTACCAGAAGCGATCAAACTCAAAGTTGGCGAATGGCAGCACTACCAGAAGCTGGACTACGAGTAGTTGCCTTTCAAATGCCGAACCTGCCATGAGCACGGACACTTCCAGAGAAACTGCCCAAAAGCTCCAACAAGGAACACGGTTGAAGAAGAAGGATGGAAAGAAATCAGAAAGGGAAAGGCTGTTCCAAAGCCTCCGGGACAGAACAACTCCGTTCCGATGGGGAAGCCTCAATTTAATCCAAAAGCCGTTGTTGCTTCTAAAGACGGCTCCTCCTCTGGAGAAAAGGTGGATGTCAAGGAGACCCAAGAGGAAACAGAAAATAAGGAGAAACAAGTGAAAGTAAATGAAGTTGAACCAACAGTTCCTCCAGCTGAGGATTGTCAGAGGGAAAATGAAGGCAATGAAGAACACATCAGTCTAGCCTCAGACTCTGAGGGAGAATCAGAAGAGAGAGATTCTGAAACTGATAACTCGCTAGTCACCCCAATCAAGACGACTAGAGGGCGAAAATCCAAGAAGAAACAGAGAGAGGAAAAAACTTACATAGATGTCCTCCAAGGTTCCCAAAAAACTCTCAAAGCAATCATGAATACCAGATCTGGGCGCAAGAGTAACAAGGCTCCAATAGGAGCCTCATCCCCCCAAACCAGTAAATAATGAAATACGTCTCCTGGAACTGCAAAGGTTTAGGTAGCAGATCGAAAGAGGAAGCCTTGAAAGATATAGTGAGAATATACTCGCCTGAAATCCTCCTCATCCAGGAGACAAAGCTGGAGGGTCTTCCTCTCCTCCACTTCAGTAAATTTTTTTGGAAAAAAGGCCATGGAAGAGCGGTTAGTGCAAGAGGCGCCTCTGGTGGAATAGCCACCTTCTGGAACAACGCCATATATGATTTTATTCAAGAAAAAAGCAGCCCCCACTGGCTTTTCACTCAGCTTCTCCACAAGGATTCTGGTCAGAAAGTAAGTATGTTTAATGTTTATGCTCCTGTTTTGCCAAGCGAGAAAAAAATCTGTTGGAACTCGCTTCATTCATTTCTTTTAGAGCAAAATCCTGGGAATATCATCATTGCAGGTGACCTGAATGTCACCCTTGCTCTTGATGAGAAAAAGGGAGGCTCCATTGTCAGGGACCCTGCCAAAGAATGGGTTGAAGATATAATGCTGGGCTGGGACCTGGAGGACATTAAACCTTCTTCAGGTAAATACACCTTGTCCAACAAAAGAATAGCCCCCAATCACATTGCTGCTCGTTTGGATAGATTCTTTGTCCACTCTTCTTTCCTGACTTGCGGTCTTATGGCAACCTCTAAAATTCTTCCAAATCTCACCTCTGATCATAAGCCCATCCTCCTCGAGCTTTCCATGGATAGCAATCTAGGCCCCATTCCTTTTTGGTTCAGCCCTCTTTGGATCCAGCAAGAAGGCTTCCAAGAGGTGGTCTCGGAATCCTGGAATAGGCCCGTCCACGGTTCTCCATTCTTTGTGTGGGAAGAGAAAATCAGGGTTCTAAAAAGAAACCTTAAAGAATGGGCCAAAAGATTGCAATCCCCTACAACCAAAAGAAAAGAAACTCTAAACAGGCTCGCTGCTCATCAGTTAGATATGGAGCATAGTCCTGTTTCTCAAAGCCTGCTCCTAAAAGAAGTCGAGGTTCAAAAAGAGGTTCATAGATCTAGCAGGGAGGAGGAAGAATTTCGGCGACAGAAGTCTAGGAATCTATGGCTACAGTCCGGAGATAAGAACACCAGCTTCTTTCATAAGCAAGCCGAAGCCCGAAAGAATTTCAAATCAGTCTCAGAGATTCATTACCAAAATACAGCGATTAAGGATTTCGAAGGCATTAAGAGAGCTGCATATTCCTTCTATCAAGATCTTTATTCGGCTCCTGAAGAACCAGCTATTGATCCTCATGCCTATCCGATTGATTTAATTCCCAAATTCGTCCAGGATTCGGATAATGCCATGCTGATAGCTCCGATTAGTATGGAAGAGCTAAAGGATGTTCTGAACAGCATGGAGCCTGATAAAGCCCCAGGCCCAGATGGGTTCTCTGTCAGGTTTCTTTTGACTTGCTGGTCAACAATTAAAAAAGACCTATTGAGAATGGTCAGAAAATCCCAGAACTGTGCAAAGCTGGGCGGTGGCATCAACTCGGCCTTTCTCGCCTTGATCCCAAAAGAGAAAGGCGCCTCAGACTTCAGCAGATTTAGGCCAATATCCTTGTGCAATTCCAGTTATAAGTTGGTCTCCAAAATAATAGCTAATAGGCTTAAAAACATTTTGCCAGACATAATCCCTGAAAATCAAGGCGGATTCATAAAAGGAAGAAAGATATTGGACAACATTGTGCTGGTGCAAGAAGCAGTTCACTCTAGCTGCCAAAGAAACGAGAAAGGTATGGTGATTAAGCTCGATCTGGCTAACGCATTTGATAGGGTGAGACATGAATTTTTGTTCGCTGTGATGAAGAAGCTAGGCTTCTCAACAGACTTCATAAACTGGGTGAAAGCCTGTATTGCCTCACCATGGATTGCGCCATTGGTCAATGGCCGTTCTACTGACTTCTTCCAAGCTTCTAGGGGCCTGAGACAAGGATGTCCTTTGTCTCCGCTCCTATATGCTGTTCAGGCCTCGGTGCTTAGTTTCCAACTCGATCATAATCAGCAAAATCAAACTCTGCCTGGCCTCAGAACTACTCACAAGGTGAAAGACATTAATCATGCCCAGTTCGCCGATGACACCTTGTTGCTCGGAGGAGCCAGCATAATCTCTGCCAGACACTTCAAGAGGGAGCTGGACATTTACAGGTTGATCTCGGGCAGCAAAATCAATTATCGAAAATGCTCTATCTATGGCTGGAACTGCTCGATCAAAGAGCTGTCTGATATTGCAAGACTTTTAGAAATGGATGGAATTCGAAATTGGGAGTCATTTAAATACCTCGGGATTCCAATCTTCAAATCTAAGCCTAAAGTTGCTCACTGGATGCCTCTGCTCGATAAGATAAAGAATAGAATCCAAGCTTGGGGTGCCTCTTGGCTGAATAATGCAGGGAAAGTCACCCCTATGAAATCGGTCCTAATAAGTATGCCTCTATATCAAAATTCTATTCTCCTTGCTCCCAAAACCTTTCTCAGCAAATTGGACAGCCTGTTGAGAATATTTCTGTGGGAAGGTGGGAATAACAATGATAGAAGGATCCATTTAGTGAATTGGGAAACTCTCAAGAGACCATTTCTGGAAGGAGGCCTCCATCTGCGTAACTTGGCTGCCCAAAATCTTGCTTTGGGATCCAAGATACTGTGGAATTTAGTCTCTAGAAATTCTAGCTGGAGTAAAAGAGTCATTTGGAAGAAATACTTCCAAGGGCAACGCTTGAGATGTCTGGATAAGCCTCCAAGACTTCTAAAAGGATCCCCGATCTTCAATCTTTGTAATGCTGCTAGGTAGCAATTCAACCATTACCTTTATTGGATCCCTGGTAATGGAAGGAAAATTAAAATCTGGGAAGACTCGATTTTGGGGGACCAACCACTGAACCATGTGGAATGTCTTGCAAACATCAAAGATTGGCTTCAGTCTTGCAACTTGCACACTCTGTGGGATATTACGAATTGGAAAGAAGCTCCTGATAGAACCTGGGACTGTTGGAACCTGGGGGAGGTCCCCATTATGCTGCAGGGGGAAGCTTCTTTATTGTTAGATCTGCTCCAAGGAAAATCTCCTTCAAAGGCCACTACTAAAGACAAAAGAGGCTGGGGCTCCCTCTCTGGCTCTTACACTATTTCCGAAGGTTATAAAAGAATTATGGCTATCCCATATGCTCCACCCAATCCAGCCCAATGGAAATTTATATGGGATTTCCCATCTCTCCCCAAAATCGACTTCTTCTGTTGGACCGTTGCACACCAAAGCATTCTTACCAGAGATAACTTGCGAAGACGTGGGATGGAAGGACCTTCCAGATGTCCACTTTGCTGGTCTGATGAAGAAACTATCAGTCACTTGTTGCTGCTTTGCCCCTTTGCTCAAGAAGTCTGGAGGGGAGTTCTGTTGTTAGATCCAGCTAACCTTGATTTTCCAGATAACATCCCTTCCCTGTTCCGAACTTGGGTTAGCTTATCTCCCTTCTGCCTTAAAAATAAAAGTCTTCTTAAAACAAGTTGGATGTGGATCCCTAAATTCATCTGCTGGAAACTGTGGTTGGAAAGGAACAACAGAATTTTTCGAGAAGAAAGATGCACTTCTATAAGAGTTATCTCAAAAATAAAAGCTTTGCTGGGTGAGGCTTTGGAAGCCAATACCTCCTCAAGGAACGAAATGAGTCTGGTTAAAGAGGAGGAGCAATGGTTCAAAGATCTGGTTCCAAATCTGAAGGAAAGACCCATTCCTTCTGTATCCGCCCATGCCCACTGGGAGATTAGGCTGGAAGAACTGGAGTTCATTAAGTGGAGATCGGCCCTGGATGATCACTGTTTATTCTTCGACGGGGCCTCAAAAGGAAACCCTGGGGCTGCTGGTAGTGGTGGAGTTCTATTGAGTCCTGGAGGTTTTCCGGAACTGCGATTCCATTGGGGTCTGGGAATCGAAACCAATAACAGAGCGGAGGCTCTTGCATTGTGGCAGGGGTTGACTCTGGCGATTAACAGAAATATCCTTTCTCTCTCTGTCTTTGGAGATTCAAGACTTATCATCCAGGCACTGCTAAATCCTAAGACCTCCCATCAGGTTCATTTAGCCACTATAATCCGAAAAATCCGGCTATTACTGCCCAAGTTCAATAAAATCTCCTTCTTTCATATTTTAAGGAATCTCAATTCTCAAGCTGATCTGGAGGCCAATCTTGGCTCCCTCTGTCCTCGGAGATCCCTGGTGGTCAACTCGATTGAATCTTCTTGCTCCATCCCTTAATGTACCTGTTGATCGGTCCTCCTATCCTATTTGATCTATGGGCTACCTATTTTCTCCTCATTTCCTGCTCAACGGGACCTCCTCTCAAATCAAACCAAGTAAATCGACGATCTCAGGCCTGAGCTCAGTTTCTTTTTCATTGACCACTGTAACCCTGTCGAGTTCCTGCTTTTCAAGAGCCCACAAAGGCTCCCCATGGGGGCAACTCAGTTTCAGCTTTGATCTTCACTTTATTCTCAACCCTGAAGGCCGTGATCAGCATAAACAGAGCCTCTCATTCCCGGAAAGCAGCATCCTCTGAGCTATGCAAAAATTGCGATGGAGCTCCCCGCTGCAGAAGCAATCTCTCCAAAGCGTGGTCAATCAGGTTCCTCTGCCAATCAACAGCATCGATGCTCTTAGGCACAGCAAGATCAGGATCCGTCCAAGGAAGTCCTCTGGCACTAGGCGATGTTCCACCTTGTCCAACAGCCAACACTGAGAGAATTCATGTCAAAGTCGACGAAGCTCAATTCTCTGACTCCGAACATCGGATGGACTAGTAAATCTCCGGTTTAGTGGCGAACAAATCCAATTCCAATCAGATTTTCTCAGAACTCTGACTCTGACTTCGCAGCATTGTAAAAGCACGCGATAGCTTGTTTGCCGCCCAAATAAAATTAACTGTTACTGTCGAAAAAAAAAATATCTTTAGGAGATTCTGCATTTGTATCATTCAACCTCTTCTATTTGAAAGGGATGGATTCTCCTGATAGTGAAGTTTCGCTTTGTAAAGCATCAACATCTTCATTGCGTAACAACTCTAATCATATTGATGAATATAATGGAAATTTTTCCACTATGAATAGAAAGTTAATTCTTCCACTTAGTCCTAATCCTAAGGACTATGAGAGCATCACTGATGAAAGAGGGGATGGAGAATTTAAAATAAATAAAGAGTCACGGATTCCACTTAGTCCTAATTCTAAGGCCTATGAGAGCAACAGTGATGAAGAGCATGATGACGAATTTCAAAAGAATGGAGTGTCACGATGTCCTCTTAGTCATACTCATATGGACTATGAGACCAACAGTGATGAAGAGCATGATGACGAATTTCAAAAGAATGGAGTGTCACGATGTCCTCTTAGTCCTAATCCTATGGACTATGAGAGCAGCAATGATGAAGAGCATGATGACGAATTTCAAAAGAATGGAGTGTCGCGGTATCCACTTAGTCCTAATCCTATGGACTATGAGAGCAGCAGTGATGAAGAGCATGATGATGAATTTCAAAAGAATGGAGTCTCACGGTGTTCACTTAGTCCTAATTCTAAGGACTATGAGAGCAGCAGCGATGAAGAGCATAATGATGAATTTCAAAAGAATGGTGTCATGGTGTCCTCTTAGTCCTAATCCTATGGACTATGAGAGCAGCAGTGATGAAGAGCATGATGACGAATTTCAAAAGAATGGAGTGTCACGGTGTCCACTTAGTCCTAATCCTATGGACTATGAGAGCAACAGTGATGAAGAGCATGATGATGAATTTCAAAAGAATGGAGTGTCACGGTGTCCACTTAGTCCTAATTCTAAGGGCTATGAGAGCAGCAGTGATGAAGAGCATGATGATGAATTTCAAAAGATTGGAGTGTCACGGTGTCCACTTAGTCCTAATTCTAAGGGCTATGAGAGCAGCAATGATGAAGAGCATGATGACAAATTTCAAAAGAATGGAGTGTCACGGTGTCCACTTAGTCCTAATTCTAAGGACTATGAGAGTAGCAGTGATGAAGAGAATGATGATGAGTTTCAAAAGAATGGAGTGTCACGGTGTCCTCTTAGTCCTAATTCTAAGGACTATGAGAGAAGCAGTGATGAAGAGTGTGATGAAAAATTTCAAAAGAATGGAGTGTCACAATGTACTCTAGTCCTAATCCAATGGACTATGAGACCAGCAGTGATGAAGAGCATGATGACAAATTTCAAAAGAATGGGGTGTCACGGTGTCCACTTAGTCCTAATCCTATGGACTATGAGAGAAGTAGTGATGAAGAGCATGATGAAAAATTTCAAAAGAATGGAGTGTCACGGTGTCCTCTTAGCCCCAATCCTATGGACTATAAGGGCAGTAGTGGATGAAAGATAGGATGAAGCACTTAGTCCTAATCCTAATGACTATAAAGGTAGCAGTGACAAAGGACAGGATGTAGCATTTTCAGTACGTAAACAGTCACATTTTCGACGTGGTCCTAATTATATGGACTATGAGAGCAGCACTAATAATGCACATGAAGAAGAATATCCAATAAACATCAAGTCAAATTTTCCATTTAGTCCCAATTCTAAGGACTATGACAGTAGCACTGAAGAAGGGGAAGATGAAGAATATCCTCCAAGTCAGTATTTGAAAAGCACAACTGATCATAGTGTGGATAACATTCCTCTTAATGATGATGAAAATGCTTATACAAATGATGATCCAATGATGGAGATGTTGCCAAGAAATATTGTATCGAGGAGTAGGAGCAGACCTTTTCGTATCAATGCAAGATGTTCTAGTTATACAAGGGGTAGAGCAGAATATCTGACGAGAATAAGTTCTATCAGCACTCTCATTTCAAGTGAATGTTGTCAAAAAGATTTCTTGAAACATATGGATTTCAAGTTTGCATTAGAGAGAAGGAAGAGATATTTGTCAATGAATAAAAGCATGCAAAATTCATATTTAGTTGGGTGCATGCAATCTACATTGTCAAGTTATGATTATCATATTGGGTCTTTATTTATCTGTAGAAAGGCTTTCAAAATGTTTCATTCGATGGGGAATTTTCGTCTCTCGAGAATTCAAGAAAATTTGGAAAAGGATCCCACATTTTATTTAGAAGTACATCATAGAAGACAGTTTGGGCCATTATCAAATACTGCAATGTCATGGATGAAAGATTTCATTTCAAAGCATGGAGAGTGCATGCCAAATAGAGAGACAATAAATATTCCAAATAATTTTTCAAGACGAGAAATCTACAACTTATACAAAGAATATGTAGAAGGTGTTGAGGGACATGGCCAGTTTATTACATATCAATATTTTATGAAGGTATGGAAGAAAGAATTCAACAATGTCTGTATTCCTAAGAAGGCAAGGATGGGGATTTGCAGTACATGTGCTTCTCTTAAATAAAAAAGGGACAAATGTGAAGGGTCAGAAAGAGGTAAGCATTCATAAATTTAACTTTTAAAATTGTATAGTCATCAACTATGAAAACATATTTCTTAATGGCTTTCTTTTATGTTGTGTAGATTCAATTGTCAAAGAACTTCAGGAGCATCACGAACAACAAACAAGTGAAAGGAAAAAGTTGTACAAGCATCGAAAGAAGTGTTATGATAATCCGAATAAATATTTGGGTTTGATAATTGATGGTATGGACTAGAAGAAAACACTTTTACCACATATTGTTCACACACCCAAAAATTTACAAGAGGAAAATTTTATTTAGTATCACTTGGTCGGTTTATGGTCTTCATTGGGAAAATGTTGCCAAGGGTGTACTTCACAGCTCCAAATATTCATAATGATGCAAATCTGACAGTAACCATAATTCATGATGTGTTTTCTCAATGGTCTGGTAATCTTCCTGAAGTTTTGTATCTACAATTGGACAACATTTGTCGTGAAAACAAAAATCAGGTTGTTTTTGGATATCTAAACATGCTTGTTGAATTGAGAATTTTTCAGAAGGTAAAGGTTGGTTTCCTTCTTGTTGGGCACACTCATGACCATATTGATCAGATGTTCAGTCATTTTTCATGCACATTGAGGAGGAAGGAAGTTGGGAGCTTGCCATCATTAATTGAATGTATTAAGAAATCATACATGCCAGAGCCTACTTTTGATGTGTTGGAAGAAACTGTTGACATGCGAAGGTTTATTCTAGGATTGCATGGTGAGGAGAAATGCATTGAACTACTTAATGTCATTAGCTTCCAACACCAATTTCATATCAAAAAATTGATGGGAAAAAACTAATATGGGGCAAGAAGTATTCAACTACTGCAGAATGGGCATTGTCATCATGTTTGGAATTTTTGAAGTTCATTCCATATCATCCAATATTCACATCAAAAATATTGTTATTACAATCAGTTGGTGAATTTCATAATGCACGAAGACAGAATAGAGATATAAATTATTCTGATTTCCTAGAAGAAATTAAAAATATATTAGATATACATATGAGTACTTTGACATTGTTGATTCAGTTTGGTGGGAGTCATTTTTCAATAATCAAGGTGATATCATTTCAACAACAACAAATGAAGATATACCTTTGAAAAATCCATTTATTTGGCCACAAAATGTGTCAAATGAACATGAGGAAATAAACATTGTTGAACAGCAAAAATCTCAAGGTATTATTAATTCTTCACAGGCAGAGGAAAGAGAGATGTATATTGGTTCCAAAATATCTCGTGCACAATGTGAAGCCATGGAAGACCTTTATAGGAGTTCAGTACAGGATATTAAGGAGGGTTGCATGATCGCAGTGCTAGCAGATGGAGATCCCAATGGCTATCCATTCTGGGTTGCTAAAGTTATAAAGGTCTTTACAGAAAATGAGGATGTTACAGGTGTTGAAGTAAATTGGTATGCCACAAATACACACCCATTCAATGGTGTGTATAAGCCAGAGATGGTAGTTGACAAACAAAATTGCGGAAAGAGAAAAAAAAAGGTACAAATATAAATCACTGCCGCACAGACATCTTAAAATTGAAGGATGTTGACATACTTGTTTATGACTTCAATTTAACAAAGAGAGGAACTCTTCGCTTCAAGACGATAGAGATTCTAAACAGGTTGTTACGAGAAGGAACAATGTTGAGATGGGAGTTTGTTGAAACCAGTCGTAGATCTAGAAGAATTTTGAAACCTGAAATGGTGGGCATGCATGTGGACTCAGATGGGGCACTAGTTGATGAAAAAGAAGAATATGGAACATCTTCATCAGCATCAAGTCATTCATCTGAAAATGTGAATTCTGATGGTGTGCAAGAAAATATGAATGATTTTGAATAATTGTTTAAGACAGTTTATATAACTGATGTTTGCATTGTATCTTGAAATACAATTTTTGATTTCCATATGGTGTTAAATCAGAAGTTATGAGTCATTTTTATGTTATTGGATTATATGTCTTAATTATGATAATTTTTATTGTTTACAATATCTACAATGCAACATTAAATTAGAGATATAATGTATGTTTCATTAAATATACAAATAATGACATTTGAATTCATTTAGTCATGTAATTTGTTCATAATGTCATGGTTTTTTAATTTTATGGTTGAAAAAATTCCAATTTCTTTTGTATCTAGCATGTTATGGTTGAAAACATGTTGAATTTATACGTAGGAAAGAAAAATGTTATTCTACCAAAAACATTAGTGTGTTTTTTCCTCATAAACACCTTTTTTTGGCACATAAAAATTCGATTTACTAGCATTTTTTAAAAATGTTGAAAATTGACCCTAAAAAAATCATCGTTCCAGTATCACCACTTTTTCGTTTTCAAGGTGTTTTTTGCACGAAAATTTCGTTTTCACTGCCATTTTAAAAACATGTTCAAAATTGACCCTAAAAAAAAAACAACCGTTCCAGTATACACACTTTTCGTTTTTAGCACTGTTTTTTATGTTTTTTCGGGGTTTTTTGGCTAGAGTTCCCGTTTTGAGTTTATAGTTCCCATTTCAAAGTTTACATTGTTATTTACAACATATATGAAATGATGTTGTAATCCTTGTAATCTTTTGCAAGAAATTGAAGTTTGCGCACTGAAATGGGAACTACTTAAATTGTTTGTACATGGAATTTTGGGAATGAATAAGATCCATAAAATGAAAGAAGGGATGAAATGATAGAAACGTTCACAAAGTCGATATATGCATAATCTAAACATAGTATTCTAAACGTTGTTGTTTTTTAACATATTTTTTAGATTTAATCTATTGAAATCGGATAATCTCAATGTGTTAACAATTTTAGAGACGGTGGAAAAGACCGGAAAATAAAATAAATTGTTTATACCCTACTCTATGTGTATGTTTCTCCATTATGGGCGATGTCATGTCTCCCTTATTATCTCAACAACATCATAAAAAAATAAATGGTTTGTTTTTAGCTTAAATCTTTCCAATCATAATACCACTATTTTTCTTTTAATTTTTTTTTCTAAAAATTATGTGAGTAGGCTTACTAACCCTTACCAGCAAAAAGAACATCAAAGGTTCCTATCAATGTTTTTGCAACAAGGTAGGTCTTGTATATTATATGCAGTATTCTTTAATCCCCTTGTACAAGTGGTGGTTGAAACTTCTACACGATAATTGGCTACATGTTGTCACAATTCTCTTTCTTTTTTACTGTAGTTAGTGATATTCGCTCCTCACTTAAGGGTTAACTACCTACATTATAAAGGAAAATATAAAAGTGTAACTCATGGCACAAACTTAGTCCCCAGGGGAAACATTTGCCACCTGGCCTGCATATTCAATTGTTTTCCTAAAACTACATACACCAACATAATAATTTTTTATGTTATGACTTCACTGCACTTAAATATTTTATTCATTTCTTCGGTGATCATTTATTTGCTACTGTTGAACTTTGGGAAAATGTATATGGAAATAATCTGTGGCCTTAACGTGTTGGTGTGGGATTATTCATGTTAAATGAGCATGTATAGACCAAGGATGGCAACACCACTTGCATAGGGTGGGTGTGCTAATGTAATAATAAGTGTTTAGTTATGTTACAATAGACATATTTTATTATGTGAAGACTTTGGAACAACACATACCATTTGAAAAAAATCAAACATATTAATTTCATTATTTCCCATGCCTCGATCATGGCCCTTCACTCTTTTCTTTTGAGATCTATGGTTGGGAATGGATTCCTTACCTCTAGGGTAACCACCCCAGATGTTCATTGACGACATCCCTCATTCATCAGACTGTTGGCTTAGTGAACTCCCCTTCTCGACTATGGCTAGGGTTATATCCTTCGCCATCAAACAATTGAAAACAACCAAGTTGCACCCCAACAACAATTTCCTTTGGAATATGTGGCTCAGTTTTTGGCCAAGGGCTATTCAGGATAACTGCACTTAAAAACCTTCCTAATTGTTTTCCTTGATTTAGTTCATTGTTTCCCTTTCTTTACTAACAAGTGTTCCCATTCTTATTCTTGGTGTTTCTGCTAGGTTCTTAACTGTATAAAGTATTATGGATGAAGAAGTTCCCCTTTTTCTTACCCAGTCGCTTCATCAGCAAAGAAGTCTTGTTCGACTACCTTTCCTAGGTGACTCCCACAATTCATTTGCAAATTTTCCAGGTGTTGTTTTCTCACGACAGTCAAAACCTGTCCTTTTTATTGCTTATTTTTTTAATATACTTAGGGATAACTTAGTTTGTCGTAACCTATATTTTTTTTTGCAACTCCCATGGGTACTGAGGTTCACCCAACCACTATAGCCACTTCTTCCCTCATACAGATAAAGTCTCTTTTTGTTTTATAAAGGTCAGTTTATTGACACCCCAAGAATTTTTTATAGTTCTTGAATTTTCCTTGGACTATGCTTCTAACTTCTTATTTTTCTATCCTCTTTCTTGCACAGGAACGGGTCTTCGATGTGGCTACGCCTCAAGTTCATGTCAAGATAAACCCTCACCACTCCCAAGGTAAACCAAATTTTTCTGCAGTTATTTCACAACCTAACCCTACTTACCGATAAGTGAAAGGGTCTTTCGTGAGTATGTTTTTTTTTCTTCTAGGCCTTAAATCCCTATCTATAAATTCTTAGGTTTCTTTTCAAGAAACAATTATAGCCATTCCAACTAGGTGATCCAAATATTTTCACTTCAAAGATGCGTACAAAATTTCATTTAAAAGAACATGTAACCATAAGATACATACACACAAAAGAAGTAGAAATAAATGATAACCATGAGAAGAAAAGACACAATAGGTCGATAATGGAGTTCACCCAGTGTAGGCTACGTCTATGGGCTCTGTTCAATGTGGGGAGGTCTCTTTCATTAATTTTTCACAAAATCAAATTACATGCATGTACAAAACACACCTTATACCTCCACTTTCGGGGATGACATGAAAATTCACACATCTTCTGAAGAAATGGATTGCACCATTGAATTCTTGGCGAAAAATCATGAAAAATGATTGTAAACTCAACCCCTTTATGCTTTGGTCAAAATATGGACCCCCAGTAATCTCAGAGATTCCCCTAAGATTCCTTCTCATGGGTTGACTAAAATTTGGCTACTCAGATGAAGAATCTGATCACATCATCATGTTCCTTGTGAAAAACTGAGAAGAATGAGTATAAAGTCGACTTGGTTCTGTCACCTTCAAAAATTTCCGCCATATGTAGATTCTTGCGTCATGGTTCCACCATGGTTTCACCTTCAACATTTTTCTCTGAAAAAAACAGCTATTCAAATCAAAAATCTGTCTACACCATTAGAGTCCTAGCGAAATTCTGAGTAGTTTGACTATAAATTTGGCATATTTCTGTCATTGTGAAATTTTGCCCTCTACGGAATTTCCAAGATTCCTCCCCTGCATCAAAGAATATTCTTCTTAAAATACATGTTAGGCATGGTTCCACTACCTCAACATACATGCATGCTTACTCTTCTGGTTCGTTCCTTCGTTAGGCGCATAAATGAACTGGGTGCTTAAATAAAAGACCGTCGACAATTTTTTAAAGCACTGCCCATTAGGCAGTCGGTTGATGAGTTATTCTTGGGCACTTTGATTCCCGCTAGTCACGGGTTCAAAACCCACCCAAGTAAAAAAAATTTGGCATTTTTTTATTTTCTTGTGGGAGGTGTTATTTAAATTTGTTGGCAGTGTGTATTAATTGGGGGGTTTGTTAAGTGGGGTTGATCGTGGAGCTGGCCAGCCTAACTGATTGGGTGAGTTCAATCCTCATCGACCCCCCTCGCGGTTGGTTGATGGTCGTGGCCCATTAGGCCTATATATATACAATATATATATATATATATATAGTGAGACAGAAGGGAGGGGTGGCGAGGGTGGTGGCCCACCACCCACCTTTTTTAATTTTTTTTGTTTTTTATTTTTAAATAAATTAGTCAAAATCACCAAACGAATTTTTAAGGGTCACTGAAAAAAATTAAAGAGGCAACAATTTCGTCCTTTATGACCTCCGGAGTCCATCACTGTGAAGTGCCAATTTGTTGCCTCATTAATTTTCCTCCAAATTTAGCATCTCTGCCAGATTTAGTCAGGCTTCAAATTTAGCTATCGGTCTACTAACTTTAACCAATGGGCCTAGTTGACAAAAACTTTGGTTAGCCATAACTTTCAGATACGATGTTAGATTGAGGTGTGGCTTGCAATGTTGGAAATATTGCGACGAGGTCTTCGATCTAACCTTGGTTTCATGGCTATCCAATACTTTTATTTTTGAGCCTTTCCTGTGCCCTCTTTGATCACTAAGTGTTTTTGGAGCCACCTGAATCATTCCTCCCCATTGAGGAGCCTTTGGTCCTCCAAAATAATGAACGTAATCTGTAATTTGCTGTGCTCCCTTGTCTGCACAACAAGTTCCCTGAAAAGCCATATTTCCTTCTCCTGCATCTTTGTTCTTCGAAGCCATAAGTGATGAACCGACACTTACATCCTCTCCAAATTTGTAGTACAATATTTGCAAACTACATTTCAATTACATGACCAATCATGACCCAAGCATCCCCATACTTTCCAAGAGTTTATAACACACACTCTTTGGTTAAGTGTACATCATAATAGAAACCAATACCCCAACTATAAACAAAAAGAGTCCAAAACATCATCATGTTGCTTTCATAAGTGATGGAAAACACATCATCACGTTTACAATATTTTTGCAACATATGATTTACAAAATGCGGACATGACAAGTTGCCATATCTAGTAAAACCATCTCTCACTCAAAAAATTGAATGGGTCATCTCCCTATGACGGATTCACTTGTTGAACACCTTCACCAACTGGTTCCTTCATAGGTGCTTTCTAGTCATGAAGTATTTGACATGTGGCTTTATGATGCCCATCCTTGTTGCAGTGACTACAATGATTCTTTCTCCTCCAAACTTTTTGGACCATCTTGGAACACTTATTCCTGGTATGCTTTTGATAAGTGCCTCTGGAATCCTCACTATCACTGGAATGCGATGAGGTGCTCCCATCATCTGTTGTTGATTTCTCATTGGTTTCCCTCCTTCTAGCACCATTACAACATTCTCCAACCTATTTTCTGACATATCCAAGTCCTGCATAATGAGGCAATTCCTCCTCTTTTATGGGATTCACAATTCCTTGGCCATTAATTTCGAGGCCCTTCCCTTGATACCCCATCTTCTTCAACAATTTTGATCCAATTATTATAGTATGTTTCTCAAAAGCAGTGAAATCATCATCATAAAAAGAACATGAAATTGAAGAATCACTTTTTACCTCAGCCTTTTTATGCTGCAACTTTTCCAAGGCATCCTCCTTGGCTTGTAATTGATGCTGCAACCTTTGTTTCTCCTCCTCTTCTTTTTGTAGGAGTATCCTTAGTTCCACATTCTCCGCCTGAATTCTTTGGTTGATCACCTCGAGTTCTTGGAGCCATGTAGCATTTGGTGCCCTCCTCTTGTTTGGCACAAAATCTGCTGAAATCTTTGCCTCATTGCCTAAATCATAACCTAAGCTAATAGGTCCATATTTTGCAATCCCAAGAGCTGCAATCTTCATTTCATCACCTAAGTCCGATCCCAGGTCAATTGGTCCAACACTGGAAAATCCTTTAGTTGTGATCTTCTCATCATCCTATGATTCAAATTCTTCATCTTGTTACATAGTTGCAACTATCTTATGCTTCTCCTTCCATTGTTGAATTGAGGCTTTTGTGATCCATATCAAGTTTAAGAGAAATTCTTCGGCGTAAATCACAAGATAAATCATTTGTCGACGCGTTTCGAACCAACAAGTGTGGTTCATCGTTAGAACGATGAACCACACTTGTTGGTTCGAAACGCGTCGACAAATGATTTATCTTGTGATTTACGCCGAATAATTTCTCTTAAAGCTTCTCCTTCCAATTGTTCCTCTTTGACCTCAATTCCGGATGTATTTTCCAGCAATGTTCCTCATCATGCCCTTCTTTCTCACAATGAGTACAAGAGGTATTTGGTTGCTTTCTCTTAGTCGTAGTTGTCCTCTTTGGGTGGTTATCTTTCTCATGCTTCTCCGTGCTTTCAAGATGTACAACCTTCACACTAGCTTCATCAAGAGTTTTAGGTTCAAATAATAATAGTGAATGACACAAATAACTATGAAAAGAGCCAATATATTTCATCAATGTCTCAGGAGTGTCTAGTGGAACATTCAATGTTAATGCTTGTTTCCTAAACCCCTCTATAAAATTCTGAACATTTTTACCTTTACTTGGTTTCAAATGTTTACATGCCATCATGACCTTCTGTCTGTAACCCAATGGGTGAAACTGTCCTCTTAAAGCAAAAACAAACTCAGACCAATATGAAATAGGTTTGTGACTACTCTTACCATCTTTCTTCAGTTTTCCTTCCCACCAGATGAGAGCAGTGCCACTCAATTAAAGGGATGCTAGTTGGATATTAGCTTCATCCTCTTTGATTCATTGTATGTGGAAATGTACTTCAACCTGTATGATCCAATTATCTATATTTTTTGCATTAGATTCTCTACTAAACACAAGCAAATCAAACTTGACATCCAACTTGAAAAAGAGCTTTTTATGTTTTTTTCTACCTCTAGAACGACGAGAAGAGGAAGAAAAAAAACTCTCATAGGAAGATGGACAGGGAGGTTCAGGAAGCTCTTCTTCTCCTCCTTCATGATTCACTGAGGCAAGATTATCTGGTCCTTCCTTCTTCTCTGGTTTCGCCATTGTATTCTCATACTCTGCATTCAATTCGTCCACTTTTTCTGCCATGGAATAGAAGGCCTTGCGATAATTTTTCTCTTCCTCCAACCAAGCATTTTCATATGCCATTTTCCCTCTTCATGCTACACGTCCCACTTCTGGATCAAAGGACTTAAGTTTTCCTTTAGCTCTTTGGAGCTTTTCCCTGGTTATCATACACTTGCAATTCACATCAACAGAATACCCACTCTAATACCAAACTTGATCCAGATATGTTCACTTCAAATATGCATACATAATTGCATTTAAAAGAGCATGTAACCAGAAGATGCATACACATAAAATAAGAAGAAATAAACGACAACCATGAGAAGCAAAGACACAATAGGTTGATAACAGAGTTCACCTAGTGTGGGCTAGGTCTCCGGGATTTTCTCAATGTGGGGAGGTCTCTTTCATTAATATTCAACAAAATCAAATTACATGCATGTACAAAAGACACCTATACCTCAACTTCCGAGGATGGTCTGAAAATGCACACATATGCTGAAGAAATGGATTGCACTATTGAAGTCCTTGCGAAAAATCGTGAAAAATAACTCTAAACTTGACCCCTTTCTACTTCAGTCAAAATCCAGACGACTAGTAATTTCACATTTTGAGTGAGGGAAAATAGTAAAAACAAGGATAACGTAAAAAAGAAATAAAATTTAAAGTACTAGTTTTTTACTGCATTTGAATTTATGATGCACGTAACCATAGATATTGTGTATTCATGGAATTAAGCCTGCAACTAATAAATTCAAATTATGATTTTAAAATCCAAATATCAAGTATTCCAAAGTTTAAAATCATTTAATGTATTCAAGAATAATGTCTAATCAAGTTAAGCCACCATTCTGGAACAATGAACCTGTGCATAAAATTGAAAGTAAATAAAACACAATGGAAGAAAATAAAGAAATGAAAGAAAATAAAAGAAGTGAATTATAATATTATTACTAAAACCTCCATGTCACAATGAAGGAGACCATTTTCAACATGTACAAGATGGTTGTAATAGTTCGTAAGTCTTCTTCCTCAATTCTACCATCCTCCAAACCCCCCCTCGAATGAGAAAATTAGGGGTTTTATACAAAGGTTTGAATAATTGTTTTACATCACACTTACATAACCATTTGTTTAATATTCTAATGTAAAGGGAAATGAGAATAATCTCCTTATCTTTAATCAGCTGAAACACTAAAATTGTTTGCAATTTGTTTCTTGGCTCCACATATCTAGACCTAAACGTTTGTAGTGGTTGTAATGGTTTCCTCATGTAATCTTTCGTCTCAATAATATATCGCAAATCATTCCTTAAGTAATCATGTATAACACAAATAAGATTTATGATTTAATAAAACACAAATAAATAAATACATAAATAAAATTTGTAACTTTTCCTCATTCCTTAAATTTGCTCCTAAATTTTTTAAAGCCAAACGTAAACATTATTTGCATACCTCATGTTCTTGAAAAATTCATGCTGTAAAAATCTTCTCCATGTTTAAGTTACCTAATGTTCTCATATGGGTAAATCTCTAAACAAATTAACAAGCCTTTTAATAAACCTTGAATATTGAAAACACATTCACATAATATGTGTGCATCCAGATTCTTTTTCGATTCAATTCTTCATTACATAATTCTAAAATTGATTTCACGTGAATGTACTGGTGGCTTTCACAATAAACCGTCACAAATCCTCCTCAATCATGTGATAAAATCCCCAGCTTCTAAAGCATATTTCACATGAATTTACATAGGTAAACACAACCTAAAATAAACCCTCAAATAGAGCATGAACGAATTTGAGACAAATATTTTTTGTGAAGAGAAGTGGAAAAAACCCTAAAATCCCCAACTAAGGTGTGGGCTTCATAAACTTAAGGATTAGAGTCAAGTTAAATGAACGATTGCCTTATTACGTTGAGTGAGGAATAGGGAGTGCTTTAATGAGTTCTTACCCACCCAATGAAATCTCATCCACTGGTCTTGTTTTTAGTGAAGGGATGACATTCATATCAGGTGGAGATCTAGAAGTAAATTAACCTCCTTCCTTTGACTTGATGGTATTCACATGAATGTGTGGGGCCTCTGCACAGTTTTCAATGTGATCCTTTATTTAATAAGATATGGTTCAGTAAATATTTTGTCCTTTAGTCCTTTGAATGCAAGATGAAAATAATTTTGACAAATAAATAAATAATTTTGATGCAACGTTATGAAGTCGATCATTGGAAAATAAAATATATAGAGTATGTTGTTTAGTAATTAATGATTTTCATAGATTACCCTAATATTTCTTGAACATTTGTTTCATCAAAAATCTTAAAATTTACTTTGTTTTCTCAACTTTCATGTTTTATGTCATAATTTATCCGCAGTAACATTTCTAAAATTATGTTTCTAATATGTATTTTACACATATATATGCATATATATCTAATAAGTCAACTCATTAATCATCGAAACACCAAATTTTAAATATTATTAATATATATCTTTTCCCCCTTTTAGTGGACATTGTTCCCTGATATTGTGGGCAATGTTTCCTTATTTTTAAGAGTTTTTAATGATATTAATAATATCTCAATTATGTTTAGCCACATATATTAGTTAGTGATATATAATCTTTTAATTATTTGTATTTAGAATTTATATGTGATATATAGAATTAAAATAATAATTAATTATTTCATATGCATATTTATAGTGTGACATTTCTTTAATGTCGCTTAGTTACAAGCCCTACTTAGGTTTGTTCTAATCCCTTGTATTGATTTGTATTTTGTATTTTAGAGAGTCGAACTAGGCTAGACAAAATAGAAAAAGGTTTGTGTGGGTGAGGGTGCATAAGGTAGCCTGATTTTTTACAGAGGATTAAAATGAATGGGAGGTAGGGAGGCAACTTAAGCTTTAGATTGAATAATACCATCATCATCTGGCGGCCTTTTAGAAGATAAATTAAGATTTGTTTATCACGAGAATAAGAGGAGTCATATGATGAGGGAGGTGCATGGTGAAAGTGATAGAAGGAGCCAAGATCTAATTAGGTCAAATTAGCGACAACATATTATCAAAAGAAGGAAAGCAATGTTCACTTGCCTCTTAAGGTGGGGCAACCTTCCACTAAGTAGAATCGTTAATAAAAAAATACTCAACAAAACATTTCGTAGCCTCCTATATCTTTAAATAGATTCTCAATAACAAAACCTTAACCATTTGTGGTCCCCTCATTAACTAGTACCTAATGGGCCTTATTTAATAAAGTGGGCCCTTTAACATTAACTATCCACTATTATCTAATCGACCCTATTAAACTAAGGTGGGCACATGCATTAATTGACTAACTCCTAAGTAATCTAATGTAGGGAGGTTAGGGTAGAACTATAACAATAAATGTATGTAAGTTTAACTATGTTGCTTTGCATCGAATAAACAATCACAATTGGTCAAAAAATTACCTTTTACATGATGGTAGTATAATACCTCCATCCATACACCATCCAAAATGTCCCCATTTATGGCACTTTATGGGTGTCATCTGTTACCCATCACATCACCCTTGAGAGGGAAAACTAGGATTTAAGTAGTGGAAGATCACATCAAGCACCAAAAATAGGTTCTCCAACTACTAAAGAACAACTTGGTGATAGCACAAAACATGACGAACCAATAAGTAAATCAACATCATAGTGAAAGACACTTTGAAATTAAGAATTGTGTATTTTTCAAGTCATAACTATACAAACAAATATCCCTTAAACAACAACAACAAAAAAAAATTAAAATTAATTAACATCCAAATACCATGATGGTGTTTTGAATGGATATGTAAAACCCTTAATCAACCACGTGCTCATATAAGTGTTGTTTTGGGTCATTACCGGCGTTGGGATTAATCTTTATCTATTGCTTTTCAACATTATTGTGCTTCTAGTTGTTTTTAGAGGAACCTGAGTAGTTATAATAACAACATCCTTCCTCCTTTCTTTCACTTTATACACCTGTACCGGTACCCGCTTTACATTGAATATAAAAATCTTCCATTACTATCTTGAAACTATCATTAAATTATTCAAAGATTGGTTATAGTTTGGACCCATGATAATGCTTTAAATAGATCTGTAGATCCGGCTTAGCCCACCCTTTGGACCCATGATAATGCTTTGAATGGATATGTAGACCCCCTGCAACCGCGTGCTTATACATGTGCTATGTTTTGAGTCATGATTCCCTTTTGTTGTTATTCACTAGAAAACTATAGGTTCAAGCTGACAATCCCTAGCTGGCCGTCGGCCAATAGATGTAAATAAAGTTGCGAGGTAACATATCTCATTAGCTAATGCAAGGTGAAACCCACCTAGGCATGAAAAAACCTTCATTAGTTAATTCAAGATGAAATCCACCTAAGCTTGAAAATGCCTTTATTGGAGTCTAGTGTGAAATCCACTTTATTTTGACCACTAAAAAGAAGCTAAACTTCCAAAATTTTAAAGATGAATGAAAGACAAAGGAGCCTCGAGTTGAAATCCACCTGAACTTCACCAATAAAGAGAAACAAAACTTTCGGAAATAAAAAATAATGAAATAGAATTTGTCACATCGTATAGTATGACGTCGCCTCTTGCAGACAACATTCAATGCAATGTGAAGATGCCATGAGCTTTTCTGTTACAATAGGCTCAGATTGAACATTTATCGTGTTACAGAGATTCAAAATAGGTCTCATGATACTGAGGACTTTGACCCAGAAAGACGTCCTTGAAAGGACCAGCCCAACTTCACAATCAATTTGCAATCCAACACCTGTGAAATTTTTTTAAAAGCTCTCAGAAACTGTCCCCTGAACAACAAACCATCCGGGATCTTTGTGGTGCCAATTTATTATAATTTACTCTATTCTTCGAATATAATAAGGTTCTAATTGATTATTTATTAAATTTCCACCAATGTGAAAAAAGATACCAACTCTCATTCACAATCCAGTTAACTCTGCTATACGTAAGAAAGTTTTGGGATATTTCATTAAAATTTATAGATGTGCAGCTGACAGCCATGTCAGTATCGAACCCGAAGCGGAGCTGGTAGTGTTTGCTGTGAGACGTGACTGCATTTATTGCATGGGTAGGATTGGCAGTAAATTTAATGTAATAATAAATTGGGTGGTTTATAGTTGGGAACTTAGGACCGTATTCATATTATTATGATATATTTAATTGCAGTCAATCAGTTTGCGTGTGCGTCACTGCGTTCACTGAATAGACGAAACTATAGACACTGCTGGTACGTACGAAAGTATTTATTGTTTTATTTGTTACAGCAGTGAAGGTGGGTGAATGAACTAAATGCGTATTTATGCTTCCCACAACTCTCTGCGTGCCGTGATAAATAAATAATGTACGTTGTTTTGGAAAACGAGAAATATTTGTTTGGGTTGGCAGTGGCACTGTCGTCTGTCACAGTTATAATCACAATGTACCTACTCTTCTCTTCTCTTACTATCATCCTCGAACCCCAAACATTCTTTCGGCTCCCTTCAAAACAACTCTGTCCTTCACGCTATATAGATTGGTAGGTAATTTATAGGTTGGGCAGTGGGCACCCATAACGTCTATTATTGAAGTGAAAATGGTTGGAAATTGTATTATTCATTGTTGGAATTGTGAAGTTGGTGGTTTGGATAGAACATGAGATTGCGAAATCCAAATTATGACAATGACCGCCTTTAAATAGATAGATATACAGAATAGGGCCATTGTGTCTTCCATTTTATTTCACATGTATTAAAGTATTAGCTCTGGTGTCATATCCACTCATTAAATGTTTAATCGTGTCTTCCCTTTTGTTTCAATATATAAATTGTGTCTACCCTTTTGTTTCCACATATATTAAACTATTAGCTCTGGTACCATATCAACTCATTAAATGTTACAGTGCCAATCATATTGTTTACTCATTAAATGTTACAGTGCTAATCATATTGTTTACTCATTAAATGTTACAGTGCTAATCATATTGTTTGTCATTTGCAAACATGTAATTTTATTTCCCATTAATATTTTATTTTATCACATTTTACTTTTATCTTTGTTTTAATATTTTCTTTTTATCACATTTTACTTTTATCTTTGCTTTGGCATCTTTGGTCCTGGGCTAATTTGATAGTTGATTAACTCTATTCTTATCTATTTATTAGGAGGGATATAACTAGACCATTGACTTACTTTATTTTTATCCAATTTATTTGAAGGGACATAACTTAACATTTCATTTTTATCTATTTGTTTAGAGTTTTGCTTTCATGTCTAGTTGACTTAATCATGTAAACTCTTAACACTTCTTATAAATTGTATTTCCCATGTCTTTTTGACGATCCTCCTCCATCTTAAGAAAGTGGGTTCTCTTTCTAGAGTCATACCTCATCTCACAAACCTAATCAATGTAGGATAACCTCCAATTTCATAATGGTGCATTTATAATTTAAGAAAACATTGCCTCATCTCATTAATTAAATCAATGTAGGACAACCTCCAATTTCATAATGGTGCATTTACGATTTTAGAAAGCATTAGAGATTGACTAATTCTATCGCAATCTTATTCATGTTGATGAGACGTTCATTATAATAATTTGTCTAGGTATGAGTACCAAAGTTGGTTATTGTATCATAGACACGAAGTCAAGCATGATCATCACTATGGGATGTGGATTACAATGCTCATTTTTGGTATGCATCATACTCACAATTTGGTACTATGTTGCAACCATGCCAAGATCTTAATTGCGCAGTTCCAACATTGTGGCCCAACCACTATACCTTTATTTTAGTAACATTTAGATTGCCATGTTCACCTTGGCATGTGCTTTTCAACGTGGTCACATGGAATTTAACCCAATAAATATGTGTTGACATAGACATAAAACCAAGTAAACATGAATATGCATCACAAGCCATCTACTTTCTTTGTCTTTTATTCTTCCCAAATATTTTATATGAATGCAGTTTTAGATATGAATGGACAATGCAATAGATATGGAAAATGCAATTCATCAAAACAAAAAATCAATACCTTCATTATGTTATTTGATATTTTCTCTGTATATTATTGTGACTATATAATTATATACATGGTGGTTCTATTTTAAGTATTTATTGACATACAATAGGAAACTAGAAACTGAAACAAATAAATGGGCTACCACATGAAAGACATCAAAGATTTACCCTAGAAACGAAAAATAACTAGAAGAAGAGACATTCATTCCTTCATTTTAAACATGTGAATTTGGTTACAATTGCTAAGGTTCTCTTGAAGCACAAAAAATTACATTTAATGGAGATCTATCTTGATTCTTTGTAGAAATATGGTGATAAAATTGCAACTGCTCAAGAAATTTAATATAAATCAAGAGACGTATTTCTACTCTACTACTCTACGGAAAATAATTCACAATTTAGAATAACATTCACAAACATGCATCAATCACATACACAAGTACACATATTTATCTAGGGGAAACCAACTAATAAAAACCCCTTAAGCATGCTTGCATTAATCAGATGAATAGAGAATGTATTACAATTGCTAGCTCAAACTACAAGTGAATAATTGTTCTCTCTGCTCAATGAAAAGCTCTAACCCGGACTTAGTTAATTTTTGCCTCTAGTTGAGCTCTTATTTCCTTATGCAAATCCTGAGGAAATTTGCCCCTATTTTTTAGGAATTTTCTCCAAATTGATTACGCAATTGCCAAGGATTGATCATTAATTGCATGCAACACTTGTACACTCAAGACTAGTCTACAATTGATTTTACATTTCCTTGCAATCTCCACCACAACTGAGAAATTCAAATTCCTTGCATGCATGAGCTATTTTTGGTTGATTGATCAATTAACTAGATGATCTCTGAGTTAGACTGTTGTCCCACTACACAACTGACCTCCAACTAGTTCTATCAATAGTTAGAACTAGTTTAATTGAATACAACTCAAAATAACTAAATTGGATTGCTACAAATTAGCAATCAACACATGCAAATTAAGCTCCAATCCCTTAACTCAAATTTACTAGGCTAACTGAGTGACAAGATCCTTGTCACCTCAGTTAACTGCCTCCAAGTTGTCTGTTGATGTGGAAATTTTGAATTTACTCAATTTGACCAAGGCTAAGTCAAATTGATCCTTTATTGCTACACTTCTCAACACTCCCTCTTAACAAGAAAGGGATTTTCAACCACCCCTATCTTGCACCTGTGGAATTCGAACTTCCCTCTTGACAAGGCCTTTGTCAAGATGTCAACATCTTATTCCTCTGTCAGAATGTATTGTAGCAACATTATCCTCCTCTACACACAATCCCGTAAATGATGATACCAAATATCTATATGCTTGGATCGATCATGAAATACCAGATTTTCAAAGAGCTTAATGCAACTCTGATTATCACAATAGATCACAGTTGGATCCATCTCCTAACCAAACAATCCCACAAGTATCTTTCTCATCCAAATTGCCTCACATGTTGCTTGACTTGCAGCCATGTATTCAGCTTTTGTTGAGATGAGTGCCACAAACCTCTACTTCTTGTTGTTCCAGGAAATTATTGCGGACCCAACACTGAAAATTCCACTTGATGTACTCTTTCAATCAGATGGACTCCCTGCCCAATACGCATCTGTGAAGCCACACACCTTCACCCCCTCTATCTGTCTGTACCATAATCCATATTGGGTAGTGCCTCTGAGGTACCATAAGACATGATTTGTTTCCTTCCAATACAATTTGGTCACCCTAACTATAGCTTGGCTTAGCTAGTTGATTGCATAGCCACATATATGGTCATGTGTTCACAAGATACATCAGTGAACCAACTAGTTGCCGGTAAATGGTAGCATCAACCTCTTCACTTGAAGTGGCATTCTTGTTCCTCCAGTTGGTGGCTAGAGGTGTCTCCATAAGCTTACAACTCTCCATGTGAAATATCTGCAGTATCTTGGTGACATACTTTCCTTAAGACACAAAAAATTCCCCATCACCTTACCATACTTCCAACCCGAGGAAGTAGTGCATGAGACCCATGACTTTAATCTCAAATTCCCTTGCAAGAGTTGATCAGTTGCTCATCACCTGTCAATATTAAATCATCAACATATAAAAAAAATGATAACCAATTTATATTCTACCAAAATATGATAGAGGTTCGCATCCGCTTCACTTTTGGTGAAGCCCAATCCAGTGAGATAATTATTGATATGAGCGTACCAAGCTCAGAGTGCATGTTTGAGATCGTACAATGCTCTCCTAAGTTTGCACACATGAGAATCCCGAACAAATGTCTCAAAACCTTATGGTTTCTCCATGTACACTTCCTCCTCAATAACACCATTGAGAAATGTTTTTTTACATCCATCTGGTTGATCTTCCACCCTATCTGCATAGGTAGTGCAAGAATTGATCTAATGGATTAATACCTTGCTACAGGTGCAAAGGTTTCCTCATAGTCAGTTCCTTCAACTTGAGCGAATCATTTGGCCACAATTTTGGCCTTATACTTCTCCATACTTATGTTTGTTGCATGCTTAACCTTAAAGATCCATATAGAACCCATAAATGATTTATCTTCTAGTCTTGGGACCACTTCCTAAACATTGTTTTTCATGATGGATTTGTATTCTACCATTGTTGCATCAACCCAAACTGGTTTCTCAACTGCTTCCTCAAAAGAGGATGGACCGGTCTCTACCATCTCAATCATCAGAGCCATGTAACTAGTGTACCTCTCAGGTGACCTCCATTGCCTGCGAAAATTTGAAGGAGCTCCCACATTCTCCCTCGCATACTGCATCAATATATTACCTTCCTTAGTTCTTTTCCTACCTTCTTTGGATGGTTATGCTTGAGTGGATGTCTCCAATTCACCTCCTCTCTTCTGCTCCATTTGTGGCTACTCCACAACTTCCAAGGGATCCTCCTGAGGAGCTAAAAGCTCCTCTTCTGGTGGGATTTGCAGCTCCCTCTCAAGAGAGCATCTCATTGCTTTATCTTCATCAAACTTTACATCCCTTCTCACAATTGTCATTCTGAAGGAAGGTAAGTACACCTAGTAGTTGTGTGGAGTTTCGTTGTAAACAATAAAAACTCCCAACTCTGTTGTCATCTCAAGATCCTTCCTCAAATCTTTGGAGGCATAGCAGTAAAAAAGGCTCCAAAAGTTTTGAAACAAGATATGTCCAGCTTTTCCCTCAATAATGCCTCCTCTGGTGTAATCATACCAAGAATCCGATGAGGACTCTGGTTCTGCAAGTAGACTGTTGTGTTACTTTCCTCTACCCACAAATGTAGTGGTAGGCATTAATCATGTAGCATATCTCTCACAGCATCCACAATGCTCTGATTCTTCCTCTCAACTGCCCCATCCTATTGTGGGTTTTGGAGAGCTGTCAGTTCTCTTGGAATTCCTTATTTGGAACAAAGTTCCTTGAAGTCATTTGAAACATACTCACCTTTGTTGTCACTCCTTAGATCCTTCACCTTCTTGTCAGTCTCTTTCTCAACTAGTACCTTGAATTCTACAAATTTTGAGAATGTCTCATCCTTCTTCCGCATGAAGAAGGTCCAACACTTTCTTGATAAATCATAAAAAAAATAACATAGTACTTATGTGGTAGTGGAGGATATCAAGAAGGGTCCACAAACATCATAGTGGACTCTCTCCAAGATTGCATGTGCTTCATTATCTCGATCATGGAATGTGGATTTTACATACCTCCCTAAAGTACAACCCTTGTAGACATCCTGCTACTCAAGTGATCCTTTAGGGAGGCCAATGGTTATTTGCTGCATAATTTTTAAGGTGCTATGATGTAAATTCCCCAATCTCATGTGCCAGAGTTCACCGACACTGCGACTCTAAACCTTCTCTACCTTATTGCTTAATGCAACATAATCTTCCACATCAATTTTATACTAGTTCTTCACATGAACCCCAATATGCTTCACCTACCCAGTGACTATGTGTCTTAAAAAGGCTTTCCCTTTATTTAAGATCACATCATAGCCACGATCTTCCAAAACTACTACAAAGATGAGGTTCTTCTTCAAGACTGGTACAAACATGACATCCTTGAGGCAAAGAGGGGATCTTGACTCCCTCTTAAAGGTTACTGTACTAATCCTAGTAGCACTGTACCTTCTGTCGTTCCCAAGTTCAATATGCATCTGGAGATATTCCTCCTCCAGGTCACTGAAAAACTCTCTACAACCTGTCATGTTGAACGAGCCACCTGAGTCCAAGTACCACACACTCCCCATCAAAGTGTTGGTCATGCATGCAATCAGGGTGAAGTCTAACTCGAGATATGAAGCCAATGCTTCACCTATTGCTCCTCCAAAGTTATTCTTGATAGAATTTTTGTGTGGACACTTTGTAGCATAGTTCCTGAATTCATGACAATCGAAGCATTTTATTTTGGACAAGTATTTCTGCTTTCTCCTGGGTTAGAGTTTGGCTTGGTTTGAGATTTCTTCCCTTTTCCCTTCTTTCCCTTTCCAATCAATGAAAAAATTTATTCATCCTCTCCCTTGGATGAACTTCCATATCTGGTATTTTGGCTTATTTCTTCTTGTACCAAACAAGACCATAAGCATTCCCAATTCGGTAATTTCTCCCTCCCGTCCATCAAGTTCTAGTAGTTATGCTAGCTTTTGGGAAGGCCTAGAAGAGCTAGGCTCACTAGGTCATCTTCTGCAAAATTCACACCAACCCCTCCAAGCTCATCTCGAACTTGTGTAAATCTAGTGAGATACCATGGAATAGTATCATTCTTCTGCATCTTAATGTTTTGAAGTTTGTCTTTGACGGTCAATTTTTTATGGTCACTGCTATTCTTGAATAGCTTAGTCAGTGTCTTCCACATTGTGAAAGGAGTTTCTTTCCCATGGATATTTGAGACAATGTGGTCTTGTAATCCCTCCAAGATTATTCTTCTCGCCTTACCTACATCTTCCATTGGGCTAGGTTATGGGCATCTGTTGATCCTAGTTTTGGAATGTTTTCCTTGACATATTTAAGCAATACATTGTCATCAAGCACTGCCTTTGTGTGATCCTTCCATGCAATGAAATTTGAGTTGCCTTCCAAGGCATACTCTAATCTCAGTCCATTGAAGACCATTCTCATGACTCTAAAGAAATCCTGCTACATCGAAGCTGCAAATCCGAACCTCCTAAGGAACAACTTCGAAATTCTTGTTCTAATATGAATCCTGCTCTGATACCATGTAGAAATATGGTGATAGAATTGCAATTGCTTAAGAAATTTAATCTAAGTCAAGAGACACAATTCTACTCTACTACCCTGCAGAAATTAATTCACAATTTATAACAACATTTGCAAACATGCATCAATCACATACACAAGTACACATATTTATCTAGGGGAAACCAACTTGTAAAAACCCCTTAAGCATTTTTGCATTAATCATATGAATAGAGAATGTATTATAATACTAGCTCGTTCTGAGCTCAACCTACAAGTGAATAATTGTTCTCTCTACTCAATGAAAGGATCTGACCTAGACTTAGTCAAATTTTTCCTCCACCTGAGCTCCTATTTCCTTGCACAAATAATGAGGAAATTGGACCCTAATTTTTAGGAATTTCCTCCCAATTGATTTTACAATTCCAAAGGATTGATCACTGATTATATGTAACACCTATACACTCAAGACTAGTTTACAACTAATGTTACAATTCCTTGAAATCTCCACCATAGCTGAGAAATTCGAATTCCTTGCATGCAGAGCTATTTTTGGTTGATTGATTAGTTAATTGGATTATTTCTAAGTTAGACTGTTGTCCCACTACACAACTGACCTCCAACTAGTTTTATCAACAGTTAGAACTAGTTTAACTAAATACAACCGGAAATAACTGAACAAGATTTCTATAAATGAGAAATCAACATATGAAAATTGAACTACAATCCCTTAAATGAATTTATTGATCTAACTGAGTGAAAAGAGCATTGTCACCTCAGTTAACTGCCTCCAAGTTGTATGCTGATGTGGAAATTTCAAATTTACTAAATTTGACCAAGGCTAAGTTGAATTAAGCCTTTCTTGATACAATTCTCAACATTATTATGTAGTATCCAAATGCTCTTTGAGAAAAATAGTTGTTATGTGCATGCAAAAATTCAAGGAATGGCTTTGTTGTATAATTAGACAATTGAATTCCTTATCTCAAAGTCGAAGGTGAATTAAATGTTGCAGTTAAAGTCCAAAATGCTACATTGATTGTCAAATCTATTCCATGTGTTTTCTTCTTGAAAAGATATATTCTTCATTTTAGAAATGATAAGAAATATCATCTTAGTCTACAAGGGCTCTTCATGATCCTATGAGGCAATGGAATGCACTCCAATTCCTTCATACTTCCCCCCTATCCTTACCACTCCAAACTAGCATTGCCAACTTCACTACAATGAGTTGGTGCAACATTTCACTGTTGCATATAGACAAGCATCCAAATATCTCTTTGTGGTGTATTTCATGAGCTCATGAAGAGTATATATCAACGTTTTCAAATGCTCCCATTGATTTTATGAGGAGATAAATTAATTTCTCTAAAAGCCATGATTGAAATAATGGAAAAACAAGTTTTGTTTATGATGCCTCCCTTGCTCTAGCTATGATAGAACCTCCCTTAATATTATAGGTTTGAAACTCCAAAGTATGAGTGGAACTATGCCTATTTTCCCCTTCACTTTTGGGATACATGGTGGACATATTTCCTATAAATAGTATAAGATCTGCATGTCACTCCCTAGAATAGGAGAATTTAACAAAATAAAGAAGGATATGAGTCATAAGAAGCAAGAATTAGACAATCAAGAATAGATCCCTAATTTTAAGGTCCAAAATAAGAGAAGATTGTAAAGCATTAGAGACAAAAGAAGTAGTCAACTAACAAAATAATTCTAATGCACTAATAGTTGGGCAAAGGGATAACAAGAGCTCAACATCAAACCACACAAATATATAATGTAAAGGATTTAGCTTGTAAATGGTTCAATTATATGTTCGGATATGTTTTGGGAAGGTCATGATAGATTGTAGGTTCCATCTGTCACATAGCTTATGTTAGATATCATTGCCTTTACGCATTATAATTTCATCTATCACATAACTTATGTTAGATATCAAGAAAAATGCGAGGGTTTTTGTTCAGGCCAACGGACTGTTTACCCTTCTCAATGATCTGGAAGACAAGCACAGCTACAGAAAGGAAGCTTGTAATCTTCACAACAAGCTGGAGGAGAGAGCGGCAGCGGAAGGGAAACGGTACCACTACCGAAAACATCAGCAAATCTTTTCTTTCCTAGATCTGCATTATGGCTCAAAAAAAGGCCAGAAACCATCTGAATGGATCATCCAGCACACCGATATATCGCTGCAATGGTTAGATCTGAAATCATATGCTAGATCTAGGCTGCCTCTCTGCAGATCTGTGGATCTTGAGGAAAAATATCAATCTGGGTTATCTGGAAAGTCAGACGAATGGATGAAGTTACTGCAAAGGTAATACGCAATGAAGGTCCGGGTCCAGAAGACATATCCCTAGGGTGGAGCAGAGCTTGAGGAGGCGAAGGAAATGGTTACTTCGGATCCCAACCTACACAGTTGGGGATGCACAGACATGGATCCCTGTATCATTAAGATTGATCTATGTTTCATGAAGGCTGAGTGGACCTCCAAAGGACCACAGTTGCCTATACGCATAGGGATAATTTACAAAACCCCAGATCCAGAGAGACAAATCATAGATGCTTCCTTTGGCGGGACTAATTTTCCCAAATCAAAGATCCTCGTTGCAGATCTGCACTTGAGGAGGTCATTACCGACAAATGACCCACGCTTTTGGGGTTTTCTTGGTCTAAAGGCGAGGGTTTCCCACAACAGGCAAAATGGGGTGCCATGAAGAAGCTTCACGGAGCAAGGGTAGCCGCGATCCGTCAGAGAAGGGAAAAGCAGCATACAAGGGTAACACAAGTCCACAAACTAAACAAACCAGATCAACAGAGAGCTACAATGATTGTGCATGAACACCACGAAGAGACAAACACCCTAACATTGGATCTTGAAGCCTCTGCAACTAAACTGCTCAAAGGTAAACAAAGTACCCTCTTTATCAGATCTATGGAAGGGAACCAAGTATGCATGAATATAGGGAGTTGGGAGGAGATAAAAACACTCAAATAGAGGATACAAGAAAGGATAGGTATCCCACCTTATAAACAACTTCTAATCTACACAGGAAAAGTATTACAGGAGGAGCACAAGCTAAAATAATACGACATAGGCAACGACTCAACTATCTACCTCAACACAAGACTCCGTGGAGGCTGCTCAAGCACAAGTTCAAAAGGACTTGTTTCCTTCAAAGACACAGTAAAAGGGAGGATGGGACTTCAAGCGCAAACAGAGCAACAAGCTATGACCCCTGGTACCTACATTGTTGAGCAGACAACTCAGAACCCTGCATTAACAATTGCCATACCTGAGGTAAATGAAATACATGATTATTATTTATCTAAAGTAGTGATATGCAAGTTTAATGGGTTTTGGCCCAAACCGGAAGCCCTTAGTCAATGGATTTACTCCATATGGACAGAAAACTGTGATATCCACCTCTGCTCAAAAGGATTTTTTATTGTCAAATTCTACACAGTCAATGACAAGGAATATGCATTGAATGAAGGATCATGGTTCTGGGGTAATGCTGGCCTTTTTATGACATCTTGGTTTCTGGAATTTGACCCAAACACCATGGTGGTTTCCAAAATTCCTGTGTGGGTAAAACTATACAACCTACCTCTGCAATTTTGGCACATCAAAGTATTAGCATGCATTGGCAATGCTTTGGGGAAATTCTTAAAAGTAGACAGTGAGCACCTTTGCAAGGATATCTACACTTTTTCCAGGATCTGTGTGGAGGTTGATCTCAGTTAAGGTTTACCAGACCACATCCTCTTACTCCACAACGAAGAGCAATGGGACCAACCACTTGATTATGAAAACACTGCCTTCAGATGCCACATTTGCGTCAAATTGGTCACCTACAAAGAGCCTGCCTGCAAAACAAAAAAGACAGGAAAAGAAGACAACCACCAAAGCCGAAAAGATGGCATTTTTCAGCCACACCAACAGATGACATAGAAGAGGAAGAAAACACAGAAACTACCACACATATTCCAAGAAGCAAAATATCTAGGAAATAATGCAGTACCCAACGAACAAAGCACCCTACATAGCCCACAAAATGATGAAAATCATAATTGCTCTGCATTAGTTCCAAAGATAACCATTCCACAGTAGCAAAGTGAGCAAATAATACCAGGGTAAGAAATTGGAGGCAACAAGCGAGCACACTCTACAGAAAGTTGAGATTCGGACAAAGAAACCCCAACTACTACAAATGAAGCACAAATGTCTATTGTAATTTCCACTCCCAACAATGGAGATTGGCGGAAAGTGGAAAAAAAGAAAGTTAGGAAAGCATAGATAGCCATTAAATTATTTTTTAGATCCTATTGTATCAAGACAAGTTTTGATAAAGCATATGCTGTTTCAGCATCTACAACATGTAATGTTGCGCAATATGAATAAAATTAAGATTTTTCCATTGGAAAAAAAAAACTTATGTTAGATATCATTTCCTTTAGGCATTATAATCTATTGTGATCTTTGGCTTGATGGTAATATATGTTATAGGGCCAAGATTTATGAAAATACCTCCACCATAATTGGATTATCATACTATTAGCAATGATATATTGGAAACTGTCAAATAAATCGTGTTCAACGCCAATGTTACAAACACATTTCTATACCAAAGTTCAACATTTGACAATTTTCAAAGGATAAGGATCATTAAGGAGAGATGAATTAATTGTCAGGGTCTTGTCGTAACCCCGAAAGTGGATACATATGTTTCTATATATTGATTCCATCTCTATTAAATAAGGCCCATGCAGTAGATATAGTGTGAAAGATACAATTGTAAGAAGGCTTACTATAATGTTTATTCTACTAGAAAGTTCCTATGTAGTAGATAGAAGTAGAAGCAGTGTAATGAAATTTCTTCTGAGGTATATTGTAATTGAAGCTCCGCTCATTTGGATTTTGTTGTTGGATCGAACATCACACTGAGGGGGAGCAGTGAACGAATGTGATAGCAATTTAACCATTTCACAAATTTTCATCAATGAACAATTATATACCAATGCATCATAACCATTTGCAACATATCAATTAACAAAGAAATGCATCATGAAGCTAACATCACATCAGTAAGAAACCATCACATGAATATAAAGAGACACAATATTTTATGTGGAAACCCATATGGTCTAGAAATTCCTTGTAGATTCAAATTGTTAATTTTGATTTACTAAAAAAATAGACTTGAATCTACTCTACTCATCAGTGGAAACAATTAAACGATCGTGAAATCATGAAGCATACAAGAGAAAAAATTCAATCAAAACATTACACAATGATTTCATGGGGAAAGCCACAACTAAAAACCCTTGCTATTTGTATATTGCATTAGTCAGAAAATATGTGAAGATTGCAATGCTTTGCTCAAGCTCGATCAACCTCTGCACTATCTCAATATGTCTCACAGCTTCCTAGACAAACCCCAGCCAATACTTAACCAATTTCTCTCTTGCCTAGGTCCCTCTTTCCTTGCATTGTTTCCTTGGGAATTAGCCCCCTATTAATTACAAAAATTCCTCAATTGGAATTGTGTAATCCTCACAGGCCTTCCTCTAACTACATGCACCATGTGTACAATTCAAATGATTATACAACTATAGTACACTATCCCCGAACTCCAATCTCAACTAGGTAACTCCCAGATCTGCCATGCATGAATTAATTATGAGTGAATCATCAGTTAACTAGTTGAACACATGAAGCAACACCCCACTATATGACCTCCTACTAGTTCGTCCATCAGTTGGGACTAGTTTTACTGACTTTAACTCACTTAAATTGAATTAATTAATTACAACTCAAAATAAACTCAACTAGGGCTGCTATAATCTAGGGGACACTCTACATGACTCTAGTTAGACCCTCAACTCAAATTAACTGAGCAAACTAAGTCAATTTAACTTAGTTAACTCGTATAAGTTGTCTTGTGATGTGAAATTACAATTTTATTCCTAATTTAATTCAAGGACAAAATTAAATTATGATTTTCGTGTTGCATTTTCAACACTCCCTCTCAACAAGAAATGAATTATCTACTACCTCGATCTTGCCTCTGTGGAACTCGAATTTGCATCTTGACAATGCCTTTGCCAAAATATATGCATCTTGTTCCTCTGTAGGAATGTACTCCAGCAATATGATTCTCCTCTACATACAATCTCTTATATGGTGATACCTGATTTCGATATGCTTGGACCGATCATGAAACATTAGATTCTCAGAGCGTTTGATACAACCTTGATTGTCATAGTAAATCATTGTAGGATTCATTTGTTGACCAAATAACCCAACAAGGATCTTCCTTATCCATATAGCCTAAGCAGTTGCTTGACTAGCAGCGATGTACTCTACTTCTATCGAACTGGGTGCAACTGATCTCTGCTTCCTGCTGTACTAAAAAAAAAATGCTGACCCAATATTGAAGATTCCCCTTGATGTGATGTTCCTCTCGTATGGACTCCCTACCCAATCTGCATCTGTGAAGCCTTGGAGCTTCAATCCCTCTGTTTGTTTGTACCAAAGACCAAACTGAGTGGTGCCTCTGAGGTATCTCAACACATGCTTAGCTGCCTTCCAATAAAGTTTGGTTGGCTTAACCATTGCTTGACTAAGTTGGTTAATTGTAAAAAATATGTTTGGTCGTGTGTTTACCAAATAAATAAGTGAACCCATGAGATGCCTGTAAATAGTAGCCTCCACTACTTCACCTAAAGTAGCATCTTCCTTCCTCCCGTTCCCTGCTAGAGGAGTCTCGATGGGTTTTCTTCTCTCCATGTGGAACTTCTTCAATATCTCATTGGCTTACTTGCCCTGAGAGACAAACAATTCCTCATCCCCTTGCCATACTTCTATACCAAGGAAATAATGCATGAGCCTGAGCTCCTTCATCTCGAATTCTCTTGCAAGATCCTCTTTGCAAGATTTTACGAGGTTATGATCGCCTGTTAGAATTGAATTATCTGCATATAATACTATAATCAACAATTTACCTTCAACCACAATATGGTAAAGGTTTGCATCTGCTTCACTTTTGGTGAAGCCCAGCTTGGTGAAATAATTGTCAATCCTTGTGTACTAAGCACAGGGTGCTTATTTCAATCCATACAATGCTTGCTTGAGTTTTTCACACATGCGAGTATATGTTGAAGGTATCAAATCCTTTCGGCTTCTCAATGCACACCTCTTCCTCAATCACTCCATTGAGGAAGCTCGGTGTTTTTCAGTTTTAGGGAGTCAGGAGAAAAACATAAGTAAACTCCACAATGTTCTTTTTCGTAAATTTAGTCCCTCAAGCCTGAAAAGGGATAAAATAATACAAGAGAGAACTCTATTGACCATGCTTAGTCAATGTATACTTTTTTCGTAAATAGTTTGGTTCAATCCATAAAAGGGGTAAACTTATATTGAATAAACGGTTGTTAATTTACTTTTACGAGTACGAACAACCAAGTACTCAACGATCTTTTCATTTTTTAGGAGTTTGAAAAGGGCGTAAAGAGAAATCCATGGTTTAGCTTTTTTGTAAGTTTTAACGAGTTCAAAAAAGTGATAAAAATATACTCAATACCAAAATGATCCATTTCCATAATTAACGTGTAACCTACACATCCAAACTCGAAATAATTAGTTATGCTCAAAAATAAAATGAAAACATTATAAAATTGGATTTTTAAAACTGAATAGGCAAAAAATAATATTTAATTAGCCCTAAAAACTTATAAAAATCCCAAAGAGTAAAAAAAAATTCACCATTTGTGTTTTTACCATTTTAAGAGTGATAAAAGTCATTTTTTACCAGAAACTTCTGAAGCTGATTTTGGGCAAACCATTGGACAAAATCGTGAGTCGTATCCTCCAGGTAGATGGTATTTCTGAGCTCTTCATTTTCATGGATTTTCATTGTAGATTTAGGTATTAGTATTGAATACGCACCCATTTGAAGCTTGTTGGTTGGGATAGATGCTACCAACAATGCTTCTAAACTTTACTTTTTATTTTTACATACTTTAAGTCATGTTCGCAGGTCATAGTGGAAGACAATGTGTACTTATGCACAACTATTAATCGTCTTCTCTGTGTATGTGCAGAAATCGACTAGGGAACTGTGTAGGTAGCTAAAATCAATATTTTGTACCATAGGATCCATAAATTCCACTTTATTTGGGATGATTTAAATTCAAACTTTGCAGGGGAATGCTTTGGGACACATTTTGTGGATAGTAAGAGATCCAAACCGATGGTCATTTGCCTAATGCGATAAAATGACGTGTAACAAACCTAGACTTTAGACCTTCCCAACAACAGAATTTCGACCTAGCAAATAGCCCAGTAAATCCACATGTGTGAGAGAGAGACAACCCATAAAACTTTCTATTTTCCTTCTCCAACAAATATCCTCATTCTGAAACTTCGAACTTTTTCTTCTTCCTCTTCTTGGATATCGAACTTGTGTGAGAGTGTCTTCCAAATGAATCAAACTACTTATATATATTTACCTTTTTTTAGAGTTCGAATTACCCTCATGTAGGTTGAATTGACCTGGTAAGGGCCAACTTGGTTTGGAGGTGAAAATGACTTATTTTGCTCAATAGTAATTATTTTTACACGATTCAAAAGCCCAAGAAGGATCTCTTTAACTGGACAAGGACTCAAGGCAAAACCTATAAGTCCTCCATGGAGACTTTGACCTAAAACATGATGACCCAAGCATGAAACCCATGATTTAACAAGTCATAATAACAATAATAATAATAATAATAATAATATTAATATTAATAATCATAATAATAATAATAAATTATGTTTCTTTATTTTGATAAACACATTTCATTATGACTCAAATACAATTATGAAGACCAACCTAGTTAAATTCTTCAATGCTAGATAAATATTTTTCTCAACATCCTTGTACAATAAGGAAAAAATGAGAAGCATCCTTCTCCATATGATGAGTGCAACCAAAATTGACTACCCATCATTCTATATGTTATGGAAAAGCAATTCTTTACCTCTAATTGAGAAGGTGAAGTTTTTAGTTGACCAACTAATCAATCTTTTAGCTAACATGTTTCCTTCAAGTTTTATAATCTTCTTTAGATCATCATGCTTAATCCAATAGGATTTATCTACATGTCCAGACTTTCCAGAGTAGTGACATGTATTCTTCATTCAATTCCTCTTGGTTGATACTGACCCATTACTGTAAGGATCAGTTCTATACTATATACTTTTTTTTTTAAACAATTCACAATAAAATACAACCATAAGAGAAAAACATTGGGAATTCAAATTTATTCAGCACTGTCTAACACGTTCCTGAAATTCATTTCAAGAAACATATCATAACATTTACATACATTTAACTAAGACCATAAGGCAACCATACAAAATAATATTGCAACACATATGTACCGTCCACCAGAAGATGAGACTTTACTTGCTTTGTTGTTACTGGTATTCCCTTGTTGCCGGTAACCTCCGAGAGTGAATGACGACGTACTTTCCGAATGCGATGACCCACTGGTTAACCTCCCAGCCTACTCCTTGGGTACTCTTCTTCCACGCAGACCCCCGAGCTGTAATGGGGTTGTAGAATGGAGGAATGCAATAGCTGGTAGAGGAGAGCACTCCTTGGTTCAAGAGTCCCCTCTCTAAAATCCTCTAGCTCACCAAACTCACTATAGTTTCATATCACTGCTCTGACAAAGTCTCATCCATCCAACAATAGGGTTCCAAAAATTCCCTTCTCCCATGGCTTGCCCCTTCTTTTATAGGAGTCCAGGTGACACTTGGCATGTCATGCGTAATTAATTATTTTATATAATTCAATAGCTTGATTATTCACCCACCCATGTGTCACTCTCTCATCAAGGGTCTCCCAAAATTATTTACTTAAATTTTAATTTAAAACTAATAATTTCCTCACCTCAACAAGATTCCTATTTCTTCTCCCAGTTGCCTCTTTATCCCCCTTTTTATTCCTTAATTTGTGTTCATCACTAAAGTCAATTTATGAGTCAAGATTTGATCCCCTATATACTCCTTAATTTAACTCAAGTTATCTCTTAGATGGATATTCTTATGTTGGTTATTGCCACATGGAGGTTCTCTACATTTCTCTAAATTTAATTTATTATTCTTATTTTAATTCACCTTCCTCTTCTCTTAATTAGGTTTAATTAGTTTAGGATTAATCTGTATCCTTGCAATTATGTCCCTCTTTCCCCTTTTACCTAATTAAACTACATAATCTACCTAATATTTTCCAACTTGGGAAGGGTAGAGTTTTTTAGGTAATCTGTTTTATTTCTTCCTATGATCCTCTTAACCCCAAGTTTTATTTTTGATTTAATTACCTCGGTTTCTAACGTCATTTACCCTTGATGTAAATTTACCTAGTTTTCGTTTCTTGATTATATTTATCAATTAATTTATTTTTAATGATTCCGAGGGTGCCAAGTTTGGTCATTCCCTTCAAGAACTTCCCTTGCAGTTCCAAGGGTGCCACACCTAATAGTTTATTTGTGATGCCAAGGGTGCCAAGTTGGTTTTTCCCTTCAAGAAAGTCCCTTGAAGTTCCAAGGGTGCCACACCACATGTCCTTCAAGCATTCATTGACTACGAGGGGACAGTATAGGGGCAATGTCATAGACCACTATCATCTCTTATGTTGCCTGCTATAGTGAGACTAATGGTGTCGAGGATCAAGGAATTCGCCTTGATGCGTGCCCCCCGGTAAAATCCTCATGAGCGACCCAACTTTGGGACCTGCCCTCATGGCATCGTGATCTTCAAGGCGAAGGTGTTTCAACCTTTCCAGCCCAAGTCACGACGGGAGTGCTAGTGGGTGAGATCAGGGACACTGTCCCACCCCTCCCATGTAGTTCCATCCACTTGTACAACCCCATCACCCATATGTGAGTCATTCGGCCAAGCAACTAATCTGTGCCTACAACCACTAACATCTCATCAAAATATAGATAAACATATATAGCAGGTTTCAAAATTGACTTTGAATTTCAAAGATAAAATAATATAATTTTTTTCATCAAACCAGTTGTCGTCAACTCGTCATATGCGAGTGCCTCTGGTGGTTTCCTGCCATACTCAATAATCATCAATAACAAGGTTTCTCAGTGTTAGTCATAGTTATAATAGCATCATTAACAACACCTAGTCATTCACATCATTGTTCATAGTAAGCCCGAACTAATGAAAGTAGGTCACATAGAGGACACATCCATCATGGCTATCATCATCAAAACATCAATGGAAACATACATATCCATCAAGCTATCAACATCGTAACATCAATAAAAATATACCTATTCATCAAATTTATCATCATCATGATTTTAATAGAGAGCATACATATCCTTTACTGCGATCATCATCATAAATTCAATAAAGACCAAATTTAACCAGTTAATGTTACAATCATCATAATACCAATAGATAACATAAATAACCATTCATGCTATCTTCATCATAATATCAATGGATAACATACATAAACATCACACCCATGAATATCTCAATCACTAATAATAGCATCATGTGCCCGGATCCTCAACCTGAGGTCCTCAAAGAATAATGTGTGGGCCTTAGGGCTAAATAAATATTAGTGTCATATCACTGTCAGTCAACTAGAGCGGGTACTACATACACCCCCTCTTAATAATAGACTTTGTCTCAAAGTCCTTGGAATAGGTAAGGAAAGCGGTGACGCATAACATGTTGATTTTCTAGAGCTAATTAGACAAGCACACTTTTCTGAAACTGATAATTACTTCCAATGATCATTTTAATAAATTCAGAACATCATTAAGCAATTACAATCAGAAAATTCAACAGTAACTGCAATGGAAACAGTGAAGATCACTGTAGAATAGCCATGCACATTAGACACCAAAATTTACACTGGGAAAACCTGAACTCGGGAAAAACCCAACAATCTTTTCTAGGATAAATTGTTTAGTTCAGAAAAAATACAATCTGATTGTTTCAAGTCAACCTTGGTCAATCCCGACCAAAATACCATCACAGGTCAAACCTGGCAAAACAGACCGAAAATTGGCCCTCCTGCAACTGCCCAGAAACTCAGCTCCTCAGAGATACTCGGCCTCAGACTGCTTCACACATACGAAGGAGAGAGAGAATGAATGTGTGTTCAATGAGTGAGGGTGAATGACCTTTTATAGCACATCTTCTAGCTGAACTCTTAGAGGCAAATTTAAATTTAATTTTCCCTCCTTAATTTTAAATTTTGATTTTCCCTCTTAAATTTAATTTTGATTTTTCCTCTCAAATTTATTCATGCGCAAATTCAAATTTAATTTCTTTGTCTCTTAAATTTCTTTCATGGGCCAATTTGTGTAGCTGGGGAATACCTCCTGCATCTACCCAAAATTCAATAGGTTGGTACCAAAGATTACATGGACATAAAATCCTTAGTGAGTTTTTCTATAATTTTCACACTAGAAGACCCTATAACAATATTCAACTTCGATAGATTGGCCCTTGTACTTAGAATGAATAGGCTCATAATATTTTATCAACTCATCTAAGGTTAAATGAGTAACCATTTCACTAGATTTTCTTGCATCTCTATTCCAAGTCCTCGGGAAGCATGTTTGATGGCATTTAACTAGCGGTGCTAGTGACTTTGTCAACTAATCCCTAGCACTTATATAGTTCTTCCGCTTAGTTGGTTCTATTAGCGATTCATCTATTGCTTGGGGGGCAGTATTTGACATGGTGTTGCTATTGCTAGAGTCCAAATGTCCAATCATGCTTGGTAACCCTTATCAAGTCTTGGTTATGTACGTTATGAAAGCTAGGAGTTTTGAAGGTCAACCTGTCATGTTTGGTAGGTTAGTTCAAGCTGGTATTTTCTGGATACCTGATGTTACCGACTATTTTGTAAGCTCATATATCAATATTTTCTATCTAAGGGGCTCCCTTTGACTGTTTGGTATCTTAATTTTTCTAACTAATGTTCTCTGAAAGAAAAATCTTATAGATTTATTCATTGAAATCCATTACGAAAACATACCAATAATATTTATTATTACACATTCATTTGGAAGAACAGCCTCTAGATGTATATCCATGCATGCAATCATCTTTCAACTCTTTGACAATAAGTTCCAATTTCTTCCATATGTTGCATACCTTAGGCCTTATCATGGTTGTACACGAGAGATCTTTCCTATTTGAGATTTTACATCCCAATAGGACAAATCATTCACAAATCCATGCATTGATTTTCTACATGCATTTTACATGCATTATGTATGACCCAACATGCTGTACTCGATTTGGTAACTACTAGGAGGCTTATAAGTTATGATCCTAATTCACAAATATGTGTACATGCAAACAACAATTCTAAAAATCATCTATCAAAATGATCGAATATATCACGAAAGTTGCCCATATTTCACCAGCATTGCTGATCTAAAATTTCAACCATACTAGATGTTTTTCATGGTCCTTTGACTTCAATTAGCTAACTCCAATAGGCTGAATTCTTATACCCAGAGTAAAATATTATTAATGCAAGAAAATTATTAGTAAAGTTTCCTGATTAAGTTGAACTAATTTTGAACTGGGTGATTTTGGACGTAGAAAATCCCAAACTAGAGCACAGTGCAAGTTGATATGATGTCGGAATCAAAACTTACTCATATAAAGCTACAATGTCTCTGCTCTAGATATGCTCCTTATTGAATTATTAAATTTTCTACTGCCAAACACTCTTTCCAGAAAGGCATGCCTAAGCTTACTTTAGAAGCAGAAGTGAGAACTTAAAAGTTAAAACCACTTGAACTAACTTGAACTGAATCCAGCCAATATTATAAATTTTGAGCCAACCTACCAACTTCTACCACACTTAGTTTGAGCTTAGCATGCTCACAAACCCCTAATCAAGGTGAATTTTCACACAAAACCAGATGCATTTTTTTTTTTTGGCATTTGAAGCCCTAACTTAGCTGAGAAACCTTCGAGAATGAACTTGTGAAACTAAGAAAAAACCAAGCCCCCTAAAAAGGGAGATTGATTGATCTATTAAATCCATTTAATAATGGGATTATTATATATAGCTCTAGAGTTTGCTGACTCTGAATGGATTTCACCCCCTCAAAGTCACTCCCGGATAAATCTAAGAGTGTTTGCCTATGTGTCCATTAAGGGAACCCAACATAGCAAATATATCCAAATAGTGATTTATGTATACTTAATTTTTTATTTTTTTTCCAAATCTTTGATCCATTCGAAGGAAAAATTGACTTGGAGTAAATAATTTTGAGATTACAATATTCAAGAAAAGATACCAATCAATACAGAAATGTAGAATTTAACATATATTAAATATAATTCCAGGCATGCAAAACATGTATTTTATTACACCTTCATTTTGCAAAGAAGAAAAAGGGCCATGTCTTACATGGTAGTTATAAGAACAGGTATTTTTACAGTTTAGCCATAGTGCTCTTAAAAAAAATAATTCATTACTCTTTAAGAGATTAAGCATAGAAAAGAAGAGTTGTTTTTTAAACAAATACCCTTTCCAATCTGGTGTAGAAAAATGATTTTCTGTTTTTTGTTTTTTCAACTCCTCATTTACCAGTAAATAATGTTATCTAAAACAACTAGAGTACAAACTAAAAGTTCAAAAGCTACAAGTGTAATTAATGGCGAAGGAAGGAGCAAGGAAGGAGAGTATTTTTGGAATGAAATCACATATGCCACTACCATATGATAGCTAGAAATTATGGACATCACATAGATAACAGTGATTACCAGAAAACTATGAAAATGTTAGAAAAGAAAGGATCACCTCAATCTCACATCACGATTAGCACGCTGACCATTTTTTTTATGCACTAATAAGAGCAGAAAGCAATCCTGCACTTGCAGTGGCAAGGAGAAGAGGATTTGACAAGGTTCCTTTTCCATTGTGAATGTCTGCCAAAGCCAGCAATCTATCAGTGAAGTCTTGTATGATGGAGACTACCTTTGCAACTTGCTTCTCTCATGACTGGCTAATCTTTGCAGCATACTCATCTGAAATTTGTGCTTTTTCAGTCATGCTAGAAATTTTGGATGTGATAATAGATTTTTTTTTCCTTCTGAGGACATATATCTGCAAACCCTTCAGGACAATACTTCCACAGTAACCTATTAATTCAGTCCAAGCACTAATCATCTGAAATTTGGCACCATATCGCTCGTTAATTAGGCCATCTTTGATCAACCAGGTTAATTGCTCCACAAAATAGTAAATACCATCCCCTCCACAGGCCACAATTTCTAATATACCTTCTTTTGAATCCAAAGAAACTTTCTTTATTGCATTGTAATCCTGTATGAACTTGCCGAGTTTGAAAGTTTTTCTGCTAACTCCAAGACTTGTATCAAAATTTTAAGCCTTTTGGCTAGAAGGGCATCCTTAGAGATGACAGAAGGAGACAGAATTATTTTGGTAGAGTACCTAACAATCTTCAGAACCTTGTCAACACCATCCCTTCTTGCTAAATAAGCTTCCAAATGCTCTGAAAAATCTCTTTCTTTGTTTTTTTTTTGCTTTGCATATTTATTTTTTTTGCACATTAGCTGAATTCAAAGGCATGAACTCTCAAATTACCCTACCAAACAAGCATCCAGTATATTTATGGCATTTCTCGCTGAACAGAAAAGCTCAAGGTTTAAAATAAAACAACGACTAGAAGGCCAATTTTGCATATGTGGAAAGAAGTGGCTCTCTCCACTAGCCAACAAATTTGGGTAAGCTGCAAAACAGGTGGAAATTGGTCTGGAACAAAAAAATTCCTTCATCTATGTCCAACTGAATAGCAAATAATATAGTAGGTAATTCCCTTGCCAAAACCCCGGTAAACTATTTTTAGTTATTATACAGAGAGATTAAGCACTTCTTATGAACAGCTCCAGAATCCCTAGGGTAAAACGGATTTCATCAACATTCTTGGAGCACATTACATCCATTCAATTTAACTGCAAAATGTGTAGTACTAATTGAGCTCTGGAAAAGGGGTCCACATTACTCGGTGAGAATAAAAATCTCAAATGCGTTGAATGAAGAGCACAGGTTCTCACCTCCATATCCATTTAAATCCGCTATAGTCGCGCCTCCATATCGATTTTAGATATAAACTATATTATATATCTCGAGTTCAGAATCATGAGTTAAATAGAGCAGATATATATATTGGAGTTTCAATAGTGGATAGCTATATTTGGAGCACATGGAGGCTAGAAGAGTACGTTGAAACCAATGGATTTATCTCCATCCCCGTGGGTGTCTGTATGGCAGTGCAACTGTATTAACCGACAGTTTGACTTTGTGTGGATTGGCATAATCCCCATAAGTGTTATCCTTTGTATTAATTCCCACGGATAACCATTGATTAATGGCGATTTGGTGGATTTGAAAATGGGGTTGCAAAAATTGAGGGCAAATTGTAAAGTGTGGCCGAATGAGGATCTGACCAGATCGCGTCAGCCACATTGCACAGAGAAATATGGGGCATTTAGCCGGTGAACTCCACGAATTTTAATCAATTTCACTAGATCTTTGGGCTTTGATTTGGCCAACTTCAGAGAACATTAGAATTAGTTGTTCAACCAGCAGTTTGGAGAGTTTTTGAGCCTTTTTGAATCGGAACAATTAACAAAGAAGAATATGAAGGATGACGCCGTGTAGGTATAATTCCAAAGTGAAAATCATAGTACAGGTCCACAGAATGATGGCAGGTTTCAATTGGAATGTGACATGGGATGGTTTTCCAAACCCAACTGTCTAGATCACCAGGTTGTGTTAAAAACTCTTAAGAATGCCTTTGGCATAATTATGTGTACTTGCATTGGCATTGTTAAACAAATGATAAATTGGTATATGCATCGATTTTCGTGTCCCTCCTAGTTACTTGAGCATTTGATTTGAATTTATGAAAATTGGATTCAAACAACAACAACAAAAATTCTTTTGTTACCATCTATATTGTCTTGTTTGATTCATATTTTAGACGACGAAATATGAGAGGAGATAGCATAATGCAATACCTAATTACCTATTTTGTCTATTACGTAATTATTCAATGGCATAGAATGTGCCCTCTGCAAGTCTTGTACTCAAGTGATGGGAGTGTAACTTAACATGAGAGTAATTATGAACATGTAAGCCTACATCCAAACACAGAGTCAAGAGTTAAAAGTAGAAGAATATTGTTAAAGAGGGAGTCCATACAGGCTGATAGAATTTTTTTTATTTTTATTTTGAGGAAAAACCTGTGAACAGATTTGAAACCAACGTTTCGGACTAGCTTAGTGAGTCCATCATCAGGGCAATGAGAATTTGTTTTTTGAAGAATATTCTTATTTTACAAGTATATAGAATTGTGTGTTCCGCACTATAAGAGAGCAGGCAAGTGCATAGATTATGTACTGTTACGGTAAATATTGTCATTTGAACTGGAAATGTTTGATTCTTTTCTAGAAAGATTGAGCATTACCTCTAAGAAATAGAAAGTGTGTAGTTGCCTTGTAGTTCAAATGTGCAAGTGTATCCGTTCATGTTTTGTTTTACTAATAAAATTTATCTTCTTCTTAGGCTCAAACAAAATTTGTCAACCACCCCATCCATTCCACTCAATATGCATTTTACTAGTAAAAAAATATTGAAGTTTCCGAAACACGACAAACCAGAGAAGAGATCTTACCCCACAAGGTAGATCCGCAGGTAAACAATAGAATCAAGACCTGCATGATTAATGAGCTCTGATTCTAGCATTCTGAGGGCCTTTAGCATCCAGCTCAGAAATTGCGAGTACATTCTGTGGTTCAAATTCACAAACTTGCTTATAGTTGGTCTACGCTGGCCTCGTATACCGTTGTTGAGCTCCAGATCGTATCTAACAAGACTAGTCGTGCATGCATGGGCCCATAGTGTTGGAATTTTGGCACAGGTGTGGCGCTACGGTACAGGTGTTGTCCTTGATGGCAACTCTCTTTGATGACAGATCTCAGTCCAGACTACAAGAATGAAGAAAAACTCATATACGCAGGTTCATTAAGCCCAAGATGCGTATACACGCTGGTACGCTATATACTAAGTCGCGGATACGCAGGCTCGCTATATACGAAGTCGCATATACACGCAGTTTCATGAACAGAAAAGAGCGTACATGTCGAGAAGCTTCCCTTTGGTCTGTGGTAGTTAGTCCTCGGTACTTGAGCCTATGTTTTTGGACCAAGGTATCTCGACAGTCGTGTTGATCCCGAGTTTTGAAGTTGATGGTATTGTATTACTATGGTTTTGGCCAGTGGTATTGAGGAGGGCCTAATGCTATATAAGGAGAAGAAGATCATTAGGCTAGAGTATCGAAAAAGTCTTGAATATCTAATGAAGAAAGAGATCTAGTATGCAGGTTCTGGGTTGATGATACATTGCTTGATCTGAGCTAAGGAGAGATCACATCGGTTGATGGAAGGATAGATCGGGATCAAATTGTTTGAAATGAACTATCGGTATATGGTTGATTACGCATATTTTTAGATCTGCATACTGACGCAATGTTATGTTCTGAGCATGACTGATGACTGGTACAGCTGCAAGTTATGAGAAATTATTTTTAGATCTGTACGCAGGTTGGCTTCGGTAAAAGTGCGTGTATACGTGGGTTTGTTTCATTGAAGTAGCGTATATCTTTTGAAGCTTAATTTTTGGGTTGCAGTTGGGTCTGTCTGTTATTGCAGGGTTCTGTAGTCTGCTCTGTGTTCTGGTGACTGGGTGTTGACAGGGTCTCAGTGGTTCAGTGATTCAAAGTTTGATGATGTTAGTATTGGTTGTTTTGTGCTTCTATGATTTGCTATGAAAAGTGAATGAATCGTGGTCTTCAGATTGAAATGTTGTGCTTCAGGAGTATCCAGTCTGAAAATTGATGAAAAGTGGTACCTGAAGGAAAGAAGATTGTAGGCCAGCACCTACGTACTAGTATCTTAGCTAGTACAAGAGCAAAGGGGGTTGGAGCTCCCTTCCAGGAGAGTTTGGAAAACGAGAGAAGGTTGTAGCCTTCTGCAGGTTGTAGCCTGCGTACTGGTATGAGGCTGCACCAGTACAAAAGATTGTAAATTGAAGTTTCTTATTAAAGAAAGATAGAGACGACTTGCAGCAGGTGGTTTTCACCCACATTGGGTTTCCACCTTATATCGTTGGTGTTCATGTGTGTGGCTTTTGTGTGATGATCTGTTCTGTTATACTGCACCTGTTTACTTTTAATATGGTTAATAATGTCATGATGCATTTACTAAAGATAAACTAACTGAATCATAAGATTTCTGGTTATACGCTGGTTGCTTTAGACACAGTAGCGTGTACACGCTGGTTCACTTAACTGAAGTAGCGTATATGTTTCTGAGTATTGAAAAAGTTTTATTGATCTGATAAAACTGATTCACCCCCCCCCCCTCTCAGTATTATTTCCAACACATAGGTCTCAAAGGTTCAACATGGCTCTGATAACAAGTTTAAGGACCAGTTCTATACTATATACTTCTTTTTTTTTAAACAATTCATAATAAAATACAACCAGAAGAGAAAAACATTGGGAATTCAAATTTATTCAGCACTGTCTAACACATTCCTAAAATTCATTTCAGGAAACATATCATAACATTTACATACATTTAACTAAGACCATAAGGCAATCATACAAAATATTGCAACACATACTAGAAGACGAGACTCCGCTTGCTTTACTGTTACTGGTATTCCCTTGTTGTGGTCACCTCTCAGAGTGAATGACGACGTACTTGATCTAAATGTGATGATCCACCGGTTAACCTCCCAGCCTACTCCTTGGGTACTCTTTTTCCCCACGGACCCCCGAGCTGCAATGGGGTTGTAGAATGGAGGAATGCAATAGCTGGTAGAGGAGAGCACTCCTTGGCTTAAGAGTCCCCTCTCTAAAATCCTCTACCTCTCTAAACTCACTATAGTTTCGTAATCACTGCTCTGACATAGTCTCATCCATCCAACAATAGGGTTCCAAAAAGTCCCTTCTCCCATGACTTGCCCCTTCTTTTATAGGAGTCCTCATAGGTGACACTTGGCATGTCATGCATAATTAACTATTTTTTATAATTCAATAGCTTGAAAATGACGAAGAATATCACAAGCATACTTGGACTGGGAAAGGGAAATACCCTCCTTGGATTGCAAGACTTGAAGACCGAGAAAATAGTGTAAGTGTCCTAAGTCTGTCATTTCAAATTTCTTTTTAAGGCTGGACTTCACATGGTTTATAAGGTTGGGATCACTACCAGTAAGAATAAGATCATCAACATAAAGAACAAGGATGATAAGAGAGTTGCCCACTTTCTTGGTGTAGACACTATTGTCAGAATAACACCTAGAAAAGCCAGATTCTAAAGGAAAGCTATCCATTTTGGCATACCAAGCCCGAGGAGCTTGCTTGAGACCATAAAGAGATTTCTTAAGTTGACATACAAGGTTGGAGTCTGTTTGGATGAAGCCAATGGGTTGTTCCATATAGATTTCTTCATGCAAGTCCCCATGCAAGAAGGCAGATTTAACATCCATCTGATGGACTTCCCATTTTAAAGAGGCAGCAAGGGAAAGAACAAGGCGGATAGAGTTCATTTTGGCAACAGGGGAGAAGGTTTCAGTGTAGTCAATGCCTTCAACCTGTGAAAAGCCCTTAGCAACAAGACGAGCTTTATGTTTATCAACTTTCCCATCTGGTCCATACTTGGTTCTGTAAACCCATTTACATCTAACAAGTTTGCGTCCCTTTGGTAGAGGAACAAGATCCCATGTATCATTTGTCAATAATGAATGATATTCTTCATGCATAGCTGCTTCCCAATGTGGATGGCCTGAAGCTTCTGCAAAAGTGTCAGGATCATGATTTACTGGAGCTTAAGCCAGTAAAGAAGAGGCTCTTTAAAACTGAGAACGTGTACGTCGCTGATCTGTAGGATCACCGGCAAGATCACCTGCTGCATCCCGAGTAGCACGGACCCATCTTGGAAGTTGAGGATCCTGAGAAGGTGGGGGAGGATTATCATCCTCACTTTCATCATCTGAAGAAGAAATGTTTTCAAAAGTAGAAGAGATAGGAAGAGGTGGCACATCCGCCGGACTAGGCTCGCAAGCCGATTTATTTTCATCAAATTTTACATCTCTTCTAATGATAACATTTTTGGACTTAAATGGAATAAGTCTATAACCTTTTACATCTTCAGAATATCCAACAAAAGTACATTTCTCACTCTTAGGTTCTAAAGCTTTATGCTTTTCATCTGGAATATGGACCCATGCTTCACTTCCAAAAACATGAAAGTGACTTACATCTGGTTTAATGGAACTCCAAGCTTCTTCTGGAGTGAGATTCTTTAGAACCTTAGTAGGAGTGCGATTTATTATATAATTTTCACAATTAATTGCTTCGGCCCAAAAACTAAGACTGAGTCCTTTAGATTGCAGCATACAATTAGCCATTTCCTTTAAGGTGCGATTTTTCCTTTCAGCTACACCATTTTGTTGTGGAGTGTATGGAACAGTATGTTGCATTTGAATTCCATTTTCGGTGCAAAAGTTGATGAATGTGTTTTTAACATATTCTCCACCATTATCAGTTCTTAGCTTATGAATTTGATGTCCAGATTGTTTTTCAACAAAGGCTTTGAAGGCCAAAAAAGTGTTAAATACTTCGCTCTTGAGTTTTAAGAAGTATACCCAAGTGCGTCTGGAGAAATCATCAATGAAAGTTAAGAAATACTTGCAGCCAGAGAATGAAGCAACAGGAAGTGGACCACATAAATCACTGTGCACAAGCTGTAAAGGGGCTGAGGCGTGCCAAGAGGCACGTTTTTCAAAACTGTCCCGATGATGTTTTCCGAGTACACATCCGGAACAAACACCATCTCTGCAAGATACCATAGGAAGACCTGTCACCATATTTTCTTTACATAGATGTTGAAGGGAGCGATAGTTTAAGTGACCAAATCGCTCATGCCAAAGTTTGCTCACTTCATCATTATGAGCAACAAATACTGAGGGAAGATTTGATGACCCAAAGTTGTGAAACTTATACAACCTTGTGGAATCATCAGCAAGACCAGTAGCTAGAATCTGTTGAGGATCTCTCAGATCCTTGATTACAACATCATGAGGTGAAAATTCAACAATTTTACCTTCACCTGAATGAGTTATCTGATATACAGAGAGAAGGTTGCAGGATAAGGTTGGAACACATAATACATCATTAAACTGACCATTGTCTAGATGAACAGTTCCAGTCCCTACAACATTAAGATATCTATCATCACCAACATATATATTTTTGGTGTTACAATCATTTAAAGAAGAAAACATGGCTTGGTTTTTGGCCATGTGATAAGAGGCTCCAGAATCAATGAGCCACTCATGAGAATGAGAAGAAGAAGATACATTTAATGCATAACCAGACTGAGATGATTGACAACGACATGCAGAAAATGCCATTCCTGAAGATGAAGTTGAAGTTGAAGTTGAAGAATGCTCCACATGGATGTTATGTTTCTTCATTGCGGCTTCCAAGGCTTCCATATTCTTAAAGCATTTAGATTCTAAGTGGCCATCTCGATTACAAAAGTTACAATGTCTATCAGTCTTCTTCCATTTGTTTTTATTGGTCCTATCATTTTGCTGAAATGATCTTTCATTTTGAGGGTGAGTTTGCTTAGGACCCTTGTTTGGTTTAGGACCATTCTTTTTAGGATATGACTTCTTAGGATTCTTTGAATTTGGTTGCTGCTGGGCGGCTAACGCTTTGTTGGAAGAGTTTCCAAGATTAAGAAGACCAAGGTGTAAGAGTTTTTCTTGTTCTCTTATTAAAGAATCACAAAAAGAGTCAAAGGAAGGGGCCTTGTAGTCTTTTCCCTGACAAATGAAAGCTTCCCTTGTAGAATGGAAGGTGGAAACAAATACAGAGTAGGCTGGTCCCAACTTAGTAAGGATGGAATAAATAAGGTTACTATCTTCTTTCTTAACCTTAACACCTTCCAAGAGATATCTAAGGGTCTTGAATTTGGACAAGAAATCTTCAATGCAAGAAAAATTATTAGGATCCAATGTAAGCAACTCATTTTCAAGTTGATGGGCTCTAATTTCATTTTTAATCCCAAAAACTTTAGTGAGTTGTTCCAATGCTTCATGAGGAGTCTCAAGTTCTGCAATATGGAATCTAAGATCAGGAGAAATAGACATCCCTATCAAACCACGTGCTTGATCTTGTCTATTTTCCCATTTTGCAGCCTTTTCTTCATCTTTTGGTTTCTTCTCTTGGTCTGTGGCTATTCTGTAGAGACCTTTACTTCTAAGTAAATCTTCGATGTAGGATATCCATTGGAAGTAGTTAGTGCTGTCAAGAATGACTTGGCATGGACTTTCCATTTTAAAAAACCTGAAGCTGAAGATGCTGAAATTAAGTGTTCCAATGGATAGATCTCGAAAAATTAGGCGGTTTTAAAAAAAACGGCTCTGAAAAAGGCTTCCGGATGAAGAAGTTATGGCTTTTTGAAAAAAAAATTGTTGAAGTTGCCGGAAAAGTGTGCGAATGTGCGGAAATGAAAAAATCCACCCCCACAAAATGGAGACTTGAACCCAAGACCTCTACTCTCTTAAAATAGCTTTGAACCAATTGATCTATACAAAAAATTTGAGAGAGAGAGAGAGAGAGGGGGGGGGGCCTTGGTTTGCGTGCTTGCCTTGAGAAAGCTCTTTTTCCCTACAAAACACAAAACTCAACACGGACATGCAAAGAAAACGAACCTTATGGTTCGAAGTTAGCTTTAGCCAAAAAACTAGATATTCTAAAAAATGAACCTTGCGGCTCAAAGGTAGCTTTAGCCGAAAAACTAAGTATTTTTCTCAATGTTTCTGATTTTCCGAGATCACACTAAGGTGCAGGGAAAAGAGCATACGCATGAGAAAAATCCTTCCTTTCTGTTTCTGATTTGCCCAGATCGCACAGAGTCGCAGGGCAAAGAGCATACGCAGAAATGAAAGGTATAGATCCGGTTAAAAAAAACTAAATAAACCGAAACCGAAATAAGCAGAGAGAAAATAACAGTAAACTGCAAATAAAAACTGTATACCTCCAGATCTTAAAAATGACGCAGATAGGGCTACCGGAAACCTTTTCGTGTGAAACGAAAGGGGTTCCTCACTGGAACAGATGCTCCGAACACAACAGAGCAGTCCTCTCGGCCCGAAAGTAGTCAGAAACAGCAGATCTAGGAAACGGCAGCCGCATGCAGTTCTACCGGCTTCAGATTTGGATCACCAACGGACGCGGCCCTCAAATAGCTCTGATACCATGTAGGAATTTACAGGGTAAGTTCCTCAGAAAGAACACCAAAAGGACACCGCTCACAACCAGATCACAGATCAATACACCAGTATTTTTGACGTGGTTAAAACCCTCAAAGAGGGAAACAGTCCACGGCCTGCGCCAACGTGGCTACTACAGGCAATTTATTAATCAAAGAATGAAAATTTACATAAGCTTCTCTCATGCACGGATTACCCGAACAATGACCCTCCATGCGCTTTAAATAGAACTCATGGACCAATCGGGTGTCAAGCCACGGATCAAGTGTCGGTAATACCGAGGAGAGAGTGAACCGTCGGATCACTACATATCGTGACCGTCGGATTGTAAGTTACAAAATGTACAACGGTAAAGAAACACACTTTACCTAACTTTATACCTAACTCTACACTAGACCAAGTTGAACTTAACTATATCCTATGTGTCGGAATATCCTAACATCCTTTATAGGAAAAATTCATCCAACTAATAGTACATTGTGCCTCCTCTGATCTCAACCGGGTCTATGACTGAACTGACATGCATGAGTTATTTATGAGAGAATATTAAGTTATCTGAAGTGTAGCAGTTGCATGCATGCATGCATTAACTAACTGAACTTACATTAATTCAACAAATTGTTTGAATTAATCTAATTGGACTTGACTAAGTTAACTGAGCCAACTAATTACAACTCAATATTACAACTCATCCTTATCTCTTTAACTAATGGATAAATTCCTCAATTAATGGAGAAATTGTTGCATGTCCCCACATAGACTTCATGTTTGTTTTTCCTTAACTAATTAACTCATGGTGAATTAATTAATTATTTTACAAATAGCTGCTAAGATCAAATTCAATTTTTACTTCACTATTTTAGTTTAGGGACTAACTAAAATAGGAAGGTATCCCGAAATGCTATTTTTAGCAATGCTATTTATAGCACTTCCATTTTCATTCCTTGTTGCTATGTCCAACACTCGTACCTGAACTGCTATTTATAGCAGTGCTATTTTTGTCATTTCTTGTTGCCATTTTCAACACTCCCTCTCAACAAGAAAGGCATTCAACTCGACCCCGATCCTAAACCTTTGGAATGTTCTAAATGCAACACTTCTCCCAAGTGTTGTTGCTCCAGCAACTCTAGAAAAAATCTCCCAACTAACCTCTCTGTTGGGCTAGAAAGACCCTTTGATGTTGAAGCTCCCTCTGCTGCTGACAAGTGCTCCCTCTCTGACCTCTGAGTTGTTGCAACACCCCATGCATCTCGCACCATTGCACACCTCTCTGTGCCATCCTGCACTGGTGCAACACTCCTGTGCCTCTCACATTGTTGCAACCTGCTAGCTCTGCACTATCTTGGGATTCTTGCACTGTATCTCTCTTTGTTGCTCCATCCGCATCTGTCTCTACCCACTCATCCAATCCTGCTACGCCTCGTCGGAGCTCCCATAGCAAGGTCTAATCAAAGAGGTTTTGTACCTCAATGATCCTGCCCCTATTCTAGCCTTCTTGGGACTGTCACTCCACATCGCCCCACCTCCTAGTTGGAGGTATGGATGCATGTGATCCCTCTGCCCACTTGGCTCGAAATTTCACCCTACTTGTTTCATTGAAAACTGGTGTCGATTCTAACTGCTAGTCCCACTAAGATGGGTAGCTACCTTAGAAACAAACAATCAAAGCAATTCAAGATTTCCTTTAAGTGTAATAGATAAGAGGGAAGAAAAGAGGACCAACCTGGATCTTCCACTTGGATCCTTGCTTTATTTCTCTTTCCCTTGATAGAATTTGCCACTTCTCTCCTACTTGTCCCACTTCAAAGAGTACCTGTAGAGTCAAAGTAACAGAAAACCATCAAATCATCTCTATCTAAAACATCATAAACAATGCAGAATCAGAAACAAATTGACCATACAATTGCATTCATAAACAATAAGATTCACAAATACACGATTATATAGAGGAAAACTCAAATAACTTTATTAATAGTAGAAGAGAGGATTACAACCTAGCTGTCTGATCCAGCATCATACTCCCAGCATAGAAGCCCTCTTCACCTCATGAAAAGCAAGATCACCCAACAATACAATGTCTTTTCTCACAGATAAACCAACAACACTTCCTTACAAATTACAAAATTCCAGCCTCTAGATCTCTTAGATGAGGTGTAATATTCCTAATTAGCTATGGCTAATAGGAATATTCGATTTTGTTCGATTTTTGCCCTCTATAGTTATTTGTAAATAAAAAGTGAGGAAGGGGGAACATAACTCACTCTAGATTAAAAAGTCACTTCCTAGGTAGCGCAACGTTGTGACTTAAGGGGGAACCAAGGGGGACAAAGGGGGACGCAGAAATGGGGGCCACACAGACACATGGAGGGACTGCGCAGGAGGGAAGGAACACATGGCAAGAAGGGGATCACGCAGGAGAAAGTGAGCCTAGGGATTGTGAGAGGCAGAGGCCATAAAATAGAGAGGAACCCCCCCCCATTTGGGATCATTCCGGTTATGAGCATTTGTGATAGTCATTTCGACTTAGAGCACGCTGGCTGTTTAGCTAATCTGCAGCATTGTTTAGTGCATTGAGTGTCTCCGTTCGGAGATATCACCCTTAGCCCCGGGGGACTTCGAGTGCCTGCTCAGGCAAGGTATTTCCATTGGCATTCCAACAGTAGATTCATCAGCATTTCAGCAGCAGTTTCATCAGCATTTCAGCAGCAATTTCATCAACGTCTTTGAGGAACTGCGCAGAACCCGAAGGGGGTGATTTTCGGGGGTCGGCCATTTTAGAAAATCTTTCTAGGTTTTTTTTGGGTTGTTTTAGTAGAGTATAATTCTAGAGTTTCAGCCTTTTTTGAGGATGGGAGTAGCCTCAAATCCTCATTCAATTTCCAGTAACAACAGTAGCATGGCAGTTTCCCAGCAGCTGGGATGCAGATCAGTGTGAGGCCATTCCAGGAAAGCTTTCTGGGTTTCTTGAGTAGAGCTTGAATCCAAAGTTTCAGCCTTTTTCGAGGAGGGGAGCAGCCCCAAATCATCATTTTTTTTCTAGCAGCAACATCCACGCAAAGAAGCCATTCTTGTCATTCTAAGAGTATTTCTTCACTTGCCTTGTGCAAGTCGAGGTGCCATTTGTCTAATCACCTCTTGTACTCATTTATTTCTCAGTATAATAAAATGGCTTAGCATTTCTCGCTGCATTTCTTGTGTATTTGTTTATGGTTTATTTGATATATATATATATATATATATATATATATATATATATATATATATATATATATATAGTATCATTGTTACTTGTATCTCTATGAGCATTCTCGGCTATTATACCACTTGTGTGTTTCTATTATACTCTTAGACAGAGTCTGGAAAGGGCCAGGTAGCCTCTGGATCTCGTCTTCATATTAGAGGCGACATATCTGGTAAATATCCTCCCAGTCCATCTCTGGATTGAGTTTGCTTGTGTTTGGGGTATATTCCTGATATGGGATATTACATGAGGGATCCATTTATAGATGTCTTGCAAGGGTGTGAGTCAACTCTGGGTTTTTGATTAGTGTCATTCCACTGATAGTTCTTGGTTCCACTTGGAGATTTCATTGATCTCTTACTCATCCCTGGGCCAATTCAAAGAGGCAAGTGTCCTGGGAGAAGTTTCTAAAAGATTCCATGAGCTTCCACTTAGCAAACTGTCTCTGCCATTTGTCTATTCTCACTCATCACACCCTACAGAATGCCAATTTTCAGTATGCATCACACCTGGCTAGTGTGGCATCTAGTATGCATCGCACCTTGACCTTTGAGCAGTCAGTATGGTCCAACTTTGGCCAGTTCTAAGTGGTTTTTCAGGTGGAACTTCTGGAAAGTGATGTAATCAGTTGACCATGATCCTTTAGGGTATGAAACAACACTTTTAGGGATTAAAGAGCCCTTGGCTTATGGACATATGAGTTTGGGGTTGCAGTGCCCAAATATGTCTATAACAATTGCCCCCTAAAGCATGAGGTCGTAAATCTTCTGATGTTAGGTGAAATGCTTTATCATGAGGATCTAAGGTATTCGAACTAGAAGGTGACCTATATAAGATACAATACAATACATCATCATCATATTATTTTCATGATCTAGTTGGGGCGGGCATTCCCATGCTCAGCTTCATAAATTCATTTTCATGTACATAGGACAGAGTGATTATTCATATGAAGAGTCATCTTCTTTTTCTTAGGAGACTATCTGTGTAGATTCCATGCACATTTGATGTCTTTATGTTCCTGAATATATCGCAGTCCAGATGGATGAAACTAGATCCGGGGTCTTCAAACTCGTTCAATCTTTGCCCAATGTACAAGTCGATCCATGTGAAAAGATGTTCTGAAGTCGAACATGGAAAGACATCACCTGATTACCAGCCAATAATGTAAGTTGTTAACAAGCGCGAGCGGAGTCACCGATAATGATAATGACTCTCATGGTACTACAGTACAATTCATGTGGTGTGAATATATGAGCCGATGTCGAACACCAAGCAAAATCTTTCGGTTGAAAGCCATTGATGTAAACCTGTCGCCGAAAGTGAGAAACTTGCCATTGAGGCATGTAGGCTTCAAAGTACTGAAAGGGTTGTTTCTAAGTCGACTTCTTGGATAATGAGTTGATGTCGACAAGAAGTGACCCGTCGTAGGAGGGCCTTGTGTTGGGATTATGACACAGGTTTGGCCTATGACACAGGTGTTGTCCTTGATGGCAACTTGCTCAAATGAAAGATCATTGTTCAGGCTCTCAGAATGAAAGAAAAAGAGATATACGCAGTTTCCTCTTAACTAAGTCGCGTATACACGCGTGTTAGTCGATCAAAATGTGCGTATACGTATGCACACACTTTCATGCAAGGAAAAGCACGTACATGTGGGAAAACTTAATTTTGGTCCATGGTGTTTAGTCCTTGGTATTTGAACCTATGGTTTTGGACCTTGGTATTGCGTCCGAAGTATTGAACCTAGGTATTGGGTCCCTAGGATTGGTTCTAAATGGTTTTGGACCATGGTATTGAGTAAGGCCTAAGACTATCAAAAGGGAAGGAGATCATTGGGCAAAGGCATTGACTCAAGCATTGAAGAGTAAGATCTAGAATACTGGTCATTGGGTAATGGTACATAGCTGGATCTGAATCAAGGAGGAACCTAAGCGCTAGAAGAAGGATAAGTTCTATTGATGGGTCAAGATCTTAAGGCGTGAATAGTAGTATCTTTGTGTTATTATGATCTGTTATATTTGGTGCATGACTTGATCTATAAATCTGATAATCTAGGTTTAACTATCGTCTGAATAAGTGGAAAGGGTAAATTATCTTTTATAAATCTGTACGCAGGTTTTTCTTATTGAAGTAGTGTACATCTCATGAAATGTGTTTTAGCTACTTCTGTTCATTGTTGCAGAGTTCTGGGTTCAGGATTGGTTCTAGTTACTGTTACTGTATTCTGGTTACGGTTTTCTGAAAAGTGATTGGTTGATTTAGTACCGGTTTGTACAAAGAAGATTGGTTGATGCAGATATACTTGATGTTTGATTTATGGATCCAGTCTAAGAATTTATGAAACGTGGTCCCTAGAAGAAAATAGAAGGTTGTAGCCTTCTGTAGGTCAGCACCTACGTACTAGTACCTCAGCTAGTACAAGAGCTAAGGGGGTTGTAAATCCCTTCCAGGAGAAGCTGGAGAACGAGAGAAGGTTGTAGCCTTCTACAGGTAGCAGCCTACGTACTGGTATAAGACTACACCAGTACATAATCATTGTAAAAAGAAGTTTCTAATTAAAGGAAGATAGAGATGAATTCAGCAGGTGGTTTTCACCCACATTAGGTTTCCACCTTATATCTTGTGTTCTTATGTGTGACTACCTGTTCTGGTTTACTGTTCCTGGTTACTGCTTATATGGTTTTATGCACATATTAATGAACAACATCTGAAGAATAATTTAAATTACAAGTCTGCTGGTTATACGCTAGTTTCCTTAAATGCAGTTGCGTACATACGCGATTTTTACTAACTAAAGTAGTGTATGCAAATCTGATTGTGAAATGAAAAATAATTGACCTGATAATACTGATTCACCCCCCCCCTCAGTATTATTTCCAACACCTTGATGTATCCCACATCTACGACACGAAACGGAGCAAATCATTTTTTGGAGGTGAAAACAATCTGATGATACAAGGTTCAGGGATGGCGGTCATGAAAAATGAAGGGTGAAGGTATTGCAGTGGATGAGGCGTTTGCTGGATGGTGAATTCTCTGAATGACTTCTCTTAAAAATGTCGGCGACACTGATATGGATTGGTAGCGTTAACCCCATGGATGGTACGGAAGACCAATGGTGATATGATGAACGGCATAACCCAACCCGACTCAATCATGGTGATGGAGTGAAAGTGTCATGTTCAAGAGCGACCTGCTACCAATAAAATTCAAGTTTTCTTCCCTTTTTCCCCAGTCGTTGCTGACCAGTACCTCTTTATTTTTGTCAAGCTTTAGGAGGATAACATATGCTTGGTCTATAATTTTCCCTTCAGGCAAACCTCTCGCTATGTTTTTAGCGAGCCTAGAGTTAGTGAGACTCATTCTTGTCTGGGTGGACAAGTTTGTCGCGATTGTTTTAACGAGTTTAATGACAAAGATAACTTGGTCCTTTTCTTGTTTAGAGAGTTTGAAAAGGGATGAAAAGGAAACTCCAACAGTCCTTTTTCATAGCATAATCCCTTAAGTCCGAAAAAGTATAAAATAATATGAAAGGGATTATTTTTCGATCGCTTTAACGAGTCGAAAAAGACAAGCACTCAATCTTTTTGTTTGATAATCCCTTAGGTCCAAAAATATTAAAATGTACAAGAGGGATGGCGTTTCATTTTACTTTAACGAGCTGGAAAGGCCAATGGCTCGACAATATTTTTATATTTAACGAGTCTAAAAAGAGTTTAAAAGTGACTCATTTTTTAGGAATGAGTGGTATTTTTCAGATAGCGGCTGGTTCCAGGCAAGTTTGGAACTTCTCAAAACATGGCAGTGTGAAGAGGGTGGCAATCTGAATCACTCGTCACTGTTGTTCCTCAAAAGGGTAAACAATCAAGTGGAAGCGTATGATTGGCAAAATGAATGGAGGTGATGGTAGGAACACAACCAAGGTTCGAAAAGGCTAATAGTAGGGCAATCACGAAGGTTATTTACCGAAGGTCGATTCATTTTTTAATGAGCTTGAATTGGAAGAAACTATGCTCACTGGCAGGTTTATTTTTTAACGAGCTTGAACCTTGCAGGAACATTGCTCTTGATATTGGTCAAGGATATTCAATTTAATACGTTGGATTCTTTCATCGATCGTTCAACCTGCTCAATTTCTCCATCAAATTGATTAGAAATACACATATACATGCCCGAAAAATGAATTAAAACTAACATTTTACTTGAAGTACGTGAATAGTAACATAAAAGTAGTTTTACCTCTCATTTTTACCATTTCATTTGTCAATATGGGGTTTTGGAGCTCTGGAGTGGTTTTCCCCCTCAAATTTCATCAGCTGATTTCGGGAGATCTGGTGGACTATTCTCTGTGCCATTAGGACCAGGTAGGAGCTAACCCTGAGCTCTTAATTTTCATTCCATCTTTTTCTGATTTTGTGCAAGTTTTTCCTTGGCTCTGGGCCCCTGGGGTTTGAAGAAATCGTTCTCTATTCATCGCACCTGGTCTGCATCGAAAAGTGCGATGCGTACTAAGCTGGACACTGGCTAGTCAGTATGCATCTCACCTTGCTAACTGGTAGGGTGCGATGGGCGTAGAAAGGAAACTTTACATGGTGACTTTTCATGAAATTTTTGCCTGTTTTTGCTCAAATTTGGATCCTAATTCATATTTTTTGTGACTCAAATATTTATTGGATCAAGATGGTCATTACATGGCATGAATGCGAACATGAAGAAGAAGACATGATTGCCTTACATGATCAGGGTACTGTTACTGCATTGCGAAATTGTGGTTTGCCCAAATTCTTCCCTATATCTAGCATGAGGCAACAAATCAGTTTGTTGCAATATTTTCTCGATGCTTGGGATCCGATCAACCAAGTATTCTAGATTAGAGGTAAATATGTTCCACTGACAGTCGAGGATATCTACTTTTTGACGGGGTTGTCGAGCCATGGTGCCCCTCTTTCACTGTCGGGATCTGCCCGTGGGGGTGAATCGGTGAGAGATTATATCCGTCAACTTTGTAGAGATGGATCTCAGCCTAGCAGAGATGGCAAGATCAATATCCGGGATGTCACTGATCAGTCTCTGAGGACCATTTTATTCACCTTTGCTAGATTGGCTGGTAGCGCGACTCTTCATTTGGCAAACAGATCTTATGTGCAGTATGCTTTGGAATGCCTGGAACCAAAGGTATTCAACTGGTGTGAGGTGGTACTTTCGGTGATAAAATAACAGCTCTCTAAGGTAAAGAATGGAAGATCCAAGAACTTTGGCTATGGTTCCATTTTGACTGCTTTTGCCTTGGAGAGGATCCCACTGATGCAGCCTCAGCACATTTCACTAGGATTGCCAGCACCGAGGGAACCCAAGATGCAGAGATGGGTTGATCTCATGGCCAAACATGCTGGTCAGCCACATATTTCTTTCTCTGATGCCTTCTTTGAGTGGTTCGACCGGCAGGAGATGGTCTTCGCAAAGTATCCATATGTCGGGATGGGTTTCCGTGGCAACCTGGATTTGGCGTTACCAGCTGGCAAGCAGTGGAGTGTGATAGGTAAATATGATTTGACCATATCTTTGTTTATCAGTTTTATAATATTTTTTTGATTTTTCAAGACTAATTGAACCCATGTACTTGTGCAGATGTTGGGCCGGTGCGACCAGCAGCACACCCAAGGGCGACAACTGACGTTCCAGCAGGAGGGATTGTAGGGAGGGTTGTCCTTTTCGATCTGGACATAGCAAAGACCATGGCAGTATTGCAGGATCAGATCGAGGGTCTTACCCTTGGTATTCAGGATGTGAGGACCAACGAGTTACCTCTAAGGCTACAGCGCCATACTACTAGTGTGCCGAGTCAATGGACTAGGCTCTTGCGTATGATCACAAAGGCGGTGACATGTTATCACCAACATCATTAGTATAGGATGCTTTTCTGCATTTACTTTTGAGTTTCTTGGTTGCATGACCGATTTTGCCTTGTACACAAAACATTATGTGAAACTATAAATAGTTATATATTTTTGATTTTCGGAGTTTATTTTGGTTAAGTTATGTGATCCAGATGCAAGTGTTGATATGAAATGTTTTTCTTTATGAATGCTACAAATTTCTATCTAACACATAATTTGCTAATGAATTAGTTAATGTGTTTAAGTTTCTGGAAATTTGTTGATATTGAATGGAATCAAACTGCCTTTCCAAAATCCTGACCCTTAGGAACATACGATAGATAGCTGGGTTTCGAACTGAATAGACGCCAGTAAGCTGTAGAATGACGAGTTGCGAATCTAGCCTGACAACAAGTCGGCGTATGCCATGTGAAATGGCATCAGAGAGAAGCTCCATCAACGTGTTGTACTTAGCGATGTTGTTCGTTGATTGACCAATACATATCCCTCTGAAACTCACTAACTCGCCGCTTGGAGCAAAGATGGCCCAGGCTGCAGAAGATAGGTTCCACGTTCTACGACTAGCTCCATCAGCATACCCAATGAATGTTTCCAAAAAGTCTGACATCTGCAAAAAATGCAAAGTGGATTACCTAACCAAAATGACAACTCTTAATGAAAACAAAAATGTAACAAAAGCATATCTATAAAGAGATTACTACACTTGATCAAGCATAGTAACTCTTAAGATACAACCCGTTTCGGGGTTGCGATAGTGGAATTCCATCGTAACCTACCAGCTCATACGCTCCTTTTGCTAAAACTCGTTTAACAATGTAGGGGCCCATCCATAATGGTTCAAGCTTACCTGCTCCCAATTTATCGAAGTCTTCATCATAGAGCAATACCAGGTCACCTTCCGAGAAGGCACAAGGTTTGACATTTTTGCCAAATTCTGCTTTGACATGTTTCTTATGTTCTTTGTTAGCGAGCACGGCGTCATGACGGGTTTCATCCAAGTGGATTAGTTCCAAGAAACGAGCCTCTTCCTCTGAAGTTTCAGGAAGTAGATCGATTACGAGCTTGAGAGATGCAGCTTCACATTGAATTGGCAAGACAGCTTCTAGACCATACACCAACTGAAAAGGCGTAAATCGAATCACATTTCTCACCGAAGTCCTACATGCCCACAGAGCTGAGTATAGGATCACATGCAAATTCCGTTTATGGACTCCAATCATTCTCTGCATCATGCGCTTAAGGACTTTGTTGATCGCTTCAACCTGTCTGTTAGCCTGCGGATAATATGGAGTAGAACTATCGTGGGATAGTCCTAATTTGGCAGTCAATTCAACCATCATGTGATTGCAAAAATGCGATCCATGATCTGTGACTATAGCCTGTGGAACACCGAACCTAGGGACTACATGATTGAAAAATAAAAGAGCAGTTGTTTCACCATTGTTGTTTAATGTAGGCATCGCCTCGGCCCATTTTGTAAAATAGTCGACAGCAACTATGATATACCCATGCCCCCCAGCCGAGGTGGGGTTATATGTCATGAAATCTATGCCACATTTAGCGAATGGCCCAACAGCAACTACTGGATGCAGCGGTGCAAGTGGTAATCTGGTTTTGTGATCAAAAACCTGACAAGCATGGCAACTTCTAACTGCAATTATGCAATATTTGAAGATAGTGGGCCAGAAGTAACCAGCTCATAGGATCTTTTGTGCAATAGTGTAACTAGATAGATGCCCCCCACATGCGCCTGAATGACAATCATTCAGGACTTTTTCGGCCTCCTCATACGTGAGGCACCTTCGCAGAACTGTATCGACACCACAATGGTAAAGTTTATCACCGAGGATCATGTAGTCTTTTGCTTGGTATTGAGTACATCGTTGTTCCGAGTGAGAGGTGTTAGGCCTAAAGGTTTGGGTTTGGAGATAGATTAGTATATCTCTGTACCACGGGTTGCTTGATGATATCAGAAACAGAGTTTCATCCATGATTGATGCTTTAGATGTTAAATCATTGAACAGTGAGGGGAGGTCACAAAGTAACTCTGCGAAGACTAGAGATTTCTTTGATTTGGATTTGGTGAATTCCAGATCAAACTCTTGTAAAATGGCTATCCATTTGGAATATTTTCCCCCTAGTAATTGACGTGACAGAATGTAGGTCATAGGGTTGCAATCTGACAAAATGGTAGTTTTGCTAAAGAGTATGTAGTGTCGAAATCTCTGTACTGCTTGAACAGATGCTAAAGCCAACTTTTCAACATAGTAGTACTTGCTTTCTGTATCATTTAAGTTGCGGCTTAAATAATACATTGGATGTTCTATTCCATTGTCTTCTTGTACTAAAACCATTGCGAAGGTTGTATCTGTAGCGGCGAGATAGAGGTTAAAATATTTTTGATAGTTAGGAGCATATATTAATGATGCTTTTACTAGGGAATATTTTAAAGCATAAAAGGAAGCTTGTGCAACCTAATCCCAGTTGAAGGGTACTTCTTTTTTCAAAAGACGCGTATAACCTTTAGCAAGTTCTGCGTAATTTGGAATGAACCTCCTTAGAAAGTTTGCTTTCCCTTGTAGTTTCCGAATCTGAAGCAAATTTGAAGGTGGAGGCATGTCGATGATTTCCTGAACCTTACATGGGTCGAGTTGGATTTCGTCCTTAGAAACTACGAAACCAAGTAATCGACCATAACCAACACAAAACACACACTTGTGTGGATTGAGTCGTATCTTGTAGTGTCGGCAACGTAGCAATATAGCTCTCAAATGTTGTGGGTGATCAGTCCGCTTTCATGAATGAGCCGGTAAATCGTTGAGATATGGTTGAATGATGTGTTTGATATCGTGGAAGGCATAGTTCATTGCCCTCTGAAATGTTTCCCCTACGTTCTTCAAACCGAACGGTAGTTTGCTATACGCAAATGTGCCCCGTGGACATATAAATGTAGTCTTTGACTGTTCCTGTGGGTGGATTTTGATTTGATTGTATCCGGAAAATCCATCCATAAATGAAAAGACTTCGCATCTGGCACATTCATCAATTATCTGGTCGATGAAGGGTGTAGGGTAGTTGTCCTTTGGACAATCTTGATTTACATCCCTGTAATCGATGCACAATCTAATCGTTCCTTGCTTTTTCATCACAGGAACAATATTCGATACCCAATTAGTTAGAGGAACAGGGTAAATGAAACCAACACGTAAAAGTTTTTCAACTTCTGCCTTAATGGCAATGGCTTTCTTCGGGTGAACTGGTCGAATTCGTTGTCGTACTGGTTTGACATCTGGATACATCTTGATTTCATGTTCAATGATACTCAAGTCAATGCCTGGCATTTCTTCATATGACCATGCAAAGACATCTCTGAATTCACGAAAGAGAGCACAGTATATTTCCAATTCTGAAGGAGAACAAGATTTGCCAACATGAATATTCTCTACAACATTAGGTTTGGTCGAGATATTAATGGCAATATTTTCTTCAATATTGGACAGATTTCGCTCGGAATCCACCGTATTTACAGTATTTGATAGAAAATCAAAAACTGAAGGATGATTAAGGTCGTTAGAATAATCTTCGTTGTTATCTTGAAGCTGGGAATGATGGTGGTGATCTTCCCATGGTGCCTCTCCTATCATCATTGACTGAATGATTCCTTCGTCTGTAGAATGTACATGAGACCAAGGATCGGAAGAGGTGCCATACTCTAGAGACCTATCTATCCAAACACTTGTCGAGCGTTGATTTGGGTTCACCACCCATGCCCAAAAAATTGATTGCTACAACAATTCTATAGGGCTTGGGGGCAACACCTGGCGATGATCCACACTATCAAAATGTTCAGAGTTCTTCTTAATCTTTTTCGATGTAGAAGATATCATGTGACAAGTTTCCATTGTGGCCACTTCCGCTAGATTACTCGGAGGCGGAAGGGCAAAAGTACCCATTAAGGAAGGGTCTTTTAGGAGACCTACTCTGATATTTTGAAGCAATTTAGAGCTTCCATGGATCAATGGAATGCTTCTGGTAACTTGCGAACTGTTGGGGAGGAAGGTTAGTTGGTCAATGATTATAATTCTGCCTTGAAAGGGGAATGCAATCTTTCTAAAATATGTTGACACATCAGCAGCCATAGCATAAATCCAGGGCCTGCCCAGTAGGATATTGTAGTCAAGGTTTCCATCAATGACCTCGACTTCAATTTCTACTGTCTTGCCCCTCAGTTCGATTTGCAAGTTACTTAATATCCCATATGGCATGTATGTTCTTCCATCGAACGCTTTTAGTGTCGTTGATTATCATGACAAGGGTGGAGAGCCTAAAGTTTTCCAGCAACTCATTGACATAATACAGGTAGAAGCCCCCTCATCAATAATTGTTCGATGAACAGTTTTGTTGATGACTTTTACTTGTATGAGGAAAGCAAGCTGGGCCGGTAACTGAGGTTCGTATACTTTATGATTAAAGGCGACTAGATTGGAATCCGCTGAATCAATCCCACCTATCGCTGATAACAAAGCCTGCTTTTGGGAGGGGCAATTCTACAGTACTTCAAATGTCGACATAGTGGATGGCGATTGGGCCAAATCCTCCACTATATTATAATTTTGTGTTGCTCGAGCATGAGGATTAAACCTTGATTTATGTACTACTCCCTTAGGCGATTTTATTGTTAATTCAGGAATGATTGGTGGAACAACTTCTGGCAAAGTTGTTATCGAATCACTGGGTTGATCTGTAGCCTTACTGTTCAATGACTGTGGATTCCCATAATCTTTATTCCTTGTTGATATCAAAGCATCATTTTGTTGTTTTGAGATGGATAGCATAAGCACTTGGGATGGGGAAGCATGATCACTAGCAACCAGATTAGTTTCTGGGTTTGGAAGCAGATCAGTCAATACCGCTGAGGTACTTGAAGTCTTTAAAAACTTCATGATCTCAGCTCAATGTGTACAATCTCTCGTGTAATGTTCCTCATCACATATGAAACATGGCTGATTGGGTTTCTTTCATCCAGTAGGGTTTCTAGAAGACTTCTTAGGAGTTGAATCTTCCTATTTCTTCTTTTTGTTTGTCCCTTTCTTCTTGCCCCTAGTTGCTTAGGATTTTTTCCCTTGTCAATTGACACGACATTAATCTTTGAGGCAAGAGGTTCTTCATCTGCTTTTTGACTAGAAATTGCAAGCGCTTTTTTAGATGTAGCCTTTGCGGTTTTCGTGCTTGTGGTACCGATCACGCAATCACTGGCATGAGAGTCCTTGTTTGATTTAGGAGGGGGAGGAACGGAAAATTCTGGTCTAGCAGCATTGGGAATTTTGTTGTAGGGCGTGCCAAACTGAGTATAGATCAAGTCTAAATATTGTGCACGAGCGATGACTTGCTCTTCGATGACAACTCCTCCCTTCGCCACATCTTCAATAATAGAAGGCAATAATGACTTAATAAACCACTCAGATAAAAGCTGATCAGGAACATATGTCTTTACCATTTGACGACAATGTCGCCACTCATGAATATGATCAGATATGTGAGTGGTTGTTGTCTGTTTAAAGTTGGTAAGCAGTTCTGTTCCTGTTTCGTACCTTATAGGTAATTGAAAGTGGGTTAGAAAAGTTGTGGCAAGGGTGTTGAAGTTATCAAACGAGGCTATAGGCAATTCAATATACCATTTTGTTGCCGGACCAATTAGCGTTTGCTGAAAAAGGCGAAGCCTAAATCGAATCATCATTTAGGGTGTTAGATGAGCACTACAAATGAAAAGTCATTATGTGATTCGATGGATCTTCACCTAGATTTCCATTGAATTTAGGAATATTAGATGGAAGTTTATGAGGAATCACTGGCCACCAAGGGGCATAAGCAATTGGATCATTCATCAGCCAGTTCAGATCTAGTAATTCTAGAGTTGCTACAAAAGGAAACTGTTGATTCAGGTTTGGCGAAGCATACCCAGGATAAGATGGGATCGCCTGAGCAGTAGGTCTTTGCATACCAGCATAATGTATCTAATGCTGATAACTTTGATAAGGTTGATGGGCATAACCATTATAGTATGGTTGTTGATAACCGTTTTGAAAATGCGGTTTCTCGTTACCTACAAAGCCTTGTTACTCAGGTCCTCGTTAAGCTTGCTGGAATTGTGGTTGTTGATATTGTACCAGCCATGGTTGTTAGACCATTTGTTGTTGCCCAATACTAGATGATTGACCAAGATGCGGAGTGCTAGTACCTGTTTGAGCTTGATTCGTTCCAGGTAAGGAGGCACTAACCTGAGGTTGTGACTAAGCCGTAGAGACAAGAGGCTATTGTATTGCAACCTGAGAGACTTGAGGTTGACACACAACAAGTAATGCTTGTACTTGCAATACAGTCACAATAGCAGGTGTAGTGGGAATATTCGACACAGGTTGGACTGGTTGCACTGAATATACAACCCTTGATTTTTGAGGTAGTATTGGTACCCAACCACTGGATGTAATTACAGTTTGACTTGAATTTTGTTGTAAACTCTCATATGGTTGCTCCCCAGGATGGAACAATGAAAAGGCATACTGCCCCCCATATGGTGGCAATCCAGTGCTTAAAATATAGATCAGTATTTGAAGACTGGACTACCCAAATTGATACTGACATACAGGATCAATTTGTTGAGTTTCAACATAAGAAATACCAGATGAGAATCTAGATGAATAAATAGGAACATACCATGTCGTCAAAACAGTCCCTGAGTGGACTCTAGCTAGTGGTTGATAACTAGCCGGGACAGATGGTATACTAGCAAACATTATAGGAATGGCAGTAGGAAGCTCTGTTGTAGTTGTGTCAGATGACATAGTCCTAGATGTTGATGGTTGCTTAGACATATTTAGTCTATCCAAAAGATTTCCTAGCGATTCGACAGGAACTTGCGATTAAGGATGATAAAAAGAAATAACTTCTGGAATATAAGGATATAAGTGGATCTCAGTTCCAAAATGCAATGGAGTAGTGGATGGAAGATCCTATACTATCTTCTCTATGGCAATCAGTCCAGGTGGAAGAGGTAGACCGTCAGGTCTGTAAAATATTTCTGGAGCCAAAGAAGGTATAGCTTCTGCAGTGACACCTTTTGAATTCTGGAACTCAACTTCCAGATGTTCAGGTAAGTGAACTTCAGCCTCTGGTTCAACTCTAAATGGAGCTGTTTCAGGAATAGAAGTGTCTACCATTACACTAGGATCAGTTCTAATGTCCTCTTGTAACTGCGGAACTTCTTCTGTAAAGGCAGATGTACCAGAAATGATTGGAGTAACTGGAGTCTCTGATGATGTTGAAACACAAGTTTCAAATAAACCAGGAGAATTCGACTCAGTTAAACGAGACCATTTTTTTCCGGAATGGTTTCGTTTCCAGAGTTAAAGACGGTTGATTCGCTAGTCTCCACGAATGACGGGGTTTTGATTGACTTTCTTCCACGATTGCGGATTACTTGATCAACTCAAAATTAAAGGGAAAAAGTTATTCCGAATTAAATAAATTTTATGACGCTTTGACACAACTTTGATTTTTCAATTTTTAAGAGTCGAGAAAAAGCTAAAGGTGACTCTAGTCGCCTTCGATTTTTAATGAGCCTGAAGTGACAAGTGCTCAAATGGACTTTTTCTTTTAAGGAGTCAAAAAGGAACGAAAGTGATTACTATGGAAACCTAGACAGAGGGATTACCAAACCAATCGCAAAATTGTAGTATACACCTTGGTGGTAAATTAAAGAGAAATTACCAAGGACTTTACGTATGACAGTCAATCTTCCCTAATGTTGTGTTCAGTGCATTGCAATCGATAGGGCGGTAGAAACGGCTTCCTAAGGATAAAGGATATCAGCCTATTGTGGTCTCCCAATATATACTCGACAATACGGGGAGCACAAGTCTGTACTGGCACTTGTCATATCAAAGAGGAGGAATCACCCAACCTTCAATGAAAACGATAGTTACCAAGTTTTACGACGCCGGAACACGTCTCTAGCCTAGACTTCTAGATGTGTTGCGTTAGGTTCCAAAGCGTTTTTATGTTCATTGAGATTTATTTTAGAGTTGATCTTGCTTAGAAGTTTGTCTTTCAAGGTTCACCACGTGATGTAAATGTAAAATTCCTAAATATGAAATCTAAAATGATAAACAGTCGTTTATTTTGTTTTAGCAATGAAAATCCTAGCTACTAAGGAAAGAAGAGTACGATTCTTTCAGCATAGAGCAAAGAGCACACACTAAATGCACTTTTCCTAAATCATCTTTTGCACATAGTCTAAATGCAAACGCAAATGCATGTATTTGTCTTTCGTTTCCTTAATGTGAGAATGCTCAAAAGGAAAACTAAGTACAGATCTGAACTATTTTCTTCAAAGTGACATTTCGACAATTTCTTTTCAAAACGAAAGGAAGACTAAAATGACACTTTCAATTTCGAATGGAAAACTGATTTTGACACTTCAAATATTAACAATTCAAATCAAATACAATGACAAAAGTATAATCGACTATCTATAGGAGGAATACTTTACGACACTCTTCTTTTTGACTCAAAATGACAGTTACAACACTTTTTGCATCAAAAACGACAGTTCAATTAAGCTACTTTCGACAAAGGAGGACTGTAAATGATGGACAAATACATAAATTCATTTACAAATCCTAATCAATGGAGTTTCAATAATGTAAAGGAAGGAGGCTTTAGCAATGAGACACTGATCATGAACAACAAAACTATTGAATAAAGTTGAAAATCAGGAGGAAAAAACCAACTTTCAAAGAGAGAAACAGTATCACTCAATCATCGCACTTGCAACACAGGGAAACAGGGATGCATATCACCTGCAAAAAATGAGAGATACGATGCATACAGGTTGCCCAGTTACAGATAATGCGATGGACCAGGGAGCGAAACTAAGCTTGGTTTTTGCTCAAAATTTGCAGCTAAGATCAATAATTTAGGTTGAGTTATGATGGACAGTAAAAACAAAGTACAGGGGTATGATCTTATGAGGTTATGAGCCACCACAAGGGTGCTTAGGATGCTTGTAAGTCATATGTTCAGTTCATAAACCAACTTGGAGATTGACTGAAGCAGCATTCATCTACTTCGCAATTGCATAGCAAAGGTAGTTCGAAGGCTAGCTGGCTAACTTCAGGCTCCGTCTGTAGTTTATAAAGAAAACAACAATAACAAACAAACAAACTATTCGGTCCCCAGTGGAGTTGCCAATTTGTTTCAGGGAAAACTAGTGTCGATTTGAACTGCTAGTCCCACTAAGATGGGTAGCTACCTTAGAAACAAACAATCATAGCAATTCAATATTTACTTTAATTGTAATAGATAAGAGGGGAAAAAAGAGGACCAACCTGGATCTTCCGCTTGGATCCTTGCTTGATTTCTCTTTCCCTTGATAGGATTTGCCACTTCTCTCCTACTTGTCCCTCTTCAAAGAGTACCTGTAGAGTCAAACTAATAGAAAACCATCAAAGCATCTCTATCTAAAACATCATAAACAATGCAGAATCATAAACACATTGACCATACAATTGGATTCATAAACAATAAGATTCACAAATACACAATTATATGGAGGAAAACTCAAAGAACTTTATTAATAGTAGAAGAGAGGATTACAACCCAGTTGTCTGATCCAGCATCATCCTCCCAGCATAGAAGCCCTCTTCACCTCATGAAAAGCAAGATAAACGAACAATACAATGTCTTTTCTCACAGATAAACCTACAGCACTTCCTTACAAATTACAAAATTCCAGCCTCTAGATCTCTCAGATGAGGGATCCATTTATAGATGTCTTGCAAGGGTGTGAGTCAGCTCTAGGTTTTTGATTAGTGTCATTACACTGATAGTTCTTGGTTCCACTTGGAGATTTCATTAATCTCTTACTCATCCCTCGGAAAATTCAGAGAGGCAAGTGTCCTGGGAGAAGTTTCTAGAAGATTCCATGAGCTTCCACTTAGCAAACTATCTCTACCATTTGTCTATTCTTGCTCATCGTACCCTATAGAAGGCCATTTCAGTATGCAACGCACTTGGCTAGTGTGGCAGCCAGTATGCATCACACCTTGACCATGGAGCAGTCAGTATGGTCTAGTTTTGGCCAGTTCTGAGTGGTTTTTCAGGTGGAACTTCTGGGAATTGATGTAATCAGTTGACCATGATCCTTTAGGGTATGAAACAACACTTTTAGGGATTAAAGAGCCCTTGGTTTATGGACATATGAGTTTGGGGTTGCAGTTCCCAAATATGTCTATAACACTACTGGAGGTCTTTGCATGAGTTGATGCCTCCACTCAATCTCCTCTTGACTTCTCTAGTTGTGGCTGCTCCACAACCTCCTAAAGCTGCTTCACCAATTGTGGCTCCTCCATAATTGTCTAAGACTTCTTCTGGTGCTCCATATTGAGAGGTAATGTACTCTCCCCTCAACCACTAGGTCTCCATCATTTTCCTTGCTCCTTAAGGCTTTGCATGCATCTTGAACCTCAAGAGCATATAGGTTCTTGACTCGTGAACGAATCTGCTTCACTTGTTTCGTGGTGATGTGTCGAAGAAAAACCTTTCCCTTACTGAAGACTATATCATAGCCCTTATCTTCCAACATGGCGATCGACACCAAGTTTTTCTTCAGTCCTGGTACATACTTGACATCGGTCAAGGTAATGCAAGCTCCATGCTCCCTCTAAAAAACAACTGTGGTTACACCTAAGACACTATACTTTTCATCATTACCCATCGCTATGAGTATCTAGAGATCTTTCTCCTCCAAGGTACTGAACAAACTCTTGTCGCCGATCATGTGGAAAGAAGCTCCACTGTCAAGAAACCAACCACTTCCCACCATGGATGAAACCATGCATGCAAAAAGTGTGAAATCCAACTCGAACTGTGAGGCCAGTGCCTCACCTTCTGATCCTTCCATGGATCCCTTCTTGGATTTCCTCAGTGGACAATTTGTAGCAAAATGGCCCACCTCATGACAACGAAAGCATCACACTTTCGATTTTTCAACCTTCTTCCCACTATAGGAAGAACTCAATTTGGGATGAGAATCCTTCTCCTTCCCTTTCTTTACCTTACTCACTAAGGCACAATTTTCTTCATTCTCCTTGGATGAAGAAGATCCATCTCTGGTGCTTCTCCGTATCTCCTCCTGCATCAGATCTGACCAAAGTCGTTCCCAATATGGTAGTTTCTCTCTTCCGTTTACCGAGTCTCGGTAGCTATGCCAGCTCTTAGAAAGACCGAGGAGTGCAAAACTCACCATGTCATCATCAGCAGTTGTGATACCTACACTTCCAAGCTCATCCCTGCAGGTGGTGAGCTTGTTCAGGTATGTAGAGATCGTGTCACCCTTTTCACACTTGATCTTACGAAGCTTGTCTTTCAGCACCAACTTCCTATTATCGTTGTTGTTATGATATAGATCTTTCAATGTTTTCCACATCAAAAACGGTGTCTCCTTCCCATGGAGGCTCGAGACAATGTGGTCTCGAAGTCCCTCTGGGAGGATTCTCCTTGCTCTAGCCACACATTTCCTCCATTCCTCCAGTTGAGTAGCATCAATCGACTTGGGGACTTCTTGATCAATGAATTCCTTTAGACTGTTATCCTCTAATACTGCCTCTATGCTATCCTTCCAGGCTATATAATTCGAGCTGCTATTAAGGGCATACTCGAGTCTTAAACCGTTAAATTCCATTGGTGAAATTGAGATGTGATAAGGACTCGATTTCTATATTCACGAACCACAAACTTCAAACTCCTCCTTCTTGTATATTGTTCTTCGCCTTGATCACCTTTGCTTCGATACCATGTAGAATTTCTCTACAAATCAGCTAGCTCTGAAACCATGTAGAAATTCCCACTGTAGATCAACAGATTATGTAATATACTAAAGCAAAATAAAATATCTAATTCTACAACAAATTTTCAGAAGCTTAATCGAATTGAGCAAGATCAAGAGAACACATATAACTGAGAATGAGAAATCAATCACACATAACACAGAAGAAATAACCCAGGGAAAGCCTCAGCCGAAAACCCCAATCTATGTATTATCATACAAGTGGAAATCTTATTCAAGTTACAAAAAGAATCAACTCTCAAGCTATCATGCTCTCTCTGCAATCAAACAATACTACTCATAGAAAGTCAAAGGCTTCTCCAAACCTTCTCCTCTGCCCTCCAAGCCTCCTATTTCCTTGTGCAGTTTTCCTTGGGGTCCAGTGCTACCACCTGTGTGAATTGGCCTCTTCACACACTCACTAACCTCTGATCTAACTATGCAATCCTGAAGGAGATGAATCCTTCTGCATGGATGAGTTTCCTTTATAGGAAAAATTCATCCAACTGATAGTACATTGTCCCTCCTCTGATCTCAACTGGGTCTCTGACTGAATTGACATGCATGAGTTATTTGTGAGATAATATTCAGTTATCTGAAGTGCAACAGTTACATGCATGCATGCATTAACTAACTGAACTTACATTAATTCAACAAATTGTTTGAATTAATCTAACTGGACTTGACTCAGTTAACTGAGCCAACTAATTACAACTCATCCTTATCTCTTTAACTAATGGATAAATTCCTCAATTAATGGAGAAACTGTTGCATGTCCCCACATAGACTTCATGTTTGATTTTCCTTAACTAATTAACTCATGGTGAATTAATTAATTATTTTACAAACAGCTGATAAGATCAAATTCAAATTTTACTTCACTATTTTAGTTTAGGGACTAACTAAAATAGGAAGGTATCCCGAAATGCTATTTTTAGCAATGATATTGTTAGCAATGCTATTTATAGCACTTCCATTTTTCATTCCTTGCTACTATGTCCAACATTGGTACTCGAACTGCTATTTATAGCAATGTTATTTTTAGCACTTCTATTTTTAGCATTTCTTGTTGTCATTTTCAATAGAGATGATAGCATATTATGAGGATAAAATAAGCAACTCCTTGTTTAGCAAATTGATAAATCTCAAACAAAAAGGTTCAATGGTGGAGCACATTGAGGACTTCCAAAAATTGAATATAAGGGTAAAAGATATTCCACGGAGCATAAAATTGATGTGTTCATAGGGACATTAAAGGATAATATCCAACATGAGGTTCACATTTGGGAACCTGATTCATTGGAGAAGGCATTCAAGTTGACAAGAAAAATTGAAAGTAAAATTATGGAAACAAGGAAGCCTACCAATCACAACTATAAAAATGGAAGTGATGTTGCCCCTAGCCTTCCACAACCTACAAGCATGGAAAATTTTAGGGGTGAATTTTTGCCCTTGAGCTAAATACATTGTTACAAATCGCCTCAAATTTATTTTATAAAAAAATTAGGTATGGAGGTTAGCCCACCTTATTTTAAGGGAGAGGGTAGAAAAAGTAAATTTAGCCCTTGAAATTAGGAGTTACAATCTTCCATTCGCCCTCATTTTCAAGAAAATGTATTTATGATAGTTATAAATAAAAATATAAATACAGTGGAGGTATGGTAAATAAATAAAAGCTCTTTTTATACTTACTCCAAAAGTATGGTAAATAAATAAAAATACAAATAAACTAGAGGTATGGTAAATAAATAAAACCTCTTTTTATATTTAATCCATAACCCTCTTTCTATTTAAGAAGACTCAAAAACCAGGTTTCATTTAAGTGAATCCTATGGCTCAAATACCATATTTATAAAAGAGGTATGGTAAATTAATAAAAATATAAATAAACGAGAGGTATGGTAAATAAATAAAACATTTTTTTATATTTACTCCATATGTCACCTTATATTTATGAACATGCAAGCATGTAAATAAATAAAAATATAAATAAAGTGGAGGTATGGTAAATAAATAAAAACCTCTTTTTATACTTCAAAGGTATGGTAAATAAATAAAAATATAAATAAATTATAAGTATGGTAAATAAATAAAACCTCTTTCTATATTTAGCCCATAACCCTCTTTCTATTTAAGAAGGCTCAAAAAAGAGGTTTTATTTAATTGAATCCTATGGGCCAAATACCATGTTTATAAAAAAAGGTATGGTAAATTAATAAAAATATAAATAAATGAGAGGTATGGTAAATAAATAAAATATTTTTTTATATTTACTCCATAAGCCACCTTATATTTACAAACACTCAAAAAATGTGTTATATTTAGATGAAGCCTATGGGCCAAATACCATGGGCCAAATTATTATTAATACCATGCAAAAAAACATTATTAACCCTAATATTAGTATTAATAAAAATAAAGATGGCACATGGTATTGACCCATGGTATTCACATGGAATGCAACCTATTTAAAGGGGGGAATTAAACTAGCATAGATTCATCTTTACTCTGGATCAAATATTGTGATATGAAAACTAACATAGAGTGAAAAAATATTTGATCCCTCTCTGGGCTTGGCAGATCAAGAGTAAAAATGGATCTTGTAATTTAATGTCACTTAAACATTTTAAGTTGGATAAATAAAAAATAAAATAAAAATCAATTATTAATTTTATTAATTTTTATAAATTACTAATAGTAGTTTTAACCTCCAGGTTTATGATAACTCATGGTAATACCATGGTATTCATGTGAGCATAGACTATTTAAAGGGGAAATTCTATCAGCTTAGATCCATCTTAATTTTGGGTCTACCGAGTGCCGGGAGGGATAAATAGATTTCATCCCTCTAAGAGTGGTAGATGTGGAGTTAAGATGGATATAGGTTGGTTTTTTATGATAACGAAGATATTAAATAGACTTAGGAAATTATATTGTAAAAAAAAACTTAAGGTGAATGGTTAAAACTACATTTAGTCACTTCACAAAATTTAGTAAAAAAGACCGATATCTCCATTAATATTGGTTTTTCTGATTTAACTAAAAAAAAAATCAAAACAATGAAATCTTAACTCTTTCCGCATCACCCTCGCAGAAGAGAGATAGTCGCTGCCCAGATTTCCCACCATTTTTCAAACATTCTCAATATGATATCTTCATGAAAAAGTTAAGGTACTGATCTTGGATTAATTGTTTGAAAAATATGCTTGTTTGTACAATCTTTCATCTTCTCTGCTATTCTTAGTTTGTCGTAATGATATGTAGGGGTTGGGTCCCTGCACCATATTGTCCTAAAAGGCGGAGATTGTGCACCAAAAAGGAAATTAATCCACATGTTACAACGCTGTTAAAAATGGTATGAAGGTAGTGAATTATGCTAATAAGAAATTTAGATTGAGAGAGATGTAATTAAATTTTATTATTTAATTGAAGATTTCCAATTAAAATAATAATAAATCTACATTTATATATTTATATATTGATTGGAAGGCTTCTAACAATTGTCACTTCTTTCATTAGATCCCCTTCAGGCCTTTAGGATACTTACTACTTCATTATATTATATAGTTGGGGCTTGCTACTTGTTGGCGTGTTGGGGAAAACAAACTTGATGTGTTTTTTTTTTTATCTCGCAGTTGGAGTCTATGGAATAAGAAAGAAATTTGATAGCTTGGCTAAAGTGGTAGCTTGACAAAATTGATAGAGAAAACATTAATCTCTCCTACCATGACAAACATGGCCACTAAAACTTGCAACATTGTTTGTAGGAAGTGAAAATTATGTTTCTTTTTTCCAAACATGTATGTTAGTATATTACAGTTTAATGAATATGTTTTATTATTATCATATATGGTTTCATACTTTAACAAAACATTCGCCAAGACTTCACAATGTTTTATTATTCAGTGAAATATTTTCCAAGATCTTACAAGATTTTATAATTCAGTGAAATATTCGCCAAAAAAATATATACATACATATTATATTAGTGATAAAATCGCCTCCCATTTTTCCTATGTATCATGGTGATTCGCACATTTATTATACATATAAATTTTGGGTGGTTCTTAAAATTTTCCCCGCCTACAAGGTTGACACCACAACAATTGGAAGAAAAAATAGAAAAAGGGCTTTGTTATAGTTGTGATAGCAAATAAACTAAAGATCATAAGTGTGCTGAGAAGAAATTATTTTACATAGATTGTGAAGAGGAAGAAGAAAAGAAATAAGAAACATCAAAAGAAGAGGATACACACCAGGAAGAAAGCCTAGAGAAAGAAGAAATGAATCCGACCATATCTTGTAATGCATAGGCCGAAATAACCACTCTTCAAACTATCAAGATAGAAGGACATATCAAGAAGAAAAAGATAATAGTGTTGATTGATTCATGCAATACCCATAATTTTATTCATTGTAAGATAGCGAAGGAATTGAATTGCTTCCTATATTGAGCACCAGAGTGTCAAGTAATGGTTTCAAATGGAAGAACCATAAATTGATCTAGAAAGTGCCATAATATCAATCTATCCATTCGAGAATATGTGTTGAATAGTCCAATGCTTTCCATTCCAATGGGTGGTGTTGATTTTGTACTAGGAGTCCAATTGCTATAATCTTTGGGTGTGATAACTTTCAATTTTCAAGAAATTTTCTTGAAAAAAAATTAGAAGGAAAGGAAGTTGATTTAAGGGGTATTGCAGGGAAAATGGGAAAGATAATCAGCTCTAACGGCATGACAAATCTTCTAAATAAAGAACAACGTGGCATAATTGCACAATTATGTTCGCTAGAGGTTCCCACGTCGAAATCATCTATTTCTCCAGATCTCCAAAAAGTCTTGGACAATCATTCCAATGTATTTGAGACTCCCAAAGGCCTCCCATCTATTCGTGATCATGATCATGCCATTCATTTGATTCCAGGAAGTGTTCCTCCAAACATCAGGCCTTACAGATATCATTATGCCCAAAAGAGTGAAATTGAACATATGGTTGCAGAAATGCTAGAGGCTGGTATAATTCAACCTAGTCAAAGTTCTTTCTCTACTCCAGTAGTATTGGTGTAGAAGAAGGATGGATCATGGTGCTTGTGTCCAGATTATAGGGAGCTCAATAGCTCACTATTAAAGATAAATTTCCCATTCCTACCATTGATGAATTATTAGATGAATTGCATGGAGAAATTTACTTCACCAAGTTGGACCTTCGTTTAGGATATCATCAAATCAGAATGAAGACTGAAGACATTCCGAAAACAAAATTTGGAACTCGTGAGGGTCATTATGAATTTTCGGTCATGCCTTTTGGCCTTACCAATGCACCTTCTACATTTCAAGGTTTGATGAATTCCATTTTCAAACCCTTCCTTAGAAAATTTGTGTTAGTATTTTTTGATGATATACTAATCTAAAGCAAGTCTTGGAAGGATCATGTTCAACATGTTAATAGAGTGCTCAAACTATTGGAGGATAAACAATTATGTGCAAATACCTCCAAATGTTTATTTGGAGTACAAGAGGTGGAATATTTGGGTCATATTGTATCTCATGAAGGTGTTAAGGTAGACACTAGAAAAATTAAAACCATTAAGGAATGGAAAATCCCCACATCCATAAAGCATTTGCAAGGATTTCTCAGGTTAACAGGGTATTATCGCAAGTTTGTTAAGAATTATGGGATAATAGCAGCACCTCTAACAACATTACTAAAGAAAGATGCATTTTCTTGGACTCCAGAAGCAACGAAAGCCTTTGAACATCTTAAATAGGCAATGTGCCAAGCACTGGTCTTATCTATGCCAAACTTCACAAAAACCTTTATTGTGGAATGTGATGCCTCACGAAATGGAATTGGTGTTGTTTTAATGCAAGAAGAAAGGCCCATTGCTTTTGAAAGTCGTCCAATCAAAGGAAAGTATTTACACAAAGCTATTTATGAGAAGGAAATGTTGGCAATACTACATGCACTTAAGAAATGGTGACCTTACCTAATGGGAAGACACTTCAATGTAAAAACAGATCATGATAGCCTTAAATACATTTTAGACCAAATAGTATCTTCATAAGAGTAGCAAAAATGGGTCACAAAGATGTTGGGTTATGACTTTGAAATCATCTACAAAAAAGGGAAGAAAAGTGTTGTTGCAGATGCACTCTCAAGAAAGGATGAGGATGTGGAAGTATTGCTTTGCACCATTTCTATTATCCAACCCGATTGGATAAACGAAGCAAGGATGAATGGAAGAATGACGAAGAAGTGTGGGCACTCATTCAAAAGTTACAACAAGACGGAGTGCATCTGATACATTTAGCTGGAATAGGGATTTGTTATGGTACAAAGATCACTTATACCTCTGTAAGAATTCCCAACTCAAACAAAATATTCTTATGGAATTGCACACCTCTCCCTTAGGAGGGCACTCGGGATTTTTAAAAACTTACCACATCGTTAAGAAGGAATTCTTTGGGAGGGCCTTAAATCTTATATTCAAAAGTTTGTGGTGGAATGTTTGGTTTGCCAAAAAAACAAAGTTGAAATAATTAAGACCCCAGGTCTATTACAACCTTTATCCATTCCAAGTCAACGTTGGGAGGAGGTTTCAATGGATTTTATGACAGGTTTACCCAAGTCCGAAGGAAAGAGTGTCATCATGGTGGTAGTTGATAGAATTACCAAGTATGCACACTTTTGTGCATTATCTCATTCCTTTAAATCCAATACAATTGCTACTGCATTTATGGAAACAATTCAAAAGCTACATGGAAACCCAAAGATTATTGTAAGCGACAGAGATCCCATTTTCACTAGAAATTTTTGGACATAATTATTTTCTTGTCTGGGTACTCAGTTAGATCATATCTCATCGTATCATCCTCAATCTGATGGGAAAATTGACATAGTGAACAAATGTTTGGAAGGATATCTTCATTGCTTTGTATCTGATAAACAGACACAATGGGTCAAATGGTTTCCTTTGGCTGAATGGTGGTATAACACTTCCTTTCATACTGCAGCAAAAATGCCCCATTTATGGCTCTTTATGGATATCATCCACCGTCCATCACATCATAGTAAAGAGAAAATTCTAAGGTTCAAGCAGTGGAAGATCACATCGAGCATCAACAATAAGTTCTCCATCTCTTAAAGCATAACCTCACTTTGGCACAAAACATAATGAAACAACAGGCATATCAACATTGTAGTGAAAGAAGTTTTGACGTAAGTGACTAGGTATTTCTACAGCTACAACCATACAAACAAATTTCCCTTAAGAAAGCTAAGAAGGATAATAAATTATCACCAAAGTATTATGGTCCATACAAGGTGTTGCAAAATATTAGTACTATGGCATACAAATTGGAGCTTCCTACAACTTCCTGAGTGCATATAGTTTTCCATGTTTCATGCTTAAAGAAGGTTATAGGTGACAAGCTCCCAGTTCAAACAATATTGCCAAAACTTAACGAGGAAGGGAAAAACATATTGGAACTTGAAGGAGTCACAGAAACAAGAACTCAACAGCTATGAAATCGATCAATTTCAGAGTATCTCATCAAGTGGAAGAACTTACCTGCTGAAGCTTCCACATGGGAGGATTAGAATTTTATACATAAGCATCTAGAAGTACTCAAGCATTGAGGACAACACTTTTTTGAAGGAGATGAGCATGTTAGGCCCCTATAATACTAGTGTATTCCCTTATTATTATTGTCATTGTAGCCCCTTATTGTTATTTTTGTGCCCATGTTGTCCCCGTATTGTTATTATTGTGCCCCATAGAAGCCCACTATTGTTATTGTTTTTCCCTTACATTATTATTGTTATGTCGGATTTGACTATATTGTGACCCCTTAGGCTTCTTGATCCAGGTGGCTCCAGGGACACACACAGGACACAAAGGGCTTATGGAAGCTCAAAAATCGAAGTGATCGGAATGCTTCGAACTAGGACCAGAGCGTAGATCTTGTCGTCCTGATTGCAATGGTGTGAACGGTTCGTCAATCCGAGCTCGTATGAGGGAGAACGAGCCAGTCAAAGTTGGGCTATGGGCCAGGTTTAAGTGTTATACAATTTGACCAACCATGGGGCATGAAATCTAGCTCCTGAAAGCGGGCGAAATTGTGGCCTCGTTAAATTGCCCAATATCCCTTATTTTCTAAAGATTTGAAAAATGCCCCTATTTTCATAAAACTTCAAAAAAAAATATATGAATAGGGGTGGCGAGCCACCACCCCCACCACCCCGGCCTTCCCCGTGGTCGAATATATAAAAGACAATTAAAAAACAAAAAACAAAATGGGTAAATGGCCATAACCCCCACCGGCCCCCCCTCAACTACCACATAACTTAATAGTTAAATAGGGTGGGCAGGCCACCTCCGGTGGACCCGGCCCACACCCAACCACCATGGTATAAATTTAATGCAATATGAACATGGACTGGTGGGAATCGAACCTGCCCAGCCACGTCACCGGCCCGCTCCACGGGCGGCCCAACCTAAAACATCTCCGCCCACCATGTAACGGTCACACAAAACGTGGTACCAACCGTATTCAATGCAACCTCCACACCAAACAAAACATAATGCGTCATATTAAGGAGGGGTGGGATTTGATCCCCCAACCCCTCCTCAACCACTCATCTATCTTTACCAATGCGCCAATGGCCTGGGGTTGGTAAATTCGCTGGGAAAATTTTATATAAACCCTTAAATTTATTTGCACGAGAGGGGAGAAAGGACCGAACAACGGATTTGAGAACGGAGGTGTGGAACGGAGAATGGAACCATGATGCAGTTCCAAGAGGCAGAATATGGCACAAAAATCAAGGCAGCATTTTTATATTAATTTTTGCAGGTGGAACCATGGACCTAGGAAAAGAGCAAGCAGAACCATGATTAAGCCAAATTCTCAAGAGGGCGAAATTTTTGCCAGTGTCCAAATTGGACAAATTTTATGTCGATCTTACACCTCTCAACAACATGAACTTGATCGCATAGTCAGAATTTTCATCTGAGTAGCAGATCTTCAGATGACCTGGAGGAGAGAATCTTTGAGGAATTTAAGGAGGATTCTAAAAGATTCCTGTAGCCCCAGATTTCCACTTTCTCAGAATTCAGAAATTTGACAGTATATTTTACACTATTAGACACCACAAATCTGATGGTGCAATCAGATTTTCCATTTGATCATTTCATTTCTCAACCACTATTAAAATTGGAGTGTAGGTGTCATCATTCATGTGCGAGCAGTCATTTCCATGCAATTCAACGCCGCGAGATTGATGGTACGGCCATCTTCAGCAGTTTCACATCCTATTCTTCAAATGGTCGCAGGATGTGAGGTATATGCAATGTGTTCATGTACTTCTTTTTGCTATGAGATGCATTGTGCTGCATAGATCCCTGTTTGATGTTTGAGTATGATCTTGTTTTCTTACTTGTTTCATGATTCCTACTTGATGTGACGCGGAATCATCTGTGAGATGTACTTCTTATCATGTTGTTATTGAGATCCATTTGTTGCTATGTTGATGGGATACTCATGTTGTCACCATGTATGTCTGAATTCAGATCCCTTGATGCCATGTTGGTGGGATGCTCATTATTGTCATATGTGAAATTATGTCATACTAATAGGAGTCCTTTTGAATGAGAGTTCCTGTAGCGGAACATCTCTTGGAGCCACTCCTGCATGAGGGCATTTTCCTTGTATGATAGCGACGTCACCACCTATGTATATCATCACTCTTTCCAACACTTAATGCAGCAGCCTACACCATCTTGACACCGGGCCTGGAGACATAGTCTCTCCTGGACGAACTCCGTTATCAACGTCTTGAGATTTATGTTGTTGATGATTTTCATGTTCCTTCTTCTTTACCACATGCATATCTATCCCTTTATGCTTTTTTAAATGCAATTCTAACAACATCACGAGAGTAAAAGATCTTGGTTCAATCCAGGAGTAGAGTCAACTCAGATCAAGTTTGGTATCAGAGCGATCTTTGCATGGATGTGAATTGCAAGCGTGAACAATGGAACGTGCAGCGACAGAGGATGAAAAAGCGATGTACGAGACCAGGCTCAAAATTTCTCAAAGGGTGGAAATAATGTATGGAGCTCTACAAAAAGAGACAAAGGAAAAGGAGCGGTTGCAGCTTCAATTGCGAGCCACGGAAGAGGCCCTGGAAGAACTGAAGCACAACAACCAAAACCTTCAAACAGAAAATGTTGAATTGAATATGCTTCTACATGAAGAGAAAGAGGAAAAACGGAGTTTGCTACAACAGCTGCAAGTCAAGGATGAGGCCTTGGAAAAGCTACAGCGTGACCCATGTGAGGTAAAAAGTAATTCTCTAAATTCATGTATGTGTCTTGAGGATTATTTCGTTGTTTTTGAAAATCATACCACAATTGGCTCCAAACTGTTGAAGAGAATTGGGTGTGAAGGAAAAGTCTTGAGCATTAATGGCTAAATCATTTTCAACCCCATCAAAGTAGAAGAATTACCCTGTCAGGTAGGACTTGGATATGTTAGGAAGGATGTTGGGGAATGCGCCATGACAGCAAGCGAACCACCATCAATGGATAATGAGAAGCCCTCATCAGTTCTTTCCAAATCGACAAAGGAGGTAAAAGATGTTGGTTTCCTTTTAGTTTTGTCTTCACATAGTATGATTTATGTTGGAGATGTGGAGATACCAATTATAGGGACAAACATGAGGCTCCTTACCAAGATGAGGTACAAGGAGGAAAATGAACTTGGTGTTAATAACCAAGGCATAACTCAACCATTGGAGGTTGTGCAAAGACCTCGATTTGCAAGATACACCAAAGGAGAATGCTCAAAGGTGTCATATGCTTCTGAGACATCGTCAAAATCATCAAGGAAAAATAATGATGGGAACACATCCCTATCATCCCATGGCAGTTCCCATTGTAGGAAAGAGCTGAGGCAAGCTATCATCGCCACACTTACGCACGGAAAGGAGAGGTATAACCAGTCTCGATCTTCGAATGTTCGTTTCAATTATAATCATGTTGTTAAAGATGAATGTAAATCATGGAATCGAAGAACATGTACCTTTTGTGGATTACGTAACCATACATTTTCTAAGTGTTGGAAAAGAATAGCAGCATACAAAAGGAGAAGGCATGAAATACCCTCTCAACAGCAGGTAAAGAAACATGTTAAGAAAATCTCAAGGAAGAAGATGTATTGCAGTCATTGCAATAGAGGTGGCCATCAAAGAGCCACTTGTTGGAGGCTCCATCCAGAGCAACACCTTAAAGACAAAGTGTCGGTGCATGAACCAAGTGAAGAAGTTATGCGACAAGAAAAACCACCACAGGGGGATGACCCATTCACATTGATAAGTGAAAAATGGTTTCTAGATATGTTAGCTTGTCATGGTCATGCTTTTGTAAATCATTGGTTGCACTTTAAAATGTAAAAGTGATGATTTGTTTTGCATCACTTGTTAAGCAACAGTGATGTCTAGTCTTATTTTGTGTTGCACTTTAAATTGCGAAAGTGATGTTGTGTTTCCATCACTTGTCAAAGAAAAAACAGTGTTTGGCCTTATTGTTGTAAATCATGTGTTGTAGTGATGATGTGTTTTCCATCACTTGTTGGAGCAACAATGATATGTTGGCCTTGTTTTCGTAGCTGGGGTATTGTTTCCATTTTGATGTAAACTTGACCACCGAGTATGTGTTATAAACTCGTGGCAAGTATGGGATGCTTGGGTCATTAGTTGGTAATGAAAGTCAAGCATGTACTTTGCAAAATCAATGTACTACAGGTTGCAGAGGTTGCAGGTGTCGGCTCATCGCTTAAGGCTCCAAAGAACAAAGGTGAAGGTGGTGGAAGCGAGACCTTTCAGGATGCTTGTGATGCAGACAAGGTACAGAGAAGTTGTAGATTACTTTTCATGCTTTTGGAGGACCAAAAACTCCTCAGTGGGGAGGATTGATCCAAATGGCTCCAAGGACACACACAGGACAAAGAGGGCTTATGGAAGCTCAAAACTCAAAGTGATTAAAATGCTTTCAAACCAGGACCAGGGTGTAGATATTTTCATCCTGATCGCGATGGCGTGAACGGTTCATCAATCCGAGCTCATATGAGGGAGAACAAGCAAGTCAAAATTTCGATCAAAGTTGGGTTGTGGGCCAAGTTTAAGTTTCCTACAATTTGACTAACCCTGAGGCATGAAATCTAGCTCCCGAAAGTGGGTGAAATTGTGGCCTCGTTAAATTGCCCAATATCCCTTATTTTCAAAAGATCTGGAAAATGCCACTGTTTTCATAAAAAATCAAAACAAAATATATGAATAGGGGTGGCAGGCCACCACCCCCACCACCCCGGCCTTCCCCATGGTCGAATATATAAAAGACAATTAAAAAAAAAAATCAAAATAGCCCGACGGGCCATAACCCCCACCAGCCCCCCCTCAACTACCAAATAACTTAATAGTTAAATGGGGTGGGCGGGCCACCTCCAGTGGACCCAGCCCATACCCAACCACTGTGGTATAAATTTAATGCAATATGAACATGGGTCGATGGAAATCGAACCCACCTAGCCACGTGGCCGGCCCACTCCATGGGCGACCCAACCTAAAAAATCTCCACCCACCATGTAATAGTCACACAAAACGTGGTACCAACCACATTCAATGCAACCTCCGCACCAAACAAAACATAATGCGCCATATTAAGGAGGGGCGGGATTTGATCCCCCGACTCCTCCTCAACTACTCATCTATCTTTACCAACGCGCCAATGGCCCGGGGTTGGTAAATCCACTGGGAAAATTTTATATAAACCCTTAATTTTATTTGCACGGGAGGGGAGAAAGGACTGAACGGTGGATTTGAGAACGGAGGTGTGGAACAGAGAATGGAACCATGATGCAGTTCCAGGAGGCAGAATATGGCACAAAAATCAAGGCAGCATTTTTGCAGGTGGAACCATGAACTTGGGAAAAGAGCAGGCATAACCATGATTGAGCCAAATTCTCAGGAGGGCGAAATTTTTCCAATGTCCAAATTGGACAAATTTTATGTTGATCTTACACCTCTTAGTGACATGAACCTAATGGTGTAGTTAGAATTTTGATGTGAGCAACAGATATTCAGATGACTCGGAGGAGGGAATCTTTGAGGAATCTAGGGGGAATCTAAAAGATTCTTGTAGCCCCAGATTTCCACTTTCTCATAATTCAGAAATTTGATAGTCGATTTTACACTATTCGATGCCATGAATCTGATGGTGCAATCAGATTTTCCATTTGATCATTTCATTTCTCAGCCACTTTTCAAAGTGGAGTGCAGGTGTCAGCGTTCATGTGCGAGCAGTCATTTCCATGTGATTCGACGCCGCGAGATTGATGGTACGGCCAGCTTCAGCAGTTTGACATCCTATTCTTTAGATGGCCCCAGGATGTGAGGTATATGCAATGTGTTCATGTACTTCTTTTTGTTATGAGATGCATTGTGTTGCATAGATCCATGTTTGATGTTTGATGTGGGATCTTGTTTTCTTACTTGTTTCATGATTCCTACTTGATGTGACGCGGAATCATCTATGAGATGTACTTCTTGTCATGTTTTTATTGAGATCCCTTTGTCATTATGTTGATGGGATACTCGTGTTGTCACCATGTATGTCTGAATTGAGATCCCTTGATGACATATTGGCAGGATGCTCGTTATTGTCATATGTGAAATTATGTCATACTGATAGGAGTCCTTTTGAATGAGAGTTCCTGTAGCAAAACATCTCTTGGAGCCACTCCTGCATGAGGGGATTTTCCTTGTATGATAGCGATGTCACCACCTATGTATATCATCACTCTTTCCAGCACTTAATGCAGCAGCCTACACCATCTTGACACTGAGCCTGGAGACGTAGTCCCTCCTAGATGAACTTTGTTATCAACATCTTGAGTTTTATGTTGCTAGTTATTGTCATGTTCCTTCTTCTTTACCACATACATATCTGTCCCTATATGCTATTTTAAATGCAATTCTAACAACATCAAGAAAGTAAAAGATCTTGGTTAAATCTGGGAGTTGAGTCAACTCGGATCACTCCTATATAGAAAGGAGGTCTTGTCATTTGTATCATCCAATAATTTTTCATTTGTGTAATGTAAAGGACGTTGCCCCCTCGAAGAGGCTGATTTGAAGTCGTTGCTCTATCTTTTCTTCTATTTTGTGAGCTGGTTGCATAACAATATTTTATTCATAGTGTCCAAATCCAACCAACTTCCTTGAATTGTAGAAGATTTAGTCCAAAAATGAGTGCCAATATTTCCATCCATTTCCATGAAATTTTTCTAGTTTCATTCGCTAGTTGACTGTTCTAGTCAACTAATTTCTTATCAGCTAGTCAACTGCCTAAGTTGACTTCGTTATTCAGACAATTCCTATGACCAATTCGTTGATGGTCCTGCTAGTTGACCACTCAATCACATTATTGCTAGTTGGTAACCTAGATTGGATAATTATATTATATGTGATCTACTTTTATTATTTTAGATTGGAAAATTGGAGGATTCAATATGCAAGGTCATTTTTAATAGTGGTCCCAGTTTAGAAAATGCGGACTAAAAAAATTATAGATGTATTTTAAGACATTAAATGGATTTTTTTGTGATCTTAGACTTAGTATGGAGAGGAATATGCATTCTACACGCTGATTCTATTCTAACAATGCAAGAATCACCTCAAACAAAGGTTGTATGAGAAATTTCTGCTCCTCACAAGTTAAGTTACCATGTTTGACTACCATGGTTCGAGAAGATGCCACATAAACCCTCGTTACTCATGCAAAAATGGATAATCAAGTGAGGACTATGTAGAAGACTCTAGAGGGGTCAAAGGTATAATTGTATTTGAGAGTTGAAGGATTCATACCTAACCTCTAGTTGGTTATCAAGTTGTGTTAAAACCAAGCCACTAGAAGAAGGGGTTCCATTTTATCCAATTGTAACTTACTCAATAATGAAGAAGAACAATTTGGGAGTGGGAGCGAGAAAGCATAAATTAGGGAGTTTAGTGTCTATAGTGGTGTATTAGGGCCACGGGTCTTAGATAACTCCATAGAGATTGTCTTCTCCTTTTGTACTTGCATTATTTCCATTCCAACAAAGAAACGTCCTCACCTTCCAGTTGGGTTTTCTCTTGTAAGGGTTTCTGAGAGCATATCTTGTGTTGATTATGGGCTGTGTGTGATTGTATTTATTTTTTCTCTATATTCCACATTTTATATATTACATGCATTAGAAAAAATTAAAAATAAAAATAAATAAAAAAATAAAAATAAAATAAAAATAAATAAATAAATAAATAAATTAAAAATAAATAAATAATAATAATAATAATAATAATAATAAAAACAAAACAAAACAAACAAAAAAACAAAACAAAACAAAACAAAAAAGAAACAAAACAAAAAAACAAAACAAAACAAAAAAACAAAACAAAACAAAAAATAAATAAATAAATAAATAATAAAATAAAATTAATAATAATAATTGATAAATTTGGAATCTAAGGAAATTAAACCGCATAGCCCATATTTTTGTTTATTTTAGCAAATTTATGGTGAAGAACTGTCTAGTGGAATATACGTGAAAATTTATGGATATTATTGGTATCAATGAAGGATTATATATGAACTTTATAGGAAGTTGCAATGGATTTTGGAAGTGGTTTAAGCATAAGTCTAGTGTGAAGAACTGTCTAGTGGAATATACGTGAAAATTTATGGATATTATTGGTATCAATGAAGGATTATATATTAACTTTATAGGAAGTTGCAATGGATTTTGGAAGTGGTTTAAGCATAAGTCTAGTGGAATATACGTGAAAATTTATGGATATTATTGGTATCAATGAAGGATTATATATGAACTTTATAGGAAGTTGCAATGGATTTTGGAAGTGGTTTAAGCATAAAGTCACACCTCAGCCATAGTCAATGAATATGTTCATAATAACCCTCGAGATCTAGCAGAGGAACGATTTGTGTGGTTGGAAGTAAAAAATTAATAATAATAATTGATAAATTTGGAATCTAAGGAAATTAAACCTCATAGCCCATATTTTTGTTTATTTTAGCAAATTTATCGTGAAGAACTGTCTAGTGGAATATACGTGAAAATTTATGGATATTATTGGTACCAATGAAGGATTATATATGAACTTTATAGGAATTTGCAATGGATTTTGGAAGTGGTTTAAGCATAAAGTCTCACCTCAGCCATAGTCAATGAATATGTTCATAATAAACCTCGAGATCTAGCAGATGAACAATTTGTGTGGTTAGAAGTGTAAATCACATAAATAAACCATAATGTGAACCTCCTTATGGTAGCCCTTAAAAACAATATTGGGATGATCAAAGAGGACGAAGGTTCGAACTCAAATTTCAGAATAGAGGGTAAATCAAATGATCATGAAGACCTCAAGGATTCAAGGAAAGAAATATAAAAGGAGCAACCAAATTCTATTCATTGTCCCTCTTGAATATGGAAGAAAAGGTGGATTGTTGTGGAGGTAAATCCCCTCTGCAGACAGAGGCGATCCCTACTAGCCCAAATGGGGTCTAGCAACAATCAAACAACGCTAACACGCAGGTTCCTAATTGCAAATCAAAGACCGATGATGAGGGCCTACCTGGATTCCAACGCTAATATTTGTAGAAGAGTCGTTGCTCCCGTTCCTTTGCTCCGGCCGGTCACAATCCCCACGATCCTCGTGAACGGACACCTGCACATGCAAAGAACGACACAAATACAAGCATAAAATCCAATAGATGCAACTATATATCAGTCAGAAAGGATATAACTCAATCATCATTACAAAGACAATAAGAGTGGAACCATAATGATAGTCATCTATTATTGATAAACAACAAAGAAGAATACAACCATAGTTCTGACGTCAAATCCTCCTTTGGCTGGGTGATCAGCAACACATGCCTTGCAAAGCTTGTTGGGAATGGGGAACAAGCCTCTCTCTCCTTGGTCACTTGGATAAGAATCTCCTTACTTAAGATTTAGCCTCATGGGAATGAATAAGGCTCCTTGTAGCATGAACTTGGCAATTCTCAGACTTTGGGACTTAGGATTTGGAACTTGGAGACTAACTTGTCAAAGGCAAAAGGACAAGCTTTTATAGATAGAGGAGAAGGAGTTAGGGTCATCCACAAGATTCATGGGATTGGCTTTATCACTAAGAAGATTCCATGAGAAGTGGAGAACTACTTCCCTTATATGGAGATTCGAAGCCAAACTGACCCAACTCAATATAGATTCCATTCATGAGTGGGTTAGGAAGAACCTTCATAAGTTTGTTTGTTAAAAACTTTACCCAACTGGGTTGGCGCGAGTGCGACTCTGAGACAGAGCGCCAGCTGGCGCGCCCTCTTTGGAGGATTTCCCCCATTGGCACGAGTGATACACAGTGGAACCGCGCCAATGGAAAAAGGGCTATTTTTATGGGTATTTTGCAGAAGGTGTCTTCAGGGCATATCAAGTACATACTCAAGGGGATACAATGCAAGTGTTTTCAGGTTATGTCACTTCTCACAGGTCCCGGAATCAGTCCTCCAATGTGCGGGAGAAGGGGTAACAGGGACGGTGACAAATTACTGTGTAACATGGATATTAAACCATAGAAGGTGAGATCGATGCTTTTAAATTAAATCACTAGTTGTAGTAGTTAGAAATTTACTTTGGTGTCCACCACATAGATAAGGAATAGAAAATATCATTTGCTTGATTGAAGTTAGAAGGCCATGCCCTCACCTGGTGGGAAATCCATACATACAAACTTAGGCTAGATGGTTATCACCCAATAAGTAAGTGGGATTAATTTAAAACCCTTATAAAGTCCAATTCTATGTTATTAGGTAGAGGACCAATGGATTTGATGGCACTAGTTTAGGAAGAGGCAGGGCCATAGTTTAAATGAGTACAACACTGAATTAAAGAAGATGGTCATCATGTTGGGAATCTATTCCAAGAGTCAAGATGTTCTCCTTACATATTTTGGGGGTATATACAACCATCTATCGAAGAAATTAATGTTTTTCAAGCCAATAACATTGGATGAGGCTTATGTAGAAGCACAATACTTGGAAAACATAGGCCAAAAGAAAGGGAATTCAAGTTGTTTGAAATAAAAAGAGCAACATAAAGATTCCAAGGAAGGCAAGAAGAAGTCAAATGGGGAAAGGGGAAAAAGGTAGTAGCCACTACACATCAGTGCAAGGATCCTATCAATCATTTCAACCACGCAACATTAATGGCCACATAGAGGAGAAGTGATGGAAATTGCATCTAGAGTTGAACCAAAAGAATTAGAAGGATGAGAAGAAAAATAATCTTATTGCCATAGATTCAAAAAATTCGGTGGAAATTAGTTTTGACATGGACAAGGATATTTTCTATACCTTAGTGTAGAAGGAAGTGAATTTGAGTAGCCTTCACCATTAGGAAGATAATGATATTACCAAGATATTCCATATTAAGATACATGTCAATAATACCAATATCTATTCTTCATTTTGACTTAGGTTCATAGGTTATTCTCATAGCAACAAATATGGTAAAAAAACTTGGATTGGGGGTCCAAGATCATCATATCCCATATCCATTGTGATGGGTAAAAAGGGGTGTTTAAGGTAACAAAACAATAGGTGAAAATTCGCTACGAATGTTGATTTTATTGATGAAGTAAAGTTAGATGTAGTTACACTTGATGTGTGTGGGGTTATGTTTGTAAGTCCCTATATGTACATGTGGGATGCAAGTTTTATGTGGATATATCTAGCACCACCTCATCAAGGATGGTGAATCATCCATCATCAACATGCACAAAGAAAAGTCATAAGTGTCAGCCAAGTAAGAAATTGATTAGTTCTACCAAGAAAAGTGTTTTGCTATTTTTAAGAGAAAATTAATCAACTGAGAAGTCAAATAGATCAAAAATGGAAGGGTTGCTACAAGGATATAAGGGAGTATTTCAAGAACCTAAAGGGATACCACCTAAGAGGGAAGTGGAGCATGGGGGCCAATTTTTTCCTGACTCTTCATTGTCAAATATTGGGTTGTATAGATAGTCCATTTTGGAAGCAAGTGAAGTTAAGAAGTGGTTGTAGTATTTTGTTGGAGCAAAGTGAGATTCAACCAAGTGCCCGATATTGTGGGTCGCTCATCATAATTGTGCCAAAGGATGATGATACTTAGTGGATGTGCATCAATTTCATATCATTAAAAAATATTGCAGTCAGGAACAAATACCAACTACCTAGGATTGATGATCTTTTAAATCACTTGCAACAAGACATATATTTCATAATTGGATCCAACTTAGGGTATCACTAGGTTTAAGTCGAAGAAGATGATACTCAAAATATTTCCTTCAAAACTAGAAAAGGTTTGTATGAGTGGTTAGCCATGTCATTTGGTCTGTGTAATGCACCGACTATGTTTATGATATTAATGAATAATGTATTATGCCCTTATATAAATGCATTTGTTATTGTTTATTTGGATGATATACCAATTTATAGTGCTACTTGAGATGATCACATCTCATAATTGATGTAGGTTCTAGAGGCTTTGAAGAGTAACTAGCTATTGGAAAATCTCAAGAAATGTGAGTTTGCATGCCAATCTTAGTGTATTTAGGCTATGTGATTGGTGGAGAGTATCTTAAGATAGATATTCAAAGATGAAGTCCATCATGAAGTGGTTAGTGACTATAAATGTTTCTATAGTTAGGTGTTTCATTGGAGCACCACAATACTTAAGGAAATTCTTAGCTTAATTTGCAGTAGTAGTTAAACCAATCCATGTTCTGACAGTGAGTGCTAAGAATTTCTAACGGGGGAAGGGCCAACAAAAGGCCTTTGAAGAGTTGAAAAATGAAATAATCCAAGTTATAGTTATTTCATTACTAAGCTTTAAAATCTCTTCAAAGTGGAGACAAATGTAAGTGGGTATGTTATGGGAGATGTCTTTTTGCAAGGAGCAAGGCCTATATGTTACCATTCTAAAGTGCCCTTCATGGTGCAATTCTAAAAAATCCTACCTATGACAAGGAGCATTATGCCTTGGTAAGAGTTTTCAAAAAGTGGAAAGATTATTTTATGGGAAAGGAGTCTAGTCCACATATATTACCACCCACTACAATACTTGAAACCTATGGTAAGCTACAATAGACTACGCATTTAAAATGGATGGGATTTTTACAATAGTTTCATTTAGTAATAAAGTATAAGAATGGAATCACAAGCAAGTTGGTCGACATACTTTAAAGGCCACCCACATGAAAAATATATCTTTTGGAACTTTGATGCACATGGATACTTTCACCCATGATGCATACTGAGAGGCATATACAAAGAATGAGGATTTTAAGGAGGTGTTTCAGTAATTGTAGAGACAAATTCATGCAAATGATGATGAAAACAAAATTTAATATCATCTCTAAGTGAGTTACTCTATAGGTTGGACAATATTTTTGTTCCTAAAGGTGAGAAATTGCATCTAATTAAAGAGGCCCATACCTCCAAGGTTGCATGACATTTTGGTGTAGAGAAAACAATGGTCAACTTATAGAGGTATGTGTATTGGAATATAATGAAAGAAGATGTATCAAGGCTTATTATAATATGTATGATTTATTGGACCAACAAGCCCAGTAACAGTAAACAAGGTCTATACCATGCCTTACATGTACCCACTCATCGTTGGGAAATCATTTCCATGGACTTTGTGGCTAGTTTACCCAACAACTGGAAAGGGACATGGCTACCTACTCATGGTAGTTGATAGGTTTGGCAAGATGTGAATTCTCATGCCCTATAAAAATACCATCAAAAGGAAAGAAGCAAAAAAATCGTTCTTTGAACATGTCTAGGTGCATTTCGAGATAAGAAGAAGCATAATGTTAGATAGGGACATTAGATTTCTCAGTGCATTTTGGACTAAATTATCGAAGATGGACTCAAATTTGATGAGGTATAAAACATTCTATCCATAGACAAATTGGTAAAAAAGGTAGTCAATAGGACGTTGGTGCAACCTTTTAGGGGTTACAATCAAACTTGCATCTAAAGACTTGGTATGAAAATTTGGTATATATACAACACTCTTATGACCTGTCAGTCCACACTTATATTTTTTATTTAAGTAATAATTTTACACTTATAATATCACTTTTACATTTTTTTTAGGGTTTTCCATGTGGATTTGAAGTTAATCTTTGATTTATAACCCAAAAAATAAAATATTATCATTAACTTGTTATTCCATACATGACATAACACTATGTATTTATGCTCTTATAACAAAAAAATATTGTCATTAGCTTGCTTCCACATTTGGCACATAAATCACTATATATTTAGACTCGTATAACCAAAAAAATTGTCATTAGCTTGCTATTCCACATTTAACACATATAGCACTATATATTTAGGCTCTTCCATGTAGGTTTGAAGTTAAACTTTGACTTACAACCAAAAAAAATTATCATTAGCTTGCTATTCCATGTGAGTTTGAAGTTAAATTTTAACTTATAACCAAAATTTCGTCATTAGCTAGTAATTACATACATGTATGCATGCATACATACATACACTTAGAGTATTACTTTTACATTACTTTTAGGATTCTCCATGTGGATTTGAAGTTCAAATTTCAATTTATAACCCCAAAAAAAATTGTATAATTAACTTGTTATTCCATACATGACATAACACTATGTATTTAGGCTCTTATAAGAAAAAAAAATATTGTAATTAGCTTGATATTCCACATTTGACACATAGATCACTATATATTTAGAGTCTTATAACCAAAAAAAAAAATTCATTAGCTTGCTATTTCCCATTTCACACATATAGCACTATATATTGAGGCTCCTCCATGTCGGTTTGAAGTTAAACTTTGACTTATATCAAAAACCCTTTATCATTAGCTTATTATTCCATGTGATTTTGAAGTTAAATTTTAACTTATAAACAAAACATTGCCATTAGGTTTTAGTTACATATATCCATGCATCCATCCATCCACATACATACATACAAACATACATGTATGTATGTGTGAGTGAATATATAGATAGATAGATATATAGATAGATGGATGGATGGATAGATATATTTATATATATATAGTAGAAGATGGAATCAACTTTGAAGATGTATACAACATTACAACATTCTATCCAAATACAAATGGGAAAATAGAAGTAGTCAACAAACTTTGGTGCAACTTTTGAGTGGTCACAATTAGACCCATTCGAAGTCTTGGGATGAAAATATGGTTATATATGACACTCTTATAATAGAGTTGTCCCCACTTCTACTGGTAAGTCCCCATTTGAAAAAAGAAATTGGATATTTTCCACCACTTTTGGTTGTTGTGTGAACAACGAGGAATGAGGGAGGATCTCACAGGGGATGCATTAAGAACATAAAATATTGTTAAGAATGTTAGGAAGATTCATTTGTAAGTACAAGATATGTTGATATGTCATAGGAAAAGTACAAGGTTAGGCGTGATCAACGGAGAACAAAGAATTCATTCAGAATAGCAGACAAACTATGGATACATTTGAACAAAGAGAGGCTATAGAATCTCGGTAAGAGAATCAAGTCTATGTGATATGGTCCTTTTGAGATACTGGAAAAGGTGGGAGATCATTTCTATAAACCCAGTCTACCCCTATACATGTTCATTCACTCAGTGATGAATGTGGAAAATATCAATCTCTATGAGGCTTCCATGTTGGATTAGGAATAGGATTGGGTCTAACCTTCCATAGAGGACCTAGCTCTAGATTCCCAGAAAGATTTTATAGAGTATACAATTTTTCAGAAGAGATCTAGAACTAGAAGACAAGGGAAACATGACCTTTAGAAGATTAGGTTGAAGGTACAACTTCTGTGCAAGGCTAAATGGTACTATGTGGAGAAGGTAGAGGAAAATTTCCCTCACCTTATTCAGTACATCTTTTGGGGACGAAAATCCTCCCAAAATAGGGATATATGATCCATATTGGATCATTATATTATTTTTCATCTATCTTGATTCTTTAAGACGAGAAAAATTAGAGGAATTTGCTTGTAGGGTCATTTTTACCAATGATGCCAATTTGGAAAATTGGGGGTGAAAATCTTCTAGAGACATTTTGAGGCCTTAGATGATAGATTTTTGTGGTCCCAAACTTACTATGTACCAAGATTCCATTTTCTACACATTGATACCATTCCAATTGTGTAAGAATCACGTCAATCACAGTTCATGTGAAAAGGTTATGCCCCCACAAGTTAACCTACTATGTTTGACCAACATGGTTTGAGAGGATTCCGTGTCAACCACCATTGGTCATGGAGAAGGTGATATGAAAATGATGACTATGAAGAAGAATATAGAAGGGTTAAAGTTGTAACTCTAGTTGAGACTTTAATAAGTCATACTTGACCCCTATTTGACTATCGAGTTGTACTAAAAAAGAGGCATTAGGAGGAGAGTGGGTTCCATTCTATTTTATTATATATTATTCCATAGTAGAGTAGAACGGCTTAGGAGTTGGAGTGAGAGAGCATAATAGAGGGGTTTTAGTGTCTGTAGCAACATATCAAGACACATGTATTAGGTAATTCCATAGCGAATGCCTTCTATTTTTGTACTTAGAATATTTCTATTCCAGCAAAAGAGAGAGAATAATAGCCTCGCCTTCCATCCGAGTTTTCTTTTGTAAGTGATATGTAAACTGCCATGGATATTCAAATGAACATTTCATCACAACAAGTATGATAAAATTATACTTAAAATTTTGAAATTCATACTATGAGGGTTTATTTATCCTCATTTTTGGATCTGTTAATTACTATTTATTGTGTATACATGTAAATTATAACTATGTAGGAAATAAAGAAGAAATAGAAAATTCACTCGCAACCCATAATAACACAAAACATGACCTTGGAGAATATTTTGGGAGAAAACCCAGCTAGAAGGTGAGGCTGCTCCACTCTCTCTTTCTCTAAATGCAAATGGATGCTAATATAAATAGGTGAGATTTGTTTCTTATGGGATATTATAGTGAGGCTATTAAGTGAGACTTGTGGCTTATGACTTCCATGGTTTGACTTTAGAAGATCCATATACTTTCTTTTTTGAGTTCGTTGTCATATGTAGAACTAATGATTACACCACTGATGATCAGAAGTTGAAATTATTCCCATCCACTCTCAAGGATGCCACTCTACGCTGGTTCATGGGTTCACATAGGGATTGCATCACCACCTGGGCTCAGATGCAGCAAGCTTTAAACAACATGTATCGGGACTACTACGGGTCCAAAGACACTAAAGAGGAAATTTTTAGAATGAAATTGGGGTATGATGAGTCCTTAGAAGATTATGAGGAAATATTCCATCTTAGCTACAAAAGGGCCACGTGCACACTTGATCCTGAGTCACTGAAGCTAGTCCTACTCAAGGGGGTCAGGGAAGATCTTCTAGATACCCTAAACCTACTAGCAGATGGGGACATCTACCAACTACTCTATGAATATATCAAGATCGTATTTAAGAAGCATACTAGGGTAGCTAGGAAAAAGGGTAGGGGTAGTCAACCAGTGGCCAGCTCATCCTCTTCCAACAAATCAATAAAAGGTGAAATTGGAAATATGCTAGAATATTTCAAGAGTGAAATGTTGCAAACGCTTTCCCTACAGATGGACACTATGCACATCAATATAAAGAAGGAGGAATCAGAGAGAGAATTAGCCACCTTCTGCCCCAGATGCACAAGGATGCACCCTGAGAATGAATGTCCATTAAACCTTATAGAAATATGCTCGGTCTGTGAAGAAAACCACTCCATAGACAAGTGCCCTTCTCTCCTTGGACTAAAAGTTGTGTATCAGGGAACTGAAGGGGTGACTGAACAACTCTGCTACATAAATCAAAGGAGGCCTCATGGGCCTCAACCGTACCAGCAGGGCATGCAAGGGTTATCCTATGCATATTACAACCCTAACCAAAACACATCCATTCCCTCTTGGGGGCCCTGTGTCCATCCCTCCTAATCTATGCCTTCTCCTTGGTCCTTTGCGCCTCAGCACCATTCCCAGCTGACCAACAAGCCATTTTAGCCATATTGTTGGGCATGGAATCCCCCCACAGTATGTTTTGGGGCTCAAAGCCCAAGTTTTGAGTTAATATTGTTGTAAAGCTCCGCAAAGTGCGGGCACCAAATGTATGTTAGATTCATAGGGATGTCCGCCCTAAGTTTTGAATGTAATGTCAGCCTATCCATAGTCCGCGAACCATGGGATTGTATAAATAGAGTGAAGCTCTAAGTGTAAAAAGTAGGTAGTAAGTTAGAGAAAAGTAGGAGATAGAAGCACAAAGCAAGTATCTAAGTGTGTCTTGGGTCGTAGAGTAGGAATAGGCTCTGCATCTGAGTGCACAGAGGCCTAGTAGAGTCTGCAACTAAGTGTGCGGACTGTTGAGAATGCAACAAGATGATGGAGCTTAGTGGAAAGGAGTCGCCTTCACTAAGTGGGCCCGCAGGGTATTTTTGGCGCAAAGTCTATTTTTTGACTATGTCTATTTTTAGACATATGGATCATGGTCTATGAGTTGCAGGATGATGTTTATGGATGATTGGTCATGTTGGGAAAAATAGATGGACTTCTATTTCTGGTTCACAGCAGGAGTGATCAAAGTCTATTTTTAGACTGCCAGGTTAAAAATAGAAAAGTCAAATATTATTGTCTCATAATAATATTTAGACTATAAACTTTATCTTATCCTCTTGGAGCACTTCAGTTTGAGCTAAAGATGTGGCACATGCAGCTGTCAGAAGGAAATACGCTTTTCTTGTGAGTCAGTTGAGCTATTGCATGCATGACATCAGTTAGAACTCATGCATGTGAGTTATGTGGAGTTGGATGTGGAGTTGATAGAGTTGTGTTCAGTTTGACTTTGTTAAACTAGTTGTAATTAGTCTAACTGCAAATAGACTAGTGATGAGTGATGTGAATTAATTGATTAAATTAATTCACTAATTATTAACTCATAATGCAACTGAAGAATACATCAGTTAACTCAGTGCATGTACACTTCAGTGGAGACAGGTGTTAGAGGTTGAGATTGCTATTAGTTGTGACTATAGTTGTGCATGAGATCTTGCACAATCAATGGATTGAGTATGCCCATGAGGATTGCTCAGTATATGCCCAGTGAAATAGCCTGTGCTCATGTGATTTCCAGAGTGAGTGATTTTCACATGGTATTGTGCAATAGAGGCAGGCAAAGCAGCGGAGGAGATTTGAACATGTGACTTGTTTGGATCTGAGCTAGTTTTGTGTGTAACAGGTGGAGATAGTGCTAGATACTTGTGAGGAGTATTGTACTATGTATTGTTACATGTTCTCAATCATTAATATACAGATAGTGTGGGGTTTTTAGCTGTAAGATTTCCTCGGGTTACATACTGTGTTAATGTGTGCATGCGATTGATGTTTCATTGTTTTTTGATGCTGCTAAATTGATGATCAACGTAGAGGAGGTTATGTATTATGCATGTATTCCGCAATAGTGTATAATCGGGATAATCTCTGTGAATAAGTGTCATATTATTCAAAATTTCTACACGGATCCCTGTAGCTGAGTGCACAAGGCGAAATAGAGTCTATAAGCGAAGGAAGAGAATAATAAAGAGAAGTTTTATCTGAATTCTACGTATTCGTTCTTGAGTTATTACATGTTTGATATCAATTGATAATGTATCTGTTCGGCCCCCCGAGTAGGGATGCACGAAGGCAGCATCACAAGCTGTGGGGAACGGGTAAGTGCACGTAGCAACGTGTGCGCCGCATACCACTTGAAACCATCAAACATCTCCAGGGTGCGGAAACCTGGTTCTAGCACCCTCCCATACTACTTCGGGTGAGACCTCAGTTAGTGCTCCGCGAACTGTTGCGGCCAATAGTACCAAGATTTGTTTGGCTAAATCACCTCTTAACCTAGGTCAGGCCCCAACAAGCCAACAAATGGTTTCGTTGCCGGGACCGGGATCTACATAAGGGATGTCTGATGTCGTGTCACTGGAATTCGACGAAGAAAGAAATTGAAGGGTGGTTGGACAGAAAGATTCACGAGTTCATGACACAGGAAAACAGGAATCCGCGAGTATCAAAGTAACAGTCGTTAGAGTGCTACTTATATACGGAAATCCACAAAATTTTCTTTGCATCCTTCCCCTCTGAGTTGTATGAGTGGATTGCAAAGTTAGCAGATAGTCAGGGAAGGTGTAGGCTCGACAAACCAATTGTGTGGACTCCAGAAGTGGTGTGCAGACTAAAAGCATGGGAAGATAAGATCGCGCCCATTGTGGACCATTGGCTCGATCGAATTATAAGAGGGTTTGTCACCGAGTTTGCGGTAGACATGATAGTCAGCTACAGCGAGGTGGAATGGTGCTTCCTCAAAGGACCGTGAGGTAAGTACATTAAATATTTGAACACTTGGATTAAAATGCTATTGTGTGAAAAGTAGATTCTGCGAATAAATTGATGTTTGGGACTACGTGAAGTGGGAGGATCTATAGGAACGAAGGTAGCGTAGAAATAGAAACTAGCCCCTTGATTTTGCCTCAGCAAGAAAGCGAGGAAGAGCTCGCGAAAGTTTCACCAAGAAGTGCGATCAGTCTGATAAGGCAACGAATTCCGCGCATACCACCTCCACCTACACCACCACCAGTCTCACCATCTTCACCTCCATCTCCACCCACACCACCTCCGCCACCACAACAGTTCAATATGGCGAACGTGATGAGTAGGGAACGAAGATCCGGACCAATTTTGGTTCATGGTAAAAGTTGTATGGGAAGCACAAGGAGTCGTAGATGAAAATATAAAGAAGGCAATGCTGGTAAGTGCGTTGCAGGATCATGCACTAACATGGTATATTAAGAATTCTAATGACCATCCAAACGCGAGGATCGTAGATATCCAGGCTGCGTTGAACAGGGAATTTAGCAGGCCAAAATCGGAGACACAATCGATTATCGGGTTTAAGGAAATCATGATGATTCCAAGCGAGACCCCATGGGATCTGGATTAGAGACTGAAGAGTATGATTCGCAAATCCAACATGACCTTAACGGATGGATAGCACCGTGCATGGTTTGTAGCGTCACTAACGCCGCATTTAAGGACGGCACTGTCACAGCAGAAGTTATCCACCTAGGCCGAAGCTTTGGAGATTGCAATGAGACTGCACAGACCCCAATCCAAGTTCCTGGCCTGGGAGTCCAACAAATCCATGCGCAACTGCAAAATTTGTGTCTAGAAATGCAGAGTTTAAATAGGACGGGACAACTCGCCTAGAAGCGGGTGAGGAAGTATGGTGCATAAAATGCAAAGGCCAGGGGCATGACAAGGACCATTGTCTAGTCTTCGTGAACTACCTAGCGGTAGGAGGGCCAATGCCATTAAGACCAGAAGCACAAGTAGGTCTGAGCGTGGCACCTGCATTATGGTGCGCGATTTTTCAGATAGGAGGAAAACATGCTACATATAATTGTCATCTATTACAGAAGTATACGTAGACGTCCCAGCAATTATTCTGTAATTTATATAGGTCGGTAGGCCATGATGAGCGCACCTGTAGAAGTTATGAATTGATGATGGATCAGACACCTGCCTACAGAGTGTAGACTGAAACGTGAGCCCTCGATCTAAATGCAGGGATGGCACGCGCTGGATTTCAGGGGCGCGGATGAGGTCAAGGTGAAATGGGACCAGGAAGGGGTTGCGAATAGCTGATTTATTACAATTGCAGAGGGCTAGGGCATTATGCCAGCGATTGTACAAATCTGATGAGACGATCATGTTTATATTGTACTCAGTTTTATCATGAGACAGAGGACTTCCCTACACTGATAGTGAGGTTACATGATAAAGGGATACTTCAGCCTCCCCCGACCCAGAATTTGCAAATGATGAGGTCTGAGCTGCACGAAGAGAACCCGAATGTAAACATCATGCTCTGAAGCGGTATCACAACAGGAGATGACAAAGGCAAGCAACCTGAAGAAAGTGTGTAGGTTCGCAAGGCTCCTACAAAGGAACCTGAATTTGATTTGGAGCATGCGAAGGAGACATTCATCGAAGCTAAGAAGAGCTTCACAGAGGCCTCCACTTCAGGTAGTAAGGATCAACTAGAGCCAGAGATGGATCCTCCAATGGTCACTACATTTCTATATACATGCATGAAGCTGCTATGTGACAGCAAGGTGATGAAGGGACTACGGGAACTTATCACTAGGTGCATTGGGTCAGGACAACTGTGCGTAGTCCAGAAGCTCGGGAAACACACATCGTGAACAGGAAGGGAAATGAGATTGACTGTGCAAATCGGAGAGTATGAAATGTATCAAGTGATTCTAGATTTAGGATCATACGCGAATGTACTGCCAAAATAGACATGGGAGCACATGGGCAGGCCCGTGTTGCAATGGTCCCCTATCCAATTTTGAATGGTGAACCAACAGAAGATCCTGTCGATGGGAATATTGCAGGGAATAACAGTAGACATCGAAGGTGCGAGCATGCTTGCATATTTCGAAATGATAGAGGTTTTCGATGACAACAATCCCTATCCCATGCTACTGGGAATATATTGGGCCACTCATATGAATAGAGTGATAAACCTGAAGAAGCGCAAAATGATTTTTGAAAAAAAGGCACTGTGCATAGTGGTACCTTTAGACCCTGCGGAAGGAGTGCGCTACACATAACTAGTGCACGACGATGAGAGAAACGACAAGCTAGACTGTATCTACAAGATAACTGCTCGGGAACAGGATTGGGTTAATCCTACAGCGGATGGCCGGATTTTGTGGGAGCGCGAAAGCTCCTACACATCAGATTCGAATGAGGAAACAGAACGATGGTAGAACTGGTTACACGAGGTAACCACGCTCAATTGCAACATGATGGTAAGATCACTGCACTTCATGACAACAAAGGTAAGGGATCTACTTATGTATGACAGGTTGACCACGGTGGATGAATTCCTGAACAAATTTGAAAGAGAAGTGCGAGAACCGCAGCGTTTTGACGCTCTAAAATGGGCACTGCGCGCTACGCCTGCAAGGTGGTGGGGTACGCATCAAAGAAGTTTTGAGGATTGGCGCGGATGTAGAAGGATGATGCGCCTATGATTTGGGAAACCACAGATGTGGCTAGCAGACAAGTATGATGGATGGGATGATCCACGTACACACCTTGCGAAATGGACGAAGGTCTACGGGGAAGAACCACAACCAGAATGGGTGCATTTATTCTGTCATACTTTGGATGTCATACCCATGAATTGGTATACTAAGACAAAGCTCTGCCATGGCAAAAGCGAATGGGATATCTTGCGCGAAGGATTCCTACTAACCTTCACGTTTGAATATCATTGGTGGGATACTATTAACGATGCGCTACAAGTAAAAGCAGTTATCTTCAAAATACCCCAGGAGCCAATGGAAGTGCTTCAGCCAAAATAGGCGACACATCTAAGCTGCGCGCTAGAGTGTTACAATGTAAATATTGAGGAGGATGACGAGGACCCATGAAATATTAACATTCCAGAAACGGAACGTTGTCGCGAGGTTCGAGGACCATTGATTGAGGATCCCGACATCACCGCACCGCTAAAAACGAAGCAGGTAAACATTGGAATGGAGGCGCTAACCAAAGTGTGCAACACGCAACAAAACGATTGACACCTACGTGTACCTGTCATGCTATGGGCTTACAGGAAAACGTGCAAGAAACTAATGGGACAGACACCTTTCCAGTTATTTTATGGTGTAGAAGTTGTCATGCCGATGGAATATATCGTACCTAGTCTGTGAATAGCAGTGATAACAGGGATGACGGACCGTGAAGCTTTAGAGGAAAGGCTCGCGCAATTAGAAGAACTTGAAAAAGAATGGTTTTTGGCTGGATTTCATTAGCAAGTACAAAAGCAGCGTGAAAAATCCTGGCACGACCACCATACCAAGTTGCTCACCTTCAAGGTAAATGACTTAGTGCTACTGTATGATAGTAAGTTTAAAAATTTTCCGGGAAAATTCAGAATGCATTGGCTAGGACCATATGTGGTTAAGAATATCACAGATGGAGGTGCAATATAGCTAGTTAAACTAAATGGAGAACCTTTCCCAGGGAAAGTAAATGGCAACCGCTTGAAGCCCTACACAATGGGCCGACTATTTGACTAGCTGGCCGAAGCACAGTCTTCACTACCCGACGAGCCAGACGAGGGCATAGGACTATAAAATTACACAGCAGATGTCGATACAGATGTAAGGACACAATTCAGACACGGAGGTCTCAGAACAGTGGATGCAGCAGGTTCAGTAAGCAACAGCTCACTGCACTGCAGACATCAGTATTTTTCGAGAGTAGTTGGAGGGACTCCGCGCCAAGATTGTTGCGCCGACAAAGTGACTCGAGGGCGAGTCACGAAGTTTGTGTTGGGGTCCTGTTGGGAATGGAATCCCCCCACAGCATGTTTGGGGTTTAAAGCCCAAGTTTTGAGTTAATATTGTTGTAAATCTCCGCGAATTGCAGGCACGAAATGTATGTTAGAGTCATAGGGTTGTCCGCCCTAAGTTTTGAATGTAATGGCGACCTACCCATAATCTTCGGACCATGGGATTATATAAATAGAGCGAAGCTCTAAGTGTAAAAGGTAGGTAGTAAGTTAGAGAAAAGTAGGACAAGTATCTAAGTGTGTCTTGGGTCGTAAAGTAGGAATAGGCTCTGCAACTGAGTGTGCATAGGCCTAGTAGAGTCTGCAGCTGAGTGCGCTGACCCCTACAGCTGAGTGCACAGGGCGGAATAGAGTCTGTAATCGAAGGAAGAGAATAATAAAGAGAAGTTTTATCTGAATTCCACATATCTGTTCTTGAGTTATTACATGTTTGATATCAATTTATAATGTATTGTTTATTTACTGCATGCACTTGTATGAATGATTTATATTGCTAAGTATACTTTACACATGCAAGTAGGCTAAGTTAATCAGCCAATATCAGGTTACTAGTAAGGATTTGGGTAATAACACTACTCGGCCCCCTAAGTAGGGTTGCACGAACACAGCATCACAGGTTGCGGGAAACGGGTAAGTGCGCGTAGCAACATGCGTGCCACAGACCACTTGAAACCATCAGACATCTCCAGGGTGCGGAAACCTATTTCTCGCACCCTCCCATACTACTTCGGGTGAGACCTCAATCCGCGCTCCACGAACTGTTGCCGAAAGGGCCAGTAGTACTGGGATTTGTTTGGCTAAATCACCTCCGAACCTGGGTCAGGCCTCAACAAGCCAATGCATATACTCCTCCACAACCTCAGTGGAATGTACCACCCTAGGCATGGAGGCCCCTATACAACAATGCTCCAGCTTTATTGCCTTCACCTCCTAATCAACCACAAATTTTACACCCTGCTCCACCTAAACAACCTCAGATGCCTGCCCAACCAAATCTGAACCCGAACAACAGACAGGCACAACAGGTCTATAGTGGAGAGACATCCTACCCTACTTATGTTGTGGAAATTTAGTAAATCAACCTGAGGCCTAGGAGAGTACTCCCGAACAACCAATATCCATCTCCACCGAGGGAGAGTGAGGAGTAAAGAGAAGAAAGTATGCCTAGAGTGAATCTACAACCCTTTCCTGAAATATTAACTCATCCAAACCAGCCTACCCCAGAAGAGAATGAACTTCTGGGTGAATAGAAAAATCTATGTGTCAAAATTCCACTTATCTAAGCCATTAAGGATGTACTTATTTACAACAAACTGATTAAAGAGAAGTGTTTCAAACATCCAGGGAGGCGAAAAAGAGACACCTCTACCATTAATGTCACTGGACAACTGTCTGGCTTAATGTTGGGGCAGGTAATTTTCCCAAAGGATTTAGACCTCGGAAGCCTTGTAGTATATGTGCACATCAATGGCACCATTTACCCACATACCTTGATTGATATTGGGGCTTCCATTAATGTGATGACTAAGGACACCATGGTCAAGCTGAATCTCCGGGGTTCATTAAGAAAGACCACGACAATCTTGCAGCTTGCAGACCGATCCACAGTAGCCCCTGAGGGGATTGTTGAGGATGTGATGGTCTCCATTGACTCTTGGGAGTACCCTACAGACTTCCTAGTTCTCCAGCATAAGGCCAAGCTTAATGGTTATCCTCTCATACTTGGACGGCCTTGGTTAGCCACTTCCGATGCCTACATCAGCTGCAGAGCTGGAAACATGACTATCAAAAATGGGCATCTATCCAAGCAGTTGGTCATGTGCCCTCCTGCTCAGCCATCTTTAGAACATGATTTACCTTTATGTCTAGAAGAGGAGGAAGAAGATGAGGTCTACTCCACTCAACTCTATACCCTAGAAACTTCCATGAGAGGAGGACAGCCTAATGAAGATGATTTGATTGAACACATCCTCCAAAATCCAACTCCAAATACCTTGTCTTTAGAGCAAGTAGTGAAAGAAAACAAGAGAAACCATTGGATTGATCTATGCTTAGCTGATTCAAACCCCACTCGTGTCAAGACAATAGAATTCGGCCCTGAAATAACTTTGAGAATCAACCCCTCTCTTTATCTACACCAAGAAGAAGAGTTATGTAACATGCTAAGGGAACATTTGGATGCCTTTGCTTGGAGTTACAAAACAATGAAGGGAGTGCACCCCTCAGTGTGTACTCACCACATTTATATCAAAGAAGGTTGCAAACCAGTCCAACAACCCCAAAGGAGAATGAATCCAGCTCTCAAGGATATAGTCAAAGAATAACTTCAAAAGTTGTTGGATGCAGGATTCATTTACCCTATCTGAGATAGTGAGCGGGTGTCCCCTTTAGTGTTGGTTCCAAAGAAAAATGGGAAGTGGAGGATTTGTGTTGATAACATAGAGTTAAACAAAGCACCAAAGAAGGACCATTTCCCTCTACCTTTCATTGAACAAGTGTTAGATGGCCTGGCAAGGAAAAAAAAAATTATCTTTCTTAAATGGGTTCAGCAGGTACAATCAAATCCAAATTAGCCCAAAGGACCAAGATAAAACCACCTTCACCTGTCCTTGGGGTACTTTCACTTATAAGGTCCTTCCGTTTGGTCTATGCAATACCCCTGCCACTTTCCAGAGGGTAGTCCTGAGTATCTTTGTCGAGCTAGTCCATAATGCAGTGGAAATTTATATAGATGACTTTACACCCTACGGGTGTGATTTCCAGGAGGTTCTCTCCAACCTGGGTAAGGTGTTTAATAAATGGATTAAAATTAACTTATCCCTTAGTCCCGAAAAATGTGATTTCTTGATGACTGCAGGGACTATTCTAGGTCACTCAATATCCCATAAAGGACTGCAGGTAGACCCAAATAAGATAGCCATCATCCAAAGGGTCCCAGCTCCGCAAAAACAGAGGGATGTCAGAATTTTCTAGGTTTAGTCGGATGCTATAGGAGATTTATAAAAGACTTTAGCAAGTTAGCTTCTCCTTTATTTGGGTTATTGGCCAAAGTCTCAAAATTTTTATGGTCAAAAAGCTGTCAAGAAGCCTTGGACACCCTAAAGGACAAGTTGACTGCTGCACCTATTCTTCGAGGCCCAAATTGGGCTCTTCCTTTCCATATACATGCTGATGCCTCTCAAAAATCCATACGAGTAGCTCCAAGCCAGATAGATGACAAGCTAACTTATTCCATTTACTTCATCAGTAAAAATTTGTCAAAAGTCGAGCTAAACTACAGAGTGATTGAAAAAGAGCTCCTCGCAGGTGTGCAATCATTGAATAAATTTAGGCATTATATTAATGGTTACCAAACATTTGTACATACTGACCATGCTACAATTAAATACTTGATGAATAAGCCTAATGTAAATTCCCGGATGATTAGATGGTTACTTTTATTGCAACAATTTGATTTAACTATTATTGATAAGCCTAGCAAGGAGAATGTTGTTGCAGATTTTTTATCCAGAATGACTTTGCCTGCAGGGGAGGAAGGAATGGTTGATGATCAGTTACCAGATGAACACTTATTCGCCATTTCAGTTCTCTCTCCATGGTTTGCTGACATAGCAAATTACTTGGTGTCTGCATAGTTTCCACCAAATTTTTCCTACAAGGAAAAGAGAAAGATCGTAAGGAAGAGCACTCCATTCACTTGGATTGGGGGAAAATTCTTCAAACTAGGCCCAGATAAAATTTTGAGAAGATGTGTCAGGGAGGAGGAAGTCTTCAACATCCTTCTGACCTGTCATGATGGGCCTTGTGGATGTCACTTTGCAGCCAAAAGAACAACATTCAAGGCACTACAAGTCGGTTATTACTGGACCACTTTTCACCAAGATGTGAGGAGGTATACCAATTAGTGTGATCGGTGCCAAAGGATGGGGAAACCTACCCCAAGGGATGAAATGACTCTGCAACCTCAAGTGACTTTTGATCCATTTGAAAAGTGGGGCTTGGATTTAATTGGACCCATTGACCCTCCATCTAGACAAAAGTACTACATCATTGTGTGCACTGACTAAAGCCAAGGCCATCAAAGCAGCAATAGAAGAAAAAGTCGTTGAATTCTTACGGGAAAATGTGTTTTATAAGTTTGGGTACCCTAGAAAATTGGTCACTGATCAAGGCAGTCAATTTACATCTCACATGATTGAGAATTTGTTAAGCCAGCACAAGATCAGGCACATAACATCCACTCCTTACCACCCATAGGCTAATGGGAAAGTGGAGGTAACCAACAGAGTGCTGGAAGGCATTCTAACCAAAGTGATTAGCAACAACATAAAGGATTGGGTAGATATATTAGTTTAGGCCACTTGGGCCTACAATACCACCTGAAAGACCATCACTGGGTTCACTCCTTATGAGCTAGTCTATGGGAAGAAAGCCTTACTGTCCATTGAATTTGAATACAACACTTTAAGAATGGCAACACAACTGGATCTAGATCTCACCAGGGCACAACAAGAAAGATTGCTCCAGCTGAATGGGTTAGATGAATTTAGGATGTAGGCCCTCCTGCACACAGAGGTGACTCAAGTTCAAAGGAAAATTTGGCATGACAAGAATATAAGGGAAAAATAGTTTCAAGAAGGTGATTGGGCTTTTTTGTTTGATTCCTGGTACAAGGATTATAAAAGTAAGTTAAGGACTAGATGGTTAGGGCCTTATGTCATAGAAAAATGTCATGATAATGGTGTTGTACAGATAAGAATATTTAATGCAGAAGCTATCCCTTTACTTGTCAATGGGTATAGATTAAAGATCTACAAGAGGCCATTTTCAAAGCAAGAATTCATCAATAGCATCAGCAAGACAGTGATGGTGGTGGAGCAAGTCTCAGCTTCCACCCCACCAAGTCCCTGAAAAAAAAGAGAGAGAAAAAGAAAAGAAAAAATAAAGAGACTCAAGTGAAACCCTCCATGAGGCACTTGAGTCCCATTGTTGGGTTGAAAACCTCTTGAGGCGGCCCAAGGGTGTTGTAAAAAAAATAGAAGGAAATAAAAAGATATCTGGGTGAAAACCTCTTTTGAGGCACCTAGGGTAGGCAACTAGGATGAAATCCTCCTTGGAGGCAGACTGGTTGTTTTAAAAAAAAAGGAAAAATGAAAAGAGAGAAAAAGATACAAAAAAATGGAATTTTTTTTTTGCTGGTCAACAAGAGGAGGATAAGCACAACATGAGAGGGAAATAAGGACCTACAAGAGCCATGTTTAAATCCATCCATCTCATATTTTTCATTATTCATACATTCTTCCATTTATGAACCCCTCCAACTCAACTTACACAGGCTCTGTGTTTTCTACAGGATTCCCTATAATTGATCCGGATTTAAACAGGAACGCAACAAATTACAGAGATAACCATATACACAAAGATGCAGCGGAAATAATACTTCATTTCATTAATGGAAAATACTGAAATATGCTTACAACCAGAAATGGAAATAAACCAGCTAGGGCGATGGTAGCTTATCTCCGAGAAGAGATGTGGTGGCTACATGCCTCTGAACTGTGTTACAATGAGGCCCGAAGGCCTATTTATTGTTGAGAAACAATGGAAAACCCTTAACATTCCAAAACCTAACCCTAGGAGATGAAACGCCAAACTGTGGGCCCCGTTTGGGTAAATTGGTACATCAACTTCCCGGGGTCGTAACTTTGGCATACGATCTTCGTTTGACGCATACAATAGCTCGTTAGAAAGATCTATCTGAGCACTACCACTTTGGGAAGGGCAACATCCATGTTGCCCCCAAATTTCCAAAAAAAATGTCGTTTAGGGCCTCAAAACGGCTCCAGAAGTTCAGGACTCGAAAAACTGCTAAAAATAGTAAGTTGTGCTACAATTAAGGAAACTGAAAATGCTGAGAGAAACAATGGTGGGGGTCGAGGTGGACTTGGCAGGTGGGCACCAATATCCACCTGGATCATTCCTCCCCCCTTAGGAAGCAATGGTCCCCATTGCGTTGAGTTCCTCCATGAGATGAGGAAACTTTTGCTGAACTTGTTCCCTGGTGAGCCACTTGCCCTGCTGAAGGAGTTGGCTTGCTTTGACAACTCGATACAGTTGGATATTTTATTGGCAAGTGTTCTTCATCTGTGTGTCCATGATCCGATCAGTTGCAGCTTGTTCCATGCAATATGGATTTAATTTTGTGGGTTTGAGCTGTTCTGCAATGTCGGATGTGTCTAGCAATGGTGGAAAGTATGGCCGAAGGCGGTCCACATTGAACACTGGGTGCAGGCCAAGGAATGGGGGAATGATGAGCTCAAATGCATTGTCTCCCATAGCCTTAGTAATGGTGTAAGGACCATATCGGAGTGGTCTCAATTTATGATAGGCTCCAGTAAGGCGTTCCTTTTGCAAATGCAACCAGACTTTGTCGCCCACCTGAAACTTGTGTGGCACTCGATGTTGATCATGTCGCTGGTTGTACTTGCCATTTGATTTCTCCAGAATGTCATGGACCTGCTGGAGAATATGTTGGATGCGCTCAATGAAGCTGGTGGCCTTATCTGTTTCGGACTGGACATGAGCTGAATTTATGTGAGTAGCTGCAAGTGGCATGGCCACATCAATGGGGCATAGTGGCTGGAATCCCAAACCCACTTGAAAAGGGCTATGGCCAGTGGAGCTGTGAAGAGCTCAGTTGTAGTTGTGCTGAACATAGGGGAGGCTCTCGTCCCATGTGCGTGGATGCTTTGAGTTATACATGCGTAGAATGTGCACAATCATCCTATTGACAACCTCTGTCTGGCCATCAGTTTGAGGATGGAAGGCTGTGGACTTCGTGAGTTTGGTGTCCAGCATTGACCAGAGACTGGACCAAAATGTGCTGAGAAACCGACTGTCACGATCTGAGATGATAGACTGTGGGATCCCAAAGTGCACCCACACTCGTTCAAAGAAGAGTTTAGCAGTGGCTTCTGCTGTGATATTCTTCTTGCAGGCCGCCATAATGGCCATCTTCGAGAACCTGTCGACGACCACAAAAAAACAGTCATTTCCATGCTTAGTGGAAGGAAGAGATAGATTCCCAAGGTCGACTAGGGGTAGGCAATGGGGTATAGAGGTCGTGCTTCTTAATGGTCGGTTTGGCAATGGCACAGGCAGTAAATGATCTAATGTACTTCCCAACATCCTGTCAAAGATTCGGCCAATAGAAATAATTTTGCAGTACTGCCACTATTTTCTCGACCCCAAAATGCCCAGCAGCCCGACTGTAGTGTGCTTCCCAAATCATCTTGGCACGCTCGCTTGAAGGAACACAAAGGTGACCCAGGTGGCATAACAGGGCATCCTGGAGGTGAAAATCTGGAACATGCCGACCCTCCAAGAGTGTCTGGTATGTGTGGCTGAATTCTGGGTCGCTTTTGTAGAGAAGTGGCCAATCAGAAGTCTCATGCCCACAAGAGTTGAGCACGGTGGTTAACGCCATGATCGGTGGTCGACTGAGGCAATCTGCAACATTATTGGTGTTGCCCTTCTTATACTTGATATTCAAGTGGAACTGTTGCAGGTATGTAGACCACTTCTGATGGCGATCATTCTGCAATTTCCCTTGGGTCTGTATGAACTGCAGGGGTCAGTGGTCTGTGTGGATGAATGTTTCCTTCCCCAAAATGTAATGCTTCCATTGTCGGCAGGCCTGTACGATGGAATACATCTCTTTATCATAAGTGGGGTACTTCCGGACTGTGTCTGAAAGTGTTTCACTGTGATATGCCACTGGATGTCCATGTTGAGTAAGGATTGCCCCAATAGCATAGTCAGAGGCATCTGTCTCGACCTCAAATGGTTGTTGTAAATCTGGTAACGAGAGCACTGGTGCCGTGCAGAGGCGATCCTTCAACTCCCTAAATGCCTTCTGTTGAGATTCAGACCAAAAGAATTTTGCTTTCGCCCCTCCCTTGGTGACTTGACTCAAGGGCCAAGTAATATGAGAAAACCCCAACACGAACCTGCGGTAGAAGTTGGCAAGACCTAGAAAGCTGCGGAGCTCTGTTAGAGTGGTTGGAGATGGCCAATCCCGAATGACTTGGATCTTGGCTGGATCGACATGCACCCCTTGTTCATCAATGATGTATCCCAGATACTGAACCTGGGTCATGCCAAAAGTGCATTTCTCCAAATTGGCACATAGCTTGTGTTGCCGCAGTGTTTGGAGAAGCTGTCGAATGTGGTGGAGGTGCTCTTCCCAACTCTGGCTGAAGATCAGAATGTCATCCAAGTATACTACTACAAAGGAGTTGGTGAATGGCCGCAAGATGTCATCCATTAGCCTCATGAAGGTTGCAGGAGCATTCGTCAATCCGAAAGGCATAACCAACCATTCGAAAAGGCCCTCCTTGGATTTGAAGGCAGTCTTCCACACATCAGAGGGTTCGATTGGTACCTGGTGATATCCTGACTTCAGATCGATCTTGCTGAAATATTTCGCCCCGTTTAGTTGGTCCAGGAGGTCATCAATCCGCGAGATCGGGTACCTATTACAAACAGTGATCTTGTTCAGTGCCCGATATTCAATACAGAGTCTCCACGTCCCATCCTTCTTCTGTACCAACACGATCGGTCTCCCACAAGGCGATGAACTCAGACGGATGTGACCTTTCTGCAGGAGCTCCTGAATCTGTCTCTTGATTTCATTGTTCTCCAGAATGGAGCGCCGATAAATTGGTCCATTGGGTAGCGGCGCACCTGGGGTCAGATCGATGGAGTGCTTGACCTGACAGTGTAGAGGAACCCTGCAGGGGAGGTGAAGATGTCCTCGTACTCCTCCACAACCTTGTCCATCTGTAGTTGTCGTGCAGAGGGACCCCGTCTGGAGGCCGCGGCCACCGTCTTCTTCTTTCCTTGAGGGCGTATCATCAAGAAAACAAATTTTCTGGTTTTGGAAATGATCTTACTGCATTGTTTTGCAGTAATCAAAGAGATGGCGGTAGGTGGTGCTACCTCTGGTATCCTGTACAACTTATTTCCCAATGTAATAATAACATCACGGGGCCTTGATTCATACATAGCATGTCGCTTCCACAAGTATGGTTGTCCTAATAATACATCATCAACTTCAAGGGGAGCAATGTCACACAATACCTCATCCGTGAAGGGCTTGATATTGTATGGAAGGCGACACTGTTGGCTCACGCGAAGATCTCGTCCTTGGTGAAGCCACCCAATGGTGTATGGTCGTGGATGTGCTGTGGTCGGTAAGCCCAACCGCTTCACGACCTCTGCCGAAATGAGGTTCTTTTGAATCCCACTATCAACAATGAACTGTATCGGGGAGCCCTTTACCCACATCTGGGAGTGGAAGAGACGCTCCTCCTCCTCTGGATCTTCGGGTTCATTTTTCTGGATCTTGGCGGTAGCAACAGTGGCGTTGGGATCCGCATCAATGATCTGCTTCCCTTTGTAATTCTTCTCATCCGCCATGGGAGGCCATCGGGATTTGCGAGGCTGGTCTTGCAAAGGTTCGACCAGTTCAATTCCTAACTCCTTATATCCCGACCTTGTTGGGAACATGCAAAGAAAAACAGAGAAAAAGCAGACCGCTCTGATACCACTGATCCGGATTTAAACAGGAATGCAAAAAATTACAAATATTTCTAGATCATCTTTCTAGATAATGAGCTGAAGTCGATAGAAAGCGATCCGTCGTAGGGAAGCCCACAACACGAAATCATAGATCAAGTTTGAAGAAATTTAGTTGCAAGGACTGACTCAGGGATGGTCAAGATAGATGACAGATATTTTGCATATGAATGGTTTATTTTCACTGACCTCTTGAACACATAACGACACAGCAGATGGTTTGGTGACAATTGACCCAAAGTTAATACCCAAAAACCGGCTGAAGACTTTCATTATGGTTTGATCAACTATTAGGCAAAGGATTTCCCAACCCAGGTGAATAAAAGTGTCGTGTTCAAGAGTGGTTACAAAGTATGACAAATAGGCTCATTTTTCTCTCTTTTCCCCCACCATTTCTGGCAAGTACCTCTTTATTTTTGACAAGCTTGAGGAGGATAACATTTGCTTGATTATAAGCTCATCCTTCGGATGAGTCCAACTTAGTTTAAATTCGAACCCTAAGAAGGAGTGGTTCGTTCCTGTTTGTAATTGAACAGGTCCTTTACTGTTAAATTTTAACAAGTCCAGTATAGGAGAAACTCGGCGTTTTTTAATTTTAGAGAGTCTAAAAAAACTTAAGAAAACTCCATGGTTGTCCTTTTTCGTAAATTTGTGTCTCCCAAGCCCGAAAAAGTATAAAATAATACTTGAGAGAACCGCTTGATCATTACGACCAAGGAGTACTTTTCATAATTAGTGCCTCTGATCCGAAAAAGTAAAAAAGTGATCAATGACACGTCGTTTTATGAACAATATCGAATTTGAAACGACAAAAATCCGGCAATCTTTTCATGTTTTTACGGTCAGAAAAGGGCTGTAAGTGGACTGTTAGGCCCCTATACTACTAGTGTAACCGCTTATTGTTATTAGTATAACCCACTTATTATATTGATGTACCCATGTAGTGCCCATATTGTTACTATTGTGCCCCATAGAAGCCCACTATTGTTATTATTGTGCCTTACATTATTATTGTTATATCGGCTCTAATTATGTTATGACCCCTTAGACTCCTATATATAGAAAGGAGGTATTTTCATTTGTATCATCCAAGAATTTTTCATTTATGTAATGTAAAGGAGGTTGCCCCCTCGAAGAGGCTGAATTCTAAGGCGTTGATCTATCTTTTCTATCTTTTCTTGAGATGGTTTCATAACATGGACCGTCTTTTTAGTTCTGTTTTAACGAGTTTTAAAAGAAAAACTCGGCGATCTTTTCATGTTTTAGGAGTCAGAAAAGAGCTTAAAGATGACTCTAATGTTTTTTCGTCGAAAATGATCGATTTCGCCTAAAAAATCCGTTATCCTGAACAAAAACTCAAACATTACTCATACCTGTTTAAAATAGATAAAAATGCTGCAAAAGTTACCTCTTTAAAGTGAAACATAAACAAATTAAAAACTCATTTATTCAAAAAACTTATAAAAAGGGCTTTTGTAAATTCATTTTTACCGTTTGAGTTTTGGGTGAGAAAATAGAGCTTTTGGTCAGAAACTTTCCGTGAAGATTGCGGAAAATCCGTCCTTTGGAATCGAACACCGTCTCCTCCAGGTAATCCACATCATCCTACTCTTTCAATTCATCCGTTTCAAAGTTGGTTTTAGGCTTTAATTTCATTTTTTAAGGGATTCTTAGGTTCAAAACTCGCGCGCGGGGGTCCGCAGGCACAACACAGGTAACCTGCGGACCCCGACTTTTTCGTAATGGGAAAAAAGTCAGGGGTCCACACCTGCCGTGAAGGCAAGGTGCGGACCCACGCACTGTCTCTAAAAGAGAGGGTGTGGTCCCCGCAGCAAGGGTTTTTAACCCTAAATTTCTCAAAATTCACCCAAAGACTTTGCTTTTAGATATTCTAATTCGCCTTTTTGTTGAATGTAGAGTATACATCATGCTTGATTGGCAAGAACGGGAGCATGAGGATGTAGATCTTGCCGCGATAAATCATCAACCTTCGATTGATGCATTGAAGGCATGCGGCTTATACAAATTCTGGGCCATACCTGGCATGAGGGCCCAGGTGGACTTTTTGCAGTGGCTAGTAGACATGTGGAGCATACAGGACCAGTGCTTCTTCATTGGTTGTCACCAGCTCGAAATGGAGACGGGAAACATATACTTTTTGACTGGTTTTCCAAAGAGAGGTGAACACTTGACTCTATTCGGGACTAGGCCAGGTGGCCAGTCTGTCGATAGCCTCCGGTTAGAGTTCTCTAACAACCAGACTAGAGACAAAGGGATAGATATCAAAACCATATCCCTTCCTGAACGCAAGGTAATTGCGTTTACTGTTACCAGGCTCTGCGGGAGCGCAGCATTACATGTAGCCACTGGATCCCAGATGCGGATGGCAGTTGATTGCTTTCGAGGCACCATCTTCAACTGGTGCGATGATCTGTTGGCTAATATAAAAGGCCAACTGACTAGAGCCAAGAACGGACAATTGAAGACCTTTGGATATGGTGCTTTAGTCATGAGTTTTTCTCTGGAGAGGGTTCCGATGTTGGTCCCACAGCACCTCACTGTTAGAGCTGGACTTCCTCGAGAGCCCAAATTGATGCGATGGGTTGCAGTTATGGCCCGTCATCCTGAGGAGGGGACAGAGGTCGTTCGATTCACTCCTAAGTATTTCCATTGGTTGGAAAACCAGGTTTTTTCTATTCAGGACTTTCCTTATGCCGGGGTAGATTTTCGTGGTGACCCAGACATGGCTCTTCCATCAGGAGAGCAATGGGATGACTTAGGTAAAATCATTTTCAACATTTTCTAATTTAATTTTTTTTTGTTTTTATCTCGTCCCAAAATTGATAGTAAAAGTTTCAAATGCAGATGTAGGTCCACGGCAACCAGCCTCTCTCTGGCCTTACGAGAGGAAACAACCAGCTGCAGTGGCACCAGCCCCACAGGACGAATCAACAGAGACCTTGGCCGAACTAGAGAACCATCTAGAGCGTTTGACAGGAGACGTTCCAGAGACCGGCATAGATGACATTCCTCTTCGACTACAGCGCTATGTGATTGGGGTCCCAGGACCTTTTAGGAGGTTCCTTTGTAAGGTGGCCCGTACAGTGGTTTCCTATCGAGATCATCACCAGTGATAGGATGATCGCCTGTTGTAGACACATATGACATTTTTGCTTTTTGTACTATCATTTTTGCCGATCATAAGGTGTTTTTCAACCTATGATCGAAGACGATGTATATTTGACACACTCCTATGTTATACTATATCACTATTACCGGCTTATCTTGTAAAACATGTCATGGAATGTTTTTAAATTTACTTGTATGATTATTGCAAATGTCTACTTAACATTCAAGAAGCAATTGCATATGCTAATGTATTTAAATATCTTGGAATATGCTGATATTCAATATAATCAAATTCCCGTTCCAAGAGACGCACTCTCAAAAATAATCTCAATAACACTGATTTCTAATGGCATATACTCTATTAAGTTGTAATACAACGAGTTCAGAATCTAACCTCACTATCAAACTCCGAATCCCAAATGAAATAGATTCAGATAATAACTCAATCACTACACTATACTCGGCAATGTTGTTCGTTGTTTGACCGAGGCTTACCCCATGCATAGATACCAACTCGTCAGAGGGCGAATAGATAACCCAAGCTACGGAAAAAATATTTTGTGTATTACGACAAGCACCATCAGCAAAACCAATGTATGTTTGGAGAGGCGTCAACATCTGCAATATCAAGAGTAAAACCAAGATAAGCAAGAATAATGATGAAAGACACTCTCTAAGCTGAGCACACTTTTAAACTAAAACACACCAGCTAGAAAGAAAACTAACCTAACTAAAAAATCTCCACACCCAGATTTTAAGCATAATACCTCTTCAGGTAAAGACCATTTCTGGGTTTACCTAAAGAGATCCCATCAAAGTCTACCAATTCATAGGCCCTTTTTGCTAGCTTTCGCTTAACAACATAAGGACCATGCCACATAGGGACGAATTTCCCAGCTCCTAATTTTTCATTTGCTTGATCATATAATAAGACTAGGTCTCCTTCCGAAAAATTTCAAGGGGTAACATTTCGATCATACTGAGCTTTAATACGTTTGGCATGAGTTTCGATTGCTAATGCAACATCACGTCGATTCTCATCTAGCTGAGCCAAGTATAAAAAACATTTTTCCTCTTCAGAAGTGGCTGGAAGTAACTCGATGGCCATTTGCAATGACGGGATTTCACATTCAATGGGTAACACAGCTTCCAAACCATAAACTAGTTGGAAAGGAGTGAACCCTGTTGACGTTTTTACTGAGGTTCGATACGCCAAAAGCGCTGAAAATAGCATGTTATGCTAATTCGACCTATGAATCCCAATGATTCGTCGGATCATGATGACTACAACTTTTTTGATGGCTTCAACCAGACCATTATCTTGTGGATAATATGGAGTTGAACTATCGTGACACAAGCCAAGTCCGCCCCATGACGATAAAGTGTATCTCCAATAATTTTGAATTGTTGGGATTGGAATCGTATTTTTCGGCATTCTGACCTTGAAATTTCTGGCTGAAAGGATTGGGTTTGGAGATAGACGATGATATCCCCATACCATGGATCTAAAGTGCTGATTAGAAACAAGGATTCGTCCGCAATGGGCTCCTCCGCCATAGTTTCCGTGTCAGCACGCGGGAAGTCACATATTAACTCCACAAAAACTAAAGATCTCTTCGACTTAGACTTTTCAAATTCCAAGTCGAACTCCTGCATGATGACAATCCATTTGGAGTACTTGCCCCCTAGCAATTGTTTAGTCAAAATATAGATCATAGGGTTGCAATCAGAAATTACTGTAGTTTTGCGTAGTAAAATGCAATGACGAAAATGTTGTACAGCTTGAACAGCTCCCAATGCCAATTTCTCCACATGTGAGTATTTTAGCTCAGTTGGATTTAAAGTTTGACTAAGGTAATATATCACATGTTTAGTACCGAATTCATCTTCCTGAACTAACACCATTCTAATGGTGGAATGGGAGGCGACGAGATACAAGAAGTAGCCCTGGTTGTAGTTGGGAGGATGCAATAACGGTGCATGGGTCAATGCGTGTTTTAGTGCATCAAAAGATTTATCAGCTATCTCATCCCAAAAGAATGGAGTATTTTGTTTCAACAACCGGGTAAAACCCTTTTTGATCTCGGCGTAGTTAGGAATGAATTGACGTAAAAAGTTTGCTTTTCCTTTCAAACTTTGGAGTTGGCGAAGACTCAAAGGAGGAGGCAATTTGACAATAGCTTCAACCTTCGAGGGATCGACGTGAATGCCGACTTTCGAAACAACAAATCCCAGTAACCGACCCATTTCTATACAGAAAACACACTTGTGTGGATTCAACCTACACCTCATAAAGATTTCTCGTAAATGGATGAGATGATCAGCTCGATGTAATGAATGAGCAAGTAAATCATCGAGATAGGGTTGCACAATGTGCTTGATGTCATGAAACGCGTAAGACATGGCCCTTTGAAAAGTTGCCCCGGCGTTCTTGAGCCCAAAAGGTAATTTGCAATAAGCAAATTCCCCCATGGACAAATAAAAGCCGTTTTTGGTTGATCAGCAGGTAGAATATTGATTTGATTGTATCCAGAAAAACCATCCATGAAGGAGAATATTTCACTTCCGGCACAATCATCAATGATTTGATCGATATAGGGAGTTGTGTAACTGTCTTTTGGACAGGATCGATTAATGTCCCTATAATCGATACATATTCTTATTGTCCCTTACTTTTTGTTAATAGGAACAATATTCGATACCCAATCCATTAACGGAATCGGATAAATGAAACCTGCTTTGAGTAATTTTTCAACTTCTTCTTTAATAGCAGCAGCTTTTCTCGGGTGGATCTGAGCAAACGTTGTCGGACGGCTTTAGCATCCGGACAAGTTTTGATTTCATGAACAACAATTGCTGGGTAAATTCCGGGCATTTCCTCATATGACCAGGCAAACACGTCGTGGAATTCTTGAAATAGGGCCTTATATGTTTGAATTTCATCTTCCGTTCAAGAGGCACCTATATTAATGTTTTCAACAATTCCAGGCTTAACCGAAATATCAATAGGAATAGTTCGAGAAATGTTTCCCAAATTTAACTCTGAATCAGGATTTTTCATTGGATTCTGAGGTTCCTTGACATATTCAGTCGTAAAAATAGATGAAAAATCATTTTCAAAACGATCACTCTCGGGTAAAAACGAAGATCTATGATGAAGATCTTCCCATGGTAAATCATCGACACATAGGATTTCACGAATTTGCTCATCAGTGTGAACAAGTTCGAAAAACGTTGTTGAATCTGAGTTTGATGTTGAAAGTGATTCCTCATGGACCACATTCATTAAGTCAATTTTGGTTGAAGAAAGGTCGGAAAACGACTGCACGGCCTGATACGCAATTTCATATGGACTCAAAGGCATAACATCACCAAATGAGTCTATCTCAGATTCGAAAGGTACGATCCCAGGATCATCATAAACAATGGTGTTTGACGAAATCATATGAATGGTTGCAGTAGAAGACGATGCGTTGATAGGAGGAAAAGGAAAAGTTCCCAGTAAGCCAGAATCTTTAACTAGTCCTACTCCAACATCCTTATACGGGATAGATGTTTTGCCGACATGCTGAATACTTTCAGAAGAGGCTGGGTCGAATGAAAAGTAAGTCAGCTGGTCTATAGTTATGATCTTTCCATTATGAGGGAACTTTATAATCCGAAAGGCCGATGAAACGACAGTTGTCATAGCATAAGACCAACTACGACCCGAGACAAAGTTATAATCTAGAGGGGCATCAACCACCTCCACGTCTAGATTAACAGTTTTGCCTTCAACCCCTATAGCTAAATCCTGTAGAATGCCAAAAGGATGAAACCCACGGCCATCAAAGGCCTTTAGAATCGTCGGGGATTGATTTAGCGTAGGAGAACCAAGCGATCTCCAACACTGTATCGACATAATACACGTTGAGGCTCCCTCATCAATCACTGTCCTATAACAAGGTCTGTTTTTTACTAACACTGGGATCTTGAAAGCCATTTGATGAGGTAAGCGCGGTGTACTATTTTCTAGATTGAAAATTATAAGGTTCGAGTCCTGAACGTCAACAGCTCCTATAGCCAACAATAGTAATTTACGTTGTGCTAGACATGATTGTAGCACTTCCAAAGCCGACATTGTTGAAGGTGAAACAGCTAAATCTTCAACAATGTTATAGTTCTAAGCCGCTCTCGCATGTGGATTGAAAGCTGACTTTCGAAGTATACCCTTGGCGGGCGGTTTGATTACTAAGTCTGGGTTAGGTTTCTCGATCTGTAGCAGATCGGAACCGGGAGCTGAGGTTGATGGGTTAGAATGAGAAGATTCTGCTTCTTTACCATCAACAGGACTTTTACTTCCATAATCATGCGATCGAGTCACAATCCTAACATGGGACATCATCATTATGGGTTCTTCGGAGGCATTTGAGGAAGAACCTATCATCTTACTGTCTTGACTAGGAAAAGGATCCTTCAAAACAGTAGGCGTTTGGGAACCTTTGACAATTTTCGCAACCTCTGCACGATGAGGGTATTCTCTTGTAAAATGCTCTTCGTCACAAATGAGACAAGGATAACGAGGTTTGCGTTTCTCATCAGTTGATTCCGCTTTTTCTGGTTTCTCTTTTGAATTTTTATCTGTCTTATTTTTCTTCTTCCCTTTCTTCTTACCGCCGGATTTTGATTTGGCTGTAGATGACTCTACAACATGAATATTGGCGGAAATTTCCGCGGAAGAATCTCCTGTCGGGGAATCTGGTAAAGTTATGATAGGAGAAGAATTCTTGGAAGATTTCTTCTTACTTTTGGTATTAACCGTACCAATCATACCATCAGCGGCATGAGACCCTGAAGGAGCTGCAGTTATTTGATTTTGCTTAGGAAGATCAGGGATTTTCTCGTGTAACGTACCTGACTGCGTATAAACTAAGTCAAGGTACTGAGCTTGAGCAATTACTTGCTCTTCAGTAACGACTCCGGCCTTAGCTACATCCTCAGTGATCTTCGGCAATAAAGATTTTACAAACCATTCAGCTAAGATCTGATCCGGAATAAAAACCTTCACTAAACGCCATCGACGTCTCCATTCATGAATGTGATCTGAAATGTAGGTGGACGTTGACTGCTTTAATGAAGTTAATAATTCTATGCCATTGTCATATCTGACTGGCAACTGAAAATGAGTTAAAAACGAAGTAGCTAACTGACTAAAGTTATAAAAAGTGGCTCGCGGTAACTCAATGTACCACTTGGCCGCAAGACCAATTAGAGTGCGCTGGAAAAGCCTTAAACGGATTGAATCATCTGAAATGGAATTAGACGCACACCAGAGGTGATAAGTCATCACATGGTTCGACGGGTCCTCTCCTGATTTGCCTTCAAACTTAGGAATATCACTAGGAAACTTATTCGGCATTGGCGGCCAAAACGGAAGATAGTTAATTGGATCGTTCGTAAGGCATGACAATTCAGGCAAGTCCAAAGTTGCAATAAATGGTAACTGACGATTAGGGTCCCTGAAACCCTGGGTCACGAGACCAGCCCCAGGAGGAGGATATCCAGGATAACTAGGAATTGGAATTGCATTTGGGATATTATATCATCCCTGAAAACCAGGATTAACCGGACCGTACCGGGGTTGTTGAGGTTGTTGATATGTATACCCAGGGTACGGTTGATACTGATATACTGGTTGTTGCACAGCAGGACCGGATTGGTGCTATCCCTGGTACGGTTGATAATGATATACTGGTTGTTGCACAGCAGGACCGAATTGGTACTATCCCTGGTACGGTTGATACTGATATACGGGTTGTTGCACAGCAGGACCGAATTGGTACTATCCCTGGTACGGTTGATGATGAAAATTGAGGTTGACTTGTGACAACCGTACTTGGACCAGGTTGTCCTACAGGAATTTGAACCGAAGTCTGAATTGTGGATCCAGACTGAGGTAAATATGTCTGAGGAGTTGATACAGGAATAGTAGAAACCAGAGCTGTCAATACTCCAGAAGTAGGTGGGGTGGATTGAACAGATGTTGCAGTAGTTTCAACAGTCGTTTGAGGCGGAGTACGAGGCGTACTAGGCCCAGGCTGAGAAACTACAGAAGGTGCAGAAGTTTGAATAGTAGACTGGACAGGTTGCTAGGGTGAACCAGAAACCAAGGGTTGTCCAGTTTGAGATGACAACTGTACATTCGGTTGCAAGACCTGTTGAGTTTGAGATGGATCCCACACTAAGTTCACTCCGGGGTACGGACCCATAACAGGTTGAGAATATTGAGGACCATAACCAGGTTGAGGGTAGGGTTGATAATTCAAAGGTACATTTCCAGCTCCTTGGACATATGATTGACCGGAAGGTGGTTGGAAACCTTGGGTTGGGTACTGACCTTGAGGTTGATAACCTTGAGGCACGTACTCATACTGGGGTTGACCTTGAGGTACATATTGATACTGGGGTTGACCTTGAGGTACATATTGAGTTTGGGGTTGACCTTGAGGAACTTACTGTCCCGTAGGTATGTACTGTCCTTTAGGTTTCCCCCCAAGCGGAAATTGGGTACCTTGAGGTTGCCCCCAGGCGATAATTGAGGACTTTGAGGTTACCCCCCAGGCGGTAACTGGCCACCTTGAGGTTGAGGATTAGGAATAGTACCTGACATCATAAGAATATCTTCTACACTCAACGGCTTAGTTCCATTGTTTCCAGTTAATAACCCTTGTTCAATAGGTTGAGGAGATGCTCCCAAAAAAGTACCAGTAAGTGACTGATACCCAGAGGGAATAGAAGGACCACCGTATAAAAAGGTTTCTGGAGATTGAGAAAACATGGACGACTATCTCGACATATTTAACGGAGGATAGTAAACCCTAGGTGTTGGGTGAAAAGGAATACAAGGTGGTGAAAAACTTAGTCTCGGGTTTTCCAAAAAATTGGTCAATGAAAGATACCAAGCGTTGCTCCTACGTGGACTGTAAAAGATCGATTCACGCTCCCTAAGTTCTATAACAGGTTGATTTTCAAGGATAGGGATACCTTCTTCTTCCGGAGTAGCAAGTTCTTCAATAGCTATAAGTCCAGAAGGAAGATTTTGGGTAATTATTCTTTCTACCCTGGGTGAACCAAGACCACTAGAAGTTGGAGAGGCAAATCCCAATGTTGGCGTAGCAGCAAATTCAGTTTCAGGTTCGGATATATCAGGTTCCTCACCTAAATCACTAGTAGATGAAAAACTACCAGTAACTTCGGAAACAGAAACAGATTGTGGATTATAATCTGCTACTAGAGCTTGATAATTAGGATGTACCACTAAAGAAGATTCTCCTTCTTCAGGTGACCCAACTCTACTGTCTCTAGGAGTTACAAGGGCTCGTAACCCTTCGAGCTGGCTCGGTGAAAACTCAGAAGGTTACCCCCGAAGTCTACGGGACTTCCTCGGTAATTCAGCCACGATTAAATATTTTAACTACTTCACACGCAAACAAAGAAAAATCTCAATGAAAACCACCTAAAGCCTCTAAAGAACCAAACAAATTTTGAATCACACGCCTAAAGAATCTAGGAGATCAAACCACACACAAACAGTAACTTTCCGTACTGAAAACACTAGTTGGTGATGAAATCCAACGTCGCAGAGTTCAATACAGAAATGGCAGTTGGAACAGTTACCCCGGCAACCTGCTTAATGAATAGACTGGCACAAGTTTCTCCACTAAACCGTCTCGAGTGAAGAGAACCCCCCAGAAAATCCAAGTGATTCTAGCCGACGTCTGCTCCAGGTACAGTGGGATCTTCCCTCCACTGTCACCTTAGGAAAGAATCCTATAGAATATGGTCACTATAGTTACCAACGGAAACAAATATACCTGGGGGAATAGTCTACGATCCGATACGCGCGCAAGGGCAGAGTAACAAGCTCAATCCCCTTAAAGGCTCCTTGACATAATCCAAGGTTTACCAACAAGTGACCCCAGGCTCCTCGACAATGGTTAATCCGAGGTTTACCGTTTTTAATACGTGAATATCTGGCGTCGTTCCCAATGAGGAAGGATTGATTCCCACACTGGTTCGGACACGATCTCGTGCTTCTCCTTTAAGAGGAGCTTTCCCAGAGCATAGATGTAACAATTGGATTTTTCTCCTACCGCAAGATACAGCTACTTGTTTGTTTTACTATCTTGGAGAGTTAATTACTCCCTACTCCAAGATACTAGCCTAAGCTATGTTGGTGTAATAGAGCCCTAGAAATAAAAAGATTACTAGATAGATTTTACTTTAAGCGTTATTTTTATTGGTTTTTCTTTAAGTCAAGAGGTGCGGAGATGAAACTTATGGTGTGAAGACTCGACTCGAAATCACTAAAAAATGCACTTAAGATGATAAGCAATCTTTTCCCTTCAACGAATTTCTAGCTAGGAAAGAGTTGAGAATGCAAATGCATGTAAAAAAAAATCTTTCTTAACAAACAAATCAAAAGAAGAGCTTTTTGTCTTTTCCAATGCACTCAAAAACGAGACAACTAGTTATGCTCACAAAAATTTCCCTTTTCTTTTAAACACTCAAGTACTACAAAAACAAAATTTTTCCAAAAGAGATTTTTTTATTTTTTATAAAACACTCAAAACTATGGAAAAATCTAATCTTGAGATCTATAAATTCTAAGAACTATTTGAAGTAAAATCTTACAAGATTTCTTTTCAAGGATGTTTTACTTAGCTATAAGCAAAATAAGGACTAATTTGTCCAAAATCACAAATCAGTGAAAAAACAACCAATTTTTGTTTTCTTTTCTAAAAATGAAATCCAAAACTTTTAACACTAGTCTTTTCGGAGTTTCGCAAAGAGAAACACAAGATGGATTCCTCAACAAAGGTAGATTTTGCAAATGGTCAGACTCATAAGAAGGCCAGTAAAAACCAAGGTGATCTGAGGCTTCTAAGGCTCCTAAGCTCTGAGCTACTACAAGACCAAAATGAAAATCAAGCCGGGTAACCAAAACTTCTAGCAATTTCACCTAAAACCCTAATACCAATGGAATTAACCTAAGAAAAGTTCTTGACAAGTCACATGCAGGGCTGGGCAGGGGATAACAACACCTAAAAAAAAAACTAAGCTGACTGAAAGAGAAAATCTTAAGTTTTTCAAAATTTTAGCAGGGTCTGCAGGCCCACAGTCCACACAGGTGCGGTACCGCTCTGTGTGTAAAGCAAAAGTGCGGACAGGTCCGCACTGTGTTACAAGCAGAGGGTGTGGTCCTCTCCCAAAAGTATGAAAAACAAAAAATAATCCAAGATCTACTAAATCTACCCAATTCCACACAAAACAAGCCAAAAACAGAAACAAAAACACAGTTTCTCAAGTCAAAGTAAAGCAAATCAAAAAAATCAAGTCCCCAGTGGAGTCGCCATTTTGTCACACGGAATGAGTCGTTCTTGCGGACAAGACCGACCTCCCTAGTATCTAATGATATCTAGTGACAAGCAAGCCAATCAAATCCTATCTTTCTCTAAGTATGCAATTTATAAACAAAGGCAAACAAGTGTTTTAGGCCTACCTTGGGTCTAATGCAAGTTTGTGGAAGCCTCACTCCTTTGATCCAAATGAGCTCCCTTGTAGCGAATCTGCAAACACAAACAAGCACACAAATTAAATAGCACCTGAAAAGCCAATATAATAAAGCATACTTATCATGATGATCAAGGAATTCATGAAACAAATCACATAAGATAATTTGTTGAGAAAAATGAATCCGATTGTATTAATTCAAATCAAAGAAGAACTTTACAACCTATGCCTTGATGTTGTACAAGCTCCTCTCAGGGTCCAACAAGAAGTCTCCTCTACTTTGACAAGTTTCACTCTCTTCCCAATGAAGCCAAAAGGTGTGTGGTCTCTCCTCTTAAGCTTAACTAGGAAGTCTCAATTCCACCAGCATTTACCCTAAAAAATGTTCAGCTTCTAACCTCCCTAGCAACCAGCCCAATGCCTTAATTTATAGTGCAATGGAGGGAAGTTACTAGGTCCACCTTCAAAGGGATAAAGCCCTCCTTCAAAGGGATAGCTCCTCTCATCAAGGGATTAGCTCCTTCTCTTTTGGGATGCATGAACCACCTAAGAGCGAACCATCCACGTCAAAATTCCTTCTAGAATCATCTAGAATTAACCCAAAGTGAGTTTTTTAGAAAAAACTTGCGCCTTTTTTACTTTCACAGGGGTCTGCACCCACTCCTTTAGAGACAGAGCGTGCAGGTCCACGGGTAATATGAACAGGGGGTGCGGGACCGCAGGCAACAGTGAGAGAAAGTGCGGAACCAGAGCTTTGTTGATTTTTAAGGTCTTTCTCTCATTTTCAAAGCTTGACATGAAGAGCTGAGGTTTGAGACTTGCTTAGGAGGACAGTATGAATGATGATAGACCCATACTGACTACAAATAGTCATGGTGACAGTATTTTGTGTAACAGGTCTCCAATAGGAGACACAAACAGACCTACAGGAAGCACAGGCCCTCCTACAAGAAACTCTGTCAAACCTACAGGAAACACAGAAAATGGACCAAGAAGGTATCACTCAGCAAGAAATAAAGAAAGAAGACCAAGAACTGAGAGAACCTAGTCCACAACCCAACCTCAACTCCTACTACGGGTTCATTGAAGGGGGTAGGGTAATCCCACAGAATTTTTCCATCCCCGTATTCTTTGAACTTGAAACAGAGAGGGCAAGGACACATAGGTGGATCCAAATTGTCAAATCAAAAGGAGTGGAGGATATAGGCCACATGGAGGAGAAATTGAAGGAGATGGGTAGAGAACTGAGCAGCATAAGGGACAAAGAGGCAATGATGAAATCTCAGTTAGAAGCAGAGAATGCATGGCTAAGGGGACAACTACAAGAAAGGGAAAGCCAGTTGGAAACTATGGCCAGTTTATCCTTGGAGGCAATCCAGTGCAGGATGCCAGCAAAGTCTTATGCCTTGTATCTCAAGGAACAATGGCTACAATTCCAAATCAAGACTTTAGCACAGAGAGGCACTATGCCCTTCCAGGACTATAAACAATTCATTGATCTCTGTGATCAAAGCACCTTGGAAGATAGAGCAAAAAAGTTTGAGTTTTACCTACACAACTTGGCCTTGGAAGATTTGAATGTGTGGGACCCAAATTCAAAACTAGGAGACTTGCAATTGATGGCCTTAGCATCATGGATGAATCATGAGGAGGCAAGAGCTACAGAGATGAAAAAGGTAATGGAAAGAGAAGAGACAGAACCCCTTATGATCATAGCTGAACAATCTAACCCAATGGTTGTCATCAACACCCACAACCTCATTGCAAATGATCCTAATATTACACCTAGGTACCTTGCTGCACAAGAACAAGCAGTCACACACTTTGAAGACATGTTCAAATTGCTAGGATATGACATCATGCAAGCTTTCCAAAGGAGGTGGAACACCTTGCCTTACAACCTAAAAATCATATAATACCATTCTCCTCACAGAATGAGAGAGGCACTAAATAGAACACTCATGTATAAGCAGGCTCTATAAAGACTCAAAGTCAATTGGATTGGCTTGAGACTCAGTCCACCATTGCTTTTAGGAATGTTGGAAGGAAGGAAAGAATAAGAAGAAAGAAAGTAGTGGGAAGAGATAGAAAGGAAGGCAGGATTTTATTCACAGAAAGAGGAAACTACAGCAGAAGCATGGGATGTCAGGGAAGCCACTAGAGAAATGAAGGGCATGGACATATATTAAGTTGCTCAGAGGATGAGCAACACTTTCAGTAGGGGGTGATTATGAGGCTCATCATTGGGTAACTATATGGACCTTAATATGCCTCCAAGCTTACTAAAATTAACTCTTCTCATAATTCCTTACATGTTTTAATTATATTTTACTTAATGAGATGAGTAAAAGTAAGATGTTATGTCTAGTGGTCTAATGTGCATTGATTGCATGTTTTTGGGATAAAAATATGGAAATTTTGGCTAATTAAGTTGCAGGAACTCGAATGAGACAACAAGGAGAGATTATAGGAGATGGATTTTCCTCATTAAATCCTCACTCATTCGAATATCCCTCAATCAAATCACACTAGCTTGGAGTTGCAGGCAGTCGAGTCATCAAAATCATTGGCAGTCGAGCCAGTGATATTTAAGAACTAGTTCATCTTGAGTTTAGATCCAAGCCTCCCTAGATTTAAGGAAGTTGTTGGAGACTTCAATTATATAAATAAGGAGGCCTAGAGCCTCATTAGGATTCATATTTTTTATTTAAGAGAACTAAGCATTTTTGAGTTGAAGGATTGTGGCAAAACATTGTTATGTATTTTTTTGATACGATAATGAGAATGAGCATTCCCTTGATCCAGCACTAAGTTGACTCAGAGGGCTAAAGCTCTTGGGTTAGGACCCAACCCTAGTAGCAGAGGTTCCTCGTATTGTACTTGTATGCTTAGGTTATTTCGTAGATTACTTGTTGAATTGATTTTGGCATTGTTTCATTGCAAGTATTGGTGAATTTGATTAGTTTTCTTCCATTTGTGCATAGCTTTAGTAGTAGCTTTAGAGAGATGAAAGAATACCAAAAATCATGATAGTAGGTGGATCTTTCCTCTCTCCTCCCTTTAGGGACCATGGTTTGAGGAAAATCTCCTATTCATCCCCAAAAAGACAGAATTCTAATTTCTTATGGAATTTAGGGTTTTCTGCTAATTAGGCCAGCATCTTTTCAGTTTTCAAGGATAGGTTTTAGTTGTTATTTCTAATATCTCCAGCTTTGTATTAGATCTCATGGTGTTTCACAATATTCTGCAAGTATTTCCATGCATGAACTAGGCAAATGAATGATGGAATTATGTTTTCTTATGTTGATTGGAAATCTTCCTTGTTTTTACATGATTCATGGGTAAATGTGGGTGATATGTGTATTGCAAGAGTTTCAATAATGAAAAAAGATCTCATGTCAGCAACCCCAACCTAACCTCATCCATCCATGATCACCAAAAGCCACTAAGTCATAAACTGATTTATCATTACATAAGAACAACTTTCCATGTTTGTTGAGAAAATCCAACCATCTTACAAACTTCGGTTTGAGTTATGAGGAAGTCCTAGCCACTCTCTTTCCTTATTCCTTCCATCATTCACCTTCCCTAAGCCCTATACCACCTTCCAAATCACTCATTATGCTTTCGGTCGGATCCTATCGGAATACAGGGGATCCGATAGGAGCATTAGGACATCCTGTAGGTGCATTAGGGCATCCTATAGGACGACCTGTAGTGACCTGTTTTAAGGCAGATTTGTGGAAAATGCATCCAGAAAGATAGGAGAAGATCCCTGCTTGCCTCCCAATCCATCTGACCCTTCACAACCATCTCTCTCCACACCTAACCCACCTTCCATACAATCAAGAAGAATTAGCATCCATGTTTTGACAAAAAGGACAAAAAGAAAAAGGTTATTGTGTTCATTCATATGCATAGCAGTAAAGTGTTTGATTATATTAGATTGCATGCTTAGGATAGTTAGGGTTACACATGTGTTAGCTTAGAATTATTCTAAAGCAAGATCTCTTAACAAATAGTTAGATGAGTGGTGTGTTTAAAGAATTTATTTCAGTCTTTCATTACTGCAGTAGATAATATTTCAATTCTCTCAATTAGGGTAAAATTCCCCTTTCTCCATTGGTAATCAAACTTCTTCTAAATCAATAGAAGGCTGGTTTGAGAAACCCTAGTGGTCTATCACCAGCTCAAAAGTGACAAAGAGTGGACCCATTGCATCTACTTATGTATACATCACTGTCACCTCCAAGTTTGTATGAACCCCGGGTTGATAAAGTAAAGTTGGTAGCACTAGGAGTTGCAGCATTCTTGCTACAATACTGGTGCTCATCACTTATTATCTTTTTATATGGCATTGGAACACACATATTACTAAACTTATAAACAACCATGAATATGTATTCATGTCCCTTCTTTGTTGTTGGTAAACCTACCACAAAGTCCATGGAATTTGTTGTTACAAAATCAGAAAGGCAAAAAGATTTTCTTATACTTTATAATTACTTGTGATGTTATTGACTTATTATTAGGTTTCTTTATATTCTCTTTATGTTAGTTCATCAAGCAATTACCAAAGCAATATCACATAAAACAATGGACACCAGATGTAGGCTCACAACCAGGGAAAACCCCTCTCTAGGGAAACCCAGTGAGTAATTCTTCCTTCAATAGTTTTCTGGAGATATTCCAAGACTCTTGACCTTGACACAAACTTTCCTCCACACCAAGTCAGCCTTCCTCTTCTCTTACAGGTGATCCTACTTGACTTGGTAGTAGTACTAGCAGTGGAAGCACTTTCTTCGACCCAACAACTTCGGCTGTGCCTTGGGGACTTCGATATTCACTGGAATACTTTTATCTTCTCTTAAAAACTTTGATCTTGGCCCAATACAACTTCTAGAGGAAACAACATCTAGCAACTTCGACCTATACTTTGATCTGGTAGCAGCAACATGTAGTAATTGGCTACGACATAGCAAAGAGAACTTTGATCTTCCAAACCAGGGCAGAAGAGAAAAAGATAGATGCACCAAAATTTCAATCTTCCTTCCTTCCTTCTCCTAGACAAAGCACGCACTTCCTTTTCTTCCTTCCTCTATTTCGGACTTTTTCCAACTTAAATAGATATGGAACTTGTTTGTTGAATAAGTGCTTCAACTAGAATTAGAACTACTTCATTTGTAGTCCTTTGGTGAGGTCGAATAGCCCTCTTTGAGGCCGACTTGGTGTGGAGGCAACATAATTCATATTTGACTCAATACTTAGACTTTTTACATGATTCAAAAGCCCACAAATGGTCTCATTACAAGTACAATGACTCTATTGACTCAAAATAAATCCTATAAGTCCTGAATAGGGAATATGACCTAAACCAGGATGACCCAAGCATGAAACCCGTGCTTTAATAAGTCATAATAATAATAATTTTCTTTATTCTTTTGACAAGTACATTACATGATGACTCAAATACATTAATGAAGACCGAAACTAGTTACATTTTCCAACATTTATTTCCCAAGAATGAGTGGTTACAAGTAAGGGATTGTATATACCCTGTTTCATGTTACTAGACTTGTTGGTACAACAAAACATTAATCATCTTACGAACCTAGGTACCTCTTACATCCTTGGCCAATACACGTACCTCTTTAGGTTGGCCACCATCTTCCCAACAACAATGTTCCTTGCAACATTTGAGGTGTGAGCCTCTATAATTAGTTACATTTTCTCACCTTTAGGAACACATAACTTATCCAAGTAACCCATCATGGAGATGGTAATTGATTGTGTTTTCACCATCTTGCACATGAGTCTAACTTTTCAATTGTTGAAACACCTCCTTGAAGTCATCATCCATGCCTCATCCTACAAATATGCCTCTATATATGCATCATGGGTGAATGTCTCCATGTGCATAAGATTTCCCAAAGTTATGATCTTTGATGTGGGTGGCCTTGAAAGTATGTCAGTTAACTTTTTTTTGCCACCCTTCTCGTACTTGAACATTAAATGATATTGATTTAGTAACCACATCCACTTGTAATTATTGGATTTTTGTAACTTACTTTGGGCCTACAAGAACCGTAATGGTTGGTGATATATGTGGATTATTATTTCCTTTCCCATCAAATAGTGTTTCCACTTCTTCATAGTATGCACTAGGGCATAGATCGCTTTGTCATAGGTAAGGTAGTTGAAAATTTCCCCTTGAAGTAATTCAAAATGTTAGCATATAGGCCTCCCTCCCTACATCAAAGCCACTCCCATAGCATATCCACTCACATTTGTCTCCACTTTGAAGAGTTTTTGCAAGTTTGGTAATGCCAGAACTAGTGCTTGACTGGTCTTCTTCTTTAACTCATTAAAGGCTCTTTGTTGACCCTTTCCCCATTGGAAAATTTTACCACTTGTTATTGTGGCATGGAGTGGTGCTACTATTGTTGAAAATAAAGCTATTAATTTCCATAGATAGTCTACTCTAGATGCAACTTCTAACACTTCTCCTCTGTATGATCGTCAATGTTACAATGGTTGTAGTGGTTGTTGATATCTTTGCATTGGTGTGTTGTGGCTAATACATTTTTGTATTTTCCCCATTTCCACTTCTTATTCCCCTCCTTGGAATCTTCCTTGTGCTTTTTTTGCTTGGATCCACTTGATTTCCCTTTCTTTTGGCCTATGTTCTCCACATATTGTGCCTTTATGCATGCCTCATCAGTGGATCTAGGTTTTAACAACATCACTTGCTTCTGTAGACCCCCTAAATACTTGAGGACTATATTTGGGTTCTTTGGGGAGATACCCAAAATTATGGCCATCTTTCTAAATCCAATAGTGCACCCATATACACTTCTCTCCTTCTTATACCTAAAGTAATGCCATCGGATCCACTAGTCCCCTACATAGCTAATAAGGTAAAAATGTGACTTTATGAGAGTTTTGAAATATTTCCACTTAGTCACTAGAGGATCTCCCTTCAACCTCAGGGTCTCCATGCAACTTTCCCACCAGGTCAGGCATAGTCCTCTAATCTCAACCACACAAATGAAATCTTATGTTCTTCCTCTATATGATGAACTCTTAAATAAACTTTTAATTGTTGCAACTAGTGATTCAACTTCAGAGCATTAATCTCACCTTGATATGGATTGATGTCCACCGTCGCTTCCATTTTGAATAAGGATTGTGAATGGTTCATCATACCCATATTGGGTTGTTCCTTTTCATGTTCTTTCTTAGATTCCATCTTTAGTTCTTCTCTATTTTCCAATTTACCCGCTAATCTAACCTCCATGTTAGAACCTCCATCTTCTTCGAATAACCCAAGCTTATTGGTTAGGGCAACCATGAGGAGGCTCACATTATGGTTTATTATATATTATGGTTTATATCTATGACTTGTACTTCCAACTATGAAAACCTCTCCCTTATGAGATCTTAAGGGTTGTTGATATATTCATCAACCATGGTTGGGGTTTTATTAATTTCAACTTAAATGATCTGTATCACTCACAAGTCCCCACAATATAACCAAAAAAATATGCTTTGGTACCAATATGATTTGTAAATTTTCGTGGATACTAATAAACGACAAAATAACACAAGATGTAACTTGGGAAACCTTTTCGGGAGAAAACCCAGATAGAAGGTGAGGCTGCTCTTCTCTCTTTCTTTTAATAGAAAATGGATGCAAGTGCAAAGAAGTTATCTTGTATCCTGTGGGTTTCTATAGTGCACAATTCCTCTTTGCTTTCTCTCTAACTATCCACTCTCGGCTACTTCAGTCATCTATGGAACAAAATACTTTGAATAGAATGAAACCCCTTTTCCTCATGGTGGCCCAATTACAACAAATCCTAATAGCCTACTTGTGGTTATGCTTGACTCATTCAACTCCTAAATATAGTGACAATATTGACTCTTCTATATTACTCTTCATCATTGTCATGTGGCTAGCCCCTATTCCATGAATAGTGATAGAAAACATGACATTGTCTCAAATTACAGTGGTTAATTTCAATTGATCGACTTCCAGGAGGCATATATTTCTCATACAAGCTTCACTTGAGGCGATTCTTGTGCCCTTGGAAAGGTAGAGACATGTATATTATGGAATATATGTGCAGAGAAAGGCGGGGACCACAAAAAGTGTTCTTTTAAGGCCTCAAAATGGCTCTTGAAGTTTTTGACCTGAAAATTTTTAGACTAAGACCATTGGTAAAAATGGTCTTGTGCATTGATTCATCCACATTTTCCACTCTGAAAGCATCAAGATGGATGAAAAATAATATAATGACCTAATACACATCAATAAAGGTTTCCTAGAGCACATATTATGTTCATTGTGGTTGGTGTGTGATTGTTTTCATTGCTCTCTATTTTCCACATTTTATCTATTACATGCATAAGCAGAAAAAATAATTAATAAATATGAATCTAAGGAAATTAACCCTCACAGTATAGATTTTAGTTTATTGTAGCATATTTGTTGTGTTGAATTATATAGTGGAATATCCATGATAGTTTACAGATAAAAGTGTAGATTGAAATTATGGATGCATGCACTTTGCTTAATCTAAAAGAGAAAGGAAATACATGAAGCTAAAAATTAAACATGGTAGATTAGGTTGGAAGGAGATCACAACCATTTATATTACAAAAATCCTATGACCACTAGTAACAGAATAAGAAAAGGTTGGAGGCATAGTTTCCAACTATGGCTCCATACTTTTGTCTAGCCAAAATAAAGTAAGAGATATTGAGACAAGTTATTAGGTGCATGAGAATAATTTCTAAAAATGGAGGATCACAATTCATAGCATTTTGATGCAACATAAGAATATAGAGAACAATTTACAACTTGTTTCCATGAACACGCCAAAAATATCCAACAAAAGTTTGTCTAGTTACTACTTCTCTATTAACATGAAAAATAGTTCATTGTGCTAGAGATAAAGTCCCCTCCTCTAATGTTACATAAATCTTATTTATAAGAAGGATTTGATTCTTACGAATGTTACATTACTCAAGTTGACATTCTTGTTTCTGCATCATCCACACCTGCTTAGGTTGATGCTTCCCTCTAAGGCATAATGCTCCCCTACCAATGTATTTTTACATCATGTAGCTTCAGTGGATTGCTTAGTCACCCTCATCTTTGGCTTTTCAATTTTCTTAACCTTTCAAATTCGCTCTATGAATCTTTGATTTGTTTTTTATAATCTTATTCTTTCTTATCAAATGCTTTAGTAAAAAACTCATAGTGTGTAGCGATCGTCTTGTTATTAAGTAATATGTAAAGCATGAGATTCAAAGCCGTTAAGTAATATGTAAAGTATGAGATTCAAAGTTCAAATCCTTGTGCATTAGACCAACAAAAAATGCTTTATTAAAAAAGTAACTTTTCTTTAATAATACTTTCCATTTTTTTCTTATAACTTTGAATTAAAAATTAGGACAATATATCCACAACTATCACCTTGTTATTAAGTAATATATAAAGCATGAGATTGAAATTTATTAAGTAATATGTAAAGTATGAAATTCAAAGTTCAAATCCTTATAAATTAAACCAACAAAAAAATGATTTAGTAAAAAAAAATCTTTAATAATACTTTTCATCTTTTTTTATAATTTAACCAAAAAAAAAAATCAGCAGGGGAAGAATCCCCGCTGAAGAAGCAACATATTACATTATAGGTATACAATATTTGTACAAATCTGTACAATTGAAATTCTTACAATCGTTGTGTCACTCTAACGTCAACCCAGCATAGACAACATATGATGCGAAGCATCCAGCATGTAGGCGAATCGAGCCCAGGTGGGGAGCACATTATTGCACCCTCCCAACCACCTAAGACCCAACGGAGGTACAAAAATTAAAATAATATATTTATAATTATAATTTATTTACACTTAAAAATATAAATTTCATAGTAAAAATTAAATCAATATTATTGACTTGATGCAACGTACCAATAGAACTCCTAGCATTTTAGTATTTGATACTTTCACCAACTTTACATTTTCCATAACCCTGGAAAAATATAATATTAATATGTATTTTAAACCCAATCAAACATATTATTTAAAAAATAATGTTGGGAAATGAGCAATATTATATTAGTGACTTGTATTAATTATATTAGGTAATTACTTGTACGAATTTTATCAAAGAAAATATATTTTAATGTTGGTTCCTACTCATTTCTAAACCGCAGCACACTAATGCTTAAGTTAAATTTTAAATTTAGTTGAGGAAAATATATTTTAGTATTTTATCCTATTCATTTCTAAGCGATAATACTAATGACTAAGTTAAATTTATTCATTGTTCAATAATGATATGACAATTTTTTAGTGAGATTGATTCATTCATTTTTAAAATCGATTATACTTTTGACTAAGTCATTAATACAACGTTTATTTGAAAAGTAAGATAACGATAAAGTAGTGTCATTATTTTGGAGTTAAGTTATGATAATTTTTAGTGAGATAATTTTTAAATATAATTAAATATGTTTTTTAAAGATAAAAGTTATATATATATAAGTGATATTGAAGAGAATTATAACAAGTTAATAATTATTTATTTAATATTGAATGATGGCAATTTTTTATATAATGTTCGTATTATAGGATACATGTCATCTCATTAGAGTACATATTGATATAATGAGAGTTGTACAAATTGTACACATGTTATTTTTACATATTTTTTTAAAATTTATATTTTTTAAATTATTTTATTGTAAATTAAAAAATAAAACCCATAAAAGTTTTCTATTCAATACTTTACACCAATGAGAAAATGAAAAATTTTAATTTAATTACAAACCATTTGTGTTTATGGTGCATAATAATTAATATATAATGTTATTTTTTAAATTATTTATATTTATTGTGCATAGTAATTAGTGATATAGTACATAGTAATTAATAATAAAATACACAAAAATCAATTCTTGTCATCATTACATAATAAAAGGAGAGACATTTCAACCAATCATATTTGAGATAACTAGAGATAAATTTTATTTAGAAAAAATAATAAATTTAATTTCATAATCTTAAATTTTGGATAGATTTTAAATTTTTTTAGTCAAAAAAATTAATAAAAAACGGAATACGATTATATCTTCACAGGATCACATCATCAAATATAATAGCAAGTTTATAATAGCAAGTTAATAATAAAATTATTAGTTATAAATCAAAAACTAACTTTAAATCCACAAGAAAAAGCCTACAAATAAACAAAAATGTTTTGGGTTATAAATCAAAGTTTAAGTTTAAATCCAGAGGAAAAAAGCCTACAAATAAACAAAAATGTTTTGGGCTATAAATCAAAGTTTAACTTCAAATCCAGAGGGAAAAAACCTACAAATAAACTAAAAGTAATATGTTGTGTAAAATAAATACTTAAATAGCAAAGTGACGACAAAGCTAAAGTCAAATATGGAATGGCAAACTAACTAATGTCAAATATGGAATATCAAACTAAAGACAAAGCTCAAGTTGATTACTTGAATAATAAGCCAATGACAAAGCTCATGTGGATTACTTAGATAATAAGCCAATGACAAAACCAATGTCAAATGTGGAATAGCGAGCTAATGGCAAGTTGGAATTTTTTTTGTTTTATTTTTCCTAAAAGTAAATCTTAGAGGCTAGTTTTGACTAGGACAAAATTGTGGAATATCAAATTATATAGATATGATTTAAATAGTTAAATAGATGATGATATATATTAATCACGATTTAAATAATGAATTGATGATAAAGTTAAATTTCAAACTATGTGAAAGAATATGTCATGAGTTATATGTTAAATTTGTATATTTTGAATGGATTTAAGAGATGAAAATATGTGTTTTTAAATTATTAAGGTATGGGTTAGGTTTTCTTTTAATTTTATAAATTAAAAAAATATTATGTGTGATTTGATCATAATTTTAAAATTACATTATTTATTATTATATTGAGAAAAATATTTTATAATTTAAAGTATGATACTGTGTAATTTTTTTAAATAAAAATAAAATATTTATTAAATAAAAAATAATGTTGATTATAATAGAAAATAAAAATAAAAATATACATATTGATTAGTTTTAATTAAAAACATTATTGATATTATAATGAAAGTAATGTGTAATTTATTAGTTACTTAATATAAAGTTGACATATGGTTTTAAAAAAAAAATTAATAACAAAAAAAATCATTCTCAATTATAAACAAAATATTTTAATGTTTATATTAAGTAATATAATTTTATATAAGGAGATAAAGTAATTGGAAGTAAAAAACAGAAATAGAAATAAACATGAGGAAGATGCATTATTCTTTTACTTTTTAAAAGTATTTTAATGTAGGCCTTAAATAAAATATTTGAATATTCATGTTAATTTATATATTATTATAAACTAATATGAATATTTCAATTCAAGTAATCATAGATTATAGCATGCCATAATTTTATGAAGTACTCAACATATAAGCTCACCAAGTAGAGGTACAATAGAAACACTCTGAATCTAATATAAATCTATCTACTTAGGGAGATGTTGGGGAGATGTTGTAATTAACCTAAAGGAAAATTGATACTCAACTTTAGCTTCTCAAAGAGTAGTGAAATATCTTATAAATGAAAAAATGGTGTTTTGTAAGAAATATATTAATATAGAGCAAAAGAACAAACTCCAAAGAAGTTGAAAAAAAATCTATTATGATTGATATAATAATATTTTCCACAAATAAAGTATAATACAATTTTGTCTCTCCAAAATCCAAGCCTTGTTTTGAGTCTCTTTCTTACATTTATACAAAATCATTACAACATATTTTGGTTGCAAATGCAACTTTTTAGAACTACTTTATAAAATAAGAAAGTGGTTTCAGTAACTCACATTAATTATTTGCTAGCATTGCTTAGATTCAAGTGTCTCCAATTGATATAATCTTGGAAACTACATGGAGAAAACTTGGCTAACCTGTCCCACTCTGCTCCAAGTGGATGATAAAATATTGACCATTTCCTATAGGTGACGTGTCCAAATCAATATATTTCTGGTAATTGGGCCTAAGGAAAAGATTTTTCACTTGACAAATGAGGTAAAAATCATCAATAAGCTTGTCCATAATAGTTTTCTCTTTAAGAGTTCCTACCACCTATGAAAATTTATCCACTTTACTCCTTTCTCTCTACAACATTTATTTTTATGCATCTAAAGATATTAAACTCTCATTCGCTTCTCAATGGGATGGAAGACCCAGTTCCACCAGAGCATTAAATATACTAGTAAATGCATCCACATTGATTTTACTATTTTACATTTATCTTTGGCTTGTTGAAGTAAGTTTATTCTCATAAAGACTCAATTAGTTTTGATTAGAATTGAAGTTGTATTTTGAACTCCCAAAGGATGCATTTATTCCGACGTCTTAGAATTCAGAAATTTAATAATCTTGTTAGTTATTTGTGATTTGTTTCCAGGGTATGTCGGATAATTTTCTCTGTAGTACAAACCAAATCTTACTCATCTCCCATCACTCTAAAATAATTTCACGTGCTCAGTGACAATATTAGCCCATATGATATGCCTTGCTTCAGTCAAAGCTCTTGTACCTACTAGTTGATTATGCAGTTCTTGCTTTTCCTATTGGATTTTGGATTTTAAATATCGATAAATGTTTATGATAGCATTCCTGTTAGCCACATGTTCCTTCAAAACATTGATTTCTTCATTTTTAACTGACATGATTCTTCTATATTCTCAATTTCTATATCCTTCAAACTCAAAGCAGACCTTGTTTCAACCAAATTTTCGGATGGGTCTATAGGGGATGATGGTGTTGAAGAGGATGCTAGACAAATATGTTCACCTTTTTCCTTTAATGAGATTTCAATTTGTTTGTCATAATTTTCTACCTCCTTATTTATCTCAATTATCATTGTCAATAGTTGCTCTTTTTCTTTCTGCATTGCCTCTAACTCAGATGTTTGCACATGCTCTATGTTGGGAATTTTCAACCTCCTTCTCGGCACTTGAATATCCATGTCTCTTGATTTAATTAGGGTTTGTTTCAAGGCTATATTAATTAGGTCTTCCTTGAACTTCATGATTAATTACTCCAATTCATATATTTTCATCTATTTAGTTCTAACAGTAATTTTCTCCCGCTTTAGTTGATTAGTCACCTTAGAGACGATTTTTTCTACCTTAGATACATTCAATGTAGTGTTTGTAAATATTTTGAATATACTCTCACCATTTTTTCCTACAAGTCCATTTAATCCACCAGTGTATCTTCTTTAGATCTATTGTAAGTTTTGTTGCTCTGTAATCTTTTGTTGTTCTGATTACTGGAGCTTTTGGCTATAATACAACCATATTTAACTATCTATTTTCCTAATCTAAGGGAAAATAGTAGTTTGATCTTAGATGAACCTAATCCTTGTTTCAAAATATCTAGGTATGAATCTTGTTTAACTTTAATGTTTTTATTCTTGATTTCCATGAATTGTGAATATATATTGTCTTTTCTTCTCGAAGTTGAAGGTCTTAGGTAACATTCCTGCCTAGCATTCTTTACTAGTGGATAAAGTTGGCAGAATCTCCCAACTGAAAGTAAGCTTGCTTGATGTTTCCTCTTCTTCACTCTATATTGATACTTTTGTTTCTCCTTCTTCTTCTATCCTCCACCATTTTCCATATTATTGATATTCTTCCTTCATCTAAGAAATTGTTTGGAGGATTTGTGTATAAGTTCTTTTCAGAATTTTCTCCTTTGATTAATGTGTTTCTAGAACAAGTGGTTAAGATGATAACTCAACTTCTACATTTTTCTCTATTGTTTTCTCCTTTTTTACACAAGAAAAAGGAGTTATTGCCCCACAAATCCTACCTCGTGATTTGTTAGACGGTGTGTGAACGATTCAATCAAATTCCCTCCTTATAGTGCAACACCAATCCATATAATTAACGAAGGAAGGAAACTAGATGATCATACCTTAGTATCTACACAGGTTTGGGTAGATTGCAGACCCCTCCAAGTAGCTAGAAACCTTTCTCCTACCTAGAGATCTTGCTCCAACTCCTCGATTTGAACCCATACACACATGAAAAAACAAACGAGGGAAGGTTTTCCTTTGAAAAAGGAAATTTAGTATGCACCATAGACTAATACAATGAATTGACAATATGCTCACATATGTAAACATAACATAGAGAAATGAATTACATTGTCATTCATAAAATAGAAACGGTACATAAATAATTTTATACCTTGATTGACATATGTGCTCTCGTCCAATCCTTTATTCCTCCTCTTCCCTCAACTCACAGACAAATTGGCCGCATTTGAGATGCAAGAGAAGAGTGTTCTTGGTGATAACTTACCAACATGACTAGGTTGCATCTCTAATTCCTCCTCGCACCCTTCAGATGGTCACACTAAATAGGATTTCCTTAAATCTAGGAGGATGTATCTTGACACCTAGCGCTAAGAGAAGTAGGAAATTTTTACAGTTATTGACCCTAAGCTAACTTGTGATAAGAGAGGTTGAGCTAATATTGTTGTGAAGGACATCTTCTAGAATTTTTACCTTCGTCACTCCTAGGAAGAAGACAAGGTGTATACTAAGTGACGAGATGCACATATGCAAGGAACGATGAGTACATAGGATTCCAGTGTTATGGGAGTGATGGGTTGCTAACTAAGCTCAAACAAGAAGGAGAAGGGGTGAATTCAAGCCAACAAATGAAGGAACTTGATAATGTTGGAAATATTGTTTGCATTATGTCAAAGACAGAGGGAGACTACTTGTGTCCAAGATAAATATTGGAAAATGAATATTTTTGGAAATATTGTTTTTGGACTTTTGATGCCCCAAATGAATACCTTATATTTTAAGGAATTTTAACTCCAATACCTAGCTCAAATAGGATCATGGGATATATGGTTCGAAATACTATTGTAAGGCCTTTCCAATGGTATATAGAACTCCCTATAACTCCAGAGGAATGAGGAGATATGAAATATTTTGTCAATATGACCCAACTAACGTACAAGCAGGAGCCATTAGGATACTCTAGCTTTTAAAGAATTTTTACTCCAATTACCTAGTTAAAATGGGAACATAGGATATATGGTTGGAAATTTTATTATGTTACCTTTCCAATAGTATATGTAATTCCTTTTAATTCCATAGGAATGAGGAGATATGAAATATGTTTTCAAGATGGCCTAACAAAAATACAAGCAAGCCAACCCAACTAGTTTTACAATTCATTCGCATAAGTGAACATACAAACACTATAAATAAATGGAAAATGAGTTTATTTTAACATCAATTCATCAAAGAATGGATTTGAGGTCACAAGAGGAGCTAATTTATAAATTTTGGGGAGATTATTTGAGTCTAATGGTGGAAGCAAACATGTGATTTATGGAGTGAATAAGCCATGTTTCCATTTTCCATATATCTTTTCTTTTGTGATGTATTAGACCATGAAAATTGGAGGACACAGATAGAAGATATTCATGTACATGTGGTTCAAATTTAAGACCTTGGTTAATTATAATTCCAAATACATGGCTGAAGTAATTTAGGCTTCCTGAATTCTCTTGAAATCTTTTTCAAATAGATCAGATGAGAATTTTCGCTATAAATTTTGTTCAGGGATGTTTCAGATCATGAAACTTGAAGGATACATATAGAGGATCTTCATGTACTTTTGGTTCAACTTCCAAGCTTTGATTTTATATAATTTCATAGATATTGTTGAAGGAAGTTAAGCTTCTTGAATGCTCCTAAAATATTCTTCAAACAATTTACCTTGGTATTTTCGCTATATCTTTATTTAAATGATGTTTCAAAATATAAAACTTTGGAGGAGGCAGAGGAGAGATGTCAAGGTACCCATGGAAGAAATTTAAAGCCTTGTTTTGCTACAATTTTGGAGATATGATTTGAGGAAGTTATTGTTCCTAAATGATCATAAAACGTGATTCAAACAAGTTAGCTTATCATTTTTCCTATAACTTTCTTTCTGAGATGTTTCGGACTATGAGATTTGGATGAGACGGAGAAGAGATATCTAGGTACTTTTGGTAGAAATTTCAAAACTATATTTGAAAAATTAGATTATTGGCATGTTGTACAAATGCAATCTTGGGAAGAAGCTAAAAGAAACAAGTTTTGGGAGAAGTAGACTTGGTGAAGGAAGAAGAAATAAGTATACCTGGTGAAGGTAGAAGCAAATAACAAAGTTGGTGAAGATAGAACCAACAAGAATATTTGGTGAAAGCATAAGAAACTAATAGACATTGATGAAGAAGTAGCAAGTAGGTTGGTGCTTATGAGTATTTGTAGTAGTGGGGATTGGTGTCTTCTATAGGTTGGTGCCTACATAGCAGCAGATGGGATTGGTGTCTCCTATAGTTTGGTGCCTACAAAACAATAGAGGGGATTGTGTCTCATGGTGTCTCCTATAGGTTGGTGCCTACAAATTATCATAGGGGGTTGGTGGCTCCTGTAGGTTGGTTCCTGCACAGTAGCAGAGGGGATTGGTGGCTCCTGTAGGTTGGTTCCTACACAATAGCAGAGGGGATTGGTGCCTCCTGTAGGTTGATTCCTACAATGTACCAGAAGGGATTGATGTAACAATAGGTTGGTGCTTACAATTTTATGTAACAATAGTTTTGCACTTATAAGATCATTGATATAAATAATATTTATGGTTTTCTCCCATAATGGTTTCCACGTATATCTTATGTTACATGTTCAATTTATGATATTGATGTTCTATGATGTTTGACTCGATTTAAATAAGTAAAAATTGTCTTTAAATTGATTCACCCCCCCCTCCCCGGTATAATTGTGAATTCCAGCAATCAGTATGTTAGTGTCAGTCTATGAAACCTTCCTCTAGTAATCAAACATGCTCTTACAAAGTGATTTGAAGGTGTCGAGATCAAATTTTGTCATTTCAGTGAGTCTTCAAGCAAAATTTGGTCACTAGGTATTAGGTCTAGGGTTTGTTTTCACTCCCTTAAAAGTTGTCCAAATTTCAGTCTATGTCACCATTCAGCTAAGTGTACCATCATTCAGAGGGTTGTCATCATCATGTCAGGTTCCAATGGGTCATTTTACACCTTTTTCATGCTTCAGTTGTGCCTAGGTAAGGTTCATTTCCCTCTCTTAGGGTTTTGAAGGTAATTTCTCTTGGATGGTCAAATCATCAGCAAAACTTGTATCCTAATGTTCATACACAGTTTATGGATCACAATACGAGATGATGAGTTGCTAAGTGTTGAGAAAAACTTCTTATTGTGAAGCTTGACCAATTTGATCTTCTATGGAACTGTGCATTTCTAGGGTTCTTGGAAAGACCCTATTGTATCATGAGTCGTAAGATGACTTCTCCTTTGAGACTAAATTGTACTAAAATCAATATTCTTCAAATGTTGTTTGAATATTATGTATGTTCTGAGTGACATTGATACACTAATTAGTTAAAGTATTGGATCCTACGATTGGGATGTTGATAGATGTCCTTGTAACATGAACTTTAGTTACCATATTTAAAATGGTTTATTGTTTCACTTTTGGTAGTAGGTCTTCTTTGCAAACTTGTATCCTTTGTTGATTATTAAAAGCTTATTTGTATGGATACTTTGAATTTCCATTGTTTGTACTTTAACGTATGAAGATCCCTACTACGATTGGATTTGCATATTTCGGATTTGTGATTTTGATTGGATTTATATTGGCTCATTTTTATAGAGTTTCGATTTTGCATCTAATGACTTCCAAAATCCAATGGATTAGTCATTTTTTTCTTTGTTAACTAGTGACCCTTAATTTATCAATACTTGTTTGTAAGAAAAAAATTCTTATAGTGACTTGTTATCATTTATTAACTTCTTAATTTGTTGAGGTTGGTTTGATTATTAACCTTTGAGTGAGAAAATTCTTCCTCATTTTTTGATTTATCAATTTTATTTTTAAGCTAGTGATTCTATGGCTTCTCATCTTTTAACATTTTAATTTGTTTGAGCAATCTTTCATTTAGGTTCCTTAGGTGAGAAATGTCTTCATCATTTTCTAATAAAACATTGTTAAGCTTCACCTTCATATCTTGATTTTCTTATTCCAGTTTCTAATTGTAAGTTCAAATCTTTTAACTCCCTAAATTGTAAAATTATTTTTTACTATGATATTTTATGCAAAAAATTTCATCATATTTTCTTAATAATTTCTCACCAAATATTATTATTATTATTTAAACAATTCATCCTTTCATTTTTTAATTTACATTTTTATATTACTTTAGTAATCTTTCACCGTAAATAATTTATCACACATTAAACAAAAATAATATATATAATTAAACCGGCATACGCTCCAACTTCTTCACAAAAGAAACATTTAATCTAAAAAAATTATTTATAAGCCAAATTCACATTTCAAAGAATTATTTATTTCCCAAGATACCTTAAGATATCTTCCCATAGTTACTAAACACATAAAAAGTGAAAAAACAACTTTTCAATGGAGAGTTGGTGGGTACTTATACTCCACTATACCATTCTTCAAATATTTATATTATTATTATTATTATTATTTAAACAATTCATCCTTTCATTTTTTAATTTACATTTTTATATTAAATAATTTATCACACATAAACAAAAATAATATATATAATTAAACCGGCATACACTCCAACTTCTCCAACTTCTTGACAAAAGAAACATTTAATCTAAAAAATTATTTATAAGCCAAATTTATATTTCAAGAATTATTTATTTCCCAAGATACCTTTTTCACATAGTTACTAAACACATAAAAAGTGAAAAAGCAACTCTTGAATGGAGAGTTGGTGGGTACTTATACTCCACCATACCCATTTCTTTATTCCCGGCTTATTTTCCTAATAATATATAACACGTTAGGTGCAAAATACTTTAATTTTATGATTTTTATATGTTTTAATTTATTTAATGATGAAGGTGATAATTAATTTCATTGAGATCTTATTTAGTCTATTTTAAAATATTTAATATTATTATAAATTTTTAATATTATTTTTATATTCAAATGGTATTAAGAGAAATATTGGAAGATGAACATAATTGTGATGATGTAGGAGATTAAGAAGTTTAGTACTATAACATATCTTTTAAAATTTAATGTTTATAAGAAGAAAGAAAAAAAGAAAGAAATTATTTTAACGTTCACAAGGTTAAAGATAGCTTATGGAATAGATTGGTTCTTCATCTGTTTGATGTATTCTATCGTTTTTCTGTGAAGCTTCAAAATAAATGCTCCCAACTTCTCGACAAACTCCTCGCTAAATAGATTATCCCAAGAGCTAGCTGCCAGCATATCTGCATAATTTTCCCTATTGTCTTTGAAGGTCTCACATTCTAAAATGAAATGTTTTTCTGTTTTCACTTTTCTGAAAGAACAAAAAATGCATACTCTTTCCTCCCACACTTCTTTTGGCATTTTCCAATGTCCTGTTTCACAACAGAGTTGATGAGAATTAGTCCTTAACTGAGCAATAATAATTTTGGCTTTCCAAGAGATATTGGCCTTTATGTATGCTTTTGGTTGATGACTATGAGTGGGATTAAACACTTCAATATAGTATTTTTTTCTTTCTTCCTAGCTCCTTATCCGAAGTATGCTTGTGGAACTTTCCCATAACAAAAGCTTTTATCTCTTTGTTGTTTATGAGACACGTGTTCAAGCAAATACCCCATTTATTAAACCATTTGTTATTTTTTTGCATCCAAGTATTTTTTCTCTTGCACAATCTGTCATTAAAGACAACCTTAGGCCATCTACCCTCTTCCATTTGCTCAATTTTTTTTAAATATGTTATGACTTGCACCATAGCAATTGCTTCAATAGGAGTAGTGCCAGTTTCAATTAACAATATAGCATAAGGAACTGCACTTTTAAACTTGAATTTGTTTGTAATCAAACACTTCTAAATTTTCTCAATTTGTCTCCACTGCATATCGAATGTACTGTTGGCCCATAGTTCACAACCATAAAGAATCACCGGAATCACTAGAAGCCTAAAAAGAGTTTGAGTGGTTTTCCAGTCCCATAACTCTACCTCTCTACACCTATTTTGAAAAGCATAAAATGCTTTCAAAACCCACAAAGTTCTTTTCTTTCTACAACCATTCTAGCTTAGATTTTTGTTCAAGTCAATTCCGAGATATTTGTAATCCGCAACTTCTTCTAGAATGTTGCCTTCAAAGTAGAACTTATGTTGGTTATGTTTTCTTTTCTTAGAGAAAACCACTACTTTCGTTTTGTTGATATTAACTTGCATTCCCACACTTCTACAAAAATGCTTAAGGGATAGTAAGTGCTCTTGCGAACCAAGAGCCGATTTAGCAAGTAGAATAAGGTCATATGCATACAAAAGAATCCTTATAACAAACTTTCCTAAATAGATACCATCAACCCCTTGCAAATTTAACCACTTCTCAAGCTTGTCGTTATATAAACCAAAAAGGGTAGGAGACAGTGGGCAACCTTGTTTGACCACGATATTGCTTCCGAAACTTTCAGAAATGTCTGTTGAAGTTCTAATTTTGACTTTCACCTCTTCATACAGCCTATGCACAGCTACTTTCAAATGTTTAGGAACCTCAAGTTCCTCCATTTTGTGCCAAAGCTTATCCCTAGGAACCAAGTCAAACGCTTTTCTGAAATCAACAAAGCAACAAAAGACATCTTCCTTTTTCTCCCAAACTTTTTCAATGATGTACCTTAAAGTTATACAATGATCAACAATGGAATGTTTAGGTCTAAAACCTGCTTTCCCTTTAGCACGCTTATCTCTTTCTTCTACCCACTTTCTAATTTTGTTTTCTAGCATACTTCCAAATAACTTTGCAAACAAAGGGTTTATCATGATGGTCCTATAATTGGAGGGATTATTGACGTCACAGCTCTTGAAAAGAGGTATTGCCATACTAGTTGTCCAATATGTGAGGAGCCCCTATTGTATGATGTTGTTGAAAATTGTTGTAATGTGAGGTGCAAGAATTTTTGAGCCCCACTTTAGATATTCTGCTTGGAGTTCAGCTAAGTCTTTTGCTTTTCCAACACCCAACTTCTTGATACCCATCTCTACCTCTTGCACTGTGAAGAGTTCAGTATCAGTGTTGACCAAGGGGGAAGGGTCACCCTTGGGATCTTGCTCATAAAGTTGTCTTGCATAGTCAAACCATTTAGAAGTTGTAATACTATTTCCAGTTTGTATCTTTTTCAGTTGGAGCTCCTTCCAAAATAATTTGGGATTATTTTTCCCAAGGAAGATTAGTTCTTCCCTCCTTGAAACCATGAAATCGGTCTTTTTCTTGCTTAATAACTGCTTGTAAGCTTTGAGCTTTATGTTATCCTTGTTTGACTATTTCCACATTCTCCTTGCCTTTTTGCATTCCTCGTCAAACCAAGCATTAACTGGAAAGCAATTTGTTTCAGACTTCTTAATTTTTTCTCTTTTGCACTTTGCAAGTGCGCATTGAATTAAATGTGTTAATTCATGACTATGAAGGTTGTGAATTGTGATTTTCTCCTTCTCGAAGAGCCTCTCTAGCGTCATTTTGAAGGTATTACAATTTTCTGGGGTCAAAAGAATTCTGCCTTGTGGGAGGTTTTGTTGGACATGCTGAATTTTTGACTCTAATTGTTTCTTTCTAGTCCAAGAGAAACATAAATAAATTGGCTTGTGATCTAATTTTAAGTCCCACAGCTGATCTCCAATCAAGACTTCCTCCATTTTCTCACACAAACCATGCAAGCAAATTACATAATCTACTACACTTGCTCCATTGTAAGTATTGCAAGTGAAATTACTGGACTTATCCCATCCAGTGCTAGCATTGAAATCACCCACTATAAGGACTTTACCTAGCCGCGAATAAGTTGCAATATCTGCTTTTAAGGCTGCAAATGGATCTTTGTGGTCAAGCCCTCTACCTTTGTAGATCTTTTAAACTTGCAGCGCAAAATAGCATGCTGCAATTCTGATGTGTTTTCCATTTTCTGATATTTTAAACCAAGTGAATTGCTTATTTGAGTCTTTTTTTTTCTAACTGAATGAGACGACCTTCTTTCTCCCTTACTAAAGCCATGATACCCCCATGCCCTTTTCCATTCCCTGCTGCCTTGTTCCACACTGCCATCTTTCAGTATCCTTCAAACGGAGGTGTCTTGCACCCTTCATGCTCATGTGTTTCTATGAGGCAAATTATGTCTCTATCTTCCGTAATAGGCCTTAACCTAGGTCCTCATCTTCATGGGTAACCTCTGCAGTTCCAATAAACTAATCTTAAGGAAACCTAGGTATGACTTGATTGCTAATTATTTTGACATGCAAGACTCACATTTGAGTCTTTGTCCTTGCTTTCCCACACTGACCTTGCTTCCTAATTTCCCGTTGAAGAGTTTGTTACCTCTTCTTTATTACCATCTTGCTACTCTGTTTTGGAAGGGGTCCAAATCGCGCTATCACAACTTTGTCTTTATAAATCCATGCTCTCTTGCCTTCATCTCTTACTGCTCTCACTTTTAACATTTCCTCCCTTCTTTCCTCCTATTGTTTTATAGTTAAATCTTCTTCTAGGAAAAAACGAGAACCACTCAAGAGATGTTTCTTGCTTAGAATGATATATTTGTCACGTAAGCTAGACATGATGACTTTTATGGGCCTGGCTCTCTCCTCGTTAAACTTACCCACCCTCCATGCTTGGCATATTTGTCCTTGCCATAGCAACTTGTCTTTCAAGAAGTCTCTTGCAAGGTCAAGAGTACATTCATTTTTCCCATAGTCTTTCACCCCTTTAATAATTATGTTTGCTGCCCTATTTTGTCTTTCCTTGCCTTCTCTATCTTGCATGTTGTCAACTTGAATGTTTGTTTCTCCTTCCTTATTAGCAGAATTGCTAATAACTTGAGCCCAAGTTTTGGAAACTTTGGTGGAATCTCCTTTCTTTTCTTCTCTTGCTTTCTCTTCATGGTTGTCTATTTGGGCAATCATTTTCCCTTTATCCTGGGATGCTTTCACATTCACCACCTTTGTACTTTTCACTACAGATTTCTTTTTGTTTTGCACATCCGCCTTCATGCGTTGCCATTCTATCTTCCCTATTAGGAGAGCTTCATGTAGCAATGTCACTTGTTCTTTTAAAACTTTATTTCTTTCTGATAAAGCCTTGTTTTCAGCGGTTATTTTATGAATTTTATTATCTCTTTCTTGCTCTTTAACTTCTAAAACCTCCAACATTTGTTTTGCATTTAACAATTCTTTCACATAAAGATCAGATGATCAGGTGAGAGGTGTGGAGTGGGACTATATAAAGCATAATCATCAATGATTTTTCCTTTGGACTTCTTGTTGCCACTTGCTTGTAGAGGGGACTTATTTGAGTGTTTCTTGCAACCTCGAGTACTTCCCTTTTTAAACCGTTTTTTCCTTGTCTGCCCCCATTTTAGACGAGCTGGTCTTCGTTCTACAATGCCCCGATATTGTTTGGCATTGACCCAAACCATTGACCCAAACCCACTTCCCAGCATTGGCGGATGAGGCAATTTTCACTTGTGTTAAATCATGTCTCCACATGCTCTGAAATTTCTTATCCCTTTGTCATGTTTGAATGCATTTGTCGTCCAACTTGTTATGAGAAAATGTGGGTCTATAAAATGCCAAAATTACTTCGCACTGCTCCCATGTTCACGTTATGGCTACTCACTCCTCGCTGCTCAATACTTCTGCTCACTCCTCGCTGCTCTCACGGCTCACACTGTTGTCGACGCTGCTCGCATTTAAAGTCGATTCCTCGCCTTGACATCGTTCAAAGTTAAATTCTTCAACGCATCAAATCTTCAGCGTGACATTGCCCCAAATGCTCCTGAAAAATAAATCGTGGCCCTTATAGCTGAGGTTTTCCGTTGTACTCTCTATTCTTTTCGCGAGGGCTCACTTGGAAGAAGCTGAAAGCAGAACTCTGTTTTTGTTGCGCTGCCCAAGGATAAAGAGATAGCAGTTCACAATCGAAAGAATGAGAGGAAAGGCACTGGTATTGTGCGCAATGCTTTACAGAGTCTTCGAGTAATTACAGGCAGCCGACGCATATGAATCTCATTTCAATTGTTATTTTGAAGTTGTTTTGACCGCTTCCGTCCATGATCGAACCTTGCTCTTTTGCATTACCTTGGTTTACCCAGTTTTCAAAGAACATTGCAGGTGGAAAGCGTCGAGTTACCTGTACAGCGCAATTTGTGGGGTTGGTGGTTTCGTAACATTCAATCAAACAATCTGTAGAAGCTCCCTTTGCCAGCAGATCTGCAGAGGTATCTCTGAAATTTGAATATGTCACACGCACTGCACCTAGTTTATTTATGCGGCTGGTAGGAGTTGATTTTTACTATTGCATTCTCTTCCACCCTTTTAGTGTCGCGAAGATTCTTAGTGTCACGAAGATGATATATTCTGATGATATATTTTTGCATCTCATATGTTTTGCAATTGTCCAGCGCCTAGATATATTCTTCCATCATGATGTTTTACAATTGTCCAGCACCTAATTGCCTCTGTAGCTTATATCACTCACAGCAATAGAACTTGGGTGAAAAAGATTCAATCATTCTTCTAAACCCAATTACTATATATAATAATAATAATAAAACATCACTATTACTCAAACTATTTACAACGCTTCTTTTTTAAATTACAATTTGTCGGTGTCAAAATTGTCAAAATATAATATATATTTTTTTTCAAGTTTATTATAATTTATTAAATTGATTATTTTTTAAATATAATTTAAATATTTTATATTTTAATTAATATTATAATTTTTAATCTTTTAAAATATATTATAAATAAATTTTTATAAAAATTATATAATTCAAACTTTATCTTATAATAAGAAAGAAAAAACAAAACAAAACAAAAAAACCTTTCATCGATTTAAAAAAAACCAAAACAAAACAAAAACTTTCCTCTAAAAAACACATGCCAAAAATTTCCTCAAGGGATTAAGCAACACATGCTACGGCATAACCTTTCGAGATTTTTCGTTGGTTTTTAATGCGATGCTGAGAAGGGCATGCATCTTGACTTGGAATAATTTTAGCGACTCTAAATTAGACAGCGTAATATTGGCAGTGGTTTCTCTCTGGATGGAGTCCAGGAGAAACATCTCCTCCCAATTCGGGGATCCTTCTGTAATTTCCTTTAAGACGATGATTATTTACTATAATTAATTGATTTATGTGCCGTGGTGTGAGGGAACCCATCGATACATTTTACAGTTTAATTTTGCCACGTTTTCACTTTTTCTTTTTACATTTACTCGTTATCGACGTCAAATAATTAAAAAAAGTAAGTAATCAAGTATAAGTTTTATTCAAAAAAACAATCCAAAAAAATTCAATGCTCGAAGGAGGTTTAATAAAAATGTAATTAAAATTCATATCAAAATGGATTTCACCATCAAAATATAGTTCAATACAAAATAGAATAAGAAATATTTATTTAAGATAAATCACTTAAGGGGTAAATTAAATATTTTAAATAAATAAAGCAAAAATAGCACAGTATGGTTTCAATACAAAATAAAATAAGAATTTTTCATTTACTATATACGAAATAAATCATTTAATTTGTAAATTAAGGAAAAATAAAATAAGAATTATTTATTTATTATTAAATAAATTATTTAATTTGTAAATTAATAGCTAAAATAAATAAGAGAAACTAAAAGAATTCATATACATTAAAATATTGTATTAAATATTAAAAATAAGAGATAAATGAAAATATAATATTATGTGATGATATATTTATAATATAAATTAGTAACAATAATTAATTGGTCATGCACTTTAATTAGGTTATATTACTTAGTTAGGTTGTGTCACTTTATTATGTGTTTATTATTATTATTAGACATTTATTTATATGTTTATTCCTATTCCATATCATTCTCATAACAATTATGGAAGCCTCAACATACTATGTTAACACCAAGGCTTAAACATGGAGTGCACCAATAACCATATTTCACCAAAAAGATATTAGAAATTAACCCCTTGGTAACTCCAATACTATGAAAGAGCTCTCAAAAACAACTCACTAGGATTGCATTGGACATTTATGTTGTCCCTTTTAGCATATCTTCACATACATATTGGTGTGACAATTAAAGAGCTTTATAATTAGCACCTCTTGGGAACACATATAACCATAGCATGTAGATGTGTGTATGAGAAAGTAGAGAAAGAATCCTTGATTTCAAAAGTAGATGAGTTATGTGTTGAAGTTGCATTGGGGCCTTTAGGAAGTCAAGCAAACTTGTTACATTTTACATGCTAGGAATTGGGGATTAAAATAAGACCTCCAAAAGTGTTAATACATTGATAGATGGAGTTAATAAAGAAATTGAAGAAATATTTTAACGAGTTAAGATTGACAATGAGAAAATCCCAAGCTCCATAGATCATAGTGTTCAATGATAGTGCAATTTACGAGTTCTATCTGAAGTTCAACAAAATAAGTACTAAAAATATGTTGTATGGAAGAAATGACAAATTTATTAGAAGGGATCACCACAATGTCCATAGAGCAACAACCATTAATTAGAAAAGTAATGTATCATGCATCTTCAAAAGTTTGCAATATATATAACGCATCATGCATCTTCATATCTATATATATATATATATATTGCAACATTTTGAAGATGCATAATGCGTTACTATATTCGAGTTTTATGAATATGCCATTAAAGCAATTCAGAGAACTAAGAAAGTGAAACCTCTCCCCACTCACTCATAAAATAGTCTCAAAGTATCATAAACTTATCTAGAATTGTAATTATTTCTATACTATAGTGACTACAACCTTCAACAACATAGGTGAGTAAATGAAGTAAGAGCTTGCATCTTTGGACCTTTGCAAAGATTAATCTCAATTATCTCAAGGAGATAAGGCTCTATGTCAGTGACTTATTCAGCCCCCTCTTTTACATTTGTGGAACCTTAGCTTTATGTTAAGAACTTGTTGGCCACCTATTTTACATTTGTGGAACCTTAGGCTTTCTGTTAGGTACTTGTTAACCTTCTATTTTACTTTTGTGGAACATTTCCATGAAGCTAGAGCTTGCACACCTTAGGTTTGGGCCAATATGCCTTGCTTTTGAGCTTGCACACCAATGGTGTTCCATGTGTTATTTTGATAACCCAAGCTTATTGTGCATTTTTCAAGAAAGGGGTTTTGTAACCACTGTAACTTCTTATAACTAACTTTAAAATGTATAAAGAGGTGTAGAGGAGAAAGAGTTGAGACTAATCATTGATATTATCGTTGTATATAGATAATGGGTTGTTGATAGAGGGTGATAGAAAGCATTATATGTAATATCTCCTTACAAATAAAATGGAACAAATTATGTGTTGGTTTCCATTTAAAATTTTACGGGCAATGTTTTTTCTATGTATTGTGGTTTATGTATGATGAATGATTTCTATTGATTTAATATGCATATTTATGATTCATGTTTTATCTTTTATAACATTTGCTAGTGTCTCATGTGAGACTTGATTCTTTCTAGGATATTAAAAATGTTGATACTAGTGAACTCTATTGACATATGAAATAAACCTTGGATCTAGTATTTAGTACCAACATAATGTGCCAAGGTATAGTAATTAGTAATCCATCTGTAAGATATCTCCAATGTGTATGTCTATCACTATATAATCAAAGGTTATCAACACACCATCCACTACACATCACATGAAACACCCCTACATATGGCATAAACACTTTCATAGTAACTCTGAAAACCGATATATGAAATTGGCACCTCTTTTTATTTTTGTTTGCCTCCCATATATAAATAACACTTCTTGAAAGAAAAGAAATATATCTAACAAACAAATATAAAACAAGAAGGAAACACAAAACTCACCTAAAACATGTCACCATAAACAATAAACACAAATATATATCATACAAGCAAACAATTTGTATAACACATATCAAAGTCTATCCATCTTCCAACATTACATATACAATATACACTATACACATATATATCATGCACCAACAATTTATAACATACACATCCAAATCTATACATTTTTCAACATTACTCAAAAATAATTCTTGCATTTAAACAAATACTTCTCAAATATATACTTAATTCTCCATATCAACTTTACTCATAAAACAAATTAATCAACAAAAATATAATTTAAATAACAAAATATACTCTCATTTAACTTAATCTCATATACTCTATCTTATACCATTAAAAATCCCAACCTTCGAACATTAAAATATAATTATTCTTTTATTCCCCTATCCTCATCCTATACAATTAAAAATCTTAACCCTATACCATTATATAACTTTATTCTTATTCAATTCTCCCATAATCATGAGAGTGTTAAAAGTTGTGTGTTAAAGCTTCAGGAGATCTATATCCTGCAAAATGATAGGCTAACAGAAAAGAACATTATATCAGCTGCTTCTAACATTATATTTTACCCAAAACTGACCAATCATCTTAATAACTTTAAACTACATTAAAAATGTTAACTTATTTTTAACTTAGGTATAGGCTAACAGAAAAGAACATTATATCAGCTGCTTCTAACATTATATTTACTACCCAAAACTGACCAATCATCTTAATAACTTTAAACTACATTAAAAATGTTAACTTATTTTTAACTTCGGTAAAATATTTTACTAATATTAATTAAAACCTAAAAAATATAATAAATTTATAATTATAAAACTATTAAATAAAATTTTCCAATCATAAATTTAAACTCAGCATTTCAATCCCAAAATTAAATTATACTCAGAACTTTATCCTGGAAATAAAGTTGTACTTTTACCACCAAGCAGTCCCAATTCATATTTAACCGATAAGGCTGCTGCATATGAATGATAATTTCCTCCGAACCTCATTCCCTACATTGCTCACTGGAGTTGGCTTCGCCATTCCCAGTATATAGTGCTAAATTTCGACATCTTTTTAACAGTACACAATTTGATGATTTCTACTATCAGGTGTGCTTACCTGTTGTTTAATCAAACCAGCCACAAAAATGCAATACCGTCATTTGCATATTGCATGCAGGCCTTCCCAAGAGCATTGAACTTTCAAAGAATCTTCCTTCTCTTGGCCTATTGTTACTTTTTTTTTCTTGTTTTACAGAAATCAACCAGAGTGTAGAAAGGCTGAGCTTTAAAATTTTATGTCTTCCCATTCAGTGAGTATTGAAATTTGGGTTCAATCTTTAAACAGTGCAATACACAGCCTGGTAAACCTATTTGATCTGTGAAACCACACGTCAATCAAGCTGAAGTGTATCTATATATATGGGATTTGTCAGACCAATGTGGACTTGGGGAATACAGTATAACTTGTTCACTAATTGATACATCAATTCAAGCTAGTCCACTAAATTCATAAATGTGCTACATCAAATTGCGGTCATCTGTTCTAAACTGGCTCCAGATTTCTTCCCAAGTTAATAGCTGGTATCTTCTGGTATAACATGTACAGGCAAGGTCAAAAACTATTTTATGTCCTTTCTTTTATGTATAGCTTGTATAATAATCTATCCAAAAACTATTCAATCTCATATGCATTATTCATGGCATTATTAGTCATAGTACCAAATTACCAATGCATGTGCAGATTGTATTCATTCACTTTAATGTGAAATAAAGGTCATTTTAACTGATAAGGACAAGAAGGTCACTTTATCCAGTCGGTACTGACTTCAGGTCTGAAATCTGCAGAGATATCAATATTACCAAATTTGCTCTCAAATTTTGATTGTTTAACCTTTGTTACCTTTAACCATACAAAAATAAGGTCACATTCAAAAGATATTAAGAAAGTAGAGTCTTTTACACATCAAACTGTAAACCTTTTCTGTAACATTCTAAATCTATATTCAACTATATTACTCGATTCAGTGCTTTAACTGTTTAAAGAACCATCTATTTTTTTTATCAAAATCTGATGCAGATTAGCTAAAACCGGATTGTAATTTATAGACTAACAAGCACCTCCTACTCAGTCTAATTTGAGTACAATTTAATATAATAATGACGCCAACTCTGTTCTGTAGTGCCATAATCTTCAGGAGAATACTGAAAGATTTGGACATTTGACCTCATCCTTTCACGTACAAATACTCTAAGTAGGCAAATACCAACTTTGACATCTTTGAAGTGGAGACATTGATATTGCCTGCTACAATAACCGTCCAGTCAATATGCATTGGTTGCTGGAAACAAATGTCTTGCCACTTTAAAATTACATCAATTTACTAAAACTGAAAGCAGGACTTTACATTGATTTTTGTGTCATGAAATTTCTCATATTATATCCTTCCATAATTATTGCACATGCAAGAACTCCTTTGATCACCAATATGCAAAACCCAGTGACCTCAAATTCTGTATAAACCGAAAATGGATCCATATCAAAACCAGGTAAACTTTTATTACTGCATCTCTAAACAAAGGATGAACCCAGTTTGCATAAACGGACATGTAAACCTTGTGGTCTCACATCCTATAACTCAATGATGGATACATACCAAATCCCACTGAACTTTCCTTGTATACTTTTGTTGAGCATATAAACATGCAAATATGTGTGTGAAAATTCCTGGCAAGAGAAATTACAGGGTGAAAAATGCCTTCAGATCAAGACCATATATAACATGAAATGAAGACAAAGGTTGTCCTGGAAATGTAAGGATAACCATATCAGGTGTAAGGGCAAACCAACAACCTGACAATTTTCTCTCGCTACCTCGTCCCACTTCAGCGTTCACTCAGGACATGTCAACATGATCAAATAAAAAGGAAATTCTGATTAAAACAGCAAAGTATCTTCCCATGATCAATAAGTGCAGCTTTTTAACTGCTGAATACCATATTGAGAGAACAATATGTGATCAAAATAATGCTTATAACCCATGCAAAAATAAGGAAACCAAAGACTTCAGTTAATTAGCTGCTATACAATTTGTCCGACTCTAAATGTGCTTTACTCTAAATGTGCTTTGCCTTTACCAAGAATACCTTATTGCGAGTTGAGGAGGCTTATGAAAGTGGCCTGCTTACAGTTTTTCTTGCAGGCTTGCTTTCGATAGAAATCCCCCCATGAACTATTGGTATATATCCTCTTCCATGCTTGATGTATTCGGATTCCCTAACATTAGCTAAACAAATGATATAAATAGCCTTCAACTTGTCATTTTTACTCAACAGTGGCAAACCATGTGTTGTTTCTTAGGGTAGAAGCCGAAAGTAATGATAGCCAAGCTTCATCGATTTTCAAAAGATAGCGGAGACTGGAGAGGGGATTCAGAACAGAGAGAGGCTTATTTAATTATAGACATCAATTCTCATAATTCAAAACAATTTGAGTCATTCCTGTCATTGGCCATGTGTTGGGTTTCGTACGAAACAAAGTATTATGTCACACAGACCCCAACATTTTGTCATCCCAAGGCTTTAGCAGTGGCCTCCTAAACAGCTAAAGCTTTTTACATTTGGAACTCGACATTGCAGGATGGAAAGATTACAAATGGAAAAAATATAGCTTTGGATGGAGCAAAAATACTGTGGCAAACTTCAGGAATTCGTCAATCACAACAAGGCAGCACTACTTAACCTTCCCTCAATTGGCATCCAATAAGGTAGATGCAATGAAAACAGAGACACTAACACTTGCTTGTGTTCTGTTGCCTCCAAGTCTGGGAGTTAAATACATTCAACAATGCCAATCATATGTAGGAGACTCTGTTCCCAGCAACAGATTCCAAGGCAGACTCATGAATGTGAAGCAGAGGAACAGGGCAACAAAGTATGAGAAGAGATAGTTCTTGTTGAAACAAGCGTTACTCTCTCATATACTCTACCTTGCAAAGATCATAGCTTGTCCTCAATAGAAAGTCACATGCCAAAGGCAGGACTGTAGTTTCCGGTTCATCCAACTAGAAGTACCTGTTAATGCACTCAGAATGAGCATGTCTGTAGCCATTAGCAACAACCCTAGTACATGAATTTGAGACACCACAATGACGATTTCTATGAAAGATGGTTCAGTGCACATTATCCAAATCTGGTTTCCTGTTATTGACTTTGTCCTGGTTGACAAGCTGACTGAAACTCCCTGCCTTCAGAAAAATCAGCATTTAGAAACTTTGCCACAAATGCCCATAACCTGTACACATCTTCAAAATTGGACAGAAAACCAAGTGAAGCTGTCACAACCTCAACCCGGGCGGATGCCTTCGTCCTGCTATCACACCGACCATTCACTATAGGATTACAAAGAGAAACGTTATTGGAATACAAAGCCTCTTTCAGATTTGTATGATTCTCTGCAAATCGGAGATGACTGAGAAACCCCAAGCCAAGAGAGATATTATTTTTATCTGCCAACTTCTGTACAAGTTCAGGATTGATTAGTGTGCCCTTAGAGTTAAATAAGTTAAAAGCTACAGCTGCACCTCGATCATACCTAATTTTTGGTCCATATATGTGCACAAGAGGGATTCCAGAATCTGGTCCTGGGAATCGAAGCTGCAATAAGGAAGTAACAAGCCAATTAATTAAGTATCTAAGCCTTAAAGTGGTTTTGTTGAGGCCCATCATGTCCACATGATCAAGATGCTTGCAAAAGATCTGTGGATCCCTTCTACTCCATTGTTGTTCTTCTGTTATCTCACCATCGTTTGCAAAATAGTCATCCTTAAAAAGTTCGTTTTCAGATTGTTCTCCATATCGCAAAAAATATGCTTCCTTTTCCCCATCTCCTTCATTATTGGTAAATGACACTCGTCTGGCCATGCTACTGATTCTCTCATTTTCCCCCACACCCAAAAGACCTGAAATCCTGTCTCCCTCTCTTCTGCCTAGAAGTCTGAATTCACCCTCGGTTTCACGTCTTATGGCATTTTCCTTCGTCCCACACACCATCAAGCTTCCATTCTCAGCTGCGTTTGGTTTGTTTGAACCTGTCATCCACCTGGGACTTGCTTGTTCTGCCAAACAACTCTTTTGGCTTGAATTGGCATTGATATTACTATCCTTGTTTGAACAATGTCTGGCACAGCTCCCATTTATATTAGTTTGATCCTGGACCGATCTCTTCTCTCTTCTGGAAGGATTCTTCCCGAGTTTAAGAGACTCGAAATTCTGGGATGTCTGCTCTAGGGAATGAACAGTCTCTATCCATGGCCCATTTCCAGTTGAAGGAAAGCTGATCTCCCTGGAAGCCATTGCTTTCGACTGAACTAATTCCTGTGAAACTGATAAGACTGCTGCATCGAATGATATAGTGTGGTGATCCTGTTTTGATCCTGAAACCTGTTGGTGTTCATCATAGACGGGACTCCCAGGTGTTTTAGTTCTCATTGCACTGGCACATTGCCTTTTCTTAGAAAACCAATGTGGTAAGTGGGGTGAACCAAACTGGCCTTTCTTCAAGTTGGTTAAATTCTCCGTAGCAAGTGGACTCTGACCCAAATCAATACAGAAGGAATGGTCTGTCTCATCTTCACTAAAAACAGGACTCCTCATAATTTCACCAACGGAAACACTCTCTGCCTCTCCAAAGACGGTACTAGCTCCATCTCTGTCTGAACTGTTGTCATGGTCTATTTCACTCTCAAACGCTTCTCTTACATATGAGAGCGAAAATGCGCCCGAGAAGGCTGGTAACTGAGATCCTCCCCCAACATCAGGGACAGGGCCAAAGTCACTTTTTTCTTTTTTTTCTTCTTTTACTTCTTCAGTTTCTCTGTCAATGCTCTCCTCATCTTCCACTATTGTCCCATCTAAGTCATCTACAGAATCACTGAGATACTGCGGAAAGACTGGAACAATCTTCACCATTCCAGGCCTCGAAGCACCCTCCTCATGCTGAAGTTTACCCATTATAGATTTTTTAATAAAAAGACATCCAAATCCAGTTGGGTCTGAACCAAATACCTTGTAGAACGACGTAATGATGAAATCTGGCCTGAACAGAGACAACCCAAGAGAATCCATATCCTTGGGACCCAAGGCGCCTGCATCGAGCAGTACATGCCAATTATTCTGTTGTGCCAATGACATCCACTGATAAGAGTATTTAGCCCCTGTCACTCTGGATTGCACAGGAAATACGAAAAGCCCAACTGCCGAATCCTTCTTCCTTTTCTTCTTACGCAGGAGCTGCTTCCTGAGCTCGGCGGAACAGAGCCTTAGGGTAGGCCATCTGAACCAAGCATTGGCTGTTTTTGCACCCTGCTCCCTTGCACTCTGAGCCATCCAATTCACTGATTCGCTCTCATAATCATACATAGTCAACAACCTCCGGTTCTGCGGAAATGGGTATGATTCTGCTAACAATCTGAAGGCCGAGCCCCTGCTCACCGTCAAAACCATGGTGTATTCACTCTCTTGAATACTGAGGTACTCCATGATTCGATCCCTGATGTCATACTCTGAAGTGCCCTTTTCAGGACCTCCATACAAGGCATGATTGCTCAAATTCACAGAGATTTCAGACAACCCGAATGTGGAGGATTCCCAACACTGCAATTGCTGATGATATGAAAATAGCCCAAAGCCGCAATAGTCCAAACATACCTTTTTATCGGGATTATAATAGTCCTCGAGGTGACCATATTCATCAATTCGGAGCTCGTCCACCTTGCACGTATTCCCATACTTCGGATACATAATATTGAACTTGTCATAGGCTTCATCCAACTCGGGGATAGAGTCATCAGTATGGAAGATCCTCTCGGCAGCCTGTGCAGTAGCCCTAAGAAAATCCCTCTGGGCATTGAGACGAGCCAAAGATCTGGATCGTTGAACAAGCTGTGAAGAAAGGTCTTGCTCATCAACTTGCTGAGATTTGACCAGAGAACCATCTTCAGATGCCTCTTCAAGGGCTTCCCTCAAGTTCTTCTCCTGCTGCTGTCTGAGTAGAGAAGACATCCTGCTGGGCTCAATCACACCCTTCTTTTTGTTCTTCTTATCCATGATTAGGGCTGCACACAGTGATATGGGCTTCCATATTGAAAGATGCATGAATGAATAAATGAATGAACTCGAACAATCCAACAGATAGATGATCCCTCCCTGGTCCTACCCACAAAGATTTAACACTCAATATCACTCATTGCTCAACAAAAACTAACTCCTGCTGCTACATACCAGAATTTCAATCCCCAAAGCTCGCATAGACTGAAAACAGGAAAAGCTATGAAGTAAGAGATTGCTGAGCTCATCTGTACTTGCGCAAAAAATCAGTAATCGACAAAATCGGAATTAAGGAGAAAAGACAATTTCGATCCAAATTCCAAAAGTTGGTGGTGAGCTCATTTACCCTGAACAGCATCCTATCTCCTCCCTCCCACTATTCAAACATTCCTGTCACGTCAAACTGTCATTTCTGCAACTACAAAACTGCAATCAAAACCCCAACACACAACACTTTATACCCCATATAATATGGAGATATGCTGCTACCCAGGCAAGGCAAGGCAGGGCAGTAATACTATTCCCATGTTGCGCTCATGAACACTTGTATTGACATTGGGATGGGCAAGGATCGATCCCAACCCCCCATATCAGCGCATTGATGACCATTGCCAGACACTCTGCAATGAGCTATAAATACCTCAATTCTTTTAATTAATGTGGCCATACCACGGGACGCTGTGAGGGTAAAATCGAAGGGATTTGACTTTGTCAGATCTTTCGCTCGCCCCTTAATCCATTTCTTCTTATTATTAACTAATTATGTTAAACTATAAAAACGGTTTACACAACCCCTCTGTCATGGTTTACTCCAGTGAAGTCAAGGATGACTCGTGTCAGAGTCTCATTAACTTTCTATGTATTGCATTTCTTTCCTGAGGATTTCAGCAGAAAAACAAATGCCCGGTTGACCCTCGATATGCGCTAAATAGATTTAAATTCCTTTGGGGTTTCCATTTGCATTATCTGATTGCTTTGTGATTTGATTTCGGAAGCATGGATCCTTCTGGGATCAAATCATGGCCAACCATGAAGGGAAGAAAAGTCCCCACCCACGTTTTGTCATCATGGACTTGCACTTGTTCATAACTAAGTATATGAGTATTGCATTGTTTTTCTCCACTCATCTTTTAGATGACTCTCCGTATAATATTCGCATATGAGAATGCAGAGGTACCATTTCCGCAGCTTTTGGTGAGTAGTAGTTCACATTAGCTAACATTTAGTTATTTGTCATTGTCTTCATTTGTTCGAACTCATAGCACAATTAACTTAGCTTTTATTGTGGACATGGATTTTACTATTTCCCAACGCACTTTTTATTATTGGTAAATCATTTAATCCTTTCTTTTTATATTGGAGATATCTGATGTGTGGTGCATAACCGGAGGGATCGAACATCAAGCTGTGAAAAAAGTAATTTCAGTGATAATGTTAAGATTTGGGGTTTAAATATCCCGTGCATATTAAATGGAATATTTTTATTTTGAAATATTTTTTAATGCAAATTTTATAAATGAATTAGGCAAAATTTGAAATAGGTCAGAAGATTTTAAGAAAGTGAAACTAACCACATTGATGGTCAATCTTTCAAAGCAACTCTATAACAAAGGATGGTCTTTCTTGATGAAGGATAGTCAACAAAGAACTGAGAATGGAAGCTAAGGAAGAAGAAGGGCAGTAGGAGAAGAAGTTGGCTCGAAAAAAGGCAATTTGCTTGAAGATTAGAGAGGACAAAGGAACCATTTAGCTTTCCCATGCATGAGCAAAATATTGGTCATGAGTCAAAGTCATCTATAGATATTGCTAGCTAGTAAGAATGCATCATATCTCTATTGAGAGTGTAGAGTTCACCCTTTGTAATAATCTCGAGACCAAGAATAAAATCCCCATTAATTGTTAGTTTTCCAATATGGAAATCTAGGGCAAAATCTCTAGTGTTTAGGTATTTAATTGTCAATTGCTAGTTAATTACTTCAATGTTGTGCAATTCTTTGTTATTTAAAACTACAACCTACAACACTTTATATTACAATCACCCACAATGTTAAAATTGATTTCCCATAATTTGTTTTATGCTTGATGGATTCATGAGTTTGGCAATTAAATGCACTTGACCACTACCATGAATTGATTAGGCATTATTGTTAATGGGCATGTTAATTGGTGAGGATAATTTATGTTTCCCACATTCAATGGTGTTTTCTAGCTTAGTTGAATTGTGGACTTCAACAATTTGTTTGATTGGGTTGGTGGTTAGTCTTTGTCGAACTTTGTGTGTCTCCACCATCCAAGCGACCTAGTACCTTTTAAAGTATGGAAAGCCCTTGTAGTTTGTATGCCTTAGTTTATGTGATTCATTAATGTATTAATAATGTTATCCCCAATGCCAACATGACATATTGTTCAATCCTTGTGTGGATCGTAAGCGCAATATCTCCATTGCTTAGATCATTAGATTATTCAATTGCTATAATAATACTCATCCACACACAAAAAATTAGCCTTGGGTGATGATAGTGATGTGCACTGGAAGCTACAACTATATGTTTCATGGTGGCCTGGGTGCAGGCGATATGGACAAACGGCCGAAACCTGATATAATTTCTTCTAACTTTGGCTGAATTTTTCCTACTGTTGCAACTGGTGTATCAGTCGTCTATTGTTAGACTGACAGCTTTATGAGTTTTTCCTTTGATTATCCCAACCCTTGTTGTCGGGCACAAATCATACCAAAGGCCTATTTTTCTCTTTTTGGATTATAATTCCATAGGTTTTATAAAAACACACTATCGTTGCTTTAAAATAAGGAAACTGTGTTTTTAAACACAAAATACGCAGTCAGCAGCTTTTTGTTCCAATGGAACAGAATAACACTATCGGCGCTTTTAAAACACTATGGCGACTTATAAATAGTCTTAGTGTTAATTCCAAAGAATTACACTATCGCACAAATAACACTATCGGCGCTTCCAGTGTTCCCTTCTTCGGCGCGATAACACGTAGTGTTATCGGAGATCGCAATCGGCGACTCCAATGTTCCCAATGCTAGGCTCCTCCCGCTCGGGTCTTGCGATGCGATAACACGTGAGCTCTCGGCAATTGCTGTTGGCGATTTCAATACACCAATGCTTGGTTCCTTCCACTCCGGGCTTGCGATGCGATAAGCCTTGCGGACCCAACAATCTTTCCACTCTTCTCTATAGTGTTTCGGATCCAAGTTGTCGGAGTTTTGGACTTCAGTGGTTCCAAAGGTCCTTCCCACTCTACAGTGGTTCTGCGATGCAATAATGGTTCGGACCCGATATGTGTATGAACCAAATTTAATAAAATATCAAGTCCAAAACTTCATTCAGTTAAGTAATTTCATGATTTTCCTATGTAAAACTGTGTTTCCGCTTGGAAGTTCAACAATGCTTATAATGGAAACAAGGCGTGCCAATATAAGGGAAAAACATGTTAACAAGCTTAAAGCAAATATTAATAGGAAGAACTGAGTTAAATCACCATTAACAAGGTTCAGAAGTAAAGAACCGCAACAAAATATACATACAAATTCCAGTTGACAGAGAACCATAAATTCAGAAGCACAGAGAGAGGTTTTGAAGATGACAATGTCTCCGGGATCGACTAACTCCGAGAAGTCTCATTATTTCATAGATAAAATCATAGATAAAGCCCACTCGGTCCTTATCCCTTTACAAAAACATGCCAATTACATAAAGCGATTAAAGCAATTATCCATAAAGCTTACTACAGCTTATCCATAAAGCTATTATTACATCATGATCTTATTCTTAAATTCTATCCTTATCCTAAACTAGAAAAGCATGGAAATTGATGGCTAAAGGACCCCACTCCTTTGCCTATAGATTTTATTTTATTTTTGGAATAAGTTTGAAGATTTTTTCCTCCAAGTCATATGCTCCTGCATCAAACTCCTGAGGACAAAATTATTCATGGGCTCCTGTCCATGAGCTCATCTACAGAACTGCCCAAATTCTGTAGCATGTTTTTTGTAACCCAAGTAGCTTCAGCGGTTGGCTAATCCTTCCATTTTACCAAATACTGGTAGTACTCTTGTCCCCTTGTTTTCTTAAACACCTTCTTGTCCAAAATTCTTTCTGGCTGCAATTCCTTTGTTGTGGGTAACTGTTTTACCCAATCAATCTCTTGGGTTTCTTGATCCTTTTCTGTATCATTTGCAGTTTCACCTTCATACTTGTATAGGTCTGCAACATTAAAAATTGGAGATATTCCAACATCAAGGGGTAGTTCAATCTCATATGCATTTGCAGAAAACTTTCTTCATACTCTGCATGGTCCAATTTTCTTGAACTTCAATTTGTTATACTCCCTCTTTGGAAACCTCTCCTTTCTAAGGTGTGCTAAAACTATATCTCCAACTTCAAAGTTCACCTCTCTTCTTCTCATGTCTGTTTTTGTTTTGTACTTAATGTTACTATCCTGCAGTTGTTGTTTTACTTGTTCATGTATTGCTTGCATTTCTGAAGCAAAATCTTCTCCCTCTACAATTCTCATTTCATCTTTTCCCAAGTTTCTTAACTCAGTTACTCCTCTTGGATGAATTCCATAAACAATATGGAATGGACTCTGTCTTGTAATCCTGTTAGGTGAGTCATTATATGCATATTCAGTTTGTGCCAACACTTGATCCCATTGCTTTGGATGTTCTGCGGTAAGACTCCTTAGAAGATTTCCCAAACTCCTATTCACAACTTCAGTCTGTCCATCAGTTTGTGGATGATAGGCAAAGCTGAAACTTAGTTTAGTTCCAAACTTCTTCCATAATGTCCTCCAAAAATGTCCAACAAACTTGGAATCCCTGTCTGAGAAAATACTTTTAGGCAACCCATGCAATCTTACAACCTCCTTAAAAAACAAATTAGCAATGTGAGAAGCATCACTAGTTTTATAACATGGAATAAAGTGTGCCATTTTTGAAAATATGTCTACTACAACAAAAATTGAATCATTACCTCTTTGAGTCTTTGGTAAGCCCAAAACAAAATCCATACTTACCATATCCCAAGGCATATCTGGAATTGGTAATGGAATATACAAACCTGTGTTTTGGCTCCTTCCCTTTGCATATTGATAGATTTTACAAGTTCTCACATACTTTTCCACATCAGATCTCATTTTTGGCCAGAAATAAAATCTGTTCAATTGTTCAAAAGTCTTCTCTATGCCAAAATGTCCTGCAAGTCCTCCACTATGTTTCTCTTTGATTAAGTTCTCCCTCATAGAACAGTTTGGTATGCACAACTGATTTTTCTTAAACAACAGTCCATCTTGTAAGAAGTAATCCAACCATTTACTCCTATCCAGCAAAACAGGATTTTTACAAGCTTCAAATGCCTCTTTAAAATCTAGATCTGTTTCATACAATTCTTTAAAAAAATCAAGACCCAACACTTGGATTTGATTCTCTTGAAATAATACACTTCTCCTACTTAAGGCATCTGTAACTTTATTTGATTGGCCATTTATATGCTTCAAGACAAAACGGAAACCTTGAAGATACTCTACCCATTTAGCATGTTTCTGGCTAAGCTTTGGCTGCTGCATAATATACTGTAGTGCATGGTTATCTGAATAAAGTATGAACTCCTTTGACATTAAATAATGCCTCCATTTCTTCAATGACTGTACAACTGCATAGAACTCCTTATCATAAGAAGATTATTTCTTCTTTGAATCATTCAGCTTTTCACTCAAATAAGCTATAGGTCTATCTTCCTGACTTAATACACCTCCAATAGCTTCTCCGCTGGCATCACACTTCACTTGGAAAGGTTTACTAAAATCAGGTAGAACCAAAATAGGCTTTTCAGTGATCTTCTTCTTTAACAACTGAATTTTTTTTTTGCTTCAGTAGTCCATTTAAATGGTTGTTTATCTTTATTTATGGTCTCAATAATAGGGGCATTGATCTTACTAAAATTCTTTATAAATTTCCTATAAAAACTAGCAAGACCATGAAAACTTCTTACCTCAAAAACACTTTTAGGCAAAGGCCACTCCATGATTACCTTGATCTTCTCTGGATCCATCTTCAATCCTTTAGTAGAAATAACAAAACCCAAGTACACTAGCTCTTCTTCCATGAATGAGCACTTCTTCAAATTCAACAATAATTTTTCCTATTGTAGCCTTTGTAAGACATAGTTTAGATGTCTCGTGTGCTCCTCCTTAGACCTACTGTAAACTAATATATCGTCCAGATATACTATTACAAATTTACCAATAATTTAAAAACTTCATTCATGAGTCTCATAAACGTACTTGGTGCATTTGACAACCCAAAAGGCATTACTCTCCACTCATACAACCCTCATTTGTCTTAAAGGCAGTTTTCCACTCATCCCCTTCTCTTATCCTTATCTGATGATATCCACTTTTAAGATCTAGTTTTGAAAAATACTTTGCTCCACTCAAGAAATCCGTTAAATCTTCAATTCTAGGTAAAGGAAATCTGTACCTGATTGTGATTTTATTGATGGCTCTTGAATCTGTACACATTATCCAGCCTCCATCTTTCTTTGGACTCAATATTGTTGGTACTACGTAAGGACTCAAGCTTCCTCTGATCAGCCCTTTTTTCAAGCAATTCTTGCACCTGCTTCCTGACCTCTTCATTTTCTGTAGGAGTCATTCTGTATGCTGCTTTATTAGGTAGACTTGCTCCAGGAATCAAATCTATATGATGGCTAATTCTTCTAATGGGTGGTAACTCATTAGGCAAATCATCAACAATAATATCACAATAGTTCTCCAACATCTCTTGAATTTCAATGGCTAAATCAGAAATTTTAGTAAAATTCATTATTATCTTGGGCTTGCAAATTATAGCAAAATTTACCTCATTCTCTTCAATCTGCTTCAAGTATTCCTTTCCTCCTAGTAACAGAGTTTTTGGATCAGTCTTCTTTCCTGATGCATCTTCTTCTTGTAGAGGCAACAACGTATGATTGACACCATCCTTTCTAAACTTGTAGGTGTTTCTTTTCCCATCATGCATAGCTCCCTTGTCATATTGCCAAGGTCTTCCAAATAATATGTGACACACATCCATTGGCATCACATCACATACAATTTTATCTTTATACTTACCCAACTGAAACTCCACTTCACACTGTTCATTCACTAACAGTTGATGTCCCTTTTGTAACCATGACACCTTGTAAGGTGTTGGATGTTTCATTGTCTTCAGCTTCAATTTCTCCACCACTTCTATAGAGACTAAATTATTAGTGCTGCCACTATCAATGATCATCTAATAGCATTTCCCTTGAACCTTACACACTGTTCTGAATAAAGTCTTTCTTTGTGATGGTTCAACTATCTCCTTTGCTGGCTTAAGCAAAACTTTATTAACTACCAAAGATTCTCCTCTCTCTGGTATATTTTCTTCTTCTATCACTATTGTTGTTGTTGCTTCTCCCTCAGCTTGAGCAACAATGGCATTTATCTGACTTGTTTCTGCTTTCTCTGAGCATTCAAAAGCTCTATGTCCCAGTTTGTTACATCTGTAACATCTTACTTCTCTTCCTCTTCCTCTACCTCCTCTTCCTCTAGCAAAACTCCCTCTACCTCTTGCATCACCTCTTGTGGGTGCATGCTGGGTTGAGCTGCTGCTAGCTCCATCTTTAGGTGTTGTAGATCTTCCTCTACCACCTTGACTTCCCCTTCCTCGGAAAGTACCTCTCCCTCTAGTAGACTGCTTCCTCATGAGTTTTTCTTCAGTGCTCAGCGCCATCTAATAAGCTTCTTCTATTGTTTTAGGAGACAGTATACTTATCTCATCTTGAATGTCCATCCTAATACCATTCACATATCTAACCACCTTCTCATATGTATCATGAGTTTCTCCAGCTCTTATGCTTACCTTATAGAATTCCTCTGTGTATTTTTTCACTATCATAGATCTTTGTCTAAGATTTTGCATCTGTCTGAAAAAAGTTTGTTGATAATTACTTGGTAGAAACTTACCTCTTAGCTTTGCTACCATCCTGCTCCAATTCTTGATAGGTTGCTTGTTAAGTCTCTTTCTTTCAGCCTACACACCATCCCACCAAAGCGCTGTATGGCCTTTTAACTTGGTGACAAAAAACTTTACTTTCTTCTCATCTTTTGTTTCTTCATAGTCAAAGAATTTCTCCATGCCATTAATCCAGTCTATCAATTCTTCTGGATTTAGTCCTCCTTCATATATTGAAACCTCGGTCTTTGGCCTAGCTGTGGATCTCAACACTGACTGGAAGAATCTCATCTCAAGAGTAACTACTACAACTTCCTCCTCTGCAGCTTCAACTTCAGGTTCACTAACATCACCATCATCTATATTTCTTCTTGTTGTTAATGCATCCAATCTAGCTTGCATCTGTTGCACAGCTTCCATTACTTTAGCATTTGCAACACGCCGTCCTCTTCCACCACGTCCTCATCCTCTTCCAACTCTAAAAGTTATATTAACTTTCCTTCTCCTGCTTCTGAGATTCAATTCAGTGTCAATAGGTTGCTCTGATACCACTAATGGTGGCTTGGGTGCAGGCAATATGGACAAATGGCCGAAACCTGATATAATTTCTTCTAACTCTGGCTGAATTTTTCCTAATGTTGCAACTGGTGTATCAGTCATCTATTGTTAGACTGACAACTTCATGAGTTTTTCCTTTGATCATCCCAACCCTTGTTATCCGGCACAAATCATACCACAAGCCTTTTTTCTCTTTCTGGACTATAATTCCATAGGAATTATAAAAAAGCACTATCGTTGCTTTAAAATAAGGAAACTATGTTTTTAAACGCAAAATACATAGTCAGCAGCTTTTTGTTCCAATGGAACAGAATAACACTATTGACGCTTTTAAAACACTATAGCGACTTATAAATAGTCTTAGTGTTAATTCCAAAGAATTACACTATCGCACAAATAACACTATTGGCGCTTCCATTGTTCCCTTCTTCAGCATGATAACACGTAGTGTTATCGGAGATTGCAATCAGCGACTCCAATGTTCCCAATGCTAGGCTCCTCCCATTTAGGTCTTGCGATGCAATAACACGTGAGCTCTCGGCAATCGCTATCAGTGATTTCAATACACCAATGCTTGGTTCCTTCCTCTCCACTCTATAGTGTTTTGGATCCGAGCTGTCGGAGTTCGGAATTCGGTGGTTCCAAAGGTCCTTCCCACTCTACAGTGGTTCTGCAATGCGATAATGGTTCGGACCCGATATGGGTATGAACCAAATTTAATAAAATATCAGGTCCAGAACTTCATTCAGTTAAGTAATTTCATGGTTTTCCTATGTAAAACCGTGTTTCCGCTTAGAAGTTCAACAATGCTTATAATGGAAACAAGGCGTGCCAATATAAGGGAAAAACATGTTAACAAGCTTAAAGAAAATATTAATAGGAAGAACTGAGCCAAATCACCATTAACAAGGTTCAGAAGTAAAGAACCGCAACAAAATATACATACAAATTCCAGTTGACAGAGAACCATAAATTCAGAAGCACAGAGAGAGGTTTTGAAGATGACAATGTCTCCGGGATTGACTAACTCCGAGAAGTCCCGTTATTTCATAGATAAAATCATAGATAAAGCCCACTTGGTCCTTATCCCTTTACAAAAACATGCCAATTACATAAAGCGATTAAAGCAATTATCTATAAAGCTTACTACAACTTATCCATAAAGCTATTATTACATCATGATCTTATTCTTAAATTCTATCCTTATCCTAAACTAGCAAAACATGGAAATTGATGGCTAAAGGACCCCACTCCTTTGCCTGTAGATTTTTTTTTTTTTTTTTGGAATAAGTTTGAAGATTTTTTCCTCCAAGTCACATGCTCCTACATCATTTCACCCAATAAATTAGATCGTTAATTCATTAACATAGCGTTGATTTGAGTTTGCATAACAAATTTTGTTGTTTGAATCTATATCTATAATTGGACCAGCACAATGTTTTCCCCTCAATAATGAAAATGGAAACTTGCGTTTGTAGCTATAGTCCATGCAAATAATTTTAGCGTCATATTATTCCCTTTAGAGTTTGAATATGAGTGTATAAAAATTTCTTATTATTGACCTAACAAAATTTGTATTGTTTTGCGCTTGTTTAGCATTAGTTAATATCATAGTTGTATAGTCTTGTATGTATTAGCATTGTAGCTAAAGCCAACATTCATTTATCTAAACATATTCAAATAACAGAGTGATAATTTGTTGGAATCTATATATATATATATATATATATATATATATATATATATATATATATATATGTATGTATAAGAGGGGATGTTACCCTATGTTTATTCTTTAAGAGATTTATAATTGAGTAATTTCCTAAAAGCAAATTAGATATGCCAAAAATGATGTACAGACTTATAATCAATGAAATGTTAGAAGCTTATGGAGTTATATTTGGTTGGAGAGTGCACTTGTATTTTCACTTGAGCATTGGTCTTAAAGATGCTAGCAAGTATCCCATGTTTGAAAATTAATCCGAAATGGTGTTATTTTTATATGTCCATTACTAACAGACCAAAGAGAAGTTTGAACTCAAATTTGTGAATGTCCAAATTATAAGCATAATATTATGGGGAATTACTAAATTTTGATAAAGGATCCATGTTGGTAAAATGAGTGGGCTATAAGCCCCTTGTTTACAGATTATATGGTATCAAATTGGTTAAATCTAAATTGTAGGATTTTGAGGAGAAAAAGAGGTGGCAACAAGCTATTACTCCATCCTACTTATAGAAGCTAAAAAAAAGCATCCATGGGGTGTTTTTTCCTACCTGGAGTGCATCAACACTTAGGGGACCAAGCAAACAAACTAAATGAGCCAATCAAATTATCATTCTGAATATGGGAGAAGAAGACTTCAGTACCATAACTTTATAGCAACAAGTCCACAAACACTTTTCCTGGTAGCAACAATATCTAAAAACTAAACCAAAAACTCAAAAAATGAAAAGATAATCACTACATGCTTATGTTATAAAAATTGTTCATTGCAAATTGTTGCTCATAATTTATATTTATATTTATTATTAAGTAATATTTCTTTTTAAATATTATAAGAAATTACTTTTCTCCATCTTTATTATAAATTTTCTATACAAATTATTCTTCTAATTTTATATATTTTTTCAATATAATATTTTTTTATAAATACAATTATTTTATTTTTACCTTATTATAAGCTTTTCAATTATATATATATATATATATATATATATATAAAATTATTTGTCAAATTATTTGTATTCATTTATATATATATAATCTGTCAAATTATTTGTATTAATAAATGAAGAAGGTATATATATATATATATATATTTTAAGATTTGTCATCATGAAAATTTAATAATATTTGTTAAAATTACAATTTAAAATTGATGATATTATTATTTTTATTATATAGATGGATTTATCATCTTTAAACATTTTTATCATTACTAAATTATGGTGATGACAATGATGATGATTAACATCCATTAAAACCTATATATAATATTAATATTCAATTTATAATTTCATCAACATAAAATGATTATTAAAATAAAAATGTTAAAAATGTTAATGATTATTAAAATAAAAATGTTATTTTTATTTCTTATTCTTTTGGATAGCTAGAAAAAACCAATTTATAACATATTTTAACTACAATATTCATAAATACTAACATTAATAGTAAAGTATAATTATAGATTAGTCCATCGGAGAACTCAATTCTCTTGTTATTAATATAATATAAATACATCAGACTATGTCTCGAGATAGCTAGTCTATTTTGGACATACAATCTCTTGGTTGAGTGAATATCTCAACCACACACCAATCTAGGAAGCTAACTAGTTGGAGAGAATCTCTCAGCCAACTAGACCTCAACAAACTCCCAAATACTAGGAACAAACTCCTATACATAGAATGAATCACAACAAAGACAAGTAGGAATTATATTTTTCCAAGTCCCCCCTTTAATGACTACTTGTCTCAATCTCAATCAGCAAAGTCTAACTGTGGTCTTGTTGTTTACATACATGATCAAAAAAGAATATGTCGATGTCCATATAAAGGAACAACCATCTACCAGAATGCATGAGTACTAACCGCTGCAACTACTAGTCTACTAGGATGTCCTTAGTGTACATGGTTCAAGCAACCATTATCTGCATACCTGTACCTATCCCTGTAAACCCCCCGCCATCATTGTTATCATGGGTTTTCTTGGATTACCCATAACCATGCTCTAGGTTTTATTGGCTTACCCTAAACCATGTTGAGGGTTTTTCGGCTGACCCTAAACCATGCTTACAGGAATCTCTGTTCACTTCACTCTCACATGTGGTTTTTGGCTTACCACAAACCTACACTACAAAGTGGTTTCTGTCTTAACACAAACTTGCACTTAGATACCCTCTCACAAGTAGTTTTTGGCTTACCACAAACCTACACTTCCAAAGAAGTTTCTGGCTGACCACAAACCTGAAATTACAAAGTGGTTTTAAGATTACCACAAACTTCATGGGGGTACACATGCCTCATCCAGCTTACACTACACACTCCAACTCATGGAGTTACTAGGTACATACTAAATTTTTTGAATGACCACTACAAAACATCATAGACTTGCTTACTAATACATGTATGTGACACATAATACACTATCATCGTGATTCTATTCCACAAACTCACACAAACTTTAACTTAGTTGTCCATCATCCTTTAATATTTGAAGGTGCTCCCATCACCATCTTCTGATGCCACCTTCAATTTCTTGTCTTCATCATATATGGTAATCAATAATTCATGCAAATTTGTGTATTGTTGGAATGACTAGTACACACACTCAGAATTGTGACAATAGTTGGTCAGACCAATGTCACTTCAATGACAACCAGAATTACCATGATATGACATACTAATACGCACAACAATGCTTTGTAACTTGTAGCATCCAATAAAACCTTTACATCAATGGCTGCAAAACCAATAATACATATGACAATGATCCTTTATCTATAACACAAACAAAAAAAATTGAGAACACTGAAAACACCACGTATGGCATTAAAGAGAGAAATTAAGATTAGCAACGTGCTCTACTTTTGCACCGGAGTGCGCTAGCATCCTGGGTCAATGCTCTGACATTGGTAGAAAACTTCACTACTGGACTCAATGCTTTTATATACGCATAAAATGTTGCTTTCCAAATGTTGTGACATATGCATTGTTCTGCATCATATCTGAGTTGTGGCTTCTATTGCAATTTCACAAAGGTCGTGCAACATGGTTGTCTAACACCATAACACACAATTTATAGTTGGTTATCGTCTGCCCATGATCCTGCATAGAACCAAGCACCTCAATGTTCAATTTTCCATAGGAAACACCACGACCCCTGAAATCAAAGGCGTTCATTGTCTTGTACAAGATCTTTGTCAATGCCTTCAAAACTAGACTTTGGCATCGAACATTAAACTAAACTTGTAAGTGTGCATTATGAAATGTCAACATGGGGTATTCCAGGGCAAAAAAATCATCCAGTTCCTTCTTTGTTTATAATAGATGCTTTGTTGTAGGACACATCTGAGATCGATCGCCACAACCTTCATCAGATCCTAGCCGCCTTCAATTCATGCCAATTATCATTTTTATTTTCTCTAGCAACGCACACGTTTCAACATTTGAAGAGGTCCTCTCCTTTATACCGTGGAAGAATTCCACTGTTGTTTTACTTTGAATCACCAAATTTTTCCACTGCAAGGAACTTAAAACTGTAAAGCTTTCCATTTTCCTCAGCCCAGAGGGGCCAAGGCCCAAGTCCATATGGGCTCTGATACCAAGAAATATTTTCTAAATGCACTCAAAAATTATATTCACCTGAAAATAATAATATAATATAAATACATCAGGCTATATCTTGAGATAGTTAGTCTATCTTGGACATACAATCTCTTGGTTGAATGAATATCTCAACCACACACCAATCTAGGAAGCTAACTAGTTGGAGAGAATCTCTCAACCAACTAGACCTCAACAAACTCCCAAATACTAGGAACATACTCCTATACATAGAATGAATCACAACAAAGACAAGTAGGAATTATATTTTTCCAAGTGTTATAAAGTATTATATAAATGACAAGATTCAAAGTTCAAATCCCCAATGGGTCAAACCAACCAAAAACGCAGGTACAATGATAGATTATTATACAATTGATAAACTTCATTAACTTCGTTGATTATGAGGATATCCATATTATTTCTATTTTAAACTATAATAAATTAATAAAAATGATATATTTTAAATATCTTATTAATTAAGAAAAAATAAAATAAACATTTCTTCTTTGAAATTTAACAATATCATTTTAAATAAAAGAAATTACAAATACAAGTGTTGGCATTATACAATTTAATTATTTTAAAAATATTTTTAAAAAATTATCAATAACAATTCCATTTTAGAGTGAAGATTAAATATTTTCAATGATCAATATTTATTTATTTATTTAAAAATCTACTTACAAAGTAATTGGTGTTGAGTGTTTTATCAAGCATCATATGACAAATCCAGCCATAAATGCAAGTTGGTGTCACCTAAGTCAAGTACTATTTCTACATAATTTTGATGATTTACATATTCCACACATATTCTTTCTTAATTAAAATTATATATAATATTAATAAAAATATAAAACTAAATATTATTTATAAAAAAAATTATATATTTTAAAGATATGAAAAATCCAAGTAAATACTATTACATTAAACTTACCTATTATAAATCAAAATTGACTATTATCATATTTGATTATGTGGTTCATGTTTTGTGGTCCATATTTTTCAAGAAAGTATTTATTCGTAAAAGTATATTCAAATGAATTTAGTTGACTTGTTTTGAACCCTCAATTGCAGTTCATCATCTAGACAACTTAGATGGAGATGGAGATAGACATGCAAATAAATTAAATATTCTAATTATAACTACAGTATGATTATACTTACGGTAATAATTTAAAAATACATCATTTTTTTTTATAATAAATAAATTGGTACCTTTTTATTAAACCAAAATTTACTAAAAAAACATCTTTTTTTTTAAAAAAATGTAAAAAAGTGTATTACAATATGTTATAATAAAATTATATAATGAAAAAAAGTATAAAAAAGTGTATTAAAATATGTTATAATAAAATTATATAATGAAAAATGTTATTTAAAAAAAAACAAGACAATACCTCATATCCCTATTTTCTTAATATTATACTTTATATACTTCAAAACAAATGGACAATTATTTAAAAATATATTTAGGAAAAAATTATTAAAGAAACTAACCTAATAATGAAACATCCTAATCATGATCCAATTAACTTAATATATCTATTAAAATGAATTATTTACCTAAAACTAATATTAAATCAATTATGTTAAAAATACGAATATCCTAATCACAATCCAATAAATTAATATATTTTTAAAATCCATAATTACAATAGATGTAATTGTGTGAATAAAGAAAAATTATCTTCATAATGGACAACATTCTTCACTGAAATGGTAAGATGACATTGCGCCCATGAAAATATCCATGCAACTTTGATCAGTAGCAACAAAGTAATTGTTGTTAAGTGTTTTATCAAGCATCATATGACAAATCCAGCCATAAATGCAAGTTGGTGTCACCTAAGTCAAGTACTATTTCTACATAATTTTGATGATTTACATATTCCACACATATTCTTTCTTAATTAAAATTATATATAATATTAATAAAAATATAAAATTAAATATTATTTATAATTTTTTTTTTTAAGATATGAAAAATCCAAGTAAATACTATTACATTAAACTTACCTACTATAAATCAAAATTGACTATTATCATATTTGTTCATGTGGTTCATGTTTTGTGGTCCATATTTTTCAAAAAAATATTTATTCGTAAAACTATATTCAAATAAATTTAGTTGACGTGTTTTGAACCTTCAATTGCAGTTCATCATCCAGACAACTTAGACGGAGATGAAGATAGACATGCAAATAAATTAAATATTCTAATCATACTTACAGTATGATTATACTTACGGTAATAATTTAAATATTCATAATTACAAAATACATCATTTTTTTATAATAAATAAAATTGCACCTTTTTATTAAACCAAATTTTACTTAAAAAACATATTTTCAAAAAAAAAAGTAAAAATGTGTATTAAAATATGTTATAATAAAATTATATAATGAAAAATGTTATTTAAAAAAGACAAGACAATACCTCATATCCCTATTTTCTTAATATTATACTTTATATACTTCAAAACAAATGGACAATTATTTAAAAATATATTTAGGAAAAAATTATTAAAGAGACTAACCTAATAATGAAACATCCTAATCATGATCCAATTAACTTAATATATCTATTAAAATAAATTATTTACATAAAACTAAAATTAAATCAATTATGTTAAAAATACGAATATCCTAATCACAATCCAATTAAATTAATATATTTTTAAAATCCATAATTACAATCGATGTAATTGTGTGAATAAAGAAAAATTATCTTCATAATGGACAACATTCTTCACTGAAATGGTAAGATGACATTGCGCCCATGAAAATATCCATGCAACTTTGATCAGTAGCAACAAAATTAAAAGGGAGATAAAGGCAAATTCAAAAGACTTTTGAATGAATGCATCTACTAAAGACCAATGAATGTGTCTAAAAAATAATAATGTTATTAATATCACTGGACTTTACGTTTCTTGTTGCAAAGAATGTTGATAAAGTTGTCGTGGTATCAGTGTTGTCTTTGGGGGTAACGTAAAGTTTAAAGTGAAATATTGAAATGGAACAACCTCCTAACTTCATGCAATGGACAAATACATTCTTCATCATTAAAGTGAACAAAGGCGGGACCCACATTTCCTTTTTTAATTTCTATTAAAAAATCTTTATGTTCATTGGCAAACAGACAACAGAAATAGGCATTTCAAACCTTTTTTCGTTCGTTGTTTACTCAAAAAAACAAGAAATATCATGATTGGACAACTAATGCAATGATTCAAAACTTTGATTCGGTTTTGGATTTAAAACTCAAAATTTTGACTTTTACTTTGTTTATATTGACAACATCCTTTACTTTAAAACAGAATGTCAAATTTATTTTTTGTCATAGAATAGTTGTCATATCAGGTATTAAATTTATATTTACTTATGAATTAATCATTATTTAAAATGAGATGATAAAGAAAAAATATATAAAAGTGGATTTATATCTATATATATTTGAAATAAAAATAAAAATAAAAAATTATTAATTGAGTTTGATTTTAATATTTAAAAAATAAAAAATAAAATGTATTAATTCAATTTGATTTGAGTATAATAAATATGAGAAGTTGTTATCCCGATGGGGTGTGCATGCGGACGTATAAGTGGTGTGTGAAAAGTCATCTGCATATGTTCTTCCTCTACGCGAGTATTAACTTCCTATCAATGGACCGCTCTGGTATTTACTCCTTATGTGCAACGATCTCTCTCATGAGCTCTATGGATAAATGCGAAGCTCGTCAAGCGATTTACTTCAGTTTGGTAGTGTGGGAAATGAATTTGGGTTGTAAGGAAATTGGAAGCGTCCGGGTCTGCGTCTATGGCGCCTCACTTGGGTTCCGACCTTGGGTGAGGATGGCAGACAACGTTTACAGTTGCTTGGTGTGGATTGAGACATGTCTCGTGGTTTGTCCTTGGGACCCAAGTACTCAGACAGTTGTGGTTTGGTATTGCTCCCTCGCCTCCATTGGCTACAAGTCTTTTTCACTCCTTCGATAGTTTCTGGCTACATTCCCGCTTGTTAGGACCCTTGCTGGTCTTCACAGGTGCATGGATTTCCATTTGGTTTCTGGTAATTTGTGCTCTAGGTTCGGGTCTCTCTTTTGGCCTGAAGGTAAATTCAGTCTCTCGGTCAACACTCGGGATTGTAGGTTATGTTTGTGTGAATATTCAAGGTGGTTTTTGGGAAATGCTCTGCTCCATTACCCAACCTGGGTAAACGCGTGCCTATCTCGCCTTTCTTTTAGGGGTTCCGGTTTGGTGTTTCAACCTTGCTCGGGTAAGTGGGCACGTGGGTTTGGATTGTTTCGTCTCGTGTGTAGGTTCTCTCAAGATCTCTTTGCGGGCTCCCCCTGTTGTGAGCCATCAACCATTGTGACTAGCAAGATGCCATGACAACGGGGTCGTCCTTATCGTAGACGGGGGAAGCAAGCCCAAGCTGGGCGTTCGAGCTAGGCCACTACTCGTCCTCAGTCACCTCATTCAGTAAGGAAACAAAGGACACAAAGGCAATTTCTCCAACTAATTTGCCAGGCCGCCTAGTGGCTCCCGCCTCCATAGAATCTATCGTCGAGCAGCAACAACACATACAAATTGACATTGACATTCTAAGGGATCACAAGTATGAAGACCATAATGAAATTGTAGCCTATCTTACTGATATTCAATACAATCAGAATGTCATTCTAGAGTAGTTGGACAACCTCTGGCGTAGTCAACGACGCACTAACAACCACCTCCACAACTTGGAGGCACGGGTGGAATACATTGGCTTCCACATTCGTGATTGAGTTGGTTACTTTACAGCTCCCCCTGTAATGCCTCTTCATCCCCCTCCTTGATATGTTGCTATCAGTTCAAGTCTCTTTTTGTGCACTCATAGTATGCTAAGGACACACGACCTTTCGAAATAATGTATGCAAACTGTCTATCTTAGTATTCTCCATCCCCCAATCTCAAAAAGTCTAATCAAAATAAGGGAGCAAGAAGCATTGAGAGTATTTTTATACGCTATAATATTTTGAAAATCTAATGAAAGTTATAAAAACAAATATGAAAAATTGTTATATTTTTACTTAAATTTAAATTTCACTTATTTTTAATAAATTATAATATAAATATATATTTATTTTTCAAAAATTTAATAAATTGATTTGATTTCAATTATCTCTAATCATTATCATCTTATTTCACATACATCACTAAATCTACCTTAGATTAAAAAATGAAAATGAAAATAAAAAATATATATAAAATTGGTTTATACATGTGTATCTCGCGTTTCGGGTTTTAGAAATTTTAAACTAAAAGTTTAATAATATTAAAAAATACATCAACATTCATTAATTTTTTTTTTTATAAGTAATCTTATTATGACATCTAAAAATGCAAAGTCTTTGTTTATACGTTATCTCTAAAATTCACGTTATAACGATCTTTTTCATGTTTAATGGATACGATAAGCTTGGGACCAAAAAAATGATGTGATCCCTTCGTTATATGAATGGATTAAAATAATAAGTATGGAATTAGAAGACGTCATGTAATCATGTTGAATGAGGAAATATGCTTTCGGTAAAATAACAATTCATTACATTAAAGCATATAAGTTTTCTTAATTAAATATAAAAAGGTTAAAAAACATAAAATTTATTAATAAAATATTTGGAAATAAAATATTATGTATAATTGTTTATGGGGTGGAGTAGATAGTGATAAGGTGCTTTGTTAAGGTACTTTAAGTTAGTGGTTCAAAATTTTGTGGGTAAAAATTTATCCATGATGTGGTTTAGGTTGAGTGCGATTTTTGTATCATTTTGATGGCTTAGATGCCCTTAGGTCGCGATTACTCAAGCCACAGGTTAGGCATGCCAGTAATCTTAAGACTCACATAACCTAACAAATAAACAAATAAACAAAAAAAATATGATATATATGATTGAATTTGTTTTTTATTTGTATTTGTATGAATAATATATATAATTGATATAATCTAATTATTTATTTAATCATTATGAAACAAAGTTCATTTTCTTCAAGGTCTAATACATAAATATCAAATTTAACTTTGATCCCTTATTAAGTAGAAAGGGATTTGATCCTTAATGAAAATGGGTTATTGGCTAAAATTACTATAGTCAATATGAAAGTCCTATTCTCCATAACATTGTGTGGGGCATAAAAACCATGGTGTTAGAAGTTCCTTCAAAACTAGCATTCTATGTTGAGCCTTCCTCAACCTAATCAAGGTGGTGGTAGCTTTTAAACAATTATGACCTCAAAGCCTTATTCTCCATAGCATTGCGTGGGGCATAAAAACCACGGTGTTAGAAGTTCCTTCAAAACAAGCATTCTATGTTGAGCCTTCCTCAACCTAATCAAGGTGGTGGTAGCTTTTAAACAATTATGACCTCAAAATGTTGTGAAATGTTCTGAAGGAGGAGTGAGCTCCTTCTTCCTCCATAACTACAATGCCTTCTGACAAGTAAACTATCTCATTAGTAGATGATCTCCCAAATGGTTATTTTCTCTAACAACATGGGTGAATGAAATGTTTCAAAAAGAATTGGATAGTTCTAATATGCCTTTAACTCTTGCTTGGTGGTGAATGTTTAAGACTTGGGCGTTACCTGTTAGCTAGTTGATCGATAGCTTCAAGTCACAAGAAACCTTGATATATGTAATACCTTGCTTGTCTACTTGTTTAATTAAATTGTAAGTTGCAATTAGCTTTGCTTGTTTATTTGCTTATGTCAATCCCTAACTTGAAAGTCACCTTGGACCCATATATTTGCCCTACTTCTCTCTAGATCCTCCCTTGTTACTCCATCAAACCTCCATTCTTCCATGCCTAGATTCTAATTGGGGAGGATGTGGCTTTAGGGATTTTTTGCTATACTTCTTTTTCCAAATTCCGAGGCTCATTTTGGGCCTATAGAAAACCTCTAACCTTTGGTTGTGGTTACTCAAGCCACAGGTTAGGCGTGCCAATCATCTCAGGACTCACATAACCTAACAAACAAACAAACAAAAACAAAAAATACAATACATATGATTGAATTTATATGATATATATATATATATATATATATATATATATATATATATATAATTTATATAATTTAATTATTTATTTAATCATTATGAAACAAAGTTCATTGTCTTAAAGGTTTAATACATAAATATCAAATTTAAATTTGATCCCTTATCAAGTAGAAAGGGATTCTCTCCTTTAATGAAAATGGGTTATGGGTTAAAATTACTATAGTCAAGATGAAAGACCTATTCTCTATAATATTGCATGGGGCATAAAAACCATGGTGTTAGAAGTTCCTTTAAAACATGCATTCTATATTGAGCCTTCCTCAACCTAATCAAGGTGGTGGTAGATTTTAAACAAATATGACCTCAAAATGTTGTGAAATGTTATGAAGCAACAGTGAGCTCCTTCTTCTTCCACAACTATAGTGCCTTCTGACACGTCTACTATCTCATTAGTAGATGATCTCCCAAATGGTTATTTTCTCTAACAAAATGAGTGGATGAGATGCTTTGAAAAGAATTGACTAGTTCTAATATGCCTTTAACTCTTTCTTGGTGTTGAATGTTAAACACTTGGGCCTTACTTGTCAGCGAGTTGATCGGTAGCTTCAAGTCACTAGAAACCTTGATATATGTAATACCTTACTTGCCTACTTGTTTAATTAAATTGTATGTTGCAATTAGCTTCACTTGTTTATTTGTGGTTATGTCAATCCCTAACTTCAAAGTCACCTTCGACCCATCCACTTACCCCACTTCTCTCTAGATCCCCCCTTGTTACTACATCAAACCTCCATTATTCCATATCTAGATTCTAATTGGGATGGATGGGGCTCTAGGGATTTTTTGCTCTATTTCTTTTTTTGAATTGCTAGGCTCATTTTGAGTCTATAGAAAACCTATAACCCTATGTCATAGTTACTCACATAACCTAACAAACAAACAAACAAATATATATATATATATATATATGTTTGAATTTATTTTTATTTGTTTTTGTATGAATAATATATATATAATTTATATAGTTTAATTATTTATTTAATTGTTATGAAACAAAGTTTATTGTCTTCAAGGCTTAATATATAAATATCAAATTTAACTTTAATCCCTTATCAAGTAGAAATGAGAAGTAAATTCCCTTGTTGGAAAAGAGATTTTAGATTCCTGGGAGATTTTGGAACCCTAGCAGACGGAGCTTTGCAACTACAATGGCGGCCCTTTGTTATCATATTGTAGGGATGGCACTTCCTCAGGCTCGAAACAGTTTAGATGAAAACGTCCGTAGGTCGGCTGGCATCCCCTCTCAGTCGACGAAGGAAGCAAAACTGGAAAGGGGTTTCTTTCGGGTTTTACTTTTGAAAAAGGGGTTCATATGTCACAACTTCAAATGCTATTTCCAGGACTGCATGGCCGGGGCAATGTCCATCAGTGATTCATTCTTGGGTGTGTGTCGCGACCTCCCTTGCAGCATCAGGACGATGGGAAGAAGGATTGGTTTCCTGGCACACCAGGAGATGTCGCCGACGTTTTACATCTTCTAGCCCGGCCAGAGAGTTTCGCCCCCCCCAAGATGGGGTGTGTGTGGACAGGGGAAGAGGGGCATACTGCGTCTTGGCTTACATCAAAACAGGGGAGCTCCTGCGCAGATGAATGGTGGCCGATTTCTGTGGACCCAATAAATTGTGAGGCAACGACAGATTATTTTAAAGAGGACCCATACAAACCAGAACCGGAGAAATCATGGTGTGGACAAAATACAAAAAACAAGGGCGCATTGGGGAATACAGAGAAAATGCTCAATCCTACGGATCAAGGCTCCAAACAGGATGTATCAAATTGCATGGATCAAGAACAGATACAAATCTTTATCAGATTGTTAGGGGGTAGACATCACTGCATGCGGCTCAGGAAGGGGTTGAATATACAAGAGTTAAAAAAGGAAATCCAGAACCAACTAGGAACCCCTAAAAAATATCAAAATCTGATATATACAGGACGTAGTCTACAGGACCTCCATACACTTCAGGAATATGGTATCACAAATGATTCAACCATCATTCTTAATCTGAGATTGTGTGGCGGATGCAATGGAGACAGCTCAAAAAACACAGGCTCCTTTCGTGATGCAGTCAAAGGAAAGGAAAAAATGCAGCACAAATAAGCACCAACACTAGAACTACCAGGACCATATATTGTGGAACAAAAATTGGAATCCCCAATGCTACAAGTAACTTTGCATGAGGTAACTGATTTACACACTGATCTATCCAAAAATGCTATTATTTGTAGATTTAATAGGTTCTGGCCAAAATCAGATGCTCTGCATCAATGGATTTTCTCCACATGGACACCAAACTGTGAAATACACCTATGCTCAAAAGGATTTTTCATAGTTAGATTTGACACAGAACAAGAACGAGATAGTATTATCAATCAGGGGCCTTGGTTTTGGGGCAATGCTGGCCTCTTCATCACCCCCTGGTTCGCTGATTTTGATGCAAATACTATGAAAATCTCATCAATGCCTATTTGGGTGAGGCTCCATAACCTCCCTCTTCCTTTTTGGCATCACAAAGTTTTAATGTCCATTGGAAATACCTTAGGAAAATTCCTAAAAATATATGAAGACGGAGTTAGCAGTGGAATCTTCACTTTTGCCAGAATATGCGTAGAAGTGGACTTGAGTCAGGGACTACCTGATCACATTACATTGAACTACAACAATACACTGAGAACTCAACCGCTTGACTATGAGAACACAACATTCAGATGCCGCAGATGCATGCAAACAGGGCACCTCCAATACACCTGCCCACTGACTAGAAAGGACCCCAAGGGAAATAAGAAACAACAAAAAAAGCCCAAAGGATGGCAACATACCGACTTGATGGAAGAAGAGGAAGAAGAGAACATGCAGACAGAACCTACAGGGAACCAATTAACACCTGACATACAATTGGGACAAAAAGATACTCAGGAAGTAGATCCCCCAGTTTCTCATATGGGGCCAAAAAACATACAACTGCAACAAGAACCCTTGTTGGAAGTATGCAACATCAAAATAACACATGGATCTGAAGGATTAGAATTTGACAAAGAAATGCCTATGAACACAATGGAAAATTAGCTAGCCATTATTACACCCTCCGCCAACTCTGATGGCTGGCGAAGGGTGGAAAAGAAAAAGGGCAGAAAAGCATAGGCCAGCTTGATCTCATTATTTAATTTATTGTACTTTTGTCTCATGTAATACATGGAAAACCATCTGCATATGCTTTATAGCATCCACAACATGTGATTTTTTCATATGAATAAAATTACGGTTTTTTCTTACGGGAAAAAAAGTAGAAACGAATTCTCTCCTTTGATGAAATTGAATAATGGGATAAAATTACTATAGTCAAGATGAAAGACCTATTCTCCATAACATTGTGTGTGGCATCAAAACTATGGTGTTAGAAGTTGTTGGAATCATGATTGTTGTTACAATAAAACCCGCAGGTGTTAGTAAACGAACGCATTGCCAAAGTTAACGAATCCTCGAGAGGCGGTTAAGCACATATCATGAAACACACAGGGAGCACTAGATTATCCAATGCTCAACAATCTTCCCCCAACATGAGTCAGGTGTGATTTGAACTTGAGACCTTTGGCTTTGATACCACTTGTTGGAATCACGATTTTTGTTACAGAAAACTTGCAAGTGTTAGTAAACGAACTCATCGCCATAGTTAACGGATCCTCGAGAGGAGGTTAATCACATGTCACGAATGCATTGGATTATCCAATGCCCATCAGAAGTTCCTTTAAAATGAGTGTTCTATGTTGAGCCTTCCTCAACGTAATCCAGGCGGTGGTAGGTTTTAAACAAATATGACCTCAAAATGTGTTGAAATGTTGTGAAGGAGGAGTGATCTCCTTCTTCTTCCACAACTACAATGCCTTCTAACAAGTCTACTATCTCATTAGTAGATGATCTCCCAAATTATTATTTTCTCTAACAAAATGAGAGAATGAAATGATTCGAAAAGAATTGGCTAGTTCTAATATGCCTTTAACTCTTGCTTGGTGGTGAATGTTAAAGACTTGGGCCTTATTTGTCAGACAATTTATCGGTAGCTTCAAGTCATCAGAAACCTTGATATATGTAATACCTTGCTTTCCTAATTATTTAATTAAATTGTATGTTGCAATTAGCTTTTCTTGTTTATCTGTGGTTATGTCAATCCCTAATTTGAAATTCACCTTGGACTTGTTTATTTTCCCCAGTTCTCTCTAGATTCCCCCTTGTTACTCCATTAAACCTCCATTGTTCCATACCTAGATTCTGATTGGGGAGGATGGGGCTCTAGGGATTTTTTTCTCTAATTCTTTTCCCAAACTCCTAGGCTCATTTTGAACCTATATAAAACCTCTAGAGGGGTGAATTTTTGGTCCTTACAAATTGTTGCATTTCTTGATAACCATGAAGACCACAACCCTTGGGCTATGAGGACTAATACTTCCTCTTTTGCATCTTTAGAAAAAATTAACATTGTTTTCTCTATGGTATCTCTTCTTAGGATATTTTCTAAGGAGATATGTTATTGATTACACTCCAAACTTCCTTTGGGAAGTGTTAATCTACTAACATACATTTTACAAACTCCCCTACCTTTTCACATAAAGGAAAATGCCCTAGACCTTCCCAACTTCTTCTTTAAAGATTGTCTTAAGTGAGAATTATGTGAATATAACTATTTTTGCCTGAGATTTGATCTTCCAAATCTTGGTCCACCACCATGGAACATTTTCTACTTGAGAGTGATCAAAATGAGATGCATAACCCTATTTCATTGAGTATAGTCCATGCTTAGTATGTTTTCCCCATATTGTTGAGTCGTCTCTTAATTTCATTTGAGACCTTACAAGGGATGCATGAAATTTTGACCATTAAGCTAATGTTTCCCCACAAAATATATTTGGGATCTACTTTTCCAAACCTATTCCATGGAATGGTGTAAATGGAGTCCAAGATTTTCCAAATGTGAGATTCCATTTACTCTGAGATCCTCCCTTTGACATTATGCATCCATTTTCTTGACCAACCAAGGGGTTGTTTCTACTCTAGTTAATTAGCCATTGCCTAATTTCTAGCAAAGATGTGCTCCAGTGATTTCTAAGAAGATTTAATAGCTTCATAGAAATTTAATCCTTTTTGTTCTCTTTATAATATGTTTATATTTCTCATCCATTCGTCTATAGAGTGAGGAGTTATACATTTTTCAGAGAGCATTTGTTTCCAAAAATATTTCTTGGAGAGAAGTTTCCACCCCCTTTACTACTAGAGCCTCTACCAAAAAATGAATGTTGTGGATGCCCCATCCTCCCAAATTATATTTTGAAACTATTTCCTAGCAAATCAAAGACATTCCTTTTTTTATCCTTGTTTCATTTCCATAAGAACAAGTAGATTATCTACCTTATTTTTCTTTGAAGCTACATTGGAATGTGGGCCAACTAAAGCCAATAAATTGGATTTGTGTTGAGAAAGCTCTTAATTCAAACCAAGTGACTTTCCATGGATATTAATCTATGTGTTCACAAATTTAATATACTATAGAGATTATTTTTAATCTAGGTCTAATCTCTAAAATTGTATCTATTTAGTTTTAGTCTAAACCCTAGATATTGAAAGAATTCATCAAATCCCTGCATAAGAAAAGGAAGGAAACTTGTAATTTTTATTCTTTGGGGATGATTGAACCTATTGAATTATATAGGATATTTGGTCAAGTTGATATCCATTCTTATGGCATCATAAAAGAGGCTTAATAGACTCTTTGGAAACATTTCCCCTAGAACTGCTCCATTACAAAATAATATTAGGTTGTCAACAAATATAAGATCGCTAAAATTAGTTGTTGGAGTTATCAAGTTTCCCTTTAGCTCACTCACAAATTTCTCATGCTTTATGAGAAGGTTTAATCCCTTCTTTACCAATAAGAAAAATGTTAGTGAGAGGGGACAACCCTAGAGAAGGCCTTTTGTGGGGTGGATGAAGTATAACACTAAACCATTGATTGATTCGAGTTGTACAATGAAAGAAATTAAAGGTAGGAAAGGAAATGAAATACATATAGAGAGAAATATAATAAAGAACACAATAATATAGTGTAAACCCAACTTCCAGTAATAAATAAAATTGGAAAATACCATAGAACATAAACTAGTTAGAGTGGTGGTAGCTATCTTTAAAGAAAGAGAGATGGTGGCTACACGCATTCACAAACACTATTACAAGACGTTGAAAGAATGGCATTTCAACATAAACAAATAACCCTAGAGGTCCAAAACCATAACTCTAGAAGATGAAGCACTAAAAGGTTTATGGGCCACAAGGTGGTTGTTTGGTACATCAACTTCTCAAGGGCACAACTTTTGCATACAATATCCATTTGGGGTGCAAAATAGCTTGTTGGAAAGAAATAATTAAATAATACAACTTTCAGTTGGGACCATGGCATGCTACGTTAACCTTTGGCCATCCAAATTACCAAAAAACAACATTCAAGGCCTCAAAATGACCTTAGAAGTTTGGGACCAAAAAATAATGGAAAGGTTGCCAAGAAGATATCAAATCATTGAGTTAATGGAAGAGGTGGATGGCCACTAATATCCACCTAGATAATTCCTACCCCCTTAGGAAACAATAGTATCCATTGAGTCAAGTTCCCTCATAAGATGGGGAAACTTTTGCTGAATTTGGCTCTTTGTGAGCCACTTGCCTTGGTGAAGAAGTTACCTTAGACAACTTAGTAGAGTTGTATGTGTTGCTGATGAGTGTCCTTGGTACTAGTGTTCATGGTTTGATCTAATGTATCCTATTCAATGCAGTTGAGATTGAATTATGCGGGGGCCAATTGCTACATTTCTTCTAAGGTTTCCAACAAAGGTGGAAAATATGGTCGAAGCAACTCCACATTACATACTAGGTGCAAGCCAAGGAATGGGGTAATACTTAATTCATAAGTGTTTTCACCCCCAACTTTTGTGATCATGTAAGGTTCATATCAGAGTTGTCTGATCTTCCCGTGGGGGCTTGTGAGGTGCTCTTTTTATAAATGCAAACATCCCTTATCACCAACCTAAAACTTGTGTGGAACCTTATGTTGGTCGTGTCGTTGTTTGTACTTGGAATTGGATTTCTACAAGCTATCATGAACCTATTTCTCGAGTGGATCTATTCAATAAAATTAGTTGTTCTATCTACTTCAAAATGAGCATGAGAGGACTCTGCTAATGAACATGCAATGGGAATAACTTCATCAAGTGGGGCCAACGATTGGAATACCAAACACACCTAAAAATGATTGTGGCCAATAGAGCTATGGAGAGATATGTTATAGCTATGTTGAACATATGGAATGTTTTTGTCCCATGTACACAAATGCTTGGAGTTGTACATGTGCAAGATATGCACAATCATCATGTTGACAAATTTTGTTTCTCAATCTATTTGGGGATGAAAAGCAGTGGATTTTGTCAACTTGGTATCCATCAAAGACCATAGGTTGGATGAGAAGGTATTAAGGAACATGTTGTCCCTATATGAAAAATGGTCTGAGGTAGCTCAAAATGATCCCAAAAATGTTCAAAGAAGAGTTTAGTAGTGGCTTTAGATGTGATACTCTTCTTGCGTGGTGCCAAAATGGCCATCTTAGTGAATTGGTCGACAACCACATGTATAAATTTGATAAGATTTCAAATGCTCAAGGAATTTAATCTAAAATCATGAGACACAATTCTACTATATGATCTGCAGAATAAAATCCACAATTTATAATAACATGCATAGACATTAACTAATAAAAACCACAAATACACAGTGATTTATGAAGGAATCCAACTGGGAAAACCCTCTCAAGCCTCTTTGCATTAATTAGATGAATAAAGAATCTATTACAATTGCTAGCTCCAGTTCTGAGCTCAACCCACAAAATAATAATTGGTGTCTCTGCTCAATGAAAAGCGATGGCCAACCCTTAGCTGAATATTAGCTCACCTAGCCTCCTATTTCCTTACACGATTCCTGAGAAAATTAGTGTTAATTTTTCAGATTGTTCTATGTTGTTTCAATTACTTCAACCCAAATCAAATGTTCATTTAGCAATGCATCCAATTATTAACAATATTTCCAATCATAAACAATAATTGAAGTTAAAACAATATATGCAATGACAAAGGAGACAATAGCACAACCACAAGAGACACAAGATTGGTCAAAGACCAGGGAAAAACCCCACTATGGGGGAAAACATTTTCAATTCTTCTTCTTATTAGTTTGTCATAAAAAATTAGCAGAGAGTACAATGAGCCCAATACATAATCATCAACAAACATTTGCCCAATACAAATCAGAAATATACTTCTAGAATTACTGTACAACAGAGAGAAACTTTCCAGCCTGCGGTCAACTGCCAAACCATAGTTCAGAACCCTAGTCGCACTCATGAAGATAATTTGAGAGCAATTGTGTCTTCTCGATCGCTCCTTGAGACACTCTAAGCAAGCGACTGTGAAACCTTATCTCAAAACCCATTCGCTCCATGAGGCACTATATGTGAGCGGTTATGACTGCCTGATTGCTCCCTGAAGTGTGGAAAGTGAGCGATTGGGGTCCACACCTCCCAGAATATTCTCTGAGCCCTGATCGCTTCCTTCAAGCTGTTATGAAAGCAACTGTGGTTTCCCAATCACTCTTTGGAGCACTGCGAGAAAGCGGTTGCAGTCAAATATGTCCTGTGACGAGCCTGCGACCGGAAAATAGAATCCCTAGACACGTGCGAGCCTCAGACCTATAATTTTGGACCTTGCGTGAAACTTTCTCTGTCAGACCTATGTGAATCAAATAATAGAAAAAGCGAAGAAAATGCTTGATGATGGTGTCCAAATGAGATTGAGGTCTCTTGTATTTTTAGGCTTCCATGAGGGTCCACTTGATGTTGAGGTCGACTTGTCTAATTGTACATATGTGTGAGGCCATCCTGTCCCAATGTACATGTGAGGGTTCATAAATTCAAAAAACCAACTTCTGCTTGTCCAAATGGGGTGATATTTAGGTCGATTTTGGTCCTCTGAAAAAAAGGAATCCAATGCAACCATCATCTCTATCATATGGGTTGTCCAATTTGGAATTTAAACCTAGTTTCATAAATTAAAAATTAGCCCCTATTTTTTTAGGAATTTTCCTCCAATTAATTTCACAATTCCCAAGGATTGATCATTTGACTGCATGCAACACATGTACACTCAAAATAGTTTACAATTGTTTATTACACTACCTTGTCATCTCCACTTCAGTTGAGGAAATGAAATTCTTTGCATCACTAGATATCTTAGGTTGATTAATCAGTTAGCTAACAGATCTCTAAGTTAGACTTTTGTCTCACTGCACAAGTGATCTTCAACTAACTCTAATAATAATTAGAGGTTAGTTATCTGAATACAACTGAAAATAACTAAATTGTATTACTAAAATTTAGCAATCACACATGCATAACTAAACTCCAAGCTCTCTAACTTGAATTTACTAAGCTAACTGAGTGACAAGATCCATGTCACACTAGTTAACTACCACCACCCTATCCTGCACCTGTGGAATTCGAATTTACCTCTTAAAAATTCCTTTGTCAATATGTCAACGCATTTCTCCTTAGTTGGAATGTATTGTAGCAACATAATTCTCCTATGCACACTAATATGGGTTCCTTCAGCTACCAGAATCATCCAAGATATTTTACTTCTGTGATGTTATTAGAATTTCATGTAAAAGAGCATAAAAGAACACATATGCATGCTTAAGCAATAGGAAGCATGACAACGATCAGCAAGTCAAAACACGAGACATTTGATAACTGAGTTCATCTAGTGTGGACTACGTATCTTGGGCCAGTGTCAAGATGGTGGAGGTCGCTTCATATAAAGCTGTAAATGATGATGATGTACATGGAAGACTCTTTTTCATATAAAGGACATACACCCTCAACAAAGAGTGGCTTGTCTCTCCATGAGACATTCCTCTTACATGAATTCTCACTCAAGAAGGCTTCCTCTCAGCATGACAACTTAACATGATCTCACACAATGTGGCAATGAGTATCCCTTCAACATAGTTACACAAGGATCTCAACAACAATACATAACATGACAAGCTAAATACATCTCACATAATGTGGCAAAAGAGATCCCACAACATAACATCAAGCAGGGATCTCAAAACATAATACATCATCTCAGTAATTATGAAGGAAAACATGACATGACTGATTCATGTACCTTCACCTCTGAAGTTGGCCGAAAAATGGAAGGCTCAGCTGCAAAATTTGACTGCACCACTAAATATTTGTTGTTGAGAGGTGTAAAATTGAGTATCCATTTGTCAAATTCCGACACCGTCAAAATATGGGCATGTAGGAATCTTTTAGATTCCCCGTGATTCTCCAAAGATTATGTCCTCTGAGCTGACTGGAGATCTTCTGCTCAAATCACGAAATTGATCTCACCATCATGATCCTTGCGAGATTTTGAGACTTTTGAGTATAAAATTGGTGACATTCTAACTCTGGCGAATTTCAGCCTCCAAGGAATCTAGAAGATTCACTCAAGATTTTGCTCTGCTAGGAATCCGCAAATCTGCTGCTCAGATGGTCATTCTAATTTCACCATCACGTTCCTTGCGAAATTCTGGTTAAAATGATTGTAAACTTCATATCATTCTGATAAAATGAAAATTTACCTCCCCATGGAATCTTTCAGGCATCAAGGAATATTCTCTGCAAAAGATTCACTGTCTCGGAATGCCATCATGGTTCCGCTCCTGGCTCAAGGTTCCGCAATCTAGGTTTCGCCTTTGCAATAAATTTTAACATTTGTTGAAAAACATGTCGGCTCCACCTAGGCACATTTGTGAAGGGGAGTTCAAATGCTTGTTATTGGGTGGACATTACCACACAAAGTGGTTTGGGTAGTGGAAAAGTTGGAAATTGGTTGGAGAGAGTTCAGGGGATCAAATCTCAACCCTCTCAAAATAGGTGCACGACTATTTTGTTGGGCGCGGTTTGCATTGTTTTAAGTGGGGGCACCCAGGAGGTGGGGCGATCAAGCTGGCTAGGCGGGTTCGAGCCCTGCCACCCTCTTAATATTTTACACTTGGCCATGGTTTGGAGGGTGTGGGCTAGGTTCGCCAGTGGTGGCCTGCCCAACACCATATTGATCTGAAATCACCCCTAGGTGACCTAAGGAAATTAATGAAGGTATTACAGACTCATGTGCTGGTGTGCGTGTCTATGTTATCTTGTGCAATGGATCGATAATATTGCGAAATACACAGACACTTGAAACAGTAAGAGATCACAGTAAGCAAACATAAACACAACAAAATTTAATAAGGAGTTCACCCAATCCTCCTGGGCTACGTCTCCTAGTCCAACCTTCAATGGTGGCCTTTTTATTATGTTTTTAAAGCAGAGTCTTACAATAAGGAGCTCAATCTGAGTCTCACTTGATAGAGGATGATCAGTAGGATGGCACTTGGAATTCCCAAGTCCTTAGAGTTCACAGACTCCCCTTACCGAATTTCAACCTCAATTTGTCTCTATATACTTGATGGTGCCCTTACTCTGATGGTTAGCTCGGCTTCTCTGTCCTCTGCAACTTTGCCTCTCTTTCTGTGTCTCTCGGCCTTCGGCTTCTTCACTGCATCTTGTAGAGCTGTAACTAGGGTCTCTCACACCGCTAATTATTCCACATTAATAAGTCAATCCGGGAACGTTTTGTTATTGCAAGAAGTAGCTCAATCCGAGGCTATTTGTCCGAGTAATGCTTAGTAGTACAATGTTCAGAAGATCCAAAGGAAAACAGATGCTAAGTTGTGACTAAACTAACCCAAAAGATGGAATCACACAAAACAGTTGATCAGTCAAGGGTACGGAAGCAATAACCCATCCCTCTAGAAACTGAATAAAGAAGGGAAATTAGAGCATGGACTTATAGGTCTGGGAGCTAAGCAGCGTCTTGCTGAGGCTCACTACAGCCTTAGGCCTTCTCTCACACCAAAACAACAAAGGCAGGTAAATAAATCAGCGGAAAGTAAAATGGAACAGCAAAACGGAAATGGAACAGCAGTAAATGGAACAGCAGTAAAATGGAACAACAATAATCAAGTGGAACAGCAATAATCAAATGAGACAACAATCCTTAATGATTTACGGAACAACAACCATCACCTGTTTGTACATGTTCTACACTAATATAGCAATATGAGAATATTAAATGATATAACTATGTTTCTAAACAGAATGACGCTACTCTCAAATCCCACAGATATTGTTTCACATAAATCCAATGATAGTAACATTCATACCAGCACTCTGTTACAGAAATGGCTGAATAAAGATACAATTCGACCCTGTGCAAATCCAATTATACAGTGCAGAGTCCTTACATGGAGAAATCATTCATTCATTGATCATAACAGAACATAGAGTATCATACAAAGGATTTATCAGATTGCTAAGTAATAAAGATAAACAAACCACACAAAAATCACCATATAATGATACAAAAGCAAGTGTCCTTCGGAGCCGGGCCCTTAGCTGCCAATGGTACACCGCCTTAGATTACTTCAGACGCAGAGACGGAATAAATACCAAGTCTTTTATATTAATCGCATCCACAAAAATATAACAAAATCAGGTCTCAGTGAGACTCAGTGATTAAAGTTTTTTCTGGAACTGTAAAATTACAAAAACAGTCGTCCTCTTGCTTAATGATGCTGTGCCATTATATAAAAGAAATGACGGAGATATCTAGATAATCATAGATAAGTAAAGCAGCGATCCCTTAGGATCAAAGATCCTGAGGGATTCACTAATCGTTCAATCTTTCTTGCGTTCGCTGAGCCGGTATCCCGCATTCTTTTCCTGGACTATTCAATTCCGATTTTGCTTGATCGTGTCCGCATCCAGTTCCCTACTGGAGGAACAGCAGTTATTTTTCCTCTGCTTCTCGCTTTTGGACGGGAACTCCTTGCTTGCACGTCTTCCTGCATAGAAAACGTCAATTATTAGCACTTGAGCTTCCTTTGTCTATTTTTGCACATTTTATCAAAATCCTTTATCTTCTTTGAATTCCTAATGCGGAAAAGGTTACAATTATTATTGAAAAACCACTAGATTGCTTGTCAAAAGCATACCTTCCAAGTGCTCCACACACCCCCCTGCTTACCCTGTTTCATGGCCTCATGAAAACATTATAATTTACATGCAAGGCGGTGAGAGAATAGGCCGGAGAAGGGATCTCGTGAGGAGGCCGACAATCGTGATGAACAACTAGATTATCAAAGAACTGATCTATTTGATCTGCAGGCATCTCATACAAGGCCTGATATCCGGGTGCAGGGTGCCAAATAATCGGACTGCGAAATCGATACCCCAACCAGGATGGCCCTGCTTGCAGAATCCGTTCCCCATAAAGGTTCAATCGGCTGGCAGCCAGCTCAAAATTCTCATATTTGAATGGTTCCCTGAGCTGGATGCTTGGACTAGAGGTCCGGTATCGAAATTTTGCAGCATCGAGGGCAAGATCTTTAATAGTCAGGAAATATTCCAGACCATTTCGGATCAAGTCTTCGTGCATGGGTCCTATTATCTCGATGACACCTGGGATCCTCATAAGACTCCTATGCTCTCTCCATAGCGTCATTGGGTTTCTAGGTTCAGCTCGTATCCACAAGTCTAGGCTATTTTCTTGTCTCTGAAAGGTGTTATAAGCTCTGAGCCATTTCAGCTGATTAACCCCAAATGAGATGAAGGCTTGGAATTGTATATCGCCAACAAAAGGGCCAGGATTTAAATCAGTTTCCTGGTCTAGCACAAGGTTGTGCAAGTAAAACTCGCACAATAACCTTTGAACCTTAACCCCATAATGCTTGCAACAGTCTATAAAATCATTAACAGTGTTGATGTGGATAGGTGCTCCTGCCCTAACGGCTTTTATTTTCAATCTCAAATATCTTTCAAGCAAAAATAAAGCATAATTTTTAGCAGGGGCCCTACAAGTCAAAACGTCATTATATAAGGAACACACAGTGTCCATCTGCTTAACAACACTATCTAATCGACGAGTTACCTTAGCAACCTTTTCTTGTTCCTTCTGCCATCCCTCAAAGGCTTGGCTTTCGGATTGACTAATACTCCGAAGTTGCTGTTGTAACTCTTCGTATTTCTCCCGGGGGATTGCTTGCTCTCTTAGTTGTTCAGCTTCTTGTTGGGCTTGCTTCATCATCCTGTGCAAGGTTCTCGTTTTTGGATCCTTTTTCCATTGAGCCAGAGAGGCCGGGAATTTTGCCTGAAACTTTTTGTTGCGCTGTTTAGAGTTCAGAACCCGAATAACCCCTGAGGGTGGTGCCTCTGTTTGGATCCCCTTATTCTCTTTCTCCTTCTTGACACGAATGAAAGGCTGCTGAGGTCCCCCTGCCATTGGAACATCTTGCTGTTCTTCTCCCTTAATTGGAATGTCAATTTGTTCTCCAGGGTCAGATGGAACAGCAGTCTGTTCCTCTATGTTATTTGGAACAACACCCTGTTCCTCATTATCATTTGGAACAGCAGACTGTTCCTCGGCAGTAGGTCTCCTGATGGGGTTTCGACCAGCAAAACGGGTTCTTGTCCTCGGGGTTTTTGTTGTAGTGGCCCTCTTCCTTTTCCTTGTGGTCCTTTGTATTCTCAAATTGGCTTTCAAAATTTGAATTTGCTGCCGGAGCCTGGCTATAGTGCCCAACAACCTCTGCTGTTTCTTTCTTAATTTCTTAATCTCCTTTGCCTCGGCAGAGGGTTTGGCCCTTAAGCCCGCTCCTTCTTCATCTGGGATATCTTCCGGCGTCCTGGGGACAGACTGTCCCTGATTGTTGTCTTCAATTTCATTATCATAACCAGGCGGGTTTTCTTCTCCTGCCTTTTCTGCATGTACTTCCTCGGGTAGTTCTTCCTCTGCGGGACTGTCAGGGACGCCTGCTGTGCTGGAGGGCTGGCCATATTCCCCCATATTGGCCAGAACTGCTGCCAATTCCTCCTCACCTACAGGGTCCTGCAACGGGATACCTCCTGGCTGTGTTATTTCTTCTTCTTAATTGCCCTGTTCGGTAACCCTTTCTTCCCCAGAGTGCTCATCTTCTTGGTTGCTTTGTTTGGTGGCCATTGCTTCCTCAGAGTGCTCATCTTCTTGGTTGCTCTGTTCGATAACCATTTCTTCCCCTTCCGGCTGGCCAGTCCCGGGCCCTGATTGCTCCACATTTCCTTCGGAAGATCCTCCTTCTGGTTCTGGAGGTTCGTCCGCAATTTCAATTGGCTGGGCCGTTGTTTCCTGAATTCTTTCCAACCTTCCTCGTATCCGGGCCAGCCGAGCTGACTTCCTTGGTCTCTCAGGTAGGTCGGGTGTGCCAGCAGGTTCTCTGGGTTCCTCTGGTCGTTCTGGCGTATCGGAAGGTTGTTTCCGTTTTGAAGCGGCATGTCTTTCTGCTGCTGACTTCTTGCGTTTCTCTAATCGTTCCGGCGTGCTAGAGGACTGTTCAGGTTTTGGGGGTTGTACAGCCGATCCTCCTTCAACTATTGCGATCAGTTCCTCCCAAGTGCTTTGCTGTTGGGTGAGACTGTGGCTCACTATCAACCGAATCAGCCCATGGTGGCTAACGACTGCATCTATGTGCTGGGCCTTCTTCAGGCTTTGGGCCGCGTCATGTAGTAGCGAATTTAAAAGTGCAGGGAGATTTACAGAACATTTTCCTTTTAAAACAGCTAGAAGTTTCAGGTGACGAGGTCTTACCACGTCTTTTCTCCCTTCGCAGGTGATATAACTTTGTACTATCCTCGCTAGCTCGGTCCAGGGTTCCCCTAGTGTTGCCGGCAGAACTCCTTTCCCTTTGACTGTCAAGCTTTGGCCTTCGTCCTAGAAAATTTCCATAGCTTTTTGTAATCTTTCCTTCTTCGGCGTCCATATGGGTCCAGCAGCTGGTAATCCTGAAACTTCTGCGATGATATCCTCTGTAACCGCTATCCGCTTTCCTCCTATTATGGAGTAATTTCCCTGCAAATTATGCAGGAATTCCAACGCCACGGCTTCATTTGATTCTTGCAGGTGGCTGAAGTAATTCAACCATCCTACGTTTTCCAGGATTTCGCGAGCAGCAGCGGAAACTGTCAGCTTGTGAGGTTCACTTCGAACCATCTTTCCGCCCATGATTCTACTCAGAAATGGAACAACAACTGCTTGCGGTGTTTGCGACGCAGAGAGGATGATCGTTGCCAAGTTTTGGAAAAGATCACCGAGCATGCAACGAAAAAAGAGATCGTGGATGGCAATTTCCGTAGAGTGGAAGCATCATATCGTTAAACCATGTCATTCCTTCGTACATTATCTTGCCCGAATGGTGTGCAACCACGTAATCATGGAGTAATGAGATTACCTCCCCCCCGCGATCTGATAGGCTGTCCCCAGTTGTCAAAGAGAGGAGCAGCAGCCAGTCGGAGGTCCAATCATAAAGTACAGCATATGAAATTATGCCATGTTTTAGAAAAACAACAAAATGCCGAAACCGAGGCAAAAAGGTAGATCGCGTTTTATATAAGAGCCTGCGTGATATAATGAGGAGCTAGGGGATGGGACGTCTATCAAGCGTACGAAGTCTCCAGTGGTCACCGTCAGTTCCGTTGCCATGATTGGTGGTAATAAATATTCATGCGATATATACATCGGGTGTGACATATGATCTTTGCAAAGGATAAGAGACAGAAAAATTTAATATCATACCTGTTGGTGTAATTATTACGACTTCTATGCCATTAACAGAGCTCTACTGCCAACAGGTGTTCATAACCTTGGAAGAGTTGTTTATTTCACCCTCCGGAACCATGATCCTTTGTATATTCTGAAGAGTGCTTTGTCAAAATGCAGGCCATTATGCTGGCTTGGTGACCAGATAGCCATAATGCCATTCACAAGGTAGGCGCGAAACGTGGTCAGGCCGGCTCGCGATGAGACCCCCTGTTCCAAGGTTTGCTTGTTAATTTACCTTCGGACCATATCCCTGGTGTGGTGGCCATTATGGGAATGCCACTTCGCTTCCATCCTTATGATCATGGTAGGCCGGCTCTTAATGAGACCCCCTATCCTGCATTTGACAGTTTTCATATTTTGTTTTTGTTTTCTTTTGCAGAGCACCTCTCTTGTTTATTTTCACATAAGGGTGGTTCCGCACTCCTTAAGAGCGGGGAATGGTGGAAGAAGTCTTATGATCCCAACAGATAGATATAAATCGTTCGTTCTTACTCCTAAGTAATGATCAAGAAAGATTTTTAGGGGAATCGTCATGATAAAGATCACCAATGACAATGATACCGGTAAATGACAATGACAACGAAGATGAAAAGTTCACGTCCCTCCTCTTGTCCTCTTATACATACTGGCTTCATAGTGATAGCGATTTATGATGTGCTGATTTCGGTATATCATGGTTTATGTTCACCGCATAAGTTCATTGCTGTATCTACAAGATTGAGGAGAACATAGGGGCAAAGCATCCTTCATAAGGGCAAAAACATGTCGATGGCATTCCTGAGAGAAGAATTCATTCGTAGGATACCATTTCTTTGAGAGGAACAACGGAAAATCGCAAATGCTGTTCCTTTTGAGAAAGGAACAACAAAGACACTCAAATGCTGTTCCTTTTGAAAAGGAATAGCAGGCACACTCAAGTGCTGTTCCTTTTCGCAAAGGAACAACAAAAACACACAGGTGCTGTTCCTTTTCGCAAGGGAACAGCAAAAACACACAAGTGCTGTTCCTTTTCGCAAAGGAACAACAAAAACACACAAGTGCTGTTCCTTTTTGCAAAGGAACAACAGAAACACACAAGTGCTGTTCCTTTTTGCAAAGGAACAACAAAAAGAACAAGTGTTGTTCCTTTTCGCAAAGGAACAGCAGAAACTCGCAAGTGCTGTTCCTTTTCGCAAAGGAACAACAAAAACACGCAAAGGCTGTTCCTTTTGAAAAGGAACAACAAAATCACACAAGTGCTGTTCCTTTTCGCAAAGGAACAACAAAATCACACAAGTGCTGTTCCTTTTCGCAAAGGAACAACAAAATCACACAAGTGCTGTTCCTTTCCGCAAAGGAACAGCAAAAAGCACAAGTGCTGTTCCTTTTCGCAAAGGAACAGCAAAAAGCACAAGTGCTGTTCCTTTTCGCAAAGGAACAGCAAAAAGCACAAGTGCTGTTCCTTTTCGCAAAGGAACAACAAAATCTCACAAGTGCTATTCCTTTTCAAAGGAACAGCAAAAACACTTGGAATACAAGCAAAAAATCAAGAAAACATATATACAAGATGTTATGTACAAGTTATAAAAATGAATTTCTTAAATTATAGGTGAGGAAGATTTCGCTTCCTCTCCTAAGATTTCCATATCAGTATCTTGTCGTAGCTGCTGACAGAAGGATTCCCGAGTGAGTGGCTTTCGATAAAGGCGAACTCGGTGGCCATTTACTTTGAATGCATATCCAGAACCGTCAATTGTGATCAGGGTAAGGGTCCCATTGTCATGTACCTTCTGGATTTCGTATGGTCCTAACCATCGAGTCTGTAGTTTCCCCGGGAAGTCCTGAAACCGAGAGTCGTATAACAGAGCCCAGTCTCCTTCATGAAAGACTTTATTCTTGATAAGTGCATCATGCCATTTAGCTCGCTGTTGTTGAATCAATGCTGTATTTTGTAATGCAGAGAGCCTGATTTCGTCCAATTCATTAATCTGCTGTAATCGATTAATTTGTGCCTCACTCAGATCTAGGCCGACTTCCTGTGCAGTTCATAGCGTTCGGATTTCGAATTCTATGGGGAAATTGGCTGCTTTCCAAACACTAATTGATAAGGTGAATAGCCTGTAGTACTTCTCCATGTGGTTCTATAGGCCCACAGTGCCTCGGGTAGTCGAGTGGCCCAATCACGCCTATGCGATGCAATGGTCTCTGTTAAAATTGATTCTATTACCTTATTACTACTTTCTACTTGCCCATTTGCCTGCAGATGGTATGGGGTAGTGATCTTATGTTGGACATGATAATTGTTAAGTGTTGCAGCTAATTTATTTCCAACAAATTATGGTCCACCATCGGTGATTAGTTCTCTCGGAAGTCCATAACGTACAAACAAATGGAACAAGAATTGTATCACAGAGTCTTCTGTAGCCTTAGGTAATGATTCGGCCTTGACCCATTTAGTAACATAGTCTGTCACCACCAGAATGTATGTCCTCTGATTTGATGATGGATTAATGGGCCCAACGAAGTCCAGAGCCCATCGTTCAAATGGCTCAATGACCAATTATGGTCTCAGAGGCATTTCATCGGCTTGGCCAAGTCTTCCTGCTCGCTGGCAGCTGTCACAGGCTTGTGCAAATTTTTTCGCATCCTTGAAAATTGTAGGCCAATAGTATCCCGTCTGCAATACTTTATGTGCTGTTCTTTTTTCAGCGAAATGTCCCCCGCATGGCTCGTCGTGGCAAGCTTTTAGAATGTCGAAGATTTCGTCTTCTCGAATACACCTTCTGATTTGCATGTCTGCCCCTGTATGGAACAAATGGCCTCCAATCCACGAAAACCGAGTGCTATTCTGAACAATCTGCTTGCGTTCCTGAGGGGTTAAGTGTTTTGGTAGCTTACCGACTGCAAGGTAATTGGCGACATCAGCATACCAGGGTGTTCGAACAGCAACAGCAAACAGGTGCTCGTCAGGAAATTGATCTTCCACTGCTGTTGTTTCAATTGCTTTCGGTATTCGTGAGAGGAAATCAGCTACAGGGTTCTCCTTGCCAGGTCGATCCTTGATTGTGATGTCGAACTCCTGCAATAAGATCAACCATCTGGTTATTCTAGCTTTCGTAACAGGTTTATTTGCCAAATATTTGATAGCAGAATGATCTGTATATAACACAACGGGATAGCCTGTGATATAATGTCTAAATTTGTTAACAACATGTATTACAGCCAGAAATTCCTTTTCAGTAACAGTATAATTGAGTTCGGCAGAGGATAAATTTTTGCTGATATAGTAGATAGCATATGGTCTCTTATCCTCTTCTTGCCCTAGGACTGCACCAATTGCTGTATCCGAGGCATCAGATGAGATTTGGAATGGCAAATTCCAGTTGGGTCCTCGAAGGACTGGGGCTGTTGATACAAGCTTCTTCAATTCCTTAAAAGCCTGGTCGCATTTTTCTGTCCACAAGAAATCAACATTGCCAGTTAAAGCATATAGAGGTGCAGCAATACGTGAGTAATGTTCTATAAATCGTTTGTAATACCCAGAAAAGCCAAGAAAACTGCTTACCTCCGTTTGAGTAGTGGGGGTAGGAATAAGCAAAAGAATCTGGATTTTAGCCGGGTCTACCTGGATGCCAGCTGCTGAGATATAGTGCCCTAGAATGAGCCCTTCTGTAATCATCATGTAACATTTTTCGTGGCTCAGACAAAGTCTGGTAGCGATACAACGTTGTAGGAATTTTTCCAGGGTATCTAGAGCTGGGTCAAAGTCATCTCCATATGGTGTAAAGTCGTCCATATACACTTCAAGTCCGTCATTTATTAGATCTGCGAAGATACTAAGGACAGCCCTTTGGAATGTAGCAGGGGCATTACATAGGTCGAAGGGCAAAACTCGATAGGCAAACGTTCCCCAAGGGCAAGTAAAGGTAGTTTTATCCTGGTCTTCAGGGGCGATTTGGATTTGGTTATATCCGCTGAAGCCGTCCAGGAAAGAAAAGAATTTCTTTCCTGCCAAAGTGTCCAATACTTGATCTATAAACGGGAGAGGGAAGTGATCCTTCTGTGTGGCTTTATTTAACTCCCTGTAATCTACGCAAATCCTCCATTTTCCATTTTTCTTGGGTACCACCACCAGGGGAGAGACCCATTTACTGTCGGAGATGGGATAGATAAAATTAACATCTAAAAGTTTCTGAAGTTCGGCTTTTACTACCTCTTTTAGATAGGGGTTAAGTCTTCTTTGCGGCTAACGAACAGGTCTTACATCTTTTTCTATATAGATGTGGTGGGTGCATAATTGGGGATCGATCCCTTTCATGTCAGGGTAATCCCACGCAAATGCCCCTTGATATTTTCGTAACAGATTTACAAGCTTTGTTTCTTGGTCTGGTGTAAGGTTGGCATGATATTTAGGGCCTTACCAGGTTCAATTTCCACTACTTTACTATTGGCAACAACAATCACTGGTATTGTTTGGTCATGTGCGTCTTTCAAAGGGTCTTCTTCTAGCTCACTATCAAATGCTGCCTCTATCATAAAACACTGTGTGTGAGATCTAGATTCAGTTTGACTAATGAAGTTATTGATGGCATCATCTTCTATTTGATTTTTAAAATCTAAAGCCTTCTGTACAGTCAATGGGGATCTGATATTGTTAGTAAGGTATGACACAGGATACTGATTGGTTTTGATCATTGGCAGGCTTGGCTGTGCTGGAGGATATAGAACTAGATTTTTAACATCTGGTCCTTTAGTTATGGTCATATTTCCCTGCCGGCAACCAATGTAGGCATCGACAGTAGCAAGCCAAGGTCTTCCTAGTATTAGCGGATGTCCATCCAGTCGGGTTTTTGGGTTAATTATCAGGAAATCAGTTGGATATTCCCAGGAGTCTACAGAAACCATGACATCATATAGAGTGCCTTCTGGTCGAACTACAGATCGATTTGCCAATTCTAGCAAAGTAGAAGTAGGTTCTACTGATGTGATGCCAAGTTTTTGGCAGGTAGAGGTTGTCAAAATATTGATTGCAGCTCCTAGATCAATTAAAGCGTTAGTCAGGGTTTGGCCATAGATTTGGACAATCACAATTGGATTTCCGGGATCTTCGTATTTGATAGGTGTCTCTTTTCCCGATAATAAGTCAGATAAAGTGCCGAATACTTGGACTCTTGGGTTAGTGGTTGTACTCCTCCTTGATTTTTTTATGCACAGTTCTTTTATAGTTTTTGCGTATATAGGAATATCTTGAATAGCTTGGAGGAATGGAATTTTTATGTACAAGTTTGGTAACTCTCCCAGAATGTCAAAGTCTGGATGTTGTACTGGTCGTGGTATGACTAATCGTTCCGGGAAAGGAGGAGAGGATGTATTTGCTTGTTGATGGGTCTGTTCTTTATTTACACCCTCTTGTTGTGGTGGTTGTTTTATTGGTAACTGATCTTCAATGTGAACTGTTTTGTCTCCCTCTGTTTCTATGATACGTCCAGATCGTAACTGAAGGTCATTGCACTCCCTTAGGTCAAGTCCAGGTTCTGATGTTTCTATAATTTGGAGGGATTGGACTGGTCTATTATTAGGATTGGGATTGGGTTGGGCTGGGAGTTGCGGCCTTAGATTAGACTGGGGGTTTTGTTGTAAGGCTGGCAGAGTCGGTTGAGGGAGTGGAATAGTTCCTGTTGACTGATATGTCGATCTTGGCCAATTTGTGTGCCAGGGTGAACCTTGTGAAGTAGGGGGAATCCATTATGGAGGGTATGAGTTATTCTGCCAATATGGTGGGGTGTAAGGAAAATTTGGCCAGCCGAATTGGCTTGTCTGAGTCATCCATGGATTCGGAGAAGGAAACGGCTGTGATGACCAATTCGGGACTGGGGGTGTAGATTGGTTTTGCCACATACCATATTGCTGAGCATTATACTGCGGAGGCTGGAAAGAAGAAGTTGGGTCCGAAAACATACCAGATTTCCTAGGTTGCCATTGGCGACGTTGGTTAACAAAGTATGCTGGTTCTGATTCTTCTTCTGCTTCATTGTATACAACCTTCAATCCAGGAAGTGAGGGGCAGCTCTCAGTAAGGTGGTCTTTCGTACAGATAGCACATGTTTGAACTGTATCTAGCGGACATTCCTTGTGGCTGTGTTTTCTTCTGCATCGGGGGCAGAAAATTGCCAGATTTTGTTCCGCCTCCATTTGCTTTTGTTTAGCCTGCACAATATCAAGCTGAGTAGTTAATATCCCCAGAATATCAGTTTTAAAATTTTCTAATAAATTCCCTAGTTCCACACGTGTTACTCCTTCTATTGATATTTTGTTATCTTTAACAAACCTATCATATTCTGTTGATTTTATCCTTGTGCTGCCTCTTGAACTCCTGATGCATAAATTAATGATATCAGCAAAATTCTCTTGGTAAGTATCCCCTTTTCCCATGATATTCAATGTTTCAATCCACTGTTCTTTCATTCCTCTAATCAATGCAGTTTTCAACACATTATCAGGCAGAAGTAGTGATGCATAGGGGGATCTCTGTAAATTATACTGGAAACGTTCTACGTATTCTTCTAAAGTTTCATTTGGTCTGGCCGTCATTTGGAAAATTTCATCTTTTAGCTCTCTCGAACTACAATAATCCTGATATTTTTTGAGAAAGGATTCTTTCATTTGCTCCCAGTTGTTTATGACTCCACCACCTAAACCCATGAACCATCTCAGAGCTGCTCCTTTCAAAGTGGAGGGGAACAGTTTTAATTTCTGGGGGTCAGTGGTGTAATCGTACCCTCTACAAAGCACATCAAATTCAAATAAAAATGCATTGGGGTCTTCTGATGTAAGTCCATGAAACGTCGGGATGTGTTGAAGAGGTATCGCTTTCATGGGTGCATTTGCAGCAGAATCTACTATAGGATATTGCAATGTAGAAGTTTGAGTATTTGGCTGATTCTGCGCCATTGGATCAAATATGTGCCAATATCCTTCCGGTATTTCTAGGAGGGTGTTCCTAGGTTGAGAAGGGACGGCCTTGGCAGGAACTGTTTTAATGACACTTCCCTTATCTGGGATTTCTGTCTGAGGGAATGGGGTGCCTTCAATGTTAACTTTGGCCGCGCTCCCCCTATCTGGGCTGTTTAACAATTGGATTATCCTAGAAGGAGACCTTGGTTCCTCTATTTCCCCTGTTTCCCCTTCTCCTTCACAAAGATTACTTAAATTCCCTTCTTGCAGCCGTTCTGACACAGAATTTCCAATTTCTTGGAAGTCCTGTTCATCAGTCTGACTATGCACCTCAGCGTAGGCTCCAGATGGTGATGCTGTAGCCTGAAGGGAACTAGTAGGCTGCTTAGAATGAATCTTCCTGAGGCCTACTGACGGCTGAGATTCAGTTTTCTTATAAATTTCATCTATGAAGGTTGTTCGGCCAAGGGTCACCGGTCCTTTGGCTTTTTCAGGTTTGACTGGAGGTTTGATATTCTTTTCTAGTTTTTTCTGCTTAGTCATGTACTCTAAAAACTTCTAAATCCTATTCAACCAGCAATTCTGCTAAGAGAGCGGACGGTGGAGCAGGGCTTTTACATGCTCCGTACGCAGGTTCTTACCTTCCGTTTTTAAAATCCAACTCCCCCCTAGCAGCTTTGCGCACTACTCTGTAAAGGGCAAATGGCTATACTTCTTCCCCGGCAACGGCGCCAAAATGTAGAGCTGTAACTAGGGTCTCTCACACCACTAATTATTCCACATTAATAAGTCAATCCGGGAACGTTTTGTTATTGCAAGAAGTAGCTCAATCCGAGGCTATTTGTCCGAGTAATGCTTAGTAGTACAGTGTTCAGAAGATCCAAAGGAAAACAGATGCTAAGCTGTGACTAAACTAACCCAAAAGATGGAATCACACAAAACAGTTGATCAGTCAAGGGTACGGAAGCAATAACCCATCCCTCTAGAAACTGACTAAAGAAGGGAAATTAGAGCATGGACTTATATGTCTGGGAGCTAAGCAGCGTCTTGCTGAGGCTCACTACAGCCTTAGGCCTTCTCTCACACCAAAACAACAAAGGCAGGTAAATAAATCAGCGGAAAGTAAAATGGAACAACAAAACGGAAATGGAACAGCAGTAAAATGGAACAACAATAATCAAGTGGAACAGCAATAATCAAATGGAACAGCAATCCTTAATGATTTACGGAACAACAACCATCACCTGTATGTACATGTTCTACACTAATATAGCAATCTGAGAATATTAAATGATATAACTATGTTTCTAAACAGAATGACGCTACTCTCAAATCCCACGGATATTGTTTCACATAAATCCAATGATAGTAACATTCATACCAGCACTCTGTTACAGAAATGGCTGAATAAAGATACAATTCGACCCTGTGCAAATCCAATTATACAGTGCAGAGTCCTTACATGGAGAAATCATTCATTCATTGATCATAACAGAACATATAGTATCATACAAAGGATTTATCAGATTGCTAAGTAATAAAGATAAACAAACCACACACAAATCACCATATAATGATACAAAAGCAAGTGTCCTTCGGAGCCGGGCCCTTAGCTGCCAATGGTACACCGCCTTAGATTACTTTAGATGCAGAGATGGAATAAATACCAAGTCTTTTATATTAATCGCATCCACAAAAATATAACAAAATCAGGTCTCAGTGAGACTCAGTGATTAAAGTTTGTTCTGGAACTGTAAAATTACAAAAACAGTCGTCCTCTTGCTTAATGATGCTGTGCCATTATATAAAAGAAATGACGGAGATATCTAGATAATCATAGATAAGTAAAGCAGCGATCCCTCAGGATCAAAGATCATGAGGGATTCGCTAATCGTTCAATCTTTCTTGCGTTCGCTGAGCCGGTATCCCGCATTCTTTTCCTGGACTATTCAATTCCTATTTTGCTTGATCGTGTCCGCATCCGGTTCCCTACTGGAGGAACAACAATTATTTTTCCTCTGCTTCTCGCTTTTGGACGGGAACTCCTTGCTTGCACGTCTTCCTGCATAGAAAACGTTAATTATTAGCACTTGAGCTTCCTTTGTCTATTTTTGCACATTTTATCAAAATCCTTTATCTTCTTTGAATTCCTAATGCGGAAAAGGTTACAATTATTATTGAAAAACCACTAGATTTCTTGTCAAAAGCATACCTTCCAAGTGCTCCACACTTCTCTGCCTCACTGTCTGTCCTGTCTTTGTCAGCTCGTGGCTTTAAAGCTAGTTCGTTCCTTCGACTGTTCGTTTCGGCTTCCCAGCTCTCTGGATCACCTGCCACTATCCACTAGGACTCCTCTACCTTGCATCATCATTGCTGCGTAATGCTTTGTAGAGAGGTGGCCACCTGTCTCCTTGCGAACTGAGTGTCAGTTCTTCCTGAACGGTCGTTTTTTCCGTTATTTCCCAGATGCCTGTGAAACGGATCCTTTTGTCGATTCATTAGTCAAATTGGACTTCAAATCTTATGTGGCGCAGTTTATTTCTCCCTCGGGTTTGGTCATCCATCGAGTTGAACCTCCGTCGTTGATCTAGAGCCCCCAGATCCAACGGTCTTCACTTATATCGCGCGGTTAAGTTGCTCGATCGTTAATCCGTGATGTAAGCGGTTTTCTCTCTCTCCCCGCTGGACATGCGTCACTCGGTGTATGGAATCACTGGGTCCTCAGCCAAACCCAATTACCTCCTGAAATGCCTCTGATATTTCGTCGGTTTTGAGCGTGGGACCTGCCTTGTTGGTTTTAGCGCTTTCCCACAGTTTTCTAGTTTTCCCTTGTGACCGAGCGCTCGAGGCCTTTCCTTCTCGAGGGGTTTTGCCCAGTGATACATGATTAGTTCTTTGCGCTAATTGTGTATTAGAAATAACCTCCATTTCCGAATCTGAGCTTCCAAATTGCCATTTTTGAGCCATGCGCAGTCTCCATGGGCCAACAGTCAACGCGCTTTGATCGAAGGTGTCGGGCCAGGCAGTGACTCCAATAGGAAGTAAAACTAATTTGATTGATTTCATTAGGTATGCTATTGTTAAATACAAAAGGATGTGACTGCTCAGTTCATCTCCTGATGACTGTTCACATTCCTAATTTAACTATTTACATAAATTCACCCAATCGTGAGGATTAGGTGTCAACATTCCCCCCCTTAATCTGAAGGGATGTTGGTGAGTCCAAGCATCATTCTGAATCTTTCAAGTTTTTCTCTTCCAAGCGCTTTGGTGAAGATGTCTGCAATTTTCTCATTTGTGGAACAATGACGGAGATGGATTGTTTTGGCCTCAACATGATGTCGGATCAGATGATATTTAGTATTGATGTGCTTTGTTCGATCATGGAACTTTGGGTTCTTGGCCTACTTTATTGCAGATGTGTTGTCAATCATAAGTGGAGTTGATTGTACTTGTTTTACTTGCAAATCTTCAAGAATTTTCTTGAGCCACACAATTTCTTTTGTTGCTTCAGCTGTTGCCACGTATTCTGCTTCTGTTGTGGAATCTGCTGGAATTGATTGTTTGCGTGATCTCCAGGAGACAGCTCCTGATCCAAGACTCATAGCATATCCTGAAGTAGATACCCCAGTTCCTTTGTCTCCATTGAAGTCTGAATCAGAGTATCCGATCAAACTGAAGTCATCCACCTGTGTGTACTTGATTCCAAAGTCTTGAGTTCCCTTCAAGTACTTTACAACTCTTTTTGCAGCAGACCAATGTCCCTCACAAGGTTTTTGCATAAACCTGGAGAGGATTCCAACAACGAATGAAATATCTGGTCTGGTAGTAGTAAGGTAGTTGAGACTTCCTACAAGCTGTCTATACTTTGTTGCATCCTAAAATTCCTTTCCTTCAATAGATGTGAGCTTTAAGTTTTGTTCCATTGGAGTAGTAAGAGGATTGCACTATGTGATGCCAAATTTGTTTAACAAATCTCCAATGTATTTCTTTTGAGAAAGAAATATGGACTTTGGATGTTGGGTTACTTCAATGCCAAGATAGTAATGAACATAGCCCAAATCAGTCATTTCAAACCTTTTCCCCAATTCCTTCTTTATGGATGCAATGTAGCTTTCATTGTTCCTTGTCATTAAAAGATCATCTACATATACCACAAGATATACAATTGTTTTTCCAACTTTCTTGACAAATAAAGTTGCATCATCAAGATCAAAATGATTGAAGTTGAGTTTCAGAAGATGCTCAGTTAGTTTTTCATACCAGGCTCGCAGTGCTTGTTTGAGGCCATACAAGGACTTCACAAGTTTGCATACTTTATGTTCATGTCCTTTCATAGCAAATCCTTCAGGCTGGGACATAAAAACATTCTCTTTTAGATCTCCATTCAAGAAGGCAGTTTTTACATCCATTTGATGGACTTTCCAACCGTTCTGAGCTGCTAGTGCAAAGAGTGTCCGGATGGTGGCCCATTTTGTTGTGGGGGCAAAAGTTTCTTCATAGTCAATCCCTTACTTTTGTGCAAAACCTTTTTCCACAAGCCTAGCTTTGTGCTTGTCAAGTGAGCCATCAGCTTTGTACTTGTTCTTGTAGACCCACTTGCAGCCAATTGGTTTGGTTCCAAATGGAGGATCAACCAGCTTCCAAGTGTCGTTCTTTATGAGGGCATCATACTCCTTTTGCATTGATTCTTTCCATTCATCATGAGAAGCAACTTCTTTAAAGGAAGTTGGTTCAAAATCTGTAGACAAGTTCAATTCACAATCATAAGAAACATCCATATCAACAGGTGAGTTAGAGTCATCTACATCACCTCCATTTTGTCGGTTTGAATTTCTGGTTCCTATTTTTCTAATTTCATCAGGATGAACACTTTCAAGTGTCTTCGTCAGCCACTTTGGGGGAACTTTTTGAGATTGTCCAGGCTGCTCTGTTGATTGAGTTGGGACTGAATCAAGATTGAGTCTCCAAATTCTATCAATTACATCACTTAAAGCATCATCCGTTGTTGGAGTTTCATTCGGGGGAGAGTGTTCTTCAGAAGAAGATTCCACATGTTGATCTAGAATAGGAATCCCCCCTTCAAGATGTGGAATCTGATTATCAAATTCTTGAAATGATTTTGTTTTTGCGAATCTATCCAAGCGATCAAGTTGCCGCTCAACAACATTGTCAGATTTGGATGATTCAAGAAAAATTACATCTCTAGATATAACAAACTTTTATTTACTTCATCATAGAGGCAATATGCTTAGGAGGTGTTTGAATACCCCAGGAAGATACACTTACGACTTCTAGCACCAAGTTTGTTTCTATGTACCTTTGGTATCAAAGCATAACAGGTGGAACCAAAGACCCTGAGATGTTTTACTGAAGGAACATGTCCATACCACAATTCATAAGGAGTCTTGTTTCTTATAGCATTAGATGGGCATCTATTCTTTATATATGCAGCACATAGAACAACATCAGCCCAAAACATTATCTTTACATTTTTGAAGAAAAGCATGGATCGTACCATATTCAAGATTGTTCTATTCATTCTTTCAGCTACACCATTCTGTTGGGGATTATACGGCACAGTTGTTTGATGTTTGATCCCATGTTGGTGAAGATAGTTTTCAAATTCATTTGATGTATATTCTTTTCCATTATCAGTGCGAATAGACCCAATATGATATTGTGCATCATTTTCAATCCATTTATGAAATTCTTGAATGTTTGAAAAGCATCAGATTTGTTCTTCAATAAAACACATTCTGGTGTAGTCATCAATAAATGTCATGATATATTTATTTCCATTTGCAGAAGGAACAGGCATTGGACCACATAAATTTGAATGAATAAGTTCAAGCTTCCTATGTGCTTTTGAATGTGAATCATGAAAAGACTGCTTGCTATGCTTTCCTAGAATGCAAGCATCACATTGCTTAAGTTTTCTAGGAATTGTAGGCAAACCAGCAACACCATTTTTCTTCAATAAGCGGAGACTGTCATAGTTTAAATGTCCAAATCTAGCATGCCATAATAAACTTGATGGAAGTGTACCTTCTTCATGATGAGAATTGTATGAGAAATGTTGTGCATGAGCAGATGTTCCTTGCAGCTTAAGAAGCCTTTCTTCTTCTATTACCCTCATGACAAGTGAGTGGTCAGATGCTTTTCTTACGTCAAGCTTGCCATCAAACATATGAATGGAGTGACCTTGCGGGCGGATGTGGACCAAGGACAACAAGTTTCTCTTGAGTTGTGGGAGATATAGAACATGATCCAAAAGAAAGTCTGGAAGACCAGGCAGTTTAAGCTTGATTGTGCCAAGCCCTGATGGCTTGATTTTTGATTGATCTGCAAAGTATACTACTCCATCAACATTGTCAGTGAAATCTTCAAAAAAATCTTTTCTATGAGTCATGTGACAGGTTGCTCCTGAATCAAGCAACCAATCATTTTTCCAGGAAGTAAGTGAAGCATTAAACAAATCTTCATTTACTCCAATGTTACATTGTGCCTCAACATAGTGAGTAGATTCAAGTGCTTTACCTTTGTCTGTATCATCAGTTTTACCTTTCTATTGGTCTCTTTTCTGCTCAATTTTGTCCCATGGTAGCTTGCATGTAGAGGCATCATGTGATCCATTTTTTTTGCAGCGAATGCAATGCATATCTACCTTTTCTCCTTGAGAATGTCTGCCCCCCCTGCCTCTGAAATATCTTCCTCTTCCTCTTCGTCCACCTCTTCCTCTTGTAGAATCTTGAGCAGGATGCTTTTCTTTATGAGCAAGGCACACAGTCTCTTCAGAAGACTCAGGGGTTGTCTTCTTTCCAAAAGCTTTCTCTCTTTCAGCAAACTCTTTCACAAGAGAGTCAAAGGTTATATCTTTGAGATTTCCATTTGCTTGCAAAGACTCAAGATAATTGGAGTAAGTAGGATAAAGTGGTTGAGGGGAAAGTACCCCTAGGGTCCTTTGGGTTGAGACTCTACCAGACTGAAAATTGCTTATTCAAAGAAACACACACACAACCATTATCTTTACTATAAGCAAATTCTAATGTTTAGGGTACGTACCTAAGGTCCTACGTTCGAGAAGGCCTTTAGGGTCCAAACCCTTCTTGGAGTTCCCTTCTTCTCCTTTGACCTGTAAAACAAACAAATCAAAGAACACAATAGTACATGGACAAATACTTATATGAAAACCATCTTCATGCTATAAAGTTAGTTATAAAAATATTTAAGTAATACTTGCATAAGAATTCAAGACAAGAATCTCATAAGCATAAAGAAAGATTGTTTCGGGAACCAAGACGTGTTTCTTTATATAAAGGCAAGTAAAGTACATATAACGGAAAGATTTCAGCTGAAACACCTTCAGCAGGCTCCAAGCAAAGCTTCCTCCCGGATTCGTTCCAGCCTTAAGCCTCCAACAAGAGCTCCTTCCAAGTCTTACTCAATGGTGATATAAAAGATGAATGATCACCAATACACATGGAAACAAGGGTTTCCTATGCAAAATGGGGGAGGTGCAGAAGGCACCAAGGACTTCAGACCTGGTCTATGGGGAAAATCTCAGCATAATAATCTTGCTCTTATTTTCTCTCTCCCTTAGGCCTTCCCTTTGATGTCTTTTTATACCATCTCCAAACTAGTTTTTTAGTTAGGAGTTGGTTGGGAACAGTTGGGCCACGGGCACTAACAGGTGATCAGCAGGTAAAACCCGCGATCTCCGCCTGAAAATAAGGAATTATTTATTTTTTTAAGTGTTTTAATACATACACGCGGGTTGGGTATACATAGACCCGCGTGTACACGCGTTTAACTCAGGGCAATGTCGCGTATAGGGGATAAAACACTGTTTTTTAAATTTTAGGACCAGGTCTGGAAGGAGGGGTTGCCCTAGGCCATGAGTGCAGCATCACAAACCATAAGAGTGAGATTTGGAGCTATAACAGATGCCCCCTAATGTATGAGGTTAGAAGGGGAACATGATGGCCGAAATATATTATGTAAGAACATGGAAAGGAAGTCTTGTCGAAAAACCGAGGAGGACTTCACCAGAATTCAGCCTGCCAAGCCACCAAAAGGAGATCAGAAAGAAACACTGTCTGAGGCGGGCATACCCATGCTCAGAAAAAGTAAAGCATGTCCGCATATCAAGTACAAGTGGATCCACTAAGTATACAAGTATAAATGACTGGAAGATACATAATGGATCATCTGATCATAAGGAGCAAGTACATGTCTGAATATCACATATAAGACTGTCAATGATGCTGAAAGATGCAACGGATCACTGATATCAAAGACTGATCCCAAAAGGTACCAACTGAACATGATGGAATAGGATGGTACTACACTGCAAACTCAGATGCCAGCATATAGAATGTCGCCGTGACTGACTGCAACATATAAGGTGGAGTGGTATCAACTAGCAGCAACAGGAGCAGCTGTCAAGTGAACCAATGAATGCTGATACAACCTGAGGTCTTCACCGACCGCCGTGGTACATTTCTACACCATGGGAATAAATGATCTGAAGTCGACCATGTGAGAAATCGTTTGATTACCGGTCATTGATGTATACCGTTAACAAACGCGAGACTACTCACCGATAATGATAATGAGCGTCAAGGTACCCAGTACAATCTAACAAGTGTGAATAGATGAGCTGAAGTCGAACACCTGTAAGAATCTATCGATCAGGAGACAATGATGGTTTCCCACTGTCGATAGCGAAGGATCTGCCACTAATGACTGCAAACCCCAAGGTACTGCCAAATGGACTCTAGATCTTTGCCCCAGAGCAATGAGTCGGAGTCGATAGGGAAAGATCCTCTAGAAGGAAGGCATTAAGGCATCCTCCATCAATCTAGCGCGAGTGTAACCCGTAGGCCAATAATGTGGAAGGAATCGGACGAAAAAGATGTAGTAACCCAACCGAAGTACGTTTTCGGCGTACACAAGATGTGGGTAGCGCACGGCAGAAACCCTCTGAACCAACCAATAATGAAAGCTGACACAGAGGCGAGGTATCCACCAATAGGGTCAAATGGAAACCAAGGTACTGCACGAATCCCAATGTGTGATAATGTATGCTGATGTTGAACACAAGGGAAACCACTCAGTCAAAGATCCATGATACTGATCGATGTTGAGCACAAGGTGACCTATCAATAATGAAAATAGGGCCAGGGTGCGGCTCTAGGCCTGTCCTCAGAGCAAGGTGTCGTCGTCGATAAGGACAAGACCCGCCAGCAAGAAGTCAATGGGGACCTTCTCAAACCGGCACGAGTAAAGGACCAATATACTGATGTGATGATAGACATGATACTGACAACCAGGGATGGCCGACTGAAAATGAGTCAAGAGACACCGCAGAGAGGCCGACTCAGGCTAACTTCCCTTGAACAAAAGCACGACTCAATGTGACTATGTGGCAGCATATGACGACTCTGTATAAGTTCGCCATGCAGGAGGCACGAACGAACCCTCCATATGATTGGAAGAGATAACCAATCGGGGGAGAACTGACTCAATAACAAGGTTATGGCATACCTAAGTCAAACTAAATCCCACCCATGCGGAGGAGACTTTGTTTTGAGTGCTTTGTTCAAGGGCGACACGACTGACTCTAGCTGCCAACAATAAATGGAAATAATGTCCCTGTTCCCGCTCTTTTTGGAATATTTAATTTTTTTTTCCTTTTTCTGTTAAGCCGGAAAAAGAATAAAAGAATGCTATGGTACAGTGGAAAGAACGAGTGTCGGTGAAACAGATGATCTAGTTCCTGGGAAAGGAACGTTCCTATGCTCAATGTAGGGAGGTGAAAACTGGTCAGTGACACTCAGAGGTATGTTCTTTCCACGGATCTGGGTATGTCAAGCTGCAGAAGTCAAAGGTATGCAAGGTTGATTTTGCAGACGTCATGGTCAAAAGTTGGCTTAAACACGAGTCCAAGTGAAGTCGGCTCTAGGCCAAAAGGTGCAAATGGTCAACATGCAATGCAGAAGTACAACTCAACACACATAGGAGCCTCTAGTGTATAATGCCAGAACGAAGCGAAGAAGCAAAGAGGAATGAGTCTTCAACGCATAAGTCATGGCGGGACTACAGAGGACTCCCGAGCCTACTCAAAACGAAGCAGCATGGGCAACAAATGTCAGTGAGGTGCTAACTACGATGCCTATGTAAAGGGATGGCTCTATCATCGTGTCATGATTTAAAGAATTGACGAGTGAAAATGGCTTACGAACCATAACACGATGGGGTGGACCCTACGACAGATGTATCGGTCAGATGGAGGCTAGTATGCATAATGCAACGGAAAAAATGGTGTCCCTAACCTATATGCCAGTGAAAACACGATACCTGCCATGACGGGTCAGCGGTCATGGAACCGTCTCGAACTGTCGAAAAATGTCCAAAATGTCCTGAAAAACAAACCAAACTCGACATTCCAAGCTCCCAAGTTAAAAGTCACATGAGGCAAAATAAAATAAAATTTTGAAAAAATTTTGCATTTTCAAAACTTATAAAAGGCATTTTTGACTCACCATTTTCACCATTTGACTTGGAGAGCAAAAATTGTGGAGCAAAAGGAGCAAACTTCCCTGTGATCAATTCAACCGTTCAAACTTGCCGAAAACTTCCAGGTAAGCCTCAAACTTGTCTTGCAATTAATTGTGATAGTTTTTAGGAATTTTATTTGATGTTTTACCGTTGGATTTTTGCAAAAAATTCTTTCGCGGCGTACACGCGGGTTGGCAATATAGAACTCGCGTATACGACGGCCCTACACGTGACTGTATACAGATGAACCCGCGTGTGCGCAGCAAACTAATTTTATACACAAAACTAACGGATGAAAATGATTTTTTCTTCCAGGATGACTATCACATGGCGTGAAAGAGAGCACTCAGCCGTGGATAATGAAGTTATGAACAATGATGAGGCATTAGATGCCCTACGGGGATGCGGGCTGCTAAAATTCTTCAAATTGCCAAATATGAAAGCAAACACGCGTCTGCTCGAGAGACTCATTGATTATTGGGATGTTGATGAGGAAGCATTTGTGATTGATCAGATGCCACTCAGGATAGAAGTGGAAGACATATATTTTATCACGGGCCTTTCCCGAAGGGGAGAGGTAGTACATTCCCAGGGCAGGACACGGAATAGCCTCAGTGTAGATGACTATGTACAACTTTACTGCCCGGGTCATCGGAAGGTCGGGAGCCAGATCTCTATCCCACATGTGGAGAATTTGTCACTTAGGATAATCTTGTTCACCATAGCACGAGTGAACGGATCATCCTCACTACATCAGGCGTCACGGGTAACCATGAGCATGGCAGTGGACTGTCTCACTACTGTGTTTGACTGGTGTACCCCTCTTCTTGCCAACATGAAGGAACAACTCACTTCTATCAGGAGGGGACAGACCAAGAACTTTGGGTTCGGAACCATCTTGTGCACTTTCTTCTTCGAGAAGGTTCCCGCACTCCGCCCCAGGGTAGCAGTTGCCATCAGTAGTCCACGTGATCCACGCATGGGCCGGTGGGCTGACTTGATGGAACGTCTGGGGGTGGGGAAGTCCCAAGGAATGCATTTGACGATGACTTCTTTGCCTGGTGGGAGCAGCAGATCATCGCCGTGGATGACTACCCCTATGCTGGGCTGGATTTCCGAGGAGATCCTGACCTAGTGTTACCACCGGATGCAGCATGGGGCGAGATCAGTAAGAATTTTTTATTATTTTATGATTTTTTGGATTTTTTTCAAATATAATGATAAATTTTGAAAAATATTTTTTGATGAGATTCAAATGACTAATATGATGATCATGTTCCAGACATTGGGCCTATACGACCAGATGGATTCCCGCGGCACGGACGGCGTGGCCGAGGAGCCGAAGAGGCGGCTGCGGATACGGAACGGACCCTAAACAACGTCCAACGACACTTGGCGAGACTGAGATGCCGAGTACCGATGGCCGAGATAGAGGACCTTCCTCCGGATATGCAGCGTCACGTGGTTGGCATGCCACGTGACTGGGTTCGCATCTTTCGACGCGTGGCCCACGCTATAGTGACATACTTAGACGCTCATCCTGAGCCGAGGCGCTAGATATGCCTGACATGATTATGGGCATTTGAGTCCCAATTTTTTATATTTTTGGACACACATATGTACACCCAAGGCATTTTATGATATATATATATATACAGTTTGACTTTTTGATGTATGATTTTATGATGATGAATGATTGATATGCCAGTCTAATGCTTGATTAGCGATAGAATCAACTAACCAATTTTGAGATCTTGGAATGTGCAAATAATTAATGTAAATAAATGATCTTTGCAACAACCTCACCCTTAAATATTGGCGATATAATAAAGGATCCCTAACCCGATAAATGTTATTTAATTGAGACACTATCAATTGAGAATCAAGGTATACTACCAACGAGTCGATCCCATAAGAGATTGCCTCGGATAATAAATTGATAACAGCTGTATACTCGGCCATATTGTTTGAAGCAGGAACGATACACACGCCTCTCGATACCATCAATTGACCAGTTGGATAATAAAGTACCCAAGCTGCGGAAGCAAGATTCCGGGTGTGTCAACTAGCACCATCGGCGAACCCAAAATAGACCAAACCATCCATCAGCACCTGCCACAGCAGACCAAAAAGCACTGATATCAGAAAACGCTCGACGATATATGTATAAATATATACATAAAGTACAAAGAAGTCATTTTCTAGCCTGAACTAAGCAAAGTACTTCTTTGGGTAGAGCCCATCAGGAGGCTCCGCCCACTGACTCCTAGGGATGTTTATAGGTACGACGATCGAACCAATCAATATACTCTCTTCGGCAAATGAATGTGTTGGAGCCAAAGGGACCGTACAAACATCACTAGTCGAACTAGAGGACCGAGATTCGACTTCACGCACAGGGGCATAAAAGTGTAACCGACGATGTAAATCTTCGAAAGGTCGATCTACGGCCGTCATTGCTTCGAATATCGCTTCATCCGATGGAAAAACAAAATCCGAGCAATCTGATGCAAAGGTGGAATCAAGGGTCCGAAAATGAGCCACATCACCATCTATTTCTTTCCCAAAGGAAATAGTAGAATGGTTATCTACAGAGTTATCGATAGATTCGCATCTAGGTTCCACTGTAGATATAAGAGATTCTATTCCACCCACCTCGTCGTCACCTGATGTGGTCACAGATGAAGCTAAGGTTCCAGGATTCGAAGAATAAGGAGTTTGGACAAACTCCCTCCGTAAAGGATCCTTGGAGGATGAAATTGTATCTATACCAGCTGTAGGAGGGGGAAGATTAAACGTACCCATCAATGAAGAGTACATCCCGACTCCTAGACTCTCGGTAGGCGGACGGGGGTTACCCACTAAAGGAATAGTAGAGTCAGAGTTTACTTGAGGATCAACTGACAATAGTCTAATTGGTCAACCTTAACGATTTTCCCCCCATGAGGAAAGCAAATGACACGAAACAGAGTCGAAACCACGGCATCCATCTCGTATACCCAGTTCCTTCCTAAGAGGAGATTATAGTCTAGGTTAGCATCTATGACCTCTACTTCAATATTAACGACCTTTCCTCCAACACATATAGGAAAGGCCGGGATAATCCTGTATGGCCTATGAGAGTGACCATCAAATGCTGTCAATAGGGTAGGTGAAGGAACAACCGACGGTGATCCAATGGCCTTCCAGCATGACATAGACATGACACACGTGGAAGCTCCCTCATCTACAACCGTCCGAAAAATATTCGTTTTCTGGTAGGTAGACTTTATCTGGAAAGCCATGTGATGAGGAAGTCTCTTTTTGACATTATTCATATCAAAAGTGAGAGCTAAGGAGTCACTTGGATCTACTACCCCCATTGCCGATAGCAAGGCACTTCGTTGAGCAGGACATGACTGGAGAACCTCTAACGCGGACATAGCACATGGACTCTGGGCCAGATCCTCAACAATGGAGTAATTCTGGGCTGCCCTAATATTAGGGTTGATAGTCGCGCGTTTTGCGGAACCTTTCGGCACCCGAGGTATAGTCTCAACAGAAGGTCGCTCAATATGAAGTGGGTTGTTAGTTTCGGGAACTGATTTACCCTTAGAATTTTCACCTTCACCATAATCGCGTGATCGTGTGGCCACATTAGCGTGAGCACCCATCATGAAAACATTCGATGACTTGTCCCCTTCCTGGTTGCCCCCTGAGGAGGTACCAGGGTTTGAACTTGCGCCAGCAAGAAGTTGCTTCCCTTGGGGGAAAGGGTTAGTTAACACAGCTTGGGAACTAGAAGTCCCTTGCTGTCCTAACAAGCGCTGAGCGTCTTCAATCCTAGGGCAGAGATGAGTTAGATGGTCTCCACTGCATAACTTGCAAGGAAACTTAACTTTCTTTCTCGACTCATTTCCACCACCACCAGCATTGTTGCCGGATTTATTTGCATCAGGCTTCCCATCCGAGTTCTTCTTCTTACCACGTCCTTTCTTTTTCCCATTGGAATTTTGATTTCCTTTGGGGTTATCAGATTGGACGGCATTAATTGAAGAAGTTTGGGAAGCGGGAGGATTAGACAATGTGACTTGGTTGTTAGAAGCAGTTTGCAAAGACAACTGCTGCAATTGATTCAACAAGTTCACTGTAGATGTGTCTTCTGACCCAACGATATCGTCCGCGTGCGGACCTGGCTTCGGCTTAGCTAAATCAACCTTAGATCCAGGAGCATCTGGCAAGTACTTTTGTAGGATCCCAGACTGAGAGTAAATCAATTCCAATTGTTGGGCCCTAAAAATGGCTTGCTCCTCAGAATAGACCCCAGACATGGAGACATCCTTGGAGATCTCGGGTTGTAAAGACTTCAAAAAGCACTCGAGACGGTATTCCGGGGGAATTTCGGCTTTAATGAGCCTCTTTCTCCGTCTCCATTCCTGAATGTGATCGGAAATGTCAGTAGCCTTATCCTGACGAAAGGTGGCCAGAAGTTCAGTTCCGGCGTCATAGCGGACAGGCAACTGAAAGTGATTTAAGAAAATATTGTCCAAGCCGGCAAACGATGTAAAGTTGCCCCCTGGCAACTCTATATACCACTTGGCCGCATTACCAGTCAAGGTGCACTGAAAGAGTCTCAACCTAATCGAATCCTCGATGAGGGAGTTGGATGAGCACCACAGATGGAATGTGGTTACGTCGGCGCCCGGGTCCTCACCACTCTTCCCTTCGAATTTTGGAATGTCCGAAGGGAGTTTGGTTGGGACCGGAGGCCAGGCCGGATTATACCTGATTGGGTCATTTGTTAACTTTGTGAGATCTGACAAGTTTAACGTTGCCAGAAACGAAAGCCTAGGAGGACCTAGGGGATTCCACCCAGACTGGGCAGAACTCCCAAAGCTCTGAAAAGATTGTCCTGGAATTTGGGAGGCACAAGGCTGCCCGAAGTGACCAGTAGAACCGGCTGAACCAAAAGGCAAGCCTTGTGGTCCAGCAAAATTCGGAGTTTGACCAACTCCAGCTGTATAACCTCCATAACCCGCAAAGTTTCGTCCTAAAGAATGGTAAGGAGTTGATAACCCCTGATATGGATTCCAAGCCGAAGCAAGGGGAGGAATACTTTGAAATGAACTAACCATGGTGTACGGCCTATTCCCTTGTTGGCCGATAAATGGATTCCCAGTTCCTACACTACTAACCCCAGGGTTATTCCAACCTTGGAAAGGATTGCTGCTTTGTCCTATAGAAGAAAAAGGCATGGATCCTACCGTCGGGTTGGAATGTGGTATATGACCACTTCCGAAAGGAAAACCCTGGAATGAAGCCGATCTTCCCATCATGGACATAGCGGCACTAAACGGAATCGATGGAATACCCTGTGATTGGGTGCCAAAAGAGAAGAGTCCAGTACTAAAAGCATTGGTTTGGGCATTTCCACTCGTGGACGGAATGGAGGTAGACCCAAGTAGAGATGTGCTCGCAAAAGATCCAAACAAGGAAGTGGAGGGGATGGAAATGGTTCCTCCCCCTTGCACCGATGTAGGGGTTTGCATAGTCGCAGCACTCGTAGAAGCCATGCTTCCAGTAGTGGTCATGAATGGTAAACGCGTAGCGTAACCTGGACTTGCTGGTCTATGTGACGGAGTCCCAACGTATTGCAATACGTCTGGATGACTAAATGGTAGGGGAGAATTCGGAGCCCCTAACGACTCTGAGAATTCTTCTACCTCTACGTTATTCTCCGCTTGAAAAAGAACTCGAGAAAGGACTGGATTATCCCTCTCTTGTTCCGAAGTACTAGACCTTGCTTGGGCAATAACGCCTCCGCTAGGAGGATCAATCTCCGATGCGTCAACCGGCGTAGGACGAACCCCACCGGTGGTACTCCCTCTGCGCCTTCTCGGAGAAGGCTCTAAACTTGGCGGTGAAAGACCACGAAGTCTTCGAGACCATCTAGGAGATCGGTTAGCCACTTTGAATTCTTTGTTATGATCTAACTAAAGACTCAAAAAATTGAAAGCTAGGCCAACTAGGAGCACAGAGCACACACTATAAAGTCCCTAAAGACACAGCCAGTCAAACAACTCCCACGTATTTCCGCTCCGGGTGATTAGGACCGGACACCAAAATACGAGAAAGTGAATCAAGGGGCCTTCCGAAGATAGTCTGGGATGATGAGGGCCCAGTCCTATCAGCGAAGGTATCAGAGGAAGTTACGCTGACCTCCTAACAACAGCCTGTGCCGGTGCAAGCCCCCAAGCTTTGCAAGAGTGCCCTCCAGTAGTACTGTTGAGAGTGATACAACGTCAACCTCAGGTGCCACGGGATTCCCCTCCGCAGCCACCTGTGTAGATCCCTAGGAGAGGCAACTATGGGTACCAACTCGTCGCAGAAGCCAGGCGGAACAGTCGTGAGGTAAGTTCGGACAAGTAGGAGAGGGGGTATCTCTCTTCCCTGTCTTCACAGACCCTCGTGCTTAACTCCCAGATCCGGAGCTTTCCTGGTCTTCCTAACGCTATTGGATTTTCTCTCGTTAATCAGACTCTTATGTTTGACGTTTTATGTGGCCTTGGAGAGTTAACTCTCCACTCGCCTAATCCAAGGCCCTAAAATCCTAAACTTATTGGTGTAACTGACTAAAACAAAAAGTTCTAGTGGATTTTAATTAGCGCTTGATTTTATTAGGCTGTTCTTTAAGTCACAGGGTAATGGAGATGAAACTTGTGGTGTTTTTATGGACGCAAAAGAAATTAATAAAACTTAGCTACATGCACATGCACTTTTTGTTTTCGATGAAGAGCAATTTCTATGAGGTTCAGAGGTACTTTTAATATAAACAAATTTTCCTTTTCTTTTCAGACTCCACACTCACAAAAACTAACAAAACTATATATGCCTAAAAAAGAGATGCAAATCTATCCTAATGCAAGAACTATATGTGGATGCAAGATTTAAAGACTACTCTAAAATCAAAGAAGGAAAGTTGCTGCCTTATCAAATTTGTCTTGCCACTAAAATGCTTAGATAGAAGATGATGTGTTACCAATCATTTCGTCCAAACAATAAAAACAAGTTCTAAGATAAACACAAAGCACTTTCACTTCGCAAAAAAGGAAATCAAATGAAACACAAGTTTAAGAAAGCGAAAATCAAAACTTTCAAAAGATTTTCTTTCAATGAAGCCAAGAAGTCTTTTTCAAAGAATGCTCTCAAAAATACTGACACCAATGATTGATGAATAGGCAACCAAACACTTTTGTGAATTGACACCTTTCAAATGATGAAAACCCAACAAAAATAAATGCGTTTGAAATCGCTCATGACAATCAAAAGCAGCAATGAAAGTCCAAAAGATCAAAAGACAAGTTTCAAGAAAATGGTAACAAACAACTTTCCCGAAACGAAGGAGCAAATGGTCACAAAAATGGTTTCGTTAAGCAAACAAAAGGTCACCAAAACAAAATGAGCACAAATATTGAATCCAATCTTCCTACTCTACCAAAACAGAGCAGTCAAGATTCTTAATCAGAAATCTTGTGTGTCAAAAAACAATGACGCTTGCAATCAACGAAAACAAGACTGATACTCCTTCTAACTAGAAAGAGTTCAGAACAAGATTCCCCCTGTTAAACAGAGGACTATTACTGGAAAATGACTGCTTCAAACTGACCCAAACTACCAGACAAACATTCAGCAAAAAGAAAATTTATAAATCTTGAAAATTAGATAATATACGCACCTGCAGTGATGTGCAGAGTGCGTGTACACGCGACTGTAACTGAGGAAACCTGCGTATACGCAGGTTCACTTAGTACAACTTGCGTATATACGCTTCTGTAATCCAGCAAAACAGCGTATCTGAAGATTTTCAAGAAAAATAAAAAACACAGATTGAAAAAACTGGAAAGGCTTAGAGTTCAAGAACAGATCAGACAGTCAGAACCAGCAAACAGAGAGGTTGAGCCTTGATTGGCTTGAAGACTACCCAAACTAGGAACAACAAGAGTGTTGTTCCCCAGCGGAGTCGCCAATTCTGGTTGAGGGGAAAGTACCCCTAGGGTCCTTTGGGTTGAGACTCTACCAGACTGAAAATTGCTTATTCAAAGAAACACACACACACCCATTATCTTTAATATAAGCAAATTCTAATGTTTAGGGTACGTGCTTAAGGTCCTACATTCGAGAAGGCCTTTAGGGTCCAAACCCTTCTTGGAGTTCCCTTCTTCTCCTTTGACCTGTAAAACAAACAAATCAAAGAACACAATAGTACATGGACAAATACTTATATGAAAACCATCTTCATGCTATAAAGTTAGTTATAAAAATCTTTAAGTAACTACTTGCATAAGAATTCAAGACAAGAATCTCATAAGCATAAAGAAAGATTGTTTCGGGAACCAAGACGTGTTTCTTTATATAAAGGCAAATAAAGTACATATAACGGAAAGATTTCAGCTGAAACACCTTCAGCAGGCTCCAAGCAAAGCTTCCTCCCGGATTCGTTCCAGCCTCAAGCCTCCAACAAGAGCTCCTTCCAAGTCTTACTCAATGGTGATATAAAAGATGAATGATCACCAATACACATGGAAACAAGGGTTTCCTATGCAAAATGGGGGAGGTGCAGAAGGCACCAAGGACTTCAGACCTGGTCTATGGGGAAAATCTCAGCATAATAATCTTGCTCTTCTTTTCTCTCTCCCGTAGGCCTTCCCTTTGATGTCTTTTTATACCATCTCCAAAGTAGTTTTTTAGTTAGGAGTTGGTTGGGAACAGTTGGGCCACGGGCACTGACAGGTGATCAGCAGGTAAAACCTGCGATCTCCGCCCGAAAATAAGGAATTATTTATTTTTTAAAGTGTTTTAATACATACACGCGGGTTGGGTATACACAGACCCGCGTGTACACGCGTTTAACTCAGGGCAATGTCGCGTATAGGGGATAAAACACTGTTTTTTAAATTTTAGGGCCAGGTCTGGAAGGAGGGGTTGCCCTAGGCCATGAGTGCAGCATCACAAACCATAAGAGTGAGATTTGGAGCTATAACATAAAGTGCCTTGAGAAAAGCAATAAGAGGGATATCCAACTCAACCTTAGTAGATTTGATATCATGCATTATAGAATTTACTTCAGATGCAAGAGCAAGAGGATCATTATTTTGCAGTTCAAGAGTGAAGAGTTTAATCATGAGTTTTACAACTTCAAGTGCAGAATGTGAGTCATAGAGTTCTTTCAGTTTTTGTAGGGCTTCAAAGGCAGTTGAATATGACGAAATATGGCGACTCACCTCTTCATTTACAGATGCTGCGATTAATGCATAAGCTTTACTGTTCTTGTTTTCCCAAATGACGAGCTCTTTGTCTGAGGTAGGCTGTATTGGGTCATTGTCTCCTTCTCCGACACACACTCCTTTCCACAACTCATTGAAGATGAGGGTGTGTTTTATCATTCGAGACCATTCAGGATAGTTCTCCTTGCCAGTGAGAACTATTCCTACCATGGAGACGATTGAATGCATTCTGTAAGAAAAGAAATTACTTCTGCTGATAGAAAATAATATATATGTTATACCTTCCACTTCTCAACCATATAACATATCGCCATAAAAAAACTTAATAAAATTTCATTCCATGCTCACCGCACCAATGTTTTTACATGAAACAACAACATTTGAAAATGTATTTGAAACCATTCACCATACAACAATTTCACACCTCTGTCATTCAATATATTGACCAGACTTTAAAAGAAAGAAGTATGGCAACATATTATTCAATCCAAAGAGAATATTTCGACCAAGTTTTAAAAAGGGAGTATCGCAACTTAGTCCTCCAGTGCACCGAAAATACCAATTCAGTGGACACCATTAATTGAACATCAACTGGCTGTTGTAGTGCCAAGTTTTAATAGCAGCTTCAAAATTCAGGGCGCACACACCATTTCACTGAGACCACTGAGCGCAACACGAATACGCCTTTTAAATCTAGTTGGAGATGAAAGCATGTTTATCAAGTAAAGAACGAACAATGAACATGGTGAGATACAACACATCCGTGGTTGCTTCCTTTACGCGTCCACTCTGCTGAGCTTGGACGCTACCAGAAATGATCACCAATACGATGGGACCCTCTGCTTCCTATCGATTGGGTTCTGGCAACGAAGATGCTTGTTCAGCGGTACAGATTATTCAGAAAACGCAACTCTCCGAAAGTGATTGATTGCTTAGTGGAATCAAACTGGAAAATGGTATTCACCTTTAGGGAACATCGACCCTTTTTCAACTTGCATTTAGAAAGATGTCACTCAATCACAAACTTTTGCAGTAGCTTACCTCTAGATTTCCTTAAACGAGAAGTTCAAATACAAGTACTGTGTGGATAGTAACCAAATCGATTCATGACGGTTAACTCCCACATGACCAACAACTGTAAGAAACCCGCAAAGAACCAATGCAGAAACAACTGGGAAAGGAGAAAATTCTCAACACGAATACACAGTCAATCCAACAGTGTTTTCATTTCAATTCAGCGCATACAATAATGCAGTAAACGCAATACAGTTAAACACATCATCATAGAGGACAGAGGACAACGCGCATACAATAATACAGTTAAATGCATACCAATTCACTGAAAAAAACGCAGAGGACAGAGGCGTTGATGACAGAGGCGTCAGAACAGTGCTCAGGTCAGAACGACAGAGAACAGCACTCAGTGGACAGTGCTCAGACCAGCGTACAGCCCACAGTAGAAAAAATGAAGGGAGTTACAACTTATTTTGAGAACTGGCTCTGATACCATGTCAGGCCAGGTAGTAACTCCAATAGGCAGTAAAACTAATTCGATTGATTTCATTAGGTATGCTATTGTTATATACAAAAGGATGTGACTGCTCAGTTCATCTCCTGATGACTGTTCACATTCCTAATTTAACTATTTACATAAATTCACCCAATCATGAGGATTAGGTGTCAACAGAAGGTCCTCGTTGCTCTGTGCTAGCTGCAAATTGCCATTATTCAGAGGTTATTTCTGATAGCTATAAGATTTCTTGAAGTCTGTCATTCATTCTTAACAATCATCGAATTGTTTGAGGATCCAATTCGGATCACGACATTCCCACTGAAAAAGCTTTTGGACCACCAAAAGTTGGTTTTCAAGCATTGACTAAGTGAGGATACAACTTTCTCACCTGTCCAATCTCTATCCATTTTGCACTGCTTGGGTTTTAACTCCTGAGACCAATTCTGAGGTACTCAACATCTCCTCTGCATGTCGTTCTCACCTTCCTGTCCAGAACTCTATCTTCTTGCAATTCATTAAGATATTCAGATGATAGGTCATCAATAGAAGGCAATTGAATTTTCTCTTCAGGATCTTCAATTAATGAAGGTTCAAATAGTCTCAAGCTGTCTGCATTGATGACTAAGTAGATGTGCATATAAGCTGGAAAATCAAGGCAAAAATCATTCTCATCAATTTTCTCAAGGATCCTGAAAGGTCCATACCTTATTTGTTTTAGCTTTTTACCTTCACCTTGCATCCTGTCCTTGTTTATATACAGCCAGACTTGATCACCAACTTGAAAACTATTCTCCATTCGATGCTTGTCATGCCTTGCCTTGTATTTGGCCTGGCTCTTTTCCAGCTGTTCCTGTATTGCCTGATGGATCCCTTGAATTTGTTCAATAAACCTAGTTGCCTTGTCCACATCGCTGTGTCCCTCAACTGTTGTGTCCTTACCAAAGACAAAATCCAAGGGAGACCTTGGTGTGAAACCAAAACAGGTCTCAAAAGGAGATCTCTGTGTGGAAGAATGTTTGGCTTGGTTGTAAGCATGTTGCACATAACACAAATGTTCATCCCAAAGCTTGGGATGTTTGCTGCAATATCCCCTGAGCAACTGGATCACTGTCCTATTGACTACTTCTGTATGGCCATCGGTTTGTGGATGGAACGCTGTGCTTTTCTTCAGTTTGGTGTCCATTAGTTCCCACAAACTTGACCAAAACTTCCTCACAAATCTAGTGTCTCAATTAGATATAATGGAAGTGGGTAATCCAAAATGAACCCATACATGTTGAAAGAACAATTTTGCAGTTTGTTCAGCTGTAATCTGTTTATTACAAGGCATCAAGATACACATTTTGCTAAACCTATCCACAACAACATACAGATAATCATGACCCTTCCTAGAATTAGGTAATCCTCCAACAAAGTCCATGGAAACACTTTCCCAAGGATGATAAGGAATTGGCAATGGAGTGTACAAGCCTAGTTTCCTATTGTTGGGCTTGCTTTTAGCACACATAGTAAACCCTCTTACATATCTAGAAACCATCTCGTTCATTTTTGGCCAATAACAAAATCTTTGCAGTTGTGCAACAATTTTGCTCACCCCAAGGTGACTTGATATTAAAGAAGTGTGTGCTTCTTGAATTATCTTTACTCTTTCAGTTTGTGGAATGCATAGCTTCCCACAATGATAAAAGAGTTGGTCCTTAATATGATAATCCAATTATTCTACTCATTTGCCTTGACTTAAAGTTGCATATACATCTTTAAAGTCTATATCTTGAGCATATTGTTCAATGTAACTTTCATGTAATACAAAATCATGCTTAAGTATAGTAGATGCATCTATAATGGGTCTAGATAACATATCTGCAACTTTATTATGTATGCCCTTTTTATATATGATGACTAAATGAAATTGCTGTAGGAACCCCATCCACCTGTAGTGTCTTGATTGCTGCAACTTGGTTTGGGAGTGTAGATATTGAAGTGGTTGATGATCAGTATGGATAACTATTTCTTTGCCCATTAAGTAATGTTTCCACTTTTTCACACTCTGTACTAATGCATACAATTCCTTATCATATGTGGGATAGTTAACTACTACAGAGTTAAACATCTCAGAATGATAACATATGGGTTTACCGTGCTGTATTAACACTGCTCCCATGGCATAGTCATTGGCGTATGTTTGGATCTCAAACGGTCTTTGGAGATCTGGTAGTGCTAGTACTGGTGCTGTACTAATCTTTTCTTTCAAGGTGTCGAAGGCTTTCTGTTGTTTGCCTCCCCACTGAAACACCTTGTTCAATCCTGTTAAAGCATGTAAGGGAGTTGCAATTAAGGAAAAGTTAGAAATGAACTTTCTCCAATATTGTGCTGCTCCTAAGAAGCTTTTAACTTCTGTAGCAGATTTAGGTTTAGGCCAGTTTATAGTGACTGCCACCTTAGAGGGATCCATCTTCAATTCACCATCCCCTACTATATATCCCAAATGATTCAAAGATGTTTTGCCAAATTCACATTTTATGAGTTTAACATAAAGTTTTTCTCTTTTCAAAACATCTAGTGTCTGCTTAACATGCTGTAAATGTTCTTCCCATGTTTTGCTAAATATAAGAATGTCATCCAGATATATAATAACAAAATCATCAAGAAAAGGTGTGAGCACATCATTCATTATTCTTATGAAAGTAGCAGGAGCATTAGTTAAGCCAAAAGGCATAACCAACCACTCATACAATCCCTGCTTTGTTTTGAAAGTAGTCTTCCATGCATCTTGTTCTGCAACTCTGACCTGATGATATCCACTATGCAAGTCTAACTTGGCAAAATAAACAGCTTCCTTTAACTGATATAATAGATCATCTATGCGAGGAAGGGGATAACAATTTTTTATTGTTATTTTATTCAGTGCTCGGTAATCAATGCACATTCTCCACGAGGCATCTTTCTTTCTTACCAAAATGATTTGTGATCCACATGGTGATGTGCTAGGTTTGATGAACCCCTTCTCGAGAAACTCTTGCACCTGCTTCTTGATTTCTGCATTCTCTAAAGCGGACAACCTGTACATCCCAATGTTAGGCAATGGAGCATCTTGCTGCAAATTAATATCATGCACTATTTCCTTTTTGGGTGGCAGACCTTTAGGTTCTTGAAACAAGATATCATACTCTGAAACAACTTTTTCTAAATCAGCTTGCTGTTTAGCATCACAGCCCTCAAATACATTGGTTTTATCAGGTTTCTTTTCCTTTACAACCATCAGTAAAAATTGTTTGCATGAATTTACAATTCGTTTCATCTGCCCTGAGTTTATGAGAGTATAATTATTCTTGAGCTTATGAGCTCTTACAAAGTATTCGATTCCATCTTTAATGAGTAGATACTTGTTCTCAGCTCTATAAAAAATAGCTTTTCTGTCATACAAGTAAGGGCTTCTTAAAAAAATTCCACATATATCCAAAGGAATTATATCTAACTCAACCTCATCTACAAATGCTGACCCAAAAGAAAACTTGAGTTTGCATTGTCTAGTCACTTGTAGTTGTGCTTTATCACTTAACCAACCTAATGGGTATGGTTTCTTGTGACATGTAGTCAGTAATCCCAACTTCTTTACAATTGCTTCAGAAATTAAATTTACTTGTGAGCCACTATCAAACAAAGTATCAATCTTTTGATGTTTGGAAATAACTTGAATAGGAAAAATCTCATGTCTTTTTATCTCATTTTCTTCATCAATAGTAGATTGTGTAGAATTACTAGTAGATGCTTCAGAATTCTTACCTTTTATATCTGTGGCTGCAATGGTTGTTTCATCTCCTGAGTCTGACCCCAAATCTTTCTGAATAGCTGCAGAAGTCTTCTTCTTCTTGCCCTCGAACTTTTTAGGTCTCAGCTCCAGATGTAGAATCCAACAGTGCTCATCATCATGCCCATACTTCTTACAATGAGTGCATGAAGACTTGCTTTTCTCTGTAGTGTTGGCCTTCCTCTCTTTCCATTTCTATTTTCTTTTCTCCTTATTCTTGCTTGCAATGGGCTTGGATGATCCTCCAACCTCTGGGTTCCCATTCTTTCCTCTAGCCTCTAGATGCGTAGCTTGAACAAATACCTCATCTATACTAGTGGGATTAAACATGAGGATAGTGTGCCTCATGTAGCTGTGTAGACCACCAATGTACTTCAACAGAGTCTCAGGTGAGTCTAATGAAATTCCTAGAATCAAGCTCTCTTCCTAAATTCTTGGGTGTAACCTTGTACACTTTGCCCTTTCAATTGGCGAAGAGTTTGCCAGCTCATCATGGCTTGCTACATATAGGCCAATGGATAGAACTGCTTTTTGATTGCAGAAACAAATTCACTCCAAACAGAAAGAGTCTTACCATGTCTCTTCATGTCAGCTTGGTGTTTCCAAGAAAACTAGTGTCCATTCAGAGCTGCTAGTCCCACTAAGACGGGTAGCTATCTTAGAAACAAACAATTCAAAGTAACTTGTGTTTTCCTTTATGAGAGATAGATGAGAGAGAAGCAGAGAGTACCAACCTCAGTATTTCACTTGGTTCCTTACTTGTTTCCTCTCTCCTTTGATAGAGCTTCACCACTCCTTTCTCACTTGTCCCGCTTCAAAGAACACCTGTAGAGTGAAAGCAGCAAAATACCATCAAAGCATAGAGATCTATAACCATAAACAATGTAGAATCAAATGTACATTAACCATACAAACGCATACACAAATACAAGATTCAGAAATATATAATTATATGGAGGAAAACTCAAATAGCTTTATTGATAAAAGTAGTAGAAGAGAGGATTACAACCCAGCTTTTTGATCCAGCACCATCCTCCCAGCAGGAAAGCCCTCTTCACCTCATGAAAAGCTAGATCACCCAACAATACAATGTTTCAAAGAGAAACCAACAACACTTCCTTACAAATTACAAAATTCTAGCCTCTGGATCTCTAGGATGAGGGATCCATATATAGATGTTTTCAGGGGAGTGAGTCAGCTTCTGGGATTTTGATTAGTGTCATTTCACTGATAGTTCTTGGTTCCACTTGGAGATTTCATGATCTCTTACTCATCCATGGGCGAATTCAGAGAGGCAAGTGTCATATGAGCAGTTTTCCACCTAGAAAACTGCCTCTGCCATTTGTCTGCTCTCGCTCATCGCACCCTACAGAAGGGCTTTTTAGTATGCATCGCACCCTATGTGTGTAGCAGGTGAGATGCATCGCACCCTTAGCATGGAGAAGTATGCATGGTCCAGTTTTGACTAGTTCTGAGCAGTTTTTCAGGGAGAACTTCTGGGAAATGATGTAATCAGTTGAACTTGATCCTTTAGGGTATGAAACAACACTTTTATGGGTTTGATAGCCCTTGGTTTATTGACATATGTGATTGGGGTTGCAGTGCCCAAATATGTCTATAACAGTTGCCCCCTAAAGCATGAGGTCGTAAATCTTCTAATGTCGGGTGAAATGCTTTATCATGAGGATCCGAGGTTTTTCAAACTAGAAGGTGACCTGTATAAAATACAATACAATACATTATCTTCATATTATTTTCATGATCTAGCTGAGGCGGGAATTCCCATGCTCGGCTTTATAAATTCATTTTCATGTACATAGGACAAACAATCGTCTGTGTGGCAGACTGATGATTCTGGTAGAGCCATCATCCCTTAGCTTAGATGATTATCTGTGCAGCCATGGAGTACATTTGATGTTTTTATTTTCCCGAATGTATCGCAGCCTGGATGGATGAAACTAGATCCAGGGTCTTCAAACTAGTTCAATCTTCTCCCGTACAAGTCGATCCATGTGAAAAGATGTTCTGGTGTCGAACATGGAAAGACATCGCCTGATTACCAGCCAATGATGTAAGCTGTTAACAGGCACGAGAGGAATCACCAATAATGATAATGACCCTCAAGGTACTACAGTACAATTCACGTGGTGTGAATACATGAGTCGATGTTGAACACCACATAAAATCTTTCGGTCGAAGGCCATTGATGTAAACCTGTCGCCGGAAGTGAGAAACTTGCCATTGAGGCATGCAAGCTTCAAAGTACTGAAAGGGTTGTTCCTAAGTCAACTTCTTGGATAATGAGTTGATGTCGACAAGAAGTGACCTATTGTAGGAGGGCCTTAATGAATCCCACATCTATGACATGGAACGGAGCAAATGATTTTGTGGAGGTGAAAACGATCTGATGACACAATGTTCAGGGTGGCAGTCATGAAAAATGGAGTGCGGAGGTATTGCAGCGGATGAGGTGTTAGTTGGGTTGGTGAATTCTATGAGCGAGTTCTCTTGAACATATCGGTGACACTGGAATGGATTGGTAGTGTTAACTCCAAAATGGATGGTACGGAGGACCAATGGTGATATGACTGGTGAACGAAATAACCCAACCCGACTCAGTCATGGTGATGGAGTGAAAGTGTCATGTTCAAGAGCGACCTGCTACCAATGAAGTTCTTCAAGTTTTCTTCCCTTTTTCCCCAGTCATCGCTGACCAGTACCTCTTTATTTTTTTCAAGCTTGAGGAGGATAACATATGCTTGTTCTATAATTTTCCCTTCGGGCATACTTGTCGCTATGTTTTAGCGAGCCTAGCGACAGTGAAACTCGCTCTTGTCCGTATGGACAAGTTTTTCTCTATTGTTTTAACGAGTATAACGACAACGATAACTTGGTCCTTTTCAGTTTTAGAGAGTCTAAAAAGAGACGGAAAGGAACTCTAGTAGTCCTTTTTCATAGTATAATCCCTTTAGTCTGAAAAAGTATAAAACAATACGAAAGGGATGACTTTTCCGATCACTTTAGCGAACCGAAAAAGACAAGCGCTCGATCTTTTTGTGTAATGATCCCTCAGGTCCAAAAAGATTAAAATATAGAGGAGGGATGACAATTCCAATCACTTTAACGAGCTGGAGAGGCTAATTGCTCGGTAATCTTTTCATATTTTACGAGTTTAAAAAGAGCTTAAAGGAGACTCGTTTTTGAGGAATGAGTGATGTTTTCGGATAGCAACTAGTTCCAAGTAAGTTTGGAACTTTTCAATCACGGCAGTGTAAAGAAGGTGGCTAATAGAATGACTCGTCGCAACTGTTCCTCAAAAGGGTAAACAATCAAGTGGAGGCATATGATCGACTAAAAAGGTGGAGGTGATGGTAAGAACACGACTAAGGCTCAAAAGCTGATAGCAATGCGATCACAAAGGTTATTTACCGAAGGTGGGTTTATTTTTTAATGAGCTTGAACTCTGGGGGAACATATGCTCATTGCTGGGTTTATTTTTTAACGAGCTTGAACTTTGCGGAAGCATTGCTTGTGATAATAGTTAGAGATGTTCAATTCACCATTAACACTATGTTCTCTTGACGGTCGTACTGCCTGTTCAATTGCTCCATAAAAAACAATGTAAACTTTGAAACGGGAACTGATAGTGTTACCCGTTTTGTAGAGATAGCAAAAAAGTGACCCGATTTTGACAAGGGGTGATGTAGAACACACATGTTTTTTTTAGAGCATAGTTTTTGGCACTTTTTTATTTTATTTTTATTTTTTATATTTTTATTTTTTTATGTACATTGCATTTTAGAATGGTAGTGATTTTCACGCTGATTTAAAAAAGTGGTTATTCTGCATCAGACCCTTTTTTTAAAAGACATATTTTTTGACTTTAAATTTTCTAATGTATGAAATGTAAATAATTATTTTGTAAATTTAATAATTTTGAAAGTGGTCTTCTTCATATTTTCTTGTTTTTATTTTTATTTTTATTTTTTTGTAGTGAGGTTTTTATTGATTTGCATATTTAAAGAAGAATGTCAATATTTTGCATTTTCGATATTCTACATATTTATACATCGTTAATTAAATTTTCAATCCACATGAAATAATTGTCTCTAAAAAACAAATATAAAAAAATATATAAAAAAGACAAAAATAAAAAATAAAAAATGTTAAAAAAATATCGCATAAACCATAAAAGAATTTGGAATATATATATATATATATATATAAGTAAGTAAAAATTGAGAAATTAAAAAAAAACATTAGCAAAAACTAGGAAAAAAAATAAAGTTAAAGACAAACTAGTTAAAAAAAAAATAGAATTAACGAAAAAAATTAAAAAAACTAGTAAAATTAATATTAAAAAAAAAATGTTAAAATTTTTTTATCTCACAAACCATAAAAGAATTTGGAAGAAAAAACAAAATTAAACTATATATATATATAAGTAAAAATAGAAAAAAAAAAAAAAAAAAAACATTAGCAAAAACTGGGAAAAAAAAAAATTAAAAACAAACTAGTTTAAAAAAAATAAATAGAAAAAGGACCCGTATAAGAGCAACATCCTCAATCATCTTTGGCGATTGATTCCTGGGCTAATCCTATGGAGTATATGGAAGGAGCGAAACAAGCGCATCTTCAAAAATCAACGCTCCTCCATGGACACAATCTGGCATATGCTTTGCAAAAATATCCAAGAAACTCTGATGATAAGATCATGGAAGAAGGAGGATTGGCCTACCCTAGCCAATGAGAAAGCCATCATGGACAATTGGCAGCTCAGATGCACCAATGACACGGACCAGCAGATTCCCCCTGCAAACAGCAAGGACAAACAAGTTGAATGGAAGCCTCCGCCAAAGCACACTTTCAAACTCAACTTTGATGGTGCCTCAAAGGGGAATCCTGGGTTAGCAGGCTTTGGGGGAATAATCAGAAATCATGAAGGGACTCCCATGACACTCTTTTATGGAAGCATTGGTTGGGACACCAACAACTCAGCTGAATTGGAAGGGTTATGGCAGGGTCTGCAGCTCGCGGGGGAGCTAAACCTCTATCCTCTGGAGGTTGAAGGAGACTCCCAAATCCTCATCAATATGGCAAAAAAAATCCTAAACGGATCACAAGCCAAAAAAGTAGCAACCAGCTGGAGGTTAGAGGCACGTCTGGAGGCAATAGAACAGAAGCTTCAAAGCAACAGAGCTATCACCTTCACTCATACAAAGAGGGAGGGCAATAAGATAGCGGACTACATGGCCAATGTCGGAGTGGGAGGTAATCACTCTCTAATTACAAGACAGCTGAATGACATATTATCGAATGAGGAAGCCCAAGAATGCTCTCGATTGGTCCAAATGGAGGAAACTCCCCCGGATGCGGGTGTTTAAAGCGATGGGACGGGAGTTGGAAGCTTGATCCAGGTGGATGTTGGTGGCCACCCACTAACCCATTTGGACCCCCACAACTCTCTTTCAGTCTTTTCAGTTTCCTAATTTGCAGCACAATTTACTATTTTTAGCAGTTTTTCGGGTCCTGAACTTCCGGAGCCGTTTTGAGGCCCTAAACGACGTTTTTTTGGGAATCTGGGGCAACATGAGTCCATGGACTGATGTTGCCTCCCAAAGTGGTAGTACTCGGATAGATCTTTCTAACGAGCTATCGTGCGCGTCAAACGGAGATCGTATGCCAAAGTTACGACCCCGGGAAATTGATGTACCAATTTACCCAAACGGGGCCCACATTTTGGCGTTTCATCTTCTAGGGTTAGGTTTCGGGATGTGAAGGGTTTTTCATTGTTTCTCAACAATAAATAGGCCTTCGAGCCTCATTGTAATACAGTTCGGAACAGTTCAGAGGCATGTAGCCACCACATCTCTTCTCAGAGATAAGCTACCATCGCCCTAGCTGGTTTCTTTCCATTTCTGTTTGTAAGAAGTATTTTCCATTAATGAAATAAAGCATTATTTCCGCTGCATCTCTGTGTTTATGGTTATTGCATCTCTGTATTTATGGTTATCTCTGTAATCTATTGCGTTCCTGTTTAAATCCGGATCAGTGGTATCAGAGCGGTTTGCTTTTTCTCTGTTTTTCTTTGCATGTCCCCAACGAGGTCGGGATATAAGGAGTTAGGGCTTGAACTGGTCGAACCTTTACAAGACCAACCTCGCAAATCCCGACGGCCTCCCATGGCAGATGAGAAGAAAGACGAGGGGGCAGGAGATCCTATCAAAATCTTGCTCGAAGAAGCGCTCGAGCGTCAAAGGAACGCGATGATGGATAGCTTTGCGCAGATCCTTCAGCGGCTACCCAGAGGCGACGCATCGGCTTCCAACAGCGACTCTGGAAATGCCACACCGTTTAAGGTACAAGTGAATTTTGAAATCCCCATATTCGAGGGTAAAATAGACGCAGATGCCGTAGATAAATGGTTAAATCTGCTAGATGGGTATTTTTCTGTTCACGAATTTTCAAGTCGGGAAAAGATTGTTTTCGCTCTTCTCAAAGCAGCCCCCCATGTCAAGGACTGGTGGGAAACCTACTGCGAGCAGAAGGATGAAAGTACAGGCTCACTATTTTCAGCCGCACCCACTTGGAATGACTTCCGGGATGCCATCAAGGAGCAGTACTACCCTGTCGGAAGCTATGAGGACAAATACATCAAATGGACCACACTGCGGCAGGGACGAGACCAAGATGTGCAGGAGTTCACAAACATTTTTCATACCCTTCGCACACAGTTGGGTATCAAAGATTCTGAGCTGCATCTGGTACTCAAATACCGCGGCTGCCTGCATAGATACATCCAGGAAGAGATGGTGTTCTTGAACATCTCCTCGCTCGGCACGGCGTACCGATATGCTGTCAAAATCGAGCAAAAGTTCAAACAGAAGAAGCGAGACTTTGGATCTGCAAATCCGAAGCCCAAAGGACAAAGCCAAGGCGGGGTGACCCAAGACAACCCATCGAAGCCGCAAGAAAAGAACAACACCGCGAAGCCAAAGAAGGACACAGGAAAGTGGTGTGAATTCCACAAGAGTCCCACTCATAACACAAGTGAGTGTCGGACCAAGCAGTCGCTGGTGGCCGAGTTGAAGGCTTCCGAATCAGATGCATGTTCTGACCCTGAGCCAGAACCTGACAAGGGGAATGGAAAAGGGAAGCAGATCATTGATGCGGATCCCAGCGCCACTGTTGCCACTGCCAAGATCAAGAAAAATGAGCCCGAAGATCCAGAGGAGGGGGAGCGTCTTTTCCACTCACAGATGTGGGTGAAGGGTTCACCGCTGCGATTCATTGTCGACAGTGGTAGCCAAAAGAACCTGGTTTCAGCAGAGGTCGTGAAGCGGTTGGGCCTACCGACTACACCTCACCCACAGCCATACAGTATCGGGTGGCTTCACGAAGGACGAGATCTGAAAGTTCGCCAGCAGTGCCGCCTTCCCTACAGCATCAAACCCTTCACAGACGAGGTATTGTGTGATGTTACACCTCTGGATGTTTGCGATGTATTATTAGGCCAACCATACTTGTGGAGGCGACATGCTGTGTATGAGTCAAGGCCTCGTGCTGTCATTATTTCTTTGAATGATTCATTATACAGGATACCGGAGGTAGCCCCACCTACCGCCACATCTTTGATCACTACCAAAAAAGGCAGCAAGCTCATATCACAGACCAGGAAATTCATTTGTCTGGTTCACTCCCAAAATAAGGGGAAGATTGTTGCTACCTCCATGACACCTGTAAAGGGTTCCTCCACGCAGCAGCAGCAGCAAAAGGATACGATCATGACAAAACACAGGAACAACTTCTCCTCACCCACATGGGTACCACACAAGTTTCAGGTGGGCAACAAAGTCTGGTTGCATCGACAGAAAGAACGTTTTACCAGAACCCATCAGAAGCTCAGACCACTCCGACATGGTCCTTACAGCAGTACCAAGGCGATGGGGAACAATGCTTTGGAGCACATCATTCCTCCATTCCTTCGCCTGCACCAAATATTCAATGTGGACCATCATCGACCATGCTTCCCACCATCACTGGACACATCAGAGATTGCAGGACAAGTTCAGCAGATGGAGGAACTCAACGCAATGGGGACCATTGCTTCCTAAGGAGGGAGGAATGATCCAGGTGGATGTTGGTGGCCACCCACCAACCCATTTGGACCCCCACAACTCTCTTTCAGTCTTTTCAGTTTCCTAATTTGCAGCACAATTTACTATTTTTAGCAGTTTTTCGGGTCCTGAACTTCCGGAGCCGTTTTGAGGCCCTAAACGACGTTTTTTTGGGAATCTGGGGCAACATGAGTCCATGGACTGATGTTGCCTCCCAAAGTGGTAGTACTCGGATAGATCTTTCTAACGAGCTATCGTGCGCGTCAAACGGAGATCGTATGCCAAAGTTACGACCCCGGGAAATTGATGTACCAATTTACCCAAACGGGGCCCACATTTTGGCGTTTCATCTTCTAGGGTTAGGTTTCGGGATGTGAAGGGTTTTTCATTGTTTCTCAACAATAAATAGGCCTTCGAGCCTCATTGTAATACAGTTCGGAACAGTTCAGAGGCATGTAGCCACCACATCTCTTCTCAGAGATAAGCTACCATCGCCCTAGCTGGTTTCTTTCCATTTCTGTTTGTAAGAAGTATTTTCCATTAATGAAATAAAGCATTATTTCCGCTGCATCTCTGTGTTTATGGTTATTGCATCTCTGTATTTATGGTTATCTCTGTAATCTATTGCGTTCCTGCTTAAATCCGGATCAAAGCTGGCCACATGCCGCTCCACGGGCATCACGTGGCACTCCATGCGAGAGGACGACGAGATCAATCCCGGTTTAAAACGAACGGACGGGGGACGGCAGCAGTGAATGCCCGGAGAGTGCACTCGATCCAGAGCATTGCTGCAGTAATGGCGGATGGAAATTCGAGGTGGGTAGGTGACGATGAAGAGCATATATCCGGTTTGGAGCGGGGAATTTTGGTTGTGTTGCATTTGTCTGGCCTCTCTGCCGTTGAAGCGGTCCCTTCTCAGGCAGTTGGGTCTATTATGGAGCTGGTTCTGGTAATCGACAGTCTGGTTCACTTGGCAGTTTGCAGGGAGTCTCATCTCATTATGGTGAGACCCAGACAGAGGTTGCTGAGCCGTCGTGGTTCTTCCAGAGGCAGGGGTTCGAGCAGACCTGTGAGAGATGAAACGAGGCATTGCTGCCACTGTAATCTGGCAAGCTCCATTGGAGCCATTCCCCTGCACTCTGGCCAACATATGGATGCCGGGGCATCCAGCTCGGCCTCCTTTCCAGCCTTTGGCTCCACTATTTTCAACTTCACCAGCTCCACGGCAAACCCGAGAATTAGTGCTCATGTTTCCATTCTGTTCATCGAGAACCCTCCTGAGGTGGATGACCCCATAGAAGCTCGGGAGCATGGGAGGCAGGACTACCATGGGGATGCAGAGCAGGCTCCGACAGCTGAGTTGGAGCAGGAAGAAAAGCGCCGGGCCAACGTCGAGGAAAATTCCAAGCATTCCCAGAATGCTCCTAACGCTACTACTGGGGAAGCGGAAGCGACCTCGCCTACTCATGCTGAGCCGGATTACTACGGCTAGTACCCAATTGTGGAAGAGCAACCGGATGAGCCGAGTGAATAATCACGCCGGCGCCCTTGCTCCACTAGGTCGCTCCAGACTCAGTTGCCGTCTCCTGGTTTGTTGTTGTTTCAGTCTATGTTTTTTTAGGATGTCAAAGCTGTTGGTTTTTTGTGTCAATGATGAAAGTACTTACTGTTTCCCCTGCGCGGGACGACTTGAACAGTTCTTTTTGTCTAAGACCCCTACGCGGGCTTTCGTCTATGGACAGTCTGGGAACTTCATGGAACCACCCCTGCGAGGGCTTGCTATCAGGAATTATGTCTGGGTCTTTGTCAGTCTTAGTTTTTGTCTATGTCTGGTGCCCCTCGAGGACAAGAGCATACTGGTCTTACCTGATGTAATTTTGCACTATGTACATATTTAATAGATTAGCCTTGTTACCGAGAAAAAAAAATATTAAAAAAAACAAAAACAGATTTAAATTATAAAAAAAACAAAAAAAATCCGTATTTTTTATTAAATAAAAAAATGTAATTATTTTTTTATTAAACATACATATTTTATTACTATATATATATATATATATATTTAAACAATTTTTTTTAATTAAAAAACAAAAAATATAATTTTTTTTTAAACGATTATTATTATTATTATTAATTTTTTTTTTAAATTTAAAAATAAAAATTATTAAACCTATATTTTATATTTAAAAAAAAATAAATTAAACCTACATTTTATATTTAAAAAAAAAAAAAACATTTACCTTTTTTTTAAACCATTTTTTTTTTAAACAAATTATAATTTATTCTTTTAAAACAACTTTTTTTTTCTTTTTATTTATTTAAAAATAAACATCATAAAAAATATTTTAATTTTTTTAAAACTGATTTAATTTTTTAATTTAAAATTTAAAAAATTATTTAAAAAAAATTAAAAGTTAATGTTGGTTTATTCTCTGTAAAAAAAAAAAAAAATTTAGTGGCCCTCTGCTTCCCGACTGCCCGTGGTTGTGCGGCTGTGGGCGGAGGGCCTGCACGGCCGCGCCACCACGGGCAGCCGGGGGCGTGGGTCCACCAATTTTATTTTTTAATAATTTTTAAAATTTAAAATTAAAAAATTAAATTTGTTTTAAAAAAATTAAAATATTTTTATGATGTGTATTTTTAAATAAATAAAAAAATTGTTTAAAAAAGAATTATAATTATAATTTTTATTTATTTATTTATTATTATTTTTTAATATAAAATGTAGGTTTAATTTAATTTAATTATTATTTTTTAAATATAAAATGTAGGTTTAATAATTTGTATTTTTAAATCATAATAATAATAATAATAATAATTGTTTAATTAATAGAAAAAGATTGTTTAAAAGATAAATTTATTTTATTTTATTTTTTTATTTTTTGTTATGCATTTTTTTTACTAATTTAATTTTTTTTTAAAATTATTTAATTATTTATTATTATTATTTATTTTTTTCTAGTTCTTTTTATTATTATTATTATTATTAATTTTAATTTTAATTTTAATGTTTTTGTTTTTGTTTATGTTTTTTGTTTTGTTTTGTTTTTTTGGTTGTCTTTTATATATATTTTTATATTTGTTTTTTAAATAATCAACATTTTAATCTTAATTTTAGTACTTTTTAATTTATTATTATTATTATTTTTTTAAGATCTAGTTTGTTTTTAATTTTAATTTTTGTTTTTTTTTAGTTTCTTTTATGGTTTACAATATAACTTTTTTTCCCCATTTTGTTTAAAATATTTTTTTTACTATTTATTTGTTTATACTTTTTTTTTCTTTTTGTTTTTTTTTTTTCTTATCATTAATTTTGTTTATTTTTTTAATTTTTATGATATATATATATATATATATATATATATATATATATCTATATATATTTTTTTTTTCCTCTGGAAAAATCCATAAATATTTCATTAATAAGCACAAATTTACATGAGAGTGTCTGTTTTTTACAAAGTATTAACAGTTTGTGCTGTTTGTTGCATTACCACGCATGGTATGTTGACTGTTCTGTTACAGTAGCCTGATCATCATTTTCAAAATATAACCAAAATTTCAGTATAAGTCTATATATGTACTGCTGTCATATATAAGCGGTTCCTATTGTGCTATTTGCTGACCCAGGGTTGGATATCCCGGGTCTATATACGGACGGTGGAAATTTTTTTGTTCCTGCTGATCTTTGACCTCTGTAATCTCCCAAATGCCTTTGTCCATCAGCGCTGCCTCCTTGGATAATTTGTCGGCACCCTTGTTGTGTTCCCTGTAGATGTGAGAGATAGTAATATTGTTAAAAGCTGATTTGAGTGCAAGTGCTTCATGTAATATAATGCTGAGTGAGTGCATGTGACAAGTAGCTGTGCCATTAATCCAATTTATGATGATCTGTGAATCCCCAAATATATTGATGCTAGTGCAGTGGTGCCTCAAAGCAAAGTGAAGCAAGTGGCAGAGAGTGATGAGTTCTGCAAAGTTATTGGTTCCAGCGCCCAGGCTAGCCTTAATTCTGAATTGATGATTCTCTGATACATGAAGGATGATGCCTCCTCCACAACTTTGCAGGTTTGCCGCCCCATCGAAGTATGCCCAAGGCGTGCTTGGGTCGATGGGAGGGGGCGGGGCAGGTTGACGAGTTGAAGGAGGGGGTGGGTCGGGAAGTTCCCTCAGGGCAGCTACAATACTGGCCTCAAGCAATGGCCAGTGTATTGGCTTGTTTTCGAATATCACGCTGTTTCTAGATTTCCAAATGGCCCAGTTAACAATGATGGGGAGATTGATAGTTTTTGAACCTCTGTTTTTCTTTTCCCATTCAGACCATGCGCTAATGAGATCAGTACCAACCCAATCGCCCGCGAAATTTATGAAAGGCTTGAGGTTTTTCCACAGGTTCATTGTCGAACGACATTTCAGAAATATGTGGTCTGTAGATTCCGAGTCCTCTTTACATAGAACGCACCACGTGGGGCCATGCTGGGCTCTTTTCATAAGCTGATCTCCGGTGGGAATTTTATTCCGCAGTATGCACCAATTGAAGAGCTTTGATCGTGGGGAAGCGGATTGTTTCCATACATTCTGCCACCAACTAGCATTGACCTCAGGTTTTTTATGAGCAATGAGCTGTATGTAACCATCCTTGGGGGTGTATACACCATGTTCTGCCTGGTTCCATACTAGTTCATCCGGGCCCTCTGTAATTCGAATGTGTGATTCGATTAAGGCATCTCTGTATTCTTCCCATGCTGTATGCCATCTTCTAGGGAGGTTTAGTTGGTGCGTAGATTTCCACGCTTGGTGAAAGATATCCGAATGGTCATGGTCCGCAATCTGTGAGATTACCTTTATGTTCCGTGCTGTGAGGTATGCAACCAGATCTTGTGGTAGTGCATGCCTTCCACCACTTCTCGTCCAAGGGTCAAGACCTACCCTTGCGTTGTTCCCTTCTCTGATACGCCAAACCAGGTTGTCTCTAATGAGAGGCAATGAGTGTAAAAGGGCCTTCCATATCGAAGATATGCCAGTTTTATTCCACTCAGGGAGCCTTACCCAGTCGCTGATGCTGAGGGGCCAGATGTATTTATGGAATGTAATGCTGGTCCATAAACTTTGGGTCGTCAGTAGGGCCCAACCCATTTTTCCTGCTAGAGCTTTTGCGAAGATAGGGAGCTCCTTCAACCCCCAACCTCCCCATTTCTTAGGTAAGGCAATCTTGTTCCAGCCAATCCAGGCAAAGATGCGCTTGTCTTGGTTGCCAGCCCATAAGTATCTATTGCATAGCTGCTGTAGTTTTGCCAGAATGTTCCGAGGTATCCAAGCCAGTGCCATCCAGAATACTGGGGTAGCTTCAAGTACAGATTTAATCAGGGTTAGTCTCCCAGCCCTGGAGAGATATCTGTGGCTCCAGCATGTTAGCCTTTTTTCTATCTTTGTTACTAGCCATACCCAATCAACGATCTTTTGACATGTTGGTTTAAGCCAGTATCCCAGATATTTAAGGCCTCTGTCCAATGGCTGGGTGGTATAAGGAAAAGCCTGTTTGGCCACGTGCGCTTCGTTGGCTGAGGTACCAACCATGGTGATAGAGGACTTTGATCTGTTCACTTCCATACCCGTAGCTTTAGAGAAGAGATCTAGGATACGAGTGAAGGAAGATGAGTCCTGTACGCTGCCATCCAATAGGATTAAGACATCATCTACAAATAGGAGGTGTGTGAGGTAACATACATCCGAGATTTTAAGGCCTCTGATAGTCCCCTCCCTTTTTGCAGAGATGATAAGCCTGCTTAGAGCTTCTATGACCAATAGAAAGAGTAGTGGCGAGAGGGGACAGCCCTGTCGCAGCCCTCTTTCAGAGTGAAAGAAGTGTGAGGCTGATCCATTGATCAAGATACTGAAGGTGGGAGAGGTGATGCACGCCATGATCCAATTGATTAAGGTAGGGGGGAAGCCGATATGGATAAGGATCATATTTATATATAGCCAGCTTACTCGGTCAAAAGCCTTGGATAGGTCAATCTTCAACAGAATACACTTGAGATGTTTAGTCCAGATGGAGTGTATCGCCTCTTGTGCCGAGCCAATGGCTTCATGGATCTGCCTGTTTTCCAGAAATGCAAATTGTTGAGGGGAGATATGTCTGGAAAGAATGGGCTTGATCCTATTGGCAATGATCTTAGAGATGATCTTATAGAGGACATTGCAGAGGGATATGGGGCGAAAGTCATCAAAAGAGGATGGGTTGTCTGATTTAGGGATAAGGGCAATGAAAGTAGAATTAATAGCATTGTAGAGACTACCCGAGGTCCTGCTTTCCTCCACAACCTTTAGTATATCTCCTCCCAGAAGATCAAAGAAGGCAATGTAGAACTCTATAGTCCAGCCATCCGGTCCAGGGCTCTTTTCCTTTTGGAACCATTTGATAGTACTTTCCAGTTCTGCCATAGTGACGGGGGCTTCAAGGTCTTCAGATTCCTCCTCCTCTACAAATCTGGGGAAGTGAGTGGCCACATTGATGATTTCTGCCAGATTTGTGCCTGCAGGGTTCTTGTATAGACCTCTGAAGTGTGTGGTACCCAGATATGAGAGCTTGTTAAAGGAATCCGCCAGACCCCCCTCGGGGAGGGGGAGGTTCCAAATGGTATTTGCCACTTTCCTTCCTTTGGCAAAGTTGTGGAAGAATCTGGTATTCTCATCTCCGGCTTTAAGCCAAGTTGCTCTACTGCGGAGTCTGATAGATTCCTCCCTACCCTTTAGTATATTATTCTTCTGGTTTTCCAGCTCCACGAGGCGAGCCTTGTCTTCCTGTGTTATGAACCCCAGATTTCTCTCGTCCAGAAGAGCATTCAAGTCTTCTTCCACCTTGATAAGCTGCACATCTTCTCTTTTCTTCTTCTCCTTAGCCCAATTGATCACTATATGCTTGAGCCCAATAAGGTTTTTAACGAATCCCCTTGCCATCGAGGATTCTCGATCAATGGGGTGTGCTCTCCAGTATGCTGTAATCAGATTAGAGAAGCTTGGGTCTTGAAGCCACAAATGATTGAACTTAAAAGGTGCTTTTGGTTTCTGATGCGGTCCCAGGATTTCCATGGCAATTGGGGAGTGGTCTGAGATACCTCCATTGCTTACCCACTGTTTGTATGTGTGTAGTCGATGAACCAGAGGGCCCTTCAGCAGGAATCTATCCAACCTGCGGGCCAGAGCAGCCGATCCTATCCTTCTATTTCTCCACGTAGGATGAGGCTTCTGCAGAGGGATATCAATGAAGTCATGCTGCTCCAATAACCGTCTCATGAAGTCTGTGATGGGATCTATCTGGGCCGATGAACCCCATGACTCACTGAATCCCAGGGAGAAGTTCAGGTCTCCTCCTAAGATGATGTGGTCAAGTGATAATAGGTTACAGCTGAGAAGATGTCTCCAAAAATTTTCCCTCTGTTGGCAAGGCCCGTATATGTTGACAATACGAAGGGAGAGGCCGAGTTCAATAGAGAATATATCTGCTCCCAGGTATCCATGACCTCCCCAAGAGGAGTCCAGTCTGATAGAGCTGGGATTGTATCCTAACGCCAGGCCACCCGATCTGCCCATGGCATCAGAAGCTATGAAGTTCCATCGGGCCCCTACTGTGGCTAGGGCTCGAGTAGTAGACTCTGCAGATCCAAGGGTTTCTTGTAGGAGAATGATATCGGGTAGTTCGACCTCAAAAAGTCGTTTGAGGGCTAGCTTTTTTGGGGAGCTAGCCAGGCCCCTACAGTTGAAGGAGAGGCACTTCATGGGGGGCCAATCTTAGGGGGTTTTGATGCTCTAAGGACCCCGTCGATAGTGGCTTGGCGCCCAGCTGCCACTTCCGCGCCTGCGTGCCTAATGGCCTTGTTGAGATATGATTTGCGACCCCGGGTAGAAAGGAAACCATGGCCAAGAGGGAAAATACCCAGCCCGGAAAGGGATTCAGAGGCCTCCAGATGTGAAGAACGAGGGCGAAGGGAGTATGGGTGGGTTGGGGTCGATCGGGATGATGATGGCGAGGGGGGCGGAGATGAAAAGGGCAATGTGGGCGGAGCTGTGGATGTCGATGGAGGGGGAGGGGGGATAACACACTGAACCATAGTGCATGACATCGAATTTTCAAGTGCATATGAGATATCAGATGAGTTAGAGAGAGGGATAGGAGAGATACCCGAGCATTTGCTGCCCGAGCCCTAGTCAACGGAGGCGAAGGCGGGGCAATCTTTCGCATATCCAATTTTGCTGATTCACCGTGAGGTCCCGCGTTGCTTTGGGGCGGATGAGGAATAATTGGGGGGACTCCGCTGGAGACTACTGGAGTAGGTTTTGGAGATCCTTCCTGAATATTGTTCAATGGGCAGTCCTTGAACAAGTGACCGACTTGGTGACATCGGTTGCATCTGAAGGGGACTCCTTCGTAATCCAATATCTGCGTTCTGCTAAATTTCCCCCATCTCAGAGTCATTTTTTCTTCTAATCCCTCCCTGGTGTCCAGATGAACCAGGATTCTAGCTAGGATTCTTTTGTTGGTCTCCTTGTAGGATCGATCGTGATCCAAATACGTGCCCAGCGCATTCCCAATCTTAACGAATGCTTCCTCAGTCCAGTATTGTAATGGCAACCCCGGCAATCGCACCCAAAGAGGGCCTGCTCCGATCTGTTCGCGCTCCGGATCAAATAGAGGGCTCCACCTCTTCAATAGCACCGGTGCCATTTCTATGTGCCAGTACTGTGCCAGTACAATATTCGTGTGATCCTCTTTTGCGAAGTGGAGTGAGAACCATCCCCTTGGGAGTTCTTGTACGTCCGGCAATTCAGTGAATAGCGCGCCCCAAATTTCTTTCACCCATAGCTTCAATCTTTCCGCCGAGAAGGTACGCCCCCGCACATGTCCAACCAGAACCATTCGAGCCAGTGCCATGGTCTCCTCGAAGTTAGTGGGGTCACCGAATGACACAGTAATGTCTTTTACTGTTGCTCTGATGCACTTCGATCTCTTCTTCGAGCGGGGAGCGGTCGGATGATCTACGAGAGGGTTGGAGACCCCGACCCCAGGGGAGGGTTTTGAGGGCTGTGCATTGAGGGCCGGCGTGCTGAAGCTACCCGAGGGCCTAATCCCTTCATCATTCAAGGGTTTTTCAGCTGCTGCCCTAGACTCAACAGGTGCGATGGGGTTTTCAGCTGCTGCCCGAATCTCAGCAGGTGCGATGGGGATTTCTGCTGCTGCCCTAATCTCAACAGGTGCGGAGAGAAGTTCGTTTCTTGGCGGTGATAGCAGATCGAAGGCTAATGCGTCGGGTGATAGTGAAGATAGGAGGAGGGCAGTCCCTGGTGAAAGGGGCGGGGCATCCAGAGCGGGTGATGTGGGAGGAGTCGGCAGAGAAACCACAGGTAGGGTGTCCTGGGCGGCAGTATTTTCAACAGCTGGAGCGGGTGTTTCGATAGGGTTTCCAAAAATGGCGATCCCTTCTAGTGGATCCTCGGAGTAATCCACAAGCTCCGTAGCTTCGAGGTCCTCCATACCGGTCAACCGTTGATAACCGCAGTCGCTGTCTGGTGACAGAAACCAAACCCCGATCCCTGTTCTGTGCTGTCCGTTCCGGCGAGGCTCCCGTTTTCCTGCGGCTCCTGCGGCTAGGTTAACCTAGGCCCTTGCGATCGCGACGCGTGAAACCCATCCATATATATATATATATATATAATGTTTTGTTTTTAGTATATATTTTAATTTATGTTTTGTTATTTTTTTTAAAATTTTAAAATTTTTAATTTAATTTAATTTTATGTTTTCATTATTTTTTTTAAATTTAATGTTTTTCGGGGTCATGATAAAATGTTTTACGCCATTATTTCGAAATGTTGAAATTTTACTTTTGAAAAAAAAAAGGTGTTCTCTCAGCATTAACACTTTTCGTTTTGAGGGTGTTTTTTGGATAATTTTTGTGCAAAAAATTGGTCTTCACTGCCATTTTTAAAACTTGTTGAAAATTTACCCAAGAAGAAAAAAGGTGTTATTCCAGCATCAACACTTTTCATTTTTAGCACTGTTTTGATGTTTTTTCGGGGTTTTTTGGCTAGAGTTCCCGTTTTGAGTTTATAGTTTCCATTTCAAAGTTTACATTGTTCAAATTGATTAGAAATGTAAATACATGCTTGAAAAATGAGTTAAACACCAACATCTTACTTGAATTATGTGAATAGTAACATAAAAGTAGTTTTTACCTCTCATTTTTACCATTTCATTCAAATTTGGGATTGTTGGAGCTCTAGAGGTGTTTTCCTCTTCAATTTTCATCAGCTGATTCCGGGAGATTCGGTGGACTATTTTCGGTGCCGTCTGGACCAGGTAGGAGCTAAACCTGAGCTCTTCAATTGCATTCTTTCCTTTTCTGATTCTGAGCATCTTTTCCTATTTTTCTGGGTCTCAGTGATTTGAACAATTCGTTCTCTCCTCATCGCACCTAGTATACATCGAAAGGTGTGATGCATACTAAGCTGGTCATTGGCCAGTCAGTATGCATCCCACCCAATACATAGCTAGGGTGCGATGGGTGCAAGGAGGAAATTTTATGCACTGTTTTTTCATGGAAATTTTGCTTGTTTTTGCCCAAATTAGGATCCTAATTCTTCTCTTGTTTGTTTTTCAGAGGTTCATCAGATCAAGATGGTCATTACATGGCGTGAACACGAGCATGAAGAAGAGGACATGATTGCCCTACATGATCCGGGTACAGTGACTGCATTGCGGAACTGTGGCTTGTTCAAATTCTTCCATATGTCCATCATGAGGCAACAAATCAATTTGTTGCAATATTTTCTCGATGCATGGGATCCTACCAACCAAGTGTTCTAGATTTGAGGTAAATCCATCCCTTTGACAATTGAGGATATCTATTTCTTGACCAGTTTATCGAGGCGTGGTGCCCCTCTCTCACTATCAGGATCCGCCAGTGGGGGTGAATCCGTGAGGGATTATATTCGCCGGTTCTGTAGAGATGGATCTCAACCGAGCAGGGACGACAAGATCAGTATTCGAGATGTCACTGACTGGTCCTTGAGGACTATCTTATTCACCTTCGCTAGATTGGCTGGTAGTGTGGCTCTTCATTTAGCCAACATGTCCTATATGCAATATGCTCTGGAATGTCTTGAACCAAAGCTATTCAACTGGTGTGATGCAGTACTTCCGGTTATAAAAGAACAACTTTCCAGGTGAAGAACGAAAGATCCAAGAACTTTGGTTATGGTTCCATTTTGATCGCTTTCGCTTTAGAGAGGATACCATTGATGTAGCCATAATACATTTCACTTGGACTGCCAGCGCTGAGGGAACCACGGATGCAGAGATGGGTCGATCTCATGGCTAGACACACTGGTCAGTCACATATTTCATTCTCTGATGCTTTCTTTGAGTGGTTTGACCGTCAGGAGATGGTATTTGCCGAGTACCCATATGTTGGGATGGATTTCCAGGGTGACCCAGATTTGGTGCTGCCGGCTGGCGAGCAGTGGGGTGTTATAGGTAAAAAGATTTGACCATATCTCTGCTTATTGCTTTTATAATGTTCTTGTGTATTTTAAATGTTATCAAGACTAATCAAACCCATATATTTGTGCAGATATTGGACCAGTGCGACTAGCAGCGCGCCCGAGGGTAGTAGCTGCCATTCCAGCAGGAGAGGCTATAGGGAGGGCTATCCTTTGCGATCTGGACATAGCAGAGACCCTTGCAGTATTGCAAGATCAGATCGAGGGTCTCACCCTTGGTATTCAGGATGTGAGGACCGACGAGTTACCTTTGAGATTACAGTGCCATACCACTGGCGTGCCGAGTCGATGGACTAGGCTCTTACGTATGATCGCATAGGTAGTGACTTGTTATCAACAACACCATTTGTCTAGGGTGCTTCCCTGCATTTTTGAGTTTTTGGGTCGTGTGACCGACCTTGTTTTGGATATAGAATATTTTGTAAAAGACTATAAACATTTATATATATTTTTGATTTTCAGAGCTTCATTTTGGTTAAGTTATATGATCCTGATGCAAATGTTGATTGACATGCCTTTTATTTTATAAATGCTGCAAATGTCTATCTAACACATAATTTGCTAATGAATCAGTTAATGTGTTGATATTGAATAGAATCAAACTGCCTTTCCAAAATTCTGACCCTTAGGAACATACGATAGATAGCTGGATTCCGAATTGAATAGATGCCAGTAAGCTATAGGATGACGAGTTGTGAGCTGTGATTCCATGTGTGATGGCATCAGAGAGAAGCTCTATCAATGCGTTGTATTCAACGATGTTGTTCATTGACCGACCAATACATACCCCTATGAAACTCACTAACTCGCCGCTTGGATAAAAAATGGCCTAGGCTGCAGTAGATAGGTTCCGCGTACTACGACTAGCTCCATCGGCATATCCAATAAATTCTTCCAATAGGTTTGACATCTACAACAAATGAAAAAGTGGATTACCTAACCAAAACAATCACTCTTGATGAAAACAAAAATGTAACAAAAGCATATAAAGAGATTACTACACTTAGTCAAGCATAGTAATGCTTAAGGTACAACTCGTTTCGGGGTTGCAACAATGGAATCCCATCGTAATCTACTAGCTCGTAGGATCCTTTTGATAATACTCACTTAACAATGTAGGGACCCATCCACAATGATTGGAACTCACCTGCTTCCAATTTATCGGATTCCTGATCGTAAAGTAAGACCAAGTCACCTTCTGAGAAGACACGGGGTTTGACATTTTTGTCAAATTGCACCTTGACTCGTTTCTTATGAGATTTGTTAGCCAAGGTGGCATCATGACGGGTTTCATCCAGTTGGATTAGTTCCAAGAAACGAGCCTCTTCCTCTGAAGTTCCATGGAGAAGTTCGACTGTGAGCTTGAGAGATGAAATTTCACACTAAATCGGTAAGACCACTTCCAGGCCATAGACCTGCTAAAAGGGTGTAAATCCGGTTGCATTTCTCACTGATGTCCTATATGCCCACAAGACCGAGTACAGGATTAGGTGCCAACTCCGTTTGTGGACTCCAATCATCCTTTGCAACATGCGCTTTAGGACTTTGTTGATGGCCTCAACTTGTCCATTAGCTTTTGGATAATACGGAGTAGAACTGTCATGGGACAGTCCTAATTTGGTAGCCAATTCAACCATCATGTGATTGTGGAAGTGCGATGCATGATCTGTGACTATAGCTTGTGGAATACCAAATCTAGAGACTATATGGTTGAAAAAGAAAAGAGCAACCGTTTCACCACTGTTGTTTAATGTAGGCATCACCTCGGCCCATTTTGTAAAATAGTCAACTGCGACTATGATATACCCATGCCCCCGGCCGAGGTGGGGTTACATGTCATGAAATCTATGCCCCATTTGGTGAATGGCCCAACAACAACTACTGGATGCAGAGGTGCGGGTGGTAGTCTGGTTTTATGGTCGAAGATTTGACAAGCATGGCAACTTCTGACTGCGATTATGCAATCTTTGAACATAGTAGGCCAGAAGTAACCTGCTCGTAAGATCTTTTGCACCGTAGTGTAACCAGATTGATGGCCCCCACATGCGCTTGAATGGCAATCATTTAGGACTTTTTCGGCCTCCTCATGGGTGAGGCACCTTCGTAGAACTGTATCGATACCACGACGGTAAAGTGTATCACCGACGATCATGTAGTCTTTTGCTTGGTATCGAGTACATTGTTGTTCAGAGCGAGAGGTATTAGGCCTAAATGTTTGGGTTTGGAGATAGATCAATATATCTCCATACCATGGATCGCTTGACGATATCAGAAACAAAGATTCATCCACGATTGATGCTTTGGATGTTGAATCGTTGGACGACGATGGTAAGTCGCATAGTAACTCCGCGAATACTAGAGATTTCTTTGATTTGGATTTTACAAATTCCAGATCAAACTCTTGCAAAATGGCTATCCATTTCAAATATTTTCCCCCAAGTAACTAACGCGACAAAATGTAAGTCATAGGGTTGCAATCTGACAAAATGGTAGTTTTGCGAAAGAGGATATAGTGTCGAAATATCTGTACTGCTTGAATAGCTACAAGAGCTAGCTTTTCAACATAGGAGTACTTGCTTTCTGTATCATTTAAGTTTTGACTTAAATAATAGACAGGATGTTCGATTCCATTGTCTTCTTGAACTAAAACCATTGCGATGGTTGTATCTGCTGCAGCTAGATACAGGTTAAAGTCTTTTTGATAGTCAGGAGTGTATATTAATGATGCTTTTATTAGGGATTCCTTTAGAGCATCAAAGGAAGCTTGCGTAACCTGATCCCAGTTAAAGGGCACTTCTTTTTTCAAAAGATGCGTATAACCTTTAGCAAGTTCGGTGTAATTTGGAATGAACCTCCTCAGAAAGTTTGATTTCACTTGGAGTTTCTGAATCTAAAGCAAATTTAAAGGTGGAGGCATGTCGATGATTTCTTGAACCTTACATGGGTCGAGTCGAATCCCATCCTTAGAAACCATGAAACCAAGTAAACGACCATAACTGACACAAAACACACACTTGTGTGGATTGAGTCGTATCTTGTAGTGTCGGCAACGTAGAAATATAGCTCTCAAATGCCGCGGATGGTCAGTTCGCTTTCGTGAATGAGCTGGTAGATCGTCGATATATGATTGAATGATGTTCTTGATGTCATGGAAGGCGTAGTTCATAGCCCTCTGAAAAGTTGCCCCTGTGTTCTTTAAACCGAAAGATAGTTTTCGGTACGCGAATGTGCCCCACGGACATATAAATGCAGTCTTCGACTGGTCTTGTGGGTGGATATTTATTTTATTATACCTGGAAAATCAATCCATGAATGAAAAGATTTCGCATTCGGCGCATTCATCAACTATTTGGTCGATGAAGGGTGTAGGGTAGTTTTCCTTTGGACAAGCTTGATTTACATCCCTGTAATCGACACACACTCTAATCGTTCCTTGCTTTTTCATCACAGGAACAATATTTGATACTCAATCAGTTAGAGGAACCAGGGAAATGAAACCAACATGTAAAAGTTTTTCAACTTCTGCCTTGATGGCAGTGTCTTTCTTCTGGTGTACCTGCCAAAGCCGTTGTCGTATCGATTTGACATCTGGATACATCTTGATTTCGTGTTCAACTATACTCGAGTCTATGCCTGGCATTTATTCATATGAACATGCAAAGACATCTCTGAATTCACGAAAGAGAGCATAATATATTTCCAGTTCTGCAGAAGAACAAGATTTGCCGACATGAATATTCTCTACAACATTAGGTTTGGTCGAGATATTTATGGCTATAGTTTCTTCAATATTGGACAGATTTCGCTCGGAATCCACTGTATTTACAGTATTTTATAGAAAATAAAAAAACTAAAGGATGATTAAGGTCATTGGAATAATCTTCGTTGTAATCTGGAAGATGGGAACGATGGTGGTAATCTTTCCATGGTGCCTCTCCTATCATCATCGACTGAATAATTCCTTCGTCTGTAGAATGTACATGCGACGAAGGATCTGAAGAGGTGCCATATTCGTTAGACCTATCTATCCAAACACTCGAAGAGCGTTGATTTAGGTTTGCCGTCCAGACCAAGAAAATTGATTGCTACAAAATTTCTATTGGGCTTGGAGGCAATACCTGTTGATGATCCATGCTAACAAAATGTTCAGAAAACTTCTGAATCCGTGTAGATATGGAAGATATCATATTGCAGGTTTCCACGTGGCCACTTTCGCCAGATTACTCGGAGGCGGTATGGAAAAAGTACCCATTAAGGTAGGATCTTTTAGGAGGCCTACTTCGACATTTTGGAGCGAATGAGAGCTTCCATGGATCATTGGAATGCTTCCTGTAACTTGTGAACTGTTGGGGAGGAAGGTTTGTTGATCAATGATTGTAATTCCTCCTTGAAAGGGAAATGAAATCTTTCTAAAGAATGTTGACGCAACAGCAGCCATAGCATAAATCCAGTGCCTTCCCAGTAGGATATTGTAATCGAGGTATCCATCGATAACTTCGATGTCAATTTCTATTGTTTTTCCCCCCAGTTCAACTTGAAAGTTACTTAAAATCCCGTACAAGGTGTATGTTCATCCATCGAATGCTTTTAATGTTGTTGATGATCTTGACAAGGGTGGTGAGCCTAAATTTTTCCAACAACTCATCGACATAATGCAAGTAGATGCCCCCTCATCAATAACTATTTGATGAACAATTTTGTTGAGGGATTTCACTTGTATGAGGAAAGCGAGTTGAGCTAGTAACTGAGGTTTGTATCCTTTATGATTAAAGGCCACAAGATTGGAATCCGCTGGGTCAGTCCCACCTATTGCTGATAATAGAGCCTGCTTTTGGGAGGGGCAATTTTGCAGTACTTCAAGCGTCGACATAATAGATGGCGATTGGGCCAGATCCTATACTATATTATAATTCTGTTATGCTCTAGCATGAGGATTAAATGTCGATTTGTGTACTACTCCCTTTGGCAGCTTTATTGTTAACTTAGGAATGATGGGTGGCACAACTTCTGTCGAAGTTGTTGTCAAACTACTAGGTTGATCTGTAGCCTTGTTGTTCGACATCTGTGGATTCCCATAATCTTTATTCCTTGTCAATATCAAAGCATCATTTTGCTGTTTCGAAATGGATAGCATAAGCAATTGGGATGGGGAAGCATTGTCACTAGCAATCAAATTGGTTTCTGGGTTTGGAAACGGATTAGTCAACACCGCTGAGGTATTTGAATTCTTAAAGAACTTCTTAATCTCAACTTTATGCAGACAATATTTCGTCCAATGGTCCTCATCGCATATGAGACATGGCCGATTAGGTTTCTTTTGCCCAGAAGGGTTTCCAAAAGATTTTTCAGGAGTCGAATCTTCCTGTTTCTTATTTTTTTTTTCCCTTTCTTCTTGCCCCCTGGTTGCTTCGGTTCTTTGTCTTTGTCAGTCGACACAACATTAACCTCCGAGGCAGGAAGTTTGTCATTTTCCTTTTTACTAGAAATTGCAAGGGCTTTACCAGATGGGGCCTTTGCGGTTTGCTTACTTGAGGTGCCAATCACACCGTCGTCGGCATGAGAGTCCCTGTTCGATTTAGGAGGAGGAGGAACAGAAAATTCTGGTCCAGGAGCATCAGGAATTTTGTCATAGAGCGTGCCAGACCGTGTTATGCTCTTAACCTGCAAAATGATACCCAATACAGAATATGCGAAGAAAAGATACCCAGAACACATAATAGCAATGATTTTATTATTCAGAGAGTAATGTTCACTTGCCTCTTCGAGGGGGCAACCTCCAATAGAGCAGAGCTCGATTACAAAAATAAGACACGATACTCCTCGCAGGGAGTCTCTATCCTTTATATATGACTCATACATGCAATACCACGGGCCAATACCGTGGGTTTTATTAATACCATCTATCTAATACTACGGCCCATTTGGAACTAGCTGTGGTCCCGTCATTAATTGCAGGTTAACCACTTACAAATATTAATATGGGCTTTATTGACTCTTGACTATGACGTGATCCCATGACATAAATAAGGGGGTTAGGGTGGGACCCTAACATGCCCTCCCCCTTAAGACTAGCCTTGTCCTCAAGGCTGAAGCTGCGGAAACTGCTGAAGAATAGTGGCTAGTTCCCAAGTTGCATCTTCCGGAGAGGTGTCTTACCATTTGACGAGGACTTCCTTAATCATGCGGCCATGCAGGTGTTTGTCTCTTGTGTCTAGAACCTGTTCGGGTTGAAGCCAGATTGACCCTTCTTCGTCCAATTCAGGTAGACTTGTTTGAACTCGGCAATTGTTCTCGATCACTTTCTTGAGGCACGATACATGGAAAACTGGATGGATTTTTGCAGTAGGTGGCAAAGCCAACTTGTAAGCCACTTCTCCAATGCGCTGAAGTACTTGGTATGGTCCGTAGAATTTTGGAGATAGCTTCTGACAACCCTTGTCTTTGAGTGATGTTTTCTTATCTGGTTGCAGCCTTAAAAAGACCTGATACCCTTCTTGAAATTGGCGCTCTGAGCGATGCTGGTCTACCGTTGCGTCATGCGGTTCTGAGCTTGATGAAGATTTTCTCTAAGATGGGCGAGCATGGTTGCGTGGTGTTGTAGGAGTTGATCCACTGCTTGTACTTTGGAGCACCCCTTGAGATAAGAAGTAGGGGAAGGCGGAAGTTTACCATACACTGCTTCATAGGGAGTCATTTTGGTGGTGGCATGATAGTTGGTGTTATACCACCATTCAGCCAGAGGTAACCACTGTACCCAAAGGTGTTGCTTTTCTGAAGTGAAACACCTAAGGTAGGTTTCTAGACATTTGTTGACGGCTTCAGTTTGACCATTCGTTTGCGGATGATAGGAAGTACTAAGTTTTAGTTGAGTGCCTTGTATCCTGAAGAGTTCCTGCCAAAAATTACTGGTGAAGATCGAGTTGCGATCGGACACAATAGAAGTGGGCATGCCATGCAATTTGAAAATCTGATCCATGAAATATTGAGCGACCAAAGTTGGTGTAAATAGGTGGGGTAAGGCGCAAAAATGAGCATACTTCGATAGTCGGTCCACAACCACCATGATGACTGACTTGTTCCCAGACTTTGGAAGACCTGTAATGAAATCCATAGAAACTTCCGTCCAAATGGATGTTGGAATGGGCAATGGTTGTAATGTGCCTGGTGTGTTGACTGTTTCCCCTTTGTGGCGTTGACAGGCATCGCATTCTGCTACAAAAGTAAGGATGTCCTTTTTCATGCTTGTCCAAAAAAATGATCTTCTGGTGCGAGCATACGTCTTCTGAAAGCCCGAATGTCCTGCAATGGGCGATGAGTGCAATTCTGCCAAAATGCGACCTTTGAGGGTGGATGTTGGGGATATTACGTCTCTGTCCCTGTAGCGAAGAATATCATCCTGCCACGAGTAGCCCTTGGTGGAATTTGGATCTACCTGCAATTGAGAAATGAGTTGGGATAGCCCGAGGTGTGAAAACCATTCCTTGCGAGCCTCTTCAATCCATTCTGGAATGGGGAGGGAAATTGCTAGCAGAGTACTTTCTTCCTCAAATTGGCGAGATAATGCATCTGCTACACTATTGTCTTTCCCTTTCTTGTAAATGATCTCATAATCATATCCCAGCATTTTGGCGAGCCATTTATTTTGTTGTGGGGAGGATAGGCGTTGCTCCAAAAAATATTTAAGACTGCGATGATCTGTGCGGATTTGGAAACGTCGCCCCAATAAGTAAGGTCGCCAGGTCTCGACAGCATGTAAGATGGCCATCATTTCTTTTTCGTAGGTAGATTGGCCCAGATTCCTCCCACTTAGTTGTTGGCTTGTGAAGGCCAAAGTTCGCCCTTCCTGCATTAAGACCACCCCAATACCGGTCCTCGAAGCATCACATTCAATAACAAAGGATTTGGTGAAGTCAGGTAGTGCTAAGACTGGAGTGGAACACATGGCGTTTTTAAGAGCAGTAAATGCCTGTTGTGCTTCCTCATTCCAGAAGAAGGAATTTTTCTTTAGGAGTTGAGTGAGGGGCTTCGCTATGCGGCCATAGTTGCGGACAAATTTACGATAATAGCCTGTGAGACCCAAAAATCCTCTCAAGCTCTTCAAAGTCTTAGGTTGAAGCCATTCTTGCATTGCCTGGATCTTTTTGGGGTCCACCTTGACACCTTCACGCCCCACAATGTGGCCCAAATACTCAACTTCTTCCATGCCAAACGAACACTTGGACATCTTGACAAATAATTTATGCTTGCGGAGCAGGTGTAAGAGTAGATCTACATGCTGAAGATGTGCAGCCCAAGTGCCACTATAGATGAGGATGTCATCGAAGAAGACAAGGACAAATTTCCTGAGATATGGTTTGAGAATGTGATTCATAAGGCTCTAAAAAGTAGAGCGGGCATTACAAAGAACAAATGGCATGACCAGGAACTCATAATGGCCTTCATGAGTTCGAAAAGCAGTCTTGGGAATGTCGAATTCCTTCATGCGAATTTGGTGGTAGCCTGAGCGAAGATCCAGCTTAGTGAAGAATTGAGCCCCATTGAGTTCGTCCAGCAAATCGTCAACCACCGGAATGGGAAATTTATCTTTGACTGTCAACTTATTGAGGGCCCTGAAGTCGGGACACATCTGCCACTCCCCATCTTTCTTGAGCACCATGACCATTGGGGATGAATAAGGACTAATGCTGGGACGAATGACACCTGCTTCCAAAAGTTCCTTGATGATTTTTTCTATTTCATTCTTTTGGGTGAACGGATATCTGTATGGCCGCACATTTGGGGGTTGGGCACCTGGAACCAAGGTGATGCTATGATCATGTTCCCCTCATGAGGGTGGAAGCTCATGAGGCTTGTCAAAGACCGTCAGATGGTTATTTAAAATCTGTTGCATCTCAGGATGAATTGGCAGAGACTTGGTTTCGACAACCTGGATGGCATTAAATTGAGCTACCACTCCATGATTGCCCTTTTTTAACAATTTTTCCATCCGATGCGAGCTGATGATAGAGGGGGCTCCCGCCTGGAGTCCACGGAGGGTATGTGTGTAGTTGTTCTGCTTAAAACTCATATATAACTCCTGAAAATCCATTGTGATTGGCCCAAGCGTGCGGAGCCATTCAGCGCCTAGGACAATGTCGCAACCCCCCATGTGTATGGCAAACATGTGGGTTTTCAACTGATAATCCCCCATTTGAAGTTTGACATTTTCACAGCGGTCTTCACATTTCATTGTGCCCCCATCCGCAATTTGGACTTGGAAGTTAGAAACTGCTCGTACAAAACAATGCACTGCTTCTGCGATTTTTTGATGGATGAAATTATGGGTACTTCCATTATCAATCAAGACTACTACTGAGCGATGTTGAAGAAAACCCCTGATTTTGAGAGTTTGAGGGGAAGAAATCCCTGCCAACGCATGCAGCGAAATAACTGGTTCGTCAGAGACATTCTCCTTTGGGTTGTCTTCTTCTAGCACCTCATGTTCCTCAAGTGGTGGATCTTCCTCTGTTGAGCTGTAGTCAGTGGCATCTATTTGAAAAAATTTGGGCTCCTTGCATTTATGACCTGGGGAGTATTTTTCATCATAGTAGTAACATAGTCCTTGCTTCCTTCTTTCGGCCATTTCCGCAGGTGACACCTTTTGGACCTTAAGTGTTTGAGTCGTGTTGTGAGCCTGTGGGAGACGACCTTTAGCGGGGAAATTTGGGCAACTGTATTGGGCTGCTAATGCACATTCCACGTTACGGGCTACCTTGCAAGCCTCTGTCTAAGTGGGAGGGTGTGTTAGGATATTCCGACACATAGGATATAGTTAAGTTCAACTTGGTCTAGTATAGAGTTAGGTTAGAGTTAGGTAAAGTGTGTTTCTTTACCGTTGTACATTTTGTAACTTACAATCCGACGGTCACGATATGTAGTGATCCGACGGTTCACTCTCACCTCGGTATTACCGACACTTGATCCGTGGCTTGACACCCGATTGGTCCATGAGTTCTATTTAAAGCGCATGGAGGGTCATTGTTCGGGTAATCCGTGCATGAGAGAAGCTTATGTAAATTTTCATTCTTTGATTAATAAATTGCCTGTAGTACCCATGTTGGGACAGGCCGTGGACTGTTTCCCTCCTTGCACTTTGAGGGTTTTAACCACGTCAAAAATACTGGTGTATTGATTTGAGATCTGGTTGTGAGCGGTGTCCTTTTGGTATTCTTTTTGAGGAACTTACCCTGTAAATTCCTACATGGTATCAGAGCTATTTGAGGGCCGCGTCCGTTGGTGATCCAAATCTGAAGCCGGTAGAACTGCATGCGGCTGTCGTTTCCTAGATCTGCTGTTTCTGACTGCTTTCGGGCCGAGAGGACTGCTCTGTTGCGTTCGGAGCATCTGTTCCAGTGAGGAACCCCTTTCGTTTCACGCGAAAAGGTTTCCGGTAGCCCTAGCTGCGTCATTTTTCAGATCGGGAGGTATACAGTGTTTTTTGCAGTTTACTGTTATTTTCTCTCTGCTTATTTCGGTCTCAGTTTATTTAGCCTTTTTTTTTAACCGGATCTATACCTTTCATTTCTGCGTATGCTCTTTGCCCTGCGACTCTGTGCGATCTGGGCAAATCAGAAACAGAAAGGAAGGATTTTTCTCATGCGTATGCTCTTTTCCCTGCACCTTAGTGTGATCTCGGAAAATCAGAAACATTGAGAAAAATATTTAGTTTTTCGGCTAAAGCTAACTTTGAGATTTTTTTTAAATTTCTAGTTTTTTGGCTAAAGCTAACTTCGAGCCGCAAGGTTCGTTTTTCTTTGCATATTCGTGTTGGGTTTTGTGTTTTGTGTTTTGTAGGGAAAAAGAGCTTTCTCAAGGCAAGCACGCAAACCAAGGCCCCCCCCCCCCCCCCCCTCTCTCTCTCTCTCTCTCTCTCTCTCTCTCACAAATTTTTTGTATAGATCAATTGGTTCAAAGCTATTTTAAGAGAGTAGAGGTCTTGGGTTCAAGTCTCCATTTTGTGGGGGCGGATTTTTTTCATTCCCGCACATTCGCGCACTTTGCCGGCAACGTCAACAATTTTTTTTAAAAAGCCATAACTTCTTCATCCGGAAGCCTTTTTCAGAGCCGTTTTTTTTAAAACCGCCTATTTTTTCGAGATCTATCCATTGGAACACTTACTTTCAGCATCTTCAGCTTCAGTTTTTTTAAAAATGGAAAGTCCATGCCAAGTCATTCTTGACAGCACTAACTACTTCCAATGGGTAGCCTACATGGAAGATTTACTTAGAAGTAAAGGTCTCTTCAGAATAGCCACAGACCAAGAGAAGAAACCAAAAGATGAAGACAAGGTGGCAAAATGGGAAAATAGACAAGATCAAGCACGTGGTTTGACAGGGATGTCTATTTGTCCTGATCTTAGATTCCACATTGCAGAACTTGAGACTCCTCATGAAGCATTATAAAAACTTTCTAAAGTTTTTGGAATTAAAAATGAAATTAGAGCCCATCAACTTGAAAATGAGCTGCTTACTTTGGATCCTAATAATTTTTCTTGCATTGAAGATTTCTTGTCCAAATTCAAGACCCTTAGATATCTCTTGGAAGGTGTTAAAGTTAAGAAAGAAGATGGTAACCTTATTTATTCCATCCTTACTAAGTTGGGACCAGCCTACTCTGTATTTGTTTCCACTTTCCATTCTACAAGGGAAGCTTTCATTTGTCAAGGACAAGACTACAAGGCCCCTTCCTTTGACTCCTTTTGTGATTCCTTAATAAGAGAACAAGAAAAACTCTTACACCTTGGTCTTCTTAATCTTGGAAACTCTTCCACGAAAGCGTTAGCCGCCCAACAGCAACCAAATTCAAAGAATCCTAAGAAGTCATATCCTCAAAAGAATGGTCCTAAACCATCTCAGCCTCAAAATGAAAGATCATTTCAGCAAAATGATAAGACCAATAAAAACAAATGGAAGAAGACTGATAGACATTGTAACTTTTGTAATCGAGATGGCCACTTAGAATCTAAATGCTTTAAGAAGATGGAAGCCTTGGAAGCCGCAATGAAGAAACATAACATCCATGTGGAGCCTACTTCAACTTCAACTTCCGGAATGACACTTTCTGCATGTCATTGTCAATCATCTCAGTCTGGTTATGCATTAAATGTATTTTCTTCTTCTTCTCATTCTCATGAGTGGCTCATTGATTCTGGAGCCTCTTGTCACATGGCCAAAAACCAAGCCATGTTTTCTTCTTTAAATGATTGTAACACCAAAAATATATATATTGGTGATGATAGATCTCTTAATGTTGTAGGGACTGGAACTGTTCATCTAGACAATGGTCAGTTTAATGATGTATTATGTGTTCCAACCTTATCCTGCAACCTTCTATCTGTCTATCAGATAACTCATTCAGGTGAAGGTAAAATTGTTGAATTTTCACCTCATGATGTTGTAATCAAGGATCTAAAAGATCCTAAACAGATTCTAGCTACTGGTCTTGCTGATGATTCCAAAAGGTTGTATAAGTTTCACAACTTTGGGTCATCAAATCTTCCCTCAGTATTTGTTGCTCATAATGATGAAGTGAGCAAACTTTGGCATGAGCGATTTGGTCACTTAAACTATCGCTCCCTTCAGCATCTATGTAAAGAAAATATGGTGACAGGTCTTCCTATGGTATCTTGCAGAGATGGTGTTTGTTCCGGATGTGTACTCGGAAAACATCATCGGGACAGTTTTGACAAACGTGCCTCTTGGCACGCCTCAGCCCCTTTACAGCTTGTGCACAGTGATTTATGTGGTCCTCTTCCTGTTGCTTCATTCTCTGGCTGCAAGTACTTCTTAACTTTCATTGATGATTTCTCCAGACGCACTTGGGTATACTTCTTAAAACTCAAGAGCGAAGTATTTAACACTTTTTTGGCCTTCAAAGCCTTTGTTGAAAAACAATCTGGACATCAAATTCTTAAGCTAAGAACTGATAATGGTGGAGAATATGTTAAAAACACATTCATCAACTTTTGCACCGAAAATGGAATTCAAATGCAACATACTGTTCCATACACTCCACAACAAAATGGTGTAGCTGAAAGGAAAAATCGCACCTTAAAGGAAATGGCTAATTGTATGCTGCAATCTAAAGGACTCAGTCTTAGTTTTTGGGCCGAAGCAATTAATTGTGAAAATTATATAATCAATCGCACTCCTACTAAGGTTCTAGAGAATATCACTCCAGAAGAAGCTTGGAGTTCCATTAAACCAGATGTAAGTCACTTTCGTGTGTTTGGAAGTGAAGCATGGGCCCATATTCCAGATGAAAAGCATAAAGCTTTAGAACCTAAGAGTGAGAAATGTACTTTTGTTGGATATTCTGAAGATGTAAAAGGTTATAGACTTATTCCATTTAAGTCCAAAAATGTTATCATTAGAAGAGATGTAAAATTTGATGAAAATAAATCGGCCTGCGAGCCTAGTCCGGCGGATGTGCCACCTCTTCCTATCTCTTCTACTTTTGAAAACATTTCTTCTTCAGATGATGAAAGCGAGGATGATAATCCTCCCCCACCTTCTCAGGATCCTCAACTTCCAAGATGGGTCCGTGCTACTCGGGATGCAGCAGGTGATCTTGCCGGTGATCCTACAGATCAGCGACGTACACGTTCTCAGTTTGAAAGAGCCTCTTCTTTACTGGCTCAAGCTCCAGTAAATCATGATCCTGACACTTTTGCAGAAGCTTCAGGCCATCCACATTGGGAAGCAGCTATGAATGAAGAATATCATTCATTGATGACAAATGATACATGGGATCTTGTTCCTCTACCAAAGGGACGCAAACTTGTTAGATGTAAATGGGTTTACAGAACCAAGTATGGACCAGATGGGAAAGTTGATAAACATAAAGCTCGTCTCGTTGCTAAGGGCTTTTCACAGGTTGAAGGCATTGACTACACTGAAACCTTCTCCCCTGTTGCCAAAATGAACTCTATCCGCCTTGTTCTTTCCCTTGCTGCCTCTTTAAAATGGGAAGTCCATCAGATGGATGTTAAATCTGCCTTCTTGCATGGGGACTTGCAGGAAGAAATCTATATGGAACAACCCATTGGCTTCATACAAACAGACTCCAGCCTTGTTTGTCGACTTAAGAAATCCCTTTATGGCCTCAAGCAAGCTCCTCGGGCTTGGTATGCCAAAATGGATAGCTTTCTTTTAGAATCTGGCTTTTCTAGGTGTCATTCTGACAATACTGTCTACACCAAGAAAGTGGGCAACTCTCTTATCATCCTTGTTCTTTATGTTGATGATCTTATTCTTACTGGTAGTGATCCCAACCTTATAAACCATGTGAAGTCCAAGCCTTAAAAAGAAATTTGAAATGACAGACTTAGGACACTTACACTATTTTCTCGGTCTTCAAGTCTTGCAATCCCAAGAGGGTATTTTCCTTTCCCAGTCCAAGTATGCTTGTGATATTCTTCGTCATTTTCACATGGAAGACTGTAAGCCAGCCCCTTCTCCCTTTCAGTCTGGAGTCAAACTTTCAGTCTCTTGTACTTCTCCTGAAGTTGATGCTACCTTATACCGTCAACTTGTCGGAAAACTCTTGTATTTAACCCATACTCGTCCTGATCTTTCCTTTGCTGTTGGCCTTGTTGCTCGTTTTATGCAAAACCCCCGTGAAAGTCATTGGAAAGCAGCTAAAAGAATACTTCGTTATGTTCGAGGTACAGTACAGTTTGGGATTCATTACAGTGCCAAAGCAGCTCCTCTGTTAGTTGGTTTCACTGATTCTGATTGGGCTGGTGACCCTGATGATCGGAAGTCTACTGCCGGTTATGTCTTCACTCTTGGTTCAGGACCTATTACATGGGCTTGTAAGAAACAGGCTGCCATTTCTCTTTCGTCAGCAGAAGCAGAGTATCGTGGTGCCGTGGAAGCTAGTAAGGAAGCCTTGTGGCTTCGTCAGATCCTATCAGAGTTTGGCTTTGAGCAGCAGCATCCAACCACACTTTGGTGTGATAATCAAAGTGCCATTCAGCTATGCAAAGATCCAGTCCAGCATCAGCGCAGCAAACACATTGAACTACACATGCACTTCATCAGAAAGCTCATTCATGACCATGTTCTTGAAGTGCAATATTGTCCAACAGATGATCAGGTTGCAGACATCTTCACAAAGGCTCTCACAGAGGCGAAGTTCACTAAACTTCGATATATGCTTGGAGTTCAGGAAGTTGTCACTAAGGGGGGATAGGCTCTAGTGCCTCCTTCCTTCTCCTATTGTGTCATATTTGTAAATCCTTCAATCCTATCCCAAGTTGTTCTTAAGGGGGATGTTAGGATATTCCGACACATAGGATATAGTTAAGTTCAACTTGGTCTAGTATAGAGTTAGGTTAGAGTTAGGTAAAGTGTGTTTCTTTACCGTTGTACATTTTGTAACTTACAATCCGACGGTCACGATATGTAGTGATCCGACGGTTCACTCTCACCTCGGTATTACCGACACTTGATCCGTGGCTTGACACCCGATTGGTCCATGAGTTCTATTTAAAGCGCATGGAGGGTCATTGTTCGGGTAATCCGTGCATGAGAGAAGCTTATGTAAATTTTCATTCTTTGATTAATAAATTGCCTGTAGTACCCACGTTGGGACAGGCCGTGGACTGTTTCCCTCCTTGCACTTTGAGGGTTTTAACCACGTCAAAAATACTAGTGTATTGATTTGAGATCTGGTTGTGAGCGGTGTCCTTTTGGTATTCTTTCTGAGGAACTTACCCTGTAAATTCCTACAGGGTGGTGCAGTAAGACTTGAGCTTTGATGGCTTCTTTAAGACCACTGATAACACATTCCGTGTAGAAATCATTTGAGAGACCCCAAGTGCGGAAGGCTAAGGCTTCAAAAGCTATAATATATTCATCCACAGTACCTGTCTGTCGGAGCTTAGTAAGATGACCCAAAAAAGAGTCCTCCTGTTCAAAGCGGTCTCGAAGAGCTTTGGTAAATTGGGTCCAAATCTTAAAAGTTCCATTGCAACGTTGATGCCTTTCCCACCATTGCCACCTTTCATTATCCAAGTACATGCTCCCCAACATAAGCTTAGTTGCATCATCTAAGATATGATTCAGTTTGAAATACTGCTCCATTTGTGCTATCCATGCGGACAGGTGAGAACCGTCAAATTTATGCATATCCAACTTGGGAGGTCGCTGACTGGGTGGTGGGTGGGTGTGCCAGACGTGAGGAGAGTGGCTAGACTCACCCTCATTGTATTCGTTGTCATTATACGCCTCCTCGTGGGCTTGCTCCTTGTCCTTCGGGAGTAATTGCTGGACCTGGAGAGATAGTCCGGTAAGCTGCCTATTGATGGATTGGATGGATTCGTCAAGTTTGTCCAGTCTTTCATTGGCCATTGCTTGAGCTCTAGTTTCTACCATACACCAACCTGATGAAAAATTGGGACTGCCTAGAAATTTTCACTAATAATTGAATGGTACCACCGTGCTCAGCTTGTCGTCCTGATTCTGATGGGCTAGATCACCAATAAGCGCCCGGGAAGTCCTGTGAAAATTATACTTCAGTATAGGAACCCTTCACAACAACTCCGATTTGGTGGATCTGAGAGATCTGAATGGCGGATCGGATAGCTCTGGGCGACGGAACAGACTGTTGCTGCGGATCGACTGGCTCTAATAGATCGGAATGACTGATCTGCGAACTCGAGACTGCGGGATTGATGTCGGCTGCTTCTGCACCCCTTTGTACCAGCAGATCTGGAATAGATGATGTGTGATACCCCGATAGAAAAGGGAACTATGGTCTTGAGGAGTGTCAGGTGCTACAGATCGCAATATACATAAGGGTCTGGCAGTAGTACTCGGCCCAATGTTTCAGGGCTCTAACTAAGGAGATCGACCGTACCCTTAGCCATACAACCCGACTACCCTATCGTATGGGCGAGTAATCTCTCCGAGTGATGTTCTCAGTGTACTGTAGCCACAAGACGGCCGACGGTTTATCTATGGCGAGGTTTCAAGGGAGCCTAGGGGCTTCCGATATACCCAGAGGGTACTTGGAAAACAGTCCGTGCGCGGTTCTGTCTAATGCGCTACTACTCGAAGGGGTACCCACAGGGGTTACAACGGAGTCCAATAGACGTGACCACCTCTTGTATTTCCTGCGTGCATGCCTCCCCAAATCCGCAGGTTTATGTGCTCAACGACAGATCCCGTGGTTTAAAGACGCCGGAACACGTCTCTAGCCAATTTTTTTTTTGCTAAGAATTGGCGATCCCACCGGCCCTGGAAAGTGCTCTGATACCACTTGTTATGCTCTTAACCTGCAAAATGATACCTAATACAAAATATGCGAAGAAAAGATACCCAGAACACAGAATAGCAATGATTTTATTATTCAGAGAGTAATGTTCACTTGCCTCTTCGAGGGGACAACCTCCAATAGAGCAGAGCTCGATTACAAAAATAAGACACGATACTCCTCGCAGGGAGTCTCTATCCTTTATATATGACTCATACATGCAATACCACGGGCCAATACCGTGGGTTTTATTAATACCATCTATCTAATACTACAACCCATTTGCAACTAACTGTGGTCCCGTCATTAATTGCGGGTTAACCACTTAAAAATATTAATATGGGCTTTATTGACTCTTGACTATGACGTGATCCCATGACATAAATAAGGGGGTTAGGGTGGGACCCTAACATACCGAGTATAGATCAAGTCTAGATATTGTGCACGAGCAATGACTTGCTCTTCAGTGATGACTCCTCCCTTGGCCACATCTTCTGTAATAGAAGGTAACAATGACTTAATAAACCATTAAGCTAGAAGTTCATCAAGAACATATGTCTTTACCATTCGACGACGACGTCGCCACTCACGAATATGATCAGATATGTGAGTGGCTGTTGTCTGTTTAAAATCGGTAAGGAGTTCCATTCCTATTTCGTACCTTATGGGTAACTAAAAATGGGTTAAAAAGGCAGTGGCAAGGGCGCTGAATTTATCGAATGAAACTCTAGGCAATTCGATGTACCATTTCACTGTCGGACTAGTTAGTGTTCGTTGAAAAAGGTGAAGCCTAATCGAATCATCATTGAGGGTGTTGGACAAACACCACAGATGAAACATCAGCACATGATTCGATGGATCTTCACCCAGATTTCCATTAAATTTAGGAATATCTGACGGAAGTTTATGAGGAATCACTAGCCACCAAGGGGCATAAGAAATTTGATCATTTGTTAGCCGATTCAAATCTGGTAATTCTAAAGTTGCTATGAAGGGCAACTTTTGATTCAGGTTTGGCGAAGCATACCTAGGATAAGATGGGATTGCCTGAGCAGTGGGTCTTTGCATACCAGCATAATGCATTTGATGCTGATAACTTTAATAAGGTTGAAGGGCATAACCATTATAATATGACTGTTGGTAACCATTTTGAGTATACGGTTGCCCATTACCTGCAAAGCTTTGTTGCTCAGGTCCTCGGTAAGCTTGCTGGAATTGCGGTTGTTGATATTGCACCAGCCATGGCTATGAGACCATTTGTTGTTGTCCAATATTGGATGTTTGACCAAGATGACGGGTGATAGTACCCATTTGAGCCTCAGTCGCTTCAGTTAAGGAACCACTAATCGACGGTTGTGATTGAGTCGCGGGGACAAGAGGCTGTTGTATTATGACTTGAGAGACTTGAGGTTGACATACAACAGGCAGTGCTTGTACTTGCGACACCGTCACAATAGCCGGTGTAGTGGGAATGTTTGACACAGGTTGATTTTGTTGTATTGAATATACAACTCTTGGCTGTTGAGGCAGTATTGGCACCCAACCACTGGATGTAATTCCAGCTTGACCCGAACTTTGTTGTAAACTCTCATATGGTTGCTCCCCTGGAGGGAACAATGAAAAGGCATACTACCCCCCATATGGCGGCAATCCAGTGTTCAAAGGGTAAATTGGTCTTTGGAGACTGGACTGCCCAAATTGATACTGATGTGAAGGATCAATTTGCTGAGTCTCAACATAAGAAACTCCAGATAAGATTTTGGATGAACAAATAGGAACAGACCATGCTGTTGAAATAGTCCCTGGGTGGACTCCATCTAGTGGTTGAGAACTAGTTGGGACAGATGGTATACCAGCAAACATTGTCGTACTAGAAGTTCTGCTGCTGCTATATCAAAGAACAAAGTCCTAGATGTCGATGGTTGTTCAGACATATTGAGTCTATCCAAAAGATTTCCTAGTGATTCAATAGGAACTTTCAATGAAGGGTGATCAAAAGAACTAACTTCTATGGTAGAAGAATATAGGTGGATCCCAGTTCTAAAATGCAATGGGGTACTGGATGGAAGATCCTCCACAATTTCTTATATAGAAATCAGTCCAGGTGGAAGAGGTAGACCGTCAGGTTCGTAAAATATTTTTGGTGCCAAAAAAGGTATAGATTCTGCAGCAACAGATGTTGGAGGGGTGACACCTTCTGAATCAGACCTAGATGAAGCTGGTTCAGGAATAGAAGTGTTTACCGTTACACTAGGATTAGTTCTAATGTCCTCTTGTAACTGCGGAACTTCTTCTGTAGAGGCAGGGGTGGTACCAGAAATAATTGGAGTAACTGGAGTCTCTAAGGATGTTGAAACACAAGTTTCAAATAAACTAGGAGACTTCAACCCAGTTAATTGAGACCGCTTGGCTCGAAATGGTTTCATTTCTGGAGTCAAAGATGGTTGACTCGTTAGTCTCCGCGAACGACGGGGTTTTGATTGAATTTCTTCCACGATTGCGGATTACTCGATCAACTCAAAATAAAAGGGGAAAATGTTATTCTGAATTAAATAAATTTTATGATGCTTTGACACAACTTGCTTTTCCAATTTTTAAGAGTCGAGAAAAAGCTAAAGATGACTCTTGTCACCTTCGATTTTTAATGAGCCTGAAGTGACAAGTGCTCAGATGGACCTTTTCTTTTAAGGAGTCTGAAAAGGAACGAAAGTGACTACTCTGGAAATCTAGACAGAGGGATTACCAAACCAATCACAAAACTACAATATACACCTTGGTGGTAAATTATAGAGAAATTACCGAGGACTTTACATACGACAGTCAATCTTCTCAAATGCTGTGTTCAGTGCATTGCAATCGATAGGGTGGTAGACACGGCTTCCTAAGGATAAAGGATATCAGCCTATTGTGGTCTCCCAATATATACTCGACGGTACGTGGGAGCACAAGTTCGTACTGGCACTTGTCGTATCAAAGAGGAGGAATCACCCAACCTACGATGAAAACGATAGTTACCAGGCTTTATGATGCCGGAATATGTCTCTAGCCTAGACTTCTAGATGTTGTGCGTTAGGTTCCAAAGTGTTTTTATGTTCATTGAGGTTTATTTTATAGTTGATCTTTCTTAAGAAGTTTTCCTTTCAAGGTTCACCGCGTGATGTAGATGTACAACTCCTAAATATGCAATCTAAAATGATAAACAATCGTTAATTTCTTTTAACAATGAAAATCCTAGCTACTAAGGAAAGAAAAATGTGATTCTTTCGACATTGAGCACAGAGCACACACTAAATGTACTTTTCCTAAATCAATTTTCCGCATGCAGTCTAAATTCAAATGCACATGCATGTATTTGTTTTTCAGTTCCCTTAATGTGAGAATGACAAAAAGAAAACTAAGTACAAATCTGAACTACCTTTCCTCGAAGTGTTTTAAGAATTTATTTAAAAAAAATGAAAGGAGGACTAAGACGACACTTTCTCTTTCGAATAGAAAACTGTTTTCGACACTTCAAAGAATTGATAATTCAAATCAAATATAATGGCAAAATTGTAATTGACTATCTAAAAGAGGAAGACTTTACAACACTCTTTTTATTGATTGAAAACGACAGTTGCGACACTTTCGAATCAAAAGACGACAGTTCGATTAAGCTATTATTTACAAAGGAGGACTGTAAATGATGAAAAATACATAAAAAAACATTAAAAATTCGTTATCAATGGAGGCTAAATAATGTGAAGGAAGAAGGTTTCAACAATGATATACTGATCATAGACAGCAAAACTACTGAATAGAGCTGAAAACAATGAAGAAAAAACAAAAATCTGGAGGCAAAAATAGTCTCATTCAATCATTGCACCTGTCCTTAAGGATAACAGGGATGCATCTCACCTGCAACACACGGGAGGTGCGATGCATCCAAACTGCTAATGAGAGACAGTGCGATGGTCCAAGGACGAGACTGAGCTTGGTTTTCACCCACAGTTTGCAACTAATTTAAGGGATTTAGGCTAAGCTTATGATAGACATTAAACACAAAGTATAGGGGTTGATCTAACGAGGTTATTGAGCTACCACCAAGGCACTTAGGATGTTAGCAAGTCAGATGTTCAGTTCATAAACCAACCTGGAGATTGACTGAAGCAGCGTTGATCTACTTTGCAGTTGCATAGCAAAAGCAATTCAAAGGCTAGCTGGCTTAACTTCAGGCTCCGTCTGTAGTTTATAAAGAAAACAACAGTAACAAACAAACAAACTATTGGATCCCCAACAGAGTCACCATTTTGTTTCCGGGAAATCTAGTGTCCATTCAGAGTTGCTAGTCCCACTAAGACGGGTAGCTATCTTAGAAACAAACAATTCAAAGTAACTTGTGTTTTCCTTTATGAGAGATAGATGAGAGAGAAGCAGAGAGTACCAACCTCAATCTTTTGCTTGGCTCTTTACTTCTTTCCTCTCTCCTTTGATAGAGCTTTTCCACTCCTTTCTCACTTGTCCCGCTTCAAAGAACACCTGTAGAGTTAAAGCAGTAAAATAGCATCAAAGCATAGAGATCTATAACCTTAAAAAATGTAGAATCAGATGTACATTAACCATACAAATTCATACACAAATACAAGATTCAGAAATATACAAGTATATGGAGGAAAACTCAAATAGATTTATTGATAGAAGTAGTAGAAGAGAGGATTACAACCCAGCTGTCTGATCCAGCGCCATCCTCCCAGCATGAAAGCCCTCTTCACCTCATGAAAATCTAGATCACCCAACAATACAATGTCTTGAAGAGAAACCAACAACACTTCCTTACAAATTACAAAATTCTAGCCTCTGGATCTCTAGGATGAGGGATCTATATATAGATGTTTGCAGGGGAGTGAGTAAGCTTCTAGGATTTTGATTAGTGTCATTTCATTGATAGTTCTTGGTTCCACTTGGAGATTTCATGATCTCTTACTCATCCCTGGGCGAATTCAGAGAGGCAAGTGTCATATGAGCAATTTCTAGAAGATTCTCTGAGTTTCCACCTAGCAAATTGCCTCTGCCATTTGTCTGCTCTCATTCATCGCACCCTACAAAAGGGATTTTCAGTATGCATTGCACCCTTTATGTGTAGCAGGTGAGATGCATCACACCCTCAGCATGGAGCAGTCTGTATGGTCCATTTTTGACTAGTTCTGAGCAGTTTTTCAGGGAGAACTTCTGGGAAATGATGTAATCAGTTGACCTTGATCCTTTAGGGTATGAAACAACACTTTTAGGGGTTTGAGAGCCCTTGGTTTATTGACAAATGTGATTGGGGTTGCAGTGCCCAAATATTTCTATAACACTTGGGTATTGCCTTCCCACCAAACCAAGGCAGTGACCCCAAGGCGTAGGCTGGCCAGCTGAATCTTACTCTTGTTTGAGTCAATACTCTACACTCTGCAATAAACATCAATTTGTCTAATCCAATTGTCCAGCTTTTCTGCATTCAACTCTCCATCATATATTGGTAAATCAAATTTAACATCTAGTTTAATCAAAGATGTCTTCATTTTATGTTCAGGGCTATTAGAAGGTGTGAGAAAGTTTTCTTCTTTCCCTTTGCCTTTTGAGTGGTCATGGAGGAGAGACTCTTCTTCTCCTTTATCTTGTTTGAAGCCTGATGATTCCTCATCTTTATGTTTTCTAAAGTCCTTATACATTTCCTCTACCATGGATCTCATGGCCAGGAAACTATCTATAAATTGAGGGTCTGGGCCCACAGAACCTTCCTCCGACATTTTCTTCTGAGGATAGACTCTTCCAATTTTAGGATTAGCTTCGACCAACTCTCCTCCTAATTTGAGCTTTGATCTAGTTAGCATTCAATAGCTAAATCCAGCACAAGCTTGTCTAACCTTAACAACCTATAGCTCTGATACCACTTGATCTGAAATCACCCCTAGGTGACCTCAGGAAATTAATGAAGGTATTACAGACTCATGTGCTGGTGTGTGTGTCTATGTTATCTTGTGCAACAGATTGATAAGATTGCGAAATACACAGACACTTGAAACAGTAAGAGATCACAGTAAGCAAACATAAACACAACAAAATTTAATAAGGAGTTCACCCAATCCTCCTGGGCTACGTCTCCTGGTCCAGCCTTCAGTGGTGGCCTTTTTATTATGTTCTTAAAGAAGTGTCTTACAATAAGGAGTTGAATCTGAGTCTCACTTGACAGAGGATGATCAGTAGGATGGCACTTGGAATTCCCAAGTCCTTAGAGTTCACAGACTCCCCTTACCGAATTTCAACCTCAATTGGTCTTTGTCTGCTCGATGTTGCCCTTACTCTGATGGTCAGCTCGGCTTCTCTATCCTCTGCAACTTTGCCTCTCTTTCTGTGTCTCTCGGCCTTTGGCTTCTTCACTACTTCTCTGCCTCAACGTCTGTCCCGTCTCTGTCAGCTCGTGGCTTTAAAGCTAGTTCGTTCCTTCGATTGTTCGTTTCGGCTTCCCAACTCTCTGGATCACCTGCCGCTATTCGCTGGGACTTCTCTGTCCTACATCATCATTGTTGTGTAACACTTCATAGAGAGGTGGCCACTTGTCTCCTTGCGAACTGAGTGTCAGTTCTTCCCGAGCGGTCGTTTTTTTCCATTATTTCCTAGATACCCATGAAATGGATCCTTCTGTCGATTCATTGGTCAAATCGGACTTCAAATCTTACGCACCGTAGTTTATTTCTCCCTTGGGTCCAGTCATCCATCGGGTTGAACCTCTGCCGTTGATCTAGAGCCCCTAGATCCAACGGTCTTCGCTTATATCACGCGGTTGAGTTGCTCGACTGTTAATCCGTGATGTAAGCGGTTTTCTCTCTCTCCTCACCAGACACGCGTCACTCGGTGTATGGAATCGTTGGGTCCTCATCCAAACCCACTTACCGCCTGAAATTCCCCCGATATTCCGCCAATTTTGAGCGTGGGACTTGCCTTGTCAGTTTTAGCACTTTCCCATGGTTTTTTGGTTTTCCCTTGTGACCGAGTGCTTGGGGCCTTTCCTTCTCGAGGGGTTTTGCCCAGCGATACGCGCTAATCTTGTATCAGAAACAGCCTCCATTTCTGGATCTGAGCTTCCCAATTACCATTTTTTCACAATGCGTGGTCTCCATGGGCCAACGGTCAGCGTGCTTTGACCTAAGGTCCTCATTGCTTCGTGCTGGCTGCAAATTGCCATTATTCAGAGGTTATTTCTGATAGCTATAAGATTTCTTGAAGTCTGTCATTCATTCTTAACAATCATCGAATTGTTTGAAGATCCAATTCGGATCACATATGTTAACGTATTATGCAATGGGGGTGGCAGGGGTTATGGCCCTCCCCCTAATTTAATATACTTTTTTGTTTTTTGTTTTTTTAAACAAAATAGATATGTTTGAATTTTTCGAAAATAAGGGTTATGAGGAAAATTCAGTAGGCCACAATTTCGCCCACCCGGTGGCCAGATTCTGGTGACCACTGTCTGTGCAATTTGTAGGTCCATGAACCCTGCCACTTGGCTAAGTCAATCATGAACTTTTAATTTCTCTAACTTCTTCATGCGAGCTTGGATTTGAGTGGAATTCACACCGTTGGAATTAAGGCGATGATCACTTCGATTTGGTGCCAGTTCGAGAGCAATCTGACCACTTTGAATTTTGAAAATTTTTGAGCCCTCTTGGACTCCTGAGGGTGTCTGAAGCCACCTAGATCAATCCTCCCCATTGAGGAGATTTTGGTCCTCCAAAAGAATGAAAATAATATGCAACTGTTGTGTACCCTATTTGCTCCATAAGTGTCCTGATAGGTCACCCTTCCTTCTCCTTCACTTGTGTCATTCGGAGCCATAAGTGATGAGCCAACACCTGCATCCTTTGCAAACCTGTGGTACATTTTTTAAAATTACATGCTTAATTTACATGACCAAATAATGAACCAAGCATCCCATACTTGCCACAAGTTTATAACACATACTCTGTGGTTAAGTTTACATCAAAATGGAAACAAAAACCCCAACTATCAAAACGAGGCCAAAATATCACTGTCTCTTAAACAAGTGATGGAAAACACATCATCACTTTTACAATTTAAAGTCGCAACAAATGATTTACACAAATAAGGCCATGAAAAGCTAACACATGTAGAAAAACCATTTCTCACTTATCAAAGTGAATAGGTCATCTCCCTGTGGTGGATTCGCTTGTCAATCAACTTTTTCAACTGGTTCATGCATGAACGCTTTTTCCTTAAGGCGCTGCTCTAGATGGAGCCTCCAACATGTGGCTCTTTGATGACCACTTCTGTTGCAATGACTACATAAAGTCTTCTTCCTCCATATCTGCTTAACATGCTTCTTCTCCTGTTGTGGAGAAGGCCTTTCACGCCTCATCCTCTTTCGTGCTGCCATTCTCTTCCAGCACTCAACAAACACATGGCTATGTAAACCAAAAAAACTACATGTTTTTCGATGCCATGATCTACGTTCATCATAAACAACATGATTTTAAGAAAAATGACCTCTAGAATATTGAGACTGTTTATACCTTTCCTAGCTGTCTCTGGTGTAATTATGGTGATGAGAGCTTGCCTCAACTCTTTCCCTACAATGGGCATTGCTATGGGATGATGGTGATCTGTTCCCATCATTCTCTTTCCTCATTGATTTCAACAATGTCATGGAAGCTTCTGACACCTTTGAGCATTCTCCTTCGGTGTATCCCAAACCTATGAATCGAGGTCTCTGCACAACCTCCAATGGCAGAGTTGTGCCTTGGCCATTAATACCAAGTCCTCCTCCTTTGTATCCCATCTTCATAAGGAGTCTCATGCCATTTCCTATAATTGGTATCTCCACATTTCCAACAGAAATAACATCATGTGAAGATGAATTTGAAGAAAAATCGCAATTGTTTACATCAACTTTTGATTCAGAAATGCCTTCACTGTGCTTCAACTCCTCCAAGGCATCTATCGTGGCTTGTAGTTGAAGCTGCAATCTCTACTTCTCCTCTTTCTCTTCTTGTAGAAGCCTCCTTAATTCAGCATGCTCTGCTTGAAGACTCTAGTCGTTGCGCTTCGATTCTTCTAGGGCCTCTTCCGTGGCATGCAATTGAAGCTGTAATCGTTGCTTCTCTTCTTTCTCTTCTCATAGAAGCATATTCAATTCAGAATTATCTCCTTGAAGGATCTAGTTGATCTCCTCATTCGAATGATGAGAAGATGATGAAGGCAATGAATGTGCACTGGAAGGTGTGGATGGAGCATCGTTCTTTGCTCTTATTCCTCATAAGCTTCATACATCATGTCCACCATTTTGGACATCCTGAGTAAGGCCTCGTACATTTCTTTTTCATCCTCCATTGCTTCACATTCAATCGTTCATGCTTGCAATTCACATCAGCGAGAAGACCGCTCTGATACCAAACTTGATATGGGTTCCTTCAACTACCGGAATCATCGAAGATCTTTTACTTCTGTGATGTTGTTAGAATTGAATTTAAAAGAGCATAAAAGAATACATATGCATGCTTAAGCAATAGGAAACATGACAATGACCAGTAAGTCAAAACATGAGACATTTGAGAACGAAGTTCATCCAGTGTGGACTATGTCTCCAGGCCTGGTGTCAAGATGGTGGAGGTCGCTTCATATAATTTTGTAAATGATGATGATGTACATGTAATACTCTTTGTCATATTAAGGACATACACCCTCAACCAAGAGTGGCTTGCCTCTCCACGAGACATTTCGCTTACAAGAATTCTCACTCAAGAAGGCTTCCTCTTAGCATGACAACTTAACACGATCTCACACAATGTGGAAATGAGTATCCCTTCAATATAGTTACCCAGGGATATCAACAACAATACATATCATGACAAGCTAAATACATCTCTCATAATTATGCAAAAGAGATCCCACAACATAACATCAAGCAAGGATCTCAAAACGTAATACATCATCTCAGTAATTATGAAGGAAAACATGACATACTGGTTTATGTACCTTCACCTCTGAAGTTTACTGAAAAATGGAAGGCTTAGATGAAAAATCTTACTACACCAATGAATTTCTATCATCGAGAGGTGTAAAATCGACTATCCATTTGTCGAATTCTGACACCATCAAAATCTGGGCTTGTAGGAATCTTTTAGATTCCCTGTGATTCTCTAAAGATTCTATCCTCTGGGTTGACTGGAGATCTGTTGCTCAAATCATGAATCTGATCTTGCCGTCATGATCCTTGCGAGATTCTGAGACTTTTGAGTATAAAGTTGGTTGCATTATGACTCTGGCGAATTTCAGCCTCTAAGGAATCTGGAAGATTCCCTCAAGATTCTTCAAAGATTCTACTCTGCTGGGAATCTGCAAATATGCTACTCAGATGGTGATTCTGATTTCACCATCACGTTCCCTATGAAATTATGGTTAAAATGATTGTAAACTTCATATCATTATGATAAAATGAAAATTTACCTCCCCATGGAATCTTTCAGGCATCAAGGAATATTCTCTGCAAAAGGTTCTTTGTCTTGAAATGCGTACCATCATGGTTCTGCCTCTAGACTACAAATTATGGTTCCACTCTTGGCTCAGGGTTCCGTACATGGAAAATTTTAGGGGCTAATGTTCGCCCAGTGGGCTAATTTTCCATGATTTTTCCACAAAAAAGATTCGCCAATTTCCAATTTTATAAAAGACGATTCGCCCAAATTTTAGAATATAAAATTATTTTACCTTAAAAATCGCCAACATTATAGAGAGACTATATATAAAATAATTATAAATTTGATTAATTTTACAAATATATCAATAAACATTTATAATTTGCATATTAGGGATTAGTGAGATTCGCCAATGTTTTAAACTTCAAGAAAATTTTCCATCCTTAAAATTTTCCTTGGTTCCGTAGTCTGAGTTCCGCCTCTGTAATAAAATATTAACGTTTGTTGAAAAACGTGTCGGCGCCTCCTTGGCGCATTTGCAAAGGCGAGTTCAAATCCCCATTCTCGGGAAAACATTACCACATGAAGTGGTTTGGCGTACTAGTAAAGATGGAAATTGGTTGGAGAGAGGTCAGGGGATCAAATCCCGACCGTCTCAAAATTGGTGCATTGTTATTTTTGTTGGGTGTGGTTTGCGTTGTTTTAAGTGGGGGCGCTTGGGAGGCAGGCCGACCAAGTTGGTTGGGCGGGTTTGAGCCCCGCTGTCCTCTTAATATTTGACACTTGGCCATGGTGTGGAGGATGTGGGCCGGTTCTGTAGGTGGCGGCCCGCCCAACACCATACGTTAGCGTATTATGCAATGGGGGTGGCGGGGGTTATGACCTACCCCCAATTTAATATATTTTTTTGTTTTTTGTTTTAAACAAAATAGATATGCTTGAATTTGCTGAAAATAAGGGTTACGAGGAAAATTAATTAGGCCACAATTTCGATCGCTTAGTGGTTGGATTCTAGTGACCGTTGCTGGTGCAATTTGTAGGTCCATTAACCCTGCCACTTGGCCAAGTCAACCCTGAACTTTGACTTGCTCTAACTTCTTCATACGAGCTCGGATTTGAGTGTCATTCGCACCATTGAAATCAGGGCGATGAGCACTTCAATCTAGTGTTGGTTCGAGATCAATCTGACCACTTTTAATTTTGACCATTTCTAAGCTCTCTTAGACTCCTGAGGGTGTCTGGAGCCACCTAGATCACACACAGTCCCACAAATGATGATATTGGATATCAATGTGCTTGGACCTGTCATGAAATACTAGATTCTCATAGAGCTTAATGCAACTCTGATTATCATAATATATCACATTCGGATCCATCTCCTAGCTAAATAGTTCCACAAGTATTTTCCTCATCTAGATTGCTTCACATGTTGCTTGAATTGCAGCCATGTATTCATCCTTTGCTAAGCCGAGCGGCACAAACCTCTACTTCCTGTTATACCAGGAAATAGCTATATACACAACACTGAAGATTGCACCTGATTTACTTTTCATGTAGGATGGACTTCCTTCCAAATATGCATCAGTGAAGCCTTGCAACTTCACTCCCTCTGTCCGTCTATACCATAATCCATACTAGGTAGTGCCTCTAAGGTACCGTAACACATGTTTTGTTTCCTTCCAATATAAATTGGTAGGCCTCACCATAGCTTGGTTGAGCTGGTTGAATGCATAGAACATGTCGAGTCTTATGTTCACAAGATACATTGGTGAACCCACAAGCTCTGTGTAAATGGTAGCACCAACTTCCTCGTCTGAAGAAGCATACTCCTTCCTCTAGTTTGTTGCTAGAGGTGTGTCCATGGGTTTACAATTCTCCATATGAAATATCTAAAGTATCTTGCTAACATACTTGCCTTGAGACGCAAATAACTCACCATCACCCTGCCATACTTCCAGCTAGAGGAAGTAATGCATGAGGTCCATGTCTTTCATCTCAAATTCCCTTGCAAGATCCTCATTGCAAGAGTAGATCAACTGCTCATCACCAGCCAATATTAAATCATCAACATATAAAACAATAATAAGTAACTTACCATCTACCATAATGTGATAAAGATTCACATATGCTTCACTTTTGGTGAAGCCCAATCCAGTGAGATAACTGTCGATCTGAGTGTACCATGCCTAGGGCGCCTGTTTGATACCATATAATGCTCTCCTGAGTCTACACACATGCAAATATTGATCATATTTCTCAAATCCTTCTAGATACTCTATGTAAATTTCCTCCTCAACAACACCATTGAGAAACGTAGTCTTCACATCCATCTGATGGATTTTCCACCCCATCTGTGTAGCCAATGCTAGAATGGATCTAATTGAGGAATATCTTGCAACTAGTGCAAAAGTTTCCTCATAGTCCACTCCCTATATATGAGAAAATCCTTTGGCCACAAATCTAGCCTTGTACTTCTCGATGCTCCCATCCATTGCACGCTTCAGTTTGGAGATCCATCTCAAACCAAGACTAATTTCCCTTCTGGTCTTGGCACTACCTCCCATACATTGTTCTTCATGATGGATTCATATTCTTCCAACATGGCATTAACCCAAATTGGTTGAGAAACCGCTTCCTCAAATGAAGAAGGCTTTGTCTCAATGAGATCTATCATGAGAGCCATGTACCTAGTGTACCTATCAGGTGACTTCCTCTTACTGCGTTGTGATGTGGTGGCTCCCACATTCTCTAGTGCATCCTACAACAATATATTAGCTTCTATGGTTCTCTTTCTCCCCTCTCTGGAAGATTCTGGTTGAGTGGGTGCCTCCACTCCACCTCCTGTCTGTGCCTCTGCATGTGGTTGTTCCTCAACCTCCTGAAGCTCATCCTGAGGCTCCTCCTTTGGAGATAGAAGATATTGCTCCGATGGTATACACAACTCTCATTCTAGTGAGCATCCCATAGCCTTGTCCTCATCTAACTAGACATCTCTCCTTACAACTTTCATCCTTAGTGAAGGCAAATAAACCCGGTAATTGTGTGGAGTTTCAGTGTATCCTGCAAAAACTGTTAGGTGTGTGTTATATTCTTTCCATGAAAAGTCTCATGCGTGAAGTGGGGGGGTTGTAGCTCCCTTGTCAGGGGGATTGAGGGGGTGTTATCCCCCCTCTACGAGGTCCGGCGCAACGCCTTGAGAAAATTTTATTTGGACCGTGTATTAGGGGGGTGGACCAACCTATGGTTTTGTGCATGGGTTTCACACATGGTTTTGGGCGTGATGGTTTTCTGCCCATGGTATTTTGTAGATCTGGTCAAGGGAACTATGGTTATGTTATAATATTGACTTAATGGATTGGGGTTTATGAATGATTCGACATGTATATATATGTATTTTAACATTGAAAGGAATATAATGCAAAATCAATCTGGTAGTCCTGGTTTTGGGATCTAGGGGAAAATATCTATGTATTTCTTTTGTGTTTCTCACCATTGTATATTTTCTGTTTTTTAGGAATTTGTTTGCAGGTAATTTTTGTACAGGGTTAAAACCTACAAAAACTCCCAACTTTGTTGTAGGCTCAAGTTTCTTCCTCGAATCCTTGAAGACATGGCAATAAACTAAAGCTCCAAAAATTCTGAAATGAGACACATCAGGCTTTCTCCTTGAGAAAGCTTCCTCTAGTGTGATCATACCAAGTATCCTATGAGGACTCTGGTTTTGCAAGTAGACTGTGGTGTTGCATGCTTCTACCCATAGATGCAATGGCAACCCATGATCATGCAACATGGCTCTTGCTGCTCCCACTATGATCCCATTCTTTCTTTCAACTACCCCATTCTGCTATGGGTTATTGGGTGTTTTCAGTTCTCTTTGAATATCTTCTTTTGCATAAAAATCCTTGAAGGCATGCATAACAAATTCACCTCCATTGTCGCTACTGAGATCCTTCACCTTCTTCCTAGTCCCCTTATCTACCATTGCCTTAAACTCAACAAATTTTAAGAAAACTTCATCCTTCTTCTGCATGAAGAAGATCTAGCATTTTCTATAGAAATCATCAATAAAAATAACATAGTACTTGTCTTGTTGTGGAGGATGTAGAAAAGGGTCCACAAACATAAGAGTGGACTCACTCCAAGATTACATTTTCTCTTCTTTCTTGGTCATGGAAAGTGGATTTGAAATACTTCCCTAATGTGCAACCCTTGCAGACATCTTGCTGGTCAAGGGAGATTTTAGGGAGACCAGTGGTAATTTGCGACATGATTTTTAAGGCACCATGGTGTAGATGACCCAATATCCTGTGTTAGAGTTATCCAACATTGCGATTCTGCACTTGTTCAGCCTTACTTCTCAAATTAGTGCAATCTCCCACCTCAAAGTATAGGTTCTTCACTCGAACCCCTATCTGCTTCACTTTCCTGGTAGCTATATGTCTCAGAAATGCTTTCCCTTTACTGAAAATAACATCATAGCCATGATCCTCCAATACTACTATAGAGATCAGGTTCTTCTTCAGCTTGGGTACAAACATAAAAATTTTGAGGCAAAGAGGAGAGGCTTTCTCCCTCTCAAAGGTTGATTCAAACTTAAACAGGAATGCAAAAAAATACAAATATAACCAAAAATACAAATATTTCAAGTGGAATAGGTGGGTGGCCACTAATATCCACCTGGATTAGTCCTCCCCCCTTAGGAAGAAATGGTTCCCATTGTGTGTAGAGCCTCCATGAGGTGAGGAATTTTTTGTTGAACCTAGTCCCTAGTGATCCACTTTCCCTGGTGGAGTTGGCCTGCTTTGACAACTCCATATAGATGAATCCTGTGTTGGCGAGTCTAGGTTTAACTCTGTTGGTTTGAGTTGTTTTTCAATTTCGGATGTGTCCACTAATGGTAGAAAATATGGCCGAAGGTGGTCCACATTGTACACTAGGTGCAGGCCAAGGAATAGTGGGGCCCAACGAGTCGCTCCTTCAGCAAATGTAGAATTTTTTTTTGTCCACTTAAAACTTGTTTGGCACTCGATGTTGATCATATCATTACTTGTACTTAGCATTGGCTTTATCCAATATGTCATGGACCTACTAGAAGATGTGCTGGATGTGCTCAATGAAGCTATTAGCCCTATCAGCTTCGGACTGGACATGGGCTGAAGCTGCCTGAGTCACTGTAAATGGTATAGCCAAATCAACAAGACATAGTGGCTAGAATCCCAGCCTCATCTTAAAGGGGTTGTGGCTAGTTGAGCTATGGAGAGCTCTGTTGTAGCTGTGCTGGACATAGGGGAGGATTTTGTCCCATTTGCGTGGATGCTTCTAGTTTTACATGCACAAAATGTGTACGATCATCCTATTGATGACCTCTGTTTGGCCATCAGTTTGGGGGTGGAAATCCATGGACTTAGTAAGCTTGGTATCCAACATCGGCCAGATATTTGACCAAAATGTACTTAGGAACCTATTGTTCTGATCTGAGCTAATAGACTATGGGATCCCAAAGTATACCCATACTCATTCAAAGAATAGCTTAACAGTAGAATCTGTTGTGATACTCTTCTTGCAGGAAGTCATAATGGCCATCTTAGAGAATCTATCTATGACCACGAAACACAGTCATTTCCCTGCTTAGTAGAAGGGAGGCCCGACATGTAATACACGGAGATGGATTCCCAAGGCCGACTAGGAGTAGGAAAAGGAGTATATAGGCCTTGCTTCTTGATGGTTAGTTTGGAAATGGTGCAGGAAGTGCAGGATTTGATGTACTTCCAAACATCTTGTTGAAGGTTCAGCCAATAAAAATACTTTTGCAGCATTGCCACTATTTTCTCTACTCCGAAGTTTCCAACAACCCGACTATAGTGCGCCTCCCAAATCATCTTGGCACACTCGTTTGAAGGAACATAGAGTTGTCCCAGGTGACATAACAGTGTATCCTGGAGGTGAAAATTTGGAACTTGGTTGCCTTCCAGGAGTGCCTTGTATGTGTTGCAAAATTATGGATCACTCTTGCACAGATGCGGCGACCCCGAAGTCTCATGCCCACAAGAGTCAAGCACAATGGTCAACGCCATGACTGGAAGTTAGCTGAGTTAGTCTACAACATTATTGGCACCACCCTTCTTGTAATTAATGTTCAAATGGAACTGTTGCAGGTATGTGGACCATTTATGATGGTGATCGTTCTGCAACTTCCCTTGTGTTGTATGAATTATAGGGGTCGATGGTCTGTGTGGATGACTGTTTCCTTCCCCATAATGTAATTCTTCCATTTACTGATCTGATAATGAGATCTAAGACAATTATTAAGGTATTACAGACTCATGTGCATGGATTTTCCTATGTTACTTTATGCAATGGATCGATAAGATTGCGAAATACATAAACAATGAAGCAGTTAAAGAAGCATAATAGACAACACACATAAACAAAATAATTTTAATAAGGAGTTCACCTAATACTCTTGGGCTACATCTCCTAGTCCAGCCTTCAGTGGTGACCTCTCTATTATGTCTTCAGAACAGAGTTTTACAAAAGTATGAGCTCAACTTGAGTCTCAACACACAACAGATACAACAACAAGAGTTTTCCTTGATCCTCTTAAGCCTCTCTGAGTACACAAACTCACTCTATCACTCTCTGCCTCTGTCTTTGCTATGTCTCTTGGCACTGCCTGCCTCTATCTTTTGTTTTCTATGGCTTTAACGCCAATCTGCACTGCCTCTTCGTTTTCTCTTCTCAACTTTCTGTCTCCCAGCCTTTATCCGCTCAAATCCATCTTCTAAGCATTTGCAATCATGGCATAACACCTTTATGGGAGGTGGCCACCTATTCTGCAATGGATGAGTGCATTGGGCCTTTGAAATCCTTGAAATGGCCACTTTTTTTTAACACAGAGAAATGCATTCAAAACTGTGAAAATCCCCCAAAAACACTGTTTATCGCATTTCAAAAGTCCTCAAATATGCTCTATACTCCTATCGGGTCTGCCTTTTGTAGTGATATCGCATCTCCACAGTTGATCTAGGAGATCCAGATCCAATGACTGTGGTTCATTTCAAGCGGCTCTTTTGTATGGAGGTTAACCGCCCGATGAGGGTGGTTTTCTCTCTCCTCTGCTTGGACACGTGGCAGCCAGTGTGTGGGATCGTGCAGAGCTTGACCCAAACCATTTATCGCCTTTGACTCTCCCGAAATCCTGCCTGTTTTTTGATTTCCCTTTACATTGGAAAATGCATTAAAATGTGAAAATCCTACTTTATCGGACTTGAAATAGTGTTCAACGACATTAATAAACCCTTTCGGGTCCGTATCATCGCATCGATGCATTTTCTTTGGTTTTTCGTTTATTCAACGAAAATGCGATTTACAAAAGAAAACTCTGTTTTCCGGATCTCAAATCATATCAAACATCGTTTATAATTGTTATTGGGTTCAACAATCGCATCACATACATGTATATGTATATAGCCCCGCTCCATTGTGTTTGCCAATAGCCATACTGCAATGCAATGTGGGTCGTCGATCTATGCGCTTCATCGACGGTCCTCGTTGACCCTGACGATCTCCATCGCAAGTTCCATATGGTCTCTGCCGATAACCTCCGATAGCCTTTTCTGATTGCGATTTGCCGATTGGATCTAGACCGTTGATCAACCAGATTCGACGGCTCCTGTGCATTCACTGTTCAAGCCGCCGATAGCTTTGTTTTCACTGTTTTCTTGTGTTTTTCGCCTCCCAATAGTGTTTTCCAATGTTTCTAAGGGTTCTTCCCATACATTTGTTTTGATCTTTTAAACGATTTTTGAAGACTTAGAGAGTTCTTGGATCCATTTTGGATCATGCCTTCCCACTGAAAAAGGCTTTTGGACCACCAAAAGTTGGTTTTTAAGCATTAATCAAGTGAGGATACAACTTCCTCACTTGTCCAATCTCTATCCATTTGCACTACTTGGTTTTGAACCTTTGAGTCCAATTCTTAGGTACTCAACATCCCCACTGTGTAGTTCTCACCTTCTTGTCCAGAACTGTGTCTTCTTGCAACTCATTGAGATATTTAGGCAACAGATCATCAATAGAAGGCAACTGACTTTTCTCTTCAGGATCTTCAATCAATGAAGGTTCAAACAGTCTTAAATTTTCTACATTTACCATTGAATAGATGTGCATGTACGCTGGCAAATCAAGGTGGAAAGCGTTTTCACCAATTTTCTCAAGTGTCTTGAAAGGCCCACACCTTATTGGCTTCAGCTTCTTTCCTTCACCTTGCATTCGGTCCTTGATGATATACAGCCAGATTTGATCACCAACTTGGAAGCTATGCTCCATTCGATGCTTATCATGCCTTGCCTTGTACTTGGCTTGGCTTCTCTTCAGCTGTTCCTGCACTGCCTGGTGAATTTCTTAGATCTGTTCAATGAACCTTGTTGCTTTGTCCACATCACTGTGTCCATCAACTTCTATGTCTATACTAAAGACAAAATCCAAGGGAGACCTTGATATAAAACCAAAATAAGTCTCAAAAGGGGATCTCTGTGTAGAAGAATGCTTAGCACGATTGTAAGCATGTTGCACATAACATAAATGTTCATCCCATAGCTTGGGATGCTTGTTGCAATAGCCCTTGAGCAACTGGATCACTGCCCTGTTGACCACCTCTATTTGGCCATCTATTTGTGGATGAAAGGCTGTGCACTTCTTCAGTCTGGTGTCCATCAACTCCCATAGACTTGACCAAAACTGCCCAACAAATCAGGAATCTCGATCGGAGACAATAGAAGTGGGTAACCTAAAATGAATCCATACACGCTGAAAGAACAACTTTGCTGTTTGTTCAGCTGTAATCTGCTTGTTACAAGGTATTAAAATATCCCATAGCTTGGGATGCTTGTTGCAATAGCCCTTGAGCAACTGGATCACTGTCCTGTTGACCACCTCTATTTGGCCATCTGTTTGTGGATGAAAGGCTGTGCACTTCTTCAGTCTGGTGTCCATCAACTCGCATAGACTTGACCAAAACTTCCCAACAAATCAGGAATCTCGATCGGAGACAATAGAAGTGGGTAACCTAAAATGAATCCATACACGCTGAAAGAAAAACTTTGCTGTTTGTTCAGCTGTAATCTGCTTGTTACAAGGTATTAAAATACACATTTTGCTGAACCTGTCCACAATACCATATAAATAATCATGAACTTTTCTAGATTTTGGCAGCCCCCCAGCAAAGTCAATGGAAACACTTTCCCAAGGATGAGAAGGAATTGGGAGTGGAGTGTACAAGCCTAGTTTTCTATTGCTGGGCTTGATTTTAGCACACATGGTACACCCTTTAATATATCTAGAAATTGTTTCATGCATTCTTGGCCAATAGCAGAATCTTTGCAGCTGTGCAACTGTTTTACTTACACCAAAATGACCTGATATTAGAGAAGTGTGTGCTTCTCGGATTATGTTAACTCTTTCAGTTTGAGGAATGCATAACTTTCCCAAATGATACAAGAGTTGGTCCTTAACATGATAATCCAATTCTTCTACTTGTTTTCCATGACTTAAAGTTTCATATACATCTTTAAAATCTACATCTTGAACATATTGTTCAATGTAGCTTTCATGCAATACTGAGTTATGCTTAAGTATAGTAGATGCATTTATGATTGGTCTGCACAACATATCTGCAACTTTATTGTGTATTCCTTTCTTATGCCTGATGACTAGATGAAACAGTTGTAGAAAACCCATCCACCTATAGTGTCTTGATTGTTGCAATTTAGTTTGTGAGTGTAAATATTGAAGTGGTTGATGATCAATATGTATAATTGTTTCTTTGCCCAATAGGCAATGCTTCCACTTTTTCACACTCTGCAATAATGCATACAATTCTTTATCATATGTGGGATAATTAACTACTACAGAATTAAATGTCTCAGAATGATAACATATGGGTTTACCATGTTTCATCAACATTGCTCCCATGGCATAGTCACTGGCATCCGTTTCAATCTCAAATGGTCTTTGAAGATCTGGTAATGCTAGTACTGGTGCTGTACTAATTTTTTCTTTCAAGGTGTCGAAGGATTTCCGCTGTTTGCCTCCCCACTGAAACACCTTGTTCAATCTTGTCAAAGCATATAAGGAGCTGCAATCAAGGAAAAGCTAGCAATAAACTTTCTCTAATATTGTGCTGCTCCTAGGAAGCTTCTAACTTCTATAGCAGATTTGGGTTTAGGAAAGTTCATAATGACTTTGACCTTAGAGGGATCTATCTTCAATTCACCACCCCCTATAATATGACCCAAATAATTCAAAGATGTTTTGCCAAATTCACATTTTGATAATTTAACATAGAGATTTTCTTTTTTCAAAACATCTAGAGTCTGCTTTACATGCTTCAAGTGTTCTTCCCTTGTTTTGCTGAAAACAAGAATGCCATCTAAATATACAATTACAAAATCATCAATAAAAGGTCGGAGTACATCATTCATTACTCTCATGAAAGTGGTAGGAGCATTAGTTAATCCAAAAGGCATAACTAGCCATTCATGCAACCCTTGCTTTGTTTTGAAAGCAGTCTTCCATGCATCTTGTTCTGCAACTCTGACCTGATGGTAGCCACTACGCAAGTCCAACTTGGAAAAGTAAACAACTTCTTTCAACTGATCTAATAGATCATCTATGCAAGGAAGGGGATAACGATTCTTGATCGTTATTTTATTTAGTGTTGTGTAATCAATGCACATCCTCCATGAACCATCTTTCTTTCTCACCAACATGATTGGAGATCCGCACGGTGATGTGCTTGGCCTTATGAATCCTTTGTCGAGAAGCTCCTGTACCTGCTTCTTGATCTCTACATTCTCTAAAGTGGATAACCTATACATTCCGATGTTAGGCAATGGAGCATCTTGCTACAAATGAATATCATGTACTATTTCCCTTTTGGGTGGCAGACCTTTAGGTTCTTGAAATAGGATATCATATTCTGAAACAACTTTTTCTAAATCAGCTTACTATTTAGCATCACAGCCTTCAAATATATTGGTTTTACTAGGTTTCTTTTCCTTTACAACCATTAGTAAAAATTAATTGCATGAATTTAAAATTCTTTTCATCTGCCCTGAGTTAATGAGAGTGTAGTTATTTTTGAGTTGATGAGCTCTTACAATATATTCTATTCCATCTTTTGTGAGTTGATACTTATTTTCAGCTCTATAGAAAATGGCTTTTCTATCATACAAGTAAGGACTTCCTAAAACAATACCACATATATCCAAGGGAACTATATCTAACTCAACCTCATCTACAAATGCTGACCCAAAAGCAAACCTAAGTTTACATTGTCTAGTCACTTGTAGCTTTGCTTTATCACATACCCAACCTAATGGATATGGCTTCTTGTGAGGTGTGGTTAGTAGTCTCAACTTCTTTACAATTGCTTCAGAAATCAAGTTTACTTGTGAACCACTATCAAATAAAGTATCAATCTTTTGATGCTTGGAAATAACTCTAATATGAAAAAGCTCATGTCTTTTCCTCTCATTTTCTTCATTATCATTAGATTGTGCATAATTACTAGTAGATGCTTCAAAATTTTTACCTTTTATACCTGTGGCTGTGATTGTTGTTTCGTCACCTGAGTTTGACCCCAAATCTTTCTGTATAGAAGCATCAATCTTCTTCTTCTTGCCATCGAACTTCTTGGGTTTTAGATTTGGATGTAAAGACCAGCAATGTTCATCACCATGTCCATCCTTCTTGTAGTGAGCGCATGAAGGTTTGTCTTTCTGTACAGTGTTTTCCTTCCTCTCTTTCCATTTCTACTTCTTCTTTTCCTTGTTTTTGCTTGTAGTGGGTTTTGATGATCCCCCAATCTCTGGGTTCACATTCTTGCCTCTAGCCTCCAGATGTGTAGCCTGAATAGATACCTCATCTATGCTAGTAGGGTTAAACATGAGAATGGTGTGTCTCAAATAGCTGTGTAGACCACTTATATACTTCAGAAAAGTTTTAGGTAAGTCTAGAGAAATGCCTAGAATTAAAGCTCTTTTTCTAAATTCTTGGGTGTAGCTTTGTACACTTTGCCCCTCATCATAGCTTGCCAACTCATCATAGCTTGTTGCATATAAGCTAGTGGATAGAATTGTTTTTTAATGGCAGAAACAAATTCACTCTAGGTAGAAAGAATTTTACCATGCTTCTTCAAATCAACTTGGGTCCTGCCTTCCCACCACACTAGGGCAGTTCCTCCAAGGCGAAGGCTGGCCAACTAAATCTTTCTCCTTTCTGAATCAATGTTCTGCACCCTACAATATACATCAATCTGTCTAATCCAATTATCTAGATTTTCTACATTTAATTCTCCATCATATATTGGCAAATCAAATTTTACATCTAATTTAATCAAAGGGCTAGAAGGAGGTGTTGTTAGAGGAGGCTCTTTTCCTTTCCCTTTGCCTTCAGAATGGCCATCTAGAAGAGGTTCCTCTGTTCCTTTGTCTTGTTTGGAGGTTGAAGAATCTTCACTTCGACCTTTCTTAAATTCTTGATACATCTCTTCTACCATGGCTCTCATGGTCATGAAACTGTCCATGAACTAAGAGTCTGATTCCAAGGGATTTTCTTCTGCCATTTTCCTCCTTGGGTAGGCTCTTCCTATTTCTAGGTTAGATTCAACTAGTTCTCCTTCTCCTAATTTGAGCTTTGACCTAGTTATCATTCATCAATCCAGCACAAGCTTGTCTAACCTTAGCAACCTAAAGCTCTGATACCACTTGATCTGATAATGAGATCTAAGACAATTATTAAGGTATTACAGACTCATGTGCATGGATTTGCCTATGTTACTTTATGCAATGGATTGATAAGATTGCGAAATACATAGACAATGAAGTAGTTAAAGAAGCATAATAGACAACACACATAAACACAACAAGTTTAATAAGGAGTTCACCCAATACTCCTGGGCTACATCTCCTGGTCCAGCCTTCAGTGGTGACCTCTCTATTATGTCTTCAAAACAGAGTTTTACAAAAGTATGAGCTCAACTTGAGTCTCAACACACAACAGATACAACAACAAGAGTTTTACTTGAACCTCTCAAGCCTCTCTGAGTACACAGACTCACTCTATCACTCTCTGTCTCTATCTTTGCTTTCTCTCTTGGCACTGCCTGCCTTTGTCTTCTATTTTCTATGGCTTTAAAGCCAATCTACACTCCCTGTTCATTTCCTCTTCTTAGCTTTCTATCTCCCAGCCTCTGTCCACTTGAATCCCTCTTCTAAGTGTTTGCAATCATGGCATAACGCCTTTAGGGGAGGTGGCCACCTGTTCTGCAACGGATGAGTGCATTGGGCCTTTGAAATCCCTAAAATGGCCGCTTTCTGTTAACACAAAGAAATGCATTCAAAACTGTGAAAATCCGCCAAAAACACTGTTTATCGGACTTCAAAAGTCCTCAAATCTGCTTTATTCTCCTATCGGGTCCACCTTTTGTAGCGATATCGCATCTCCACCATTGATCTGGGAGATCCAGATCCAACGACTGTGGTTCATTTCGGGCGGCTCTTTAGTATGGAGGTTAACTGCCCGATGAGGGTGGTTTTCTCTCTCCTCAGTCTGGACACATGGCAGTCGGTGTATGGGATCGGGCAGAGCCCGAACCAAACCATTTACCACCTTTGACTCTCCCGAAATCCTGCCTGTTTTGTGATTTCCCTTTACATTGGAAATGCATTAAAATGTGAAAATTCCACTTTATCAGACTTCAAATAGTGTTGAACAACATTAATAAACCCTTTCGGGTCCGTATCATCGCATCAACGCATTTTCTTTGGTTTTTCGTTTATTCAACGAAAATGCGATTTACAAGGGAAAACTCTGTTTTCCAGATCTCAAATCATATCAAACATCGTTTATAATTGTTATCGGGTCTAACAATCGCATCACATACATGTATATGTATATAGCCCCGCTCCATTGTATAGCGATACTACGATACTGCGATATGTATAGCGATACTGCGATGCAATGTGGGCCATTGATCTGCGTGCTTGATTGATGGTCCTCGTTGACCCCGCCGATCACCATCACAAGTTCCATATGGTCTCCGCCGATAACCTCCGATAGCCTTTGCCGATTGGGATTTACCGATCAGATCTGGACTGTTGATCAGCCAAATCTGACGACTACTGTGCATTCACTGTTCAAGCCACTGATAACTCTATTTTCATTGTTTTCTTGTGTTTTTCGCCTCCGGACAGTGTTTTCCAATGTTTCTAAGGGTTCTTCCCATACATTTGTTTTGATCTTTTAAACGCTTTTTGAATACTTAGAGAGTTCTTGGATCCATTTTGGATCATTTATGGAAGGCATGCATAATGGAATACATCTTTTTGTCATAGGTGGGATACTTTTAGACTATGTCTGAAAGTGTCTCACTGTGATATGCCACCGGATGCCCCTGCTAAGTAAGAACTGCACCAATAACATAGTTGGAGGCATATATCTCAATCTTAAATGGTTGTTGTAGGTCTGGTAATGTGAGAACTGGTGTAGAGCAGAGGCAATGCTTCAACTTGAAAAATTCCTTCTTTTGTGATTCAGGCTAAAAGAAATTTTCTTTTGCACCACCCTTGGTGACTTATGTTAAAGCCCTAGTGACATGAGAGAACCCCAACACAAATCTACAGTAGAAATTAGAAAGCCCCAGAAAGATGTGGAGCTCCATTAGAGTGGTTAGGGTTTTCCAATCCCAGATGGCTTGTATCTTATCTCGGTCTACATGCACACCCTGCTTATCAATGATGTACCCTAGATATTGAATCTGGGTCAAACAAAAAGTGCATTTCTCCAAATTGGCACATAGCTTGTGTTGTCGCAAATTTTGGAGGACTCGTCGAATATGGCGGAGGTGCTCTTCCCAACCTTGGCTAAAGATCAAGATGTCATCCAAATACACTACCACAAATGAGTTGGTGAAGGGTCGCAATATTTATTCCATTAGCCTCATGAAGGTTGCAGGGACATTTGTCAACCCGAAAGGCATGACCAACCATTCGAAAAGTCCTTCCTTAGATTTGAAGACAATCTTCCACACATCAGAGGGTTTGATTGATACTTGGTGATACCTGAAATTCAAGTCAATCTTGCTGAAATATTTGACCCGCTTGAGCTGGTCCAGAAGGTCATCCATCCATGGGATTGGATACCTATTTCGGAAAGTGATCTTGTTGAGCGCATGATAGTTAATACAGAGTCTCCAGGTCCCATCCTTCTTCTGTACCAACATGATCGAGCTCCCATAGGGTGATGAACTTGGCTTGATGTGCCCTTTCTACAACAACTCCTAAATCTACCTCTTGATTTCATCGTTCTCGAGAATGGAGTGTCAATAGATCAGTTCATTGGGTAGCGACACACATGGGGTCAGGTTAATGGAGTGCTTAACCTGACAGTGTAGAGGTACCCCTGTGGGTGAGGTGAAGATGTCCTTGTACTCTTCCACAACCTTGTCCATTTGCTGTTGTCGTGTGAAGGAGCCCTGTCTGGAGGTTGTGGCCACAATATTCTTCATCCCTTGAGGGTGAATCATAAGGAAAACAAATTTCCTAGTCTAGGAAATGATCTTACTGCATTGATTTGTAGTGATCAAAGAGATGGTGGTAGGCAGTGCAACCTCTGATATCCTGTATAGCTTATTGGCAAAAGTAATAATAATAGTGCGGGTCCTAGACTCATACACATCAGCTGATTCCACAAGTATGGTTTTCCTAATAATACATCACAAATTTCAAGAGGAGCAACATCACACAGTACCTCATCTGCAAAGGGATTGATGTTGTAGGGAAGGTGACACTATTGGCTGGCACGAAGATCTTGCCCTTGGTGAAGCCACCCGATGGTGTATGGCTATGGGTGTACTATGGTCAGTAGGCCTAGAGGCTTCATGAAATATACTAAAATGAGGTTCTTTTGGATCCCAGTGTTGACAAAGAACTGCAGTGGAGAACCCTTCACCCACATTTGGGAGTGGAAGAGGTGCTTCCCCTCCTCTGGATCTTTCGGCTCATTCTTCCTGATCTTGGTTGTGGCAATGGTGGCATTGGGCTCCACATCAATAATATACTTCCCTTTGTCATTCACCTTGTAGGGTTATGACTCAGAGACAGAACATACATCTGATTTGAAATCCTTTAGCACAACCACAAGTAACTTCCCTGCCCGACACTCAGTTGTGTTGTGAGTGGGGACCTTATGGAACTCACACCATTTCCCTATGTCCTTCTTTGTCTTCGTGGTGTTTTTCTTTTCTTATGGTTTCAACAGGTTGTCTTGGGTCACCTTGCCTTGGATTTTTCCGTTGTTCTGTGGCTTGGGGGTGCCTTTCCCTTGCTTCAGATTCATAGATCCAAAGTATCACTTCTTCTGTTTAAATTTCTGTTTGATCTTAAAAGCGTATCGATAGGAAGCATTGAGTGTGGATATGTCTAGGAATTCCATCTCATCCTAGATGTACTTTTGTATACAACTGCAGAAATTGAGTACCAAATGCCGCTCAAAATCCTTGATATCCAACTTCATGCGAAGGATATGAAAAATATCTGTGAACTCTGGCACATCTTGGTCCCTTCCCTGTCATAGTGTGGTCCACTTTATGTATTTATATTCATATCTCCCGACAGGGTAATACTACTCCTTGATGGCATATTAGAAAGAATTCCAAGTGGGTTTGATTGAGAATAGTGAGGGTTCACTCTCATCCCTCTTCTCGCAGTAGGTTTCCCACTAGTCCTTGATGTGGGGGGGTATTTGAGGAGTGAAAAAAGTAATCTTTTCCAGGTTGGAAATGTCATGAACCAAGAAATATCCTTCTAGAAAATTTAACCATTTATCTACAACATTTTCATGTATCCAACCTTCAAATATGGGGATGTCAAAGTTAACTTATACCTTAAAGGGAGTGGCACTCCCAGAGTGGCTGCTGGAAGATGATGTGTCACCTGTGGGTAGCTGCTGCAGGATCTAGGCAAAGTTGCCACAACTGCTCAAAGTTATGGGTAACCATGTCGAGGCTATGGACACATACTAGTAGCAGTGACTCTACCTGTGACAATGAGAGTTCATCTTTCTTACTAAACACAATGCTAAACTTTTATCCTTTAGTTTATGCTGTCATTAATTAATGGTTATTGTAAACATGATCTTACTCTTATGATTTCTACAAGAGATGTTCAAAATGATTAAACTTTGTTTTGAGGGATTTCATAGAGTTTGAATCTTAGCATTTTGATTTTATTTAGCCTTGCTCCTTTTCCTTTTAGGATTTCATTAATAATAAATTAGAGATAATTGGTTCTTTCCAGTGTGTTGCCATTGTTGTGGTAAAAAAACAAACCCCCCATTATTCACTTAATTCTCATTATGGGAACCCTTTTCTTGAATCTTGGTCATGTCGCTTTTTGATTTTTTGTGTTTGGATTGCTTCAATGAGTTTGATATGTTTTTGTCTTCCTATGAAAACTTGTTTGATCTCATTTGGTTGTTTGGTTTGTAAATGGCACCTAATTGAAGATTGAATATTTTTCACTACCTTGGCCTATTAAAATGTATGTTACATTTTTGTTTTATAAGTTATAGTTCTTTGTAAATATTTATTTAATTCATTACAAAGCCCCTGAGACCAAGACCAAGTCTTATATTACAAAGTGGCTTTTAGATTATGAATTGGCTTATTGATAAAAGCGGAGAAAGGCATATTGAAAAGAATTCATATATCAAATCTAATATCGGAGCTTTGATATCAGAGGAATTCAATTGCAATCCCCGAAATTCAAAGACCAATACGTAAAGTGGCTCTTTTCAATAATAAAATGAATATATTAAGTGGCCATATAACTTACGAAACTATATAAAAACTATATAAAAAAGTGGTTGTCAGAGGACCCACATGCCACGTCATTGTTTTTGCTCCCACATATGAGAGGTAGTGCATAACAGAGATTTCCTTTCGAGACACATTTAAAAACCTCTGATAAAACCATTCTCCAATCTTTGATACAACACTCTCTCCGATATTCGATATTCCAATGCGCCTCCCCCTCCGACTTTCGATATCTTCCAAACTCCGATATCCAGACCCGATATAAATATTAACGATGGTCTAATTGGAATATCACGTCCGCTGTATATCAAAACTTTTAAATGGTAACAATTGTAAAACCCAGATATCTTAAACCTTCGATTTTCGATATTCCTCCGAATTCGATGAGCATATAAACAACAATTTAATGTTGATATCACATCCACTCCTCATTGGGACTTCTTTACATCACAAGTTTTATTGATCCAAAATGGATCCTAAAAACCTCTAAGTATTTCAATACTTAAACACTATCGCAAAGTATAAATCTTCAAGAATGGCGAAAAACACTATCAGATAGGAAAAACATGAAGAAATGGTGAAAACAGAGTCTATCGGAGGCTTAAGCAACATCGCACAGGAGCCGTTGGATTTGGCTGATCAACGGTCCAAATCTAATTGGCATATCGCAATCGGAGGTGGCAAGCGGAGTTAATCAGAAGCGGCCTTATGGAAATCGCGATAGCGATCAAGTGCGATTAAACAAGGACTGTCGATCAAGCATGCAGATCAACAGTCTAGATCTACTTGTACAATATCACATCGCTCATATACATACACAGAAGGACTTAGCCCGCAGTTTGAAGGATTGGCGCTATGCGATTGCGATATATCGCATCGCAACTTTGGAAGGGGTGATGCCAAGAAGGCCACTGACCATGCGATAGCGATGCGCCAATAGCCAATAAGGCTGATTGGCGCAATCAGCGATCGAAAGTCAAAAGGGATATGCAACATGCGATACATCCAAACCCTAAAGGGTTTATGAATGTGATATGATATATTTTGAAGTCCGATATGGAGCAATTTGTCGAGTTTTCCTATGTTACGAATTTGTGGATATATTCTTTGAATGTGGCAAAAACTATGCATGAAAAGGTGGCTGGTGCGTTCTTTAACCCAAACGGCATGACAGTGTATTGAAAGTAGCCCCACTCAGTTGTGAAGGTGGTCTTTCTCCTGTCTTCTAGCGCGATTTTGATCTGGTGGTACCCTGAGAACCCATCAGTGAAAGAATATGCTTCTTGCCCGCCAACATTTTCCAATACTTCATCTGTGAACGGGGTTGGGAATGGGTTGTGCACATAGGAATCATTCAATTTCCTGAGGTCCATGCATATTCTTATCTCGCCCTTCTGCTTCTTCTCTTGCACTACCATAGGGCTTACCTAGTCGGATTTTTCCACTGGCTCAATAATTCTAGCTGCGAGCATTTTGTATAATTCTATGCGGACCTCTTCCTTGTACTTTGGATTCAAGCGGTAAGGCCTTTGCTCAACTTGCTTCACATCGGGTTTTAGGGTGATCTTCATCATCCCTAAATCACCAACGATCCCCTTTAAGTCTGTGATCTTGGTCGGGAATAAGTCTTGGTACTCACGGAGTAACTCAGTGACCTTATCCACCGTGGCATCATCCTAGTAGTCGCTGAGCATTGCATACTTTGGTTCAGCCTCCGTACCAATGTTCACCTAATTCATTTTTATCAGCGCGGTAATGTCAGGGTATTCAATCAATGGTCCTTGAACCTCGCGATAGCCTTCAGTTTATGGAATATTAAATTTTCACGGATCTTCATTGTCTTCTTCAATGTTTACATTGTAACACTCCAGCGTGCAACTCAGGTGGGTCTCCCATTCAGGTTGAAGTACTTCCATTGGTTCCTGCGGTATTTTAAAGATAAATGCTTTTACTGCTTGTAGTGCATCATCAACAGTATCCCACCAATGATCCTCAAATGTGAAGGTTAACAGGAATCCTTCATGTAGAATATCACATTTGTTTGTGCCATGGCAGAGCTTTGTTTCTATATACCAATTCATAGGTATAATATCTAGGGTATGACAGAACAGGTGCACCCACTCGGGTTGTGGCTCTTCCCCATAGAGCTTTGCCCATTTTGTGAGGTGTACACGTGGATCATCCGTCCATCATATTTGTCTTTTAACCACATCTGAGGCTTCCCAAACCGCATGCACATTATCCTTCTGCATTTGCGCCAGTCCTCAAAACTTCTTTGGTGCATCCCCCACCATCTTGCGGGTGTAGTTCGCAATACCCATTTTAGAGCATCGAAACGCTGCTGTTCTGGTACTTCTCTTTCAAATTTGTTCAGGAAGTCATCCACCTCTCTCAACTTGTCATACGTAGGCAGATCTCTTACCTCTGTTTCCACACAGCTCACTGACCTTGTCATCATGTTACAGTTGAGCATGGTTACCTCGTGTAACTAGTTCTGCTATCGTTCTATCTCCTTGCCAGAATCTAATGTGCGGGAAATTTCATGCTCCCAAGAGATTCAGCCATCCACGGATGGATTTACCCAATCTTTCTCCCACACGATTATCTTGTAGATGTAGTCCAGATCGTCGTCACTGGCATAGTTGCGCATTGGCTCTGTGTAGTGCGATCCTTCTACAGGGTCTAAAGGTACCACTATGCGCAGAGACTTTTATCAAAGATCATATTGCACTTCTTTAGATTTATCACTCCATTTATGTTAGTGGCCCAATCTATTCCCAATAGCACGGGGTAGGGATTGTTGTCATTAACAATTTCTATCACTTCAAAATCTGCTAGTGCGCTTGCTCCTTCGATGTCTACTGTGATTCTCTGCAATCTCCCCATAGGTAGGATCTTTTGTTGGTTCACCATTCATAGTTGGATAGGAGACCATTACAGCGCAGGCCTGCCCATGCGCTCCCATGTCTGCTTTGGCAGGATGTTCGCATTTGATGCTAGGTCTAGAATCACTTGGTCCATCTCATATTCCCCAATCTGCGCAGTCAATCTCATCTCCCTTCCTATTCACGTAGTGTGCTTCCTGAGCTTTCGGACTACATGCGGTTCTCTTGGTGTGGTCCCAATGCATCTAGTTATGAGTTCTTGCAGTCCCTTTATAGCCTTGTTGTCGTGCAACAGCTTCATGCATGTCTCCAAGAACGTAGTGAGCATCGATCGGTCCATTTCCGGCTCTAGTATGTCTTTACTTCCTGAAGTGGATACATTAGCGAAGCTCCTCTTAGCTTCCATGAAGGTATCCTTAGCGTGCTCCAAATCAAATTCTGGTTCCTTCGTTGGGGCCTTGCGAACCCAGATACTTTCTTTAGGCTACTTTCCTTTGTCATCCCTTGTTGTAATAACACTCTGGAGCGCAATATTTACATTAGGGTATTCCTCACGCAACTCAGACCTCATCATTTGTAGGTTCTAATTTTGGGGAGGTTGAAGTGCTCCTTTATCACGCAACCTTGCTATCAGTGTTGGACAGTTCTCTATCTCATGATCAAACAATGTAAAATACAAGCATGATGGCCACGTTGGATTCATACAATCGTGGGCATAATGTACTGCCCCCCCCCGTAATTGTAACATATCAGTTGTCCGTGACATCTTCCTGGTCCCACTCCACCTCGGCCTCGTCCACGCCCATGAAATCTGGTGTGCACCATTCCTGTGTTTTGATTGATGGCATGTGTTTCGGCCTGAACTCTATAGGTGGGACTTTGATCCATCATCAGTTCATAACTTCTACAGGCGCACTCATCATGTCATACTGACCTGTAGAAATTACAGAACAAATGCTGTGAATTATGTGTATACTTCTGTAATAGATGGCAGTTATTTGTAGCATGCTTTCCTCTTATCTAACAAATCGTGCACCATAATGTAGGCACCGCACTTGGTCCTGCTTGTGCCTCTGGTTTTAGTGGCATTGGCCCTCCTCTCGCAAGGTAATTCGTGAACATCGGGCAGTGGTCCTTCTCGTGCCCCTGGCCCTTTCATTTTACGCACCATACCTCGTCACACACTTCTGGGCAAGTCGTACTGTCTTGTTTCAAACTTTGCATCTCAAGGCACGAGTTTTTCAACTGTGCGTGAATATGCTAAACTCCCAGGTTAGGATCTTGTATTGGAGTCTCGTGCAATCTCATCGTGAACGCCAAAGCCTCAGCCTGAGTGGTTATCCTTTGTTGTGACAGCGTGTTCCGTAGATGCAGTGTTAACGATGCTACAAAACATTCGTGGTGTTGCCCATCTATTAATGTCATGTTGACTTCACGAATTGTGCACTTCAATCTTTGATCCAACTCCCACGGGGTTTCGCCTGGTAGCATTGTGATTTCCTTAAATCTAATGATCGACTGTGCCTCCGATTTTGGCTTGCCAAATTCTTTGTTTAATGCAACTTGGATTTCCGCTATCCCCGCATTCAGATTGTCATTGGAATGCTTAATGTACGAGGTTGTTGTGCTATACAACAACCCCCCATTTCAAATTTTCCTTAATTTTATTCCTAGACGCTAAATAGGAAATAGGGTCCCTTAATTCATAAAAAGCAATAAAATCTTTATATATAAATCAATTTCTTTGTTTCTCGCTTTCTAAATAAAAGTGCTTCAAAAAACCCTCTAAAAACAACACACATCGCATGCGCTTAAGGCCAAAAGCATTCAATCTAAATATTAGTGTAGTAATGTGAATCTACGCACAATCCTAAATGTTAGGTTTCTTAAAACAATTCATTGGTGAACATGCAATTGCGATAAAACTATCACATATCGCATATCGCCAATTCCAACAAACAAGCTGTAATGGGCCATTGAAACTTTGTGATGCGATAAGATTCTTGCATCTCGCATATCCTTAAAAACTGTATGAAGCCACACTTGAAAACTTGCGATGCGATATGTATTGATTCCATATCACAATCCCAGCAGAGATAGATAAGACTCACTTTGGGGGAATGCGATGCGATGTTAAATATAAATAAAGTGATAATAAAAAGAAAACATTATGCGGGTGGGTAAATAAGGATTTCCCCAACTCTTTGTGCCAAGTCATCATACATCGCAATCGCATAAATTCTAAAGGATTTTAGAACATGGCGCCTACACCTCCCGATTTGCGATATGTGATGGCTCTCAGAATATTAAATAAATATATTTTGAAATCGCTCACCGCAAAATCAGAATATTGATGGCACACTTGCTAATTAAGCCTTGGGAAGACTGCGATGCGATCTATTTATTGAAGCATTTAAGTTTGACATCATTCAATACGGTGAGGCATTAAGAACAGTAATGACTTCGGTCCTTCAAATATTTCGTCTTGTGTGTTAATATCAATTCATAATACGAAATCTTTTGCACCAAATGCTCCTACCTTTATCTTTGACTGTACTATTATCACCACTATCTATTCAAACATTAGTCGCTCTAAATTTTTAAATTTATTGCTCTTTGCTCTTTCATATAATTGTAGTTTGAATCTGGAAGTATGCAACCAGCTAAAATGACAAAGAAAGCCCGAAAGACGAAAGCTTCTCCTGCAGTGGTCGAAGGAACATAAAAGGTTGTGTTAATCTCAGATATGACATGCCAGGATTGTGGGAAGATTTCATGGGAAGGAATATATGATATGTTGGAAAAGGAAAACCCAAAGGTAACAGAAGGACATGCAATGACTGACGGACTTGCAGAGTCAGAGAATACACTTAGTGATTTAGCTGATTCTTTCCTTCACTGAATAGCGGCCCGCGCAAAGATTTTTCCATACAATGACATGGTAAAATGGGTAGTTGAAGGTATCAACATAATAGATAGAACACTCTTCACATCTGATGGGAGAATATTTGGGTCCTTCAAGCCTGAGGATTTGAAGAAAATGTATCATCTGCTAGAGCCTCAGAAGTGCTACAACAAATCATTCCTTGAAGCTTTTGCGAAGGAAAATGAAGTAGAGTCCGACCCCATCAAACAATGGAGGAATTTCCCTAACAAACACAAGAACAAGTCATCTAGTATGTATTCTATGGACTCTTTAGCGTCTCCATATTGGTATGCTTCCGCAATGATGTGTAGATTATTTGGAAGCCCCAATTTTGCTAAGTTTTCCATTGAAATGGTTCCCTTAATAAAAGCGGCTCTGAATTCTTATGTGATGGATTGGGAAACCATTCTATCAAATAAAATGGTTGTCCAAATACTTGATTATAGGAAGAACAAGTTTGTTACCACCCGAGTGGTTCCCCCATTTTATATGAGCGCATATATAGTTGACACCATTTGTTTTAACTCTGATTTTCCTATCATGGGATGGAAATGGACTGTGAAAGACCCAATCCCTATCCATATTTACCATAAATACCTGTGGCAAAAGCAATATAAGAAACATTTTTACAAAATTTTCCATGGCTTCATCCTACCCATTCATCAGGCCATCTTTAATAGACCAGCCCCTCGGCTGTTTGAGGAAGCCAACATCGATCTAACTTCAATTGGCAGTTGGTTTGGGGAAGAATTGTTTATATATGTTAGGGTTCATGGTAGCATCACTGATCCGCATGTCCTTCCTCTATATGTCCCAGATAAACTATTGGCTAGGGAAATAGCCTGTTAGACGGTTGAAAAGGATCTTACAAAAAATCTAAAAGATGCCAAGAAACAGTTATGGCTTGCCTTTCCAATCTAATGCGGTATCTATTCGTTGCATGACTACAAACATGCACAAGCTGAAGCTGAGAAAATAAGGGGTTTGAACCTAGCTGTTATTCCCAAAAGACAATATGACCCAAATAAAGTTTCTTATAATTTTACTACTCAGGTAAAGGTTAAGCAATTCATCCATGAAAAAGATGAATTCGATGACTTCTTCAGATCAACAAAGACATTTGCACAAGTGAGCCATCTTGCAAAGATCAAGATGGGACTGAGAAAAATGGACCAATTCATTCAATACAGGGTACAAAGGCTTCAGTCAGTACCACTGGACTTATTGAACACTACACCGGTCATCCATCAAATAGGGAAAATCATAGAGCAAATCACAGAGCAAGACATAGAGAAAACTTCTGGTGAAGCTGAGACAAGTGAGAAAGCCAGTGAACAGTTGGACACAGATGTTCACATTGATCCGGTGTTGATCAAATAATGGGAACAGTTTGACCTTTAGATTAAGGGTCAAAGTGATACTCAAACTGTTATCACACCGCAATCTCCCTTAAGACAACAACCCATAGTTCATGATCCTGTGGTTGAAAAGGCATCCAACAAGGATTCAACTATGAGGGAAGTCGAGATAATCCCTGAGAATCCTTCATCAGAGATTATATTGAGTATTGAGGAGATCCCACCGTTGGATGTGTTTTATAGCCCTAAACACAGGGCTGTAGTCAAAAGGCAGAGGAAGAAGAGGAAAATAGACCAAGTATCGACAACAGTCTCTCAAGATGAATACATGAATGTCATTTGGAAAGATTCAGAAGCTGATCCCTTCGAAGACTTGACTAAATTATCTCAGTTTGTAAATGCATATACGACTGCCACGATCGATAAAGCAACTAAAGTTAATCTATTTATCAAGGAAAAAGATCAAAAGATTAAACAACTTGAAGATCAGCTAAAGGCTGAGAAACAAAGGATTAATCAGCAAGCAATTGAAAGACAACAACAACTATCCCAAGAGTTTGAACAACTTAAAATGGTGCATCATGAAGAGATTAAAGGTAAGGATGAACAAATAATGTAGCTACAACTCTTGATGGAGTAGTTCAAAGAAAATCCTGAAGTTGACGAGTTTATAAAGGAATCCTTAGCAATAAATAATTTTTTATCTCAACAACTAACCCAACTCTACCAAAAGATATCCCTCATTCATCCATTTTGCATCAAAACCAACACGCTAGTAGTTCAAGTGGTCAATTCCAAATTGGAATTTGAGGAAGCAGATGACAGGATTACAGATTATATCTCTTGGCAAAACACAGAAAAGGGAAGGGCTACTAAATTACTAGTGATTAAAGAATCTCATAAAGAGATATTGTTCTAAGAATGGGAGACATAGCTGATCAAAGTAGAAAGAGAAACTTCAAGGGCCAGGGAAGCAAGGAATAATGTCATTGAATTGATAAATGATAATTTACACAGCGCCAACTTAATTTTTGAGTGCATCCCTGAAAATATTCCTAAGGTAAACGCACTGGAAAAACAATGGAAGCAAGATTTGAACACCAGAGAAGAAAAACTCAAAAAATTAAAAGGCCTCAATTGGGAGACGCATTGGATCTATTTGGTCAAACTGCATAGCCAACAAACGATAGTCAAATGTCTTTCGGATGCAGTCAATCACATGATACCCGAACTCTCGGATGCGGTGTACACAGGTCAATTGCAAGCTAGGATGAGTCATCCACCGGATGTCCAAACTATGCTCGATATTTGTCAACTAAAGCCACAGGAGGAATGATAGATGCAATGCATCTTTTGAAGTTATTTGCAATTATGTTTTTGTCATGAAATCCCATATTTTTAGAGAGGTTGTTCCAACCACTCCAAGCATCTTTTACGAACAATTTGTTTTTATTTTCACTATAAAGACCCTTTCATGTCATTTTAGAAAGGGTCCTAAATTTGTATTAAAATTCGATTGAAGAAGAGAGAACTTTTTCACTTCTTAATTTATTTTTTTAGAAAGCAAGGATCAAGGTTCAAACATTTTTTTTGTAAGCAGACTTCAAAAGGACTTGCATTTCTGTATCTTTTTGGAGTTTTCAGAAATAAAAAGGAATGAACCAGACTGTTACTTTAGTAGCACATTCAAATACATATGGTACTTATATCTATGTCATTTTGTTTCATGTTAGGAAATTTAATAGTCTTTTGATTCAATATTGTTGTATATGTGATTGTCCATTCAATTATGCATTTATATCACTTCTGAATAATTCTGGAATTGATATCTTGAATATGTATGTTGGCAATTAATGTTATTATGATATGTGATCTGTCTTACATTACTTTGTTTGAAGTAATTATCATTCATGCTTAACTTCTGTAATTGATTGATTGATTACCTGAAGTCATCATAAATCACATAAATATTTAGTTACTTGGGTTAAATATATACATATAGATATATTAGTATATTTTCAGAAGTATTACCATTCAAACCATCTATCATCCTTTCAAATATTTTAAACACCCGCTCATCAAAACACATCCTTATAGGGAAACTGGTCCCATATTATATAGTTGGAGCCACCATATCAAATGGAAAAGGAACTATATTAAGGGCCTGACTGGGTGGTTATCCCCCAATGTTTTTGCAGCGATTTTAGAGGCACCATCATTTTTGGGGCTAGAAGGAGGGCTTGACTATGAATGATGAGTAAATCTAAATCTACAGGCCATTCTAAGAGTAAAAATCCTTCACCATCACTTCCAACTTCTCCCTCACATTCTAAATCTCCTATTCCCAAACAAGAAGTTGAAAAGAAAAATACAAAACCCACTGCTGAAATCCTAAACAAGCCAGAAAATCCTTCTTCTAAACCTCCTAAAGTACAATCTTTGATTCACAAACTCCAGGGATTTCAATATCCCAAGAAGAGTCTGAGTTATCCCAAGGCAGTGTTACTTCTCAATATATCCCATCGCAGCCGCTAACTAGGGCAAAGAGTGAAAATCTTGGTATCCCACCAGTTGAATTCCCTCTACCAAGTCAAAAAAGGGCTAGAAAGACACCATCAGAATCTAACAGTGAGACTCTGTCCTCATCATCATCCATTCCATCTATACCATTGCAAGGTCATACATCCATTTCCCAACTTCAGATCATAGTCCAAACAGGTACAGGAGCTTCAACATCCTCTACCCAATCACTTTCAACCGCTTCTTCACCCTCTTCTACTAATAGCTCAACAATGGCACATAATCAACCTCAACCGAGGCCATGGACCAACCCAGGAGCTGTCAGAATGCCTGCACCTTTGACCCAATTGCCAGCACATCCTGAAAAATGGCTACCTAAATTTAATCCTGACAATGGCCTGTTAGCGGAAGAACATATAAACAATTTCATGTTATCGATTAACTTGAATGGAGTAATGGAAGAATATGCTATTGTAAGACTATTTCCATACACTCTACAAGGAGCAACAAGATCATGGTACTTTTCATTACCACCAGGTTATATCAATAGCTGGGATGATTTTCAAGAGCAATTTCTAACTATGTTTGGAGACAATAGGTCTACAACAACTTTGATTAATGACCTCTCCAACCTGAAATCCGAATCAAAAGAACCCATTAAGGACTTTAACTCATGCTTCAATAAGTTATTGAATAAAATACTTGTGGCATCCAAGCCTAGTGAGGAGGTCCGAAATGAATGGTACATTTATGCTTTGCCTTCAAACATAGCCATCTTCGTTGATAGAGCTACCAAACCAACATTAGCAGAAAATATGAAGGAAGCAATAGCTGTTGAAAAACGTATCCTAGCTTTGGAAAAGAAAAATGCTCTAGAGGAAAGGAAATCCAAGAAAGTTACCTTTAGAGATGATTCAAAGAAGAAAGCAACCAAAGATCCATATGACATGGAAGGCCTACAAAAAGTTCTTAAAACTATGTCCAATGAAATGGTAGAAATCAAAAAACAGGTGGTTGAAACTTCTACAAAAAGACCATTTAGGAATTTTAAAAGAAATCAGCCAACTGACCCTAAACCACCTAATGCCATATCTAATGCAGAATCTGATTTAGATGATGATGAAGAAGAAGATACAGTTTTATCAGCTGAAGAAACAGAGGAAGATGAAACAGTTGAATGTCATGGAATGTGGGACTTTATTCTACCTAACTCCGATAATGAAAGTGAACAGGAAGCTCTACCAGTAAATACTAGAAGTAAGAGTATCGTAGAGCCTAATCAGTCAAATCAAAAGAAGAAAAATTCAAATCCTATTACTAAAGAGAAAGTTCCCGCAAAGAAAACTCCAGTTTCATCTCCCCAAACTCAACCATCTTCATCCAATCCTCCCTCATCATAAAAAATGCTAGTAGTTTCGGATTCCATGGATTATAACATAGTTGAAGATATGAAGAAGACTTGAGTGAAAATTTCTCTGCATGAACTTAGCAAGCTCAAGCATCAACAAAAGTTGTTGCTTAAAGAATTAAATGCAGTACCTTCTTCTCCTCTTCCAACTAGTGTTTTATCCAAGGCTGCTAGAGGATCGGGTAAACCACCATCTGATAAGGTGGATTCTACCGATGCCATTTTAATTGGGGATAGATCAAATTCTCATACTCCTCCTTTTCTCTTGACTTATGAGATCTACAATAGAAATTTTCATAACTTCTTGATTGATTCAGGGGCTTCATCAAATATAATGCCAACATTAGTTTGCTCCAAATTAAATATTGAACCCCAGAAGTTTGCAGTCCATATTGTCCAATTAGATCGAACTAAGGTTCAAGTTTTAGGAGAAATAAATTCAGTTACCATTAGACTATCTGATGATCCAAGGGTTGTTCAAATAATTGATATATTAATTGCTGACATCCCTGAGTTTTATGGTTTAATTCTTAGCAGAGATTGGTCTGAAAAACTTCATGGTTTTATTTCAACTAATTGGTCTCACATGTGGCTTCCCTATAATGGAAAGCCAAATCAAATCAGAATTGACCATAAAAAACACTTGACTCACACAATAACTGAATTTGAAGAAGAAAATCAACCTATAGCCTTCAATAATAACATTCTTGGAAACTATTCGGCTGAATCATATTTTGGGAATTTCAATGCTTAGCAATCTCCTTATTCTGTTAATAGTGTCATATCACAAGTTGAAAATTTCTCCCGTACAGATACTTCTAAGTGTGTTAATGTTGTATATGAACTTGTATATAAACCTATAAATAAGCCTTTATTTTGGTCTTTGTATTTTGATGGATCTAAATCTAATGACGGTGCAGAAGCAGGATGTATTTTAGTTAGTTCCGACGGAGAAAAAATGATATTATCATGTAGATTAGAATTTGAGTGTACCAACAATACTACAGAATATGAAGCATTAATTCAAGGTCTTTATAAAGAAATAGGCCTGAATATCCAATATCTGAAAGTATTTGGTGATTCTGAAATTGTCATGAAACAAGTGAGAAATACTATCCATTTTCTTTCGGGGCATTTGAAACATTATCAACCACTTGTTCAAGATCTTATAACTCATTTTCTGGAATTTGATATTTCTCCTATTCCCAGATCACAGAATGCAGCAGTAGATCTCTTGGATAACGTTGCTTCTAAACTCCTTCCATCTGAGGATTATAGTCCAAATAGATTTTATATTGAATTAATTTTTCGGCCATCTGTCCCAGATAATGTCACCAATTTGCGTGTGTTCAACCATGATGAGGATATCCTAAATTTCTTGACATCTGAAGGATCTTATGATGATCAAATCATTGATGAAATCGATCATGATTTTCAATTAAAACATAAATTCAAAGAAAATCCTATTCCTAAATCTGTGGTTAAACTGGAAGATCTTTATGATATTAAGGATAGATTAAAAAAGGTCACTAATCCAAAACTTCAAAGTTTAACTTTAAGGTTTGAATTAGTAAAGCTTGGTACAGATACCAAACCACAAAATGTTAATCTAGGGCTTGGACTTTCACCTGATGAAATATTTTCTTTCATCCGATCATTGAAGAAATACAAAAATGTTTTTGCTTGGAATTATGAGGATTTGAAGACCTATGATACCTCTATTATTCAACATACAATTCCAATGATTTCCAACGAGAAACTAATACAACAGAAATTAACGAAAATTCACCCCAATCTTGAGAGTCAAATCAAATAGAGTTAAATAAACTCCTTAAATCCAAAATAATCTTTCCTATCAGGCATTGGAAATGGGTCTCAAATTTGGTACCTGTCAGGAAAAAGAATGGTGATATTATGATTTGAATAGATTTTAGAAATCTCAACAAAGCATGTTAAAAAGATAATTTCCCATTACCAACAATGGAACAGATGCTTTAGTCAGTAGCTGGCTCTGAGTTAATGTCTTTTCTTGATGGTTTTTCAGGATATAATCAGATCTTGGTACATCCAGACGATAGATTAAAGACTACATTCAGAACCAAATGGGGAACATATGCTTATTAGAAAATGCATTTTGGTTTGATAAATGTTAGAGCTACTTTCCAATGAGCCATGGATATAGCTTTCAAAGGTTTGATCAATAAAACGGTTGTTGTTTACTTAGATGACATAACTGTTTCCTCTAAGAAAATGAGCAACCATTTGCATGATTTGAAGCAGATATTTGAACGTTACAAAAAGTATGGGATTTCCTTAAATCCCAAGAAATCATTATTTTCTCTTAATGAAGGTAAACTTTTAGGGTTTATTGTATCCAAAAATGGCATATACATTGATCCTGACAGGATAAAAGAGATTTTTGATATCCCTTTGCCACATAATAAGAAATCTATGCAATCGTTCTTGGGATAGATAAATTTTGTGAAAAGATTCGTTCTTGATTTTTCTCATATTGTTTTACCCTTGCAATCCATGATTAAGAAAAATTCAGTTTTCAAATGGGGACATAATGAAAGAGAAGCTTTTGATTCGATCAAACAAGCAATCATTAATGCTCCTGCATTGAATACTCTGAATTTTTCTAGTCATTTTATTTTGTATACTTTGGCCACTGAATCATCTTATGCTGTTGTTTTAACACAAATCAATGATTAGCAAGTGGAAGCACCCATATCTTTCTTTAGTTCCAATTTACAAGGTGCTGAGCTTAATTATTCAGAAGTCAAAAAACAAGCCTTTGCTATGTTTAAGTCTGTTAAACATTTTAGACCTTTTCTCCTGAAAACACATACAAAAGTAATAGTCCCATTCTCTGCAGTGAGGCAATTGCTAATTCAAAGAGAAGTAGGAGAGAAAAGAGTTAACTGGGTAACAACTTTACAAAAATATGATATTGACATTAAACCAATGAAAATTGCTAGAGGACAAGGTTTTTGCAGGTTGCTAGCAACAACTTCCAATATACCAAATCATGAAGATTCAGGTAGTACTGCGCAAATAAATGAGATAATTATAATTGATTTTGAATCTTAATTTTATGATCTAATTTTTTACTTAAGAAATGGATATGCCCCCCCTGAGTTCAGCTACAAAAACAAATGTGCTTTAAGTTTAAAATCCAAACACTATGAAATCATTGATAATGTGTTATTCAGGAGAAATTATGATTCTGTTCTATTAAGATGCCTTGAAAAATCTGAAGCGAAAAAGGTTTTACAAGAATTGCATGATGGCATAGCTGGTGGGCATTTTGGAGGAAACACTATAGCACACAAAATACTGCATGCTGGGTATTATTGGCCAATTTTGTTCAAAGATACCCATGACTATGTGAGGAAATGTAAAATATGCCAAACTGCTAGTGGGAGGCAAAGGAAACCAACCTTTCCTTTACAACCAGTTAATATTGAGCAACCATTTGAGTAGTGGGGGCTTGATATAATAGGAGAGATTGTTCCTCATTCTTCCAAGTAGCATAGATATATCTTTATAGCCACCGACTACTTCACAAAGTGGGTAGAAGTAATTCCACTAAAGGTAGCAAATTCTGATGCCATTATTGAATTTATTGATCATTTCATCATCACTAGGTTTGGTTTACCTAATGCACTTATTTTTGATAATGCATCTTATTTTTCTAGAAATAGTATGGTCAAATGTGCTCTTAAGAGATGTTTTAAGTTAAAATAATCTGAAAATTACTGTCCATAAGGAAATGGCTTAGCAGAGTCAACTAACAAAAATCTCATCAAGATTATTAAAAGGACTATTGATCAAAACCAAAAGAATTGGCATAAATATTTAATATTTTCACTATGGGCAGATCGTATAACCCATAAGACCTCAATTGGTACTTCTCCTTTTAACTTAGTGTATGGGAAAGAAGCTGTTATTCCACCAAATCTAGCCCTCCCATCATTAGCCCTAGTACAATTCATTGAATAAATTCCTTCCTCTATTTAATTAAGGTTTGATCAAATTCTTAAATTAGATGAGGAAAGAGAAAAGGCCAAGATTACTCATGCTAAACATCAGCAAGTCATTAAATCTTCTTTTGATGCAAGTTTAGCCAGCTCAAAAACATTACAGATTGGTGATCTCATTTTGAAATGGGACAAAGCACATGAAGACAAAGGTAAACATACCAAATTTCAGAAAATGTGGCTTGGGCCATTTCAGATCATCGAAAAGGTAGGCTCATCAACATTTTTACTACAAGACTTATCAGGAAAGAGAGATTCTCTTCCTGTGAATGGGCTTATCTTAAAGAAATTCTTTCCCTAAGGAGGTAACCCCTTCTTATCTGTACATATTCTTTTTATGCAAATTTTGATTCCTTTCAATAATGTTGTAAATAGTATACCATTGGCTTTCTACTATTGAAATCTCTTTGAAAACATATTGTGAATATCTGCTTTTAGAAAGTAGAAACTTTTAAGGAAGTGATTACAGTTTTGGGAAATTAGATAATCATCATAAAACTTCGAGATGTTCTTTGAAATTGTGAAATATTTCAAACCAAGAAAGCATAGTGAATCATTTTAAGTTGTATCAGTTGAGAGAGGTTATTTTGTAAAAAGTAAAGACTTTCTATGACTAAGCATCTACATCTCTACAATTGTCATCCAATAACTCTTAAGGAGTCAAAGATTCACCCCATCCATTAGGATTATGGTTTTTTAGAGTGTAATTCTAAAATATATCTGATTTAAAAGATAAGAGGTCTCATTACGAGCCTGCTTACCATGATCATAGGGAACTAATTAAACTGACATTACCAATATTGCATACCAAAACAAGGTAATGGCTTATAATCATAAGACAAGGGGTCTCATTACGAGCCAGCTTGTTCAGTTCAATTACAACCAGTGAATGGCATTGTCATCTTCTGGCTCCCAAACCAAGACAATGGCTTTTATCCAGAAAAGAAAAAAGAAAAAAGAAAAAATAAAAAGAAAAAATGAAAAAATATATAGATATATCTTTCTGAATTTATCTTTAAAAGATTATTTTCTTAGATGGATGGGATAATGAGTAATTGATGGTTAAAAGGTAACCTTGTCGAGACTATAGACATTTTCTAGTAGTAGTGGCTATACCTATGACAAAAGAGTAAATTCAAAAGCTAAGTTGTAGAATCCCCCTATTTTATCTTTAACAACCAATCAAGGCTTGAAGAAACTATAAATGTTTTAATTAATAATAAGGGTTTGTAAACGAATTTGCAAAATTGATCAATTTTTTCTTATTCAGAGTAATTTTGTTTTTTCTAACACATTTAAAAATAGTTTCCTTTTCCTCAATTGTTTGTACTAAAGAAAGTGTTAGAAATTTCATCCTTTTATTCAAAGATAATTGGTTCTTTTAGTGAATCGCCAATTGTTATGCTATACAACAACCCCCCATTTCAATTTTTTCTTAATTTTATTCTTAGATGCTAAATAGGAAATAGGGTCCCTTTAATTTATAAAAAGCAATAAAATCTTTATATATAAATCAATTTCTTTGTTTCTCGCTTTTTAAATAAAAGTGCTTCAAAAAACCCTCTAAAAACAACACACATCGCATGCACTTAAGGCCAAAAGCATTCAATCTAAATATTAGTGTAGTAATGCGAAGTTACCGCACAATCCTAAACGTTAGGTTTCTTAAAACAATTCATCGGTGAACATGCGATTGCGATAAAACTATCACATATCGCATATTGCCAATTCCAACAAACAAGCTGTAATGGGCCATTGAAACTTTGTGATGCGATCAAATTCTTGCATCTCGCATATCACTAAAAACCGTATGAAGCCACACTTGAAAACTTGCGATGCGATGTTAAATATAAATAAAGTGATAATAAAAAGAAAACATTATGCGGGCGGGTAAATAAGTATTTCCCCAACTCTTTATGCCAAGTCATCATACATCACAATCACATAAATTCTAAAGGCTTTTAGAACATGGCGCCTGTTATCACAAAATCACTACTGAGGGCTGCAACCAAGCAAGATTTCATGTAACTATTTCAACCTAACTTTAGATCAAAGATTAGCCTCTTTGATCAGAGAGGGCTCTCTCACAAACTCTTGATAAAATCCTTCACTACAATAGATGGCTAACTCTTTATTCATTCATGAAAGCAAAGTTGGTTGGAAACATATCAAACTGGTTCTCATTGGGCAATGGAGTCTAATATATTAAGTAAACAAGGAAAACATAGTCATCTCATGGAAGTCAAGGCTCTTTGCATTACATGTCAAACATACTCCATCAAAACATAGCTTGCCAAACACACAGGAAGTCAGAGCATAAGATTATGAATTCTGAGTGATTGTGTTACAACAAGGCTATAAAAGAACATAAAGTATAAAACACCATCATTATATTTGAACATAACAATCCATCGAGAATCTTGAGTAGAGAACAACACTGTTTTACTATTACTGTCAAAAAAGTCTTACAATGGCCCAAAACAACTCTGTTTTTCTATAAAATGTCCAACCTTTTTTACATATGAGTCATTTCTATATATAGCCAATCAAAACATTACTACCTGAGACTCCTCAACAAGCATGAAGGGAGCTCGGAACTCTGTCATTAATGACCTTATCTATATCATAAACAAACTAATTAATTACAAGAGATATTGTGCTACGAAAACAGAGGACTCCATTACATTGACACTTCAAGTCTATCTCCTCGTGTACTTTGCTGTGTTCTGGAAACTTGACACTTGTGGCACTTCAATAATAGCCAAAACAAACTGAAAACACATTCAATGGATGAGCAGCTTCGGATGCCTGATGTGTAGATGATTCATCAACCAATAAGAATATGTACCCTACATTCACGGTTTCTGCCTCCCATTAGTGTTTATGCATTAATGATCATGTTTCAAGCCATTTAATCCCCTGATAGTCCCGTATGACTAAAGAAAACTAATGACCTGGCCATCCCATAACTGAACATGTGTACCACTCAACACCTCGGCAGCTCTATCAAAACCCTAAAAATTCGGACATAAAGTGAAAACTTTCAACAAAAGACAAAATTTCACCTTTTCTTCGAATACTTACACCTGGCATCCTTTTTAAACATCTGACTGACTTTCTATAGTCTCCATGCTGGCATTAAGTCATCCCTTTAAATATTTGCTGACCTCAGCATTCAAACTCAAGTTTTCAATATAAACAGTCATCTACAGCAGTTTCGTAGCGCGCTACGAAACTGCTGTAGGTAATCAAAACTAAGCATATAAACCTTAAAGCAACAATAACTTAACTCAGTGATTTCTTCAGTCATTCTACACAGGTGTAAGGACATCAAAAAGTCTCAAAAAGCTTTAAAATGTTGACAGCCAAAATATACCAAAATTTGGAAAGCACATTTGTCCTTGGATCATTTAGCTAGTTTGTCTAGCTTCCCTTTCAAGCTGCTGACTTCTTCCTTTAACATCTTGTTTTCTGCTCTTAAACTTGCATTCATTTGTTTCATGATTTTTGCCTGCTTCAGAGCTGGCACTGTCCACACATATGCATCAGATACTGAGTCAGCTTGACTGATCAAACTTGTTCTGCCCTTCATTACAGCCTTCTTATAACTTGTATATCTTACTGCCTTTTCCTTAAAAACATTTTGAACCTGAGGTATTTCTTCCTTTGTTGCTCCAGCTTGTTTCTTAATAGCAATCACATTTCCACTTTGACTAATAACAACCTTATTATCCTTGTTCTTGCTTTTGGCTGCTTGAACTGTTTCAGAGAAGATTTCAAGTGCCTCTGTCCTAGGCACTTCCAAAGGTGCTTTCTCTTTCTGAGCTTTCTCCACTTCTTTAATTTGCCTTCTAGTCACTGGTCTGCGTGGTTTAAAGGCATATTCTTCACTTGGTTCTTCAAACTTTAACCTTTTAGAAGCCCTTGATTTTTTAGAACTTTCAGGTGAAGACTGAGTTAGATCAATATGCATTGGTGGTACCAATTGATCTTGCTCAAGTTCAAGTGGTTCAATTTGTATTGGATGATCTTGCTCTAGTTCAATGGCTTCAAGTAAGTCATTTAAACTACCCTTTGAAATAGGACTTTCTTCCACAGGGACTGACTTTCCTTTCTCTTTGCTTAGTTGGCTTCTAGTTCTCACCCTTGAAACCTTTTCAACTTCACTGGATTTAGTTTCATCTTTCCTTTTGTGAGTCTTCTGCTTTGATGACTGAGGTGTTTCCTTAGGTGATGACTTAGGGGTTTCCTTTTCAGATACTCTAGATGATTTAGGAGTTTTATCTACTGATGCTTCAGTTGTTTCTTTAACTGCTGGCTTAGGAGTTTTCTTCATTGATGCTTCCGGTGCTTCTTTAACTGCTACAGACCTCTCTGATTTCTTTGTTTTAGCTTTAGGCTTCTTATGGTCTGTCACTTCTCTTCTAAGTTCAGCCAAAGTAGGTTCCTCACTCCTTTCTTCTCTTTCTCTCACAGGTAATGGAGTGAGGCCTGTTTTGCTTGGGAAACCGGCCATAAACACAAATGAATCCCAGTCTTTACCAATTTTTTGTAAACTATCCAACACCAGCAATTTTACTAGACCATGATGAAAAAGGGATGTTTCATAAGCATCTTTCTTTAACTGAATCTTATCACACATTTTGCTAATACTCCTGAACAAATAGAAAGGTATGTCTATTGAACTCTTACCAGTGAAGTGTAACAGAAGTTTGAAGTGGTAGGAGTAAACTTTATTGTACCTACCCTCACATGTCAGGTACTTCTGGATGCATGTCAATAGCATAGCATAATTTTCCTTTAGATAGCTCCTTGGGACTGCTTTAGTGAGATCTTCATCTACATAAGGTGCCTTCAAAAACTCTTTGCATGGACCCATGTCAAACTTGAAGTTCTTGAACCATTCTTGGCCACCCCTCGGGATTTCTGTGACAGTGGAAATAACTTCAGGGGACACCGGAAACTCCAACATGGCCACCTTCGAATTCAGTCCAGTGAAGTTTAATGCGAAAGCCTTGGTCACTTCTGCATGTCCTCCCTTCAATTTTTCGCAAAATCGCCAGCATCCAGCACTTCGAAATGCCTTTGCTACCTCTTCATCCCTGAGAGTAACATCTAACCCCTCCGGCTCTGTCCTCACACATTTACCAGAACGGTGTTCCTTTCTTTCCATGCTGCTTTGAGTATTTTAACACAAAGGACTAATGGTGGCTTGTAGCACGAAAACAAACTTCAGCTTTGGAGAGCAGGCTCGCTTGCAGTAGTCCGTTTAAATAAAATCTTGAGCTTTTCATATAGCAAACACGTTCATATGATATGAAGAACCCATTATGAAATGACCACCTCTTATAACATCCCCTAAACTGACACACAACTACATGACTTCGGACCTTATGGCGAAATAATGGCTTATCATGACATGGAGAGGGTGTGAAATGACAATCATGAACGGACTTGTGACTCACTACTCTCGGATTTGACATTCAGAGAAAAACGCTGCAAAAAACCCTGAAACCCCGATTTCGTAGCGCGGGCAGTTCAAATTTAACAGGATGCGCTACGAAATCGCTGACAAACAGAGCGCTGCGAAAACACGAAAACATTATTTTGCAGCTAAACTAACCAATCACACCCGCGCTGCGAAACTGCGCAAGTACCAAAGACATCATACCCACGCTGCGAAACTGCGCAAAGTACCAATGACATGACATGCTTTAACTAACAATGATGGAGGGTGTCTAATGATTTTTCCTTTACAAGAATTCACATCAATAGCTCTTGAATTTCAAATTTGAAATTGACATATGCTAATAAACCTATACACAAGACTTCAAGACTTTATATAAAACTTATGGACAACCTTATATACATGAACTATATTTCCAAGTGATAACAGCGCCTACACATCCCAATTTGTGATATGCAATGGCTCTCAGAATATTAAAATAATATATATTGAAATTGCTCATCGCAAAATTGGAAGATTGATGGCACATGCTCTAATTAAGCCTTGGGAAGACTGAGATGCAATCTATTTATTGAATCATTTAATTTTGACGTTGTTCAATACAGTGAGGCATTAAGAATAGTAATGACTTCAGTCCTTCAAATATTTTGTCTTGCGTGTTAATATCAATTCATAATACGAAATCTTTCGCACCAAATGCTCCTGCCCTGATCTTCGACTGTACTATTATCACCACTATCCGTTCAAACATTAGTCGCTCTGAAGGTTTAAATTTATCGCTCTTTTCTATTTCATATAATTGCAGTTTGAATCTGGAAGTATGCAACCAGCTAAAATGACAAAGAAAGCCTGAAAGACGAAAGCTTCCCCTGCAGTAGCCGAAGGAACGGAAAAGGTTGTGTTAATCTCAGATACGACATGCCAGGATTGTGGGAAGATTTCATGGGAAGGAATATATGATATGTTGGAAAAGGAAAACCCAAAGGTAACAGAAGGACAGGCAATGGATGACGGACCTTAGGGTTAGAGAATACACTTAGTGATTTAGCCGATTATTTCCTTCACCAAATAGCGGCCCACGCAAAGATTTTTCCATACAATGACATGGTAAAATGGGTAGTTGAAGGTATCAACATAACAGATAGAACACTCTTCACATCTGATGGGAGAATATTTGGGTCCTTCAAGCCTGAGGATTTGAAGAAAATGTATCATCTGCCAAAGCCTCAGAAGTGCTACAACAAATCATTCCTTGAAGCTTTTGTGAAGGAAAATGAAGTAGAGTTCGACCCCATCAAACAATGGAGGCATTTCCCTAACAAACACAAGCACGAGTCATCCGGCATGTATTTTGTGGACTCTCTAGCATCTCCATATTGTTATGCTGCCGCAATGATGTGTAGATTATTTGGAAGCCCCAATTCTGCTAATTTTTCCATTGAAATGGTTCCCTTAATAGAAGTGGCTCTGAATTCTTATGTGATGGATTGGGCAACCATTCTATCAGATAAAATGGTTGTCCAAATACTTGATTATAGGAAGAACAGGTTTGTTACCACCCGAGTGGTTCCCCCATTTTATATGAGTGCATATATAGTTGACACCATTTGTTTTAACTCTGATTTTCCTATCATGGGATGGAAATGGACTGTGCAAGACCCAACCCCTATCCATATTTACCATAAAGACCTATGGAAAAAGCAATATAAGAAACATTTTTACAAAATTTTCCATGGCTTCATCCTACCCATTCATCAGGCCATCTTTAATAAACCAACCCCTTGGCTGTCTGAGGAAGCCAACATCGATCTAACTTCAATTGGCAGTTGGTTTGGGGAAGAATTGTTTACATACATTAGGGTTTATGGTAGTATCACTGATCCACATGTCCTTCCTCTATATGTCCCAGATAAATTGTTGAATAGGGAAATAGCCCGTCACTCAGTTGAAAAGGTCCTTACAAAAAATCTCAAAGACGCCAAGGAATAGTTATGGCCTACCTTTTCGATCCGATGCGGTAGCTATTCGATGCATGACTACAATCATGCACAAGATGAAGATGAGAAAAATAAGGGGCCTAAACCTAGCTATTATTCCAAGAAGACAATATGACCCAAATAAAGTTTCTTATAATTTTACTACTCAGGTAAAGGTTAAGCAATTAATCCATGAAAAATATGAATTCGATGACTTGTTTAGATCAACAAAGACATTTGCGTAAGTGAGTCATCTCGCAAAGATCAAGCTCGGACCGAGAAAAATGGACCAATTCATTCAGTACAGGGTACAAAGGCTTTAGTCAGTACCACTGGACTTATTGAACACTACACCAGTCATCCATCAAATATGGCAAATCACAGAGAAAATCACAGAGCAGGACATAGAGAAAACTTTTGGTGAAGCCGAGACAAGCAAGAAAGCTAGTGAATAGTTGGACACAGATGTTCACATTGATCCAGTGTTGATCAAAGAATGGGAATAGTTTGACCTTCAGATTAAGGGTCAAAGTGATACTCAAACTGTTATCACACTGCAATCTCCCTTAAGACAACAACCCATAGTTCATGATCATGTGGTTGAAAAGGCATCCAGCAAGGATTCAACTATGAGGGAAGTCGAGATAATCCCTAAGAATCCTTCATCAGAGATTATATTGAGTATTGAGGAGATCCCACCATTGGATGTGTTTTATAGCCCTAAACACAGGGTTGTAGTCAAAAGGCAGAGGAAGAAGAGGAAAATAGACCAAGTATCGACAACTATCTCTCAAGATGAATACATGAATGTCATTTGGAAAGATTCAGAAGCTGATCCCTTTGAAGACTTGACTAAATTATCTTAGTTTGTAGGTGCATATACGGCTACCATGATTGATAAAGCAACTGAAGTTAATCTATTGATCAAGGAAAAAGATCAAAAGATTAAACAACTTGAAGATCAACTAAAGGCTGAGAAACAGAGGATTAATCAGCAGGAAATTGAAAGACAACAACAACTATCCCAAGAGTTTGAACAACTAAAATTGGTGCATCATGAAGAGATTAAAGCTAAGGATGAGCAAATAATGCAGCTACAACTCTCAATAGAGCAGTTCAAAGAAAATCCTAAAGTTGAAGAGTTTATAAAGGAAGCCTTAGCAATAAATAATTTTTTATCTCAACAGCTAACCCAACTCTGCCAAAAGATATCCCTCATTCATCCATTTTGCATCAAAACCAACACACTGGTAGATCAAGTGGTCAATTCCAGATTGGAATTCGAGGAAGTAGATGACAAGATTACAAATTATATCTCTTGGCAAAACACAAAAAAGGGAAGGGCTACTAAATTACCAGTGATTGAAGAATCTCATAAAGAGATATTGTTCTCAGAATGGGAGACACAACTGATCAAAGCAGAAAGAGAAACTTCAAGGGCTAGGGCAGCAAGGAATAATGTCATTGAATTGATAAATGATAATTTACACAGTGCTAACTTAGTTTTTGAGTGCACCCTTGAAAATATTCCTAAGGTAAAAGCATTGGAACACCAGAGAAGCAAAACTCAAAAAATGAAAAGGCCTCAATTGGGAGACGCATTGGATATATTTGGTCAAACCGCATATCCAACAAATGAAATTCAACTTTCTTGCAGATGCATTCGATCGCATGATCCCTGAACTCTCGGATGCGGTGTACACAAGTCAATTGCATGCTAGGATGATTCATCCACTGGAAGTCCAAACTATGCTCGAGATTTGTCAACTAAAGCCACAGGAAGAATGATAGATGCAATGAATCTTTTGAAGTTATTTGCAATTCTATTTTTTCATGAAATCCCATATTTTTAGAGAGGTTGTTCCAACCACTCCAAGCATTTTTTACGAACAGTTTGTTTTTATTTTCACTATAAAGACCCTTTCATGTCATTTTAGAAAGAGTCCTGAATTTGTATTAAAATTCGATTGAAGAAGAGAGCGCTTTTGCACTTCTTAATTTATTTTTGTAGAAAGCAAGGTTCAAGGTTCAAACTTTTTTTTTGTAAGTAGACTTCGAAAGGACTTGCATTTCTGTATCTTTTTGGAGTTTTCAGAAATAAAAAGGAATGAACCAGATTGTTACTTCAGTAGCATGTTCAAATACATATGGTACTTATATCTATGTAATTTTGTTTCATGTTAGGTAATTTAACAGTCTTTTGATTCAATATTGTTGTATATGTGACTGTCCATTCAATTATGCATTTATATCACTTCTAAATAATTCTGGAATTGATATCCTGAACATGTATGCTAACAATTAATGTTATTATGATATGCAATCTGTCTTACATTACTTTTTTTGAAGTAATCATCATTCATGCTTAACTTTTGTAATTGATTGATTGATCTTTATTAGTGATTGATTACCTGAAGTCATCATAAATCGCATAAATATTGAGTTACCCAGGTTAAATATATACATATAGATATATTAGTATATTTTCAGAAGTATTACCATTCAAACCATCTATCATCCTTTCACATATTTTAAACACCCACTCATCAAAACACATATTTATAGGGAAACTGGTCCCATATTATCTAGTCAGAGCCACCATATAAAACAGAAAAGGAACTGTATTAAGGGCCAGACCGGGTGGTTATTCCCCAATGTTTTTGCAACGATTTTAGAGGCATCAACACAGGTTAGCGTGTGATCCTTCATAGCGCTGACCAACGTTGCTTTCTTTATATTGTCATCCATGACACCCTGTGCTTCCCATACAACTTTTATTATGAACCAAAACTAGTTCGGATCTTCATTCCCTACTCCCTTGAACGCTGCTAGCTTTATCACGCTGGACATACTACTTCGTAGTGGTGGCGGAGGTGGTATGGGCGAAGTCGGGGGTGAAGACAGTGAAACTAGTGGTGGTGTGGGTGGGGGTGGTATGTGTGGAATTCTCTGCCTTTTCAGATTGATCACACTTCTTGGCGAAACCTTTGTGATCTCTTCTTCGCCCCCTCGTGGAGGTGAAATCAAGGGGCTAGTGCTACCTTCGTTTCTGTAGATTTTTCCACTCAGTGTAGCCCCAAACGACAATTTATTCCCATAACCCATTTTTCACACAGTAGCATTTTAATCCAAGTGTTCAAAGATTTAACGTACTTACCTCACGGTCCCTTGAGGAAACATCATTCTGCCTCACTATAGCTGACTAAAGTATCTACCGTGAATTCGGTGATGAATCCTCTTATGATTTGATCAATCTAGTGATTGACAGCACGCGTGATCTTATCTTCTGATGCTTTCAGTTTGCACACCAATTCTGGAGTCCACACAATAGGTTTGTCGAGTTTACACCTTCCTTAGCTATCTTTTAGCTTCGTGATCCACTCATACAACTCAGTAGGGAAGGATGCAAAGAAAATTTCATGGATTTCCGTATACAAGTAGCAATCTAACCACTCTTCCTTTGATAGTCGCAGATTCTTGTTTTCCTGCAATGAGAACTCGTGAATCCTTCTGTCCGACCACTCTTCAATTCCTTTCTTTGTTTGATTCCAGTGATACGACATCATACATCTCTATGTAGATTCTGGTCTCGGCAACAGAACCATTTCTTGGCTTGTTGAGGCCTGAAACAAGTTCAAAGTTAATTATCCAAACAAATCCTTGTACTACTAGGCCTTTTGGAAACAATTCGCGGAGCGTGGACTCTGGTCTCACCCAAAGTAGTATGGGAGGGTGCTAGAACTAGGTTTCTGCACCCTTGAGATGTCTAAGAGGTTTGACTGGTCCTTTGTTTTCTCTTGCGCATAGGTTGCTTCATGCACTTCCCATTCCTCGTGGCCTGATACACTGCCTTCGCGTAGCCCTAACTAGGGGTTGTGCCGCGCTCTCCGCTATTACCCAATATCTTACTTATCTTTCCGTGTTAATTAACTACCTTTGCCTACTTGAATGTATTATAATTAGTAATACACACCACAAAGCATTCATGCACGATCTGTTATGAAACCAGCTCAAGAAAAAGATAAAAAGGATAGATCAACGCCTTAAAATTCAGCCTCTTCAAGGGGGCAACCTCCTTTACATTACATAAATGAACAATTCTTGGATGATTCAAATGACAAAACCTCCTTTCTATATATAGGAGTCTAAGGAGTCACAATATAACCCAACCGACCTAAAAATAATAATATAAAACCACAAAAATAACAATAGAGGGATTCTATGGGGCACAATAATAACAATATGGGGACAATAGGGGCACATCAATATTAATAAGGGGTACAACTACAATAGTAATGGGGTAATCACTAGTATTATAGGGACCCAACATGCCCCTCTCCTTCAAAAAAGTGTTGTCCTCAACGCTTGAGTAGTTCTTGATGCTTTCGTATAAAATTCTCATCCTCCCATGTGGAATCTTCAGCAGATAAGTTCTTCCACTTGATAAGATACTATGAAATTGATCGATTTCGTAGCTGTCGTGTTATTGTTTCTGTGACTGCTTCTGGTTCCAATATAATTTTCCTTCCTCGTCAAGTTTTGGCAATATTGTTTGAACTAGGAGCTTATCGCCTATAACCTTCTTTAAACATGAAACATGGAAAAATGGGTGCAATCGAGAAGCTGCAGGAAGCTCCAATTTGTATGCCATAGTACCAATCTTTTGCAACACCTTGTACGGACCATAATACTTTGGTGATAATTTATTATCCTTCTTACCTTTCTTGAGGGACATTTGCTTATATGGTTGTAGCCGTAGGAATACCCAATCACCTACATTAAAACTTCTTTCACTGTGATGTTGATCTGCCTGTTGTTTCATTCTATTTTGTGCCAACACGAGGTTATCCTTTAAGAGTTGGAGGACTTGTTGTTGATGTTCGATGTGATGTTCCATTGCTTGAACCTTAGAATTTTCTCTTAAATATGATGTGATGGATGGTGGCTGATACCCATAAAGTGTCATAAATGGGGTCATTTTTGTTGCTGTATGGAAGGAAGTGTTATACCACCATTCAGCCAGAGGCAACCATTTGACCCATTGTGTCTGTTTATCAGATACAAAGCAACGAAGATATCCTTCCAAACATTTGTTTACTATCTCAGTTTGCCCATCAGATTGAGGATGATAAGATGAGCTATGAGCTAACTGAGTACCAAGACAAGAAAATAATTATGTCCAAAAATTTCCAATGAAAATGGGATCTCTATCACTTACAATAATCTTTGGGTTTCCATGTAACTTTTGAATTGTTTCCATAAATGCAATAGGAACTGTACTGGCTTTAAATGGATGTGATAATGCAAAAAAGTGTGCATACTTGGTAAGTCTGTCAACTACCACCATGATGACACTCTTTCTCGCAGACTTGGGGAAACCTGTGATAAAATCCATTGAAACCTCCTCCCAATGTTGGCTTGGAATGGATAAAGGTTGTAATAGACCCGGTGTCTTAATTGTTTCAACTTTATTTTTTTGGCAAACCAAAAATTCCGCCACAAAATTTTGAATATCTGATTTAAGGCCATCCAAAAAAAATTCCTTCTTAACCCTGTGGTAAGTTTTTAAAAATCTCGAGTGCCCTCCTAAGGGAGAAGTGTGCAATTCCATAAGAATCTTTTGTTTTAGCTGGGAATTCTTACAGAGGTATAAGCGATCTTTGTACCATAATGAATCATGTTTCCTGCTAAATGTATCCGACGTATTGGAATCTTGTTGTAACTTTCTAATAAGTGCCCACACTTCTTCGTCATTCTTCCATTCCTCCCTTGCTTCGTTTATCCAATCTGGTTGGATAATAGAAATGGCGCACAACAATGCTTCCACATCCTCATCCTTTCTTGAGAGAGCATCTGCCACCACATTTTGCTTCCCTTTTTTGTAGATGATTTCAAAGTCGTAAACCAACATCTTTGTGACCCACTTTTGTTTCTCTTCAGAGGATAATCTTTGTTCTAAAAAGTATTTAAGGCTATCAGGATCCGTTTTTACATTGAAGTGTCTTCCCATTAGGTAGGGTCGCCAATTCTTAAGTGCATGGAGTATTGCCAACATTTCCTTCTCATAAATAGCTTTGTGTAAAAACTTTCCCTTTATTGGACGATTTTCAAAAGCAATTGGTCTTTCATCTTGCATTAAAACAACACCAATTCCATTTCTTGAAGCATCACATTCCACAATAAAGGTTTTTGTGAAGTTCGGTGTAGCTAAGACAGGTGCTTGGCACATTGCCTCTTTAAGATGTTCGAAGGCCTTTGTTGCTTCTAGAGTCCATGAAAATGCATCTTTCTTCAATAGTGTTGTTAGAGGTGTTGTTATTCTCCCATAATTATTAACAAACTTGCGATAATACCCTGTCAAATCGAGAAATCCTCGCAGATGCTTTAGGGATGTGGGGATTTTCCATTCCTTAATGGCTTTAATTTTGCTAGGTTATACCTTAACTCCTTCATGAGATACAATATGACCCAAATATTCCACCTCTTGTACTCCAAAGAAGCATTTGGATCTTTTTGCATATAATTGTTTCTCCTGTAATAGTTGTAGCGCCCTGTTAACATGTTCAACATGATCCTTCCAAGACTTGCTGTAGACTAGTATATCATCAAAAAATACTAACACAAATTTTCTAAGGAATGGTTTGAAAATTGAATTCATCAAACCTTGAAATGTTGAGGGTGCATTGGTAAGGCCAAAAGGCATGACCAAAAATTCATAATGACCCTCATGAGTTCTAAATTCTGTTTTCAGAATGTCTTCAATCTTCATTCTGATTTGATGATATCCTGAACAAAGATCCAACTTGGTGAAGTAAATTGATCCATGCAATTTTCCAGTAATTCATCAATGACAGGAATGGGAAACTTATCTTTAATAGTGAGCTTGTTGTGCTCCCTATAATCCGGACACATGCGCCATGATCCATCCTTCTTGTGCACCAATACTACTGGAGCAGAGAAGAACTTTGACTCGGTTGAATTATACCAGCCTCTAGCATTTCTGCAATCATACGTTCAATTTCACTCTTTTGGGCATAGGGATATCTGTACGGCCTGATGTTTGGAGGAACACTTCCTGGAATCAGATGAATAGCATGATCATGATCACGAATAGGTGGGAGACCTTTGGGAGTCTCAAATATCTTGGAATGATTGTCCAAGACTTTTTGGAGATCTGGAGAAATAGATGATTCCAATGTGGAAACATCTAGTGAACATAATTGTGCAATTACACCTTTTCATTCATTTTTTAGCATCTTTGTCATACCGTTAGAGTTGATTATCTTTCCCGGTTTCCCTGCAATACCCCTTAATTCAACTTCCTTTCCTTCCACAGAAAATTTCATGAAAAGTTCTTAAAAATTAAAAGCTATTGTACCCAAGGATTGTAGCCATTGGACTCCTAATACAACATCAGCACCTCCCATTGGAATGGAAAGCATTGGGCTAGTCAATACATATTCTCCCATGGATAGCTTGATATTATGACACTTTCCAGAGCAATTTATTGTTCCTCCATTTGCAACCATCACTTGACACTCTGGTGCTGGATATAAGAAGCAATTCAATTCTTTTGCTACCTTACAATGAATAAAATTGTAGGTACTTCCTGAATCAATCAACACTATTACCATTTTCTTCTTGATTTGTCCTTCTATCTTGATGGTTTGAGGAGTGGTAATTCCCGCCAATGCATTACAAGATATGGTCAGATTCATTTGTTCTTCATCTAGGCTTTGTTCCTGGAGTATATCCTCTTCTTTTGACCTTTCTTGCTCCTTTTCTTCGTCCTCTTCACAATATATGTAGAATAATTTCTTCTCAGCGCACTTATGACCTTTAGTGTATTTGCTATCACAACTATAACAAAGCCCTTTTTCTCTTTTTCCTTCCAATTGTTGTGGTGTCAACCTTATAGGTTGTGGAAGACTAGCAGCAACAACACTTCCGTCTTTATAGTTGTGGGTGGTATGCTTCCTGGTTGCCATAATTTTACTTTCCATTTTTCTTGCTAACCTGAATGCCTTCTCTAATGAATCAGGTTCCCAAAGGCAAACATCATGTTGGATATTATCCTTTAAAGACCCTATGAACACATCAATCCTATGCTCCTCCGGAATATTTAGAACCCTTATGTTCAATTTTTGGAACTCCTCAATGTGCTCCATTATTGAACTCTTTTGTTTGAGACTTATCAATTGGCTAAAAAAAGTGTTGCTTTTTGTATCCTCATAATGTGCTATCAATTCTTCCATAAAAATTGCCCAAGTGATAAATTGTTTATGAGAGCAAAGCCATTGATACCATACAAACTGATTTGGTTCCAAGTATAAAGTTGCAATACGTACCTTTTGTGTGTTTCGCACATTATTGAGATCGAAAAATTGCTCCATCTGTAATATCCATGTTGCGGGGTCCTTGTCATGAAACTTCCTCATATCGATTTTTGGAATATGGTGCATCTTTGATCCAACATTAGAGTCTATGAAATCATGATTAACATTTCCTTTGTTTGCATCATGAGTTTCCTCTCCTCCCCTTTCACCATTAGTAAGTATTTCTTGTAGAAAATTTGTCAAATCTGCCTTCAAATCTATCTTCAAATCTTCAATCTTGGCTTCCATGCCCTTTATCTTAGATTCCACTCCATTTATCTTAGCTTCTGTTAGCTTTTGTGAGAGTGAAATTTGTTGCACTTGGTCTTGTAATTTTGATATATCATGTAGAATTTCTTCCTCTTCTTCATGAGTCATGCTAGAGCTTTCAGATTGCTTACTAGGTGTTTGCATTTTCTTTCCTCAAGGCATCAGTTACCAATACTAATGCTCTACTATGCCCTTTGAATTCCTTCAAAATAAATTTTCAAACCAAGCGTAAGCAAAAATTTAAAAAATCTACACACCTTTTTCACTTTGTAGGAGCTCGATATTGCCTCTGATGTATCTCTGTAATTTCAGATCATCCAATTCTGAAATTGCGACCTGTGGTAGCCCTCTGTGTCCTCTTTCCAATGCAACTAGTCTGATCCCAATTGGATTCTCCAATGAAGAGTTATGCCAAATCTCCCATAGTGACCTGATTATAGACTAATTCAGTAGAAGGAACTTGTATGATGTGCCACGTGTCCCTGTTTTGACCTTTGGCTCTGAAAAATATATACAAGAAACTACAGTTTGTCCTTTTTCTGTACCTTCTTACAAAATTTCAATCTAATGCTCAGAGAGAAAGTTATGATGATTTTCCCTAGGTAACCTGTTTGGAATGTAATTCAGGAGTATGCAAAAAGACCAACTTCCTTAGATCATATCTCCGCAAATATAGCGCGAAAAACTCCGAAATTCGGATCCGAGCTTCAGCGTGATGTCTTCTCAAATGGGATTTTTTTTAGCTTCTGAAACGTCGCAGAAAAAAAGTTATAGCGAAAATGCCACGATGACCTGTTTGGAGCAGCGAAACCCTAGAATCCAAAGCTCTGATACCAAATGTTATGAAACCAGCTCAAGAAAAGGATAGAAAAGATAGATCAACGCCTTAAAATTTAGCATCTTCGAGGGGGCAACCTCCTTTACATTACATAAATGAACAATTCTTGGATGATTCAAATGACAAAACCTCCTTTCTATATATAGGAGTCTAAGGAGTCACAATATAACCCAACCGACCTAAAAATAATAATATAAAGCCACAAAAATGACAATAGAGGGATTCTCTGGGGCACAGTAATAACAATATGGGGACAATAGGGGCACAACAATATTAATAAGGGGTACAACTACAATAGTAATGGGCTAATCACTAGTATTATAGGGACCCAACACGATCATGCAGTAAATAAACAATGTATTTGCAAATAATATCCAATCATGCATTAAACCAGGAAAATATACACATAATTATAGAAAAATTTCTCTTTATTGATTCTTCCAATGGTTATAGACTCAACTTGCCCTGCACACTTAGCTACAAGGGTTCGCACACTTAGGTGCGGATGACTAGGCCTCTACACACTTAGCTATAGAGCCTTCTCTTGCTCTATGACCCACAGAAACACTTTACACTTCAACTCAATCACTAAGAATTCTCCTCTTTCTATTAGTTATTTCTTCTACACTTAGAGCCTTTCTCTATTTATACAATCCCAATGTCCATGGACCATGGGTAGGTCTATCTAACCGACATTACATTACAAAAACTAGGGTGGACAACCCTGTGACTCTATCATACTTTTGCACCCCGTGCCCGCAATTTGCAGAGCTTTTACAACAAGATTTGGTCAAAACTTGGGCTTTAAGCCCAAAAACATGCCTTGGGGGGATTCCATGCCCAACAGGTAGCATCTCCAGACTTGTTCGAAGCTTGGCTGACAAGTGGAGCGAGTTTCATTAACATATGTTCTTTCAAATTTTGAATCATCTGCTCTTGTTCAAGAACATGCCCTTGAATTCTCAAATTATATCGATTGTTTTTCTTCTAAGTCAAGGTCTCATTTGATGATGGTTCTTTGGTGTTTTTGTTCTAAGTTCTAAACACACAACGAAAAGTATTAACTGCATGTCCGACACTTGCAGTCCCTTCAGTTGCCTTAGATTCTTCCTTTTCTTATGTTTGTTCAGTCTGCTCGTATGCAAACACTGAGTCAATAATATGTGCATATAGAGTGTTCATGCTATGATTCCACTGTGGGAGTGTGTAATCTGAATGATATTCTTGGTGAAAAGAACAATATTGGTCCATGCCCATACTCTCGACATTCAGCACAACATTCGATCTCTGTGTAGACTTAGCGGGTTGACTATTGTTGTTGTTGAACTTATAAAGGAATTTAAACTTCGGGGGCTTGCTGCTGAAAATGGCCTTACTTGTCCTTTGATTCAGTTCCACCAATTCATTAGACAAATTCTTGATAGTGCAGGTCAAGCTTTTTAAATCAGTAGATTCTTTGTCCTTGGCCTTGCTTGAAGAGGCCTGAGACCTTTTACTTGTCTCCTTAGAGTCCCTGGATAATTCATCATCAACAATGACTCCAATTGCATGCGATTCCTTCTCAACAACAATGGCTTCTTCAAACTTTTGGGCCAAACATTCCTTTGTCGCTCTCTTTACAAACTATGATATGCTTGTTGGAAAGGAAAAATGTAGTAATCGATTGTAATGGAGGCATGAGGTGTTGTATTTGGAGGAAATTGGTTCAATACCCAATTGAACCTTTGATTAAATTCCTTGACCTTTTATTTTCCCCCATCTTCAAAGTCCCTAACTTTTTTAATAACATGGTTGGGGTTTTTTCATCAATGAAATTTTCTAGGAACAACTTTTTAAACCCCCTCCAATTTTGAATTGAATTTGTAGGAATACTATGATACTAAGTAGTCATTGTACCATCTAAGGTACAAAGAAGGAGTCTACATGCAACATCGTCATAATGTACCTCGAGGTCTATAGGTGTAGGTCGAAATTATCCAAATTGTCTTTTGATTTGATTGCCTTGTTAGGGTCATATTATGTTAATAACTTTTTCAGGTTCTTTGGAATCTTTTGTAAAACACCTGGAAGGGAAAGTGGACCCTGAGTCATCTAATACAGATGTTGGTCTACCATTTTCTAGTATCTATCTTCCTCCTCCTCTTCAGAATCTGAGGAATCTTCTTTAAGAGCACCTAGCCCATGGAAAGTATCGTCCGAGAGCACAAAGTTGTCTCCTTCACCCTCATTAAAAGAGGGAGGTTGCTCTCGTTTTTCTATGGATTCTGCATAAACCAAATGTTCTATTATAGAAACCACCATCCCGGTAGGAGTTGCTTCTTTCTTCTTAGGAAAATAAGGAAGATTATGTGCTCCAGGGATTAATCCAATAACCTTTTCAAATGACATGTTATAGGTCGAATTTCTTGGATGTGCTCATAAGCAATTTCACAACTTTGTTTAGGGTCGGCCTGAGAAGATCAACCTACTTCAGGAATATGAGTCAGAGAAGTGTTGGGAATGTTGTTGCCTTGACCCAAGGAAGTGTGATGTGGGTGGGCAGAGTTATCAACCATAAAAATTTGGCTTCCGTCCTTCTATTACCAAAAATGTTGATAGTGCTAGACCTGCTAACATTCAAGGGCATCTCCCTAATATGCGGTACCAACTAGACTTCACACCATTTGGGATAGAAGCCCCATTTGGAATATGACTCGACTATCATTTACTTGTAGATTTTCCTTGGCTTTAATTGTCAATAGATTTTCCTTCGAAAAGTAAGCTAGTGTGCCTGGTGAATGTTCGGTTGTAAGTGTATCAAGGTTCTTATACCACAGAGAGGATAGAAAGTGAGACTCTAAGAGAGAGGTAATAGGACCACCCTAATAAAGACACACATGAATAAGGATGTATCATCTAACATCTAGAAGAATAGTCCACAAAGACGCTACAATCATTACTAGCATCACAACATATTCTCAATTAAATAAGCACTAAAATATCCAAAATAGTTCAACTATCTTAGTACTGGTAAAAGAAAACATGAATCACAAACATTGATAGAATATTCTTACAAACATTCATAATCAATGTACGAAAAAGAGTTGGCAGTCAAGCTTCAATTATTAAGTAAAGGTCCCAAGATGCATGAATACGACAAACATCACTTGCTCTAACAGTGGAGCGTTGGAGCCACTATTTTCTCCCCAAAAGTGTTAACTTATCTCTCTTATGCCTTATGGGATAAGCCAAGGTTAAAAGTCCTTTACATGAGAAATTATGATCTATTTATAACTTGAGGAGTGACCTTTCATATCCTCATGACTCTTGTCTTTCTAGCTTCTAGTGACCTTTGGAGTTCTACAACCTTTGAAGTTCCAAATGACTTTTGGAATTGCATATGACTTTCGGTATTACATGTCCTTTGGACTTCCATGAATCTTGATTTCACACATCGTTCTTGGACTTCTACTTATTTGTGTTTTACAATGATTACAATAATACATATTTGTCTTCCATATCACCATATGATGAAACTAGACAAGTCACTATCTTGGATGATTAGGACATGGCAATGACTGTGTTATATACCTAGGGCGGATAATATGGGGTACCAAGGGAGGTACCCAAAGTAATAATGTAATAATGGGATGGGCCATAGTAATAAATAAGGTGGTTAACCCATGTCATGTAAGGGACCACAAGTAGTTAATAATAATGTAAAGGGCCCATGGTATTAGTTGATGGTATGAGGAAACCATGGTAACGATGCATGGTATTGTATGTATGAGGCCTATATAGAGGCTAGAGACTCCACATGGAGACATATGAAGAGAAGTATTATTGTATGAACAGGCATATGGCTTGTGGGGTGCTCTCCTTCCTTAAGGAGTGAATGTATGGTGTTGCCCTACCATAAGGGTTTTGATAATAAAGAATCATTTCTATCTATTTTGATCGTGTTCTTTCTTGGGTTTATTTTTGTTATCATATATCTTTTGGATTAGATCTACAACAATTGGTATCAGAGCACTTTCTTGGGCACAAAAGTGGAGTTTATTTTTTATTTTTTATTTTTTTTTATTTTTATTTTTATTTATTTATTTATTTATTTTTTTCAGGGTTTCGGGGCGGCGAATTTGTAGGTATCAGAGCCGGGTTAGATCTACAACAAGTGGTATCGGAGCTACAACAAGTGGTATCGGAGCCTACTATGGAAGAATTCATACAGGGACACAAGTCCATAAATGGGCCATATTGGAAGGTTTCAATGACGCTTAATCTGAGAGATGAGGCTGCAAATTGGTGGTCATCACTTGACCAAAAAACACTCCACAAGGCATATGGCTTGTGGAGTGTTCTCCTTTTTCCTAGCCCGAGACCATTTTTCCAAAAAGACTTTTTCAAATTTTGCATCTGAAAGTTTGGTCAACTGCTTTTGGTCAAGTGATGACCACCAATTTGCAGCCTCATCTCTCAGATTAAGCGTCATTGAAACCTTCCAATATGGCCCATTTATGGACTTGTGTCCCTGTATGAATTCTTCCATAGTAGGCTCCGATACCACTTGTTGTAGCTTCGATACCACTTGTTGTAGCTCCGATATCACTTGTTGTAGCTCCGATACCACTTGTTGTAGCTCCGATACCACTTTTTGTAGATCTAACCCGGAAATATATGAGAATAGAGAATACCCAAGAATAATAAGATAGAAATAGATAGAAAATACTTGTTCATTATCAAAACCCTTAAGGTAGGGCAACACCATACATTCACTCCTTAAGGAGGGAGAACACTCCACAAGCCATATGCCTGTTCATACAATAATACTTCACTTCATATCTCTCCATGTGGAGTCTCTAGCCTCTATATAGGCCTCATACATACAATACCATGCATCATTACCATGGTTCCCTCATACCATCAACTAATACCATGGGCCCATTACATTATTATTAACTACTTGTGGTCCCTTACATGACATGGGTTAACCACCTTATTTATTACTATGGCCCATCCCATTATTACATTATTACCTTGGGTACCTCCCTTGGTACCCCATATTATCCCCCCTAGGTATATAACATTTTCATCCCCCACGCCTTAGTCCACTTTTCTAGATGATCGAGTGGATCATCCTTCACATTATACTTCTCAGTCATTCTTGTATTAGAATGTCCAAATCGTAACTTCATCATTCACCAGTAATCTCGCCATCTAGAAAAACTATCCTTATGCGTACCACACCATCGTGCGGGTGTAGCTCGCAGTGCCAATTCCAATGCTTGGAACCCATGGTCTTCAGGGATTTTGCGCTCAAATTCATCTAAAAACATATCTACATCAGTAAAACTGTCATAATAATGTAGCTTTCTTACCTCCGATGAAACGCAGCGCAGTGACTTCGTCATCATATTGCACTGTAATGTAGACACTTCATATAAGCGGTTTTTCCAATGCTCTAGTTCCTCGTCTGAGTCAGAAGTGCAGGAACTCGCCTGGTCCCATGTGATCCATCCATCCACCATTGGATTGATCCAATCCTAATCTCACGTTGTTATCTTGTATATTTGATCCAGCTCATCGTAACTTTCTACATAATCACGGACTGGTTCAGTATAGCGCACCCCTTCTGTAGGATCCAATGGCACTTTAACCCTTAGTGACTTCCTTTCAACCAACATTGTCCGCTTTTTCAAATTAATGACCCCATTCATATCAATAGCCCAGTCGATTCCCAGGAGCACAGGTTAATGATTACTGTCATCAACAATTTCTATAACTTCAAAGTACACTAATGCACTTGCACCTTCAATGTCAACTGTTACTCCATATAATCATCCCATAGGGATGATTTTCTACTGATTCGCCTTTCTAAGTTGAATTAGAGACCACTTAGCAGGAAAGAGATCCTGGTATTCACGAAGTAATTCAACAACCTTTTCCACTATAGGATTTTTCCAATATTCTCCAATCTTCACGAACTTCAGTTCTTCTTCAGTGCCAATGTTTGCTTGTCCTATTTTCAAAGGTGCGGAGATGTTTGGGTTCTCTACTTGTCGTCCTTCTAATTCATGATGCCCTTCTGTCTCTAGAACATTGATATCCCTTGGGTCTTCTACCTCCTCTTCAGTGGTCACATTATAGTATTACAACGCGTGGCGCAATTGGGTGCTTCAGTCCAATTGGGTCCATTCCATTGATTCCTTTGGTGTCCTGAATATAACCGCTTTAATTTCTTGAAGTGCTTCATCGATGCTTGCAAACCTATCCTTGAAGTTGAAAGTCAATAAGAACCCTTCCTCCAATACATCCCATTTTGCAGTGCCATGGCGGAGCTCTGTTTCGAGGTACTAGTTCATGGGGATCATATCTAAGGTGTGACAAAATATATGTACCCATTCTGGCTATGGTTCCGCCCCCACGCCTTAGTCCACTTCACTAGGTGATCACGCAGATCATCCTTTCCACTATACTTCTCAGTCACTCTAGTATTAGCATGCCCAAATCGTAACTTCATCATTCACCTGTAATCTCGCCATCTAGCAAAAATATCCTTATGTGTACCCTACCATCATGAGGGCATAGCGCGCAACGTCAATTCCAACACCTAGAACCTATGGTCTTCAAGGACTTCGCACTCAAATTCATCTAAAAACATATCTACATGAGCCAAACCATTATAATAAGGTATTTTTCTTACCTCCGATGAAACGTAGTCCAATGACTTCATCACCATATTGCACTATAGCGTAGAAACTTCATGTAAGCAGTTCTTCCAATGTTCCAATTTCTCGTCTTAGTCAGAATTACATGAGCTCTCCCAGTCCCATGTGATTCGTCCATCTGTTGTTGGATTGATCCAATCCTGATCTCACGTTGTTATCTTGTACATTTTATCCATCTCATCATCACTTTCTATATAATCACGAACTAGCTCAGTATAGCACAACCCTTCCACAGGATCTAGTGGCACTATAACCCTTAGCGACTTCCTTTCAAATGACATTGTCCTTTTTTTCAATTAATGACCCCATTCATATCAATAGCCCAGTAGATTCCCGGGAGCGCAGGGTAGGGATTATTGTCATCAACAATTTCTATAACTTCAAAGTCCGCTAATTCACTTGCACCTTCAGTATCAACTGTTACTCCATATAATCATCCCATGGGGATGATTCTCTGTTGATTCTCCATTCTAAGTTGAATCGGAGACCACTACAGCGCAGGTCTCCCCATCCTTTCCCAGGTCTGTTTTGGTAGAACATTTGCATCGAACCCCAGATCCAAAATGACCTAGTCCATTTCATAATCACCTATTTGCATTGTTAGCCACATCTCACATCCTATTTGTGCCTTATGCTTACCAATATTTCTAACTGTGCGCTGCTCCATAGAATTATTTTCCTTATTGACTCATTTGTCTATTAAGTCTTGCAATCCTTCTAGAGCCTTTCTATCGCGTAGTAACTTCATGCGGGTTTCCAAAAAAGTAGTGAGTACGGAAGGATCAACCTCTTGTGTCACAGCAGATTCTGGTGTTTTTTCCTGGCTTCCTGAGGTGGAGACCTCAGCAAAGATCTTCTTTGCCTGCACGAATGTTTCCTTAGCACGATTAAGGTCAAATGCGACTTCTTTCTCAAGAGCTTTGCAGACCCATCTGTCTTCTTTAGGTTTCTTACCTTTATCTGCACCAGTCGTCATACCACTTCTTAGTACAATATTAACACTTTGATCCTCCTCATGGGGCTCAACCCTCATCATATGTAAATTCTGCATAGCCTGTTGAGGCTGCATTTTCTTCTCTTCCATTTTAGCTATTAGCACCGAAAATTATTCTATGGCATGGTCAAATTGTCTATAGTATTGACATGAAGGGTGTGTAAGATTCGGAAAATCTTGCGTGAGGTGCCCTGGCTGCCCGCAGTTGTAGCAGATAACCTAACCACAAGCTCTACCAATTCCTCCTCCTCCTCCTCGTCCTTGGCCTTGAAAACCATCACACGCTCCTCCTGCGCCTTGATCTGGAGGCCGGGTTTCTACTTGCATACAGTAAGTAGGGGTTCTTTCCAACATCAGTTAATAACTTCGACAGTGGCGTTCATCATGGCCCACATATTTACAAAAATTACAAAACATTTGTTAGGGTGTCTGAACGAACTTCTGAAGTAAGTGGCAGTTATTCGTCGCATGTTACCCAATGAATTGACAAATGTCACACCATAGCATATCTCCTGTGCTCGGCCCGATTGGGGCTTCTGGCTTTAGGGGGACTTCCCCCCCATAAGATAATTCGTGTATATTGGACAATAATCTTTATCGTGCCTGTGTCCCTTGCACTTCAAGCACCAAAACTTTGTGTGCACTTCTCGCTTAGCCTACTTTTCTTTCTTTAGACTATGTAATTCTAGGTGCAGGCTAGCTAACTGCGAGTGAATCTATTGTACCCCTAGGTTTTTATCTTGAATAGGTGACACGTGCAACCTCATCACAATCTCCAGAGCTTATACTTGTGTTGATATCTTCTGTTGTGATAGAGGGATTCTTAAATGCGGCAAAAGCGATGCGATAAACTAGTCGCGATGCTTGGTATCTGAGATTTGCATGTTAGCTTTTCTGATCTGACACTTCAACCTTTGATCAAAGTCCCATGGTGTCTCATTGACTCTCATTAGGATCTCCTTAAATTCAATAACCAACTGCACCTCCTATTTAGGCTTACAAAATTCCTTGTTCAAATTTATATGAGTCTCTGCTAATGATGCATGAGGATTATCATCGCAATACTTAGTGTACCATGTTAGCACGTGATCCTGCAAGGTGGTAACCAACTGTGCCTTTTTCATATTATCATCAGTGATTTGTTGCATTGTCCATATAGCGTTCTCAACAAACTAGAATTTCTTTGGATCTTCAATTCCTATGCCCTTGAAGATTAGCATATTCATTGCATTTTCCATGTTAAATGATGGAGGTGGAGGTGGAGTCATAGTGGATGGATGAGATATGCTCAGAATTCCCTGAGTTATTAATTGAAAAGTGCTTCACGACGTAGTCTGCATCGCCCCTTTGTTGTCACTTGAAGGAGGTCCAATCAATGGGCTATACTCTAGTCCTGATTCTTCACGATTTCTAAATAATCTTCCACTTCGCGTACCTCTGAACATCAAGGTAATGGAATTATCCACTTTTCACACAACAACATCTTCATCCAAGTATTCAATGACCTGACATACTTACCTTGCGATCCTTTGAAGTATTTATGTTCCACTTCGTTATAGCTAACTGATGTGTCTACTAAAAATCCAGTAACAAATGCTCGAATAATTCGATCAAGCCAGTGATCGACAGCCCACGCAATCTTGTTAACGAATGTCTCTAGTCTTCACACCAATCCTAGCATCCACACTATAGGATTGTTGAGCTTCCACCTTCCTTGAATTTCTGCCAATTTAGCTAACCACTCATATACTTCAATTGGAAAAGCGCTAAAGAAAATTTTGTGTACCTCTGTATATAGATACCTATTCAACCAATCCTCCTTCGATAGGCATGGATTCCTATTTTCTTGAGCTGCGAACTCGTGAATCTTTTGATCTAACCACTTCTCAATCTCTTTCTTAGTCAGATTCTAGTGATGTGACATCACACATCTCTTTAAGCAGATCTTAGTCCCGGAAACAGACCATTTGTTGGCTTAGAGGGTCTTGACCCAGGTTCAGAGTTAGTTGTTCCAACCAACAAAACCTTACATTTTTGGTCCTTTCAGCAACAACCCGCGTAGCGTAGGCTGCAGTCTCACCTGAAGCAGTATTGGAGGATGTAAGAACCAAGTTTCTGCATCCAGAGACTAGTGTGATGTATTCTAATGCCTTAGATCTACCTCCATGAAAATCAATAGACTTCTAGGGCTCTTTTACTGTAACGAGGTTAACCAACTTTCAGACCTTCACGAAGGCCATTGATCAGCAATTGCAGACCTTAAATAGGTGATTTACCTACTTTCATGCATCAACAAGCAACCCTAGATCAGAGTTCACATAGATCTACTTAATTCGGAAAAAAACATAAGAGAACTAGCTTCTAACTTCGCGAAACTAGATAATTATTCATAACATTCATTATTAAGATAGATACAGTGCATTCGCACAGTATTCATTCATTATTTCATAAGACATATCATTCAATCGCCGAAAGATAACATAAACAGTCTCAATGGAAATACACAGTAATTCTTCAAAAAGTTGTCTTTATTGATCTTTCATTCACAGATTACAGACTCTCAACCCTGCACACACAGCTGCAGGGGTCTGCGCACTCAGCTGCAGACTCTACCCAGGCCTCTCGCACACTTAGCTGCAGGAGCCTTCCCTTCTCTACCTAAGTGCAGGAAGTAGAGACTTCCTGCCTTAGCACTTGCCCAACAAAACCTCTTCAATGTACCCAATTCTATATCCCTGGTTACTTCTAAGACTCGCTATGACTCAGTTATTTATAACTTTTCTAATACAATACCATGGCCCCCAGCTTATGGGTGAGTCTTCAAAACTGCCAAAACAAGGGGCTAAGACCCCTTTGACTCCTATCTATTTGCGCACTCCGCATCCACATTTAGCAAAGACATTACATTTTTTACAAAATTTACAAAAAATGACTAAGTTAACTCAATTCTACCCCTGGGGACCCGATCCATACAATTTATTATCCGTGGTTTATCATTTTCCAGGTATAAACGAAGAATTCAACAGCGAAGAAAATGAATAGGAGAAAGATGCACATAAAAAGAACCAGATCAGTTACACCGAATCTGCAAATGTGAGGATCCTATGATCAAAATACGAGGCTAATAAGCCAGAATGGCATTTCAAAAGATTATCTTTCAAAACTATTTTTTATTTTTCAAGATTTGAGGGATTCCATTAATTTCCTCAGTGTTGTGCGTAGACCTGTTATATATTAAAAAAAATGTATTTCTATTTAAACCCATTTAATGGATCGAACAAAGGGGTCCAGAATTCGAGTAAGAAAGCCTTTGGGGCTTGCATTTTTGTATCTCCAATTTTGTCCTAATAGACTGAGCTAGGTCCAGAATTCGAAAAAGAAAACCTTTGAGGCTTGCATTATTGTACCTCTTAGTATTTTTAATAAAATGATAGGATCTGAATTATTTTTCTTTTACTTAAAGAAACTTCAGCTAGTTTCATTTTTTCACTTTTGGAGAGCTTTGAGATGAAGAAAAAGGATCGAGACTGTGAATTTTACAAAATGAGTGTGCTACATTGAATATTTTTATCAATGTTTTAATGTTCTGTTTTGTATAATTTGTAGTCATTCCATCTTTCAATTTGTCTGTTATATGTATATTATTAACACAGTTCAGCATCATCTCATTTCTGAATATGCCAGTGCTGTAATTTTTTAATACATCTAGTAGCAAATTGTTATTTTATTTGGATGGCGATATATGCTTTAACAATTCTTTTAATTAATTATTTAATTAAAAGAATTAACTTAAAAATTTTCATTTCTTTTAGTATATGATTAATTTTCATTACCATGTACTAAAGACAATCATTTTAGATCGCATTCAAATAACAAGTAAACCCAGGAAATAAATAGATTTTATATGCATATACCTTAGGAATTGGATATACTTCAATCAAACACTTATGTAGCTAATTGCTAAGTGTAAGATTGTTAGTATTTATATAAATAAGAAATGAGATCTTAAGAGCTATCTCCTTGATCTAATTCCTTCATTTTTACTTCAATTTACTTAATGTTTTCTTTTGATAAATCGGCTCTTGATTGGGAGAAGGATTCTCCTTTCCTTCAATTAAGATAGGATATATTAATTTCATACTAGTTAAATCATGCATGTGTTATCTTAGAAGTCCTCTCTTTGAGGCAAAGCTTTAGATTGGTTTGGTTGTTCCACAAAAAACATCTTAAGGATCATTATTCTTGTCTGGTCAGCTAGAAGAATTGATCTGATGTCCCTAGCTATTAGCAATTAAAGACATATTTAGAGCTAGTAGTGATTGGGAAAAGGAAACTGGACCTAATTTAACTAGTCAGAACCACTATCCAAAACATAAAAGGATTTGATTTAAGGTCCGTAACGGGTGGTTTTCCCTCATGCTAGTGCAATGAATTTCAAGGCATCAACATGTCCTCAAAAATCTCTCCACAATCCTTGACTTCAGTGGCGATTTTTTCCATGTCATATTTTATTGCAGCTTCACATTGCTCTCAAACTTTAGTTCGTGTGGAAGCCTGCAACTTAATTTGGAGTTCCATAATCTACATTTTCATCTCAAATCTGACTTTTTCCACCTCTACCTTTGATTCCTTAATCGTTGATGCAAGCTTCTGAAGCTTCTCTTCTGAGGTTGCCTTTGTCTCAATCTATAGCTCTGGAAGCTCATTGTGAGCTTTAGTAATTGCCTCTTCTAGTTGTTGTCTATGTGCAACTGCCTCTTCGTGATGATGTATTTCTTTATTATTCTCATTGAATCTTGTTGGTTTTTTTTTACTTCTTTTATGACCAATGTGATGCAGGAAAGTGTTCCCTCTGCGGACAAAGGCAACCCCTCTAGCCCTAGAGTGGGTCTAGTCACAAACGAGGACAAATCAACAATAGTTTTCCTTAAACAGTCATAGTTGGAGGCCTAACTCAACCGGTGGTCGATGGAGTTCCATTGCACTGCTCCAACTTCTGCTTCCTTCTCCTAATGAGTGATCAACCTGAAACAATGCAAAAGAAATAGAACAAAGCACGTAACCGGAAACAACAATGATCTATTTACTCACAAAGTCAAGGAGTCATGAGATATCAAGTACATTACATACAAGACATATGAAAACATCATTGATTGCATTAATAATGAAATAAGAGTAAGCTTACAACCAAAGTCTTGACGTCACAAGCCTTCTCAGAAGGGTCTAGCCAACATGTTCTTCAAGCATTCACTTTTTGAAGATGGATCTCCCAACACACAAATCTCTCTCACTCACAAGTTTTACACAAGATTAAGGGCACTTCACAACCTTCCACAAGCTATCAACAATCCCACACTTGTCACACTCACACCAGCTATCTAGAAAACCCACAAACACTAATAGCACTGCTCAACTATCCAACTATCAGAAACTATCCCAAAACGCGTAGTGCATAGCAATGGTGAGAGTTTAAATAGGAGAAGGAGTCTCCATGAAAGGTGGAAGAGTGAGCTTGTCTCTAAGGAACGTAGCACACATGACGGAACATCCATGCCAGAGAAAGGAGGGCGATACAAACTATGCCAACAACCAGGTCTGGAGTCATCTGGAAGGCCGACTGTTGGAACAAATTTGCCCAATTTGGATCATCATGGGTACATAACTGATCTATAGTGCTGACATCGCTATTGAATAACATAGCTAGTCAGGTCATCACTAAAGATTACAAGCAACCTCGCACTGGCACATAAAATCGGACCATCGCGGGAATCGGGTGTACTTCTGCGATGGCAACGCTTCTGGACTGTTTAGGAGCGCTCTTTAGCTAACGGATGTGACGAGGCAGATAACTTAGGAAAAAGTGGGTCATTTGGCAACATCAGAGAGCATTTGTCTAATATGAGCATGTATGACTTGGACACATGAGACAGTAGGAGGACTGGAGTGAAGACAGTGGCAAATTATTGTGTAACAGATGCCCCCCTAAAGTATGAATCCTGAGAGAGAGGGAGGGGTGAAATGCTTTATGAAACTGACTGAGCTGGAACACCATCTAGAAGAAACCTGCATGCAAGTACAACTGATATCTCTGATAATGAATTACACGTAGTCTAGGCATGGGCGTAGCCATCCAAAAGACATACGAAACAGGTCTGTGGTATGGACGTAGCCATCCAGCTAACGAGACCATGATAATAATAAAGGTATGGTCGCAACCATCCATGAAGACTCAGGTATGGTCGCAGCCATCCATCAATGAGTCATGTAATCAGAAACCAATCCATGTAGCCCGAACATATGTAATCTAAGTTCGAGATCTTGAACCCATCCGATCATAGTACAAATCCTAACATGTGAATAGATGTGCTGAGGTCGAGCATGATAGAAAGTTGCTTGATTACCAGTCAATGAGAAAAACCGTTAACAAGCGCGAGAGAAACCACCAATAATGCCAATGGTTCTCAAGGTACTGTCGAGCACAATCCACGAAGTGTGAAAAAGGAGTTGGAGTCAAACACTCGTGGAATCACCCAATCGATGACCAATGATGAAAGTTGGCCGTCAGGTGCGAAGAACTTGCCATTGAGGCATGCAAGTTCTAAGGTACCAAAGGAGATCTCTAGATCAATCTCCTAGATAATGAACTGTTGTCGATAGGAGATGGCCTGTCGCAAGAGGGCCATAATGTTTCCCCCATCAACGACACGAGATAAGGAACAAGTGGTAGATGGCGAAACAGAGTATCAGAGGAGAAGGCGAGGGTGTAAACTACAGAAGTATTATACTCTTGAACATGACGTCAACACGACTCCAGAGGGTGGCAGCATTCAGATACCAAGGGATCAGAGGCTCGAAGGAGACGACATGAATCAGATGGAATGAGGCTAAATGACAACCCAAACCCGTGGAAGGCCAAATGACGATGTATGGATGTCCCAACCCGACAAGAAGCAAAAGTGTTGATGTTCAAGAGTGACTAGCTACCATAAACAATCAATGATAAACCTGTTGTTGAGTCCAACCTAGTAATAATTTAATGAGCCCTAGGAAGGAGAAGCTCGAGTCTCGTCATGGTGACGAGTCCAATGTCATCAGGGTTTAATGAATCTGACATAGGTACAACTCGGAGTCTTTTCTATGTTTAGAGAGTTTGAAAAAGACACGCAAAAGAAAACTCTAGGGGGGTCCTTTTTCGTAAATTTGTGTCTCTCCAGCCCAAAAAAGTATAAAACGATACTCGAAAGAACCGCCCAACCATTACGATCAAGGAGTACTTTTCGTAACTAGTGACTTCGACCCGAAAAAGTAGAAAAGTGGTCAGAATCACGTCATTTCGTAACTAATAACGAGCTTGAAATGACAAAGGCCCGACAATCTTTTCATTTTTACACAGTTGGAAAAGAGCTTAAAGGCGACTGCCCCTTACTTCTTTTAACGAGTCAAGAGGAACAACTCGGCTATCTTTTCATTTTTCAAGTCGAAAAAGAGCTTAAAGACAACTTTTCGGATCAAGTGTACAGAGAACTGACATAATTCCACTACCTGTAGCTCTGCACAAAGCACGTCAAACGTAAACCCATGCGATATAAAATGAACAATAATCGTAGAAACATAGTTAAAATACCACATTTTGGCCAGCCATGTGACAAAAAATGAGGAAAAGCCGACATTTACAAAATATAAATTTTTAATTTCCAAAAATTACTATAAAAAGGGGTTAACCCAACCATTTTTACCATTGTTACTGTTCATTCCATTGTGGATCATTTTGGAGCACCAAATTTTGCGAGCTAATTTTGGCTGTGTTCATCCACCATTCACCCCGAAACTGGTTCCAGGTAAAGAGTCGTCATCCTGCGCTTCAATTCCATACCTTTTTCATGCATTTTGAACGTTAAATGTGTTAGTTTAGGTGTATTTTTGAGCCAATCTCCGCCACTCGGTCATCGCGGGTATATCCCTCGTGTTCGCGATGATCGAAAAAATTGACACATAACGCGCTCTGATCATCGCGGAAACGTGATGTACTTCCACGATGACTACGAAAAAATACAACTAGCAACCTCGCATCATCGCGTATGTTTTAAAAATAGACGCGATGACGAGGCGAACTTATTTTTTTATGAAAATTACATGTTCAATTTGGTGAATGAAGTGCTAATTCAATTTTTCTCATCATGCAGGTGATAATGGCATTTGTCTGGCAAGAACGAATGCATGATGATAACGACATAGAAGCTTTTGCCGATGTGGGGTGCCGAAATGTATTACGAGCATGCAGATTGCTCAAATTCTTCCTGACTCCACACCTTCGGTCACAGCCTGATTTACTGGAGCTATTGATCTGGGCTTGGAATCCCACAGATGGGAAATTCATCATCCGAGGTTGGGATATCGAGTTTGACGCTACAGACATATATTTTTTGACCAGGCTATCCCGTCGTGGTGAGAGACCCATTCTGGAGGGGCAGTGACCCGAGGGTGATTCCTTAGAGATGTTGATGGCTCAAGTGTGCCCACGGGCACACAAGATGAGGAGTGGGAAGGTGGAAATCCCAACAGTGGACGACGTGGTCCTTCGTGCTATGCTTTTCATGGTGACATGGGCAGTGGGCTCCCAAGCCCAACATGAGGCTTCGAAGACCCATCTCCGGCTGGCTCTCGAATGTCTCAATCCAACCATGTTTAACTGGGCAGAAACGGTGACGGCGAACATGAAGAGGAAACTTAGCAACTACCGTCGAGGAGAGACGAAGCAGTTTGGTTATGGATCCATCTTAGTCTCGCTCATGCTGGAGCAGGTGCCAGCATTGCAGTTACAAGACATGGATTTGGATTTGCCGAGACCACGTGAGACTAGGGCCACATGGTGGGCACACATCATGCCACGAGGAGGTGGCAGACGACCAGTGGCGTGGGGGACACTGTTCCGAGAGTGGCTGGAGCGCCAAACGATCTTCGTGGAGGATTGGCCATATGCCGACATGGACTTTCGTGGAGATCATGACATGCAGCTGCCCGCTGGAGAGCAGTGGGATGATGGTGGTAAGACACTTGATCACATTTTTTGCATTATTATTTTTTATGATGTTTTTTGGTTTTTCATGTATATGCCCTAATAACGAACGCTATGGTATGTAGATGTAGGACCAGTGAGACCCGTCGGGCTGGCTCCAAAGGCGCGGAGGGATGCGCAGGGCATCGCGGCGCTAGCCTTGGCTCCCCCAGCTGATGATACGGTGGAGACAGTGGCCGAAACCTTGAGGGCCTAACAACAGGGATTCCAGATTACATGGGGATCGAGGAGGTCCCCATAGCATTCCAGATCCACATAGTAGGAGTGGAACCCAGGGTGCATCGCTTGTTGAGGTGGGTGGCACGGGCGGTGGTATGCTATAGGGAGCATAACCCACCACAGTAGACACCTAGGTTTTTATTTCCTGCTGGTGATTTTTTGAGAGACGTGTGTCTCAGATGTATGGAGAACACATAATCTATTTGGACATGCACACTTATTTTTTGAGCGCCTCGGTGCGCCACACGATATATATATATATATACATATTCCTATGGTTTATTATTGTGTTTTACATGCTTCTTGTATGCTATTTTGATTACATGTTACGCAAATGTCTGTCTAATACATGATTAGCCAATGCATCAGTTAGTGTGTTTAATCGTCGTGGAATATGCTAATATGTAATAAAATCAAAATTCCTTTCTAACAATTTAACACGTAAGTACAACCTTAAAATCCGATGGTCTCTGACGGAATATCTCCCATTGAGCTAGTGGACGACAAGCTGAGAGTCTTGGTTCACAACTAATGTATGAATACCGAGATTAATCACCTCAGCCAGTAACTCAATAACAGCACTATATTCAGCGAAATTGTTCATGGTACAACCTAGACAAACACCTTGAAGGTCTATCAACTCACCATGAGGATCATAGATCACCCATACCGCAGAGGACAAGTTGCGGGTACTGCGGCAGGCACCATTAGCGAAACCAACGTAAGGTGCACCAGACATTTGCACAAGAAGCAAAAGACACAATAAGCAGCAATCACGCCCACACACCAAGCCAAAAAACATGAAAACACACACACAACACACCTACTAAAACACACGTATGTACAAATCAAGGTGCATGATATTCACGCATAATACTTTTTCAAGTAAAGTCCATTTCGGGGCTTATTCGGAGGATTCCCTTCATAATCAATCAGCTCGTAGGCCCCTTTTTGCAAAACTCGCTTTACAATATTAGGCCCGTGCTACATGGGCTCGAATTTGCCTGCCCCTAGCTTATCATTCATTTGATCGTAGAGCAGGACTAAATCTCCTTCAACAAAAGAACAAGGATGGACAGTATGATCGAAGTGAGTTTTCAATCTCTTCTTCTGTGCTTCAATAGCTAGAGAGGCTAGCCGACGAGTCTCATCCAGCCGTTCTAGGTAAAGAAGGCGTTCTTTTACTGGAGTGGTGTTGGGGAGTAATTCGATGGCTAATTTCAAAGAAGGGATTTCGCACTCGATGGGAAGGGTAGCCTCCAGTCCGTAAACTAATTGGAATGGAGTGAAGCCAGTGGCATCCTTCACAGAAGTTCGATAGGCCCATAAGGCAGAGAACAACATCAAGTGCTAGTTAGACTTGTGCATGAAAATGGTACGTTGAAGCATCGTAACTAAAACCTCGTTGACAGCTTCTACTTGGCCATTGGCCTGAGGATAGTATGGAGTCGAGCTATCATGCCGCAAGCCTAGATGGGTTATTATCTCAGTCATCATGTGATTACGGAAATGCTTCCCGTGATCACTGACTATAGCCTGAGGGACTCCGAACTGTGAGATAACATGATTAAACAAAAATTGAGCCGCTATGTGACCGTCTTCAGATAGTGTGGGCATCGCCTCGGCCCATTTTGTGAAGTAATCAACGGAAACAATGATATACCCATGCCCCCCGGCCGAGCAAGGGTTACAAGTCATATAATCAATGCCCCATTTTGCAAAAGGGCCGATGGCAACAACAGGGTGCAATGGAGTGGGAGGCGCACACATCTTCCGCTAGTAGATCTGGCACTCATGACAGGAGCGGATGGCAAGAATGCAATCCTTGAAGATGGAGGGCCAAAAGTACCCAGCGCGGAGGATTTTTTGAGCAGTATCATATTCGGACATGTGTCCACCACACGCGCTAGAATGGAAATCATTTAAAACTCACTCAGCTTCCTCAAATGTTAAGCATCGGCGAAGAACAGAGTTGGCACCGAGACGGTACAGGGTGTCCCCAATAATACGATAGGGCTGAGACTGATGACGAATCCATCGCCGGGCATCCTTAGACACATCGAGATGAAAAGAGGACGTCTGCAGATAGACAATGATATCCCCGTACCAGGGATCGAGGGTGCTAATTAGGAACAGAGTTTCGTCCGGGATATGGTCCTCTAACCGAGAGGGTGTGGTAGGAGATGGCAAAGAGCAAAGTAACTCAGCAAAGACAAGGGATTTCTTAGACTTGGCGGTGGTGAATTCCAAGTCGAACTCTTGGAGGATAATGATCCACTTCGAGTACTTGCCCCCCAGCAGCTGACGTGACAGGATGTACATCATCGGGTTGCAATCAGAAACCACTGTCATAGTGTGCAACAAGATATAATGGCGGAAACGTTGGATGGCACAAACAGTGACCAATTCCAACTTCTCGACATAAGTGTATCGAGTTTCCGTATCTAGAAGATTGCGACTGAGATAATAAATGACATGCTCAGTGTCATCATCATCATCTTGAACAAGAACCATGCCAATAGTGGTATCGGTAGCGGCCAAATACAGAGTGTAGTCACGATGATAATTCAGCGGACACAACAACGGAGCCGAAACAAGGATAACCTTGAGACACTCGAAGAACTCTTGAGCAGCGGCATCCCAATGAAAACGGGTATCCCACTTCAACAACCGTGTGAAACCTTTGGCCACTTCGACATAGTTTGGAAAGAATCGTCGTAAAAAATTCGCTTTTCCCTGCAAACTCTGCAATTGTTGCAAAGAAGCAGTGGGAGGAAGATTTAGAATAGCCTCGACTTTAAGGGGATCCAAACGGATGCCCTCTCGGGAGACGATAAACCCGAGAAGTCTGCCTGACCCAACGCAGAAGACACACTTATGAGGATTAAGCTTGATGTTGTAGTGTCAACAGTGGAGAAAGATCTCGCGAAGGTGAGCGGGATGGTCCTGGCGTTTAGCTGAATGAGCTGGTAGATCATCCAGGTATGGTTGCACAATGTGTCGAATATCATGGAATGTATAAGACATTGTGCATTGGAAGGTAGTACCGGCATTTTTCAAGCCGAAAGGAAGCTTTTTGTAGGCGAAAGTGCCCCACGGACAGATAAAGGCAGTCTTGTGTTGATCTGCGGGCACAACATTGATCTGGTGATATCCAGAAAAACCGTCCATGAATGAATACATTTCACTCCCAACACACTCATCAATGAGCTGGTCAATGAAGGGTGTGGGGAAGTTATCTTTGGGACAGGCCTGGCTAATATCACGGTAATCAACACAGATTCTGATAGTGCCCTGCTTTTTAGTCACAGGGACGATATTGAAGACCCAATCTGTGAGTGGGATGGGGTAAATAAAACCAGCCTTAAGAAGCTTTTAAACTTCTGCTTTAATAGCCGCAACCTTTCAGGGGTGCACAGGGCGTAGATGCTAGCGAACAGGCTTAGCACCCGGATACGTAGGTATCTCATGCACCATGATGCTAGGATCGATGCCGGGCATTTCTTCGTAAGACCAAGCAAAGACATCACGAAATTCGCGAAAAATATCAGTATAGAGCTGAATCTCCTCCAGAGTACAAGTTACTTCGACATGGATATGCTTGACAATCCCTGGTTTAACAGAGATGTCGATGGGCTGGGTTTGCGTGATGTTTCCCATGTTCCCTTCGGAAGACACTTGATAAACTTGAATGGGTGTTTGAAGGGGTTGGGATGGGAGACAAGGAGCAAACCGCTCGAGACAGGTAAGCATTTCCCGGTGGGCAGGGAGAAACGAGGAACGATGGTGATGATCAGACCAAGGGGGTTCCTCGAGAGACATGGTCTCGATAATAGCTTCATTAGAAGGAAATATTTCCTTTAAAGGGTCTGAAGAAGCATCATCTCCAAGCCAAGGGGAATGAGCGTATGAGTCGAGAGCTCTGCTCAAAAGAGCAGGTTCAGAAGGTGGAGCCGATGCAGTAACAATTTCGATGTAGTCGAGAGCTCTGCTCGAAAGAGCAGGTTCAGAAGGTGGAGCCAATGCAGTAACAATTTCGACGTAGTTGAGCTCGGCAGGACTCAACGGCATCTCATCACCCCATGAGTCTATTTGATCGGCAGGGGGAAGGACCCAAGGATCAGAACGAACATAAATCATATTAATAGGAGCGACATTAGGAGGTGGGAGTGAAAAAACACCCATAAGGGCAGGATCTTTAAAAAGTCTAGCTCCCACACTCTCACATGGGATGGAGGTATGCTCCACAAAAGGCACGTTGCCTTCGGAAGAGGAGGCGAAGAAAGACAGTTGGTCTACTGTGACAATATTCCCTGATGAGGGAAATGAATGACACGAAATAGAGATGAAGCCACGGCTCGCATGGCGTATGTCCAGTTGCGTCCTAGAAGGAGGTTGTAAGTAAGATTAGCATCAACAACTTCAACTTCCACTTCGACCGTCTTCCCTTCCAAAGTAATAGGCAAACGTTGGAGTATACCATAAGGGTGAGACTCTCTCCCATCAAAGGCTTCCAAGGTCGTAGGAGACTGGCTCAGAGTCAGAGAACCAATAGCCTTCCAACAGGCAACAAACATGATACAAGTCGAAGCGCCTTCATCAATGACTATACGATGAATCGTTTTGGAATTGATGATGACCTGAATAAGGAAGGCAATTTGGTGAGGCAGTCTCGGTATATGGCTTTCTAGGTCAAAAGTAATCAGATCTGAGTCAGCCGGGTCAATGCCACCGATGGCTGATAGCAAGGACTTCCTCTGAGAGGGGCAGCTCTGGAGAACTTCTAAGGCAGACATAGCTGATGGAGCTTGGGCTAAGTCCTCAATGATGCTATAGTGCTGAGCAGCATGAGCATTAGGGTTGTAAGAAGATTTCCGAAGTACACCTTTAGGAGGGGGTTAGACGGGCGCCTCAGTGCTAGGTCTCTCGATATGGAGCGGACCAGAACTGGGCGGAGGAGCACTAGAGGGAACCTCAGGCTCTTTCCCAGCAGGCGACGGATACTCTTTTGCCTAAGTACTAATGTGGACGGGAATCGTCCCAGCCATAAATACTTGAGAACCAAAGGGAGAAGAGGATTTGGATGGATCAGCCACCATTTGCGTTAGCTGCGAGGGAAAAGTCTCTTTGAGCACGACAGAAGTCCCGGGAGCACCTTTCAAAAAATGACTAACTTTAGACCGCGTTGGGTAGTCTTTGGTATAGTGATCTTCGTCACAGATAAGACAAGGATGCTTGGGGTTGCGTTTGGCACCTTCCTTGGGTGGAGGTTTAGGGGAATCCTGCTTAGGTTGATCAACTTTATTCTTTCCTTTTCCTTTCTTCTTTCCTTTCGAGGATTTGTCTGCCGTGGTGGACTGGATGGCGTTAACCTCGAAAGTATTACCAGAATTGGATATAGCCTGAGAAGCACTTTCATTCGGAGCATTCGACTTTTGCTTCCCAGGGTTCACAGAAGTTTTCTTAGAAGGCGGATTAACAGAACCAATGACACCATCAACAGATGGTGTTGGTGAGGCTTTGGAAGTTCCGAGTCTCGGGGCATCAGGCAAATAATCATATAGCGTACCAGACTGGGAGTAAACAAAGTCAAGGTACTGAGCGCGTGCAATAGCCTGCTCTTCAGTTACACATGCCCCCATAGCAATGTCCCGTGCTATCGGACCGACGAATGAGGTCGTGAACCAATCAGTGAGAAGCTGATCGGGAATCCAAAACTTAATCAAATGGCGACGGCGTCTCCATTCATGGATATGATCAGAGATATGCATGCCGTTGTTTGTTTTAAGGATGTCAAGAGGTGTGTGCCTGTTTCATATTGAATCGACAACTGAAAATGAGTTATAAATGCCATAGCCAATGAGTTAAAATCCCGAAAAGATCCGCGAACTAACTCAATATACCATTTACCAGCAAAGCCAGTGAGGGTCCTTTGAAAAAGGCGAAGCTGGATTGAATCATCAAGCCACGAATTCGTCGAACACCATAGATGATAAGTCATTACGTGGGCTTGGGGATATTCTCTAGCTTTACCATCGAATTTGGGATAATCACCGGGAATCTTAGTTGGAACCGGGGGCCAATACGGATTATGAAGAATAGGATCATTTGTCAGTTTGGATTCATCCGGTAATTCCAACGTTGTTAAAAGGCGTAATTGAGAGTTAAAGGACATCTAAGGCTGTGGGTAGGAGGTAGTACCAGAGTTCCAGCCAGCTGCTTGTTGCCCCCATTGATTTTGTCTGGACGGATTTGGCCCAGAAGGGTTTTGTCCGTAGGGATTTTGTCCATAGGGGTTATAGGATGGCTGACCCTGGATTTGCCCCCTAGCATTCCATTGATTACCAACTTGGCCTGCAGGAGCAACATAGGGTTGCTGGTAATTCTGATAAGGACTCACCTGCAGTTGTTGATAATTTTGATACGGGGAAAATTGAGTTTGCCCTTGGGATTGTTGGAAACCATAAGGCGGCTGGGCTCCAAACTGAGCCTGGGAATCAGGCTGTATTTGATAAGCCGGTTGAGATTGAGATCCCACCTACATTTGAAAACCGGATTTTGTCTAGAGCCCGGCCTGGGGCTGAAAACCAGGTTGAGCTTGAGAAGTAGCAATCATTTGAGTGCCCGGTTGAGCAGGCCCAGATGGATGTCCTTGAGAGAACTAAGGTTGAGCCATCTGGCCAGAAGGTTGACCTGGTTGAGATTGAGATTGACCCATTTGCCCAGAAGGTTGAACTTGCTGGGTGTTGGGTTGTCCTTGCACAACCGAGGGCTATCCTAATGGACCAGATGGCTGAGCAGACTGGACAGTTGGTTGACCTGATTGGATTTGAGGCTGACCAACTTGTCCAGATGGTTGACCAGACTGGATAGTGGGTTGGCCTTGCTGAACGTAAGGTTGACCGACTTGCCCAGAAGGGTAGCCTTGCTGGACACCAGGTTGGCCTTGTTGCATGTAAGGTTGTCCCGGATTACCAGAAGGTTGCACGAAATAGGTAAAAGATGGACCACTAGAGGCCGAAGGTTGTCCCTGGAAGGGTTGTCCTTGTGGGCCTCCAGGTTGCCCTGGATAAGACTGTCTGTAATACTGCTGCCCATAAGAGGGTTGCGCGTAAGATGGTTGGCCTTGATAAGGTGGTCCTTGAAGATGTGCAGGCGATACTTGGCCACCGCCATAACCAGTGGTGCTCCAAGCAATGGATAACGGGACCGTGACCTCAACCACAGGCTGAGATGGAAAAGGTCCATGGTGATAGATATGAGCCCCTCTAGAATCATAATAATGAAATGGATTTTGAGGATCTGGATTCTGAAGAGCATGCAGATATTGATCGTATGCCCCCCTGCTAGAATGAAACCAGAAGAAGGTGGGGCACTTAGTGTAGGATCAACAACTCCAGATACAGATGTCGATGGGCCACTATTTGCCAACCCAGAAGAAGGTCCAGCAACAGTGGTCACAACTGAGGATGCAGTAACGGCACCAACAACAAGGGTTGAAGAAGCTACACAGACAGTTGGAATAGTCGGGATTGAGGTGACAGACACATTGTGAATTTTAGGAATAAAAGACTCCGAGGTTGGAGTGACAGTGTGAGACCACATAGAACTCGTAAGGGAGGTCCTAGAACCCATAACATCCCTCAAAGCCTTATAGCGTAAAGGCAACGTGACACCAAGAGGGGTGATATGAAAAGGTGTAGTTTCCGTTGAGATGGGAATTTCACCGCTCGTCGCAACGGATTCTTCACTCGTGACGGGGGATGTGTCCTCCATATCAGAAGAAGACATTGGGACCAAAACACTAGGAGGAGTACTGGGAATATCTTCTTTAGAAGGCTCCCAAACGGGGTTCCAGTGAATATCGTAAGACTCGTCCTCTGGAGTGTGAGAGTTAATCAGTTGGATACTCGAGATAACAAGGAGAGTATCACTCACAACCAGTACCTCAGGAGCAACAGAAGAAGGAGACCCTTGGTCACTTGGACCGGGAGATGGGATCAGTGATTCCGCCAAGATGATGATTCAAAAACCCTAGGAAAACTAACGAGAAAGTACCCTACTCAAGCTAATGCAAACAAGATCTAAGAGGGTAAATGTGAATCGTGGCCGAATAAATTTTAAGACATAGGAATAGAACTTGACCTTTTCATATTTAAAGACTCGAGAAAAGGACAAAAAGATGACTCTAGTTGCCTTCGAATATTTAATGAGCCCGAAGTGACAAGTTCTCAGATGGACCTTTTCTTTGGGGAGTCCGAAAAGGAACGAAAATGACTACTCTGGAGAAATAGGCAAAAGGTTTACCAGACAAATCCTTAAAACTGCATATACACCTTGGCAATCATATGAAAACCAAGGACTTTCCGTACGGCAGTCAATCTTCCCGAATGCTGTGTTTGGTGTGTTACGGCTTGTAAGGCGGCATACACGGCTTCCTATGGATAAAGGATGATAAGCTAGTGGGGTCTCCCAGCATATACTCAACGATACATGGGAGCGCAATTCCGTGCTAGACCACTATTGAGTCACAGAAGGAGAAATCACCCAACCTTGAGTGGGAACAAAAGTGACTAGGTTTAATGACGCCGAAGCACGTCTCTAGCCTAGACCTCTAAATAGTGTGTGTTATGTTCCAATGCGTTGTTATATTTATTCAATTCATTTTAGAGTTGATCTTGGATTATGTTTTAGTTTTCACGCCTTACCGTATGTATATAACAAATCCTAGGATGTAGCTAGAATGAATGAAATATCCTTTTTCTTCAATGAACACCTACCTACAGGAGGATAGAGAGATCATTCCCAAACCAAGAAAACCAAGACAATAAAGGAAGTCACTCAATGCAAGTAGCCATCAATTCCTAAAGTGCACGGATACTACTAATGAGAGATTTAAACATTCACTTTCCAATATGTAAACTTGAAATGCAAATTCACTTACACTTTCGTATACTAAATGAATGCAGTTCTTTTGATTTTGATGTCTCTAATTCTAGAAGAAGCAAATAAGAAACAAGCAAGTGTGGAAAAATAGTTGATCCAAACAATTGTGATCTATTTTCAGGTTGATCCAAACAAGCACTGATAAAGAACACGTCGCAGCAACAGGGCGATGTTAGCGCGGAAGTACACGACTTTTCCGCGATGGTCCAATTTTCAGAACCATCACGACTGTTAGGCGTAATCACGCGATGAACAAGATATCAAAAGGGTGGACATGATGGAAACGCGACTGTTAAATTTAAAGTCGCCATGATGTTCAAAACAATAACAGGCGAAGAAAAAATCCCAAATCAAAAATAGTCAAATCTTCAATCAAATAAGGGCATTTCCCAGATCAGGCCAGGGAACTCAGAAGACCGGTAACTAATCCCCAAAACTTCAAAAGAGACCAAAACAAAAAATCAAGACAAGAGTAAACAAGAAAAGAACAAAGGCCAAAGCTCCCCAGCGGAGTCACCAATTTGTGATGCAGGAAAGTGTTCCCTCTACGGACAGAGGCAACCCCTCTAGCCCTAGAGTGGGTCTAGTCACAAACGAGGACAAATCAACAATAGTTTTCCTTAAACAGTCATAGTTGGAGGCCTACCTCAACCGGTGGTTGATGGAGTTCCGTTGCGCTGCTCCAGCTTCCGCTTCCTTCTCCTAATGAGTGATCAACCTGAAACAATGCAAAGGAAATACAACAAAGCATGTAACCAGAAACAACAATGATCTATTTACTCAAAAAGTCAAGAAGTCATGAGCTATCAAGTACATTACATACAAGACATAGGAAAACATCATTGATTGCATTAATAATGAAATAAGAGTAAGCTTACAACCAAAGTCTTGACGTCACAAGACTTCTCAGAAGGGTCTAGCCAGCATGTTCCTCAAGCATTCACTCTTTGAAGATGGATCTCCCAACACACAAATCTCTCTCACTCACAAATTTTACACAAGATTAAGGGCACTTCACAACCTTCCACAAGCTATCAACAATCCCACACTTGTCACACTCACACCAGCTATCTAGCAAACCCACAAACACTAATAGCACTACTCAACTAGCCAGCTATCAGAAACTATCCCAAAACTCGTAGTGCATAGCAATGGTGAGAGTTTAAATAGGAGAAGGAGTCTCCATGAAAGGTGGAAAAGCGAGCTTATCTCTAAGGAAGGTAGCACAAATGACAGAACAACCATGCTAGAGAAAGGAGGGTGATATAAACTATGCCAAAAACTAGGTCTTGAGTCATCTGGAAGGCCGACTGTTGGAACAAATTCGCCCAATTTGGATCATCGTGGGTACATAACTAATCTATAGCACTGACATCACTATTGAATAATGTAGCTCATCAGGTCATTGCTAAATATTACAAGAAACCTCACGCTGGCACATAAAATCGGACCATCACAGGAATCAGGCGTACTTCCGCGATGGCAGCACTTCTGGACTGTTTAGGAGTGCTCTTTAGCCAATAGACGCGATGAGGCAGATAAATTAGGAAAAAGTGGGTCATTTGGCAACATCAGAGAGCATTTGTCTAATATGAGCATGTATGACTTAGACACATGACACAGTAGGAAGACTGTAGTGAAGACAGTGACAAATTACTGTGTAACAACCAACAGAGCTCACTGCTCCCATATCTTCAATTCGTCAAAGACTCCCTAATGCAACTCATGCAATGTTTGAATGAGGAACGTCGTAAGGTTGAGACTAATATTTTTCTAGTGTTGTGCATTCTCCTGGTCTTCAGTTGTCTAGAAATGTAGATATCCCGCTAGTAGTTGCACAACCCAGAGCTCAAATGTGATTTCTGTAGGGGTACTAAATTTTGCCACGCTCGCCTGAGTCACGCTCGCTTGAACCGCTCTCACCTAAAATTCTAGCTTCTTGAGGCCCTGTTGGACCTCTGTCAACACTGCTTCTTACTAGTCTTCAATGTTTCCCCAAAAGTCCTCCAAAACAGCTTGGACTGTGTCTCCTATCTCGTCGATGTCCCCCTCAGTGAGGACCACTGGATTTGTCTGATTTTTTCTTCTTCGACATGCCTCCAACACTCTACTTCTTCTGCCTTTTCACTATAAATGGGGAATTGAAGTCCTTTGTGGCCACAAAAGGGTATTCACCACCTTCATATCCCTCATTGATTGTTGTTTCCTCCTGCTCAACTTCACACTTTGTTTCCTACACGTTGTTCTTCTCAAGGTCAATTTTGACCTTCTGAGGCAACTTCTTTTTATCCTCCTTTTCCACTAGATTTTCAGTCTACGCACCTTCAGTGGTTTGCTTTGTCTTACTTGTGCCTGGCTACTCTATCTCTTCTACAGTTGGAGTGAGCCAATTACTAGACCACTTTCTTATGATTAGCAGGACATCCTCCTTAGTAACTAAGTATTGCAGCTCATACCATACCTCCTCCAAATATTTCTTTACGTGGATATATACATGGTGAAAATCTGCTTTAAAGTCAGCAATGCTATGATATTCTTGAAAAACAATTGGTGATAGTTGCAAATTTTGCCTAATCATTGTGCACAGATCCATCTCAAATAAGACCCAGAACAATTTGTTCTCTATAACCTGGGTCGGTTCCTTAGACACCCACAGCGAGGCATACTTCGCAACCTCGCACACATCAGGGTCCACAATGGGGAACTGTGACTCTTCTGACATTCTCCATGTTGTCAGTGTGATTAAGATCAATAACCATGCGTAGTGGAATTTCTTCCCATCTTCTTGTGCTTCTCGACAGTCATCCAAAAATTCCTGACATAAATACCCTGCCTAGTTAAACTGGACCCCCTTGCTACACTGCGCAGCCAAAGATACAACTGGGGCCAGCACTTCGTCTGCCTGACACTTTCTCATTATCTTACCAGCCAAAATGTGCATGGAAAAATGCACATTCGGATCACTAATAGAGCTAATGGCATATCCCTGGAATTTCTTAACTAAACCGAAGTCATTCTTCATCTGATTAGCCAACTTTTTCTCCTGAGACTTCCTGACAAATGCATCGGCGGGGTTCACTCCTTGTAAGGTAGCGCAGTGATCCTTCTAATTAACATATCATCAATGGGGATCTTCATCCTGAGCCACAAACACCCATCATGCACTAATTCCAACAGCTGGCGCACACAAATTGTATTTATGTTATTGCGACCAAAGTGTGGAATATACAACATATTCAGCAACCCAACGCGTTGAATTCCTGCTACCCATGGTAGCGGTTCGACCCTTGTGACTCTAACTTCTTCATAGTAAACTGACTTTAGATAATCGTTGGGCTTGAATAGCGGATATTTTCTCCAATCGTTAAGATCGAGTCCTCCATGCATAGTTGTGGCACCATGGCCAACAATTCACCCTCAACAGGCACTTCCTCTGGTAACAGGGGTGTAAAGACCTTAATTTTATAGCATCTTGCTCCTTGGTCACCTTTGAGGTTGGCTTCCACAACGGCATATAGGGTGGAAACCTGGAGATCAGTTCCACTTCGTCTGTGCTAATATTCTCTATTTCTTCTACCACTTCTTCCTCATCCAAATATTGGGTCTCCATCAATTGCTTTAGCTTATCAATTCTCTCCTTATTCCATTATTTGTGGATTTTTCTCGGTGATTTCCTAATTGGAGGCTTTTGTGGCTTCTTCTACTTCTTGGTTATTGCTGCTGCAGTGGCAATAGGTTTTGTCCTCAACGATCTTGGTGCAGTGGCATGCACTGGCGATGTAGCAGTCATAATGGATCCTATCCCTCGTCGAAGAAACTCCTGCTCAATCTCCCCCCTAATCCAACCAGACAAGCAGTAGAACGCTCGACTCACACTTAGGTGAAAAATCACACTTCGACTTCTCAACAAGCAAAGTGTCTAAATGTAGAGCGAGGTACCATATTTATAACATTTTTCAAATTCAAACTCCTCGATCTCCTCCAAATCCTCCTCATAAATGCAAATTTGGTGGCATATTTTCCTAGATATGCTCCTTAAATATGTTCCCCCACTCCTTGTAACGACAATTTCCCTATCTAATCAACTATAGCTACCCCAACAGTCATATTCTATATTTACTTCATCAATCCCTTCCCTGTAGCACAAGTACCCCCTCTTCACCACAGCTTCCTCCATCTGTGCCATCCTCCTGAATATCGCACAACCCTCCCTCTTCGACAAAGTCCTTCCTTAGCAGAGTACTTTATAGTCCCATGCTTTCTTCCAACTACCTGTAGCACTAATAATTAATTCCCTCATCCATATAGTCATTACGTAATCCTAGGGATGGACTTGTCCCTGTAGAGATTCAACCTACTCCCATTTACTTATCCAGAAAAGAGTTCTCCATTTAGCTTCACGAGCTGAACTGTGCCACCATATGAGATATCCCTGATAATGTATGGTCCTAGCCAATGCATCCTAAACTTACCAAGGAACTTCGCGAACTTACTATCGTACAACAAAACCAAGTCTCCATTCTTAAAATTTCTCTACTTAATATGTCAATCGTGCCATGCCTTTTCCCGGGCTTTCTGTACTTGTTGGTGAAATCCTGCAAGAAATTGATCTTCTTCTAGCACGAGCAATTGTTCCAATCTCTCCTCCATAATATCATTGTCCACCATATCTATAACAGCCATAATCCGAAGACTAGGTACTATGTATTCCATAGGCATTACAACTTCCTGTCCATACACCAATCTAAATAGAGTTTGTCCTGTCAACTTCTTGCAAGTAGTCTTGTATGCCCATAAAATTGTTGGTATGTGCACATCCCAATCATTCCTATTGATGTTTCATACTTTAGTCAGAGTGTTCTCCAAAATTTTGTTGAAATCCTCAACCGTTCCATTCGCCTGAGGATGATAAGGCGTGATTTTTTTATGATGCACCTGAAACTCCTTCGTTAATGCTTCAATAGTGTTGTGCAAGAAATGTGAACCTTTATCGCTCATTAGGATCTTTGGGTACCCAAACCTCGATAATATATACTCAAAGGTGAATTGTGCAACAATGTCTATGCTGCAATCCTTTACCGATTGTGCTTCATCCCACTTGGTTAGATAATTTCATCCCAGTAATAATGTATCGTGCACCAGTTTTCTTTCCCAGTGGATTGATCAGTCCAAAAAAGTCAATTGTCCACTTATGAAAGGCCTTCAAGGTGACTTGTGGATTCAACAGAAACCCATCCTTTCTCGATGGTCTTCTGATCCTCTGGTAGACATCACAAGCACCACAATATTCTTTGGAATCCTTGTGCACCCTGGGCCACCATATTCCCACTCTTAATATATTTTGCATAGTGGCCTTTCCTTCCTAGTGTCCTCCCACGACACCACCATGTGCTTCTTCCAAAATACTATGTCGTCTATGCTCAGTGACATATCTGCACAATATCTCGTCGGGGCCCATTTTATACAAATGTCCAACAATCAAAGAAAAATTGGCAGCTCGACATATGAGTTATTTCTTTTGTTGAGTTGTATACTTCGCAGGGGCTACTCTGGTAGACAAAAAGTAGATGATATCAAAAAAATGATAATCAACAACCTGTACTGCAAACAGTTGCACATCAGGCAGTCCTTCTTCAATGTTGGATGGTTCTTCATCGTTCTTAATTCTAGACAAGTGATCTAGCCCAGCGTTTAATCTTCCCATCTTAAATATTACCTCAAAATCATACTCTTAGAACAACAATAACTGCTGGGGTGTGTTATATTATTTCCGCGACTAGCCCACGTAGTTGACGGGGGGTTAGAGTGGGGGTGGAGCCCCCCTTCGTTGCGCCGATTTTGTAGTGAGGGGAGCTCACAAGGGGTTTGAGGCATACTCGTAACCCCACTTTATGGGGTCCGGGGCAGCGCCCCAGTGTTAGTGTCGGTATCTTCATCCCTTTGTCAGAGATCAAATCCTCTTGTTGCATTGCATATTAGGTGTCTCACTCAGTCAGTTGCATTCCTTTAGGAGCATGGATCATCTGACGGTAGTGGCTTGTTGCACATTTTCCCTCATGTCCTTTACCTGCTGGCCCATTTCCATTCATCAAGATCATCTGTAGTCATTTTTTGTCTTTAAATTTGCAAGATTCATTTATAGGGTTTCAGTTTCATTAGGTCTAGGGTTTCATCAAAAAGCTCTTCAAAATTTCCAGTAACGATCAGCAGGCGCATATGAAAGAACTGAAATTACATGAATTTATACAATAAAAACCTAAAATACTCTGTTTTTCCTCAAAACAGAGTTTTGAGGAAAAATACATTTCAGAGAAAGTGATTATGAATTTATTGGTACTGGAACTTTATTCAACCTCCTCATGCACATGCTGATCATTATTGGACATTTTGAAGAGCTTTTTGATGAAACCCTAAACCTAATGGAACTGAAACCCTAGAAATGACTCTTGCAAATTTAAAGACAAAAAATGACTACAGATGATCTTGATGAATGGACATGGGCCAACAAGTAAAGGACATGAGGGAAAATGTGCAACAATCCACTACCATCAGATGATCCATGCTCCTAATGGAATGCAGCTGACTGAGCGAGATACCTAATATGCAATGTAACAAGAGAATTTGATCTCTGACGGAGGGATGAAGATACCGACACTAACACCCAGAACATTTTGGTTTTGGACCCTATGTTAGGATGGGCAGACCCACCTATGATTTTGTGCATGATTTTTGTACATGTTTTTGGACGCGATGGCTTTCGGTCCATGGTATTGGACGCGATGGTTTTTCAGTCCATGGTATTGGATGCTTCGACATGTATAAATATGTATTATAACATTGAAAGGAAAATAATGAAAAATCAAGCTGGTAGTCTCGGTTTTGGGATCCAGGGGAAAATCTCTGTGTCTATGTGTTTTATGTGTTATGCTCTCTCATTGCTTATTTTCTGTGTTTTAGAATTCATATGCAGGTAATTTCTGTACGGGGTTAAAACCTACATTTGGTACCAGAGCAGTTTTGGGTTCAAGGGGACACCTTTGTTGCTGAGGGGTTTCGCTCGGGCCTGTGGTAGACCCTGTTCAATGGGAGATCTATGAGATCAATTCTGGTGGTGAAAGAAGATGGAGAGCAGTGGAAAGATAGAGATCGATTCTCGTGTTCCATGTGCAAGTGCAGTCGGTAGCTTGATGTATGCAATGGTCTGTACTAGACCAAACATTGCACATGCAATGGGAGTATTGAGCAGGTTTATGTCAAAACCAGGGAAGGAGCACTGGACAACGGTGAAGCGGGTTTTCAGGTCTTTGCGTGGCACTAGTGATTATGGTTTGTGCTACCAAGGAAGATCAGGATTGGATAGAATGTTGGATATTCGTGGCTTTGTTGATGCAAACTGGGCTGGAGATCTGGATCAGAGAAAATCTACAAGTGGGTATGTGTTTAACCTATTTGGAGGTGCATTCAATTGGATGAGTAAGAAACAATCTGTAGTGGCACTATCAACTACAGAGGTAGAATACATGGCAGCCACTCATGCAAGAAAGGAAGCAATTTGGTTGCAGAGATTGTGTTCAAGTATGGGGTTAGTACAAGGAGCTATAAGGATAGACTGTGACAGCCAAAGTGCAATTTTCATGGCAAAGAACCCCGCATATCATTCAAAGACAAAGCACATTGATGTTCAGTATCACTTTGTGAGGGATATGATAGAAGACAAAAAGGTGTTGCTGGTAAAGGTGGACGCTTTGAAGAATACTGCAGATGCATTGACAAAATCTGTGAGCTGTGAGAAGTTCTCTTGGTGTAGAGAGACAATGGGCATTTCAGGGCTGGAAAAATGACTAAGCTCTCTTGTGGCCCCCTGTGGAAAGAAAACAAAAAGTGGGAGAATGTTTGGTTGTGTTATATTCTTTCCATGACTAGCCCATGTAGTTAGCCGGGGGGTTAGAGGGGGGGCGGAGCCCCCCTTCGTTGCATTGCTTGTGTAGCGTGGGGGGTTGTTAGTGTCGATATCTTCATCCCTCCATCAGTGATCAAAATTCTCTTTTTGCATTGCATTTTAGGTGTCTCATCTGATCAGCTGCATTCCATTAGGTCATGGATCATCTGATGGTAGTGGCTCATTATCAATTGCCCTCATGGTCTTTACCTGTTGGCCTATTTTCACAAATTCAGGTCATTTATAGTCATCTTTTGTCTTTACATCTGCAAAAGCCATTTTTAGGGTTTTAGGTCTCATTAGGTCTAGGATTTGTCATCATAGTCTTGTAAAAGCTCAATAATGGTCAGCAGGCACATGAGGAGGTCTAATAAGGTCTCAGGATCAAAAATTTCAATAATGACATGCTCAGTGATTGATTTTTCCTCAAAACCCTGTTTTGAGGAAAAACTGAGTTTTATGTTTTATGTATAAAATTTCATGTAATTTTAATTTTCCTATATGTAATAAGTTTGGAAATGTAGCCCTGGGTCACCTTGCCAAACTCTTGCACTCTAGCTCCTACAAAAAAGACAAGAAAATCAAAGCATTAGTCCATCAAATGTCAAAAAGAGAGACAAACTGCAAAACAGAGTTTTTAAAGAACAAAGTGAAAAAGCAAACTTTAGAAAGTGGGTTTTCTAAATGAAAGAATTAAAGTCAAAAGGTATATAAAGTCATAATTTGTACTATAGACTTCATTTTTTCCAAAAGAGAGAGAGAACAAGTGAAAATCGTGATTTGAGGTGAAGAAAGGAGAAATCGCAGCAAAGTTATCAAGTTCTTCTTGGCGTAGTTCACCTGGGTTTAGGCGCAGCGCACCGGGCACAAAAACTTGAACTGGCACGGCACACCTATTAGGCGTGGCGCACCTGAGTGTTGGCGCGGTGCACCAATCTGCCAAGCCTAAACTTCACTCAATCGACCTCCTCAAGCTCAAAAACTTTGCCAATATCATTCCACAAGTAAGTAAAACATCCCAGATTGCCATTGCAAGAGATTCAGTTCTCCTTGATGATGTTTTGATAGGTGAAAATTCAAACCCTAGTTTACTGCACAGTGCATTACAAAAAATGACTAGGGTTTTGCAATTTTGATATTCTTGGTGTTTTTCTCCCCTACATAATTCTCCCATACACCATCCCTCTTCACTACATTTCCTAAATTTCATTTCCCTTTCGCTCTCTCACTTACAATCATCCTACTCCCCTATCCCCAAAAACTCTAAAACCCTAACAAATTCCCACTATTCTCCAAACCCTAAATCCACATTCCCAAACCTTATCACTCCCTAAAAACCCTACATCCAGCCTCAAATCCTCCACTCATCAGTCCTATTCATCAAACGACAATCACCTATTCTTGACTTAAAATCTCTTCATACTCATCATTTTACACCATACAGTGGCAAATATGGAAATAGATTCAGCTTATGAAAGGGATGAGGAAACTGTGAGTGATTCCTCCTAAGAGATTCATGCACCAAGAAAACCACATAAGGGAGGAAAACACATCCGGGAGGAGCCCACTACACTCACAAAATTATTGGCTTGTCCTCTTGCAGTAGCATGTTTCAAACATTAGTCTTGCTACCAGTTTTGTGAGATGGTGGAAAGGGTGAAATACCACCATGAGCTTGCTAGACTATTTGTCCTTCATCTTCACAATGGCTAGGTCAATTTAGTGGGTGTGACCTTCACTTTGACACCTGAAATTATAGTTGAAGAAACATGTATTCCTAATGTGGGTGAACAGTGGAAAAAAGGATAGCTTGTGGACAAAGAGCATTATGAGCCTTATATCAAGGCTAGTTATCAAAAGAAAATCAGTAGGGTCTTTCCTTTCAGATACCTACAAGACACTTATGCTCCACTCATGAAGCTCATTATAAAATACTTCAGTTGTGAAGGGAGATTTTCTCGCTTGTACACCTATCATGTTAGACTATTGATGCATTTCACTAGAGTGAGGATGATGAACCTCCCCTATTTCATATGTAGAAATATTGAGAAAATGACCACATTGGTGCAAAGAAAACCTCCTCATCAATAGTACAACAACATTTATCACTTTGCATTGATCAAGATTGTTGTTTTGCATCAGCTGAGTTTGTTGAATGTTCCATGGGATGATTTCATTTCACATGAGGTTTTCAAAAGCCCTCAAGTGACCCCATCAATATTTCAAGAGGCAGGAGGGCCTTCAAATCAGCAAGAGGTTCATGAGACTCAAACTACTAGTGTGCCAGTATTTATCACTTATCAAAAGGGCACAAGGAGATTATTTGCAGCTGCCAAACGAGTATTATCTCCACCTGGGGTGGAAGGGGTCTCGTTTCCTTCATCATACCATAGGAAAATGCTATCTTCACCCGAGGTGAAAGGGGCTTTGCCTTCTTCTTCAACAAAGTAGGTACAGGATAAAGGGAAACGACCATTGCATGATGAAGGGCCTTCTGAAGGTCAGGAGAAAGATTTCATTTTGATTTAGGATGAGGACATTGATTTGGGCTCCCAAAGCTCAAAACTCAAGGAGATCATCAAAGAACAAGAAGTTGACATTCATGTCGTATCTCTTAACCTTGAAAGAGCTAAGTGGATCATAAATTAGCTTGAGCAATGGAACAAGCAGTTGGAGGGTAAGCAGATAATCATGGAGCTGCAAAACAAAAGGGAAAACAGGCAAGCAACAAAGAGGAGGAAAGTCAAATTGACACCACTTGAGCAAGAGATTGATGCTGACCGAGAATCTTGGCAAGAGAGAGAAAATATGCACTTGGGGAATCTTCTTGAGAAATCCAACAAAAATAAAAAGATGTTGAGGCACATGGCTTATCACTATTTGGCACGAAACAAGATTTGCAAAGCAAGGATAAGGAGCCTAAAGGCCAAGTTGAGGAAAAATTTGAGGAGCAAGAAAGAGAAAGATAAGCTCAATATCTTGGATGAAGCTTCATTTTCCCAACATAGTACTTGATTCAGGTCACTCATTCCAAATTTCAAGAAATTTGGCAAACTTTTTGGAAATTTTGAAATTTTCAAGGAAAAAACAGGTTTTTCCGGCAAGTGCGTAGCGCCACCTGGTGCTCGCTTTTTATAGGGACCTCCTCTGGAGGAACAATTTTCATTTTTGAATTCCTCATGAAAAATTATGCATACCCAAAAATTAATAGAAATTTTTGACAAGTTTTGGACCTCCAAAAGGGTCAAAAACACCTCAAAAATGCCCTCTCTGCCACTTTTTGGCCACATAGGAAGCAGTGTTGGGAGAACTGATTTTTGGAGGTCAAATGGACACAAAATTCAAAAATTCCACTTTTTCTAGAACTTATACAGACATACCTTTCCAACAAGCCCACTTGGAGAAAATTTGGTGAATGGGAAGGCCTCCAAAAGCAGCTAGGAAAAAGCGCTATGCACGGGATGAAAAAGTGCCAATTTTGCTCCAAAACTCTGTTTTTCGCCTAGTTTTTTCTCAGTTTGACTTTTTCTCTCTCATGGTAAAAATCATGATGTAAATTGATATAAATGTATTTAATTTTATGTAAAAATGATAAAAATTAACTCAAGGAGGTAGATATGTCATGTATAGGTGGTTTTGAACTGAATGAAACAGTTTCCTAGGTTTTAGAGGCAAGTTGTTCCATTGCCTATTTTTTAGTTCTTAGTTTAGATCTTGTTGAAACAGCTCCTAAACTCATGAATTCGACCCCTAAAGGATAGAATTGGTGTTTTTTTTGCCTATATCTAGTACTTTTTCAGTCATTTGTAAAGGTTGGACTCTTGTGAATGCATTGTACATTCATCTCTGCAGTTTGGCAAGGAATAGACCAGGGTTTACAGCATTTTGTGGGATTCTTGTGGCAAGGTGATTTAGTATTGTTTTTTCTTCTTTGATTCAAGTTTACATGTGTTTATGTGTGCCATAATCTCTCTCTTTTCATCTTAACTAAATGAATCAAGGATAAAGGTAGAAATCATTGATGTTGTAGTGCTCTACCTTAAGGTTTATTTGGTTTTATATGTTTTCAACTGTTTCAAGAGGATTCCTGATATTTTCATGCCCTCTCCAGCTCCTCACTAGTATTAAGACTCTCCATTTCAATTAATCCAAAGTACTAAAGCATTTTCCTACCTCGCCCCACAGAAACCTCTGTAAGACTGAGTCCATTCCCCGGAAAACTGCCTTTCAATTTTGATCCAGCAATCAATCATAAAACTCAATCAAACTCCTCTGAGCATATACCTAGCTTAAAATTAGTATTTATGTCAGTCATCTCAAGCCTCATTTGCTATATTTTCCTGAGATTGACAAGGAGAGAGCCCTCTCCCGACCTGGTAGGGCTAGCTACCAGGTTAAGCGTGGTTTGATGTTACCCTAGACCTATCTTTCTCAGCCTGATGTAGATTTAGGCCCTAAGGGGGGGTCACAGGGGGTTTGAGGCGGACCCAACTATGGTTTTGTGCATGATTTTCGCACATTTTTTTGGACGCGATGGTTTCGGTCCATTTTATTGGAAGCGATGGTTTTTTGGTCCATGGTATGGATGCTTTGGCATGTATAAATATGTATTATAACATTGAAAGGAACATAATGAAAAATCAAGCTGGTAGTCCTGGTTTTGGGATGTAGGGGAAAATCTCTGTGTATATGTGTTTTATGTGTTATGCTCTTGCATTGTTTAGTTTCTGTGTTTTAGAATTCGTATGCAAGTAATTTCTGTACAAGGTTAAAGCCTACAATAACCACCTACAGATCTTCCTCCCCAACACGAGCTTGTTCACCAAGTACTTTAGCATAGAATGGTCCGTGAACATCTTGAAGTGTGCGCCTAATAAGTAATGTCTAAATTTTTACATCACGTGCACCATAGCTAAACCCTCTCATTCCATTGTGGAATAATTTCTTTCTGCCTTAGATAATTTTTGACTCACAAATGCAATGGGATGATCAATATCTCCTTCTCGTGGCTGCACTAAGGCAACCCCCAAATTTATGCATGATGCATCTACATGGAAGTGAAATTCCTTCTTCCGATCCGGAAACACCAGAATCAGTGCAGTGACCATTTTTTTCCTTTAAGATGTCGAGGCTCGCCTAAAATTCATCGTCCCAACAAAAGGTAGAATCTTTCTTTAACAACTTTCTCATCATAACAGTTTTCTGTGCGTAAGCCTTTATGAACTTCCGATAGCAACCAGTATGTCCTAAAGTCGCGCTTAGCTGCTTTACGTTCCTCGGTGTATCCAAATTGATAATAACAACAATTTTGGCAGGGTCCACCATCAACCCTTGTTTCCAAACAACATGTCCCAATAATATCCCATATGGTACACAAAAAATTCACTTCTTTAGATTCAACAAAATCTGATATTTTCTGCAGGTATCTAACATCAAGCGCAAACTCAAAACATGCTTTTTTTTGAGGCCAAAGGTTTTCTAGTCATCAAAGTAAACCTCCATAGATTTGTGAATGAATTCCTTAAACGCTGCGACGACCACCATGGAGAATATCGCAGGTGCATTCTTCAACCCAAATGGCATGAATGTATACTGAAATGATCCCTATTTAGTAGAAAAAGTGGTAGTTGGGCATAATAAACAACCTAACATTTAATTGTCAATATAGGAGTTTGTAAACTTAGAGGCGCAACACTGGAAATTCTAGAGAAGGACTTCAGCAACCTACACTAGTTAATACAATGACACCACACCATTTTGTAAACTGGATTCACTCAAGAAAAATACTCGCCAAACTTTGACAGAAATAAATTAAACAAGTTTTGCAATCAATTCGGAAAGACTTGGAAAAGATAAAAGAATATGTTCCTGTGATTGACCTTCAATGCTTAAGAAACAGAAAGGATGATTTTAACTTTTAATAGATTTGTTTCTCTTTAAATTTGACCCACTCCTGACCAAAAATGGATTTAATTCCTGCACTGAGTTATTATGTTCTGGTACTAGGGTTCTGAATTCCTGTACTAGACACTTTGTTCATGTACCATATTTTACTGTTCCTGTACTAAGGACTTCATAGTTCTTGTACCAAAGCAGATTTTATGTCAATCACCATTTACTTCATACATGCATATGTTATAGTTAATCAACTAGAAATGAATAGAACAAGAAAAGGAAATCACACTTGAGTAATGAGAAAATAAGTCCTTCCATCAAACAAGCATTAACAGAAAGAATTATGAATACCGAAAGAATATATGCACATACGCTTAGGTCAAAGATAGAGAAGTATGTCAATCAAGAACAGTGGACAGAGAACACACTATAGGGGACTGAAGAAAAAATTGTCAGTCAATCATCTCTACAAAATCCCATTCCAAAGGACAAAGAAATCAAGAGACCAAGGGAAAGTATGTCCCCTATGAATTCAGAAGCTCAAGATGCATAATTTCATTTTTCCAAGAGAAGAAAGAGAGATCCACATACCAATATTAAGACTGATACTAGAAGTTATGCTCAGATAATAAACACTTGAGGAATATTCAGAAGAAAAAGGCTCATAGGAGCAAGCCACAACGGTTTTGGCAGGTATTCCCACTACTTGATTACCATATGTTGAGGAGACAACTAATTCACCTATGTCTTATGCATTGTAGATTGCAACACAACAGAATATTTTTGTTAGATACAGGGAGATCAAGAGAAAGAATGAAGTATTAAAGGTTACAACATATTTAGGTTTCTAGAATAAAACTGCTACTGCTCAACATAGGTTGTTGTCTGCACTTAACATTGAGATGGGGCAGTTTCAATTAGCCTTTTTAGAACCCATAGTTCTAGTCCCGAAAAGTGTAGAAGACCACAAATCTTCAATATTTTCTTTTGATACCAAAAGGGTCCATGCAATTGATCAAATTAATTTGCATAAGCAGGCAGGTGAAATGATCCATTCAACACTGACAAGTTCAGCCATGGTTTCCTCAAAATTGTAGGCCTCCTTGAATAATATGCATTAACATCTAAAGATAGAACGAATGTCATATTTGGCCAAAGACACTATAACCAAAGCTTTGGAAGATTTAGTGATTAAGCTAGGATATGATCCTAGTAACATCAGAGTAGCTGAGGAGATAGTAAAAAATAAAGATGTAGATATTCAAGCTCTAAGGAAACAACTCAAGCTTCCAACCACAGAGAACCCTCAAGCCAAAGAAGTAACTAATCTAGAGATAGAAAAGGAAAAGTTGTTCAAATGAATAGTTTAACAGAACATTCAAATTCAGAAAGTGGAGGTAGACATGGAGGAATTGTTAAAAGAGAAGGAACAATTAGCAGTTATAGGTACATCGACACATCAGGAAGCATAGAAAACAATTGAAACATCCACTGCGGATTTTTCTAAAAAGCTAGTCAAAGCTTTGGGAGAACTATCAATAACAAACAAGGAGAAAGAGAGGTTAATGAAAACACTAACAAAGATGGAGGAAAACAAAATCAAAGATGATAATCCATATCTAGCATAGGTAGAAATGAATTTCAAATTCACTCAACAAATTGAAAAATATGAGAATCAGTGTTTGACAACTCAAATGTTGGAAAAAGTCAATCAAACTATATGGCATAACATCAATGCCAATATTACAGAATTGTGGCCATCATTTCAAATTATTTTTTAGAAGGAGCTAGTACAAAGAGTTAAAGTAGAAACTGAGCAAAAAAAAGTTGAAATTGTTCATAGACTAGTGGAAGCACACAAAATTATTAAGATGTTGAACTCCAAGACTAGGGATTAGTTAGAAGAAGTCCAAATTCATAGTTAAGGAAGTAAAGAGAGTTATGACAAATAATAACCTCATGATACAGCTGGAGAATAAATGCAAAGAGTTGGAGTTATAGGTGAAAAGATTTAATAGAATTAGTGTATTACAGGAAAAAGGACTTCCAACTCTGAAAGCCTCTAATGGAAAATTGATTCCATTGGCGAACTATCAAAACCAGTTATGAAACATAGCTACAGATACTTCCAAATTCACCAAGGTGAGAGGAATAATAAATGGAGAAGATTTCCTGGAAGGACTACAACATGACCTCTACATTCAGCATGAAGTCCACCATCTATTTCTCAATAAGCCAACTTTTCAGATATATACAGAAGTAGATGAGATATTTTAGAACATGGTAAATTTCTCCATTCCTAGTGAAGAGCGGTGGGATAAATTGTTGGAGCTCGTTGAATAAGGGTAGACATGAATCCTACAACTTGGGGAGCATGCAAATAGAAGAAGCACAAAAATAGCTACAGTCAAAAGCAATTCTCCTCAGAGTGTGAACAGAACATCAGAAATAGTCCAAATTCCCTATTACTTAGTTCTATTTTTGAAATATCTACATTATTTCATTAGATATTATTTTGTAATAAATTTTATTTTGAAGTCTGAATTAATTCGAGACAAACTCTATAAATATTTTGTAAAATTATTTAGAAAGGGTTGGATTATGCAAAAAAAAAAATATTTTCTATGATTGTAAGTAATGAAATATATTTTGAAGTAATCAATTCAGTAAAATAGAGGCAATTTGGTTTCAGGATTCTTCTATCGAGAAAATGGTGATGTTTCCCCTTTTATAAATCTATTTTTCTTTCAAGTTTTGCATGGGCTTTCCTTCCTGATTGTAGAATTTACTTATGGTACTCTACTTTGGCTTGTTTAAACAATCTTAAATGTTTTCTTTCTGATATTAAGTATAGAATTCATCTATGTATGCTCTATATTTAATTGATCCTAATTCTTATTCATCTGATCCACACCACAACAACTGTACGAGATCCAGGAGTTTGCCTACCTTTCCCTATTTCATCTCCTCTATTTATTTTAATTGATTACTGAAGATTTTATGACTCCATTCCCAATGGACTTTTCTTTCATTTTATAAACAAAACTTTAAAAAACCTATCATTGACCTTTCATACCTAGCCTATGATCTAAACGCTAAGATTAAAAATCATACAGAGAGAGGCCTCTTTGAAGTTTGAAGGGCTAGATCCCATCTCCAAAAGTGGTTTGTGGTTTCCTCTGTAGTTTCCTCTTCAGCCTAGGAAAACTGTGGAGTGCTAACACTGGGAAAATATTACTTTTTCACTCTTGAAAGCCACCCCCCATGTCAAGTACATGTAAGAAACCTACTACGAGAAGAGGGACGAGATTGAACCCTCACTATTCTTAGACGCACCCTATTGGATTTAGGGCTTAGACCTAGGGTCGAAGTTAGGTTGCACTAAAAAACAAAACCCTATATTACTGGCCCTTTCGGCAACGACCCGCACAGGGCAGATCACAATCTCACCCGAGGTAATATGGGGGGATGTTAGAACTAGGTTTCTACATCTAGAGGGGTATGAAGTGTGGATGTAGGGTTTGTTTTGATCTAGGCTCAATTTGACCTTAGCGACCCATTAATTCAATTCTTTGATAATACAGAATTCTGACCCTACGCACTGAGTTGTAGGGGCTTGCACACACAGCTACAAACTTACCAAGGTCTCTGTGCACACAACACTAGGAGTGTTATAGACATTTTTGTGCCTTACAGCTCTAAGCATGAAATGTCCATAAACCAAGGGATCCTAAGTCCCTAAAAGTGTTGTAACTCCTACCCCTAGAGGAACAAGGTCAACCAATTACAGCTTCTCCCAGAAGTTCTCCACCAGAAATTGCTCAGAATCAGTCAAATCAAGATCATTTCAGCTGCTCCACTAGCTAGCTGCGTTGCATAGCACCCCAATACACTAGCTAGGTGCGTTGCAACGCACCTAAATGCACTACCAGGGTGCGCTGAGCGGGAAATGACAAATGGCAGTGTCATTCCGCGAGGTGGACAGACAATGGAAGCTTCCAGAATCTTCCCCAATGACACTTGCCTCACTGAGTTCGCCCAAGGATGAGTAAGAGATCAATGAGATCTCCAAGTGGCATCAAGAACTATCAGAGAGAAGACACTAATCAAAAACCCAGAGCTAACTCACACCTCTGCAAATATCTATATATAGATCTCTCATCCCAGAGATCCAGAGGTTGGAGGCTGGAATTTTGTACATTGCAGAGAATTTCTGTTGGTTTTGAGATAGAGATCAGAGTATTGGGTGATTTATGCTTTGTTGGAGGTGAAGAGGGGATTCCTTTTCTGGGGGGTTGATGCTGGATCAGGAATCATCGGTTGTAACTCCTCCTAGACCTTCTTGTTATATCAATAAAACTATTTGAGTTTCTCCTACATGCTTGTGTATCAATGATGTTTTGTTATATTTGCATGTTTAGCTTAAATCTGATCCTAAGCTATTTATGAATATAAATCCATGTCTTTGTGTAGTTTTCCTCTTCTGTGATCTTGCAGGAACTTGGTGAAGCTGGGCAAGTAAGGGAGCAGGTAGCTGGAAGCTATCAAAGAGGAGAGAGATTGGATCAAAGGACTAGCGCAAGACACAGGTTGGTTCATCCTATTCCTCTTCGTTTATAGTTCATAAAGAAGAATACGAAAGTAGTTTTCTCTGTTTGTTTCTAAGGTACTGTCACACCTTAGTGGGATAGGGGTGTTCTGAGTAGACACTTTTCCCGTCAACAAAATGGCGACTCCACTGGGGATCGTGTCTAGTTAGTTTGTTTGTGTTTCTCTTGTTGTTTGTTTCATAAACACAGAATTAGCAATCGAACTGCATTTTCCATTATCAAATGCAAAGTAGACACCTGCTACTTCAATCCATTCACTGGATTTGTTTATGATTTGAACAACTGATTCACAAATGATCTGATTACCCTTTGTGATAGCTCTTAGACCTCCTTTAAATCCACCCTCTGATTGTGCATTACTGATTGCTTTCACTCGGCCAAAAACCATAGATTAAACTGCAAACCGTGACCCAGAACCCGGATAGAATTCTCGTTTCTGCCCCAGCGCAGGCACTGTGAAGAGATTCTGCATTTCAACGCAGCTCCCGAGAGGGCTACCTGCACTACAATCCAGTTTCTCTGTGTAACAGGTGCGCTGATCAGCTTAGCCCTGTGCAACTGAGGTTCTTTGCTTCATTTTTTCAGTTTTGTCTCTGATTTTTGCAGCCTGTGATCAGTGTGTGTCTGTTTAAAAACCCCTTTTCTTTGCCTTAATTCTGCCTCCTTTGTACAAAAAGACTGTAGATGTTCTTTGTGTGTTTGTTACATCATTTGTAGTTTTCCATTGAAAGAGTAGAATAGTCATACTGTCGTCCTTGGATTTAGATCAGTCGTAAGTGTCGATTTTGATCTTAGGAGAAAGTTTATTTGCTGTTGACTGTCGATTATGCTTTTACTTTTTCCTTTGGTTTGAATTTGTGACTTTCTAGTGTCGAAACGAGTATTTATTTCAAAATCCTAAAGTGTCGTAATCATCTCTACCTTTTGATTTCGAAAAGAATCTTGTTTGTGTTTGTCGCTTGAAAGCAAATTCAGATTTGTACATCAACTTTCTTTTTAGGCATCAATATTAAGAAAGTGAAAACAAATACATGCATATGTGCATTTGCATATTGATAGTATGTTTGGCTTGATTTAGGAAAAGTGCATCTACAGTGTGCTCTTTGCTCTTTGAGAAAAGATTGTGTCTTTCTTTTCCCCTTGTAGCTAGGATTTTCATTGCTGAAAAGAGATAAAAGTTTGCTTATCATCTTTAGATTGCATTTTAGGAATTACATCTACATCTCGTGGTGATCCCAAAAGGCAAAATTCTAAGAAAGATCAACTTAAAATAAATTGAATGAATCTAACAACGCTTTGGAACTTAACGCACAACATTTAGAGGTCTAGGCTAGAGACGTATTCCGGCGTCGTAAAGCCTGGTAACTATTGTCCTCACTGATGGTTGGGTGATTCCTCCACTTTGAGACGATAAGTGCCAGTACGAACTTGTGCTCCCACGTACCGTCGAGTATATATTGGGAGACCCCTATAGGCTTAAAACCTTTTATCCATAGGAAGCCGTGTCGGCCGCCCTACTGATCGCAATGCACCGAACACAGCATTCGGGAAGATTGACTGCCGTACCGTAAAAAGTATTCTGCAGTTTTGCGATTGGTTTGGTACTCCCTCTACCTAGATCTCCAGAGCTGTCCCTTTCGTTCCTTTTCAGACTCCTTAACGGAAAAGGTCCATTTGAGCACTTGTCACTTCAGGCTCATTAAAAATCGAAGGAGACTAGAGTCATCTTTTGTTTTTTCTCGACTCTTAAAAACTGAAAAAATGAGTTGTGTCAAAGCATCTAAAATTTATTGTAAACGGAATAATCATCACCTTTCCCTCGTTGATCTTCGGAGTTAGTCTCCGTTCATCGCAAGTTCTTGTAGAATCGCTAGGAAATCTTTTGGATAGATTAGATATGTCTGAACAACCATCAACATCCAGGACTGTGTCATCCGATGCAGCAGTGGCAGAGCCTCCTACTGCTACTCCAACGATGTTTGATGGTATACCAACTGTCCCAGCAAGTTATCAACAACAAGCCGGAGTCCAATCGGGGACTGTTTTGACGACATGGTCAGTTCCTATTTCTTCATCCGGATTATCATCTGGTATTTCTTATGTTGAAACTCAACAAGTTGATCCAATGTGTCTTCAAAGGCCAATCTACCCTTTAAGTACTGGATTCCACCATATGGAGGGCAGTATACCTTTTCATTGTTCCCTCCCGGAGAACAACCATATGGGAGTTTACAACAAAGTTCAGGTCAAACTGGAATTACATCTAGCGGTTGGGTACCAATACTGCCTCAACAACGAAGGGTTGTATATTCAATGCAACCAGTCCACCCTGTGTCGAATATTCCCACTATACCTGCTATGGTGACTGCATCGCAAGTACAAGCATTACCTGTTGTATGTCAACCCCAAGTTTTTCAGGTTGCAATACAACAGCCTCTTGTCTCAACGACTCAATCACAACCTCAGGTTAGTGCCTCCTTATCTGGAGTGACTCAGGCTCAAACAAGTACTATGACTCCTCATCTTGGTCAATCATCCAGTATTGGACAACAGCAAATGGTCCAACAACCAGGGCTGGTTCAATCTCAACAACCGCCATTCCAGCAATCATATCAAGGACCTGAGCAACAAGTCTTTGTAAGTAATGGGCAACCACATTTCCAAAGCAGTTATCAACAACCATATTATAGTGGTTATGCCCATCAACCTTGTCAAAGTTGCCAACATCAAATACATTGTGCTGGTATGCAAAGACCCATTGCTCAGGCGATTCCATCTTATCCTGGGTATGCTTCGCCTAACCTGAATCAACAGTTGCCCTTTGTAGCAACTCTAGAATTACCAGATCTAAACCGGCTGACGAATGATCCAATTGCTTATGCCCCTTGGTGGCCAGCGATTCTGCATAAACTTCCGTCAGATATTCCTAAATTTAATGGAAATCCGGGTGAAGATCCATCGAATCATGTGATGACATTTCATCTGTGGTGTTCATCAAACACCCTAAATGATGATTCGATTAGGCTTCGCCTTTTTCAGAGGACGTTAACTGGTCCGGCAGCAAAATGGTATATCGAATTTCCTAGAGCTTCATTCGACAACTTCAGTACCCTAGCCACAACCTTTTTAACCCATTTTCAATTACCAATAAGGTACGAAACGGGAACCGAACTTCTTACCAACTTCAAACAAACGACGGCCACTCACATATCTGATCATATACATGAATGGCAACGTCGTTGTAGAATGGTGAAAACGTATGTTCCCGATCAGCTTTTAGCTGAATGGTTTATTAAGTCATTACCTCCTTCCATCACGGAAGATGTGCCAAAAGGGGGAGTCGTCACAGAAGATCAAGTTATCGCTCGTGCGCAATATTTGGACTTGATTTACACTCAATCCGGCACGCTCTACGATAAAATACCTGACGCCCCTAGATCGGAATTCTCAGTTCCTCCTCCTCCTAAATCAAACAATGACTCTCATGCCATTGATGGCGTGATTGGCGCGACAGACACGAAATCGACAAAGGCTACATCTAAAAAGGCCTGTAAGATTTCTAGTCAAAATGCAAATGAGGAACTTCTTGCCTCGGAAGTAAATGTCGTGTCGACTGACAAGGGCAAACAACTGAAGCAACCAGGGGGCAAGAAGAAAAAGAAAGGGAGAAAAAGGAAGCAGGATGAGTCATCTCCTGAAAAGCCTTCTACAAACCCTTATGGGAAAAGGAAACCCCCTGCGGGGTGTCATATATGCGATGAGGATCATCGGACGAGAGATTGTCCACATAAAGCTGAAGTTAAGAAACTCTTTAAGAGTTCAAAAACCTCAGCAGTATTGACTAATCCGTTTCCAAGCCCGAGAACCAAACTGGTTGCTAATCAAAATGCTTCCTGATCCCAAGTGCTTATGTTGTCTATCTCAAAGCAGCAAAATGATGCTTTGGCAAGGAACAAAGATTACGGGAATCCACAGGTGTCGAATAACAAGGCTAATGAACAACCTAGTAGTTCGACAACAACTTTGCCCAAAGTTGTGCCACCCATCATTCTTGAACAAATGATAAAGTCGCCAAAGGGAGTAGTGCACAAATCGACATTTAATCCTCGTGAAAAAATAACACAGAATTATAATATAATAGAGGACCTGGCCCAATCGCCGTCCGCTATGTCGACACTTGAGGTACCGCAAAATTGCCTCTCCCAAGAGAAAGGTTTATTATCAGCAATAGATGGGATTGACCCAATGGATTCCAACCTTGTGGCCTTTGATCATAAAGGATATGACCCTCAGTTACCAGCTCAACTAGCTTTCCTTATTCAAATGAAAGCCCTCAACAAAACTGTTCATCGAACAATTATTGATGAGGGGGCATCTACATGCATTATGTCGATGAGTTGCTGGAAAACTTTAGGATCTCCAACCTTGTCGTGATCTTCGACGACATTAAAAGAATTCGACGGAAGGACATATACACCATATGGTATCCTAAGTAACTTGAAAGTTGAACTAGGAGGGAAAACAGTAGAAATTGATGTTGAAGTAATCGACGGAAACCTTGATTACAACATCCTATTGGGAAGACCCTGGATATATGCCATGGCCGCAGTTGTGTCGACCTACTTCAGGAAGATTGCATTTCCCTTCCAAGGAGGAATTACAATCGTCGACCAACAAACATTTCTCCCCAACAGTTCACAAGTTACGGGAAGCATTCCAATGATCCATGGAAGCAATCATTCGCTCCAAAATATCGGAGTAGGTCTCCTAAAAGACCCTGCCTTAATGGGTACTTTTGCCCTACCGCCTCCGAGTAATCTGGCGGAAGTGGCCACAGTGGAATATGAAACCTTCTATATCTAATGGATTTGGAGTCATGAGGATAGTTCTTTTACTGTGTCAACCTCATTAAAAAATGAAGCAAATCCCCTTTTCAAATCTCAAAGGTAAACCTTCATTCCAACCACCGATTTGAATGCAATGAAGCTTGGCGGGCATGCACCTCGATTTGCGTTATTATGCTGGGGGCATGCAAACTTATCATCGAGTAGTTTTAGCGCATAGTTCAAGCTCGTTAAAAAATAAACATAAGACATGAGCAAATGTTTCCACCCGCGTTTAAGCTCGTTAAAAAATGAACTATTCCCCGATAAATAACCACCGTGAATGAAGCATTTCAGCGATTAAAGCCTTGGTCGTGTTTGCACCGTCACCTCCACTTTTCCATTGGACGATCATTCACCTCCATTTGATTGTTTACCCATTTTGAGGAACAGCTGCGAAGAGTGATTTCACTAGCCATCCTTGTGACACTGCCGTGATTGGAAAATTCCAACCCTTACCTGGAATCAGCTGCTACCCATTTTATCACTCGTTCCTCAAAAGACGAGTCTTCTTTAAGCTCTTTTCAACTGACTCGTAAAATATGAAAAGATTGCTGAGTTTTGGCCTTCCAGCTCGTTAAAGCAACCGGAAGCGCTATCCCTCCTCTAGATTTTAATCTTTTTGGACCTGAGGGATTATTGCACAAAAAGATCAAGCGCTTGTTTTGTTCGGCTCGTTAAAACTATCAAGAATTCATCCCTTCTGTATTGTTTTATACTTTTTCGGACTTAAGGGATTAGATGACGAAAAAGGAATTTCGGAGTTATCTTTACGTACCTTTACAGACTCTCTAAAAATGAAAAGGACCGAGTTATCTTTGTCGTTAAACTCGTTAAAAAGATTAATAGCGACAAACTTGTCTTTAGACGAGAACGAGTTTCACTATCGCTAGGCTCGTTAAAACATAGCGATGGGTTTGCCCGAAGGGAAAATTATAGAACAAGCATATGTTATCCTCCTCAAGCTTGACAAAAATAAAGAGGTAATGGTCAGCAATGACTGGGAAAAATTGGGAAGAAACTCAAAGAATCTTTATTGGTAGCAAGTCGCTCTTGAACATGACACTTCCACTCCGTGCCTGAGTCGGGTTGGGTTGTTTCATTCACCGGTCGCATCACCATGGTCACGCCATACCATCCACATTTGGGGTAAATGCTACCAATCCATCACATAAGTGTCACCGACATGTTCAAGAGAAGTCATCCAGAGAAGTCACCCGTGTTCCATCCACTACCATACATTATACTTCATTCCTTCATGACCGCCATCCTGAACCATATATCATCAGATCGTTTTCACCTCCATCAAAATCATTTGCTCCGTTCCATGTCATTGATGTGGGATTCATTAAGGCCCTCCTTTGACGGGTCGCTTCTTGTCAACACCAGCTCATTATCCAAGAAGTTGATCTAGGAACACCCCATTCAGTACTTTGAAGCTTGCATGCCTCAATGGCAAGTTTCTCACTTCCGGTGACAGGTATACATCAATGACCTTCGACCGAAAGATTTTGCGTCGTGTTCGACGCCAAGTCCTTTATTCACACCACGTGAATTGTACTGCAGTACCTTGAGGGTCATCATCATTATCGGTGATTCCTCTCGCGCTTGTTAACAGTTTACATCATCGACTGGTAATCAAGCGATGTCTTTCCATGTTCGACTTCAAAACATTTCTCACATGGATCGACTTGTACTTCGAGTGAAGATCGGAAGAGATTGAAGACCCCGGATCTAGTTTCATCCATCCGGGCTGCGATATATATTCAGAAAAAATAAAGACATTGACATGTACAGCATTGCAACACAGATAATCATCCTACCAAAAGGATGATGACTTCATCAAAATCATCAGTCTACCATCAGACGATTGTCTGTCTTGTGTACATAAAAATGAATTTATAAAGCTGAGCATGGGAATGCCCGCCTGAGCTAGATCATGAAAACAGTATGAAGATAATGTATTGTATTGTATCTTATTACAGGTCTCCTCCCAACATTGAAAGAACTTCGGATCCTCCAAATAAAGCATTTCACCCGATAAACGGCCTCATACTTTAGGGGGCAAATGTTATAGACATTTTTGTACCTTACAGCTCTAAGCATGAAATGTCCATAAACCAAGGGATCCTAAGTCCCTAAAAGTGTTGTTCCTACCCCTAGAGGAACAAGGTCAACCAATTACAGCTTCTCCCAGAAGTTCTCCACCAGAAACTGCTCAGAATCAGTCAAATCAGGATCATTTCAGCTGCTCCACTAGCTAGCTGCGTTGCATAGCACCCCAGTACACTAGCTAGGTGCGTTGCAACGCACCTAAATGCACTACTAGGGTGCGCTGAGCGGGAAATGACAAATGGCAGTGTCATTCCGCGAGGTGGACAGACAATGGAAGCTTCCAGAATCTTCCCCAATGACACTTGCCTCACTGAGTTCGCCCAAGGATGAGTAAGAGATCAATGAGATCTCCAAGTGGCATCAAGAACTATCAGAGAGAAGACACTAATCAAAAACCCAGAGCTGACTCACACCTCTGCAAATATCTATATATAGATCTCTCATCCCAGAGATCCAGAGGTTGGAGGCTGGAATTTTGTACATTGCAGAGAATTGCTGTTGGTTTTGAGATAGAGATCAGAGTATTGGGTGATTTATGCTTTGTTGGAGGTGAAGAGGGGATTCCTTTGCTGGGGGTTGATGCTGGATTAGGAATCATCGGTTGTAACTCCTCCTGGACCTTATTGTTATATCAATAAAACTATTTGAGTTTCTCCTACATGCTTGTGTATCAATGATGTTTTGTTATATTTGCATGTTTAGCTTAAATCTGATCCTAAGCTATTTATGAATATAAATCCATGTCTTTGTGTAGTTTTCCTCTTCTGTGATCTTGCAGGAACTTGGTGAAGCTGGGCAAGTAAGGGAGCAGGTAGCTGGAAGCTGTCAAAGAGGAGAGAGATTGGATCAAAGGACTAGCGCAAGACACAGGTTGGTTCATCCTATTCCTCTTCGTTTATAGTTCATAAAGAAGAATACGAAAGTAGTTTTCTCTATTTGTTTCTAAGGTACTGTCACACCTTAGTGGGATAGGGGCGTTCTGAGTAGACACTTTTCCCGTCAACAAGGAGCCTTCCCCTTTTCTTGAATACAGAAGATAAAATATTCAAGATACAAGTATCATAACATCACATAACATACTATGCCTTAGACAAGCTAAGACATCCCTTTATATACTTTTTCCTATTACAATACCATGGTCCGCAAACCATGGGCGGAGCTCAAAAAAATACAAAAACTAAGGGGCTTTGACCTTCCTAAAACCCCTTGACTCCTAATGACCTATACGTTGCGCGCTCCACTCCTTAAAATGTGGAGGCTTTTACAAAACTTAGTCAAAATTTGACCTAGGGGACCCCGTCCCAACAGGCCCCCAACACAAAGATGTGACTCATCCTCGAGTCACTCTGCTGGTATGCTATGTATTCTTTCAGGCTATGAAGGAAGAATTCACTGGGTGAAGTGCCTCCATGCATTGGGTTGTTGCATGTCGAACTTCTTTGACCAACTTCTCTGTAGTCAGTCCTTCTACTGCTAAGTTGATTGTTTGATGCATTTGCTACATACTTTTGAGCTTGCCTTCCAGAGTCTGTGAGAGCTACCCTACCTCTTCTTCCCAAGGTTGCATCCACGTATCATTAATCTGCATCTTCTTCCGTAGCTCCTCAATCTATTCTTGCAGGGATGTACCTTCTTTCAACCAGGCGAACCATTGCATAAGTGCTAAGGTGTGTGTCATTGCCTTGATCTCATCGTACCGTAGTTCCTTATCCCTAATTTCGACTTCAATATTTTTCACTTGTGGGTCCTCCTACAATGAGGCCCACAGTTCTAGTGTTTCTTCAAACAGTTGGCTATAGTCCTTGACTACAACACCTATCTTTTCCATGTCCATTCTGATGGCAGCCTCGTGCTTCTCTCGAATCTCAGGTGGCATGGTGGGTTGTAGCTTCATTTGTAGCTTTGTGATTTGCATCTGCAGATCAAAACGAACCTTATCCACTTGCACCTTTGACTCTCTGAATGCATCTATCAGTTGTTGCACTTTGTCTTTTGAAGTGGCCTCAGACTAAACTTGGAGCTCTGGAAGCTCACTACATACTCTGGAAATGGCTTGCTCCAACTGCTTCCTTCATGCAGTAGCCTCATCTCAATCCTGGAGAGCTTTGTGATTTTCATCGCAAATTTGTTGACTAGTGACCTACACATCTTTGATCACCATGAGAGCCCGTTTCTCTTGCACCTTAAGTTCATCTACTACACCTTGGTCACGAGGTTAATACTCACATTTTTAAGATGTTGCTCGCTCTCCCTATATCCATCATTATTTAGCTATAAAGATCCATTAGGAAGGTGTATAGCATAGAGCTCTGAAGTGAGTACCAAATACACACTGCCCGATGTCATTTATACCACGATCACTTGAGACCGACTCACTTAAACCATGCTCGCTTGAACCTAGCTTGTCTGAACCTGCAACTCTTTGAGGCCATTTTGGACCTTTGTTAGCACGAATTTGTATTCATCCTCAATGTTTCCCCAAATCTCCTCTGTCGCAAATTAGAAGGTGTCTCCGATTTCATCAAGGTCCCCATCAGTGAGGAGCCTGGGCTCCACATCGACAGACTTATCAGATTTTTGCTTCTTACATGCGCCTCCTGCACTTGTCTTCTTCTTCTTGTTATTCTTGATAATAAATGGAGAATCAACATCTTCCAGGTCTTCATAGGTGTCTTCACCACCTTGGTTAGGTTCTTTTGTGTGTTATTCTTCTTCATCCTCTTGCTCTAGTTCCTACATGGTATTCTCATCTACATCAATGTTGACCTTCTTCTTTTCCTTCGGTGCATCTTTACTAGTCCCTTCTGTGCCTTCCTCAGTGTTATAGATCCATTTGGGCACATCAACCCAAATTACAGATTGATACTATAAAGGCCCATCAACCCCTAGTGCATTTGTTACATTCCCTAAAGAAGTTAGTCATCAGAATGCCTCACTTCCCAAGAAGTTCCATCACTAAAAACATCCAAAAACTACCTCTAAGAAGATCAATGCACGTAGGCCTTCATTAGGGTGCACTGCAATGCAAACCATGCACTAACAAGGTGTTATGCAGTGCACATGGTCCCTCTTTGGCCTGCGCTGAGCGAATTTGGGAAAATGTTTTTGAGGGTTTGAAGATTCCTTATCCATTGGAAGCCTCTAGAAGTTTCTCAATGCCACCAGCTCCTTTGAGTTCGCCTTTGGATGAGAAAGGGAATTAGGAAACATCAATCCCCTATCCCTTCTTCCATGGAACTGATTTCTAAATTTAGAAAGGCATTCATTACCTCCATTGATGGCATAACCTCCTTCACTCACCTATAAATAGATCACTCATCTAAGAGATCTGGGCTGAAAAATATTGAGTTGTAAGGAGATGCTGGTGCTATGAGATTAGAATTGAGTGCAAGTATTGTCATTGTGTTGGAGTGTTTTTCTTGTCATGAGGCTGATGAAGGATTGAATTGGAAGGATGACATTGGATCGAGCTCATATGGGTTGTAATATTTCCTCTTATCAATAAAATTTTCAAGATTTTTTCCCTTATGCTTGTGTTATATGTTAATGCTTTCATATGTGTATCATGTTTTCGATTCCATGTTATTTATAAGCAATAGATCATTATGCTTTGACAGGTTTTTGTTTCTGTAGTTGTGCAAGTACTTCTCAAGCAATTTAAGTACAGGAACGAGCAACGAAATCGGTCAAGGGAGATAAGGAACGAGCGGAAGCTACAAGTAGGTTCTCGATTCTCTTATTTTATCCATTGTTTATAGGAAAGGTTAAGATTACTTTGTCTGTTGTTTCTAGACCTGCTATTAGACATAGAGGGTTATGCGTTTGTCCAAGAACAATAAATATTCCCAAAACACTCATCTTCTGGCGTAATGAGCCAATCATTCGACCACTGAAGGACTAGCTGGGTGATATCCTCTTCAGTGACTAGAAACAACAATGCCATCCATGTCTTCATCAAATCACGCCTCGCGCGGATATACACATAGTGGAAATTGGCCTTGAAGTCAGCGATGCTCCAGTATTCCTTTAATCGACTCGGTGACAACCTATACTTCTATTTTATCACCATCCGCAAATCCATTTCGAATAATACCCAGAACATCTTATTTTCTACCACTTGGGTAGGGTCCTTTGGTGCCCGCAGTGACGTAAATTTTGTAGCCTCGCACAGATCTAGATCCATAGTGGGGAACTGTGAACCATCCGGCGTCCTCCAAGTTATCAGCATTATCAACAACAAGATCCACGTGTAGTGCAATGATTTTCCCTCCTCCTATGCTTCGTGGTAATCTTCAAGTAATTCTTGGCATATATTACCTTTCCAGTTGAATTGGACCCCCTTGTTGCACTATGCAGCCAAGGATATTGCTAGTGACAGAATTTCATCTGCATGACACTTCCTCATGATCTTTCCTGCCAAGATTTGTGCACCAAACTACAATGCTTCTTCCATGACTGAAATAATGGCATATCCCTTATACTTTTTTATCAGCCCAAAGTCACTCTTCATTTGGTCCACCAAATTTTTCTCAAGTGAATTCCCCACAAAATCATATGTGGGGTTCACAACTTGATATGGAAATGCTTTGATTCTCTGTATCAACATATCATCAATCGGGATGGGCTCCCATAGCCATAGAAACCAATCATGGACCAGTGCCAACAACTGGCACAAACAAATAGTGTTTATGTTGCTTCTTCCAAAGTGAGGGATGTACAGCATATTCAACAATCCCATGCGCTAAATACCTTCCACCCATTTCATAGGTTCATCTCTTGTGATGCCCGACTCATCATAGTAGTCTTTATACACTTATTGGGGTAAACCTATGGAAATTTCTCATGGTCGCTCAAATCCCAATATTCCATGCAAAGTTGGGCCACCCTTGCCAATAATTCACCTTCAATAGGTGCTTCCTCCGGTAGCAACGATGTGAATGCCTTAAATTTGATAGTGCCGAGATCCTTAGCTACTTTTGAGGTTGGCTTCTGTGGTGGCATATACGGTGGCAATCGAGAAATTGGTTCCATCGTGTCTCCACTGATATCCTCAATCCCTTTGTTCAGCTCTTCTTCATCCAAGTCCTTCGGTTCCATTGGTTGTTTCTATTTTTCCATTCTCTCTTTAATTCATTGTTCTGCGGAGATTTTTCGGGGCAACTGTCTTACTGGTAGCTTCTGCGATTTCTTTTTCTTTTTATCTCCTACCGTGGAGGCAATACGATTTGGCCTTGGTGACCTGGGTATTGTCAAGTGGATTGGCAGTGTTGCAATCATGATGTTCCCTACTCCTCTTTTAAAAAACCCCTAGTTAACTTCTTCGCAACTCAGGTAACCAAACATGCAGCAACACACTCAACTCTTTAAGCACAAAAACACACGACGAATTATCAAGAAGAAAAGTGTCCAAATGTGGAGCGGGGTGCGATATTTATAGCCACTTTCAAATTCAAACTATTCGTTCCCCCTCATATCTTCCTCATAAATGTGAATTTGGTGATAGATTTTCCCAAATTTTCACCTTAAATGCATTTCCCCCGCTCCTTTTAATGTAAAATTCCTTTTCAAATCAATTGTATCACTACCAACGATAATATTTTTGATAAGCTATGCTAGACCCACCCTTGTTGCACATCCACCACACTGCATCGCAGCTTCCTCCGACTGCACCAACCTCCTGAACATTGTACAACTTCTAGACTTCGATACAACTATCTTTCGGCAAAGTTTTTTAGAGTCCCATTGCTTCCTTTCAACTTCCCGTAGCACTAAGACTTTTCTACAGCCATATAGTCATTGCGTGATCTAAGGGATGAAATTATCCCTGTATACCTTCAATCGACCACCATTCACATGTCTAGGCAATAGTTATCCGTTCAGCTTCATGAGTTGAATTACACCACCATCGGAGATATTTTTAACAATGTAGGGTCCCAACCAATGCATTTTGAACTTACTTGGGAACTTCGCAAACTTACTATCATATAATAAAACCAAGTCACCATTCTTAAAGGTTCGTTTCTTGATATGTCGATCATGCCATGATTTTTCCCTAGCCTTTTGTACTTGTTGATGGAAACCTGCGATGAAGTGATCTTCTTCCAGTGCGACCATTTGTTCCAATCATTCCTCCATAATGTCATTATCTACCATGTTTGTGACTGCGGCAATTCTCAAACTTGGCACTATGTATTCCATAGGCATGAAAGCTTCCTGCCCATAAACTAATTTGAATGGAGTTTGTCCCGCTAGTTTCTTACAGGTTGTCCTATAAGCCCAGAGCACTGCTGGTATGCACACATCCCAGTCATTTCTATTGACATTATAGACCTTTTTAAATCATTTTCCAAAATCTTGTTGAAAGCTTCCATGGTACCATTCGCCTGTGGATGATAAGGCATACTTTTCTGATGGTGTACCTGGAACTCAGTCATCAATGCTTCAATCATGTCATGTAAAAAATGTGATCCTTTGTCACTCATCAAGATCTTTGGACAACCGAATCTTGACAAAATGTACTCAAACATGAAATGCATAACAGTATCCGCGTTGTAATCTTTTACTAGCTTCACCTCAGCCCACCCGGTCAGATATTCTATCGCAGTAATAATATATCACACAACTGTCTTCTTACCTGGTGGGTTGATTGGTCCTATGAAATCAATCTCCCATTTCTCAAAATCTTACAGAGTGAGTTGTGGGTTCAATGGTAATTAATCCCACTTTGACAATCTAATAGTCCTCTGGAAAACATCACAGTTACTACAATACTCCTTCAAATCTTTGTGTACATGGGCCACCACAACCCTGCTCTTAAGATCTTTTGCATGGTGGCTTTCCTTGCATAATGGCCTCCCGCGACACCACCATGTGCTTCAACTATAATACTATGTATTTCATACTCAGGGACATATCTACACAATATCTCATCTAAACCCATTTTGTACAATTGTCCTACAATCAAGGAAAATTCCGTAGCTCAGACTACTAGTTCTTTCTTCTGCTGCGATGTATACTCTGCGGGAGCTACGCCAGTAGCCAGAAATGAAATGATGTTAGCGAAGTGATTGTCAGCTACTCTGACTGCAAAGAGTTGCATATCAAGCAGTCCTTCCTCAATATTTGTAGGTTCTTCGCCATTCTCAATTTTTGATAGATGGTTGGTCCAACATTCAGTCTACCTCACTTGAAAATTACTTCAAAATAATACTCCTGGAAGAGAAGTAACCATCAAAAAATCCCCCCCCCCCCAACACAAGCTTATTGACCAGGTACTTTAATGCAGAATGATCAATGAAAATTTTAAAGTGCAACCTAATAGATAATGTCTGAATTTTTGTAGCACATATACCATGGCCAACCCTTTGCTCTCAGTTGTAGAATAATTTTTCTCTGCCTTCGATAGTTTTCGACTAGAAAATGCAATTGGGTGGTCAATGTTTCCTTCACCTAGATGGGTCACTACAGTGCCCAAAGCTATGCATGAGGCATCTATGTGGACATGAAACTCTTTCTTCCAATTTGGAAACACCAGAATTGCCGCAATAACCATCTTTTCCTTCAAAAGATCGAAGCTCCTTTGGTAGTCCTCATCCCAACAAAAGAGAATGTCCTTTTTCAATAGCTTCTCCATTGGCGCAATGATCAACGTGTAGGTCTTTATAAACTTTCGATAATATATTGTGTTTCCTAGAGTGGTGCACAACTACTTCACGTTCTTCGATGGATCTAAATTGATGATAACAACAATTTTGGTAGGATCGACCATCAACCCCTGCTTGCGCACAACATGGCCCAACAATGTTCCATGTGGTACGTAGAATATACACTTCTTAAGATTTAGTGATATTTGGTATTTTCTACAAACATCCAACATTAAGCGTAGGCTCGACACATGCTTCTTCAGTAACCCAAACACGGTCCAGTCATCAAAGTACACTTCTAGAAATTTGTGGATAAACTCCTTAAACGCTGCGACGACCACCCTAGAGAATATCGCAGGTGCATTTTTCAATCCAAATGGCATTACAGTATACTGAAATGATCCCCATTCGGTGGAAAATGTTGTCTTACTTTGATCTTTTGGCGTGATCTTGATCTAGTGGTATCCTGAAAACCCATCCATGAAAGAATAAGCCTCTTGTCCTCCTACATTTTCTAGAACTTCGTCAGTGAACGATGTAGGGAACGGATCATTCACACAGGCGTCATTCAACTTCCTTAGATCCACACAGATCCTTATTTCACCTTTGGTCTTCTTTTCTTGTACAACCATTGGGCTTACCCAGTTGGACTCCTCTACTAGCTCAATTATCCCAGCTGCGACCATCTTGTCAAGTTCTTCCTTCACCTTCTCTTTTTATTTTGGGTTAAGCCGATACGATTGTTGCTTCACAGGCTTAGCATCTGGTTTCAACATGATTTTCATAATGCCTAGATCACCCGCAATACCTTTGAGTTCATAAAACTTCGTCGATAATTCCTGATATTCATGTAATAGCTTAGCAACTTTACCAACTGTATCTTCATCCCAATAATCATCGATGCGCGCAAACTTTGGTTCTTCCTCAGTCCCTATATTGATCTGCCTTGTTTTCACTGGTTGTGTCACATCAGGCATCTCAATATTTGGTCCTGCAACTTTAGTATGTCCTTCTGATTCAGGGATATTGATGTTGCATGGATATTCTTCACCTTCTTCTATAGTTATGTTGTAACTTTCAATCATGTGTTGTACCTGCACATTCCAATCTGGCTGAACCCAAGTTAACACTTCAGTTGGTATTCTGAAAATAGATGCACAAATCTATTGAAGGGAATCATCTATATATTCAAACCCATCCTTAAAACTAAAATTCAACATAAAGCTTTCCTTAAGTTCATGCAATTCAGTGGTGCCATGGCACAGTTCTATTTGAAGATACTAGTTCATAGGTATTACATCTAACATGTGGAAAAATATATGTACCCATTCTAGTTGTGGTTCTTCACCCCATGTAGTCCAACGAGATAGATGCTCGTGTGGGTCATTCTTTCCAGTATACTTTTCTACAAGTCTCGTATTCGCATACCCAAACCTGAGCCTCATCAATCTTCAATATTCCCTCCAATCTGCTATATTATGTTTGTGTGTGCCCCACCATCACGCAGGTGTAGACTGCAAAGCTATATCTAGAGCTTGGAACCTTTCTTCCTCTAGGACATCTCTTTCAAATTCATCTAAAAATATACTGACATCCCCTATTCCATCATAGTATGGTAAGTTACAAACCTCCAATGAGATACAACGAAGAGATTTCGTCAGTCTATTACAACGCAGTGTAGAGACTTCATGTAACTGGTTCTGCCAATGCTCCATTTCCTCATCAAAGTTTGAAATGCATGAACTATCCTTCTCCTAGCTAATTCTTCCATCTGCAGTGGGATTAATCCAATCTTCATTTCATGCAGTTAACTTGTAGATGTGCTCAATATCCTCATTTTCATAATCTTCATGGATCAGTTCTGTGTATCGTGCTCCTTCAGAGGGATCTAGAGGAACAACAACCCTCATTCCATTCTTCTCAAATACCATGCTCTGTCATTTCAAGTTAATTATAGCATCCATATCAAATGCCCAATCAATTCCCAGTAAATTTGGGTATGGATTACTATCATCTACAATCTCAATGACTTCAAAATATGTTATTACACTAACTCCCTCAATATCTACAATGACCCCATGTAGTCAACCCATCGGAATAATCTTCTGTTGGTTTGCCATGCGCAACTGGATTGGCGACCATTGTAACTTTGGTTGTCCCATCCACTCCCATGTCTGCTTAGGTAGGACGTTTGCATCTGATCCTAGATCCAAGATTACTTGATCCATTTAAAATTCTCTGATCTACGCAGTTAGTCTCATTTCTCGGCCTGTTCTTTTTTGTTTCCATAGATCTTATTTATTGCATGATGTTCCGTTCAAGGCTTTTCTTTTCCAACACAGTTGTCAATCAACTCTTGTAACCCTTCCACTACTTTCTGATCTCTTAACAACTTCATGCAGGTCTGTAGAAAGGACTTCAAAATAGTCAAATCAAGATTTTTTGTCGTTGTTTCAGGCTGGTTCTTATGTGGAATTAACTGCACCAGTTTCTTCGACGTCGAAGCTCCTAGATCCATGAAACTTTTCTTCGCCTCCATGAAATTTTCCTTTTCTCTCTACATATTGAACCTAATGTTCTTAATTCCAGCTTTCCTAACCCAGGTATCCGCCTTAGGTTGTTCTCCTTCTACTTTTCCAACTTCTTTAGTTACACTACTTCATGTTCTCACCATGTTTATACTAGGATCATCCTCACACAACTCCGATCTCATCATCTGCAGGTTCTACGCAGGTTGTTGGTTCTTCTTTTCCTGCATCTTAGCCATTAAAATGGGACAATCTTCAATCACATGATCGAATTTTCTACAATACTTACAAGACAGACAGGTGGGGTTCTGACAATCTCGCGCAAAGTGTCTTGCTTCGCCATAGTTATAACAGATGATTTGACCCCGTCCTCGTCCTGTGCCTCCTCCTCGACCACATCCTTAGACCTGGAATCCTCCATGGCCTACAGTCGAACCTTGATTTTCCTATGCGTGACTTTCAGCATCCTATATGATGCGGTCTACTCCATCATTAAGGCGTAGTTGTGACAATTACTCTCATCGTGTCCTACTAATCGGAAAAAATTACAAAACAGCTGCTTGGGTGTCTGCACATACTTCTGCAATAAATAACAATGATATGTGGGATGTTGGCCTGCGAATCTGTAGATGCTACACCATATAATTGATCTAGCACCTTGTCCTGTACTTGTTTCTAGCTTTAGAGGATTAGGACCTCCAACCACTATATAATCAGGATACATGGGACATTGATCTTTATAATGACCTTCAACCTTACATTTCAAACACCATACTTCTGAGTGTATGTATGATTGAACATATTTTCCCTTCTTTAACCCTTGGATATCCATGTGCAAACTTGCGAGCTACGACTAGATCTGTTGGACTCCTATATGTGTATCCTGGACTGGAGATGCTTCTAACTTCATCGTGATCTCTAAGGCTTCAACTTGTGTGTTGATCTTCTGCTGTGATAATGGCAGTCTTAGATGTGGAAACAGTGCAGTGATGTACCATTATTTATGTACTTCGTCAGTAATTTGGAAATTCCCTTGACTGATCAGACACTTTAGCCTTTGGTCTAATTCCCATGCACTTTCATTAGGTGCTTGCTTGATTTCCTTCATCTTTGTACAACACTGCGACTATGACTTCAGCTTTCTGAATTCTGAATTCAAGGTTGTCTTTGTCTCAGCCATCATAACAGTGGGATTCGTTGTGCTATACTTTATGTACCAAGACAACACTCTATCCTGCAATGTTGTGATAAGTTGGGCCTTTTTCATATCATCATCATTAATCTGTTGTGCTTTCCACACAACTTCGGTGAAAAACTATAATTGTTCAGGGTCTTTTGATCCCAGATCCCTGAACATAGGAATTTTCACTATATTGGCCATATTAAATCGCAGAGGTGAAGGTGGAGGTGTGGGTGTATTCTGTGGAGGTGGAGGTGGAGGTGTGGGTGTATGCAGTGGAGGTGGATGGGGAGTGGATGGATGGGGAATCCCAAACGTACCCTAATTCCTTGATTGCGATGCTCCTACAGGTATACTAGGGTTACTCCTTTCTTCATCATTGTCTGAATCACCTAATAGAGGAATGTAACTGGTTTCAGATTCGTATATTTTCCCATTTCGCATAGTCCCAAGTTGGCTTTTCTTAAACATTAATTTTCTCACATACACCCTTTTCGCATAATAACATTTTAATCCAGAGCTTTAATGAGTTCAAGAAGTTACCTCGCGAACCTTTGAAAAATATCTGCACGGCTTCGCTATAAGATACTGACGTGTCAATTACGATTTCTGTGATGAATCCTCCAAGAATGTTATGGATCTAGAAGTCTACAACTCTTGTGATCTCAATATTAGTCTCTTTGAGCTTCTTTACTAATTCTGGGGTCCAAACAAGATTCTTATCATGCTTCCAGCGAGGCTGACTATCAACTAATTTTTCAAGCCACTCATATAATTCATCAGGGAAAGAACATAAAAAGATCTCGTGTTGTTCTATATAAATGTACGTTTGTAGTGAAGCTTCTATCGATAAGCACGAATTTCTACTTTCCTATACTACAAACTTGTGCTCCTTTCGCTCAACCCAATTCTAAATTTCCTTCTTAGTATGATGCCACATCCACATCCCTTAAATAGATCCTGGTCCTAGCAACAGAACCATTTGCTAGCTTTAGGGCTTAGACCCAGGTTCAAAGTTAGGTTGTGGTAACCAACAAAACCCTATATTACTGGCTCTTTTGGCAACAACGTGCAGGGCAGATCACAGTCTCACCCGAGGCAATATGGGGGGAAGCTAGAACCAGGTTTCTGCATCCAGAGGGGTATGAAGTGTGGTTGTAGGGTTTCAATTCTTCGATAATACAGACTTCTGACCCTATGCACTCAATTGCAGGGGCTTGCACACACAACTACAGAATTACCAAGGTCTTCACACACACAGTAGCAAGAGCCTTCCCCTTATCTTGAATACAGAAGATAAAATATTCAAGACACAAGTATCATAACATCACATAACATGCTCTGCCTTAGACAAGCTAAGACATGCCTTTATATACTTTTTCCTATTACAATACCATGGTTCGCAAACCATGGGTGGAGCTCAAAACAATACGAAAAATAATGGGCTTTGACCTTATTGGCTTATTGGGGCCTGACCCAGGTTCGGAAGAGTTATTAACCAAGAAAATCCCGCACCTATCGGCCCATCCGGCAATAGTCTACGGAGCGCAGACTGAGGTCTCACCCAAGGTAGCAGGGGAGGGTGCTAGAACCAAGTTTCCACACCCTTGGGATGTCTTAATGTGGTCTGGATGGGTCATGTACCATTCTATGGCCTCGCGCCACTCTGCTTCCTCGTAGATCCGGAACAAGGAAAACCCTTAATACTTATTATTACTGAGTTTGTTACAGATCAGATCTACTTCTTACAGTCTTTAAGCAAACATTTAATAGAGATAACCAGTGTGCGCACCTAGAAATGTTATAGATTTGCATAAACTTAGAACATAAGCATAAGCGCACAGATCAAATAGATATATAAACCAGAAATTAACCAGATCCGTATTTCAAAATCAACCCAGTATTTCAGAATCAACTTATCTTTATTCAACTCTTCTGCCAATACAACCAGATCTGCCCTGCGCACTCAGCTGCAGGGGTCCACGCACACAGCTGCAGACTCTACTAGGCCTCTGCACACACAGCCGCAGAGCCTCTATCTATCTACCAACACCCTTGACTCAGACTTACAGACACTTCAAGACTTCTCTCTTCATAAACCCATTACATTCAAGATCCAAAAATACATAACAAAAACTGCGTTCTAACCTTAGGTCCTTGCTCTATTTATACACTTCCATGGTTCGTGGACCATGGGCAGGCCGACTTATTTTACATTATTTTTGGGCGGACAACCCTTTGACTTGACTCATTATTCTTCATGCTTTGCGTATTTCACGGAGTCTTTACCATACCTTTACCCAAAATTGTGGGCTTTGAGCCCAAAAACCTGTTACATGGGGCCTCTGCTACCTAACAATCCCCCAACACAATCATCGTGATTCGTCCTGAGTCACTCAGTTGGTGCAACATTATTCACACGGAGGTCAGTCAGCAACTTCTGTGCTTCACTTCTACTTGCAGCAAACTCTTCCACCATCCGATGTACTTGTTCGACGCGGATTTCCGACACATCAGTCTCTATTTTAGCAACTTCGTCGGGTGCATATTCTACCTGCATGTTTGCCATCTTGCACTCAATAGCGGTGGAAACCACAAATGCCTCATCAATCCATGGCTGGAGACATTCTTTAATCACTTCTTCCATCTATTGAGCAGCATCAGCTTGTATCTTCATGGCTTGGGCCTCCCTTATCTTGGCCAAGCACTGCATAATAGTAACTGTCTACATGGTTCCTCTGACATTATCATAGGCTTGTTGGAGCTCCCTTGCCTCCGTTTCCAGTCGTTGTAAGGTTGGATCTTCCAGGAGTGAAGTGAGCATAATAAGCGACTGATCCAACAAGTCAACACACTCCTTCATGGCCCATGTAATCATTTCCCGCCCGGATCTAATGATGCCTCTCCGCTACTCAGTGACCTCTGGTGGCATCAAAGGCTATACTTGTAGTGTTAGCTCTGTGATCTACAAGCTAAGATCCAACTAAATCCTCGCGGCCTCCTCCTTTGCTTCACGGAACCCACTAGTCAGCTTGTGGATTCGTATGCCAACAGACAACTCGGCCGCAGTCTCCAATTCATGGGCCCGCGAACATGCTTCCTCTACAAGTTGCTCCAACTGCTGACTCTATGGGATGGCTTTGTCCCGTTGGAGGCCCAATTGTTCTATATTTATTCATTGTTCGATGAGTACCTGTGCTGTGCGTTCTTCCCTAGCACAGAGCTCCATCGTTGCACTATCCTGTAATTGGTACAAGTTTTCGCGTGGGAAGGCAACCAAATTTAATCCAAGCCCCGTAAGCCAACCCACCACAACTTTTTCCGCCACATTTTCTGTTATCAATGCTCCTATTGGGATCGCGATAGTATTAACCATTTAGGCCTTTAATAGTTGCTCAGTGGCTGACATACCCGTAACTGTTGGGTTGTGTTGTAATATTCTTTCCACGTAGTTGACATGGGATTTGAAGGGCACCCATAACCCCACTTTATGGGGTCCGGGGTAGCGCCCCGAAAATTTTTGGTTTTGGACCCTATGTTAGGTTGGGCGGACCCACCTATGGTTTTGTGCATGATTTTTGCACATGTTTTTGGACGCGATGGTTTTCAGTCCATGGTATTGGACGCGATGGTTTTCGGTCCATGGCATTGGACGTGATGGTTTTCGGTCCATGGTATTGGATGCTTCGGCATGTATAAATATGTATTGTAACATTGAAAGGAATATAATGAAAAATCAAGCTGGTAGTCCCGGTTTTGGGATCCAGGGGAAATCTCTGTGTATATGTGTTTTATGTGTTATGATCTCGCATTGTTTATTTTTTGTGTTTTAGAATTTGTATGCAAGTAATTTCTGTACAGGGTTAAAACCTACAGTAACTCCACGAGTAGCGATGGTTCCCAGCTGTGATGCCCATGTCCCAAGTTCCTGTGTCTGCACGCAGAGCACCCCCAACACAATCTGTTTCTCCGACATGGCCTCGTCGATTGTTTCCCAGGTGACTTCCAGAACTGTGTCCCCTATGTCACCTAGATCACCCTCGGTCAATGTGGTCAGTTCTCCGTCCCATTTAGATACCTTGGCCATCTTCTGTGGCTTCGTCCGTTCTATCGACAACGGCCGTTTTAAGGGTGCACCCGTGGTGTTTGACAGTGTTTCTTCCATCCCTATATCTGTGGCCATCTCTGTGGGCACCTTTGGACCGCTTTCGTCATTTGTCGTCGCAGACCCTCCTGCTAGTGCCTTGCCTTGGGAAGTTTGTGCTGCCTCCCGAGCCGCCCGTACTTCTACAGTGTGTTTTTCATTCCTCTTTTGTTGTGTTGCGTGCTTAGCTTCAACCTTCTATTTTTTGATAGTAGCCTCATCGCGCCCCACCGCATCTAGTCCACACCATTCCAGTGGCCAAGTATCCAATACCACATCGATAGCTTCATCAATGGCAATGAAATGAAGTGTGGTCCATGTCTTGTCGGGGTCCTTGCGCACCCAGATGTAGACAAAGTGCATGTCTGCTTTAAACTCGGTGATGTGCTTCACATTGTCATATATTTCATTAGACAGACGGGGTTTCTAGGTGATCTGTTGTCAGACGTTGGCGTCCATCAGTATCCATAAAATCTTGATGCCCTGGGTTCTTGCAGCATCCTTGGTCACCTAAAGTGATGCATATTTGGCGACTTTTGGCCAATCCTAGTCCAAAGAGGGAAACTGACTATCTTCGGGTAATTCACTAGTAACCAGCACAATGGACAACAACAGCCATGCATAGTGGAAGGTCTTGCCCTCTTCTTGGACCTCCCTACAGTTGGTCAAAAATTCATCATAGAGGAATTGCGCCCAATTGAAATGTTCCCCTGCTGCGCATTTCTTAGCTAGCGCAACGACTATCGTTGGAACCTTGTTGCTGCGACATTTCCACATCACTTTTCCTGCCAGCAACTGGGTAGCAATGCTGACCACTTTTTCTGAAATACTATCAATAGTATACCCTCACTGCCCTTTCTCCACCTTGTATTTCTTTTTTAGGGTTTCTATCATTGTGACATCGCCACTCACATCAAAAAATTGCCTGGGGTCTCTTCCTTCACAGGGGAGCTGCGAGATCCTATGAATGAGTTCTGTCGTGATCTGGACGAGTTTATCTGTCCATAAGTATCCATCATGTACCAGACAAAGCAGCTTTCTGATGACCAATATTGTAATAGGGGGTCGGAGAAAGTGGGGGATGGACAAGATACAGAGCAACCCAGCTTCCTCCACCTTTCGCAGCCATTCCTTTGGCTGAAGTGTCGTAATTGTCCCTTCTGCACTTTGCTCCATCAGTTCACTAGTCGCCAAATGGGGAAATTTTTCTGTATCTGGAAGGTCCCAGTCTTCAAATTTCATCGTCAAAATACGACCAGTCACCGTGCCTTCAAGTGGAACCCCTTTTGGAAGAGACGAGGTGATGAGTATGTTGTCAACGTCATCCAGATTTGTAGGGACCTTAGCCTTCCCTTTGCTTGGAGGAACATACTTGGGTCATCGGACTGGCTAGATATTTACTTCGCCTTCCTCGTCTGGGTCTATTTCTTTGACATAGGTTGGAGGTCCCTCTTCCTCCTCGTCGCTTTTAATTGTAACAGCTTTGCCCTTTTCTTCCATTGTGAGCATGCTAAATCTCAGATGTCGTGGCGACCTCCTTATTGGTCCTCGTATCTAGGGGTCCTTCTTGGTCCGTGGCGTCCTAGGTGATTTAGGGATTTCGGCTGCCTATGGTGTAGGATTCTATGGAACCTCCTTGGTGGTTATCGACCTGAGGAACACCTCTTCCAGTTCCATTGGCATTGTCTGAAACCACAGGCTTTCTTCCATCGGCGTGTCATCCATCTTAGCTTGAACCCAGGGCATCCTATTCTTCAAATGATTAGGCTTTGTGGTGTGCCACTTCCCTTGCTTGTTATATACGATTTCAAATTCAAATTCATCCTTTCGCCCTATTTGTGGCTCATTAATCCGATCTCGGTGGTTACCCCTATGCCTTAATTTCCCACTTCCCACTCATCAGCGTATTAAATGGGACATTTGATCATGAACAATACTTGTAATGGTCGCCTTCCATCCTTCCCCGCAGCAGTGTAGCCCTTGGTACGCGGATGCGTCCTATGTGTTTGGCTGGCCTTGCGTGCCACAGCTAAATCACGCAGTGTTCCTACAGCCTGTTTTATAGTCCCACGCCCTCTTTAAACTATGTGGAGTGCTAAGAATGGGCCTCCTACAGATAGTCAGGTGGTCACACCATTCATACGAGCCTTCCTCTTCCCTGCTAGCCCAGGCTGCAAGCACCCTACGTGTTTCGCTGAGTCCATTAGCGTATTACGGTTTGGGCTCCCTTGTGCCCTAGGGTGCAGTCGCAACCATGATAGCAGGGTTGCGGCTTGTTCTAGTAGCGTAGGAGAGCCAGCCAGGTCCAGTCCCCTCAGTGGCTCTTTCGCGCGGCCTGTTTGTGTGACTCCTAATTTTATTGTGTCAATTTCTTCATCCAGCCTTGCACTTTTCTTTCTTAGCCTGGCCCCCGCTTCCTCTAACTCGCGAAGTCTCATTTTGTCACGCCGAATGGCTTCAAGCAACCCTCGAATTGCTTTTTTTCTGACCTTGATCAGGGAATTTTCTTTAGTCTATTCTGTTTCATCCCTTCTCATCACCTTCACCCTCCTTCGTTTACTACTGGTTTGATAATTCCATCGAACCCTTGTCATGTGCAGGTTCTCATGGGCTCGTCTTCTTGTGCGAACACTGCACCTGCTTCCCCCTGTTGTCCCGATCACGTGGGCATGAACAGCTAGAATGCATCGCTTCTCCTGCTGTCGTGGCCGACTCAAAGTTTTAGTTCTTGTTCGGGTGGGCGTTCGCACAACCTGTATCTACACCTCCTACGGTAGGTGGATGTTTTGTCCTTTAACTTGTACATGCGACTGTCTTCTATATCCGCACCCAGCCCTCTGAGTCTCCTGATGTGTATTCCACCCTAGTGCAGATGTCACGCGCAGTGCTCCTAGTTGTGCACCGGGCCGTGTCTGTTCCAGTCACATCTCTTCATAGTGATCTATAGCTTCCTTCGTGCGTGTGGTGCCCCCCTCGGTAGGCAGTTCCTTTGTTTGGGATGTTACATGTCGCAGCGATCTAATCATCATATTACAATTTAATGTCATGACCTCCTATAGTCAGTTCTACCACCACTCAGTTTCTTCATCAGAATCCGATGTGTAGGAACTGTTGCGTTCCCATGAGATTCTCTTGACCACTGTTGGATTCACCTGGTCTTGCGTTGTTATCTGGTAGATGTAGTCCAGTTCATCATCACTGTCCTCCTCGTGCATAGGTTCAGTGTAACGCGTGCCTTCGACGGGGTCCAATGGAACTACTACACGTAGAGACTATTTCTTGAAGGTCATCCTTCGTCTCTTTAAGTTAATGACCTGTTGTGGCCAGCAACAACCCCCCCCTTTTCGTTCAATCTAGTATCAGCCATGATGCTAGAATGAATGGGGACCCTTAGTTAATTTTTGGAAAACCAAAGATTTCATTCTAAAGTACAAACATGCACTTAGAAAAGGTTTCTTGAGTGACTTAAGCCTAAACCAGTGTTCATGGAAGCAAATCTTTAAGGTTGCATCACAAAAGAATGAGAAACACCTTCATTTCCCTTCTAAAGACCAATATGCGCACCGCCTCAGTATTAATAACAACATCGCATCGCAACATGCTAGTACCCATAGAGAAAAGCTTACAAACCTGCCGATTTGCGATATTGCGATCGCGCGATCGCATATCGCAGAAATGAGGCAGGCGAAGATTAACAAGCATTGAGTTATTGCGATCTGCGATATGGCGATCTGCGATATTGCGATCACTACTGTTTGCGATTGCGCGACATGCAAGGGTACGTTGGCAGATCATTAAAGCACCTTAATACGAATCCCTCGGGCGCGCCACCCAAAGAAAAGCCACTTACTATAACCTGACTTGGAGTTATGCGCTTTTAATGATAGTAATAAATCGGTTGTCAGTTATTAAGTGGAATAAAGACGCGTGCCTTAATGCGGATTTTCTTCACGTAAGGTGGCGTATCTGATTTATCTCTTGCATTTAAAACTCTCCCATCACCTTTCTGATCAATCTTTCCATTTTACTCATAACCTACAGGAGCAAAGTGTGAAGGCAAAATCAGATAGAAACGCTAAGCGAAGTGGGGAAGAAGAACAAAGCTCAAAGCTCAGAAACAAGAGAGAAGACCAAGGAGATGGCGCCCCTATACACAGATACTGCATGCAATAAAGATGCAGGTATCTCAACATGGGAAGGCATGTATAGGCTGTTAGAAGAAGAGAACCCTAGAATAGTAAAGGTAACTGCTGCTGTCGCGGGTGCATCACATCCTTCAGAGGCATCCCTGGAAGACCTGGCGTGTTCTTTCCTCCATAGAATAGCGGCAAGGCCGAAGATTCTACCGTATACAGACATGATCAAATGGATTTTAGATGATGCGGAGTTACATCATAGACAATTCAAAGTCCAGGGATATGGGCTCGTGGGATCGTTTGTTGCCTCAGACCTGAAGCTCATGTATCATCTTCCTGAACCACAAGCGACCTATAATGCAGAGTTTGTTAGGAAGTTTGCAGTGGAGAATCCGGACCTATCAGACACTACTAAGGAATGGTCAAGAAGAGATGAGCCGTTGAAAAAAGATAAGAACGGTATGTATAGCACTGGTTCCCTCACCTCTCCATATTGTTTTTCTGCAGCCATGCTCTGTAGGCTTTTTGGTAAGCCCGATATCAATAAGTTCTCATCTGAATGGTTACCGTTAATTGATGCCGCGACTAGTTCTGAGATAGTGGATTGGGCCAAAATCCTTTCTGACACTCTATACACGGCGGTTCTCCACTACCGTTCTAAGAGATCCTTCTCCCAAAGGACCTATCCTCCATTTTATCTGTCTGCCTATATAATGGACTCTGTCTATCTTGTATCAAAATTCCCTACTATGGGTTGGAAATGGACTACCCAAGACCCATTGCCCATTCACGTCTATCATAAAGTTTTATGGGATTCCCAGTTTGCCCCCCATTTTTACCAGATTTGCCATGGGCTCATATTGCCCATACATAGAATGATATATGATAAGGACCCCCCAAGGTGCTCTCCCGAGGCCCAAGTTGACATCCTCCCCATAACGAGATGGTTTGGGGAAGAATGGTTTACCTATATTTGAGTTTTTGGAAGCACTGTACCTCCACATGTCCTACCTTTGTATGTTCCTGATAAATTGATTGCCCGGGAAATTGCTTATCAAACTTGTTCCGAAGGCGGCTTAACAAAGGAACTAAAGGACAAAAAGAAGGCCATTTGGCCTCCATTTCCCGTCAATTGTGGGGTCTTCTCTTTGTTCGATGTGGGACACGCTTTTGATGAGGTGGAGAATGTGACGTGTCTCCAACTATTTAAGTTCTCATCGAGACCATTCAATCCGCATAAAGTGGCCCAGGAATTTACAACCAATCTCAAGACAAGGGTATTCTTTGGGAAGAAAGATCTGTTTGATGATCTCTTCCTGAAAAAGGACTCGCTCAAGGAAGTTTTGCAAGAAGCTCAGTCAAGATTGTCTCCAGACGACCTTCGGAAATTCACATTGTTTAGAGAGAGAAGACTAGCTAGTATTCCACTGGAAGGACTGTGAGTAGCTACTAGAGAACCGACTCCGAGCATCAGCCTTAGCAGAAACTCCAGCGCTTCCAGATCTAAGTCCAGTGCCGCAAAAGAAATATCTAAACATCCTGAAGAGTCTGTGCATGACAAAGAACTGAACGAAGAAACAATCAAAGACACAGCTCAATCAAGTGCGATGGCTCAGCAGCAAGTTATTGCCACGCCACCAAGAGAGGTTCCCCCTCCTATCGTCGAAACACCTCTTGTCACAGTAGAGTTGGATAAAGAATGGGACACCTTCAATGAATTAATTAATCTTGAAGGTCAAACCCCAAAGACACCTGTGAGCAATACACAGGTGGTGCAAGAGGTCGTCTCAACCATAGTCAGTAGTACCGTAGAAACGGAGCATCTCCCTATCGCTCCATCCTCAGAACTTCTACTTAGCGTAGAAGAAATTTCTCCACTGGACGTATTCTACAGCCCCCAGCACAAAGCAGTTGTAAGGAGACAAAGAAAGAAGAGGAAACTTGAGAATGCACTATCTCAAGATGCTGAACATTTAGATGTCTTGTGGAAAGACCCGAATAGTAATCCAACCGAGAATCTTACGAAACTGTCTCAGATTGCAGGAGCATATGCTTCTACAACCATCGACAAGGCCTCTGAAGTCCAACAACTTCTAAAAGAACATGAAAATCAAATACAACTGCTACAACAATAGTTGCAGCAAGCCAATGCGAACACTGAAGCCTCTAGACAGCTCGAAAAGCTACAAGAAGACTTTCGCCAGATGCAAGTGAGCTATCAAAGAAGTCTTGAAGAAAAAGAAAAGCAGCTGCAGACGATGCAAGAAATGCATAAGATGAACCTAAGCTGTCAGAGTTCATTTCAGAGTCCATCGGCTTGAACAACCAACTGTCACAGCAACAAGAAGATATGGTACGTAGAATATCACAATGGAGGCATTTTTGTGAAATAAGCGACAAGATCACCAGCCAGGTGGTGGAATTGAGAAACGACTATGACCAGGCCAACAAAAGAGTAACAGAATATCTAACTTGGCAAAATGACGAGGAAGGGAAAAGAGTGGGAGCACCCAAGATTAATGAAAATCATAAGGAGCTGCTCTTTAACAAATGGGACGAACAAATCACACAGGCGGAGCAAGCAGCAGAGACAGCGGCGACACAAGCGAGCATCCTTATCGACTGTGTAAATGAAAATTTACATAGGGCTAATTTGATTTCAGAAACCACCCCGGGGTACCTACCGAGCACGTTGCAACTGGAGGCAGAATGGAGACAGAGAACGCAGGCAAACGGGAAAACAATCCAGGCATTGGCTAGACTAAATTGGGAAAGTTATTGGACTTACTTAGTTAAGCCACACAGCCAATGCATGACAGCAAGATGCATCATGAACGTAGCCAAGAAGGTAGCGCCAGCTCTTATGGATGCCATTTTCGTAGCCCAGCTAAGCACAGAAATCAGCCAGCCTACTCTTCTCAAGCCTATGCTTGACAGCTGCAACTTCAAAGACCAAATTCAGAAGTAGTTTCATTTAGAATGTTGTTTTTTCCTTTTTAACTAAATTAGAAAAAGGGCGGTCATTTGAGAACCGTATCCTCAATTTTGTAAACATACTATTATTAAGATTAGGTAGTAGTATTTCAACCCTTCTCATTGCATTGGAGAAGGGTCCAGAAATTTGTCAAAAAATTGTCCTCAGAACATGCACTTCTGCACCTCAGAGGAGGGTTTGATGAATGGAAGGATCGGATTTATTTATATTTGCATTTTAATGTCTGCTACTGATGTTGCATTTCTGTACTCTTAGTAGGCGTTCGAAGTAAGTAGGAGTAGATCATTATTGCTTGAAGTTTGTGAGTAGAAATTAGTCATAAATGGTACTTTTATCTCTTGACGAATTTCTATTGATTTGTTTAAAGTGATATGCAGCTGATGTTATTTGTATGTTAATGTATAGATTTATGGTTACCATTTGGAACTTTTGTACGGTGGAATCATCTGTTTATGTTTGACATATGAATGATTTATCATGTGATATGAAGTCCACAACTGTCCTATTTAACTTCTTATGCAGAGTGGTTTATCTTAAATGGTTTATATTCTTATAGTAGCTGAATAATCTTCATTACCAGTTATTATATGAAATCTTTTTAGATCGCATGATGGAAAAGATATATCCCGGGTTAGCGTAGGTTGTATATGTTATTTTTATTCTAATTTTAGCAGCTTATAGCCAGATGATGAGTTAGATTAAAATTAGTTCTCAAAAGCTCTCTAGAAACAGCATAAATCAAAACTTACACACACGCACACCCCTTGCATCGGGAAGCTGGTCCCGTTATCCCCAGTCGGACCCGCTACTCCAAACGGGCAAGGAGCCGCCAACCAGGCTCCGGACCGGGTGGGTATCCCCCTTGTTGTCAACCCGATTTGGGGGCCCTCAACATATTTGGCGCTAGAAAGAGGGCCTGAGCACATTGTCTGATTGGAATGTTTTTAATTATAAATCTTGAAACGAGATGGCTACTCACAGAATTCCTATTTGGAGTTGCATCCATGTTCCTGTCTCTTCCAACACTCCACCAGATGTGGTAAGGCTATTGTCTCAGGTAAAATTCAATGGTAAGAATAATTCTTCTGCATTTCATCATGCCCTGCAATTCATTCAAAGAGTTTTGAGTTCTGATATTCAAAAAATTGACGAAGGCGTTTTGTGCAGGATTTTTACTCTTACACTCACAGCGGAAGCTAGAAAATGGTGCAGAAGCCTCCCAGTTGCATCAGTTCACAGCTGGGACCAATTCATTAGGATTTTCATCTTGGAATTTGATTGCTATGAATACGACCAGGTATATGATGAAATCGACTATCTGCGGAAAGAAGACGAACCCGTAAGGGATTTCAATATGCGATTTCATCTTAAGTGTCTACAATATGGTCTCGAGAACGAGCTCACAGATGAAGAATCTTCAGATTATGATGAGTATTTCCTACCCCCTGTACTTGACCAAACAGAATTTAGCCTAGGAGTATTGCATGCTCTGACACCAGAAAACAAAGGCGAAAATACCGAAAGGGAAAATACCTTAGCACCAGAAGATGACTTCGACATCGAGTCAGACAATATCATTTCAAATCAACAAATGCTAATGCCAAGGTTAGATCCCCCTACTGTTTCTCTTCCGAAAAGTATCGGCACAAAAAGGTATGATCTAAAACCCGATGCTTATAGTGAATCTGATGAACGAGATTTAGTTGATTCTGTTAAATGCGTTGTTCCAGATTTACATTTTTCTCTTTACCCCAATGTTTTTAGTGATGACGATTTTTCCCCTCATAATATTAAGCATATTTCAACGGACACAGAGGGTTATTCAAACGAACCATAATTCGGTTTTCAAAATAAAGAGACCACTTTAACACAACCTTTGACCCATATTAAACGAGAGCTGCCTCACCTCCCTTGTCTGAAAACATATAATGAAAAAGAGGAACCTAGGGGACACTGTAAGGTCTTTTGTGATAGTTGCTTTGCCGATCGTGATGATGATGAGTTATCACAAGTAACTCAACTAAGGTCAGACGATAAAAAACATCTTAGATCAGGAATTATACCAGCTGACCCTCACCTCAAAGCAAAAGCTCATTTGAATAATTTCACTATCCAAGACGATACTCCAATCTATGATTCATATCAAGAGGAAAGTTTCATCCCTGTTCGCGATCATAACTCAGTTCCTGATTCACAAAACTTGGCCAGTTCTTGTGAAAAGAAAAAAATCACAAATAACTCCCAGTTGTGTGATACCACAATTTGTATAGATACCCAATCATTTCTTTCTCACTCAAGTTCATTTTGTACAAAATCCAATCTCTTTTTAAATTTTCAAATTTTTGATAGATTGGATTTCAGCGATTTACATATAAGAACTTTCATTTCAAACCAAATCGCTAAAAACTCAACGTCAACAAGCAATGGGTTACAAACCATCGAAACTGAAAAACCCATTTCACAATTTGACTTGTTATCCCTCCTATTGAAAGATCACCAAATCACAAAAGAAATCCATCCCGATTTTTATGATCCAATAGGTACTCAGTTAGATGAAACCTCTCATGAGAAAATAAAATCAGACAGAATTCCAATTGAGTTTGTAAGTTCTTATTCCCTAGCCAACAAATTCAATCCAAGAGAAATTCGATTCTTTTTACCAATGCTTGGAAAATTCATGCGGCTAGGGATAATAATGAATCGATGGTTCCATTGGAAATATCATTTTACTTAGTTATTTCCTGTATATAATTAGAATAGGAGTAGGAGTAATTTAGCTAGGTTATTAGTTTTGCTTTCAAAATAATTGATAGGCAAAGTTAGTTATATTCTCTACATGACCCTAGAGAATGTTTGCCTCTCTCAAATAAAGTTTTTTCTGACTAAACAGTATTTGACATTTACTAAAGACGCCTCGTCTCTTTTTAAGATTTTGAACTTCGGCTCCTATGAACAGCAAGTCTTTTGAGAATTTGATCTTTATTATCAATAGAACTTTAACCCAAAAATGATGATAGTTTCGGCTCCAAAAAAAAAATAAAAAAAATAAAAGCTATCTCAGTAAAGAATTCGTTTTAGGTCAGCACAATGAAAGGTATCAATATTAAAATAAAGATTCTCTGTGAAAACAGCCACTACCAAAAGCAGCCCCATCATTGTCGCCCAGAACTTTCTTAAGGAAAGAGAATTTGATTTCCTCCCTGCTGAAGGAAAACACGACATTCAGAAGAATGACCTAAAAAGATGCTATATCTCAAGGAATAAGAGGTCTCATCACGAGCCGACTTATCATGATCACAGATATTATAACTTGCTGACGTTGCCGAAACTGTCTACCAAAATAGGGCAATGACTCAAGATTGTTGCAATCAAAAGACAAGGGGTCTCATCACGAGCCAGCTTGTTTAGCAAAAGTGTAAATCAAGTGAATGACTGTGTCATAATTTGGCCACCAAACCAAGACATTGTTCTTTAGAGAATAAAAAAGGAAAAGGCATCAAGAAAGGGATTTTTTCTGAAAGAGTTGTAAATAACCTTAAGCAGGATAAAGGATCATTCCTGGATAATAGGTAACCCTGTCGAGGCTATGGACGCCTGCTGGCAGCAGTGGCTCTACCTGCGACAAATGAGCATTCTTAAAAAGGGTCGATACATAGAGAACACTTTATTTTTATGTTTTTTACAAGACCAAGTAATAACTGACCTGAATTAGAAAACAATCTGGGAATGCAAATAATTGAAATAAAATGGGGCTGAAACAAAACATCATGGACGCTTTGAAGTATCATTTGTTTTTATCTTTTTATAATAAAGTTCAAAATTCCCGAGAATTTTTTTTTTTTAGGAGTCTGAAGACATAAATAGAAGAAGAACAGAGATAACTGGTTCTCCCAAGTGAATCGCCAATTGTTGTGGCCAGCAACAACCCCCCCCTTTTCGTTCAATCTAGTATCAGCCACGATGCTAGAATGAATGGGGACCCTTAATTAATTTTTGGAAAACCAAAGATTTCATTCTAAAGTACAAACATGCACTTAGAAAAGGTTTCTTGAGTGACTTAAGCCTAAACCAGTGTTCATGGAAGCAAATCTTTAAGGTTGCATCACAAAAGAATGAGAAACACCTTCATTTCCCTTCTAAAGACCAATATGCGCTCCACCTCAGTATTAATAACAACATCGCATCGCAACATGCTAGTACCCATAGAGAAAAGCTTACAAACCTGCCGATTTGCGATATTGCGATCGCGCGATCGCATATCGCAGAAATGAGGCAGGCGAAGATTAACAAGCATTGAGTTATTGCGATCTGCGATATGGCGATCTGCGATATTGCGATCACTACTGTTTGCGATTGCGCGACATGCAAGGGTACGTTGGTAGATCATTAAAGCACCTTAATACGAATCCCTCGGGCGCGCCACCCAAAGAAAAGCCACTTACTATAACCTGACTTGGAGTTATGCGCTTTTAATGATAGTAATAAATCGGTTGTCAGTTATTAAGTGGAATAAAGACGCGTGCCTTAATGCGGATTTGCTTCACGTAAGGTGGCGTATCTGATTTATCTCTTGCATTTAAAACTCTCTCATCACCTTTCTGATCAATCTTTCCATTTTACTCATAACCTACAGGAGCAAAGTGTGAAGGCAAAATCAGATAGAAACGCTAAGCGAAATGGGGAAGAAGAACAAAGCTCAAAGCTCAGAAACAAGAGAGAATACCAAGGAGATGGTGCCCCTATACACAGATACTGCATGCAATAAAGATGCAGGTATCTCAACATGGGAAGGCATGTATAGGCTGTTAGAAGAAGAGAACCCTAGAATAGTAAAGGTAACTGCTGCTGTCGCGGGTGCATCACATCCTTCAGAGGCATCCCTGGAAGACCTGGCGTGTTCTTTCCTCCATAGAATAGCGGCAAGGCCGAAGATTCTACCGTATACAGACATGATCAAATGGATTTTAGATGATGCGGAGTTACATCATAGACAATTCAAAGTCCAGGGATATGGGCTCGTGGGATCGTTTGCTGCCTCAGACCTGAAGCTCATGTATCATCTTCCTGAACCACAAGCGACCTATAATGCAGAGTTTGTTAGGAAGTTTGCAGTGGAGAATCCGGACCTATCAGACACTACTAAGGAATGGTCAAGAAGAGATGAGCCGTTGAAAAAAGATAAGAACGGTATGTATAGCACTGGTTCCCTCACCTCTCCATATTGTTTTGCTGCAACCATGCTCTGTAGGCTTTTTGGTAAGCCCGATATCAATAAGTTCTCATCTGAATGGTTACCGTTAATTGATGCCGTGACTAGTTCTGAGATAGTGGATTGGGCCAAAATCCTTTCTGACACTCTATACACGGCGGTTCTCCACTACTGTTCTAAGAGATCCTTCTCCCAAAGGACCTATCCTCCATTTTATCTGTCTGCCTATATAATGGACTCTGTCTGTCTTGTATCGAAATTCCCTACTATGGGTTGGAAATGGACTACCCAAGACCCATTGCCCATTCACGTCTATCATAAAGTTTTATGGGATTCCCAGTTTGCCCCCCATTTTTACCAGATTTGCCATGGGCTCATATTGCCCATACATAGAATGATATATGATAAGGACCCCCCAAGGTGCTCTCTCGAGGCCCAAGTTGACATCCTCCCCATCGCAAGATGGTTTGGGGAAGAATGGTTTACCTATATTCGAGTTTTTGGAAGCACTGTACCTCCACATGTCCTACCTTTGTATGTTCCTGATAAATTGTTGGCCCGGGAAATTGCTTATCAAACTTGTTCCGAAGGCGGCTTAACAAAGGAACTAAAGGACAAAAAGAAGGCCATTTTGGCCTCCATTTCCTGTCACTTGTGGGGTCTTCTCTTTGTTCGATGTGGGACATGCTTTTGATGAGGTGGAGAATGTGACATGTCTCCAACTATTTAAGTTCTCATCGAGACCATTCGATCCGCATAAAGTGGCCCAGGAATTTACAACCAATCTCAAGACAAGGGTATTCTTTGGGAAGAAAGATCTGTTTGATGATCTCTTCCTGAACAAGGACTCGCTCAAGGAAGTTTTGCAAGAAGCTCAGTCAAGATTGTCTCCAGACGACCTTCGAAAATTCACATTGTTCAGAGAGAGAATACTGGTTAGTATTCCACTGGAAGGACTGCGAGTAGCTACTAGAGAACCGACTCCAAGCATCAGCCTTAGCGGAAACTCCAACGCTTCCAGATCTAAGTCCAGCGCCGCAAAAGAAATATCTAAACATCCTGAAGAGTCTGTGCATGACAAAGAACTGAACGAAGAAACAATCAAAGACACAACTCAATCAAGTGCGATGGCTCAGCAGCAAGTTATCGCCTCGCCACCAAGAGAGGTTCCCCCTCCTGTCGTCGAAACACCTCTTGTCACAGTAGAGTTGGATAAAGAATGGGACACCTTCAATGAATTAATTAATCTTGAAGGTCAAACCCCAAAGACACCTGTGAGCAATACACAAGTGGTGCAAGAGGTCGTCTCAACCATAGTCAGTAGTACCGTAGAAACGGAGCATCTCCCTATCGCTCCATCCTCAGAACTTCTACTCAGCGTAGAAGAAATTCCTCCACTGGACGTATTCTACAGCCCCCAGCACAAAGCAGTTGTAAGCAGACAAAGAAAGAAGAGGAAACTTGAGAATGCACTATCTCAAGATGCTGAACATTTAGATGTCTTGTGGAAAGACCCGAATAGTAATCCAACAGAGAATCTTACGAAACTGTCTCAGATTGCAGGAGCATATGCTTCTGCAACCATCGACAAGGCCTCTGAAGTCCAGCAACTTCTAAAAGAACATGAAAATCAAATACAACTGCTACAACAATAGTTGCAGCAAGCCAATGCGAACACTGAAGCCTCTAGACAGCTCGAAAAGCTACAAGAAGACTTTCGCCAGATGCAGGTGAGCTATCAAAGAAGTCTTGAAGAAAAAGAAAAGCAGCTGCAGACGGTGCAAGAAATGCATAAAGATGAACCTAAGCTGTCAGAGTTCATTTCAGAGTCCATCGGCTTGAACGACCAACTGTCACAGCAACAGGAAGATATGGTACGTAGAATATCACAATGGAGGCATTTTTGTGAAATAAGCGACAAGATCACCAGCCAGGTGGTGGAATTGCGGAACGACTATGACCAGGCCAACAAAAGAGTAACAGGAAATCTAACTTGGCAAAATGACGAGGAAGGGAAAAGAGCGGGAGCACCCAAGATTAATGAAAATCATAAGGAGCTGCTCTTTAACAAATGGGACGAACAAATCACACAGGCGGAGCAAGCAGCAGAGACAGCGGCGACACAAGCGAGCATCCTTATCGACTGTGTAAATGAAAATTTACATAGGGCTAATTTGATTTCAGAAACCACCCCGGGGTACCTACCGAGCACGTTGCAACTGGAGGCAGAATGGAGACAGAGAACGCAGGCAAACGGGAAAACAATCCAGGCATTGGCTAGACTAAATTGGGAAAGTTATTGGACTTACTTAGTTAAGCCACACAACCAATGCATGACAGTAAGATGCATCATGAACGCAGCCGAGAAGGTAGCGCCAGCTCTTATGGATGCCGTTTTCGCAGCCCAGCTAAGCACAGAAATCAGCCAGCCTACTCTTCTCAAGCCTATGCTTGACAGCTGCAACTTCAGAGACCAAATTCAGAAGTAGTTTCATTTAGAATGTTGTTTTTTCCTTTTTAACTAAATTAGAAAAAGGGCGGTCATTTGAGAACCGTATCCTCAATTTTGTAAACATACTATTATTAAGATTAGGTAGTAGTATTTCAACCCTTCTCATTGCATTGGAGAAGGGTCCAGAAATTTGTCAAAAACTTGTCCTCAGAACATGCACTTTTGCACCTCAGAGGAGGGTTTGATGAATGGAAGGATCAGATTTATTTATATTTGCATTTTAATGTCTGCTACTGATGTTGCATTTCTGTACTCTTAGTAGGCGTTCGAAGTAAGTAGGAGTAGATCATTATTGCTTGAAGTTTGTGAGTAGAAATTAGTCATAAATGGTACTTTTATCTCTTGACGAATTTCTATTGATTTGCTTAAAGTGATATGCAGCTGATGTTATTTGTATGTTAATGTATAGATTTATGGTTACCATTTGGCACTTTTGTACGGTGGAATCATCTGTTTATGTTTGACATATGAATGATTTATCATGTGATATGAAGTCCACAACTGTCCTGTTTAACTTCTTATGCAGAATGGTTTATCTTAAATGGTTTATATTCTTATAGTAGCTGAATAATCTTCATTACCAGTTATTATATGAAATCTTTTTAGATCGCATGATGGAAAAGATATATCCCGGGTTAGCGTAGGTTGTATATGTTATTTTTATTCTGATTTTAGCAGCTTATAGCCAGATGATGAGTTAGATTAAAATTAGTTCTCAAAAGCTCTCTAGAAACAACATAAATCAAAACTTACACACACACACACCCCTTGCATCGGGAAGCTGGTCCCGTTATCCCCAGTCGGACCCGCTACTCCAAACGGGCAAGGAGCCGCCAACCAGGCTCCGGACCGGGTGGGTATCCCCCTTGTTGTCGACCCGATTTCGGGGCCCTCAACATGACCCCATTCATGTCCATGGCCCAATCTATCCCTAGCAACACATGGTAGGGATTGTTATCATCAACAATTTCTATCACCTCAAAGTCTATTTGCGTACTGACGCCTTCGATGTCCACTGTCACCCCTTGCAATCTTCCCATCGATAAGATCTTCTGCTGGTTGGCCATCCGTAGTTGAATTGGAGACCACTGTAGTGTAGGCCTACCCATGCATTCCCATGTTTGCTTAGGCAACACGTTCGCATCCGACCCTAAATCCAGAATGACCTGATCCATCTCATACTCACCAATTTGTGCCATCATTCGCATCTCCCATCCAGTGCGCAAGGTGTGTTTTCTTAGTTTCTGAACTACGCGCGGCTCCCTTGATCCTACGCACCCAATGATCAGCTTTTGCAGTCCTTCAACTGCTCTATTGTCGCGTAGCAACTTCATACATGTCTCTAGAAAGGTGTTAAGCATAGAGGGATCCATTCCCGGCTCAACTGGATCCCTATTACTTTAAGTAGAGACTTCTGTGAAGCTCTTCAGAGCTTCTTTAGACGTCCCTCTCACCTGTTCTATTTCCAAGTCAGGTTCCTCTATAGGAGCATCGTAACCCATCCCATTGTCTCCACGCTATTTCCTCGCATCTCCTCCTATGGTTGCACTGCTCCTTAGTACCATATTTATGCTGGGATCCTCTTCGTGGGGTTTCGACCTCATCATTTGGACATTTTGAGTTGGAGTAGGCTGCAATACCCCCTTCTCGCGCATCTGGGCAATAAGCGTTGGACAGTCTACCATTTCATGGTCAAACTGCTCACATTATGGACAAGATATCCTCGTTGGATTAGTATAGTCGCGAGCGTAGTAACCCAACCCTCCGAAGTTATAACATATCAGTTGTTCGTGCCCTCAGCCAGGCCCCATTCCTCTTCCTCGTCAGCATCCTTGAAATCCCCTGCGTGGACCGATGACTTCAGTCTGCACTTGATAGGCTAGGGTCCTTTCCATCATTAAATCATAACTTTGACATGTTCACTCGTCGTGACCCATTGATCTACAAAACTTGCAATAGAGCTGCTGTGGGGTTTGAGTATACTTCTGCAACAGGTGGCAATTGTCTGTTATGTGTTTCCCCCTACTTGACAAATGGCACACCAGAGTGTGGGTGTCGTGCTTGGCCCTGCTTGTACCTCCACCTTTAATGGCACCAGGCCCCCTCCTACTAGATATTTCACAAAGACGGGGCAATGGTCCTTGTGGTGTCCTTGACTTTTGCATTCAATGCACCCTACCTCTATACGTGCCTCCAGTCGGGGTGCCCTTTCTTGCTTCAAGCTTTGCATTTCTAATCACAGGTTTTGTAATTGCACCTGGATTTGCTGGACTCCCAACCCCGGATCCTGTATTGGAGTTTTGTGCAAAATCATTGCTATCTCTAATTCTTTGGCTTGGGTTGAGATCTTTTGTTGTGATAGCTTCATCCTCAGATGTGTTGTCAACGACGCCACAAACCACATGCAGTGCTACGCATCCGTCAACGTCATGTTAGCCTTGCGGATTGTGCTTTTTAATCTTAGGCCCAGATCCCACGGGGTTTCACCAGGTAACATCGCAATCTCCTTGAACCCAATGACTAACTGCATCTCTAATTTTGGCCAACTAAATTCCCTGTTCAACGCATCTTGGATCGCCGCTATTCCTGCATTCGGATGATCACTTGAGTAATTTATATACCATGTCAATGCGCGGTCCTACAGCGCACTAACGAGAGTAGCCTTTTTTATTTTATCATCTGTTATGCCTTGGGCTTCCCATACAGCCTTGACCACAATCCAAAACTAACCTGGTTCCTCATTTCCTACACCCTTAAATACCGACAACTTTACTACACTCACCATTCCAACCTTCGGTGGTCGTGGAGGAGGGGTTGGTGAAGATGGATTTGTTGTAGGCGAAGTAGGTGATGGCATGGATGGTGGTGGTATCAGTGGAATGCATTGCTTAATCAACTGGACTGCACTTCTTAGAGAGAACGCTGCGAGTTCTTCCTTGCTTTCTCGCGAAATAGAAATTAGAGGATTGTTCTCTAATCCTTCGATTCCTTAGTAGCCTCTTCCGCTTCGCATTACACCGGACATTAATGAATGCGCATAATCCATTTTTCACATAACAACATTTTAATCCAAGTATTCAACGATTTTTATATACTTACCCCGCGGTCCTTGGAGAAAGCTCCTTTCTGCTTCACTATAACTCATAGTTGTGTCTATTGCAAACTCAGTAATAAACCCTCCTATTATCTGATCCAGCCAGTGATCTACTGCGCATGCGATTTTGTCCTTAGATGCTTCTAGCTTGCGCACCAATTCCGGCGTCCACACAATGGGTTGGTCTAGTCTGCACCTTCCCACGCTGTCAGCTAACCTCACAATCCACTCATACAACTCTATCGAGAATGACGCGAAGAAGATCTCGTGGATCTCTATGTATATGTAACAATCCAGCCACCTTTCTTCTGATATCCGCAGATTCCTGTTTTCCTAAACCACGAACTCGTGAAGCTTCTGATCCAACCAATCTTGAAGCTCTTTCTTTGTAGGGTTCTAGTGTTCCGACATCAGACATCCCTTAGGCAGATCCTGGTCCTGGCAACGGAACCATTTGTTGGCTTATTGGGGCCTAACCCAGGTTTGGAAGAGTTATTAGCCAAACAAATCCCGCATCTAATGACCCTTTCGGTAGCAGTCCACGGAGCGCGGACTGAGGTCTCACCCAAGGTAGCAGGGGAGGGTGCTTGAACCAGGTTTCCGCATCCTTGGGATGTCTTGATGTGGTCTGGAGGGGTCGCGTACTGTTTTGTGGCCTCGTGCCACTCTACTTCCGCATAAATCCAAAACAAGGCAAACCCTTAATACTTATTATTACTGAGTTTGTTGCAGATTAGATCTACTTCTTACAGTCTTTAAGCAAACATTTAATAGAGATAACCAATGCGCGCACCTAGAAATGTTATAGATTTGCATAAACTCATAACATAAGCATAAGCGACAAATAAAACAGATATATGAACAAGAAATTAACCAGATCCACAATATTTCAGAATCAACTTATCTTTATTCAACTCTTCTGCCAATACAACCATATCTACCCTGCGCACTCAACTGCAAGGGTCCGTGCACATAGCTGCGGACTCTACCAGGCCTCTGCGCACACAGCTGCAAAGCCTCTATCTATCTACCAACACCCTTGACTCAGACTTACAGACACTTCAAGACTTCTCTCTTCATAAACCCATTACATTCGAGATCCAAAAATACATACCAAAAACTGCCTTCTAACCCTAGGGCCTTGCTCTATTTATACACTTCCATGGTCCGCAGACCATGGGTAGGCTGACTTATTTTACATTATTTTTGGGTGGACAACCCTTTGACTTGACTCATTATTCTTTGCGCTCTACGCATTTTGCGGAGTCTTTACCATACCTTTACCCAAAATTGTGGGCGTTGAGCCCCAAAACCTGTTACGCGGGGCCTCTACTACCCAGCAGACCTTCCTAAAACCCCTTGAATCCTAATGACCTACGTGATGCATGATCCTTTTTTACAAAACTTAGTCAAAATTGGACCTAGGGGACCCCATCCCAACACACCCACTTGGAATTATTTCTGAGATGCCATGAAGGAGCAGTATGACCCTGTTGGAACTGATGAAGATAAATACATAAAGTGGACCACTCTATAGTAGGGAACGGACCTGTTAGGGTCCTAAGGTCTAGGGATAAAATTGTCTTTGCCACTTTTTTATTCATTTTGGGGATCACAATTTAGCCTATGGACCATTGTTTTCATAGTCTAAAACATCATTATCTAAGGTCACTCATTATCTAAGGTCATTGTTATAATTCCATGTTATAGAGGGTCCTTAAAGACAAAATTAAATCTACAATAATTTAGGTCTTTGAGAGGGTCATAAGATTATTTTTCATCTAGACTCATTGAGGTTCAAGGGGCTTTATTTCATGGGGTTTCCATTTATCATGAGCTTGAAACCATAACAATCAAATTTCCATTGATTAGGGTTTATATGTCTTATATGTTTGTTAGTGGTGTGTATTATCCCCATCCCACCATTCATAATTTATTAATCACAGTCCACCATTTATAATTCATGATTCCCTTCATATACTTCCTTCCATACACTATCCTTCATTCATCACTTACCATCATATGCACCCCCCTCCCCCTCAAATCACCTCTCATCATCATTACCATTACATTCCCCTACATCCACAACTCATTATCATCATTCTTAATTCATAATTATTACACCCTTTACCAAAATTTTATACCCAATGACCAAAACAAAGCATATGAAGGTGCACATTCAAATTTATGTTCCCGATTGCCCTCATTTTCTCTCCTTCCTAGTTTGTGCCCAAAGAAGGCTTGCACTTCGAGGAAAGTTTGGCAAGTTACATAGCACAAGGCCAAGAGTAGTTAGGCAAAGATTCGAAGGCAAGTTTATTCAAGTGTTGAAGGTTGCTGAGAAATAGCTGCAAAAATCCTGCAGCTACACTGTCGTTGCGCAACTGCTAAATAGCCATTTTAAGCTCCTTGTAGAGGTTAGAGGCCAGTCTCCACTGCATCCAATCAAGTTTTTCCTGTTGCCTGAGGTAGGGATCATATAATCCAGCCACAATTTTCCTTTAAAAATCAGTAGATAGTCATTTATAAAGTATGTGTGCATTTACTACATAGTTGTTGTGCAAAGCCTTGCGTGTTGATTGGTCTGCGTTCGAGGTGTTAAAAGTGATTAGGGCTTGTGTGTTGATTAGAATGAGTAGAGGTGTGCCTATATATAGAGCCTATAGTCAAAATTTCATGGTCATTGACACGATTTCCTTCACATACCTCTCATACATCACATACATCGCTACATGGCATTGTAATAAGATTGTCAAGGCCTAAAGGTTTTCTGAAAACCAAAAGTCATTTAACTCTTGTGAAAACCTACTAGTCATATTTTTACATTGCATTGTCATCCTTCCCATCATCTAGATGCTGTCAGTCAACCTTTTCACCATAGTTTTTGTTGGGCATGGATCCCCCCACAACATGTTTTGGTGCTCAAAGCCCAAGTTTTGGTCAAGTGTATTGTAAATACTCCGTGAATTACGGGTGTGGAGCGCGAAGTATAGGATGAATCATAGGTTTGTCTGCCCTAAAGTATTGTAATGTAATGTAAAGTCATGTATAAATAGAGTGAGGCTCTAAGTTTTAAAGAGGGCGAAGAATAAGGGATAATACGAATGGTTCAAGCATAGAGTAAGAGTCTAAGTGTATTGGGTCGTAGTAGTAGGAAGAGGCTCTATAGCTAAGTGCGCAGAGGCCTAGTAGAGTCCGCAGCTGAGTGCGCGGACCCCTGCAGCTGAGTGCGTAGGGCGGTGTCGAGTCTATAATCTTGATCGAAGAATAATAAAGAGAAGTTGATTCCTATTTTTGTGTATCTGCTTGTGCATTGCCTTCTTTACATTTATACTATTTTATTTATCGCGCACACTGATATGATTGTTGAATATGCTGTAATAATCATTAGTCTTACACCAATAAGTTAAGTAATCGAGTAATAACATATCAAATAGCAAGGGACTTGGGTATTATACGGGTTGCGCCCCGAGTAGGGCTGCGCAGAAGCAACATCACAGGTTGTGAAGGAATAACAAGTGCGCGTAGCGACGTGCACACAGGGTCAAACTGCAGACCTCCAGAAGCTCATCAGCCATCCATAGGGTGCGTAAAATTGGTTCTAGCACCCTCCCATACTGCTTCGAGTGAGACCTCAGTCCGCACTCCACGAACTATTACTAAAAGGGCCAGTAGTACCGGGATTTGCTTGGCTAAATCACCTCTGAACCTGGGTCAGGCCCATACAAGCCAACAAATGGTTCCGTTGCTGGGACCAGGATCTACATAAGGGATATCTGATGTCGTGCCAGTAGAATCCAACAAAGAAAGAAATTGAAGAGTGGTTGGACAAGAAGATTCACGAGTTAGCAACGCAAGAAAATAGAAATCTGTAAGTATCTAAGGAACAGTGGTTGGAGCGCTACTTGTATATGGAAATCCATGAAATTTTCTTTTCATCCTTTCTTTCTAAGCTATATGAGTGGATTGCAAAGTTAATAGACAGCTAGGGAAGGTGTAGGCTCGATAAACCAATAGCATGGACTCCAGAATTAATGCACAGACTAGAAGCGTCAGGATATAATATCGCGTGAGTTGTGGACCATTGGCTTGACCGAATAATAGGAGGTTTTATCCCTGAGTTTGCGGTAGACACAACCATCAGCTACAGTGAGGTGGAGCGACGTTTCCTCAAGGGACCACGAGGTAAGTATATTAAATCTTTGAACACTTGGATTAATATGCTATTGTGTGAAAAACATGTTATGCGAATAAATTAATGTTTGGGACTACACAAAGTGGGAAGATCTACATAAGCGGAAGTAGTGAAGAGTTGGAAACCAGTCTCTTAATTTCACCCTCGCGGGAAAGAAAGGAAGAGCTCGTGAAAATTTCTCCGAGAAGCACAGTCAGTCTGATAAGGCAGCGTATTCCGTGTTTACCACCTCCACCCACACTGCCACCCGTCTCACCCTCCTCACCTCCATCTCCACCCACCCCACCTCCGCCACCACCACAGTTCAGTATGGCAAGTGCAATCAAACTACCAGTATTCAGAGGAGTGGGGAATGAAGATTTATACCAATTCTGGTTCGTGGTAAGAGCAGTATGGGAAGCACAAGGCGCCGTGGATGACAATATTAAAAAGGCTATGATGGTGAGTGTGCTACAGGATCATGCATTAACATGGTATATCAAGCATTCTAATGACCACCCAAACGTAGGAATCACATAGATCTAGGTCGCACTGAACCGAGAATTTAGCAGGCCAAAATTAGAAACACAATCAATCATCGGGTTTAAGGAGATCGCAATGCTCCCAGGTGAGATCCCCTGGGATCTGGACCAAAGGCTGAAGAGTACGATTCATGAATCCAATATGATGTTGACAAATGGACAGCATCACGCATGGTTTTTGGCATCACTTACGCCACACTTAAGGACAACATTGTCACAGCAAAACCTTTCCACCCAAGCCGAAGCATTGGAGATGGCAATGAGATTACATGAGACCCCTATAGAAGAACCTAGGTTGGGAGTCCAAAAAATCCACGTGCAACTGTAGAATCTGTGTCTGGAAATTCAAAGTTTGAAATAGGACAGGACACCTTGGCCGGAGGCGCGCGAGGAAGTATGGTGCATAAAATGCAAAGGCCAAGGGCACGACAAGGACCACTGTCCAGTGTTTGCGAACTACTTGGCAAGAGGAGGGCCAATGCCGTTAAGACCTAAGGCACAGGTAGGGCTAATTGCAGCACCTACATTATGGTGCGATCTGTCAGATAGGAGGAAAACACACCATGGATAATTGTCATCTGTTGCAGAAATATACACAGACGTCCCAGCAATTGTTTTGTAATTTATGCAGGTCAGTAGGCCATGATGAATGCACCTGCCAAAGCTACGAACTAATGATGGATCGGACTTTTGCCGACAGGGTTCAGACCGAAACGAGAGCCCTCGACCCAAATGCAGGGATGGCGCGTTCTGGATTTCATGCGCACGGTTGAGGTCTAGGCGGAATGGGACCAGGAAGGGGTCGCTGACAACTAATTTGTTACAATTGCGGAGGGTGATGAGCCTCATAAATGGGTAATTATATGGGCTCATTTTACCTCCTAACCTAGTCAAATCAACCATTCCCTTAGCTTATTGTATGATTTTCTGATTATATTTATGCTTATAGAGTGAGTTGAGTTAGTTATTGTGCCATGTGGTCTAACATGTATTTAATGCAGATTATTGATGGATTTTGAGGTCAAAGTCAAGGATCCAGTGGACAAATGGTAGAAATAGCTCGAAGTGGACAGAGGAGAGGACTTATAGGAGGGAATCCCCCTCATTTGTTACTCCTCACTTTGAATTCCCCTTCATTCAGCTCGGAGTACAAGCAGCTGAATCATGCACTAGAAGGCAACCGAGCAAGTGGAGGATGATTGATGATTATCTCGAGTTTTGGGAGCCAAGCCTCCCTGATTTTAAGGAAGTTGTTGGTAGCTTCATTTGTATAAGAAGAGGGGCCTAGGGCTTCACTAGGGTCAGATTTTTGTTGGATATTTTCATATCTAAACTCTGCTCAAACTTCGAGCTTATCTTTTGTGACAGTTTCATGTAATCTTTCTATTGTTGTGAAAATAAAGATGGAATCCTTTTTGAGCTAGCACTGAGTTACCTTAGAGGGATGAATATCTTGGTTTAGGGCCCAATCCAAGTAGCCAAGCTCCTCTTTACATGTATTTGTATGCTTTGTTTCATTTTGTAGATTAGTTTGTTGTTAGATGTATTTCTTTTATGGTTAAGAATAGGTTGCTTTTGATGATCTAGTAGTTTGCTTCCATTTGTGCTTTCTGTAGCAGGTTAAATAGTGATCAAAAAAGATTCAAAAGGTTATGAATAGTGCTTTGGCCTCTCTTCATCCCTTTGGGACCATGATTTGAGGCAAAGACTCTCTTGCTTCCCCAAAAACACAGATTTTCCTCCTTCATAGGACTTCTAATGTTTACAGCTTTTTAGTAGGTTAATAGTTCAGCTTTGCTTTGCTTTAGATATTCTTCATCATGCTCACTTCTTGATTTGCAATATTCTTCTTTCATGATTTTCTTTCCTACAACATTTCATTTCATAGATCATAGTTTAGACCATTTTTATGCAAAACTTTGTTTTTCCTAAATGCATTCATTTCACTTGTTACTTGATTTCCTAGAACTTCTTCCTCTCTCCTTAAGCAAATCCAATCATCTTTCTCTCTCCTGGTCATTCATGGTAGACCATAGGCACCCTAACACCTCATTCCAACCTTCATCCACCTTGTTCACCCACTCTCACACCCTCAAAACAGTGAAAACTTCTCTCAGCCTCCTCCTATAGGCCTCCTGTAGTTTCCCGTTTTCCTCCTGTAGATTTTTTGTGTCCTCCTGTAGGTTTTCCTGTAGGATTTCTTTTGAAGGCTGAGTGTGGGAAAAGCCTCCAAAAGACCACCTTAGACCTCCTAGTACCCATCCACACCATCCTACATCCTCTCAAGTTCCAAAACCGCCCTTCAACACCACCTATTTGCTGCCACACTCACACACAATAAATTACATGCATGTCAAATTCACATAAAAATACATAAAATTTTAAGAATATGTTTTTTTTCTTATTTACTTCCAGGAATAACATAGTTAGATGTTGTTTACTCCCTTGAGTAGGTAATGGCATTCCTTTCATGGTTTTCATAGTGTTTTCTGCCAAATTAGAATTAGTTGGCTAATTAGGGTTTACTAGGTTTGTTTTACATTTTAGTCTTTCTCCTTTCTGCAATTAGAATAGCATCTGTAGAGTAATCTTTCTTTCCTTTCATCACATATAGAGCTTCTTTTGGAATCCATAGAAGTTGGTTTGAGCTCCTAGTGATCTTGCGCCAGCTGACCAAGTGACAACTTGCAGTGAGAACTAGTACTTGTGCATACAGCATCAACGCTTCCAAGTTTGTTACGAACTACCGGGTTGATAAGAGTAAAATAGGTAGCCTAGGAGTTGCAAAATTATTGCTGCAATACTGGTGCTCACCACTTTTTGGCATCGTTGCCAGGGAAGTGTCAGAGTATTTTGTGATTACTGCTTTCTTCTATTTCCTTTTGCATCATTCTGCTAATAGTTCATTTCAGCAAAAGTAGACTAGTCATTTCTTTTCCTTTCAAGTTCTGAATTTCCTTGCTTTCCTTTCCAATTCTACAAATTTCCATTTCAGAAAGTTCATTTCAGTTAGTTGCAATTTGTTTTGTTCAATCAATTTTAGTTTTGCAGGTACTAGCAGTGTGGGGAAAAAGAAACAAAAACCAACCAAAAAATTTCCTTTCATGCCTCATAGGAATAGAGATAACTTAGGAAAAAAATTTCCTAAGACCCCCACTACTTCACATAGCCAACCTTCTCTCTTCTTTGGTGGCTGCGATTAAGAAAAACCCTTAGGTGAACATCCAGACATATTTGAAGAACCTATAGGGGAAGAAGAAGAAGAAAACATTCCTTTGGAGCCAATGTCCGAAAACATAAATGCTAGGGGGAATGTAGAGAGAATAGAGGGTACCTTTCCCATTCAGGAGACCAATGGGGGCACCAAAATGAAGAATATAAGCCCTTCCGCCCTACCTCATTTCCATGGTATGACTACAGAAGATCCTGACACCTTCTTGTTTGAGTTTGTTGTCATTTGTCGAACTTATGACTATGCAGAAGATGAGCAAAAGTTGAAATTGTTCCCTTCTACTCTCAAGGATGCAGCATTGCGCTGGTTCATGGGATTACCTAGCAATAGCATCACAACTTGGGCTCAGATGCAGCAGGCCTTTAACAACAAGTATCAAGACTATTTTAGGTCAAAATATACCAAAGAAGAAATCTTCCGAATGACCATAGGAAGTGATGAGTCCCTAGAAGACTATGAAGAGAGGTTCCAACTCAGTTACAAAAGGGTCAGGTGTACACTTGACCTTGAGTCTCTGAAGTTGGTCCTGCTCAGGGAAATTCGGGAAGGCCTTTTAGATACCCTCCATCTACTATCCAGGGGATACATCTACCAACTATCCTATGATGACATAAAGACTATTTTTAGAAACCATTCTAGAGCAGCCAAAAAAAAAGATAGTGGGAGTCAACCCATATACAATATCTCTTCGTCCAACTTATCCATTAAAGGATAAATTGGAAACATGCTAGAAGACTTCAAGAGTGAGATGTTGCAGACTCTTGCCATGCAAATGGACACCTTACATATCAAAAGAAAACAAGAGGAGGTAGAGAGGGATTTGGCCATTTTTTGCCCTAGATGCACCAGGAGGCATCCTAGGAATGAATGCCCATTGAACTCTATAGAGGTTTGTTCAGTCTATGAAGAAAATCATTCCACAAATAAGTGCCCTTCCTTGCCCGAACTTAAAGTTGTATATCAAGGGGCTGAGGGAGTCACTGAACAGCTCTATTACATGAACCAAAGAAGGCCACATGGACCTAGACCATACCAGCAGGGGATGCAAGGGACATCTCAGGCATACTACAACCCCAACCAAGTTCCCTCCATACCTTCTTGGGGTCCCCTTGCTCATCCTTTCTAGTCAACACCACCTCCTTGGTCCTTCACATCTCAATATCATGCCCAACCAGTCACCCATTCATTTCAGTCTTCTTCTCAACAACAACCTCAGTAGAATGCATCTCATCAGGGGTGGAGGCCCCAATACAACTCTCTTTTTGCTCTTATGCCTCCACCACCTACCCAACCACAACCGTTACCTTCTACTCCACCAAGGCAACCCCAAATGCCACCCCCAACCAAATCTGAACCCAAACAACAGATAATCTCAGCAATTGCATAGTGGGGAACCATCATGCCCAACTTATGTTTTGGAGATTCAAGAAATTAACTTGAGATCTGGGAAAGTCCTCCTAGATAGCCAGCCTCCACCCAGGGAGGTTGAGGAAGATAAAGAGGAAAGCGAACCTAAAGAAAATCCACCCTTTCCTGAGAGACTATCCGCGACAGTCCAGCCTACCCCAGAAGAGACTGAACTCCTGGGAGAATTGAAACATTTATGTGTGAAGATACCACTTCTCCAAGCCATAAAATATGTGCCTATCTATAATAGGTTTATCAAAGAGAAGTGCTTTAGGCATCCAAGAAGGTGCAAGAGAGATGCCCCAACCATCAATGTCATAGGGCAACTGTCCAACCTGATGTTGGGGCAGGTAATCTATCCAAAATATTTGGACCTTGGAAACCCAGTAGTTGATGTCCACATCAATGGCACAATGATCTCGCATACCTTGATTGATTTGGGAGCTCCCATTAGTGTGATGACAAAGGACACAATGCTCAAACTTAACCTCTAGGGCTCCTTGAGGAAGACCACAATAGTGCTGCGGCTAGCAGACCACTCCACCGTGACCCCTAAGGGGATTGTGGAAGATGTGACGGTCTCCATTGATTCTTGGGAGTACCCTGCTGATTTCCTAGTTCTCTAGCCAAAGGCAAAGCTCACTGGGTATCCTCTCATTCTGGGAAGACCCTGGTTGGATACCGCTGATGCCTACATCAGTTGTCGAGCTAGGAACATGACCATAAAGAATGGGCACATGTCCAAGTAGTTAATCCTATATCCTCCTACCCAACCCTTGCTAGAACATGATCTACCTCTCTGGTTGGAGGAGGAAGATGAGGATGAATTTTATTCTGTGCCACTTTGTGCATTAGAAATCACCATGGGGGGGAAACTGCAAGATGAGGATGATATGATCGAAAATTTGATTCATAATCCAACTCCCAGTGTATCACCATTAGAAGACATAGTAAGAGAAACCCAAAACAACCCCTTAACTGATCTCTATGTGGCCAATCCCACTTCTCCCTGTGTCAAAAATATAGAGTTCAGCCTAGAAATAACTTTGAAAATCAATCCATCCCTCTCTACTTCCCGAGAGAAGGAGCTATGCAGCCTGCTGATAAAACATCTAGATGCCTTCTCCTAGAGTTATAAGGGAATGAAGGGAGTGCACCCTTCAGTATATACTCATAATATATACATCAAGGAAGATTGAAAACCAGTCAGGTAGCCTTAAAGGAGGATGAATCCAGCTCTTAAAGATATTGTTAAGGAAGAACTGCAGAAATTGCTTGATGCAGGATTCATCTATCCCATCTCTTACAGTGAATGGGTCTCTCCTTTGGTGCTAGTGCCAAAGAAAAATGGTAGTTGGAGAATCTGTGTCGACTATCAGGAATTGAATAAAGCCACTAAAAAGGACCATTTTCCTTTACCTTTCATAAATCAAGTTTTAGACGGTCTGGCAGGGAAAAAGTGTTTCTCTTTCCTAGATGGGTTTAGTGGGTACAATCAGATTAAAGTCATCCTGGAAGACCAAGATAAGACCACTTTCACTTGTCCTTGGGGTACTTTTGCATACCGTGTCCTTCCTCTTGGTTTGTGCAATGCTCTAGCCACGTTCCAAAGAGCGGTATTGAGTATATTTTCTGAACTGGTTCATGATGCAATAGAAATATACATGGATGATTTTATTCCTTATGGCTCTAACTTTCAAGAAGCTTTATCTAACCTAGGGAAAGTTCTAGACAAGTGTATTGAGATGGACCTATCCCTCACTCCGGAAAAATGTGAATTTTTTATGACTGAAGGGACCATGTTAGGTCATGCAATATCTCAGCAAGGACTGCAGGTGGACCCCAACAAAATTGCCATCATCCAAAGGGTTCCACCTCCTCAAAAGGTGAGAGATGTCAGAAGTTTCCTAGGCTTAGCCGAATATTAAAAAAGATTCATTAAAGATTCAACAAGCTAGCCTCTCCTTTGTTTGGCCTCCTAGGCAAAGATGTTGAGTTCATATGGTCGAAAAACTATCAAGAAGCCTTAGATACCTTGAAGAGCAAGCTAGTAACTACCCCAATTCAAAGAGACCCAAACTGGGCCCTATCGTTCCACATTCACACAGATGCCTAGAACAAAGCTATAGGAGAAGCCGTAGGACAAATTGATGAAAATTTACCTTATGCCATATACTTTATAAGAAAAAACTTGTTAAAGGTAGAGTTAAACTATACAGTGACCGAGAAGGAAGTCCTAGTAGTCATGCATTCCTTAAACAAATTCAGACATTATATCACAGGCTATCAAACCTTTGCGCACACTAATCATGCAAAAATTAGATATTTAATGAACAAACCAGATGTAAATGCTTACATTATTAGATGGTTGTTTTTACTGTAATAGTTTGACTTGACAATTATTGATAAGCCTGGTAAAGAAAATGTTGTTGCTGACTTTTTGTCTAGAGTAAATTTGCCTGCAGGTGAAGAAGGAATGGTGGATGACCAAATGCCATATGAACACCTACTTGCTATATCAATTCTCTCTCCATGATTTTTTGATATAGCAAACTACTTGGTTTCAACACAGTTACCGCCACACCTATCCTCAAAAGAGAAGAGCAGGATCGTAAGGAAAAGTGCCCCTTTCACCTGGATTGGGGGAAATCTCTTCAAACTTGGCCCAAATCAGATCTTGAGAAGATGTGTCAGGGATGAGGAAGTCTTTGACATCCTCCTTACCTGTCATGATGGGCCTTGTTGAGGTCATTTTGCAGCAAAAAGAACTGCCTTCAAGATACTACAAGCAGGCTACTACTAGCCCACTCTTCATCAGGATGAGAGGAGATATACAAGCCAATGTGATCAGCATCAGAGGATGGGGAAACCTACTCCAAAGGATGAGATGCCCATGCAACCTCAAGTGACCTTTGAGCCATTTGAGAAGTGGGGCATGGACTTTGTGGGGCCTATCAGCCCTCCTTCAAAGCAAAAGCAATATATCATTGTGTGCACCAACTACCTGACAAAGTGGGCAGAGACAAAAGCAATCAAAGCAACGACAAAGGAAAAAGTAGCTAAGTTTTTGAGAGAAAACATATTCTACAAGTTCGGGTATCCAAGAGAGTTGGTCACAAATCAAGGCAGTCAGTTCACTTCCAACCTGATTGAAGACCTGCTCACAAATCATAAGATCAAGCACAGGACTTCCGCCCCTTACCATCCAAAAGCCAATGGGCAAGTGGAGGTCACCAATAGAGCATTGGAAAGGATCCTAACCAAGGTAGTGAGCAGCAGTATAAAATACTAGGCGGACAGATTAGTTGAGGCCACTTGGGCCTACAACACCACATGGAAGACCACCACCGGGTTCACACCCTATGAACTGATCTATGGGAAGAAGGCCTTGTTGTCAATAGAATTTGAGTTCAATACACTAAGGATGCCAGCTCGGTAGGACCTAGACCTTAGCCATGCACAGAAGGAGAGATTACTTCAGCTCAATGGATTGGATGAATACAGATTGCAAGCCCTTCTCCACACAGAGGTAGTTCAGCTTCAGAGAAATATATGGCATGACAAAAATATCAAGGAGAAGCAATTCCAAGAGGGAGATTGGGCACTACTCTATGATTCAAGATATAAATATTTCAAAGGCAAGTTGAGGACAAGATGGCTGAGACCCTACACTATGGAGAAATGTAATGACAATGGTTCAATTCTAATCAGAACCATTGATGATGAAGCCATCCCCATGCTTGTAAATGGACATCGGTTGAAAGTCTACAAGAAACCCCTCTCCAAGCGAGAGTTTATTGAAGGTCTGAATAAAATAGTGATGGTAGTGGAGCATGTCTTAGCTTCCACTTCACCCACTCCCTGAAGAAAAGAAAAAATAAAAAAATAATAATGACTCAAGTGAAAACCTCCATGAGGTGCTTGAGTCCCATCATTGGGTTGAAAACCTCTTCTAAGACGGCCCAGTGATGTCAAAAAAAGAGAAAAAGAATAAGATACCTAGGTGAAAACCTCCCTTGGAGGTGCCCAGGGCAGGCAATTAGGGTGAAAACCTCTCTAAGGCGCGCTAGTTGTTTTTCAAAACAAAAAAAACAAAAAGAAAGAAAAAAAGAAATGAAATTTTGTTGCCTTGCAGGTTTGCAGGAGGACTACAAGGAGCAGAAGAAGGTGCCAAGGGGACCCTGACATTCACACCAGCATCCATCTCACCTTCTCCACACCTTCCTCCATCATATTTGGCATTTCTTTCACCCCACTATATCTCCTTTTCAAAAACCGTGTTTTCTACAGGAGGTTCTGTGTTTTCTAAAGGAGGCTCCTATAGGAATTACAGAGAGCTAGAAGTGGCTACAGAAGGCAGTTTGAGGGACAAAGAAGCTTCATGAAGGACCTATAATCCCTCCTACAATCTTCAAACATCCTTGCCATCATTTCCAAACTTTCATCACACCCCAAGCATCATTTTTCTTCCTGTCCAAGAAAAACACAGAAAAATAGTTTATCAGTTTTTTTGAGAAAAAAAGAGAGAGGAAAAAGCACCATCAACCTTACCTGAAGCCTACCTACTACCTCTCCATCTTTATCTACACCTATGGCATCATCCTCGAAGCTCCAAGAACAGGGAGAAGCTGAAGTTTCAAGGGGAGAAGCAGCTACAGGAGCTCCTGTAGGAATTCCTGTAGCAGTTGATCCCATTAAAATCCAGCACCAACAGCAAGAGAGTGAGAACATGAAGGTTGAGAAGGCACCTAAAGCTCAGATCCAACCAGAGAAGAACCTGCACAAGCACAAAGCCACACATCAGCAAGCAGATAGCATGCATCAAAAGAAATAAAGGCATGCAGCAAAGAGAGCCACAACACCTCACAACAAATACATTCGGATCACAGGTAAGTAACTAAATCGCTCCTCTGTTTGCATTTGTGTAATTAAAAGTCATGCAAAAGCAACGAGATGGTTGAGCTTGAATGAGAGAAAGGTGGCTACAACTTGGCCACCTTCATCTAGTTGACTCCACTCATCCGAGATGTCACCCACACGTGCGCACAGTCAACTCCAGCACAAGATGCCAAGGACAAGTAGTGGAGGAGGTGTGAAATTTGATGCAATAATGAGAGATGATTATGAGGAGAGGCCATGATGACCAAGCAGGTGGGGACCAATGGTCCGAATATGGCCAATGTATACCTTGCCATCTCACCCCTCATCACCAAAAATATCCATAAAGGGTAATAAGTACTCCTCCCCAAGCATTCTCACCACCTTTTCCTTCATTCTCTCCTCATAACTTAGCTACAACAGTCTCCTTGTGCCCCCACAGCCTCGTAACCATCGTCCTCCATAGATATCTCCCATATTCCTGCTCTTGGCATTTTCTACAGGAGCACCTATAGGAATTCTACAAGAGGGACAACAGGCTTCTACAGGAGGGGCAGTGAGTCATTTTGAATGGAGAAAACTTGATTTTTTGCATGATTTTTTATCTGAAGATGTAGGGCTCATATATGGCCCCTATTGAATATCAATATATGAAAGAAGTGGGTTCAATTTCAGGAGGAAATAAAGTCTTTAGGAGACGAGAAAATACATATATATATATATATATATATATATATATATATATATAAAAATAAATAAATAAATAAATTTCCTTCTTATGTAAAAAAAAAAAAACACAGTCTCCTCTGTTTCTCTGTTTTTCTCAAAATTATCTGTCTCCATCTCCATATTTTGGTTTTTCAAAAGAGTATAGACAATATGATAAGAGGATTTATGAGAAAGGAGCCCACCAGCTCCACTAGGCTCCATGCACATCCACAAGTGGTGGACATCTTCCCAAGGGCAAACTGGATGAAATTCTTTGAAAAATTCCAAGGGTTTGATTAGGAAATTGCCCAAGAGTTTGCTATCTCTGGTACCCCACACAAGAACACATGCCACTGTCACCTTTAGAGGTATTTCCATGGAGATAACCCCTGAATTTATCAGTAGGGTCACTACCCTTCCTCTTGGGCTGCCTTGGAGTAAGGACGAGAAACCAATTGGCCAGGCTGCCAAGAAAACAAATTTCCAGAACAATGAAACCTCTGTAGAAGATAAAAATGGCATTAGAAGGGCTAGCATACCATATGCCTAGGATGAGGTTAGCTACCAAATAATCAAGTAAATTTCTTGTGAGGGGAGGTACAGCATTGTCTATGGTTGTCACTTTAGAATCCTCCATGAATTAAGGATGGCATGGACACTCCAGCACCTCGGAAGCTCAGTATCCCCTACTTCCTCTTGCAGTTCCTCATTGACTCCAGCACTAAGGTTCAAGGAGGAAATTCAGAGCAAATAGCTCACCATGGCTTAATCAAAATCCTAGTGGAGGAAGCCCTCCATACCTTTACACTCCCTATAGCATGCGAATTTTTCTGAAAAATGACAGCTGAGGATGACATAAAGGCCTTAACCTATGATGTCAATCCTACTGGCAGTGAGGCGGAAGAACAACAAGGGGGAGAAGGTGAAGCCACTGGTGACATAGGAAAACAAGGAAGGAAGGAGGAGGGAAATGAAATAGAGGAGAAAGCTGAAGAAACAGAACAGGAAGAGACAGAGAAATAGACAAAAGAAGGAGAAAAAGAGGCAGAGAAGGTAGAACAAGGAGAAGAGTCCCCTAAGACTCTGGAAAGGGAGGCAGCAGCTGCCCTTACTACCCTCAATGCACCAATCAAGCCAAAGAAAAAGAGGAAAAGACAGACCTCCATGTATTTCAGGGCTAGGAATAGCACAAGAACCAAAACAGGCAAACCGCAACCCTGTTCAAAAGTGTCAATTACCATTGAAGATTCACCTTTTGCCAAGGGGAAAGAATCTCCTTCCAAGACACCTGTAACATATGAGAGGGGGACTCCTAGATCGTCCACATGGAAGGAAAAGGAAGTACTACAGGACCCAAAAGCAGTCCTATAGGAGGCTCAGGCAGTTCTACAGGAGACATTGTCAAAACTACAGGAGGCCAAAAAGCTTGAGAAAAGGATAGAAGGACAACCACAAGTAAAGGAGGAAGCAACAGAGCTACAAGAACCTGATCCCTAGCCTAGTCTTGCCTCCTATTACAATCTACTTGAAGGAGGAAGGATAATCCCACAAAAATTTGCAATACCACTATTCTTTGAATTGGAGAAAGAAAGAGTAAGAACACATAGGTGGATGCAAATAGCCAAATCCAAAGGAGTTGAGGATGTTGGCCATATGGAAAACAAACTCAGAGAAATGGGCAGAGAGTTGAGTGCTATCAGAGACAGGGAAGCAATTACAAGAAGCCACCTTGAAACTAAAAATGAATTGCTAAGGAGGAAGCTGCAAGAGAAAGAGACGCAGTTGGCATGCATGGCCATATTATCCATGGAGGCATTGCAATGCAGAACACCAGCCAAATCCTATGGCCTCTATCTCAAGAACCAACGGTTAAAATTCCAGATAAAGACTTTGGCACAAAGAGGCATAATGCCTTTCCAAGATTACAGGCAGTTTATGGATTTGTGTGACCAAAGAACCTCAGAGGATAAGGCAAAGATGGCATAATTCTACCTACATAACATGGTCCTCACAGACATGAATATGTGGGACCCCAATGCCAAGCTAGGGGACCTGCAATTAATGGCCATGGCCTCATGGATGAACCATGAAGAGTTGAGGGTAGAAGAAATAAAAAGATTGATGATAAAGGAGTAGAATGAGCCACTAATAATAAGAGCTGAGCCATTAGATCCTATGGCACACATTAGCACACACAACCTGCTTGCCAATGACCCTCAAATTTCCCCCAGATATCTCACCAATTAGGCACAAGCCATTCACACTTTGAGGATATGCAAAGGCTACTTGGGGATGACTATGTGCATGCATGCATGAGGAGATGGAACACCTTACCACACAGTTTGCAGATCAGGGAATATCATTCCCCCATGATTTGGCCTACCTTCCTCCCTTTGGGACCATGATTTGAGGCAAAGACCCTCTTGATGCCCCAAAAACACAGATTTTCTTCCTTCATTAGACTTCTAGTGTTTGCAGCTTTTTAGTAGGTTAATAGTTCAGATTTGCTTTTATTTAGATCTTATTCATCATGCTCACTTCCTGATTTGCAATATTCTTCTTTCATGATTTCCTTTCCTACAACATTTCTCAGCATTTCCTTTTATAGATCATAGTTTAAACCATTTTTATGCAAAACTTTGTTTTTCCTAAATGAATTCATTTCACTTGTTGCTTGATTTCCTTGGTTGACTATCACTTTCCAAGCAGCAGATCTCTTCCAACAGTAGGCCAGATTATCATCAATCACACCATCCATCTGATCCATTCCCTATAGGTCTCCCAAACCTCACCTAAATTCTGCCTTTGTTTCCTGCATTTTTCCTAGAACTTCTTCCTCTCTCCTTGAGCAAATCCAATCATCTTTCTCTCTCCTGGTGGTTCATGGTAGACCATAGGCACCCTAACACCTCATTCCAACATTCATCCACCTTTTTCACCAACTCTCACACCCTCAAAACAATGAAAACTGTTCTCGGCCTCCTCCTGTAGGCCTCCTATAGTTTCCTTGTTTTCCTCATGTATATTTCATGTGTCCTCCTGTAGGTTTTCCTGTAGGCTTTATTTTGAAGGCCGAGTGTGGGAAAAACCTCTAGAAGGCCACCTGAGACCTCCAAGGACCCATCCACACCATCCTACATTCTCTCAAGTCCCAAAACCACCCTTCAACACCACCTATTCGCTACCACACTCACACACAATAAATTACATGCATGTCAAATTCACATAAAAATACATAAAATTTCAAGAATATGTTTTTTTGCTTGTTTACTTCTAGGAATAGCATAGTTAGATGTTGTGTACTTCCTTGAGTAGGTGATGGCATTCCTTTCATGGTTTTCATAGTGCTTTCTGCCAAAGTAGAATTAGTTGGTTAATTAGGGTTTACTAGGTTTTCTTTACATTTCAGTCTTTCTCCTTTCTGCAATTAGAATAGCATCTATAGACTAATCTTTCTTTCCTTTCATCACATATAGAGCTTCTTTTGGAATCCATAGAAGTTGGCTTGAGCTCCTAGTGATCTTGCGTCGGCTGACCAAGTGAGAACTAGTACTTGTGCATGCAGCACCGATGCTTCCAAGTTTGTTACGAACTACCAGGTTGATAAGAGTAAAGTAGGGAGCCCAGGAGTTACAACATTATTGCTACAATAATGGTGCTCACCAGAGGGCCAGGTCACTATGCCCATGATTGCAAAAACTTGACAAGAACATTATGTTGGTATTGTACTCAGTTTGATAATAAGGCAGAAGATTTCCCTTCGCTGATAGCGAGGATGCACAAAAAAGGGTACTTCAGCCCCCTCCGACTCAGAATTTGCAGATCGTGAGGTCTGAGCCGTAAGAAGAAGACCCGAATGTAAACATGATGCTTAGGAGCGGTATGACCACGGGAGATGATAAAGGGAAGCAACTAGAAGAAAGTGCGTGGGTTTGCAAGACTCCTACAAAGGAACCCAAATTTGATTTAGAACGCACGAAGGAGACATTCATGGAAGCTAAGAAGAGCTTCACGAAGGCCTCCACTTCAGGTAGTCAGGATCAACTAGAACCAGGGATGGATCCTTCAATGCTAACTACCTTTCTGGAGACATGCATGGAACTGTTGCATGACAACAAGGCAGTCAAAGGACTACAGGAACTTATTACTAGGTGCATGTGGTCCAAAAACTTGGAAAGCATGCATTGCGCACAAGAAGGGAAATGAGGTTGACTGCGTAAATTAGCGAGTATTAAATGGATCATGTAATCCTAGATCTGGGTTCGGACGTGAATGTACTAGCAAAGCAAACATGAGAACGCATGAGTAGACCCATGCTACAATGGTCCCCTATTTAGTTACGAATGGCGAACCAACAGAAGATTTTTCCCATGGGAAGATTGCAAGGGGTAACAATAGATATTGAAGGTGCGAGCGTGCAGGCAGATTTTGAAGTGATAGAGATTGTCAATGACAATAATCCTATCCCACACTACTAGGAATAGACTAGGCCACTAGTATGAACAGAGTCATAAATCTGAAGAAGCGCAAAATGATATTTGAGAAAAAGTCACTACGTGTAGTAGTACCACTAGATCCAGCGGAAGGAGTGCGATACACTAAACCGGTGCACGAGGATGATAGTGATGACGATCTCAATTGTATTTACAAGATAACTACATGAGAACAGGATTGGGTGAATCCGACTGCAGATGGAAGGATTTCGTGGGAGCGCAAAAGCTCCTACACTTCGGATTCAGACGAAGAAGTAGAATGATGGTAGAATCGGCTACATGAAGTAACAACGCTGAATTGCAACATGATGATTAGATCATTGTGTTGTGTGACAACAGAGGCAAGGGAGCTGCCGACTTATGATGGATTAATAGCAGTGGATGAATTTCTGAGCAAATTTGAAAGCACAGTACCAGAATAACAGTGATTTGATGGTCTGAGATGGGTACTGCGCGCAATGCCTGCACGATGGTGGGGTACGCATCAAGGAAATTTTGAGGACTAGCGCAGATGCAGAAGGATGATGTGCCTATGTTTTGGAAAACCCCTGCTCCAAATGAAAGCCAATCGACAAGGGCAAAACAACTTGTGCACCCACCTTTCCTGATGGGTACAGACATATTTTGTACAACCCGCACAAGTGCACTGTTATGAAACTAGCTCAAGAAAAGATAGAAAAGAAAGATCAACGCCTTAGAATTCAGCCTCTTCGAGGGGGAAACCTCCTTTACATTACATAAATGAACAATTCTTGGATGATACAAATGACAAAACCTCCTTTCTATATATAGGAGTCTAAGGAGTCACAATATAATCCAGCCGACCTAATAATAATAATAATATAAAGCCACAAAAATAACAATAGAGGGATTCTAAGGGGCACAGAAATAACAATATGGGGGTAATAGGGGCAACACAATATAAATAAGGGGTATAACTACAATAGTAATGGGGTAATCACTAGTATTATAGGGACCCAACATGCCCCTCTCCTTCAAAAAAGTGTTGTCCTCAACGCTTGAGTAGTTCTAGATACTTCTGCATAAAATTCTCATCCTCCCATGTGGAATCTTCAGCGGATAAGTTCTTCCACTTGATAAGATACTCTGAAATTGATCGATTTCGTAGCTGTCGAGTTCTTGTTTCTGTGACTGCTTCCGGTTCCAATATAATTTTTCCTTCCTCGTCAAGTTCTGGCAATATTGTTTGAACTGGGAGCTTGTCGCCTATAACCTTCTTTAAACATGAAACATGGAAAACTGGGTGCAGTCGAGAAGCTGCAGGCAGCTCCAATTTGTATGCCATAGTACCAATCTTTTCCAACACCTTGTATGGACCATAATACTTTGGTGATAATTTATTATCCTTCTTAGCTTGCTTTAGGGACATTTGCTTATATGGTTGTAGCCATAGGAATACCCAATCACCTACATCAAAACTTCTTTCACTGCGATGTTGATCTGCCTGTTGTTTCATTCTATTTTGTGCCAACACGAGAGGTTATCCTTTAAGAGTTGGAGGACTTGTTGTTGATGTTGGATGTGATGTTCCACTGCCTGAACCTTAGAATTTTCTCTTAAATATGATGTGATTGATGGTGGTTGGTACCCATAAAGTGCCATAAATGGGGTCATTTTTGTTGCTGTATGGAAGGAAGTGTTATACCACCGTTTAGCCAGAGGCAACCATTTGACCCATTGTGTCTGTTTATCAGATACAAAGCAACGAAGATATCCTTCCAAACATTTGTTTACTATCTCAGTTTGCCCATCAGATTGAGGATGATAAGATGAGCTATGAGCTAACTGAGTACCAAGACAAGAAAATAATTCTATCCAAAAATTTCCAGTGAAAATGGGATCTCTGTCACTTACAATAATCTTTGGATTTCCATGTAGTTTTTGAACTGTTTCCATAAATGCAGTAGAAACTGTACTGGCTTTAAATGGATGTGATAATGCACAAAAGTGTGCATACTTGGTAAGTCTGTCAACTACCACCATGATGACACTCTTTCCCTCAGACTTGGATAAACCTGTGATAAAATCCATTGAAACCTCCTCCCAACGTTGGCTTGGAATGGATAAAGGTTGTAATAGACCTAGAGTCTTAATTGTTTCAACTTTATTTTATTGGCAAACCAAACATTCCGCCACAAACTTTTGAATATCTGATTTAAGTCCATCCCAAAAAAATTCCTTCTTAACCCTGTGGTAAGTTTTTAAAAATCCTGAGTGCCCTCCTAAGGGAGAAGTGTGCAATTCCATAAGAATCTTTTGTTTTAGCTGGGAATTCTTACAGAGATATAAGCGATCTTTGTACCATAGCAAATCATTTTGCCAGCTAAATGTATCAGAAGTACTAGAATCTTGTTGTAGCTTTCGAATAAGTGCCCACACTTCTTCGTCATTCTTCCATTCCTCCTTTGCTTCGTTTATCCAATCTAGTTGGATAATAGAAATGGCACACAACAATGCTTCCATATCCTCATCCTTTCTTGAGAGTGCATCTGCCACCACATTTTGCTTCCCTTTTTTGTAGATGATTTCAAAGTCATAACCCAACATCTTTGTGACCCACTTTTGTTGCTCTTCAGAGGATAATCTTTGTTCTAAAAAGTATTTAAGGCTATCATGATCCGTTTTTACCTTGAAGTGTCTTCCCATTAGGTAGGGTCGCCATTTCTTAAGTGCATGGAGTATTGCCAACATTTCCTTCTCATAAATAGCTTTTCTTAAAAACTTTCCCTTGATTGGACGACTTTCAAAAGCAATGGGTCTTTCATCTTGCATTAGAACAGCACCAATTCCATTTCCTGAAGCATCACATTCCACAATAAAGGTTTTTGTGAAGTCCAGTGTAGCTAAGACCGGTGCTTGGCACATTGCCTCTTTAAGATGTTTAAAGGCCTTTGTTGCTTCCGGAGTCCATGAAAATGAATCTTTCTTCAATAATGTTGTTAGAGGTGCTGCTATTCTCCCATAATTCTTAACGAACTTGCGATAATACCCTGTCAACCCAAGAAATCCTCGCAGATACTTTATGGATGTGGGGATTTTCCATTCCTTAATGGCTTTAATTTTGCTAGGGTCTACCTTAACTCGTTCATGAGATACAATATGACCCAAATATTCCACCTCCTGGACTCCAAAGAAACATTTGGATCTTTTTGCATATAATTGTTTCTCCTGCAATAGTTGTAGCACCTTGTCAACATGTTCAACATGATCCTTCCAAGACTTGCTGTAGATTAGTATATCATCAAAAAATACCAACACAAATTTTCTAAGGAATGGTTTGAAAATTTAATTCATCAAACCTTGAAATGTTAAAGGTGCATTGGTAAGGCCAAAAAGCATGACCAAAAATTCATAATGATCCTCATGAGTTCTAAATGCCGTTTTCGAAATGTCTTCAATCTTCATTCTGATTTGATGATATCCCGAACGAAGATCCAACTTGGTGAAGTAAATTGATCCATGCAATTCATCCAATAATTCATCAATGACAGGAATGGGGAACTTATCTTTAATAGTGAGCTTGTTGAGCTCCCTATAATCTGGACACATGCGCCATGATCCATCCTTCTTGTGCACCAATACTACTGGAGCTGAGAAAGAACTTTGACTTGGTTGAATTATACCAGCCTCTAGCATTTCTGCAACCATACGTTCAATTTCACTTTTTTGGACATATGGATATTGTAGGAATTTACAGGGTAAGTTCCTCAGAAAGAATACCAAAAGGACACCGCTCACAACCAGATCTCAAATCAATACACCAGTATTTTTGACGTGGTTAAAACCCTCAGAGTGCAAGGAGGGAAATAGTCCACGGCCTGTCCCAACGTGGGTACTACAGGCAATTTATTAATCAAAGAATGAAAATTTACATAAGCTTCTCTCATGCACGGATTACCCGAACAATGACCCTCCATGCGCTTTAAATAGAACTCATGGACCAATCGGGTGTCAAGCCACGGATCAAGTGTCGATAATACCGAGGTGAGAGTGAACCGTCGGATCACTACATATCGTGACCGTCGGATTGTAAGTTACAATATGTACAACGGTAAAGAAACACACTTTACCTAACTCTATACCTAACTCTAAACTAGACCAAGTTGAACTTAACTATATCCTATGTGTCGGAATATCCTAACATCCCCCCTTAAGAACAACTTGGGATAGGATTGAAGGATTTACAAATATGACACAATAGGAGAAGGAAGGAGGCACTAGAGCCTATCCCCCCTTAGTGACAACTTCCTGAACTCCAAGCATATATCGAAGTTTAGTGAACTTCGCCTCTGTGAGAGCCTTTGTGAAGATGTCTGCAACCTGATCATCTGTTGGACAATATTGCACTTCAAGAACATGGTCATGAATGAGCTTTCTGATGAAGTGCATGTGTAGTTCGATGTGTTTGCTGCGCTGATGCTGAACTGGATCTTTGCATAGTTGAATGGCACTTTGATTATCACACCAAAGTGTGGTTGGATGCTGCTGCTCAAAGCCAAACTCTGATAGGATCTGACGAAGCCACAAGGCTACCTTACTAGCTTCCACGGCACCACGATACTCTGCTTCGGCTGACGAAAGAGAAATGGCAGCCTGTTTCTTACAAGCCCATGTAATAGGTCCTGAACCAAGAGTGAAGACATAACCGGCAGTAGACTTCCGATCATCAGGGTCACCAGCCCAATCAGAATCAGTGAAACCAACTAACAGAGGAGCTGCTTTGGCACTGTAATGAATCCCAAACTGTACTGTACCTCGAACATAACGAAGTATTCTTTTGGCTGCTTTCCAATGACTTTCACGGGGGTTTTGCATAAAACGAGCAACAAGGCCAACAGCAAAGGAAAGATCAGGACGAGTATGGGTTAAGTACAAGAGTTTTCCTACGAGTTGACGGTATAAGGTAGCATCAACTTCAGGAGAAGTACAAGAGACTGAAAGTTTGACTCCAGACTGAAAGGGAGAAGGGGCTGGCTTACAGTCTTCCATGTGAAAATGACGAAGAATATCACAAGCATACTTGGACTGGGAAAGGGAAATACCTTCCTTGGATTGCAAGACTTGAAGACCGAGAAAATAGTGTAAGTGTCCTAAGTCTGTCATTTCAAATTTCTTTTTAAGGATAGACTTCACATGGTTTATAAGGTTGGGATCACTGCCAGTAAGGATAAGATCATCAACATAAAGAACAAGGATGATAAGAGAGTCACCCACTTTCTTGGTGTAGACAGTAATGTCAGAATGACACCTAGAAAAGCCAGATTCTAAAAGAAAGCTATCCATTTTGGCATACCAAGCCCGAGGAGCTTGCTTGAGACCATAAAGGGATTTCTTAAGTCGACACACAAGGCTGGAGTCTGTTTGTATGAAGCCAATGGGTTGTTCCATATAGATTTCTTCCTGCAAGTCCCCATGCAAGAAGGCAGATTTAACATCCATCTGATGGACTTCCCATTTTAAAGAGGCAGCAAGGGAAAGAACAAGGCGGATAGAGTTCATTTTGGCAACAGGGGCGAAGGTTTCAGTGTAGTCAATGCCTTCAACCTGTGAAAAGCCCTTAGCAACAAGACGAGCTTTATGTTTATCAATTTTGCCATCTGGTCCATACTTGGTTCTGTAAACCCATTTACATCTTACAAGTTTTCGTCCCTTTGGTAGAGGAACAAGATCCCATGTATCATTTGTCATCAATGAGTGATATTCTTCATTCATAGCTGCTTCCCAATGTGGATGGCCTGAAGCTTCTGCAAAAGTGTCAGGATCATGATTTACTGGAGCTTGAGCCAGTAAAGAAGAGGCTCTTTCAAACTGAGAACGTGTACGTCGCTGATCTGTAGGATCACCGGCAAGATCACCTGCTGCATCTCGAGTAGCACGGACCCATCTTGGAAGTTGAGGATCCTGAGAAGGTGGGGGAGGATTGTCATCCTCACTTTCATCATCTGAAGAAGAAATGTTGTCAAAAGTAGAAGAGATAGGAAGAGGTGGCACATCCGCCGGACTAGGCTCGCAGGCCGATTTATTTTCATCAAATTTTACATCTCTTCTAATGATAACATTTTTGGACTTAAATGGAATAAGTCTATAACCTTTTACATCTTCAGAATATCCAACAAAAGTACATTTCTCACTCTTAGGTTCTAAAGCTTTATGCTTTTCATCTGGAATATGGGCCCATGCTTCACTTCCAAACACACGAAAGTGACTTACATCTGGTTTAATGGAACTCCAAGCTTCTTCTGGAGTGATATTCTCTAGAACCTTAGTAGGAGTGCGATTGATTATATAATTTGCACAATTAATTGCTTCGGCCCAAAAACTAAGACTGAGTCCTTTAGATTGCAGCATACAATTAGCCATTTCCTTTAAGGTGCGATTTTTCCTTTCAGCTACACCATTTTGTTGTGGAGTGTATGGAACAGTATGTTGCATTTGAATTCCATTTTCAGTGCAAAAGTTGATGAATGTGTTTTTAACATATTCTCCACCATTATCAGTTCTTAGCTTAAGAATTTGATGTCCAGATTGTTTTTCAACAAAGGCTTTGAAGGCCAAAAAAGTGTTAAATACTTCGCTCTTGAGTTTTAAGAAGTATACCCAAGTGCGTCTGGAGAAATCATCAATGAAAGTTAAGAAGTACTTGCAGCCAGAGAATGAAGCAACAGGAAGAGGACCACATAAATCACTGTGCACAAGCTGTAAAGGGGCTGAGGCGTGCCAAGAGGCACGTTTGTCAAAACTGTCCCGATGATGTTTTCCGAGTACACATCCGGAACAAACACCATCTCTGCAAGATACCATAGGAAGACCTGTCACCATATTTTCTTTACATAGATGCTGAAGGGAGCGATAGTTTAAGTGACCAAATCGCTCATGCCAAAGTTTGCTCACTTCATCATTATGAGCAACAAATACTGAGGGAAGATTTGATGACCCAAAGTTGTGAAACTTATACAACCTTTTGGAATCATCAGCAAGACCAGTAGCTAGAATCTGTTTAGGATCTTTTAGATCCTTGATTACAACATCATGAGGTGAAAATTCAACAATTTTACCTTCACCTGAATGAGTTATCTGATAGACAGATAGAAGGTTGCAGGATAAGGTTGGAACACATAATACATCATTAAACTGACCATTGTCTAGATGAACAGTTCCAGTCCCTACAACATTAAGAGATCTATCATCACCAATATATATATTTTTGGTGTTACAATCATTTAAAGAAGAAAACATGGCTTGATTTTTGGCCATGTGACAAGAGGCTCCAGAATCAATGAGCCACTCATGAGAATGAGAAGAAGAAGAAGATACATTTAATGCATAACCAGACTGAGATGATTGATAATGACATGCAGAAAGTGCCATTCCGGAAGTTGAAGTTGAAGTAGGCTCCACATGGATGTTATGTTTCTTCATTGCGGCTTCCAAGGCTTCCATCTTCTTAAAGCATTTAGATTCTAAGTGGCCATCTCGATTACAAAAGTTACAATGTCTATCAGTCTTCTTCCATTTGTTTTTATTGGTCTTATCATTTTGCTGAAATGATCTTTCATTTTGAGGCTGAGATGGTTTAGGACCATTCTTTTGAGGATATGACTTCTTAGGATTCTTTGAATTTGGTTGTTGCTGGGCGGCTAATGCTTTCGTGGAAGAGTTTCCAAGATGAAGAAGACCAAGGTGTAAGAGTTTTTCTTGTTCTCTTATTAAGGAATCACAAAAGGAGTCAAAGGAAGGGGCCTTGTATTCTTGTCCTTGACAAATGAAAGCTTCCCTTGTAGAATGGAAAGTGGAAACAAATACAGAGTAGGCTGGTCCCAACTTAGTAAGGATGGAATAAATAAGGTTACCATCTTCTTTCTTAACTTTAACACCTTCCAAGAGATATCTAAGGGTCTTGAATTTGGACAAGAAATCTTCAATGCAAGAAAAATTATTAGGATCCAAAGTAAGCAGCTCATTTTCAAGTTGATGGGCTCTAATTTCATTTTTAATTCCAAAAACTTTAGCAAGTTTTTCTAATGCTTCATGAGGAGTCTCAAGTTCTGCAATGTGGAATCTAAGATCAGGAGAAACAGACATCCCTATCAAACCACGTGCTTGATCTTGTCTATTTTCCCATTTTGCCGCCTTGTCTTCATCTTTTGGTTTCTTCTCTTGGTCTGTGGCTATTCTGTAGAGACCTTTACTTCTAAGTAAATCTCCCATGTAGGCTACCCATTGGAAGTAGTTAGTGCTGTCAAGAATGACTTGGCATGGACTTTCCATTTTTTGAAGAAAAACTGAAGCTGAAGATGCTGAAAGTAAGTGGTCCAATGGATAGATCTCGAAAAAATAGGCGGTTTTAAAAAAAACGGCTCTGAAAAAGGCTTCCGGATGAAGAAGTTATGGCTTTTTTAAAAAAAATTGTTGACGATGCCGGCAAAGTGCGCGAATGTGCGGGAATGAAAAAATCCGCCCCCACAAAATGGAGACTTGAACCCAAGACCTCTACTCTCTTAAAATAGCTTTGAACCAATTGATCTATACAAAAAATTTGAGAGAGAGAGAGAGAGAGAGAGAGAGAGAGAGAGGGGGGGGGGGCCTTGATTTGCGTGCTTGCCTTGAGAAAGCTCTTTTTCCCTACAAAACACAAAACACAAAACCCAACACGAATATGCAAAGAAAAACGAACCTTGCGGCTCGAAGTTAGCTTTAGCCAAAAAACTAGAAATTTTTAAAAAAAATTTCAAAGTTAGCTTTAGCCGAAAAACTAAATATTTTTCTCAATGTTTCTGATTTTCCGAGATCACACTAAGGTGCAGGGAAAAGAGCATACGCATGAGAAAAATCCTTCCTTTCTGTTTCTGATTTGCCCAGATCGCACAGAGTCGCAGGGCAAAGAGCATACGCAGAAATGAAAGGTATAGATCCGGTTAAAAAAAAAGGCTAAATAAACCGAAACCGAAATAAGCAGAGAGAAAATAACAGTAAACTGCAAAAAACACTGTATACCTCCCGATCTGAAAAATGACGCAGCTAGGGCTACCGGAAACCTTTTCGCATGAAACGAAAGGGGTTCCTCACTGAAACAGATGCTCCGAACGCAACAGAGCAGTCCTCTCGGCCCGAAAGCAGTCAGAAACAGCAGATCTAGGAAACAACAGCCGCATGCAGTTCTACCGGCTTCAGATTTGGATCACCAACGGACGCGGCCCTCAAATAGCTCTGATACCATGTAGGAATTTACTGGGTAAGTTCCTCAGAAAGAATACCAAAAGGACACCGCTCACAACCAGATCTCAAATCAATACACCAGTATTTTTGACGTGGTTAAAACCCTCAGAGTGCAAGGAGGGAAACAATCCACGGCCTGTCCCAACGTGGGTACTACAGGCAATTTATTAATCAAAGAATGAAAATTTACATAAGCTTCTCTCATGCACGGATTACTCGAACAATGACCCTCCATGCGCTTTAAATAGAACTCATGGACCAATCGGGTGTCAAGCCACGGATCAAGTGTCGATAATACCGAGGTGAGAGTGAACCGTCGGATCACTACATATCGTGACCGTCGGATTGTAAGTTACAATATGTACAACGGTAAAGAAACACACTTTACCTAACTCTATACCTAACTCTAAACTAGACCAAGTTGAACTTAACTATATCCTATGTGTCGGAATATCCTAACAGATATCTGTACGACCTGATGTTTGGAGGAACACTTCCTGGAATCAGATGAATAGAATGATCATGATCACGCATAGGTGGGAGACCTTTGGGAGTCTCAAATACCTTGGAATGATTGTCCAGGACTTTTTGGAGATCTGGAGAAATAGATGATTCCAATGTGGAAACATCTAGCGAACATAATTGTGCAATTACACCTCTTTGCTCCTTTTTTAGAAGCTTTATCATGCCATTAGAGCTGATTATCTTTCCTGGTTTCCCTGCAATACCCCTTAATTCAACTTCCTTTCCTTCCACAGAAAATTTCATGAAAAGTTCTTGAAAATTAAAAGCTATTGTACCCAAGGATTGTAGCCATTGGACTCCTAGTACAACATCAGCACCTCTCATTGGAATGGAAAGCATTGGGCTAGTCAATACATATTCTCCCATGGATAGCTTGATATTATGGCACTTTCCAGAGCAATTTATTGTTCCTCCATTTGCAATCATCACTTGACACTCTGGTGCTAGATATAAGAAGCAATTCAATTCTTTTGCTACCCTACAATGAATAAAATTGTGGGTGCTTCCTGAATCAATCAACACTATTACCTTTTTCTTCTTGATTTGTCCTTCTATCTTGATGGTTTGAGGAGTGGTAATTCCCGCCAATGCATTACAAGATATGGTCGGATTTATTTGTTCTTCATCTAGGATTTTTTCCTGGAATATATCCTCTTCTTTTGACCTTTCTTGCTCCTTTTCTTCTTCCTCTTCACAATCTATGTAGAATAATTTCTTCTCAACACACTTATGACCTTTTGTGTATTTGCTATCACAATTGTAACAAAGCCCTTTTGCTCTTTTTTCTTCCAATTGTTGTGGTGTCAACCTTGTAGGTTGTGGAAGACTATGGGCAACAACACTTCTGTCTTTATAGTTGTGAATGGTATGCTTCCTAGTTGCCATAATTTTGCTTTCCATTTTTCTTGCTAACCTGAATGCCTTCTCTAATGAATCAGGTTCCCAAAGGCGCACATCATGTTGGATATTATCCTTTAAAGACCCTATGAACACATCAATCCTATGCTCCTCTGGAATATCTTTTACCCTTATGTTCAATTTTTGGAACTCCTCAATGTGCTCCATTATTGAACCCTTTTGTTTGAGACTTATCAATTGGCTAAAAAATGTGTTGCTTTTTGTATCCTCATAATGTGCTATCAATTCTTCCGTAAAAATTGCCCAAGTGATAAATTGTTTACGAGAGCAAAGCCATTGATACCATACAAACTGATTTGGTTCCAAATATAAAGTTGCCATTGTAGGAATTTACAGGGTAAGTTCCTCAGAAAGAACACCAAAAGGACACCGCTCACAACCAGATCACAGATCAATACACCAGTATTTTTGACGTGGTTAAAACCCTCAAAGAGGGAAACAGTCCACGGCCTGCGCCAACGTGGCTACTACAGGAAATTTATTAATCAAAGAATGAAAATTTACATAAGCTTCTCTCATGCACGGATTACCCGAACAATGACCCTCCATGCACTTTAAATAGAACTCATGGACCAATCGGGTGTCAAGCCACGGATCAAGTGTCGGTAATACCGAGGTGAGAGTGAACCGTCGGATCACTACATATCATGACCGTCAGATTGTAAGTTACAAAATGTACAACGGTAAAGAAACAAACTTTACCTAACTCTATACCTAACTCTACACTAGACCAAGTTGAACTTAACTATATCCTATGTGTCGGAATATCCTAACATCCCCCCTTAAGAACAACTTGGGATAGGATTGAAGGATTTACAAATATTTCACAATAGGAGAAGGAAGGAGGCACTAGAGCCTATCCACCCTTAGTGACAACTTCCTGAACTCCAAGAATATATCGAAGTCTAGTGAACTTCGCCTCTGTGAGAGCCTTTGTGAAGATGTCTGCAACCTGATCATCTGTTGAACAATATTGCACTTCAAGAACATGGTCATGAATGAGCTTTCTGATGAAGTGCATGTGTAGTTCAATGTGTTTGCTGCGCTGATGCTGGACTGGATCTTTGCATAGCTGAATGGCACTTTGATTATCACACCAAAGTGTGGTTGGATGCTGCTACTCAAAGCCAAACTCTGATAGGATCTGACGAAGCCACAAGGCTTCCTTACTAGCTTCCACGACACAACGATACTCTGCTTCTACTGACAAAAGAGAAATGGCAGCCTGTTTCTTACAAGCCCATGTAATAGGTCCTGAACCAAGAGTGAAGACATAACCGACAGTAGACTTCCGATCATCAGGGTCACTAGCCCAATCAGAATCAGTGAAACCAACTAATAGAGGAGCTGCTTTGGCACTGTAATGAATCCCAAATTGAATTGTACCTCGAACATAACGAAGTATTCTTTTAGCTGCTTTCCAATGACTTTCACGGGGGTTTTGCATGAACCGAGCAACAAGGCCAACATCAAAGGAAAGGTCAGGACGAGTATGGGTTAAATACAAGAGTTTTCCTACAAGTTGACGGTATAATGTAGCATCAACTTCAGGAGAAGTACAAGAGACTGAAAGTTTGACTCCAGACTGAAAGGGAGAAGGGGCTGGCTTACAGTCTTCCATGTGAAAATGACGAAGAATATCACAAGCATACTTGGACTGGGAAAGGGAAATACCCTCCTTGGATTGCAAGACTTGAAGACCGAGAAAATAGTGTAAGTGTCCTAAGTCTGTCATTTCAAATTTCTTTTTAAGGCTGGACTTCACATGGTTGATAAGGTTGGGATCACTACCAGTAAGGATAAGATCATCAACATAAAGAACAAGGATGATAAGAGAGTTGCCCACTTTCTTGGTGTAGACAGTATTGTCAGAATGACACCTAGAAAAGCCAGATTCTAAAAGAAAGCTATCCATTTTGGCATACCAAGCCCGAGGAGCTTGCTTGAGACCATAAAGGGATTTCTTAAGTCGACAAACAAGGCTGGAGTCTGTTTGGATGAAGCCAATGGGTTGTTCCATATAGATTTCTTCATGCAAGTCCCCATGCAAGAAGGCAGATTTAACATCCATCTGATGGACTTCCCATTTTAAAGAGGCAGCAAGGGAAAGAACAAGGCGGATAGAGTTCATTTTGGCAACAGGGGAGAAGGTTTCAGTGTAGTCAATGCCTTCAACCTGTGAAAAACCCTTAGCAACAAGACGAGCTTTATTTTTATCAACTTTCCCATCTGGTCCATACTTGGTTCTGTAAACCCATTTACATCTAACAAGTTTGCGTCCCTTTGGTAGAGGAACAAGATCCCATGTATCATTTGTCATCAATGAATGATATTCTTCATTCATAGCTGCTTCCCAATGTGGATGGCCTGAAGCTTCTGCAAAAGTGTCAGGATCATGATTTACTGGAGCTTGAGCCAGTAAAGAAGAGGCTCTTTCAAACTGAGAACGTGTACGCCGCTGATCTGTAGGATCACCGACAAGATCACCTGCTGCATCCCGAGTAGCATGGACCCATCTTGGAAGTTGAGGATCCTGAGAAGGTGGGGGAGGATTATCATCCTCACTTTCATCATCTGAAGAAGAAATGTTTTCAAAAGTAGAATAGATAGGAAGAGGTGGCACATCCGCCGGACTAGGCTCGCAGGCCGATTTATTTTCATCAAATTTTACATCTCTTCTAATGATAACATTTTTGGACTTAAATGGAATAAGTCTATAACCTTTTACATCTTCAGAATATCCAACAAAAGTACATTTCTCACTCTTAGGTTCTAAAGCTTTATGCTTTTCATCTGGAATATGGGCCCATGCTTCACTTCCAAAAACACAAAAGTGACTTACATCTGGTTTAATGGAACTCCAAGCTTCTTCTGGAGTGATATTCTCTAGAACCTTAGTAGGAGTGCGATTGATTATATAATTTGCACAATTAATTGCTTCGGCCCAAAAACTAAGACTGAGTCCTTTAGATTGCAGCATACAATTAGCCATTTCCTTTAAGGTGCGATTTTTTCTTTCAGCTACACCATTTTGTTATGGAGTGTATGGAACAGTATGTTGCATTTGAATTCCATTTTCGGTGCAAAAGTTGATGAATGTGTTTTTAACATATTCTCCACCATTATCAGTTCTTAGCTTAAGAATTTGATGTCCAGATTGTTTTTCAACAAAGGCTTTGAAGGCCAAAAATGTGTTAAATACTTCGCTCTTGAGTTTTAAGAAGTATACCCAAGTGCGTCTGGAGAAATCATCAATGAAAGTTAAGAAATACTTGCAGCCAGAGAATGAAGCAACAGGAAGAGGACCACATAAATCACTGTGCACAAGCTGTAAAGGGGCTGAGGCGTGCCAAGAGGCACGTTTGTCAAAACTGTCCCGATGATGTTTTCCGAGTACACATCCGTAACAAACACCATCTCTTCAAGATACCATAGGAAGACCTGTCACCATATTTTCTTTACATAGATGCTGAAGGGAGCGATAGTTTAAGTGACCAAATCGCTCATGCCAAAGTTTGCTCACTTCATCATTATGAGCAACAAATACTGAGGGAAGATTTGATGATCCAAAGTTGTGAAACTTATACAACCTTGTGGAATCATCAGCAATACCCATAGCTAGAATCTGTTTAGGATCTCTTAGATCCTTGATTACAACATCATGAGGTGAAAATTCAACAATTTTACCTTCACCTGAATGAGTTATTTGATATACAGATAGAAGGTTGCAGGATAAGGTTGGAACACATAATACATCATTAAACTGACCATTGTCTAGATGAACAGTTCCAGTCCCGACAACATTAAGAGATCTATCATCACCAACATATATATTTTTGGTGTTACAATCATTTAAAGAAGAAAACATGGCTTGGTTTTTGGCCATGTGATAAGAGGCTCCAGAATCAATGAGCCACTCATGAGAAGGAGAGGAAGAAGATACATTTAATGCATAACCAGACTGAGATGATTGACAACGACATGCAGAAAGTGCCATTCCGGAAGTTGAAGTTGAAGTAGGCTCCACATGGATGTTATGTTTCTTCATTGCGGCTTCCAAGGCTTCCATCTTCTTAAAGCATTTAGATTCTAAGTGGCCATCTCGATTACAAAAGTTACAATGTCTATCAGTCTTCTTCCATTTGTTTTTATTGGTCTTATCATTTTGCTGAAATGATCTTTCATTTTGAGGCTGAGTTGGTTTAGGACCATTCTTTTGAGGATATGACTTCTTAGGATTCTTTGAGTTTGGTTGCTGCTGGGTGGCTAACGCTTTCGTGGAAGAGTTTCCAAGATTAAGAAGACCAAGGTGTAAGAGTTTTTCTTGTTCTCTTATTAAGGAATCACAAAAGGAGTCAAAGGAAGGGGCCTTGTAGTCTTTTCCTTGACAAATGAAAGCTTCCCTTGTAGAATGGAAAGTGGAAACAAATACAGAGTAGGCTGGTCCCAACTTAGTAAGGATGGAATAAATAGGGTTACCATCGTCTTTCTTAACCTTAACACCTTCCAAGAGATATCTAAGGGTCTTGAATTTGGACAAGAAATCTTCAATGCAAGAAAAATTATTAGGATCCAAAGTAAGCAACTCATTTTCAAGTTGATGGGCTCTAATTTCATTTTTAATCCCAAAAACTTTAGCGATTTTTTCCAATGCTTCATGAGGAGTCTCAAGTTCTGCAATATGGAATCTAAGATCAGGAGAAATAGACATCCCTATCAAACCACGTGCTTGATCTTGTCTATTTTCCCATTTTGCAGCCTTGTCTTCATCTTTTGGTTTCTTATCTTGGTCTGTGGCTATTCTGTAGAGACCTTTACTTCTAAGTAAATCTTCCATGTAGGCTATCCATTGGAAGTAGTTAGTGCTGTCAAGAATGACTTGGCATGGACTTTCCATTTTTTTTTAAAAAGCTGAAGCTGAAGATGCTGAAAGTAAGTGTTCCAATGGATAGATCTCGAAAAATTAGGCTGTTTTAAAAAAAACGGCTCTGAAAAAGGCTTCAGGATGAAGAAGTTATGGCTTTTTGAAAAAAATTTGTTGAAGTTGCCGGCAAAGTGCGCGAATGTGCGGAAATGAAAAAAAATCCGCCCCCACAAAATGGAGACTTGAACCCAAGACCTCTACTCTCTTAAAATAGCTTTGAACCAATTGATCTATACAAAAAATTTGAGAGAGAGAGAGAGAGAGAGAGAGAGGGGGGGCCTCGGTTTGCGTGCTTGCCTTGAGAAAGCTCTTTTTCCCTACAAAACACAAAACACAAAACCCAACACGAATATGCAAAGAAAAATGAACCTTGCGGCTCGAAGTTAGCTTTAGCCAAAAAACTAGATATTTTTTTAAAAAAATCTCAAAGTTAGCTTTAGCCGAAAAACTAAATATTTTTCTCAATGTTTCTGATTTTCCGAGATCACACTAAGGTGCAAGGAAAAGAGCATACGCATGAGAAAAATCCTTCCTTTCTGTTTCTGATTTGCCCAGATCGCACAGAGTCGCAGGGCAAGGAGCATACATAGAAATGAAAGGTATAGATCCGGTAAAAAAAAAGGCTAAATAAACCGAAACCGAAATAAGCAGAGAGAAAATAACAGTAAACTGCAAAAACACTGTATACCTCCCGATCTGAAAAATGACGCAGCTAGGGCTACCGGAAACCTTTTCGCGTGAAACGAAAGGGGTTCCTCGCTGGAACAGATGCTCCGAACGCAACAGAGCAGTCCTCTCGGCCCGAAAGCAGTCAGAAATAGCAGATCTAGGAAACAACAGCCGCATGCAGTTCTACCGGCTTCAGATTTAGATCACCAACGGACGCGGCCCTCAAATAGCTTTGATACCATGTAGGAATTTACAAGGTAAGTTCCTCAGAAAGAACACCAAAAGGACACCGCTCACAACCAGATCACAGATCAATACACCAGTATTTTTGACGTGGTTAAAACCCTCAAAGAGGGAAACAGTCCACGGCCTGCGCCAACGTGGCTACTACAGGAAATTTATTAATCAAAGAATGAAAATTTACATAAGCTTCTCTCATGCACGGATTACCCGAACAATGACCCTCCATGCACTTTAAATAGAACTCATGGACCAATCGGGTGTCAAGCCACGGATCAAGTGTCGGTAATACCGAGGTGAGAGTGAACCGTTGGATCACTACATATCGTGACCGTCGGATTGTAAGTTACAAAATGTACAACGGTAAAGAAACACACTTTACCTAACTCTATACCTAACTCTACACTAGACCAAGTTGAACTTAACTATATCCTATGTGTCGAAATATCCTAACAGCCATACGTACCTTTTGTGTGTTTTGCACATTATTGAGATCGAAGAACTGCTCCATCTGTAATATCCATGTGGCGGGATCCTTGCCATCAAACTTCCTCATATCAATTTTTGGAATATGGTGGGTCTTCGATCCAACATTAGAGTGTATGGAATCATGATTAACATTTCTTTTGTTCACATCATGAGTTTCCTTTACAACCTTTTCACCATTAGTAAGTATTTCTTGTAGAAAATTTGTCAAATCTGTCTTCAAATTTGCCATGTCTGTCTTCAAATCTATCCTCAAATCTGTCCTCAAATCTGTCTTCATATCATCCATCTTAGCTTCCATGCCCTTTATCTTAGATTCTACGCCATTTATCTTAGATTCCACGCCATTTATCTTAGCATCTGTTAGCTTTTGTGAGTGTGACATTTGTTGCACTTGTTCTTGTAATTTTGATATATCATGTAGCATTTCTTCCTCTTATTCATGAGTCATGCTAGAGCTTTCCGGTTCCTTACTAGGTGTTTGCATTTTCTTTCCTCGAGGCATCAGTTACCGATAATAAAGCTTTACTATGCCCTTTGAATTCCTTCAAACCAAGCTTATGCAAAAATTTAAAAAAAAACTACACACCTTTTTTTTACTTTGTAGAAGCCTGATATTGAATCTGATGTATCTCTGTAATTTCGAATCATCCAATTCTGAACCTGTGATCTTTAGTAGCCTTCTATGTCCTCTTTCCAATGCCACTAGTCTGATCCAAATTGAATTATCCAAGAAAGCGTTATGCACAATCTCCCGCAGTGACCTGATTATAGACTAGTTCAGTAGAGCAAAATTGTATGAAGTGCCACATGTCACTGTTCCAACCTTTGACTCTGAAAAACATATAAAAGAACACTACAGTCCGTCCTCTTTCTGTACCTTCTTACGAAATTTCAATCCGATGCTCAGAAAGAAAGTTATGACGATTTTCCCCAGGTCACCTGTTTTTAATGTAATTCAGGAGTCTGCACAAAGACCAACTTCCTCAGATCATATCTCCGAAAATATCGCGCGAAATGCTCTGAAATTCGGACCCAAGGTTCAGCACGATGTCTTCTCAAATGGGTTTTTTTTTGCGACTTCTGAAACGTCACAGAAAAAAAGTTATAGCGAAAATTCCACGATGACCTGTTTGGAGCAGCGAAACCCTAGAATCCAAAGCTCTGATAGCAAATGTTATGAAACCAGCTCAAGAAAAGATAGAAAAGAAAGATCAACGCCTTAGAATTCAGCCTCTTCGAGGGGGAAACCTCCTTTACATTACATAAATGAACAATTCTTGGATGATACAAATGACAAAACCTCATTTCTATATATAGGAGTCTAAGGAGTCACAATATAATCCAGCCGACCTAATAATAATAATATAAAGCCACAAAAATAACAATAGAGGGATTCTAAGGGGCACATAAATAACAATATGGGGGTAATAGGGGCACAACAATATAAATAAGGGGTATAAATACAATAGTAATGGGGTAATAACTAGTATTATAGGGACCCAACATGCACACACACCCCAAAATAGAGAATCGAAACAAACCGCAGAGCAGGAAAGGCGATGTGCCCTACTAATTCTTCGCAACGAAGCATTCAATAGGGTGTGCAGAGTACTGAATAAGGTTCACCAGGTGAGATGAACTGATTGGGACCTGCATGTGCCAGCGGTTTGATGGGCCTAAAGGACCATGTGTAAAACCCTGAACGCGAAGATGATTCCAAAGGTAAGGAACAGAGTAGAGACCATAATTTCTGTAGTGAATACAAAAAGGAATCCACACGTAATGGCTCCCGCAGTTGTGACAGTGGGCAATGACTAGGAGGAAGAAATCACACATCTACGCGAAGTCGAACATATAAGGATTTAGGAAGCCATCCGGCAAGGGAACCTTAGACTTCACGAACTCAAAAAGGACCGGGTACGATTGAGGAAGAAAAGCATTTTGATGGACGCTAAGATCAAGAGGCTAGAAAATGAGATCACGCAAGCATGTCTCGTTAATAAACTAATGATAACAAAGCAAGTTACTGATGATCATATGATCTGAAAATCACCCTATGAGTGACCTCAGTGAATATTTATTAAACAAAAGGTATTACAGACTCATGTGCTGGTGTGTGTTCTGTGTTATTGAAACAACGGATCGATCAGATTGCCAATACACAAAAAATAAATGGAAAGACAACAGAGAAATATAGTAAGCAACACAAAGACACAAACAATTTTAATAAGGAGTTCATCCTATTCTCCAGGGCTATGTCTCCGGTCCAGCTTCAGTGGTGGCCTTATTTTATTATGTCCTTGAGCAGAGAAATTACAATACAGGGACTCAATATGAGTTCTCTTGAAGCAGATTTTGTTTGGCAGGGTGGTTCTTGGATTCCCCAAGCCACTTGGAGTACACATACTCTTGTTCTTCCTACCAGCTCTGTAACCCTCGGTCTACAGTGGAAAGAGCCAACTGTGATGCTCAATCCAGATAAATTCCTCTATGGGAAGGCTTGATTCTTTAAGCTCTTTGGTGCTTGATGTTGCCTGTGGTCAGCTCGGACCTCTGTCTCCTCTGCTTGGCTTTACTGCTCTCTATGCTCAGTCCTCCTCTCAGGGTTCACTACTCACTGTCTCTCTTTGTCGCTTGGACTCTTCGATCTAAATCTCTCTTCTGATCTCTCGTTCACTGTCTTTGTTCATGGCTTTAGCCATTCGACCTCCGTGCCTGTTTGTTTCCTCTCCTTCCTACGTTGATTCGCCTATCACCTTTGTGCTTGGAATTCCCTGTTCAGCGTTAGCATAAACGCTCAGGAAGTAGCCATGTGTCTTGTTGTGGAGGTAAATCCTCTCTGCAGACAGAGACAATCCCTACTAGCCCAGACCGGGTCTAGCAACAATCATACAATGCTATCACGCAAGTTCCTAATTGCAAATAAAAAGTAGATGGTGAGAACCTACTTGGATTCCAATGCTAGTGTTCGTCGAAGAGATATTGCCCTCGTTCCTTTGCCTTGGCCGGTCACGATCCCCATGATCTCCGTGATTGGACACCTGCACATGCAAAGAACAACACGAAAACAAGCATAAAATCTAGTAGATGCAATTATATATCAGTCAGAAAAGATATAACTCAACATCAAACATAAGACAATGAGAGTGGAACCATAATGATAGTCATCTATTATTAATAAATAACAAAGAAGAATACAACCATTGTTCTGACGTCAAATCCTTCTTTGGTTGGGTAGTCAGCTACACAAGTCTTGCAAAGCTTGTAGGGATGAGGAACAAGCCTCTCTCTCTCTTTGGGTGACAAGAATCTCCTTACTTAGATTTGGCCTTATGGGTGCAAAGAAGGCTCTTGCAGCTTCAAACTCTTGAACTCCTGGAACTACTGACTATTGTCACTGTAACTAGCTTGCTCAAGGCATAGAGACAAGCTTTTATAGATAGAGAGGGAAAAGATGAGATCAACCACATTATTCATGGCATTGGCTTTATCACTTGGAAACTTCCATGAAAGGTGGCAAACCACTTTCCCTTCTATGGAGATTCGAAGCCAAACCATCCTAGCTCAACATAGATTCAGTTGGTGAATGGGTTGAAGAGAACCTTCGGGAGTTTGGTGGTTGAAAACTTTACTCAATTCGGTTGGCGCGAGTGTGACTCTGAGACAGAGCGCCAATGGCGCGCCCTTTTTAGAGGATTTCCCTCATTGGCGCGGGCAGTGAAATGTGGACCCGCGCTAATGCAAAAAGAGCTGTTTTCATGAATATTTTGCAAGAGATGTCTTCAGGGCATATGAAACTCATACTTAGAGGAATATGATGCAAGTGGTTTCAGGTCATGTCACTTCTCACAGGTCCTGGAATGAGTCCCAAATCATCGACACGAGACAGAAGAAGAATGTTGTGGTGAATCAAAATTATGTGAGGTATCAGAGGGAGGTTGTAATTCTGCAGAGGTCAACTTCTCTTGAACATATCGGCGGCACGACAGTGGACTTGGCAGTATTTGACATCAAATGAGCAGAGGTCATGGTGACAAGGCAATGAGCAGATGAGAGGTCAAATAGGATAACCCAAACCCACGGAGGCTAGTGTAAAACAAGATGAGATGTCCCCACCCAGACATGAATGCAGACTAGTGCCATGTTCAAGAGCGACATACTGCCGACACGACGACAATTATGGATCCACTTTCCCCACCATTTCTGGTGAGTACCCCAGTTATTTTTAACAAGCTTGACGGGGATAGCATATGCTTGTGAGCGTCATTTGATGGAATCCGATGTCATTAAGTTTTAACGAGTCTGACAAAGGAAGAATTCGGCGTCTTTTCCTATTTAAAGAGTCTGAAAAGACAGTAAAAAGAAAACTCCAGGGGGGTCCTTTTTCGTAAAGTTGTGTCTCCCGAGCCCGAAAAAGTATAAAACAATGCTCGAAAGAACCGCTCGACCATTACGATCGAGGAGTACTTTTCATTTATAGTGACATCGATCCGAAAAAGTAGAAAAGTGATCAACATCACGTCTTTTTGTAACCATTCACGAACCGGAAACGACAAAGGTCCGACGATCTTTTCGTTTTTACACGGTTGGAAAAGGGTTTAAAGACGACCGCCTCTTATTTACTTTTAACGAGTCAAGAGGGGTAACTCGGCGATCTTTTCACTTTTAACGAGTCAGAAAAGAGCTGAAAGATAACTCCATAGTGACTTTTTCGTGTATTTACCGAGTTCGAAAAAGTATAAAATACAACTCGTTTCACCATCGAAGTTGCAAAAAGGACCTGTCATAGCACCAGAAGCAAGCGTAAAATCCATTTTCGACCAAAAGTATATTAAAATATTCAAAAAACAACTTTTTAAACCCTATTACAAGTCAAAAAGTCTATAAATATGGTGAAAATGTAAAAAATAAAATTACTTTTACTTTTTACCTCTTGCATAGTGGTAGTGGTCCATTTGGAGTGCAAACTTCGAGCAGCGATTACCGCCAATCCGGGCAACCATTTGAAATTCCGCCAGTTCCAGGTAAGAGGTGCTTCCTTTAGCTCCATTTCCATACTTGTTTTATGCATTTTGTTCCTTAATTGAGCCTCCACAAGGGGGATTTTAAAATTTAGGGTTGCGCCCCATTGGCGCGGGTATCTGGCACGGGTCCGCGCCAATGGGGTGATTTGCCCAAAGGTGCCACGCCATTGGCGCGACTGTTTTAGAAACAGTTGCGCCAACCGCGCGACCTAATTTTTTACTTAAATTTTCCCATCATTTCCGAAATTTGTCTGGTGTGTAAGCCTACCAGGGTTTCATTAATGATTTATTCATCCTTGTGGGTGCAGGAAACAAGCAAAAATGGTGGTGGAATGGAAAGAACGGGAGCATGATGCCGTGGATGCCTTGGCCATAGCGGATGAGGGATGTATGAATTCTCTGAGAGACTATGGTCTCAAGAAGTTCTTCCTCACCTCTTATCTGCGAGCTCAACCGGAGCTATTACAGTTCATAGTGGAGGCTTGGGATGTCGATGACCAATTATTTTGATTACGGGATCAAACCTTAGAGCTGGATGTATCTGATGTGTACTTCATTATTGGGCTGTCACGGAGAGGGGCGAGCCCCATTTTGACCGGAAGCAGGCCTTCCGGAGAGAAAATAGGTGAAGTGAAGGCTCGAGTGTGTCCAGAGGCACAATTTGGGAAAAACAGCGCCAAGGTGGATATCGCCACCATCCATGATTTGGTTCTTAAGGTGATACTATTCACCATCACACGTGCATCTGGGGTACAGGCGCCCCATGAGGCAAGCAAGAATCATCTGTTACTGGCGACAGAATGTCTCAGCCCCACCATTTTTGACTGGGCTACAACGGTGACTACAAATATCAAAAGGCAGCTTACAAAGTGTAAGCGCGGGGGAGTGAAATAGTTCGGGTATGGCTCAATTGTGGTGTCATTCTTCTTGGAACGATTACCCTTATTCCAGTACCAGGGAGCTGTAGTAGTGGATCCATTACCACGAGAGCCTAGGATGGCTCGTTGGGCAGCATTGATGCCCAGAGGAGGAGGGGGCCAGCAGATATCTTGGCAGCCCGAGTTCTTCATATGGCTTCGCCGCCAACTGATCATGGTAGAGGACTAGCCATACGCAGGAACCAACTTCATGGGGGATCCAGACCTCCCACTGCCAGAGGGAGAGGAGTGGGAAGAGGAGTTAGGTATGATCTTCTCTTTTTGATGTTTCTATGTATTTTTATTATTTTTTATTTTTTTGTCAATACATGCATGTTCTGATGATAGTTGTATATATATGCAGATGTGGGCCCAGAGCGACCAGCCGGCTTGTCTACTATAGTGCAGAGGGACCAACCTGCAGCTGACCCTCAGGAAAGGGGTGCCATGGGGGAAGAGCTGGTGCAGAATCTCGAGGTACTTACCCAAGGGATTCCAGGCTACGCTAGATTGGCGGCTGTGCCGTTTGCATACCAGAGGCACACAGTGGGGGAGTCGACTCGCATCCATCGTCTGTTGAGACGCTTGGTGCGCGCGGTGGTGTGCTATCATGAGCACCACCACGAGTAGACTCCTAGGCTTCTTTCATGCATATTTTTTGAGGGACATGTTGTCCGAGGATGTATCAGGATGAACATGTATTATTTTTGGGTTTTGTAACGCACGCGGTGCAAACATTATGACACACATATATATATATATACATATGCCTATGGTTTATTATTGTGCTTTTATGTGCTTGCTTGTATGATGTTTTGATTATAAATTACGCAAATGTCTATCTAATACATGATTGGCCAATGCATTAGATAATGTGTTTAATCATCTGGAATATGCTGATATGTGATAAAGTCAAAATTCCTTTCTAACAATTTAAGACGTAAGTACAACTTTAAAATGTGACGGTCTCTGACGGAATATCGCCCATTGAGCTGATGGACGACAAGCTGAGAGTCTAGGTTAACGATCAATGTACGAATACCGAGATTAATTGCCTCGGCTAATAATTCAATAACAGCGCTATATTCAGCAACATTGTTTGTAGTACAACCTAGACAGACACCTTGAAGGTCTATCAACCCACCGTGAGGATCGTAGATCACCCACGCCGCAAAGGACAAATTACGAGTACTGCGACAGGCACCATCAGCGAAACCAGTGTAAGGTGCACCCGACATCTGCACAAGAAGCAAAAAGACACAATAAGGGGCGAGCACGCTTTCACACCAAACCGAAAACATGAAAACTCACACACACACACACACGCATGTACAAATCGAAGCGTACTAAACTTGAGAATAAAGGGATGGCCATGCCCCCCAGCATGGTGTCTCAATTCGAGGTACATGCCCCCCAAGCTTCAGTCCATTGAAAATGGAGTGAAGGTTGACATCACTGTTATTGCACTCAAATGGCATCATATCGCCCCGAGATTCTATCTGATGCACGGAAATCGTTTTAATAGGGGCGAGATTCGGAGGTGGAAGGGGAAAGACACCCATTAGAGCGGGATCCTTAAAGAGTCTGGCTCCCACACTCTCGAATGATTTAGAGGTATGCTCCACGAATGGGACATTACCTTCGGAAGAAGAGGCGAAGAAGGAGAGTTGGTCCACCATGACAATATTCCCTTGATGAGGGAAACGAATGACACGGAAAAGGGAGGAAGCCACGGCTTGCATGGCGTATGTCCAGCTACGTCTGAGGAGGAGGTTGTAGGTAAGATTAGCGTCGACAACTTCGACCTCCACTTCTACCGTCTTCCCTTCCAAGGAGATGGGCAAGCGTTGAAGGATACCATAAGGACGGGACTCTCTTCCATCAAAGGCTTCTAATGTCATAGGAGACTGGCTCAATGTTGGAGAACCAATAGCTTTCCAACAAGCAACATACATGATGCAAGTTGAGGCACCTTCATCAATGACTGTACGATGAATCGTTTTACCATTGATGATGACCTGTATAAGGAAAGCGATTTGGTGAGGCAGTCTTGGCGTATAGCCCTCGAGATCAAAAGAAATCAGATCTGAGTCAACCGGGTCTATGCCACCGATGGCCGATAGCAAGGACTTCCTCTGGGAGGGGCAGCTCTGGAGGACTTCTAGAGTGGACATAGCAGACAGAGCTTGGGCTAAGTCCTCAACAATGCGTAGTGCTAAGCAGCACGAGCATTCGGGTTGTAAGAAGACTTCCGGATTACACCTTTTGGAGGGGGTCAGATCGTCGTCTCAGTGCTAGGTATTTTGATGTGGAGAGGACCAGAACTGGACGGAGGAGCGCTAGAGGGGACCTCCAGCTCTTTCCCGGCGTGAGATGGATATTCTTTTGCTCGAGTAGTGACATGGATGGGAATTGTCCCAGCCATGAAGACTTGAGAGCCGAATGAAGAAGAGGGTTGCGATGGATCTGCCACCATTTGAGTTTGCTGAGAAGGGAAAGGTTCTTTAAGCACAACAGGAGTCCCAGGAGCACCTTTCAACAATCGAATAACTTCGGACCACCTTAGGCAGTCTTTAGTGTAGTGATCATCATCACAGATAAGACAAGGATACTTAGGTTTACGTTTGGCTCCTTCATCTGGTGGAGTTTTAGGGGAGTCCTGTTTGGGCTATTCGATTTTATTCTTAGCTTTCCCTTTCTTTTTCCCTTTCGAGGATTTATCCGCCGCGGTGGACTGAACGGCGTTAACATCGGAGGTACTTCCAGAATTAGATTGACCCTGAGAAGTGTTCCCATTAGAAGCATTCTGTTTTTGCTTCCCAGGGTTCGCGGATGACTTCTTTGAAGATGCGTTTACAGAGCCAATAACTCCGTCAACAGATGGTTTTGGCGGAGCTTTGGATGTTCTGGGTCTCGGGGCGTCTGGCAAATAATCATATAAAGTACCTGACTGAGAATATACTAAGTCAAGGTACTGATCACGCGCGATAGCTTGCTCTTCAGTTACACAAGCTCCCATGACGATGTCTCGCGCGATCGCAGCCTGACAAAGGAAGTCATGAACCAATCGGTCAGGAGTTGATCAGGAACCCAAAATTTGATCAAGCGACGACGCCATCTCCATTCATGTATATGATCGGATATATGCGTGGTCGTGTCCTATTTGAGAGACGTAAGGAGATGTGTTCCTGTCTCATACCGAATGGGTAACTGAAAATGAGTTAGGAATGCCATAGCCAGCGAGTTGAAATCTTGAAAGCGATTCAACTCAATATACCACTTAGCGGCTGAGCCAGTGAGAGTCCTTTGGAAGAGGCGGAGCCGGATGGAGTCATCAAGCCACGAGTTGGATGAGCACCAAAGGTGATAGGTCATGACATGGGCTTGAGGATCTTCACGAGCTTTGCCATCGAATTTTGGGCAATCACCGGGTATTTTAGTTGGAACTGGTGGCCAATATGGATTATGAAGAATGGGATCATTCATCAACTTGGACACATCTGGGAGTTCCAACGTCGCTAAGAAAGGCAACTCAGGATTAAAGGAAATTTGTGGCTGCGGAAGAGAGGTGGTACCAGGGTTCCAACCAGGTGGTGGTTGCCCCTATGGACTTTGTCCGGATGGGCCCGGCCCATAAGGGTTCTGCCCATAGGGACTTTGCCCATAGGGGTTCTGTCCGTAAGGATTTTGTCCATAAGGATTTTGTCCATAAGCAGACAGTTGACCTTGGGTCTGCCCCCCAACACCCCATGGATTAGCAACTTGACCTACAGGCGCAACGTACTGTTGCTGATAATTCTGGTAAGGAGTGACCTGCAGTTGTTGGTAATTTTGATAAGGGGTAAATTGAGTTTTCCCCTGGGGTTGCTAGTAGCCATATGCTTGCTGAGCTCCATACTGAGCCTGATAAGAAGGTTGCGCTTGGTAGGAAAGTTTGGGTCGTGGCCCACCTTGCATTTGATAACCAATTTGAGTCTGGGGCCCAGAAGGATGTCCTTGAACATGTTGAGCTTGGACCATCTGGCTGGAAGGTTGGCCTGGTTGGGTTTGGGACAGACCTGTTTGCCTAGAAGGATGTGTTTGCTAGGTACCAAGTTGTCCTTGAGAAACCAAGGGTTTTCCTTGCGGAGCAGATGGTTGAGCGGGTTGGATGGCCGGTTGACCTTGAGGTTGGCCAGCCTGTCCAGAAGGATGACTAAGCTGGGTAGTGGGTTGGCCTTGCTGTGAAGAAAGCTGACCCGCTTTCCCAGAAGGCTGAGCAGTGGGTTGGCCTTGCTGTAGGTAAGGCTGCCCCCCTTGCCCAGAAGGATACCCCTGTTCGACTACCGGTTGACCTTGTGGAATATAAGTTTGTTCGGTTTGTCTAGAGGGATAACCCTGCTGAATACCAGGTTGGCCTTGTTGGATGTAAGGTTGTCCTGGTTGTCCAGACGGGTAACCTTGCTGGGTACCAGGTTGCCCCGGATAACCAGAAGGTTGAGTCAGATAAGTAAAAGATGGACCGCCAGCGCCGAAGGTTGTCCCTGATAGGGTTGTCCTTGTAGGCCCCCAGGTTGTCCTGGGTAAGACTGGCCATAATATTGTTGCCCTTGGGGGGTTTGCACATAATATGGCTGACCTTGGTTAGGCGGTCCTTGAAGTTGTGCAGGCATTGCTTGGCACCCATGGAAAGTGGTGGCGTTCCAAGCAACGAATAATGGTACTGAAACCTCAACAAAAGCTTGAGTAGGCAAGGGTTGAGAAAGCTGAAGGTATTGACCTGTAGAATCGTAGTAAAAGAATAGACCTTGCGCATTTGGATCCTGAACAGCTTGTCCATAGGCATCATATGGCCCCCCTCCTGGGACGGGACCAGAAGAGGGTGGAGCACTTTGTGCAGGGTGGACAACTTTAGGTGAGAGTGCCGGCTGGCCGCTACTCACTTGACTGTGAGGGGGACCAGCACTAACAACCAGAGTTGAATGTGCTACACAAACAGTTGGATTTGTCGGAACTGAAGTGACAGGTGTAGTGTGGACTTGTGAAACAAAAGATCCCGTGGTGGGAGTGACATGGGGGTCCCACATAGTCGAAGCAGGGATCCTCGCACTTACCCTATCCCTCAACGACTGGTAGCGTGGGGGGAGCGGAGAAGTAGCTGGGATGGGAGTGTCGATATTCAAAAAAACAGGTGTCTCACTCACTCTAGGAGATGTCTCATCCATGTGAGAGGTAGACATTGGAGATGAAACACCAGGGGGGGTAAAAGGAATATTGTCCTCTTCAGGCTCCCAGATGGGGTTCCAATGAATTTCGTAACCCTCGTCGTCCGGAGCGCGAGAGTTGATCAGTTGGATACTCAGGATAACAGGAAAAGTATCACTTACAATCGGTACCTCAGGAGCAGCGGAAGACGGAGAGCCTTGATCACTTGGAACAGGAGTCGACGGTTCAGCCAGGATGACAAACTTCAAACAAACCTAAGGGAATCTAACAATAAAGGACCCTACTCAAACTAACGCACACAAGATCTAACCAGGTAATGTTTATCGCGGCCAAATAAATTTTAAGACGCAAGGACACAACTTGACCTTTTCATGTTTTAAGAGTCGAGAAAAGGACAAAAAGGTGACTCTAGTCGCCTTCGAATGTTTTGTGAGCCCGAAGTGACAAACTGCTCAAGTGAGCTGTTTCTTTTAAGGAGTCTAAAAAGGATCAAAAGTGACTACTCTGGAGAACTAGGCAAAAGGGTTTACCAAACAAATCCGTAAAACTGCATATACACCTTGGCAGTCATATGAAAACCAAGGACTTCCCGTAAGGCAGTCAATCTTCCCGAATGCTGTGTTCAGTGCGTTACAGTTTGTAAGGCGGCAGACACGGCTTCCTGTGGATAAAGGATGATAACCTAGTGGGGTCTCCCCTATATAAGCGACGGTACGTGGGAGCTCAATTTCGTGCTAGACCACTATCGAGTCACAAAAGGAGGAATCACCCAACCGTAGTGTGAAACAACAGTGACTAGGTTTAACGACGCCGGAGCACGTCTCTAGCCTAGACCTCTAATCAGTGAGCGTTATGTTCCAATGCGTTTTTAAGTTCATTCAGTTCATTTTATGGTTGACCTTCAGTTAAGTTTCAATTTCCAGGTCCTACCGTATGTAATCTCTCACAATTCCCTAAACGCAAACTATATGCCAAAGAATATCATTTCGTTCGATGAATACTAACTACGAGATAGTTGAGAATTTTTCAAACAAAATGACCACGAACAATCAAGAAGCACTCTAATGCAGCTAATGACAAATAAACGAAAATTTTCTTCGTTTTAAATCACTTAATCAATGAAAAGCTTCTAATTTCAATTAACTAATGCAACGCAAAAGAGATTATTCATTTTTCTTTTCAATGGCAAAGTGCACTAAACAAATTTTGAGAGACAGTAACACCGAGCAAAAGATCAATTTCACTCAATGAGAACACAACCAAATCCCCAAAACACTGAAACAGTCCTTCAAACCAAGAAGAAAGCACAAAGACCTCTATGAGCTATGTGATCTAAGCCCAAACGAAGCCAAGCGAAACTCAAGCGAGAAAGAAGCAAATCACTTGAATATCAAGAAAAAGCTTTGACAACTACTGAGTGAATGCAAAAGGACAATCACAATGTTGACCGGATGATCAAAGAACACAAAACACCTACGGGAGGCTCGACGCACAAAGCCACTAGATGCCCTAGGGCTAAAATGTGAAATCGATAGAAAGAGGCAGACACCCGAATGATGAAGGTCTAAAACCAGTCAAACAAGGATCAAACACACTCCAGTAATTGAAAAAGACAAAGCAAGATACAAATCCAAGCTCAGAGGGCTTAAGGACAAGCGAACTGAAAAGTTGACAGGCCTGGCGCAACTGTCAGGCTGCAACTCGCGCTTTTATAGGATTGGCGTGGGTTGTCTTTGAGCAACTTGCGCCAATAGCGCGACTGTAAGGCTAAAAAGCGCGCTAATCAAGTTTGCCAAATCAAAAACAAAAGCAAGAAACCCAGGGCTTGAGAACAGTATCTAGGCAAACCAGGAAGCAAGAAACAACAAGAAATCCAACTCAGAAAGCTATCTAAGCAATCAAAGCGAGAAGAACCAAAGAGACAATACAAACTCCAAGTTGTTTAGTCCGTAAACCAAACTAGAGATTGACTGAAGTGGCGTTGATCTACTTCGCTAATGCAAAGCAATAGCGTTTCGAAGGCTACCTGGCCGTACTTCAGGCTCCGTCTAAAGTTTACAAATCAAACAACAAGATCTCCCCAGCGGAGTCGCCAAATTGTTGTGGAGGTAAATCCTCTCTGCGGACAGAGACGATCCCTACTAGCCCAGACCGGGTCTAGCAACAATCATACAATGCTATCACACAAGTTCCTAATTGCAAATAAAAAGTAGATGGTGAGAACCTACTTGGATTCCAACGCTAGTGTTCGTCGAAGAGATATCGCCCTCGTTCCTTTGCCTTGGCCGGTCACGATCCCCACGATCTCCGTGATTGGACACCTGCACATGCAAAGAACAACACGAAAACAAGCATAAAATCTAGTAGATGCAATTATATATCAGTCAGAAAAGATATAACTCAACATCAAACATAAGACAATGAGAGTGGAACCATAATGATAGTCATCTATTATTAATAAATAACAAAGAAGAATACAACCATTGTTATGACGTCAAATCCTCCTTTGGCTGGGTAGTTAGCTACACAAGTCTTGCAAAGCTTGTAGGGATGAGGAACAAGCCTCTCTCTCTTTGGGTGACAAGAATCTCCTTACTTAGATTTGGCCTTATGGGTGCAAAGAAGGCTCTTGCAGCTTTGAACTCCTAGAACTACTGACTATTGTCACTGTAACTAGCTTGCTCAAGGCATAGAGACAAGCTTTTATAGATAGAGAGGGAAAAGATGAGATCAACCACATTATTCATTGGATTGGCTTTATCACTTGGAAACTTCCATGAAAGGTGGCAAACCACTTTCCCTTCTATGGAGATTCGAAGCCAAACCATCCTAGCTCAAACATAGATTCAGTTGGTGAATGGGTTGAAGAGAACCTTCGGGAGTTTGGTGGTTGAAAACTTTACTGAATTCGGTTGGTACGAGTGCAACTCTGAGACAGAGCGCCAATGGCGCGCCCTTTTTAGAGGATTTCCCTCATTGGCACAGGCAGTGAACTGTGGACCTGCGCTAATGCAAAAAGAGTTGTTTTCATGAATATTTCGCAGGAGATGTCTTCAGGGCATATGAAACTCATACTTAGAGGAATATGATGCAAGTGGTTTCAGGTCATGTCACTTCTCACAGTTCCCGGAATGAGTCCTCCAGTGTGCGGGGAGAGGGGTAACAGGGATGGTGACAAACGGTGACAAATTGCTGTGTAACATGTCTCCATTAGAATTGCGCCAGCCCGCTCGTCGATTTGTTGCTTTTTCCACTGTGGCAGTCAATGGATCTCAAATCCCCTTAAATCGCAACTTAATCCCCTATCAATTCCGCTCTGTCTATCGGACGCAATCTCAGCCGTCTGATTTGGGCTCCTCGGATCCAACATCATTCGTACGCCGAGCATGGTTGACTTGCTTGACCGATAATGCGCGATCGCGATGGTTTTTCTCTCTCCTCCGCCGCCACGCGTCAATCATTGAGGGTGCTCACTCCGTTTTCTCCAAAACCTCTTACCATTCAAGGGCACCCTGGGTAAAACCACCGACTTCCAGGTCATGGGTCCCACCTTCGTACGATGGCACTTTTTCACTCTTCTGCCCACGGTCCTCTGGCTCCCAACGTGACCGAGTGCTTAAGCCTTACCATTTCGACCCTGTTTGCCCAGTGATGCGCATCGAAAATCAGCTCCTTTTCCCAATCTAGGGCTCCCAGGGGCTTTTTGACCTCCTGCGCAGTCTCCATGGGCTTCGGTCAGCGCGATTTGACCGAGGTCCTCTTCGTTTCGCGCCGGCTGCCATGGCCACTAGTTCAGGGTATTTTCGATTACTGTTTTGGATTCTTCAAGGGTTTGTCTCATCCCGATATAGTCATGGTCTTATGATAGTCGTTTATGGATCCGATTCAGATCACGGCCTCCCAACTGAAAAGCTTTTGGACCACCAAAAGTTGGTTTTCTTGAAGCATCGACTAAGTGAGGAAACTGTTGTCTCACTTGTCCAATCTCAATCCACTTCGCACTACTCGGCTTCGAATTTTTAAGCCCAATTCTAAGGTATTCCACCTGTCCACTGTGCGTCATCCTTACCCTCCTGTCCAACACTGTATCTTCCTGCAACTCATTAAGATATTCAGGTAGTAGGTCATCAACAGAAGGCAACTGACTCTGCTCTTCAGGGTCCTCAATCATTGAAGGTTCAAATAATATCAAGCAATCTGCGTTCACAACTAAGTAGATGTGCATGTAAGCTGGCAGATCAAGGTGAAAAGAATTTTCACCAATCTTCTCAAGTATTATGAAGGGTCCATACCTGATAGGTTTTAGCTTCTTACCTTCACCTTGCATCCTGTCCTTGCTGATATACAACCAGACTTGGTCTCCAACTTGAAAACTATGCTCCATCTGATGCTTATCATGCCTAGCCTTGTACTTGGCCTGGCTCTTTTCCAGTTGTTCCTATACTACCTGGTGGATCTCCTGGATCTGTTCAATGAACCTAGTTGCTTTTTCCACATTAATGTGTCCATCAACCATGGTATCTTTATGAAAGACAAAATCCAAGGGAGACCTTGGTATGAAACCAAAGCAGGTCTCAAAAGGAGATCTCTATGTAGAAGAGTGTTTGGCTCTATTGTAAGCATGTTGCACATAGCACAAGTGCTCATCCCAAAGCTTAGGATGTTTGCTGCAATATCCTCTCAGTAACTGGATCGCTTTCCTGTTAACTACTTCTGTCTGGCCATCTGTTTGTGGATGAAAAGTTGTGCTTTTCTTTAATTTGGTGTCCATTAGTTCCCACAAACTGGACCAAGACTTCCCCACAAATCGGATGTCTCGATCAGATATAATAGAAGTGGGTAGTCCAAAATGAATCCATACATGTTCAAAGAATAATTTTGCAGTTTGTTCAGCTGTAATCTGTTTACTACAGGGTATCAAAATACACATTTTGCTGAACCTATCCACAACAACATATAGATAATCATGACCTTTCCTAGATTTGGGCAGTCCTCCAACAAAATCCATGGAAATTCTCTCCTAAGGGTGAGAAGGAACTGGCAATGGAGTGTAAAAGCCTAGTTTTCTGTTACTGGCCTTGCTTTTAGCACACATAGCACACCCCTTTACATATCTAGAAACTGTCTCACTCATTCTCAGCCAATAACAAAACCTTTGCAGCTGTGCAACTATTTTACTTACCCGAAAGTGACCTGATATCAAAGAAGTGTGTGCTTCCCTAATTATCTTTGCTCTCTCAGTTTGTGGAATACAGAGTTTCCCATAATGATATAAGAGTCGGTACTTCACATGATAGTCCAATTCTTCTACTCTTTTGCCTTGACTCAAAGTTTCATATACATCTTTAAAGTCCATATCCTGAGCATATTATTATATGTAGCTTTCATGTAGCATAGAATTATGCTTAAGTATGTGATCAGTTGCTCATGTCCTAAGTGTCGTAAAAATGCTCAAAATTTAAAGTGCTCAAAACTAGTTCAAAGTTGAACGACTGGAAAGTGCTCGTCCTCCCGATTCCGGCGCCGCAAACGGTTCGAAAAATGATCGCCGTATGAGGAAGATATGGCAAAAAGAATAACTTGTCCAAAACATTAGAAAATTTAATTTAAAAAAAAAATAAAAATAAAAAAGGAATATTCCGCAAAATATTCCTTGGAATATTCTAGGGAGTATTCCATCTACAGCAACCAATCAGAAGCTGCCACGTGGCAGGCCCGAAGGGCGCCACGTGGCCCATGATGACGTCAGCAAAGGTTGTTGGGTGCATTTAAAAGTTTGGTTGGATGGGGGATCGAACCCACGACCTCCATATTACAAGCGAACTAACTTATCATTGCACCACATGGTCGGTTGTTGAATGAGAAGCGGCGGTAATTACTTAAAAGGTTAAGAATTGTGCTAGGCGGGAAACCAAGGGGGCCAGCCCCCGCACACCATGTGACCACAGCCCCAAAACCGTGGGCCAACCATTTAACCGCCAGCACTAACCGCTGGGCACGCAATCCGAGGAAATGGTCACATGCACATTTAATGTAACAGCAGTTCAGTTGGCGGATTATTTGGCGGAGTGCCAAATTTGGCGGTCCCGCCATATTTGGCAGGGCTAACTGGCCTCCACTACAGTTAGCTGGAGTGTTTTTAGGCTAAACTAGAGGGGATCATTAAATGGCCATAACTTTGGCTAGGAAAGGCGGTTTTGGACGATTTGTTTTTTGATATTGAGTATTTTCGACCATCTGAAGCCATTGGTGCAGGTCTTACAAACATCTAAGGTCATTTTCAGAGGTTTTGGAGCCATGAAAGTTCTAGGAGCCACAAGGGCCCAGTTTTGTGAAGACTGTATAGGGTTGTAGGTATCCATTGGAGGTGACCCAATAGTCAATCCTGAAGGATTCAAGTGTTATGAATCCATTTTTTCCATCTATTTCACCTGTAGATGCTTCTATTCAGCTGTATTTTCAATTTTAGCATTTAATAAAAACAAGGACAAGCCCGGTTGGGAGCTTTGGACCCAGCACATGTAGCCCTGGAGGGGGTGAACTGCTTTATCAACTTCTTTTGCATATGTGGTTGATTTATTTTGCAGAACAAATTCATTTTAATGTGTTAAATAGTAAAAGGAAATAACTCTGCTATGCTTGAATGGGTCATGAACAGCTGAAAATTTCATGTGTTTTCTTTCTGCAAGACATGGAAATCTTTTAAACATGTTTAATTCTGAATTGAATACCTTGCAAACAAATTTCAAGTAGTTTCAAATTCAGATCAGTATGATAAATGCATTTATAATGGGTCTAGATAACATGTCTACAACCTTGTTATGTATGCCCTTTTTATATCTGATGACTAAATGAAACTGTTGTAGAAAACCCATCCATCTGTAATGTCTTGATTGTTGCAACTTAGTTTGGGAGTGCAGATATTGAAGTGGCTGATCATCAGTATGTATTATTGTTTCTTTGCCCATTAAATAATGTTTCCACTTTTTCAAACTCTGAACTAATGCATACAATTCTTTATCATAGGTAGGATATTTAACTACTACAGGATTAAAAGTCTCAGAATGATAACATATGGGTTTACCGTGCTATGTCAACACCACTCCCATGGCATAGTCACTGGCATCAGTTTGGATCTCAAAGGGTCTTTGTAGATCTGGCAGTGCTAGTACGGGTGTTGTACTAATTTTTTCTTTCAAGGTGTCGAAGGCTTTCTGTTGTTTGCCTCCCCACTGAAACACCTTGTTCAATCCTGTCAAAGCATGAAAGGGAGCTGCAATTGAGGAGAAATTTGAAATGAACTTCCTCCAATACTGCGCTGCTCCTAAGAAGCTTCTCACTTCTGTAGCAGACTTGGGTTTAGGCTAGTTTACAATGACTACCACTTTAGAGGGATCTATTTTTGATTCACCTCCCCCTACTATATGACCCAAATAATTTAGAGAGGTTTTGCAAAATTCACATTTGGAGAGTTTAACATAAAGTTTTTCTCTTTTCAAAACATCTAATGTCTGCTTAGCATGATTTAAATGTTATTCCCACGTTTTACTAAAAATAAAAATGTCATCCAGATACACAATAACAAAATCATCAAGAAAAGGTCTGAGTACATCATTCATTAATCTCATGAAAGTAGCAACGGCATTGGTCAAGCCAAAAGGCATAACCAACCATTCATACAATCCCTGCTTTGTTTTGAAAGCAGTCTTCCATGCATCTTGCTCTGCAACTCTGACCTGATGGTATCCATTGTGCAAATTCAGCTTGGTGAAATAAACAACTTCCTTCAATTGATCTAAAAGATCATTTATGTGAGGAAGGGGATAATGATTTTTTATCGTTATTTTATTCAATGCTCAGTAATAAATGCACATTCTCCACGAGCCATCTTTCTTTCTCACCAAAACGGTTGGTGACCCACATGGTGATGTGCTAGGCCTGATGAACCCTTTCTCGAGCAACTCCTGCACCTGCTTCTTGATTTCAGCATTCTCTACAGCAGATAACCTGTACATCCCAATGTTAGGCAAAGGAACGTCTTGCTGCAAAATAATATCATGTTCTATTCCTTTTGGGTGGCAGACCTTGAGGTTCTTGAAACAAGACATCATACTCTAAAACAATCTTTTCTATATCAGCTTGATGATCAGAATTACAACCCTCAAATACATTGGTTTTATCAGTTTTCTTTTCCTTTACAACCATTAGTAAGAACTGTTTGCATGAATTTATCATTCTTTTCATCTGTCCTAAGTTTATGAGAATATAATTATTCTTGAGCTTGTGAGCTCTTACAAAGTATTCAATTCCATCTTTAACAAGTAGATACTTGTTCTCAGCTCTATAGAAAATAGCCTTTCTATCATACAAGTAAGGACTTCCTAGAACAATTCCACATATATCCAAAGGAATTACATCTAACTCAACCTCATCTACAAATGTTGACCCAAAAGAAAACTTGAGTTTGCACTGTCTAGTCACTTGTAGTTGTGCTTTATCATTCAACCATCCTAATGGGTATGGTTTCTTATGAGGTGTAGTTGCTAATCCCAATTTCTTTACAATTGCTTCAGAAATCATATTTACTTGTGAGCCACTATCAAACAAAGTATTAATCTTTTGATATTTGGAAACAACTCGAATATGGAAAAGCTCACGCCTTTTTCTCTCATGTTCTCCATCAATAACAGATTGAGCATAATTACTAGTAGATGCTTCAGAGTTCTTACCTTTTATACTTGTGGCTGCAATGATTGTTTCATCTCCCGAGTTTGACCCCAAATCCTTCTGAATAGATGCAGCAGTCGTCTTCTTCTTGCCCTCAGACTTCCTAGGTCTAAGCTCTGGATGCAGAATCCAATAGTGCTCATCATCATGCCCCTCCTTTTTACAGTGGGTGCATGAGGCTTTACCTTTCTGTGCAGTGTTAGCCTTCCTTTCATTCCACTTCTGCTTTCTTTTCTCCTTGCTCTTGCTTACAGTGGGTTGGGATGGTCCCCCAACTTCTAGATTTCCATTCTTTCCTCTAGCTTCTAGATGAGTAGCTTGTACAGATACCTCATCTATACTAGTGGGATTAAACATGAGGATAGTGTGCCTCATGTAGCTGTGTAGACCACCAATGTACTTCAAAAGAGTTTCTGGTGAGTCTAATGAAATACCTAACATAAATGCTCTCTTTCAGAACTCTTGAGTATACCCTTGTACACTTTTCCCTTTCAACTGTCGAAGAGTTTGCCAACTCATCATGGCTTGTTGCATGTAGGCCAATGGATAGAACTGCTTTCTGATGGCAGAAACAAAGTCACTCTAGACAGAGATGGTCTTACCATGCTTCTTCATATCAGCTTTGGTTCTGCCTTCCCACCAAACCAAGGTAGTGCCCCCTAGGCGAAGGCTTGCCAGCTGAATCATGCTCTTGTCTAAGTCTATATTTTGTACTCTGCAATACATATCAATTTGTCTTATCCAGTTGTCTAACTTTTCAGCATTCAACTCTCCATCATATATAGGCAAATCAAATTTAACATCTAACTTAATCAAAGATGCTTTCTTATTATGCACATGGCTACTAGGAGGTGTAGGGAAGCTTTCTTCTTTCCCCTTTCCTTTAGAGTGGTCATGGAAATGAGATTCATCTTCTTCTTTATCTTGCTTAGAGCCTGATGAATCTTCATCCTTGTGCTTTATGAAGTCCCTATACATTTCTTCCACCATGGACTTTATAGCTAGGAAACTTTCTAGGAATTGAGAGTCTGGTCCTACGGAACCATCTTCTGACATTGTCTTTCGAGAATAGACTCTCCCAATTTTAGGATTAGTTTCCACCAATTCTCCTTCTCCTAATTTGAGCTTTGATCTAGTGATCATTCACAGCTAAACCAACACAAGCTTGTCTAACCTTACAACCTAGATCTCTGATACCACTTGATCTGAAAATCACCCTATGAGTGACCTCAGTGAAGATTTATTAAAGAAAAGGTATTACAGACTCATGTGCCGGTGTGTGTTCTATGTTATTGAAACAACGGATCGGTCAGATTTCCAATACATAGAAAATAAATGGAAAGACAGCGGAGAAATACAGTAAGCAACACAAAGACACAAACAATTTTAATAAGGAGTTCACCCTATTCTCCAGGGCTACGTCTCCAGTCCAACTTCAGTGGTGGCCTTATTTTATTATGTCCTTGAGCAGAGAAATTACAATACAGGGACTCAATATGAGTTCTCCGGAAGAAGATTTTGTTTGGCAGGGTGGTTCTTGGATTCCCCAGCCACTTGGAGTACACAGACTCTTGTTCTTCCTACCAGCTCTGTGACCCCCAGTCTACAATGGAAAGAGCCAACTGTGATGCTCAATCCAGATAGATTCCTCTATGGGAAGGCTTGATTCTTCAAGCTCCTTGGTGCTCGATGCTGCGTGTGGTCATCTCGGCCCTCTGTCTCCTCTACTTGGCTTTACTGCTCTCTGTGCTCAATCCTCCTCTCAGGGTTCACTACTCATTGTCTCTCTTGGTTGCTTGGACTCTTCGATCTAAATCTCTCTTTTGATTTCCCGTTCACTCTCTCTGTTCATGGCTTTAGCCATTCGACCTCCGTGCCTATTCGTTTCCTCTCCTTCTTACGTCGATTCGCCTGCCGCCTGTGTGCTTGGAATTCCCTGTTTGGCGTCAGCATAAATGCTCAGGAAGTAGCCACGTGTCTCCATCAGAACTGTGCCAGCCCACTCGTCGATTCATTGCTTTTTCCACCGTGGCGGTCAACGGATCTCAAATCCCCTTAAATCGCAGCTTAATCCCCTGTCAATTCCGCTCTGTCTATCAGACGCAATCTTAGCCGTCCGATCTAGGCTCCTCCAGATCCAATGTCATTCGCACGCCGAGTGCGGTTGACTTGCTCGACCGATAACGTGCGATCGTGGCGGTTTTTCTCTCTCCTCCGCTACCACGCGTCGATCGCTGAGGGTGCTCACTCCATTTTCTCCAAAACCTCTTACCGTTCAAGGGTACCCTGGGTATAACGCCGGTTTCTAGGTCATGGGTCCCACCTTCGTACAATGGCACTTTTTCTCTTTTCCGCCCGCGGTCCTCTAGCTCCCAACATGACTGAGTGCTTAAGCCCTACCATTTCGGCCCTGTTTTCCCAGCGATGTGCGTTAGCGCTAACGCGCATTGAAAATTAGCTCCTTTTCCCAATTCGGGGCTCCGAGGGGCTATTTTGACCTCCTACGCAGTCTCCATGGGCCTCGGTCAGCGCACTTTGACTAAGGTCCTCGTCGTTTCGTGCCGGCTGCCATGGCCACTGGTTCAGGGTATTTTCAATTGCTGTTTTGGATTCTTCAAGGGTTTTTCTCGTCCCGATATAGTCATGGTCTTATGACAGTCGTTTATGGATCCGATTTGGATCATCATACCACTACATTAGAAGATTGTCACCAAGAATTTATGACTCTACTTCCATGGCTATGACCGCACCTCACCAAATGCAGTAACCAGGGGAGCACACTACATAAAGTAGAATGTGCGCCACTGGCTGTCATGAAGGCAATTGAGGAATTTCTGTGACTGTGCTAAAAGGCGAGTTGAAGTCTGGCATAGGTGGTATGACCACCTAACTAGTTGTATGCATCACGGTCTCAACATTCCAGGCAGTTGAAAGAGAGCGTGGGACTATAAAAGAGTCTGTTTGGGAGCTGCGCGATGAGGGAGGTGCACACAGAATTAGCATGTCACAATGGTCATGACCATGCACGGGAGGTTGCACTACCGCACAGGTAGGCTGGGAAGCGAACATTGGTGTCACTATTCATGACAAGATGTCTGATTTAAGGAAAAAGGGAGTGGGTAGTGGGCATTTAAGACACGAATTAAGGGCAAGATTTGGGGAAATCTACCACCAAGAAAGCATTGATGGCCCAGAATTGGGAGGAATGGTCAAATTTGAATTCAAAAGGCGCTATAAAACTCCAGGGGCTAACCACGAGACAACACTTGTCCATTTGAGACTTGAGCAGTTGATTAGAGAACAGAGTGTTGAGCGCTGAGCAAGATTTGAGCCCCGAAGTTCGCGAACAACCATAGACAGCTCAAACAGGATGACGACTACTAGGAGATGTTTGGGATCTACAGAAGGAACCACTGATGAGGCCACATAGAACCCCATGGTACATGATGTTCCCAGAGACACTAGGATTGCGCGGAAATCCCGAAATTGCCTCGGACGCTGAGGCCCAAGAAAGATAAGTAGGCAGTGGGACTAGTTTACATGTCCCCAAGGAATCCGCAGTTCGGTAAACTCTCAATGGAAGAAAAGGGCAAGGTTGTCACCATTGAGACAGATGACGAAGAGGAGGACCTGTAGGCTCTTGTCGATGAGATAGAGGAAGCAAAAGACATGGAAGAGGACATATAGCTGGTGTGCTCTGTAGTGAAATTTCCCGAGTACATCCCTCCGTGGAAAGGGAAAACTAAGATACCAAAGGACCTGGATGCCACTAAGAGTGCACTCCAGACCCCGCTCCTCCCCGATGGAATTGTGTTTGAGGGCTCGCACCTGGGTCGCATGCCCATAATGAAGTTTGAATATTGGGACCTCATGAACAGCGATAAGTTCCCACACTTAGAGATGGAGAGCCTCATGAAGCAAAGCACGGAGGGGCTAGTCACAACACTAGAGCTGTGGAAATGGTTGTGCGGTGTGGAGAAGGTTGGATTACTTCATCTATTGTGGATTCCACACTTTCACTGTGCGCCTATCACTATTTTCGTCATCAGACAGTTGCTTTGCTCGGTGCACGATGGGTACTTATGGCTAGAGGAGCCTATTCCCATCACAACAGATCTCATCCATAGAATTTCCCAACTCCCCTGTAAGGGAAAGGACCCTGCAGTGATAGCAGGAAAAAGTAGATATTTGGCGCTCGCGGAGGCCATGAAGAAAAAATACAAGCTTGAGAAGAAAAAGAGTAGTTACACCATCAGCAGCATCAAAGATAAAGGGGTGCGTGTAGCCATCCAACTCCTGGTGGGGAAGGTAATGAGAAAATGTCACGACGATGAGGTACTAGTGCTGGTAGTCACGCTGGCCGAACAATGCACAGAGGGGGTCCAATTCAACTAGGCCGAGTTCCTTTGCGAGGAGTTCTTGACCAACTGCAAGAAGCCCAGGAGCAGGGCAAGACCTTCCACTACGCATGATTGATCTTGTCCAATTTACTGGTAACAAAGGAACTGCCTGAGGACAGTTAGTTCCCTAGCAATGAACAGGACTTACCAAAGGCCACAAAGTATGCGTCGCTCTGGGCCACCAAGGACACAAAGTGGATTTGCAAGACAAAGATATTCTGGGCGCTCATGGAGGTTAGCATCCGGATGTGGATCAGTAGACGACTGTGCCTGTCCCCCACAGTGCACAACAGTCTATGGAGCTTTGCAGACTTCAAGGCAAACATGCATAATGTTTACATAAAGGCACGTAAGGATCCAGCATAGCAATGGACCAATCTCCCCTTCATCGCCATTGATGATGCAATCTTTTTAGTGTTAGAATCATGGCCCCTGAGTGGTGTGCCCCAGATCTGGCAGAGCTGGATAGAACAACAACACAGAAACAAAAGGATGTGTTAGTGTCAGTCTTGACAGCCTTCCTCCAGTGATCAAATATGCTCTTACAAAGTGGTCTCAGAGTTTTCAAGGTCAAATTTTGTCATTTCAAAGAGTTTTCAAGCAAAATTTGGTCACTAGGCATTAGGTCTAGGGTTTGCTTTCACTCCTTCTAAAGTTGTCCAAATGTCAGTCCATGTCATTATTCAGCTGAGTCTATCATCATTCATGGGGTTGTCATTATCATCTCAGTGTCTAATGAGTCATTGTACACCTTGTTCATGCTTCAGTTGTGCCTTGGCAAGGTCATTTCCCTCTCCTAGGGTTTTGAAAGCCAATTTCTCTTGGACGGTCAAGTCATCGGCAAAACTTGTATCCAGATGTTCATACACCTTCCCCTATCCTTAAAGTACCTTATCAAACACTTCCCATCACTGAGATCCCCCAAATTCTTCATTTTTGCACAAACCCTAGTTTCTAGCTACAACCGGGCAATCTTCTAGGTTTGGTCTGTGTTTTTCCCTTTTGGACCCCTTCCCCTCACTCAATCTCTGAGATTCCACTTTCCCCTGCTTTCTAACATCCCTCCCCACTCCCGAAAATTTCCCCAAGAATTTAGAAGCCCCCTATCCCCTTCATTTCGCTCCATTTCGACAAAATTCCTTGTTTCACACATCGGGACAAGTCGCACTAAAATGATGTTCCAGAGCAATAAAAGATGAATTTTGGGAAACTGAGAGAGGTTTTTGTCCATAACATACCAAGGAAGAAAAACCTCCTTCACTTTTTACACAGGTGTCATGGTTTGAGAGAAATGTCAAGAATACCATTGCTTCAAGAGAATCAAAGACACCTCTGAAGTGACCTTGGGAAAATCAAGTTTTCTCCTAGCTTGGTTGGCCAAATTATTTTCTTGATGGGTAAAATGATAACGAGACACAAAGATCTTTCCAACGAGCTATCCTGCGCCCAATTTCGACATCAGGAAGGCCTCCAAAAGCCTCCTACAAAACGCGACCCGTTGAGCCTGGCGTGCGACCCGTCAGAGGCGTGCGACCCATTAGGCTGCCTTTTCCAGTGCAAAATTTACACATGTGTGACCCATCAGTGGCGCGTGACCCATCAGCGCCCTCAATATCAAACTGCCTGCAAATTTTCCAAGGAGCCACAAATTGCCAAATTTTGCAAGGTTTGCTTAATCGAGGATGAGAATGGTGTTGATGGATTTGAATAAGGTCCCCGAAGAAGATGAGTCAAATACCCTTATTATGTTGTACAAAGATGGAAAGTCAATCAGCCAAGTTTCATGCTCCAATTCTCTATTGAAGATATCTGTAGCCTTGCATGTTAAGGAGATGACTCCAGCGGCAATGCTTCCACTATCAAAGTTGCCTCGGGTTTATTTTCATGCAGCTTGCCAGAATCGACAACAATCATTAGAATTTGAGACATTTCTTGGTTATCTCCTCAAAAGAGACAAAGTTGCTGTGTGTCATTTTAGATGGTATGAATTTCTTATAACACCACTATCTGGAAGTTTTGATCGTGTTGGTGTTGCTTATCGTCTCATGAAGTCGTGTAGGGATGGTGAAGTTCTAGGTGGTGCTGCATCTAATGATAACAGAATTAGAGAACCAATGGCAGCTCAAGTGGATGCTGTGATTGGGCCCCAGAATCCTTCTTTATACACCAGGATATCACATGATGATATAAAACATGAAGACTCTCGGTCTAAGATGGTTGTAGAGGATGCTTACTTGCAGCCACAAAATTTTCAAACATTACACACAAGGCTGGTGAAGGGAAATGCAACTCGGGGGATTTCTAATGACTATAAACAAGGTGGACCATACCCAAATGTGTCAGCTCCATATGAACACATGTTTCCATTGCTTGGGGCATCTGAAGAGGTCAACAGGTGTATTCAGAGTGGTTCACCTCGAGTAGAAAACAACACTTCACCTCGAGTTGAAAGCAACACTCCACCTCTGGTTGAGAATGCATCACATCAAAAGGAACATGGCACTAAATAGCTCAGCCACAGCACAAATCCCAAGAAATTTTGAGCATTTTGGGTAAATTTTGGCTTTTTCAGGCAATTTACAGGTTTTCTCCATTAACGGGTCTCACCCCCCGCGCGACCCTTCATTTTGGCAACTCCATTTTGCAAAAACTCAGCATTTCCAGATTTTCTATGCAAAGTTACACATGCTCATCAATGGACTTGAGATTTTATGAAGTTTTGGGCCTCCAGAAAGTCAAAAAAAAGCAAAAATTGACTTTCTGCCACATTTTTGAGTTGCAGAAATCAGTCTTGGAAGATTGCAATTTTGGAGGGGAAAATGACCACCAAATTCAGAAATTCCAGTTGGGTTGGAAAGTAGACTAACAGACCTTTCCAACAAGCCTACTCTTGCCCAATTTGGACACCTGGAAGTGCCCCAAATGTGGTCCCAAAAGCGCGCGACCCGTCAGGCAGAGGCGCGCGACCCGTCAGGCAAACTTTTCCAAATTTCAGTGTACAGCTCAGAAAAACGCAGTTTGACCCTGTTTGACTTTTTGGGGTGGATTATTAGGCTCTTTGATGTAATTAATGTACTTTTATGACACTTTTACTCTTATGTACCTCTTCTAGAAGATTCATTCATGAAAAAGGTGAAAATTAAATGAATGAATTGGTTTCCTAGCTTATAGAGGCAAGTTGTTTTGACTGCCTAGTTTGTAGTGCTTAGTTTAGAAGTGGTTGAAACAACTCCTAGGATAGTGAGCTCGACCCATGGAGGCAAGGAAAGAGGTTAGATCATCTATATTATGTACTTTCTTGCTCATTTTCATGGTTGGACTCTTGAGGGAGAAGCTATCATTGTATTATTCACTGTATCTCTGCAATTTTTGGCTAAGGAAGACCAGGGTTTTGCAGTCCTTTTTGGGATTCTTCTGGTTACATGTATTGATGGTGTGTTTCTCTATGTACCTGTAAGTGTGTTATGTGAATCATTTCCTTTCTTTTCCTTCTGCACATTAAACAAACGAAGTGTTAAAGTAAGAATTCATGACTGTCATGCTCTGCTTTTAAGTTTGTTTAATTTCAATGTTTTCTACTGTTTAAGGAGAATTCAAAGTTATTGTTTGCTCTCCTTAGCTCCTCACCTGTCATTCCTGACCATCCACCTCAATCAAAGGCATCAATACTGTCTCCTACCTCGCCCCAAAGAACCCCCTGCAGAAACTGTGTCCAATCCCCGCACCCAAAATTGCCATCCCCTCAATTTGCCACCAAAAACCCTAAAAACCCCAAATCAACCTTTTTGATCAGTTTACTAGCCTAAAATCAGTGTTACCCTATTGGTCATCTCATCCATTGAAGATTTCACCGAGATAGAACGGAGAGAGCCCTCTCCAGCCCCGTAGGGCTAGCTACAAGGCTAAGTGGTTTGATGTTGCCTTGAGGTTTACCTTTCTCAGCCTGAGGTGAAATTTCAAGTGCTAACAGGATGAAGCCAAGTTGCGTGTCACGAAGTTGGCCAAGAAAAGGCGCAATGAAAAAGCGGCCACGGAGGTAAGGGTTGTCCGCGAGGCAACAAGGGCAGTCACGAAGTAGGCAAAGGCCACCGAAGAAGCAGCAACAGTGCAGGAAATAGGGGCCACCACAACGCAGGATGAGGAGGGCCAGGACTTATCTGTAGGACAGGAAGTAGAGGACACAGAAGAAGGCATGGAATCAGGCACAACTTCCACCCAGTTGAAAATGCCGCATGTCATAGAGAGATCAGGTCCACGAAAAAAGGTCAAGGCATCCAAATTAGCCATCAACCCGATCACTTTAACATAAGGTGACCTCTGCGACATCGGTGACATGGTTTGCGAGGTCGCCAAGGAAGCGCTCCAGGAAGCCATGTCAGAGCAGTAGATTTTGTTGTGGGACCTAAGGGCGCAGCTGCAGGAACTATAGGTTCCGCCCCCACAAAAAGGAACCGTAGCCACCTACGACACAACAAGCACATTAGCAGCAGAGCAGATGCTACACGCAAAGATGGCCAACACCACAGTGCTACAGGAAGGAGCACTAACAACAGAGAATGAGGAAGACAGAGCCGCGGTGAGCAGGATTAAGGGACGTGGCCTTATTTTGGCTGCCCTTCTGCGAGACACATTGTACCAACTGCAGGATGGCATAACAGCATAGCTCTGTGCCAGGGAGGGCCATGTGATTCAAGTGATGAGTTATCAAAATATCAACATCGAACAGCTCAGCCTACAGCGTGACGAACTGGTGTCACAGAACAAGCAGATCGTGCAGACAGTTGATGAAGCATGCCGGCGAGTCCCAGAGTTGTCCATTGTTGTAGACCTACCAACAAAGATGTGGATCCACTATCTGGAAAGTGGAGTCTGAAGCGCATGTGAGGAAACAACACGAGTGCAGCTAGATTTGGACCTCCAGATTACTGAGCTATAGTTGAAGGCGCAGCCTTCCACTCCTCCGGAAGTTAGAGAGTCGCGCGTTAGCGCTATTCAAACAGGACTGGAAGAAATTGGACGGGCAGTGCAGGACTATACCGGTATGTTGGACCAAGCCTTTGATGTCCTCACATCCTTGCAGGAGGACCCCAACATACAGCACCTGGAAACAGAGGCGCGCAAGCTTTAGGAGAAGTATGATAATGTAAGGGGAACTGCGCAAACAATGGTCCTCACCCAATAGCTGGAAAAGATGCAGCAAACAAGGGAACTGAAAGAGCAGGTGGATGCCACAAGACAGAAAGAGGCACTTCTCAAAGTGCGCGTCCAACCATGGATTAATGAGGCCTTCACCATTACGGTAGATATTGAGGGCAAGCTCGCACAGATGTAGGGACTCTACGTGCTAAGGCGGGCAGTTGATCCTCACAAAGAAGCATTGTAAGAGCACATGCAATACGTCCAGTAAACCGCAGAATAGTGCGTCATGGACCTCCAAGCAGTACGGGACTAGTTAGAGGGGCTCTACGTCAAGATCTCCACACCAACAGAGTGACTCGGGATGAGTCATGATGATTGTGTTGGGGGCCTGTTGAGCATGGAATCCACCCACAACATGTTTTGGGGCTCAAAGCCCAAGTTTTATTCATGTGTATTGTAAAGACTCCGCAAATTACAGGCGCAGAGCGCGAAGTATAGGATGAGTCATAGGTTCGTCCACGCTAAAGTAGTGTAATTTAATGTAAAGTCATGTCAGCCTAGAGGCTCTAAGTTGTAAAGAGGGCAAAGAATAAGGGAGAATATGAATCGTTTGAGCATAGAGTAAGATTCAAAGTGTATTGGGTCATAGTAATAGGAAGAGGCTCTGCAGCTGAGTGCGCAGAGGCCTAGTAGAGTCTGTAGCTGAGTGTGCGGACCACTGTAGCTGAATGTGTAGGGAGATGTCGAGTCTGTAATCTTGATCGAAGAATAATAAAGAGAAGTTGATTCCTATTTCTGTGTATCTGCTTATGCATTGCCTTCTTTACATTTATACTATTTTATTTATCGTGTGCATTGATATTATTGTTGAATATGCTGTAATAATCATTAGTCTTAAACCAATAAGTTAAGTAATCGGGTAATAACAGATCAAATAGCAAGGGACTTGGGTATTATATGGGTTGCGCCTGGAGTAGGGCTGCGTGGAAACAACATCATAAATTGCAAAGGAATAACAAGTGCGCATAGCGATGTGCATGCAGGGTCAAACCGTGGACCTCCAGAAGCTCATCAGCCATCCCCAGGGTGCGGAAACCTGTTTCTAGCACCCTCCCATACTACTACTGGTGAGACCTCAATCCATGCTCCCCAAACTATTGCCAAAAGGGCCAGTAGTACCGGGATTTTCTTGGCTAAATCACCTCTGAACCTAGGTTAGGCCAAAACAAGCCAACAGTTTTGGTGTGCGCCATGAAGACAAAGTTAAAGCATGCGTTGTAGTTTTTATAGCCATATGGAAAGCCTGGCGAGAAAAAGAAAAGAAAAGGGAGGGGAGGTAGTTCATGTTGAGCCTAGGAGTTTGGAAATGGTGAACTTTGAACCTGAAATGAGAGTGGAATTCAAAAGGAGAGGGTGCATATCCTTTTGTGAGAAATCTCAAGCACATGGCCATCATTTCCAACTTGCTCACATGTTTTCCCTAAACTTTACAGGTGACAAGGTCAAAATTGGTGATCTAGAGTTTACAGTGTTTGAAGAAAATATTTCTCAAGCTACAGAGATTCCTTTACAGGGTGAGATTTTGTTTAAAGGAAAGGAATTGGATGCCTCACCCTTTAAATATTTTGTAAAGCCTTGATTAAAAAACAAATATGACACTACATTTCCAAGGAGCTACCTATTGAATCACTACAGTCAATTGTTATAGGTTATACAAAGATATTTTACATGTGAAGGTTGCTTCAGCAAGGTGTACCAATATCACATTAGGTTTCTTATGCATTTCAGTGGTAAGAGGAGCCTCAACTTGCCTTATTACATGTTCAAAATATTGGGCAAGATGGCAGAAAGGGTTCAGTCCAAAGGAGAAAAACACTTGCCTAGCTTATTCCACTTTGCATTGATCAAATTATTAGTTTTGCATGAGTTAGAGAGAAGGAAGATGTCTTGGGATGGTTTCATGTCAACTTCAAGTCTGCTGGCTCATGCAAACATTTCTCCAATGGAAGCACATGAAGAAGAACCTAAAGCTAAAGAGATAGAGGCATCTAAAGCTAAAGTGACAGTGGAAGAGATAGAGGTACCTAAAGCTGCAGAGATAGTTAAGGAAACAAGGAGGGATAAGAGAGTAGCAAGAAAAGGGAAAAGCAAGATACCAGTGGAAGAAGCACATTTTATACATAGGGCAAGGACTAGATTCAGGACTAGATTTTCCAGCAAGAAGTTGATTGAGGAGCCAACTCCTCAAGTTGATATCTCAAAGGATATGCCAGAACAAAGTGCAAGGGATGAAAAAAATGTTCAAATGGAGGACAAAGATATTTAAATCACAAAGTCGTAGGACACCCATGGTAAAGCCCATCTTCAAATTTCCTATTTTCAAAAGGAAAACTGAGAGCTTAAGAAAACAACGAGAATAACAACCCAGAAAAAGGAAAGTGACTTGTCCAAGAAGCCTCCTAGACTTACAGCTCAGGAAAAATGAAAACAAGTAATTGATGTGGAGGAGGTAAGAGAACCCAGTGTGCAGCTAAGGAAGCCTATGACAAGGTTAGCAGCTAAATGGAAAGAGCATATGAAAGAAACCTTTCAAACAACAGAGAAGCCATAGTTTGATGAATGGAAGGAGTATCAGAGGTTGTTTGAGGAGATTGAGGTCTACCAAAGGCAAGTTGATCAGATAACAGAGAATAATGAAATCTACAAGAGGGCCATCAATGATACCATATCACACACTAATGTTCAAGTTCCGGATGCTTTGGATGCAGTTGATAAAGCCAAATTATTCATGAAATGGACTCTTCCCCTACACAGACAACTAAAGAATTATTACATGAGAAATCTGATTTTGAGGAAAAGATTGAGGGTGATGAAGTAGAAACTAGAAAAGGCTAGGAGACAACTCAAGAAGGTCAAACAGTCAAAACAACCACCTAGTGACCTGCCTATATGTTGATCAAAAAAAATGATTTTTCAACATTTTAAGGGAGACCACCCAGTGGGGAACTTAAAATAGTTCATTTTCCGTTGAAATGGTGGTTCCAATTGGTTCAATTGGGTCCAATTACCCTCTCTCTATCTTTACTAGCTTAAAGTATGAATTTCGCCTACCAATAGAGAAGAGACATTAGATCGACTCTTCTTGTTGATCAGGAAAGAAAGTGATCCTTAAGCTGACTTTATGGCCCAGCCAAACCACTCTAAAGATTGCCCCGATATGAGGGGATTTCTAGGATGTTGAAAGTAGAACTACATGCAAAGTATAATCTAAGATGCATCTAATACTAGACCTATCTTGATTGAAGGAAGGATTGGTCCTTCTCTCAATAAAGAGCAAGCTAAAAGGATGGGAAAAGAAGCATGTTGGAACTGAAATGAGATAAAGGAAATAGTTCACAAGATCTAATCATTGTTAAAACAATTATGAACAACTAAATGCCTAATAAGTAGTTAATATCCACTTAACTGTAAATAACTCCAATTCCTAATAAAACATATGCATAAGAACAAAAAAATTCATGTCACAATACTAAAATAGTTCAAATACATGACATGTGGAAAGCAGGACATCTATAAGATTAAATTGTTAGATAGCTTGCAGCTCAAGGAGATAAAGGTTTGTTGTTATGCAAGTTCCAGTTTTGAAACTCATTTCTGATTAACCTTGCAAGATATCTTGACTAGATTCTAAATGAGAATTTCAGTAAACAACCAACAGTAGTGTTGAAAATCCACATACATACTCATACTCCATAAATGAATTTGAAATGTAAAGGATCTATTTTCAATAATAGAGCAAGCAATAGTGTTGTACATCTGATTACAGAAATAAATATTATTATAAAATTGAATCGATTACATAAAACATAATAGAATCATAATAGTGAAGGTCCTCTATTGTCTCTAAATCGATTCCCAGACTCCACAGATGGATCTGATCTCACTACAGTAGTGCAAATGAGTCTTAACTCCTATAAAAACAAGTTGTAAGCTCTTGGATTACTCTACCTCTTTTCTCTCGGATTAGAATCCCCTTTTCTCACAATCAAAGATGGGTATTTATACACAGTGGAAATATTAACAGTCCCCCTCTATTTCTCAAAAACTAAGTTAATTAAAAGAAAATGAAACAAAATGATTCCTTCGATTGGGGTTTTAGCCAAATGTAGATGGCCACAGTTGAGAAAAATGCCTAGTTTAGTTTGCTTTCTAGTAAGTTTGTCCAACTTGTTTCGAACTAATAAGTGGAATTCAACTACTTCAACAAATTCTGTTTATTAAAAAAAAATTGCCACTTGGAGGAGTTTGTTCGGAAATCTTGACTAGATCTATTCACCATCATCGGTCATGGAATCTTCTCTGTCAAAAGAAAACAGAATTAGGTTTTTTTTTCTAACGAGATTTTTCTTTTTATTTTTTTTTTATTTTGAAAAACGAAATTTAACCATAAAATGTGAAGAACTATATTTATGCCCCAAAACCATATAAATCATGGCTTTTTAAATTTATACAACAAAGACCCATAGGAGGTGACAAGTGGAAGATATTAACAGGTATCAGAGAAATGGACATCGCAACTTTTAACAATGGAAATAATATAAATGATCTGAAAATGAGATCTTAGATTAATATTAAGGTATTACAGACTCGTGTGCAGGAATGCCTATATTACTTAGTGCAACGGATCGAAAAGATTGCGAATAATATAGATAATAAGCAGTTAGAGAAACATAACAGACACACACACATAACACAACAAATAATTAAGGAGTTCACCCAAAACTCTTGGGCTACATCTCCTGGTCCAGCTTTCAGTGGTGACCTCTCTATTATGTCTTCAAGAGCAGATTTTTTACCAATATGAGCTCAGATTGGGTCTCAACACAATAGGAACAAACAATAGGGTTTTTCTTGAATCGCTCAAGTCTTTCTGAGTACACAGACTCTCCCTCTCACTCTCTGTCTCTATTTTCTCTCTGTCTCAGCACTATCTGCCTCTGTCTCTGACACTGAGTGGCTTTTAAGCCTTTCGGCGCTTGTCTATTCGTTTTCCCTTTCGATCTCTCTATCTCCCGACCTCTGTCCACTCAAATTCCCTCTGAGCATTAATCAATCATGGTGTAATGTCTTCAGGCATGGTGGCCACCTGTTTTTAAACGAAAGGGACCATCAACGCATTTGAAATCCCAAAACAGTCATTTCTTTGTTTACACAGAGAAATACACAAAAACACTGAAAAATTCACCAAAACACCTTTTATCGGACTTGAAATATTATTGTATTCGCCCTAAACTCCATCGGGTCCGCCTTTATATTACTTTCATAAGTCGCTAGTCACGGGTTCCTTTGTATTTGGGTTTATAACGAAAAACCCCAAATAGATGATTGCACTGTATCTGGATTAGTTAGGCACCACGTAGCAAGCTTACGCTTGATTCTGGATACTTGCCAACAACACCAAATCGCATTGAACCTTAAAAAGTGTACGTTCCTCATTCCCTTTGGGAACCTATTGGGACATGTGGTCTGAAAACAAAGACTAATGGTAGACCCCACGAAGATTGCAGTAATTCTAAATTTGGAAGCACCGCGAAGTGTTAAATAGTTGTGTGCTACCTTGGGACATACAGGGTACTACAGGAAGTTCATCAAAAGCTATGCCCAAATCACCATGCCAATGGAGAAACTATTGAAAAAGGATGTCACGTTCGGTTGGAATGATGATTGCATGAAGAGCTTGGATGTACTAAAATAGAAACTAGCCTTCGTCCTAATCTCGGTCTTCCCAAAATGGGATGTGGAGTTTCATGTCCATGTTGACATGTCAAGTATAGAATTGGGAGTGGTGCTCACACAAGAGGGTGGAGATGGCTTGGATCACCCTATTGAGTTTGCAAGTCGCAGGTTGTCCAAAGAGAAAAAAAAAACTATTCCACAACCGAGCATGAGGGGTTGGCTATGGTGTACGCACTCCAAAAATACTGGCACTATTTTCTAGGAGGACATTTCAAGATGTATACAAACCATTCCGCGCTAAAATACTTGGTCAATAAGCCTGTGTTGGGGGGGCGCATATGTAGGTGGCTCTTATTGTTCCAAGAATATGACTTTGAAGTCGTGGTAAAGCTTGGATGCCTGAACACAGGACTGGATCACTTGTCGTGTATTGAGACCGGTGAGGAACCTACTAGTTTGGACGAAGGATTACTTGATGCACATCTCTTTGCTGTGCACATCATGGATAGACACTTTGAAGATATAATCCACTTTCTGACAACAGGGACTGCGCTGAAGGAATACTCCATCCAGCAAAAGAAGGAATTGGTGGTGCGCGCAACTAATTTTTCTGTCATCGTGAGGCACCTATACAAAATGAGAAATGATGAGATACTGCGAAGGTACGTACCTGAATTTGAACAAAGTTAGATCCTCGCAGAAGCGCATGAGGGCACTACAGGAGGACACTATATAGGACGAGTGACCGTGCAAAAGATTCTTTGTGTAGGGTTGTGGTGGCCAACCCTTCACTAGGATTCAAAATCACACTGTAAGGCCTGTGATATATGTCAAAGGACAGGTAAACCATCGCAGAGGAACGAGATGCCTTTGAATCCACAAATGATGCTGTAGCCCTTCGAAAAGTGGTCAATTGACTTTGTAGGACCTATCAAACCTCAGGGAAAAATAGGCACATGATACATCATCACTACGACGGAGTACTTGACTCGTTGGGCGGAAGTGCAACCGATCAAAGACTACATGGTCGCCACGACTGTGAAATTTTTGTTTCAACACATGTCGACTCGATTTGGCTGTTTGAAAATCTTAATGAGTGATAACGGTACACATTTCTTGAATGAAACCATCAGTGTGCTAACAGAAGAGTTCCAGGTGTATCATCAGAAAAGCACATCGTATCACCCACAAGCCAATGGGATAGTAGAAGCATTCAACAAAATACTAGAGACTGCGCTAACCAAAGTATGCAACACGCAGCAGAGCGATTGGGACTTGCACATACCTACAGTATTATGGGCTTATAGGACAACATGCAAGAAACTGACGGGACAGACACATTTCCAGTTATTTTATGGCATGGAAGTTGTCATGCCAATGGAGTATATTGTACCTAGTCTGCGCATAGTAGCACTCACAGGTATGATGGACCGCGAAGCCCTAGAAGAAAGGATCGTGTAGTTTGAAGAACTTGAGGAGGAACGGTTCCTGGCTGGCTTTCATCAACAAGTGAAAAAGCAATGTGAGAAGGCCTGGCACGATTGCCATATTAAGTTGCGCACCGTCAAGGTAAATGATTTAGTGTTTTTATATGACAGTAAGTTTGATAAATTCCCGGGAAAGTTCATAATGCATTGGCTGGACCATACGTTGTTAAGGAGGTCACAGATGGAGGCATGGTATAGCTAGTCAAACTAAATGGAGAGCCTTTCCCAGGCAAAGTGAATGGCAACTGCTTGAAACCCTACACGAGTAGCCTGACTATCTGACTGATCGACAGAAGTAAAGTCTTTGTGCTCCAAGGATCCAGACAAAGACACGAGACTATAAACAAATGTAGGGGATACCGACACAGATGCAGAGAAGCGGTTTCTGACACATAGGTCTCAGAACAACGTATGCAGCAGATCCAGCAAGCAGCAGCTCAGTGTGTTGATGACCTTGCCGCAGTTCTAGAACAGTTGGAGGGACTTCATGTAAAGATCTTCGCGTCGATAGAGTTGATCCAGGTGGATATTGGTGGTCGCCTGCCAAGTCCACCTGGACCCCCACCATTGTTTCTCTCAGCATTTTTAGTTTCCTTAATTGTAGCACAACTTACTATTTTTAGTAGTTTTTCGAGTCCTGAACTTCCGGAGCGTTTTGAGGCCAATTACTAAGGCACTTTTGAAGCATGGGTACGTGATCCCTTACATGTAAGACCCATTGCTCATGCAATTTGGGATCCTCATTTTGGTCAACCAGCTATAGAAGCCTTTACCCGAGGAGGTGCTCCCGGTCAGTAAATGCAACAATCGAGGATTTTTAGTAATTGGCCAAGCAACTGAAATGGCCAAAGTGGTAACAAATCCTGTCAAATAGGTCCGATGGAAAATCCGTCAATTCCCATTCTCCAATGAAAATCAATAAGTCCAGTTATACTCTTTATTCTTTCAATTGGATCAATAATTTATCAAATTGGAAATGGTAATGGACGGAATGTATATATAATGAAAAGGAGTTAGAGTAAACAAATACCTAGAGTATACCATCGAATCAGATCATTCCCTCCTTCTATGGGTGGGAAATAATGGGACTAAGGAACCCCAGATATAGGCGAACCAACAATTATAGTTGAGCGAGCCAAGGTAATTCGCTCATTATAGAAGATACTTTGCATCTCCACTGATTGATAAAAACCCATACTTGAGATCTTGGATCAAGTATGGGTTTTTATCAATCAGTGGATAAAAAAAATATTAATATGAAATGAATTTAACCTTTTTTATTGTGCATATTGATCAGTAAGCTAGACCCATACTGCGCGTTGTCTCATGCCATAAATAAACACGTACACTCAAGAAATCTGTTGGACAAGCGGATTCACACCGCTTACAACCTGCGCAGTCTTCTGTTCTTGGAGCAGAAGCAATTTGCTTAGCTTTACATCCTTCCCAAGGTATCATTTCCAATACATCTGTGGGACAAGCTCGTACGCATTGGGTACAACCAATACATGTATCATAAATTTTGACCGAATGTGCCATTGGATCTCCATTAGTTAGTAAAAAGTTTTAATTTGATAAGATCATATATAGCCAAATCTTCTAATATATGCCCAATAAAGATGGCTAATAACGGGATATTATGAATATAAAACGAATCAATAATTGTAATCTCCATTATATTTGGAACCGATCTGTATTTTTTGGATCATTTCGATCCCCCCAGATCACCCCGAATATGGTCCAATCATGACAGGTAATTTTCCTAATGATTTTTATATGGATCAATCATGTTTTTGATCGACCGTAATACTATAGAGATTTTGATAGATTCTGGTCATATAGAATAGATATATCTTCTGAGATATACCTTATTTTTTTATAAGGTATAGATATACCGATATACGATACTTCATCACCATTTCGACAAATGAAATTGATCGATACGAATTGATTATATGATACGATGTCAGTAGCTGATAAAATAGCTGTTTCAGCGTCTACAATAGCTATAACAAAGATCGATAAGATGCCCCTGGCCGGCTATATTTTAAGATAATCTGAATATGCTACTGAATTTGAATCGACCGTATGCAGTATTGGCGACACATAAGTGCTCTAACCATGTTTCGACTCGTAATACCAATAGATAATGAAGAAAGCACCTCGAACTCGAATAAGTGTATGCTCGAGCATAATAGATCAACCCCTTATACCTTTATCTTCTCAGATACAAAAGTTATATTTAGTTTTTTATTTTCCATTATCTAATGATCTTCTATTATAAGATCAGGAATAGAATTATACTTCTCATCATACTTATTAGACGAAAAAGATATCCAGGTGGATTCATTATGTGCGCGAGAATTTCCAATATTCTGACTCATGATCGCATTCACTAAAAAAAAAAGTGACCTTATCCACATACCTAATCGGATTGAAATATTTGTATTTCAATGGATCTGGGAATTACATGAACTGGTCTATAATTCCGTTGGTTGATAATAGACTCTGATCAATAATACATGTGACATTCTTAATCAAATTATAAATATCCTGATCCTTATTTATGATCCATCCGGAAAAAAGGTATGGTCTCGACCCATCAGTCCTCTCTGATCGAATCCAAACTGAATCTGAAGAATTGGTAGAAATTCTTTAATCGGTCAGAATGTTCGTCCATAGTTCCTTCGGACAGACAAGTTAAACTTTGAATTGTTTTAATTCTCGAATCTTCGATCACCGATATTGGTAAACGTCCCGGAGCAATATAATCATAATTTCATTCATGACGATCATACATAGGTCGGGAGTTCATATTCTTTCAATCATAAAAAGAAAATTTGATGAACAATACTCAACACAATTTCCACGAAAGATGCAAATTCCAGAATAAATACTATAAATTACCAATCGTTCGTTTTTCCAATCAACAACGGGTGGATTAATCAGGCATAAACGCATACTCCACAAGCAATACTTTGAAAGAATCCGAAGTGTATTCATCCACGAAATCGAGGATGGGAGATCCGTTTTTTATAGGGAGATTTAATAGTCATAGGTAAACGATTCATGTGATATAATGATTATGCATCATTCGCATACCTGTAGCAGAAATAGATCATATATCATGTCCCTATCTCCAAAAATAGAAGAGAATGGAGTTTTAAATATAAGAATAAAAAGTTTGAGCATCGATATTCGCCATGAAAAAAACCAGGCTATAAAAAAAAACTATACGACCCAACTTTAGCATAATCACTCTGCTATAGCTAGCCCTTTGGGATACATATTTCCCGATTGATCTTTTCGGCGAATTTACCTTTATTGCCTCTACGAACATAGTAGCGCAATAATCCCATTGCGTTACATAGGGGAGATATTGTTCGGTTCTAAACAATTTGCTTCCTACCCCCCCTATGTAAATAATCTGATAGAGGTTCACAGCCAATAAAATCTTTACCATCTAGCAATAAGTCGAAGAACAATGTGTATCGATGGATAATGAGGACCCATACTTACCATCAGGGGGTATTTCAGCAAGCATGATCATGTGTAACCCCTCTTCGATTCGTTTTCTAAATGAGAAAAATAAAAAGAAAAAAGAACGACTGGATCCTGGATCTCTAAAAATTGGATTGGAATTGAAAACTTCGAAATTAACGGGTTTTTAGCCCACGGATACCCAATTGACCAATTAAATCATCATAACGAAGTTTATCCCTCTTGGATAGATAAACCAGAAGTTGCTTACATTTGCTCAAAATTTTCCACAAACCCCTTTGGGATGAATAGTCTCTTCCGTGCAATTGCAGATGCTGGGTAAGTCTTAGGACCCGATTGGTTAAATAAAATACCTGAGATTCAACAGATCCTCTCTGTTTATCGGGAATCAGAGATGAACTAATGGACAAATTATTGATCATAAAAAAAAACACAAATTTTTCCAGGGCTTAATTTTTTTTCGAGCCAGAAAAAAGAATTAGATCCATTCTTTCATTTTCATGGTTCATATAATAATTCTGATTCGTTCCGTCCGACCATTTAAGAAAAAATGGTCGGATTCTTCCTATCTTCTTGGATGAACATCTGGTTTTAACCTATGGCAAAATATGATACGAGATGTAGAATATTTTCACATTGATGAAACAGAACGAACAGATTGGTTCAATTTTTGCCATATCCTGAAACTCCATTGAATCAATCCATTCTTTTTTTTTTACGAAAACAGAATTGAAGCAAAAAATTTATCAATTGACAGTTAGGGGATACATACGTATTCTCAACATCGCGGATCGACTCCCATCATTTGTATTGAACCAATATCTATTCATGCAAATAATATCCTCTAATCAATAACTAGGCCAAAGAAAATGTTTAATTATTTGTGTTGTATCTACGCTAAGATGTTGGTCTCTTCCCATGAGTTCTTCATCATTTTGTATGTCTTTTCCATTGGAAAATCCTACATGATCGTTCTCCAGATCAAACCGATTCAAGATTCGAAATTCTCTACGACGTTTTGGAAGCAAAATATCTTCTAAATTGAGGGAACTAAAAATCTTTTTTTCATCCCCCAGAATTTTCTCGCGTTGCACAGATCCATCATAAAAATCTCCATCTATCCATTCTCCGGCTCTTTTTTTAAACTTCAATGAAATACTTACGATTTTATACATCAGGAATTGGTCATCCACTATGCTTGATAAACGATATGGTTGGAAGACCATTATTTTTTTATCTTCCCTTATTTCATTGTCATTGCGTACCTTTCCCCAAACATTCCTCTGAAGAGCAAGTTCTTTCGATATTTTATTTGCACTGCTATTCTTCTGAATAGCAATGCAAAAGGCCATTAGACTCAGGTCAATATTTATCTCTTGGATCCGAAGATATGTTCCCGGATCCTTCATTCCGGACATAACCCTGCAAATATTCGCCAGATAGAAGAAACGTTTTTTCCCTAGAACGTCTACTACTTTGCATTGAAAAAGACCTTTATTAGTTTTTTTCTTTCCATCAGTTTGTTGATCTTCTACTTGACCATCTTGATGTTCTACTTGACCATTTTTATCTTGACCATCTTCTACTTGTTTGTTCTTAACATTTGATCTAATACCTATTATTTGTTCTAGAACATTTGTTGTTTCCTTCCGTTCTTCTTCCTCTATCTTTTTCCGCTCTCGTTCTTCCCATAAAAGTGAATTTTCTGGTATGAATTTCGATTTAGTTTCATAATATATGTTCTTTATTCCCGAAAGTTCCGGGAATAACCAGAAATTGAGATCTAATTGGGATATTCTCTTCTCGATTTTCGGAGAATCCATAATGCCAACATTTTCTCTTCGCGTCTCGTCAATCCCCTGCTGATTCGTAATAAGATCAGTCTTTTTCTTTTGCCTGTCAATACTTGTTGTATGATCGTAATCACAAGAACGTATAGCATCATAAATATCAACAGTAGAACGAGAACCATTCACGATATTGAAATCGGTACCCTTCCAATCCTCCTCGATAATATCATTAATAAACTTTTCCTTGAGAATTCCTTCACGATCGGTAATATCCCGCTCATCTGGTATAGCAGGTTGTACTGGTGGTCCGGGAATATCTGTCAAATTGAGAATATCCAAATCTTTTGTAGAATTGAGATAACTATATGATAAGAGATCGTATCTGTAACGTTTGTTCATTTTCCGAAGTAGTCCCAAAAAAGGTTCCATCACAGTCGCAAATATAGAATCTTCTTGTTGTTCATAAGGAACGAATCGTTCTTCATAACACGTACATTGCTTATTTACTATATTTCTACATTTATTTGGGTTTATCCTAGACAATATCTGTGGGGATAAATTGTACCGGTCAAAACATCTCAACCATTGTTTCCAGTCATTCTCTTTCAGATCTTGTGGTTTTTCGTGATCCAATATTCTTTGTATATCTAATGCCCTTATCTGCCATATCTTGTGAAATATATATGCTTGGGACATTGAGAACATGTTTCGATCAGGACAAATTTCAAAATCTTGTATTTTTTCGTTGATTGAATAGTAGTTGGTAATTTTACCTCTATTGATTCTTGAAATATCTTTATTGATAATGAATATTCGTCTGTAAATTGTTGTTATATTCCTCGTGGATCGAATCCAAGCGGATTGAATCCAAAATTTGATATTTGACGCAATGAAATTAATAAAACTTGGTAAGAGATCTCGGTCCATTCTTCGGTCCATTCTTTTGATAAAAAATTTAATTGAATAGAACCTTTTTCGGATTAATTGTACACTTTTATTTCGAAATAAACCAGGTATTCGCCGAATCTGAACCAATCGTTTTTTTAATGTTGATCCCAATACGTTAAAACTTCCCTTCGATCCGGTATGAATCTCTGAATCCACCAGAGACATTCCAGTTATAGGAGAGCTATTTATGATCGCGATAGATTCGATCCGCTCTTTCATTGTGGTCATCCAATCATCTTGATCTTTCACATTAATTGTTTGGGTTTCATATCCAAATTGATCATTAACTTCGGATGAGTCATTTGCACTACCCATAGGGGTAGTCTCACTTAGTAATTTATTTTATATCCGGTCATTAAGTTCACTCTTGTCTATATATCCAACTCGTGGAACGCGTCTTATTCCTGTAGATCCCATCGATCGTCTCTTCACTTTTTTGAAGATGGGTTTTAAAAATTTGGAAAAAATTCCTAGCTTTGAGGTTGGATCACCGAAAGGTATGTCAGTTTCTAATCCAAAGGTCGTTAAATAACTCCAACGCAATCTTTTTGCAGATTGGGGTTTGGATCTATGCCAAGGCTTCAAACGAAAAGGAAATAGAAGCTTTATCTGCATACCTTGTGTTTCCCATTTGTCTGGGAATGTTGTTTCAGACAATTCGGTACCATCAGAAGCACATATGACATGCATTTCTCTCCTCATTTCTTCCCAATCTTTGTAAAATTCGGGGACTTGAAATAATAAAATACGACCCATATTTTTGGCTATAATAAGTGATGGTAATATAATATTTTTTCTAATATTTGATTGAGCCATTAATAATAAACCTCTGAAATAGTGCAATTCTAGCCACGCTAAACATAAGGACTCAGCAATTGTCTGCTGGGATAATGGATCTTCGACTCTCTGGATTTTTTCCCTAACTTCTTCCCCGATTTGTTCCTTATCCACTCTACCAGAATCGGACGTGTCATAATAATCTTTAGGATAAGCGGGTATTTCTTTTCTTTTCAAAAAGAAAAGGGAATGTACATTCGGTTGTATCCTCTTCCATATCATAATTTTCCGTCTTTTAGCACGTATGGATCCTTGGATTAAGTTCCGACGATAATCTGCCTCGGCAGAATAACGGTTTTGAACTACTCCTATTCGTCTTTGCCCAATATCAAAGGTCATTGTATCTTTGACCTTTCTTGAAAGAATCCTATTCGATGATAATAGAACTGGGTCTACGTCATCATATTCACCTATCATCAAACCAGATGACCATCGAGGCACATGTTTCCGAATTTCTCTAATTTGGAGAGGTTCATTTAATAGTATTTCCCTGTAAAGGGAAATAAAATCTTTCTTTTCCATTGAATAACGCTTATCCCGAGGTATACCCGCGCGAGATATTAGTAGTATTGTCCACTCATATTGCGCCAAACACTCGAAAAGGAAACACAAATTCTCGTAAACGAAAAGATATTCCTTCTTAAACAGACAAGAAATCAAATCCAGTCTTATGATACCTGACGAAGGTTTTATAAGACGGTCAAATCGGCCGTAAACATCAACGAAAAACCTTGTGTAGATCTCTCCATAACATCTAGCTACTTGCAGTGGGACATATATAATGGATGATCTCCAGGCTAACCACAACCAATATGGTGGTTGGATTTCTGGGGTCTGGATCAGATAAGAGATATTTTTCATTTTTAATCTATTTAAAGCATATTTGGGTTGAGGAGTTCCGGGATTAGAGGATATAGTGACCGGGACAAGCGAACGAACAGTATATGTAGGTAAGGGCTCCCAGGGTAGTGGAAAGCTTTCGTGTTCCAATTCCTGCCAAAGATAAGAGATATGGTACCCATACCCAAGTGGATCATTCGGGAATCCCTCTTTAGGGTCTCTCATAAATATCTCTATGAAATCCGAAAGATTCGAAATGATCGAATCGTTCAGCATTTGGGGGGACTCAAATTGGTTTATTGTTCCACGGAATGCCCCATTAAGGAATGGATCATACATTTCAGTAAAAGAATCCCCCTTAGAATTGGAGAATTTCACTCTCCTTTCTATAACATTTTCAGCGGGAGATCCATGGCTTAGAGCTTTCACTCGATCCGAAAATTCATTCCCTAAAGAATCTCTTTTTCTTTTCATGGTATGATTCCATCTATAATAAGGATCCTCAGATGAGCAAGAAGTATATAAAACATCTATATATCCACCGACGAGCTTTTCCCCAAGGACCAATACACTAGGTAAAAACGTAAAAGAGATTCTTTTTTTTCCATCACTTGAGTATGCGCCAAAAAAATATTGAGAGACTTCGGTCCTCACAGGACCTAGGTGAGTAAATGGGCTATTTCCAATATATCGTATCGGTTAATAAACCCTATTATGATCAAAGCACATAATGGGCCATGGTTGCTGCCGGAAGAACTTTTCTTCTTTTATAAGTTCTTGAAGTTTTTGTGGATCTATAGCCACAGAGCAGTTTTTTCTAGCCATAGCCACGGAGCGGTCATCTCTAGCCATAGTCACAGAGCGGCCATTGTTGTCTTCATAATTTTTACCTTTAAGAAAAGGTAATGGGGCTCTACCCAAATAGAACGAACAATAACAAAGAATAAATAAACTAAAGGTTCGATTGATATAATGTCTTAATAAAGTATTATCGATAAGTGAATTACGATCTATACGGAAAGATACCCATTTTATAAAAATTGTTAATAGAATATGACCGCCCAACCAACCGCAAAGACCACTTATCATAAAGGATATATTAGGGTTGTAACGAAAAAGAAAGAGGTTCACCAGTCTTGTTAATACGGGATTTGCTAAAAGAATGGGATTCAACAATTGAAGAATTATACCATCCATAAATAGACTTAGAGCTTTTGGATTGTTGATCGAATTCATGAGGTGCGGAGATTCAGAACTTGAAGGTTTGTCCATAATTTGGAAAAAACGAAAGAACATATATGGTACGACTAATAAAGTTATTGCATAAGGTTTCCACAGCGCTGCATAGATGGGCGAATAATACATGGACAAAAATCCTATTAATTGTCCCGTAATAGAACCACTTATGGCTATTATACCATAGCCAGGTTTTCCCAAAAGGAAGGATCTCGTGGAATAGATTTTAGAGGGACCAAAAGGCAATGTAGCAAGAAATCCATAATATAGCCCAAATATGATGATCGGACCTGAAACTTCTACCCATGAGGATAATGGACCCAATAGTAGACCAAGTACTTTTATCATATTAAAACTCCCTTTGATCTTGATCAAAGAATTATTTTGATAAATTTATGATTTTATCATATATATTATTTCTAAGTATAGAAATAGTTTTTATATTATATAAATAAATATTCGATTTAACATAATTGATTTATAAGAAATATTATAATATCTGGATATTGCATATGCTATTAATATATATTATTTGTTATCTTATTTAACAGGAGTACTGGTATATAACTCGTTGTTCTTTCGAACCAGGGTGGTCCGATCCAAGTTATCTAAATTTTCGTTACGTCGTAGAGGTCGGGTAACCAATTCGAGTACATCTCTCGCATTGGCAAATCCATGAATCTGGGCAAAAGTAAATTCAACTGACCATTTAGTACCAATTCCTCTCGCCCCTAACGGGTTAGCATGAGCCATTCCGGTGATGGCTAAGTCGGGTTGTAGCTCGCGCATACGTCGTATCTGATTCGAATTGTCTGGTTTCTCTACAATTCGTGGTATGGGCATACACATTCTTATACATGTATTTTGTAATAGCGCTAATTCAGCAGCTTGATACCGTTTATCCATATATGGAATACCAATTTCATAAACGATCATACCACATCTGATTAAGAATCTGGCTATAGATATTTCTATTAGATTATCTCCCATGAAAAAGATAGATTTTCCGCGTACCAAATCAAGATAATCTTTTAAACTCTCCCATATCCGTTCCTCTCTTTCCTTCAGACTCTGGGCCTCAATACCAAATACAGGACAAATCCTTTCGATCCAAGCACGCGTTCCGTCCGGACCAATAGGAAAAGGAGCTACGATTAATTCGCATTTTTTTCGTCTTATCAAAGTTGTTGCTGTACGACTAAGAAATGGGTTAACCCCACAAACATAAACTCCATCACCCAGTGATGGAAGATCGACATATCTCTGAGCGGGCAACCAACCTGATACCTTGATGAATTGGCGTCTTAATTCTGTATCAAGTTGAGAAACCAAATTCGAGGGTAAAGACCCAAAAATAACTAAGGGAGGATGATTTGCATATTCCACCAAATTCTTTTCCTTCAGAAGAGGAAAAGGGAATAATTTTGTTTTAGTTTCTTTTGATTCACCAATGGGTAATTCTTGGTCTGGACAACGATGTGCCATTACAGCTAAGACAGTATCTTCCCCCTGAGTAAAAGCATAATCCAGTCCATTTGCTCTTGCCACTAGAATTGGTACTCCAATTTCATATTCCAACAATCGAGGATTTTTAGTAATTGGCCAAGCAACTCGAAAAACTACTAAAAATAGTAAGTTGGCAGTGCTCGGATAGATCTTTCTAACGAGCTATTGTGCGCGTCAAACGGAGATCGTATGCCAAAGTTACGACCCTGGGAAGTTGGTGTACCAATTTACCCAAACGGGGCCCACAGTTTGGCGTTTCATCTTCTAGGGTTAGGTTTTGGAATGTTAAGAGTTTTCCATTGTTTCTCAACAATAAATAGGCCTTCGAGCCTCATTGCAACACAGTTCAGAGGCATGTAGCCACCACATCTCTTCTCAAAAATAAGCTACCATCGCCCTAGCTGGTTTATTTCCATTTCTAGTTGTAAGCATATTTTAGTATTTTCCATTAATGAAATGAAGTATTATTTCCGCTGCATCTTGGTGTATATGGTTATCTCTGTAATTTGTTGCGCTCCTGTTTAAATCAGGATCAGTTTCCTCCCCCCTTTGGAAGTAATGGTCCCCATTGCGTTGAGTTCCTCCATGAGATGAGGAAACTTTTGCTGAACTTGTTCCCTAGTGAGCCACTTGCCCTGCTTTGACAACTCGATATAGTTGGATATTATGTTGGCGGGTGTTCTTGATCTGTGTGTCCATGATCCGATCAGTTGTAGCTAGTTCCATGCAATCTGGATTTAATTCTGTGGGTGTGAATTGTTCTGCAATGTCGGATGTGTCTAGCAATGGTGGAAAGTATGGCCGAAGGCAGTCCACATTGAACACTGGGTGCAGGCCAAGGAATGGGGGAATGCTGAGCTCAAATGCATTGTCTCCCATAGCCTTAGTAATGGTGTAAGGACCATATCGAAGTGGTCTCAGTTTCCGATAGGCTCCAGTAAGGCGTTCCTTTTGCAAATGCAACCAGACTTTGTCGCCCACCTGAAACTTGTGTGGCACCCGATGTTGATCATGTCGCTGCTTGTACTTGGCATTTGATTTCTCCAGAATGTCATGGACCTACCGGTGAATATGTTGGATGTGCTCAATGAAGTTGGTGGCCTTATCTGTTTCAGACTGGACATGAGCTGAATTTATGTGAGTAGCTGCAAGTGGCATGGCCACATCAATGGGGCATAGTGGCTGGAATCCCAAACCCACCTGAAAAGGGCTATGGCCAGTGGAGCTGTGAAGAGCTCGGTTGTAGCTGTGCTGAACATAGGGGAGGCTCTCGTCCCATGTGCGTGGATGCTTTGAGTTATACATGCGCAGAATGTGCACAATCATCTTATTGACAACCTCTGTCTGGCCATCAGTTTGAGGATGGAAGGCTGTGGACTTCGTGAGTTTGGTGTCCAGCATTGACCAGAGACTGGACCAAAATGTGCTGAGAAACCAACTGTCTCGATCTGAGATGATAGACTATGGGATCCCAAAGTGCACCCACACTCGTTCAAAGAAGAGTTTAGCAGTGGCTTCTACTGTGATATTCTTCTTGCAGGTCGCCATAATGGCCATCTTCGAGAACCTGTCGATGACCACAAAACACAGTCATTTCCATGCTTAGTGGAAGGAAGGCCTGACATGTAATCCATGGAGATGGATTCCCAAGGTCGACTAGGGGTAGGCAACGGGGTATAGAGGTCGTTCTTCTTGATGGTCGGTTTGGCAATGGCACAGGCAGTACATGATCTGATGTACTTCCCAACATCTTGTCGAAGATTCGGCCAATAGAAATAATTTTGCAGTACTGCCACTGTTTTCTCGACCCCAAAATGCCCAGCAGCCCGACTGTAGTGTGCTTCCCAAAACATCTTGGCACGCTCGCTTGAAGGAACACAAAGGTGACCCAAGTGGCATAATAGGGCATCCTGGAGGTGAAAATCTGGAACATGCCGACCCTCCAAGAGTGTCTGGTATGTGTGGCCGAATTCTGGGTCGCTTTTGTAGAGAAGTGGCCACTCAGAAGTCTCGTGACCACAAGAGTTGAGCACGGTGGTTAACGCCATGATCGGTGGTCGACTGAGGCAATCTGCAACATTATTGGTGCTGCCCTTCTTATACTTGATATTCAAGTGGAACTGTTGCAGGTATGTAGACCACTTCGGATGGCGATCATTCTGCAATTTCCCTTGGGTCTGTATGAACTGCAGGGGTCGGTGGTCTGTGTGGATGACCGTTTCCTTCCCCAAAATGTAATGCTTCCATTGTCGGCAGGCCTGTACAATGGAATACATCTCTTTATCATAAGTGGGGTACTTCCGGACTATGTCTAAAAATTTTTCACTGTGATATGCCACTGGATGTCCATGTTGAGTAAGGACTGCCCCAATAGCATAGTCAGCGGCATCTGTCTCGACCTCAAATGGTTGTTGTAAATCTGGTAACGTGAGCACTGGTGCCGTGCAGAGGCGATCCTTCAACTCCGTGAATGCCTTCTGTTGAGATTCAGACCAAAAGAATTTGGCTTTCGCCCCTCCCTTGGTGACTTGACTCAAGGGCCAAGTAATATGAGAAAACCCCAACACGAACCTGCGGTAGAAGTTGGCAAGACCTAGAAAGATGTGGAGCTCTGTTAGAGTGGTTGGAGATGGCTAATCCCGAATGACTTGGATCTTGGCTGGATCGACATGCACCCCCTGTTCATCAATGATGTATCCCAGATACTGAACTTGGGTCATGCCAAAAGTGCATTTCTCCAAATTGGCACATAGCTTGTGTTGCCGTAGTGTTTGGAGAACCTGTCGGATGTGGTGGAGGTGCTCTTCCCAACTTTGGCTGAAGATCAGAATGTCATCCAAGTATACTACTACAAAGGAGTTGGTGAATGGCTGCAAGATGTCATCCATTAGCCTCATGAAGGTTGCAGGAGCATTCGTAAATCCGAAAGGCATAACCAACCATTCGAAAAGGCCCTCCTTGGATTTGAAGGCAGTCTTCCACACATCAGAGGGTTCGATTGGTACCTGGTGATATCCTGACTTCAGATCGATCTTGTTGAAATATTTTGCCCCCTTTAGTTGGTCCAGGAGGTCATCAATCCGCGGGATCGGGTAACTATTACGGACAATGATCTTGTTCAGCGCCCGATAGTCAATACAGAGTCTCCACGTCCCATCCTTCTTCTGTACCAACACGATCGGTCTCCCACAAGGCGATGAACTCGGACGGATGTGACCTTTCTGCAGGAGCTCCTGAATCTGACTCTTGATTTCATTGTTCTCCAGAACAAAGCGCCGATAAATTGGTCCATTGGGTAGCGGCGCACCTGGGGTCAGATCGATGGAGTGCTTGACCTGACAGTGTAGAGGAACCCCTACAGGGGAGGTGAAGATGTCCTCGTACTCCTCCACAACCTTGTCCATCTGTAGTTGTCGTGCAGAGGGACCCTGTCTGGAAGCCATGGCCACCGTCTTCTTCTTTCCTTGAGGGCGTATCATCAGGAAAACAAATTTACTGGTTTTGGAAATGATCTTACTGCATTGTTTTGCAGTAATCAAAGAGATGGCGGTAGGTGGTGCTACCTCTGGTATCTTGTACAACTTATTTCCCAATGTAATAATAACAGCATGGGGCCTTGATTCATACACAGCATGTCGCTTCCACAAGTATGGTTGTCCTAATAATACATCACAAACTTCAAGGGGAGCAATGTCACACAATACCTCATCCGTGAAGGGCTTGATGTTGTATGGAAGGCGACACTGCTGGCTCACGCGAAGATCTTGTCCTTGGTGAAGCCACCCAATGGTGTATGGTTGTGGATGTGCTGTGGTCGGTAAGCCCAACCGCTTCATGACCTCTGCTGAAATGAGGTTCTTTTGACTCCCGCTATCAACAATGAACTGTATCGGGGAGCCCTTTACCCACATCTGGGAGTGGAAGAGACGCTCCTCCTCCTCTGGATCTTCGGGTTCATTTTTCTGGATCTTGGCGGTAGCAACAGTGGCGTTGGGATCCGCATCAATGATCTACTTCCCTTTGTCATTCCCCTTATCGGGTTCTGACTCAGAGTCGGAACATGAATCTGATTCTGAAACCTTTAGCTCAGCCACCAGTGACTGCTTGGCCCAACACTCACTTGTGTTGTGGGTGGAGCTCTTATGGAACTCACACCATTTTCCCGTGTCCTCTTTCGGCTTCGCGGCGCTGTTCTTTGCTTGCAGCTTCGGCGGGTTGTCTTCAGCTGTCCCGCCTTGGCTTTGTCCTTTGTTCTGTGGTTTAAGGGTACCTTTCCCCTGCTTTGGATTCGCAGATCCAAAGTCTCGCTTCTTTTGTTTAAATTTATGCTCGACCTTGACAGCATATCGGTATGCTGCGCCGAGCGAGGAGATGTTCAAGAATTGTATTTCTTCCTGGATGTACTTGTGCAGGCAGCCACAGTATTTGAGTATCAAATGTTGCTCTGAATCCTTGATACCCAACTTTGTGCGAAGGGTATGGAAAAGATTGGTGAACTTCGGCACGTCTTGGTCCCTTCCCTGCCGCAGCGTGGTCCACTTTATGTATTCATCCTCATAGCTTCCGACAGGGTAGTACTGCTCCTTGATGGCATCCCGGAATGAATTCCAGGTGGGTGCGGCTGAAAATAGTGAGCCGGTACTTTCATCCTTCTGCTCGCAGTAGGTTTCCCACCAGTCCTTGACGTGGGGGGCTGCTTTGAGAAGAGCGAAAACAATCTTTTCCTGACTCGAAAATTCATGAATAGAAAAATAACCCTCTAGCAGATTTAACCATTTATCTACGACATCTGCGTCTATCTGACCCTCGAATATGGGGATTTCAAAATTAACTTGTACCTTAAAGGGCATGGCGTTTCCAGAGTCGCTGCTGGAAGCCGATGCATCGCTTCTGGGTAGCCACTGAAGGATCTGGGCAAAGCTGTCCATCATCGCGTTCCGTTGTCACTCGAGGGCTTCTTCGAGCAAGATTTTGATGGGATCTCCTGCCCCCTCGTCTTTCTTCTCATCCGCCATGGGAGGCCGTCGGGATTTGCGAGGCTGGTCTTGCAAAGGTTCGACCAGTTCAAGCCCTAACTCCTTATATCCCGACCTTTTTGGGGACATGCAAAGAAAAACAGAGAAAAAGCAGATCGCTCTAATACCACTGATCCAGATTTAAACAGGAACACAACAAATTACAGAGATAACCATATACACCAAGATGCAGCGGAAATAATACTTCATTTCATTAATGGAAAATACTAAAATATGCTTACAACCAGAAATGGAAATAAACCAGCTAGGGTGATGGTAGCTTATCTCTAAGAAGAGATGTGGTGGCTACATGCCTGTGAACTGTGTTACAATGAGGCTCGAAGGCCTATTTTTTGTTGAGAAACAATGGAAAACCCTTAACATTCCAAAACCTAACCCTAGAAGATGAAACGCCAAACTGTGGGCCCCGTTTGGGTAAATTGGTACACCAACTTCCCAGGGTCGTAACTTTGGCATACGATCTCCGTTTGACGTGCACAATAGCTCGTTAGAAATATCTATCCGAGCACTGCCACTTTGGGAGGCAACACAATATCTATCCGAGCACTGCCACTTTGGGAGGCAACATGGGTCCATGGACCCATGTTGCCCCAGATTTCCCAAAAAACGTCGTTTAGGGCCTCAAAACGGCTCCGGAAGTTCAGGACTCGAAAAACTGCTAAAAATAGTAAGTTGTGCTACAATTAAGGAAACTGAAAATGCTGAGAAAAACAATGGTGGGGTTCCAGGTGGACTTGGCAGGTGGCCACCAATATCCACCTAGATCAAGAGTGGCTCGAGGGCGAGTCACGATTTTTGTGTTGGGAGCCTGTTGGGCATGGAATCCCCCCTAAGGCATGTTTTGGGGCTTAAAGCCCAAGTTTTTACTGAATCTTGTTGTAAAAGCTCCACGAATTGTGGGCACAGGGCGCGAAAGTATAATAGAGCCACAGGGTTGTCCACCCTAGTTTTTGTAATGTAATGTCAGCTGGATAGACCTACCCATGGTCTGCAGACCATGGGATTGTATAAATAAAGTGAGGCTCTAAGTGTAGAAGAACTAACTAATAGAAGGAGGAGAAGTCTAAGTGATTGAGTTGAAGTGTAAAGTGTGTATGTGGGTCGTAGAGTAGGAGAAGGCTCTGTAGCTGAGTGCGCAGAGGCCTAGTCATCCACAGCTGAGTGCACGGACCCCTACAGCTGAGTGCACAGGGCAGGTCGAGTCTGTAACCATTATAAGAATCAATAAAGATAACTTTTGCTATATTTCTATATATCTTTTTCTAGTTTAATGCATGAGTGGATATAATTTGCAAATACATTGTTTATTTACTGCGTGATCGTGTATGAATGCTTTGTGCTTTGTATTGCTAATTATAAGACATTCAAGTAGGAAAAGGTAGTTAATTGATCCGGATTTCAACAGGAACAAAAAAAAATATAGAGATAACCATATACACAAAGATGCAATGGAAATAATACTTCATTTCATTAATGTAAAATACTGAAATATTCTTACAAATAGAATTGGAAATAAACCAGCTAGGGCGATGGCAGCTTATCTCTAATAAGAGATGTGGCAGCTACATGGCTCTAAAATATGTTACAATGAGGCTTGAAGGCCTATTTATTGTTGAGAAACAATGGAAAACCCTAAACATCCAAAAAACTAACCCTAGAAGATGAAACGCCAAACTGTGGGCCCCGTTTGGGTAAATTGGTACATCAACTTCCCAAGGTCGTAACTTTGGCATACGATCTCTGTTTGACGCGCAAAATATCTTGTTAGAAAGATCTATCCGAGAACTACAACTTTGGGAAGAGAAACATCAGTCCATAGACCCATGTTGCTCCCAATTTTCCCAAAAAATGTCGTTTAGGGCCTCAAAATGGCTCTGGAAGTTCAAGACCCGAAAAACTGCTAAAAATAGTAAATTGTGCTACAATTAAGGAAACTGAAAATCTGAAAGAAACAATGGTAGGGGTCCAAGTGCACTTGGCAAGTGGCCACCAATATCTACTTGGATCATTCCTCCCCCCTTAGGAAGAAATGGTCCCCATTACGTTGAGTTCCTCCATGAGATGAGGAAACTTCTGCTGAACTTGGTCCCTCGTGAGCCACTTGCCCTGGTGAAGGAGTTGGCCTGCTTTGACAACTCAATTCAATTGGATATTCTGGTGGCGAGTGTTCTTGATCTATGTGTCCATGATCTGATCAGTGATAGCTTGTTCCATGCAATCTGGATTTAACTATGTGGGTGTGAGTTGTCCTGCGATGTCAGATGTGTCTAGTAATGGTGGAAAGTATGGCTGAAGGCGGTCCACATTGAACACTAGGTGCAGGCCAAGGAATGGGGGAATGCTAAGTTCAAATGAACTATCTCCCATAGCCTTGGTAATGGTGTAAGGACCATATCAGAGTGGTCTGAGTTTCCGATAGGCTCCGGTAAGGCATTCCTTTTGCAAATGCAACCAGACTTTGTTGCCCACCTAAAACTTGTGTGGCACCCAATGTTGATCATGTCGCTGCTTGTACTTGGCATTTGATTTCTCCAGAATGTCATGGACCTACTGACGAATATGTTGGATGTGCTCAATGAAGCTATTTGCCTTATCTGTTTTGGACTGGACATGAGCCGAATCTGCGTGAGTAGTTGCAACTGGCATGGCCACATCAATGGGACATAGTGGTTGGAATCTCAAGCCCACCTGAAAAGGGTTGTGGCCAATCAAGTTGTGGAGAGCCCGATTGTAGCTTTTTTGAACATAGGGGAGGCTCTCGTCCCATGTGCGTGGATGCTTTGAGTTGTACATGTGCAGAATGTGTACGATCATCCTATTGACAACCTCTGTCTGGCCATCAGTTTGAGGATGGAAGGCTGTGAACTTAGTGAGTTTGGCGTCGAGCATTGACCAGAGACTAGACCAAAATGTATTGAGGAACCTAATGTCCCGATCTGAGATGATAGACGATGGGATCCCAAAGTGTACCCACACGCATTCAAAGAATAGTTTAGTAGTGGCTTCTGCTATGATATTCTTCTTGCATGCGGCCATAATGGCCATCTTCGAGAACCTGTCGATGACCACAAAAACACAGTTGTTTCCATGCTTAGTGGAAGGAAGACTTGACATGTAATCCATGGAGATGGATTCCCAAGGTCGACTAGGGGTAGGCAACGGGGTATAGAGGCCTTGCTTCTTGATGGTCAGTTTGGCAATGGCAAAGGTAGTGCATGATCTGATGTACTTCCTGACATTGTGTCGAAGATTCGGCTAACAAAAATTCTTCTACAGTACTACCACCGTTTTCTTAACCCCGAAAAGTATAGCAGACTGACTGTAGTGTGCTTCCCAAATCATCTTGGCGCGCTCACTTAAAGGAACACAAAGGTGACCCAAGTGGCATAATAGGGCATCCTGGAGGTGAAAATTTGGAACATGTTGACCCTCCAAGAGTGTATGGTATGTGTGGCCGAATTCTGGGTGACTTTTGTAGAGAAGTGGCCAATCAAAAGTCTCGTGCCCATAAGAATTGATCACAATGGTTAACGCCATGATCAGTGGTCGACTGAGGCAATCTGCAACATTATTGGTGCTACCCTTCTTATACTTGATATTCAAACGGAACTGTTGCAAGTATGTGGATCACTTCTGATGGTGATCATTCTGCAATTTCCCTTGGGTCTGTATGAATTGCAAGGGTCGGTGGTCTGTGTGGATGACCGTTTCCTTCCCCAAAATGTAATGCTTCCATTTTTGCTAGGCCTGCACAATGGAATACATCTCTTTGTCATAAGTGGGATACTTTCGGACTGTGTCTGAAAGTGTCTCACTGTGATATGCCATTGGATGCTCATGTTGAGTAAGTACTGCCCCAATAGCATGGTCAGAGACATCTGTCTCGACCTCAAATGGTTGTTGCAAGTCTGGTAATGCTAGCATGGGTGTTGGCAGAGGTGATCTTTCAACTCTTTGAATGCCCTCTATTGAGATTCAGACCAAAAGAATTTTGCTTTCGCTCCTCCCTTGGTGACTTGACTCGAGGGCCAAGTGATATGAGAAAATCCCAAAATGAACCTGCGGTAGAAGTTGGCAAGACCTAGAAAGCTACAAAGCTCTGTCAGAGTGGTTGGAGATGGCCAATCTCGAATGACTTGGATCTTGGATCGATCCACATGCACCCCCTATTCATCAATAATGTATCCCAGATACTGAACTTGGGTCATGCCAAAAGTGCATTTCTCCAAATTGGCACATAACTTGTGTTACCGTAGTGTTTGGAGAACCTGTTGGATGTGGTGGAGGTGCTCTTCCCAACTCTGGCTGAAGATCAGGATGTCATCCAAGTATACCACTACAAATGAGTTGGTGAATGGCTGCAAGATGTCATCCATTATCCTCATGAAGGTAGCAGGAGCATTCATCAATACGAAAGGCATCACCAACCATTTGAACAGGCCCTCCATGGCTTTGAAGGCAATCTTCCACACATCGGAGGGTTTGATTGGTACCTAGTGATATCCTAACTTCAAATCAATCTTGCTGAAATAATTTCCCCCCTTCAGTTGGTCCAAGAGGTCATCAATCTGTGGGATTGGGTACCTATTACGGACAGTGATCTTGTTCAGTGCCTGATAGTCAATACAGAGTCTCCAAGTCCCATCCTTCTTTTGTACCAACACGATCGGGCTCCCACAGGGTGATGAACTTGGATGGATGTGACCTTTCTGCAGCAACTCATAGATCTGCCTCTTGATTTCATCATTCTCCAGAATGGAGCGTTGATAGATTGGTCCATTGGGTAGCGGCACACCTGGGGTCAGATCGATGGAGTTCTTGACCTGATAGTGTAGAGGAACCCCTGTAGGGAAGGTGAAGATGTCCTCATACTCCTCCACGACCTTGTCCATCTATAGTTGTTGTGCAGAGGGGCCCTGTCTAGAGGTCATGGCCATTGTCTTCTTCTTTCCTTGAGGGCATGTCATTAGGAAAACAAATTTCCCATTTTGGAAATGAGCTTACTGCATTGTTTTGCAATAATCAAAGAGATGGCGGTAGGTAGTGCTACCTCCTGTATCCTGTACAACTTAGTTCCCAAAGTAACAATAACAGCACAGGGCCTTGATTCATACACAACATGTCACTTCCACAAGTATGGTTGACCTAGTAATACATCACAAACTTCAAGGGGAGAAATTTCACACAATACCTCATCCATGAAGGGCTTGATGTTGTATGGAAGGCGACACTGCTGGCTCACGTGAAGATCCCGTCCTTGGTGAAGCCTCACTTCTCACCAAATCAGACAAAGCCAAGGTCTCACCAAATTCGTAGATCCAAAGTCTCACTTCTTCTTTTTAAACTTTTGCTCGACCCTGACAGCATATCAGTATGCAGTGCCGAGCGAGGAGATGTTCAAGAATTATATTTCTTCCTAGATGTACTTGCGCATGCAGCCATGGTATTTGAGTACCAAATGCTACTCTGAATCCTTGATACGCAACTTTGTGTGAAGGGTATGGAAAATATTGGTGAACTCTGGCACATCTTGGTCCCTTCCCTGCCGCAGCGTGGTCCACTTTATGTATTGATCCTCATATCTTCCGACAGGTTAGTACTACTCCTTGATGGCATCTTGGGATGAATTCCAAGTAGGTGCAGCCGAAAATAGTGAGCCTATAATTTCATCCTTATGCTCGCAGTAGGTTTCCCACCAGTCCTTGACGTGGGGAGCTACTTTGAGAAGAGCGAAAATAGTCTTTTCCCGACTAGAAAAATCATGAACAGAAAAATAACCCTCTAGAAGATTAACCATTTATCGATGGCATCTACATCTTTCTGACCCTTGAATATGGGGATTTCAAAATTAACTTGTACCTTAAATGGTGTGGTGTTTCTAGAGTAGCTGTTGGAAGCCGATGCGGCACCTCTGGGTAGCCACTGAAGGATCTGGGCAAAGTTGTCCATCATTGCGTTCATTTGTTGCTTGAGGGCTTCTTCGAGCAAGATTTTGATAGGATCTCTTGCCCCCTCGTCTTTCTTTTCATCTGCCATGAGAGGTCGTCTAGATTTGCAAGGCTGGTCTTGCAAAGGTTTGACCAATTCAAGCCCTAACTCCTTATATCTCGACCTCGTTGGGGACATGCAAAGAAAAACAGAGAAAAAAATAGACCGCTCTAATACCACTAATCCGGATTTAAATAGGAATGCAACAAAATACAGAGATAACCATATACACAAAGATGCAACGGAAATAATACTTCATTTCATTAATGTAAAATACTGAAATATGCTTACAAATAGAAATGGAAATAAACCAGCTAGGGTGATGGTAGCTTATATCTAAGAAGAGATGTGGTGGCTACATGCCTTTGAACTGTTTTACAGTGAGGCTTGAAGGCCTATTTATTGTTGAGAAACAATGGAAAACCCTAAACATCCAAAAACCTAACCCTAGAAGATGAAACGCCAAACTGTGGGCCCCGTTTGGATAAATTGGTACATCAACTTCCCGGGGTCGTAACTTTGGCATACGATCTTCGTTTGATGTGCACAGTATCTTGTTAGAAAGATCTATCCGAGAACTACAACTTTGGGAAGAGCAACATCAGTTCATGGACCCTTGTTCCTCCCAATTTTCCCAAAAAACATCATTTAGGGCCTCAAAATGGCTCCGAAAGTTCAGGACCCGAAAAATTGCTAAAAATAATAAACTATGCTACAATTAAAGAAACTAAAAAGCTGAAAGATATAATGGTGGGGGTCCAAGTGGACTTGACAGGTGGCCACCAATATCCACCTGGATCATCAATTAACATGGGAAGATAAGTAAGATCTCGGGTAATAGCGCATAGTGTGGCACAACCCCTGGTTAGGGCTGTGCGAAGGTAGTGTATCAGGCCACAAGGAACGGGAAGTGCACAAAGCAACCTACACGCAGGAGCAAACAAAGGACCAGTAAAACCTTTCAAACATATCAAGGGTGTGGAAACCTGGTTCTAGCACCCTCCCATACTACTTTGGGTGAGACCTCAGTCCGTGCTCCGCGGACTATTGTCGAAAGAGCCAATAGTACAGGGATTTGTTTGGTTAATTAACTCTGAACTTGGGTAAGAACCCAACAATCCAACACTATCACAACAAAGAACACTTCCACCAACAATAAAATTAAGACCATCATGCTAGAAGTGCTAAACAAATTCACTCCTCCAGACACTTCACCACATCCTCACTACACTTGACTACAACATAGTTGAGGATATGAAGAAAGCACGTGCAAATATTTTGATCTTTGACCTCACAAGAATATCAATCCAGTGGGAACTACTTGTATGAACTCTTGATCAAGCCTCATCAGGTAATAATTCTTCTTCCCAGAAGGTATCTAGTAAGTCTTCTGGTCCCTTGGAGTTGGTCGTTAACGCTGCAACATTAGAAGCTAATACTCTTTTCCCTTTGTTTCTATTGACTTTTGAAATTTTCAATTACAATGTTCACAATTGTTTAGTGGATTCTGGTGCATCCATAAATGTAATGCCATTATCTATTGCAAAGAAAATAAATTCCAAGTGGGATGAAACTGATGCACAGATTATTCAATTGGATAGATCTATGGTCTAGGCTATTGGTGAACTTAGATATGTGATTATCATATTATCTAAAGACGATCAAGTTCATCAATGTGTAAATGTCATAATTGTGGACATACTAGAATCATAAGGTTTGCTCCTTAGTAGAGATTGGTCAAGAAAATTACAAGGGTATTTTGAAACCAACTCGTCACATTTTTGTCTTCCGTACAGGATCAATAAAAATCAGATCTGAGTGGAAACAGAACCTGACATGAAATTTACGGTTACATCCTTTGAAGGGAAAAATGAGTCGGTTGCTTTCGCCAATCTAATTTTCAATAATTGATTTTGGAAACTGACCTTGGCTGTTATCTCACACATCCATCATCGATTCCACTAGATAAATAGTTGGAGCTCCTTCCTTGCTCTTTGACTGGTGAAAATGACTTATGCAATATAGATGTACATAGAATTACTAGTAATAATAGTAGTAATTTTATAGGAAATAACTTCGTAGCTTGTAAATTTTGGAGTCTTCACTTTGATGGTTCTAAGACGTAGGACAGTTCTAGAGCCGATTGTGTCCTCACAAACCATCATAACAAGAAACATGTACTTTCATTCCATCTAGAGTTTGAATGCACTAATGACACTTAAGAATATGAAGAAATCGTACTTGTATTAAAGAAAGATATAGGCTTGAAGGTATAGTTTTGAAGGTAATCGGTGACTCATAGGTAGTCACTTGTCAGGTAGGAGATGTTATAAACTCTATTTCAACTCATCTCAAAAACTACCAACAAAAGGTATGGTGTTTGATAAATAATTTTAAAGCTTTTAATATTGTTTTTATTCCAAGAGTTAGAAACACAATAGTAGATACATTAGTAAAGGATACTGCTAGGATGTCGTCATTGAAAAATGGGTTTTCTTTTGAAATTCTATGTAAACCATATTTACTTGATAATGTCAATAAATTACACATTTTCAATGATGACCAACAAAACATAAACTTTATGGTGAATATTGATATATTTAAAGACATCACCGTAGAGGAGGATCAACACAAGCAAGCTCTACAAGAAGCATCTCAAGCATCAAAAGGAAACACTATGCTAAAAAGTGTGGTGTCTCTGGAGAAATTAAATGACTTGTAGAACCAGTTTAGAGGGCCAAAAAACACAAGGACTCCAAGTTCCAAGCCTGCATTTGAACAAGTCAATTTGGGAACCCCACAAGATCCAAAGTATGTCAATCTCGGCACCTTTTGTTCCGCACAGGAGAGACAAACATTTATTCATTTATTCAAGAAGTAACAGGATGTGCTTGCTTGGAAATATAATGATTTAAATACTTATGATACTCACATCATCCAACATGTGATTCCCATAAAACAAGGGGTGCAACCATTCCAAGAGAAGCTACAAAAATTTCATCCAACATTGGAGCCCCTTATCTAGAAGGAATTGAGAGAGTTGTTGGATGCTTGGATCATTTTCAAAGTCATACATTCCACGTGGGTTTCCAACTTGGTCTCAGACAGAAATATTTCTAGAGAAATACATCTATGTGGCGATTTTCAAAATCATAACCAGGCTTATAACAAAGATAATTATCCAGTGCCATCCATGGAGAAGATACTCCAGATAGTGTCTGGGTCTGAAATTTTTTCGCTACTAGATGGATTTTTAGGTTATAATCAAGTGCTAGTAGGAGAACTCGATAGATTGAAAGCTACATTTTGGACTAAATGGGGAATGTTTGGGCTAATCAATGTTGGTGCAACCTTTCAAAGAGAAATGGGCATCGCCTTTTGTGGCCTTATAGGTTAGAGCGTTGTTTTCTACTTGGATGATGTCATCATATTTTCTAAGAGAAGTTCGAATCATGTACATAATCTAAAACAAATATTTGAGTGGTGTCGGAAGTATGGAATTTTGAACCCCAAGAAGGGTGTCTTTGGTGTGTCTGAATGGATCATGCTAGGACACATAATAGCACAGATCAGTATCAAGATTGATCTCAAGAGGCTCAAGGCTATCACACAAATCACATTCTTGATGAATAAAAAGGTTGTTGAAGTTCGAAATTGTTTGCTTTTTTACTACCCTTTTCCATCTCCTTTCACCTTTTTTACATCATTTTTGTAGCAGTCCCAGCATGCTCAAGGTCAAATTCAACTTATAAAAAGGTATTTATCACCCATGTTTAGAATCTATGTTTCTTTATGAATTATAACAAAAACATTCTTATAATAACATAATCATAAACATTCCACAGCTGATGTTGAATTCCACAGTAATATCCATGGTTAGACATATTGAAATGCTTTAGAAAAAGGATTAAGAATGTCTAGAAATGACAAATGTTTACCACATGGATGACCACCTATCGACATGATTTGGCAAGCTATGAAGATTAAGATTTCTAAGAGTCAAACTCAAAGGCAAACTCTGGGTCCAACAAATAATTAAAGGTAATAGGAGAATAGAACGACATCAAGCGAGCTTGTTGAAGACCTATTTAAACATTAGGATATGGTTTGAGAAGAATCTCTTATGACTTTCTATTTCAGTAGCAAGTCATAAGGAGATAGAGTTTTAAACTAAATCCATTTCATAGATGTCGAATTAGCTCATTTCGTATCAGCATAGAACTCTTAAAAGTTGTTTGATGAAAATTGTATAAAGGTAATAAGGAAAGACCTAAAATACAGTTTGATTATTAATTTTTACTGTGGTTTATTTTCAAGACTAGTGATGCGCTTTCCATATTAATACAATTAATTTATTCTTAATGCGTTCATAAAAGATCCTTTGATTCTTAGTAGACCTGCACTCACGGGAGGGCCCCCTGTCGAGTTGTGAGGTTCTTGTATTTTGTTTTACATTTCCAACTCACTTATATTGTAATAGTTTCTCTAAGAATTTTCTTAATTAGTTTCATCACAGAGATATTTTGACCAATTTTTGTTTTGATTTCAGAGTACTCATAAAGGGAAAATACCTAAAATATTTAATTTTTATATGCATTCTCTTTCTAAATTTCATTGCTCAAGTCAATTTCTTAGATGATAAGAAGGAGATTTCTTTAGAGTTAATTGCACACAAGTAATCATTTTAGTGTTACAAGTCTTCCATCTAATCTTTCTTCTGCAATTACAAGTTAGGTCATTTTGATGCAATTTCCTTTTATGTAATTAGTATAGAAATTCCTTATTGCAATTTAGTGTAGAAGTTCTTTTTTCAAAAATAGCAATTGTAGTGTTTGCAATTATGCAAGTAGCACTAGTTTCCTTTTCCTACAATTTAGTATTTCCTTTTATGCAAGTAGAAGTAGTTTTTAAATTCTGCAATTAATATAGATTTTCAATTCTACTATGTAATGTATGTTTTAATGTAACTTTAAATTGAAAGGGCATGTGCATAATTATTCACTAAATCCCATCAAAAACATTTTTCCATACTGTGGTCAATTTCATCTTTAAAATCAATCAATCCATAGAAAGAATCCTCGCATATATAGTGCACATTCATCTCACAAGTACATGAACCTTGCTTGACAATTAATGAAGTAATTTAGGAACAACTAAATTACCCAACATTTTGTCGTTGTTGTCAGGGAGGTGTATATATGGTCCTATTTTTGGTTTGCATATCATTTTAGGTTCATTCAACTTTTTATATGCATAATTAAAGCATGGTAAAAATCATTTATGCATAGAGAAAGGGATTCTAGGGGTAGATTTATAAGTAGAGGTAGAAGTTCAATTCCAACATCACCACTCACCCCCGCTAGACCTTGTAGTGCCACACCATCCAATCATACTTGCATTCCATCATTAACAGGTAGACATAGACTTCCTAAGGTGCATAGACTTGAAATCCAACCAAAAGATTCACCAACTTCCTCTATCAAAGTTATAGTTGAAGAACCTACATCCCAAACATATAGAGTAATTTTCCTCTCTTCAACAAGAGAGAAACTTCTAGGACAAGATCTAGAGGTTCCTAGTGAAGAAGAAGAAGAAGCAACTTAATATAATATACCATTAGTAGAGGAACCATAAGAAGAGCAATAAAATCCTATTATAGAACCTTATATTAGCTATGAGGAATCTACAATGGTAGTGGAAGGAGAAGGAGAAGTACTTAATGTAAAGGGTGAACCTAGGATTGGAGGTGGAAGAGGCAAAGGAGGAAATAGAGGAGGAGGTAGAGGTGGTAGAGGGGAGCTAGATCCTTATGGATTTCCCATCTTTGATGAAGATACTACAACCACAATGAAGATCATATCACCCTCCATCCTTCCTAATTTCCATGGTTTGATAAATGAATAGCTTGAGACATTTCTTTTTGACTTTGAATTTTTATGTAGAACTTATGACTACTTACTTGATCCTCAAAAATTGAAATTATTCCCAACAACTCTTAAATATGAAGCACTTAAATGGTTCATGTGATTAGGAACACAAACTATTAGAACATGGGAAGAAATGAAAAATGTGTTCTTAAAAAATATAAGGATTATTGCATTGCCCCATAACCTAAAGGATGAAGTCTTTAAGATGATGCAAAAAGAGGATGAAAGCCTTGAATACCTCTTGCCTACTGATGGCTGGGAAAACATCTCTTTGGCACTCTGCAACCTCTTCCCAGCCTTTGGAACGGAAATCTGCTCCCTTCAGCAATTTGAATTTCCTTCGAGGCTTCGCGCAACCTCCTGGAGAAATCTTGGCCTCTCTGAAAATGTACTCTCTAGATCTGGAAAAATTCCCCTAGCCTCACTGTTCCTTCCCCTCACTATCTTTTCTTTCTCAATGAGGCTCAAGCTCTTTGGAAACTGACAACTGCTACTTTGGAAAATCAAATTTTCCAAGTGTCTGGTATATTCTCCATCACCACATTGATCCTTTCTTATATCTTCCTATTGGGACTCCAACAATCATTTCTAGATTGATCCATGTAAGTTTCTAGAGAAATCTCACCTTGACTTAATTAATTATGATTAATTAACTATTTTTCCTAAGGTTAGATTTAAGAAACATTAAAAATTGGTAATAATCTAATTAATTCATCTCTAGGTGGAATTTCCATAAATTATTTCTATGTTTTGGAGATCTCATGTATTCTAGCCTCTCTACCAAATTTCGTGGTTGTTATCACTGCACTGGAACAGGTTTGGATGTGTCAACCTTCAACCCAGTGTAACTATTTCAAACCAACTTTTAACTGGAAGTTAGCCCTTCCAATCTGAGAGGAATATCTCCATATACTTAAAATTTAGCTATGATAAGCTCAAAAATATAGATGGCTAACTCTGTGTTTCGTGTGATTTTGCAGGTGAAAGAGTGTGAGGACAACCACCATTGGGCATGGAGTCAATTAAAGAAAATCAATTACAAACAACATTGTTTTGTGGAAGCTGAGGCATTTTTTGGTTTACTAATGTGAATATGGACATTTACAGTAATCACAACAAATTGAAGGAAGTTGGAGCAATATAACATTGAATTCCAAGTAATCAAATAAGCCATGAAAACTGATAACAACATAGGAGCATGATAGGATGGAACTGAAACCAAAAATGAATCTTAGGTTAAAACAGAGTATTGCTACAAACTGTATTTTTATTAACTGAAAAATATACAAAATGTGGTCTTCTCACATCATCGATCCCCCCCCCCTTTCAAAGTCAAGAAACCACCCATATATAGAGTGAGATCTCTTTTACAAAATATGCCACCTGGGCTAGATTCGATCAACAGCTAAGAGATCTAATCCTATTTCATTAATAAAACATTGAGCCTTCATAGGGATTTTATGTTTTAACAGAGTTTGAAGACAAATAGGAGTCACCTAAACAAAACCTATCTAACTGTTGCAATTATTTAGGAAAATAAAATTGTTTGTAGTGTGGCACTGTATTTTTGGAAACTTATAACATCTGGCCCTTTCGAATCTTGTTGTGATGTTTCTGGGGAAAACATTTTGAAAGTGTCTCACTGTCCTGTGTATCTCACTACCCTCTTTGCTCTCCATTCTTTTTGATGACTGTGCTGCTAGATATATTCTAAAAATACCCTCATTGTCCTCTGAGCAGAGGCGAAATGGATGCTTTAATGCTCGTTGACCTGGCCTTGCTGATGTCGCAATCGTAATATAGGAGAGGGCCTTGTTGACATAGATTTTCATTGATGTCAATATGGCAATATTCTAGGAAGCAAGAAGCTATGAGGAGAAACCAGAGGAAAGCCAAGAAAGTCAAGCCATTGGAGAGACTATCGGAGGTGGAGCCAAGACAGTCAAAGCAGAGCTATCGGAGGAGCATGAAAAGAGCTATCGGAGCTACAGGAGGAGCCATATCAGGAGTTTCAGGAGTAATATATGCCAAAGAAGAACTATTGGAATCCAAAGGAAGACCGATAAGAGGAGCAGAGAGGAAGAGCGGAATACATATATATGCAGAAGAGTACAAAGAGTGGAGGACATAGAGAAATAGCTGAGTAGTATATAATATAAACAGAGTTAAAGGAGTGGAGCGATATATATACTATCGGAGGCAAAGTATATATATATATATATATATATATATATATATATATATATATATATATATATCTATATATATATATATATATATCTATATATCTATATATATATATATATATATATATATATATATATATATATATATATATATATATATCTATATATATATCTATATATATATATATATATATATATATATATATATATATATATAGATATATATATATATAGATTAGTGAAATCATATCGACGGGTTATATTATGTGCCACTACTTGAAACCCCCGACAACAATATACATGTGCAGACCCGATGATATATATGTCCAGGTGTATAAACAGTTGAAGTCCGGCTAAGTGTTTCGAAGTGGGGTTTTTCAGTGTATTTCATATGTATCCTTGTATTCCGGCTCTAAGCCTTGCCACATTAAAATATGCGATTGCAATGTGTATATATATATTATATAATTGCGATAAAGTATGCGGACCCACTGCAACATTGCAATATGACTTAATACTATATCGCATCCTCCATATCGTAAGTGTTTAAGGCCTTGCCGCATTGAAAGTGCTGATTGCGATATATGTTGTGGACCCAATGGATTCATCAACAACAGTTTATATAATATCACATCCAGCAAGGGAATCGGCCTTCGACGATGTTATGGGCTCGACTTATAAAAGAATTCTGGAAGCCACAATTACCGATTGCGATAACGTTGTGGAGGAGTGGATCCAAAGAAGTTATAGATGTGGGCGTAATGTATTTGAAGTCTAGCCTTAAGCATTTGGTCGGGTTTTTTCCTATGTATTCCAATAAATTTGTTTCCCGGGGTTTTAAGGCCAAAAGCTTAAATTAATCGTTCTGATAGTTTAGTGGGCCTGAATGATTGCAATTGCGATGGTGACATGACATGTGGGGCCTCCTTGTTGATATTGTCGCTCAAATGAAACCCTCCATAAACAATAAAGTCCAGTGTATAATATTATTATTGAAAAAGGGCCTCTTTGTTATAGTTTTAATATGCAACATTTTTTCTTTGTATTTCAGCCCTCTCTTCTGAATTAACATGTCCTTGGAGTATTGGTGAACTCAAAGAGACAGAGGAAGTTGAAAGCCAAGAAGCCAAAGGAAAAGCGAGCATAGAGGAAGCTAAAGAGACCAAAGGAGGGAAGTCGAAGGATCAAGTGAGTGTTGAGGAAGCCGAAGAGCCAGCAGAAAGAGGAAACCAATGATCAGAGGCATCAGGAACACATAAAATAGGAAAAACAAGGAAAGTTGGGTGTGTGTGTGAATAATCAGAGTTAGAGGAAGCCGAAGTTCAGGCAGAGGCAGAAGAAGCAGGAGAACAGAAGTGAATCATAAGCTCAACAGGTTTGGGAGTAGAGAACTACAGCAAAACAGATTCTAACAATTTACAATAAAGGGTTGGAGCCTCAGAACTGAAAGGATTGGAGTCCTTGGGAGTTGGTGCTCCTAAGTCCAGGATTGTTGCCTTGGCAAAACAGAGTTGGTGCTCTGGAGGTTGGAGCCTCACAAAAGTCCAAGTTGGTGCTTGGCAACTGATTGCAACCATTTATATATTGTATCTATTTTATTGCACAGATTATATTAATAAAAGCATTTATTCCAGCTATCTATTTATGTGTTCCATATATAAATGTTTTTTTCTGATAAAAAGAACAATTGAAAAGAAATATGATTCACCCCCCCCCCCCAGTATTTCCAACAATTGGTATCAGAGCGGGCTTCTTCATATTAGCCTAATAGCTTGAAGAAGGATTCGTAGTCATGATGAGAAATCATGAAACATCAGGAAGACCTCCTCTATTCGATGGCACCAATTTTGGTTTCTGGAAAAAGAGAATGACCTACCACTTAATGTCCCTTGGACTTGAAGTCTGGCATTCAGTTCTAAATGAGTACCCAATTCCTTCCACTCTTCCAATAGATCAAGACGAGAGGAAAGCCTACGTTGCAAATGCAAAAGCCTTAAACTCCATCACTAGTGGAATCACTGATTCCGAATTTACAAAAGTCATGAATTGTAACTCTGCCAAAGAAATGTGGGATAAGCTAATTAGCTTATACGATGGGGACTCAAAAGTCAAGAAGGCAAAGCTTCAAACTCATATAAGGCAATTTGAAAGTCTGAAAATGGATGATGAAGAAGATATTGCATCATACTTTCTCCGAGTAGCTGAAGTGGTCAACTCTCTTAAATGATTGGACGAAAACATTGAAGAAAGTACCATTGTTCAAAAGGTCTTAAGATCTCTCCCGAATAGATTTGACTCCAAAATAAGAGCCATAGAAGAAATAAAGGATCTAGATACTCTCAAGATGGATGAACTCCATGGAATCCTCACTGCCCATTAGATGAGAAAAGGTGGCCCAAGCTCCAAAGATGCATCATTCAAGGCTTCAAAATCAGAGAAGGGGAAAGAAAGAAATGTTAGTAGTGATGACTCCAATGTGGAATCCAAATTGTCGCAATTTGTATGAAAGCTAAAGAAAGGATCTAAGCTAAAAGGTAAGTACCCTCTTATCTATTTCAAATGTGGAAATATAGGTCATTATGTTGCAAAATGTCTTCATAATCATGACAGTGATGATGAAGAAAATTCTAAAAGAATGGTATACAAAAAGAAAGTGATCAATAAGAAGAACCTTTTCTCTAAGCAATATGAGTCTGATGAACATGAATTTGTAGTCATAAAAAAGAAATCAGATGAAGAAAGTGACTAGGCTAAAAGCCAAGAAACATTATTCATGGCATTCATAAATGATGATGACTCAGGGCTAGAAGGAAATGTAGATGAATTTTTAATAAGTTCCATTGAAGAAAATGAGAAATTACGGAATAAAATCATTTCTATTTAGAAAGAATTCTTCGGCGAAAATCACAAGGAATATCATTTCTCTCAAGGTAGAAAATGAGGAAACAAAAAGAAGGGAAGATCTCTTGGAAACAAAGCTAAAATAAAAAGAAGAGACTTGCGAAGAATGTAAAGCCGAAATAGTATTTCTGAGGAAGGAATTGGAGCAAGTTAAAAAGGGTTGGAAAAGCTCTCAAATACTTGAGGCGATCCTAAATAATCAAAAACCTCAACATGAAAAATCTGGAATAGGTTTTAAAGGAGAATCATGAAGCACTAATAATAGTGCAAAAAGCTATGCCGATGCACTTTCCAACAATCCAAAAGAAGAAAGATTATTTCATCAAAGGCTCATCCCAAATCCAAAGAATGAAGAGAGAATAACTCCAAAGAAGAATGTGGATTCGAATCATGGATATTACAACAGATACAAACCAGTATTCCATCAAAGGCCCATCTCAAATCCAAAGAATGAAGTGGGAGTAATTCCAAGGAAGAATGTTGATTCAAATCATGGCTATTACAACAGGTACAAAACTATCTTCTTTGGACATTGTTTCTATTGTAAAAATTTTGGTCATCAAGCTAGACATTGCATGGCTCACAAGAATGAAACACCAAAACTAAAGGATCAAATAAACAAACCATATGGCCCCAAAAGGCAGGGACAAATCAAGACCTACAATTCGTTTGATCCCTTGACCAAATTTGATCTGATTTTCTCATTATGTAACAATAATGGACACTATGAACAAAATTGCCCACTCAAAAGAGGAAAAGCAAGAAGTGAGAATCCCAACATGGATGAATGTGGCCTGGCTGTATATGCTCAAAATAATGAAATCCATTGGTTTGTGGATAGTGGGTGCTCCAGACACATGACAGGGGACAAAAGGAAGTTTGTCTCATTAAACAAAAAGGAAGGAAATGTATCCTTTGGAAGTGGATCTGCCAAAATTGTTGGAAAAGGAAATGTTACTCTTATCAATGGAAAAGGAACAGCTCAAAATGATCTGCTAGTAAACGGGCTCAAACAAAACCCCCTGAGTGTTAGCCAAATATGTGATCAAGGACATAATGTTGTCTTTAGCACCAAAGATTGTGAAATAAGGAACTCTTCCTCAGGGGAACTTGTGGCAAAAGGGGTTAGAACACCAGAAAATATCTACATTCTGAACAAGATCCAAGAAGATAAATGCTACTTAAGTCAAACAGATGAAATTTGGTTGTGGCACAAGTGACTTGGACATACAAGAACTTGATCAATATCAGCAAGATTAAAGTTGTACGAGACATCCCAAAGTTATTCAAACCAAACCAAGGAATATGTGGTCCATGTCAACATGGAAAGCAAACCAGAACCAGCCACAACACCAAGGAGTTTTCTACATCAAATCCTTTGGATATCATCCATGTTGATTTATGTGGACCAACTAGAAATTTGACACTCCAAGGAGAAAGGTATTTTGATTTATTTGTTGATGACTATACTAGAATGACGTGGATATATTTTATAAAATATAAATCTAAAGCATTTGAGTGTTTTAAGAATCTTAAAGCTCTTGTAGAAATTGAAAAGGACTCAAATATTAAGTGCCTTAGAACAGATAGAGGGGGAGAATTCACATCAAAATAATTTAATGAATTCTATAAAATACATGGAATTAAAAGAGAATTCTCTGCTGCTAGAACACCCCAGCAAAATGGGGTAGTTGAAAGAAGAAACCGAACAGTTCAAGAAATGGAAAAAGCAATGTTATTAGCAGCTAATTTGCAGCCAAAATTCTGGAGAGAAGCAGTCGGGACATCTGTTTATACCTTGAATCAAACTCAATTAAGACCAAATTATGAAAAAGCTCCTTATGAATTATGGAAAGGAAGACCTACTTCAGTAAAGTACTTCAAGATTTTTGGAAGCAAGTGCTTCATAAAAATCAATGATGGCTCACGAGGAAAGTTTGATTCTCGAGTTGACGAAGGGACCTTCCTTAGATACTCTACACGAAGCAAAGCCTACAAGTGCTACAATAATTGGCTAAGGAAAATAGTGGAAAGAATTGGTGTAAAGATTGATGAAGACCTTCCAGAAAAAGAAATTGAAGAACATGAAGTTGATCCTCTCATTGAAGAAGAAGAACCTGAAAAAGAAGAAATAGATCAAGAAGAATCCAAGGAAAAAGAACCACCTCAAACCCCTTCAAAGATGAAGTTTCTCCAAAAATATCACCCAGAAGAGAAGATTATTGGCAATAGAGATGAAGGGATGCAAACTCGAAGAAGGATGATAAGTACACCAAAAAAAATGATATTGCTCTTCTATCCATGACAGAACTAGAAACATTTACTCAAGCAAGTAAGGATCCTCATTGGGTAAAAGCCATGGAAGAAGAAATGTCCCAAATTGAGAAGAATGAGATGTGGGAGCTGGTACCTCGTCCAAAGGACAAAAACATAATAGGAACCAAGTGAGTATTAAAAAAAAATGAATGAAGATGGACAAATCATCAGAAACAAGGCAAGGCTTGTTTGTAAAGGCTATTCACAAATTGAAGGAATTGACTTTGAAGAAACATTTGCACCAGTAGCTCATGTGGAAGCTATCAGGATGTTCTTGGCATTTGCTTGCTCAAAAGGATTCAAAATCTATCAAATGGATGCAAAATCAACATTTCTGAATGGGGAACTCAAGAAAGAAGTCTACATGGAGCAACCAGAAGGGTTTGATCTAATAGAAGGAAAAGACTTAGTTTGTAAGTTGAAAAAGGAATTATATGGGTTGAAACAAGCTCCTAGAGCTTGGTACGCAAGATCGGATCACTATCTACAACAACAAGGCTTCAAGAATGGAGTGGCAGGAAGTAATCTCTACATAAAGACAGATGAGGGTAAGTTACTAGTCACACTTGTTTATGTTGATGATCTAATTTTTTCTAGCAATAATGATGAGATGAGCCATGAATTTTCTCAAAACATGTCAAAAGAGTTTGATATGTCAATGATAGGAGAGTTATCTCACATCCTTGGACTACAAGTGTCTCAAACCATAGCAATATTGTTTATATCTCAAGCCAAATATCTTAAAGACATGCTTAAAAGATATGGAATGGAAGATTGTGCCCCCATGAGCACACCTATGACTACAAATTGAAAATTGAGCAAAAATTATGACTCCCCTCTGGTAGATGCAACTCATTACGTGTCAATAATTGGAGCCCTTCCGTACTTAACTGCTACGAGACCCGATATTATGCAGGTAGTAGGAATGTTGGGAAGATTTCAATCAGATCCTAAACAACCCCATCTGTTAGCTGTAAAAAGAATTCTCAGATACCTGAAAGGAACTCCTGATTTCGGTCTTTGGTACCCTAAGAGATCAACTCTTACTGTAACTGCATACACTGATGCTGATTGGACCAGAAGTGTAGATGATTGAAAAAGTACTAGTGGAAATACATTCTTCCTGGGAGATTGTTTAGTATCTTGGCTCAGCAAAAAACAAACATCCATATCATTATCCACAGCTGAAGCCAAGTATATAGCTACCGCACTGTTGTACTCAAATACTATGGATGAAGGAAGCTCTAAAATATGTCAAAATAGGTACAAATCAACAAATTACCATCTATTGTGATAACACAAGTGCTATCAGTCCCAAACAAAATCCAGTGATGCACTCAAAGACCAAACATATACCAATCAAGTATTATTTCCTTCGTGAACAAGTAGCTGAACAAAACATCATCTTGGAATATATCAATACTAAGGATTATATCGTTGATATTTTCACAAAACCTCTTCCTCGAGAAGAATTTGAACATGTTCGTCAAAAGATGGGGGTTATCTCTTTAGCATCACTTAACTTGATTCATAAAGATGTTACAGGACAGGGGGAGCAGTTCTACAGGAGGAGCAATTCGACAAGGGTAGTCCTTATGCATTCCTTTGCCATTGATGTCAAAGGGGGAGAGAAGAAGAATATTGCCATCAATAACAAAGGGGGAGATTGTTGACATAGATTGTCATTGATGTCAATATGGCAATATTCTAGGAAGCAAGAAGCCATGAGGAGAAACTAGAGGAAAGCCAAGACAGTCAAGCCATTGGAGAGACTATCGGAGGCAGAGGAATTCATCAAAAGAGGAGTTAACGCATCAGAGGAGTATTGCAGAATATCAAAGCAGAGCTATCGGAGGAGCATAAATAGAGCTATCAGAGCTACAGGAGGAGCCATATCGAGAGTATCGGGAGTAATATATGCCAAAGAAGAACTATCAGAATCCAAAGGAAGACCGATCAGAGGAGCAGAGAGGAAGAGCGGAATACATATATATGTGGAAGAGTACAAAGAGCAGAGGACATAGAGAAACAGCGGAGCAGTATATAATATAAACAAAGTTAAAGGAGCGGAGCAATATATACTATCAGAGGCAGAGTATATATATATATATATATATATATATATATATATATATATATATATATATATATATATATATATATATATATATATCGGAGAAATCATATCGGGAAGTTCTATTATGTGCCACTACCTGAAACCCCCGACTGCGATATACATGTGTAGACCCGACGATATATATGTCCGGGTGTATAAACAGTTGAAGTTCGGCTAAGTGTTTTGAAGTGGGAATTTTCAGTGTATCTCATATGTATCCTTGTATTTCGGCTCTAAGCCTTGCCACATTAAAATATGCGATTGCAATGTATATATATATATATTCTAAGCCTTGCCACATTAAAATATGCGATTGCAATGTATATATATATATATATATATATATATATATATATATATATATATATATATATAATTGAGACAATGTATGCGGACCTGCTACAACATTGCAATATGACTTAATACTATATCGCATCTGCCATATCACAAGTGTTTAAGGCCTTGCTGCATTGAAAGCACTGATTGCGATATATGTTGTGGACCCAATGGATTCATCAACAACAATTTATATAATATCGCGTCTAGCAGGGTAATTGGCCATCGGTCATTGGCGATGTTATGGGCTCGACTTATAAAATACTTCTGGAAGCCCTGATTGCCGATTGCGATAACGTTGTGGAAGAGCAGAACCGATGAAGTTATAGATGCGGGCGTAATGTATTTGAAGTTCGGCCTTAAGCATTCGGTCAGATTTTTTCCTGTGTATTCTGATAAATGTGTTGCCTGGGGTTTTTAAGGCCAAAATCTTAAATTAATCATTTTGATAGTTTAGTGGGCTTGAACGATTGTGATTGTAATGGTGACATGGCATGTGGGGCCTCCTTGTTGATACTGTCTCTCAAATGAAATCCTTCGTAGACAATAAAGTCGAGTGTATGAATATTATTATTGAAAAAGGGCCTCGTTGTTATAGTTTTAATGTGCAACATTTTTTCTTTGTATTTCGGCCCTCTCTTCTGAAGTAACATGTCCTTGGAGTATTGGTGAACTCAAAGAGACAAAGGAAGCCAAAAGCTGGGAAGCCGAAGGACAAGCAAGCACAGAGGAAGCTAAAGTGACCAAAGGAGGGAAGCTGAAGGATCAAGCGAGCATTGAGGAAGCCGAAGAGCCAGTGGAAAGAGGAAACCAACGGTCAAAGGCATCAGGAATACATAAAACAGGAAAAACAAGGAAATTTGGGTGTGTGTGTGAATAATTAGAGTTAGAGGAAGCCGAAGTTCAAGCAGAGGCGAAAGAAGCAGGAGAACAGAAGTGAATCATAAGCTCAACAGGCTTGGGAGCAGAGAACTACAACAAAATAGATTCTGATAGTTTACAATAAAGGGTTGGAGCCTGTGGGGTTGGAGCCTCAAAACTGAAAGGATTGGAGTCCTTGGGAGTTGGTGCTCCTAAGTCCAGGATTGTTGCCTTCGCAAAATAGAGTTGGTGCTCTGGAGGTTGGAGCCTCAAAAAAGTCCAAGTTGGTTCTTGGCAACTGATTGCAACCATTTATATATTTTATCTATTTTATTGCACAGATTATACTAATAAAAGAATTTATTCCAGCTATCTATTTTTGTGTTCCAAATATAAATGTTTTTTGCTAATAAAAAGAACAATTGAAAACAAATACTGATTCACCCCCCCCTAGTATTTCCAACAGACCCTTTTGCCATCATGGTGTTTACCAAATGTCAAGACGCGAAACTTTAATTCAATATGTCACATAAATTATCACATCAAGAAGGGCGGTTCCTGTATCATTATCACAAAGTAGAGGAGGGGCCTTTAACACTAATTTATGTTAATTTCCTAATATGCCAGATTTAAAATTTCTCAAAACCATAAAACATAACTTATTGGGGCCATCGTAATCGCAAATCGGAAGGGAGTTCGGCAGAGGAGAAATTTATGATTTGTGCGATCCCCGATTACGACATCGTAATCGGTGGGGGGAGGAGTTATCACAATCGATAAGTGGGACTTATTGCAATCAATGAGCGGCAAATAACTTTGTGATATCGACGAAGGAGGTGTGATGGGACTTATGTGATATCGCAATCGGCGGGGAAGACTTGTGATATTGACAGAGGAGAGACTTTGTGATTTGCGATATAACAATCACAAGTGAAGGAGGGACACAGGCAGATATGGTTTCGCAAAAGGGAAGGGGCCGATAGCAATATGGTTTGCAGGTCCCAACTCTTTAAAAATAACTGTCACTAGAGTTAAAAAAGGGATGCGGCTAAAGTTTAAATATGGGTTATGGCTAGAGTTAAAATAATGAAATGAAATTGGATAGAGTTTAAAAACAAAGGATGAAATGGGATTAGTGAAAGAAATGGGTTTTAGAGGACATAGAAATTTCTCCAAAACAATTTAAACTAGACTTGTTCATCCTCCTTAAATCTTCAAATGCAAACCACAATAACCTCTTTCAGAAAGGTAGCAGATAGGTGCAAAGAGTAGTGGTGGAAAATCTTATCTAAAATAACTAATCAAACTAAAAATATTTTTGGAGTTATCATGGATAACAATGGCTCCAATGGGGATGTTGAGCCCTTGTGGTGCAACAAAGAACCAAAAAACTAGTTGCCTGAACATTAGGTTGATCCCAATTTGAAGACTGAAAGCACACTGCAAACCAACTGAAAACCAACTATTACTGCTACAATATGATATCAAACTGATGTACAAAATGACACTGACAACTGTAAAGTATAACCTAAATCTGAAGGAAATTCTTTCCCAACAAGCTTATTTATGTACCAATAATGCTACACTAACATTTGAAAATCCACCTGCTTAATTCAAGCAATATGAAACCTCCATTATAACTTGTCAAACAGTTGATCCAACACCTGGGCTCCTTGACCGTGCTTGAACAAAATAAATAGTGGATCATCTATTGGAAACTTAGAATAAAAACTGAATCCATCACCTAAGCTTGTAAATGAAAGAAACTCCACCTTCACTGATGGCTAGAATAAACTTACCAAACGATCTTCATAATCAAGAAAAATCACCTTTTCTTGATGAATAACACCATGAGGATTGAATTCATTCATAATTGATGGCCTCTATTGTCCTATGTCTTCAATTCCAAGAACATCATCAAATAAAAAGGCAGCAACAGATTTATTTTCCCTTCCATGTAAATCAACAAAAACATCCATGCATCCTTGAACATCTTCAAACATCACATCCACATTGTGTGCATTAAAACTAATATTTTCCTTGTCAAATAAATCAAATATAACCTTTGGTAGTTTTGCTTGAGGAATGTCATCTTGATTCTGAACACTAACAGCACATATGCAAACAACTTTATGCATTTCATCCATGTCATTTTGATGATCCTCGAATAGAATAGGTAAAACTTGTATATTTAGCTCTTCATGTAACTCGGATTTACCTAAAAGTGAACTTTCATGCACTTCAACCGAGACAACATCATTATGATTTTCAACGGAAAAAAGATTTTTGTCTAGGTAGACAACTTTCATCACATGTTACCTCTCTGTTCAAAATATTCATGCATGTATTTCTAACAACCTGATCTTGAAGAGTTTCTTCTTGACATACAATCTCAAAAAAGGACTCAGACCTTTGACTGTGTATAGATTGACAGGGCTACAAATCTTCATGGATGTCATGTAATATGATTTGACTGTCAAATTGCTAATCCATTTCATCTTCAACTAAAGAAGATACATCTACTTGTTGGAAAACTTCTTGATCATCATGACAACTAGCTTGAGAAGAAAATTCATAAAGTGCCTCTAACATCTCCTATGTAGGAATTTACAGGGTAAGTTCCTCATACAGAACACCAAAGGACACCAATCACAAACAGGTCACAGATCAGTACACCAGTATTCTTGACGTGGTTAAAAGCCTCAAAGAGGGAAACAGTCCACGGCCTAAGCCAACGCGACCACTTCAGACAATTTATTAATAAAAGAATGAAAATTTACATAAGCTTCTCTCATGAACGGTTACCCTACAAATGACCCTCCATGCTCTTCAAATAGAGATCATGGACCGATCGGGTGCTAAGCCATGGATCAAGTGTCGATAATACCGAGGAGAGAATGAACCGTCAGATCACTACATATCATGACCGTCAGATTGTAAGTTACAAAAGTACATAGTAAAGAAACACACTTTACCTAACTCTACACTAGACCAGGTTATACTTAACTATTTCCTATGTGTCGAAATATCCTAACATCCCCCCTTTAGAACAACATGGGATAGGATTGAAGGATTTACAAATATGACATAATAGGAGAAGGAAGGAGGCATTAGAGCCTATCCCCCCTTAGTGACAACTTCCTGAACTCCAACCATAAATCGAAGTTTAGTAAACTTTGCCTCTGTGAGAGACTTTGTAAATATGTCTGCAACTTGATCATATGTTGAACAATATTTCACTTCAAGAACATGGTCATGAATAAGATTTCTAATGAAGTGCGTGTGAAATTCAATGTGTTTGTTGCGCTGATGTTGGATTGTATCTTTTCATAATTTAATGGCACTTTGATTATCACACCAAAGTGTAGTGAGATGATGCTGCTAAAAGCCAAACTCTGACAGGATCTGATGAAGCCACAGGGCTTCCTTACTAGCTTCTACGGCACCATGATACTCTCCTTCTGCTGAAGAAAGAGAAATGGCACTTTGTTTCTTGCAAGCCCATGTAATAGGTCCTGAACCAAGAGTGAACACATAATCTACAGTAGACTTCTGATCATCAGGGTCACCAGCCCAATCGGAATCAGTGAAACCAACCAATAGAGGAGATGCTTATGCATTGTAATGAATCCCAAACTGAATTGTACCTCAAACATAACAAAGTATTCTTTTAGCTACTTTCCAATGACTTTCATGTGGGGTTTGCATAAACCGAGCAATAAGGCCAATAGCAAAGGAAATGTCAGGACGAGTATGGGTCAAATACAAAAGTTTTCCTACAAGTTGATGGTATAAGATAGCATCAACTTAAGGGGAAGTACAAGTGACTGAAAGTTTGGCTCCAGACTAAAAGGGAGAAGGGGTTGGCTTACTGTCTTCCATGTGAGAACGGCATAGAAGATCACAGGCATACTTGGACTGGGAAAGGGAAATACCTTCCTTGGATTGCAAGACTTGAAGACCAAGAAAATAATGCAAGTGTCCTAATTATATCATTTCAAACTTATTTTTAAGGTTGGACTTCACATGGTTTATAAGGTTAGGATCACTACCAGTAAGGATAAGATCATCAACATAAAGAACAAGAATGATAAGAGACTTTCCCACTTTCTTGGTGTAGACAGTATTATCAGAATGACACCTAGAAAATCCAGTTTCTGAAATAAAGCTATCCATTTCGGCATACCAAGCCTGAGCGGCTTGCTTGAGACCATAAAGGGATTTCTTAAGCTGACATACAAGACTAGAGTTTGTTTTTATAAATCCAGTAGGTTGTTCCATATAGATTTCTTCATGCAATTCCCCATGAAAGAAGGCAAATTTAATATCCATTTGATGGACTTCCCATTTGAAAGAGGCAGCAAGGGAAAGAACAAGGCAGATAGAGTTTATTTTGGAAACAGGGGAGAAGGTTTCAGTATAGTCAATGCCTTCAACTTGTGAAAATCCCTTAGCAACAAGAAGAGCTTTATGTTTATCAACTTTTCCATCTGGTCCATACTTGGTTCTGTAAACCCATTTGCATCTAACAAGTTTTCGTCCCTTTGGAAGAGGAACAAGATCCCATGTATCATTTGCCAATAATGAATGATATTATTCATTCAAAGCTGCATCCCAATCTGGATGGCCTGAAGCTTTTGCAAAGGCGCTAGGATCATAATTCATTGAAGCTTGATCCAGTAAAGAAGAGGCTCTATCGAACTGAGAATGTGTACGTAGTTGATCTGTAGGATCACCGGCAAGAGCACCTGCTGCATCCCGAGTAGCATGGACCCATTTTGGAAACTGAGCTGAAGAAGGATCCTGAGAAGGTGGGGGAGGATTTTCATCCTCGTTGTCGTCATCTGAAGAAGAAATATTTTCAAAAGTAGAAGGGATAGAGAGAAGTGGCACATCCGCCGAAATAGGCTCGTAGGCCGATATATTTTTAGCAAACTTTACATCTCTTCTAATGATAACATTTTTGGACTTAAGTGGAATAAGTCTTATCCTTTGACATCTTCAGAATATCCAACAAAAGTACATTTTTCACTCTTAGGTTCTAAAGATTTATGTTTCTCATCTGGAATATGGGCCCATGCTTCACTTCCAAAAACATGAAAGTGACTTACATCTAGTTTAATTGAGCTCCATGCTTCTTCTGGAGTTATATTATTTAAAACCTTAGTAGGAGTGTGATTTACTATGTAATTTGCATAGTTAATTGCTTCTGCCAAAAAATTAAGACTAAGTCCCTTAGATTGAAGCATACAATTAGCCATTTCCTTTAAGGTGTGATTCTTCCTTTCAGCTACACCATTTTGTTATGGAGTATATGGAATAATATGTTGCATTTGAATTCCATTCTCAGTGCAAAAGTTGACGAATTTTTTGTTAACATATTCTCTGCCATTATCAGATCTTAGCTTAAGAATTTGACCTAGATTTTTTTTCAACAAAGGCCTTAAAGGCCAAGAATATGTTAAATACTTCACTCTTGAGTTTTAAGAAGTATACCCAAGTGCATCTGGAGATATCATCAATGAAAGTTAAGAAATACTTGTAGCCAGAGAATGAAACAACTGGAAGTGGACCACATAAATCACTATGAACGGGCTGTAAAGGGATTAAGGCATGCCAAGAGGCACATTTTTCAAAACTATCATGATGATGTTTTCCAAGTACACATACGAAACAAACACCATCTCTGCAAGATACCATTGGAAGACTTGTCACCATATTTTCTTTACATAGATTCTGAAGGGAGCGATAGTTTAAGTGACCAAATCGCTCATGCCAAAGTTTTCTCACTTCATCACTATGAGAAACAAATACCAAGGGAAGAGTTGATGACCCAAAGTTGTTAAACTTATACAACCTTGTAGAATCATTAGCAATGCCAGTAGCTAAAATCTGTCTAGAATCTCTTAGGTCCTTAATTACAACATCGTGAGGTGAAAATTCAATGATTTTACCTTCACCTGAATGAGTTATCTGATATACAGATAGAAGGTTGCAAGATAATATTGGAACACATAATACATCATTAAATTGACCATTGTCTAGATGAACAGTTCCAGTCCCTACAACACTAAGAGATCTATCATCACCAACATATATTTTTTTGGTGTTACAATCATTTAAAGAAGAAAACACGGTTTTGTTTTTTGCCATGTGATAAGAATCTTCAGAATCAATGAGCCACTCATGAGAATGAGAAGAAGAAGATACATTTAGTGCATAAGCAGACCGAGATGCTTGACAACCACATGCAGAAAGTGTTATTCTTGAAGATGAAGTGGAAGTTGAAGAGTGCTCCAAATGGATGTTATGCTTCTTCATTGTCGCTTCCAAGGATTCCATCTTTTTAAAGCATTTGGATTCTAAGTGGCCCTCTTGATTACAAAAGTGGCAATTTTTATCAGTCTTCTTCCATTTTTTTTTATTTGTCTTATCATTTTGTTGAAATGATTTTTCATTTTGAGGCTAAAATTGCTTAGGACCCTTGTTTGGTTTAGGACCATTCCTTTTAGAATACTGCTCTTAGGATTCTTTGAATTTGGTTGTTGCTGGGTGGCTAAGGATTTCTTAGAAGAGTTTCCAAGATTAAGGAGAAAAACTCATATTAAAGAATCACAAAAGGCATCAAAAGAGGGGGACTTGTAGTCTTGTCCTTGAGAAATGAAGGCTTCTCTAGTAGAATTGAAGGTGGAAACAAACACATAGTATGCTGGTCCCAACTTAGTAAGAATGGAATAGATAAGGCTACCATCTTCTTTCTTAACCTTAACACCTTCCAAGAGAAGCCTAAGGGTCTTGAACTTGGACAAAAAATCCTCAATGGAAGAAAAATTATTGGGGTCCAATGTAAGCAACTCATTTTCGAGTTGATGGGCTCTAAATTCATTTTTAATTCCAAAAACTTTAGTGAGATGTTTCATTGCTTCATTAGGAGTATCAAGTTCTGTGATATGGAATCTAAGGTATGGAGAAATAGACATCCCTATCAACCCACGCGCTTGATCTTGCCTATTTTCCCATTTGGCTACCTTATCTTCATCTTGAGGTTTGGATTCTTGGCCTAAGGCTATTATGTAAAGACCTTTACTTCTAAGTAAATCCACAATGTAGTACCACCATTAGAAGTAGTTGGTGCTATCAAGAATAACTTGGCATGGACTTTCCATTTTAATAGAAACTAAAGCTGTAGATGCTGAAACTAAGTGTTCCAATGGAAATATCTCAAACAATTAGGCTGATTCCAAAAAAACAACTCTGAAAACAGCGTCCAAATGAAGAAGTTATGGCTTTTTGAAGAAAAATTGTTGAAGATGCCAACGAAGTGCGTGAATGTGCAAAAATGAATGATAATGTTATATTTAAAAAAATCATCCCCCTTTCCAAACATAAATTTAATTAGCTCACTTTTAAAAAAAATTATGTGACTCACTTTTATAGATAGGTGAAAGTCACTTTTACAATGGTACTTTATGAGCTACCCACTAAATTGTAATTTAAATAAAAGATAAAGAGACTTTAGAATTATAAGTGATTCAATTTTTATAATGGGTGAGAACACTTTTACATAAAGTAACTTTAAAACATAAGCTATATGTGCTTTTTGAAAAAATAACTCAACAAAAAGGAAGACTTGAACCCAAGACCTCTATTCTCATAAAGTAACTTTAGACCAAGTGAGCTAGTTTAAAAGGTTAGTAATTTTTGGAAAAGAGGAACATGTTTTTTTTTTTTTAGTCACTGAAGCTTTAGAGTTCGTGCTTACTTGAGAAAGCTCTTTTTTTTCTTACAAAAAAAAAAACCACAAAACCCAACACAGACATACAAAAAAAACAAACCTTATGTTTGAAGTTAGCTTTACCCAAAAACTAAAAAATTTTCCTCAATGTTTCTGATTTTCCAAGATCACACTAAGGCGTGGCGGAAAAGAGCATACGCATGAGAAAAATCCTTCTTTTCTGTTTCTAATTTGCCTAGATCAGACAAAGTCACAGGGCAAAGAGATTATGCAGAAATGAAAGGTATAGATCCGGTAATAAAAAACAAAGAGATAAATAAACCGAAATAAACAAAGAGAAAATAACTAAAAACTACAAATAAACAATGTATACCTCCATATCTTAAAAATGACGTAGCTAGGGCTACCAGAAACCTTTTTGCGTGAAACGAAAGGGGTTACTCACTGGAACAGATGCTCTTAACACAATAGAGCAATCCTCTCGGCCCGAAATCAATAAAAAATAGTAGATCTAGGAAACGACAGTCGGATGCAGTTCTACCAGCTTCAGATTTGGATCACCAATAGTTGCGGCCCTCAAATAGCTCGATACCAAGTAGGAATTTACAGCGTAAGTTCCTCAGACAAAACACCAAAGGACACCACTCACAAACAGATCACAGATCAATACAACAGTATTCTTGATGTGGTTAAAACCCTTAAAGAGGGAAAAAGTCCATGGCCTGAGCCAATGCGGCCACTTCAGGCAATTTATTAATAAAAGAATGAAAATTTACATAAGCTTCTCTCATGAATGGTTACCCTATAAATGACTCTCCATGCTCTTTAAATAGAGAACATGGACCAATCGGGTGTTAAGCCAGAGATCAAGTGTCGGTAATACCGAGGAGACAATGAACTGTCGGATCACTACATATCATGACCGTTAGATTGTAAGTTACAAAAGTACATAGTAAAGAAACACACTTTACCTAACTCTACACTAAACCAAGTTACACTTAACTATTTCCTATGTGCCAGAATATCCTAACATCCTCATCATCCATACATTCTACATCATCATCAATACTTTTGAGATATCGAATGAAACCTTTCCAAAAATTATATTAGTCTTGAAACAGTGGTGATGAAGGATGAGACTTCGCATAATGTCCAAAAAATATTCTATGAAAATCTTTAAGAGAACACAAGCTTCCTGATGGCAACCCTTCATACCATACTCTAGCTTTCTCTTCAAGGGTAGCCATAAACATTGTCATGAGACAATCCTCATGAAACTCAACCCTCAGTCTACATACATGTATATGGAATTTAACCAAATGTAGACCAGCATCATATTTCTTATCATATTTTAACATGGGAAGATGGGTTGACCAATCAACACAAGGCATAGGATTTGGAAAACCATATATGTGAGACCGATCCATAGGAGTGTACCTAGCATTTCTTCTTGCAGTAAAACTCATCTTGGAACTTCTTCAAGCTATTGATCATTAAGCAGTGGAGTCATCATGAAGCTTTGATCTTCTGTATCTTTTGAGATTGGAGTCACCAAGGTAATATCACAACCTTCAGAAAACTCTGATTTCTTGTTACCCTTAGGAATCAAAATGAAGAGACTCAAAGAAAATTCGGGAAGTGGAACTTTTTGACTCTCGACAAACACACCGAGATGTTATCACTAGACTGGAACAGGTTGGGTTGTGTCAACCTTCAACCCAGTGTAACTATTTCAAACCAACTTTTGACTGGAAGTTAGCCCTTCCAATCTGAGAGGGCTCTCTCAATATACTTAAAAATTTGGCTATGATAAGCTCAAAAATACAGATGGCTAACTCTGTGTTTCGTGTGATTTTTCAGGTGAAAGAGTGTGAGGACAACCACCATTGGGCATGGAGTCAATTAAAGAAAATCAATTATAAACAACATTGTTTTGTGGAAGCTGAGGAATTTTTTGGTTTACTAATCTAAATATGGACATTTGTAGTAATCACAACAAATTGAAGGAAGTTGAAGCAATATAACATTGAATCCCAAGTGATCAAATAAGCCATGAAAATTGATAACAACATGGAGCATGAAAGAATGGAAGTGAAACCAAAAAATGAATCTCAAGTTAAAACGAAGTATTTTTACAAAATGTATTTTTATTAACTGAAAAAATATACAAAACGTGTTCTTCTCACATCATTGATCCCCCCCTTTTCAAAGTTAAGAAACCACCCATATATAGAGTGATATCGCTTTTACAAAAATCTGCCACCTGGGCTAGATTCAATCAACAGCTAAGAGATCTAATCCTATTTGATTAATAAAACATTGAGCTTTATAGGGATTTTATGTTTTAACAGAGTTTGAAGACAAATAGGAGTCACCTAAACAAAGCTTATCTAACCGTTGCAATTATTTATGGAAATAAAATTGTTTGTAGTGTGGCACTTTATTTGTGGAAACTTAGAACATCTGGCCCTTTCGAATCCTATTGTGATGTTTCTGAGTAAAACATGCTGAAAGTGTCTCGTTGTCCTATGTGTCTCACTTCCCTCTTTTCTCTGCATTCTGTTTGACGATTGTGTTGTTGGATATTCTTTGAAAATACCCTTGCTGTCCTCTAACCGGAGGCAAAATGGACTCTTTAATGCTCATTGACCTGGGCTTGCTGATATTGCAATTGCGATACAGGAGAGGGCCTTTTTGCCATGTTTCATGGTGTTTAGCAATCGTTCGAATGCAAAACTTTAATTCAATATGTCATATAAATAATTTCATCCAAAAGGGTGGTTCGCCGTATCGCTATCACAAAGAAGAGCAGAGCCATTTAACACTGATTTATGGTAATTTCCCAATATGCCAAATTTTAAATTTCTCAAAATCATAAAACATAACTTATCGAGTCCATCGCAATCACAAGTTGGAAGGGAGTTCAGCAGAGAAGGGATTTATGATTTGTGTGATCCCCGATTGCAACATCGAATCGGTGAGGGAGGAGTTATCGCAATCGGTGAGTAGGACTCATCGAAATCAGTAAGGGGGAAAAAACTTTGCGATATTGGCAGAGGAGTGGTGGTGGGACTTATGTGATGTCGTAATTAGTGGGGAGGACTTGCGATATCGGCAAAGGAGAGATGTTGTGATTTGCGATATCGCATTTGCAAGTGGAGGAGGGACACAGGCAGATATGATTTCGCAAAAGGGAAGGGGTCGATAGCAATATGGTTTGCAGATCCCAGCCCTTTAAAAAGAACTGCAACTAGAGTTAAAAAATGGATGCGGCTAGAGTTTAAATATTGGTTATGGCTAGAGTTGAAATATTGAAATGGAAATGGCTAGAGTTTAAAAACAAAGGATGAAATGGGATTAGTGAAAGAAATGAGTTTTAGAGAACATGGGAATTTCTCCAAAACAATTTAAACTGGATGTTCATCCTCCTTAAATATTCAAATGCAAAGCTCAATAACCTCTTTCAGAAAAGCAGCAAATAGGTGCAAAGATTAGTGGTGGAAAAGCTTATCTAAAATGACTAATCAAACTAAAAATTATTTCTAGGAGTTATCATGGATAACAGTGGCTATAACAAAACCCATGTTATAGAAACTAACAATCCATCTTAGTGATCATTGTGTTCTCTCTAGTGTTGCACATCGTGCCTCTATATCACCTCCTGTTATGCTATTGATGTCTTCCTGCTACTTCCCACCAACTACTGCACAACCCTTATGTTGCATCTATTTTGTTGTTGATATTGATATATTGCTGCTAACTCTACATCTACACTGCAACTCCCTCTCATATGTTGTTGTTGTGACTGCAACTATTACATCTGATAAGCATCCAAAATACTAGATCAATTGTGTTCAGTGTGATGCATATGTCTCCAAGTTTCTAACTACTACTAGTATCTACACTATCACTGAAGCATTTGGTTGCTGCCAACTCTGCATTTGAGCCACCTAATCTACTGTCAACACTGCACTGCACTCCTCAACATCTAGCTGTTATTAGTCTGAAATTGTCACTTGGTACTGACTGCATCAACTGCCACTGATCCATCTTGCTACTTAATATTGTGGGCTCCCATAGCCAGGTAATGATCCATCAGGTGGACTCCTCAAGGACCCTGTCTAATCTATATAGCTCTTTGGGGCTACAACTCCAAGTGATCCCACGTCACTCTTGGAGGTATGGTTGTCATCATCGCAAAGTCTTCCTCTAACCTAGAGGAAAATATATCTATATTAGCATGTGTTTTCGCCTGGTCCTGCTTCTCCTACTTGTCTTTTTTCTGAGAGGACATTAAGTATTTTTGTGGCCAAACTCGCCAAACTTGAAGCACTTGACCTTAGATAAGTCCTTCTTCTTCTTTTCCGCCCCTTGCCTCTGATTGAGACCCTTTGATACAAGGGCCATATTCTCCTCCTCATTCACACCATTCGGTCTGCTACTACTGCTACCACAAATGGAGCTCTTTAGAAGAGTTGGACTCAACTCCTCTTGCTACAAGTCAACCCACATTTTTTCCCATCCTCATAGCATGTATTTTCCTAATATTCTTTGGATGAAGAATTGTCAATCCCCCGAGACATTTTTTAATGCCAACTATACTAGCTCTGAAGGTTGAGTTGTCGCCCCAATAGCTGCAAGTTGGTCTCAAACCTCCTGAATTCTGGTGAGAAATGGATATATGCCTCCCCCCTTCTGCATCCTTATGAATCTCAAATTTTCTTCTAGGAACATCTTCTGCTACTCAGAATTACCCAGGTATAGCACAGAGAAATCATCCCACATCTCTTTGGTCATTCCCTTGGCCACTATATGTGAGACTATATGATCTTAGACTCCATGTAGATCAACTACTTCACCTTCACCATTTCCTTCTTATATTCCTTGAGATGGTTTGCATACTAGGGAACTTCCACCACATTATCTATGTAGGCTTTCAAGCCCTATTCATCTAGAAGCAAGGACATCCTAGCCTTCCAAATTACATAGTTTGAAGCACCATCCAACCTATCCTGATCTCTAAGCCCCGTTGTGGCCATCTTTGATCAAGTCGAAAACTCCCTCTTTCCCTCTGCTTGGTTGCTACTTTGTTATTCACACTTCCTTCTGGAGTGAGGAAATTTGTTAGCTATTACTGCCAATTTTCCTAGAAATTGTCAGCACTCAGGTTGTTCCCTAGGAAAGCTCTAAGGGGGGAATACAACCGAGGTAACCACTTTTAGCTGTAGATTCTAGCCAATCTGCAACCAGAGAGGGCTCTCTCTTTGTAATTTAGCTTTGTTTTGAAGTATTTTAGGCTAGTTATGATGCACAGAGTTTGGTTTTAAGTTTTTTGGATGGTGATCTTAACTAGAACTGGGATGCAAGTCTAAAACAATTTATACCATTGGGCAAATGGGGTCAATGAGGATGGACTGTTGAGAGTGTTTTATTTGGTAAAGGGCAATACTACAGAGCAAGATAATCGATCTTGGAACAATTTTGAAATCTGGAAATTGATGGAATGTAAGCCAGTGGATGAAGGGAAATTAAGAATCCTTCATCATGCTGGCAGAGGGAAGGTGCATGAATACTACCAAGGAGCAATAAAGAATTCCTAGGCAATATTAAAAGTCAAAGAATCAGTGGAAACATGAGCAACTAAGAATTCCTGTTTATGCTAACTCTGAAGAAAACATAATTAACAATAGAGATTGAGCACAGAGTGTATTTAAACAAATTCTGGGCTATTCTTTTTCTCTATTACTAAGATTATGAAACATATATGAATTTTGCAAACACAGAAGACATAAAACGCAGGTTAGAGTAACTTATTGATCCATAGAAAGACACAGGAATTCTGTGGCAGGTCCCAAAACATCAAATCCACATTCAGACGGTCCAACAACAATGAAATTCAATAGCCTTTGTATTAACAAGTCTCAGAGTTACAGCGCAGTCCAGAGAGTAAATCACCAAACCTAAATACATCTCATGGTGGGTATTTATACAAAAAGGAGATACAAAATATCATGTAGATAATATATCAAGCAATAAATTCCTTCACCTACTCTACAGAAGAAGTAAATGAGAGAAATGAATGCAGCAGTAAATGTTAGTGTGTTGGCTATTTAGTCTGTCAGGTATATTTGAATTTTTGGACTGAGTGATTCGGCTGGTAGTTGCGTCTTTACTCTGCGTTCCTGCGTTTGTTGTGTTGCTGTCTCGGCCTTGTCATCGGTGCTTGGTCTTGCTTTAATGAGCTGCGGTCCCAACCTGATTTCCTCTTTTTGCTGTCTTCATTCTTTGACAGGTGGCCCGTGCATTTGAATTTGCTGACCTGTAGCTGATCAAAAAGAAAAAGAACCAAAATTACCTTGGTAAAACCTCCAACATTCCCTGCCACCTTTGGTCTGTTGGCAACTGATGTCTTTGTATTTTTATTATTGTCTCATCAGCTTCAGTATACCTATAGAAGTTGGGCTGGACTTCAAAAAGATGATTTATCTCATGTTCAATGTAGAGCAAATTTTCTAGTTTGTCATATAGACTCTGTCCGAAGGGAGGCACTGTGTCTTCCGACATGCTAGATGATGCTGTAATTTGATTAGAAACATAGGTATTTACCCTGTTAGCATACTGTTCATGTGTTAACAGTCTCCCATTGCTGGTCAATAAGCTGGGTAACCCTTTGCTCTGCAATATTGCAAACTTTTCTTTGAAGGCATTTATTTCTATCTACATTTCTTAGCACTTTCTTTCTAAAGTCTGTACAAAATTCCTCAGGGTCGGCACCTTTTTCACTATCAAAATGGTGTCTGTCCTATTCCCGATATCTAGAGCTGCTACTTGTTCTTTGGTATGAGTATTAAAAAATTGAATCATTTTATTGGCCTGCTCAGGAATGTTTCTCAATAATGCTCTGGCCTTTTGAGTCTCAAATTGAGCTATCCCTATCAATTCTATTTTCTCATGTATTGTCTGAATTGATTGCCATTGGTCAGTGATAGACTGGCCAATTTTTGTCCACGGGATTGACTTGATTTCAGACAGAGTTTTATGTAGAGTAAGCTCTTTTTCTAAGGATTTTATTTTGTTATCCAAGGCCTTTATTTCTCTTTTTTTTTCAGCCATTGTTATCTTGGATTTGTCATATCTTACCTCTAGCTTGGTCAAATTTTCTTTGGCCTCTTTCAGCTCTGTCATTTGGACTTCTAGCTCTTTTACTACTCTCATCATTTCTTCCATACTCATGCTAGATTCTAGGGCTATTATTGTTGCTGCTGCTGAAGCATCCGTGGTTGATGTACCTGTTGTTGATGTTGGGATGATAGGAGGGATTGCTGCTGCAAGTGTGGGAGGGGCAGAGGCAACTTTTGGAGCTGTTTCAGGTGGCTGGGAGGTCGACTCTCCCTGCTTGGCTTGCAATGTTTTCTACAATTCTTGCTCCATTTGAATTATCCTTTGATTCATCCTCATCAGCAAATCCATTGTATCTCTTTCTGCCTTCTCTTCTGCAAGTTCTGTAGTTTGTGGGTTTATGGTTGCAGTCAGCCTCAATTGCTTTCTAAGTGCAGCAATATCTTCTTCCTTTTTCCTTATGAGGGCTTTGATTACCTTGGAATCCTTAGTATCATGCCCTAGCTCAACAATAATTTCCTCCAGGGTCTTTATTCTGTTGTCTTTAGCCAAGGAAGATATTCTTTCCAAATCCAATTGGGCAGATGTATTGCTTAATGACTCCTTCAATTGGTGGGCCAACATTGCCTTATCTGCCAATGTAGCATAGACCATTTCGCCTGTTTTCTTGTGCAGCTCAATTTGGTCCATTGGGTGTATGTCTTTGGCGAGGACTTCTAGATTTGTCTTTATGTAGTCCGTAGCTGTCTGTGGTTGCTGAACTTTAGGCTTGAAATGACTTAAGATCATTTTTTCTTCCTTAATGTCATAAGCTGCCATCAGTCTTTGTTGTTTGGAGGGTGTTGTTTTGAGAAGTTGATCATAAAGTTGTATTCCCAATAATTCATTTTTGGCTTTAATTTCCATGAATGTTCCTTTAATGCCAGATGGTTTCTTGCTTTGCTGCTTTGAGTAGGACACCTCCATATCATGTTGCCTCTCCATTTCTTGCCTGTGAGAGTTGGTGGATGTTTACTGGTTGGTTTCTCTCTCTCTCCTTGGACTCTTTATGATTTCTTCACTAATTTCCTCTTCAGGTAGAGGATCTACTCTTTGCCTTTTGGCCTCTGGTTGCTCTGTTGACCCACTTGCAGGTGTGGTTTCTTCCCTGTCCCGTTTCTTGCTTCTTTCCTCATTGAGAGGAGTCTGTAATGCTGGAATCTGTGGTTCCTCTGTCTGCAGTGGAGGGGCTTGCCCTTGACCCTGTTCCTTTGAGGTAGTTGGCTGGTCTGTCATTGTTTCTGGATCTGTATCTACTACCTCCTTGCCTTTTTCTGTCCCTACTACTGGTGTAGTCCTTCCTTGGGCAGCTTGTGAAGCTACAGCAGTTGATGTGCCTTCTCTGACTTGTTGTGGCAGTTTGAAAGACACCTGCCCAAAAGAATCCAAGTCAAGAGTATTTTCCAAATCTTTCACATTTTGCTCCATTATTTCTTCCTCAGTGAGCTGTTCAACTAGTGTGCCTTCTACCCACTCATCTTGGTTGGTAAATTGTTCTATCTATGGGATTTTGCAATGTTCATAGGCTGACAGCCTATATTTTATTTTTCTTGCATTGATAAAGCCATTTGGGTCATAGGGTACCCACCAAAAGCTCCTTTTTAATCTGAGTTTTTCACCCAATATCTGATCAGCATCTTGCCATCCTTCTTTTTTGTTCATGACATAGGGGCCTAGTTGGTCTCTGAATTTCAACTGAGCCTTTTCTTGGTGCTATGGAAATGAGTCAAAACTGAATTGATAAATTTCCTGTAATATTCCAAGGCAAATAGTCTCATTGGCACATATCTTGGCAGCCTGTAGGGGCACAACTCACAGCCATATATCCTGATGACAGTGTGATTCTGGTAGAAGTACCAGTCACCTATTTTGTAGTTTTTTGAGAGCTACAATATTTTCTGCATATCATAAGATAGTCTAGGAGGAGGAGTTCTCTTTAGGAGAGAAGAGACTGGATAGACAAACATGTCAATGAACTCACAGTAAGAGTAGGGAGAGCTGTGGACTTCATGAAAGACTGAGGTCCAAAAAATCACAGACCTCTTTTCTCCTTTAGAGTCCAATCTTTTGATGGGGCATTGGAAACAGTCTGGCTGATAATACAGGAACAGATGATAGATGTAGGATGAATACTTGAAGACTCCCTCCCTATCTAGTTTCAATAGTTGGTCATGTATCTTGTTGGCAATGAATTTGGCATAATTGTATTTGATAGCAGGGGGCTGCCCTGGGGTAAATGTAGACAGTAAGACCAATATAGTTTCATCAATATGTTCACTTGTCTTGAAACCCAGAACATAAGATATCATATCAACCAGTAATTTACCCACTTCATTGAACCATACATAGTGAAAAGGAGGTGGCTCTGTAGGCTAGCGATCTGCTCTCATAAATACTTGGGCAATTCGGGCTATCTCTGAACTGGAGATTTTAGGACCCTCATCAAGCAAGAATTTCATAGAAAGAGGGAACAACAGCTGAGTTGGTTTGAAATTTAACATTTGATTGATGGAGTCAGGAGTTATATGAAAGAGGATGTTCCCAGATAGAGACTTGACTGCCCTTTCAGTTAGTTCATAGTTTTCACAGCAGAGGTGAATTATCTCAGGGAAGATATTGACAGAGGGGAGGAAGTATATGGGGAGATTTGATTCCCATATCCCATAAAAATCATTGTTATTCAGATAACTATTCCTTAGCTCACAGAATGTCTGCAGGTGGTTTCTATCACCAACCAAGTCTTGGATTAGATAATCCCTATCAACCAACGGTAATGATTCCAATTCCTTGTGGGGTGCATTGAGAGGAGTGACATTCAAGGCTGCTGGAGTCTCCATCTTTAAACTCTCTGTGTTTTTTATTTGAATGTGGGTCTAAGCAGCAACAGAACACTGAGTACTAGCTCTGAGGTTTTCCCAGGGAATTGCAGACTGAGCCTTACATAGAAATGGCCTCACTGTGTAAAATTTATGGTTAAAAACAAATTTTGCAGAGTTTAGTCAGGGTTTTTGACTGAATTTGCTGGATTTGCTGGCTCTTCGAGCGGAATGCAGAGAAAATGAGCTTGAATTGTAGCCAAATGAGCGAAACTTGCAAAGGGAAATGGATTTTGAGGAATTCTTTTGATAAATAGGACAAAAACAACAAATATAGCACGCAGGTTTGGGTATGGCACTGCGTTTTTGTTTAAAAGCCTGGTTTACTGTGAAAATGGGTAAAACTAGTCGGTTTGTGGAAAGAATATTAAAACATGGATGGTGGCAATATATCTCTCAAGAGCTGGCAATGCGATTTGTGCAATTTTTTGGCTCCACGGGTTCAAACACAGAGAAAAATTGGAAATGTAGAGGGTTCGGGAGTATTTGAGTAAATACCTGCTTCAGATGGGCACTAGGTGCACAATATGGACTGCAAGCTAAGCTGAGGGACGCTTTGTGGAGTCGCTATGAGTGGGTCACGGACTGTGCAACTTTGATGGCGAATTCGTCGTAATTCGCATGTAGAGGTTTCCACAAACAAACAAATAGAAATAAACCAAAAGCAATCACTCTCGCGACTTTTAACATAATTTGGGCCTTTTTGGGCTTTTGGTGCTTTTTTATGATGACATCATCATGATGTAATTTTTTCGTGTAGCGGGTACAGAGGATGATGTGTCGGATGACACAGAGGCAAGGTGGTGATGTCAGCAGATGAAATGGCGCTGATACGGAGTGGTGGCAGGCGACGTGGATGGCAACGTCATCAGGTGACGTGGGTATGACCTCAGGGGGTAGGCGGCGGGGCGGTAAGCGGTATTCCCCGCACCACCTTAGGGCCATGGTGGTTTTGGAGGAGGGGGCTCCGATCATGCCGGGAAGCTGACGCGTGGCAGGGGTATGGCAGCAATATCGCCAATCCCCCGGATGCTAACGTTTGACAGATAAGGGCTTCCGATATCGCCGCCAACCATTGGATCTGTGGCGCAGGATCTGACGGTCAACGGGTGAGATAAGTGGTAGAGGTATATGATACGGGACCCACGTTAATATTTTGGCATTAAATAATGTTTGCGGGGGTTTAAAACCTTTGATTATGGGTTTTATGTGGTTTGCGCGGGCGGCTATGGTTATTCGTTTAACCAAATGTCAAACGAATCCCATTATATATATGCGCGCCAAGAGTTAATAAATGATTTTTGTGGGGGGGTTTCAGTGCGGTTGTTTATTTAACCGGATGTCAAATAAACCCCAATGGATAATGAATGCGGAAGGGTTATTATTAAGGTCCCAAATGGACTAATAATTCCTGAAACTATGTTTTATGGCTATAATTGCTAGGGGTAGGGATATTATGTATTTTTGGGTTTTTGTATAGTTTTTTGTAGAATAGGCGTGGGAAAATGATAAAGGAGATATACAATAGAGTCAATGTTTATATGATTTTATGGATAGATAATGCTAAGTTTATAAGGTAATAACTTAGGTTTTTAGGGAAATGAGGTAAAATGGTAAGATCTTTTACACAAGAAATGTGGCTTGTTTTGACTAAGTAAACACAAAGTTCCACTTAGTATTTATCATAAAATGAAGTGAACTAGGACTACTGGGCAGATCCCAATGTCCTTAAGGGGATGTCAGTAAGGGTACTTAGGGGAATGAGAGGGGAAATTAGTCATGCTCCACTATTTTATAACCAAACAACTGCCATGGTACTTGTGTCATCTATGAGATAAGTCTTTCTTGACAAGATAGAAAATGATCACAAAATTGGTTCTGCAACCTCAAACTGCCTACCCAGCCTAATACACCTAGCATTTTTTCTTCCTTTTGATTGGGTGCATTTGGACTAGCAAACCCTGATTTTCCTCTTTTTCTTTTGAATGCCCTCCTATCTAAGTCTACCCTTATCTCTTCCAAGGGCCCAGATTAAGCAGTTGGGCTCCTTTGTTTCTCTACCTACCTACTCATCTGCCAAGCTTGAACTGTTTGGACAGATCTTTATTCTCTATTCTAAAGACAAGTAAATTCAAACATGATCTAACCAGGATTGAACTGTCTGGCTATTCATCAACTGTGTCAAGAATCAACCACCTGTATACAATGAAATTCTTCAAAAAGGGAATAGTAGTGGAATTTAAACTAGCACACTTTCCTAGTCGTTGGGTTTGGGGTTAATTTTTATCATTTTTTCTGACTAATTCATTCTTTTTTCCCTTTGATTTTTCTTTTAGGGCATACCCTCTTTTCATTTTTTAATCTTCTTCATTTGTTCACAAAATATGGAACCTTTGCAGCATGAAAGGATGAACATATTTGGCTCTTCTACAGTCAATCATGAAAAATGAAACCTATTGGTATAGGAACCTAACAGTGGCTCCACTTGGGGACGGCTTTTCCTGGTGAAAAGTCAAGAACAATAGGTTAGAGGGCCTTATGTTCAATTCTTGATGTATTCTGACATTTCTCCTTTGCTATACACATAATGGTGCCTCTGCAAGATTTGAGTGATTCTGATGAATTCATTCACTTAGTTGCAGCTCTGTTTAGGTTACTCTATTAGAATATTTTTCATCATTTTCACAGCTCCCATGTCTCTTTTTCAACTTCTTCTGATAAACTCAAAATGTAATACCATAAGGTGGCACAATTCCTAACCTTTCCCTCAAAATTTGCTGCATCTTATTCCCTATCACATTGTTGTAATAAATTGCAGAAAGTAAACACTATTATATACAAACTAAAGTGCTGATTTCTTCAACAAACCGAATCAAAATAATGCTTCAACATTCGACCATTCACTGGTCCATCATCTACCTCTGTGCCATCCAAGATTTTCAGAAAATAAGTGTTGTTTCCTTGTACAGTCTGAATAACAAAAGGTAAAATCAAATTTTCCATGTTTTCCTTATCTTCTCTTCTGGAATCCCACTTTAAAACTTTATCTCCAATGAAGAAATCCTCTGCTTTGGTTCTTTTATCAAACATCCTTTTAAGTTTTTCTTGTAGAACCTGACTTCTCTGATACACTTCCTCTCTAGTCTGCTGCAAGTGAATTGTTTGATTGATTCTTCTCTGAATATCATTAGGTTCTGCCTGTATTTCTTGCAGCAACTTTATCACTGGGATTCCCAAAGAAGAAGGGAATCTTGCCTCCATGCCATAAACCAATTCATATGGGCTTGTTCCAATGGATCTTTTGGTGGTCAATCTGTCTGCCCATAGTGCATTTACCAGTTTTTTGTGCCAATTTTTCTTGTTTTCCTCCAATACTTTCTTAATGATGTTGATTAAGCTTTTGTTGGATGACTCAGCTAGACCATTACCTTGAGGGTAATAGGCTGTGGAGTGGCCCAAGGTAATGTGGTACTTATGACAAAAATTGATCATTCTTTTGGATTTAAAGGCAGCAGCATTGTCTGTAATAATCTTTTCCGGACAACCAAATCTAGACAGGATGTTGGTTTCTAAGAATTGCATGATGATTGAGTCATTGGCTTGCCTACAAGGGGTAGCTTCTATCCACTTGGTAAAATAGTCTGTGGCTGTCAAAATCCACCTATGCTGACTAGAGGATGAAGGGTGGATTTCCCCAATGAAGTCTAAACCCCATTGTTGAAATGGCCTTTATATTGAAATGGGTTTGAGGGGCAAAGGCAACAGCTTTTTCTTGCCTTCAAAGATTTGGCATTTGTGGCAAGAAGTTACATATTTCTTTGCATCAGCAAAGAGTGTGGGCCAATAAAATCCAGCCCTTAGGATTTTATCAGCTGTTGATTTCCAATACAAGTGTCCACCACAGTCTCCTGCATGAAATTCCTTAAGTACTTTGTCAGTTTCATCCAGTGTTAGGCAATTAAGCAAAATACCTTCATGGTTTTTCCAAAACAACACATTATCTATGATACAAAACTTTGAAGCTTTCATTTTCAAGAATCTCTTTTTAGTCCTGGATAACCCTGGAGGAGCTTGCAGGTTTAACAATATATAACATATGTCAGCATACCAAGGTGATTGTAAAAAGGCTTGATTGATCTGTGGAGTCACCATCTCCTGTTCGTTATCCAGTTCATTGATGTCAAGGGCTTGAAAATTGGTTTCAGTCATCAGCTTGGCTAGTCCTTGTCCTTTTATCAGCTTTGTTGGCTTAATTTCAATGTCATATTCTAAAATGTTAGCTATCCATTTGCCCCTTTTACCTTCAATTCCTTCTTGAGTTAGAATGTCTTTGACCACGACATTTGGGACATAAGCTATCACATGAGAATACAAGATATAAACTCTGAAATCCTTGATGGCTTTTACAAGGGCATAAGCTTGTTTTTCCATGATCTGATATTTTAAAGGTGCATCTCTAAGTGCTTTGCTGAAAAAAGCAATGGGTTTCTCACATCCTTGGTCATCTTTTTGCAATAAGACAGCAGCAATAGTATGCTCAGATGCAAAGGAAAATATCATGAAGTCTCTATCAAACTTGGGGCTTGTGAGGACTGGTGTTTTTGTTAAAGCTATTTTGATGTCCTCAAAGGCTTGTTTGGCTTCTATTGTCCATTTAACTTTAGAATCTTTCTTCATCATATTATTCAATAGTATTATCAGTTCAGCCATATTGGGAATGAACCTCCTTAGGAAATTGATCTTTCCTAAAAAAGCTTGCAGTTCTTTGATGTTTCTTGGGTGAGAGACTTGGAGGATAGCTTGTATTTTGTCCGGGTCAATTCTAATGCCATCTTTTGAAATTATGTGACCTAGGAGTTTTCCTTCTTCTAGGCCAAACAGTGATTTCTTTCAGTTCAAAGATATGCCATATTTTCTGCAAATTAGGAACACTTGTCTCAAATGTTCTAAATGTTCTTTGTCTGATTTTGAAAAAGCAGTGAGATCATCGAGATATATAACTAAGAAATCATGGATCTCTTTTGCAAAGGCTATGTCCATTGCTCGTTGAAATGTGGCCCCTGCATTTTTGAGTCCAAAAGGCATTTTGACATATTTGAAGGTTCCCCAAGGTGTTGTAAAGGCAGTTTTATCTTGATCATCCAGGTGTACTAAGATCTGATTGAACCCTAAGAATCCATCTAACAATGAGATCCTAGAGGCTCCCACTACCCTTTGTAAAATGTGATCCATCTTGGGTAAGGTGTAGTGGTCCTTAAGAGAGACTTTATTTAAATTTCTTAAGTCAACACACAGTCTTATCTCTCTCGTTTTCTTCCTAGTAGGTACTAGGTTTGAAATCCATTCGGAGAACCTGATAGGTGCAATAATAACAGCTTCATACATTTGTTTAACTTTCTTTTCAATAAGGGGAAGGAGGATAGGATTCACCCTTCTAAGCTTTTGTTTAAAAGGTTTTTGATTTTCTTTCAAGGGTATTGTATGTTGGATGACAGAAGTGTCATAGGACTTGAGGTCCTCATAGCTCCATGCAAAGACATATTGAAACTCTCTAAACAACTCAATGTATTTTAGCTTTTGATCAGGAGGTAATGTTTTGGACAGTTTTATCATTTTGGGATTTTCTGTGGTTCCAATATTGTAGTCCTCAATTTTTGCATTTAGTGGTTGCATTTTTGGCTTTTGTGGAATATCATTTGAATCAAATATATCCTCCAAAGGAGTTAGGCCTGTGGGCAGAAAATTATCCTTTAGTTCAATTACTTCAGATTCTCCCTCAGCCATTTCATCAAGGTCCATTTGCTTCAGCTCTTGTAAATTTTTGTCATCAAAAGTTGTTGGATGCAAAATCAAATTTGTTGTTTCAGCTGATATACTTTGCTCACTTTTGTCTATTTGTTGTTGATCATCAATGGTGCTTGTGTCAATGTTTGTACTTGAGAATTCCTCTTTCAAAGTCAGGAAATTATTTATTTGTGTATCATTTTCAAACACCTGCCAATTTTTTACATTATCCAGAACAACAGGTCTGTGTTTGATTTCAGCAGTGAAGTGGTGGTTGGGTTCAAATGGTAGCTTGCAAGTGCTGGCAAAAGTTGCCAAACTATGTGCATGTAAATTGTGCTTTCTTGGAATTTTGGTGAGCTGATTTTCTAAGAAGGTGTTCAGTATTTCAATGGCTGCCCATCTGTAAGCTCTTAACCTAAGATCATTTGTAACAAAGTTTCCCTTCATCTGTTGTATAATCAAATCTGAGTCCCCTAGAATTGAAATCCTAGCTGCCCCAAGACTTTTAATCAGTTTGAGACCTAGTAAAAGGGCCTCATATTCGGCCATGTTGTTTGTACATCTGAAATTTAGCCTATATGCATGACCTTGAGCATGGTCATTTTGCATGTTGTGTATCCAAACCCCTGCCCCTGCTCCTAATTTGTTCACTGACCCATCAAATTCTAAGTACCATAAGATTTCTTGATTGTGACTAGCCTTAGGAGTTTTGGAAACTTGCTCAGTGGGCAAAGTTGGATTTTGTAACTCATATGGTATGTTTTGTTCATTTGTTGCATCAATCACATCAACAATTTTTTGATCTTGGGCACTAGATTGTTCATTTATGCTTTTTGTTTGTGTTGTTTCCAGGAGTTTGACATCAGTTTTGGGACACATCTTAGCACTGTATAAGATGAATGAATCCATATCGGAATGCATAGAATAGATGGGGAAGTTTTGGGGTTTCTCTTGAGTACTAACCACATATTTCATCAATGTTTCCCGGTACAATCTCTTTGGCTGTCCAAAGACTAAGATGGTGGCATAGGACATGTCTAGTTGCAAAGATCCTTGGAGTTCTTCACCCCAAGATCTGGACAAAAGCATGCCATACTTTGGTGGGATATTAGCTACCACCACATCCATTAAGATTGTCTTGGCAGGGTATTGTACTAGAGATACACACAAATCTTTGATTAGGCCTAGACACCTGACCTGGCTGGAATCAAATGAGAACAAGTCTTTGTATGGCCTTGTGATATCTAGGTCCAGTCTTTCCATCACAGACTTAGGCATTAGGTTATGGGAAGCTCCCGAATCAAACATTGCATTATGCAGCACTTTGTCATGAATGTTCAAGCTCACATAGAATGGAGGAACTCCTCCATCTACTGTTTTACCATTGACTTCGGGACCAAAAATCAGTTTTGGTTGGTCATCTAAAACATTGACTGCATCCCTATTTTCTGATATTTGAAGTGACCTATTGATTTGTTCCCTATAAACTTCATGTTTAGCCAATTCAGACAGAGGAATAGCTATTTTCAGTTTGCCTATTTCTGTTTCTAAGTTAAAAGGTTTTTCCACTTGAATTCTTGTATTGCAAGCAGCAAGGTTTTCCTTTTTTGCTGTATTTTCAGTGACCTTCTCTTCATCATGAGTGTTGTTCTGAGGTAAATCTGTTTTGAAATTATTTTTAGGAGGGCAGTTTAGATTTTCTTTTGAGGGAAGGGATGTGGATGGCTGATTTTTTGAGGGCTGTAAGTCTGATATGTCTTCCACAGTGGCTTCCTTTGGGTCGAGGTCTGTTTTAGTAGGGGGTTCTATCAGGGCAGCTTTATCCTTTGTTTTCTTTGGCTGCTTGGTATCTTTCAGCTTGGTAGGTTCAGGCACATCTATAGTTCTGCTTCTTAATTTGTATTGTTTATGAACCTCATAGACCGCTGCATCATACCCTTCTCTGAAATCAAATGACTCTCCGGATTTGGTTTGAAATTGGTTGAAATTATGAGCTTCTTGGTCATCTTGGGTTAGAAAGATTTGTTGTTCACTGTTCAAACCCATTAGGTTGATTTGAGTATCCTCAATTGGCTCACTAGAGGTTGAGGCTTTGGCATAGTTCTCTTGAAATGGATGTCTGGTATTCTGATCAGGGCCAACTTTCCCAATGTTAGGATTTTGATTTTTTCTAAAGTTTGGATTTCTAGTGGTGTTACTTGGTTGACCATCCCAAGAAGATTTTCTTTCAATGGTTTCCACTCTATCACCCAGTCTGTCCATGCCTTTGATGATTGCATCTAGTTTTTGTTCAAATGTTGAAGGCTCTTCTTTGAAAGTAGTCCTTCTTTCATTTCTAGCCCGATTTCTCTCAAGTTGGCCTCTACACTAACCGCTATGCTTTGCATGTCTTATAAGCTATGATGAACCCTTTCTCTTAGCTAATATGCCATGTCGGAATCAAATCCATCAGGGAATTTGATCAAGGCTAGGTCAGGAGGAGGTCTAAGGTTTTGAGGAATGGCATTGTACGCGTTGTTGAATCTAGCACAATAGTCTTGGATAGTTTCTTATGGGCCTCTTTTTAAACTGTCATACTCTGATAGGATATGCAATGGATCCTTCTTCTTTTCCCATCTGTTCAAAAAGGTTTGGTATAGGGCATCCAGATCAACAATTGTGTTTGCACCAAGTGCCCTAAACCAGGTCCTTACTTCACCAGTTAAGCTTTGAACAAAGATTTTCATTCTGACATCGTTGTCATCAATTTCATAGTTATCAAAGTAGTCCATCATTTTCTTAGTGTGTTGTTGGGTTGTATAGGAGCCAGTACCATAAAAATATGTAATCTTGCTCTGATAATCTGGAGGCATAGCCCTTGGATTTGCAGGTAACTGCAGAGGAGCATAACGGTTTGCCATATTTACAGGGATAAATGGGACAACAGGAAGAAATAAGACAGCTGGAACAGCAGGGACAATGGTGGAAATATGTGCAGTGGATGGGGGAGTGGAGAGAATGCTTTGAGGTGTGGATGAAGAACTCGGAGAGGCTGTAGTATTGACAGAAAGGATTGCTGCTCTCCCAGGAGTAGGCTCAGATTTTGTAAGGTTTTGCTGAAGTATATCAAGGTCTAAATCAGCAAAATTTTCTAGATTTTCTTGTTTTCTAAGGCTCTTAGAGATCAAGTTAGGATTTTCAAAAATAGTTGGAGGATTTGGATCAGGATTTGACCTGGTGTAACGAGTTTTCTTCTTTGGAGCCAGCTTCTAAATGTGTTTTTGGTATTTTCTGGAAATGTTTAAAGATCACAGTTTTTGACAATATTCTGAAGGAAGCTCTTATGAAATATAGGAAGCTTTGGGCTTTCCTTTGAATATGCTGAAACAGGGAAACTGATCAAATCTTTGGGACAACTGTTTAAAGCCTAAAACTAGACTGGAGATTGACTGAAGCAGCGTTTATTTACTCCTGTAAATGCACAACAAAAACAGTTTCAAAGGCTACCTGGCTAACTTCAGGCTCCATCTGTAGCTTTAGAAAATAGACAGCAGTAACAAATAGTCATTCAGTTCCCCAGTGGAGTCGCCAATGATGTTATCACTCAGGTTGTTCCCCAGGAAAGCTCTAAGGGGGGAATACAGCCGAGGTAACCACTAACCAGTCTTTTAGCTGCAGATTCTAGCCAATCTGCAACCAGAGAGGGCTCTCTCTTTGTAATTTAGCTTTTTTGATTTATTTTAGGCTAGTTATGATGCACAGAGTTTGGTTTTAAGTTTGTTGGATGGTGATCTTAACTAGAGCTAGGATGCAAGTCTAAAACAGTTTATACCATTGGGAAAATGGGGTCAATGAGGATGAACTGCTGAGAGTGTTTTCTTTGTGTTACACAAAAATATCGTCACCATGACTATTTGCAGTCAGTATGGGTCTATCATCACTTATACTGTCCTCCTAAGCAAGTCTCAGACCTCAGCTCTTCATGTCAAGCTTTGAAAATGAGAGAAAGACATTAAAAATCAACAAAGCTCTGGTTTCGCACTTTCTCTCACTGTTGCCTGCGGTCCTGCACCCCCTGTTCACATTACCTGCGGACCTGCCCGCTCTGTCTCTAAAGGAGTGGGTGCAGACCCCTGTGAAAGTCAAAAAGGCGCAAGTTTATTCTAAAAAACTCACTTTGGGTTAATTCTAGATGATTCTAGAAGGAATTTTGACGTGGATTGTTCGCTCTTAGGTGGTTCATGCATCCCAAAAGAGAAGGAGCTAATCTCTTGATGAGAGGAGCTATCCCTTTAAAGGAGGGCTTTATCCCTTTGAAGGAGGAACTAGTAACTTCCCTCCATTGCACTATAAATTAAGGCATTGGGCTGGTTGCTAGGGAGGTTAGAAGCTGAACATTTTTGAGGGTAAATGCTGGTGGAATTGAGACTTCCTAGTTAAGCTTGAGAGGAGAGATCACATACCTTTTTGGCTTCATTGGGAAGAGAGTGAAACTTGTCAAAGTAGAGGAGACTTCTTGTTGGACCCTGGGAGGAGCTTGTACAACATCAAGGCACAGGTTGTAAAGTTCTTCTTTGATTTGAATTAATACAATCAGATTCATTTTCCCAACAAATTGTCTTATGTCATTTGTTTCATGAATTCCTTGATCATCATGATAGATATGCTTTATGATATTGGCTTTTCAAGTGCTATTTAATTTGTGTGCTTGTTTGTGTTTGCAGATTCGCGAAAAGGGAGCTCATTTGGATCAAAGGAGCGAGGCTTCCACAAACTTGCATTGGACCCAAGGTAGGCCTAAAACACTTGTTTGCCTTTGTTTATAAATTGCATATTGAGAGAAAGATAGTTTTTTATTGGCTTGCTTGTCACTAGATATCATCAAATACTAGGGAGGTCTTTCTTGTCCGCAAGAACGACTCATTCCGTGTGACAAAATGGCGACCATACTGGTGACTTGATTTTTTCCTTGTTTCTATTTTGACTTGAGAAACTGTGTTTTTGTTTCTGTTTTTGGCTTGTTGGGTGTGGAATTGGGTAGATTTAGTAGATCTTGGATTATTTTTTGTTTTTCATAACTTTGGGAGAGGACCGCACCCTCATCTTGCAACACAATGCAGACATGTCCGCACTTTCGCTTTTCGCACAGAGCGGTACCGCACCTGTGTGAACTGCGGGCCTGCGGACCCTGCTAAAATTTTTGAAAAACTTAAGATTTTCTCTTTTAATCAGCTTAGTTTTTGTTTAGATGTTATTATCCCCTACCCAGACCTGCATGTGACTTGTCAAGAACTTTTCTTAGGTTAATTCCATTGGTGTTAGGGTTTTAGCTTAAATTCCTAGAGGTTTTGGTTACCGGGCTTGATTTTCATTTTGGTCTTGTAGTAGCTCAAAGCTTAGAAGCTGTAGAAGCCTCAGATCACCTTGGTTTTTACTGGCCTTCTTATGAGTCTGACCAAAATCTACCCTTGTTGAGGAATCCATCTTGTGTTTCTCTTTGCGAAACTTTGAAAAGGCTTGTGTTAAAAGTTTGGATTTCATTTTTAGAAAAGAAAACAAAAATTGGTTGTTTTTTGACTGATTTGTGATTTTGGACAAATTAGTCCTTAGTTTGATTATAGCTAAGTAAAACATCCTTGAAAAGACATCTTGTAAGCTTTGACTTCAAATAGTTTTTTATAGTTTATAGATCTCAAGATTAGTTATTTCCATAGTTTTGAGTGTTTTATAAAAATAAAAATAAAAAATCTCTTTTAGAAAAAGTTTGTTTTTGTAGTATTTGAGTGTTTGAAAGAAAAAGGAAAATTTTGTGAAAATAACTAGTTGTCTCGTTTTGAGTGCATTGGAAAAGACAAAAAGCTGTTCTTTTGATCTGTTTGTTAAGAAAGATTTGTGTTTACAAGCATTTGCATTCTCAAACTCTTTCCTAGCTAGAAATTCATTGAAGGGAAAAGATTGCTTATCATATTAAGTGCATTTTTTAGTGATTTCAAGTTGAGTATTCACACCACAAGTTTCATCTCTGCACCTCTTGACTTAAACAGAAACCAATAAAAATAATGCTTAAAGTAAAATCTATCTAGTAATCATTTTATTTCTAGGGCTCTATTACACCAACATAGCTTAGGCTAGTGTCTTGGAGTAGGGAGTAATTAACTCTCCATGGCAGTAAAACAAACAAGTAGCTGTATCTTGCGGTAGGAGAAAAATCCAATTGTTACATCTATGCTCTGGGAAAGCTCCTCTTAAAGGAGAAGCACGAGATTGTGTCCGAACCAGTGTGGGAATCAATCATTCCTCATTGGGAACGATGCCAGATATTCACGTATTAAAAACGGTAAACCTCAGATTAACCATTGTCGAGGAGCCTGGGGTCACTTGTTGGTAAACCTTGGATTATGTTAAGGAGCCTTCAAGGGGATTGAGCTTGTTACTCTGCCCTTGTGTGCGTATCGGATCGTAGACTTTTCCCCTAGGTATATTTGTTTCCGTTGGTAACCATAGTGACCATATTCTATAGGATTCTTCCTAAGGTGATGGTGGAGGGAAGATCCCACTGTACCTGGAGCAGATGTCGGCTAGACTCACTTGGATTTTCTAGGGGGTTCTCTTCACTCGAGACGATTTAGTGGAGGAACTTGTGCCAGTCTATTCATTAAGCCGGTTTTCGGGGTAACTGTTCCAACCGCCATTTCTGTATTGAACTCTGTGACGTTGTATTTCATCACCAACTAGTGTTTTCAGTACAGAAAAGTTACTATTTGTGTGTGGTTTGATCTCCTAGATTCTTTAGGCGTGTGATTCAAATTTGTTTGGTTCTTTAGAGGCTTTAGGTGGTTTTCATTGAGATTTTACTTTGTTTTCGTGTGAAGTAGTTAAAATATTTAATCGTGGCTGAATTACCGAGGAAGTCCCATAGACTTCGAGGCCAACCTCCTGAGTTTTCACCGAGCCAGCCTGAAGGGTTAAGAGCCCTCGTAACTCCTAGAGACAGTAGAGTTGGATCACCTGAAGAAGGAGAGTCTTCTTTGGTGGTACATCCTGATTTTCAAGCTTTAGTAGCATATTATAATCCACAATCTGTGTCTGTTTCCGAAATTACTAGTAGCTTTTCATCTACAAGTGATTTAGGTGAGGAACCGAACCTCAAACTGAATTTGTTGCTACTCCAACATCGGGGTTTACCTCTCCAACTTCTAGTGGTCCTGGTTCACCTAGGGTAGAAAGAATAATTACCGAAAATCTTCCTTCTGGACTTATAGCTATTGAAGAACTTGCTACTCCGGAAGAGGAAGGTATCCCTATCCCTAAAAATCAACCTGTTATAGAAATTAGGGAGCGTGAATCAATCTTTTACAGTCCACCTAGGAGCAGTGCTTGGTATCTTTCATTGACCAATTTTTTGGAAAACCCAGGACTAAGTTTTTCACCACCTCGTATTCCTTATCACCCAACACCTAGAGGTTACTATCCTCCATTAAATATGTCAAGACAGTTGTCCATGTTTTCTCAATCTCCAGAATCCTTTTTGTATGGCGGTCCTTCTGTTCCCTCTGGGTATCAGTCACTTACTGGTACTTTTTCGGGAGCATCTCCTCAACCCATTGAACAAAGGTTATTAACTGGAAATAATGGAACTAAGCCGTTGAGTGTAGAAGATATTCTCATGATTTCAGGTACTATTCCTAATCCTCAACCTCAAGGTGGCCAGTTACCGCCTGGGGGGCTGTTATTCTCTTAACCTGCAAATAATACCCAGATACAGAATATGCGAAGAAAAGATACCCAGAACACAGAATATGCGAAGAAAAGATACCAAGAACACAGAATAGCAATGATTTTATTATTCAAAGAGCAATGTTCACATGCCTCTTCGAGGGGGCATCCTCCAATAGAGCAGAGCTCGATTACAAAATAAGACACGATGCTCCTCACAGGGAGTCTCTATCCTTTATATATGACTCATACATGCAATCCACGGGCCAATACCATGGGTTTTATTAATACCATCTATCTAATACTACGGCCCATTTGCAACTAACTGTGGTCCCGTCATTAATTGCGGGTTAACCACTTACAAATATTAATATGGGCTTTATTGACTCTTGACTATGACGAGATCCCATGACATAAATAAGGGGGTTAGGGTGGGACCCTAACATGCCCTCCCCCTTAAGACTAGCCTTGTCCTCAAGGCTGAAGCTGCGGAAACTGCTGAAGAATAGTGGCTGGTTCCCAAGTTGCATCTTCCGGAGAGGTGTCTTTCCATTTGACGAGGACTTCCTTAATCATGCAGCCGCGCAGGTGCTTGTCTCATGTGTCTAGAACCTGTTCGGGTTGAAGCCATATTGACCCTTCTTCGTCCAATTCAGGTAGACTGGTTTGAACTCGGCAATTGTTCCCAATCACTTTCTTGAGGCACGATACATGGAAAACTGGATGGATTTTTGCCGTAGGTGGCAAAGCCAACTTGTAAGCCACTTCTCCAATGCGCTGAAGTACTTGGTATGGTCCGTAGAATTTTGGAGAGAGCTTTTGACAACCCTTGTCTTTGAGTGATGTTTGCTTATATGGTTGCAGCCTCAAAAAGACCTGATCCCCTTCTTGAAATTGGTGCTCTGAGCGATGGTGGTTGGCCTGTTGCTTCATGCGGTTCTGATCTTGATGAAGATTCTCGCGAATATGGGCAAGCATGGTTGCGCGGTGTTGTAGGAGTTGATCCACTGCTTGTACTTTGGAGCACCCCTTGAGATAAGAAGTAGGGGAAGGCGGAAGTTGACCATAGACTGCTTCATAGGGAGTCATTTTGGTGGTGGCATGATAGTTGGTGTTATACCACCATTCAGCCAGAGGTAACCACTGTGCCCAAAGGTGTTGCTTTTCTGAAGTGAAACACCTAAGGTAGGTTTCTAGACATTTGTTGACGGCTTCGGTTTGACCATCTGTTTGCGGATGATATGAAGTACTAAGTTTGAGTTGAGTGCCTTGTATTCTGAAGAGTTCCTGCCAAAAATTGCTGGTGAAGATCGGGCCGCGGTCAGACACTATAGAAGTGGGCATGCCATGTAATTTGAAGATTTGATCCATGAAAGATTGAGCAACCAAAGTTGGTGTAAACGGGTGGGGTAGGGCGCAAAAATGAGCATACTTCGACAGTCGGTCCACAACCACCATGATGACTGACTTGTTCCCTGACTTTGGAAGACCTGTAATGAAATCCATAGAAACCTCCGTCCAAATTGATGCCGGAATGGGCAATGGTTGTAATGTGCCTGGTGTGTTGATGGTTTCCCCTTTGTGGCGTTGACAGACATCACATTCTGCTACGAAAGTAAGGATGTCCTTTTTCATGCTTGTCCAAAAGAATGATCTTCTGGTGCGAGCATACGTCTTCTGAAAGCCCGAATGTCGTGCAATGGGAGATGAGTGCAATTCTGCCAAAATGCGACTTTTGAGGGTGGATGTTGGTGATATTACGATTCTGTCCTTGTAGCGAAGAATATCATTCTGCCACGAGTAGCCCTTGTTGGAATTAGGATCTACCTGCAATTGAGAAATGAGTTGGGAGAGCCCTGGGTGTGAAAACCATTCCCTGCGAGCCTCTTCAATCCAGTCTGGAATGGGAAGGGAAATTGCGAGCAGAGTACTTTCCTCCTCAAATTGGCGCGATAATGCATCTGCTACATTGTTGTATTTCCCTTTCTTGTAAATGATCTCATAATCATATCCCAGAGTTTTGGCTAACCATTTATTTTGTTTTGGGGAGGATAGGCATTGCTCCAAAAAAATTTAAGAATGTGATGATCTGTGCGGATTTGGAAACGTCGCCCCAATAAGTAAGGTCGCCAGGTCTCGACTGCATGTAAGATGGCCATCATTTCCTTCTCGTAGGTAGATTGGCCCAGATTCATCCCACTGAGTTGTTGGCTTGTGAAGACCAATGGTTGCCCTTCCTGCATTAAGACCGCCCCAATACCTGTACCCGAAGCATCACATTCAATGACAAAGGATTTGGTGAAGTCAGGTAGTGCTAAGACTGGAGTGGAACACATGGTGTTTTTGAGAGCGGTAAATGCCTGTTGTGCATCCTCATTCTAGAAGAAGGAATTTTTCTTTAGGAGTTGAGTGAGGGGCTTCGCTATGCGGCCATAGTTGCGGACAAATTTACGATAATAGCCTGTGAGACCCAAAAATCCTCTCAAGCTCTTCGAGGTCTTAGGTTGAGGCCATTCTTACATTGCCTGGATCTTTTTGGGGTCCACCTTGATGCCTTCACGCCCCACAATGTGGCCCAAATACTCAACTTCTTCCATGCCAAACGAACACTTAGACATCTTGACAAATAATTTATGCTTGCGGAGCAGTTGCAAGAGTAGATCTACATGCTGAAGATGTGCCGCCCAAGTGCCACTATAGATGAGAATGTCATCGAAGAAGACAAGGACAAGTTTTCTGAGATATGGTTTGAGGATGTGATTCATAAGACTCTGAAAAGTAGAAGGGGCATTACAGAGACCAAATGGCATGACCAGTAACTCATAATGGCCTTCATGAGTTCTGAAAGCCGTCTTGGGAATGTCGACTTCCTTCATGCGAATTTGGTGGTAGCCGGAGCGAAGATCCAACTTAGTGAAGAATTGAGCCCCATTGAGTTCGTCCAGCAAATCGTCAACCACCGGGATGGGAAATTTATCTTTGATTGTCAACTTGTTGAGGGCCCTAAAGTCGGGACACATCCGCCACTCCCCATCTTTCTTGAGGACCATGACCACTGGGGATGAATAAGGACTAATGCTGGGACGGATGACACCTGCTTCCAACAATTCCTTGATGATTTTTTCTATTTCATTCTTTTGGGTGAACGGATATCTGTATGGCCGCACATTTGGGGGTTGGGCCCCTGGAACCAAGGTGATGCTATGATCATGTTTCCCTCGCGAGGGTGGAATCTCATGAGGCTTGTCAAAGACCGTCCGATGGTTATTTAAAATCTGCTGCATCTCAGGATGAATTGGCAGAGACATGGTTTCGACTACCTGGATGGCATTAAATTGAGCTACCACTCCATGATGGCCCTTTTTTAACAATTTTTCCATCCTATGCGAGCTGATGATAGAGGGGGCTCTCGCCTGGAGTCCACGGAGGGTATGTGTGGAGTTTTTCTGCTTAAAACTCATATATAACTCCTGGAAATCCATTGTGATTGGCCCAAGAGTGCGGAGCCATTCAGCGCCTAGGACAATGTCGCAACCCCCCATGTGTATGGCAAACATGTGGGTTTTCAACTAATAATCCCCCATTTGAAGTTTGACATTTTCACAGCGACCTTCACATTTCATTGTGCCCCCATCTGCAATTTGGACTTGGAAGTTAGAAACTGCCCGTACAAAACAATTCGCTGCTTCGACGACTTTTTGATGGATGAAATTATGGGTACTTCCACTATCAATCAAGACTACTACTGGGCGATGTTTAAGAAAACCCCTGATTTTGAGAGTTTGAGGGGAAGAAATTCCTGCCAACGCATTTAGCGAAATAAGTGGTTCGTCAGATACAATCTCCTTTTGGTTGTCTTCTTCGATCGCCTCCGGTTCCTCAAGTGGTGGATCTTCCTCGGTGGAGCTGTAGTCAATGGCATCTATTTGAAAAAACTTGGGTTCCTTGCATTTATGACCCGGGAATATTTTTCATCACAGTAGTAACATAGTCCTTGCTTCCTTCTTTCGGCCATTTCTGCAGGTGACAGCTTTTGAACCTTAAGTGTCTGAGTCGTGTTGGGAGCCTGTGGGGGACGACCTTTAGCAGGGAAGCTGGGGCGACTGGATTGGGCTGTTAATGCACGTTCCACCTTACGAGCTACCTGGCAAGCCTCTGTCCACGTGGGAGGGTGGTGGAGTAGAACTTGAGCTTTGATGGCTTCTTTAAGACCGCTGATAAAACATTCCATGTAGAACTCATCTGTGAGACCCTTAGTGCGGAAGGCTAAGGCTTCAAAAGCAGTAATATATTCATCCACTGTACCCGTCTGTCGGAGCTTAGTGAGACGCCCCATAAAAGAGTCTTCCTGTTCAAAGCGATTTCGAAGAGCTTTGGTAAATTGGGCCCAATTCTGAAAAGGTCCATTGCAACGCTGATGCCATTCCCCCCATTGCCATCGTTCATTGTCCAAGTACATGGTCCCCACCATAAGCTTAGTCCCCTCATCTAGGATATGATTCAATTTGAAATATTGCTCCATTTGTGCTAGCCATGCGGACGTGTGCGAACCGTCAAATTTATGCATATCCAACTTGGGAGGTCGCTGACTGGGTGGTGGATGGGTGTGCCAGACGTGAGGAGAGTGGCTAGACTCACCCTCATGGTATTCATGGCCCTTATACGCCTCCTCTTGGGCTGGCTCCTTGCCCTTCGAGAGTGCTAGCTGTACCTGGAGACTTAGTCCGCGAATCTCAGTTTGGATGTTGTCCATCACAGTTTGGATGGAGTTCACATGGTCTTCAATTTTGTCCATCCTTTCATTGGCCATCGCTTGAGTGCGAGTTTCTACCATACACCAACCTAATGAAAAATTGGGACCGCCTAAAATTTTTTTCTAATAAATTGAATGGTACCACCTTGCTCAGCCCGGCGTCCTGATTCTGATGGGCTAGATCACCAATAAGCGCCCCGGAAGATCTCAGACTCTTTTTTTTTTTTTTTTGGAAAACTCCTAACGGATTTTTACTCCTTCTTGATCAATACTGCAGTCGCCAAATCCTCAAAATGTCAATGCTGCCAAAAGTCATGCGAAAAGTATTCCCCTGTATAGGAACCCTGCACAACAACTCCGATCTGGTGGATCTGAGAGATCTGAATGGTGGAACATCTGCTGCTGCGGATCTGATGGAGCTGCGGGACTGATGTCTGCTGCTGCAACACCTCTTTGCACACGCGGATCTGATGCGTTATCCCCGATAGAAAAAGGAACTATGGTCTAGAGGAGTGTCAGGTGCTACAGATCGCAATATACATAAGGGTTTGACAGTAGTACTCGGCCCAATGTTTCAGGGCTCTAACTAAGGAGGATCGACCGTACCCTTAGCCGTACACCCCGACTACCCTATCGTACGGGTGAGTAATCTCTTCGAGTGCTGTTCTCGGTGTACTGTAGCCACAAGACGGTCGAAGGTTTATCTATGGCGAGGTTTCAAGGGAGCATAGGGGGCTTCCTATATACCCAGAGGGTACGTGGAAGACAGTCCGTGTGCGGTTCTGTCTAATGCGCTACTACTCGAAGGGGTACCCACAGGGGTTACAAGGGAGTCCAACAGACGTGACCACCTCTTGTATTTCCTGCGTGCATGCCTCCCCAAATCCGCAGTTTTATGCGCTCAACGACAGATCCCGTGGTTTAAAGACGCCAGAACACGTCTCTAGCCAAAATTTTTTTTTGCTAAAAATTGGAGATCCCACCGAGCCCTGGAAAGTGCTCTGATACCACTTGTTATGCTCTTAACCTACAAATAATACCCAGATACAGAATATGTGAAGAAAAGATACCCAGAACACAGAATATGCGAAGAAAAGATACCCAGAACACAGAATAGAAATGATTTTTTTATTCAAAGAGCAATGTTCACATGCCTCTTCGAGGGGGCATCCTCCAATAGAGCAGAGCTCGATTACAAAATAAGACACGATGCTCCTCGCAGGGAGTCTCTATCCTTTATATATGACTCATACATGCAATACCACGGGCCAATACCGTGGGTTTTATTAATACCATCTATCTAATACTACGACCCATTTGCAACTAACTGTGGTCCCGTCATTAATTGCGGGTTAACCACTTACAAATATTAATATGGGCTTTATTGACTCTTGACTATGACGAGATCCCATGACATAAATAAGGGGGTTAGGGTGGGACCCTAACAGGGGTAGCCTCAAAGTCCTCAATTATCGCCTGGGGGGCAACTTCAAGGTACCCAATTTGCACCTGGGGGGCAACCTCAAGGACAGTACATACCTACGGGACAGTACGTTCCTCAAGGTCAGCCCCAGACTCAATATTTACCTCAGGGTCAACCCCAGTATCAATATGTACCTCAAGATCAACCCCAGTATCAGTACGTGCCTCGGGGTTATCAACCTCAAGGTCAGTACTCGAACCAAGGTTTCCAACCACCTTTCGGTCAATCATATGTCCAAGGAACTGGAAATGTACCTCTGAATTATTAACCCTACCCTCAACCCGGTTATGGTCCTCAATATTCTCAACCTGTTATGGTCTGTACCCCGGAATGAACTTAGTGTGGGATCCATCTCAAACTCAACAGGTCTTGCAACCGAATGTACAGTTGTCATCTCAAACTCGACAACCCTTAGTGTCCGGTTCACCCCAGCAACCTGTCCAGTCTACTATTCAAACTTTTGTACCTTTTGTAGTTTCTCAGCCTGGGCCTAGTATGCCTCATACTCCACCTCAAACGACTGCTGCAACTGCTGCAACATCTGTTCAATCTACCCCACCTACTTCTAAAGTATCGACAACTCCAGTTTCTACTGTTCCTGTATCAACTCCTCATACATCTTTACCTCAGTCTGGATCTACAATTCAAACTTCGGTTCAAATGCCTGTAGGACAACTTGGTTCAAGTACAGTTGTCACAAGTCGACCTCAATTTACTTATCAACTGTACCAAGGACAGTACCAATTCGGTCCTACTGTGCAGAAGCCAATCTATTAGTATCAACCGTACCCTGGGTATACATATCAACAACCTCAACAACCCAGTACAGTCCGGTTAATCCTGGTTTTACGGGAGGATATAATATCCCAAATGCAATTCCAATTCCTAGTTATCCTGGATATCCTCCTCCTGGGGCTGGTCTCATGACCCAGAGTTTTAGGGACCCTAATCGTCAGTTACCGTTTATCGCAACTTTGGACTTGCCTGACTTGTCGCGCCTTAAGAACGATCCCATTAACTATCTTTCGTTTTGGCCGCCAATGCCGAATAAGTTGCCTAGTGATATCCCTAAGTTTGAAGGCAAATCAGGTGAGCACCCGTCGAACCATGTGATGACTTATCACCTCTGGTGTGCATCTAATTCCATTTCAGATGATTCAATCCATTTAAGGCTTTTCCAGCGCACTCTAATTGGTCTTGTGGCAAAGTGGTACATTGAGTTACCGCGAGCCACTTTTTATAACTTTAGTCAGTTAGCTACTTCATTTTTAACTCATTTTCAGTTGCCAGTCAGATATGACAATGGCACGGAATTATTAACTTCATTAAAGCAGTCTACGTCCACTTACATTTCAGATCACATTCATGAATGGAGACGTCGATGGCGTTTAGTGAAAGTTTTTATTCCGGATCAGATCTTAGCCGAATGGTTTGTAAAATCTTTATTGCCAAAGATCACTGAGGATGTAGCTAAGGCCAGAGTCGTTACTGAGGAGCAAGTAATTGCTCAAGCACAGTACCTTGACTTAGTTTATATGCAGTCAGGTACGTTACACGAGAAAATCCCCGATCTTCCTAAGCAAAATCAAATCACTGCAGCTCCTTCAGGGTCTCATGCCACTGATGGTATGATTGGTACGGTTAATACCAAAAGTAAGAAGAAGTCTTCCAAGAATTCTTCTCCTATCATAACCTTGCTAGATTCCCCGACAGGAGATTCTTCCATGGAAATTTCCACCGATATTCATGTTGTAGAGTCATCTACAGCCAAATCAAAATCCAGTGGTAAGAAGAAATGGAAGAAGAAAAATAAAACAGATAAAAATTCGAAAGAGAAACCAGAAAAATTGGAATCAAAAGATGAGAAATGCAAACCTCGTTATCCTTGTCTCATTTGTGACGAAGAACATTTTACAAGAGACTGCCCTCATCGAGCAGAGGTTGCGAAAATTGTCAAAGGTTCCCAAACGCATGCTGTTTTGAAGGATCCTTTTCCAAGTCAAGACAGTAAGATGATAGGTTCTTCCTCAAATGCCAACGAAGAACCCATACTGATGATGTCCCATGTTAGGATTGCGACTCGATCGCATGATTATGGAAGTAAAAGTCCTGTTGATGGTAAAGAATCAGAATCTTCTCATTCTAAACCATCAACCTCAGCTCCTGGTTCCGATCCGCTACAGATCGATAAACCTAATCCAGACTTAGTAATCAAACTGCCCGCCAAGGGTATACTTTGAAAGTCAGCTTTCAATCCACATGCGAGAGCGGCTCAGAACTATAACATTGTTGAAGATTTAGTTGTTTCACCTTCGGCAATGTCGGCTTTGGAATTGTTGCAATCATGTCCAGAACAGCGTAAATTACTATTGTCGGCTATAGGAGCTGTTGACATTCAGGACTTGAACCTTATAATTTTCGATCTAGAAAATAGTACACTGCGCTTACCTCATCAAATGGCTTTCCAGATCCTAGTGTTAGTAAAAAACAGACCCATTTATAGGATTGTGATTGATGAGGGAGCCTCAACGTGTATTATGTCAATACAGTGTTGGAGATCGCTTGGTTCTCCTTCGCTAAATCAATCCCCGATGATTCTAAAGGCCTTTTATGGCCATGGGTTTTATCCTTTTGGCATTCTACAGGATTTACGTATAGGGGTAGAAGGCAAAACTGTTAATCTAGATGTGGAGGTGGTTGATGCCCCTCTAGATTACAACCTTCTCTTGGGTCGTAGTTGGTCTTACGCTATGACAGTTGTCGTTTCATCGGTCTTTCGGCTTATAAAGTTCCCTCATAATGGAAAGATCGTAACTATAGACCAGCTGACTTACTTTTCATCCGACCTAGCCTCTTCTGAAAGTATTCAGCATGTCGGCAAAACGACTATCCCGTATAAGGATGTTGGAGTAGGACTAGTTAAAGATGCTGGTTTACTGGGAACTTTTCCTTTTCCTCCTATCAATGCATCATCTTCTACTGCAACCATTCATATGATTTTTTCAGACACCATTGTTTATGATGATCCTTGGATCGTACCTTCCGAATCTGAGATAGACTCATTTGGTGATGTTATGCCTTTGAGTCCATATGAAATTGCGTATCAGGCCATGCAGTCGTTTTCCGACCCATATTCAACCAAAATTGACTTAATGAATGTGGTCCATGAAGAATCACTTTCAACATCAAACTCAGATTCAATAACGTTTTCCGAACTTGTTCACACAGATGAGCAAATTTGTGAAATCCCATGTGTCGATGATTTACCATGGGAAGATCTTCATCATAGATCTTCATTTTTACCTGAGAATGATCATTTTGAAAATTATTTTTCATCAATTTTTACAACTGAATATGTCAAGGAACCTCAGAATCCAATGAAAAATCCTGATTCAGAGTTAAATTTGGGAAACATTTCTCGAACTATTCCTATTGATATTTTGGTTAAGCCTGGAATTGTTGAAAACATTCATATAGGTGCCTCGTGTACAGAAGATGAAATTCAAATATATAAGGCCCTATTTCAAGAATTCTGCGACGTGTTTTCCTGGTCATATGAGGAAATGCCAGGAATTGACCCCGCAATTGTTGTTCATGAAATCAAAACTTACCCGGACGCTAAACCCGTCCGACAACATTTGCGTCAGATCCACCCGAGAAAAGCTGCTGCTATTAAAGCAGAAGTTGAAAAATTACTCAAAGAAGGTTTCATTTATCCGATTCCGTTAACGGATTGGGTATCGAATATTGTTCCTATTAACAAAAAGCAAGGGACAATAAGAATATGTATCGATTATAGGGATATTAATCGAGCCTGTCCAAAAGACAATTACCCAACTCCCTATATCGATCAAATCATTGATGATTGTGCTGGCAGCGAAATATTTTCCTTCATGGACGGTTTTTCCTATTACAATCAAATCAATATTCTACCTGCTGATCAACCAAAAACGGCTTTCATTTGTCCATGGGGGACATTTTCTTATTAAAAATTACCTTTTGGGCTCAAGAACGCTGGGGCAACTTTTCAAAGGGCCATGTCTTACGCGTTTCGTGATATCAAGCACATTGTGCAACCCTATCTCAATGATTTGCCTGCTCATTCATTACATCGAGCTGATCATCTCATCCATTTACGAGCAATCTTTATGAGGTGTAGGCATTATCGGATTAGGTTGAATCCGCACAAGTGTGTTTTCTGTATAGAAATGGGTTGATTACTGGGGTTTGTTGTTTCGAAAGCCGGCATTCGCGTCGATCCCTCGAAGGTTGAAGCTATTGTCAAATTGCCTCCTCCTTCGAGTCTTTGCCAACTCCAAAGTTTGCAAGGGAAAGCAAACTTTTTACGTCGATTCATTCCTAACTACGTCGAGATCACAAAGGGTTTTACCCGATTGTTGAAACAGAATACTCCATTCTTTTGGGATGAGATAGCTGAGAAATCTTTTGATGCACTAAAACACGCATTGACCCATGCACCGTTATTGCATCCTCCCAACTACAACCAGGACTACTTCTTGTATCTCGCCGCCTCCCATTCCACCATTGGAATGGTGTTAGTTCAGGAAGATGAATTCGGTACTGAACATGTGATATATTACCTTAGTCAAACTTTAAATCCAACTGAGCTAAAATACTCACATGTGGAGAAATTGGCATTGGAAGCTGTTCAAGCTGTCCAACATTTTCGTCATTACATTTTACTACGTAAAACTACAGTAATTTCTGATTGCAACCCTACAATCTATATTTTGACCAAGCAATTGCTAGGGGGCAAGTAATCCAAATGGATTGTCATCCTACAGGAGTTCAACTTGGAATTTGAAAAGTCTAAGTCGAAGAAATATTTAGTTTTTGCGGATTTAATGTGTGACTTCCCACATGCTGACACGGAAACTGTGGCGAAGGAGCCCATTGTGAACAAATCCTTGTTACTAATCAGCACTTTAGATCCATGGTATGGGGATATCATCGTTTATCTCCAGACCCAATCCTTTCGACCAGAAATATCAAGGTCAGAACGTCGAAAAATACGATTCCAGTCCCAACAATTCAAAATTATTGGATATACTCTTTATCATTGTGGGGCGGACTCTGTTTTTCGACGTTGTTGAACTCATGAGGAAGCTGAAATGGTTCTAAATGAATGTCACTCTAGAGCATGTGGCAGTCATATGTCTGGGTATGGCACAGCCCAAAAGATATTGCCCGCTGGCTACTTCTAGCCGTCTTTGTTTAAAGATTATATTAACGCGGTCTGAAAATGCCACAACTGCCAATTTTTGATCCAAAGATGCGTGCTCCACCTGCTCCTCTCCACCCTATAATTGCCGTCGGTCCGTTTACAAAATGGGGTATCGATTTTATTACATGTAACCCTCACTCGGCCAGGGGGCATGCGTATATCATCCTTGCGGTAGATTATTTTACCAAGTGGGCCGAGGCGATGCCTACATTTGAGGCAGACGGAAAAACAGCTGTGATTTTCGTGTTCAATCATATAATTGCTAGGTTTGGTGTTCCACAAGCGATTATCACTGATCATGGGCGTCATTTTCGAAACGTTATGATGACTGAACTTACAGGCCAGCTTGGCTTGCGTCATGATAGTTCAACTCCTTATTATCCACAAGCTAATAGTCTGGTTGAAGCCATCAAAAAGTTCTAGTCATCATGATCTGACGAATCATTGGGATTCACAGGTCAAATTGGCATAACATGCTATTTTCAGCGCTTTGGGCGTATCGAACCTCAGTAAAAACGTCAACAGGGTTCACTCCTTTCCAACTAGTTTATGGTTTGGAAGCTGTGTTACCCATTGAATGCGAAATCCCGTCATTGCAAATGGCCATCGAGTTACTTCCAGCCACTTCCGAAGAGGAAAAACGTTTGTTATACTTGGCTCAGCTAGATGAGAATCGACGTGATGCTGCATTGGCAATCGAAACTCATGCAAAATGTATTAAAGCTCAGTATGATCGAAATGTGACCCCTCAAAATTTTTCGGAAGGAGACCTAGTCTTATTGTACGATCAAGCAAATGATAAATTAGGCGCTGGAAAATTCGTACCTATGTGGCATGGTCCCTATGTTGTCAAGCGAAAGCTAGCAAAAGGGGCCTATGAATTGGTAGACTTTGACGAGGTCTCTTTAGGTAAACCCAGAAATGGTCTTTACCTGAAGAGGTATTATGCTTAAAAATGGGTGTGGAGATTTTTAGTTAGGTTAGTTTTTCTTTCTAGCTAGTATGTTTTAGTTTTAAAAGTGTGCTTAGCTTAGAGAGTGTTTTTTGTCATTATTCCTGCTTATCTTGGTTTTACTCTTGATATTGCGGATGTCAACGCCTCTCCAAACATACATTGGTTTTGCTGATGGTTCTTGTCGTAATACACGGAACATTTCTTCCGCAGCTTGGATTATCTATTCGCCCTCTGACGAGTTGGTATCTATGCATGGGGTAAGCCTCGGTCAAACAACGAACAACATTGCAGAGTATAGTGCAGTGATTGAGTTATTATATGAATCTATTTCATTTGGGATTCGGAGTTTGATAGTGAGGTTAGATTCTGAACTCGTTGTATTACAGCTTAATAGAGTATATGCCATTAGAAATCCACTGTTATTGAGATTATTTTTGAGAGTGCATCTCTTGGAACGTGAATTTGACTATATTGAATATCAGCATATTCCAAGATCTTTAAATACATTAGCAGATGCAATTGCTTCTCGAATGTTAAGTAGACATTTGCAATAATCATACAAATAAATTTAAAAACATTCCATAACATGTTTTACAAGATAAGCCAATAATAGTGATATAGTATAACATAGGAGTGTGTCAAAATATATATCGTCCTCGATCATAGGTTGAAAAACACCTTATGATCAGCAAAAATGATAGTACAAAAAGCAAAAATGTCATATCTGTCTACAATAGGCGATCATCCTATCATTGGTGATGATCTTGATAAGAAACCACTGTACGGGCCACCTTACAAAGGAACCTCCTGAAAGGTCCTGGGACCCCAATCACATAGCGTTGTAGTCGACGAGGAATGTCATCTATGCCGGTCTCCAGAATGTCTCCTGTCAAACGCTCTAGATGGCTCTCCAATTCGGCCAAGGTCTTTGCTGATTCGTCCTGTGGGGCTGGTGCCACTGCAGCTGGTTGTTTCCTCTCATAAGGCCAGAGAGCGGCTGGTCGCTGTGGACCCACATTTGCATTTGAAACTTTTACTATCAATTTTGGGACGAGATAAAAACAAAAAATAAATAAATTAGGAAAATGTTGAAAATGATTTTACCTGAGTCATCCCATTGCTCTCCTGGTGGAAGAGCCATGTCTGGGTCACCGCAAAAATCTACCCTAGTGTAAGGAAAGTCCTGAATAGCAAAAACCTGGTTTTCCAACCAATGGAAATACTCAGGTTTGAATCAAACGACCTCTGTCCCCTCATCAGGATGACGGGCCATAACTGCAACCCATCGCATCAGTTTGGGCTCTCGAGGAAGTCCAGCTCCAACAGTGAGGTGCTGTGGGACCAACATTGGGACCCTCTCCAGACCAAAGCTCACAACTAAAGCACCATATCCAAAGGTCTTCAGTTGTCCGTTCTTGGCTCTAGTCAGTTGGCCTTTTACATTAGCCAACACAGCATCACACCAGTTGAAGATGGTGCCTCGAAAGCAGTCAACTGCCATTCGCATCTGGGATCCAGTGGCTATATGTAGTGCGGCGCTCCCACAGAGCCTGGTAACAGTAAATGCGATTACCATGAGTTCAGGAAGGGATATGGTTTTGATGTCTATCCCTTTGTCTCTAGTCTGGTTGTTACAGAACTCTAGCCGGAGGCTATCGACAGACTGGCCACCTGGCCTAGTCCCGAATAGAGTCAAGTGTTCACCTCTCTTAGGAAAACCAGTCAAAAAGTATATGTTTGTCGGCTCCATTTCGAGCTGGTGACCACCAATGAAGAAGCACTGGTCCTGTATGCTCCACCTGTCTACCAGCCACTGCAAGAAGTCCACCTGGGCCCTCATGCCAGGTATGGCCCAGAATTTGTACAAGCCGCATGCCTTCAATGCATCGATCGAAGGTTGGTGATTTATCGTGGCAAGATCTACATCCTCATGCTCTCGTTCTCGCCAATCAAGCATGATGTGTACTATGCATTCAGTAAAAAGATGAATTATAATATAAAAATGGAAATTTTTTGTGTGAAATTTGAGAAATTTAGGGTTAAAAACCCTTGCTACAAGGATCGCATCCTCTCTGTTAGAGACAGTGCATGGGTCCACACCTTGCCTTCATGGCAGGTGCGGACCCCTGACTTTTTCCCCATTGAGAAAAAGTCGGGGTCCACAGGCTACCTGTGTTGTGCCTGCGGGCCCTCGCACGTGGGTTTCTAGCCTAAAAATCCTCTTAAAAATGAAATCAAAACCTAAAAACAAATTTGAAACGGATGAAATTGAAGAGTAGGATGATGTGGATTACCTAGAGAAAACGACGCTCGATTCCAACGGACGGATTTTCAGCAATCTTCATGGGAAGTTTTTGACCAAAAGCTCTATTTTCTCACCCAAAACTCAAACAGTAAAAATGAATTGACGAAAGCCCTTTTTATAAGTTTTTTGAATAAATGAATTGTAAATTTGTTTATGTTTCACTTTAGAAAGGTAACTTTTGCAGAATTTTTATCCATTTTAAACAGGTATGAGTAATGTTTGAGTTTTTGTTTAGGATAACGGATTTTTCAGGCGAAACCGGTCATTTTCGACAAAAAAACATTTAGAGTCACCTTTAAGCTCTTTTCTGACTCCTAAAACATGAAAATATCGCCGAGTTTTTCTTTTTAAACTCATTAAAACGGAACTAAAAAGACGTTCCACTTACAACTCTTTTCCTGACCGTAAAAACATGAAAAGATTGCCGGATTTTTGTCATTTCAAATTCGATATTGGTTATAAGACAACGTGTCATTGATCTCTTTTTTACTTTTTCAGATCAGAGGCACTAATTACGAAAAGTACTCCTTGGTCATAATGATCAAGTGGTTCTCTCATGTATTATTTTATACTTTTTCGGGCTTGGGAGACACAAATTTACGAAAAAGGTCAACCATGGAGTCTTCTTAAGTTTTTTCAGACTCTCTAAAATTGAAAAGCGCCGAGTTTCTCCTATACTGGACTTGTTAAAATTTAACAGTAAAGGACCTGTTCAATTACAAATAGGAACGGACCACTCCTTCTTAGGGTCCGAATTTAAACTAAGTTGGACTCATCTGAAGGATGAGCTTATAATCAAGAAAATGTTATCCTCCTCAAGCTTGTCAAAAATAAAGAGGTACTTGCCAGAAATGGTGGGGGAAAAGAGAGAAAAATGAGCCTGTTTGTCATACTTTGTAACCACTCTTGAACACGACACTTTTATTCACCTGGGTTGGGAAATCCTTTGCCTAATAGTTGATCAAACCACATTGAAAGTATTCAGTTGGTTTTTGGGTATTAACTTTGGGTCAATTGTCACCAAACCATCTGCCGTGTCGTTATGTGTTCAAGAGGTTAGTGCAAATAAGCCATTCATCTGCAAAATATTTGTCATCCATCTTGACCGTCCCTAAGTCAGTCCTTGCAACTAAATTTCTTCAAACTTGATCTATGATTTCGTGTTGTGGGCTTGCCTACGACAGATCGCTTTCTATCGACTTCAGCTCATTATCTAGAAATATGATCTAGAAATCGTCAGTACCTTGGGATCTGCATGCCTCAATGGCAGGTTTCTCGCCTTCGATGATAGGTTGCATCATTGACCTTCGATAAAAGGATTCCGTGGCATGTTTGACATCAACACATCTATTCACATCTCATGGATTGTACTGAGTACTTTGAGAACCATTGACATTACTGGTGGTTTCTCTCACACTTGTTAACAGTTTACATCATTGACTGGTAATCAAGTGGTTTCTACCATGTTCCACTTCAACACATTCATTCACATGGATAGAATCGTACTGTTTCAAGAAGTAGAAATGAAGACCCTGGATCTAGTTTCCGCCATCTAGACTGCGAGGAATTTTGTATTCGTTATACTGTGGAGTATTCATAACAGATGGCTGCGTCCATACTGTGTCGACATGTGTCTATACTTGTAATGTATTACAAGATCATTCCTATATCAGAGCAGTAGTTAGTTTTCTAGTTAGTTTTGATCTGAGTATGGGAATGCCTACCTCAGCGATGATATCATCTCATATATATATTTTGCATTGAATGTTTTTACAAGTTCCAACCAGGCTCTCCACAAGATGATCCTCGAAATGATAAATTACTTCACTCTTCCTAGATGATAAATGAAATCCTCATCTACTACAGACTTCGCACTTTAGGGGGCAATCTGTTACACAAAAATATCGTCACCATGACTATTTGCAGTCAGTATGGGTCTATCATCACTTATATTATCCTCCTAAGCAAGTCTCAGACCTCAGCTCTTCATGTCAAGCTTTGAAAATGAGAGAAAGACATTAAAAATCAACAAAGCTCTGGTTCTGCACTTTCTCTCACTGTTGCCTGCGGTCCCGCACCCCCTGTTCACATTACCTGCGGACCTGCCCGCTCTGTCTCTAAAAGAGTAGGTGTGGACCCCTGTGAAAGTCAAAAAGGCGCAAGTTTATTCTAAAAAACTCACTTTGGGTTAATTCTAGATGATTCTAGAAGGAATTTTGACGTGGATTGTTCGCTCTTAGGTGGTTCATGCATCTCGAAAGAGAAGGAGCTAATCCCTTGACGAGAGGAGCTATCCCTTTGAAGGAGGGCTTTATCCCTTTGGAGGACCTAGTAACTTCCCTCAATTGCACTATAAATTAAGGCATTGGGCTGGTTGCTAGGGAGGTTAGAAGCTGAACATTTTTTAAGGTAAATGCTGATGGAATTGAGACTTCCTAGTTAAGCTTGAGAGGAGAGATCACATACCTTTTTGGCTTCATTGGGAAGAGAGTGAAACTTGTCAAAGTAGAGGAGCCTTCTTGTTGGACCCTGGAGGAGCTTGTATAGCATCAAGGCACAGGTTGTAAAGTTCTTCTTTGATTTGAATTAATACAATCAGATTCATTTTTCTCAACAAATTGTCTTATGTCATTTGTTTCATAAATTCCTTGATCATCATGATAGGTATGCTTTATGATATTGGCTTTTGAGGTGCTATTTAATTTGTGTGCTTGTTTGTGTTTGCAGATTCGCGACAAGGGAGCTCATTTGGATCAAAGGAGCGAGGCTTCCACAAACTTGCATTGGACCCAAGGAAGGCCTAAAACACTTGTTTGCCTTTGTTTATAAATTGCATATTGAGAGAAAGATAGTTTTTTATTGGCTTGCTTGTCACTAGATATCATTAGATACTAGGGAGGTCTTTCTTGTCTGCAAGAACAACTCATTCCGTGTGACACTTTGGTAAAGGGAAATACTACAGAGCAAGATAATCGATCTTGGAACAATTTTGGAAATCTAGAAATTGATGGAATGTAAGCCAGTGGATGAAGGGCAGTTAAGAATCCTTCATCGCGTTGGCAGAGGGAAGGTGCATGAATACTACTAAGGAGCAGTAAAGAATTCCTAGGCAATATTCAAAGTGAAAGAATCAGTGGAAACAGGAGCAACTAAGAATTCCTATTCATGCTAACTCTGAAGAAAACATAATTAACAACAGAGATTGAACACAGAGTCTATTTAAACAAATTTTGGGCTATTCTTTTTCTCTATTACTAAGATTATGAAACATATATGAATTTTGCAAACACAGAAGACATAAAACGCAGGTTAGAGTAACTTATTGATCCATAGAAAGACACAAGAATTCTGTAGCAGGTCCCAACAAATCAAATCCACATTCAGACGGTCCAGCAGCAATGAAATTCAATAGCCTTTGTATTAACAAGTCTCAGAGTTACAGCGCAGTCCAGAGAGTAAATCACCAACCCCAAATACATATCATGGGGAGGTATTTATACAAAAATGAGATACAAAATATCATGTAGATAAGATATCAAGCAATAACTTCCTTCACCTACTCTACAGAAAAAGTAAATGAGAGAAATGAATGCAACAGTAAATGTTAGTGTGCTGGCTATTTAGTTTGTCAGGTATATTTGACTTTTTGGACTGAGTGAGTCAGCTGGTAGTTGCATCTTTACTCTGCGTTCCTGCGTTTGTTGTCTTACTGTGTTGCTGTGTTGTTGTCCCGACCTTGCCATTAGTGCTTGGTCTTGCTTTAATGAGCTGTGGTCCCAACCTGATTTCCTCTTTCTGTTGTCTTCATTCTTTGACAGGTGGCCCGTGCATTTGAATTTTCTGACCTGTATCTGATCAAAAAGAAAAAGAACCAAAATTACCTCGGTAAAATCTCCAACATTCCCTGCCACCATTGGTCTATTGGTAACTGATGTCTTTGTATTTTTATTAGTGTCTCATCAGCTTCAGTATACCTGTAGAAGTTGGGTTGGACTTCAAAAAGATGATTTATCTCATGTTCAATGTAGAACAGATTTTCTAGTTTGTCATATAGACTCTGTCTGGAGGGAGGCACTGTGTCTTCTGACATGCTTGATGATGTTGTAATTTGATTAGAAACATAGGTATTTACCCTGTTAGCATATTGTTCATGTGTTAACAGTCTCCCATTGTTGGTCAATAAGCTGGGTAACCCTTTGCTCTGCAATATTGCAAACTTTTCTTTGAAGGCATTTATTTCTGTTTGCATTTCTTGGCACTTTCTTTCTAAAGTCTGTACAAAATTCCTCAGGGTCAGCACCTTTTTCACTATCAAAATGGTGTCTGTCCTGTTCCTGATATCTAGAGCTGCTAGTTGTTCTTTAGTATGAGTATTCAAAAATTGAATCATTCTATTGGCCTGCTCAGGCATGTTTCCCAATAATGCTCTGGCCTTTTGAGTCTCAAATTGAGCTATCCCTATCAATTCTATTTGCTCATGTATTGTCTGAATTGATTGCCATTGGTCAGTGATAGACTGGCCAATTTTGGTCCACAGAATTGACTTGATTTCAGACAGAGTTTTATGTAGAGTAAGCTCTTTTTCTAAGGATTTTATTTTGTTATCCAAGGCCTTTATTTCTCTTGTTTTTTCAGCCACTGTTATCTTGGATTTGTCATAGCTTACCTCTAGCTTGGCCAACTTTTCTTTGGCCTCTTTCAGCTCTGTCATTTGGACTTCTAGCTCTTTTATTGCTCTCATCATTTCTTCCATACTCATGCTAGATTCTGGTGTTGTTATTGCTACTGCTACTGAAGCATTCGTGGTTGATGTACCTGTTGTTGATGCTGGGATGATAGGAGGGATTGTTGCTGCAAGTGTGGGAGGGGTAGAGGCAACTGTTGGAGCTGTTTCAGGTGGCTGGGAGGTCGACTCTCCCTGCTTGGCTTGCAATGCTTTCTCCAATTCTTGCTCCATTTGAATTATCCTTTGATTCATCCTCATCAGCAAATCCATTGTATCTCCTTCTGCCTTCTCTTCTGCAAGTTCTGTAGTTTGTGGGTGCATGGTTGCAGGCAACTTCAATTGCTTTCTAAGTGCAGCAATATCTTCTTCCTTTTTCCTTATGAGGGCTTTGATGCCCTTGACATCCTTAGGATCATGCCCTAGCTCAACAATAATTTCCTCGAGGGTCTTTATTCGGTTGTCTTTAGGCAAGGAAGATATTATTTCCAAATCCAATTGGGTAGATGTATTGCTTAATGACTCCTTCAATTGGTGGGCCAGCATTGCCTTGTCTGCCAATGTAGCATAGACCATTTCGCCTGTTTGCTTGTGCAGCTCAATTTGGTCCATCGGGTGTATGTCTTTGGTGAGGACTTCTAGATTTGTCTTTATGTAGTTCGCGGCTGTCTATGGTTGCTGAACTTTAGGCTTGAAATGACTTAAGATCATTTTTTCTTCCTTAATGTCATAAGCTGCCATCAGTCTTTGCTGTTTGGAGGGTGTTGTTTTGAGAAGTTGATAGTAAAGTTGTATTCTCAATAATTCATTTTGGGCTTTAATTTCCATGAATGTTCCTTTAATACTAGATGGTTGCTTGCTTTGTTGCTTTGAGGAGGACACCTACATACCATGTTGCCTCTCCATATCTTGCCTGTGAGAGCTGGTGGACGTTTTCTGGCTGGTTTCTCTCTCTCTCCTTGGACTCTCTATGAATTCTTCACTAATTTCCTCTTTAGGTAGAGGATCTAATCTTTGCCTTTTGGCCTCTGGTTGCTCTGTTGACCCACTTGCAAGTGTGGTTTCTTCCCTGTCCCATTTCTTGCTTCTTTCCTCATTGAGAGGAGTCTGTAATGTTGGAATCTGTGGTGCCTTTGTCTGCAGTGGAGGGGCTTGCCCTTGACCCTGTTCCTTTGAGGTAGTTGGCTGGTCTGTCATTGTTTCTGGCTCTGTATCTACTACCTACTTGCCTTTTGCTATCCCTGCTACTAGTGTAGTCCTTTCTTAGGCAGGTTGTGAAGCTGCAGTAGTTAATGTGCCTTCTCCGACTTGTTGTGGCAGTTTGAAAGACACCTGCCCAAAAGAATCCAGGTCAAGAGTCTTTTCCAAATCTTTCACATTTTGCTCCATTATTTCTTCCTCGGTGAGCTGTTCAACTAGTGTGCCTTCTACCCACTCATCTTGGTTGGCAAATTGCTCTATCTATGGGATTTTGCAATGTTCATAGGCTGATAGCCTATATTTTATTTTTCTTGCATTGATAAAGCCATTTGGGTCATAGGGTACCCACCAAAAGCTCATTTTTAATCTGAGCTTTTCACCCAATATCTAATCAGCATCTTGCCATCCTTCTTTTTTGTTCATGACATAGGGGCCTAGTTGGTCTCTGAATTTCAACTAGGCCTTTTTCTTGGTGCTATGGAAATGAGTCAAATCTGAATTGATACATTGCCTATAATATTCCAAGGCAAATAGTCTCATTGGCATATATCTTGGCAGCCTGTAGGGGCACAGCTCACAGCCATATATCCTGATGACAGTGTGATTCTGGTAGAAGTACCAATCACCTATTTTGTAGTTTTTTGAGAGCTACAATATTTTCTGCATATCATAAGACAGTCTAGGAAGAGTTATCTTTAGGAGAGAAGAGACTGGATAGACAAACATGTCAATGAACTCACAGTAAGAGTAGGGAGAGCTGTGGACTTCATGAAAGACTGAGGTCCAAAAAATCACAAACCTCTTTTCTCCTTTAGAGTCCAATCTTTTGATGGGGCATTGGAAACAGTCTAGCTGATAATACAGGAACATATGATAGATGTAGGATGAATACTTGAAGACTCCCTCCCTATCTAGTTTCAATAGTTGGTCATGTATCTTGTTGGCAATGAATTTGGCATAATTGTATTTGACAGCAGGGGGCTGCCCTGGGGTAAATGCAGACAGTAAGACCAATATAGTTTCATCAATATGTTCACTTGTCTTGAAACCCATAACATAAGATATCATATCAACCAGTAATTTACCCACTTCATTGAACCATACATAGTGAAAAGAAGGTGGCTCTGGCTGGCGATCTGCTCTCATAAATACTTGGGCAATTCGGGCTATCTCTGAACTGGAGAGTTTAGGACCCTCATCAAGCAGGAATTTCATAGAAAGAGGGAACATCAGCTGAGTTGGTTTGATATTTAACATTTGATTAATGGAGTCAGGAGTTATATGAAAGAGGATGTTCCCAGATGGAGACTTGAATGCCCTTTGAGTTGGTTCATAGTTTTCACAGCAGAGGTGAATTACCTCAGGGAAGATATTGACAGAGGGGAGGAAATATATGGGGAGATTTGATTCCCATATCCCATAAAAATAATTGTTATTCAGATAACTGTTCCTTACCTCACAGAATGTCTGCAAGTGGTTTTTGTCACCAACCAAGTCTTGGATTAGATAATCCCTATCAGCCAAAGGTAATGATTCCAATTCCTTGTGGGGTGCATTGAGAAGAAGTGACATTCAAGGATGATGTAGTCTCCATCTTTAAACTCTCTGTGTTTTTATTTGAATGTGGGTCTAAGCAGCAACAGAACACTGAGTACTAGCTCTGAGGTTTTCCCAGGGAATTGCAGACTGAGCCTTACATAGAAATGGCCTCACTGTGTAAAATTTATGGTTAAAAACAAATTTTGCAGAGTTTAGTCAGGGTTTTTGACTGAATTTGCTGGATTTACTGGCTCTTCGAGTGGAATGCAGAGAAAATGAGCTTGAATTGTAGCCAAATGAGTGAAACTTGCAGAGGGAAATGGATTTTGAGGAATTCTTTTGATAAACAGGACAAAAACAACGGATATAGCGCGCAGGTTTGGGTATGGCACTGCGTTTTTGTTTAAAAGCCTGGTTTACTGTGAAAATGGGTAAACTGGTCGCTTTGTGGAAAGAATATTAAAAACAGGGATGGTGGCAGTATATCTCTCAAGAGCTGGCGACACGATTTGTGCAATTTTTTGGTTCCACGGGTTCAGACACAGAGAAAAACTGGAAATGCAGAGGGTTCGGGAGTATTTGAGTAAATACCTACTTCAAATGGTCACTAGGTGCACAATATGGACTGCAAGCCGAGCTGAGGGACGCACTGTGGAGTCACTATGAGTGGGTGACGGACTGTGCAACGTTGGTGGCGAATTCGTCGTAATTCGCATGTAGAGGTTTCCACAAACAAACAAATAGAAATAAACCAAAAACAATCACTTTCGCGACTTTTAACACAATTTGGGCTTTTTGGGGCTTTTGGCGCTTTTTTATGATGACGTCATCATCACGTAATTTTGTCATGTAGCAGGTACGTCGGATGACACAAAGGCAAGATGGTGATGTCATCAGATGACATGGCGCTAATACGAAGCGGTGGCGGGTGACGTGGATGGCGACGTCATCAGGTGACATGGGTATGACGTCAGGGGGTAGGTGGCGGGGTGGTAAGCGGTATTCCCCGCACCGCCTTAGGGCCATGATGGTTTTGGAGGAGGGGGCTCCGATCATGCCGGGAAGCCGACGCGTGGCAAGGGTATGGTAGCAATATCGCCAATCCCCCGGATGCTAACGTTCGGCAAGTAAGGGCTTCTGATATCGCCGCCAGTCGTTGGATCTATGGCGCGGGATCTAACGGTCGACGGGTGAGATAAGTGGCGGAGGTATACGATACGGGACCCACGTTAATATTTTGGCATTAAATAATGTATGCGGGGGTTTAAAACCTTTGATTATGGGTTTTATCTGGTTTGCGTAGGCGGCTATGGTTATTCGTTTAACCAAATGTCAAACGAATCCCATTATATATATGCACGCCAGGAGTTAATAAATGGTTTCTTTGGGGGGGTTTCAGTGCGGTTGTTTATTTAACCGTATGTCAAATAAACCCCAATGGATAATGAATGCGGAAGGGTTATTATTAAGGTCCCAAATGGACTAATAATTCCCGAAACTGTGTTTTATGGCTATAATTGCCAAGGGTAGGGATATTATGTATTTTTGGGTTTTTGGTATAGTTTTTTATAGAATAGGGGTGGGAAAATGATAAAGGAGCTATACAATAGAGTCAATGTTAATATGATTTTATGGATAGATAATGCTAAGTTTATAAGGTAATAACTTAGGTTTTTAGAGAAAAGAGGTAAAATGGTAAGATCTTTTACACAAGAAATGTGGCTTGTTTTGACTAAGTAAACACAAAGTTCCACTTAGTATTTATCATAAAATGAAGTGAACTAGGACTACTGGGAAGATCCCAATGTCCTTGAGGGGATGTCAGTAAGGGTACTTGGGGGAATGAGAGGGGAAATTAGTCATGCTCCACTGTTTTATAACCAAACAACTGTCATGGTACTTGTGTCATCTATGAGATAAGTCTTTCTTGACACGACAGAAAATGATCACAAAATTGGTTCTGCAACCTCAAACTGTCTACCCAGCCTAATACACCTAGCATTTTTTCTTCCTTTTGATTGGGTGCATTTGGACTAGCAAACCCTGATTTTCCTCTTTTTCTTTTGAATGCCCTCCTATCTAAGTCTACTCTTATCTCTTCCAAGGGCCCAAATTAAGTAGTTGGGCTCCTTTGTTTCTCTACCTACCTACTCATCTGCCAAGCTTGAACTGTTTGGACAGATCTTTATTCTCTATTATAAAGATAAGTAAATTCAAACATGATGTAACCAGTATTGAACTGTCTAGCCATTCATCAACTGTGTCAAGAATCAACCACCTATATACAATGAAATTCTTCAAAAAGGGAACAGTAGTGGCATTTAAACTAGCACACTTTCTTGGTCTTTGGGTTTGGGGTTCATTTTTATCATTTTTTCTAACCAATTCATTCTTTTTGCCCTTTGATTTTTCTTTTAGGGCATACCCTCTTTTCATTTTTTAATCTTCTTCGTTTGTTCACAATGTTATCGGGAAATCTAGTGTCTATGCAGAGCTGCTAGTCCCACTAAGACTGGTAGCTATCTTAGAAACAAAAAAACTAAAACTACTTTCATTTTCCTTTATGAGAAGTAGATAAGAGGGGAACAAAGGAGACCAACCTCTGTCTTGTGCTTGGTTCCTTGCTTGATTCCTCTCCCTTCTGATAGATCTTTGCCACTTGCTTCCTTGTCTACCCAGCTTCAAAGAGCACCTGTGGAATCAAAGCAGCATAACACTATCCAAGAACAGAGATCTACTATCATAAACAATATAGGACCCGATATATATTGACCACACAAAAGCATATATCATCAATCATACAAGAATGTGGAGGAAAACTTGAATAGCTTTATTAACATCAAGAATAGCAAAGAGGATTACAACCAATTGTTCTGACCCAGTGTCATCCTCTCAACAAGAAAGCCCTTCTTCACCTCATGAAAAGCTTAGATCACCTAACACTATGATGTTACACCAAGAAACTAGCAGCACTTCCGTACAAGATACAAAATTCCAACCTCTGGATCTCTGGGATGAGGGATCCATATATAGATGTTTGCAAGGGGGATGAGTTAGCTTCTGAGATTTGATTAGTGTCCTCTCTCTGATAGTTCTTGATTCCACTTGGAGATTGATGATCTCTTACTCATCCCTGGGAGAATGCAGAGAGGCAAGTGTCACAGGAGAAGTTTCTGGAAGATTCAATGATCCTCCACCTCGCAAATTAACTCTTCCATTTGTCCACTCTCGCCCATCGCACCCCATAGAAGGGCTTTTCAGTATGCAACGCACCTCTCGTGTGCATTTAGGTGGGATGCAATGCACTTTGACCATGGAGCAGGTGAGATGGTCCAATTTTGACCAGTTCTGAGTAGTTTTTCATGGAGAACTTCTGGGAGATGATGTAATCAGTTGACCTTGTTCTTTTAGGGGTTGGAACAACACTTTTAGGGAATTAGAAGCCCTTGGTTTATGGACATTTATGATTCGGGTTTCAGTGCCTAAAAATGTCTATAACAGTTTCCCCCTAAAGCATGAGGTCGTTAATCTTTTGATGTCGGGTGAAATGCTTTATCATGAGGATCCGAAGTTTTTTCGAGCTGGAAGGCGACCTGTAATAAGATAAAATACAATACATTATCTTCATAATATTTTCATGACCTAGCTGAGGCGGGCATTCCCATGCTCAGCTTTATAAATTCATTTTCATGTACATAAGACAGACAATCGTCTGTGTGCAGACTGATGATTCTGGTAGAGCCATCATCCCTTAGGTTGGATGATTATATGTGCAGCAATGATGTAGATTTGATGTCTTTATTTTCCTGAATATATATCGCAGCCCGAATGGATGAAACTAGATCCGGGGTCTTCAATCTCGTTCGATCTTCACTCAAAGTACAAGTCGATCCATGTGAGAGATGTTCTGGAGTCGAACATGGAAAGACATCACCTGATTACCAACCAATGATGTAAGTTGTTAACAGGCGCGAGAGGAATCACTGATAATGATGATGACCCTCAAGGTACTACAGTACAATTCACGTGGTGTGAATAAGGGACTTGGCGTCGAACACCACGCAAAATCTTTTGGTCGAAGGCCATTGATGTAAACCTGTCGCCGGAAGTGAGAAACTTGCCATTGAGGCATGCAAGCTTCAAAGTACTGAAAGGGTTGTTCCTAGATTGACTTCCTGGATAATAAGCTGATGTTGACAAGAAGCGATCTGTCATAGGAGGGCCTTAGTGAATCCCACATCTCTGACATGAAATGGAGCAAATGATTTTAATGGAGGTGAAAACAATCTGATGATATAAAGTTCAGGGTGGTGGTCATTAAATAATGGAGCGTGAATGTATTGTAGTGGATGAGACATAGGTGAATTCTCTGAGTGACTTCTCTTGAACATATCAGTGACACTGACATGATGGATTGGTAGTGTTAACCCCAAATATGGATGGTGTGATGAACCAATGGTGATATTACCAGTGAACGGAACAACCTAACCCGAATCGGATGCGGAGTGAAAGTGTCATGTTCAAGAGCGACTTACTACCAATAAAGTTTCTTCAAGTTTTCTTCCCAATTTTCCCCTAGTCATTGCTGACCAGTACCTCTTTATTTTTGTCAAGCTTGAGGAGGATAACATATGCTTGTTCTATAATTTTCCCTTCGGGCAAACCCATCGCTATGTTTTTAACGAGCCTAGCGATAGTGAAACTCGTTCTTGTCAGTATGGACAAGTTTGTCGCTATTAGGTTTTAACGAGTTTAACGACAAAGATAACTCGGTCCTTTTCAATTTTAGAGAGTCTGAAAGGGACGTAAAGAAAACTCCAAAAATCCTTTTTCGTAATATAAGCCCTTAAGTCCGAAAAAGTATAAAATAATACAAAAGGGATGAATTTTCGGTAATTTTAACGAGCCGAACAAAACAAGCGCTCGATCTTTTTGTGTAATAATCCCTCAGGTCCAAAAAGATTAAAATCTAAAGGAGGGATAGAACTTCCGGTCACTTTAATGAGCTCGAGAGGCTAATTACTCAGCAATCTTTTCATATTTTACGAGTTAGATGAAAAGAGCTTAAAGGAGACTCGTTTTTCGAGGAACGAGTGATAATTTCGGGTAGCAACTAATTCCAGGTAAGGTTTGGAATTTTCCAATCACAGTAGTGTCACAAGGATGGCTAACATGATCACTCTTCGCAGTTGTTCCTCAAAAAGGGTAAACAATCAAACGGAGGTGAATGATTGGCCAATACAGAGTGGAGGTGATGATGAGAACATGACCAAGGCTTCAAAGGCTGATGATAATGCATTCACAATGGTTATTTACCGGAAATTGGTTCATTTTTTAATGAATGAGCTTAAACTCTGGGGAAACATTTGCTCACTGCTTATGTTTAATTTTTAACGAGCTTGAACTCCACATAAAAACTGCTCGATCCAGTCGTATAATAAGGATGTCTCATCTAAGATGCCATTTTTTATGGAGCTTGCACCTTACAAAGCTTTGCCCCGCATCCTTTCTTTATGCAAGTTAGGAAACGACCAATCCTACGAGTTTAAAGGGTTAGAGGACCTACAAATTTAAAAAATAAATGGTCGCTCTTCACTTGCATGCCAAAAGGTTTGCATGCCCCCAAGTATAGTGAAAAATTTCCAAGTTACCAAAGATTGTTCTATCCGTACTGCGGACAAAACACTTCCTCGACGATGTCTACTGAAATAAACAAAGGTGAGTGGCGCAACTGGCTCCACTCACATAACTTTGACGAAGGAATGTTATTCCAGTCTAATCTCATAAACCAGTCATATATCCTTCGCGGAAACCTACCCTATACCCAAATTTTTCCTGTCGAAACAGACCAGGGTGCATGCCCCCTGGGTTTCAGTCATGTCCTCCCGAATCACTTGCGCTCATCAGGTGGACGGACTGGGGATTGAAGAGACATTCCTTGCGTGTAAAGACCATTTAGGGATGGTATTTGAATATTTGCTATGTGTGAGCCGGGGAATGAAAGCTGATCTATGAGCTTGACCACTCTTCCTTCATGCGGAAAACACATTACTCTAAAGAGCGAGGAGACAATGACTCCCATGCAATAAATATAGTCGCGTCCAAGGAGTAGATTATAATCCAAGGGTCCTTGGACTACCATTACGTTCATGTGAACGGTTTTCCTTCTCAATGTTATCGGTACATTGGGAAGGATCCCTAACGGTCGACTGGTTCCTTTGTCAAACCCTGTTAGATTTCTCATCTCAGGAAAAAGCGATGGCGAACCAAGTGCTTTCCAAGCAGTTGAGGAAAGGATACTCACAGAAGCCTCTTCATCTATGATGGTACCAGCCATGACCATTCTATATATTTGAGCAATGATTCGAAATGGTACACTAGGCAGTAAACGGGGTCTCCCTAGTAGATTCCAATCGAAGGAAACAACTAGGTTGCTTGGAGGTGGGACCGAATAGACGGCCGGATATGACTCTGATGAACTTCCTTCCTGCGGTAAAGGAACGGGTAGACTGCCCCCATGTTCATCGGAGTCTATGTTTATGAACAAAATTTGAACGGTGTCATTCTTGTTCTCTCCGGTGACTGTATCATCTGAAGATGGACCTTTTGAAGACAAGACCGGGTCAACTGCTGCCTCGACCTTTTGACTTTCGTCTGGTGTGGATTCAGATGGTTTATCTTCAATGATAGACGCTTCGACTGACCACAAAGGCATGTCAGTCGGATTTTCAACTAGTTATGGACTTGGCAAGAGTTTCTCATATCCAGGAGGGAGCCGCAACGGTGAAACCGGACGGTCGTCCAAAACTCTTTTAGATTTGTCTAGGAAGGGACAACGGTGGACGGCATGATCGCCTTCACACAGTTTACAAGGGAATTTACTTTTCCTTTTCTGTTCCGACATTTCGCTTTCACTAGTTAACGGTATGCTTTCAACATGATCATCAGAGGTTGTTGACACCGGATTGTGCAAACGAGGAGACCAGTCCCTTAAGATCCGAGGGATGCAAGGACAATCTCGATGATAGTGATCTCCTTTGCAAATGACACATGGAGATTTAGGCTTTGACAGTGCAGTGTGTGGATTTTCACTAGGTGATGCCTGGTTGCCCCCTGACGTCTTCGGCTCCTTCTTCTTCTTCTCTTTCTTCTTATTCTCCTTCTTCTTCTTAGTTACTTGAATTTTGGCTTTACCAGCTCCATCAAGCGAAGAGGAAGGAGGAGAGGGAGAATCGGACGAAGTAGAATGTTGGGGGGTAGCTTTGGCATTGTCTAGTTGCTTACTTGATTGTTCAGGAATCACGGTGTTCTGAACGACAGAGGTCGAGAAGAGCCATACGGGCAAGCCGATTGTCAATCCTGGAAGCGACAATGTGGCCATATGGGGTGCACCAACATCTCCCCAAGAGGAGAAAGGACTAGGATTTCCTCCAAGGGGAAATCCTTGGTTGGTGGACTCCATTTTTCTAAACCTAAGACCAACGTACGAAAGGTGATGTTTATTCCGATTAAAATAAATTTTAGACGCTTTGACACAACTTGTTTTTTCAATTTTTAAGAGTCGAGAAAAAACAAAAGATGACTCTAGTCGCCTTCGATTTTTAATGAGCTTGAAGTGAAAAGTGCTCAGATGGACCTTTTCCTTTAAGGAGTTTGAAAAGGAATGAAAGAGACTACTCTGGAAATCTAGACAGAGGGATTACCAAACCAATTGCAAAACTGTAGAATACTTTTTATGGTACGGCAGTCAATCTTCCCGAATGCTGTGTTTAGTGCATTGTGATCAATAGGGCGGCAGACACGGCTTCCTATGGATAAAGGATATAGCCTATTGTGGTCTCCCAATATATACTCGACGATACGTGGGAGCACAAGTCTGTACTGGCACTTATCATCTCAAAGTGGAGGAATCACCCAACCAGCAATGAAAACAATAGTTACCAGGCTTTACGACGTCGGAATACGTCTCTAGCCTAGACTTCTAAATGTTGTGCGTTAGGTTCCAAAGCGTTACTAAATTTATTTTATAGTTGATCTTGCTTAAGAAATTTTCCTTTCAGGTTCACCGCGTGATGTAGATATACAATTCCTAAAATGCAATCTAAGATGATAAACAATCGTTTAATCTTCCTTTTGCAATGAAAATCCTAGCTACTAAAGAAAGAGAGATGATATTCTTTCAACATAGAGCAGAGAGCACACACTATATGCACTGTCCTAAATCAAACCAACAAACAGTCTAAATGAAAATGCACATGCATGTATTTTTTTCAGCCTTCTTAATGTGTGAATGATAAAAAGAATGCTAAGCACAAATCTGAATTATTTTTCAAAGCGACATTACTAACAAGCTTCTTTTCAAGACAAAATGAAGACAATGACGACACTTTGCGATTTGGAATGAAAACTTGCTTTCGACACTTGAAAAAACTACTAATTCAAACCAAATACAAGAGTAACAGTGTAATCAACTATCAATAACAATCGGATTCTCTTCTATGACTGAAAACGGCACTTGCGACACTTACAAATCAAGAAACGACAGTTCAATTACGCTACTTCTTTGTAAAAGAGAACTGAAAATGGCTCACAATACATAAAAACATTTACAGTTATTTGCACAATGGAGGTAGAATAATGGCAAGGAAGGGGGTTTCCAACAGAGGTATACTGACTACAGACAACAAAACTCCTGAATAGAGTTGAAAAGAGTGAAGAAAAACCAAAGTCTGGAGGAAATATTAGCCTTTTCTGATCAGCGCACCTGTTACACAAGGATTCCAGTATGCATCCCACCTATAGCACACGGGAAGTGTGATGCATACTGATATCCTTGAAGAGAGGGTGCGATGGTACAGTGCGAGACTTTTGATCCAGTTCTTGATCACAGTTTGCAGCACAGTTCAGGGATTTAGGCCAAGCAAGTGATATTCAGTAAATAAATCACAGGGGTAGATCTAAGGAGGTTACTAGAGCCACCACAAGGGCAATTAGAGAGCTTGTAAATCGATTGTTCAGTTCATAAACAAAACACAGAGATAGACGGAAGCAGCATTGATCTACTTTGCACTTGCATAGAAAATGCAGTTCGAAGGCTAGCTGGCTTGACTTCAAGCTCCATCTGTAATTTTATAAAGCAAACAAATATAGACAAACAAAAAATCTATTCGCTCCCCAGTGGAATCACCATTTTGTTATCGGGAAATCTAGTGTCTATGCAGAGCTTCTAGTCCCACTAAGACTGGTAGCTATCTTAGAAACAAACACACTAAAACTACTTTCATTTTCCTTTATGAGAAGTAGATAAGAGGGGAAAAAAGGAGACCAACCTCTGTCTTGCGCTTGGTTCCTTGCTTGATTCCTCTCCCTTCTGATAGATCTTTGCCACTCGCTTCCTCATCTACCCAGCTTCAAAGAGCACCTGTGGAATCAAAGCAGAATAACACTATCCAAGAACAGAGATCTACTATAATAAACAATATAGGACCAGATATATATTGACCACACAAAAGCATATATCATCAATCATACAAGAATGTGGAGGAAAACTTGAATAGCTTTATTAATATCAAGAATAGCAAAGAGGATTACAACCAATTGTTCTAACCCAGCGTCATCCTCTCAGCAAGAAAGCCCTTCTTCAAATCATGAAAAGGTTAGATCACCGAACACTATGATGTTACACCAAGAAACCAACAGCACTTCCTTACAAGATACAAAATTCCAGCCTCTGGATCTATGGGATGAGGGATCCATATATATATGTTTGCAAGGGGGGTGAGTGAGCTTCTGAGATTTGATTAGTTTCCTCTCTGATAGTTCTTGATTCCACTTGGAGATTGATGATCTCTTACTCATCCCTAGGCGAATGCAGAGAGGCAAGTGTCACAGGAGAAGTTTCTGGAAGATTCCATGATCCTCCACCTCGCAAATTGACTCTGCCATTTGTCCACTCTCGCCCATTGCACCCCATAGAAGGGCTTTTCAGTATGCATCGCACCTCCCATGTGCATTTAGGTGGGATGCAGCGCACTTTGACCATGGAGCAGGTTAGATGGTCTAATTTTGACCAGTTCTGAGTAGTTTTTCATGGAGAACTTCTGGGAGATGATGTAATCAGTTGACCTTGTTCTTTTAGGGTTTGGAACAACACTTTTAGAGACTTAGGAGCCCTTGTTTTATGGACATTTATGATTGGGGTTGCAGTGCCCAAAAATGTCTATAACACACAAAATATGGAACCTTTGCAGCATGAAAGGATGAACATATTTGGCTCTTCTACAATCAATCATAAAAAATGAAACCTATTGGTATAGGAACCTAACAGAAATATCAAAATTCTATGACTCAAATTTCCCTGAGAGAAATTTTCCCTCTGTTGTGTGTGCTTTTCTCTTCCACTTGACGTTGATTCTATTGCTGCAAAACCCTCTACATCCAACCAAATAATCTGCTCAGCAAAAATCTGAGTTGTTGTTGCTCCCTCTAACTACTCAAGTCACTCTTATGGGAAAATTGATTTTTCTACAACTGAAAATTGATTTTTTTCACCAACAATTTAGCATGCATGTCAATGAACTGTGCAACCTCTAGGAATTTCGACTTGTTGTTCACACTGACAAATGAAATTCCCTTCTTCGCTTTCGAGCTTCCCGATTGATCACTATTAAATTTTATGATTGTTCTATGTTGTATTAGTTAATTTAGACCAATTTAACTTTTCATTAACAATGCATCCAATTATTAGCAATATAATCAATCATAAATGTAACTGAAGAAAGAACAATATATGCAGTGACAAAGAAGACAACAACATAACCATAAGAGACAACAGATTGGTCCAAGACCAGGGGAAAACCCCACCAGGGGGAAACCCTTTCAAATCTTCTTCTGTAATAGATCGTCATAAAAACATTTCAGTAAAGAATACAATGAGCTCAATACATATGTTTGCAATGGATACCAACAAATCAAATCCATAGATATATAGATCTATACAATAGCAAAGAGAAACCTAGGTCCACCAGATCACTGAAGCTAACTGAAGCCAAGATGTCAAGCCCTAGATCTGAACCCTAGACACTCTCATAAAAATTGTCTGTGTGTGTCTGAAACTCCCTGAACACTCTCTCAGACACTATGTGAGGGCATCTATGACTGCTCGGATGCTCTCAGGAAGACTCTGTGTATGCGTCCAGGGTAAAATACACTAGAAATCCTAGGACGTGTTGAGCCTAGATTTTGTCCATTTTTTACAAAGCTTCTAAGGCTTTTGTTTCCCCTTCAGAACTCTTTTTGATCTCCAATTACCCCATTTTTTCCATTTAATACGTCGTTTTGACTAGAAGGGTTATGTGGACTCTAAGGTATGCAAATGACTCCAAATGTATCATTTTGTTTTTTTCTTAAGTATTTTGAGGTTAAATGCTACCTAATTAACTTATCTACAACTTTGAGGGTACTAATCAAATTTCATGCAAACCAACCGTCTTTTGGGGTAGTTCCACGATTTCCTGCAGAAGATCAATGATTTTCTGTAGAAGCACTAATTTCCTGCAGAAGCGTCGATTTCCTATAGCAACGTTGATTTCCTATAGAGACCGCGATGGTTAGGTATGTTCTGGTCAACCATAAAAGGAATAGGAACATGGGTTTTGCTATAAAATCCATCTACATGGATGTTATCCTATTGGCTGCTCCAGAATAGCCTTCAAAACTGCCTAGATCGTTATTCCTTTCATCTCTGGCCAAATTAGGAAAACAACTCCAGTGATCAAATGAAGTTAGTTTGATCCATGCTTTCAGTCATGGATCAAACCTAGGATGTCGATTTACTATATTTTCTAGTTTATTTTAGCAAACAGTTGTAATATTTTAGTTTTTTCTTAATTTGGGCAAAGTCTCTGCCCACACACTTGTATAAAGACAATTACATTTGATTTGTATGGGGATGTCAAATGTATCAGACTTCTGTAATGCTGTAATCATTTTCCATATTAATATAAAGTTTGATGTTCTGTTGATATTTCTTTGTAATCTCCTTTAGTAGTTAAGGGGTTGCAAGTAAGGAAGGGTAAATAGAAGTTTTGAATTTTTTGCATGAATAGGAATAAGGGCCAATATACTAGGACTAGATTTCCAGGTATTTTTGGTGGTGATGTGAGCACCACCTCATCCACTAATAATCTGGCAGCAAAATTGGATAAAAGGAAGTTTGAAAGGAACAAGGCAAAGAAGAAAGGGGAATCTGAACCAAAGACTAACAGTTCTGAACAAGGATCGACAATTGATCCTAAGCAAATAAATACGCCCACAACAAAGAAGGATCATTATGTTAGACAATATTTGTTGTTCTCATCAAGAATCTCCTCTTACTGGGGGAACAACATCTTTACTTAGTGGTCAACCTAAAGAATAATTCCTCTTCAATCCTATTCAAGACCCGGAGTTCTAGACAACTGACTATGAAGGATTTGTAGCTCACAAGGGTCCCACTCTATTCTGGTTCGATATGTCTCATCTAGAGGGTACTGGTACTACTATAGATGGGGACTATCATGAGAAGGAAGAGGAACCAGTTACATTCAAATTTCCTATCAAATATTTTGTTGGAGCCAGTCAGATGAAAAACATTCCTCCCTCTACCTTGCCTAATTTTCGTGGTACCTCTAGTGAAGATCACGACGCATTCTTATTTGAGTTTGATGTACTGTGTAGGAGCTATAATTATTATTCAAATGCTCAAAAATTGAAGTTGTTCCTGCCACATTAAAAGATGCAACTCTTATATGGTTTATGGGATTGAGTGCAAATTCCATTTCAACATGGGATGACATGAAGAAGGTGTTTTGGAAGAAGTATTAGGATTATTGTAAAACTAGGGACATTAGAGAGGAAATCTTTGGCATGGCCTAGAAGGAGGAGGAAATCCTAGATTGATCTAGGTGGCTCTAGAAAGACACACAGGACAAAGAGGTTTATGAACGCTTGAAAATCAAAGTGTTAAGGATGATGTCGACCCAGGACCAGAAAATAGATCTCATCATTCTGATTCCAATGTGAAGATGGTTCGTCAATCCGAGACCGGATGATGAAGTTATAGCGAAAAGAGTTTGCCTTAGTTCCTTTGAAAAAGGAGGCTTTTTCGCTAAAAATGGGTTTTAAAGCCTTATAAGGCAAATCGCAATCAGAGGAGTCCAAAGGGCAGACTTAAGGTCGGGCCTTTAGAGCCCCGATTAGTGATCTCCAATGAAATCAGAGTCAAGGTCAGGCAATCAATGATATCGGGACTTTAGAACCAGTGACATGTGATTTGCCGATATCAGCATCAACGATCGGTGTCGATGGATGCCAAAGGCAGAACCCCCAGGTCGCAGCGATTGCGATATGTGATAGCAATTAGTGACGCATGATCTCAGCCGTCGGATTGGAAAATAGATCAACGGTCCATATTTCATCGGCTTATCAACGATCAGAAATCAACATATTGGTGATCGGCAAATCAGCGATTGGCATATCGGAGATCGGCATATCGGTGATCTACAGATCAACATATTGGCAAGTAGCGATTGGCGATCTCCACGACAAGTCCATTGAACAATGCGATAACGACATGCGATGCAATCTGGACCATCTGATCAAGGAATAGACCAACAGTCCAGATCTAATCGGCATATCGGCGATCGGCGGATCAGCGTATCAGTGATCGGTGATCCCCTGATATATAGGGCCATTGACCTCAGTGATATGCGATTGCGATATAGCGTGGACCCAATGGGTTTATGGACCCGATTTCATAAAATTTGAAGTCTGATTTTTTGGATTTTTCAACGTTTTCTATGTATTCCTGTTTAAACAGAAAAAGGCATATTTTCAAGGTTTGTTGTGCCTGCCGATCCTTCGATGCAAACAACTTCTATTATCAACAAAACAAATCTCGTTTTAAGCGGCCTTTGTCATAAAAACGTGTTATAAAACACGATGGACATAGAGAGCTGAGGCTAGGGAGAGAGCCAGAGAGCCTGTGTGCTAGAGTACTCGAGAGCCTGAGTGCCAAAAACATCCCAATGAGGAGGTTGCACCCTGTTAGTGTCGGTCTTGAGCCCTCCATCGGTGATCAAAAGCTCTTTGCATATGCATAGGTAGGTGTCTCATCAGTGTCAGTTTTGCATCCCGTTAGGCATGCCATAAAACTGATGGAGGAGCTGGTCCTTGTCCCCTTCTTGGCTTTGCTGGATCAGGTCATGTCAGGTATTAAGCTTGTGTCATACTTGTTTTGTTTTGTCTTGAAGTCCCAAGTCTTAGGTCTAGGGTTTTGGTCAAAAATCACTGCAAGGTCATGAGTCAAAGGTCCATGAGTGCCCAACAAGCCAGAAGGAGGTATGTACATATGTTCCATTGATATTTTTCATCAGGTACAGATCATTTATACCTTGGATTTAAAAACCCCGTTTTAAACCCAAGGTCATGTAATATTTGTAAAAAATAAGGAAAATTTCAAAAGTCTTCAAAATGCCGGCAATAACCCTGGTCTCCTCGCCAGAGTCCATCAGATGGTCAACCTGCAAAAAGAATGAAGTTAAAGCGCCTCAAAAGCTAAATTCAGGACAAAGCAACTCAAAAAGCAGTGTTAAAAGTGAATGCCAAAATAGAACATTAGAGAGTGGGTTTTGTGATTTAAATTTTTTCAAATTCAACCTACAAGAGCTAAATTTCCCTCTAAACATTTCATTATGCCTCTATGAGCTAACAAAGAGGAGCAAGAGGGCGAAAATAGTGAAGGAGGTCGAATTGCAGTGAAATTGGAGAGTTTCTCGGGTGCGCGACCACTCGAGCTGCGCGCGACCACTCCAACCCTGCGCGCGACCACTCGAGCTGTAACTTGCAGAACCAGCCCAAATTCACTCAAATTGCCTTGTGACTTGTAAATTGCTCGAGGTAGGCCTCTCAAATGTTTTGAATGTTGAAAATAAGGATGATGAGCTTGTGTTTGTGCATTTTTATCATCAAAATTATGAAGAGAAATAGGTTAAATGATTGCTTGTTCTTGTAGGCAATTTTGCTAGGGTTATGTTTGATTTCAAGGTTTTTTTTTCCTTTTTATTCCCTCCATTACTCCTATTAGAATTACACTTGTCATCATGTGTCTCAATCTCATCTCATTTGCAAAGAATGAATCTCAATTCCCCATTCCCTACACCTAAAACCCTAATCCCTCTCATATGCATCCCTAAACCATAAACCCTCTATACAAATCTGTCCGAAAACCCTAATTCATTCCCCACAGCAATATCATTATAAAAATATGTAAAACCACAGCAAAGATCAAATAGTGATGTGAAAATGAAAGAGCAATTGCAATAATAAAACAAAAATACAAAAAACAGAGAAAAAGATTACTATGTGTAGCCAAGTTATTGCAAAGACAAAAGAAACTTATTGCTGTGTATAGTCCTCATAAAAACAGTGAAAAGGAGGCTGTTATTCATAACAAAAACAAAGTAAATACAGCTGTACCTATTTGTTAAAGGACAGGTTGCCTTGAAATACTGTTTGTAAAGGAAGATTGCTGTGTTTTCAGACCCAAACCTATGTATCTTTTTTCCTTCTATTCCCCTAGATGCAATACATCTCCTTTCTCTTTGAATCTGTCAAATAAAGCCTTTCCCCTCCCCTTATGACAAATGCAAATTAATCCCTTATTTCCCCTTAGCATCAAAAGCATATCAGTCCCTTGGAAAAACAGAGTATGCTTCAAAATGTACAGTCAAAGGACATAATTGAAAAGCAAGCTGTTGATGCTAGTTATCATTGTTGCCCTATACCCCTGTAATCATGCTATCCTTTACCCCCTGTTGAAAATTGTATTGTCCTTTCCCTTGGTGACCCTATTACATGTTTTCCCTAATAAAGATATGTCTTTGCAAATGATTTCCCAATGATGAGAGATGGGATAACATGTTTGACATTGTGTGAATTATTCCTTAAAAGTTCCCTGTTTTTATATATTTTCCCATTCCTTATGATAAAATCCCTCCCCTAACATTTCCCTCATGGTTTTTCCCCTTGAAAACAGCATACTTCTCAGCATTTTGCAGGCAGGGCAGCAGTCAATTTTGCCTATTTTCTCCACCTTGCTCAATAACACCATGTCAACCACTGAAACTAATGAGCAAGGTGATGACCGGTCTTCTTCTACGGAGGTTGAGGCACAGCAGAGGCCTCGTAGGGGTGGCAAAGGTGGTCATCATAGGAGAGAAGAGCCCACATCTTTAGCAGAATTACAGGCATGCCCTTTGGCAGTGACTTGTTTCCAGTACATGTCATGTTTTCAGTTTTGTGAGAGGCTTGCCCAGATTCAGCACCACAGGGAGTTGGCTCGACTATTTGTTTTGCACCTTCATGATGGGCAGGTCACTCTTGCAGGGGTGAATTTTGTGTTTTCCCCAGAGGTGATTTCACAGGCTACCGGGATACCCAATGTGGGTGAGGTGTGGCCAAAGCGCAAGTGGCTGGATTTTGTCTATTTTGAGCCATATGTCAGGCCAGCATTCACACATAACTTGTCAGGGAACTTTCCTTTCAGATTCCTCCGGAGGGAGTATGCTCCTATCATGCGGCTTATCATGCATTACTTCACATGCGAGGGAAGGTTTTCACGAGTCTTTGCTTGTCACATTCGCCTGTTGATGCACTTTACCCGGGTGAGGATGATGAACATCCCGGTTTACTTTTTCCAGGACATTCAGAGGATGGTGTCCGTGTTTCAGAGGCAGACCCCAGCTCAGCAGCACAGGAGTTTGTGCCATCATGGTCTTATCCAGCTCATTGTTTCCCATCAGCTGAGTCAGCAGGGCATTTCATGGGCAGATTTCATTTCCCGTGAGTTCTTTACACAGCCACAGCCACAGCCAGAGACCATTTATGAGGAGGGAGGTCCATCACACCAGCCCGAGATTATTGTTCCGAGACATATGGCTTCTTCACCTCGGGTCACCTATCAGAGAGGTCATAGGACCTTATTTGCAGCAGCTCGACGAGTGCTTTCTCCACAGCAGGTGGAAGGGGTCTCGTCATCTTTTTCAGATCAGCGAGTGTTATCTCCACACCAGGTGGAAGGGGCCTCGCATTCTTCATCAGCAGAGGCAGTGCAGGAGGGCAAGCAGCCCATGACAGAGGAGGAGAGAGCCGGTGACACACAGGTTGACATCATTGATCTTGATGCTCGCTCCCCTACTTCAGATTTGCATGAGATCATCCGACAGAGAGAGGCGGAGAACCGCTTGTTACAGCAGAAGCTCGACATGGCCCAATGGACAATAAACTATCTTGAGCAGCGCAACAAGCAACTTGAGGATGAGAAAGAGTTGGATGAGCTGTGGAGGATTCGAAGTGACCGAGTCATCAACCGTAGGAGGCCCGGTGACTTGCTGCCCAAGGAGAGGGAATCCATGCTTATCCGTGTGAATGCACACTTGCAGAGGCTGTTAGAGAAAGCCAACCAGGACAAAAGGCTGCTACGAAACATGAAGAACCATTACTGGGCAAGGTTACACGTTTGCAAGGCAAAAATGAAGATACTCCAAAGGGAGTTGTCCGAGGCCCGAAAGAGGAAGAAGAGGACCAACCCACTCCGTATCTTGGCTGAGGCCTCTCTTACTCACCATGATACTCACTAGCCTTCTTCTAGCAGCAAAACCAAAAAATTTGAGAAGTTTTGGAGCATTTTTGACATTTTTGAGAAATTTACAGGTTTTGGCCGTTGGAGTGGTCTCACCCCGCGCGCGACCACTCGGGGTGTTACACTAAAAAATGTCACCTTGACTACTTACAGTTAGTATGGCTCAAATCAACAGTCATGCTACCCTCTTAGGCAAGTCTTATGCCTCTGTTATCCATCTCAAACTCAAAGAAGAGAGAAAGTCTTGTAAAAAATATGTTTATCTCTGGGGTCGCAGGTTCTCTCTAGCCTTACCTGCGGGGACGCTGACCATGTTCACAAAAGGTGCGTCCTTGGACGCTCTGTATGTTAAGGGACAGGTGCGTCCTTCTGTAAAAGGCAAAATGCGCGAGTTTCATCTTAAAAAAGTTACTTGTGGTTACTTCTAGAACTTTCTAGAGGTCGGTTTGATGAATTGGATGCGCCTCCAGTTGGTTCATGTATCTCTATTAAGGGGGAACTTATCCCATCAATAAGGGAGCTATCCCACCCAAAGAGGGGGATTATCCCATTGATGGTGGACCTGAATAACCTCTTTACAGCACTATAAATAAAGGCATTGAGCCAGAAGGAGGGGAGGTTGGAGCTATACATTTTCTTTGGGTAAATGCTGCAGGAATTAGGACTCCCATTTAGAACCTTGGAAGGTAAAACTGTCTGTATTGATCTTATGGTAGTTCGAGGTCCCTTGGATTTCAATTTACTCCTTGGGCGAGACTATGTTTATGCAATGAAAGCTGTCGTATCGACACTCTTTCGCGTGATGTCTTTCCCTCACAATGGCAGTATTGTGACTATAGACCAGCTTTCGTTCCCTAGTCTTGTTTCAACTACCAATAATATGACACCCCTAACTGTTCCTGATTCTAAAGTGGTATCTACCCTGCCACGGGTTAATTATGTGGCAACTGATCCCATGTTTTCAGTTACCAATGTAAGTGAGCTTCTCACTGTTGATTTAGATCCAGTAATTGACATGGAAAACTCTATGGGATTACTTGAACACGATGTTCTTATCCCTTTTGAGTCCCTTGAAATGTGTTCCTTCCAAAGAACTGTTCTTCCTTCTGATGAAGATCTCTTGGAAGCCATGATCAAGGTGTGTCCATTGACATGTCTTTCTTCCAGTTAGAAGCCATGCTCAGTGTGTACGAGGATAGTTTGTTCCTCTCTCAACCTCGTTAAAAAATGAAATTGGATGGTCTGAGGAAAGTTCCTTTTACTGTGTCAACCTCGTTAAAAAATGAATCAGTTGACGAGGATAGTTTTTTCCTGTATCAACCTCGTTAAAAAATGAAATAGGCTGTAATGAGGACAGTTCTTTTACTGAGTCAACCTCATTAAAAAATGAATCAGCTAGATTTTAGGATATGTACGTAGATTGTAGAAAGTAGGGTTTGAGGACAGTTCCTGTTACTGAGTCAACCTCATTAAAAAATGAATCAGGTTTGAGGATAGTTCCTGTTACTGAGTCAACCTCGTTAAAAAATGAATCAGGTATGAGGATAGTTCTTTTCTTCAGTCAACCTCATTAAAAAATGAATCAGGTTTGAGGATAGTTCCTGTTACTAAGTCAACCTCGTTAAAAAATGAATCAGGTACGAGGACAGTTCTTTTCTTGTGTCAACCTCGTTAAAAAATGAAACAACTCCCTTTTCAAGTTAAATATTGAAAGTAAACCTTCATTTCATCCAGCCGGTTGAATGCAATGAAGCCTGGGGGGCATGTACCTCATTTCGCATCATTATGCTGGGGGCATGCGAACTTTTTGAGCATAGTTCCTTGTCTTGTGTCAAGCTCGTTCAAAAATGAAACAAGGGTAGGTTAAGTAGGTAGATTGTAGTGAGTAGTCATGAGCATAGTTCCTTGTCTTGTGTCAAGCTCATTAAAAAATGAATCAAGGATTTTAGAGCACAGTTCCTTGTCTTGTGTCAAGCTCGTTAAAAAATGAATCAAGGTTTTTAGAGTAGAGTTCTTTGTTAGGTAGATTGTAGAGAGTAGTTATGAGCATAGTTCCTTATCTTGTGTCAAGCTCGTTTAAAAAATGAAACAACTCCCACAAGTCTTTCCAAGATCTTGAAAGTAAAGCTTCATTCCATCCACCTCATTGAATGCAATGAAGCTTGGGGGGCATGTACCTTGGTTTGCATCTTTATGCTGGGGGCATGTGAACTTATAACAAGCATAGTTTTTCGTTTCAAGCTTGCATAAACATGAAACTGAATCCGAGCATAGTTCTTTTCCTGTGTCAAGCTCGTTAAAAAATGAAACAAATCCTCCTCTAATTGAGTCAAGAGATTGACTAGATCTCGTAAATGTTAAGTGTTTAGGTTAGTTATTTCAGTTTTTTGCATAATTTTCTTACAGTTTTAGGTCAAGTCTTTCAAATGATCTCGTACTTGAACCTTCATTTCATCCTAATGGTTGAATGAAATGAAGCTAGGGGGGCATGCACTCTAGCAGTTATGCTTAGGGGGCATCAAGCACAGTTTTATCTCTGTTTCAAGCTTGTGTAAAAATGAAACTACTCTGAAGCATAGTTTTTCTCTGTTTCAAGCTTTTGTAAAAATGAAACCTATCTCGAGTCAATTTCAGTTATTTTCAAGACTCGTTAAACTCATGAAAATACCGAGATTATTTTGCTATCTTTCATTCTCGTAAAACAAATGAAAATGCCGAGATCTTTCCGTCTTTTCCTACTCGTAAATTAAATTGAAAGTCGGCCATATGAGTACATTTTTATCATTTTTTCGAACTCGTTAAAACTTACGAAAAAGTGAAAACCATGAGTACATTTTTATCCCTTTTTCGAACTCATTAAAACTTACGAAAAAGTGAAACCTTGGAGTTCTCTTTTAAGCCCTTTTCAGACTCTTAAAACATGAAAAGATTGCCGAGCGTTTCTTTTACACTCGTTAAAACAGAATTAAAAGACGGTCCCCTTTTAGCTCTTTTCTGACCGCAAAATCAGGAAAAGATTGCCGGGTTTTTGTCGTTTCAAACTCGATAAGGAAATAAAACGACGTGTCCTTGATCGCTTTTTACTTTTCAGGTCAACGACACTATTATGAAAGTACTCCTTGGTCGCAAGATCAAGCGGTTCCCCCAGGTATTATTTTATACTTTTTCGGGCTTGAGGGACACAAATGTACGAAAAAGTTCAACGTGGAGTCTCCTTTAGTTTTTTCAGACTCTCTAAAATTGAAAAACGCCGAGTTTCTCCTATACTGGGCTCGTTAAACTTTTACAGTAGAGGACCTGTTCAATTACAAACAGGAACGAACCACTCCTTCCTAGGGTTCGAATTTAAACTAGGTTGGACTCGTCCGAAGGATGAGCTTATAATCAAGCATATGTTATCCTCCTCAAGCTTGTTAAAAATAAAGAGGTACTTGCCAGAAATGGTGGGGGAAAAGAGAGAAGAATGAACCTGTTTGTTACCTTTTGTCTCAAAAGAAACTTTATTACCACTCTTGAACACGACACTTTTCATTCACCTGGGTTGGGAAATCTTTTACCTCACAGTTGACCAAACCACTTTGAAAGTCTTTAACCGGGTTCCGGGGATTAACTTTGAGTTATTCGTCACCAAGCCATCTGTCGTGTCATTATGTGTTCAAGAGGTCTACAAGAAAAACTTTCATCTGCAAAATACTTGTCATCCATTTGACCATCCCTGAGTCAGTCCTTACAGCAACATTTCTTCAACTTGAACAATGATTTCGTGTTGCGGGCTTGCCTACAACGGGTCGCTTTCTATCGACATCGACACATTATCTAGAAAGATGACTTAGGAATTGACAGTACCTTGAAGTCTGCATGCATCAATGGCAGGTTTCTCGCCTTTGACGTCAGTTTACATCATTGACTTTCGATCAAAGGATTCCGTGAAGTGTTCGACATCAAAACATCTATTCACATTTCACGGGTTGTGCTTGGTACTTTGAGAACCATTGACATCACTGGTGGTCTCTCTCACGCTTGTTAACAGTTTACATCATCGACTGGTAATCAAGTGGTTTCTACCATGTTCGACATCAAATCATTTAATCACATGGCTAGAATCGTACCAATTCAGGAGATAGAAGTGAAGACCCTGGATCTAGTTTCTACCATCCAGGGTGCGAGGAGTTTTGTATTCATTATCTATGTAGACTAATCATAAACAGATGGCTGCGTCCATACTATGTCTACAAAAGTCTATAAAAATGATGTATTGCAAGATCATTCCTGTATCAGAATAGTTAGTCCATTAGTTAAAGTTTTGAATCTGAGTATAGGAATGCCTACCTCAGTGATGATATAATCTTATACATGTATTTTGTGTTGAAAATTGCAGGTTCCAACCAGGTCATCCACAAGACAATCCTTGAAATGATAAAGCGCTTCACCCTTCCTAGAATTACAAAACCCTAAATCTATTCCAGGCTTCGCACTTTAGGGGGCAATCTGTTACACTAAAAAATGTCACCTTGACTACTTACAGTTAGTATGGCTCAAATCAACAGTCATGCTACCCTCTTAGGCAAGTCTTATGCCTCTGTTATCCATCTCAAACTCAAAGAAGAGAGAAAGTCTTGTAAAAAATATGTTTATCTCTGGGGTCGCAGGTTCTCTCTAGCCTTACCTGCGGGGACGCTGACCATGTTCACAAAAGGTGCGTCCTTGGACGCTCTGTATGTTAAGGGACAGGTGCGTCCTTCTGTAAAAGGCAAAAGGCGCGAGTTTCATCTTAAAAAAGTTACTTGTGGTTACTTCTAGAACTTTCTAGAGGTCGGTTTGATGAATTGGATGCGCCTCCAGTTGGTTCATGTATCTCTATTAAGGGGGAACCTATCCCATCAATAAGGGAGCTATCCCACCCAAAGAGGGGGATTATCCCATTGATGGTGGACCTGAATAACCTCTTTACAGCACTATAAATAAAGGCATTGAGCCAGAAGGAGGGGAGGTTGGAGCTATACATTTTCTTTGGGTAAATGCTGCAGGAATTAGGACACCCATTTAGAACCTTGTGAGGAGAGATTGTCTTTGCTTGATTCTACTTGGAAGTGGGTGAGCTTTGTCAAAGTAGAGGAAAACCCTTGATGGACCCTGGGAGGAACTTGCACAACACCAAGGCCAGGTTGTAAGAGTTTCTTTGTTTCGTTATTAATACAAACTGGTTTATTTTTCTCAATAGCTTGTGTTAATGAGTTATTTCATGTGTTCCTTGGTCTGCATGTTAAATATATGTTTTATTATATGAAATGCAAGTGCTTGGTAATTGTTTGATTGTTTGTGGTTGCAGGAATTGACTTGAAGGAGGAGCTCATCCGGATCGGCAAGGACGGACTACAACAACTGCGTTTTGGAATAAGGTAAGCCTAAACACTTGTAGTTTTCATGTGTTAAAAGATATATTTAGAGAAAGATCACTCCATTTTGTCTTGTTTGTCGCTAGAGAGTTTAGACTCCTAGGGAGGTCAGTTGTGTCCGCACAAACGACTTTTTCCGCCACGACACGGGGGGACAGCTCAGAATGAGAAAAACTTTGCATTTTTGGAATTTTCATGCAAAAATACACTTGCCTATGCATGGGGTCAAATTTTTATGGAGATTTGGGCCTCCAAAAGCTTAAAATACATGCAAATTTTGACTTTCTGCCCACTTTTTGAGTTGCAGAAAGCTGTCTTGGGAGAAATGACGTTTGAGGGGTCAAATCAACTCCAAATTCAGCAATTCTAGTTGGGTTGGAAAGTAGACTCACAGACCTTTCCAATGAGCTATCTTGCACCTGATTTGGACACCAGGAAGGCCCTCAAACACAGCTGCCAATGCGCGCGACCACTCCAAGGCAGGGGCGCGACCACTCAGGGAAATTTTTCCAGTTTGACCATTTCGGCCTGCAAAACTCAGTTTTTACTATGGTTGACTCTTAATGCTTGTAAATGATGGATTTTTGGATAATTTTCATGGCACATGGATACATTTACTCTCCTTTAACCCTTCTATAAGTTTCCTTGATGTAAATAGTGAATATTAAATGCATGGATGGGTTACCTAAGTTTTAGAGGCAAGTTGTTTTGACTGCCTATTATCTAGTGCTTAGTTTAGAATTAGTTCAAACTGCTCCTAGGAAGCTGAGCTCGACCCCTAGAGGTGGGGAAAGGAGTTAGATGATCTATATTATGCCTTCTCTTACTCATTTTCATGGTTGGACTCTTGAGGGAGAAGCTCTATTGTATATTTTACTTGTATCTCTGCAATTTGAGGAAAAGGAAGGCCAGGGTTTTGCAGACATCATTGTGGATTCTTGTGGATTATTGTGTTGATGGTGTGTTTCCTACTTGTCATTGTAAGTGTGTTTATGTGTTCCATCTCTTATTCTATTGCTGCTAATTAAACAAAAGAAGTGATAAAGTTTGAATTCATGCATGCCATGCTCAGCTTTCAATTTTGTTTAATATTTATGTTTTCCACTGTCTAAAGAGGATTCAAAGTCATTGTTTGCCCTCTTTAGCCCCCTCTCTTTCTTCCTTGATCATCCATCTCAGCTTAAGGCATCAGCACAAACTCCTTCCTTGCCCCAAAGACCCACCTGCAAAAACTGAGCTCAATCCCCGCACCCTGAATTGCACTCCCTCCAATTGCCACCCAAAACCCCAAAAACTTTAAATCAACCCTCCTCATCAGATTACTAGCCTAATATCTTTGATCCTAATTGGTCAGCTCACCCCATTGAGAAAATACCTTGAGTCTGACCGGAGAGAGCCTTCTCCTTCCTCGTAGGGCTAGCTACGAGGTGTAATGGTTTGATGTAGCCTTGAGATTTGTCTATCTCAGCCTAGGTGAAATTTCAAGCGCTAACACACCCGATGGAGAGCTGCAGAACAAGAGGGTCAGACTAGACAATGCTCGCGGGCTACTCAGAGAAGCATGAAAACAGAGCGCTTGAAAGCAAGAGCACCGAGAGCCGCAGAACCACAAAGCATGATCAAGGCAGCGCATGAAGGTGAGCTAGAGAACCATAGGGTCAGGCAGAGCCACAGAACTGCAGCGACAGCCAGAGTGCTATAAAGCCAGATAGCCTGAGAGTTATAATGCAGATAGCTAGAGCAGTCTTCTTGAAATCGATGTTGTGAGATCGATGTTTCAACAAGGTTCAGCACTTTGACAGAGCTGTTTCATATGCCCCTGATTACTGAGTGTGATAAGCGAGAAAACAATCGATGCAAGGGGAGTCAAAGTCCAGATTGGTAATAGGCCCTATCTGCGCATCGGCAATGTGAACAGCGTTGTTCACGTGGATTGTTTTTTCTAAAGATATGAACATCCACTTCTTCATATGGCCCGTGGTGTGAGGTATATGATTTGTTTGTGTATTTCTTCTTTATACATTATGCTGCTCAGATCCTTGATCAATATTGATTTAGGATCTTGTTTATTACATGTTGTCATGATTCCTTGCTTGATTTTATGTGGAATCTTTTATGTGATGTACTTGTTGTTATGTTTTGAGATCCCTTGTTGTATGTTGTTGGGATACTCTTGTTGTCTTCATGCATGATTTTGTTATTGAGATCCCTTTTGTGCCATGTTGGCGAGATGCTCATCATGCATTTTTTTATGTCATACTGATAGGAGTCTTTTGATTGATAGTTCTAGTTGTGGAATATCTCTTAGAGCGACTCCTGCATGAGGGAATTTTTCCTTGTATGATCGCGACATCATCTCTTGTGTACATCACCATTATTGACAACACTTAATGTAGCGGCCTACACCATCTTGACACCGAGGCCCAGAGATGTAGTCCCTCTTGGATGAACTCTGTTATCAACGCTTATGTTTTCATGTGTTGATGATTGTTATGTTCCTTTTCTTTTCCACATGCAAATGTATTCGTTAATGTTCTTTTAAAGATACAATTTAACACATAACGAAAGTAAAAGGTCTTGGAAGGGTCCTTCTTCACACCTGGACCTGGATCATAGAGGACTTCCTGGAAAGATTCCAGTACAATTTGCAAAGCTCCAAGATGAATCAGCTGAAAAAAGAAACCGTGAGAACAATTTTTTTAAGGTCCATAAGGCTGAAATCTCTAGAGGTTTTGAACCTGATGGGAGCAGGTGATGTATCAAAATTTAGTTATGATTATGTGTGTGAGTTGTGTCGACAATATTTGAGGGGAAATTATAAGGTTAGGAGAGGATCAAGAGATGCTTCTTCCAGGTTCATCAAACTAGTTGCAGGGGTTGGGGTAACCAGAGCTGAAATGGATAATTTATTTGAAAAATTTAAAACTGACATTCTTAGCACTTTGTGAGTAGGTTACGATTACCCCTGGTTGATAATTTATGTCTGTCAAATTATAAGTCTATAAGTTTCCCCTTGCAGTGTGATATCTTGAGATCTTTTTTCACGATGAACCGTGTGGAGGAGACTTCGAAAACAAGCAGACAACCTATAAGATCCTCCACTCAGGTTACTATTGGCCAAGTCTTTTCAAAGATGCAAAGGAGTATGTTTGTAAATGTGATAGCTACCAAAGAATAGGGCAACCTGTTCAAGCGGATGAAATGCCTTTGCAGCCACAAGTTCTCATAGAACCATTCGAGAGGTGGTCTCTTAACTTTGTAGGCCCCATTAATCCCATGTCCAAAGGTAAGAAGTATATTTTGGTTTGTACTGATTATGTTACGAAGTAGGTGGAAGTGAGAACAATGCCCAAAGCCATGGAGAAAGTAGTGGTAGATTTTCTTTTTTTCTGATAGTTTTGTAAGATTTGGGGTACCAAGGGAAATTGTTACTAACCAGGGTACTCAGTTTGTATCAAAGCTTATGCAGGGAATTGTGAAAAAATATCTAATCACTCATTGGAATTCCACCCCCTACCATCCATAGGCCAATGGGCAGGTGGAATCAAAAAATAAGGTGTTAGAGACAATCTCGATTAAGACATCGCAACTACATATAAAGGATTGGTCTGATCGAATTCCTGAGGCCTTATGGGCCTATAGAATCACATGGAGAAACACTAATAGCTTGTACGGAAAACAAGTTCTATTGCCAATTGAATTCCAGATCAAAACTTTTAAGATGGTAGCAAATTTGGGCATAGATCTGACTAAGGCACAACAACAGAGGATCCTGCAGCTTAACGAACTAGACAAGATTAGGTAGGATGCTTTTCAGCATACTGACCTTATCCAGCAACAGAGGGCTAAATGGCACGACAGATACATTAAGAAGAAGCAGTTCAAGGAAGGATACTGGGCATTGTTGTTCGATTCAAAATTCAAGAATTTTAAAGGAAAGTTTAACACACATTGGCTTGGTCCATATGAGATCAAGAAAGTCTTTGATAATGGATTTGTTCGAGTCAAGAAAATAGATGATGAAAATTTCACCTTCTTGGTAAATGGGCATAGACTCAAGTTGTATCAGAAGCCCCAGTCTAAGGAGGAATTTTTGGAGGAGATTGTGAAGAAGAAAGAGCTGGAAATGGTGGGTAAGGGGGTTATCTCTTTCACTACCTCTTCTTGATTTTCTGCCATAATAAATTGAGCTTACTTTTTTCCTTCTCGTGCTCAATAAACCATGAGAGGAGTGTCTATTGGATATAGGTTTATTCCTTTTTCGGCTCTAGTAGACTATTTACAAAAAAGGAACCCAATTATAGTTTTGTTTTCTAGTATTTTAGACTCTCTAAAATTGAAATCTCGCAAGCATGAACTGCCTTGAGCTCGTTAAAATTATAGGACAGTAGATCCCTCGGGGTCCCCAAATAAATTTTGTTTCATAACTCAATAAATCTTTGATTTTCTCACGTTGGATTGATGTGGGATTCCTTAAGGCCCTCCTTCCAACAATCTTGGCCCATCAAGATCACCACATTATCTCGATAGAAGATCAGAGATATGTGATGCCTTGAGGCTTGTATACATCAATGGCAAGCTATCTTGTCAACAACAATGGAAATTCATTAAGGCTCCTTGATTGTTGGATCCTTCGAGGGGTTCAACAATAACTCATCTATTCACACCTGTTTGGATGCATCGGATGTACCTTGGTCATCGCTCTCATTATTGGTGATGGACCTTGCGTTGGTTAACAACTGACCTCAATGGCTGGTAATCCAACAAGATCACTACACATTCGACCTCAACACCTATATTCATGTGGCAGTGAACTGTATAGGGGGACATAGTTTCCTGCAGAAGAATCTCCTGCAACAAATGTTAGTTGTTGAATTTCTTGTAGCAAAATTATTTGTTTCCTGTAGAACTAATTCAGCAAAGCATCATCTCAAGAAATCTGGCAAGTACTGAATTGATGTCCGGAATCTTCATAATTAATCAAGGCCATGTAATTTTATGATCCTGCATGCGATATGGGTTTTCAAAGTGGCTTATCATTTTAAAGCAAGTGTGGTTGTCATCTCCAGGTACCTGACCATTGAAAGGTAAGTTGAGAAGGTACGTTTGACATCAAGTACTTGAGGTAAAAAGTAATGGTACAAGTTTTTTAAATTTTCATCATTACGAGTCATAGTCATCCTTACTTAATAAGGTGGCTATGAGTCGTTTTATGTCATGACATGAGTTCCCATTCCTGATAATTACCTCGATGTGTACTATGGTCATTTCTCCAATGCAAATTCTGCAGAATGGATCATGATTGTAATCATGATCATGTCCTACATCATACGAGCTCACCTTATTACATGATCCTTTCTTAATTGAGCCATTTTCACTTCTATCGATTTTGAAATACCCTGCATAGCCTTGAAGGACGTTGAAAGGCCGAATCGAACTCTGCTCTCCCCTACTCTTAGTGTCTATCAAACATGTAGTTGGTCGTCCGATTTGAACCACAGGGTCCGACATTGTTGGACGCGTATCCACAATGCAAGAAGAGAATGCAGAAGGTGGGGTGGCAACCATTGTTTCTAAAGTTTGACGGGCATAATTCTGAAGTGACCAAGTCCTTTGCCCTGAATTTGAATGGAGATTGGGTGCAGGTGCACAACATAAATTTTAAATTGACTGAAGAGTTGGTGGCTCAAGCTTGTGAGATTCCGCGGGAAGGATAACGTTGGTTCAAAATCCAACGATTTAATAAGGAAATATGTGCACCTTTCCTGAGGAAGGAGCATGCAAATCCAAACTAGGGCAAAGGGTTTCTGCAAGACTATCTTCGAAGTAAGTATCAGTGTCTTCTTTTTCTCCTATAGAAATATATTACTTGTGAGGGTCGATTTGGATTGGCTTTTCTTTTTCATATTCAGCTCCTTAGTCATTTTTGGGATAAACCCTTGAACCTACCATATTACTTGAGGATGTCTTTATTGAAAATGGTCACTTCTGCTCAGGAGAGGGCGGCATACATAGAGGAAAACCTCTACCACCATGACCTTGTCAAAATTATTATGATATAGGTTTTAAGGAAGTAGAACAAGACCTAGGAAGAATTTTTAGTGGAAAATTATTTTGTGGATGATGAGGAAGTGCCCGATTTACTAGAGACTGGGGAGGCAGAGCCAAAAGAGAGATTGAAGAAGAAACCTCAGACTCGTGACCAACCAAAAGAAGAAGGTAAGAAAGAAGAGGATGTCATGGTGATTAGGGAGACTGTGGGAAAGAGGCCAAATCCATCGTTGGGTGCCACTTCTCCTGTCAGGCATTTCACTAGAAGCCAAGCTTCTAAGATGGTTACGAAGGAAAGTGAAGAGGAGGGTGTACAACAGACAAAGACTAGCTGGAAGGTTAAGAAACCCCTGGGAGTATCTAAGGGGAAGCAAATACAGATTGAAACGACCAAGTTCATTGATAAGGAGGAATGGGAGGTCACATCCTTTCAAACCCAATAGTTTCAGGAAAGCATGGATAAAATGGTGGAAGACTGTCAAGAACGAGAGGAATAGAGCCTTCCTCATTCCTCTCAAGGATAACAAGGAGATGAAGGAACTTCCAAGAAAAGGCAGTCGTATAAGGAGCTGGAGGAGACTATAACTAAGCTTACCATGTCTAAAAGAGTTCTTCAGAGGGAGAATGAGACTCTGAAAGAAAACAACCTGCACTTCAGAAGGAATTGGATGAATGGAAGACAAAGCATCAGAAGGCATGTAGAATAATGAAAAAGAACCAGGTCCAAATAGACCATTTGCAAAAGTGGAACGAGGAATACATGAACAGGGTTCAAAAGGCTGAGTCTAGCAGAGCACAATTGGATCATCTAGCTATAGTGGCTGCAACACAAGGCAAAAACTAAATTTTCTTTCTGAAGCTACAACAGTTTTGCTTGCATAGGGACATGCAAGATGCTAGGTGTGGGGGAGATGTTGAGCCTAGATTTTGGCCATTTTTTACAACACTTCTAAGGCTTTGCTTTCCCCTTCAAAACTCTTTTTGACCTCCAATTACCCTCTTTTTGCCATTTAATACCTCGTTTTGACTAGAAGGGTGTTGTGGACTCTAAGGTATGAAAATGACTCCAAATGTATCATTTTGTTTTATTCTTAAGTATTTTGAGGTTAAATGCTACCTAATTAACTTATCTACAACTTTGAGGGTACTAATCGAATTTCATGTAGACCAACTGTCTTTTGGGGTAGTTCTGCGATTTCTTGCAGAAGATCAGCAATTTCTTGTAGAAGCGTCTGTTTCCTGCATAAGCGTTGATTTCCTGTAGCAACGTTGATTTCCTGCAAAGACCGCAACGGTTAGGTATGTTCTGGTCAGCCATAAAAGGAACATGAACATGGGTTTTGCTAGAAAATCCATCTACATGGATGCTATCCTATTGGATGCTCCATAATAGCCTTTGAAACTGCCTAGATCATTATTCCTTTCATCTCTGGCCGAATTAGGAAAATAGCTCCAACGATCAAATGAAGTTAGTTTGATCCATGCTTTCAGTCATGGATCAAACCCAGGATGTCGATTTACTATATTTTCCAGTTTATTTTAGCAAACAGTTGTAATATTTTAGTTTTTTCTTAATTTGGGCAAAGTCTCTATGAAGAAGAATCACAAAGCCATATAACCATATGCACAGCAAATTAACACACAAAAATTAAACTGGCGGAAAAGGAAGAGAGCCATCATGTGGTCTCTCATGCTCATGTATTTCACATTATTCAAAAAAATTAATAATATATTTAAATACATGAGTAAGTGGTCTTAAGATAGTGCGTCTATCTTAGACTCACTTGGTTGAGACAATTTCTCAACTTACACACTAATTTAGGAGAGCTAGTTGGAGAGAATATCTCATCCAAACTAGAATCCTTGGTTTGAGGAATTCTCATGATTTTATTGATTTAATTTAATGATTGGATTTATTATTGATTTTTAAGAGAGTGAGGCTAACATTACCCACCCCCCCCCCCCCCCAATGATAAATCCAAAACGAATAAGGAACCATCTTCCAAGTTCTCAAGTTGATCCTCAAAAGAACATTTTCCTGGAAAACCACCAAAGATGGATGTTGAAGAAACTACAATATGAAGAAACCATGAGTCAGTTGCATGACTGATTCATCTCTGAATGTCTCTTGACAACTCCATCATGTGCCAAGCCACAAAAGGATCCATTGTCCTTTGCTTGAAAGCAACATTCGATGTCCACTGACACAATTTGATGAATTCCCACTGGCGTATTTGTTGATGATGATCGCCCACTGGCTGATGAAGATGCCCATGGTTGCTTCGCTAATGTTGTCGAGACTTTCAGTCTAACAACCACTTGTCAATTTCATTGACATTTCCCCCCTTTGTCAGCTGAAAAGAGAGGCAATATTCTCCAAATTATATCTAAACTCCCCACTGTAGGTGTAGGAGTGTTTCACTGTTGTACTCCACCATTCAACTGCACAAGAGTACCATATTCATTTGATTGTTGGCTCCAATATGTGTGAGTGAATCCGATTGTATAACTTGTACAATCTTCTGGCTGTGGATGACCAATCCCAAGGATCAATCCATGAATAATCGATCTTCAATCTGGCTGACTGTCATTGGTTGCAACATTTCTCTGATGTATGATTTGACTTACCACAATGGTGACAAGGATAGAGATCAAAACCTTGATCTTCTAGATGGCCGGTTCTTTGACAATGAGAACATTTCGGTTTGACTGCCACTTGAGTTTGTGTGCATTTATGTTTGTCTACAACTTCAGTTTATGCACAGTGATATCGGTCTGCAAGTTGCTGAGAACTTGCTGAGGTGATTTGTTCAAGTAATCTGGCACTGACGAATTAAATGGGCTTTGAATAATCAAGGATATGTAAGTTTTCGTTATCTTTGACATATCCTAAGCCGCGTCAATTTTGATTACTTTGAATTTCTTCCCATGGCTTGATGATGGGTTTGGAAGAAATTTGAACTGGAACAACTTCAACACTTGAAGTTGGTTGGATGAATGAAGTCGAATGATTAGTTGTCTCTGGATTGGGCAAAGGCTTGGAAGCAACACGCTTCTCTTGCAACTCATTTCTTTGCAGTTACGACTCCAGTTGAAGGAACTCAATTGTTTCATATGCTTGTTGTAGATTCATTGAAATATCAACAAGAGTTGATTTTCTGATTTGTACCATGTCTTCAGCAATTGAGAGGATCAAATTGTTAAGAATATTTATCAATTGAATTCTTTTCGCCATGTGAACTTGTTGGAACTCATGCTCGCTTGATTGGTTGTTTGAATGACATGCTCACTTGCTTTGTTGTTTAAATGACACACTTGTTCAAACACTGGCTTGATTTGAAGCTCACTTGAACTTGATTGATTGATTACTGACACTTGTGACTTCTTGAATGTACTCACTGAATGTGATGATTTGTAAAAAAAAGGAAAGGGTGTCGAACACTATTGAAAATGCACCCAAGATACAAATGACAAGTTCAATCTTGATGACTCAATTGAAGACTTACTTGACTTAATGTATTCACCTTAATAATTCAAATTAGGGTGTCGATTACAATCGAAAATGCACCCGGACAATTCAGTTTAAAACTGGTTTGTTTGCAAGTGAAACAAAAGTGTTGTTGATTTCGTTAGGCTTGAAATTCTTGATTCGCAGCATCTTTAACCTGGATGGTGTGAATTAGTTGTTGTGAAATGTTGTTGTAGAATATTACTTTTATCAAGTTGATGATGTGACGCTTTGTGCTTATGAACTTAATTGATTATGGGAGCTTTGATTTCAAGAGCTTGATAGATGACTTGTATATGTAAACTTTCTTATGTGCATGTAGTTGTTTTGTTTAAGAATAATAAAGAGAGTGTTTTACAAATTTGACTCAAATCATGCAAGCACGTTCACGACACAAAGTGTACCTATGATCCCCTTATTCAATTTCGGGCAGATCTAGGACACAATCACCACAAAAAGATATGTTTTTATTAACCTTCAAGATACATCATCATGACAATGTCTTCAATGAGGCATCTCAAGCACAGACTGAGAACTCCTTGGCATCAAATTGTCTTCAAAAACTGACTCTAAAACAATGATAATGCCAAGCTCTAGCGTCAAAGTTAACTTTAATATTTGTTTTACCTCTCTTTCACATCAACCCTCACTTTTCTCACTTGTCATTGTGACTTCTCAATTACAATTTAACTTTGACTTTGACTTTGAAATAAATTTAAGCTACCTCAAAGTAAAATACTACTTTTGGATTTCAACAATAAGCTGCCCTTAAGGAGCGAATTAATTCCATAGATTCCACCAACATTTTCTTCTCTTTCCTATAAAGGCCCAAAATTGAGAATTTTGAACATTTAGAATGATGGTTGTACACCTTTGGAGTAGAAATGGCTCGACCTCACTTCAAACCCTCTCTCCTCCTCCGATACCCGCTGAAATTGCTTGATTGGCAAGCACCGTTGGACGATCGTCTGAATGACCTGATAGCTCCTTCAAAGTCCTATAACTGATGTAACTCACGCCACGACAATTGTCCAGTTTACGTGGCACCAAACAAAAAAAAACATAATATAAAACTAGCTTGATTTCGACTGTAACATAAATCAACAATTTATGTCAAACACTTCGTATTGCCCAGCGCCTCAACTTGACTCGACCTCCTCTCTAGATGCCTCAAATTTTCTCCAACTTCCTTCAATCGGATCTTAAAGACATGCTAGATTCCAAAGCCTTCTGCAAGCTCCAGATTCCAAGGCCTTATGCAAGCTCCTTCACGTTGATTCGCTGGTCTCCCACGCTGGTTCAACACTCCAAGCTGTCGCTGCCCACCAACAACGCGTGGCAGTATCAAGCACCCTCGTTTGGTGATGTTAATGGGGGCCTGCACTGACGGAGGGTTCATTGTCTACGAATATGTGCCCCGAGGAAGCTTAGAAGATCAGTTGCTCTGCGAAGGTGGGACTCCACCAATTCCATGGTTTGACAGAATGCGCATCGCTGCAAAAGTCTACGAGGGTTTGTTGTTCATGCATAGCTTACAGCCAGAGCCGATCTTTCACCACGATTTGAGACCCTCGAATATTACCGTTAAATAATGATATTGGCAGCAAAATCAGCGATTTCAGCGCGTCTGTCTCATTTCTGATCGTTCTCGGCTACAATACCTTACTCCTGAGTCGGATGTTTACTGATTCAGAGTACTCATCCTGGAGCTTCTAGTCGGGGAGCCCACAACTGAGCCGGTGTACAAAATACTGGTCGAACGTGTGGGTGCATCGCTTGCTGAAGAGGATGAGGAGGAGTTCAAGTATGTATTGGACGAGGATGCAAGATGGCCACTGGAACAAGCGAGGAAACTAGCCGAGATCGCTTTAGAATACACGGCCGAAAGCGGAAGGATAACCCTTCCGCAGGCAATGCAAAATTTAGAGAATTTTCACTGAAAGATAGATGTCTATCTCCCATGAAGCCGAACAGACTGGATCTGAGGGCATTACAATCCAAAATCTGGAAAAATCAAAGCATTCATATCTATGAATATCATGGATCAATTTACGTTGGTTCCTCCTTGGATCAGCTCCCTTTTATTCGTTGGAATTGCTATAGGATTGTATTCTGGCTTCCATGGCTTTTGTGATCGATCCCCTTCTTGTCAATATAGCTGGAAAGTAGATCCATAGCTTTTTTGGTTCCACGCTGCTATATCCATAGGTATCAATGCTTCTTGAGCTATCTAACCACTATACGCAGGTTTTTAATTCAATTTCACACAGATCTCACAAAATTCATCTTACATGGACTCAACTTCCACAAGTAGACCTTTGACACAAAAATTCCAAAATGTTCAAGCTCTAAATCCAAGATTTCCATTAGCTCTGATACCACATGAAGAAGAATCACAAAGCCATATAACCATATGCACAGCAAATTAACACACAAAAATTAAACTAGCGGAAAAGGTAGAGAGCCATCATGTGGTCTCTCATGCTCATGTAGTTCACATTATTCAAAAAATGTAATAATACATTTAAATACATGAGTAAGTGGTCTTAAGATAGTGCATCTATCTTAGACTCACTTGGTTGAGAAAATTTCTCAACTTACACACTATTTTAGGAGAGCTAGTTGGAGAGAATATCTCATCCAAACTAGACTCCTTAGTTTGAGGAATTCTCATGATTTTATTTAATTAATTTAATAATTGGATTTATTATTGATTTTTAGGAGAGTGAGGCTAAAACTCTACCCACACACTTGTATAAAGAAAATTACATTTTATTTTTATCGGGGATGCAGGATGTATTAGACTTCTGTAATGCTGTAATCATTTTCCATATTAATATAAAGTTTGATGTTCTATTGATATTGCTTTGTAAGATCCTTTAGTAGTTAAGGGGTTGTGAGTAAGGGAGGGCCCCCTTTACTCGCAACTCCAAGTAGTTGTAGATTTGTATTCATTTAATTTGTCTTTTATGTATTAACAAAAATTATTTACACAGTTTCCATTTCTCTTTACTGGTTATAGCAGCGCATGTTTAATGATCAATGGTAGAATTTGTTCATGAATGTGTTTGAGTTATGCATTTCATGTTTCAATGTACATTGTGAATGATTGGGAATGAGTTGGTTTACTTGTTATTGATTGATCTTATATCTTTTCTTGATCTGCATCAGCAATATTAAGTGTTGTAGAGGGATGATTGATCCACTCCATAGCCTTTGCTGCTAAGTGTTGAGAGAGAGAGAGATTTTAAACTGTGTGTGAATTTTTATGCATTGGAGTATTAGCCTGCATATATTTTGCATTGCATCTCACAAGGTTATGATTACCCCTGGTTAATAATTTATGTCTGTCAAATTATAATTCTATAATTTGCCCCAACAGGACTCTCCCTTATTGTTGTTGTGTGTGCATCTAGGATGGCCTAGACACTTTCTGGGATACTCTTTGCGAGCATCCAAGGACTAATCCAGCCATATCTGACTCTAAACCCTTGGACACTCACATATGCCTGTCTACTAGCATCTAGGGCTCTTTGGATGTTTTCTTGTCCACTCTGTGCCAATTTCTAGGAACTAAAATGCCATGTTCTATGCCAGTGTCCAAAACCTAGAAAACCTTAACTCAGAGTGAACCTCACGCCTGTGATTTCAGACCCTTGTGCGAACTCCTTCTATCAAACCTATGCGAACCAAGACAAAAGAGAAGAATAGAAATGGCTTGATCAATGTGATTAAAAGAACTTGAGGTCAATTCTATTTATAGGCTTTCTTGAGGGTTCACTTGGGGTTAATATTGACCCAAGCGATTACCCATGTGGTTAGGGCTGACCCATTCCATAATGTATGTATGAATAAAATAATTCAAAACTTAACTTCCGCTTGACCAAACTGGGTGATATTTAGGCCAATTTTGGTCCTCTTGAAAAGAGGAATTTAATGAAAGCATCATCTTCATAATATGAGTTGTCCAATGTGGCACTTGAACCTAGTTGTAAAAATTAACACTCCCTCTCAACTAGGAAGAATTCCACCTGCCAATATCATGTCATGTTGTTGTAATACTTTGACTGTCTCTACTCAACCCTATCTGTTGAATATTTATCAGATCTAGAAGAAGAAGAAGAATAGGGGAGAAATATATTCCACCCATACAGAGCAATAGGATAACTTCATTGTACATAGGAGTACCCACTTGACGCTAGAATCTCATCAGGGAGCTTACCCTCAACCCAAAATTTCATCAGGGAGCTTACCCTCAACTCGGAGTCATATTGCCTACTGATCTTCCCAACAATTATTCTTAGTATTCATGTGGTAGAACACTTGCATCATAATCTCCTTAGGTTGTACACCCCCAAGTACACTCTCAACTCGTTGACCAAACAAGGAGCGGTATTCCCAACAAGCCCTACTTGTGGGTATGATGCCAACTGGGGTATACTATGCAAAGACCAGACAGGGGAGTAAAACCCTCAACCCTATTGGTAACAAATAGGGGAGTACCGTATTGTCCATATATCCCTCAACCCTAGGAGCCCTCTATCTCGATTCCTCACCCTGGGAGCTCAAATAGGGTAAGAAGAGTTGGCTCAGTGTCCTCGATCAAAATTTCCCCTTATCCTAAGGGGCCACATCCATCAGTCCAAGCTGCTCTCTGAAGACCAAGAAATTTCATTTTGGTAATGCATTGGTGAGAATATCGACAATGTATTCATCTATCGATATGTGATGGAGCCTAACAGCTCCTCTCTGCACTATGTCTTGAATAAAGTGATATCGAATCTCAATATGCTTGGACTTGTCATGAAACACGAGATGTTCTGCGAAATGGATTCCATTCTTGTTGTCACAGTATATCACTATATTATCTAGTACCTACTCAAATAGCTTTCCAAAGAGCTTTCTCAACCAGACTGCTTTGCAACTAGCCATGCTAGCGGCAATGTATTATGATTCAACAGTGCTCATTGCTACAGACTTTTATTTCATGCTCATCTAAGATATCATGGAAAATCCAAGGCTAAAACAACATCCATATGTACTCTTCCTACCGATAAAATTTATGGCCCAATCAGCATTAGTGTATCCATGAAGTTGAACATCTCCAGCAGAATATCTTAGTCTAAGTGTGATTGACCCATGTAAATATCTCAAAATGTGTTTGGTAGTTATCCAATGTGTGTGGTAGGGCTCGGTCATGAATTGACTCAATGTGTTTACTACATAGCATATGTCTGGATGGGTGTTCACAAAGAACATCATAGCCCCAATAAATTGTCTATACTTGGATGGATTTTCCAAGACTGTCCTGCAACATCTCCACATAACTTCTTGAAGTTCATTCTCATTGGAGTAACCATGGATTTGCATTCAGTCATTTCAAATCTTTCCAGCAGCTTCACAACGTATTTCCTTGTGAAAGGAAAATCTCACTAGGCCTTTGCCACACCTCAAGGCCTAAAAATAAGTGCATGAGACCAAGATCTTTCATCTCAAATTCAAAGGCTAGCTTCCTCTTACACTCGATCATCAGAGGCTCACTACCCGTCAAAAATAGATCGCCAACATATAAAACCAAAATCAATGGCATACTTGGACTATCTTGAAGTATAGGTTGGAATCAACATTGCTTCTTGTGAATCCCATCTTCACTAAGTAACTATCAATGCATGCATACCAATCTCGAGGAGCTTGCTTCAAACCATACAATGCCTTCTTCAACCTGAAAACATGTGTTCTTCGATCTTCCACTTCAAATCCCTATGGTTGTTCAACATATACTTCTTCCTATAACATGCCATAAAGGAATGTGGTATTTACATACATCTAATGAAGAGTCCATCCTTGACTCACAACAAGGGAAACCATAGAACAAATTATTGTATATCAAGCCACAAGAGAAAATATGTCATCATAATCTTCTCCCTCTTTCTAAGAAAATCCTTGAGCTATGAACATTGCTTTGTATTTCTCAATGTTGCCATCAATTCCATGTTTAATCTTGAATAGCCACTTTGAAGTCATAACAGACTTCCCTTTCGGTCTAGGTACAACACCCATAGATCATTTTTCACAATTAATTCATTTTCCTCAACCATAACATCCTTCCAAACTTGTTCTTTTACAACTTCTTTGAATGAGGACGGTTCAACTTGAATCATAGTGCTCATAGATGCAACATATCCCTAATACCTGCATGATTGATTCCTTTATCTAAATTATCTTTGAATGGGGACATTTCTTTTAGTATCTTGTAAAGTATCACAGAGCCAAAGTGGTCTCTTCCTAGTAGGAGGATCACTTCGAGGAGGATCTAATAGATCCATAGGATCCATGGGATCATCAACCATATCGAACTTAGGCATGGACGGACCATCTATAATATCCCAATAATAATTCTCTTCCTTGGGAGGAGGTGGAGGAAGATATCTTTCTTTTCCAAGAGTTGCGTCTTCATTGAATGTTATGTCCCTGCTAATTTCGACCTTCCTCTGACTAGGAATATATATTCTATATGCTTTCGAATTTTCACAATAACCCACAAACATACCTTCTCTTCATGTAGTTTCCAATTTGTTCCTTTTATCCTTCAGCACATGAAAATATACAGGCATCCAAATACACAAAGATGGCTAATATCAGGTTTGATACTTGTGAATATTTCTTTGGGGGTCTTGTTTTCAAACGGTTGATAAGGCACCCTGTTTTGAACGTACACAACATTAGATGTAGCTTCAGCCCAAAGTAACTTTGGCACCTTTTTATCATGAAGGATAGCACAAGAAGCTTCCAATACAGAATTGTTCTTCCTTTCAGCTAGATCATTCTATTCAGGATTATATGGCACACTTGTTTCTTTCTTGATCCATTCTTTCTTGCAAAATGCTATGAATTATTTTGACATGTATTCCCCTCCATTGTCGAATCTGAAGACTTTGATTTTATTTCTTGATTGATTTTGATCAAGGCTTTGAATTCCTTGAATATTTCAAAGGATTCATCCTTGTTCTTAAGATAATATATCCATGTCTTTCTTGAGAATTCGTTAATAAAGGTGATGTAGTAGAGATGACTACCAACAAAATGTATAGGCATCGGACCACATATATCAGAATGAATAAAATGGAGGATGCCATTTGTCTTATTCTTACTAGAGTGAAATAACCCCCTTGTTTTCTTTCCACTTGCATAACCTGGACAAACTCCATCATGATGATCTTGAACATCGGGAATACCTGAGACCAATTTCTTTAACTTCGAAAGTGCATCATAGTGTAGATGAGCCAGTCTGCAGTGCCATAACTCGCTCAGATGATTGGTGATATGAACCAATGCTAGAAGTGTCGGGTTGTGTTATATTCTTTCCACGACTAGCCCACGTAGTTAACCGGGGGGTTAGAAGGGGGGCTCCTTCGTTGCGTCGATTGCGTAGTGAGGGGAGTCACAGTGGGTTTGAGGGGTGCAAGTAACCCCACTCTATGGGGTCCGGGGCAGCACCCCAAAAAAAAAAAATTTGGACCCTATATTAGGTGGGGTGGACCTACCTATGGTTTTGTGCATGATTTTCGCACATGGTTTTTGGTCACGATGGTTTTCGGCCCATGGGTTTGGACGTGATGGTTTTCGGTCCATGGTATTGGATGCTTCGGCATGTATATATATGTATTGTAACATTAAAAGGAACGAAATGAAAAATCAAGCTGGTAGTCCCAGTTTTGGGATCCAGGTGAAAATCTTTGTGTATATGTGTTTTATGTGTTATGCACTCGAATTGTTTATTTTCTATGTTTTAGAATTCGTATGCAGGTAAATTTTGTACGGGGTTAAAACCTACATTTGGTATCAGAGTTGTTTTGGCTTCAAGGGGACACCTTTGTTACTGAGGGGTTTCACTCGGCCCTATGGTAGACCCCACTCAGTGGGAGATCTGCGGCATCGATTCTGGTGGTGAAAGAAGATGGCGAGCAGTGCAAAGATAGAGATCGAGAAATTTAATGGTTAGAGTTTTGAGTTATGGAAACTCAAGACGGAGGATCTGTTGGTGGATAAAGATCAGTGGATCATGGTAGATCTAGGTACTAAACCAACAGGAGTGTGCGATCAAGAATGGAAGAAGTTGGATGAAGGCAAAGAGCACAATACAATTGTGTGTCTCAGATTCAGTATTGCTTAATGTATTAGGGGAAGCTACGGCGAAGGCTTTGTGGGACAAGTTAGGGACTTTATACCAATCTAAGTCTTTGGTGAATAAACTTTTCCTATGAAAAAATATGTATAACCTGAGGATGAAAGATGGAGACTCAGTGACAGAGCATCTGAATGCATTTAGTACTGTGGTAAGTCAATTATCATCTGTTGATATCAAAATTTCATATGAATATAAGTGCATTAGTTTGTTGTGTTCTCTACCAGATCCGTGGGACAATCTGGTTATTGTAATAGGTAGCAATGCAACTTCCTTGTAGTTTGATGAAATAGTCTCATCCTTGCTGATGGAGGAGATGAGATGGAAAAATATGGAGAGCCAGAATGGTGATGCCTTGTCTGTACAAGGACAGCCCTAGAACAGAAACAAAAATAAGTCATCAAGTGGGAGATCTAAATCTCCAAGAAAACTTGTAAAAGTGGTGTGTTGGAAATGCAGAAAGGAAGGGCACTACAAAAGGGACTGTAAATCTAAATCTCCTGAAAAAGGAAAGGGATCTGATGAAGCTCATTCTGAAAAGGCGAAAACCACCTCAGATGAAGGTGGGGATGTGTACTTGGCTTCTTCAAGTACACATGTAGATCATGAGGCATGGTTGATTGAATCAGGTGCATCCTTTCACTTCACTCCCCATAGAGAGTGGTTCTGCAGGTATGGGAAATATGATGGTGGTGATGTCTTCTTGGGGGATGACAGTGTTGGCCGGATAAATCGATCTTGCAGAAAATACCAATCTCCCTAGTATCAAAAGATAGTCTAGCAACAAGCAAACAAACAAACCTATCTTTCTCTAGACATATGCAATTTATAAATAAATACTACAAAGGTGTTAAGATCCTACCTTAGATCCAGTGCTTGTTCGTAGTAGTCCTCCTCCAATCTTTCGAAAGAGTTACCTTTGAAGACCTACAATCGCAAACAAGCAAACATTAAATAGCACCTGCATAGAAAATATTATAAATCATGTCTATTATGGTGATCAAGGAATCCATAAAATAAACCATGAATTAACAGCTTATTGAGAAAAACAAATATATTTGTATTAAGTTTGAATAGTAGAAGAAATTTACAACCTTTTTAGCCTTGATGTTGAAAAAGTTCTTCCTGGGGTCCGAAACAGGAATTTCCTTTACTTTGACAAGCCTTGCACTCTTCCAAATGAGATCTTAGAGGTATGTAATCTTTCCTCATAAAAACTCAACTGAAGAAGACCAAGTTCCAGCAGCATTTCACCTCAAAAATATTCAGCTTCTAACTCCCCCAAGTAACCAACCCAATGGTTCTTCTTATAGTGCAGAGGAGGAGGTTACTAGTCCACCTATGAAGGGATAGAATCCTCCTTCAAAGGAATAAGCTCCTCAAATCAAGGGATAAGCTCCTTAAGGTATGGGTTACATGAACCTTAAGAGAGCGAACTTGCCACCTCAAGATTCCTTCTAGAAGCTTCTAGAAATAACTAAAAGTGAGTTTTTTCAGAGTATACTCGTGCCTTTTTAACTTTTACAGGGGTCCACACCTTTAACACAGAGATAGTGCAGTCAGGTGCACAGGAGACATGACCATTAGGTGTGGGACCGCAGGTAAGACAAAGAGAAAGTTCGGAACCCGAGTTTTAAAGACTTTTGAGAGCTTTTCTCTTATTTTCAAGACTTTATATGAGGAACTGATGTTTTAGACTTGCAGAGGAGGAAAGTATGAGTGGTAATGAACTCACACAGATAGCAGAATGTCAAGGTGACAATTTTTAGTGCAACAGATTGCCCCCCTAAAATGCGAAGTCTGTAATAGATGAAGATAGAGTCTGTCATTTATGAAGATTGAAGTACTTTATCATTTAAAGGATCGTCCTATGGACACCCCAGTTGGAACCTGTAAAAACATTCAATGAAAAATATATATATGTAGACATATCATCACTGAGGTAGGCATTCCCATACTCAGATCAAAATTGACTAGAGAACTGACTAAACTATTCTCATACAGGAATGATTTTGTAATACATCAAGAGTATAGACATGTGTAGACACAGTATGGACGCGGTGATATATTTATGAATAGTCCACTGTATAATGAATAACAAAATTCCTCACAGCCTGGATGGTAGAAACTAGATCCAGGGTCTTGATTTCCGCTTCCCAAACTAGTACGATTCTATCCATGTGAATGAATGTGTCAAAGTTGAACATGGTAGAAACCACTTGATTACCAGTCAATGATGAGGACTGTTAACAAGTGTGAGATAAACCACCAGTAATGTCAATGGCTCTCAAAGTACCCAGTACAATCCATGAAATGTGAATAAATGAGCTGAAGTCGAACATGTCATAGAATCATTCAATTGAAGGTCAATGATCCAACCTATCATCGAAGGCAAGAAAACTGCTATTACGACATGAAGTTTTCAAGGTAATGACGATTTCTAGATCAAATTCCTAGATAATGAGCTGAAGTTGATAGAAAGCGATCCGTCATAGGCAAGCCCACAACATGAAATCATAGATCAAGTTTTGAAGAAATATATTGGCAAGGACTAACTCAGGGATGGTCAAAATGGATGACAGATATTTTGCAGATGAATGGTTTGTTTGAATTGTTCTCTTGAACACATAACGACATTGTAGATGGCTTGGTGACAATTGACCCAAAGCTAATACCCAGAAACCGGCTGAAGACTTTCAATGTGGTTTGATTAACTGTTAGGCAAAGGATTTTCCCAACCTAGGTGAACAAAAAGTGTCGTGTTCAAGAGTGGTTGACGGCCTTTTTACAAAACAAAGTGTAACAAATAGGTTCATTTTTCTCTCTTTTCCCCCACCATTTCTGGCAAGTACCTCTTTATTTTTGACAAGATTGAGGATGATAACATTTGCTTGTTTATAAGCTCATCCTTCAGATGAGTCCAACTTAGTTTAAAATTCGAACCCTAAGAAGGAGTGGTTCGTTCTTGTTTAAAATTGAACAGGTCCTCTACTGTTAAATTTTAACGAGTCCAGTATAGGAAAACTTGGTGTTTTTCAATTTTAGGGTGTCAGAAGAAAAATTTAAGAAAACTCCATGGGGGTACTTTTTCGTAAAATAATCCCTCAGGTCTGAAAAGGGATAAAATAATATAGAAGGGATGACATTTCCAATACTTTAACAAGCTGAAAAAGACAAGCGCTCAACAATCTTTTCATATTTAACGAGTCTGAAAAGGGTTTAAAGAGGACTATATTGACCATAATTAGTCAACGTATACCTTTTTTGTAAATAGTCCACTTCAGTCCAAAAAAGGGGTAAACTTATACTGAAGGGACGATTATTCATTTATTTTAACGAGTTCGAACAATCAAGTGCTCGACAATCTTTTCAATTTTCGAGAGCCTGAAAAGAGATTAAAGAGGACTCCAATGTTTCACTTTTTCGTAATTTTTTGAAAGAGTCCGAAAAAGTGATAAAAGTATGCTCTTTATTGAAAAAAGATCAATTTCCAAGAAATATCCAATATTCTGCACAAAAACTCAAAACATTACATGTACCTATTGTTAGTGTCAATCTTTCCAGCCTTCCTCCAGTGATCAAATATGCTCTTACAAAGTGATCTCAGAGTTTCCAAGTCAAATTTTGTCATTTCAAAGAGTTTTCAAGCAAAATTTGGTCACTAGGCATTAGGTCTAGGGTTTGTTTTCACTCTTTCCAAAGTTGTCCAAATGGCAGTCCATGTCATCATTCAGCTGAGTCTATCACCATTCATAGGGTTTTCATTATCATGTCAGTGTCTAATGAGTCATTTTACATCTTGTTCATGCTTCAGTGGCACCTAGGCAAGGTCATTTCCTTCTCCTAGGGTTTTGATGGCAATATCTCTTGGATAGTCAAATCATTAGCGAATATTGTATCCTGATGTTCATACACCTTCCCCTATCCTTCATGTACCTTATTAAACACTTCCCATCCCTTAGATCCACCAAATTCCTCATTTTTGCACAAACCCTAGTTTCTAGCTACAACCTGTCAATTTTCTAGGTTTGGCCTGTGTTTTGCCCTTTTGGACCCCTTTCCCTCGCTCAATCTCTGAGATTCCACTTTCCCCTACTTCCTAACATCCCTCCCCACTCCCAAAAATTTCCCCAAGAATTTATAAGCCCCCTATCCCCTTCATTTCGCTCCATTTCGACAAAATTCCTTGTTTCACACATCGGGACAAGTCGCACTCAAACGATGTTCTAGAGCAATAAAAGATGAATTTTGGAAACCTGAGAGAGGTTTTTGTCCAAAATATGCCAAAGAAGAAAAACCTCCTTCACTTTTTGCACAGGTGTCATGGTTTTAAAGAAATGTCAAAAATACCGGCGAGAACGAAGGTGCTCCAAGGACGGTTGGCCAAAGCACAAAAACGAAGGAAAACGCCCGATCCACTCCAAATTTTGGCCAAAGCCTCTTTTACTGAGCATGGTACTTGATCGGGGACTCCCAGCCCAAATTTCAAGAAATTTGGAGAAAATTTTGTCATTTGTGAATTTTTTATGCCAATTACAAGTTTTCTCCATTAACGGGTCTCACCCCCCGCGCGACCCTTCATCATGGCAACTCCATTTTGCAAAAACTCAGCATTTCCAGACTTTTCATGAGAATTTACATATTCTCATCAATGGACTTGAGATTTTATGAAGTTTTGGGCCTCCAGAAAGTCAGAAAACAAGCAAAAATTGACTTTCTGCCACATTTTTGAGTTGCAGAACGCAGACTTGGGAGATTGCAATTTTGGAGGGGCAAATGACCACCAAATTCAGAAATTCCAGTTGGGTTGGAAAGTAGACTCACAGACCTTTCCAAAAAGCCTACTATGGCTCAATTTGGACACATGGAAGTGCCCCAAAAGTGATCCCAAAGGCGCGCGACCTGTCAAGCAGAGGCGCGCGACCCATCAGGCAAATTTCTCCAAATTTCAGTGTACAGCTCAGAAAAACACAGTTTGACCCTGTTTGACTTTTTGGGGTGGATTATTATCCTCTTTGATGTAATTAATGTACTTTTATGACACTTTTACACTTATGTACCTCTTCTAGAAGATTCATTCACGAAATAGGTGAAAATTAAATGAATGAATTGGTTTCCTAGCTTATAGAGGCAAGTTGTTTTGACTGCCTAGATTTTAGTGCTCAGTTTAGAATTGGTTGAAACAGCTCCTAGAAGGATGAGCTCGACCCCCAGAGGCAAGGGAAGAGGTTGGCTTGCCTATATTATGTATTTTCTTAATCATTTTCAGGGGTTGGAAGGTTGGACTCTTGAGGGAGAAACTATCATTGTATTATTCACTGTATCTCTGCAATTTTTGGCTAAGGAAGACCAGGGTTTTGCAGTCCTCTTTGGGATTCTTGTGGACTCATGTGTTGATGGTGTGTTTCTCAATGTACTTGTAAGCTTGTTATGTGACTCATTTCCTTTCTTTTACTTCTGCACATTAAACAAATGAAGTGTTAAAGTAAGAATTCATGCCTGCCATGCTCTGCTTTTAAGTTTGTTTAATTTCAATGTTTTCTACTGTCTAAAGAGAATTCAAATTTATTGTTTGCTCTCTTTAGCTCCTCACCTTTCATTTCTGACCATCCACCTCAATCAAAGGCATCAATACTGTCTCCTATTTCGCCCCAAAGAACCCCCTGCAGAAACTGTGTCCAATCCCCGCACCCAAAATTGCCATCCCCTCAATTTGCCACCAAGACCCTAAAAACCCTAAATCAACCTTTTTGATCAGTTTACTAGCCTAAAATCAGTGTTACCCCATTGGTCATCTCACCAATTGAAGATCTTTACCGAGATAGACCGGAGAGAGCCCTCTCCAGCCCCGTAGGGCTAGCTACGAGGCTAAGTGGTTTGATGTTGCCTTGAAGTTTACCTTTCTCAGCCTGAGGTGAAATTTCAAGCGCTAACACCTGTTTAAGATAAATAAAAATGTTTTTAAAAATTGTCTTTTTAAAGTGAAAAATAAATAAATTAAAATTCATTTATTCGAAAAAAAACTTATAAAAAGGGCTTTTCTAACTTCATTTTTACCATTTGAGTTCAAAGTGAGAAGCGAGAGCTTTTGGGTAAGAAAGTTCCTGTGAAGATTCTGGAAAATCCATCCATCAGAATCGAAAACAGTCAGCCCCAAGTAATCCACGTCCTCCTTAACTTGAATTTCATCCATTTACATTTTGTTTTTAGGCTTTCAATTGGATTTTTGAAGAAAAAATAGGTTTAGAAAGTCACTCATGGGGCCCTGCTGGTGCAACACGCGGCCCCTGCGGACCCCGACTCTTTTCTATAAAGAAAAAAGTCGTGGGTCCACACCTATTTCTCACAACATGTGCGGACTTACACATTATTTGTAAGTAGCAGGTGTGGACCCCGCAAAATGAATTTTAAAAACTTGAATTTCTCCATTTTTGCCCAAAATTTTTCGAACTAGCTTGTTCTAATACGTCTTTTTATACATTGTAGGACATTAAAAATGCTTATTTAGCGAGAACACGAGCACGAGGATGTAGATTTTTCCGCACTAAATCATATGCCCATATTGCAGGCATTGAGAGCATGCGGATTGCTTAAGTTTTGGGGCATACAGGGCATGAGGGCCCAAGTAGACCTCTTGCAATGGCTGGTAGACAGATGGAACACACAGGACCAGTGCTTCGTGATTGGTGGCCACCGGCTCGAAATCGAGATGGAGGACATATACTTTTTCATTGGTTTGTCCAAGAGGGGCAAACAATTATCTCTTTTCGGGACTAGGCCAGGTGGCCAGTCTGTCGCTAGTCTCCGATTGGAGTTTTGCGATGATCAAGCAGACCCCAAGGATAAACGAATTGATATTAAAACTATCATCCATCTTGAGCTTAAAGTTATTGCATTCACTGTTACCAAACTATGCAGGAGTGTAGCATTGCATGTGGCTACTAGATCCCAGATGCAAATGGTTGTAGATTTTTTTTGAGACACCATATACAACTGGTGCGAGGCTATGTTGGCAAATGTGAAAGGCCAACTAACTAGAACAATGAATGGAAAGCTGAACAACTTTGGATATGGATTTATCGTAGTCACCTTTTCTCTAGAGAGGATCCCCATGTTAGCCCCACAGCATATTCCTATTGATGCTGGTCTTCCTTGAGAGCCTAGAATGGTTCGTTCGGTTGCTTTGATAGCCCGTCGCGCTCAGGAGGGCACAGAGGTTGTTCAATTTCCGCCTGAATATTTTTGTTGGTTGAACAACCAACTTTTTGTGATTTAGGAATTTCCATACACTGGGATGGATTACCGCGGCGACCCAGACATGATTCTTCCACCAGGAGAGCAATGGGATGATTCAGGTAAAAACCATTTTCAACACTTTCTAACTTTTAATTTAATTTTTTATATATATTTTAATCGTCCAAAACTGATAATCAAAAGTTTAAATGCAGATGTGGGTCCACGACAACCAGCCGCTTTCTAGCCTTACGAGAGGAGACAACCAGCTACAGCAAGACCAGCCCCACAGGACCAATCAGCAGAGATCCTAACCAACTTGGAGCATCATCTAGAGCGCTTGACACTCGATATTCCAAAGATTGATGAAGATGATATTCCACTTAGGTTACAGAGATATGTGATTGGGGTCATAGGACCTTTTAGGAGGTTCCTATGTAGGGTGGCCCGAGCATTAGTTTCTTATCATGATCATCACCAGTGATAGGATGATCGATTTTGTAGACTCGTGACATTTTGTCTTTTTGTATTATCATTTTTGCCAATCATAAGGTGTTTTTCAACCTATGATCGAAGACGATGTATATTTTGAAACACACTTCTATGCTATGATATATCATTATTACCAGCTATCTCATGTAACATGTTATCGAATGTTATTAAATGTACTGTTTTAATTATTGCAAATGTGTATTTATCATACTAGAAGTAATTGCATCTGCTAATGTATTTAAATGTCTTGGAATATGCTAAATATTCAATGTAATCAAATTCACGTTCCAAGAGACAAACTCTCAAAAATAACCTTAATAACACTAGATTTCTAATGGCATAAACCCTGTTAAGTTGTAATACAATGAGTTCAGAATCCAACCTAACAATCAAACTCCAAATCCCAAATGAGATGGATTTAGATAATAACTCAATCACTGCACTATACTCTGCAATGTTATTTTTTGTTTAACCAAGGCTTACCCCATGCATAGACACTAACTCATCAAAGGGTGAATAGATAACCCAAGCTGCGGAAGAAATGTTTTTTGTACTACGACAAGCACCATCAACAAAACCAATGTATGTTTGAAGAGATGTCGACATCTACAATATCAAGAGTAAAATCGAGATAAGCAGGAATAATGATAAGAGCACTCTCTAAACTAGGCACACTTTTCTAATCTAAAACACACTAGCTGTAAAGAAACTAATCTAACAAAAAATCTCCACACAGAATTTAAGCATAATATCTCTTCAGATAAAGTCCATTTCTGGGTTTATTCAAAGAGACACCGTCAAAATCTATCAATTCATAAGCCCCTTTTGCCAGCTTTCGCTTAACAATGTAAGGACCATGCCACATAGGTACAAATTTTCCAGCCCCTAGCTTATCATTCACTTGATCATATAGTAAAACTAGGTCTCCTTCTGAAAAATTATGAGGTGTAACATTTCTTTCATACTGAGCTTTCACTCATTTCGCATGAGTCTCTTTTGCTATTGCAGTAGTGTGTCTATTCTCATCTAACTGAGCTAAGTACAAAAAAAATTCTCTTCTTCAAAAGTAGCTGGGAGTAATTCTATGGCTAATTGTAATGACGAAATTTCATATTCAATTGGTAACACTGCTTCCAAACCGCAAACCAGTTGATGTTTTTTATTGAAGTCCAATATGCCCAAAGTGCTGAAAATAACATGGTATGCCAATTTGACTTATGAGTACCAATGATTCGTTTGATCATAGTGACTAAAACTTTATTGATAGCTTCAACCAGACCATTAGCCTACGGGTAATATGGAGTAGAACTATCGTGGCGCAGGCCAAGTTGATCTGTCAGTTCAATCATCATGATATTTTGAAAGTGACTTCCATGATCAATGATAATAGCTTGAGGAACACTGAATCTAGCAATTATATGACTGAATATGAAAGTTGCAGCAGTCTTGTCGTCTGTCGAAAATGTAAGCATTGCCTTGGCCCACTTAGTAAAATAATCTATCGCTAGGATAATATACGCATGCCCCTCGGCCAAGTGAGGGTTACATGTAATAAATTCAATACCCCACTTTGCGAAAGGACCGACAGCAATTATAGGGTGAAGAGTTTCGGTTGAACAAGAATCAAAAAATGACTGTATAGCCTAATATGCAATTTCAAAGGGACTCAAAGGCATCACGCCATCAAATTAATCCACCTCAAAATCGGAAGGTACGATCCAAGGATCATCAAAAGTAACAGTATTCAATGAAATCATATGAATAGTTGAAATAGAAGGAGGAGGGAAGGAAAAAGTTCCCAGTAAACCAGAATCTTTAATCAAACCTACGCCAACATCCTTGTAAGGGATATTCATTTTACCGATGTGCTAAATACTATCTGTAGAGGCTAGGTCGGATGAGAAATAAGTCAGCTGGTCTATCGTAACGATCTTTCCATTATGAGGAAACTTGATAAGCCAAAAAACCGATGAAACAATAGCAGTCATAGCATAAGACCAACTGTGACCCAGGAGAAGGTTGTAATCTAGAGGGGCATCAACCACTTCCACATCTAGATTTACAGTTTTGCCTTCAACCCCTATAGGTAAATCCTGCAAAATACCAAAAGGATGGAACCCTCAACCATCAAAAGCCTTTAGAATTGTCGGAGACTGATTGAGTGTGGGAGAACCAAGTGATTTCCAACACTGGATCGACATAATACACGTAGAAGCCCCTTCATCAATCATAGTCCGAAAGCAAGGTCTATTTTTGACTAAAACTGGAATCTGGAAAGCCATTTGATGAGGTAGGTGGGGTGTACTATTCTCTAAATCGAAGATTATTAGGTTCGAATCCTGAATATCGACAGCTCCTATAGCAGACAATATTAATTTACGTTGTGTTGGGCACGATTGCAGCACTTCCAAAGCCAACATTGCTGAAGGGGAAATAGCTAAGTCTTCAACAATGTTGTACTTCTGAGCAGTAATCACATGTGGATTGAAAGTTGATTTACGAAGTACACCTTTAGCAGGTAGTTTGATTACTAAGTCAGGGTTGGGTTTCTCGATCTGTAGTGGACCGGAACGAGGAGGAGGTGTAGTTGATGTATTTGAATTAGAAGATTCTACTTCTTTACGATCAACAGGATTTTTACTACCATAATCTTGTGATCGCGTCGCAATCTTGTCATGAGACATCATCATAATAGATTATTCTGAGGCATTCGAGGAAGAACCAGTCATCTTACTATCTTGAGTAGGAAAAGGATCCTTCAAGATAGTAGGCATTTGAGAACCTTTAATGAATTTCGAAACCTCTCCTCGATGTGGGCATTCTTTGGTAAAATGATCCTCGTCGCAAATGAAACAAGGATAGCGAGGTTTCCATTTTTCATCAGTAGATTCATTTTTATCCATTTTATCTTTTGAATTTTGTTTGTTTTTCTTCTTCCCCTTCTTTTTACTACTGGATTTTGATTTGGTCGTAGATGATTCTACGACATGGATGTTGACAGAAATTTTAGTGGAAGAATCTCCAGTCAGGGAATCAGGTAAAGTTATTATAGGAGAAGAATTCTTTGAAGATTTCTTCTTACTTTTAGTACTAACTGAACCAATCATACCATCAGTGGCATGAGACCCTGAAGGAGCTACAATTATTTGACCGTGTTTTGGAAGATCAGGGATTTTTTCATGTAAAGTACCTGACTGCGTATAGACAAGGTCAAGGTACTGAGCCTGAGCAATGACTTGCTCTTCAATAACAACTCCTCCCTTAGCTACATCTTCAATGATTTTTGGTAACAATGATTTAATTAATCATTCTGCTAAAATTTGATCCAGAATGAAAACTTTCACTAAACGCCTTCTACATCGCCATTCATGAATATGATCAGAAATATATGTGGACGTGGATTTTTTCAGTGAGGTTAACAGTTTCGTGCCATTGTCATATCTAACAGGCAACTGAAAATGAGTTAAGAAAGTAGTGGCTAACTGATTGAAATTATAAAAAGAGCCTTGTGGTAACTCAATGTACCATTTGGCGGCAAGAACAATAAGTGTTTGTTGAAAAAGTCGCAATCAAATTGAATCATCAATGATTGAATTAGATGCACACCAGAGGTGATAAGTCGTAACGTGATTCGACGGATCCTCTCCTAACTTACCCTCGAATTTTGGGATATCACTAAGCAACTTACTAAGCATTGGCAGCCAATATGGAAGATAGTAAATCGGATCGTTCGTAAGGCGCGACAAATCAGGTAAATCCAAAGTTGCAATAAATGGTAACTGACGGTTAGGGTCGCGAAAACCTTGAGTAATGAGACCAGTTCTAGGAGGAGGATATCCAAGATTGTTGGACACAGATTGTCATTGATGTCAATATGGCAATATTCAAGAGGAGGAGACAGAGCATATCAGAGCCAAGACGAGCAAATGGACCGAGAGGAGCAGATGGAGCAAGAGGAGCCAAGAGGAGCAATATATATAGAGCCATCGGTATATGCCAAAGAGAAGGTGCACACAAAGCCATCGGGAGGATTATAGTGTATATGGTATCAAAGCATAATTATATATATATAGCAGGCGGAATACACCATTGCTGAAACAGTTGTTGAACACTGTTGAAACCCCTGGAGAAAAGTTGCTGAAACACCAATTTCTCCGTTGCTGAAACACCGACACTTGTCAAAAATTTGCCGATACACCAGTTTCAGCGTTGCTGAAACACCAGTTTCGGCGTTGCTGAAACACCAGTTTCGGCGTTGCTGAAACACCTCCGCGATGACATTATATTTCCGCGGTGCTAAAACACCTCCGCGACGACATTATATTTTCGTGACACCATCAATCGAAGGTAATCATGAGGAAGATAAAGCAAATGGAGGAGGGAAGCCGGAAGGTCAAGCGAGTGTTGAGGAAGTCGAAGCTCAAGCGAGCAAGGAGGAAGCCAAAGAGCCATTGAGTAAGTGGAAATGAACGGACAAAGGCATGAGAATGTATAAAACAGTAAAAACAGAGAATTGTTGGTGTTGCTGTAGCTGCTGTTGCTGTTGCTGTAGCTTTTGTTGTTGTTGTTGAAGCTGTTGTTGCTGTTGCTGTAGCTGCTGTTGCTGTTGCTGTAGCTGTTGTTTCTGTTGTTGTAGCTGCTGTTGCTGTTGTTGTAGCTGCTGTTGGTGTTGCTGTAGCTGCTGTTGGTGTTGTTGTAGCTGCTGTTGCTGTTGCTATAGTTGCTGTTGGTGTTGCTGTAGCTGTTGTTGCTATTGCTGTAGTTGTTGTTGCTGTAGCTGCTGTTGGTGTTGTTGTTGTTGTTGTTGCTGTAGTTGTTGTTGCGATTGTTGCTGTTACTGCAGCTGCTGAAAGTTGCTGAAATACGCTGTGAAGGCCGTTACAGCTGCTGAAAGCTGCTGAAATACGCTGGAGGAAATAGAGGCCATGTGAGGGTCCAACAGAACAGAAACAGGGTGCAGCAGAACATAAAGAGGGATGAAGGACCAACAGAATAGTAGGCAGTCGAAGGGGAGAAACAGCCAGTAGAAAAACAGTCATGCTGAAGCATTCACTGTGACAATGAGAACATAAGCTTGAATAGAAAATTGTTCTTTATACAGAGTTTAGTGCAGCTAACAGAAGATTGACTAAAGCTGTGTGAAGACATTATCAGAGAGAAAAATGGCTATTGGAGACTATGTGTGGGCAGTGTGCAGAGTTGTAAAGACTCATTCTTAAGAAGACTGGTTGTCATTGATACTGTAGCCTGGAGACTACAGTGAAGCTGTAAATAGACAGAACTCAGCAGAGAAGAGTTCTGAGAGCAAAAGATTACCATCAAACAGTGCCTTGGTAAGTAGGATTGGAGTCCTTGGGGTTGAAGCCTCAGAAGTAGGAAGGATTGAAGTCCTTGAGAGTTTGTGCTCCTAAGTCCAAGATTGGTGTCTTGGAAAAATAGAGTTGGTGCTCTGGAGGTTGGAGCCTCACCAAAGTCCAAGTTGGAGCTTGGCAACTGATTGCAACCATCTATATATTGTATCTATTTTACTGCACAGTTTATATTAATAAAATCATTTATTCTTGTTGTTCATCTTGTGTTCTGAATATATATGTTTTAACTGGTAAAACAATAGTGGGAAAAATAAATACTGATTCACCCCCCCCTTAGTATTTCCAACAATTGGTATCAGAGTAGGCTTCTTCATTCTAGCCTAACAGCTTGAAGAAGGATCAGCAACCATGATGAGAAATCATGAAGCATTAGGAAAACCTCCTCTGTTTGATGGCACTAACTTTGGGTTTTGGAAGAAAAGAATGACTTACTATTTAATGTCCCTTGGACCTGAAGTCTGGCATTTTTGTCAAATTGAATACCGAGCGACTTCCACTCTTCCAACAAACCAAGACGAGAGGAAAGCCTACATTGCAAATGCAAAAGCCATGAACTCTATCACTAGTGGAATCACTAATTCCGAGTTTACAAAAATCATGCATTGTAACTCTGCCAGAGAAATGTGGGAGAAGCTAGTTAGCTTGTACGATGGAGACTCAAAAGTCAAAAAGGCAAAGCTTCAAACTCACAGAAGACAATTTGAAAGTTTGAAGATGGAAGAGGAAGAAGATATTGCAGCATACCTCCTCCGAGTAGCTGAAGTGGTAAATTCCCTGAAAGGATTGGATGAAAAGGTTGAAGAAAGTACTATTGTACAAAAGGTATTAAGGTCCCTTCCAGACAGATTTGACTCCAAAATAAGTGCTATAGAAGAATCAAAGGATCTTGACACCCTCAAAATGGATGAACTCCATGGAATTCTCACTGCCTATGAAATGAGGAAAGGTGGACCTAGCTCCAAAGATGCAGCATTCAAGGCCTCAAAGTCAAAGAAAGGGAAAGAAAGGAATGACTGTAGTGATGAGTCAGATGTGGAATCCGAATTGGCTCAATATGTACGAAAGCTGAAGAGAGGATCTAAGCTTAAAGGCAAGTATCCTCTTATCTGTTTTAAATGTGGTAAAATAGGTCATTATGCAGCAAAATGTCCTCATAAACATGACAGTGATGATGAAAGAAATTCTAAAAGAATGACATATAAAAAGAAAGGGTTCAATAAGAAAAACCTTCTCTCCAAGCAAGATGAGTCTGACGAGGATGAGTTTATGGTCATCAAAAAGAAATCAGATGAGGAAAGCGATCATGATGAAAGCCAAGAAGCATTATTCATGGCACTCACAGATGATGATGACTCAGGGCAAGAAGGAAATGTGGATGAAATGTTAATAAGTGCCATTGAAGAGAACGAGAAACTACGAAACAAAATTATCTTTCTCAAAGTGGAAAACGAGGAAATAAGAAGGAGAGAAGATCTCTTGGAAACAAAGCTTAAGGAAAAAGAAGGGACTTGTGAAGAACGTGAGGCCGAAGTAGTATCTCTGAGAAATGAGTTGGAGCAAATTAAAAAGGGTTGTAAAAGCTCTCAAATACTTGATACTATTCTGAAAAATCAAAAACCTCAACATGATAAGTCTGGAATAGGTTTCAAGGGAGAATCCTCAAGCACTAAGAATAGTGCGAAAAGCTATGCCGATGCACTTTCCTGCAACCCAAAAGATGAAAAAGTTTCTTATCAAAAGTGCATCCCAGATTCCAAGAATCAAGAAAGAGTTATTCCAAAGAAGAATGTGGAGTCGAATCATGGACACTATAGCAAATACAAACCTGTACTCCACCAAGGGCCCATCAAAAATCCAAAGGACGAGGGAGGAGTAATTCTCAGAAAGGAAGGCGAATTAAACCGTGGTTGCTTCAAAACCATATTTCTTGGACACTATTTTCACTGTAAAAACTTTGGTCACCAAGCTAGACAATGTATGGCTCACAGAAGTGAAAAGACAACGCAAAAGGACCGAGTAATCAACTCATATGCTCCCAAAAGACAGGGACAAATCAAAACCTTCAATTCATTCGATCCCTTGACTAAATTTGATCTGACTTGCTCTTTTTGCTACAATAATGGACACTATGAACAAAACTGCCCACTCAAAGGAAGAAAGACGAGCAGCAAGATCTCTGCAATGGACAAATGCGGCCTGGCTCTATTTGCGCAAAATAATGGAAACTAGTGGTTTGTGGATAGTGGGTGCTCCAGACACATGACAGGAGACAGAAGGAAATTTATCTCACTGAGCAAAAAGGAAGGGAATGTGTCCTTTGGAAGCGGAACTAGCAAAATTGCAGGAAGAGGAACAGTTACTATGATCAATGGAAAAGGAAAAGCTCAAGATGCTCTGTTGGTTGACGGACTCAAACACAACCTTCTGAGTGTCAGCCAAATTTGTGATCAAGGACATAAGGTTGTCTTCAGCACCAAATACTGTGAAATAAGGAACTCTGTCTCTGGAAAACTTGTGGCAAAAGGAGTAAGAACACCAGACAATATTTACGTTCTGAACAAGATTCAGGAGAACAAATGCTACTTGAGTCAGGCAGATGAGAGTTGGTTGTGGCACAAGAGACTTGGACATACCAGCTTCGAAAATCTGGTCAATATCAGCAAAATCAAAGTTGTACAAGACATCCCAAGGTTGTCCAAACCAAAGCAAGTAGTGTGTGGTCCATGTCAACATGGAAAACAGACTAGAACCAGCCACAAGACAAAGGAACACTGTACATCAAAGCCCTTGGAGATCATCCATGCTGATGTGTGTGGGCCAACTAGAAATAAAGCACTTCAAGGAGAAAGGTACTTTGTGTTATTTGTTGATGATTATACTAGAATGATGTGGATATATTTCATAAGGTATAAATCTGAAACTTTTGAGTGTTTTAAGAATCTAAAAGCCCTTATAGAAAACGAAAAGGATTCAAAAATTAAGTGTCTCAGAACAGACAGAGGAGGAGAATTCACATCAAACAAGTTCAGTGAGTTCTGCAATATTCATGGAATTAAAAGGGAATTCTTGGCTGCCAGAACACCTCAGCAAAATGGGGTAGTTGAAAGACGAAATCGAACTGTCCAAGAAATGGCAAGAACCATGCTGTTAGCAACAGACCTACAACCTAAATTCTGGAGGGAAGCAGTAGGGACAGTTGTCTATACATTGAATCGGACTCAATTAAGACCAAATTGTGATAAAACTCCTTATGATCTATGGAAAGGGAGACCTGCTTCGGTGAAGTATTTCAAAATATTTGGAAGCAAGTGCTTCATAAAAATAAATGATGGTTCACCTGGAAAATTTGATTCTCGGGTTGATGAGGGGATATTTCTTGGATACTCTCCACGGAGCAAGGCTTACAAGTGCTACAATTTTTGACTGAAGAAAATAGTGGAAAGCATCGATGTTAAGGTTGACGAAGATCTTCCAGAAAAGGAAATTGAAGAACAGGAAGATGACTTTCTCATTGAAGAAGAAGAATCTAAAGAAGAAGAGATAGATGATGAAGAAGAAGAAGAGGAAAGAGAACCGTCTTATACTCCTTCAAAGATGAAGTATGTAGAAAGATACCATCCAGAAGAACAGATCATTGGCGATAAAGATGAAGGTGTGCAGACCAGAAGAAGGATAACAACCTCACCCAAGAGAAAAGCCATTGCCCTCCTATCTATGATAGAACCATAAACATTCACAGAAGCAAGTAAGGATCCTCATTGGGTAAAAGCAATGGAAGAAGAAATGTCCCAAATTGAGAAGAACAAGACATGGGAGCTGGTACCTCGTCCGAAGGACAAAAACATAATAGGAACCAAATGGGTGTTCAAAAATAAAATGAATGAGGAAGGACAGGTTATCAGAAACAACGCAAGACTTGTTTGCAAAGGCTATTCGCAAATTGAAGGAGTTGACTTTGAAGAGATGTTTGCACCAGTGGCTCGTATGGAAGCTATCAGGATGTTTTTAGCATTTGCTTGCTCGAAAGGATTCAAAATCTATCAAATGGACGTGAAATTAGCATTTCTAAATGGGGAACTCAAGGAGGAAGTCTACATGGAGCAGCCAGAAGGTTTTGATCTGACAGCAGGAAAGGACCTAGTCTGTAAGTTGAAAAAGGCTCTGTATGGGTTCAAACAAGCTCCTAGAGCTTGGTATGCAAGACTGGATAACTATCTCCAACAACAAGGCTTCAAAAAGGGAGTGGCTGGAAGCAATCTATACATAAAGACAGATCAAGGTAAGTTACTAGTTGCTCTTGTTTATGTCGATGATCTGATTTTTGCTAGTAATAATGATCGTCTGTTAAGCAGCACAGAGAGCACAGAACCACTGCAGTGTTCTCCAGAACCCGTGCGTTGTTTCTACAGGAAAGCTGCTTCTACAGGAAGCTCGCTGTCACGGGAAAATTGGGCTCTTCACGTCAAAGGTGGTGAATTAAAAAGGTAAGCCTGAACCTTGCCTCCCATGCAATTGGTTTCGAGGGTGGCGGAGTCGACGTTCTACAGTCTGCTCATAAAGGAATGCAAGTATTGTCTGCCGTTTGCATGAATTGTCGTCAGGGTGTATGTAAAGTCTCCTACAGGATATAATTTGTAATTAAAGCTCTGTTAAAACTCATCTAGAGATAGTTTTCGTGAATTGTATGCGTGGCTCTGTCCCAAAAGGCTAGTTTGTTGCATCCGCCACCTCCAGCCAACGTAGCAGTTTTTCACCATGCTGGGTGGGTTCATCAGAAAGGAACCAACCGAATCCAAGAAACTAAGAGAGAACCCTGAGGTGGTGGAGCTGTTCACCCACGCTCAGTGGATGCCATTCTGCGACAAATTGCAGGGGTATGATGATGAGGTGCCAGAGGAGTTCTTGCGGGCTCTGAAGCCGAAATCAAAGACATTAGCCACCGTCAATTTCAGGGGTTTGTGTCTCAGACTCACCCCACAGTTCATCAGCCAAGTTACCGAGCTCCCAATGGGAGTACCATGGGACAAAGAAGAGAGGAAATTGGGCCAACAGGCTAAGAAAGAATTCTTTCCACCAGAGGAGCAGTTCTCAGAATATAAGAACGGGGTTCGCAGGACTAGCTTACTGCCACTTTGGAGCGAAGTCAGCCTCCAAATCATGAAATACATCACCTGCGAAGGTCGCTTTAGTATTTTGTATGGGTACCATTTTCGGTTACTCACAGAATTAAGGCATCAGATGGACCTACCTGCAGAGAACAAATTAAGCATTCCCTACTTTCTATTGCAGTCTATGACTGAATGTGCCACCAAGTTGAGGGAGGGCGCACCAGACCAGGTAGCTCATCACGGCCTCATTAAGCTCCTCGTGGAGGATGCACTCCACACATACAAAGTCCCTCTCTCATGGGAAGCCTTTCGGAATTTAACCAAGGATGGCAATATAAAAATGTTGACTGAAGAGCTTGGTTCCTCCAACAGCGAGGAGAAGGAGTCAGTACCCGCAGGAAAGAAACAAAAAGGCCAGAGACCCACGGCCAAAACACCAAAGACTGAGCAAAAGGAGAAACAAGAGAAAAAGGGTGCCAAGGAGAAAGAGGAAGCACCCATATTAACACCCCGAGAGAAGAGATTACAAAGCAGGGTGGACAAGACTGAGCAGGTCCACATCAGTAAAGACACCTCGACAGCAGCCTCGACCAAGTCAAAAAGTAAAACACCCTCAGCAAAGCAAACTAAAGTGGTGCCACCTGTTCCTACAGGAAAACCGAAACAGGATTCTACAGGAAGCCCAAAATCAGCTGAAAAAGGGCCTTCTATAGGAAGCCCTGAGAAAAGAAAACCAAGGGAAAAGAAAGCCAATGTTCTTGCAAGGGAGGCAGCAGCTGTGCTAGCCGCCCTCAGTACACCTCCTAAGCCCAAGGAAAAGAGAAAGAGGGAGGCCCCTCTATATTTTAAATCCAGGAGAAGTGTGAGAATAAAAACGGGCAAGCCACAACCTCCATCCAGCAGCCCAATCACTATAGAAGATGCCCCTACTTCGCCCAAGGAGAGGTCCCCCTCAAAGATATCAGTCACCTATGAGAGGGGGGCCCGAAAAAAACTACTTGGAAAGAAAGATTAGACCAATTGGCTTCAAAAGCCCAGCTACAGGATGTTGAAGCTGCTCTACAGGAAACCTTAGCCCGGCTTAAGGAAACAGAGAGAATGGAAGGAGAAGCACCCTCATCACCACCGAGGGAGGGCGAAGTAGAGCCACCAAGAGAAGAAGAAAAAGAGCACATTCCGGAGCCTAACCCTCAGCCAAGTCTGAGATCATACTATAACTTCTTGGAAGCTGGTAAAATTATACCACAGAAATTCACTGTGCCACTGTTCTTTGCATTGGAGGAAGAGAGAGTACGATCACACACGTGGATGAAAATAGCCAAATCAAAAGGTGTGGCGGACATAGGCCCCTTGGAAGAGCAACTCAAGGAGGCCAGAAGGGAGTTAGCTATGGCTAAACACGTGGCAAATTGCCAACGGGTGTTCCTACAGGAAGAAAACGAAAAACTTAAGTTGCAGCTACAGGAGCTGAGGAGAGGAACAGGCACATCCTCCGGGGACATCACAGCAGAACAACAAGGCAAAAAGGAACTGCACATCGGTCTTGGGGAGCCAACCACGCATCTACAGGAATCAGAGCTTCAAGCACAAATTGAGGCGCAAGCTCTCAAACAACAGCTGCAGCAGAAAGAGGCACAATTGGCCTACATGGCCAGTTGGGCCATGGATGCTATACAATGCAGACAGCCGGCCAAATCCTATGCCCTGTACCTGAGAGACCAATGGCTACAATTTCAAATCAACACCTTGGCGCAAAGGGGTATCTCTCAGCTCCAAGACCCGCAGCAATTCACTGAATTATGCAATACCAGTTCATCTGAGGATAAGGCCAAACTATCGGAGTTCTACCTCCATAATTTGGCCCTTCCTAATGTGGTTTCATGGGATCCCAACACGGTCTTAGGGGATATGCAGTTAATGGCACTTGCCTCATGGTTGAACCATGAAGACAAAAGAGCACCAGAAGCCAAAGCGGTCATGAACCGAGAGCTGAATGAGCCATTACTAATTAGAGAAGAACCAGGGGATCCAACTGCATTAATATCAGCACACCAACACTTATCCACTGACCCTCAAGCTTCATTGAAATATATGGATCAGCAAGCCCAGGCCATAGCGCATTTTGAGGATATGGAGAGACTGCTAGGGGACAACTGTGTTCACGCTTGCACCCGTCGATGGAATACATTGGCCCACAGTCTAAAAATCAGAGAGTATCATACTCCAACTCGCATGAGGGAAGCTCTAGTACGGGTGCCCCTTTATAAGAAATCTATGCAGAACCTCCAGACCAGCTGGATTGGCCTCAAACTAAGCCCACCTCTGCTGTTAGGATTGATGGAAGGCAGCACAGAGAAAGATGAGCATGAACAGTGGGAAGAGGTGGAAAGAAAGGTTGGGTTCCATGTCAGAAAGGAGGACACTACTGCAGAAGCTTGGGATGTGAGGGTGGCAGTAAAGGCAATGAAGGATGAGGAGCTGGACTAGTTGCTCAAGGATGAGCAATCACTTTAGCTGGGGGGTGATGATGAGCCCCAAATTTGGTAACATTTTGGGCTCATTTGGCCTACTTACCCTTGCTCAACCCTTCATTTTGCATCACTTATGCATCATTTTTTAGTATATTCATGTTAGTTGTACGAAGGAGGGTAGTCACTATTCCTAGGTGGTTAACACATGTTTATTTCAGGTTTTTTTTTACATTTAATGGAGCAAAACCACATAGATGAAGGCTAGGAGACAGCCAAGATGGGATTGCGGTTTTGTAGGAAGGCTGTCCACAGCATTGAATGGCCTTCCTCATGATCTCCACCCCAACTCCAAGCTCCAACCACCACCGAGCTAGAAGGCAGCCAAACGGATTGAAAGGAAACAACAGATTACTCTTAGTTTGGGCAGCCAAACCCCACTAATTTAGGAGGCCAGCTTGGCCCTTGTAATGTATAAATGATGAGGCTGTAGCCTTCGATGGGGACTTTTGAAACTTTGTTGTTTATTCTGGACTACGAGCTGATAGCTCTGTTTTGCTCTTTGTAAGCCATTTTTGGCATGTTATGAGACTTATGACTATTATCTTTTAATGAAAAGGAGGCAGATTCGAGTTCAGTCCTGAGTTCTTAGAGGAGCCATAGCTCTCGAGGTTGGGCCCAACCTGAGAGCAATAGGCCTCCTTTCTTTGTATTGTTACTTTCCTTTCAGCATTGTATTTCTTTTCCTTCACATGCATTTGGAAACACAGTTTGCTGAGTTGAACTTCTTGGTGTGATTAAATAGGTTAGTTTTACGAACAAAGTTGCTTTCAGTAGTTTAGATTAGAGTAAGGAGATTAGAGTTAATCGGAGCTCCAAAAAGGGTTGATTTCACACTCACTTCCACCTCTGTTTAGAGATTAGGATTGCAGCCCGTGCCACCCACCAAAAACACAGTTTTACATGTTCATACAAGCTTTAATGCAATGTTCTCGGTTGTAGCAACATCCACGCATTCAGATCTTGTGGAATGAACCTTTGTTTCAGTACCATGCAAGAGTTTCCTTACAAAATCACGTTGCTGTTCTATGGTTTTATAAAAATAGTTAGAATAGGTTGATGAAATCTCGGTTTTGTGCAAGACACGGATGATTTGTTTCATTTACACTGTTCAGTACTTCTCTCCCATTCCCGTATCCTTCTAAGCCATGCCTAGGCCATCCACTCACCCCTCAGTTAGACCACTTACCTCCTAAACTCTTCTATCACCCACGTGATTCTACCTTTTCCGCCTTCCATTTCCTCTTACCTCCTCTAGACCCACCAGCTTTACTCACCCCCTCTTCATCTCATCTCTCTGTCCATAAGCCATCACAAGCTCCCCTCCTACCTCCTTGACCATCCATATAGCCCCTTCCACTCATCCATCACCCAAAAATCCTATTGCAGAACATCCTGTAGAAATTAACAGACTTCCTGTAGAAATCCTGAACATCCTGTAGAACCCCTGCAGACTTCCTGTAGAAGCTTGTAAACATTGTTGCCAAGCACCTGAATGTTATGAACTTCTCTGAAAGGATGCTAGGGATCTCTTAGACCCTCTCTGAGTCTTCCTGACCTTTTCCAAGCATTTCCCTCCTTGATCTATCCCTGCACAGTCAAGACCCAGTTAGAAGCACACACATAATAATTCCAACAACTTGAACAAAAATACAAAAATATGCTTTCTTTAGATCAAAGTAGGCTAGACACATGCATCTTACCTTCCTAGAAGTAATGGCACCTCTTCCAGTATTTTGCATTCCCACCTTTGCATCAGTAGGACTAGCTAGTAGAATTAGGGTTTGTTATGGTTTTCATTTGTTGTTGGCTTTCAGTTCCTTTCTGCAGTAGGTTAATTTCCTTTGAGATAGCTTTCATTCATCGGTTAAAAAGCTTCTTCTGAGAATTCATAGAAGTTGGCTTGAGCCCTAGCGGACTTGTGCCAGCTGACCAAGTGACAGCTGCGACAAGAGCTAGTACTTGTGCATATAGCACCGTCGCTTCCAAGTTTGTTACGAACTACCGGGTTGATAAAATTAGAGAAGGAAGCCCCAGGAGTGGTAGCATTATTGCTACCATACTGGAGCCCACCATCTTTTTGGCGCCGTTGCCGGGGAAGCGTCAGAGTATTAGTAGTTGTTGCTTTTCTTCTATTTTCCTACTCTCGCCTTCTGCCAAGTAGTTTATTTCATTTCCATTCTGCAAAAGTAGCATAGACATTTCCTGCTTTCATAGATTAACATTTCAATTCCGCAATTTCATTTTTGCAAGCATAGATTAGCATTTCAATTCTGCAAGCGTAGACTAGCATTTCCATTCCTACAATTTCATTTGAGCAAAGTAGATTAGTTCTTTCCTGCTTTCATTTCAATTCTGCATTTTCATTTCAGCAAGATAGTTAGTTGTAGATCAATCTGTTTCAGTTTTTGCAGGTACCAGAGAAAAAAAAACACAAAAGCAATCAAAAGTCTTTCCATTTCATGCCTCGTAGGAATCGAGATAAAATAGGCAAATTCTTACCCAACACCCCCACTACATCACTGAGTCACCCTTCTCTCTTCTTCAGTGACAGTGATCCAGAAGAACCTATAGGTGAACCTCCTGAGATATACGAAGATCCTATAGCAGAAGAAGAGTTAGAGACCATTCCATCTGAAGCTATGGCTGACAATAGGGGGGAGATGAGAGAATAGAAGGTGCCTTCCCCATCCGAGAGATAAATGGAGACATGAAAATGAAGAACATTAGCCCCTCCGCTTTACCTCACTTCCATGGACTGACTACTGAAGATCATGATACCTTCCTGTTTGAGTTTGTTGTCCTTTGTCGAACCTATGACTATACTGAAGATGAGCAGAAGCTGAAACTCTTCCCCTCGACCCTTAAGGATGCAGCATTACGCTGGTTCATGGGCTTACCTGGGAACAATATCACCACTTGGGCTCAGATGCAGCAAGCTTTCAATACCAAGTACCGGGACTACTGTAGGTCTAAGGAAACCAAGGGAGAAATCTTCCGGATGACCATGGGAAATGATCAGTCCTTAGAGGATTATGAGGAAAGGTTCCAACTTAGCTATAAACAGGCCAGGTGCACACTTGACCCTGAATCCCTCAAGTTGGTCCTGCTCCGAGGAGTCCCTGAAGACCTCTTAGATACCCTTCACATGTTAGCTGGAGGAGATATTTACCAATTGCCTTATGAGGACATAAAGATTGTGTTTAGAAACCACTCTAGGGCAGCCCGGAAACGAGGTAGAGGAAACCTCCTCTCAGCTGGTATTCCTTTCTCCAAACATGAGTTTGCAAATCAATTAGAGGATCTCAAAAGTGAGGTGAGACAGACCATTGCCATGCAACTTGATACATTCAAGATCCAGCAGAAGAAGGAAGAAGCTGAGAGGGCCTTGGCTATCTTCTTCCCTAGGTGTACAAGGAGACACCCTAAGAACGAATGCCCATTACATTTGGTTGAGGTATGCTTCGTTTGTGAGGAGGACCATCCCACAAATCAATGTCCAACCTTACCTGGGCTTAAAGCCATGTATCAAGGGACAGAAACCCCCACCGAACCTCTCTATTTCCTCAACCAAAGGAGGCCGCAAGGACCTAGACCTTACCAGCAGGGGATGCAAGGGGCACCCCAAGCTTATTACAGCCCCAACCAATCTACTCCTATGCCTTCCTGGGGTCCGCCTTCTCATCCTTCCTGGTCTGTGCCTCCCCCATGGTCTTATCCACCTCAGTATCATACTCAACCCACTACTCATTCGTATCACTCACATGCCCAGCCACAGCCTCAGTGGAATGCACCTCAGTTGGGGTGGAGGCCCCAGTACAACACTCCTCCCGCCATTTTGCCTGCACCACCAGTTTAACCTCAACCATTACCTCCTACTCCTCCAAGGCAACCTCAAATGCCTGCTCAACCAAACCCGAACCCCAACAACGGACAGGCCCAGCAGGTATACACTGGGGAAACATCATGCCCTACCTATGCTGTGGAGATCCAGGAGATCAATCTGCGATCTGGAAAGACTCTTCCGGATCGCCAACCTCCTCCCCCAGAGGACGAGGAAGACAAACAGGAAAGTGAACCAAAGGCTATTCCACCCTTTCCTGAGAGACTAACAGCCACCACACAACCCAACCCAGAGGAGGATGAGCTTCTGGGAGAGCTCAAGCAGTTGTGTGTGAAAATACCACTTCTCCAAGCCATCAAGGATGTGCCAATATACAACAAACTGGTTAAGGAAAAGTGTTTCAGACACCCAGGCAGGCGAAAGAGGGATGCTTCAACCATCAATGTCATAGGACAACTGTCTGACCTCATGTTGGGACAAGTCATCTGCCCAAAGTATCTAGATCCTGGGAGTCCTGTAGTAGATGTCCACATCAATGGCACCATCATACCTCACACCTTGATTGATCTGGGGGCTGCCATTAATGTGATGACCAGGGATACCATGCTCAAACTCAACCTTCAGGGTTCCTTGAGGAAGACCTCGACATTCCTACAACTAGCAGATCGCTCCACCGTGACTCCCGAAGGAATTGTGGAGGATGTCTTGGTCTCTGTTGACTCTTGGGAATACCCTGCAGATTTCTTGGTGCTGCAACCAAAGGCAAAGCTCACTGGATATCCTCTTATTTTGGGAAGGCCTTGGTTAGCCACTGCAGATGCTTACATAAGTTGTCGTGCAGGAAACATGACCATAAAAAATGGTCCTATGTCCAAGCAGCTAGTCCTATACCCTCCTGCCCAACCCTCCTTAGAGCATGACTTACCACTTTGGGTGGAGGAAGGAGAAGAGGATGAGGTGTACTCAGCACCTTTGTGCACCCTAGACACCACTAGGGGAGACCCCCCAACCAAGGATGATTTGATTGAGACCTTGATCCAGAATCCACCTCCCAGTGCACTGACCTTAGAAGAATTGGTGGAGGATGCCCAAGCCAGCACCTTAGTGGACCTCTGTGCGACCAACCCTGTCACTCCCAGAGTCAAGAATGTGGAGTTTGGCCCTGAGAGAACGTTAAAGATCAGCTCCTCCCTATCTCCTTCCCAGGAAAAGGAGCTGTGTAGTCTGTTGGCCAGTCATCTAGATGCTTTTGCTTGGAGCTATAAGGAGATGAAAGGAGTACATCCTTCGGTCTGTACCCATCACATCTACATCAAAGAGGATTGTAAACCGGTTAGGCAACCCCAAAGGAGGATGAATCCAGCCCTTAAGGACATTGTCAAGGAAGAATTGCAAAAACTGTTGGATGCCAGATTCATTTACCCCATCTCAGATAGCGAATGGGTGTCCCCTCTGGTGTTGGTTCCCAAGAAAAATGGGAAGTGGAGAATCTATGTGGACTACCGAGAACTGAACAAAGCTACCAAGAAAGACCATTTCCCTCCACCTTTCATAGATCAAGTGTTGGATGGATTGGCAGGAAAGAAGTTTTTCTCTTTCCTAGATGGGTTTAGCGGGTACAACCAAATCCAAATCAGCCCGGAAGACCAAGATAAGACCACCTTCACTTGTCCTTGGGGTACCTTTACCTACCGAGTTCTTCCCTTTGGGCTATGCAATGCTCCTGCTACCTTCCAGAGAGCTGTCTTGAGCATCTTTTCTGAGCTGGTCCATGATGCGGTGGAAATCTATATGGATGACTTCACTCCTTATGGGTCCAACTTCCAGGAAGCATTGTCCAATCTGGGAAAAGTCTTAACCAAATGCATTGAGATGAACCTGTCCCTTAGTCCTAAAAAATGTGAATTCTTGATGACTGAAGGGACCGTGCTAGGCCATACCATTTCTTGCCAAGGGTTACAGGTGGATCCTAACAAAATTGCTCTCATCAAGAAGGTTTCGCCTCCTCAAAAGGTAAGGGATGTGCAGAGTTTCTTAGGATTAGCAGGGTATTACAGGAGATTCATTAAAGACTTCAGCAAGCTAGCCTCACCATTGTTTGGCATGTTGGCAAAAGATGTGGAATTTAATTGGACTGACGATTGTCAAAGGGCTTTGAATGAATTAAAGGACAAGTTGGTGTCTGCCCCAATCTTGAGAGGTCCAAACTGGGCCCTACCTTTCCACATCCACACTGATGCCTCGAACAAAGCCATAGGGGCAGCCTTAGGACAAGTTGAACAAAAACTTCCGTATGCCATTTACTTTGTTAGCAAAAACTTATCCAAAGCAGAACTGAATTACACTGTAACCGAGAAATAATTCTTGGTTGTGGTCGATGCACTGAAAAAGTTCCGACATTATATCACGGGCTATCAAACATTTGTACATATTGACCATGCTGCAATTACATATTTAATGAATAAACCAGATGTGAATGCTCGTATTATTAGATGGTTACTTTTGTTGCAGCAGTTTGATTTGACTATCGTTGACAAACCAGGTAAGGAAAATGTTGTTGCTGACTTTTTATCTAGATTGGATCTATCTGCAGATGAGGATGGAACAATGGATGACCAGATGCCCGATGAACATCTGTTTGCTATCTCAGTACTCTCTCCATGGTTTGCTGATATAGCAAACCACCTTGTTTCAGCACAGTTCCCTCCGCACCTATCCTCAAGAGAGAAGAGCAGAATCATCAGAAAAAGTGCCTCATTCACTAGGATCGGGGGCAACCTATTCAAGCTTGGCCCTGACCAGATCTTAAGGCATTGTGTAAGGGAGGAGGAAGTCTTTGATATCCTCCTCACCTGTCATGATGGGCCTTGTGGAGGACATTTTGCAGCAAAGAGGACTGCCTTCAAAATCCTGCAGGCAGGCTACTATTGGCCCACACTTCATCAAGATGTCAGAAGGTATATCAGCCAATGTGACCGATGCCAAAGAATGGGGAAACCGACTCAAAGGGATGAGATGCCTCTCCAACCTCAAGTGACTCTTGAGCCATTTGAGAAGTGGGGTATGGACTTTGTGGGTCCAATCAACCCCCCTTCGAGGCAAAGGTCTTACATCATTGTGTGCACTGACTACCTGACAAAGTGGGCAGAAACTAAAGCAATCAAAGCAGCGACAGAAGAAAAGGTGGCTGAGTTCTTAAGAGAAAACATCTCCTACAAATTTGGCTACCCAAGAGAGTTGGTCACCGATCAAGGAAGCCAGTTCACATCCAACTTAATTGAAGACCTACTAGCTCATCACAAAATCAAGCATAGGACTTCCACCCCCTATCATCCTCAGGCAAATGGGCAAGTGGAAGTCACCAACAGAGCATTGGAAGGGATTTTGACTAAGGTGGTGAGCAGTAGTAGGAAAGATTGGGCAGATCGCCTGGTTGAGGTCACATGGGCTTACAACACCACTTGGAAGACCACAACCGGCTTCACACCATATGAGCTGGTCTATGGGAAGAAAGCTTTGCTGTCAATTGAATTTGAATACAACACTTTGAGGATGGTAGCTCAGCTGGACCTAGATCTCAGCCACGCCCAACAAGAAAGGTTATTGCAGCTGAATGGACTGGACGAGCACCGAATGCAGGCCCTCCTTCACTCAGAAGTGGTTCAACTTCAGAGAAAGGTATGGCATGACCAACACCTCAATAACAAGCAATTCCAGCCAGGAGATTGGCCGCTGTTGTATGATTCCAGGCATAAAGATTTCAAGGGGAAGCTGAGAACCAGATGGCTGGGACCATATGCAGTGGAAAAATGTCATGACAATGGATCTATTCTTATTCGGACCATTGACGAGGAGGCCATCCCCATGCTTGTCAATGGGCATCGACTAAAGATCTACAGGAAACCTCTCTCAAGACAAGAGTTCATCAAAACTGTGGAGAAATCAGTGTTGGTCATAGAGAAGGGTTCTGCCTCTGTTTTGGGCATACCCTAAAAGATCAAAAAAAAAAAAGGAATAAAAAGAATAAAACATAAAGATCCTTGGGTGAAAACCTTTCTGAGGCTCCCAAGGCAGGTGGTAGGGGTGAAAACCTCATTGAGGCGCCCCTATTGTCTTTCAAAAAAAAAAAAAAAAAAGATTTGAAAAAGATCCTTGAGTGAAAACCTCTCTGAGGCGCTTAAGGCAGATGACAAGGGTGAAAACCTCATTGAGGCGCTCTTGCTATCTTTCAAAAAAGAGAAGAAAAAAGAAAAAAAACAATAAGCAAAAAAGACAGGGACAACAAGTTTATAATGTGGCAATGCATGCAGGTTGCAGGTATTCTATGAAGGAGAGGAGGTCTCTCAACTCAAAGTCAAGGATCCTTATCATGCTGCCAGGAGACCTCACCAGTACCTCCTCCAAAAACACTCATCTTCTCCAAGGTATGGGCACGATTTCATCACAGCTTAGTCTTCTACAGGAAGGTGCAGACTTTCTACAGGAAGTTCTGTATTTCTACAGGAAACTTCCTGTAGAAGTTCGGGACGGCCCAGAATTCATTATGTGGGGAGATCTAACGACCAAGGTTCGACACGGAGGCATGCAAGCTACTATTTCCTCCATCACACACTGCTGTCACCTTCTGCTACCACCCCAGTTGACATGCAATAAAAGTACCTGCACAATCAAAACAAATCATTGAGTTATCAAGAGGAAGCGATGTTTAAATGAAAAAATATGCTGAGGTGCCATGCAATACCCATCACAGCTATCCAAGGGCCCTGTGAGCGTGATCGTGATGCCACTGTCTTCATCGTTCAGCATGCACCCGAGGAGGAAAAACTGCTACAGGACATCCTGCAGGAGTCCCGTAGCAGTTAAGCCAACTAGAGTGTACACCATTCCATCGCCTGCAACATGCAAGGATAACGCAGGCACATGCAGCCGAATCATAAGATTCATCGTCAGCAGCCTGTGAAGAGGAACCTCCGGGCCTGTGCAATCAAGCAGCAGCAAACAAATCTAGTCATCGTTGTCCAAAAGCCGAAGAATCATGTCGCGGCCGCACAGGTAAGTGCCTCGCCCTTTCTTCCATCGAATTACATGAATTTTACTTTGAAATGTTTGCAAGTGTGAAGTGAATGGGTTGAGCGGTCGTATGGCCATTCGACTGGCCACGTCGACCAGTCAGATGGTCTAGTCGGATGTGTAAACGGTGGTCGTGGCAAAAGGAACGGGTAGTGCACACGTGAGAGCCTTCCAGTCCGGGAGAAGCGTGTTTTAACAGAAATGGCGGCGGCAGATCTGTGGGGAATGATGCGGCAGTCAGGGAACTTGTAGTAGAATGATTAAGTGATGTCGCCCAACGGTCCGGCAGGGACAGCTCACCCCCGCGCCACAAATTCCACCGGATTCAAATCTATCAGCTAGATTGCCACCCCACGCATTTATCATCAGCCGTTTGAAAGTCAAGTGAGCATCCGGATTCCTCTGAAGCTCGACACTCCAAGTCTTCGGCCGTTCGAACGTCTGTTAAGTAGCACAGAGAGTGCAGAACCACTGCAATGTTCTCCAGAACCCGTGCGCTATTTCTACAGGAAAGCTGCTTCTACAGGAAGTTCGTTGTCACGAGAAAATTGGGCTCTTCACGTCAAAGGTGGTGAATTAAAAAGGTAAGCCTGAACCTTGCCTCCCATGCAATTGGTTTTGAGGGTGGCAGAGTCGACGTTCTACAGTCTGCTCATAAAGGAATGCAAGTATTGTCTGCCGTTTGCATGAATTGTCATCAGGGTGTATGTAAAGTCTCCTACAGGATATAATTTGTAATTAAAGCTCTGTTAAAACTCATCTAGAGATAGTTTTCGTGAATTGTATGCATGGCTCTGTCCCAAAAGGCTAGTTTGTTGCATCCGCCACCTCCAGCCAACGTAGCAGTTTTTCACCATGCCGGGTGGGTTCATCAGAAAGGAACCAACCGACTCCAAGAAACCAAGAGAGAACCCTGACGTGGTGGAGCTCTTCACCCGCGCTCAGTGGATGCCGTTCTGCGACAAATTGCAGGGGTATGATGATGAGGTGGCAGAGGAGCTCTTGCGGGCTCTGAAGCCGAAATCAAAGACATTAGCCACCGTTAATTTCAGGGGTTTGAGTCTCAGACTCACCCCACAGTTCATCAGCCGAGTTACCGAGCTCCCAATGGGAGTACCATGGGACAAAAAAGTGAGGTAATTGGGCCAACAAGCTAAGAAAGAATTCTTTCCACCAGAGGAGAAGTTCTCAGAAGATAAGAACGAGGTTCGTAGGACTAGCTTACTACCACTTTGGAGCGAAGTCAGCCTCCAAATCATCAAATACATCACCTGCGAAGGTTGCTTTAGTATTGTGTATGGGTACCATTTTCGGTTACTCACAGAATTAAGGCATCAGATGGACCTACCTGCAGAGAACAAATTAAGCATTCCCTACTTTCTATTGCAGTCTATGACTGAATGTGCCACCAAGTTGAGGGAGGGCACACCAGACCAGGTAGCTCATCACGGCCTCATTAAGCTCCTCGTGGAGGATGCACTCCACACATACAAAGTCCCTCTCTCACGGGAAGCCTTCCGGAATTTAACCAAGGATGGCAATATAAAAATGTTGACTGAAGGGCTTGGTTCCTCCAGCAGCGAGGAGAAGGAGTCAGTACCCGCAGGAAAGAAACAAAAAGGCCAGAGACCCACGGCCAAAACACCAAAGACTGAGCAAAAGGAGAAACAAGAGAAAAAGGGTGCCAAGGAGAAAGAGGAAGCACCCATATTAACACCCCGAGAGAAGAGATTACAAAGCAGGGTGGACAAGACTGAGCAGGTCCACATCAGCAAAGACACCTCGACAGCAGCCTCGACCAAGTCAAAAAGTAAAACACCCTCAGCAAAGCAAACTAAAGTGGTGCCACCTGTTCCTACAAGAAAACCGAAACTGGCTTCTACAAGAAGCCCGAAATCAGCTGAAAAAGGGCCTTCTATAGGAAGCCCTAAGAAAAGAAAACCAAGGGAAAAGAAAGTCGATGTTCTTGCAAGGGAGGCAGCAGCTGTGCTAGCCGCCCTCAGTACACCTCCTAAGCCCAAGGAAAAGAGAAAGAGGGAGGCCCCTCTATATTTTAAAGCCAGGAGAAGTGTGAGAATAAAAACGGGCAAGCCACAGCCTCCATCCAGCAGCCCAATCACTATAGATGATGCCCCTACTTCGCCCAAGGAGAGGTCCCCCTCAAAGATATCAGCCACCTATGAGAGGGGGAGCCCGAAAACAACTACTTGGCAAGAAAGATTAGACCAATTGGCTTCAAAAGCCCGGCTACAGGATGCTAAAGCTGCTCTACAGGAAACCTTAGCCCGGCTTAAGGAAACAGAGAGAATGGAAGGAGAAGCACCCTCATCACCACCGAGGGAGGGCGAAGTAGAGCCACCAAGAGAAGAAGAAAAAGAGCACATTCCGGAGCCTAGCCCTCAGCCAAGTCTGAGCTCATACTATAACTTCTTGGAAGCTGGTAAAATTATACCACAGAAATTCACTGTGCCACTGTTCTTTGCATTGGAGGAAGAGAGAGTACGATCACACACGTGGATGAAAAAAGCCAAATCAAAAGGTGTGGCAGACATAGGCCCCTTGGAAGAGCAACTCAAGGAGGCCAGAAGTGAGTTAGCTATGGCTAAACACGTGGAAAATTTCCAACGGGTGTTCCTACAGGAAGAAAACGAAAAACTTAAGTTGCAGCTACAGGAGCTGAGGAGAGGAATAGGCACATCCTCCGGGGACATCACAGCAGAACAGCAAGGCAAAAAGGAACTGCACATCGGTCTTGGGGAGCCAACCACGCATCTACAGGAAGCAGAGATGCAAGCACAAATTGAGGTGCAAGCTCTCAAACAACAGCTGCAGCAGAAAGAGGCACAATTGGCCTGCATGGCCAGTTGGGCCATGGATGCTATACAATGCAGACAACCGGCCAAATCCTATGGCCTGTACCTGAGAGACCAATGGCTACAATTTCAAATCAACACCTTAGTGCAAAGGGGTATCTCTCAGCTCCAAGACCCGCAGCAATTCACTGAATTATGCAATACCAGTTCATCTGAGGATAAGGCCAAACTATCGGAGTTCTACCTCCATAATTTGGCCCTTCCTAATGTGGTTTCATGGGATCCCAACACGGTCTTAGGGGATATGCAGTTAATGGCACTTGCCTCATGGTTGAACCATGAAGACAAAAGAGCACCAGAAGCCAAAGCGGTCATGAACCGAGAGCTGAATGAGCCATTACTAATTAGAGCAGAACCAGGGGATCCAACTGCATTAATATCAGCACACCAACACTTATCCACTGACCCTCAAGCTTCATTGAAATATATGGATCAGCAAGCCTAGGCCATAGCGCATTTTGAGGATATGGAGAGACTGCTAGGGGACAACTGTGTTCACGCTTGCACCCGTCGATGTAATACATTGGCCCACAGTCTAAAAATCAGAGAGTATCATACTCCAACTCGCATGAGGGAAGCTCTAGTACGGGTGCCCCTTTATAAGAAATCTATGCAGAACCTCCAGACCAGCTGGATTGGCCTCAAACTAAGCCCACCTCTGCTGTTAGGATTGATGGAAGGCAGCACAGAGAAAGATGAGCATGAACAGTGGGAAGAGGTGGAAAGAAAGGCTGGGTTCCATGTCAGAAAGGAGGACACTACTGCAGAAGCTTGGGATGTGAGGGTGGCAGTAAAGGCAATGAAGGATGAGGAGCTGGACTAGTTGCTCAAGGATGAGCGATCACTTTAGCTGGGGGGTGATGATGAGCCCCAAATTTGGTAACATTTTGGGCTCATTTGGCCTACTTACCCTTGCTCAACCCTTCATTTTGCATCACTTATGCATCATTTTTTAGTATATTCATGTTATTTGTACGAAAGAGGGCAGTCACTATTCCTAGGTGGCTAACACATGCTTATTTCAGGTTTTTTTGACATTTAATGGAGCAAAACCACGCAGATGAAAGCTAGGAGACAACCAAGATGGGATTGCAGTTTTGTAGGAAGGCTATCCACAGCATTGAATGGCCTTCCTAGTGATCTCCACCCCAACTCCGAGCTCCAACCACCACCGAGCTAGAAGGCAGCCAAACGGATTGAAAGGAAACAGCAGATTACTCTTAGTTTGGGCAGCCAAACCCCACTAATTTAGGAGGCCAGCTTGGCCCTTGTAATGTATAAATGATGAGGCTGTAGCCTTCGATGGGGACTTTTGAAACTTTGTTGTTTATTCTGGACTACGAGCTAATAGCTCTGTTTTGCTCTTTGTAAGCCATTTTTGGCATGTTATGAGACTTATGACTATTATCTTTTAATGAAAAGGAGGCAGATTCGAGTTCAGTCCTGAGTTCTTAGAGGAGCCATAGCTCTCGGGGTTGGGCCCAACCTGAGAACAATAGGCCTCCTTTCTTTGTATTGTTACTTTCCTTTCAGCATTGTATTTCTTTTCCTTCACATGCATTTGGAAACACAGTTTGCTGAGTTGAACTTCTTGGTGTGATTAAGTAGGTTAGTTTTACGAACAAAGTTGCTTTCAGTAGTTTAGATTAGAGTTAATCGGAGCTCCAAAAAGGGTTGATTGCACACTCACTTCCACCTATGTTTAGAGATTGGGATTGCAGCCCATGCCACCCACCAAAAACACATTTTTACATGTTCATACAAGCTTTAATGCAATGTTCTCGGTTGTAGCAGCATCCATGCATTTAGATCTTGTGGAATGAACCTTTGTTTCAGTACCATGCAAGAGTTTCCTTACAAAATCACGTTGTTGTTCTATGGTTTTATAAAAACAGTTAGAATAGGTTGATGAAATCTCGATTTTGTGCAAGACACGGATGATTTGTTTCATTTACACTGTGCAATACTTCTCTCCCATTCCCGTATCCTTCTAAGCCATGCCTAGGCCATCCACTCACCCCTCAGTTAGACCACTTACCTCCTAAACTCTTCTATCACCCACGTGATTCTACCTTTTCCGCCTTCCATTTCCTCTTACCTCCTCTAGACCCACCAGCTTTACTCACCCCCTCTTCATCTCATCTCTCTGTCCATAAGCCATCACAAGATCCCCTCCTACCTCCTTGACCATCCATATAGCCCCTTCCACTCATCCATCACCCAAAAATCCTATGGCAGAACATCCTGTAGAAATTAACAGACTTCCTGTAGAAATCCTGAACATCCTGTAGAACCCCTACAGACTTCCTGTAGAAGCTTGTAAACACTGTTGCCAAGCACCTGAACGTTATGAACTTCTCTGAAAGGATGCTAGGGATCCCTTAGACCCTCTCTGAGCCTTCCTGACCTTTTCCAAGCATTTCCCTCCTTGATCTATCCCTGCACAGTCAAGACCCATTTAGAAGCACACACATAATAATTCCAACAACTTGAACAAAAATACAAAAATATGCTTTCTTTAGATCAAAGTAGGCTAGACACATGCATCTTACCTTCCTAGAAGTAATGGCACCTCTTCCAGTATTTTGCATTCCCACCTTTGCATCAGTAGGACTAGCTGGTACAATTAGGGTTTGTTAGGGTTTTCATTTGTTGTTGGCTTTCAGTTCCTTTTTGCAGTAGGTTAATTTCCTTTGAGATAGCTTTCGTTCATCGGTTAAAAAGCTTCTTCTGAGAATTCATAGAAGTTGGCTTGAGCCCTAGGGGACTTGTGCCAGCTGACCAAGTGATAGCTGCGACAAGAGCTAGTACTTGTGCATACAGCACCGTCGCTTCCAAGTTTGTTACGAACTACCGGGCTGATAAAATTAGAGAAGGAAGCCCCAGGAGTGGTAGCATTATTGCTACCATACTGGAGCCCACCATATTTTTGGCGTTGTTGCCGGGGAAGTGTCAGAGTATTAGTAATTGTTGCTTTTCTTCTATTTTCCTACTTTCGCCTTCTGCCAAGTAGTTTATTTCATTTCCATTCTGCAAATGTAGCATAGACATTTCCTGCTTTCATAGATTAACATTTCAATTCCGCAATTTCATTTTTGCAAGCATAGATTAGAATGTCAATTCTGCAAGCGTAGACTAGCATTTCCATTCCTGCAATTTCATTTGAGCAAAGTAGATTAGTTCTTTCCTTCTTTCATTTCAATTTTGCATTTTCATTTCAGCAAGATAGTTAGTTGTAGATCAATCTGTTTCAGTTTTTGCAGGTACCAGAGAAAAAAAAACACAAAAGCAATCAAAAGTCTTTCCATTTCATGCCTCGTAAGAATCGAGATAAAATAGGCAAATTCTTACCCAACACCCCCACTACATCACTGAGTCACCCTTCTCTCTTCTTCGGTGACAGTGATCGAGAAGAACCTATAGGTGAACCTCCTGAGATATACGAAGATCCTATAGCAGAAGAAGAGTTAGAGACCATTCCATCTGAAGCTATGGCTGACAATAGGGGGGGAGATGAGAGAATAGAAGGTGCCTTCCCCATCCGAGAGACCAATGGAGACATGAAAATGAAGAACATTAGCCCCTCCGCTTTACCTCACTTCCATGGACATACTACTGAAGATCCTGATACCTTCCTGTTTGAGTTTGTTGTCCTTTGTCGAACCTATGACTATACTGAAGATGAGCAGAAGTTGAAACTCTTCCCCTCGACCCTTAAGGATGCAGCATTACGCTGGTTCATGGGCTTACCAGGGAACAGTATCACCACTTGGGCTCAGATGCAGCAAGCTTTCAATACCAAGTACCGGGACTACTGTAGGTCCAAGGAAACCAAGGGAGAAATATTCTGGATGACCATGGGAAATGATGAGTCCTTAGAGGATTATGAGGAAAGGTTCCAACTTAGCTATAAACAGGCCAGGTGCACACTTGACCCTGAATCCCTCAAGTTGGTCCTGCTCCGAGGAGTCCCTGAAGACCTCTTAGATACCCTTCACATGTTAGCTGGAGGAGATATTTACCAACTGCCTTATGAGGACATAAAGACTGTGTTTAGAAACCACTCTAGGGTAGCCCGGAAACGAGGTAGAGGAAACCTCCTCTCAGCTGGTATTCCTTTCTCCAAACATGAGTTTGCAAATCAATTAGAGGATCTCAAAAGTGAGGTGAGACAGACCATTGCCATGCAACTTGATACATTCAGGATCTAGCAGAAGAAGGAAGAAGCTGAGAGGGCCTTGGCTATCTTCTGCCCTAGGTGTACAAGGAGACACCCTAAGAACGAATGCCCATTACATTCGGTTGAGGTATGCTTCGTTTGTGAGGAGGACCATCCCACAAATCAATGTCCAACCTTACCTGGGCTTAAAGCCATGTATCAAGGGACAGAAGCCCCCACCGAACCTCTCTATTTCCTCAACCAAAGGAGGCCGCAAGGACCTAGACCTTACCAGCAGGGGATGCAAGGGGCACCCCAAGCTTATTACAGCCCCAACCAATCTACTCCTATGCCTTCCTGGGGTCCCCCTCCTCATCCTTCCTGGTCTGTGCCTCCCCCATGGTCTTATCCACCTCAGTATCATACTCAACCCACTACTCATTCGTATCACTCACATGCCCAGCCACAGCCTCAGTGGAATGCACCTCAGTCGGGGTGGAGGCCCCAGTACAACACTCCTCCCGCCATTTTGCCTCCACCACCAGTTCAACCTCAACCATTACCTCCTGCTCCTCCAAGGCAACCTCAAATGCCTGCTCAACCAAACCCGAACCCCAACAACAGACAGGCCCAGCAGGTATACACTGGGGAAACATCATGCCCTACCTATGCTGTGGAGATCCAGGAGATCAATCTGCGATCTGGAAAGAATCTTCCGGATCGCCAACCTCCTCCCCCAGAGGACGAGGAAGACAAACAGGAAAGTGAACCAAAGGCTATTCCACCCTTTCCTGAGAGACTAACAGCCACCACACAACCCAACTCAGAGGAGGATGAGCTTCTGGGAGAGCTCAAGCAGTTGTGTGTGAAAATACCACTTCTCCAAGCCATCAAGGATGTGCCAATATACAACAAACTGGTTAAGGAAAAGTGTTTCAGACACCCAGGCAGGCGAAAGAGGGATGCTTCAACCATCAATGTCATAGGACAACTGTCTGACCTCATGTTGGGACAAGTCATCTGCCCAAAGTATCTAGATCCTGGGAGTCCTGTAGTAGATGTCCACATCAATGGCACCATCATACCTCACACCTTGATTGATCTGGGGGCTGCCATTAATGTGATGACCAGGGATACCATGCTCAAACTCAACCTTCAGGGTTCCTTGAGGAAGACCTCGACAGTCCTACAATTAGCAGATCGCTCCACCGTGACTCCCGAAGGAATTGTGGAGGATGTCTTGGTCTCTGTTGACTCTTGGGAATACCCTGCAGATTTCTTGGTGCTGCAACCAAAGGAAAAGCTCACTGGATATCCTCTTATTTTGGGAAGGCCTTGGTTAGCCACTGCAGATGCTTACATAAGTTGTCGTGCAGGAAACATGACCATCAAAAATGGTCCTATGTCCAAGAAGCTAGTCCTATACCCTCCTGCCCAACCCTCCTTAGAGAATGACTTACCACTTTGGTTGGAGGAAGGAGAAGAGGATGAGGTGTACTCAGCACCTTTGTGCACCCTAGACACCACTAGGGGAGACCCCCCAACCGAGGATGATTTGATTGAGACCTTGATCCAGAATCCACCTCCCAGTGCACTGACCTTAGAAGAATTGGTGGAGGATGCCCAAGCCAGCACCTTAGTGGACCTCTGTGCGACCAACCCTGTCACTCCCAGAGTCAAGAATGTGGAGTTCGGCCCTGAGAGAACGTTAAATATCAGCTCCTCCCTATCTCCTTCCCAGGAAAAGGAGCTGTGTAGTCTGTTGGCCAGTCATCTAGATGCTTTTGCTTGGAGCTATAAGGAGATGAAAGGAGTCCATCCTTCGGTCTGTACCCATCACATCTACATCAAAGAGGATTGTAAACCGGTTAGGCAACCCCAGAGGAGGATGAATCCAGCCCTTAAGGACATTGTCAAGAAAGAATTGCAAAAACTGTTGGATGCCGGATTCATTTACCCCATCTCAGATAGCGAATGGGTGTCCCCTCTGGTGTTGGTTCCCAAGAAAAATGGGAAGTGGAGAATCTATGTGGACTACCGAGAACTGAACAAAGCTACCAAGAAAGACCATTTCCCTCTACCTTTCATAGATCAAGTGTTGGATGGATTGGCAGGAAAGAAGTTTTTCTCTTTCCTAGATGGGTTTAGCGGGTACAACCAAATCAAAATCAGCCCGGAAGACCAAGATAAGACCACCTTCACTTGTCCTTGGGGTACCTTTGCCTACCGAGTTCTTCCCTTTGGGCTATGCAATGCTCCTGCTACCTTCCAGAGAGCCGTCTTGAGCATCTTTTCTGAACTGGTCCATGATGCGGTGGAAATCTATATGGATGACTTCACTCCTTATGGGTCCAACTTCCAGGAAGCATTGTCCAATCTGGGAAAAGTCCTAACCAAATGCATTGAGATGAACCTGTCCCTTAGTCCTGAAAAATGTGAATTCTTGATGACTGAAGGGACCGTGCTAGGCCATACCATTTCTTGCCAAGGGTTACAGGTGGATCCTAACAAAATTGCTCTCATCAAGAAGGTTCCGCCTCCTCAAAAGGTAAGGGATGTGCGGAGTTTCTTAGGATTAGCAGGTTATTACAGGAGATTCATTAAAGACTTCAGCAAGCTAGCCTCATCATTGTTTGGCCTGTTGGCAAAACATGTGGAGTTTAATTGGACTGACGATTGTCAAAGGGCTTTGAATGAATTAAAGGACAAGTTGGTGTCTGCCCCAATCTTGAGAGGTCCAAACTGGGCCCTACCTTTCCACATCCACACTAATGCCTCGAACAAAGCCATAGGGGCAGCCTTAGGACAAGTTGAACAAAAACTTCCGTATGCCATTTACTTTGTTAGCAAAAACTTATCCAAAGCAGAACTGAATTACACTGTAACCGAGAAATAATTCTTGCCTGTGGTCCATGCACTGAACAAGTTCCGACATTATATCACGGGCTATCAAACATTTGTACATACTGACCATGCTGCAATTACATATTTAATGAGTAAACCAGATGTGAATGCTCGTATTATTAGATGGTTACTTTTGTTGCAGCAGTTTGATTTGACTATCATTGACAAACCAGGTAAGGAAAATGTTGTTGCTGACTTTTTATCTAGATTGGATCTATCTGCAGATGAGGATGGAACAATGGATGACCAGATGCCCGATGAACATCTGTTTGCTATCTCAGTACTCTCTCCATGGTTTGCTGATATAGCAAACTACCTTGTTTCAGCACAGTTCCCTCCGCACCTATCCTCAAGAGAGAATAGCAGAATCATCAGAAAAAGTGCCTCATTCACTTGGATCGGGGGCAACCTGTTCAAGCTTGGCCCTGACCAGATCTAAGGCGTTGTGTAAGGGAGGAGGAAGTCTTTGATATCCTCCTCACCTGTCATGATGGGCCTTGTGGAGGACATTTTGCAGCAAAGAGGGCTGCCTTCAAAATCCTGCAGGCAGGCTACTATTGGCCCACACTTCATCAAGATGTCAGAAGGTATATCAGCCAATGTGACCGATGCCAAAGAATGGGGAAACCGACTCAAAGGGATGAGATGCCTCTCCAACCTCAAGTTACTCTTGAGCCATTTGAGAAGTGGGGTATGGACTTTGTGGGTCCAATCAACCCTCCTTCGAGGCAAAGGTATTACATCATTGTGTGCACTGACTACCTGACAAAGTGGGCAGAAACTAAAGCAATCAAAGCAGCGACAGAAGAAAAGGTGGTTGAGTTCTTAAGAGAAAACATCTTCTACAAATTTGGCTACCCAAGAGAGCTGGTCACCGATCAAGGAAGCCAGTTCACATCCAACTTAATTGAAGACCTACTAGCTCATCACAAAATCAAGCATAGGACTTCCACCCCCTATCATCCTCAGGCAAATGGGCAAGTGGAAGTCACCAACAGAGCATTGGAAGGGATTTTGACTAAGGTGGTGAGCAGCAGTAGGAAAGATTGGGCAGATCGCCTGGTTGAGGCCACATGGGCTTACAACACCACTTGGAAGACCACAACCGGCTTCACACCTTATGAGCTGGTCTATGGGAAGAAAGCTTTGCTGTCAATTGAATTTGAATACAACACTTTGAGGATGGCAGCTCAGCTGGACCTAGATCTCAGCCATGCCCAATAAGAAAGGTTATTGCAGCTGAATGGACTGGATGAGCACCGAATGCAGGCCCTCCTTCACTCAAAAGTGGTTCAACTTCAGAGAAAGGTGTGCCATGACTAACACCTCAATGACAAGCAATTCCAGCCAGGAGATTTGGCGCTGTTGTATGATTCCAGGCATAAAGATTTCAAGGGGAAGCTGAGAACCAGATGGCTGGGACCATATGTAGTGGAAAAATGTCATGACAATGGATCTGTTCTTATTCAAACCATTGACGAGGAGGCCATCCCCATGCTTATCAATGGGAATCGACTGAAGATCTACACGAAACCTCTCTCAAGACAAGAGTTCATCAAAACTGTGGAGAAATCAGTGTTGGTCATAGAGAAGGGTTCTGCCTCTGTTTTGGGCATACCCTGAAAGTTCAAAAAAAAAGAAAAAAAAAAAAAGGAATAAAAAGAATAAAACATAAAGATCCTTGGGTGAAAACCTTTCTGAGGCTCCCAAGGCAGGTGGTAGGGGTGAAAACCTCATTGAGGCGCCCCTATTGTCTTTCAAAAAAAAAAAAAAAAAAAGATTTGAAAAAGATCCTTGAGTGAAAACCTCTCTCAGGCGCTTAAGGCAGATGGCAAGGGTGAAAACCTCGTTGAGGTGGGCCTGCTATCTTTCAAAAAAGAGAAGAAAAAAGAAAAAAAACAATAAGCAAAAAAGACAGGGACAACAAGTTTATAATGTGGCAATGCATGCAGGTTGTAGGTATTCTATGAAGGAGAGGAGGTCTCTCAACTCGAAGTCAAGGATCCTTATCATGCTGCCAGGAGACCTCACCAGCACCTCCTCCAAAAACACTCATCTTCTCCAAGGTATGGGCACGATTTCATCACAGCTTAGTCTTCTACAGGAAGGTGCAGACCTTCTACAGGAAGTTCTGTATTTCTACAGGAAACTTCCTGTAGAAGTTCGGGACGGCCCAGAATTCATTATGTGGGGAGATCTAACGACCAAGGTTCGACATGGAGGCATGCAAGCTACTATTTACTCCATCACACACTACTGTCACCTTCTGCTGCCACCCCAGTTGACATGCAATAAAAGTACCTGCACAATCAAAACAAATCAGTGAGTTATCAAGAGGAAGCGATGTTTAAATGAAAAAAGATGCTGAGGTGCCATGCAATACCCATCACAGCTATCCAAGGGCCCTGTGAGCGTGATCGTGATGCCACTGTCTTCATCGTTCAGCATGCACCCGAAGAGGAAAAACTGCTACAGGACATCATGCAGGAGCCCCGTAGCAGTTAAGCCAACTAGAGTGTACACCATTCCATCACCTGCAACATGCAAGGATAACGCAGGCACATGCAGCTGAATCATAAGCTTCATTGTCAGCAGCCTGTGAAGAGGAACCTCCGGGCCTGTGCAATCAAGCAGCAGCAAACAAATCTAGTCATCATCGTCCAAAAGCCGAAGAATCATGTCGCGGCCGCACAGGTAAGTGCCTCGCCCTTTCTTCCATCGAATTACATGAATTTTACTTTGAAATGTTTGCAAGTGTGAAGTGAATGTGTTGAGCGGTCGTATGGCCATTCGACTGGCCACGTCGACCAGTCAGATGGTCTAGTCGGATGTGTAAACGGTGGTCGTGGCAAAAGGAACAGGTAGTGCACACGTGAGAGCCATCCAGTCGGGGAGAAGCGCGTTTTAACAGAAATGGCGGCGGCGGATCTGCGGGGAATGATGCGGCAGTCAGGGAACTTGCAGTAGAATGATTAAGTGACGTCGCCCAACGGTCCGGCAGGGACAGCTCACCCTCGCACGACAGATTCCGCCGGATTCAAATCTATCGGCTAGATTGCCACCCCACGCATTTATCATCAGCCGTTTGAAAGTCGAGTGAGCATCCGGATTCCTCTGAAGCTCGACACTCCAAGTCTTCGGTCGTTCGAACGTCTGTTAAGCAGCACAAAGAGCGCATAACCACTGCAGTGTTCTCCAGAACCCGTGCATTGTTTCTACAGGAAAGCTGCTTCTACAGGAAGCTCGCTGTCACGGGAAAATTGGGCTCTTCATGTCAAAGGTGGTGAATTAAAAAGGTAAGCCGGAACCTTGCCTCCCATGCAATTGGTTTCGAGGGTGGCGGAGTCAACGTTCTACAGTCTGCTCATAAAGGAATGCAAGTATTGTCTGCCGTTTGCATGAATTGTCGTCAGGGTGTATGTAAAGTCTCCTACAGGATATAATTTGTAATTAAAGCTCTGTTAAAACTCATCTAGAGATAGTTTTCGTGAATTGTATGCGTGGCTCTGTCCCAAAAGGCTAGTTTGTTGCATCCGCCACCTCCAGCCAACGTAGCAGTTTTTCACCATGCCGGGTGGGTTCATCAGAAAGGAACCAACCGACTCCAAGAAACTAAGAGAGAACCCTGAGGTGGTGGAGCTGTTCACCCACGCTCAGTGGATGTCGTTCTGCGACAAATTGCAGGGGTATGATGATGAGGTGGCAGAGGAGTTCTTGCGGGCTCTGAAGCCGAAATCAAAGACATTAGCCACCGTCAATTTCAGGGGTTTGAGTCTCAGACTCACCCCACAGTTCATCAGCCGAGTTACCGAGCTCCCAATGGGAGTACCATGGGACAAAGAAGAGAGGAAATTAGGCCAACAGGCTAAGAAAGAATTCTTTCCACCAGAGGAGCAGTTCTCAGAAGATAAGAACGGGGTTCGCAGGACTAGCTTACTGCCACTTTGGAGCGAAGTCAGCCTCCAAATCATGAAATACATCACCTGCGAAGGTCGGTTTAGTATTGTGTATGGGTACCATTTTCGGTTACTCACAGAATTAAGGCATCAGATGGACCTACCTGCAGAGAACAAATTAAGCATTCCCTACTTTCTATTGCAGTCTATGACTGAATGTGCCACCAAGTTGAGGGAGGGCACACCAGACCAGGTAGCTCATCACGGGCTCATTAAGCTCCTCGTGGAGGATGCACTCCACACATACAAAGTCCCTCTCTCATGGGAAGCTTTCCGGAATTTAACCAAGGATGGCAATATAAAACTTTTGACTGAAGAGCTTGGTTCCTCCAGCAGCGAGGAGAAGGAGTCAGTACCTGCAGGAAAGAAACAAAAAGGCCAGAGACCCACGGCCAAAACACCAAAGACTGAGCAAAAGGAGAAACAAGAGAAAAAGGGTGCCAAGGAGAAAGAGGAAGCACCCATATTAACACCCCAAGAGAAGAGATTACAAAGCAGGGTGGACAAGACTGAGCAGGTCCACATCAGCAAAGACACCTCAACAGCAGCCTCGACCAAGTCAAAAAGTAAAACACCCTCAGCAAAGCAAACTAAAGTGGTGCCACCTGTTCCTACAGGAAAACCGAAACCGGCTTCTACAGGAAGCCCGAAATCAGATGAAAAAGGGCCTTCTATAGGAAGCCCTAAGAAAAGAAAACCAAGGGAAAAGAAATTCGATGTTCTTGCAAGGGAGGCAGCAGCTGTGCTAGCCACCCTCAGTACACCTCCTAAGCCCAAGGAAAAGAGAAAGAGGGAGGCCCCTCTATATTTTAAAGCCAGGAGAAGTGTGAGAATAAAAACGGGCAAGCCACAGCCTCCATCCAGCAGTCCAATCACTATAGATGATGCCCCTACTTCGCCCAAGGAGAGGTCCCCCTCAAAGATATTAGTCACCTATGAGAGGGGGAGCCCGAAAACAACTACTTGGAAAGAAATATTAGACCAATTGGCTTCAAAAGCCCGGCTACAGGATGTTGAAGCTGCTCTACAGGAAACCTTAGCCCGGCTTAAGGAAACAGAGAGAATGGAAGGAGAAGCACCCTCATCACCACCGAGGGAGGGCGAAGTAGAGCCACCAAGAGAAGAAGAAAAAGAGCACATTCCGAAGCCTAGCCCTCAGCCAAGTCTGAGCTCATACTATAACTTCTTGGAAGCTGGTAAAATTATACCACAGAAATTCACTGTGCCACTGTTCTTTGCATTGGAGGAAGAGAGAGTATGATCACACACGTGGATGAAAATAGCCAAATCAAAAGGTGTGGCAGACATAGGCCCCTTGGAAGAGCAACTCAAGGAGGCTAGAAGGGAGTTAGCTATGGCTAAACACGTGGCAAATTGCCAACGGGTGTTCCTACAGGAAGAAAACGAAAAACTTAAGTTGCAGCTACAGGAGCTGAGGAGAGGAACAGGCACATCCTCCGGGGACATCACAGCAGAACAACAAGGCAAAAAGGAACTGCACATCGGTCTTGGGGAGCCAACCACGCATCTACAGGAAGCAGAGCTGCAAGCACAAATTGAGGTGCAAGCTCTCAAACAACAGCTGCAGCAGAAAGAGGCACAATTGGCCTGCATGGCCAGTTGGGCCATGGATGCTATACAATGCAGACAGCCGGCCAAATCCTATGGCATGTACCTGAGAGACCAATGGCTACAATTTCAAATCAACACCTTGGCGCAAAGGGGTATCTCTCAGCTCCAAGACCCGCAGCAATTCACTGAATTATGCAATACCAGTTCATCTGAGGATAAGGCCAAACTATCGGAGTTCTACCTCCATAATTTGGCCCTTCCTAATGTGGTTTCGTGGGATCCCAACACGGTCTTAGGGGATATGCAGTTAATGGCACTTGCCTCATGGTTGAACCATGAAGACAAAAGAGCACCAGAAGCCAAAGCGATCATGAACTGAGAGCTGAATGAGCCATTACTAATTAGAGCAGAACCAGGGGATCCAACTGCATTAATATCAGCACACCAACACTTATCCACTGACCCTCAAGCTTCATTGAAATATATGGATCAGCAAGCCTAGGCCATAGCGCATTTTGAGGATATGGAGGGACTGCTAGGGGACAATTGTGTTCACGCTTGCACCCGTCGATGGAATACATTGGCCCACAGTCTAAAAATCAGAGAGTATCATACTCCAACTCGCATGAGGGAAGCTCTAGTACGGGTGCCCCTTTATAAGAAATCTATGCAGAACCTCCAGACCAGCTGGATTGGCCTCAAACTAAGCCCACCTCTGCTGTTAGGATTGATGGAAGGTAGCACAGAGAAAGATGAGCATGAACAGTGGGAAGAGGTGGAAAGAAAGGCTGGGTTCCATGTCAGAAAGGAGGACACTACTGCAGAAGCTTGGGATGTGAGGGTGGCAGTAAAGGCAATGAAGGATGAGGAGCTGGACTAGTTGCTCAAGGATGAGCAATCACTTTAGCTGGGGGGTGATGATGAGCCCCAAATTTGGTGAAATTTTGGGCTCATTTGGCCTACTTACCCTTGCTCAACCTTTCATTTTGCATCACTTATGCATCATTTTTTAGTATATTCATGTTGTTTGTACGAAGGAGGGCAGTCACTATTCCTAGGTGGCTAACACATGTTTATTTCAGGGTTTTTTTGGCATTTAATGGAGCAAAACCACGCAGATGAAGGCTAGGAGACAGCCAAGATGGGATTGCGGTTTTGTAGGAAGGTTGTCCACAGCATTGAATGGCCTTCCTCGTGATCTCCACCCCAACTCCGAGCTCCAACCACCACCGAGCTAGAAGGCAGCCAAACGGATTGAAAGGAAACAACAGATTACTCTTAGTTTGGGCAGCCAAACCCCACTAATTTAGGAGGCCAGCTTGGCCCTTGTAATGTATAAATGATGAGGCTGTAGCCTTCGATGGGGACTTTTGAAACTTTGTTGTTTATTCTGGACTACGAGCTGATAGCTCTGTTTTGCTCTTTGTAAGCCATTTTTGGCATGTTATGAGACTTATGACTATTATCTTTTAATGAAAATGAGGCAGATTTGAGTTCAGTCCTGAGTTCTTAGAGGAGCCATAGCTCTCGAGGTTGGGCCCAACCTGAGAGCAATAGGCCTCCTTTCTTTGTATTGTTACTTTCCTTTCAGCATTGTATTTCTTTTCCTTCACATGCATTTGGAAACACAGTTTGCTGAGTTGAACTTCTTGGTGTGATTAAGTAGGTTAGTTTTACGAACAAAGTTGCTTTCAGTAGTTTAGATTAGAGTTAATCGGAGCTCCAAAAAGGGTTGATTGCACACTCACTTCCACCTCTATTTAGAGATTGGGATTGCAGCCCGTGCCACCCACCAAAAACACAGTTTTACATTTTCATACAAGCTTTAATGCAATGTTCTCGGTTGTAGCAGCATCCACGCATTCAGATCTTGTGGAATGAACCTTTGTTTCAGTACCATGCAAGAGTTTCCTTACAAAATCACGTTGATGTTCTATGGTTTTATAAAAACAGTTAGAATAGGTTGATGAAATCTCGGTTTTGTGCAAGACACGGATGATTTGTTTCATTTACACTGTGCAGTACTTCTCTCCCATTCCCATATCCATCTAAGCCATGCCTAGGCCATCCACTCACCCCTCAGTTAGACCACTTACCTCCTAAACTCTTCTATCACCCACGTGATTCTACCTTTTCCGCCTTCCATTTCCTCTTACCTCCTCTAGACCCACCAGCTTTACTCACCCCCTCTTCATCTCATCTCTCTGTCCATAAGCCATCACAAGCTCCCCTCCTACCTCCTTGACCATCCATATAGCCCCTTCCACTCATCCATCACCCAAAAATCCTATTGCAGAACATCCTGTAGAAATTAACAGACTTCCTGTAGAAATCCTGAACATCCTGTAGAACCCCTGTAGACTTCCTGTAGAAGCTTGTAAACACTGTTTCCAAGCACATAAACGTTATGAACTTCTCTGAAAGGATGCTAGGGATCCCTTAGACCCTCTCTGAGCCTTCCTGACCTTTTCCAAGAATTTCCCTCCTTGATCTATCCCTGCACAGTCAAGACCCAGTTAGAAGCACACACATAATAATTCCAACAACTTGAACAAAAATACAAAAATATGTTTTCTTTAGATCAAAGTAGGCTAGACACATGCATCTTACCTTCCTAGAAGTAATGGCACCTCTTCCAGTATTTTGCATTCCCACCTTTGCATCAGTAGGACTAGCTGGTAGAATTAGGGTTTGTTAGGGTTTTCATTTGTTGTTGGCTTTCAGTTCCTTTCTGCAGTAGGTTAATTTCCTTTGAGATAGCTTTCGTTCATCGGTTAAAAAGCTTCTTCTGAGAATTCATAGAAGCTGGCTTGAGCCCTAGCGGACTTGTGCCAACTGAACAAGTGACAGCTGCGACAAGAGCTAGTACTTGTGCATACAACACCGTCGCTTCCAAGTTTGTTACGAACTACCGGGTTGATAAAATTAGAGAAGGAAGCCCCATGAGTTGTAGCATTATTGCTACCATACTGGAGCCCACCACTGTTGTTGTTGTTGAAGTTGTTGTTGTTGTTGCTGTAGCTGCTGTTGTTGTTGCTGTAGCTGTTGTTGCTGTTGTTGTAGCTGCTGTTGGTGTTGCTGTAGCTGCTGTTGCTGTTGTTGTAGTTGTTGTTGGTGTTGTTGTAGCTATTGTTGTTGTTGCTGTAGCTGTTGTTGTTGTTGCTGTAGTTGTTGTTGGTGTTGTTGTTGCTGTTGTTGCTGTAGTTGTTGTTGCGATTGCTACTGTTACTGCAGCTGCTGAAAGTTGCTGAAATATGCTGTGAAGGCCGTTACAGCTGCTGAAATACACTGGAGGAAATGGAGGCCATGTGAGTGTCCAACAGAACAGAAACAGGGTGCAGCAGAACATAAAGAGGGATGAAGGACCAACAGAATAGTAGGCAGTCGAAGGGGAGAAACAACCAGTAGAAAAACAGTCATGCTGAAGCATTCACTGTGACAATGAGAACATAAGCTTGAATAGAAAATTGTTCTTTATACAGAGTTTAGTGCAGCTAACAGAAGATTGACTAAAGCTGTGTGAAGACATTATCAGAGAGAAAAATGGCTATTGGAGACTATGTGTGGGTAGTGTGCAGAGTTGTAAAGACTCATTCTTAAGAAGACTGGTTATCATTGATACTGTAGCCTGGAGACTACAGTGAAGCTGTAAATAGACAGAACTCATCAGAGAAGAGTTCTGAGAGAAAAATATTACCATCAAACAATGCCTTGGTAAGTAGGATTGGAGTCCTTGGGGTTGAAGCCTCAGAAGTAGGAAGGATTGAAGTCCTTGAAAGTTTGTGCTCCTTAGTCCAAGATTAGTGTCTTGGCAAAATAGAGTTGGTGCTTTGGAGGTTGGAGCCTCACCAAAGTCCAAGGTGGAGCTTGGCAATTGATTGCAACCATCTATATATTGTATCTATTTTACTGCACAGTTTATATTAATAAAAGCATTTATTCTTGCTGTTCATCTTGTGTTCTGAATATATATGTTTTAACTGGTAAAACAATAGTGGGAAAAAGAAATACTGATTCACCCCCCCTCTCAGTATTTCCAACAAGGATAACCTGGAATCGGATTTGCATTAGGAATGTTATAACCTCCTGGAAAACCAGGATTAACCAGACCAAACTGGGGTTGTTGAAGCTATTGATAATTATAGCCCGAATATGATTGATACTGATAAACTGGGTTTTGTATAGTAGGACCAAATTGATATTGTCCTTGGTACGGTTGATAGGCGAATTGTGGTTGACTTGTGGTAATTGTAGCAATCGTACTTGTACCAGCTTGTCCAGTAGGCATCTAGATCAAAGTCTAAACTGTAGGTCTTGACTGGGGCACAGAGACTTGAGGAATTTGCACTGATGCAGGGGTAGTAGAAACTAGAGCTGCAAATACTCTAGAAATAGGTGTTGTAGGTTGAACAGAAGGTGTAGTAGTTGTAGCAGTTTGAGGTGGAGTACGAGGTGAGCTAGGCCCAGGCTACTGAACTGAACCAAGTGCAAGGATTTGAATAGTAAGTTGGACAAGTTGCTGGGTTGGACTAGAAACCAAAGTCTATCCAGGTTGATTAAGTAACTGCACATTAGGTTGCATAGTCTGTTGAGTTTTAGACGGATCCCACACCATGTTCATTTCGGAGTATGGACCCATAAAAGGTTGTGCATATGGAGGAACATAACTCGGTTGAACGTAGGGCTGATAATTAAGCGGTACATTTCCAGCTCCTTGTAAAAATGATTTACCAAAAGGCGGTTGGAAACCTTGAGTTGGGTACTGACCTTGAGATTGATAACCCTGAGGCACGTACTGAAACTGGAGTTTACCTTGAGGTATGTACTAAGTCTGGGGTTGACCTTGGGGTATGTACTGTCCTGAAGGTTGAAACATTGAGGTAGACCTCCAGGCAGTAACTAACTACCTTGAGGTTGCCCTCTAGGCGATAACTGACTACCTTGGGGTTGCCCCTCAGGCGGTAACTAACTACCTTGGGGTTGCCCCCCAGGTAGTAACTGACTACCTTGAGGTTGAGGATTTGGAGTACTACCAGACATCATAAAGATTTGTTTTGCATTCAATGTTTGAGTTCCATTACTACCAGATGATAACACTTGTTCAATCAGTCGAGGAGTTTCTTCTGAAAAAGTATCAGAGAATGACCGGTACACCGAAGGAACAAAAGGACCACCAAATAAAAATGTTTCCGGTGATTGGGAAAACATAGATGACTGTCTTGACATGATCGATGAAGGATAATAATCTCTTGGTGTAGGATGAAAAGGAATTCGAGGTGGTGAAAAACTAAGACCCGGGTTTTCTAAAAAATTTGTCAATGATAAATACCAAGCATCACTCCTAAAATAACTATAGAATATTGATTCGCGCTCCCTAAGATTTAAGATCTGTTGGTTTTCGAGAAGAGCTATGTCTTCTTCTAGACTAACAAGTTCTTCAATAGAAATGAGGCCAGAAGGAATATTTTGAGTAATGATATTTCTTACCCTAGGTGAACCAGGACCACTAGAAGTTGGAGAAGCAAATCCTGAAGTTGGAGTAACAGCAGGTTTAGTGTCAGGCTCAGAAATTTCAGGTTCTTCAGCTAATTCACTGGAAGGAGAAATACTACCAGTAACTTTAGAAAATGAAATTGGCTCTTGAATATACTCTGTTGTTTATATTTGATAATCAGGATGAATAATTAAAGATGACTCTCCGGCTTCTAGTGATCCAACTCTACTGTCACTAGGTGATACAAGAGCTTGTAGCCCTTCAAGCTAGCTTGGTGTATACTCAGGAGGTTTCCCCTGAAATCTACGAGATTGTTTCGGTAATTTGGCCACAATTAAATATTAATTAATCACACACAAACAAAGAAATTTTCAATAAAAAACACCTAAAGTCTCTAAAGAAACAAAAAGTTGAATCACACACCTAAAAAATCTAAGAGTTCAAACCACACACAAACAGTAACTTCCCATACTAAAATCACTAGTTGGTGATGAAATCCAACTTAGTAGAAGTTTAATACAGAAAGGGCGGTTGGAACAGTTACCCTGACAACCTGCTTAATGAAACAAACTGGCACAAGTTTCTTCACAAAACCATCTCGACTGGAGAGAACCCCCCAGAGAGTCCAAGTGAGTCTAGTCTACGTCTGCTCCAGGTACAGTGAGATCCATCATTCACCATCACCTTAGGAAATAATATTAAGTTTATGGACATTAAGGTTACCAACAACAACAAATACAACTGGGGGAACAGTCTACGATCTGATCTACGCGTAAGGGCAGAGTAACAAAACTCAATCCCCTTGAAGGCTCCTCAACATGATCAATCCGAGGTTTACCAACAAGTGACCCCAGGGTCCTCGACAATGGTTAATCCGAGGTTTACCGTTTATAATACGCGCAAATCTTCTATCTTTCCCAATGAAACAGAATTGATTGTCTCAAAGGTTCGGACATGACCTCGTGATTGGCTCCTTTAAGAGAAGCTTCCTAGAATGTATCAATTACAATTGGATTTATTTCCTACCGCAATATGTATCTACTTGTTTGTTTTAACTATCTTGGAGAGTTAATTACTCCCTACTCCAAGATACTAGCCTAAGCTACATTGGTGATAAGAGCCCTAGAAACAAAAAAGATTTCTAGATCAATTTTAATTAAGTGTTGCTTTTAAGGGTTGTTCTTTAAGTCTATAGGTATGGAAATGAAACTTTGATGGTGTGAAGACTTGACTCCAAACACACTAAAGAGATACACCTAAAATGATAAGCAATTCGTTTTTCTTTCAATGAAATTCTAGCTAAAAGAAAGAGTTCGAGAGTGCAATTATTTAAGAGACAATTCTTTCTTTCAACATGGAAATGGAAAGAAAATATTTTTATCCTTTTCAATAAGAACTCATAACGATACTAATAATTAATGCTCACAATAAATCCCTTTTCTTTTTCAAAACTCGAAACTACAAAAAAAACAATTTGCTTCAAAAGAGATCTACAAGTTCTAGAAAAACACTCAAAACTACAAAAACTAATTTTGAGATCTAAAAACTTTAAAAATATAATTGAATAAAAGCTTCTATTCTTTTTGAGGATGTTTTACTTAGTTGTTTAGTAAACTAAGGATTAATTTGCACATAATAACAAACCAATCAAAAAACATCCAGACATGTTTTCTTTTGTAAAAATGAAATTCAGAACGTATAACAAAGTTTGTTCAAAGATTTGCAACGAGAAAAACTAAATCTATTTCTCACAAAGGATAGATTTCACAACCAAGTCAGACTCATCAAGAAGATGAAAAGACACCAAGGTGATCTAAGGTTTCTCAAGCTTCTGATCTTTGAGTCACTACAGAGACCAAGTGAAAACCACTCCAAGCATGAAAAACTTCTAGAAAATCATTCAAAACAAAAATACTATCGGAACTCGCTCACAAGAGATTTTTGACAGGAAAAATACATATCTGGGTAGACACTAAAAATCCTAAATCAAACCTAAACTTAACTGGAAGAAGATATCTTAAGTTTTTCAAAAAAAAATTAACAAGGTCCGCAGGCTCCAGAAGCAACAGGTGTGGTCCCGCACTGTTTACTAAAGGAAAATGCGAAGATGCCCGCACTGTCTGTAAAGAGAAAGTGCGGTCTCTAAAAAACTTCAAAAAAAAAATACTTCTAGATTTTAAAAGCTACCCAAGCCAGTATACATCAATCAAAAACTAGAAAAGAAACAATTTTCTCAAGTCAAAACAAAGGAAAACCAAAAATCAAATACTTTCCCCAGTGGAGTCGCCAATTTGTTGGCCGGATAAATCGATCTTGCAGACAAGACCGATCTCCCTAGTATCAGAAGATAGTCTAGCAACAAACAGACAAACAAACCTATCTTTCTCTAGACATATGTGATTTATAAATAAATACTAGAAAGGTTAAGATCCTACCTGAGATCCAGTGCTTGTTTGTAGTAGTCATCCTCCAATATTTCGAAAGAGTTACCTTTGAAGACCTGCAATCACAAACAAGCAAACATTAAATAGCACCTGCATAGCAAATATTATAAATCATGTTTATTATGGTGATCAAGGAATCCATAAAATAAACCATGAATTAACAGCTTATTGAGAAAAACAAATATATTTGTATTAACTTTGAATAGTAGAAGAACTTTACAACATTTTTAGCCTTGATGTTGAACAAGTTCTTCCTAGGGTCTGAAACAGGAATTTCCTTTACTTTGACAAGCCTTGCACTCTTCCAAATGAGATCTTAGAGGTATGTAATCTTTCCTCATAAAAACTCAACTAAAGAAGACCAAGTTCTAGCAGCATTTCACCTCAAAAATATTCAACTTCTAACTCCCCCAAGTAACCAGCCCAATGCTTCTTCTTATAGTGCAGAGGAGGAGGTTACTGGTCCACCTATGAAGGGATAGAATCCTCCTTCAAAGGAATAAGCTCCTCACATCAAGGGATTAGCTCCTTAAGGTATGGGTTACATGAACCTTAAAAGAGCAAACTTGCCACCTCAAGATTCCTTCCAAAAGCTTCTAGAAATAATTGAAAGTGAGTTTTTTCAGAGTATACTCGCGCCTTTTTAACTTTTACAGGGGTCTGCACCTTTAACACAGAGACAGTGCGGTCAGGTGCGCAGGAGACATGACCATTAGGTGCGGGACCATAGGTAAGACAAAGAGAAAGTGTGGAACCAGAGTTTTAAAGACTTTTGAGAGATTTTCTCTTATTTTCAAGACTTGATATGAGGAACTGATGTTTTAGACTTACAGAGGAGGAAAGTATGAGTGGTAATGAACTCACATATATAGCAGAATGTCAAGGTGACAATTTTTAGTGCAACAGATAGGAAGGCTAGAATCGTTGGTTGTGGAGAAGTAAAGTTGAAGTTGCAAGGTGGAAGGGTTAGAACACTTTCGGGTGTTCTGCATATTCCTACATTGGCCAGAAATCTGATTTTCGTAAGCAAGCTGGATGATGCAGTGTAAAAACAATGTTCTAAAAGGATACCTGAAAAATGGTTTGGGGAGCACTGGTATTGATGCGGGGAGTATGGATTGGAACTCTGTACAAGCTGCAAGGTAGCATTGTTATTGATGGGTGCAACAGTTCTGTGGTTCCTGAAAGTGAAGTAGAAAATCTAATGGTCTCTGGAGAGAAGACCATGCTGTGGCATCAAAGGCTTGGACATATTGGAGAGAAGGGCCTTCGAATACTTCATGGTAAAGGTATGGTAGAATATATGAGTAATAGCTCTTTGGATTTTGATTTATGTGAAAATTGTGTATATGGGAAGCAGAATCGAGTGAGTTTCCCCTTTGGTGGTAAGAGGGCAAAACATATATTAGAACTTGTGCACAGTGATGTATTTGGACCTGTGAAGGTTCCAGCACTGGGTAAGTCTATGTACTATGTATCATTTATAGATGACTTCTCAAGGAATACATGGATATATTTCGTTAAGAAGAAATCTGAAGTCTTTGACAGGTTTAAAGAATTTAAGGCTCTAGTGGAAAACCAGACAGAGAAGAAGATAAAGGTGCTGAGGACAGATAACGATGGAGAGTTTTGTAGTAAGGAATTTGAAGAATTCTGTAAGAAGTGTGGTATAGCATGGAAAAATACTACTTCATATACACCTCAGCAAAATGGAGTTGCAGAAAGAATGAATAAGGAGTTGATGGAAAGGACAAGAAGCATGCTCAGTGGTGTCGGGTTAGGATAGGAATTCTGGGCAGAGGCGGTGGAGACAGCATGTTACCTGATCAATAGATCACCTTCATTAGTGTTGGAGCATAAGAATCCACAAGAGGTGTGGACTGGTAAGAAACCCTCTCTTTCACATCTGAGGGTATTTGGATGTGATGCATATGTACATGTTCCAAAGGAGAAAAGAACCAAGTTGGATAGTAAATCTGAAAAGTGCATCTTTATTGGGTATAAGGATGGTTTAAAGGGTTATAAGCTTTGGAACCTAGTAACAAGGAAGGTTGTGTACAACCGAGATGTGGTGTTCAGAGAGGTGAAAGATGTTATTAAACATGAAGTCCAACCAAAGGAATCTGAGAAGATAGAGTTTGATCTAAAGGAGGAAGAATCAGACTCTATAGCAGAGGAGGAATCAGAGGATGAAGAGCCACAAACCCTGGGTGTGAGAAGATCAATTCGAGAAAGAAGGCAGCCAGAAAGGCATAGTCCATCTACTTTCTGTTCAAATTTTTCTTTATCTATTACTGATGATGATCCCAGAAATGTGAAGGAAGTAGTGGATTCATAGGATGGAAAACTCTAGAAAGAGGCCATGGTTGATGAAATGGAATCTTTGCACAAAAATGAGGCTTGGGATCTAGTGGAGTTGCTGGCTGGAAGGAAACCCATTGGCAGCAAATGGGTGTTCAAGAAGAAGAAAAATGCAGAAGGAAAGGTGGATAAATACAAAGCTCGGTTGGTAGCAAAAGGTTATTCCCAGGTGCCGGGAATTGATTTTGGTGATATTTTTTCTCCTGTTGCCAAGGTAACTTCTATTAGATTACTTTTATCTGTTGTTGCTGCTTTTGATTTTGAGGTAGAACAGATGGATGTGAAGACAACATTTCTTCACGGGGATCTAGAAGAGGAAATTTACATGAAGCAACCTGAAGGCTTTGCGTGAAGGATAAGAAAGAACTGGTATGCAAGTTAAAGAAGTCTTTGTATGGGTTAAAATAGTCACCAAGGATGTGGTATCAGAAATTTGATACATTTATACGGGGACTTAGCTTCACCAGAAGAAAAGCAGATCACTGTGTGTATTTTAAATTAATTGATGACTGTGTTATTTATTTGGTCTTGTATGTGGATGATATGTTGCTGGTTGGAAATGACAAAGAAATTATCTAGGATTTGAAGACCTATTTGTCCTCCAAATTCGACATGAAAGATCTTGGTGCTGCAAACTATATTTTGGGCATGAAAATTAAAAGAGATCGGGCAAAGAGGAAGCTCTGTTTAAACCAAATGAAGTATGTCAAGATAATATTGCAGAGATTTAATATGTAGGATAGTAAACCGGTGAAGATTCCTATTCTTGTGTAAAGTTATCTATTGAACAGTGTCCCAAGGCACAAGAAGAGGAAGAGGGCATGTCCTATGTTCCATATGCAAGTGCAGTCGGTAGTCTGATGTATGTGATAGTCTGTACTAGACCAGACATTGCACATGCAGTGGGAGTATTGAGCAGGTTGATGTCAAAACCAAGGAAGGAGTATTGGACAGCAGTGAAGTGGGTTTTCAATTATTTGCGTGGCACTAGCGATTATGGTTTGTGCTACCAAGGAAGAATAGGATTGGACAGAGTTTTGGATATCCATGGATTTGTTGATGCGGACTGGGCTGGAGATTTGGATCAAAGAAGATCTACAAGTGGGTATGTTTTTAACCTATTTGGAGGTGCAGTCAGTTGGATGAGTAAGAAATAATCTGTAGTGGCACTATCAACTATAGAGGAAAAATACATGGCAGCCACTCATGCAAGCAAGGAAGCAGTTTAGTTGTAGAGATTGTGTTCAAGTATGGGGTTATTACAGAGAGCTAACCCCAAAGTGCAATTTTCTTGGCAAAGAACCCTACATATCATTCAAAGACAAATCACATTAATTTTCAGTATCACTTTGTGAGGAATATGATAGAAGACAAAAAGGTGTTGCTGGTAAAGGTGGACACTTTGAAGAATATTGCAGATGCATTGACAAAATCTGTGAGCTTTCAGAAGTTCTCTTGGTGTAGAGAAACAATGGGTGTTGTAGGGCTGGATAAATGACTAAGCTCTCTTGTGGCCCCCTGTAGAAAGAAAACAACAAGTGGGAGAATGTTGGGTTGTGTTATATTCATTCCATGACTATCCCACATAGCGATGGAGTCACACGGGGTTTGAGGGGTGCAAGTAACCCCACTCTATGGGGTCCGGGGTAGCACCCCGAAAATTTTTGTTTTTGGACCTTATATTAGGTTGGGCGGACCTACCTATGGTTTTTTGCATGATTTTCGCACATGGTTTTGGACGCGATGGTTTTCGGTCCATGGTATTAGATGCTTTAGCATGTATAAATATGTATTGTAACATTGAAAGGAACATAATGAAAAATCAATCTGGTAGTCCTGGTTTTGGTATCCAAGGCAAAATCTCTATGTATATGTGTTTTATGTGTTATGCTCTCGCATTTTTTATTTTCTGTGTTTTAGAATTCGTATGCAGGTAATTTCTATACGGGGTGAAAACCTACAAGAAGAGGTCTTCCAATGACTCTATAAAATCCTTCAAATGTCAATCCTAATGTGAATGCATCTCTCATAGGTAAATCAATAGGCCAAGTAAAAAATTTACCTTTAATGAAGGAAACCCTCATCCATTTATCTTCTAATGCGAATATAGATACTAGATTCTTCATTAATCTAGGTGCATACATAACATCATGCAATAGAACTAATTCCCCAGAATTCAACTGAAATTTGATAGACCCAAAGCCTTTCACGAGATGAGTGGAGTTGTCTCCAAGAATGATCTTCATCTTAGTCTCCCTCTCTACCATATTAGAGAGGAATTCCTTGTTTCCATAGAAATGATGAGTGGCCCCACTATCAACCAACCAACTATCCCACGAATCCAGTGGAGAAGAACTAGTAAGAACATAAATAAGAATGTATTAATATTTATTACAACATTACTGTCATACCTAGGATCCTTTGAATTCTTTTGAGGAGGACAATTTTCTTCACAGTCGCTTGAGGAGTCTCTTCTTATTCGTTCATATATTCTATCATAGTTCTTTCTTTGATTGTCTTTTCTTCTTTTGTTATTGTAGTTGCCTCTAGTATTGTAACGTGGTCTTTTTTTTCCTCTCGAGACAGTCACGAGCATAATGACCTTTCTTGTGGCAATTGAAGCATTCAATATGAGATAATGATTTGTCATTCCTTCCTTTTGTATTTTGAGAAGGACGCTTCCTGAATGGACCTCCTTTTTCATTCTTCCTTTTGTCATGAGTGATATATGCAGCGGGCTCTCTCTCTTCATGCTTTTCAATCCTTCCTCTTGCTATCATCCTCGATCCTTCTTGAGTGAGTTTCCCAACAATTTCATCAAATTCTAGAAGGACATTGTTGTTGCTAATTGTAGTGATGAAGGTTTCCCAAATGGGAGGGAGACCTCTAGGATTCATAACTACTAGCTCCCTATCAGACACATTTTGTCCAACTCTTTGCAATTGATCTTTGAGGCGAGAGATCCTCATAATGTAGGATTGAACAACTTCTCCGTTTTTCATCTTAGTTTCCTTGAGTTGATCTTTCAAGGTGATGATCTCATTCAAGTTGTTGATTTCATACATGTCAGCTATCTTTCCATACATATCTTTAGATTTTTTTAAATTCCCAACATATGCATGTAAATGACCTTGTAAACCATCAGCAATAATTTTCTTTGCTTTGGACTCACCTTTCTTGTACTTGTTCTTGAGGGAAGCTGAAGCATTTTCTAGAGGCTCGGGCTTCCTTCCTTGGATGTATTACAGCACATCATTATTGTCAGCTGTTGTTGTGGGGAAAAGTATCCAACACGGAATGACCCTATCCCACTCTAAGGGTGATAGTTCCTTAGCAACAGCCGAAGCAAAGCTATCTAAGGTTACTTCTTTATGACATGCAAAAGAGGAAAGGAAGAGATACACTTACCGATGTCTTGCGCAAATGGTCGATCCAATCTTCTCTCTTTGCTGCTTGCTCCCAGCTCCTTGTCTTCTCACGGGCCCAGCTACACAAGATCCTGCAAACAAGACGAGAAAAGGAAACTACAAGAAGCATGCATTCATAATTGATTCAAGGATTAGCATAAATCAAATACGCAAGTAAGACAATACACCATTGAAACACATGCGAATAGAAGAACCTCAAATGCTTTATTAATGGAAGAAAGTAAGGTTCAGGCGGTGATACAACCATAAGAGGTCCAATCCAGCATCACCTTCCTGACAGAAAGAAATCTCCTCTTCACCTCCCTCAAGCAATCACCCAATACTCTCAACTGTAAACCAACAACAATTCTTTGCACAAAATTCCGGCCTCCATATCCCATGGGATGAGATCCTTATATAGAGTTTTGGAGTGAAGATAAGTCAGCTTGATGTGTGACTTGTTGTCCTCTTCAACTCCAGTTGTTCTTCAGTCCTTGAGTCCACTCGGAGTTTCTACCTTCCACTTGGATTTTTAGAACCTCTTTACTCATCATTAGGCGAATCTTCTGATCCAAGTGTCATTTTGGAAGCTTCCTGGGCACTGGCACATTGAGAAAAGATTCCTCCACATGTCAAAGTACGCCCAGCGCAGGTAGCCTTTGTTGCACTTGCTATGCAGCGCAGGTACACCATAGAGCTTTTGAAATTCAGCGCAGGTGCTCAGGGGAGCAGTTGACATGATCCAAAATTGACCTGTTTTTGAGTGTTTTTCAGTGGAGAACTGATTTGCAGTGCTGTGGTTTGCTGACCTTGTTCCTCTAAGGGTAAGAACAACATGTTTTAGGGACTTTGGATCCCTCAGATTATTGACATTTCATGCTCCATGCTGTAAGGCACAAAAATGTCTATAACAGTTGCCCCCTAAAGTATGAGGTCGTTTATCGGGTGAAATGCTTTATTAGGAGGATCCGAAGTTCATTCAATCGTCGGGAGGTGACCTGTAACAAAATACAATACAATACATTATCTTTTCATACTTTCTTTTCATGATCTAGCTGATGCGGGCATTTCCCATGCTCAGCTTTATAAATAAATTTGCTGTACATAAACAGACGATCGTCTGATAATAGACTGATAATTCTCTGCTTTTAATTATCATCCTTTTAGTAGGATGATCATCTGCTGCACATGTCTATGTTTTTTATCTCCTGAATATATATCGCAGCCCGGATGGATGAAACTAGATCCAGGGTCTTCAAACTTGTCCGATCTTCACTCTAGTACAAGTCGATCCATGTGAGAATTTCTTGAAGTCGAACATGGAAAGACATCGCTTGATTACCAGTCAATAATGTAAACTGTTAACAAGCGCGAGAGGAATCAACGATAATGATGATGACCCTCAAGGTACTGCAGCACAATTCACGTGGCGTGAATATAGGATCTGACGTCGAACACCACGCAAAGTCTCCTGGTCGAAGGTCATTAATGTATACCTATCGCCGGAAGTGAGAAACTTTCCATTGAGGCATGCAAGCTTCAAAGTACTGAGGGGGTGTTCCTAGATCAACTTCTTGGATAATGAGCTGATGTCGACAAGAAGTGATCCGTCAAAGGAGGGCCTTAATGAATCCCACATCAGTGACACGGAACGGAGCTAGTGATGATGGTGAAAACGATCTGTGAAATATGATTCAGGGTGGCGGTCATGGAAGGATGAAAGATGATGTATGGTAGTGGATGGGACCCAGTTGACACTTTCTGAATGACATCTCTTGAACATATAACGACACTGATGTGATGGATCGGTAGCATTACCCCATGTATGGATGGTATGGCGAGACCATGGTGAAGGGACCGGTGAATGATAATAACCCAACCCGATATTTACGGAGGCAAAAGTGTCATGTTCAAGAGCGACTTGCTACCATTAAGCTTTGAGGTTCTTCCCAATTTTTCCCCAGTCATTTCTGACCAGTACCTCTTTATTTTTGTCAAGCTTGAGGAGGATAACATATGCTTGTTCTATAACCTGCCCTTCGGGCAAGCCCATCACTATGTTTTAACGAGCCTAGCGATAGGGAAACTCGTTCTCGTCTAAAGACAAGCTTGTCGCTATTTAATGTATTTAACGAGTCTAGCGACAAAGACAACTCGGTCCTTTTCATTTTTAGAGAGTCTAAAAAGGTACGTAAAGTTAACTCCAAAGGTCCTTTTTCGTCATCTAATCCCTTAAGTCCGAAAAAGTATAAAACAATACAGAAGGGATGAATGTTCGATAGCTTTATCGAGCCGAACTAGACAAGCGCTCGATCTTTTTGTGCAATAATCCCTCAGGTCCAAAAATATTAAAATCTAGAGGAGGGATAGCTCTTCCGGTCCTTTTAACGAGCTGGAAGGCCAACACTCGGCAAACTTTTCATATTTTACGAGTCAGATGAAAAGAGCTCAAAGAAGACTCGTCTTTTGAGGAACGAGTGATAAACAGGGATAGCGGCAGATTCCAGGTATAGGTTGGAATTTTCCAATCACGGCAGTGTTACAAGGATGGCTAAGTGAAATCACTCTTCGCAGCTGTTCCTCAAAATAGGTAAACAATCAAGTGGATGTGAATGATCGGCCAAATGAAAAGTGGAGGTGACGGTGCACAAACACGACCAAGGCTTTTATGGCTGATGAATTTACGGTCTCAAATGGTTATTTACCGGTTCATTTTTTCTGGATGAGCTTGAACTCTGGGGGAAGCTTGCTCACATGCTTATGTTTATTTTTTAACGAGCATGAATTCCGCGTTAAAACTGCTCGGTTTTGCGTTTATTTTTTAACGAGCATGAACTTTGCCAAAACTGCTCGTTTTTACCAGTCATAAAGTAGGAAGGTCTCCTGGTAGATTGCTCGCTATTTTTTAAGGAGCTTCATCTCGCTATGCTTTGCTCCATATACTCTCTTTATGCAAGCTGGGTATCGGCTTATCCTACGGGTTAGAGGGGTTAGACCTACCTAAAAACTAAAAAGCCACCCGTGCTTGTATTCCAAGAGGTTTGCATGCCCCCAGGTATAAAGTCTAATTTCAAGGTCGCCCCTACTTTTCCGTTTAAAAACCCTTGTTTTCAACGGGTGAGGCTTACCTCTTTCAGGTTACCCAAAGATTGTTCTGCTAATCCTTTCAAACAAAAACTTTCTTCGGCTATGCCTACTAAAGATAGACAATGGTGAGTAACGGGCTCCCGTCCTCCCACATAACTTTAACAAAAGAATCTTTTTCCAGAACAACCCCACTTCCTAACTGCCCCTTCTTCCTCATGAGAGCCGGACTCTTGCCGGCTCTTACTCTTACGAAGATGAAGGAGGGGACGGGGTACGGACTAGTCATATTCTCCCGCGGAAATTCTACTTTACACCCAAGGTTTTTTCTGACCCCAGCAGACCAGGATGCATGCCCCCTGGGTTCCGGCCCTACTTTCCCGAATCACTCGCACTCATCAGGAAGAAGAACCGGAGGTAGAGACCTTTCTTGATCGAAAAGACCATTCAGGATAGGTATGTGACTATTTGCGATGCGTGATCCCGGAAATGAAAGTTGGTCTACGAGCTTGACCATTCTTCCTTCGTATGGAAAACACATTATTCGAAAGAGTGAGGAGACTATTGCTTCCATGCAATATATGTAGTCTCGTCCAAGGAGTAGGTTATAATCCAAGGGTCCTTGGACGACCATCAAATTCATCTTGACAGCCTTCCCTTTCAAGGTAATAGGCACATTAGGTAGAATCCCTAATGGTCGACTGGTTCCCTTATCGAAACCCGAGAGATTCCTTATCTCAGGCAAAAGCACCAGGCAACCCAGTGCTTTCCAAGCAGTAGAGGATAAGATACTCACAGATGCCCCTTCATCAATGATAGTTCCAGCCATCACCATTTTGTATATTTGGACTATAATCCTGAATGGTATACTGGCTGGTAACCGGGGTCTGCCTAGTTGGTTCCAATCAAAGGACACAACCAGGTTGCTTGGTGGTGGGACCGAATATACGGCCGGATATGATCCTGACGATGCTCCTTCCTGTGGTAAAGGAGTGGGCACATTGCCCTGATGCTCATCAGAATCGGTGTTGATGAAAAGAATCTGGATGGTGTCATCCTTACTCTCTTCGGTGAGGGTGTCAGCCGAAGATGAATCTTCAGTGACGGTGTCATTTGAAGACGAAACTTCTGAAGAGAGAACCGAGTCAACTGCCGTTTCGACCTTTGGACTTTCGTCCGGTCCGGATTCAGTAGGTTCATTTTCAGTGACTGACGCTTCAGCTGGCCCCACGAGCGGGGCAGCTGTATTTTCAACCAACGAAGGACTTGCCGCGAGTTTTTGATATCCAGGAGGAAGTAGCAACGGTGCAACCGGTTGATCTTCCAAAACTCTCTTTGCTTCATCTAAAAAGGGACAACGGCGGAGGGTGTGATTGCCTTCACACAGTTCGCAGGGGAATCTCATTCCCCTTTGTTGTCTAGAACCTTCACGTTCGCTGGTTGACGGTAAGCATTCAACCTGGCTGTCAGAGGTTGACGCCTCCGAACTGTGCAAGCGAGGGGACCAGTCCCTTAGTATGCGGGGGATACTGGGACAATCACGGTGGAAGTGGTCTCCTTCACATATGACACATGGCACCTTAGGCCCGGTCTATGCTGTGTGTGGATTTTGGTTAGATGTCTTTTGCTTGCCCCCAGCCGCCTTTGGCTCCTTCTGCTTCTTTTCCTTCTTCTTCTTCTCCTTTTTCTTCTCTATGGGAGCTCGGCTTTCGGCGGCTCGACCCTTCGAAGAGGAAGGATCGGAATCCTTCTTCTTCTCTATGGGAGCTCGGCTTCCGGCGGCTCGACCCTTCGAAGAGGAAGGATCGGAGGAAGATCTATAAGAAGCGGAAGGCTGGAGGGCAGCTCTAGACTGGTCTAACTGTTGACTCGACTGTTCAGGAACCGTGGTGGTCTGAACTACAATGGTTGAGAATAGCCAAAATGGCAGGCCAATTGTCAGTCCTGGAAGCGACAACGTGGCCATGTGGGGCGCACCAACTTCTCCCCAAGAGGAGAAAGGGCTAGGGTTCCCATCATGTGGAATCCCTTGGTTGGTGTGTTCCATGTTCTCAACCTCAAGATCAATGCAGGAATAAGGGGTGATTATGTTCCGTTTAGAATGAATTTTATATGACGACGCTTTAGACACAACTTGCTTTTTCACTTTTTAAGAGTCGAGAAAAAGCTAAAGATGACTCTAGTCTCCTTCGATGTATTAACAAGCCCGAAGTGACAAATGCTCGGATGGACTTTTTCAGTTATAGAGTTTGAAAAAGGCCAAAAGAAACTACTCTGGAGTTCTAGGCAGAGGGTGTGCCAAACCTTTCGCGAAACCACAGAATACGTTTTACGGTACGAGTGGTTGATCTTCGTGAACGCTGTGTTCACTGCATCGCGATCAGTAGGGCGGCCGACACGGCTTCCTATGGATAAAGGCTTTGTTCCTATAGGGGTCTCCCAATATACACGACAGTACGCGGGAGCACAAATCCGTATTAGTGCTATCGTCCCTCAGGAGGAATCACCCACCTTCGTAGAGATCGACAGTCACTATGTTTAACGACGCCGGAACACGTCTCTACCTAGACCTCTACTGTGTTTTGTTATGTTTCAAAGCGTTGTTATGTAAATTCAGTTCGTTTTAGGTTGATCTTGCTTAGCAGTTTGCCTTTATGGATCACCACGTGATGTATGATACAACTCCTAAATGCAGTCTAAGAATGATAAGCAAGCTTTTTCAATTCTTTCAACTTTATGAAAATCTTAACTACTGAGGGCAAAGAAAGACATCATCTTTTCAAACAGATCATAGAGCACACACTGATGCACTTTCCTAAATCGACATGCAAACTGTCAAAATGCACATGCACAATGCAAGTATTTCTTTTCTTCTTTCTTAATGTTGATGTATTACAAAAAGAAAGCTGTTGTATGATTTCGAATTCAATTTCAAGCGAAAACAAACAAGTTTTTGTCCAATAATCAAAAGAACACCTTAAGATTCACTCGTTTCAAACACAAGAAATACTGAAATTCGAACCATATAACGAAAGCAAATGCTCAAGCAGCTATGAACAGCAATAAACTAGCTCTTAGAATCACAACGACACTTTCTCACAGGTCTAGATCCAAGAGGTCACAGCAAGACTAGTTCACTTTCGCTACGGGAAACTGTGAATGAAAGCAAGAAATACAATAAGAACAATCACGGTTTCTTCATACAACTGAGGCGGAATGAAGGCAAAGAAAGGTAGTTTCAGCTGGGTATACAGGTTGACAACAGGCTGCAAAACAATATTGAAAACTGGGCAACAGACAGTAGGGAACTCCAGTTGCACAAGGCAAAACTGGATCAGCACAGGTACTGCACTGTCAATCTGACATGCAGCGCAGGTAGCCCCTTCGGGACCTGCGTTGCAGCGCAGGTAGCCTTTGTTGCAGCTGCACTGAAGAGACAACTCTCGTCTCTCTCAGATTCCGGGTCACAGTTTGCTCAAAAATCAATGGTTTTTGGCCAAATCAGAGGCTATCAGCCAAGTATACACTAGAGGATGATTAAGGAAGATGAACACTATCACAAAGAGCTAAAAAGAGTCCTTGTGGATCAGCTCTTCAAATCATATACATGCCCAGCACTGAGCTAGAGTTGCTGCCCTCTACTTTGCATTCGAAGGATTCGAATGCAGTTCGATTCGGTACTCCCTCTGTTTAGGAAATGAATAGCAAGAAACACAAGCTACCAACAAGACACGTGTCCCCAGTGGAGTCGCCAGTCTGTTGTGGGGAAAAGTATCCAACACGGAATGACCCTATCCCACTCTAAGGGTGATAGTTCCTTAGCAACAGCCGAAGCAAAGCTATCTAAGGTTACTTCTTTATGACATGCAAAAGAGGAAAGGAAGAGATCCACTTACCGATGTCTTGCGCAAATGGTCGATCCAATCTTCTCTCTTTGCTGCTTGCTCCCAGCTCCTTGTCTTCTCACGGGCCCAGCTACGCAAGATCCTGCAAACAAGACGAGAAAAGGAAACTACAAGAAGCATGCATTCATAATTGATTCAAGGATTAGCATAAATCAAATACGCAAGTAAGACAATACACCATTGAAACACATGCGAATAGAAGAACCTCAAATGCTTTATTAATGGAAGAAAGTAAGGTTCAGGCGGTGATACAACCATAAGAGGTCCAATCCAGCATCACCTTCCCGACGGAAAGAAATCTCCTCTTCACCTCCCTCAAGCAATCACCCAATACTCTCAACTGTAAACCAACAGCAATTCTTTGCACAAAATTCCGGCCTCCAGATCCCATGGGATGAGATCCTTATATAGAGTTTTGGAGTGAAGATAAGTCAGCTTGATGTGTGACTTGTTGTCCTCTTCAACTCCAGTTGTTCTTCAGTCCTTGAGTCCACTCGGAGTTTCTACCTTCCACTTGGAGTTTTAGAACCTCTTTACTCATCATTAGGCGAATCTTCTGATCCAAGTGTCATTTTGGAAGCTTCCTGGGCACTGGCACATTGAGAAAAGATTCCTCCACATGTCAAAGTACGCCCAGCGCAGGTAGCCTTTGTTGCACTTGCTATGCAGCGCAGGTACACCATAGAGCTTTTGACATTCAGCGCAGGTGCTCAGGGGAGCAGTTGACATGATCCAAAATTGACCTGTTTTTGAGTGTTTTTCAGTGGAGAACTGATTTGCAGTGCTGTGGTTTGCTGACCTTGTTCCTCTAAGGGTAAGAACAACATGTTTTAGGGACTTTGGATCCCTCAGATTATTGACATTTCATGCTCCATGCTGTAAGGCACAAAAATGTCTATAACAGCTGTGATCTCCAATCTGACTTTCCATGCAACAAAGTTTGATGCATCACCAAACTTTTCATGCTCCTTGAAGGTAGAGGATGACATCTTGACCTTGACTAGGCAATCTGCTTTTTGAAAGAGAGAGCTTCAATTCTTGTCTTCTTTTGGGCCTGTCCTTCACCTTAGCTTTGATACCACGTTAAATTTTTTGATTGTTCTATGTTGTATCAATTACATTAGGGGAGTTTTGAGGTCTAAAATGGGTCTCCTAAGGAAATTATAAAATAAGCTTAGATTACATCATCAAATTTTAGAGGGAAAAAAGAAAAGACTATTTTTTCAACTCATATTTTCAACTTATCTCCCTATGGGTTTACTCAAATTTCGAACAACAACACTCATTAGATGCAGATTTTGATTCCTCATCAAAGGAGTACCCATGTTTCATACTTTTGATGGACCCTGCTACATGAAAAATGAGAAATACATGAAAAACGTGATTGCAATCATGTTTTCCATGTATTCATTTTTCATGCTCATTGGATGAGGAATCAAATTCTGCATCCAACGAGTATTCCCGCTCAAAATTTGAGTAAAATTTTAAGGAGATAAGTTGAAAATTAGTTTTACTATTTTATTATTTTTTAATCTTTTTACTTTTTTACTCTAAAAATGGTGAATCATCCCCCATGGTTGACATCATGATCTTGAATCCTATTGGTTATTATAAATTTTATTTTGGTTGTACATTTTTCTTCGAAGGCCCATTTTAGACCTAAAAATCCCCCTAATGCTTTAGCCCAATTTAACTTTTCATTAACAATGCATCCAATTATTAGCAGTATAATCAATCATAAAAATAACCAAAGAAAGAACAATATATGCAGTGACAAAGAAGACAACAACATAACCGTAAGAGACAACATATTGGTCCAAGACCTGGGAAAATCCCCACAAGGGAGAAACCCTTTCACATATGCTTCTTTAAAATATCGTCATAAAAAGATTTAAGCAGAGAGTACATTGAGCTCAATACATATGTTTGCAACGGATACCAACAAATCAGATCTACAGATATGTACAACAGTAGAGAGAAACCTAGATCCACCAGATCACTGAAGCTAACTGAAGCCAAGATGTCAAACCCTAGATCTGAACCCTGGATGCTCTCATCAAAACTGTTTGTGTGCATCTGAAACTCCCTGGACGCTCTCTCAGACACTGTGTGAGGGCATATGTGACTTCTTGAGATGCTCTCAAGAAGGCTCTATGAGTGCGTCCGAGGTAAAATACACTAGAAACCCTAGGACACTCCCTTACTATTGTTGTGCATGCATCTAGGATGACATGTACGCTCTCTAGGATACTCTTTGCGAGTGTCCAAGGACTGATGCAACCAGATATGACTCCGAACCCCTAGATGCTCTCATACACCTGTCTGACAACGTCTAGGGCTCCCTCGACTCTACCTTGTCCATTTTGTGCCAGCGTCTAGGGACTAAAATGCCTTGTTCTGTGCCAGCGCCCAGAACCCAAAAAACCCTAACTCAAAGTGAACCTCACACCTGTGATTTCGAACCCTTGTGCGAACTCCTTTCGTCGAACCTGTGTGAACCAAAACAAAAGATAAGAATAGAAATGGCTTGATCAATGTGCTGAAATGAACTTTAGGTCACTTCTATTTGTAGGCTTTCTTGAGGGTTCACTTGGGGTTAAGATTGACCCAAGCGATTACCCATGTGGTTAGGGCCAACGCATTCCATGATGTATGTATGAATAAAATAATTCAAAACTTAACTTTTGCTCAACCAAATTGGGTGATATTTAGGTCGATTTTGATTCTCTCGAAAATATGAATTTAATGCAAGCATCATCTCAATCATCTGATCTATCCAATGTGGAATTTTACCCTAGTTGCAAAAATTAACAATCACTCACGCCCTAATACCATGTGAAAATTTCAAAACTGGAATCATATTGCGGCAACAAGAATTTATTTTTCTAATTATTACTTATTTTAACAATTTATCTGCTACAACAAATATCAAATAAATCACACTAGAACCTTCAAAAATAAAACTACGAAATAATAGAGAAAATACTAGTGCACACACAATAAAAATGACACCATTATTTTTGGATAAATGTCCCCGAAAAAATCCAACTTGGGAAAATCGATGCAACAAGTGAGGGTTGTTAATCTAGGTTGTCATTGATGTCAATATAGCAGTGTTGGTGACGGAAAATGCTTTGATACATGATTTCCCATTGATCATAATGCTCAAATTTTGATATATGATGATATGATGAGATGGAGGACCCAAGTATATTGGATAGCAGGAGGTCAATTGAACAACAAATGACGCGTCAATTGAATAGCAATTGAATAGAAAATGATGCAGGAGGTCAATTGATTAGCAATTGAATAGCAAATGACGCAGTAGATCCAGTAAAGCAACAGGAGCAAGAAGCCAAAGAGTAAGATGAAGAGTTTATCGAAAGCCATCAAAGGAACAAGTCACAGGAGAAACAGTTATAGGAAGATCGGGGGTAGGAAAGTACGGACTTCCTTGATCGTGGCTGAATTCCCACACTCAATCCTAGTCGTCAATCTCATAGTAAACCCTTAGATCACGGTCAATTGTGGGGGTTAAGGCCATTTTTAATCCATGTGCCAGTGGAAGTCCCGCAAATCCTTCTATTGCAATAACATTGTGGACCCGTTGCACCATTATAATGCGTCCTAAAGAAATATCACATTCGTTGCATATTTCAAGTCTTGAAGAGATTTAACGATGGTAAAACCTCCGATTGCGATATCATATTGCAGACTCACTGCACCACTATAACATGACTTTATACAATTTCACATCCGCAATATCGCTAGTTTCTAAGGGATGTCAAACCGCCGATTGCGATTAAAGGTGATGATGTGGCATGGGGGACCTCCATATGGGTAACGTATCTCGGGCATCTATCACAAAGAGGTAACAGTTCATAACTCATGAACTTGAAGGAACAGAGGAAGCTGGAAGGTCAAGCGAACGAAAGAAGAAGTCGAAAGGTCAAGAAGCCAAAGGTCTGGCAGATGATGAAGGTACAAAAGAAGCTGAAGATCGAGTGAGAGACATGTAAGTAGAAGGACATAAGTAAGTCGTAGGTCCAGCAAGACAGAAGGAAGCCAAAGGTCCAACAGGACAGGAGGAAGCCGAAGGACGAAGCAATTCTGTTGATTGAGTTAATCTTTGAAAGGCTCAGACCTGTGATGAATTAATCAAGTACATAATGAAATTTTGAAGAATAGTTCTATGAAAGGAAATAAAGTTTCATCTATCATCATTTGAAGGGAGCAGTAGACAGCACCAGCATTGAAGTGATTGTGAGTTTGTTTCTAGGAAGTAAGATATCTGTTATGAAACCAGCTCAAGAAAAAGATAGAAAAGATAGATCAACGCCTTAAAATTCAGCCTCTTCGACGGGGAAACCTCCTTTACATTACAATAATGAACAGTTCTTGGATGATTCAAATGAAAAAACCTCCTTTCTATATATAGGAGTCTAAGGAGTCACAATATAACCCAGCCGGCCTAACAATAATAATATAAAGCCACAAAAATAACAATAGATGGATTCTATGGGGCACAGTAATAACAATATGGGGACAATAGGGGCACAACAATATTAATAAGGGGTACAACTACAATAGTAATGGGGTAATCCCTAGTATTATAGGGACCCAACAATATCGCGACAACAAGAAGCAGTTGCTCCTGAAATAGTTACCATAACACAGATCTTGGAGACATTATTGGAGACTCCTTCATATGAAGACAGGTTGGCATTGATGTAGCAGTGAAGTTGTAGATTGACAGAACACAGTGAAGAAGATTTTGAGAGTAGTGTAATACAATAAAAACATTTCTTGACAAAGCAAAACTATAGGGTCAGAGCCCTTGGGGTGGGTACCTCAGAATTGGAAGGATTGGTGTCCCTGGAGTTGGTGCTCCTAAACACAAGGTTGGTGCCTTGAGAAGATAGGGTTGGAGCCCTAAAGGTTGGAGCCTCACAAATGACCAAGTTGGTGCTCAGAAATATATTGGAGCCTTATATATATTGTACCTGATTTATTGTAAAGATTATATTAATAAAAGAATTTATTCCTATTGCTCATTTTGTGTTCTAAATATAAATAATTTAACTAGTAAAAATAAGAATTGAAAAGAAATATTGATTCACCCCCCTTCAGTATTTCCAACAATTGGTATCAAATCCAACTTCTTCATATCAACCTAACAACTAGAAGAAGGATTCTTAGTCACAATGAGAAATCAAGAAGTGTCAGGAATACCTCCGCTGTTCAATGGCACAAATTTTGGTTTTTGGAAAAAAAGAATGTCATACTACTTAATGTCCATTGGACCTAAAGTTTGGCATTCAGTTTTAAATGAGTACACAGCTCCTTCCACTCTTCCAACAGATCAAGACGAAGGGAAATCTTACATTGCAAATGCAAAAGCCTTAAATTCCATCACTAGTGGAATCATTGATTCTGAATTTACAAAAATCATGAATTGTGACTCGACCAAAGAAGTATGGAATAAGCTATTTAGCTTATACAATGGGGACTCCAAAGTTAAGAAGGCAAAGCTTCAAACTCATAGAAGACAATTTGAAAGTCTGAAAATGGATGATGAAGAAGATATTGCATCATACTTTCTCCGAGTAGCTGAAGTGGTCAACTTTTTTAAAGGATTGGAAGAAAATATTGAAGAAAGCACTATTGTTCAAAGGTCTTAAGATCTCTCCCACACAGATTTGACTCCAAAGTAAGTGCTATAGAAGAAATGAAGGACCTAGATACTCTCAAGATGGATGAACTTCATGGAATCCTCATTTCCTATGAGATGAGAAAAGGAAGCCCAAGTTCCAAAGATGCAACATTCAAGGCCTCAAAATCAAAAAAGGGGAAAGAATGGAATACCAGTAGTGATGACTTTGATGTTGAATCCGAATTGGCACAATCTGTACGAAGACTAAAGAAAGGATCTAAGTTAAAAGGTAAGTACCCTCTTATTTGTTTCAAATGTGGAAGAATAGGTCATTATGCTACAAAGTGTCCTCTTAAGCATGATAGTGATGATGAGGAAAATTCTAAAAGGATTGTATACAAAAAGAAAGGGTTCAATAAGAAGAATTTCTTCTTTAAGCAAGATGAGTCTGATGAAGGTGAATTTGTAGTCATCAAAAAGAAATCAACTAATCAATTCCCTCACCGTAAAGGAGGTAATGAAGAATTAGATGAAGAAAATGACCATGCTGGAAGCCAAGAAGTATTATTCATGGCATTCACAAATGATGATGATTCAGGGCTAGAAGGAAATGTAGATGAATTGTTAATGAGTGCCATTAAAGAAATGAGAAATTACAAAATAAAATCATCTCTCTCAAGGTAGAAAATGAGGAAACAAAAAGAAGGGAAGACCTCTTGAAAAATAGGCTAAAAGAAAAAGAAGAAATTTGTGAAGAATTTGAAGCCGAAATAGTATCTCTGAGGAAGGAATTGGAGCAAGTCAAAAAGGGTTGGGAAAGCTCTCAAATACTTGAATCTATCCTAAATAATTAAAAACCTCAACATGACAAATCTGGGATAGGTTTTAAAGGAGAATCATCAAGTACTAAGAATAATGCGGAAAGCTATGCCGACATACTTTCCGACAACCCAAAAGAAGAAATATTATTTCATCAAAGGCCCATCTCAAATCCAAAGAATGAAGAGAGAGTAACTCCAAGGAAGAATGTTGATTCAAATCATGGCTATTACAACAGGTACAAAACTATCTTTTTTGGGCATTGTTTTTATTATAAAAATGTTGGGCATCAAGCTAAACATTGCATGGCCCATAAGAATGAAACACCAAAATTGAAGGATCAAACTAACAAACCATATGGCCTCATAGGGCAAGGACAAATCAATACCTACAACTCTTTTGATCCCTTGGACAAATTTGATCCAATTTGCTCATTATGTAATGATAATGGACATAATGAATAAAATTTCCCCCTCAAAAGAAGAAAAGCAAAAAATGAGAATCCCAACATGGATAAATGTGGCCTAGCTCTATGTGCTCAAAGTGATGAAAATCATTGGTTTGGGGATAGCGGGTGCTCCAGACATATGACAGGGGACAAAAGGAAGTTTGTCTCATTCAACAAACAGGAAGGAAATGTATCCTTTGGAAGTGGATCTGCCAAAATTGCTGGAAAAGGAATTGTTACCCTTATTAATGGAAAATGAAAGACTCAAAATTCTTTGCTAGTAAACGAGCTCAAACACAATATCCTGAGTGTTAGTCAAATCTATGACCAAGGACATAATGTTGTCTTTAGCACTAAAGATTGTGAAATAAGAAACTCTTCCTCATGGGAACTTGTGGCGAAAGGAGTTAGAACATCAGATAACATCTACATTCTGAACAAAATTCAAGAAGATAAATGTTACTTAAGTCAAAGAGATGAAAGTTGGTTGTGGCACAAGCGACTTGGACATACAAGTTTCGATAACTTGATCAATATCAGCAAGATTAGTGCAATACGTGACATCCCAAAGTTTTTCAAGCCAAATCAAGGAGTATGTGGTCCATGTCAACATGGAAAGCAAACTAGAACTAGCCACAAGACCAAGGAGTTCTCTATGTCAAAACCTTTGGAGATCATCCATGCTGATTTATGTGGACCAACTAGAACTACGACACTCCAAGGAGAAAGGTACTTTGCTTTATTTGTTGATAACTATACCATAATGATGTGGGTATATTTCATAAAATATAAATCCGAAGAATTTGAGTGTCTTAAGAATCTTAAAGCTTTTGTAGAAAATGAAAAGGATTCTAAGATTAAATCTCTTAGAATGAATAGAGGGGGAGAATTCACATCAAAAGAATTTGATGAATTCTGTAAAGTACATGGAATCGAAAGAGAACTCTCTACTGTCAAAACACCCAAGCAAAATGGGGTAGTTGAAAGAAGAAACTGAACAGTTCAAGAAATGGCAAGAACAATGTTAATAGTAGCTGACTTGCAGCCAAAATTCTGGAGAGAAGCAGTCGGGACAGTTGTTTATACCTTGAATTGAACTCAACTAAGACCAAATAATGAGAAGACTCCTTATGAATTATGGAAAGGAAGACTTGCTTCAGTAAAATACTTCAAGATTTTTGGAAGCAAGTGCTTCATAGAAATTAATGATGGCTCACCAGGAAAAATTGATTCTCAGGTTGACGAAGGGATATTCCTTGGATATTCTACAAGGAGCAAAGCCTACAAGTGCTACAATAATTGACCATGGAAAATAGTGGAAAGAATTGATGTGAATATTGATGAATACCTTCAAAAAAAAAGAAATCGAAGATCATGAACTTGACCCTCTCATTGAAGAAGAACCTAAAAAAGAGGAAAAAGATCAAGAAAAACACAAGGAAAAAGAACCATCTCAAATCCCTTCAAAGATGAAGTTTCTCCAAAAACATCACCCAGAAGAGCAAATTATTGGCAATATAGATGAAGGGATACAAACCCGAAGAACAATGACAATTACACCAAAGAAAAATGATGTTTCTCTCCTATCTATGATAGAACCAGAAACATTTACTCAAGCAAGTAAGGATCCTCATTGGGTAAAAGCCATGGAAGAAGAAATGTCTCAAATCGAGAAGAATGAGACATGGGAGTTGGTACCTCGTCCAAAGGATAAAAATATAATTGGAACCAAATGGGTGTTCAAAAACAAAATGAATGAAGATGGACAAATCATCAGAAATAAGGCAAGGCTTGTTTGTAAAGGTTATTCACAAATTGAAGGAACCAACTTTAAAGAAACCTTTGCACCAATAGCTTGTGTGGAAGCTATAAGGATGTTCTTGACATTTTCTTGCTCAAAAGGATTTAAAATATATCAAATGGACGTAAAATCAACATTTTTGAATGGGGAACTCAAGGAATAAGTCTGCATGGAGCAACCAGAAGGGTTTAATCTAGCAGAAGGAAAAGACTTTGTTTGTAAGTTGAAAAAGGCATTATATGGTTTGAAACAAGCTCCTGGAGCTTGGCACGCAAGATTGGATCACTATCTACAACAACAAAGCTTCAAGAAGGGGGTGGCAGGAAGTAATTTCTACATAAACATGGATGAGGATAAGTTACTAGTCACTCTTGTCTATGTTGATGATCTGATTTTTGCTAGTAATAATGATGAGATAAGCCATGAGTTTGCTCAAAATATGTCAAAAGAGTTCGAGATGTCGATGATAGGAGAGTTATCTTACTTCCTTGGACTACATGTATCTCAAACCATGGCAGGCATGTTCATATCTCAAGAAAAATATCTTAAAGACGTGCTTAAAAGATATGGAATGGAAGACTGTGCACCCATGAGCACACCTATGACCACATATTGCAAATTAAGCAAAGATGATGACTCTCCTCCGATAGATGCAACTCATTAGAAGTCAATAATTGGAGCCCTCCTATACTTAACTACTATGAGACCTGACATTATGGAAGCAGTAGGAATGGTGGAAGATTTCAATCAACTCCTAAACAATCCCATTTGTTGGCTATAAAAAGAATTCTCAGATACTTGAAAGGAACTCCTAATTTCGGTCTTTGGTACCCTAAGAGCTCAACTCTTATTGTGACTACATACATCTACGCTGATTGGGCCAGAAGTGTCAATGATCGAAAAAGTACTAGTGGAAATGCATTCTTCATGGGAGATTGTCTAGTATCTTGGCTCAGCAAAAAAACAAACATTCATATCACTATCTACAGCTAGAGCTGAGTATATAGCTACTACAGATTGTTGTACTCAAATATTATGGATGAAGGAAGCTCTAAAAGACGTCAACATAGGTACAAATCAACCAATCACCATCTATTGTGATAACATAAGTGCTATCAGTCTCAGAAAAAATCCAGTGATGCACTCAAAGACCAAACATATACCAATCAAGTATCATTTCCTTCGTGAACAAGTAGCTGAACAAAACATCATCTTGGAATATATCAATACTAAGGAGAAGATAGCTGATATTTTCACAAAACCTCTTCCTCGAGAAGCATTTGAATATCTTTGCCAAAAGATGGGGGTTATTTCTCTAGCATCACATTAAGTTGATTCATAAAGATGTTGCATGACAGGGGGAGTCCTGGTGCACTCCTTTGCCATTGACGTCAAAGGGGGAGAAAAGAAGAATATTGCCATCAACGACAAAAGGAGAGATTGTTAATCTAGGTTGTCATTGATGTCAATATAGGAGTGTTTGTGATGGAAAATTCTTTGATACATGATTGCCCATTGATTCCCATTGATCATAATGCTCAAAGTTTGATATATGATGATATGATGAGATGGAGGACCCAAGTGGATTGAATGACAGGAAGTCAATTGAACAATAAATGACACGTCAATTGAATAACAATTGAACAGAAATTGAACAGCAAATGACGCAGGAGGTTAATTGATCAGCAATTGAACAGCAAATGATGCAGTAGATCCAGTAAAGAAACAGGAGCAAGAAGACAAAGAGTAAAATGAAGAGTTTATCGAAAGCCATCCAAGAAACAAGTCACGGGAGCAACAACTATTAGAAGAGCGGGGGTAGGAAAGTACAAACTTCCTTGATGGTGGTTGAAGTCCCGCACTCAATCCTAGTTGTCGATCTCATAGTCAACCCTTAGATCACGGTCAACTATAGGGGTTAAGGCCATTTTTAATCCATGTGCCAGTGGAAGTCCAACAAATCCTCCGATTGCAATAACATTGTGGACCCGTTGCACCATTATAATACATCCTAAAGAAATATCGCATCCGTCGCATATCTCAAGTCTTGAAGAGATGTAAGGATGGTAAAACCTCCGATTGCGTTATCATATTGCGGACCCGTTGCATCACTATAACATGACTTTATACAATTTCGCATCCGCAATATCGCTAGTTTCTAAGGGATGTCAAACCACCGATTGCGATTAAAGGTGATGATGTGGCATGTGGGACCTCCATATGGGTAACATATCTCGGTCATCTATCACAAAGAAGAGGTAATAGTTCACAACTCGTGAACTTGAAGGAATGGAGGAAGCTGGAAGGTCAAGTGAATGAAAGAAGAAGTCAAAAGGTTAAGAAGCCAAAGGTCTGGTAGACAATGAAGGTACAAAAGAAGCTGAAGATCGAGTGAGAGACATGTAAGTAGAAGGACAAAAGTAAGCCATAGGTCCAATAAGACAGAAGGAAGCCAAAGGTCCAGCAGGGCAGGAGGAAGCTGAAGGACGAAGCAATTCTATTGATTGGGTTAATCTTTGAAAGGCTCGAACCTGTGATGAATTAATCAAGTACATAACGCAATTTTGAAGAACAGTTCTATGAAAGGAAATAAAGTTTCATCTGTCATCGTTTGAAGGGAGCAGTAGACATCACCAGCATTGAAGTGATTGTGAGTTTGTTTCTTGGAAGTAAGATATTTCAACAATAAGAACCAGTCACTTCCGAAACAGTTACTGCAACACAAATCTTGGAGACATTATTGGAGACTCCATATGAAGACAGGTTTTCATTGATGTAGCAGTGAAGCTATAGATTGACAGAACACATTGAAGAAGATTTTGAGAGCGGTGTAATACAATCAAAACATTTCTTGACAAAGCAAAATTATAGGGTCGGAGCCCTTGGGGTTGGTGCCTCAGAATTGGAAAGATTGGTGTCCTTGGATTTGGTGCTCCTAAACACAAGGTTGGTGCCTTGAGAAGATAGGGTTGGAGCCCTAGAGGTTGGAGCCTCACAAATGACCAAGTTGGTGCTTGGCAACAGATTGAAGCCTTATATATATTGTACCTGATTTATTGTAAAGATTATATTAATAAAAGCATTTATTCCTATTGCTCATTTTGTGTTCTAAATATAAATAATTTAACTGGTAAAAATAACAATTGAAAATAAATACTGATTCACCCCCCTCTCACTATTTCCAACAAGGGTTTTATTACTATGCAACAATAAGAGAAAATTTATGAGTACAATTGGACGCCAAAATCTTGCAATCCTGCAGAGAAAATAGTGGCAAAAATATATAGATGGAATTTACCCTCTCTCTGGGAAATTCTAGCACTGGACTGCCTCTAAAAAGCAAGCCATCCTACTGGGCCTACGCAGACTTTGCATCACTCTGAAGTTGCATGTTGCTATTGTTTCCCAAACAAATTGCTAATCAAGTCGTCTTGCCTACTGCTGGTTAGAAACATGTATCTCTATCACTCTGGAACCTCTGCCCAACATCTGGAACTGAAAACATCTACCCTCTTCAGCTATCCGAATTTCCTTCTGAGGCTCTGCACTACCTTTGCGCAACCTCCTAGAGAAATCTCAGCCTCTCTGCAAATGTACTTGTTGGATCTGGAAAACTTCTTCCATATCCATTGTGCATGCCCCTCATTGTCTCTGCTTCTTCACTGAAGCTCAAACTCTCTGGCAACTAACTGCTACTACTCTAGAAAATCAAATTCTCCAAGTGTCTCTAGTATATTCTCCATCACCATATTGATCCTTTCTTATATCTTCCCGTTGGGACTCAAACAACCAATATTAAATCTTAATCGATGGCTTAGATAATTTCTGGATCGATCTATGTGAGTTTTTAGAGAATTCTGACATTGACTTAATTAATTAAACAGTTTTCCTAAGTTTAGACTCAAGAAACCTTAAAAAAATAGTTAATAAGTCATCTCTAGGTGTAATTTCTAGAAATGATTTATGGGTTTTTGAGATCTCGTGTATTCTAGCCTCTCCACCAAATTTTGTGGCTAGAAAACATCTGATGCTACAAAAACTAACAAGAAAAAGCTCCATAATCTGTACTCAAAAAAGTATGCAAGTCGAGATGATGATGAATATCCTTCTCAAGTCGAAGAATCTGACAATGATGAAGAAGAAGAAGCTAAAATGGACATGGAAAAAGTGTTGACTATTTCCCTATGTGATCTAAATGAAGTAGGAAGGCAAAATAAGGAAATCAAAGAAGTTGCTCTCTTACAACTCCAGGTGCAGGAAGCATAAAGGAAATTAAAAGAATCTATTTAGAAGCGTGAGGTAGAAGTTAGCCAAAATCGAAAGGAACTAAATACCACTGTTGCCAAAAGAAAGGATATGATGTTTGCTCAATCATTCAAGTCCAAAATGGAATGTTACAAATGCCATAACTATGGTCATATAACTTGCAATTGTAGGTACAAGATGAAATCTTTCATGAATGAAAAATCTAACATCAGGTACAAGAAAGTTTGGAGAAGAAAGCAAAAGGAAGAAGATAAGTAAATGAAAAAGTCTTTCAGTCATGCTTTCAAGTTTTGTAAAAGCGAAAGGTCATGATGAGTCAATAGGTACATTGGAATATGTCAAGGTTCAAGATGATCCGACTGAAGAGCTAGTTCATACATTATTTTGAAGAATCTAGCATGTTGACTCCCTGTAAATATTGAAGAGGGGGAGTCTATGTAGCAGTAGTTGTACTGACAAGTTGATAGTTGACAAATATGAAGAAATGTTCAAAACAACATTCAACATTATAAGCAGTTTTAGTGGAGTAGCAGTTTTGGCAGGAAACTTTAAGAACATAATTGCAAAAGGACCTATGACATTGATGCATATCAATAGGTAGAATCAACAATGGAAATCAGTGTTAAGCATACCATGTCAAGGGGAGATAAGTTGTTTATCACAACTAGCATGAAGGACAAGAAGCAATTAAAGGAAGACAACCATCTTGGAGGAAGACAGAGGAAGACATTTCGTCAGGGGGAGAAATGGTATGTTACAGGAAAATAAAAGTAGGCAGCTTGTTAGGGGGAGTCACTCTTTGCTATTGATGTCAATGTTGGAGAGAAATCAAGAGAAGTAGATCGAGGCATGGAATCAAAGGGAGCAGTGATCCCAGAGAGAGTATGTATTACCGTCAATGAAAAAAGGGGAGATTGTTGAATGATGTTGTCATTAATGCCATGTCAATAATTGAACACACTTAATAGTTGTCATCAATTTCATGAGTTGGAAACTACAAAGGAAGAAGCCCCTATAAAACCCTTGAAGCCTCACACTTGTTGAAGAATTTGGGAATGAAGATCAAGAATCTTGGACTCAAGATCACCATCATTGGATGTTCTTTGTCAAGCCGATTCCAGTGGTATATGGCACACCACAAGAGCCCTCTCAGCTTGAGAGATATGCCCATCAAAAGATATGAAACTCTACCTTATGGTTCAAAACCCAAAGGGTTGCTAATGTGACACTTCAAATTGACTACAAAATCAAAGAAAAATGGACTAAGACAACCAAGCAAAATTACACGGGCAACCAAGGCATAAAAGCATTTAACAAGAAAAATAAAAATATTGAAAACCCTAATTCACCTAGGGTTTTATGGCTTCAATTTGTAAATTCAAAATTTCCCTCCAAATCTACTAATTAAAAATAATTAAAATATGGCTCCTCCAAATTCTAAATTCAAATTTTGGTACCCTTCCTAGATACTTCTAAGGCCACTATAAAAGGTGATTTCTCACCTAAATAGGCAAGCAATTAAAACGTCTAATCTTCTGCTTTTATCTCTGCGGCTAGGGCAGTATTGAATAATCAAAGAGGTCGAAGTTTTGATTCTTGATTATTCGCTGGTGTTCTTTTTTTGGGCATGGGATTTGTTAGGGTTTGATGGTGTTGTGCAAGTAGCCCTCAAGAAATTCGTATGCCATTAAGGATTAATGCTACAAGTTCTTGCCGCCTTTGAAGCTTATATTCTATTAAAAATTCCGTTGATCTGGAGCAAGGATTACAAAAGTGATGTCTTGGTTCCGACCCTCTGTTGGCTATAAATCTACGGCATTTCTGTTGGGCAATTTGGGGATCTAAAGTAAATTTTTGCAGAAGCTACTCCTATTATGTTAAGGTTTCGATCCTCTATAAATGGAGCACATCTAACCCATATCAAGCATACACCTAACTTGTCATATCTCTATGGTCTTCTAGGCCCAGTCTAGTCTCGTACACCTGAAGCATAGGATGATTTTTCCTTAAGCTTAAGCTTGACCTATATGGTATTCATTTTTGTTGGATAAAAGGTTGACCTAAAAACATACTCACACCCTTCCAAGGCTATTTTTCGAAGTAGAGCTGATCCATTACTGAGGATTTGTTTTCGGTCCTGTGGTAGGGCTTTTATGGGCAAAGTCCCTTGTCTCCAAGGCATTTCAATTCATGCTCCTGAAGCTGATCTATGGGTGACCAAATATACCTGAAGCAGATCTGCTAAAGTTGGCAGTACACAGAGCTATGACTAATACAGCTTTGAAGGTGCACAAAAAGGCTCATCTGATCGAAGCATTGTGTGGGTAATCGCTGGCTTGGTCCGAGGTCATTTTGTTCAGCATATGCACGGATCCTCCCGAGGTCATATATGCAAACTCTTTTCTTGTTGCTGGCTTTTGGAAACTGGTGTTGAAAATGATGTGTGGAGCTGCTGTCTAGAGACGCTAAATGGTATGTATGAATGCTGCGTTATAAAGGAGTATGGATGGAGGCTGTTGCCGAAGAAATGTCCCGCAATTGCAGAATCCCCAAAGAGCAGAAGATGGAGACATAAATTGCATGTAGTTCCGCCATCTCTGTTTGGTAGGAAACACATGTTCTTGTGAAAGTTACAAGTCACGAAAACGAGGGCCTGTAAATCCATTTAGCGTAGAGGATTAAATGGAGATCATTGTGTTGTATTGCCTTCATGGTTGCAATTCCATACGTTGATGCAGCTAAAGGAAATAAACCCATATTTAAATCATTTTTCTGTCTTTGTGTTCCCTCGTTGTTGCCAATCTCTTTATGGAGTTCTTTGAATCTAAGGCCTTGTCATCAGCGCTTTTTCAACCTAATTTGTGGAAAAGGTTTGTGGACGAGACTTGTGCTGTCTGGTCTCATGGGAAAGAGAAGTTAGAGTTGTTTTACCAGCATCTTAATAATCAATCAAATTCCATAAAGTTCATCATGGAAGTTGAAGTTGATAGCAGCCTTCCTTTCCTTGATATTCTCATTTCAAAAAAGTATGATAGTTTTTTCCTCTCAGCAAGTTTTTCAGAAGAAAACTCACACAGAGCAATACCTTCATGCTAATTCTCATCATTTCTCTGCTCAGAAGCTAGGTGTTCTCAACACCTTAGCTACTCGGGTGATAAGAGTTTGATGCAAGAGCATTCAACCCAAGAGAAAATCATTATATTTTAGTAGACATAGGGGGGGTCATGTATTTTAAGGAAGTTGGATTCCTAAATGTTGAATTAATGTAATATATAGGCTTTTGAGTGAGTAGGATAACAATTAATTAGATAATGTGAGATATTGGGTAAATGCTATCAAATGAAGAAGAACATGAGTGGTTAATAATGATTCGAAGAACTAGAAAGGATTCTTAGGGATTAACTGAAGTTAGAAGTGGACTTAGAGGACATTTAGGAGTTAGTTCGGTGTATTAAGGATCTGAACCAAATTAGTTCAACAAAATCTTCTAATATAAATGTAAGCCTATGGGCAGAGTGTAGAGAGGAGGACACTGATATTGAAGATCAGGCTTGAGAGACAGAGAGTCTCATTCTGTAATCATTGTTATATTTATAAATACAGAGATTAATTTCAAACCTGTCTAAGTGTGTTTCGAATGTTGAATTATAGTGAATCAGAATTCTATAATAGTTGTGTGCAGGCAAAATTCGACAAAACACAGAGGAGGAGAATGATTCAGAGGAATCATAATGGGTCTTTGAATCCAATTGGAAGATCAGAGCAGAGCTCTGGAGAGATAGCGATGTGAGGATTCGCAGAAGTCAAGCTCAGGAGTGAATTGAGCAACAAAATAGCAGAAGGATGAGAACCTTTGAAGAAACCTGAACCACTGAGAAAACGCTGAAGAAATAGCGTAAAACAAAAGTAAAGAGAAAAGCGAAGAAGTTAAGAAGTGACGCACAACAACCATTGGATCTTATAGATCAATGACCAGGATCGATTCACATGGTGGAAGAGCACGGAAGATAGTCAGCGACAAATGGTTTTATACAGGAAAGTGGTATTTCGAGTGGAACAAAAGTAGTAAGTGGTATTGAAGGGTAATCACCCGATTCCACTAATCGAGCGACACGTAGCAGCAGAGGAGAGAGAGAAAACTGCTTTTCGGGCGGGTTTTATCCGTGCTTGTGTCTCACCCGAAATCATCATGGACTATTGGGTCTGTTGAGTGCAGATCCACGGTGGAGGATTGTCGCGCAAATTGTTCGATCGGAGATCGGAGATAAAGAAGGATAGCGGAGTATAGAGGAAGGTTTTGATGCGCGGACCTGACGATCTATAGGTGCGGGAATAATCCTTTTGAAGTCCGGCTTAAGCATTAAGTGTGATCGGAGATCAAAGAAGGCGGAGCGTAGTGGAAAGGATTGAAGCCATGAGACAGACCCGACGGAGTATAGATGCGGGTCTAATAATTTGAGTTCTGGAAGGTTATGTTATCGCATATCAGGGATGCAAGGAGTGTGTAGTGTGACCGCAGAGAATAGCGATTGCAATTAGCGATAAAGGGAAACCTCGGAAACTGTGCAAGGGCTTTTAAAAGGCAGAAAAGGTAAGTTACGCATGATTATTGTGTATTTCTATTATATAAACATTATAATAGAAATAGCGCGGATATAAGGGTTTCATGTGATCAAATTCTATATAACCAATGTTAAGAGTGGCAAGGTTATATATATGTGTGTGTGTGTGTGTGTGTGTGTAAGGGTTAATGAAAGTTTATAAAGGTTGAAGGAGTCTCGATAGAAAGGAAAGGATGGATTAAGAGTTAGATTTGGTTAGTCTATAAATTATTCTACAGAGATTAGGAAAGGGGCCTTAACCATATTCTAAAATGAAGATTTTACTCCTTAAGGAGTTAAAATTCCTGGGACAAATGTGCTTATGCATTTTACATGCATACTGTGGGTGTATGCGGGGGTAACCCTGCATCAATTGGTATCAGAGCATAATTGTAATTGAAACAATTGGCTTCAAAACAGAACAAAGAAATTCTATGTGAAAGAATTGAGAACAAAGTTATGTTTTAAGATGTTTATGTAGGCAAGAAAGGATCAGATTCTAATCTGACAAAAAGTAGGCACTCAGAGGTGATGTGTAGCAGAACTTGTAGATGCAAGAAACAGAGGACAATCCATTCAAGGTACAGGTGGAATGGTGGAACAAGATCATGCAGAGATCTTGAAGGTGAGGTGATATGTTCTTTTTTTATTTGATTGGAGAATGTGTGTTTGTACATTGATGCACAAATAACAACAAAAGAAGGTGAGAAGGTTGCAACATCTAGAGCAAGGAGTGCTTGAATTGGTTCCAAAGGAAAGTACTAGAGAAACCCTAAGAGGCTGAGCTCAGAGGAGAGAAGCTTAGTAAAGCATATGTAGCAAGAAGGAGACTTGTTACTGCACAGGTAGTGTTGCAGATCACAAAGGCGATTCCACAGAGGATGTGGGTAGAATTGCTAAAGGATGGAGAAGCTGGTAAGACTTTCTAAGTGAAAGAAGAGGTGGTCAGAACCAAGTATTTCATTGTGATTGAAATACAAGAGGACAATTGTGTTTTGAGAAGTGCAAAAGAGTAGAAGCCCAGAAGGAGCAGAGAGAAGTGCTCAAAGGAGGTTTTAGAGATAGAGAACCAAGTGCTTACCAAAAGACCAAGTACAGAGGAAAGCTTGGTGAGGTAAGTTGCAACAAGGAGGACTTGTTGTTGTAGAGGCTTTAATGCAGCTCATAGTAAGTGATTGAGGAGCTCATGAAGATAGAGAAGAAGAAGATGGCTACTGACAGCCATAGCAGAGGTTCTGAGGAATACCACAGCAGAAGAAAGATGAAGTAAGAGGATGCCAAAGCAAATGGCAAGAGGATGAGTCAAGAGAAAAATGACAAGGATTTTGCAGAGTTAAAAGAACAACTCGATGCATTAAGGAGAATACTTGAGAAAAGCCAGAGACTAGGTTGGGTCTTGAGGAAGAAGCCAATGAAGTGGCATAAGTTGCAAAGAAGGCTACAGTAGAGGCAAGTAAGGTAGCTGATGGAAAAACTCAGAGAAACTGAGTTGGAAATGGAAATGGAAGTTTCTATTTGTGAAGTAGAACAGGGTGAAGTTCTAAGTGAAGATGAAGACTTGAAGACTGAAACTTCAAGTGAGGCCAAAAGGTTACATGGTTTTAAATCTAACAATATGTGTGTGTTTGCAAGTGAAACATGTAAAGAAGGACAATTTACTGAGGAGGAAGAAGACAAGCATAATTTAAATTCTGTTATGGAAGAAGATGAGATAGATAGGTCTCATATACAGTTGGGGAAAGATATCAAGCAACCAAGTGAAGGGCTTGAGGAGATTGAAGAGGAGACCATCGAAGAATTTCTGAGTCATAAAGAGAACTTGGAACAACAAGGAGATATGATGGCTGAAACATCAAGTGGGACCACAGGGTCTTATGTTTTTAAGACTGATAGTTTGTCTGTGGATGTAGAACAAATGCAGAAGAATATTAATGCAGATGCTGAGACAATGATAGCTCTTGGAAAAGGTAAATAACAAGAGATTAAAGGCAAACTTGAAGAGGAGACTATGTTAGCCGAAAACATAGTAAAGGATCATCAGTTCACCATGATGATAGGCACAATGGAAATAACCATGAAAGATATTAAGAAGGAAGAAACCTATGCAAAGGATTTAACCTTGGGAGAAAGGACATCTAATGATTGGTCACTAACAAAGGAGGGTTTTGTAGAGGATGAGCAATCTTTTGAAGCTGTCAAAAGTATGGAAAAGTATCTTTCAGAAGATGAATACTCTGGAGTAGAGGATAAGGGAAAATATCTCTTGAATGAGGAAGGCAGTGACTTATTGCAGCAGAAAGAACTTAGTAATGAAACTGTTACCACACAGGGACAATTTCTTATGGGAAAAAGAGATGAAGTTCAGTTTGAAGAACTGATATGTGAAACAACAGTTGAAATTGTTGGGCCTTGTAATTTTCAAACTGACAATTCGTTTATAAATGCAGGGATTATAAGTGATTATGAAGTACTTGTGAAGTGTCACAGAGAAATTGCATTGATGGAATATTTGCTGGGAAATTCAAAGTATGATAGTGTGATTGCAAAAGAAGGAGTTCACTACGGTGGACAAGAGCAGAAAGACATCATTAGAGCATATGGTGTGGAAAAGAGACTAGCTGACAATCTCATGAATTCTTTTGAGAATTCAAAACAGCATACTGATGTGCTGACATAGGAGAAAGGAATAGAGCAACAAACTGAATTGTTGCCAAAGGCAAATAAGGCACAGAAGCCTTATGTTTTTTATTTTAACAGATGTTTTGTAAGTGCAGGTTTAGTTGCAGATGCTGGAGGAAATTTAGCACAGATGAGCAGCCAAACAAAGATGAAAGAAGAAGATTTTGTGGAAGAATTTAATCCAGGGAATAGAAATGTTCAATTGCTAGAGAGAATGCTGGAAAGTCATGATTTAGTGCAGACAGAAATAATCATGAAGGGAGGTAAGGATGAAAGGGAGGCAGTAAGCGTAGGAGTCAAAGCAAAAGTTGGAGCAAGAGCAAAAGTAGAAGAAAAAGTAAACCAACAACTACAAAGAGAAAGTAACCAACAATAGTTAAAAGAGTTAGTGGACAACAACAATAACCTGAAGCAAAGAGAAAGAGGAAGAAGCGGCAAAATATGGACCAGTCCAAGGATGAACTGGAGACAAAGATTGAAGAATTATGGCAGCTGATGATGAAACAGTTCACGTGGAGGAAATTGATAGCAGCAGGAAATATGATCAATTAGAACTTGAACTTGATTGACAAGGAGAGGAAGATGAAATAGAACACTTGAGAATGAAAAAGCTCACCTCCTTAAGGTCTTTATTAATAATGGTTATAGTAAGTCCCAAGGTCGTAAAACTTTCCTTAATGCGGAAAGAGGTCCTAAGAAGAGGATTGATCCCAAGGATCAATATTCTGGGGTTCATCTTCCTTTCATTCAATGGACCACAGATAAAATCGTGATAATCTTGAAAAAGCATAATATTCCTTCTTCTATTAGACCCCTTCGCCCTATTCGAAGTTCTCTTCGTTTGGCCAAGGACCCTATTAACCCTAAGGATGGGAAGGGTGTTTATATGATTCCCTGTTCATGTGGGACTCCTTATATTGTTGAGACTGGTTGGTCAATCAATCAAAGGATTTGTGAGCATGTGGCAGACATAAAGCATGGAAGGTCTTGCTCCTCCACATTGGCTGAACGTGCGGAAAAAACCAATCATCACATTTGCATAGAAGAGGCGAAGGTCATCGCTAGGATTGACTACTTTCATCATCGGAAATTTAGAGAGGTTTTAGAGATCGAACAAAGGCCCATCAATCTGAACAGAGACGATGGTTGGAGTATCAGCAGGTGTTGGATCCCTACTCTTTCTTCCTAGATTTTTCATATTTTCCTGGTTATCTTCCTATTCTTTCTTTTTTTAGTCTTATTATTATTATTGATTCAATTTATTTATTTTTTTATCTATCTAAATTCTAAAATTTATAGTTTTATTTATTTAGTTATTTATTTAATTTATTATTATTATTATTATTATGTTTCAATCATTTTTATTAATTTTATTATTATTGATATATCAGAATTCTATAAAAAAAAGGAGTTTTATTTATTTAGTTAGTTATTTATTTAATTTTTTATTTTTTTTAATCTCCAATTCTTATTGATATTATATCCGTAATATAATTTAATAATATTGATATTATTTAATATTAAAATGAAATTATTCTATTGATCTTATTTATATCTTAATTTCAAAAATAATATTAATTATTAATTTAAAATTCTTTTTAATTCTAGGTCAAAGGCTTGTTAGCTCTGCTATATTCTACAACATTCGATGGATAAAAAACAGGTCTGGCAGTGCTGGTTATGCTTACAAGGGGCTCGCAGCAGTTTGTTTCCTCTTCTCCTTCATTTTCTTTATAACTCCATAACTCCCGCTATCCCTGTTTTACTCCAACATTTAGCATAAACCTGTATTTCTTTAGCTCCCCGAGCGTCAGGTTTAAACGTCATGTGACCCGATCACCCGACTGCGCGCTTTGCACTGCCCTTTCCCGTCACATCCACGTAAATCCGTGTGTTCGCATCCGTGCCGTCCAATCAACCCCCGCCGCAATCCGATGGAATTCGCACCTCCCGTGCCCGTAACATGCTCGCGCATTAACCGGTGGAGAAAGCGGTTTGCCGCCGGTCCCATCTGCCACATGTCACTCGCTGATTCCAATCGCTTCCCCCACGTACGATTACCACCATCCTCCAAAAGCAGTGCGGGGAATACCACCTGCCAACGAAACCAATTTTCCCCGCTCGCTAACCCGTGCACATCCTCCGCCCAATCACCATTGGATCTTCCCACCCGAGATCCAACAGCCTGTGATCGTCCCGCTTTCGTATCTCCCGGTAGCTCCTGCAAATCAATCTCCGTCGTCCATCCATGTGATCGGATGGCTCATAATCACTCTCATCCACTTCCTCCCAATGTCTCTCGGCCATAGATCTCCGCCGTCCATCTATGTGATCCAACGGCTAACATTTATTCCCTGCCCTCCATTCATTCCCCATGCAGTTGTCATGTCTTTGGCTTGTCCCATGCATCTGAAGGAAGAAGGCAACCAATATTCGGCACTCTGCGCAGTTAATCCTCAACCTTTGCATTCAAGAGCAGAATGGCCAAGAAGAAAAAAGGACAACCTCAAGCAGATAAACACATTTACCAGTTATGGAACTTTTTCCATACGGCATTCCACCCGATCGAGGAGTACAACAGAGTACCAGAGAATGTCAAATTCATTCATTGAAGTATCAGATCGTAGCAGAGGCCCATTTTAGGTAGTTAATGTGGTTGGTGGTCAATTATGACCCCTCCACGTATAGGATAGCAGAGAATTTTTGTAATCAACCTCTATATATACCCAAAAACAAGAGGTGATGAGGGTTGATGGTTGTAGTTTTGATGTAAGGTTCAACTTCTGGAAACTGTAACTATTGTGATACCTGCAGCACCTGGTCTTCATTTTCAGCTAATACAAGCTTCTTTTGCTGTTAATTGCTCACTTTCCATTTCTACTTTGTTCTAGGCTGTTCCTGTTATGCATTTTTCATGTGCTCTTGATGTTTAGCATTAGAGGGGCTATCATCCGACCTCTGTGTTAGAATCTAGTATGTATCATTGAATGTGTTATGCAGGTTTCTGTTTACTTAGTGCCAGAGATCTGTCATCCTGTCTGTGCATTAGGAAATAGATTTGCAGACCTCCTTACTGGTTGCAGCCGGCCATCAAATGGTCTTGTGCATCTGGTTGTGTGATCAGTATTCTCCATGTTCATATAATCCTCAAACTGTGAGTAATTGGTGGTCTAAAGCCTTGTAGTCTGGGGGTGTTCACCCATGTTTGGGGTTAAGCATAGTAGAAGTGGTTATCTATCTTGAATATGCATCATTCCTTCCATTCATCCATTTCCAACATTTTGTTGTGTTTGTAATGTTTCCGAGCATCTCTGAGATACAACCTAGGAGAGTTTCTTAGGGTGATAACATTAATTGGGGCTGATGCTGGGGAGAGGAGATTGAAGCTCAGCTTCCCTTGGAGATAACACAGTTCCAGATTTTGATGATAGACAAGGTCTGGGCACATTTCTGGTTGTAATAACTATCTGGCAACTCCACTAGAGGAAGACCAACCTTTGGCGACTCCACATTATAGTCCTGGCTCAGTTTGTGAGACACACTCGAAGAAATCCTCAGAAATCACCAACTGTTCCAGTGCCTGACCCTAAGAAGATTGTTAAACCGAAGAAAACATCGCAGAAAGGAGCATCAGGATCAGGTAAGCCTAAGAACACTTATGCATCTCTGAAAGATAAGGTTGTAGTTGAGAATATACAATTTGAAGATATTGAGCCTAGTGTTGCTAGTGAGAAACTTCCTTCAGAGATTCATATAGCTCCTTGTTCAGTTAGTTCCCCTTTGAATCTCAGTCCAAAGAAAGCTTCCCATACAGTCCATAACATCCCTTTGTCTCTGTCATCCATTTCATTGTTTCATACTGCTCAATCTGCCAGTGTCCTTCCACATACCCCAGTCATGGCAGGCCAGCAAGCACCTACGAAGATAGAAAGAATTGTAGCTGCCAAGTATGGACCTATGGTCTTGCCCGTTCCTTTGAACGCTATGCCTGCAGGAGAATATCAGAAATATATGCCCAAGTTCACTGGTACAAAGGGAGTAACAGCGAAAGAACACCTTGAGGCTTTCTATAGTTATGTTGATAACTTAGACATAAGTGAAAATGATGTGTGGATCAGAGTTTTTGTCCGGAGCCTTGATGGAGAGGCTAGAAAGTGGTTTAGAGAACTAGCCCCTAGATCTATTGCTGATATTGAAGCCTTAGATGATGCATTTTTGAGGCACTGGGGAGATAAAAAAGACTTGCTATATTACCATACTGAGTTTGGTAACTTGAAGAGGGAAAATGGCGAACCTGATTTTAATAAAAGATTCAATCGTATGTATAGTAAGATACCAACTGAGGTAAAGCCTACTCCCACCTCTACCAAACTTACTTATGCCAAGGCTTTTGACTCTGATTTCTACCTATTTTTGAGAGAAAGAAGATGTGCCACTCTAGCTGACATGCAGGATGCAGCACTAGAGGTGGAATCCAATATTGTGGCTGCAGAAAAGCTAAAGAGTCATGCTGATAGAAGGAGGCAGAGATGTGAGGCTTCTTCCTCCTCTACCTCATCTTCAGAGCCTAAATTAGATAAAATGACTAAGATGATAGTCATTGGCTGCTGAAGTATATAAGCTGAAGGTTGAGCAGAATTCAGGAAAGACAAGGCAGCAGAACACATTTGCTCCTAGAAATCCGAATCCATTCAGAAGAGTAAATGAACAGTTGCAAATTATTCAGAGGGGTAAAGAAACAAATGAAGAACAAAAGGTTAAAGCTCCTTTCCAGAATGTAGTAATGGAGGAGGAACAGTTTGAAGATGAGGATGAAATTCACTGCATGGAGGATAAAGGCAGTGCTGCCTTTTTGACATTAGTTGCGTATGAAGAATCACTGCTGCAAGACCAAATAAGTCAAAAATGGGACAGAGAGGCTGTTCTGCAGACTGGTGAGCAGCGAAGATATAATCTGAGGTCAAATGCAAAAAATGTCAAAGAGAATCCTGCCCAAAGAGCTGCTGTCCAAACAAAGTCACAGAATATCAGACAGAGAAGACCAGCAGCTGATCCAGTCATCCTCAAAGCTCCAGTTCAAGAGGTAAGAGGTGCTGACAAGTTACCTTCCTCTTTCAGCTTTGAGTCAGAAGTCTAGAGATTAAAAATATCTGTGCCTCTGGTAGAGTTGGTAAAGGGTGAAGTATTTAGAAAGCCAATCCTTGAAGCTCTTGAGCTGGAAACCACACAAACCTCCACTGACTCTGTCAATTTACAAGATGACAAGCCTGCCATTGTTCTTAGCCCCATGATTGAACCTACTGATAATAATTCTCCATCATTTTATGTCTCCTTGACCATTCATGACAAAATCCTCCACAACTACCTGCTAGACATGGGGGCTAGCCACAATTTGATGCCTAAAGCAGTCATGGAAGAGTTAGGCCTTGATATCACCAGACCATATCATGATTTATTCTCATTTGATTCAAGAAAGGTGAAATGTCTGGGGTTGATTAAATATTTAGTTATTACCCTAATTCAGCTGCCCATGAAGAGTATGATGATGGATTTTGTGGTAGAAGATGTCCCTCCTAAGTTTGGCATGCTGCTGTTTAGAGGATGGATTAAGAGACTAGGTGGGACATTACAGAATGATCTATCTTATGCCACTATCCCAGTTTTTGGAGGAGAAAATAAGAGATTGTACAAGGAAGCACAGTTGGCATACATCATCAGTGATGAGAAGAATCCTACTAATCATCCCATATATGCTGTGGACACCGATTTTGGAGCATGTATTCTCCAAATAGAAGAATCCCAGAAGGCCCCAATGCAGATTAGGAAACTAGTGAATCAGGCCGAGGAAGAGCAAGAAAGTCAGGTTTGGGAGATGTTCTTTGATGGAGCATGTTCCAGGGAAACTGCAGGAGCAGGGGTGGTGCTGATATCTCCATAACAAAGAAGCACATAGCTGTCTTTTAAGCTGCCCTTTCAAGTCACAAACAATATAGTAGACTATGAGGCTCTGCTATTGGGCCTTAACGCAGCAAAATACAAAGGAATCAGGAACATAAAGGTGTTTGGAGATGCTGATTTGATCATTCAACAAGTAAATAAAACATTTCAGGCAAAACACCCAAGGATGAAAGCGTACAGAGATGAGGTATGGAGACTTAGAGATTCTTTTGATAATTTCTGTATTTCATATATCCCTAGAGCCAAAAACCAACTTGTTGATTCCCTTGTTGTGTCTGCTAGCATGTTTATCCCTCCCATGCCTTCCAGATTAGTTTATTAAGTGCAAATGAAATATAGACCATCCTTGCCTGACAATGTCCACCATTGGAAAGTTTTTGAAGATGATGATGAATTAAATAGGTTCCTTCAAGTCATTGATGAATTCTCTGAAATGTAAATTGACCAAGAAAACGAAGCCTGGAAGAAAGCCCTCAATCCCAGCTTAGAAATAAAATTGGCAAAGATAGCATTATCCAGCTTCCCAGTAATGATATTCCTAAGGGCCTAGTTCCATTAGAAAAGTTGTTTGACCAGAATGATGTGCCTTATAAGGCTTCCCAAAAAGAAGATCATTCTATAGTCTGTAAGCATGATATAGGGAGTCTAGGTCAGCCTAGATACATAAATCTGTCCACTCATCTGTCTGCTGATCAAAACGCTGAATACTTCAATTTAATGAAGCAATTTGCTAATGTGTTTGCCTGGGAATATAGTGACCTGAAAACCTATGATAAAAAGATTATTCAGCATAAAATCCCTCTAGAGAAAAATACCATCCCCTTCAAGCAGAAACTGAGACCAATAAATCCTTTGCTCCTTCCTCTGATTGAAAAAGAAATTAAAAAGTTGCTGGATGCCAAAATCATAGTCCCTCTCAAATATTCAAAATGGGTGGCCAACTTGGTGGTAGTGAGGAAGAAAAGTGGAGAAATCAGACTGTGTATTGATTTCAGAAACATGAAAAAATGCTCAAAGAAAGACAACTACCCTCTACCCAAGATGGAGCATTTGCTGCAAAAAGTCTCAGGATCCAAAGTAATGTCCTTCTTGGATGGATTTTCAGGGTTTAATCAAATTGTTGTGCATCCAAATGACCAAGAGAAGACTACATTCACCACTCCTTGGGGCACTTTTATGTATTCTAAGATGCCATTTGGGTTGCTGAACGCTGGAGCTACCTTTCAGAGAGCTATGGATATAGAATTTGTGGGAGAGAAGGACGAGTTTGTCCTTATCTACCTTGATGACATAATAGTATACTCCAACAGCCATCAAAACCATTTGCAACTTTTGAAAAAGGTGTTCCTGAAGTGCAGAAGGTTTGGGATTTCAGTCAATCCTAAAAAGTCACAATTTGCTTTAGAAGAAGGAAAGCTGTTAGGACATGTTGTTTATGTTGCAGATGTCCGAATTGACCCAGAAAGAGTAAGAGCAATACAGACTTTGTCTATCCCAAGATCAAAGAAAGACATATAGTCCTTTCTCGACAAGATTAATTTTGTGAGGAAGTTTATACGAAATTTTGCAGAACTGGTGAAGCATGTTACCTCCATGTTGAAGAAAGGGTCAGAGGTCAGATGGACTGATGCAGCAAGAAAATCATTTGAGTCTATTAAAAAATCCATTATGGAAGCTCCCACTCTAAGTAGTCCAGATTATAGTAAGGAGTTCCATATATTTTCTTTTGCCTCTAATGACACCATTGCAGCAGTTTTATTGCAAGCAAATGAAGAAGGCTCAGAGCATCCAGTGGCATTTTTCAGCAAAATCTTAAGGGATGTTGAACTAAGGTATGACATTATTGAGAAACAAGCATATGCTCTTATAAAATCTTTGAAAGCCTTCAGAGTCTACATTCTGCATTCCAAGATAGTTGCATATGTACCCTCTGCTGCAATAAAAGATGTCTTAACACAACCTGATGCTGATGGAAGAAGGGATAAATGGATTGCAAAGTTGATTGAATTTAATATAGAACTAAAGCCCACCAAACTTGTCAGAGGTTAGGGTCTTTCCAGATTGTTAGCTGAAGAAAATTGCAGAACATTGGACATAAACCTCGTGGGCTCAATTTCAGAATGTGGTCAAACAGAAGAAGAGGAAGCAACTGAACCAAAGAGAAAGCAGTTGGTGGCAGAAAATCTAGCTTCTTGTGATTGGTATTCTGCAATAATTAAATTCTTGTTGAAGCTATAAATCCCTCCAGGCTCAAGCACAAGTCAAGCCAAAACTATTAAGCTTAGGGCAGATAAATATTTCATTAATAAAAATCTGCTCTATTGGAGGTATCCATCTGGAATGCTTTTGAGGTGTCTGGACAAAGAACAATCAATGAAAGTTATGCAACAGTTTCATTCCAGCATGTGTGGAGGACATCACTATTGGAAAACCACTGCCCATAAGATTCTCAGAGTTGGGTACTATTGGCCCACTTTATTTTCTGATGTATTTTCATTTGTTAAATCTTGTGACAGGTGCCAAAGATTTGAAGGGAGACAACAGTTGAAGTCCCTACCCTTAAAACCAATACATGCAAAAGGACCTTTTTAGCAGTGGGGATTGGATTTCATTGGAGAAATCAATCCACATTCCAATGGCCAACACAAATGGATATTAGTAGCCACTGACTATTTTACTAAGTGGATTGAACCAATCCCCACCAGAAAGGCTGACCATAATGTGGTCATCAAGTTTTTAACAGACAATATCTTTACCAGGTTTAGATGTCCACATAAATTTGTCACAGACAATGCAGCAGCCTTCAGGGCAAAAGAATTTGTGGAAATGTGTGACTCGATGGGTATTAAACTGGTTCATTCCACCCCATATTTCCCTCAAGGCAATGGTCTAGAAGAATCCTCTAATAAAAGCCTGATAAGGATAATCAAAAAGCTGTTAGAGGACAACAAAAAGAATTTGGATTCTAAGCTCAAGTATGCACTGTGGGCTGACAGAATGACCATTAAGAAATCCACAGGGAATTCTCCATTCAAGCTGGTGTATGGTACTAAAGCTGTATTCCCAATTCAGTTAACTCTCCCTGTGGCAAAATACAGTCAAGAAGAGAAGAATGAGGAAGAAGACATGGAAAAGAGAATCATTGATTTAGCGGAGGTGCACCAAATCAAGGAACAACTGGTTGAAAAGGCTGCAGCACATCAGAAAAAGATCAAGGAAGCTTTTGACAAAAAGACAAAATCAGATAATTTTCAAGTTGGAAACTTGGTTCTGAAATGGGATGCATTGAAAGAGAAGAAAGGCAATCATGGGAAGTTTGATGCTTTCTCGATAGGAATTTTTATCATTTCTCAGATTCAAGGGAACAATACCTTCCTGCTGAAAAGTATGGGAAGAGAAATAGTTTTTGATGGCCCAGTTAATGGGCGTTTTCTGAAAATTTATATGATCTAAGGTCTTTTGGCCTTAAAATTTGTAAATATTTGATTTTATCAGTCCTAGTGTAGGTTCAGTCAGACTCCATGCCCAATGGAACACTAGGAATTTTTCTAATCTGTTCTTCACAGGAAAGGCATTGATCTGCAGGTTCTTGAGACCTCACATGGAGGATCTCATCCCCAGAAGGAGCCAGTGTTAGCTCTGCTATATTCTACAACATTCGATGGATAAAAAACAGGTTTGGTAGTGTTGGTTATGCTTACAAGGGGCTCGCAGCAGTTTGTTTCCTCTTCTCCTTCATTTTCCTTATAACTCCATAACCCCCGCTATCCCTGTTTTACTCCAACATTTAGCATAAACCTGTATTTCTTTAGCTCCCCGGGTGCCAGGTTTAAACGTCATGTGACCCCGATCACCCAACCGCACGCTTTGCACCGCCCTTTCCCGTCACATCCATGTAAATCCGTGTGTTCGAATCTGTGCTGTCCGATCAACCCCCATCGCGATCCGACGGCATTCGCACCTCCCGCGCCCGTAACATGCCCACACATTAACCCATGGGGAAAGCGGTTTGCCGTCGGTCCCAACCGCCATGCGTCACTCGTTGATTGCGATCGCTTCCCCCTCGTACGATTACCGTCGTCCTTGGAAAGCGGTGCGGAGAATACTGCCCACCAATGAAACCACTTTTCCCCGCTCGCTAACCCTCATGCATGTCCTCTGCCCGATCACCGTTGGATCTTCCCACCCTAGATCCAATGGCCTATGATCGTCCCGCTCTCGTATCTCCCAGTAGCTCCTGCAAATCAATCTCCGCCATCCATCCATGTGATCCGATGGATCATAATCACTTCACCCTGCTTCCTCCCAATGTCTCTCGCCGATAGATCTCTACCTTCCATCCATGTGATCCAACGGCTAACATTTATTCCCTGCCCTCCATTCATTCCCCATGCAGTTTTCATGTCTTTGGCTTGTCCTGTGCATCTGAAGGAAGAAGGCGACTAGTATTCGGCACTCTGCGCAGTTAATCCTCAACCTCTGCATTCAAGAGTAGAATGGCCAAGAAGAAAAAAGGACAGCCTCGAGCAGATAAACACATTTACCAGTTATGGAACTTTTTCCATAAGGCATTCCACCTAATCGAGGAGTACAACAGAGTACCAGAGAATGTCAAATTCATTCATTGAAGTAACAGATCGTAGCAGAGGCCCATTTTAGGTAGTTAATGTGGTTGGTGGTCAATTATGACCCCTCCACGTATAGGATAGCAGAGCATTTTTGTAATCAACCTCTATATATGTTGGCATTATGATTCAAGTGTTGTCCTTGATGGCAACTCACTCAGAGGTTGGTACAGGTGCTCAGAGGTTGGTACAGGTGATGGCAACTTAATCAGAAGACAGATCTCAGTACAGCATGCCAAGGAAGTTCATACACGCCGTTTCGTTAAGCCCAAGTCACGTGTACACGCTAGTTCGATTCAGAAAAAGCGCGTGTATGTGGAAAGGTTCCTTTGGTCCATGGTGGTTAGTCCTTGGAAGTTGTGCCTATGATTTCGGACCATTATGTCTCGACGGGCGTGTCGATCCCTAGTTTTAAAGTTGATGGTATTGTGTTACTATGGTTTTGGCTCTTGGTATTGAGCAAGGCCTAAGGCTATATAAGGAGAAGAAGATCATTAGGCAATCTCATCTTTCGATAAGGCTTGAATATCTAAGAGAGAAAGAGATCTGATATGCAGGGTTCGGGTTGCTTGATATGAGCTAAGGAGAAATCACATCGGCGGATGGAAGACTAGATCTAAGGACAAATCGGGATCTAATGGTTTGAAATGCTCTATTATGATATGGTTGATTATGCGTATTTCTAGATCTGCATACTGTCGCAATATTATGTTCTGGATCTAACTGATGTCTGGTACAGCTGCAAATTGAGAGAATCTATTTTTAGATCTGTACGCAGGTTGGCTTAAGTAAAAACGCGTGTACACGCGGGTTTCGCTCATTGAAGTAGCGTATATCTCTTAAAGCTTGATTTTTGGGTTTGCAGTTGGATCTGACTGTTATTGCAGAGTTCTGTAGACTGCTCTGGGTTCTGGTATCTGGTGATTGACAGGGTTCAGTGGTTCAGTGATTCAAAGTTTGATAATTCTAGTATTGGTTGTTTTATGCTTCATGGATCTGTTATGAAAGTTGAATGAATTGGGTTCTACAGATTGAATGATGTGCTTCAGGAATATCCAGTCTGAAAATGTATGAAAGGTGGTACCTGAAAGAAAGAAGATTGTAGGCCAGCACCTACGTACTAGTATCTTGGCTAGTACAAGAGCAAAGGGGGTTGGAGCTCCCTTCCAAGGAAGTTTGGAGAACGAGAGAAGGTTGTAGCCTTCTGCAGGTTGTAGCCTGCGTACTGGTACAAGGCTGCACCAGTACAAAATATTGTAAACTGAAGTTTCTTATTAAAGAAAGATAGAGACAACTTGCAGCAGGTGGTTTTCACCCACATTGGGTTTCCACCTTATATCTTGGTGTTCATGTGTGTGGTTTTTGATCTGTTCTGTTATACTGCACCTGCTTACTGTTAATGTGGTGAATAATGTCCTGATGAACTTAACTGAAGAATAAGCTAACTAAATTATGAGTTTTCTTCTTATACGCTGTTTTACTTAATCACAGTAGCGTGTACACGCTGGTTCACCTAACTGAAGTAGCGTATATGTTTCTGAGCATTGAAAAGTTTGATTGATCTGATAATACTGATTCACCCCCCCCTCTCAGTATTATTTCCAACAATTGGTATCAGAGCAGGTCCTTCAGAGAAGCTTGATCGCTTGAAGGTAGATCATTCATCATGAGCAGCTACGAGAAAGAAGCATCAATCAGGCCACCGATTTTTGATGGGACAAATTTCAATTATTGGAAGGTAAGAGTTACTGCATATCTTCAATCTCTTGGTACAGAAGTTTGGAACATTGTAGAAACAGGCTATGCTTTTCCTTCAGCTACTCCTACAGATCCAGCTGAGAAAAAGAAGTATGAAACAAATGCAAAAGCAGTCAGTACTCTATTAGGAAGTATATCTCAAACAGAATTCATGAAGGTCATGCACTTCAAATCAGCAAAAGAAATATGGGACAAAATGATCACTAGCTATGAAGGAGATGAACAGGTAAAGCAAGCTAAACTTCAAACTCTCAGGATTCAATATGAGACTCTCAAGATGTATAATGATGAAAGTGTGGCTAATTATTTTCTTCGGGTAGATGAGATTGTTAATTGTATGAAAAATTTGGGTGAAGAAATAAGAGAAACTATAGTAGTTCAAAAGATTCTAAGATCATTATCCCCCAAGTTTGAATCTAAAGTATCTGCAATAGAAGAAAAAGAAAATCTCCGTGTTCTCACTATGTCTCAGCTACATGGAATTCTAACCGCTTATGAAATGAGAAAGGGAGGTCCATCTGACAGAAGGGAAGCTGCTTTTAAGGCATCAGGAAAAGAAGATTACTATGAAGCAAGCCATGTTCCAGAAGAAGAGGAAGAAGAATCAAATTTTGTCAGAAATCTTCAAAGGGGTTCTGGAAGGTTCAGAGGTAAGCTACCTTTCAAATGCTTTGCTTGTGGGAGAGTAGGTCATTATGCTGCAAAATGTCCTTATAAGGATAAAGGAAAAGAACCTGCTAGATGGAACAAGAAACAAAGTGCAAATAAGAAAAGCTACTACACCCATGAAGATAGTGATGGCTTATCAAACAGTGATGAAGATGAACAAGGTAATAAATATAAGCTGTTAATGGCATTTGAAGATAATGATTATGAGGATGCTGTAGATGTGGATAATCTCTATAATGAAATCACTAGACTCAAGAGAGGCATAGAAGAAAAGAATGTGATCATTGATACTTTGCAATTTCAAATTGATGAAAAGGAAAAACATCTTGAAAAACTAGAAGGTGAAATTGTTGGTCTCAGAAAAGAAATTGAGAAAACAAAAGCTATTAATCTTAAATTTGTCAAAGGATCTGAAACTTTGGATGAGATTATCAGTGTGCAGCGGTCTCCTCTAAACAAGACAGGTTTGGGCTATAATGGAGAAACCTCTCAAGCATCCACCTCAAAAAGTTATCTTGATGCAGCAAGAAGAAATGAGCGGAAGAACAATGAAGATAATCAGGTAAAGCAGGGACGAATTACAAACAGAAACTATCAGGGACAATCCTCCTTAAGGATGAACAAAAGCTACAACCAACCACAGGTAAAATCTTCTCAGTTTGGCTCAAGAATAGATGAAAATAGAAATTACAATCAGTTGGCTGGTAGATTCAATAACCGCAGAAGCTTCTTCAATGGACAATGCTTTTCTTGCCACAACTTTGGTCACAGAGCAGCTCAATGTGTTGCATATAAAACAATCATGACTAGGGAAGCTCAAAAACAAAGAAGTATGACAGGGATTACAAAAAGGACCTATAACAACTTTTCGGTTCTTGAAAATGAAGTTGAATGTTCTATTTGCAATAATTTTGGCCATAAAGACTTTGAATGCAGGAGCAGGTTTCAGGAGAAAAAGGAACAAGCCACGAGCACCAAAACATGGAGAATAAAGGAACCTCAAACAGAAAGATGTGGGATAGCATTTTATGCAGAAGGACAGGAAAATCTATGGTACATTGACAGTGGATGTTCGAAACATATGACAGGTGATAAAGAAAAACTTGAATCTTATTCTACTTTAGAAAAGGGAAAGAAAGTTTCTTTTGGAAATGATACTCCTGCAACTATAAAAGGAAAAGGTATTGCTCCTTTGAAAGAAAAGGTCAAGGCTGGAAATGTTTTATATGTTGATGGATTGAAGCATAATCTTCTAAGTGTCAGCCAGATGTGTGATCAAAAAACCGAGGTTATTTTTAGATCGAATGGATGTCTTGTTCGTGATCTTGATACAGGAAAAACAGTTCTCAAGGGCAAAAGAACTCCAAATAATCTGTACATATTTGAAGAAGGACAACAACAATGCTATCTTAGCAAGGATGAAGAGCACTGGTTATGGCATCGAAGGTTGGGACATCTAAGTTTCTCACAAATAAGGAAAGCATGCAAATATCAGGCAGTTCGCGATCTTCCAGATATCAAAATTCCAGACAACACCATATGCAAATCTTGTCAGTTTGGAAAGCAAACCAGAACTAACTTTCCAGAGAAGGAAGGATCAGCTAGCTTGCCTCTTGAGCTAGTCCATACAGATGTATGTGGTCCATTTAGGAAAAGGACACCTCGAGGAGAAGAATATCTGATATTATTCATTGATGATTTCTCAAGGTTTGTTTGGTTAGGGCTTATGAAGCACAAAGATGAAGCATTCGAAAAATTCAAATCCTTCAAAGCATTGGCTGAAAATGAATCAGGACACAAAATTAAGTGCCTCAGATCTGACAGAGGTGGGGAGTTCACATCAAATGAATTTTTCGATTTCTGCGATGAACATGGGATAAGAAGAGAATTCTCTACAGCTAGAACTCCTCAGCAAAATGGGGTTGTGGAAAGAATGAACAAAACTATCCAACAAATGGCTCGTGCTATGCTCGATGAATCAGGTACTCCTGCAAGCTTCTGGGGTGAAGCTACACATGCTGCTGTTATTATTCTTAACAAAACAAATGTCCGAGTAAACAGCACTCAAACACCTCATGAGCTTTGGAGTGGTAAAACTCCTTCCGTGAAGCACTTCAAAATCTTTGGGAGCAAATGTTATATCAAGAATACTGATGAGCAACTTGGCAAACTTGAACCTAGAGCAGATGAGGGCATTCTTCTTGGTTATTCTCCACATAGCAAAGCATACAAGTGCTACAATAAAAGACTTGGCAGAATTGTTGACAGTATTGATATAGTGGTTGATGAGAAGGGATATATTCCTAGGCAAGTTCATCATGAAGACATTGAAGAAGATGAAGGTTACTCTCAAAGGCGAAATAATGAAGAAGAAGAACCTCAAGAAGAAGAAGAATCTCAAGAAGAACCAGAGGAGCAGACAAGAATAGAAGAGAAGACTCCATCCAGATATGTTCAAAAGAATCATCCAGAAACTCAGATTGTGGGGCAGAAAGAAGCAGGAGTACAAACAAGAAGGACACTTGCAGAAGCTTCAAGCTACTTGGCATTACTCTCCTCCACTGAACCACAAAATGTGAAAGAGGCATGCAAAGATGAAGGTTGGGTCAAAGCAATGGATGAAGAACTTGAGCAAATCGAAAAGAACAACACTTGGGAATTAGTTCCTAGACCAAAAGATAAGAATGTAATAGGAACAAAATGGGTCTTCAAGAATAAATTAAATGAAAATGGAGAAGTAATTAGAAACAAGGCCAGACTTGTTTGTAAAGGGTATGCACAGCAAGAAGGAATAGATTTTGAAGAGACCTTTGCTCCTGTGGCAAGACTTGAGGCCATCCGAATGTTCCTTGCTCTCTCAAGCTTTCAAAACTTCAAGGTATTTCAAATGGACGTGAAATCAGCCTTCCTGAATGGAGACTTAGAAGAGGAAGTATATATTGAGCAGCCAGATGGTTTCATTCTTGGGAATGATCCAAACCTTGTATGCAGATTGAAAAAGGCACTCTATGGACTCAAACAAGCTCCAAGGGCTTGGTACTATCGGTTGGACAAATATCTTCACCAACAAGGCTTTTCAAAAGGATCAGCAGATAGCAATCTCTATATAAAAGTTGAAAATAACAAATTGCTAATTCTTGTTGTTTATGTAGATGATATTATTTTTGGCAGCAATGAAGAGACTATGAGTCAAAACTTTGCCTTGGTTATGCAGAAAGAATTCGAAATGTCACTTCTTGGAGAATTGACATATTTTCTTGGATTGCAAATCCAACAAAATGAAGGAGGTATCTTCTTGTCTCAAACCAAATACCTCAAGCAGATCTTGAAGAAGTATGGCATGGAAGAGTCAAAGCCAGTATGTACACCCATGGTTACAGGATGCAGCCTCAGTGCAAATGATGAATCAGCAGCAGTTCACCAACCCACTTATAGATCCATGATTGGGAGTTTGCTCTATTTGACAGGTACTCGACCAGATATTACACATGCAGTAGGAATGGTTGGAAGATTTCAAGCCAACCCAAAGGAAACTCATCTTCAGGCAGTCAAAAGAATCTTCAAATATCTTCAAGGGACCCAAAACTATGGCTTATGGTATCCTAGAAATACAGATCTCACTCTTCATGCTTACACAGATGCAGATTGGGCTGGAAGTGTGGATGATAGGAAAAGCACAAGTGGTGGTGCTTTCTTCATGGGTTCCAGATTAGTATCTTGGTTCAGCAAGAAGCAGAGTTCGATTGCCTTATCTACAGCTGAAGCAGAATATGTGGCTGCAGCATCTTGTTGCACACAACTTCTTTGGATGATGCAGACCTTGCAGGACTTTCAAATCACTTGCACTCCACCCGTCTCTATCTTATGTGATAATACAAGTGCAATCAGCATTTCAAAGAATCCAGTCATGCACTCAAAGACCAAGCACATACCAATCAAGTACCATTTCCTTCGGGAACAAGTGCTTGAGCAGAAGGTCAAGTTGGAGTATGTTCCTTCTAAGGAACAAGTTGCTGATATTCTCACAAAACCACTGCCCAGGGAAACTTTTGAATATCTCAGACAAAAGCTGGGAGTAGTTGATGCTTCATCCTGCTGTTGAAGCTTGTCTGTTCTACAGAAAAGTTGGTATACGCAAGTTACGAAAGGTATATACGCGTATACACGTGGATTTATGGTGGGAAAGTCGCGTGTATGGTGTACGCATGTTGCAGAGAGTATATCCGCATTCATACGCCGTTTTGTGCAGGATAAAACGCGTATATGGAGTTCTGAGCAGCAAGGGCAAACTCTGGAGTCCTGAACAGCAATGGGTATGTCAGAATTCTTCAAGCACGGTTTCAGGGGGTGTAGCAGGCACAGGTTCAGGGGGAGCAGCTTAAAAGTCTCATAAAGTTTTGTTGGCATTCAGATGTTTTGGTTGTTGATTTCAGGAAAAGGAGCTCGGAAAGAAATCCTGGTTGCTGATCTAAAAAGATGTTTATCATATGCTGCTGGTGACTTTCATAAGTCTTGGTCTAGATCTGTTGTCTCTATGTCATGTTTCTCTCTTGTCAAGGTCATGTAACGGCCTATGTTGGTTTCCCCACTATGCCTGGGATGAATGATGTAATATAATTGGTTGTTTCTGATATGTCCCTTCTTGGTAGGGAATATGGATGTATGTATTGAGTCTTTTGGTGATAGGAAGGTCCCTTATGGTGTATAAGTCCTGTTGAAGAACATCTTTTACAGATCTGGCCTACTGTCAGGGGGAGCATGAGTCAGCACAGCAAGCAGAGGTATCAGCATGTGGAGCACAGCCCTTTGCCCTTGATGTCAAAGGGGGAGAATGACTTGGTGTGGTGGTTGCCATCAAGTCCAAAGGGGGAGATTGTTGGCATTATGATTCAAGTGTTGTCCTTGATGGCAACTCACTCAGAGGTTGGTACAGGTGCTCAGAGGTTGGTACAGGTGATGGCAACTTAATCAGAAGACAGATCTCAGTACAGCATGCCAAGGAAGTTCATACACGCCGTTTCGTTAAGCCCAAGTCGCGTGTACACGCTAGTTCGATTCAGAAAAAGCGCGTGTATGTGGAAAGGTTCCTTTGGTCCATGGTGGTTAGTCCTTGGAAGTTGTGCCTATGATTTCGGACCATTATGTCTCGACGGGCGTGTCGATCCCTAGTTTTAAAGTTGATGGTATTGTGTTACTATGGTTTTGGCTCTTGGTATTGAGCAAGGCCTAAGGCTATATAAGGAGAAGAAGATCATTAGGCAATCTCATCTTTCGACAAGGCTTGAATATCTAAGAGAGAAAGAGATCTGATATGCAGGGTTCGGGTTGCTTGATATGAGCTAAGGAGAAATCACATCGGCGGATGGAAGACTAGATCTAAGGACAAATCGGGATCTAATGGTTTGAAATGCTCTATTATGATATGGTTGATTATGCGTATTTCTAGATCTGCATACTGTCGCAATATTATGTTCTGGATCTAACTGATGTCTGGTACAGCTGCAAGTTGAGAGAATCTATTTTTAGATCTGTACGCAGGTTGGCTTAAGTAAAAACGCGTGTACACGCGGGTTTCGCTCATTGAAGTAGCGTATATCTCTTAAAGCTTGATTTTTGGGTTTGCAGTTGGATCTGACTGTTATTGCAGAGTTCTGTAGACTGCTCTGGGTTCTGGTATCTGGTGATTGACAGGGTTCAGTGGTTCAGTGATTCAAAGTTTGATAATTCTAGTATTGGTTGTTTTATGCTTCATGGATCTGTTATGAAAGTTGAATGAATTGGGTTCTACAGATTGAATGATGTGCTTCAGGAATATCCAGTCTGAAAATGTATGAAAGGTGGTACCTGAAAGAAAGAAGATTGTAGGCCAGCACCTACGTACTAGTATCTTGGCTAGTACAAGAGCAAAGGGGGTTGGAGCTCCCTTCCAAGGAAGTTTGGAGAACGAGAGAAGGTTGTAGCCTTCTGCAGGTTGTAGCCTGCGTACTGGTACAAGGCTGCACCAGTACAAAATATTGTAAACTGAAGTTTCTTATTAAAGAAAGATAGAGACAACTTGCAGCAGGTGGTTTTCACCCACATTGGGTTTCCACCTTATATCTTGGTGTTCATGTGTGTGGTTTTTGATCTGTTCTACTATACTGCACCTGCTTACTGTTAATGTGGTGAATAATGTCCTGATGAACTTAACTGAAGAATAAGCTAACTAAATTATGAGTTTTCTTCTTATACGCTGTTTTACTTAATCACAGTAGCGTGTACACGCTGGTTCACCTAACTGAAGTAGCGTATATGTTTCTGAGCATTGAAAAGTTTGATTGATCTGATAATACTGATTCACCCCCCCCTCTCAGTATTATTTCCAACAATATATACCCAGAAACAAGAGGTGATGAGGGTTGATGGTTGTAGTTTTTATGTAAGGTTCAACTTGTAGAGACTGTAACTACTATGATACCTGCAACGTCTGGTCTTCATTTTTAGCTAATACAAGCTTCTTTTGCTGTTAATTGCTCACTTTCCATTTTTGCTCTGTTCTAGGCTATGCCTGTTATGCATTTTTCATGTGCTCTTGATGTTTAGCATTAGAGGGGCTGTCATCCCACCTCTGTGTTAGAATCTAGTATGTATCATTGAATGTGTTATTCAGGTTTCTATTTACTTAGTGCCAAAGAGTTGTCATCTTGTCTGTGCATTAGGAAATAGATTTGCAGACCTCCTTACTGGTTGCAGCCGGCCATCACATGGTCTTGTGCATTTGCTGGTGTGATCAGTGTTCTCCATGTTCATCTAATCCTTAAACTGTGAGTAATTGGTGGTCTAAAGCCTTGTAGTCTAGGGGTGTTCACCCATGTCTGGAGTTAAGCATAGTAGAAGTGGTTATCTAGCTTGAATATGCACCATTCCTTCCATTCATCCATTTCCAACATTTTGTTGTGTTTGTAATGTTCCCGAGCATCTCTGAGATACAACCTAGGAGAGTTTCTTGGGGTGATAACAAGGCTTAATTAGTTATTTCAATTTTTTAGTCAAACTAGCTGTTATTTCTAACGGCTAGTTAGCTGCTCTCATCATCTATTTATTCCATTGCCTAGATCTGATTCATCATCTTGTCCTGAAGATGAAGCACACTGGTTGGTTCGAAACACATTGACGAGATTTTATTTTATGTGATTTTTACCAAAAATGTTGTTACAATTAATTAAGAATAATTGAATTAGAATGAATGAATGATATTTTAATGTTCACGAGATTAAAAATAGTCTATGGGATTAGAGTGTCTGTTTTTTGTTTTTTGCAATTCAATCTTTTTTTTACTCAAATTGATGATGAGCCAACCCAACCTTTTAACAGTCCCCTCACTAAAAAGACAATGCCAAGGAATTGATGCTAACATACTTCCATAACTATCCATGATGTCTTTAAAAGCATAACATTTCAAAATGAAATGCTTTTATGATTACACTGCCCCTACACACACGTTCTTCTCAAGCTTCTTTAGGTCTCTTCCACTGTTCTGTTTCACACTGAAGTTGATGTGAGTTAGTTTTTAATTGAGCAATAAGAATCCCTGCACTCCATGGAATGTTGGCTCCAATGTACTCTTTTTGTTGGAGATCACAATTTGGGTTGTATTCCTGAACATAGTACTTCTTCTTTTTTCCCCATATACGCTTACGGAACTTCTCCATAACATAATTATTTAACTCACGATTTGTGGGATATGCATTGAGGTAAATATTCCATTTTTTCATCCATTTGTTGCTTTATCTCATCCACGATTTCTTTTTTTTTCACTCATGCCTTCATTGAAGATAACTTTCGGCCATCTACCTATTCCCGTTTGTTCAAATTCTTTTTAGATATCTTATAAGAAACACCATAATAATTGTTTCGATGGGAGCTGCTCTTGTTTCACTCAACATTATCTCATAAGGAACCGAACTTTTTATTTTGAACTTGCTCATGTTCAAGCATTTTTGGATTTTCTCAATTTGTTTCCATTTTGAAACAGGGATGTTGCTAGCCCATAGTTCACACCCATATAATATCATTGGATAAACTAGGAGTCCAAAAATCACTTTAATTGTTTTCTAATCCCATACTTTGTCTCTCTACATCTGTTTTGAAGTGCATATAATGCTTTCCACACTCCTAAAATTCTCTTCTTTTTGTAATCCTCCCAATTAAACTTGTTGTTGAAATTGATCCCGAGGTATTTGTATTCATTTACTTCTTCAAAATTGTTGTCTTCAAAGTAGAACATATGCTAGCTTTGCTTCATTTTATTAGAGAAAATAAGTATTTTGGACTTACTGGTATTGACTTGCATCCCCACTACTTTACAGAATGCTCAAGGGCATATAGGTGCATTTGCAATCCATGGGCCGATTTAGAAATCAACACAAGATCATCAACATATAAAAGTTGTTTTATCACAAACTCTCCCAACCGAACACAATCCCCAGCTTGCAGAATTAGCCACTCTTCTAGTTTGCCAATATATAAACCAAAAATGGTAGGGGATAAAGGGAAGCCTTGCTTGACTCTGATGTCACTCCTAAAACTTTTTAAAATGTCTACTGAAGTTCTAATTTTGACTTTCACCTCTTCATAAAGCCTATGGACAACAACTATATATTGCAAAGGAATTTCAAGTTCTTCCATTCTACACCACAACTAATCTCTAGGGACCGTGTCAAATGCCTTTTTGAAGTCAACAAATTAGCAAAATACTTCTTCTTCACCCCTCCCCTCCACCCCCCCACCAAACCTTTTCAATAACGTGTCTCAGTGTGATACCATGATCTACTATAGAATGCTTCGGCCTAAAACTCGCTTGCCCTTTTGCCCCCTTTTCTTTTACTTATGTCTACTTACTGATTCTATTTTCTACAATGCCGCTAAAAAGCTTTGCAAACAAATGATTGATCATGATGGTTCTATAGTTAGAAGGATTATTAATTTCTCCACTTTTAAAAAGGGGTATTTCTAGACTAGTTGTCCAATCTCTTGGGAATCCTTACCAAATGACGTTGTTGAATATTTCCATGATGTGCGATGCCAGAATATTCATTCCCCACTTTAGATATTCTACTTGAAGTTCAACCAAGTCCTTTGCCTTCCATATTTTCAACTTTTTAATCCCTGCCTCCACCTCTTGTAATCTGAAAATCTTTGTAGTTGTGTTAATCCTTGGAGGAGGCTCAACCTCTTATTTTTTTCATAGAGTTGTCTTGCATAGTCAAACCACTGATTGGCTGTAATATTATTTTCAATTTGCTTCTTCCTTGGTTGAAGTTCTTGCCAAAAAAGCTTTGGGTTATTCTTGCCTAGATATATTAACTCTTCCCGCCTTGTTTGCATGAACTCATCTTTTTTCCTTTTTAAAATCTGCTTATATAACTTTACATTCATCTTCTCCTCGCCTACATTTTTCAAGGTTCTCCTTGCCATTTTGCATTCCTCGTCGCACCAAGCATTCACAAGAAAATAATTTGATTATGATTTGTTATTTTTTTTCTTTTTTTCACTTTTCAAGTGCACTCTGATTTATATTTGTTAACTCATGATTGTTGAGGCTTTAGGGACCAGTTTTCTCCTTCTGAATTGATCTCTCCAACATTTTTTTGAAGATAGTGCAATTTTCTTGTGTTAGAAGAATTTTACTCCTTGATGCCGATTGTCGAGAACATTTGGTTTTCCTCCTATGTCGTCTTTCTTCTAACCAAGATAACTTCATATAAATTGGGTTATGATATGATTTTAAGTCCCAAATATGCTCTCCAATCTTAACTTCATCTATCCTTTCTATTAAGATTTGTGAACAAATAGCATAGTCAACAACACTTGCCCCATTGTATGTGTTGCAAGTGAAGTTCCCAGACTTTTTCCAATTATCTAGACCATTGCAAATAATTAAGTTGAAAGAACCACAAAATGTAAGCAACTCCTCTCCAAAATGATTACTAACTTTGTCGTCTTCTGAACATCTCAACCATTGAGGATTCTCCTCTTCAATGAGTCAGATAGGATTGTGATCCTCTTTGCAACAAAGAATACTAGCTTGTTGATTTGTTGTTCTAGCACTAAAATCTCCCACTAAAAGAACTTCTCTCTGCTAAGAATATACGGCAATATCTTTCTTTAAAACTACATATGGATCTTTGATGTCTAACCCCGTATTTTTGTAAGTTTTTGATACTTGAGGCACAAAATAACATGTTGTAATTCCTATGTATTTAATATAAAGGCGTATGAAGTACATTAAAGTTCGATTCATACATCGCATAGTAGTTCTGAGTTGAGCTTTATACATAATGGATATTTGTTGATAAGGTGAATTTGTGTCTTGGTGAGGAACATCAAAATTCGAGAGTCGTGGACACACATTTATCATTTGTTTTTGGCAGTCGATTCGAGCCCCAACAAAAATAGAGTCGAATTATTTTATTTTGATTAAATTGTTCATTTTGTCGAACATCTAGTAGTTTCGAGTGACCGTACCATAATCCAACAATTTATTAAAGTTTGTTCAAAAAGGAATTTATTAAAGTTTGCTAAAAAAAGAGCAAAGTGTAGAACAATTAATCTCATGTATGATCTAGTGTGCTTATTTGAGTTTCTGAAGTCATTGTTTGCGAAATTGAGATCCAAAAGAAGTTAAGTTATCAAGGCTTAGCAAAAAATACATTCATAGGGTGGTTGTAGTTTGTAGAACAATATAATGATTTCAAGTTGTTGGGAAATTGGTGCAGTGACAGTGATAGATTTTAGGGTTTGATGTTTGAAAAGAAGTAGTGCAAAGATGATAGGGTTCTCTCGTTGATGATAGGGACATAGTTGATTTGGTTGATGATCGTATTTTGATAGAGACATGCATATGTTGAGACAAGGTTGTTGGAAAAATTATTTATGCATGGAGATGAATAGTGAAGTTTCTAGGGTTTGATATTGATACATATTATGCAAAAGAAACAGAAATTGTATTGCAGTTTTTTTTGTATTGACATTGAGCACAAGTAGATCTAATGAAATGTGGTATGTTGGATGATCACAGTGACGGGATGGTGCAAGGTAGGAGAATGGAGTCTCCTTCAGGTTGGAGTCTGAGAACACTTTAGGGAAGCAGGGTGGTGCTAGGGCAGGTTGGAGCCTGCATAAGGCGTTGGAGAATCCTGGTTGTAGCTAGTAAACATGGTGTTGGAGCATCCTTTAGGTTGGAGCCTGTAAACTATGACATTGGAGCATCCTTGCATTTGTCATTGGTAAATAGGGTGTTGGAGTGTCCTACAAGTTGGAGCCTATGAACTAGGCAATTGGAGCCTCTCTTAGTTGGAGCTGAAAATATTGATGTACATTTTATTAAATACAAATATTAAGAAGCATTTGATGGTTTTGGTCTTGGAGGGGTTCCACCTAAAAAAAATTTGTTCATTGTCTTGATGTTTGCACATTGTTGAATGGTGTTATATACTATTGATTTATGTTACATCTGATGATAATGTTAATTAATGCTTTTTGATGTTAAAACTATACTAATTGAAGAGAAATATTGATTCACTGCCCTCTCAATATTTCCAACACCTAGCATCATAGGACTTAGCGATTTAGCCACTTTTAGTGATGAGTTGGTTTCTACAAGGGTAGATCATTCATATCTTCCATTGGGTTTTAGTGATTCACTCGTGACATGGGGGACTTCACCAGTATGACAGGATGATCAACGAGAGGATATTAGGGGAAGCTCATGCAGTTGAGGATTCACCTCCACAGGGGCTGAATTATACCTTCAGGAGTCTACTCTTGAAGTGCATGAGATTAATTACTTGGTAGGGAAATTTCTTGAGGATTTGATCAAGACTTTACATTATTAGGGTGCTCCACTCACTAGTGATATGTAGAGGGCTTTTGGTGACTATATCTTGTTGGATAGCAAGTGGATCGAAGGGGGCTTCACATGGATCAGGGCAGTTTGGGACATTGGTATCATGGAATTTGTTTGTGTTGAGGTGGCACAATGGCATGAGGTGGTTCAGTGGCACATTTGGGACCCTTGCATGAGCTGGACCAATTTGAGTAGTAGCAAATAGTGAAATCACTTGAGGACAAACAATTTTTGGCAAGGATGACTGTAATATTCCCAATTCTTTGAGTGTGGAAATCACTAAGGAGATTTGCCCAATTTTTGAAATATTAATAAAAATGGAAAAATATTATTTTATTGGAGAAAGACGACCAATATTATTTTAGTAGAGAACTGTGACAAGTATTATTTTATTGAAGAATGATGACAAATATTATTTTGTTAGAGAATGATGACACGATATTATTTTATTAAAATGGTGGCAAAAAGTCACTTAGTTGAAAGTGGACCCTGCCAATAAAATAATATTAAAAGTGAGTCTAGAAGCATGGGGAGAAATTATAAAAGGAAGAGGAACTCATTTTTTGGTCATTCTATTCCTATCATATCTTATTGTCATTGAAATGAAACTCAAACGAGTGTGAGGCTTTAGGGCTTCAAACGAAATCCTCACACTAGTGTCGGTGGATCCTTTGCCACCCTAGTTAAACTTTCTCCCTCTTTGAAGGACACTATTTGCCACCCTAGTTGAATTCTTTTTCTTGCTTATTCCTGAGGATCTAACAAAGATTGTTGCAAAGAAGCTTCAACATTGTGATTCAATTTATTTGTAGGGCTATGCTAATCTTCCAGAGTTGAGTTTATTTTCTTCAAGAGAGTTGAATGTCAAGGAAATAAAACTTCAATTTTTGAAGATAATTACCAGTAACGAGTTGCACAAGTCAAGGGACAAATTTTCTTCCAAAAATATAAAGGCCGAGCAGACTTGTCTAAAGGCCGAAATATTGTGATCAGAGGCTAAGCTATTCATAGTAAAGAAGGATATGAAGCTGCAAGTTGTGCCAAGAGATTACATTTCTAATTCATTAAAAGAAGTCAAGCTCATGTATTCTCACCTAGAATTGGCAGTTGATTTGTAAGTGAATATTTCAATGGTTTATCATGCCAAATCTCAATGAGGGTCAAGATATCCCATCAATTTCTTCAAGGGTGAATTGATCATTTCAAAGTTTCCAAGTGTCAAAGGAGGCTATTTTTTGTCATTGAGGAGGATTGAGTCAATTTGTTTAAAGAGCCTAAGTTTATATGGTACCTATTGTTGCTCAGGTTGTATAGGCAATACGACAACGGCTCAGGGCGGGGGTTGTCACTCTGATCCCCTCCCACTCTGTTCTAGTTGTCTCCCAACAACATGATATGAGGGGTAGTCCATATGGAAATGAAATGATGGAAAACTAGTTGAGAATCAACTTGCCCAAGAGACACAACTGAGTGGCCTAGCTACTTGGTTTAATTTAGTGAGATTAAGGATTCAATTAGATTTACAATTGAGACTAGTGCCTTATGGAGTCAAAAGATCTTGTTTATTATACATTATGACCAACTAACTAGATGGACAACTACTGCTTATATGATTAACTAAATTATATGAGATGCAACTCCTATAATCAAAGTGTGATGCAAGGATCTTAGTTAATTTTATATTAAATTCTTAATCTAGATGGAACCTTTCCCTTAACTGTTTTCAGAAAGAGTCTTCAGAGTAGGTTGTGAGATGGAAGCCAATGGGAAGTAGACAGTGGCCTAATTAATGATAGCTCCCCCTGTGTTACAACCAGCTAGTGCCTTCGGCGCTGTATAGATTGTGGCTTTGACGACTGCAAGGTCACTACGTTAACCACTAAGAAGGGTTGAATCCCTCAAGCTAAATGAAAAAGGGTTGTCCTAGGAGTCTATCAACCCGGTTTATGCTTGGAAGTAAGTTGTTAAATGAAACTACTCTTAGAATGTAATCCAAGATGGATGAGTGAAGTTCTTAACTTAAGATTGTTTAAAATGTTTAAGTACTCAAGTTATGATTATTCCTTATGACAAGAGTACTTAGCGATAAGTGAAAAGACAATCTTAACCAAATAAAAATGTGCAAAATATTTAAGTATGAAATAGATACCAAAGATAATCTATGACTATGGGATGTACTCAAATCCCGTAATAACTTAATTCACGCTTAGTCAAGATATCAGTTGCAAGATTACTAAAGAAAATGCCATAAATAAAACAATTAGAGATCTTCAAAGATATTCAAATCAAGTAAATTCCAATGATGATGTCAATATCAAATCCATAAGATGCCAATAATGAAAGATGCTCAAGAGTAAAACTTAAGATGCCAAAAGTAACTTAAACAAGATTTATAAACTTAGAGCTTAGATGTGTTTGTCTTAAGTGAAAACTTTGACAATTATTAGAGCTTAAGACAAGACAAATGAATGTTAGATTTCCAATAATCAAAATCAGCAGTAATACTTCAGAAATATCAGCACTTGTTATTCTTTTGACAACAGTAATAAAATCACATTAGATTCGATAAACGAGAAGCCTATGATAGCCACATATAATCAATGAGATGTCCAACACTTTTCTAATATAAATTCTAAGTTTTAGCCCTCTTTAAGATGCAATGTTCAGAATTATATCAGATATGATTTAAATTATTACAACAGTAAGTAGATTGGAAAATTAGTGAGCTATTGATGCCACAATAATTTCTAAAATATGTCCAAAACTTGGAAAAATTTGCCGAAATTGAAAATTTAGTTTTTGAGCCTCTTTAGGTGTGTTATTCAGAAAAAATTAGATTTGATCTAGCACTTATGCAGAAAATTTCTAACAAGCTAAAATTTAGATCCAAGCTAGATCCTTAATGCTGAAGTTGCCAAATTTCTAGAAAAAATGAAATTTGCAATTTTTAGAGTATTTTGACAAATTTAATGTGTGTGTTATGGATTTTAAGTCATTGTTATAAATCATAATTTACAGTTGTAACAAAACGGTGAGAAATTAAGGTTTAGAGAGAAAACCCTAGGCTTAAGGCCTTGAAGATCACTTTGCCCAAACTTGCCAAAATGCTACAATGAAGTTGCCACCTACAAATCAAACTTTTTAAGCCAAAATTTTTGTAAAACCCATCGAGTATTCAATCTCAAAAATTTTCGAAACTGTCTAAAGGTTAAAATAGGGGTAGAGGCTAAGAAAAAGGCTCAAGAAAGTCATCAGTTAGGGCAAAGAGGTCAAAGAGGGGCTAAAGAAGGGTCAAGAAAGCCACAAAAGGGAGAGTGAAGGGCAAAGGAGAGAGGGAAAACCCCAAAGGGCTTGATGTTGGGGGAAATAGAGTAAATTATGGCCTAAAAATGCCATGGCTAGCCTTTGGGGCAACCATTTAAGGCTTGGGAGGGAAGTCATGTGGCCTAGGGCCCACGACTAGGCCTTTCAAGGCCTTGAAACCCTAACACAAGGGCTAAAAGGGGAGGTTGAGGCCCCTAGAGGGTACAACCAGCCCTAAAAAGCCCTAAAAGGATGACACATAGGGAAAAAGGGCTGACACAAGGGTTTAAGAGGCTAATGCTAGCCCTGGAGAGGCCGGATTTGGGCTCAAGAGGGCTAAAACTTGAAACCCCAACTTCAAAATATTTCTATTCCTTCATATCTGCAATTCTTCTTTATTTCTCCAATGGTTGGCCCATCAAAAAAATTTAGAGACTAGATCGTACCCTCAAGGGCCTATATCTAGCTCTATTCCATCTTTCTCCACTTGATCTCACATGCACAAATAGATTTACAAATGCCCTAAACCCTAATATATACAAAAATCTAAAAACCCCAAAACCCCATTTAGCACAAATAATATACAAAATAAAATTTACAAATGTACAAGGGTTTTGAAACAAATTTTATGGAGTTTTTATTTTATAAATGGCTAAAAACACTTTAGACAACTAATGCATATTATAGCCTTAGCAAAATTTAAATAAACCAAATAAATATTTGGAATCCAAACAAAGTCGGTTCATGCCCGCAGTTTGTGAACTTGGAGACCAAGGACTGGGGAACTTGAAAACACTATATATATTTCTCCAGAAAATTTATTAGACAATATGGTGAATCAAATCATCTAAGATAAACCCAAAATTTGTCAATAAAACGACTTATCCCCATCTAATTAAAAACAAATTTTAACATTAATCAACACAATATAAGAATGCACATACCACAAATCAACGAACACTGAACACCTTGAGATGCACCCTAAAGTCTTTATTATGATTCAAAAAAATGTTCCCAGTGAGACAATAATGTTACATCAATGCGTCTGTTGGCCCTCAATTTTGGTCTATTTTTGCTTAAGGAAACTTACCTAATTCTTATATTTTCCATCCATTTTCCATCATATCCATCTCATTTTGATGTATTTTATGCATATTCAGGTGTTTAATTTTAATTTTGCAATTTCTAGAAGTTTTTATGAAAATTGAGTTTCAAGTGCAATTTTGGACTGAATCAGAAATTCCCGTAATAGCTATGTGGATGACATGTTTGCAAGACACTTGGGCTCGAGTTTGATGCATTGATGGACAACTTGGGAACTAGGACTAAGCTAACTCCACTTGGTTCAGCTAGAACAAGCTTTATTAGGCCCGGTCAAGGCTGGTCAAACATGACTAGTCACCAGAAAATCCCTAGGAAATGGGGCAGTTTTGAGATTTTATGGGATTGACCATATTTCTTGGGATGAATTGGATGAGTTCGACTTAGATAGGTGGATATGAGTAGATATGAGTGTTAGAGATAATATAGATCAGTTTGTTTCATTAAACCTCTATTTAAAGCCAAGACTTTGATGGCTTTTGAAATGGAATTTATATGTAACTTTTGTATAATTGGAGTTGGGAGCTAGTTTGAAGAACTTGTTTCATTCCAATTTGTTGTTAATGCTTGGTTGATTTACTAAAGTTGTTGTAGCTGAGATCTCTTCAAGTGTGCAAGGCAAGGGTGGAGGGCCCCCACACAAAGCTAAGTGCACTTCTTGGTTCAATTTTCATAGTTTTCATAGACTAGTTTTTGTTTCAAATGTATTTAGATGTGCAATGATTACTGAATGGATATTGGTTTAATTCTAATCTACATATGAAGGGACACAAAGGAATTTAAGTTAAATTCTCCTTCTATTTGATCTTGAACTAAAACTGAATTTCATTCTCCATTTCTCATTTGAAGTTATTTCTGCATTTCTGGTTTGAAGCAATGGTGATTGTGATATAGTAGGATTGTGAAGAAGGACAAGCTGAACCTCCTTAGTTAGGAGCCTCTTCTTTTACATCTTCTACATCATAAACCATTGTTAATTAGTGCTCTTAGATTTATCTTCATGAAAGTAGTATTGTAGGGGAGGACAACCTAGTTCTCCTAAGTTAGGAGCCTCTTCCCTCATATATTAGATAAATGAATTAGGAATTGTTAAAATAGGTTTATATTTGTAATATGTACTTCTTTAAATCTTCAAATTTTATCTTCTAAACTTGATTATATCTGATGTCCATATACAATGGATTTTCCTCCAAGTTTTACAAACCCGGATTGATAATTAAATACTTGTGTTAATTTAGTCAATAAATTATCCCAACATTTTGGCGCCATTGCTGGGGAGGTAATTATCAACATAGTCAAATAGAAGATAAACAAAAACACTAAAAATTTAGTTAGTATACATTTCTCTTAGTTATGTTTCTTTATGCCTAGAAATAGAGATCCTAAAATTAGGTTTCCAAAACAAAAGCCCCCAACAAAAACATAAAATAAAAAAAATAACTACAAAATCCATTTTCAACGACAAGATCTAAAAGATGATGTTAAAGAATAGTTTACAACACTACTCCATTCTTCAACATTCTTTCTCATCAAATCTTTATGATCAGATAAATTTTCATGTTCAAACATACATTAAAGTATATTTTTCAAATTTGGATATGAGCTTACTTATGATCTTGTTACGAAAATGGATGCATTGGAAATTCTCTTATACTTGAGAGAATGAATTATTTTTCTAAAATAGAATATGATAGAATAGAATAAATAAACAGTTAGAATGAATTCACAATAAGACTTCCATAATAAATTTGTTTCAAACAATTTCTTCAAATCATTGTTCAATATTTATTTGAAAGGACTACATGGCAAAATGCAGTAAGAACAAGCCTATTTTGGGTAACCATATAGGATCATTTTGAAATCATGTTTTGAAATCTAGTTTTGGAATCCATTTTGAAGTTCTCAATTTATATCACAAATAAAAATGTGATCAAAATCAAAAATACGTCTCAAGTGAAATGTTGAGGACAGAGTTAGTACAGCCTATATTTGAAGTGTCTAATGGAAAAAAAAAATATCTGAAATTCATAGAGAAGATAGCCCTTGGAATCTAGTTTCCAAATCAATTTGAATCACTTCAATCAGATATCATATGAAAAAGTTATTCTTGAAATAGTAACTGCTTGTCGAAAAATCTGCAAGGTGACAATTCTAGGTCTCAACTGTTCATTGGCATATTTGAAATACCAAATCATCTTCTTTTCAAAACCTGTTTATATGGGAGATATATATTCAAGTCTAGTTTAAGACACAATTTGAATCATCCCATTTGGAGGTGAAATGAAAACGTTATGCCACATTTAGCAGGGAAAATTTTAAGAACCCCCCTAAATTTATAAATATAATAAATGGGCGAATCTCCATGGTATATAGGAAAAATGGAAGGCGATTTTATCAATAATATAATATGTATATATAATTTTTTTGCGAATCTCTCACCAGGCATGGCGAATATTTTACTCAATTATAAAATCTTGTAAGATCTTGGCGAGTCTTTCACTAAATAATAAAACTTTGTAAAGTCCTAGTGAATCTTAGCATAGGCTACATGCTGGTTTAATTCCCCCATTTAAATAGGCTACATTCCAGGTGAATACCATGGGTCAATACTGTTAGTGTTGGTCTTGAAAGCCCTCCATCAGTGATCAAAGCTCTTTGCATTTGCATTAGTAGGTGTCTCATCAGTGTCAAAATTTGCATCCCGTTAGGCATGCCATAACCCTGATGGAGGAGCTGGTCTATTCATACCCCTCTTGGATTTGTTGGATCATGTCATATCAGTCATTGAGTTTTTCAAGCTGCTCTTGTTTGGTCTTAGTGTCAAAATTCTAGGTCTAGGGTTTTGGTCATTTGTCTTGGCAAGGTCATGTCTTTGAAAGTCCTTGAGTGACCAGCAAGCCAGAGGGAGGATGGTAAACATGTTCCTTTGAAATTTTCATCATGTACAGTTCATTTTTAACCTTGGATTTAAAAACTCTGTTTTTAAAGCCAAGGTCATGATAAATTTGTAAAAAGAATAAATTTCCAAAATGTCTTCAAAAAGGCAGCAATAACCCTGGTCCCCTTGCCACAGTCCTTCAGATGATCTACCTGCAAAAAAGAATCAAGTCAAAGCACTCAAAAAGTCAACTTCACGATAAAGGAAACTAAAAATCAGTGTTTTAAAGAAAAGTGTCAAAATAGACTTTATAAAGTGGGTTTATGGATAAATTTTTTCAAATGAAGATTATAAAAGGTCATATTCCCTCTAAACACTCTCATTGTGCATTTCAAAGCTTGCAAGAGAGGTTGTGAGAGAGTGATAGGCGAAAGAGGCAAAAACACGGTGATTTCGGGCAGTTTGCAGGTGCGCGACCCGTTCAAGCCTGTGCGCGACCTGTTGGGCGGTGCACGACCCGTCCAGACCCTTCCCGCAGTGTAAATTTACTACGGGCGCGACCCGTTGGGCGGTGCGCGACCCATTGGGGAGCCTGCGCGACCCGTTCAGCTGTCTGCAATCAAACTTCACACAAAATCCTCAAACTCCCTTCAACTTTGCTCAATCGGTCGAGGTAGGCTCTTAATGCATGGTTGTTGATATTGGTGGTGAAAATAAGCTTGTATGCTATGATTCTAACCTCACATCAAGCGAATGAAAAGACTTATATGGCTGCTTGTTAATGTTTGTAAAATGCTAGGGTTTTGTGACTGTTTCAAGTGATTTTGTCCCATTTGGTCCCTTCCCTCTTTTCCCCTTTCATTCACAGTCATGCTTTCATCTCTGTCCCATATTATTTGTACATAAAATGTAGACTTTTTCCCCATCCCTAATCTATAAAACCCTACCCTTCTCCTAAGCACACAAAACCCTAATTCCCTCTACCATACACATGCAAAAATAAAAGCAAAAAGAAAAGATACATTTGCAAATAAAGAAAAGAGTCATGTGAAAATAAATGTTGCTGTATATCTAGAGTCATGTACATAACCCCTACATACCCTTGACATCCCCTTGTACATGAAAACCTTCCCTCTATGTTAAAACAATGTACATGTACTCCTTTTAAAAACAAAATCTGCCTTATGACACACATGAACTCCTATAAGTAAATTTGGTGTATGGTGTCCCTATGTCCCTATTGATACATGTATGCCCCTTCCATGTTCACTATCATACATGTTTTTGTCCCATATGAGATGTTCTTTGCAAATGATTTCCCAATGTTAAAATGTGTTCCTATATGCATGACAATTTGTAAAGTTTCCCTTGAAATTCCCTGTTATTTTCATATATTCCCATTCCTTGTTAAGAAGTTCCCTCCCCTAACATTCCCCTCATGTTTTTTCCCCTTGAAACAACATAGAGTTCAGTACTTTTGCAGGCAGAGGCAGCAGTTCAATTTGTCCTTCAGTTTGTCCACTTTGCTCCAAAACCATGTCAGATACTGAAACTTATGAGCAAAGTGATGACCATTCATCATCTACAGAGGTTGAGGAACAGAGGAGGCCTCGTAGAGGAGGTAAGGGAGGCCATCATAAGCGAGAGGAGCCTACTTCTTTGGCAGAATTACAGGCTTGTCCTTTGGCAGTGAATTGTTTCCAGTACATGTCATGCTATCAGTTTTGTGAGAGGATCTCTCAGATTCAGCATCATAGAGAGTTGGCCCGCTTGTTTGTCTTACACCTCCATGATGGACATGTCACTCTTGCAAGGGTGAATTTCATATTGACACCCGAGGTGATCTCAGAGGCTACAGGGATACCAAATGTGGGTGAGGTGTGGCCTAAGCGCAGACTACTTGATTTTGTTCACTTTGAGCCTTATGTCCGGCCATCATTTGTGAGACTGTTGACGGGTGTTTTCCCATTCAGATTTCTTCGGAGTGAGTATTCTCCCCTCATGAGACTTATCATGCATTATTTTACATGTGAGGGCAGATTTTCACAGGTGTATTCATATCACATTCGCCTGTTGATGCATTTCACCCGAGTGAGGATGATGAACCTCCCGATCTTCCTGTTTCATAACATTCAGAGGATGGTGCCCATGTTGCAGAGGAAGACCCCAGCCCAACAGTACAGGAGCCTTTGCCATTATGGTTTGATCCAGCTCATAGTCTCTCATCAGTTGACTCAGCAGGGTATCTCATGGGAGGAGTTCATCTCCCGTGAGTTTTTCACAGTGCCATCTCAGCCACATCAGGAGGCCATTCATGAGGAGGGAGGACCATCTCAGCAGCCTGATGCTCCCATCACCCGACATGTCAGCTCCACTCCTTTGGTCACCTATCAGAAAGGCCCAAGGGCCTTATTTGCAGCAGCTAGGCGAGTACTATCTCCACAGCAGGTGGAAGGGGTCTCGCCTTCATCTTCAGATCAGCGAGTGTTATCTCCACACCAGGTGGAAGGGGCCTCGCTTTCTTCACCAGCACAGGTATTGCAGAGGGGCAAAGAGCCCATGGTTCATGAGGATCCGGTGATTGATCTCGAGGTCAGTTCTCCTAGCCAAGAGGCAAAGGAGATCATTCAGCAGCTCAGGGCCGAGAATGATGTTTTGCAGCGGAGACTTGAGGGTGCCCAATGGACCATCACCTATCTAGAGCAGCGGAACACACAGCTGGAGGAGGAGAAGGCGCTTGATGAGCTTTGGAGGATTCGTAGTGACCGAGTCCTAAACCGTAGGAGGCCCGGTGATCCATTGCCTGCTGACCGAGAGTCACTGCTCATTCAGGAGAATGCCCACTTGGAGAGGCTGTTGGCTAAGGCCAACCAAGAGAAAAAGCTGCTAAGGAACATGAAGAATCACTATTGGGCGAGGATGCATGTTTGCAAGGCAAAAATGAAAATGTTCCAATGGAGGTTGTCCGAGGCTCTTAGGTGGAAGAAGAAGACCAACCCCCTCCGTATCTTGGCTGAGGCATCCCTCAAGGATCATGACACCCACTAGCCTCTTCACAGCACCAAGCACAAAAAAATTTGGAAGTTTTGGCTCATTTTTGGCATTTTTGGGAAATTTACAGGTTTTGGCTTCTCAACGGGTCTCACCCCCGGTGAGACCCTTTGTCGTCGTAGCTCCGTTTTGCAAAAACTCAACATTTTTGGATTTTTCATGCAAAGTTACACATGCCTATGGATGGACTTGAGTTTTCATGGAGTTTTGGGCCTCCAAAAGGTCAAAATACATGCAAAATTTGACTTTCTGCCCCTTTTTGAGTTGCAGAAGCAGTCTTGGGAGAATTGACTTTTGACTAGGAAAATGACCTCCAAATCCAAAAATTCTAGTTGGGTTGGAAAGTAGACTCAGAGACCTTTCCAACGAGCTATCCTACACCCAATTCTGATACCGGGAAGGCCTCCAAACAAAGCTCCAAAGTGCGCGACCCGTTGAGAAAATGTGCGCGACCCGTTGAGGAAATTGTGCCAGATTTGATCAGTTCAGCCCAGAAAACGCAATTTGGCTCCAGTTTGACTTTTTGAGATTGATGGTGGTCCTCTTGGATGTAATTGTGACACTTTTTGGATATTTTTACTCTTGTTTAACTCTTCTAGAAGATTCTTGCATGTAAAGGGTAAAAATTGAATGTATGAACTAGTTTCCAAGTTTATAGAGGCAAGTTGTTTTGACTGCCTATTTTCTAGTGCTTAGTTTAGAAGTGGTTCAAACAGCTCCTAGGATAGTGAGCTCGACCCATGGAGGCAGGGAAAGAGGTTAGATCATCTATATTATGTACTTTCTTGCTCATTTTCATGGTTGGACTCTTGAGGGAGAAGCTATCATTGTATTATCACTTGTATCTCTGCAATTTATGGCTAAGGAAGACCAGGGTTTTGCAGTCATCTTTGGGATTCTTGTGGACTCAGGTGTTGATGGTGTGTTTCTTCATGTTATTGTAAGCTTTGTTATGTGATTCATTTCCTTTCTATACTACTGCATATTAAACAAATGAAGTGATAAAGTTAGAATTCATGCTTGCCATGCTCTACTTTTAAATTTGTTTAATTTCTATGTTTTCTGCTATCTAAAGAGAATTCAAATCCATTGTTTGCTCTCTTTAGCTTTCTTGTCTTTCTTCCTAATCATCCACTTCAGCTAAAGACATCAATACAGGTTCCTACCTTGCCCCAAAGACCCCCCTGCAGAAACTGTGTCCAATCCCCGCACCCTAAATTGCAGCTCCTCAATTTGCCACCAAAAACCCCAAAAAACCCCCAAATCAACCTTCAAATCAGTTTACTAGCCTAATATCAGTGTTACCTTGATTGGTCATCTCTTCCTATTGAAAATTTACCGAGATTGACCGGAGAGAGCCTTCTCCTGCCCCGTAGGGCTAGCTACGAGGCTGAATGGTTTGATGTAGCTTTGAGATTTGCCTTTTCAGCCTGAGGTGAAATTTCAAGTGCTAACAAATACCATGTGCCATTTTGGTGAATACCATGGGTCAATACCATGTGCCATTTTTATTTTTATTAATTCTAATATTAGGGTTAATAATGGTTTTTTGCATGGTATTAATAACAATCTAGTCCATGGTATTTGTCCCATAGTATTTTGGCCATAGGTTTCACCTAAATATAACCCATTTTTTGAGTGTTCGTAAATATAAGGTGACTTATGGAGTAAATATAAAAAAATGTTTTATTTGTTTACCATACCTCTCGTTTATTTATATTTTTATTAATTTACCATACCTCTTTTACAAATATGGTATTTGGCCCATAGGATTCACTTAAATAAAACCTCTTTTTTGAGCCTTCATAAATAGAACGAGGGTTATGGACTAAATATAAAAAGAGGTTTTATTTATTTACGATACGTCTAGTTTATTTATATTTTTATTTATTTACCATACCTTTTGAGTAAGTATAAAAAGACGTTTTATTTATTTACCATACCTCCACTTTACTTATATTTTTATTTGTTTACACCCTTACATGTATATAAGGTGACTTATGGAGTAAATATAAAAAAGGTTTTATTTATTTACCATACCTCTCATTTATTTATATTTTTATTAATTTACCATACCTCTTTTATAAATATGGTATTTGGCCCATAGGATTCACTTAAATAAAACCTATTCTTGAAAATGGGCGAATGGAAGTTTGTAAGTCCTAATTTCAAGGGCTAAATTTACCTTTTTTACCCTCTCCCTTAAAATAAGGTGGGCTATTTGAGGTGATTTCTAAAAATGTACTATGATACAAAATATTCGCCCACTAAAAATTTAAAACCCCTTAATTTCACCAAAGGGCGAACATTCGCCCCTAAAATTATCCTTGACATTTAGTGACTGCATGTCTTCAAAACAGTATAGTAAAACTCTGCCTCTTAGGTCTGTTCATCACCAATTTTGTGATATCAAGCCCAAGAATTTTTAAAACCTGTTTCTACTCGAAATACAAAAATGAATCTACTTTAATCTCCAAGTGGAATCGCATTGATGTGATCTTTATCGAACAAGTTACACTTCAAACAGTGACTATTGGTCTAGTTAAAAATTAACAAGCAACTCTATCAAACATGGCACTCCTTATAATTTTTACCATATCATTTTGTACCATTTTGAAAACCTCTTTATATTGGAGGTAGCCATATGAATTCACTTCAACTTGGCTTTGGAATCACTCTAATAGGATATCAAACAAATATTTTGTAAAGAAAATACCGCTAGGAGGTCTAGGCTGGCCACCATTCCTCAAAGGGGTAAATAAATGCATTATGTTTGTCTATCATATTTGGACTTGTTTTCTAAGAAATGCTTGTAATGATTTACATGTTTATTGGAAGAAGAGAGACTGTACACCTCTCTTCCTCCATCATCTAATGTTGTACTGCAAGCAAGTGCTATGTTTTTGTAGGTCATAGGAAGAATGAAGGAGTGAACTCCATGGATGAAGTAATTTTCAAAGTCAAATTCATATTCCAGAATATGGATACAAATGTTCAATTCAAAGCAAAGTGAAAATTCCCTTGATGTTGAGTTCATACAATGAAACTCAAACTCTTGAAGCTTGCTCTTCAATGTTGACCAACAACATCAACAAACCCTACAACATGATCGAGATCAAGGCAAAAAGACATGAAGACAATCATTAGAAGAAGCAGTCAAGTTCAGTACCATGTCAAGTCACATCAATCTTCAAAGAAGCCTTTCATATTGAATTCATATTGTTCATGATTTGATCCATCATCCATACTGTATATTAAGCTCCATGACCAAGCATGTTGAAGTCCAGATTTACTACTACATCATGACTTCAATATAACCTATTTTCATACTTCCCTACTCCATTACACCCCACCTCCATTTAGAAAAAAAATAAATAGAAAAAGGTCAAAAATAATAGGGGAGTTTGGTTGTGAAAATCCACGAAAGTGGCACAATACAAACTCGAATTCATATTGGAAAACCAACTTGCTTAGCTAATATGAATTCTCTATTTTGTTTTACCATTTCTTCAGTTTGAGTTTGCAGGAATCATCCTTCAAAATAAAAAAGACTTGAGGACAAGTCTTTCCATCAGCAAGGGGGGAAGGTTCGCAATAATAAACTTAGTTGTGCAGCTAAATTGACAACAGAACTTATATTGTTGGCTGTTGGGACCTGAAATATTTTTGAAATCAATTACAGAGGGACGTGAAATGTTAGCAAAAACATGTATATATTTCATGACAGAGGGGACCTGAGTTATCATGAATCAATTGCATAGGGACTTGAATGACATCAACAATCAATGGACCAGAATCAATGAAGGATGCTAGAACAGAAAGCATAAATAAGCTCTATCTATCTACGATATTTGATCAAGACAACTTCATCCAATATTGTTAAAGAACAACAACATTCATCCAATACTACAGGGAAGTACAAGTATCGTAAGTGCACAATTTTGTTCTTGCAAATTTACATTTTTGTAGAAATTTCTAGACTTTGTTGAAATTGAGTTAATACCTGAATGCATATTTTATATTCATCACATTTTCCTCATTCTATACCCATTAGCCTATGTCCATCCTACATTTACATTCTACATTTACCCTATACCTAATCCAATGTACATATGTACATTCATTCCATAACCCTAACATTTCATAACCCTAAATATCATTCTCTATTTACCTATATTTATTTTCTACATTCCATATTCATTTCATAACCCTAAGTATTTTTCCGTAAAGCAAAATGGATCAAAGTGAGGAATTAAAAAAGTTGCACCTGCACAAACAAAGCAAGCATTAGTCCTATGGAAACAATTTTAAACATGACCTAAAAATGGTCATTTTAAAATTAAGGGAAGACATTGCAATACATATGGAATAAGTGCAAATCGAAATGATTAACCTTATCATAAGCGCATAAGAAGAAATGCTATTATTTATATATGCATGGTGTAAAGTTATATGATGGCAAGTATATGATAATATGCAAAAGGGTAAGATTATTATCATCAAACATGCGCATTGTTTTTAAGGGAAATACATCAACGAAATATATATAAGGCAATATTTCATAAGGAAATATATGCGCGCTGAACCATTTGCATACAACAAAGGAATGTGTTAAACATATGCGCTGTATTAAAACATAATCTTTTTGCATCCTGAAAATGGCAAATGAGTATGGCGGAGTAAATGATATTAGGCAGGGGATATGATTCAAACAGGCTTTCAAAACTTTCTCAAACCTTATGGCAATACAATTCGATGGGCACGATGGTAATACGGCAAAGGGTAAGGATATGCGCCATTAAATTGAAATAATTTATGAGTGCATGGTTCATATGAGAAGGAATGAATGGTGAACAGCCGTAGGTAATGGCGAAAGTAAAAAAAATAAAACCATGATTTATTTTTTTACAGCAGTCACGACATAATGAGTTGGTATGCAGAAGGATGGCCACGATGGAAGCAATCAAACAACAGAGAAACGGTCAAATCAGAATTTAAACTACACCATCATCGCTATTTTGAAAGCTCAGAAAGAAAGGGAGTAACGATGTGCAGCCACTTGCGTTCATACAACACAATGAAAATATTTAAACACGGTTCCAATTATCAGTTTGATGGTTATGCACGGCGTACCAGACAACAGTAAATGGTAAAAACGTTTTGAAAAAACCTTGTGGGAAGTAAAACGTTTTAACAAGAGCTACAGCTACAGTCAACAGGTAAAAACGTTTTGACATAAACCCTGTGCGAAGAGCTCTGCCATTGTGGCCATCACAGCCGTTGAGAGGCTCAGGAAAGATGGTAGATGCCATTGGCATATGGCTGAAAGAAGTGAAACGTTTTGACAGAAGCAACAACGTAGAATATATAAGCAAGCTGTGAGAAGAATAATGCACTGGTTCAAAGAGAGAGCGTAATTCTCTCAATGTTAGCAGCGCTCCACTAGACTCCAGAAATCCCGTGAAAGAAGGTAAGAGATCGCCTCCAACTGTTAGCGGATTTCAAGGAAAAAATACTTGTGTTAAGCATTGCATTGTGAGCTAAAACTTCAGTTAAACAACCTGAGCGATTGCCACATATTTGCCATTAATTTAATAAATGAATCCTCGCAAAGGCAATTTTATTTAATTAAATTGGCGTTGGAGATCTGGCTGACGTGTAAGCTCAAGCAGAATGGACTGAGAAAGATATTTCGTGAGCAAAATGGTAAGAGCCAAAATCCGATTCATTTTCATTAATGCAGCGGATATTCTTGAGGAAATCTCGGGATATTTTAATAAAAACATCAGTTATAAGATAATGCATTTACCAGTGTCACTGTCGTCATTCATTGAGACTCTTCCATCAGTAAGGCCGTAGGATGTTTAAATGCAGTTTAACAGTGGAAAACGCAGGTTAATTGAGCCACGTTGCAGAGGAATCACAACAGTTCATCACAGCCAGTGAGTTTGCTTGCACAAATAAGGCACGGGGAATGAGTTGTTAACTGTGAAATGGAGACAATCAAAATAAATCATCTGACAGATCCCGGTTCTCCCTGAAATAAAATGTTTATTATGGGTTGACTGCATGCTGAAGTAATGAATAAAAAGTTTGAGTGCAGTTTTGAAAACATGGAGTTTGCTGAGCCGAAAATTACACCTGTCCATGCATTTTTATGATCAAACAAGTCGAGTTTCAGTTTGATGCATGAAGGAATGGGTCTTTAAAAACAAAGTGTGGGCATATGTTTAAAGATTTGCGTTTATATTTGCTAATGCAAAGCCAAATTTATATTGATTGTCATATGTTGATTAAATAAAACAGTGCAATGGTTTATATTGGTCATTGGGCAGTGAACTGTCATATGTTGATGCAGTGTTTTAAATTGGTCATAGTTATATACAGTGCTAAAGATTAGTTATTGAATCTTGGTTTGCATGAACAGGGCAGAGATGTTGCAAAGACAGAGACAAAGGAGTTTTTTTTTTTAAATTTGATGAAACAGAGGATAGAATATAAGAAATAGATTAATAAAAACATGTTTATTATGTTTTTATAATCTTTTTATCAAAATTTTGTTCATGTTTTTGAGGATTGGTCTCATCTCTTTGTCAAGGGCATTGGAAAAGAGGTAAGCAGGATGCTAGAGAAACATTTGAAGAGAAAAAATTGATTTCAAATTGAATGATCATTCAATCTCAGAAATGCATTTCAATTCTTTAAAGGCCACTTTTTTTCGTTGCTTTTTCTGAGCAAAAGAAAATGAAATTTGAAAAACAAAAACATGGGTTTTCTTCATAACGAGCCTAATTAGACTCCATGTGGACAGTTTTTCCAAATTCATTTTTACTTGGGATATTTTTATGGTTCTTTCGACCCCTATTTTGCAAATTGCATGGGTAAACGAGTGGCTAAATTGAAAGTGAATGCCTAGACATAAAAATTTTGCTTCTTTTAATGAGAAGTAAGAGCAACTAGACATTGGATCCTTTGAGTAAAATTGTTGATTTGAGAGGGACATGAATCATGTGTCAGAATGTATTGCAAAATTCAAGTTTTATTTGTCGTCTGAAGCTGCTCATCCAAAATGATATACTGGTAAAGAAAGTCATCCACAAGAAAAGAGAAGAAGTACATGAAAGCAATGATATCCTTTTACAGGTAGCTCAAGAGAAAGCTTCATCTTCAAGGACAGAGCCATCGGTAGAATAACACGGGAGGTCAGCATACAGAGGCAGAAGATCAACGAGACAAAGACAAGCATGAGGACATGCTTGAAGATCAGCAAGGGGGAGATGTTGGCCCTCAGTTTTGGTCTATTTTTGCTTAGGGAAACTTACCTAATTCTTATATTTTCCATCCATTTTCCATCATATCTATCTCATTTTGATGTATTTTATGCATATTCAGGTGTTTAATTTTAATTTTGCAATTTCTAGAAATTTTTATGAAAATTGAGTTTCAAGTGCAATTTTGGACTGAATCAGAAATTCCCGTAATAGCTATGTGGATGACATGTTTGCAGGACACTTGGGCTCAAGTTTGATGCATGGATGGACAGCTTGGGAACTAGGACTTAGCTAACTCCACTTGGTTTGGCCAAAACAATCTTTATTAGGCCCAGTCAAGGCTGGTCAAACATGACTAGTCACCAGAAAATCCCTAGGAAATGGGGCAGTTTTGAGATTTTATGGGAGTGACCATATTTCTTGGGATGAATTGGATGAGTTCGACTTAGATAGGTGGATATGAGTAGATATGAGTGTTAGAGATAATATAGATCAGTTTGTTTCATTAAACCTCTATTTAAAGCCGAGGCTTTGATGGCTTTTGAAATGGAATTTATATGTAACATTTGTATAATTGGAGTTGGGAGCTAGTTTGAAGAACTTGTTTCATTACAATTTGTTGTTAATGCTTGGTTGATTTACTAAAGTTGTTGTAGCTGAGATCTCTTTAAGTGTGCAAGGCAAGGGTGGAGGGCCCCCACACAAAGCTAAGTGCACTTCTTGGTTCAATTTTCATAGTTTTCATAGACTAGTTTTTGTTTCAAATGTATTTAGATGTGCAATGATTACTGAATGGATATTGGTTTAATTCTAATCTACATATGAAGGGACACAAAGGAATTTAAGTTAAATTCTCCTTCTATTTGATCTTGAACTAAAACTGAATTTCATTCTCCATTTCTCATTTGAAGTTATTTCTGCATTTCTGGTTTGAAGCAATGGTGATTGTGATATAGTAGGATTGTGAAGAAGGACAAGCTGGACCTCCTTAGTTAGGAGCCTCTTATTTTACATCTTCTACATCATAAACCATTGTTAATTAGTGCTCTTAGATTTATCTTCATGAAAGTAGTATTGTAGGGGAGGACAACCTAGTTCTCCTAAGTTAGGAGCCTCTTCCCTCATATATTAGATAAATGAATTAGGAATTGTTAAAATAGGTTTATATTTGTAATATTTACTTCTTTAAATCTTCAAATTTTATCTTCTAAACTTGATTATATCTGATGTCCATATACAATGGATTTTCCTCCAAGTTTTACAAACCCGGATTGATAATTAAATACTTGTGTTAATTTAGTCAATAAATTAGCCCAACAGCTTCAACAACAATTTCTTAGCCAGATCTCAGATGGCTTTGACATACAAATGACTCCCTATATATAGATAAATCCTCCAGATGCAAAAATAACGACTAGTTGGTTTGATCCTCGTCAAAATAATCTTAACCGTCAAAAAATACTTGATCATCTTTTAATCTTAGCTGTTGAATTTTTATTTTTTGAGAAATTTTCGAATTTCTCATTTAATTCCATTTTTATTACCTCAAAATTAATTATTGAGTTAATTTCCTCAAATTTTTGACTTTGACTTAACCACCAAGGTCCAAGGGTCCAATTTTTCTTGAAATATCCAATATTCCCTTGGTGGAAGACGTCCAAAAATTAATTCTTTTGATAATCGTGAATTTTTCCAATTGAAGAATTTAATCTCTTTAGAATTTAATTTTGACTCTAATTAATTAAATTTTTGGCTTGGGATTTTAATTTACTTTTGCCATAAAATTAAATTAATTGACACTTAAGGAGATTAAATATTTTTTTCACCCTCTAATACTTTAACCATAGTGTCTAAGTATGAGGGACCATGCACTAAAATATTTTTTTATATAATATTTTTACAAATTCAACCCTCAACGAGGGATACCCGTTCAGCTTGGACCCTCAAATTACATATCCAATTTTGCGACACAATATGACATAGTAGACCAAGTGATTTGTAATAAAATAATTTATCCAATTAGCTTAAATTATTCCCAAATCACTTTTACGTAAGACTCGACTAGAACATTAAGACTCACCTAAGACTTTGACAACAAATTCCACCCTAGCTTTGGGGTAAAGTTGGAGGGAAAAACTTTGTTGACCATTTGTGTTTAGAAACACATATGAGACAGTGAAACAGAAAACCTCCTACAATGAAATTATCGCCAAAATAATAGGCTTACCTAGGTTGTTACATACATTAATGGTCTTACTAGCATCATTTACATTAAAAAATTGTAAAATGGGTTTATAATAACATAGTGTTGATCACTGATGATCTCGACTCTTTGAAGAAAATACGGTACATTTGCTTTCTCAAAACTTTGAGAAAATGAGTGCAACATTTGGCTCTATATGGGGACATGTTGTTTCCATGAAGTAATGTGAGATTCCCAAAATCCCGCATCCAAGAAAACAGAAGTCCATCAAATAGATATCCATTCAAAACCCAAATCATCATGGATATATAATGAATCTCACTAGAATGGAAAAATATACTCTAACAAACTAGAAAATAAAGTATAAATGCATGAAATAAAAACTAGCTAACAACGTGAAATAAAAAGGAGTAGGGTTAGAGATACTATATAAACAATGCCCCATGGCATCAGATGTCATTGATGTGTATCAATAATGGGAATCTACTAACTAAATGGTAGATCAATAGGTTATTATCAAATGTCCCTTGCTGCAGTTTGACCCTCTTTGGTTGGTGCAACATCTCATCATTGTGCGACATGTCAAAATGAATCCTACTTCTCTTTCTGCTCGGAGGAAGGGATGGGCAATGGAATGGAGAAAAGTGGCATACTGGTTGGACAAACTTCAATTCAAAATATAGTGGATGACCATGTGGAACAACCTCTTCACTGCTGTCCAACTTCTTTGGAACTTCTACGTGGTACCTTCTTTCTACTTGTTTGTATAATGTAACCATATCACCTGTTGATGCTGGAAAAGTGGCATAAGATAAATCCATTTGAATAGATCCACCTAAATCGACTACAAATTTTCTGGACAAAAGCATTCTCCACACATATGGTGCATCAATCACTACTATATCCTGTTGAGAAATGGAAACAAAAAATTCCAATTTAATTTGTCCTTAAATTAAACTAAGAATTAAAATCGAATTTTATTTTCATAGAAACTTTTAAATAGTCAATTAAGTTTAATTAACTTAATTAGCTTAGGAATTTCAAGGTGGAAGTATTTCTATAGTCATGCATATGTTTTCCCTAAATTTTAGAGGTCTGGTATGAGTTTAAATTGAGTTGGAAATTAGATCACTCAGTTTACTGAGTTAAATTCAGTTAAATTAGTTCTAAATTGTTTTTGGAACTAATAGAGGACTAATAGTCAGTTGGTGCACTAATGCATCCACTAGTGCTACTCCAGTTAACTAGAGATTCCCTCATGAGAAACTCATGCATGTCAGTTTAGAGAAAGACCCAATTGAGACAAGAGTGCAGGGACAATGTGCTATCAGTGTTATTATTTACTAGAGTGTAAACATCATGCATGCATCAGAGATTGATCCTATGTTTGGATTGCGTAGTTTTGGAAGCATGGATTACCTTTAAATACCAACTATTCATCCTAGGAATTACGCAAGAGATTAGAGGCTTGGAGAGCTGCAGAATTGGATAAGTGTTGGCCAAGAGCTCGCTTGTGAGCTAAGAGAGTTTAGCATACTTGTGCAGAATTGTTCTAGTGAGAACAAGCTTTGTATCTTCACTCATTTTTCTGATATATGCAATACATATAGTGGGGTTTTGAGTAGTGGCTTTCCCTAGATACATCTTATGTTATGTGCCATTGGTTTATCTTCTTCTTGTTAATATTGTTTTCATCGATCTATTGGCTTTTGTTGGTTGAAAGTGGAAGTAGATTCTTGTGCTTTAGTAAATTGCATGAGCTTGTGAATCTACAGGATTTTCTACATGGTATCGGAGCTAAGAATAGTATAGTAGAGGAGATTTCGAAGTTTTGAGTTTTTGGTTACAAGTGAAATTCAAATTTGCAATACATACTTCAAGATCGACAGATGGAATTTTACGGTTGCAGCTCAAGTATGCTTTGGAAGGCATCTCAAATTTTATAGCCTGGAGGGACAGATGGAGGTTGTACTAGAGGATAATAGCTTGAAGGAATTCATTGATCAAGAAATTCCTAAGCCAACAACATCAGATGCACAAAATTTGGTTGAATGGAAGAAGTGTGTGGCGAAGGCGAAGCAGATAATCCTTGAGGGAGTTCAAGACCACATTGTCTTGAGTCTCCATGGCATGTAAACTCCGTATGCTATGTGGAAAACATTGAATAACTTGTATCAGAACAACAATGACCAAAAGAAAGTGGCACTGAAGGACAAACTTCAAAAAATCAAAATGGAGAAAGGCGAGACTATTCCAAAATAATCGACCAAGTTCACTCAATGTCGTGATGAACTTGGAAGTGTTGGAATCATGGTTGTTGAGGATGATATGGCGAGTCTTGCTCTTCTGGGACTCCTACAGAGTTAGCATAGTTATGAGGACTCTATCAATGGTCGGGAGAAGCTGCTAGATTGGGAATGACTGTGGTTGGATTTGATGCGGGAGGAGATCAGGAGGAACACCAGGGATGGATCTTCATTAAAGATTGATGATGAAGGGAATTGTGTCTTAGCGATTAAGGTGAAGAATGGGAAAGGAAAAGCTTCCCATTCGAAATCAGATTCTTATCATGGAGGTAATAAGAAAGACACGATGAAAGTTAAGTGCTTTCATATTCATGAGCTAGACCATTTTTCTACAAAATTTCCACTCAATAAGTCCAAGAAGAAGTCCTCAGGACGAGCGGCGGGAGAGGCTTTGGCCTCCCAATTCAAATTGTACTTTTCCCTCATTGCATGCATGGTGTCATCAATGATGGGAAGTGTATGGTACTTAGACAGTGGAGCTTCATTCCACATGACTGGCGACAAATAGTTATTCAGTGACCTGGAGGATAAATATCTCCATATGCATATTGAGATGGGTGACGACGAGAAGTATAGTGTTACTAGATTGGGCACGATTAATTTTTAGAGGGAACATGGGGCTCCACTCACCTTGAAGAATGTTATGTATGTGTCTAGGCTAAAGAAGAACTTGGTATCTATTGCCATGCTTGAGGATAGAGGCTATGATGTGATATTCTTGAAAGGAAAGGTGTTCCTTCGACACATAGCCATGGGTCAAGTAAAGAAGATAGGGATTCAGGTGAAGAATCTCTATAAGCTGGAGGTAGAGGAGTGTGATTCTTTGAGCACAAAATCAGAAAGGGTGTAGAGCCGAGATGTTGGTGAGTTGTGGCACAGGTGATTGGGCCACTTGCATCATGGGGCTTTGAAGATATTGCAACAGATCTCTACTAGTCTTCCCAAAGGTACACATGAGGAAGTTGATACATGCAAGGGATGTACTTTCAGAGAATAAACCAATTCTTCCTTTCACGATAGAGATAGTCAAGAAGAGGCTATTCTAGAGCAAGTCCATTCAGATGTGTGTGGACCATTCTCAACAACATCCATGGAAAAACATAGGTATTATGTTATATTTGTTGATGACTTTTCTTGAAAATGTTGGATATTTTTCATGCAGAAAAATGATCAAACCTTCACATAGTTTTGTGAGTTTAAAGAATTGGTGGAGAAAGACTTGGGCAAGAACGTTAAATCTCTATGGAGTGATAACAGTGGTCAGTATATCTCAAATGAGTTTAAGAACTTATATGCAGTAGAAGGGATTAAACAGGAGTTTACGACACCCCATAATCCTCAGCAGAATGGGGTGGCCGAGAGGAAGAATAGAAGCATAGTAGGGGCAGCGAAGGCAATGTTGCATGATCAGGGCCTACCACTACACTTGTGGGATGAGGCATGCATCACACCAGTTTATGTTCATAATCGTAGCCCACATTGGATACTTGAGATGAAGACACCATAGGAGGCTTATTCTGATAAGAGGCCAAATGTTGGTCACTTCAGGATTTTTGGGTCATCAATATATTTCCATGTGACCAAAGATGCACGGAAGAAGCTTGAGCCAACAATAGAGTTCGGGATACTTATGGGGTACACTAATACACCTCACAACTATCGGGTGTACTTTCCGACCAGCGGGATGACAATGGTTTGTAGGGATGTCAAATTCAATGAGGAGAAAGCCATGTGAGTTTCCCTTGAGAGGGAGCTCTAACTACATGTTGATGAGGAGATTTTAGCTCCTAAGTTTGAGGAGCCTCAGATTTATGTGGAGCAACCACATGCAAAGGATCCAAAAATGGAGACATCCACTTAGGCATGGTCATCCAAAGAGGGAAGAAAGCACACCAGAGAGGTTGACAGCTTGTTGGATGATGCACGGGAGAATGTGGGAGCACCCACCTCTTAGCGCAGGAAGAGGAGGTCACCTGAGAGGTACACTAGATACATGGCTCTTATGGGCGAATGTGTTGTGACATAGCCATCTTCCTTTAAGGGAGAAGTGCAATAGTTGGTTTGGGTTGATGCCATGGTGGAAGAGTATGACTCCATACTTCATAACAGTGTTTGGGATGTGGTCCCGAGACCGGAGGACAAGTCAGTGGTGAGCTCCCGCTGGATTTACAAGGTAAAGAAAGTTGCATATGGTAGTGTGGAGAAGCATAAGCCTAGATTTGTGGCTCGTGGATTTTCACAGGTAGAGGGGATTTGTTAAAATTGGCAACTAGGGCCAAACTCCATGTGGGTCATCTCATTTATGGTAGTTGATATTTTTCCTAGATTCCTCTTGTCAAGAGGTGTAGGATTGATCTAAAGATCATCCGATTCTAATAAGTATTTATGGAGATATGAATTTATTTGTATTTACTTGACAAATTGTCAAGGTCAGACAATAGTTAAATGTGTGGCACACATGCCCAGTGAATCATATAAATACAAGTGAGGTTGATTCATTTTATCATCATCTCATCTCACTCATTTCTTCTCTCTCTATCCTTAGCTTTGGGTTACACAAGGAGCAGCTCACATGTGGGAAGAAGGAGGACGCAGAAGCTGCTAAAGGTATCTTTGACCAGCGTTGACCAAGCGTTGACCTTAGAAGAGCGTGGTTTTGGTGTGGCTGCTTCTCCTAGGCAGGCCACATTTTTTTGCACGAAAATCGAGGCAATCTGACCTTAGATTTGACCAGCGTTGACTGCCCTAGTTTGGGGCAACAGGTTGACTTCAGTAAAATGCAGTTTGACGGTGTATTTGGGGCTATTTAAGGGTTGATTCTTCAGGCTGTTCAAAGACTAGTTGACTAGGAAATTAACTAAGCATATTGGAGGTCAATTTCATCTTGTTTGACTCAATTTGACTTTGCTGACTTAGGGTTTGCTGCTGCTGATATAAAATTACAGAATTATGATTTTTTGTTATTTCTCTTTGTTGACACCTAATCCTCAACGGATGGGTGAACTGGAATGCGAACAGTCATCAAGAAGATGAACTGTTCCGTCCCATTTATGTATATAAATGATAGTTAGCTAATGAATAAAGCAATCAGTTTTCTCTGCCCATTCTAGAGTTACCCTGGCCTGACATGGTATCAGAGCACAGGTCCCAGGTTCTTAAAATAGCCGTAACTCCTTCATTTCTGCTGTTGTCCTCTGCCCTGAGCACTGCCACTGCCTCTGTCCATAACTGCACCCTGTCCATAATGCTTGTCTCAGGTCTGCTTGACTGCCATTATACCGCAGCGTTATCCCAGCCATTGTGACTACGGTTACCGTCACTTGACAAGTGTTCAACCCGGATTCGATACCCATTAGCGCCTCCCACAGCAGTAGCAGGCTGCCACAATAACGCTGCATTGTCCCTGCCATTGCGATTACGGCCTTCCTTACTGGATAAGCGTTCAACTTCGATTCGATTCCCATTAGAGCCATCCCCTGCTTGAAACGCATGGTGGTATGATTCATCGAGTTTTTTTTTCCTGGTCAGTAGAGATGGAAACAATTTGTTTTAGTCTGCTCCATTGAGAATGGTATCCGACCCTTTCATCTGTGGAAAACAATTTATTTTGACGAGGATTGTTGTGCTCTTGAATCGGGATTGTTGTGCCTCTAATGAATATCGAGAGCCTTGACCCGTAACTGCCACCATACATACTCCAGTTTCAACTCGAGGTATCGGCGCCGGGAAGTAGCCGCTGTCAAATTTACAGAAGGCGGTCTCGGAGATTTCACCTTCGCCGTCGTCCGACGTGCGCTGGAAGAGGTGACCAAAGAAATTGACAGAGACATACAAGGCCTACATATTCAAAATAACGATCTTGGCACAGAGATTTCGTCTTAATCGCCTGTCACTTTGCAGCCGTATGCAGTTTATGTGATGGTATGATAGCAGTTTTGGCATAGTGTTGAGCAGTTGAGTCAAAATATAAACGTTTGTTGAATTCATGGTATTACGCAGTTTATGTGATGGTATCAAAGCGTTTATATATCATTCAAGTATTGCGGTGTTTTCAGAGTGTTTTATATATCAAAGCATCTGTAGTATTGCAGTGATATATTAATACATTGAAGTGATCCCTTGCACATTTTTTTTTTAAAAACATAGTAGTATTGCAGTGATAAGTACAATGAAATGCTGATGCTTTTAGCAAATATTAGAGGGATTTGAAGGCTGTAACGTAAGGATTTTTTTAGCAGAAGTAATTTTTTACAAAATGCATTCAATCATCTCTATGGTCGGAATAGTTCTCACTGGCAAGGAGAACTATTCTGAATGGTCTCGGATGGTAAAACACACCCTCATCTACAATGAGTTGTGGAAAGGAGTGTGTGTCGGAGAAGAAGACAAAGACCCTGTGCAGCCTACATCAGATAAAGAACTTGTCATTTGGGAAAACAAGAACAGCAAAGCCTATGCATTGATCACAACATCTGTAAATGAAGAAGTAAGTCGTCATATTTCATCCTATTCCACTACCTTTGAAGCTTTACAAAAGCTGAAAGAACTCTATGATTCACATTCTGCACTTGAAGTTGTTCAACTCATGATTAAAGTTAATGATGCAAATCAAGTTTTGTTCCTTAGAAATAAGTTGAAGGAAATTAAGAAGGGAAAAGATGAGAGTATGCATGCATATTTCATAAGGATCACCGAGATCAAGAATGATCTCCTATCTATCGGGGAACTAGTTCCTGATAGGGAAATGACTATCACAACTCTTGGTGGACTGCCACCTGAATGGTATATATTCAGGACTACTCTTCTCAACAATAATGTCATCCCAGAATTTGAGGAATTTATGGCTAGATGTATTCAAGAAGAAACAAGGATGGAAGAGCAAGAAATTCCCGCACTTAAAGGCAATCCCTCTACCTTTTCTTCTCATTCTAAAAGAAAAAACAATTCTGGGGCTAAATCCAGAGGAAAGGCTAGACCGAAGGGTGGAAGAAAAGGACGATGTTACAATTGCAACAAAATGGGCCACTATGCGAGGGAGTGCCCTGATAAGAGGGACTCACACCATGATGATGATCAAAATCACTCTCAAGGAAATCAAAGGAATGGTAGGTCCAATGGCAGAGGTAAAAGAAATGTTGGAAATCAAGGATGAGGACAACCCTTCAAGAAGGAAAGAAACTCTAGGTATGAATCTAACGTTGTTAACAATAAGAAAGATGAATATTGTCTACCAATGGCCCTCTCTACTACTTCTCCCCCAGACTCACTGGGAAATTGGCTTATTGATAGTGGTGCCTCAAGGAACTTCACTGGTTACAAAGAAGCTCTCTCTAATTTGATAGAGAAGGAGACCAACCTCAAAATTGTTCTTGGGGACAATGCAAAATATCCCATGAAAGGCATAGGGAATATCACTCTTAAATTGAATCAAGGTAAAACAATTCATTTGCAAGAATTCCTATATGTACCTGATCTCAAAAAGAAGCTGGTGTCCATTTCGGCAATGGAAGACAAAGGCTACAATGTGATCTTCATCGATGGCCCAAGTTCTGAGTAGAGCAAGAAGGTGTATGTCCCATATGAGCCGAAGGGAAGCTCAAAAGGGGACCATTCCCCTCAAGCCAAATCAAGACCTCCGATATATTGCAGTTGGTTCACTCAGACATATCTGGTATGATGTCTGTGAATTCTTTGGGAGGATATTTATATTACCTCACTTTTACATATGACTATTCTCGCAAGACTTGGATATACTTCTTGAAAAAGAAGGATGAAGAACTCCTTGGGAGGATATTTATATTACCTCACTTTTACAGATGACTATTCTTGCAAGACTTAGATATACTTCTTGAAAAAGAAGGATGAAGTGTTCTCTTGGTTTTTTCACTTCAAAGTCTTGATCGAGAATCAAAATGAAAATAAAATCAAGATCTTAAGGACTGATAATGGGATTAAGTATGAATCCAATGAGTTCCATGACTTTTTGCAAATAGGTTGGCATTAAGAGGGGGACTACAACACCATATACTCCTCAGTAGAACGGTGTGGGGGAAAGGAAGAATTGTACGATTGTGGAAGTTGTCTGTGCTATGCTCCATGATCAAAGACTTTCGAAGTTTCTATGGACCAAAGCTACGAATACAATTGTATATGTGCAAAACCGATGCCCTCACCAAGCATTGGGTTCCAATACTCCCGAAGAGATGTTCACTAGTAAGAAACCTGACATATCTCATTTTAGAATTTTTGAAAGTCCTGTATATTTTCATGTGCCGAAAGAGAAAAGGAATAAATTGGGTGCATCTGGAAAGAAAGGAATCTTCATGGGGTATAGCGAAAATACTAAGGGCTATAGAATCTATGTGGCTGGTCAAAAGGAATCGAGATTAGCCATGATGTCACCTTTGACGAAGATATGGCTCTTAGCAAAGTTGACAATCTTCCTACTCAAAGGGGATCTAAAGAAGTTGACACCAAGGAACCAAAGGAAAAGGAAGATGAGACGATGCTTGATGTGGAAGAACCTATGGATCCTATTGATCCCCCTCCCTAAGAGCCTTCCTCTTCTAGGAAGAGGCCTTCATGGCTTAGGGGGACACTGGATGTTGTTGAAGGACACATTGCACCCAGAGAGACTTTTCGGGAAAGTAAGAAGCCGGCCAGGTATCAAGGATACTTGGCCTTCATGAGCATGATCATCCAAAATGAGCCTTCATCATTTGTAGAAGTTGTCAAGCATCAAGTATGGGAGGATGCTATGACTGAGGAATATAAGTCCATCATGAAAAACGATTTCTGGGATGTGGTCCCCAAACCCCAGGACAAAGCAGTTGTCACCTCAAAATGGATTTACAAGATAAAACATACAGTTGATGGAAGTGCTGAAAAGTATAAGGCTCATTTTGTCGCTCGTGGCTTCTCTCAGAAGGAAGGTATAGACTATGACGAGATATTTTCATGTGTTTCGTGATATACCACCATCTGGTTGATCATAGCCCTTGCTGCTTCGCAAGGATGAAACCTACATCAGATGGGTGTCAAGACTGCATTCTTGCATGGTTCAATCAAAGAGGAAGTCTATGTGGAACAACCTGAAGGATTATCTTCGCCTAGTGGGCTAATTTTCCATGATTTTCCACAAAAAATATTCACCAATTTCCAATTTTTATAAAAGACTATTTGCCCAAATTTTAGAATATAAAAATATTTTACCTTAAAAATCGCCAACATTATATAGAGACTATATATAAAATCATTATAAATTTGAATAATTTTACAAATATATCAATAAACATTTTATAGTTTGCATATTAGGGATTAGTGAGATTCGCCAATGTTTTTAAACTTCAAGAAAATTTTCACTCCTTAAAATTTTCCTTGTCAGGAATCTCACGTGTGCAAGTTGACGAAATCCCTCTATGGGCTGAAGCAGGCACCTCGAGCTTGGTATGAGAGGATCGATAGCTACCTAATGAAGCTGGGATTCACTAGGAGTGAATCTGACCCTAACCTTTACTTTAAGGTTGAATATGACAAACCTCTCATACTGTTGTTGTACGTTGATTACCTCTTTCTAATAGGTGCAGACCCTCTCATTCCCAAATGTAAGAGGGAGTTGGCTTCCAAGTTCAAAATGAGATACCTAGGACTAATGCACTATCTCCTAGGACTAGAAGTCTAGAAGAAACCAGGGGAAATTTTCTTATCTCAAGGAAAATATGTGGTGAAAATATTGGAGAGATTCAATATGGTGGGTTGTAAGCCCGTGACAACCCCGATGGAGCTTGACTTCAAGAAGTTAAGCGGTAGTGCTGCTGGACCTATTTTACGAAATGCTACTGAGTATCGTCAACTTGTCGAAGCATTGATGTTCTTGGTGAACTCTCGTCTGGATATATTCTTTGCAGTCAACACATTGAGTCAACATATGGTTGAGCCTCACCACACGCATTGGATTGGTGCCAAGAATCTGTTGAGATATGTTCGTGGCATAATCACTCATGGGTTGAGATACACTACTGAAGATGTGAGACTACTTGGATATACTAATGCTGATTGGGTAGGCAGTGACATGGACCGAAAGAGCACTTCTGGGTGTTGTTTCTCTTTGGTATCTACCTCAATATCCTGGATGAGCAGGAAGCAGAAGTCGGTGGCTTTGAACACCACCAAGGCAGAGTACATTGTTGCTAGTATGGCCTCTTGTGAGGCGGTCTGGTTTCGGAAGCTATTCAGTGAGTTGTTTGGATTCACATTGGATACTCCTGTGATCCTATGTGACAACCAGAGCGAGATTCATTTATCAAAGAATCCTGTATTTCATGATCATTCCAAGCACATCGATATCAGGTACCACTATATCTAGGATATGGTAGAGCAGGGAGAAATAAGGCTCCAACATATCGGTATAGATGAATAGGTCACCGAAATTTTGACGAAGCCCCTGCGAAAGGTCAAATTCCTCACTTTCCGAGAACGAATTGGTGTCATTGAGAGACCCTCTTACGAGGGTCGTGTATGATGCATATATTGAGCTCTGGGAACTCCAGGGGGATGCAAGGTACTTCTTGGAGTGACATGCGACCACAGGGAGACTCACCATCCCCTGGTGGTGCACTATGTACAAGATGAAAGGTTCAACCTTCCCATGTGACACCACGTGGTGACTGTGGGACAAAATGATTAGTTCTCCTGTAGGCTAGGATGATTAGTTATCTCATGGTGATTGTGGACAGGATGATTAGTTCTCCTGTGATGACTATTAGACAGGATGATTCGTTCTCCTATGGACAGGATGATTAGTTCTCCTGTCGAGGCATCCTACCCATGTAGTCTGGGATGCATGGGAAGTACCTCTCATCTTATCAATGAGTAGGGAAATGGAGTTAGGGACCATTAGTAGTAATATCGATGGATTCATCGTTGTATCTACTATACTCCCTATGCTAGGATGACCTCCATTGATCTAGGATCAAATTACTGATCTGGGATCAATGAAAGTGGTATGACACACTCTGAGACTAACTTCGGGTCAGTGGAGGATGGTATGATATATCCTTGATCATTTCTTCTTCTTCATAGTTCAGCAGAGCAGAGCAGAGCCAGCAGCGCAAGGCAGTGCATTTGATGGCTGGGACAGTACTGGCAGTCAGATAGATTAGAAAATGGAGTTCTCCCTAGTTGAGAGGGAGTGTTGAAATTGGAAACTAGGGCCAAAATCCATGTGGGTCATCTCATTTATGGAAGCTAATATTTTTCCTAGATTCCTCTTGTCGAGAGGTGTAGGATTGATCTAAAGATCATCTGATTCTAACAATTATTTATGGAGATATGAATTTATTTGTATTTACTTAACAAATTGTCAAGGTCAGCCAACAGTTAAATGTGTGCTACACATGCCCAATGAATCATATAAATACAAGTGAGGTTGATTCATTTTCTCATCATCTCATCTCACTCATTTCTTCTCTCTCTCTCCTTAGCTTTGGGTTACACAAGGAGCATCTCACACGTGGGAAGAAGGAGGATGCAGTAGGGCAAGGAGGACGCAGAAGCTGCTAAAGGTCTCTTTGACCAGCGTTGACCTTAGAAGAGTGTGGTCTTGGTGTGGTTGCTTCTCCTAGGCAAGCTGCATTTTTTTGCACAAAAATTGAGATAATCTGACCTCAGGTTTGACCACCGTTGACTATCCTAGTTTGGGGCAGCAAGTTGACTTCAGTCAACTGCAGTTTGACTGTATATTTAGGGTTTTTTAAGGGCTGATTCTTCAGGCTGTTCGAAGACTAGCTGACTGGGAAATTGACCAAGCATATTGGAGGTCAATTTCATCTCGTTTGACTAAGTTTGACTTTGTTGATTTAGGGTTTGTTGCTGCTTATATAAAATTATAGAATTCTAATTTTGTATTATTTCTCTCTACTGAACTATTGAAGATAAAAGAAGATTTGATCAAAGGGTTTCCCGCATTGGGGTTTGTCCCTGGCTAGCCGCCACATCTTGTGTCTCTTGTCTTGGCTAGTTTTTTGTCGATCGTTTAATATTCTATCTGCACTTTACTTAATGTATATGTGATTGCTAATTAGTGGTTAATAAGAAGAAAAGAAGTAAACTGCTCTAAGCATAGAACATACCATAATTTAACAGGATTGACTATGATGAGACCTTTGCTCCTATTGCAAGGTACTCGTCAATTAGATCTATATTGGCATTATCAACACAGATGGGTTGGAAGATACATTAGATGGATGTGAAGACAACCTTCCTTAATGGCATGATTGAGGAAGAGGTGCACATAGAACAACCTGAAGGTTTTGAAACCTTTGACTATGAGTTGCATGTGAGCTAGCTCAAGAGAGCATTGTATGGGCTGAAAAGCACCCCGTTCTTGGTACCCCAGGATAGATAGCTACTTCACTAGGTTGGGCTTCACGAAGATTGAAGCAGATGTGAATCTGTACCACATTGTGATGAAGGTAAACTGCTGATCATTGTAATTTATGTTGATGATCTCATATTGACAGATGATGATAAGTTGACCAAGTCTTGAAAGGAGGACCTTGCAAGAGATTTTGAGATGAAGGAAATGGGGCTCACGCATTACTTTCTTGGCATGGAGGTATGGTAAGGAGATTGGGAGTTGTTTGTGTGTCAGGGCAAGTATGCCAATGAGTTACTCAGGAGATTTTGCATGGAGAGCATCAAACCCATGGAGACTCCTCTAGCAAGTAACTGAAGGAAGGAAGATGCTACTTCAGGAGAAGTAGTGGAAGCTATTGTTTATAGGAATCTTGTGGGTTCACTCATGTACTTGGTAAACACATGATCGGATATGTGTTATGCAGTTAACCAACTTAGTCAAGCAATGGTTAGGCCTACAAAGTTGTATTGGAAGGCGGCAAAGCATGTGTTGAGATACCTTAGGGGCACTTCTCAGTATGGATTATGGTACAAACAGATAGAGGGAGTGAAGCTTCAAGGCTTCACCGGAAAAGCACATCGGGAAGGATCTTCAGTATTGGGTCAATGGCAGTTTCTTGGTACAATGGGAAACAAAGATCAATTGCACTCAGTTCGATAGAGGCAGAGTACATGGCTACGAGTAGGCAACATGTGAGGCTATCTAGATGAGGAAGATCCTGGTTGGTTTGTTTGGTCAGCAGATGGAGCCAATTGTGATTTACTGCGATAATTAGAGTTGTATCAAACTCTCTGAAAAACCAGTTTTTCATGATCGGTCCAAGCATATTAATATCCGATATCATTATCTTAGAGATTATGGATTGAGGCAGATTATGTTGTTAGAGTACATTCCCACATAGGAGAAAGATGTTGACATTTTGAAAAAGGCATTGTCAAGATGTAAATTTGAGTTTCACAGAGACGGGATCATGGTAGTTGATAATCCCTTTCTTATTGAGAGGGAGTGTTGATAAATGGAAACAAGAAATTCTAGTTTAATTTCTCCTTGAATTAAACTAAGAATTAAAATCTAATTCTATTCTCATAGAAACTTGTAAATAGTTAATTAAGTTTAATTAACTTAATTAGCTTAGGAATTTCGAGTTGGAAGTCCTTCTGTAGTCATGTATATGTTCTCTCTAAATTTTTGGGGTCCAGTATGAGTTTAAATTGAGTTCGAAATTAGATCACTCGGTTTACTGAGTTAAGTTCAGTTAAATTAGTTCTAATTTTTTTTTGAAACTAACAGAGGACTAACAGTCAATTGGTGCACTAATGCATCCACTAGTGCTACTCCAATTAACTGAAGATTACCTCATGAGAAACTCATGCATGTTAGCTTAGAGAAAGACCTACTTGAGACTAGAGTGCAGGGACAGTGTACTATCAGTGCTATTATTTACTGGAGTGTAAATATCATGCATGCATTAGAGATTGATCCTATGTTTGGATTCCACAGTTTTGGAAGCATGGATTTCCTTTAAATAAGAGCTATTCATCCTAGTAATTACGCAAGAGATTAGAGGCTTGGAGAATTGCAAAGGCTAAGCATTGGCCAAGAGCTAGCTTGTGAGCTAAGAGAGTTGATCATACTTGTACATAATTGTTCTAGTGAGAACAAGCTTTGTTTATTCACTCGTTTTTCTGATATATGCAATACATATAGCGGGGGTTTTGAGCAATGGCTTTCCCCAGATACATCTTGTGTTATGTGCCATTGGTTTATCTTCTTCTTGTTAAAATTGTTTTCATCGATCTATTGGCTTCTGCTGGTTGAAAGTGGAAGTAGATTCTTATCATGTGCTTTAGTAAATTGCATGAGCTTGTGAATCTATAGGATTTTCTACATATCCATGGTGATGATCCTGTATGGGTAATCAACCAAGGAGACATGTAGATCTTTAAACACACCGAGGACTTCAACTTTTCTAGAGTCCATTGAGAAAATGTTATGGTAAGGTCTAGATATTCTTAAGTTTAACTGTTCCATGACCTTCTTGGTCATAACATTTGTAGATGCACCAGAATCAAGCATGCAATTGTGAATGAGATGATCATTAATATCCAATGTCAGAAAGAATGGTTGATGGTATTCATTAGTCATATATAAATTTATATCTTTTAGCTTAATTTCTTCATCTTTAGGCTGAGTATCAATTTTTTCTTGTTGAGAAATGCCTAAAGCTTTGAAGAATGAAGCTCTTTGTGACAGAATTTTCAAAATTTCTAAGACTGGAAATGACATATTGATGTTATTAATCCATGCTGCCCAATCCACCTTTAATATGGACGTATACCTTTCAGAAAGAACCTGCTTATTTTTATTTTGATCTTTACCTTTCCTCTGATAAGTATAACCTTTACTTGTGGCAAGTTCTAGAATTTGTCCCTGAGATGGTTTCTCACCATATACTTGAGTAATGAGGCCTTTCTCTTTATTGAAGGTATTGATGGCGAAGGCTGAAGAAATCATGTCGACACATCGAATCTCCTTGGAGTTATCTTGACTTGCATTATTATTCTGTTGGTTTCTACTTTCCTCCAAGATTATTTTAGCAAAGACACATGTATTTTCTTCATGGAAACTCTCACAAGGTTTACATAAAGGAACAGGTTCATCAATCATATTAGCAGACTTAAGTGGTGTAGGAGGCCTTTGATCATTTGGAGGATTTATTCTTGGCCATAGATTATTGTTGTTACCCCTGTTATTATTATTATTATTCCTGAGCAGCATACTCTGCATTTGGATTCTTCCCATATGTATTAATTGATTTTGCATCTCACTTATTTGTATGACATGTTCAAACATCATTTCTCTTATTAATCGGGTCAATTATTTAACTATTTCTAACTCTTCTTTTTTAACTTCTTTCCCCTTAGGCTTGATTTGAACTCTTTCACAACCTGGGATTTCTGATTTTCCTTATGCTTTCTTGTCCTTCTCTAATTCTTCAGTTGTTCTTTGGGAAATAGCTAGAGTATTAGGGTGAGCACGTCTTATCTCATATTGAGTTTCAATGTGGAAAGCCTCAAGGTATTGTTCCAAAGATGTCTTGTTGGGAGGCTTGTAATCCTGAGTGATATCCTTTAAAATCTTGTTGAAACTTTGGTTAAATTCTTCCACTATTTCATTCTCTCCATTCTTTATAGTGTTTAATTCTTTGACCAAATATTTTCCTTCTCTCCCATCCCCATATTTATCTCTGAATGAATCAAGGAGGGTCCTTAAAGAATCAAAGGCATTGTCAGCTTTGTCATGAAACCAATTGAGAGCATCATCCTCTAATGATAGAATAAAAAACTTCATTCTGAGATCTTCATGGTTGTACGCAATAGTATGAACAAATCTTTGGCTGAAACTGTTGAATTTCTTTATATGTGCTTTGAAATTGATGGTATTATTTCCTCGGAAGATTGACAACCTTCTCATGTTAGATTCATTTGGCAAGTCATGTGGGTACCCCTGGATGTTGGTGAAGTTGCAAGGCTTGTAAAAGTCACCCATGATGTCTTGATTCAGAGGATTGATGAAAAGAAATGGAGATCAGGGAGGGCTTCTTGTCCAAGAAAATTTAGTTGCTCTCTAGAATGTAATTTGTTTAACCGAGCTCTTAGAACCTTTTGAGGATCAGGGGCAGGGTTAACCAATCTACCATGATTCCTTCTAGAGTAATCTCTTGTGAATGGTTGAACAAGTGGAGTCGCCACCCACACAAGAAACCAACCTAAATGTCTAGGTGCTAAAAGTGTTAATGAACAAGATGAAAGGATTAAAAAGAGCACTAAGGATTAGGTGATGAAAAGATGAAGAATGATGAAAGGAAATGCCAAAAATGTTATGTTACTTGACGGGATAATGAATGAAGAAAGATGGAAAGATTGAAAGATTGAGAAATTCTCGTAAATCCCAAGAAAAAATCTATCCCCGACAACAACGCCAAAAAATTTGTCGCACAGATTGTACATGCACTATGACAACAACTCAGAGTGGGGGTTGTCACTCTGATCCCCTCCTACTTTGTTCTATTTGTCTCCAAATAGCAGACTATGGGGGATAGTCCCTACGTAAATGAGATCATGGAAAGTAAGTTGGGAACTAACTTGCCTAGGAGACACAACTGAGTGGCCTAGCTACTCGGTTTAATTTAGAAAGATTAAAGATTTGATTAGATTTAGAATTGAGACCAGTGCCTTATGGAATCAAAAGATCTTGCTTATTATAAATTATGACCAAGTAACTGGATGGACGACTACTACTTATATGATTAACTAACCTATATGAGATGAAACTCCTACGATTTGAGTGTGATGCAAAGATCTTGGTTAATTTTAGATTGAATTCCTAATCTAGATGAAACCTTTCCCTTAACTGTTTTGAGAAACAATCTTTAGAGTAGGTTGTGAGATGGAAGTCAATGGGAAGAAGGCAGTGGCCTGATTAATGATCCCTTCCCCTATGTTCCAACCACCCAGTACCTTCGGCACTGCAGAGACTGTGGCTTTGACGACTGCAAGGTGTTACACCAGACAATCCCTCTTGCGGACGAGAGTGGTATCCTTAGATCCTTAACGGAAACTAGAAACAAGCAAGACAATTGAACTGACTCTTTCCCTAAGTTGAACATGTTCGAATTATAAGAACTATAGCTAATGGATGAGCCTCTTACCTATTCAAGCAATGCTCGATGAAGATCCCTTGTTGTGATTTTATCCAGCTCTTGAATGCTTGATAAGACCTGCAAACATCGACCATAAAAGGATCGAAAGAACATGTGATATAATAATCCAAACAACTTAACCTAATGATCAAGGAAATTAGGAATTGAATTTTCCTTAATAAACATTATAAGCAATTGTAAACCATTCATCATTCCAATAAGACAAATCACTGGGAGAAAGCGTTCATTTGTATTAATCAAAGATTAAGAGGAGCCTTACAACCTTCGCCTTGAAGCCGTGAGGTATCTCCCAAATGCCTTCAATCTCCTCAGATGACAAGCTTTCCAATCTCAAACCAACAACATAAGTTTATCTTCTCTGAGTTCTAACCTCCTTAATCCCTCTACCCTGTAGTCATTTTATAGGTCAAGAGGAGGAAGTTTCAGATCCAAAAGAGGAGGACGAGACTCCTTCATTTAGGATTAGGTTACAATGAGACAAGGAGTGGAGGTGCATCATATGAGGGTTATATTTCGAATAGTCATCACTTGGAAGCTTTCAGTTGGGAAATATTCAATCAACTACGTTTCTAGAATATACTTTTTATTTTTAGTTTGTAGAATTCACTTGCATGGATTTAGTGGCGGACAGAGCACATCTTTGCGCGGTTCTCAGAGTTAATTTTAGTGCATGTGTGGGAAACTCTAGAAAAATCGACGCAGGTGGAACTTAACAAGGTGTAATAGCTATTTTTCTCAAATTTCTCGTCTACATCAAAATATTTTGGGTTGTTTGACTTCTGAGCGAGCTGGTTCAAACATGTTCACAGATGGTAAAGAGACCCATAAACTGATCAAGTGTCATGGAGACAAATTGACATGTAACAAATTTCCCCCTAAAGTGTGAAGTCTGTAAAACAATTTTAAAATATTGAAGCGCTTTATCATTCCAAGGATCAGATCAGAGGCAATGGTCAGAAACTTGCAGGGAACATTCAAGGAATACAATGCAAATATATATCAAAATTATCTTTGAGGTAGGCATTCCCATACTTAGATTAAAGCGAACTCAATGAACAAGCATGGAAAAACTAAAATTATATAGATGGTAGACACAGTATGGATGCAACCATTTGTCTACATAGTCATGAATATAAAATCTCCTCGTGACCTGGATTAATGAAGCTAGATCCAGGGTCTTGATCTCCATCCCTCGATCCATAGTACGAATCTAACCATGTGAATGCATGTTTCGAAGTCAAACATGGCAGAAACCACTTGATTATCGATCAATGATGAGAACTATTAACAAGCATGAGAGAAACCACCAATAATGACAATGGTTCTCAAGGTACTTCCAATACAATCTATGAAGTGTGAATAGGTGATCTGAAGTTGAACACTCATGGAATCATTTGATCGAAGGCCAATGATGAGAACCCGTCATCGAAAGTGAGAAACCTGCCATTAGGGCATGCAGTCTTCAAGGTACTAAAGGTTTCTAAATCAACTTCCTAGACAATGAGTTGAAGTCGATAGGAAGCGATCTGTGGTAGGAAAGCCTCGACACGAAACAGAGTGTCAAGTTTTGAAAATAGTTTGCAAGGACTGACTCAAGGATGTCTGACGCTATTGAAGGCATAGAATTTTCAAAGGGACTTTGAACTGAGGTTGAACTTCTCTTGAACACATAACGACATGACTATGACTTGGCAGCATTTGACTTAACAATAATACCCAAAACCATGAAGACTTTCAATGAGGTTTGATTAACTATAAGGCAATTGGATTTCCCAACTTGGACATGAGTGTGATGGAGTGTCCTATTCAAGAGCGACATGCTACCTTTTAAAAATTGATAATGTAAAATGGACACCTTTTCCCAAATTTCCCCCACTATTACTGACAAGTACCTCTTTATTTTTTACACGCTTGAGGAGGATAACATATGCTTGGACTTGTAAGCTCATCCTTCAGATGAGTCCATTGAAGTATTTTTAACAAACCCTAAGAAGGAATGGTTCGGTCGCATTATGCTTAACAAGTCCTATATGGTTTAGTTTTTTACGAGTCCAGTAAAGGAGTAACTCGATGCCATTTTCTTTTAAGAGTTTTTAAAAAAGACACAAAAAGGAAACTCATTCAGTTATTTTACCGTAAAATTCTAAATAGCCCAGAGAAAGTAAAGCTCGACGTTTTTCAAATTTAGAGAGTCAGAAGAAAAACATAAGTAAACTCCACTAGGTTATTTTTCATCAGTTTATGTCTCTCAGGTCCGAAAAAGGATAAAATAATACAAGAGAGAACTCTATTGACCATGTTTGGTCAACATATACCTTTTTTGTAAACAGTCCTAACTCAGTCCGTAAAAGGGGTAAACTTATACTGAGTGGACGGTTTTTCATTTACTTTTATGAGTTTGAACAAGCAAGTGCTTGGCGATCTTTTCGTTTTGAAAGAATCTGAAAAGGGCTTAAAAGAGGACTCCATGATTTTCACTTTTCGTAATTTTTTAAGAGCATGAAAAGTGATAAAAGTCTGCTAAAAAGTCAAAATGATTCATTTTCGCTCTATAACCTATCCTGCATATTTAAACTCAATAACTTGTCATAACTACTAAAAAAATGTCAATTTCCCTTCCAAAAGGTTTTAAACATAAAAATAATAGTTTTTAGCTCCAGAAAACTTATAAAAGTGGGAAAAGGTAAATTATTTTCTCCATTTTCATTTTTACCATTTGAGAGCAAAGAGAGGAGTTTTTACCACCATACTTCCAAGACTGATTCCGAGCCATCTGGTGGACGAAATTGTGCACCGTTCCTACCAGGTAGAAGATATCTCCTTAACTTAGCTTTTTATTGTTTAGAATTTCATTTTGAGCTTTCATTTATTTTTTTGGAGCAAAACTTTGTTAAAAAATGCGCCCTCGACCATGTGCGGGTTTTTTTCAATCGGACCCATGTAGGCTGATAAAATTTTCGACTCGGAAAATCACGGCCTGCGGAGAATTTTACTGGAAAATTCTGCACAATTGCGCCCTGTCCATAAAACGACGGTCGCGCAGGTGTTGGGGGTTTATTTAAAAAAAAAAATTGACCCAAAAAGAACATGAGATGAGTTTCTGTTAGGTCCCTATGCTACTAATGTAACCCATTATTGTTATTAGTACAAACCCATTATTATATTTTTGTGCCCATGTAGTCCCCATATTGTTATTATTGTGCCCCATAGAAGCCCACTATTGTTACTATTGTGCTCTTACATTATTATTGTTATGTCGGCTCTGATTATATTATGACCACGTAGACTTCTATATATAGAAAGGAGGTCTTGTCATTTGTATCATCCAAGAATTGTTCATTTGTGTAATGTAAAGGAGGTTTCCCCCTCGAAGGCGCTGATTTCTAAGGCATTGATCTATCTTTTCTATCTTTTTGTGAGCTGGTTTCATAACATTTGTTATCAGTGCTTTGGATTCTAGGGTTTCGTTGCTCCAAATAGGTCATCATGGAATATTCAGTATAATGTTGTTTCTGCGACAGTTCAGAAGCTAAAAAACAAACCCATTTGAGATGACATCTCGCTGAACCTAGGGTCTGAATTTCATATATTGTCTCTCTATATTTACATAGATATGATCTAAGGAAGTGTTGTGCCCTACAACAACCCCCCATTTCATATCATCTCTATTCATAACAATCAATATATGAAATGGGTCCCTTTTAAAAAAATTAATTGGCATTAATGATTTGGTTCGAAAAGGATATGATAATCAAATGTCTTTATGAATTGAAGCCTTTTCTGAATAACAATGTTTCCAACATAAACCAATCTTTCGTTATTGCGATAAAGCGATCGCAAGATCGCATATCGCAATAACAAAAGAGACGCATTTAAATGGCACTTTGGTCTTTGCCGATGCGATATCGCTATCGGCGATCGGCGGTATTCAACGCATACACAAAAAGAGCACATATCTTGCACCCCAATGCGACGCTATATCGGCGATCGGCTATCGGCACTACGACTTGTGAGAAAACACTTTACGTTATAAACCCCGACCCGATGCGATATCGCTATCGGCCGTCGGCAAAATCCCATGCACTCTCATAAGGCACTCAGGTCTTTCCCCGATGCGATACGATATCGCTATCGGAAGTCGGCAAATCACTTAATATGCATCCGGCAATGTGTTTACATGCTAGCCCGATGCGATATCGCTATCGGCGTTCGCTGGGACTACTTTCAATCGATAATGTGACTCTTTCCCCCGATGCGATGCGATATTGTTCATCGGTAATCGGCATTTTCAAAAAGTGATTGCTTTAAGCCTTAAAGTTATATTTAAATCCGGTTGATAAAGCGCAGATTTCAAAATGCCGTTAAAGCAGGGATAAGGTAATGCATGCGTATTTAATAGCTTTGCCCCTTCGTTTAACGAATACTTGCGTCTAAGGCATTATCATATCTGTTGCACGCGTTAGGAGGTCATTCAACCGAATAACAGTGTAATGGTCATTTAATGAGTAGCAGGCCTTAAAAACACCATTAATGCATATGCGATCTCTTACCAGTGATTGGATCCGCAGCCACTTCTTGAAAATTAATATCGCCACGCTTCAAATAATATATATCTTTCACATTATGCTTTGTCTTCGTTATTTCTCGTGTTACGATTTCTCTTGCGTTTGTGTAGAGTTCGTTTGTGGAGAAAAGCCTGAATATGATGGGGAAGAAAAATAAGAGGAGTTCTGGTTCCACTACAACACCTGTTGCAGGTCAAGCTGCTACGATTTCGAAGAAAGGCCTAATCTCGGACACTACGTGCGCTGGTCTTGCTAGGACCACATGGCATGGCACATATAATCTGTTAGAGGCCGAGCAACCACAAGTGACAGTAAGAACGGCTAGTGTAGATGTACTGAGGAAGTCTGATGCAACGCTCAAAGACTTGGCCGACTCCTTTTTGCACAGAATTGCGGCCAGAGAGCAGGTTCTTCCTTATACAGATGTGGTGCGCTGGGCAATTGAAGAAATCCCCATCACTGATAGAACTTTTCATACAATGGATGGAAGGATTTTCGGGTCATTCAGGCCTGATGACCTGAGGCGAATGTATCATCTGCCTGAACCAGAGCTAGTCTATAACAGAGCCTTCGTGGAGAAGTTCGCAAAAGAAAATGAATCACCATCCGAACCCCTCCGAGATTGGAGGCAGAACCCAGCCAAACACAAGCATGAAAGTTCGGGTAAGTACTCCAACGTTTCTTTGGCTTCTCCCTATTGCTATGCGGGGATTATGATGTGTAGATTGTGGGGATTACATGACTCCGTTAATATTGATATTGACATGGTTCCCTTAATGGAAGCGGCTATCAATAGTATAATCATGGATTGGGCCACTATTCTTTCTGATAAGTTGGTCGTAGCTGTTCGTGAATTTAAACACAAAACTAAAGTCACCGAAAGGAAAATCCCGCCATTTTATTATTCTGCTTACATTATGGATACCCTGTGTTTTAATTCTGAGTTTCCTGTCCTCGGTTGGAGATGGACCACCCAAGATCCAACACCCATTCATTTATACCATCAGAAATTGTGGAAGTCCTCTTACAAGGATCATTTGTACCAAATTTGTAATGGTTTCATGGTGCCCATTTACTATTCTATCTATGACAAACCCATTCCCAGAATTTCCTATGAAGCTTCTTTTGACTTACCAGCCATAGCGAGTTGGTTCGGGGAAGAGTATTTCACCTATATCAGAGTTTTTGGGAGTAAGGCTAGGCCACATGTCCTCCCTTTGTATATCCCAGACAAGCTGTTAGCCCGGGAAATCTGCTACCAGATTATGGCCGAGAGTGTCACACAAACTCTCAAAGAGGAGAAAAAGAAAGGTTGGCCCCCTTTTCCTTTAAGAATTGGGGTTTTTACTCTGCTTAATTACAAGCATGCGGAAAAAGAAGCGACAAAACTCCAAACTTTATCCCTGGCCACTATCCCAAACAGACTCTATGATCCAAAGCAAAATGCCTACGCTGCCCTCGAACAAGCAAAATTAACAAAAATTGATCATCAAGAGGATATGTTTGATGACCTGTTCGCAGGTACCGAGTCAATAAGCCAAGCCAAACAGCTTGCCAAAATGAAATACAATGATGAGGCGTTGACTGAGTTTAATAAACTTAGGGAGGAGAGGTTGCAAACTCTGCCTCTAGATTTATTATCCACAACCCGAGCGTCTTCCTCAAGCGAGCCTGGTCGGCAACAGATACATCCACCTCCTGTTACAACTAAAGAACAGGATAAACAACAGGAGGAGAGGCAGAAGAAGCTGCAGGCTGAGAAGCAAAGAAAAGAGTAAGCAGAAAGGCAGAAAAAGGAGCAGATAGAAAGGCAGCAAAAGGCACAGAAGGATCAAGAGCAGAGGAAGAAGAAGGAAGAAGAGAAACTAAAGAAAGAACTGGCAGATAGGCAGAAAAAGGAATTGGAGGAACAACAGCGGAAAGCGCAAGAGGAGCAACAGCGAAAAGCACTTGAAGAACAGCAGAAGTTAGAACAAGAAAAAGAACGGAGCAAAGCTCATACAGAGCAACATAAGCAAACCTCCACCGATCCTGAATTGATTAAACAATGGAACCAATTTGATTCCATTATTAGTGGTAAAGAAGGCTCCAAAGACACAGACGCCTCTAAAACAAGCGATGCGCCCGATACCACTTCTTCTCAGGTTCTAGGAGGAACCAGCGGCCCACCCATTTCACAGGATGTCGAGGTAATCAATAAGGACCCTTCCGATCAAATTGTTCTGCAGGTGGAAGAAATTCCTCCCCTGGATATTTTCTACAGCCCAAAGCATAGGGCCGTTATTAAGCGCTCTAAGAAAAGACGAAGGCTTGATCAACCTTCTGTCTTTCTTGAGCAAACAGTCACGGGCAATATGGTCTGGAAGGAGGATTTGGATCCCTCCGATGATCTAACAAAACTGTCTCAATTCGCGGGAGCTTATTCTGCAGCAACTATCGACAAAGCATCGGAGGTAAGTCTTCTGTTGAAGACTAAGGACCATGAAATATATGCATTGCAGGCAGAGGTAATTGAAGCGAAAAATAAAGCAGCACAGGTGGAAGAGCAGTTGCTGGCTCAATAGCAGGAAAACAATTTGTTAACCCAGCAACTGCAAATTGAAAGACAAAGGATAAACCAAACTGAAACGCAGAAGGCAAAAGAATTGTCGGAGGCATTGTCACAGTTGAAAACATCAAATGAGCTGATGATGAAATCGAAAGATGAGCGAATAGCTCAACTATCAACACAGCTCGAAGGTATCAAGAGCACACAGAATGTGAAAAATTTCAAAGCAGAGGCAACTCAAATAAATAGCGCATTACTGTCTCAGATCAGACTTCTATGTCAACAACTTGCCAAGGCTGAGCCATTATGCGAAATATCTACAACAGTGTGTGAGCAAATAGAGAAGGCCAGAAATGAGCTAGATCAGGCCGAAGAGGCCATATCCGATTATCTTGAGTGGCAAGACACCGAAGAAGGAAAAGCGGCGAATTTGTCCCGAATCCATGAAACGTACAAGGACATACTCTTCACGGAATGGAACACTCAGGTAATGAAAGCAGAAAGGGCGGCTTCCAGGTGTAAAATAATTGCCAGCAATATGATCGACCTAGTCAATGATACACTTTATTTGGCAAACATGATTTCCAAATGTACACCTGGAAGCATAACATCAGCAGATATGCTTGAACAAGCAAGTTATCATGGTTTGGAGGAACAGAGGAAGTTAATTACCGGGATAAATACTTTAACCTCTGAAGCATATTGGCTATTTCTAGTCAAGCCACATACTCAAAGGTCTGCTCTCAAGTGTTTAACAGATGCCCTCGGATGCCTGATCCCCGACATTCAAGATGCTACATATGATGCCCAGCTAACTTCGCGTCTCAACACTCCACCAGAAGTAGAGCCAATGCTGGCGATATGTCAGCTAAGGAGTAAAGGCAAAGAACCCACCGAATGAAGCATTGCCGCCAACTTCCAGATCGCCAAGAAAGATGGAAAAAAAATTTATTGATGCCAATTTAATAGTTTTTCAGTTGTTTAGATATTTAGATTAGTATAGTATTTATAGACCCTTTCATTGTTTTGGAAAGGGTCGTAAAATTTTGTAATAGACTTAAAGGCTGAAGTTTGCACTATTGTGCTTCAGTCTATATTCTTTTGTGAAACTCGACCAACGGTTCTTAATTTTGATTAGAAGGCTATTTTACACAATTGCGCACTACTGTCTGTTGTTTGGAATGCTTTCCGATTTGAAGGAAGGACTGCGACATAGTGATTAATATATTGGATTGATCGAGCAGCTTACATGGTACTATTATCTGTATCTGTGTTCTTTCTTATTATATGAATTACTGTGTTATTATCTTTGCTATTGTTGAATGCATGTATGTGATATAACTACGAATCTTCATTTCGTTTCACTATTGAATGTTTTGGTGATTTGTTATCTCTTTCACCCATGCATGTATCAATGATATATATGATTAAGTGTAGTAATTCGCTATAATCGCTCTGCATAACTAATTATGCAGAGCAATGTTTAAATGGTTTAAACATCTATGCTTAAGTGTTAGAGTCATCTATATGCCTGCATTAAAGCAAAGACCATCAAACGCTACGCTTGACCAAGTGATAAGTCCCGGGATTAGATTATAGTTATTACATTTCGCTTATAGTTTAGTTGTTCGCTCATTACCATCTTATGTCATAAGTCACTCATCCATCCCGTTTACTTATAATTTCTGGGAAACTGGTCCCATTATCCCCAGTCGGAGCCACTATTCCAAACGGAAAAGGAGCTGCACTAAGGTCCGGACCGGGTGGTTTCCCCAATGTTGTTGCAACGATTTTCGGGGCATCAACATTTTTGGCGCTAGAAGGAGGGCCCTGACTGTGAATGGCAAGCAGACCCAAATCAGCAAGTCATTCTAAGAGTAATTCTCCCTCCAAATCTCCTCGTTCTTCTCAATTGCATGCTGGTTCGCCAGCCCATAACCAAGAAGAAGAGGAATCTACCACCACTGCTCAATCCCATCATATCCCAGAACAGCTAAGTCTTGAATCTCTTGAAGTCCAGTCTCTAATCCATAAACTTCAGAGCTTCTCGATCTCACCACAGAAATCTGAGATATCAGAAAGCAGTGCGACTTCGCAGTTCAACCTCACTCATCCTCTTACCAGACTTCAGAGCGAAAAACTTGGTATTGAACCCACTGAGTTTCCTTTACCCAAAAGAAAAAAGCCAAAGAAAAATACTGAAGGATCTGATAGTGGGGATTTTTCTTCCACATCCTCCATTTCATCTCCTCATCTGCAAAGTCAACCACCCACCCCTCCATTACAAATTGTTGTTCATCAGGGAACAGGAGCCTCAATATCCCAACCTATTCACTCTTCATTTTTAATACCTCACCAAACATCTGGAATCCCGACAGTAGTGACAACCACTGTCGCTAGCATAATGGCAGATCCATGGACTAGGCCGGGTGCAGTCAACATGCCTGGACCATTGCATGATCTACCAGATGCTCCCGAAAAATGGCTGCCTAAATTTAATCCAGATAATGGAACCCAAGCTGAAGAACATATTAACAATTTTATGTTAGCAGTTAACTTAAAAGGAGTGACAGAGCAAGATGTTGTGGTAAGACTTTTCCCCTACACTTTACAAGGATCAGCAGGATCCTGGTATTTTTCCTTACCTTCTGGTTCAATTACCAGTTGGAACACATGTCAAGAGCAGTTTCTCACCAAATATGGAGATGATAGATCCTTAGCAACTTTAATAAATGACCTCTCCAATTTGAGAATAGAGCACAGGGAACCAATAAAGGAGTTTAATGCCAGATTTAATAAACTACTGAATAAAATCCCTACCGCTTCTAAACCAAGTGAACAAATCCGAAGCGAATGGTATATTACCGCCTTACCTGCCAACATAGCTATTTTTGTAGACAGGGCTGGGAAACCTACCTTAGCTGAAAACATGAAAGAAGCACTTGCTGTTGAAAAGCGCATTAATGCTCTTGAGAAGAAAGCTGCTCTAGAAGATCGAAAAGCCAAAAAAGTCTCGTTTAAAGAAGATTCCAAGAAGAAAACCCCAAAGGACCCCTATGACATGGAAGGTTTACAAAAGGTCCTTAAAACATTGTCTAATGAAATGGTTGAGATTAAAAAGCAGGTGGCCGAAACTTCAAACAAAAGACCATTTAGGACTTTTAAGAAAACCGAATCAAAGCCACCTAATGTTATATCCAACGCCGATTCAGACCAAGAAGAAGAGGAAGAGGAAACGATTTCACAAACCGATGATGAAGAAGATGTAGCTGAATGCCATGGAATGTGGGATTTTATACTCCCAAACTCTGATACTGAGAATGAAGAAGAAGCCTTTCCGGTTACTACAAGAAGTAAAAGTACTTCTGAACTTCCCCAGGCAACTTCAAAGAAGAGGAGCGCAGGCGCTACTACAGCAAAGGAAAGAGTTCCCCCAAAGAAGTCACCTGTGGTAGTTCCTCAAAACCAGCCTACAACTTCTAATACTCCTTCAACATCCAAGACATTAGTGATATCTGACTCAATGGAGTATAATATTGTTGATGATATGAAGAAAACTAAGGCAAATATAACTATGTTTGAGCTTAGCAAATTAAAACATCAACAAAAATTTCTTCTCAAAGAATTAAATGTTGTTCCCTCTACTCCCCTTCCCAGTACAAGAGCTGCCAACGATCAAGGCCAGCCTCCTGCAGGTATGGTTGAAGCTACCGATTCAGTTCTAATTGGAGATAAATCAAATTCTCACACTCCACCCTTCCTGCTGACGTACGAGATTTATAATAGAAACCTACACAATTGTTTAATAGATTCAGGGGCTTCATCTAATATAATGCCAGCTTCAGTTTGTTCTAAGTTGAACATTGAGCCGCAGAAGTCAGCCACTCATATTGTGCAGTTGGATAGGACTAAAGTGCAGGTAGTAGGTGAAATTAATTCTGTAACCATTAGGTTGTCTGCCGACCCCAGGGTTGTCCAGAGAATTGATATTTTAATTGTAGACATACCTGAATTTTATGGTTTAATATTGAGCAGAGATTGGTCCGAAAAACTGCACGGGTATATTTCTACAGATTGGTCATATATGTGGCTTCCCTACAAGGGAAAGCCAAATCAAATAAGGATCGATCGTGAGAAGCATATGACCCATACAGTTACTGAATTCGAGCAAGAAAACCAACCTGTGGCATTCAACAACAACATTTTGGGGAACTATTCAGCAGAATCATTCTTTGGCAACTTTGTTGCCCAACCATCTCCTTTTTCAGTCAATCATTTTACATCTCAAATAGAAAATTTCTCACAAACTGATAGGTCCAGATGTTTTAATGATGCTGAGAAAAATGTAGATACTTTTGTTAATATTCCTTTATTTTGGTCTCTGTATTTTGATGGCTCTAAGTCCTCTGAAGGTTCAGGAGCTGGATGTATATTGGTTAGTCCGCAAGGAGAAAAGACAATGTTGTCTTGTAGGTTAGAGTTTGAGTGCACTAATAATACAGCCGAATATGAGGCTTTAATCCAAGGATTATACAAAGCAATCGGCCTGGAGGTGCGATATCTAAAGGTGTTCGGCGATTCGGAAATCATTGTCAAACAGGTTAGAAATGCAATTCATTGCCTTTCGACTCACCTTAAACATTACCAATCGCTCGTTCAAGAGCTTACCTCACACTTTTTGGCATTCAAAATCTCTTCTATACCTCGATCTCAAAATTCAGCCGCAGATTTACTAGCCAATGTAGCTTCAAAGCTTTTGCCTTCTGAAGATTACAGCCTTGATAGATTTTCTGTAGAATTACTTTTCAGACCTTCAATTCCTGACAATGTCACTAATTGGAGGGTATTTAATCATGATGATGATATTTTGCAATTTTTAACTTCTGAGAATTCTTATGATAAGCAAGTTATTGAAGAAGATGATCATGATTCCCAGATGAAAGAACTGCCCAAAGAAAATTCGATCCCTAAACCAGTGGTAAAATTAGAAGATCTTTATGATATCAGAGACAGGTTTAAACCTGTAATTAATACAAAGCTTCAGAGTTCTACCCTTAGGTTTGAATTGATAAATCTAGGAACCAACGAGTCTCCTCAAAACATCAATTTAGGGACAGGTCTATCTCAGAAGGAAAAGGAAGCATTTATTAAATTGTTAAGAAAGAACAAACAAGTTTTTGCATGGAAATATGATGACTTAAAGACATATGATACATCTATTATCCAGCATACCATTCCTATGCTTCCTGATCAGAAACCGATTCAGCAAAAATTAAGAAAAATACACCCAAATTTGGAGAGCCAGATTAAGTCGGAGCTTAATAAGCTCTTGAAAGCCAAAATCATTTTTCCAATCCGACATCTCTAATATGGTGCCAGTCAGAAAGAAAAATGGCGACATTCGAATTTGTATTGATTTCAAGAATTTGAACAAAGCGTGCTTAAAAGACAACTTCCCATTGCCTACTATGGAGCAAATTCTCCAATCGGTGGCAGGTTCTGAATTGATGTCTTTTCTAGACGGTTTTTCGGGGTACAATCAAGTTCTGGTACATCCTGATGACCAGCTTAAAACTACATTCAGAACAAAATGGGGGACCTATGCATATCAGAAAATGCCTTTTGGTCTTATAAATGCCGGAGCAACATTTCAGAGAGCTATGGACATGGCCTTCAGAGGGTTAATTAATCGATCAGTAGTCGTCTATCTAGACGATATTACTGTGTATTCTAAGAAGAGAGATCATCATTTGCACGACTTAAATCAGATCTTTCAGCGATGCAAAAGATATGGTATTTCTCTAAACCCAAAAAAGTCCTTCTTTGCTCTAGAACAAGGAAAACTCTTAGGCTTTATAGTATCCAAAGATGGTATTTATATTGATCCTGATCGGATTAATGAAATTTCTAAAATCCCTTTCCCGCATAACAAAAAATCAATGCAGTCATTTTTGGGTCAGATTAATTTTGTCAAACGATTTGTTCCGGATTTTTCGCAGATTGTATTACCACTTCAGACAATGATCAAGAAGAATTCAGTCTTCAAATGGGGATCAGAAGAAAAGCAAGCTTTTGATGTTATCAAACAGTCAATAATCAATGCCCCAGCCTTGAATACTCCAAATTTTTCTAATCATTTTACACTATATACTATTGCATCCAACACTTCATATGCCGCAGTACTCACACAACTGAATGATAACAACTTAGAAGCACCCATATCATTTTTCAGTTCAAATCTTCAAGGTGCCGAATTGAATTATTCTGATGTGGAGAAACAAGCCTTTGCTGTGTTCAAAGCAGTCAAACATTATAGACCCTTCCTTTTGAAAACCCACACGAAAGTTATAGTTCCTTTCCCAGCGGTAAGACAACTATTAATTCAGAAAGAATTGGGTGAAAAAAGAGCCAATTGGGTTACAACGCTTCAAGAGTATGATTTAGAAATAAAGCCAGCAAAGATTGTTAGGGGCCAAGGTTTTTGCAGGATATTGGCAGGAGCATCAAACATTCACGAATCAAGCAATGAGGATCAGATTGAATCCATCAATCAGATAAGTATCACTGATTCTGAATCTCAATATGCTGATTTGATATTTTATTTGAAGAACGGTTATGCTCCTCCAAATTTATCTTACAAAAATAAAAGGGCCATTAGATTAAAAGCTAAGAATTTCACTCTCATTGATGATCTGTTGTTTAAACAAAATTATGATTCTATCCTGTTAAGATGTCTTGAGAAACCTGAAGCTCAAAAGGTTTTGCAGGAGCTACATGATGGACCAGCTGGGGGACATTTTGGAGCTGACACAACAGCTCATAAGATTATTCATGCTGGATATTATTGGCCTACTCTATTTAAAGATTGCCATGAGTACGTAAGAAAATGCCTTAATTGCCAAACATCTGGTGGAAGACAACGAAAATCAGCTTTCCCTCTGCAACCTGTCAACATTGAACAGCCATTCGAACAATGGGGATTAGATATCATCGGGGAAATTACTCCACCATCTTCCAAACAACATAGGTATATCCTTACTGCTACTAATTATTTTACCAAAAGGGTAGAGGCTATTCCTTTGAAGGCGGCAAATGCAGAGGCAATCATCGAGTTCATTGACCAATTCATCATTACCAGGTTTGGTGTTCCAAACGCTCTTGTTTTTTATAATGCTTCCTATTTCGCAGGAAACGCTATATATGATTTTGCTATTAAAAGGGGGTTTAAACTGAAATATTCTTCCAATTATTATCCCCAGGGAAACGGTTTAGCCGAATCTACTAATAAGAATCTCATCAAAATCATTAAGCGAACTGTTGAACAGAATCATAGAAACTGGCATAAATCTTTGGTCTTTGCATTATGGGCTGATAGAATAACACAAAAGGCTTCTATAGGGACCTCTCCTTTCAATCTGGTATATGGAAAAGAAGCCGTGTTGCCTACAAATCTTGTTCTTCCATCTTTAGCCCTAGTACAGTACATTGAAGAGACTCCGTCTTCTTCTATCCAACTTAGACATGACCAAATTCTCAAATTAGAAGAAGAAAGGGAAAAAGCCAGAATCACTCATGCCAGACATCAACAAATCATCAAAGCATCCTTCGACTCAGCATCATCCGGTTCCAAACAACTTCAAGTTGGTGACTTAGTTCTCAAATGGGACAAAGCCCATGAAGATAAAGGTAAGCATACCAAATTTCAGAAAATGTGGCTTGGACCATTTCAGATCTGTGAAAAGATAGGCCATTCAACTTTTATATTGCAAGACTTATCAGGGTTGAGAGATTCTCTCCCCGTCAATGGCCTGATCCTGAAGAAATTCTTTAATTGAGAAGGTAACCCCTTCTCCTTTTGTAGATTGGCGTAGTTTGTAGGATTGGTAGGAAATAAAACTGTAGAGTATCTCCATTGACCTTTTGTTGTGTTTGAGGAAGCTGTCTCACAAAAATAATATAAATATTTGTTTTTAGATAATAGAACCCTCAATCAAAAGAAATAGTTTCTAGGAAATTAGATATCCTTGTGTTCTGAAACTATAATTTAAATTTTGAAGACTCCTCTCAAGAAGTAAAAGCTCTGAATCATTTTCTGTTTTTAAAACTAGTCTCCAAAGGTTATCTGTTAAAAGATAGAAGCTAACCCATTTTCAGTATCTTCAACTCTTCACTTGTCATCCATTTGCTCTTAAGGAGAAAGTTGTTCACCCTATTCACTAAAGGTTATGATTACTCAGAGTGTAATTCTAAAATATAAAAGATTAAAGATAAGAGGTCTTATCATAAGCCTGCTTACCATGTTCATAGGGAAATAGGTTAACTGACATTACCAATACTGCCTACCAAAACAGGGTAATGGCTTGAAATTTCAAGACAAGGGGTCTCATCACGAGCCAGCTTGATCAGTTAAATTATTACCAGTGAATGGCATTGTCATAAGCTGGCTACCAAACCAGGACAGTGGCTTTTTATCCTATTAATTACAAAGAAAAACAGATGAAAAATAAAATATGAAAACATTTTATGGATTCATTCTGTTAATCACACTCTTATGTGAATGGAAAAGTGGACAATACTATGGTTAAAAGGTATCCCTGTCGAGACTATAAATGTTTGCTGGCAACAGAGGCTCTACCTATGACAAAGGGGTTAATTATAAAAGCTGATGTGGGAAAGTTTTCTATTTTATCACTATGAACCAATAAAGACTTATTTTAGAAACTTATTATGTATTTAGTTTCTATTTTTGAAAAGCTTGAGTGTTTATATTAATTCCAGAGATAACTGGTTCTACCAACGAATCGCCAATTGTTGTGCCCTACAACAACCCCCCATTTCATATCATCTCTATTCATAACAATCAATATATGAAATGGGTCCCTTTTAAAAAAAATAATTGGCATTAATGATTTGGTTCGAAAAGGATATGATAATCAAATGTCTTTATGAATTGAAGCCTTTTCCGAATAACAATGTTTCCAACATAAACCAATCTTTCGTTATTGCGATAAAGCGATCGCAAGATCGCATATCGCAATAACAAAAGAGACGCATTTAAATGGCACTTTGGTCTTTGCCGATGCGATATCGCTATCGGCGATCGGCGGTATTCAACGCATACACAAAAAGAGCACATATCTTGCACCCCGATGCGACGCTATATCGGCGATCGGCGATCGGCTATCGGCACTGCCACTTGTGAGAAAACACTTTACGTTATAAACCCCGACCCGATGCGATATCGCTATCGGCCGTCGGCAGAATCCCATGCACTCTCATAAGGCACTCAGGTCTTTCCCCGATGCGATACGATATCGCTATCGGAAGTCGGCAAATCACTTAATATGCATCCGGCAATGTGTTTACACGCTAGCCCGATGCGATATCGCTATCGGCGTTCGCTGGGACTACTTTCAATCGATAATGTGACTCTTTCCCCCGATGCGATGCGATATTGTTCATCGGTAATCGGCATTTTCAAAAAGTGATTGCTTTAAGCCTTAAAGTTATATTTAAATCCGGTTGATAAAGCGCAGATTTCAAAATGCCGTTAAAGCAGGGATAAGGTAATGCATGCGTATTTAATAGCTTTGCCCCTTCGTTTAACGAATACTTGCGTCTAAGGCATTATCATATCTGTTGCACGCGTTAGGAGGTCATTCAACCGAATAACAGTGTAATGGTCATTTAATGAGTAGCAGGCCTTAAAAACACCATTAATGCATATGCGATCTCTTACCAGTGATTGGATCTGCAGCCACTTCTTGAAAATTAATATCGCCACGCTTCAAGTAATATATATCTTTCACATTATGCTTTGTCTTCATTATTTCTCGTGTTACGATTTCTCTTGCGTTTGTGTAGAGTTCGTTTGTGGAGAAAAGCCTGAATATGATGGGGAAGAAAAATAAGAGGAGTTCTGGTTCCACTACAACACCTGTTGCAGGTCAAGCTGCTACGATTTCGAAGAAAGGCCTAATCTCGGACACTACGTGCGCTGGTCTTGCTAGGACCACATGGCATGGCACATATAATATGTTAGAGGCCGAGCAACCACAAGTGACAGTAAGAACGGCTAGTGTAGATGTACTGAGGAAGTCTGATGCAACGCTCAAAGACTTGGCCGACTCCTTTTTGCACAGAATTGCGGCCAGAGAACAGGTTCTTCCTTATACAGATGTGGTGCGCTGGGCAATTGAAGAAATCCCCATCACTGATAGAACTTTTCATACAATGGATGGAAGGATTTTCGGGTCATTCAGGCCTGATGACCTGAGGCGAATGTATCATCTGCCTGAACCAGAGCTAGTCTATAACAGAGCCTTCGTGGAGAAGTTCGCAAAAGAAAATGAATCACCATCCGAACCCCTCCGAGATTGGAGGCAGAACCCAGCCAAACACAAGCATGAAAGTTCGGGTAAGTACTCCAACGTTTCTTTGGCTTCTCCCTATTGCTATGCGGGGATTATGATGTGTAGATTGTGGGGATTACATGACTCTGTTAATATTGATATTGACATGGTTCCCTTAATGGAAGCGGCTATCAATAGTATAATCATGGATTGGGCCACTATTCTTTCTGATAAGTTGGTCATAGTTGTTCGTGAATTTAAACACAAAACTAAAGTCACCGAAAGGAAAATCCCGCCATTTTATTATTCTGCTTACATTATGGATACCCTGTGTTTTAATTCTGAGTTTCCTGTCCTCGGTTGGAGATGGACCCACCCAAGATCCAACACCCATTCATTTATACCATCAGAAATTGTGGAAGTCCTCTTACAAGGATCATTTGTACCAAATTTGTAATGGTTTCATGGTGCCCATTTACTATTCTATCTATGACAAACCCATTCCCAGAATTTCCTATGAAGCTTCTTTTGACTTACCAGCCATAGCGAGTTGGTTCGGGGAAGAGTATTTCACCTATATCAGAGTTTTTGGGAGTAAGGCTAGGCCACATGTCCTCCCTTTGTATATCCCAGACAAGCTGTTAGCCCGGGAAATCTGCTACCAGATTATGGCCGAGAGTGTCACACAAACTCTCAAAGAGGAGAAAAAGAAAGGTTGGCCCCCTTTTCCTTTAAGAATTGGGGTTTTTACTCTGCTTAATTACAAGCATGCGAAAAAAGAAGCGACAAAACTCCAAACTTTATCCCTGGCCACTATCCCAAACAGACTCTATGATCCAAAGCAAAATGCCTACGCTGCCCTCGAACAAGCAAAATTAACAAAAATTGATCATCAAGAGGATATGTTTGATGACCTGTTCGCAGGTACCGAGTCAATAAGCCAAGCCAAACAGCTTGCCAAAATGAAATACAATGATGAGGCATTGACTGAGTTTAATAAACTTAGGGAGGAGAGGTTGCAAACTCTGCCTCTAGATTTATTATCCACAACCCCAGCGTCTTCCTCAAGCGAGCCTGGTCGGCAACAGATACATCCACCTCCTGTTACAACTAAAGAACAGGATAAACAACAGGAGGAGAGGCAGAAGAAGCTGCAGGCTGAGAAGCAAAGAAAAGAGCAAGCAGAAAGGCAGAAAAAGGAGCAGATAGAAAGGCAGCAAAAGGCACAGAAGGATCAAGAGCAGAGGAAGAAGAAGGAAGAAGAGAAACTAAAGAAAGAACTGGCAGATAGGCAGAAAAAGGAATTGGAGTAACAACAGCGGAAAGCGCAAGAGGAGCAACAGCGAAAAGCACTTGAAGAACAGCAGAAGTTAGAACAAGAAAAAGAACGGAGCAAAGCTCATACAGAGCAACATAAGCAAACCTCCACCGATCCTGAATTGATTAAACAATGGAACCAATTTGATTCCATTATTAGTGGTAAAGAAGGCTCCAAAGACACAGACGCCTCTAAAACAAGCGATGCACCCGATACCACTTCTTCTCAGGTTCTAGGAGGAACCAGCGGCCCACCCATTTCACAGGATGTCGAGGTAATCAATAAGGACCCTTCCGATCAAATTGTTCTGCAGGTGGAAGAAATTCCTCCCCTGGATATTTTCTACAGCCCAAAGCATAGGGCCGTTATTAAGCGCTCTAAGAAAAGACGAAGGCTTGATCAACCTTCTGTCTTTCCTGAGCAAACAGTCACGGGCAATATGGTCTGGAAGGAGGATTTGGATCCCTCCGATGATCTAACAAAACTGTCTCAATTCGCGGGAGCTTATTCTGCAGCAACTATCGACAAAGCATCGGAGGTAAGTCTTCTGTTGAAGACTAAGGACCATGAAATATATGCATTGCAGGCAGAGGTAATTGAAGCGAAAAATAAAGCAGCACAGGTGGAAGAGCAGTTGCTGGCTCAACAGCAGGAAAACAATTTGTTAACCCAGCAACTGCAAATTGAAAGACAAAGGATAAACCAAACTGAAACGCAGAAGGCAAAAGAATTGTCGGAGGCATTATCACAGTTGAAAACATCAAATGAGCTGATGATGAAATCGAAAGATGAGCGAATAGCTCAACTATCAACACAGCTCGAAGGTATCAAGAGCACACAGAATGTGAAAAATTTCAAAGCAGAGGCAACTCAAATAAATAGCGCATTACTGTCTCAGATCAGACTTCTATGTCAACAACTTTCCAAGGCTGAGCCATTATGCGAAATATCTACAACAGTGTGTGAGCAAATAGAGAAGGCCAGAAATGAGCTAGATCAGGCCGAGGAGGCCATATCCGATTATCTTGAGTGGCAAGACACCGAAGAAGGAAAAGCGGCGAATTTGTCCCGAATCCATGAAACGTACAAGGACATACTCTTCACGGAATGGAACACTCAGGTAATGAAAGCAGAAAGGGCGGCTTCCAGGTGTAAAATAATTGCCAGCAATATGATCGACCTAGTCAATGATACACTTTATTTGGCAAACATGATTTCCAAATGTACACCTGGAAGCATAACATCAGCAGATATGCTTGAACAAGCAAGTTATCATGGTTTGGAGGAACAGAGGAAGTTAATTACCGGGATAAATACTTTAACCTCTGAAGCATATTGGCTATTTCTAGTCAAGCCACATACTCAAAGGTCTACTCTCAAGTGTTTAACAGATGCCCTCGGATGCCTGATCCCCGACATTCAAGATGCTACATATGATGCCCAGCTAACTTCGCGTCTCAACACTCCACCAGAAGTAGAGCCAATGCTGGCGATATGTCAGCTAAGGAGTAAAGGCAAAGAACCCACCGAATGAAGCATTGCCGCCAACTGCCAGATCGCCAAGAAAGATGGAAAAAACATTTATTGATGCCAATTTAATAGTTTTTCAGTTGTTTAGATATTTAGATTAGTATAGTATTTATAGACCCTTTCATTGTTTTGGAAAGGGTCGTAAAATTTTGTAATAGACTTAAAGGCTGAAGTTTGCACTATTGTGCTTCAGTCTATATTCTTTTGTGAAACTCGACCAACGGTTCTTAATTTTGATTAGAAGGCTGTTTTACACAATTGCGCACTACTGTCTGTTGTTTGGAATGCTTTCCGATTTGAAGGAAGGACTGCGACATAGTGATTAATATACTGGATTGATCGAGCAGCTTACATGGTACTATTATCTGTATCTGTGTTCTTTCTTATTATATGAATTACTGTGTTATTATCTTTGCTATTGTTGAATGCATGTATGCGATATAACTGCGAATCTTCATTTCGTTTCACTATTGAATGTTTTGGTGATTTGTTATCTCTTTCACCCATGCATGTATCAATGATATATATGATTAAGTGTAGTAATTCGCTATAATCGCTCTGCATAACTAATTATGCAGAGCAATGTTTAAATGGTTTAAACATCTATGCTTAAGTGTTAGAGTCATCTATATGCCTGCATTAAAGCAAAGACCATCAAACGCTACGCTTGACCAAGTGATAAGTCCCGGGATTAGATTATAGTTATTACATTTCGCTTATAGTTTAGTTGTTCGCTCATTACCATCTTATGTCATAAGTCACTCATCCATCCCGTTTACTTATAATTTCTGGGAAACTGGTCCCATTATCCCCAGTCGGAGCCACTATTCCAAACGGAAAAGGAGCTGCACTAAGGTCCGGACCGGGTGGTTTCCCCAATGTTGTTGCAACGATTTTCGGGGCATCAACAGGAAGTTAGGGTTTTTGCAAGCTCTAGAATTCCATCTCAAACAGGTCATTGTGGAATTTTTGCTATAATTATTTTTCTACAAAGTTTCAGACTCTGAAATCAAAACCCATCTGAGCCAAAAATGTGGTGAAGCTCAGGCCCAAATTTTAGAGCTTGTTTTGTTATATTTTAGGAGATACAGTCCAAGACATTTAGGGTTTTTGCAAGCTCCCAAATTACATCCCAAATAGGTGACCTTGGGAACATCATCATAACTTTCTCTTTGAGCATAAGATTACAATTTCGTAAGAGGTTACAGAAAGAGGACAGACTGTAGTTTTCTGTGTATCTATTTCAGGTCCTTAGGTTGAAAAAGTGACACGTGGTACTTCGTACAAGTTCGATCTACTGAACCAGTCTATAATTAGGTTAGCGTGGGATCTTTGACATAACTCTTCCTTGCAGAATCCTGTTGACACCTAATCCGAAACGGATGAGGTGAAGCTGGACAGTCATCTAGAAGATAGACTGATCCGTTTTGTATATGTATAAATAATGTGTTAGCTAATGAATAAAATCAATCAGTGTTTTCTCTCGTTCAATGTGGAGTTACCCTGGCCTGACATGGTATCAGAGCACAGGTCCCAAAATAGTGTAACTCCTGCTGAGCGCTGCATCATCCTGAGGGATTCCTGACTCTGCTGAGGACTGCGCCCTCTGTCCTGACATGGAGACTGCGCCCTCTGTCCATGGAACTATGCGTTGATGCGTTTTCTGCTGTTGGTAAAAACCTATCTCATTCCATTCAAACAAGGTTATTGATGCGCTTCTGCTGTTGGTAAAAACCTATCTCATTCCATTCAAGTAGTCTATGGTGACTGCGTTTTTTTTCTTATGACTGAGTTGTATTAAGGCTGTCGTAACCATGACTGTATTTTAATGAAGACTGCGACTGCGTTTCTTGTATGGTGGCTGCGTTCTTATTTTAATAAAGACAACGTTTTTTTTCTTTGTAATGGTGGCCTGGTATCAAAGCATGCGTGCATTCTTATTTTAAGACTGCGTTTTTGGTTGCCGGAGTTCGCATCCCACAACGCAGGCAATGCATACGGGAGCAGTGTTTGGTCCTCAAACACTTCCGGAAGGGGCGTTGTGTTATAAAGATCATTCCAGTTAGCTGGAGACTGCGTCCTCTTATAGTGATATTTTTTCAAATGTTTTGTGCTTTATTTAATGATCTGTGCGTAACCTGGACTGACAGAACCCAAACTTTGGGCATGAGATTTGGCACGTATGGCATGGTATCTGAATGACAGAACGCTGGAATGCTGCATCAATTAGAACGCTGGAACGCTGGAACGCTGCATCAATTAGATTGCTGAAACGTTGTCATGGTATATGCATTTTAATGCTGTGGACTGCGTATTAATGGTGACTGTGTATTGATGTATTGAAGACTTGAAATGGTGCCTGACAGTGTTTTGAGGCTTGTTTGAATAACACGTTTTGTGCTAGCCGTCATCCAGCAGCGGAACAAGTTATTGTCTGACAAGTTATTGTGTAATATTGCATTGATATATATATTGTAGCAGTGAAGAGATATCTTGAGCGCCATCTTTTTTCAAAACTTAATATTGTAGCAATGATATATGAGATCCCTTGAGCGCCTTCCTTTTTTCAAAACATAGTATTGTGGCGGTGATATAAGAAATGATGTATGTTAGAAGAAAATAAGGCTATGGGATAAGGATTTTTTTTGGCAGAGATATATTTTTTTTTACAGAATGCATAAGGCTATGACATAAGAATTTTTTTTCCAGCAGAAGTGTTGCTGTGGCATAAGATTTTTTTTTCAGCAGAAGTCTTTTATCAACAGAAGTTTTTTTTTAGCAGAGATATTTTTACAGAATGTATTCAATCATTTCTATGGTCGGAATAGTTCTCACTGGCAAGGAGAACTATTCTGAATGGTCTCGGATGGTAAAACACACCCTCATCTACAATGAGCTGTGGAAAGGTGTGTGTGTCGGAGAAGAAGACAGAGACCCTGTGCAGCCCACATCAGACAAAGAACTCGCCATTTGGGAAAACAAGAACAGCAAAGCCTTTGCATTGATCGCAGCATCCATAAGTGAGGAAGTAAGTCGTCATATTTCATCCTATTCCACTGCCTTTGAAGCTTTACAAAGGCTGAAAGAACTCTATGATACACATTTTGCACTTGAAGTTGTTCAGCTCATGATTAAACTCTTCACTCTTGAACTGAAAAATAATGATCCTCTTACTCTTGCATCTGAAATAAAGTCTATAGTGCATGATATTAAATCCACTAAGGTTGAGCTGGATATCTCTCTTATTGCCTTTCTCAAAGCACTCTATCCTACCTACTCTAACTATCTTGAGTCTTTACAAGCAAATGGAAATCTTAAAGATATAACCTTTGACACTCTTGTGAAAAAGTTTGCTGAAAGAGAGAAAGCCTTTGGAAAGAAAACAGTCCCTGAATCTTCTGAAGAGACTGTTTGCCTTGCTCATAAAGAAAAGCATCCTGCTCAAGATTCTACAAGAGGAAAAGGTGGACGAAGAGGAAGAGGAAGATACTTCAGAGGCAGGGGGGGCAGACATCCTCAAGCAGAAAAGGCAGATCTGCATTGCATTCACTGCAAACGAAATGGATCACATGATGCTTCTACATGCAAGCTACCATGGGACAAGGTTGAGCAGAGAAGAAATCAGCAGAAAGGTAAAACTGATGACACAGACAAAGGTAAAGCACCTGAATCCGCTCACTATATTGAGGCACAATGTAACATTGGAGTAAATGAAGATTTGTTTAATGCTTCACTTGCTTCTTCGAAAAATGACTGGTTGCTTGATTCAGGAGCAACCTGTCATATGACTTATAGGAGAGATTTCTTTGAAGATTTCACTGACAATGTTGATGGAGCAGTATACTTTGCAGATCAGTCAAAAATCAAGCCATCAGGGCTTGGCACAATCAGGCTTAAACTGCCTGGTCTTCCAGACTTTCTTCTGGATCATGTTCTATATCTCCCACAGCTGAAGAGAAACTTGTTGTCCCTGGTCCACATCCGCCAGCAAGGACACTCCATTCACATGTTTGATGGCAAGCTTGAGGTAAGAAAGGCATCTGACCACTCACTTGTCATGAGGGGTATAGAAGAAGAAAGACTCCTTAAACTGCAAGGAACCTCTGCTCATGCACAACATTTCTCATATATTTCTCATCATGAAGAAGGTGCACTTCCATCAAGTTTATTATGGCATGCTAGATTTGGACATTTAAACTATGATAGTCTCCGCTTGTTGAAGAAAAATGGTGTTGCTGGTTTGCCTACAATTCCTAGAAAACATAAACAATGTGATGCTTGCATTCTAGGAAAGCATAGCAAACAGTCTTTTCATGATTCACATTCAAGAGCACATAGGAAGCTTGAACTTATTCATTCAGATTTATGTGGTCCAATTCCTGTTCCTTCTGCAAATGGAAATAAATATATAATGACATTTATTGATGATTACACCAGAATGTGTTGGGTTTATTTTTTGAAGAACAAATCTGATGCTTTTCAAACATTCAAGAAATTTCATAAATGGATTGAAAATGATGCACAATCTCATATTGGGTCTATTTGCACTGATAATGGAAAAGAATATACATCAAATGAATTTGAACACTATCTTCGCCAACATGGGATTAAACATCAAACAACTGTGCCTTATAATCCGCAACAGAATGGTGTAGCTGAAAGAATGAACAGAGCAATTTTGAATATGGTACGATCCATGCTTTTCTTCAAAAATGTAAAGACAATGTTTTGGGCTGATGATGTTCTATGTGCTGCATATATAAAGAATAGATGTCCATCTAGTGCTATAAGAAACAAGACTCCTTATGAATTGTGGTATGGACATGTTCCTTCGGTAAAACATCTCAGGATTTTTGGTTCCACCTGTTATGCTTTAATACCAAAGGTACATAGAAACAAACTTGGTGCTAGAAGTCGTAAGTGTATCTTCCTGGGGTATTCAAACACATCTAAAGCATACCGCCTTTATGATGAAGTAAATAAAAAGTTTGTTTTATCTAGAGATGTCATTTTTCTTGAAGCATCCAAATCAGACAGTGTTGTTGAGCGGCAACTTGATCGCTTGGATAGATTCACAAAACCGAAATCATTCCAAGAGTTTGATAATCAGATTCCACATCTTGAAGGGGGGATTCCTATACTAGATCAACATGTGGAATCTCCTTCTAAAGAACAATCTCCCCTGCATGACACTCCAACAACGGATGATGCTTTAAGTGATGTAATTGATAGAATTGGGAGACTTAATCTTGATTCAGTCCCAACTCAATCAACAGAACAGCCTGGACCATCTCGGAAAGGTCCCCCAAAGTGGCTGACAAAGACACTTGAAAGTGTTCATCCTGATGAAATTGGAAAAACAGGAACCAGAAATTCAAACCGACGAGATGGAGGTGATGTAGATAACTCTAATTCACCTGTTGATATGGATGTTACTTATGATTGTGAATTGAACTTGTCTACAGATTTTGAACCAACTTCCTTCAAAGAAGCTGCTTCTCATGATGAATGGAAAGAAGCGATGCAGAAGGAGTATGATGCCCTCATAAAGAATGGCACTTGGAAGCTGGTTGATCCTCCATTTGGAACCAAACCAATTGGCTGCAAGTGGGTCTACAAGAACAAGTACAAAGCTGATGGCTCACTTGACAAGCACAAAGCTAGGCTTGTGGCAAAAGGTTTTGCACAAAAGGAAGGGGTCAATTATGAGGAAACTTTTGCTCCCATAGCAAAATGGGCCACCATCCGGACACTCTTTGCACTAGCTGCTCAGAACGGTTGGAAAGTCCATCAAATGGATGTAAAAACTGCATTCTTGAATGGAGATCTAAAAGAGAATGTTTTTATGTCACAGCCTGAAGGATTTGCTGTGAAAGGACATGAACACAAAGTATGAAAACTTGTGAAGTCCTTGTATGGCCTCAAACAAGCACCACAAGCCTGGTATGAAAAACTAACTGAGCATCTTCTGAAACTCAACTTCAAACATTTTGATCTTGATGATGCAACTTTATTTGTCAAGAAAGTTGGCAAAACAGTTGTATATCTTGTGGTATATGTAGATGATCTTTTAATGACAGGGAACAATGAAAGCTATATTTCATCCATAAAGAAAGAATTAGGAAAAAATTTTGAAATGACTGATTTGGGCTATGTTCATTACTATCTTGGCATTGAAGTAACCCAACATCCAAAGTCCATATTTCTTTCTCAAAAGAAATACATTGGAGATTTGTTAAACAGATTTGGCATGACAGAGTGCAATCCCCTTTCTACTCCAATGGAACAAAACTTGAAGCTCACATCTATTGAAGGAAAAGAATTTGAGGATGCAACAAAGTATAGACAGCTTGTAGGAAGTCTCATCTACCTCACTACTACCAGACCAGACATTTCATTTGCTGTTGGAATCCTCTCCAGGTTTATGCAAAAGCCTTGTGAAGGACATTGGTCTGCTGCAAAAAGAGTTCTAAGGTACTTGAAGGGAACTCAAGACCTTGGAATCAAGTATACATAGGTGGACGACTTCAACTTGATTGGATACTCTGATTCAGACTTCGATGGAGACAAAGAAACTGGGGTATCTACTTCAGGATATGCTATGAGTCTTGGATCAGGAGCTGTCTCCTGGAGATCACGCAAACAATCAGTACCAGCAGATTCCACAACAGAAGCAGAATATGTGGCAGCAGCTGAAGCAACGAAAGAAATTGTGTGGCTCAGGAAAATTCTTGAAGATTTGCAGGTAAAACAAATACAATCAACTCCACTCATGATTGATAACACATCTGCAATAAAGTTGGCCAAGAACCCAAAGTTCCATGATCGTACTAAGCAAATCAATACTAAATATCATCTGATCCAACATCATGTTGAGGCCAAAACAATCCATCTCCATCATTGTTCCACAAACGAGCAAATTGCAGACATCTTCACCAAAGCGCTTGGAAGAGAAAAGCTTGAAAGATTCAGAATGATGCTTGGACTCACCAACATCCCTTCAGATTAAGGGGGGGAATGTTGACACCTAATCCGAAACGGATGAGGTGAAGCTGGATAGTCATCTAGAAGATGAACTGATCCGTTTTGTATATGTATAAATAATGTGTTAGCTAATGAATAAAATCAATCAATGTTTTCTCTCGTTCAATGTGGAGTTACCCTGGCCTGACAAATCCAATCTTGATCAGACGTGTAGGCTTAGAAAGAGGACACAGAGTGCTACTACAGGACGCAATTTCAGAACTTGGATATCTAAAATTATAGAGTTATATTCATTTTAAGTTCGAGCTCCTAAAATCAAAAAAAGGAAATATGAGGAAGTTTGATGGCAAGGATTTGTTAAATTGGATATTACATATGGAGAAATATTTTGATCTACATGAGGTGCAACTATTACAAAAGGTACATATTTCATCTTTATATTTAGAACTGAATCAATTTTTATGGTATGAAGGGCTTTGTTCTCATAAACCACTTGTCACGTGGTCAATTTTCATGAAGGAAATGTAGCACATTATGAGGATACAAAGAGAAACACCTTCTTTAGCCAATTGATAAATCTCAAACAAAAGGGTTCAATGGCAGAGCACATCCAGGACTTTCAAAAATTGAATATAAGGGTAAATGATATTCCAGAGAAGCAAAGGGTTGATGTATTCATAGGGACTTTAAAGGATAACATTCAACATGAGGTTCGTCTTTGGGAACCAGATTCATTGGAGAAGGCATTCATGTGGGCAAGAAAAATTGAAAGAGAAATTATGGAAACAAGGAATCCCACCACTCACGACTATAATTATGTAATTTTTTTTCCTCCTAGGCTTCCACAATCTACAAGGTTTAAGATAGAAGGACATATCAAGAAGAAAAAGGTTCAAGAAGTGAAAGATCACATTGAGAAAGAAGAAATGAATCCGGCCATATATTGTAATGCATTGGCCGGAATTACCACTCCTCAAACTATCAAGATAGAAGGACATATCAAGAAGAAAAATGTTCAAGAAGTGAAATATCACATCAAGCATCAAGAAATGGATCCGACCATATCTTGTAATGCATAGGAAGAAATTACCACTCCTCAAACTCTCAAGATAGAAGGACATATCAAGAAGAAAAAGATTCAAGTAGTGAAAGATCACATCAAGCATCAACAACAAGTTCTCCAACTTGTAAAGGATAACGCCACTTTGCATCGAATGAAAAAATAGGCAAATCAACATCACAGTGAAAGAAGTTTTGATGTAGGCGATTGGGTGTTTTTACGGCTACATCTCAAGCAATATATTCATGAGAAGGAAATGTTGGCAATACTACTTGCACTTAATAAATGGAGACCTTACCTAATGGGAAGACACTTCAAGGTAGAAATGGATCATGATAGTCTTAAATACTTTTTAGAACAAATATTATCTTTAGAAGAACAGAAAAAATGGGTCACAAATATGTTTGGTTATGACTTTGAAATCATCTACAAAAAATGGAAGCAAAATGTTGTTGCAGATCCACTGTCAAGAAAGGATGAGGATGTGGAAGCATTGTTTTGTGTTATTTCTATTATTCAACCAGATTAGATAAACGAAGCAAGGGATGAATGGAAGAAGGAAAAAGAAGTGTGGCCACTCATTCAAAAGTTGTAGAAGATCCCAGTTCAAACAATATTGCCAGAACTTGACAAGGAAGGAAAAATCATATTAGAACCTGGAGCAGTCACAGAAACAAGAACCCGATAGCTACGAAATCGATCAATTTCAGAGTATCTCATCAAGTGGAAGAACTTACGCGTTGAATATTCCACATGGGAGGACAAGAATTTTATACAGAAGCATCAAGAGCTACTCAAGCGTTGAGGACAATACTTTTTGAAGGAGAGGGGCATTTTAGGTCCCTATGCTACTAGTGTAACCCCTTATTGTTATTAGTACAACCCCCTTATTATATTTTTGTGCCCATGTAGTCCCCATATTGTTATTATTGTGCCCCATAGAAACCCACAATTGTTATTATTGTGCCCTTACATTATTATTGTTATTTCGGCTCTGATTATATTATGACCACGTAGACTCCTATATATAGAAAGGAGTTCTTGTCATTTGTATCATCCAAGAATTGTTCATTTGTGTAATGTAAAGGAGGTTTCCCCATCGAAGAGGTTGATTTCTAAGGCGTTGATCTATCTTTTCTATCTTTTATGAGTTGGTTTCATAAAAGTTTCTAAAATGATTCTAATTGCTTTAAAATGGTCATTTTAGGTCATTTGATTGCTCAAAATGGAGTGGAAGGAAATAAAGCATAAAGCTAATGATTTGGAAACTTTGGCAGATCCGACCACCATGCAGACTCTCAGGACTTGTGGCCTCCTAAAATACTGGCTCATTCCTGGGATGAAAGCTTAGGTAGATCTGATGACATGGCTGGTAAGGATATGGAATGTCCAAGAAAAATGTTTTGTGATTGTCGATCACCGTGTTACCATTAAAACCGATGAAATCTACTTCTTGACTCGGTTGTCTCATCGAGGAGCTAATCTTTCACTATTCAGATCGAGGATAGGAGGATATATCACTGATGGGTATCTACGACACTTTTGCAAGGGTGCACCACCCAAGGATGGGAGAATTGACATTCAGAACATCGAGCTTTTACCCTTGAGGACCATTGGTTTCACTGTTTACAAACTGTGTGGCAGTGTTGCCCTTCATTTAGCCACACGAGCACAGATGCAGACGATCGTGGAATGATGGGAATCCATGGTGTACAATTGGTGCGAGGCAGTGGTGGTGAGCATGAAGGACCAGTTGACTAGGTGCAAGAATGGAAAATAAAAGAATTTTGGTTATGGGGCCATTCTTGTTGCTTTTTCCCTACAGAGGATTCCTATCCTCCGACCACATCAGATTCTAGCAGGTGAGGGAGGTTCCAGGGATCCACACATGATGAGGTGGGTTGCACTGATGGCACACCATGGAGGTGATGGACCAGTACTGAGGTATACTATAGAGCTCTTTGAATGGTTAAGCCAACAGATTGTTCAGATTGAGGACTTTCCATATGTTGGGATGAATTACAAAGGTGATCCTGATATCCTACTTCGAGTTGGAACTCAATGGGGTGATCTAGGTGAGAATTTCTCATTTTTGACATATTTCTAAATTTTTAAACTTTTATGTGTTTTTTGTCTTGAAAGGCTAATTATCCGAAATGCATGTGCAAATGGGGGTCCAACCTGACCAGTCAGTTTGAGACGATTTGGTAGACGAGGCAAGCAACCTATAGTAGTTGTGGCAGCGAACCCAGAGGCAGAGGATATCTTGACAGAGCTAGAACACAACCTTGAGAGGTTGAATTCAAACATCCCAGAGACTGGGGCTGATGACATTCCATGTGCCTATCAGAGACATGTAGTTGGGGTTTCAGGGCCCCTCAGACGTTTGTTGCATCGAGTTGCTTGTGCTATCATTTGTTATCATGAGCATCATCATGCTTAGTTTTTCTAGTTTCTAGGACCACATTTTGACTTTTGGTGTGAGCATATTCAGAAAATAAAAGGCCACGAGGCCTTATGTCCTTGAATGACATATTTTGTAGACACACACTTTTATACAAACTCTATTTTAATGAAAAATCTACTACTTTTGCCTATTGTTTATGTTGATCAATGTATGAATGAATATTGCTTTTAATTTACAAATGTTGCAAATGTCTATTTAATACATGATTTTCCAATGCATCTGTCAATGTGTTCAAATATCTCGGAATGTGTTGATATTCGATATAATCAAATTTCCTTTCCAAAAGATGAACTCGTAAAAATACTCTTAACATGGTTAGACACCTTACTGTATAAACACCATTTAAATGTAATACCACGAGTTGCGAATCTAACCTAACAATCAAACACCGGATACCAAATGTGATGGCATCAGCTAATAGCTCAATGACTGCACTATATTTTGCTATGTTGTTTGTTGTTTGATTGAGACATATTCCATGAATAGAGACTAGCTCATCACTAGGTGAATAGATAACCCAGGCTACGGAAGATAAATTCCAAGTACTATGACTAGCGCCATCAACAAAGCCAATGTAAGTATGAGAGAATGTCGACATCTGCAAATCAAGTGTAAAAATGAGATAAGCAGGAGAAGTAGTAGAAAATGTAAAAAACATTAACTGTCACACATACCTAGAAAAACGGTAAATAATGTACAAATATTCACCAAAATTTTATGCAAAATATTTCTTTAGGTAAAGACCATTTATGGGCTTTCCCAAAGGAATACCATCGTAATCAACCAACTCATAGGCGCCTTTAGCTAATACACATTTTATGATGTAAGGGCCATGCCACATCTGTTCGAACTTTCTTGCACCTAACTTGTCATGAGCTTTATCATAAACCAAGACTAAGTCACCTTATAAAGATGAATGGGGATTAACGTTTTGGTCAAACTGAGCTTTGATACGTTTTGGTGAGCCTCGCTAGCTAATATGACATCGTGGTTATTTTCATCTAAATGAGCTAAATGTACAAAGCGTTCTTCGTCTGCAGAGGTAGAAGGTAATAATTCGATAGCTATTTTTAGGGATGGGATTTCATATTCAATGGGTAATACTGCTTCCAAACCATAAACAAGTTGGAAAGGAGTAAAACCGGTCGATGTTTTTATAGTGTTATGGTAAGCCCACAGTGCTAAAAAGAGCATAGAATTCCAGTTTCCCTTATGAATACCAACTATCCATTTAATCATTTTGGTTAAAACTTTATTGACAGCTTCAATCTAGCCATTAGCTTGTGGATAATACAGAGTAGAGCTATCATGGCAAAGGCGAAGTTGTGCGAATAGTTAGACCATCATAAAGTTACGAAAATGATTACCATGGTCTGTAACAATAGCTTGTGGGACACCAAACAGATAAATCACATGATTGAAAATGATTACCATCGTCTCTATATGTAGGCATCGCCTCTATATGTAGGCATCGCCTTGGCCCATTTTATAAAGTAATCGAGTAAAAGGATAATATAGCCATGCCCCCGGCCAAGTGATGGATGCAAGTGATGAAGTCGATGCCCCATTTGGAAAAAGGACCGACAGCTATGATAGGGTGAAGAGGAGCTGAAGGTGCTCACATTTTGCAATCATAGATTTCACAATTATGGAATTTGCAAACTATAGTAATGCAATCTTTAAACATTGACGGCCAAAAATAGCCAGCACATAATATTTTTTGGGCAGTAGCATACCTAGACATGTGACCACCACACGCTCCAGAGTGGAATTCATTTAATGGTTTTTCGTCCTCTTGAAAAGTCAAACAACGTTAGAATATAGAATCAACACCGCGATGGTAAAGAGTGTTGCCAATAATATTTTATTGTTGGGATTGGTATCGGATTCGACGATGATCAGTTTTGGATAACTCAGGCCTAAAATTTTGTGTTTGGAGATATATAATGATATCTCCATACCATGGATCTGACGTACTAATAAGAAAGAGAGATTCGCCAAGAAAATAATTTTCTACTACAGTTTCTATATCAGTATGAGGAAAGTCACACAATAGTTCAGAGAAAATCAAAGATTTCTTTGATTTGGATTTTTCAAATTCCAAATCAAACTCTTGTAAGATAACTATCCACTTGGAGTATTTTCCCCCTAGCAATTTTTTAGTGAGAATGTACATCATAGGGTTGCAATATGAAATGACAGTTGTTTTTCGGAGAAGTATATAGTGACAGAATCATTGAACAGCTTGCACAGCTGCCAAGGCTAGCTTCTCCACATGTGCATATTTAATCTTGGTCTTAGTGAGACTCCTACTCAAATAGTAAATCACATGTTTTCTACTAGAATCATCCTCTTAGACTAACACCATGCTGATGGTGGCATCAGATGCAACTAGGTACAAAAAGTAATCTCGATGATAATCAGGTAGATGCAGTAATGACGCATCAGTCAGTGCATGTTTTAATGCATCAAAATCTTTATCATCAAACTCATCCCAAAAGAATGGAATGCCCTTTTTCAACATTTAAGTAAAACCCTTGGTTAGTTCAGCATAATTATGGATGAATCTTTGTAAAAAAATTTGCTTTCCCTTGCAAACTTTGGAGTTGAGTAAGGCTAGAAGGAGTAGTAAAATTTAGAATTGCCTCTACCTTTAGGGGTCGACACGAATGCCTTCTTTTGAAATGATGAAACCTAGAAGCCGACCTGATTGCACACAAAAAACGCATTTGTGCGGATTCAAGCGAATATTGTAATGCTTGCACCTAATGAAAATTGTTTTCAAGTGTAATGGGTGATCCTGCATTTTCATTGAATGAGTCGGTAGGTCATCTAAATAAGGCTGAACAATATGCTTGATATCGTGGAATGCATAAGACATTGCTCACTGAAAATTCAGGCCAACATTTTTTAGGCTAAATGGGAGTTTGCGATAAGGAAAAGTTCCCCATGGGCATATAAATGCACTTTTATATTGATCGGTAGGGATTATATTTATCTAATTGTAGCCAAAAAATCCATCTATGTAGGAAAACATTTCATTTTTGGCATAGTCATCAACAATTTGGTTGATATATAGAGTTGGATAATTGTCCTTGGGACAAGCTTTATTAATATCTTGGTAATCAACACATACTCAAATAGTTCCTTGTTTTTATTAACAAGCACAATATTTGATACCCAATCAATCAAAGGAATGACGTAAATGAATCCAACCTTCAATAAATTTTCAACCTCAATCTCGATTTCGGAAGCTTTTCGTGGATGTATAGGACATAATCATTGTCTAACTAACTTAGCATCCAGATAAGTTTTTATTTCATGTACAACTATGCTAGGGTCGATTCCTGGCATTTCTTTGTATGACCAGACAAAGATGTCACAAAATTCCTAAAATAGGGCTTTGTAAGTTTGAATCTCTTTTAAAGAGAAATAAGCTCCTATATGAATATGTTTAGTTATCTCGGGTTTCACTAAGATGTCTATAGGTATCATTGTTGATATGTTCCCTAAATTCTGTTCAGAATTGGAAGAAAGGGTAGATATTGGACATTGAGGATCACTAAGGGTCTCAGATGAAAACATAGATGAGAAATTATTCTCAATTTTGTTAAAGGATGGCAAGAAAGTTGAATGATGATGAGTATCATTCCATGACATTTCGTCCAAGGTCATAATTTCCATAATCCCTTCATCAGTTAAAAAATTTGTGTTAAAAGGATCAGGCATAGAGATTGGTTCCAAGCATGACAAATGATAATATTCATCAATAATCGTATTCATTTGATTGTCTTCAAATGTTGATGAGTTGGAAAAAGACTGAATTTCCTCATAGGCTAACTCAAAAGGGCTACAAGGAATTTCATCGCCATATAAGATCATTTCTAATTCTGAAGGTACTTTCCATGGATCTCCCGATTCGAAAGTACTTGATGTAATCATGTTAATATGGGCATCATTATGAAGGAAATTGGGTGGAGATAATGCGAAAGTTCCCATCAAAGACGAGTCTTTGAGAAGACCAACACCAACTTCTTCATATGGAATTGTTGATTTTCCAACAAATGGGATACTACCAATGGAATTAGTATCTGAGGTATAGTAGCACAATTGTTCTACTTTCACAATTCTTCCTTTGTGAAAAAACATAATCATCCTAAAATATGACGAGACTACTGTCGCCATGGCAAAAGTCCAGCTCTGAGCAAGAAAAAGGTTATAGTCAAGTTGAGCATCAACAATGTCAACGTCTATTGCAACCGTTTTTCCCTCTAATTCGACTGGCAAGTCATTTAAAAGTCCATATGAATAGAAACCTCTTCCATCAAAGGCTTTCAAAGTCGTGGAAGATTGATTGATTGTTGGAGAACCCAAAGCTTTCAACAGGCAATGGACATAATACATGTCGATGCTCCTTCGTCAATCATTGTTTGAAAAACTCGTGAGTTTTGACATGAATTGGAATCTGAAAATCCAGTTGGTGCAGGAGACATAGGACATAATTTTCAAGATTGAAAACACTCAAATTGGAGTCATGAGGATCTACTCCTCCTATGGATGATAATAATAATTTCCTTTATCTTCGACAAGTTTGCAGCACTTCAAGGGCAGACATTGCCAAAGGTGGCATAACCAAATCTTTGATGATGTTATAGTTCTGAGCAGCCCTAACATGAGGATTAAAGGCTGACTTTCAAAGCATACCCTTAGGAGGCGGACAAATTATCATATCAAGGTTTGGTTTTTCAATATGCAACAGTTCAGAAGAAGGAGGAGTAGATGTGGAAGTTTGACCAGTTGGAGTGGAGTCATCTCCATCTTCAACAAGACTCTTTGACATGTAATCTTTGGATCTCATTACTAACATAACTTTGGAAGACATCATCATGATATCTGTTTATGAAGATGAGGAGGATTGGTCATGAGAAACCATTTTATTGTCTTTGGAAGGAAAAGGATCCTTCAAAACAATGGGTGTGTGTGAACTTTTGATAGATTTGGAAACTTCAGCACGATGTGGGCACTCCTTGGTGTAATGATCTTCCTAAAAAATTAGGCAAGAATGCTGAGGTTTCTTCTTTTCATCAAACGGTTCATCTTCAGTTATTATTGGTACAAGAGATTTTATGAACCATTCAGCCAAAATCTGGTCTGGAATATAAACTTTAACTAGGCGACGCCCTTATCTACATTCATGAATGTGATCTGAGATATGGGTAGACGTTGACTGTTTTGAAGAAGTTAAAAGTTCAGTTCCATTATCATATTGAACGAGCAACTGAAAATGGGTCAAAAAAGTTGTAGCAAGGGTGTTAAATATACCGAAGGAAGCGCGTGGTATTTCTACATACCATTTGGTTGCCAAACTGGTTCAGGTTCGTTGAAAAAGTCGTAATCTAATAGAATCGTCAATTAATGAGTTGGAGGCGCACCAAATATGATAGGTCATAACATGGTTGGACGGATCTTCCCCCGAATTACCTTCAAACTTAGGAATATCACTGGGCAACTTAGTAGGAATGGCTGATTAAATGGAAAATAAAAAAGTGGATCATTACTTAACCAGGAGAGGTTAGGCAAATCCAAAGTTGCAATGGAGGGCAACTTGCGGTTAGGATCCTAAGCTGGATACTGATAACCCTGAGGGACGAGTCCCATACTGGGAGGAGGATACCCAGGATATCTTGGAATAGCCTGAGCAGTTGGAATCTGCATACCTCTTGGATATCCAAGATGAGCTGTATCATATTGTGGTTGCATAGCTTGTTGAAACATATGACCTGGGTATGGTTGATTCTGAAAAGGGAGACTTTGACCCAGTTGAATTTGAATGAATTGTCCTTGAAAGGGTTGATTTTGAAAAGGTTGACCATGGAGAAATTGATTTTGAAAAGGTGGACCTTGAACAAACTGGCTCTGGGGTAAAACTTGGAAAGGTGGCCCTTGAAGCGGTACTTGCATATATGGGACGTTAGGTTGTACAACAGGTATTTGGGGTATTGAAATAATTGTAGGAATGGATTGAACATCAGATACTTGAGGTAAAGACTGAACAAGGGGTTTCACCGTAACTTGTGATATAAGTGGGACAGTTACGTGTGATACTCCTGGAATGGGAGTTTGAAGCGAACCTGAACCTAGGTTCTGAATAGTTGTTGGTTGGGTAGGTGTCGATGGATTAGCCTAGACGGTTGGTTGGACTTGAAAAAACATACCTTGAAAAGGTATTTGTTGTATAGGTTGTCCAAGAGGTTGACCAGGTTGGTACAAAGGCACTTGAGAAGCAATCGGAATTGATTGTTGATTTAATGAAGGGCTCCAGATTGTATTCAATCCATGGTAAGGCATTCCAATGGTGGGTTGAGGCATAACAGGCTGACCAAAACTGGTTTGAGGCATTTGAGCATAATTAAGGTAATTCCTGGCAGGGGGTTTCCCCCCAGCTGTAGGGTAAGTTCCTCCAAAAGGTTGTCCTTCAAGCAGAGGATATGACAGTTTCCCCCCATGCGGGTAATAACCACCTGTTGGGTTGGTTTGTGGATTACCAACATTACCGGAAATCATATTAATAAATTGTTCAGATGGAAAACCTTCACTAGTAGGGTTAATTACACCAGTTGACATGTTTGAAGATGAGTTCGAGGAAGAAGCTCCTGAATACGATCTTACAAGAGAGTGATATCCATGTGGTAGAAAACCACCATACAATGTTGACTCAAGAGAAGTAGAAAACATGGATGTATCTGATGAGGTAATTCAATTCCTCTTACATCAGAATCTATAATAGTAGAATTTTCAGTTTCTACTACAGTTCTGAATCTTGATGATTTAGATTTTCAGCTTTAAACTTTTCTAACTAACTCGGTGTATACTCAAGGGGATCCCCGAGTGTCCTACATGATTGTCTTGGTAATTCCACCACAATGAAAAAAATTGAATTGATCAATTACACAATATCTAAATTACACCTAAAGTCTCTAAAAAGTAAAAAACAACACAAAAAGTAACACACACTAAAAATCTATGAGTTCAAACCATACAAACTGACTCTTCACAAAGATCATTAATTACTAGTTGGTGATGAAATCCAACATTGCAGTGATCAAGGTGAATTTTTTTATAGAAATGAGCATTTGGAACCAGTTACCCTGACAACCTGCTTAATGAAACAGTCTAGTGCAAGTAACTCTGCTATAAACCATCTCGAGCAAAGATTACCCTCCAAAAATTCCAAGTGAGTCTAATCAATGTCTGTTCCAGGTACAACAGGACCTTCCCTCTGCCATCACCTTACATAGAGCCCTAGGATTATAGTCACTAATTTTACCAAATACAACAATTTTACGTGGGGTGATAGTCGCAAATCGGACTTACACGCAAGGGCAGAGTAACAAGCTCAATCCCCTTGAAGGCTCCTCCACATGATCAATTGGAGGTTTACTTTCAAGTGACCTGAAGTACCTTTCGGTACCGTTGTAATACATGAAAATCACTATATCTAGGTCGATGAAGTGGGTACGATCACTTCACCATATTCGACACAATCTCGTGCTTAACTCATGTACAAGAAGAGATTCCTAGAGAAAAACAGAAATAATTGGATTTTCCCTCCCTAATTCAAGATTCTATTGTTCGTTTGTAGCTTTGGAAAGTTTACTTCCTTCCCTATTCCAAAGACCTACAATTAAGCCACTGTAGGTGACAAGAGCCCTAAAAAATGTAAAATTCTAGATGAATTTTAATTAATGACGTATAATTAAGTTGTTCTTTACTCAATGGGCGATGAAGGTGAAACTTATGATGTTATGACATGACTCAAAATCTTAATGCACTCTAAAATGCAATAGCAACTTTCGAATTTGATGAAATCCGATTTAGAGAAAAGAAAGAGTTTCTTTGATTTTTTAAGAAATGAAATGCAAAAACTCACAACTTTTCTAATTTTCTAAAGTAACCAACTGAACTATAACGTAATGAAAATGCAGTCAACAAACCAAATTCTAGATTTCCATAAACATCAAATAAGCCAAATACTCTTTATCTCTAATCACTCAAAACTTTTAAGCACACAGAAATCAATTAAGAGAGTTGGAGAAAAATATTTTTTCCCTATGAATGCTTTGATTTAATGATAATAACAATGCCATTGCGAAAAATTTCCAAGATGAAAGTAACAATTGTTGGAAATACTGAAGGGGGGGGGGGCTGGGGGGGGGCGGAAGGGCAGGGGTGAATCAGTATTTCTTTTCAATTATTATTTATATCAGTTAAAAACATTTATATTTGGAACGCAGAAGTAGATAACAGGAATAGATGCTTTTATTAATGTGATATTTGCAATAAATCAAGTACAATACATACATATACATATATATATATATATCTATATATATATATATATATATATATGGTTTCAATCAGTTTCCAAGCACCAACTTTGTCTTGTTAAGGCACCAATCTTGAATTTAGGAGCACCAACTCCCAGGACACCAATCCTTTCAGTTCTAAGGCTCCAACCCTCTACTGTAAATTTTCTGGATTTGTTTGGTTGTAATTCTTTGCTCCCAACCCCGTTGGGCCTATGACTTACTTCTGTCCTCCTGTTCCTTCCATTTCTGCCTGAGCTTCGACTTCCTTTATTTTCTTATAGTTTGCCAGTTACCCTAAACTTTCCTTGTTCTCTGTTTTATATTCCTGATACCCCTAACCTTTGGCTTCCTTTCTCCGCTGGCTCTTCGACTTCCTCAACGCTCACTCGATCTTCCAGCTTCCTCTGCGCTCACCCTTCGTCTTCCTCTGTCTCTTCAAATCCATTAATACACACAGGACACGTTAATGTGGAAGAGGCCCTTTTTAATATTCATACAATATACATTAATTGTTCACGAAAACCATATAAGAGAGACTATAGCCATATAGAGGTCCCACATGCCACGTCATCCTTTTATCGCAATCGCCGCTTTAATATGACAAGGCCTTAAGCCTTTAACCCTGGGACCATACAATATATCGGAATACAAGGATGCACAAGAAATACACGAAAAATACACCCTCCAAACACATAAGGCCGGACTTCAAATGCATTACGCCCACATCTATAACTTCATCGGGTCCGCTCCTTCACAACTTTATCGCAATCGGCAGATTTTCACATAACATAGCCAATTCCCCGATACCCGGACGCGATATTATTTTAAATTGTTTTAATAACTCCGTCGGGTCCATATATATATATCGCAATCGGCGCTTTCAATGTGGCAAGGCTTTACAAGAGGCTTGCGATATGCGACGAATGCAATAATATATTAAATCATATTGCAATGGTCCAGTCAGGTCCGTATATTATCGCAATCAACACTTTCAATGTGGCAAGGCTTTATAAGAGTCTTGCGATATGGCAGATGCGATGTAACTTTAAAGTGTATTACAATGGAATCCTCGGGCCCAAGTATTGTATCACATATATATATATATATATATATATATATATATATATATATATATATATATCGATATATATATATATATATATATAGATATATATATATATATATATATATATATATATATATATATATATCTCACAATCGCATATTTAATGTGCCATCCCTTTATAACTTATGATATGATATTAAGTGGTATTCCTTAGCAATCCTCCATCGTTGATCTTCTCACGATCCGACGGTCAACACTTAATCCGATCAACCCAAAACCGTCCGTTGACCCTTCATCGTCGATCAACCCGCGCTGGATCCAACGGCTTGCATGAATTTCGGGTGAGCAATTTGCAAGGGAAATAACCACCTAAAAAGTGGTTTTCTCTCTCCACTCGAGTGCTACGTGTCGCCCATTGAATGGAATCGGGTGCTCTCCTCTAAATACCACTTACTGCCTAGTGTCCGCCCGAAAACCACTGCCACTATTACAAACTCACCTTTTGGAATATAACCACATGCATTCACTCTTCATCCGTCTTCTTGATTTCTTCCGATATTATATACTCCTCCGCTCTTTTGGCTCCTCCTCCGCTCTTTTTGGCTCCTCTGTTAACTTCTTTGGCATATATTACATGCAATACTCCCGATATGGCTCCTCAATGGCTTGACTGTCTTGGCTTTCCTCTGGTTTCTCCTCATGGCTTCTTGCTCTTGTTTCTTCACGGATCTGCTCTACTTCTCCTTGGCCTCACATCATTGTTTACTCATCCAGAATATTGCCATATTGACATCAATGACAATCTAGGTCAACAATCTCCCCCTTTGTTATTTATGGCAATATTCTTCTTCTCTCCCCCTTTGACATCAATGGCAAAGGAGTGCTCAGGGACTCCCCCTATCGAACTGCTCCCCCTATCCTACAACATCTTTATGAATCAACTTAAATGATGCTAAAGAGATAACTCCCATCTTTCAACGAAGATGTTCAAATGCTTCTCAAGGAAGAGGTTTTGTGAAAATATCAACTATCTACACCTTAGTATTGATATATTTCAAGATTATGTTTTGTTTAGCTACTTGTTCACGAAGGAAATGATACTTGATTGGTATATGTTTGGTCTTTGAGTGCATCACTGGATTTTTGCTGAGGCTGATTGCACTTGTGTTATCACAATAGATGGTAATTGGTTGATTTGTACCTATGTTGACATCTTTTAGAGCTTCCTTCATCCATAGTATTTGAGTACAACAATCTGTGGAAATTATATACTCGGCTTCAGCTGTAGATGGGGATATGGATGTATGTTTTTTACTGAGCCAAGATACTAAACAGTCTCCTAGGAAGAATGCATTTCCACTAGTACTTTTCCTATCATCAACACTTCCGGACCAATCAGCATCGGTGTATGCAGTCAAAGTAAGAGTTGAGCTCTAAGGGCACCAGAGACCGAAATCAGGAGTTCCTTTCAGGTATCTGAGAATTATTTTTACAGCCAACAAATGGGATTGTTTAGAAGCTGATTGAAATCTTCCCACCATTCCCACTGCTTACATAATGTTGGGTCTCATAACAATTAAGTACAAAAGGGCTCCAATTATTGACCTTAATGCATTGCATCTACAGGAGGGGAGTCATCATTTTTACTCAATTTGCAACTTGTGGTCATAGGTGTGCTCATGGGTGCACAGTCTTCCATTCCATATCTTTTAAGCATGTCTTTAAGATATTTGGCTTGAGATATAAACATGCCTGTCGTGGTTTGAGATACTTGTAATCCAAGAAAGTGAGATAACTCTCCTATCATTGACATCTCAAACTATTTTGACATATTTTGAGAAAACGCATGACTCATATCATCATTATTACTAGCAAAAATCAGATCATCAACATAAACAAGTGTGACTAGTAACTTATCCTCATCTGTCTTTATGTAGAGATTACTTCTTGCCACCCCCTTCTTGAAGCCTTGTTGTTGTAGATAGTGATCCAATCTTGCGTACCAAGCTCTAGGAGCTTGTTTCAACCCATATAATGCCTTTTTCAACTTACAGACAAAGTCTTTTCCTTCTGTTAGATTAAAACCTTTCGGTTGCTCCATGTAGACTTCTTCCTTGAGTTTCCCATTCAGAAACGTTGATTTTACATCCATTTGATAGATTTTGAATCCTTTTGAGCAAGTAAATGCCAAGAACATCCTGATAGCTTCCATACGAGCTACTGGTGCAAATGTTTCTTCAAAGTCAATTCCTTCAACTTGTGAATAGCCTTTACAAACAAGACTTGTCTTGTTTTTGATAATTTGTCCATCTTTATTCATTTTTTTTGGAATACCCACTTGGTTCCTATTATGTTTTTGTCCTTTGGATGAGGTACCAGCTCCCATGTCTCATTCTTCTCAAATTGAGACATTTCTTCTTCCATGGCTTTTATCCAATGAGGATCCTTTCTTGAGTAAACATTTCTAGTTCTATCATGGATAGAAGAGCAACATCATTTTTCCTTGGTGTACTTGTCATTCTTCTTCATGTCTGCATCCCTTCATCTACATTGCCAATAATATGCTCTTCTTGGAGATATTTTTGGAGAAACTTCATCTTTGAAGGGGTTTGAGATGGTTCTTTTTCCTTGGGTTTTTCTTGATCTATTTCTTCCTTTTCAAGTTCTTCTTCTTCAATGAGAGGATCAACTTCATGTTCTTCAATTTCTTTTTCTGGAAGGTCTTCATCAATCTTTACATCAATGCTTTCCACTATTTTCCGTAGTCGATTATTGTAGCACTTGTAGGCTTTGCTCCATGTAGAATATCCAAGGAAGATCCCTTCGTCAACCCGAGAATCAAACTTTCCTGGTGAGCCATCATTGATTTTTATGAAGCACTTGCTTCCAAAAATCTTGAAGTATTTTACTGAAGCAGGTCTTCCTTTCCATAATTCATAAGGAGTCTTTTCATTATTTGGTCTTAATTGAGTTCGATTCAAGGTATAGACAGCTGTCTCGACTGCTTCTCTCCATAATTTTGGCTGCAAGTCAACTGCTATTAACATTGTTCTTGCCATTTCTTGAACTGTTTGGTTTCTTCTTTCAACTACCCCATTTTTCTTGGGTGTTCTAGCAATAGACAATTCTCTTTTAATTCCATGTATTTTACAGAATTCATTAAATTATTTTGGCATGAATTATCCTCCTCTATTTGTTCTGAGGCACTTAATATTTGAGTCCTTTTCATTTTCTACAAGAGCTTTAAGATTCTTAAAACACTCAAATGCTTCAGATTTATATTTTATAAAATATATCCACATCATTCTAGTATAGTCATCAACAAATAAAGCAAAGTACCTTTCTCCTTGGAGTGTCGGAGTTCTAGTTGGTCCACATAAATCCGCATGGATGATCTCCAAAGGCTTTGATGTAGAAAAATCCTTGGTCTTGTGGCTGGTTCTGGTTTGCTTTCCATGTTGACATGGACCACATATTCCTTGATTTGGTTTGAATAACTTTGGGATGTCTCATACTACTTTAATCTTGCTGATATTGATCAAGTTATCAAAGCTTGTATGTCCAAGTCGCTTGTGCCACAACCAATTTTCATCTGTTCGACTTACGTAGCATTTATCTTCTTGAATCTTGTTCAAAATGTAGATGTTGTCTGGTGTTCTAACCCCTTTCTCCACAATTTCCCCCGAGGAAGAGTTCCTTATTTCATAGTCTTTGGTGCTAAAGACAACATTATGTCCTTGATCACAAATTTGGCTAACACTCAGGAGGTTGTGTTTGAGCCCGTTTACTAGCAAAGCATTTTGAGCTTTTCCTTTTCCATTAATAAGAATAACAGTTCCTTTTCCAGCAATTTTGGTAGATCCACTTCCAAAGGATACATTTCATTCCTTTTTGTTCAATGAGACAAACTTCCTTTTGTCCCCTATCATGTGTCTGGAACACCCACTATCCACAAACCAATGATTTTCATTATTTTGAGCACATAGAGCTAAGCCACATTTATCCGTGTTGGGATTCTCACTTCTTGTTTTTCCTCTTTTGAGTGGGCAATTTTATTCATTGTGTCCATTATTATTACATAATGAGCAAATCAGATCAAATTTGGCCAAGGGATCAAAAGAATTGTAGGTCTTGATTTGCGCTTGCCCTTTGGGGCCATATGGTTTGTTTATTTGATCCTTCATTTTTGGTGTTTCATTCTTATGAGCCATGCAATGTCTAGCTTGATGACCAAAATTTTTACAATAGAAACAATGCCCAAAAAAGATAGTTTTGTACTTGTTGTAATAGCCATGATTTGAATCAACATTCTTCCTTGGAATTACTCCCACTTCATTCTTTGGATTTGAGATGGGCCTTTAATGAAATACTGTTTTGTATCTGTTGTAACATCCATGATTCGAATCAACATTATTTCTTGGAGTTACTCTCTCTTCATTCTTTGGATCTGGGATGAGCCTTTGATGAAATAATCTTTCTTCTTTTGGGTTGCTGGAAAGTACATCAGCATAGCGTTTCACATTATCCTTAGTACTTGATGATTCTCCTTTAAAACCTATTCCAGATTTATCATATTAAGGTTTTTGATTATTTAGGATAGTGTCAAGTATTTGAGAGCTCTTCCAACCCTTTTTAACTTGCTCCAATTCCTTCCCCAGAGATACTATATCGGCTTCACGTTCTTTGCAAGCTTCTTCTTTTTCTTTTAGCTTATTTTTCAAGATATCTTCCCTTCTTTTTGTTTCCTCGTTTTCTACCTTGAGAGAAATGATTTTATTCCGTAACTTCTCATTTTCTTCAATGGCACTTATTAACAGTTCATCTACATTTCCATCTAGCCCTGAGTAATCATCATTTGTGAATGCCATGAATAGTACTTCTTGGCTTCCAACATGGTCATTTTCTTCATCTAATTCTTCATTACCTCCTTTGCGGTGAGGGAACTGGTTAGTTGATTTCTTTTTTATGACTACAAATTCATCTTCATCAGACTCATCTTGCTTAGAGAGGAAATTCTTCTTATTGAACCCTTTCTTTTTGTCTACCATCCTTTTAGAATTTTCTTCATCATCACTATCATGCTTATGAGGACATTTTGCAGCATAATGACCTATTTTTCCACATTTGAAACAAATAAGAGGGTATTTATCTTTTAGCTTAGATCCTTTCTTCAGTCTTCGTACAAATTGTGCCAATTCGGATTCAACATCAGAGTCATCACTACTAACATTCCATTCTTTCCCATTTTTTTATTTTGAGGCCTTGAATGCTGCATCTTTGGAACTTGGGCAATCTTTTCTCATCTCAGAGGCAATGAGGATTCCATGGAGTTCATCCATCTTGAGAGTATCTAGATCCTTCACTTCTTCTATGGCCTTTAAGAGAGTTAACCACTTCAGCTACTTGGAGAAGGTATGATGCAATATATTCTTCATCATCCATTTTCAAACTTTCAAATTACCTTCTATGAGTTTGAATATTTGCCTTCTTGACTTTGGAGTCCCCGTCGTATAAGCTAATTAGCTTATCCCATACTCCTTTGGCAAAGTTACAATTCATGACTTTTTTAAATTCAGAATCAATGATTCCATTAGTGATGGAGTTTTAAGGCTTTTGCATTTGCAACGTAGACTTTCCTCTTGTCTTGATCTGTTGGAAGGGTGGAAGGAGCTATGTACTCATTTAAGACCGAATGCCAAACCTCGGGTCCAAGGGACATTAAGTAATAGGACATTCTCTTTTTCTAGAAACCAGATTTTGTGCCATCAAACAAAGGAGGTTTTCTTGACACTTCTTGATTTCTTGTCATGACTAAGAATCCTTCTTCAAGCTATTAGGCTGATACGAAGAAGCCCACTCTGATACCAATTGTTGGAAATATTAAGAGGGGGATGAATCAGTGTTTCTTTTCAATTATTATTTATATCAATTAAAAGCATTTATATTGGAACGCAGAAGTAGATAATAGGAATAGATGCTTTTATTAATGTGATATTTGCAATAAATCAAGTACAATATATATATATATATATCTCTATATCTATATCTATCTATCTATCTATCTATCTATCTATCTATCTATCTATCTATATATATATATATATATATATATATCTATCTATCTATCTATCTATCTATATATATATATATATATATATATATATATATGATTTCAATCAGTTTCCAAGCACCAACTCGGACTCTTTGTGAGGTTCCAACCTCCAGAGCACCAACTCTATCTTGTCAAGGCACCAATATTGAATTTAGGAGCACCAACTCCCAGGACACCAATCCTTTTAGTTCTGAGGCACCAAACTCAAGGACTTAAACCCTTTGCTGTAAACTGTCTAGATCTGTTTGGTTGTAATTCTCTGCTCCCAACCCTGCTGGGCCTATGACTTACTTCTGTCCTCCTGTTCCTTCCATTTCTGCCAGAGCTTCGACTTCCTTTATTTTCTTACAATTTGCCAGTTACCCTAAACTTTCCTTGTTCTCTGGTTTATATTCTTGATACCCCTAACCTTTGGCTTCCTTTCTCCACTGGCTCTTCGGCTTCCTCTGTCTCTTCAAATCCATCAATACACAGAGGACACGTTAATGTGGAAGAGAGGCCAAATTACAATAGTGTTGCATATTAAAAAATATCAGAGAGGCCCTTTTTAATATTCATACAATATACATTAATTGTTGACGAAAACCATATAAGAGAGACTATAGCCATATAGAGGTCCCACTTGCCACATCATCCTTTTATCGCAATCACCGCTTTAATATGACAAGGCCTTAAGCCTTTAACCTCGGGACTATACAATATATCGGAATACAAGGATGCATAGGAAATACACGGAAAATACACCCTCCAAACACATAAGGCCAGACTTCAAATGCATTACACTTGCATCTATAACTTCATCAGGTCTCCTCCTTCACAAATTTATCGCAATCGATAGATTTGCACATAACATAGCCAATTCCCCGATACCCGGACGTGATATTATTTTAAATTGTTTTAATAACTCCGTTGGGTCCATATATATATCGCAATTGGCGCTTTCAATGTGGCAAGGCTATACAAGAGGCTTGCAATATGCAACGGATGTGATAATATATTAAATCATATTGCAATGGTCCAGTTGGGTCCGTATATTATCGCAATCGGCACTTTCAATGTGGCAAGGCTTTATAAGAGTCTTGCGATATGGCGGATGCGATGTAACTTTAAAGTGTATTACAATGGAATCCTTGGGCCCGAGTATTGTATCGCATATATATATATATATATATATATATATATATATATATATATATATATATATATATATATATATATATATATATATATATATATCACAATCGCATATTTAATGTGCCATCCCTTTATAACTTATGATATGATATTAAGTGATATTCCTTAGCGATCCTCCACCGTTGATCTGCTCACGATCCGACGGTCAACACTTAACCTGATCAACCCAAAACCGTTCGTTGATCCTTCGCCGTCGATCAACCCACGCTGGATCCAACGGCCTACATGAATTTCGGGTGAGCAATTTGCAAGGGAAATAACCACCCGAAAAAGTGGTTTTCTCTCTCCACTCGAGTGCTACGTGTCGCCCATTGAATGGAATCAGGCGCTCTCCTCTAAATACCACTTACTGCCTAGCATCCGCCAAAAACCACTGCCACTATTACAAACCCGCCTTTTGGAATATAACCACGTGCATTTACTCTTCATCTGTCTTCTTGATTTATGTCGATATTATATACTCCTCCGCTCTTTTTGTCTCCTTTGTTAACTTCTTTGGCGTATATTACATGCGATACTCCCGATATGGCTCCTCAATGGCTTGACTATCTTGGCTTTCCTCTGGTTTCTCCTCATGGCTTCTTATTCTTGTTTCTTCACAGATCTGCTCTATTTCTCCTTGGTCTCACATCATTGTTTACCATCCATAATATTGTCATATTGACATCAATGACATCAATGACAATCTAGGTCAACAACAATTTCCTTTATCAAGCAAAAACGACTATAATTCCTTCAAAAAAGCACCAGGTCTTAAGAAACCCTAATTTTCAATTCAACATGAACTTGACTACAAATAAGTAACAATCAAGGCTTAACTAATGTATTTGATAGAACAAAATAAGAATACCATGAGAAAAAGGACAATCTATCTTGTTTTGATCATTCAGCAAATCAACCAGGCAAAACCCTAAGTAATTCTTTCAAAAGACCTAATTCTCAAAAATCATTAACAAACAAATCAACTGAGTTCAGAGAAGACACAACATAGTCCAAAAAATATAATGACACTTCCAGAAAAACAAACTGAAGTGTGGGTTGAAGAAAAAGCTATATTTTAAAAAATTCTCAAGGCCTACACAAGTTTATAGTGGAAAGCAGAGCATATGCGCTCTGTTGCTACGGCAAAAAGGGCAGAACTGCGCTATGTTAACAAACAGAAATGGCACAGGAGGAAAAACTTAAGAAAAAATAAAAAATTCAAAAAATCAACAACTCAGATCTAAAAGGCCATTAATTTATAAAGACTCAGGACTGGATAAATCAGAAGAATTAGAAAGCAAAACTAAGGAAATAGACGAGAACAGAGACATTCCCCATTATGGTCGCCAATTTGTTACACCGGACAATCCCTCTTGCGGACAAGAGTGAACTCCCTAGATCCTTGACAGGAACTAGAAACAAGCAAGATAATTGAATTGACTCTTTCCCTAAGTTGAACCTGTTCGAATTATAGTAAGTATAGCTAATGGGTGAGCCTCTTACCTCTTCATAAAATTCTCGATGAAGATCCCTTGTTGTGATTCGATGCAGCTCTTCAATGCTTGATAAGACCTGCAAACATCGACCATAAAAGGATCAAAAGCACATGTAATATAATAATCCAAACAACTTAACCTAATGATCAATGAAATTAGAAATTCAATTTGCCTTAATAAACATTATAAACAATTGTAAACCATTCATCATTCCAATAAGACAAATCAATGAGAGAAAGTGTTCATTTGTATTAATCAAAGATTAAGAGGAACCTTACAACCTTCGCCTTGATGCCGTGAAGTCCCACCCAAATGCCTTCAATCTCCTCCTTAAATGACAAGCTTTCCAATATCAAAACAACAACATAAGTTTATCTTCTCTGAGTTCTAACCTCCTTAATCCCTCTACCCTGTAGTCATTTTATAGGCCAAGAGGAGGATGAAACTCCTTCATTGAGGGATTAGGTTACTATGAGAAAAGGGATGGAGATGCATCATCTGAGGGTTATAGTTTGAATAGTCATCACTTGAAAATTTTCAGTTGGGAAATATTCGGCCAACTATATTTCTAGAATGTACTTTTTATTTTTACTTTCTAGAATTCATCTGCATAGATTCATAGTGGCAAACAGAGCGCATCCCTGCATTGTTCTCAAAGTTAATTTTAGTGCATGCACAGGAAACTCTAGAGTAATCGGTGCAAGTGGAACTTAACAAGGTGTGACAGCTATTTTTTTCAAATTTCTCATCTACATCAAAATATTTTGGGTTGTTTGAATTCTGACGGAGCTAGTTCAAACATGTTCACTGATGGTAAAAAGACCCATAAACTAATCCAGTGTCATGGCAACAAATTGACATGTAACACAAGGTCACTGTGTTAACCACTAAGAAGGGTTGAATCCCTCAAGCTATATGAGAAAGGGTTGTCCTAGGAGTCTATCAACCAAGCTTATGCTTGGAGGTATGTTGTTAAATGAAACTACTCTTAGAATGTAATGCAAGATGGATGAGTGAAGTTCTTAGCTTATGATTGTTTTAATTGTTTAAGTAGTTAAGTTATTATTATTCCTTATGACAAGAATACTTAGCAATAAGTGAAAGGACAATCTTAACCAAATAAAAATGTGTCAAATATTTAAGTGTGAAATAGATACCAAAGATAATCTCAAAAATCCAATGACTACGAGATGTAATCAAATCCCATAATAACATAATTCACGATATCAATAGCAAGATTACTAAAGACAATACCACAATGGAAACAATTAGAGATCTTCAAAAATATTCCAGTCAAATAAATGTCAATGATAATGTTAATATCAAATACACAAGATGTCAATAATGAAATATGCTCAAGAGTAAAACTTAAGATGCCAAAAGTAACTTAAACAAGATTTAGAAAGAGCTTAGATGTGTGAGCGCCTTAAGTGCAAAATTTGACAATTATTAGAGCTTAAGACAAGACAAGCGAATATTAGATTTCCAATAATCAAAATCAACAATAATACTTCAGAAATATCAACGCTTGTTATTCTTATGATAGCAATAATAAAATCACTTTAGATTCGATAAACAACAAGCCTGTGATAGCCACAGGTGATTAATGAGATGCCCAACACTTTTGTAATGTAAATTATGAGTTTTAGCCCACTTTAAGATGCAATGTTCAGACTTATATTAGATTTGATTTAACTTATTACAATAGTAAGTAGATCAGAAAATCAATGATTTATTGATGCCATAATAATTGCCAAATTATGCCCAAAACTTGGAAAAATATACCAAAATTGAAAATTTAGTTTTTTGAACCTTTTAGGTGTGTTATTCAGAAAAATTCAAATTTGATCTAGCAATTATGCCGAAAATTTCCAGCAAGCTAAAATTTAGATCCAAGCTAGATCCTCAACACCCAAGTGGCCAAATTTCTAGAAAAAATGAAATTTGCAATTTTTAGAGTATTTTGACCAATTTAATGTGTGCGTTAGGGATTTTAAGTCACTGTTATAAATCAGAATTTACAGCTGTAACAAAACAATGAGAAATTATGGTTTAAATAAAAAACCCTAGGCCCAAGGCCTTGAAGATTATTTTGCCCAAACTTGCCAAAATTTTGCAATGAAATTGCCACTTGCAAATCAAACTTTTTTAGCCCAAAATTCTACAATACCCACCAAGTATTTAGTCCCACAAAAATTCAGAAATGGCTAAAGGTCAAAATAGGCCTAAAAGAGGGGCTGAGAAGGGTCAAGAAAGCCACAAAAGGGAGAGCGAAGGGAAAAGGAGAGAGGGAAAGCCCTATAGGGTTTGACATTGTGGAAATAGGAAAAATTATAGCCTAAAAAGGCCACAGCTAGCCTTTGGGGCAATCGTTTAGGGCTTGGGAGGGCAGTGGTGTGGCCTAGGGCCCACAATTAAGCCTTTCAAGGCTTGAATCCCTAACACAAGGGCTAAAAGGGGAGGCTGAAGCCCCTAGAGGGTAAAACCAGCCCTAAAAATCCCTAAAATGATGACATAGAGGGAAAAAGGGTTGTCATGGGATGTTTAGAGGCCAACACCGACTCTGGAGAGGTCGAATCTAGACCTGGGAAAGCTAAAACTTGAAACCCCAACTTTAGAAAATTTATATTCCTTCATATCTACAGTTCTACTCGATTTCTCCAATGGTTGACCCTACACAAAAATTTAATGACTAAATCTTACCCTCGAGGGCCTAGGTCTAGATCTATTCCAACTTTCTCCACTTGATCTCACATGCACAAATCTATTTATAAATGCCCAACACCCCAACATACAAAAACTAAAAACTCCAATTAGCAAAAATAATATACCAAATAAAATTAACAAGTGTACAAGGGTTTTGAAATAAATTTTGAAAAATAATTTTTATGGAGTTTTTTATTTGATAAATGGCTAAAAACACTTTAGAAAATTAAAACACTATTGTCTTAGCGAAATTTAAATCAATCACATAAATATTTGGAATCCAAACAAAGTCGGTTCATGCCCACAGTTTGTGAGCTTGAAGACCAAGGCCTGGGGAACCCATAAACACTATATATATTTCTCAAGAAAATTTGTTAGACAATATGGTGAATCAAATCATCTAAGATAAACTCAAAATCTATCAATACAATGACTTTATCCCCATCTAACAAAAAACAAATTTTAATATTAATCAACACAATATAGGAAAGCTCGTACCCAGCACATACCACAAATCAACGAACACTGAACACCTTGAACTACACCCCAAAGTTTTTATTAAGATTCAAACAAATGTTCCCAGCAAGACAATAATGTTACATCAATGCTTCAACAACAATTTCTTAACCAAATCTCAGATGGCTTTGATATACAAATAACTTTCTATATATAGATAAATCTTCCAAGTGGAAAAATAATGGCTAGTTGGCTTAGTCATTGTTTAAATAATCTTGGCCATCGAAAAATACTTGATCATCTTTTAATATTAGCCGTTGATTTTATTTTTTTTTGAGGAATTTTCAAATTTTTCATTTAATTCCATTTTTATTAGTTCAAAATTAATTATTTTGAGCTAATTTCCTCAAAAATTTGACTAACTTTACCACCAAGATCCAACGGTCCAATTTTTTTTGAAATATCCAAAAATTAATTCTTTTGAAACCCACGAATTTTTCCATTTAGAAAATTTAATTTCTCTAGACTTTTAATTTTGACTCTAATTAATTAAATTTTTAGTTTAAAATTTTAATTTAATTTTGCCAAAAAAATTAATTAATTGACACTTGAAGGGATTAAATATTTTTTCCACCATCTAATATTTTAGCCATAGTGTCCAAATATGAAAAAATTCACTAAAATATATTTTTACATAAGATTCTTAGAAATTCAACCTTCGAAGGGGTATACGCATTTCACTTAGACACGCAAATTACATACCCAATTCTGAGACACTATGATTTAGTAGACCAAGTAATTTGTCCTAAAATAATTTAGCCAACTAGCTTAAATTATTCTCAAATTACTTTTACATAAAACTCGACTAGAATACTAGAACTCACCTAAGACTTTGACGACAAATTCCACCCAAGTTTTGGGGTGATGTTGGAAGGAAAAACTTTGCCAACCATCTGTGTTTAAAAACATAGATGAGTCTGTGAAACGAAAAACCTTCTAAGATGAAAGTATCGCCAAAATAATAGGCTTACTTAGGTTGTTACATACATTCATGGTCTTACTAGCATCATTTACATTAAAAAAATTGAAAAATGGGTTTATAATAACATAGTGTTGATCGCTGATGATTTCAACCCTTTGAAGAAAAATATGCTACATCTACTTCCTCGAAACTTTGACAAAATGAGTGCAACAATACCAACACTTAGCGTCCTGACAGTTTATGTGATCATTTTGCACCAAGGAAATGGCATCAATTTCAAAGGGTGAGGGTTTATGTTGAGGAGATGGCCAAATTTCCGCTTTTTCAAAACTAAAGAGAAAGACCACCTGATATACATTTGCACTCAGCTCTAGAATTGAAGTTTACCCTTTGGTCGAGTTCATAATCTTGTAGCGTGGCAATTTAGGAGGCCAAATTATTCTTGTGCATCTAGTTTGATTTTCTTATTGGTTTGGAGCTCATTCCATGTGTTATCCTTCAATGACATTGTAAATTCTGAATATTGCTATCAAATGAAGATCAGATTTTGCCTCAGGAAATTGACTGAAGTTGTCTTTCAAGTTTGTTTCTAAACCATTTGTGAAAAGTTTTGTATAGTTTATTAAAATGTAATTTTCAGAATTTGCATACTAATTGTTGAAAAAATGTGTCAAAGAAATATTTAATATTTTTGAAAACATTTGAATGAAGATATTTGAAAATAACACACGAATTGCTTGAAGACTGATTATGAATACTACAGAACTTCAGATTGACAATTTAAATGCACAATTAATCAACTACTCACTAAGATAATTGGAAGTGATTGAAAATCTCGTCGAATAGTCAAATGTGAGAAATCTATGAACTAACCTTATTTGTGGATAGATATTGCACAACTAAAACGAATAACCAATTATATATAACATGTTAATAAATAATGCAAATAAAATCAAAATAGTCTCAAAACTACAAAGTACAACCTCCCAAAAATATATAATTAAGTACAACCTCCCAAAAATATATAATTATGTTCAATGATAAGACACGAAAATTTTCAATCCATACCAATCAATGTAATTCAACTCATTTTTTATTTAATTTCATTACGATTTCATATCAAAAAGTTGATCCATAATTTCTAATTATGTATATAACATATTTATGTGTTAATATTCCATATCTTAAAACTAAGATCTCACACTTGAAAGCCAGATATATTACTATAATTGTGGAGTTTTGTAAAGTATATTTTACTTTTGTTTATAAAATAAATTTGAACTCCAAGTTTTTATTATTTTTATAACAATTCTATATATGTTAAGTACATACATGTCTTTTGAAATTTTATAAAATGAATTTTTATTTTTTTTTAAATTAAATTTAAATGTCAAATTTGTATTGTAATGATAGTATTTTTTCATTACATTTTTAGTTTGTAGTTTTCTTCCGGAGTTCTCGCATCCATAATTGTGATGTTTCGAGCCATCCACCGTGGAGCCACGGTGGATCGCTCGAAATATCACAATTATAGATGCAAAAACTCCAAAAAAAACCTATACACAAAGCACTAATCGCAGAAGCCTCAATACAACACATTTTTAGTTTTAGTATCTATAAAATTTATAAGCATGTTGTATTAGTTAATGTGATATTGAATATAAAATAACAAAATCACTTTATAGATATTGAATTATTTGATTAATACATTGTTATATGTATAATAAAATTTTATAAGTTCAGTTTGTAAACATGAAAAATTACATAAATATATACCATTTTCAGCAGTTACTCAGCCACGGGTAGATTATTATATTTAATAATGCAGAAGATGGTAAAGACATGAAAACAAGTACAGTTATCTGTTGTATGATTCTGTATAAACCGTCCCTTGTGATTTATGCCGAAATGTAGCTTTCTAGTACCACAAAAGGACCTGCACCAAGAGATCTCATTCCAACTATTTTTATTAATTTAATATAATAATTACAAAAGAATATTTATCAGTTCAGAATTTATTATATACAATGCTTGGCTAAACGAGGCTGCTGCTATGTTGACAAAATGGAAATGATCTCCAGCTTTTCAATATTACTAGTATACAGTAGAGTTTACCACTTTAACTTCATGGCAGCTAAGCTAAACTCAAAACTGCTCACTGAAAGAAATTTGGCCTCGCTCAACTTCCCAAAAAATGTATCTAGGGAAGTTGAGATCACTTGATCCTGTAAATTTGACATGTCATATCAGTTCCTGTTCAAAAGTTCTGTGAAATCCATGGCCAAACATATAATGCCATTAACAAACTTTCTACCACGAACAACCTTAAAGGGCATATGGATCTGATATCCTCCGAATTTGATATCTGCACTTCGTTGCATGTAACATGGATTGAAGCTTGTAAACATGGTTGACATTTCCTCTTTGATGTTGGAAGTTGAGAAATAATAAATGAAAAATGTTGCACCCGTAGAAATCAACCAGGTCCGATTATGTCTTGAAAACAAAACTTTGCTGGCCTTTCAGATCAAATGCTGCATTTTAGCTTTCCTCGAAGAACCCTGTAATATAGTCTCTCCTAGGAAAACAGAACACCTTCCATATAGTACATATTTTGTTGTTCACACCCAAGTTTTTCCATAACCAAAGAATGTTGTTTACAAAAAACAAGAGATACAAGGCAGAGTTGGCCTTGACAAGGGCACTTGAGAAGACAGGTCGGTTAAATGGATGGCATACGCCAGTATATTTTTAGCCATGTGTGTTACGATGTATATCAAGGACAACTTCCTGCAGCTCCGGGAAGGTAGTAATAAGCAGCAATTCCAAAAGGCTGTAAGCAAGCTGCTTCACACAGACACTAGACTGCGAAACCAATCACAGACCAAAATTCTGCATGTTATTAACTTCCAATATACAAGGATAGACAATGAAAATATACTCGTCAATCTTAAGAAGATAATTAAGTGTAAGAAAAGGGGCCTACTTGAAGAAAGAAATATATGTCATTTGCACAACGACGGTACTGCTTTCCACCGATTAAACTCACTAATGTCGATGGTGCTCCTCCTGCCAATCAGGCTTTTATGTAAGGTGCGTGAAAAATATCTGACCTCTTTTTTTCAGCATAAATATATTCCGAGCTGACAAACATTTGCAAGTTTGTGCATAAAGTATTTCATATAATACACGACGGCAAATTGACGACTTGTAAACAAGAAGTAATCTTATGAAAAAGGAGATCAAGCAATGAGAACGAAAGAAATCGGCCGGGATAACGAATTTTGGATTGTAGATAGAGAACTAATTCACCCCACTACTCACAGACACTGATTAACCAGCTTTTCTCTTAAAAATTTGGCTTTTAGAATAACATTGAGCAATGTAAGGTTGGTTTAGCGGTTTCATATGGGACTTTCTATCACACAAACCTTGGAATCCTAGCATTTAACTGGATACTTATAACCTGAGGGATCACACAATTTTGGTTGATATTTATAGAAAAAAGAGTACCTGTTGTTTTGTGGGGAAGCTGATCTTGAGTTGGAGGGTCACTACAGATCCTAGGACATCTATGCTGCTGTGTAGTACTATTGAAATCCTTAAGGCTCTGGAAGTAAGAGACAACATGCTACTTCTCAATCAAATTGTTGATCTCGTGATGATCTAGCCTTGACTTTTGATCAAACTTAAGGTTTCTTCATCAATAGAGGATCTTGCTAAGTTTGTCACTATCATGCTATTGCACGTTTGCTTGGGTTGAAGAAACTTGCTTCATCCATCAATACTTGCAAGGGTTCCTTGGCATCCCTACCATGTAACACTATGACAACTGAGGATGGTCTATGTTCTCAAAGACAAGAGCTGCACATCTGGAGCATCTTAGGAAAGTTTGGGATATCACTAAACCCCAAGAAGAGCATATTTGGTGTGACAAGAGGAAAGTCATTAGGGTCATGTTGCACACATTTTGTCAAAGTTCCAAGGAAACGGAAGTGCCAAACATTTTCAACAAAACCGGGTCATTTATCAGCAGTATACATGTCATTGTAAACCAATTCTACAAGTTATATAATGTAAATGATCCTAGTAAGACCCGGACTATATGTAACAACCTAAGTAAGCTTATATTTTTTATGAGATATTTCATCCTAGGAGGTTTTTTAACTTTGCTGATTCCTTGTGTTTTTAGACACGGCTAATCAGAAGAGCTTTTTCCCTCCAACTTAAACCCCAAAGCTAGGGTGAAATTTATTGCCGGAATCTTAAGTGAGTCCTAGTGTTTTTAATTGAGTCTGATGTAAAGGTGATTTGGGAATAATTTAAACTAATTGGCTTAATTATTTTATTACAAATCACTTGGTCTACTAGATCATATTGTGTCGCAAATGGGTTATGTGTTTTGAGGATCTAAATCAAATGTGTATTCCCCCTTTGAGGGTTGTAAATGTAAAATCTTATGTATTAGAGGGTGGAAAAATAATTGAATTCCCTCATGTATAAATTAATTAATTTTTCTAGTAAAATAAAATTAATTCTTAAACCAGAAAATTAATTAATTAGAGTCAATTTAAGTTGTCTTAAGAAAATTAATTCTCCAAGTGGAAAAATTCGTGGGTTTTAGAGGAATCAATTTTAAAAGGGCCTCTACCAATGGAATATTGTATATTTCAAGAAAATTTGGACCCTTGGACCTTGGTGGTTAAGTCAAAGTCAGAATTTTGAGGAAATTAAATTTTGAGCTAATAAAAATGAAATTAAATGATAAATTCGAAAATTCCTCAAAAAAAAAAAAAGTCAAGATTATTTTGACAAGGATCAAAGAAACTAGCCGTTATTTTTCTACTTGGAGGATAAATCTATAAATTAAAGAGTCATTTGAGTCTCTAGCATCTTGATCTTTGGCTACAAAATTGTTGTTGAAGCATCTTTGTAACTATTGTCTCGCTGGGAACTATTTTTTCTATCATAATAAAGACTTTGGGGTGCAATTCAAGGTGTTCTTGCTTATTGATTTGTGGTATGCGCTGACTACAAGCATCTCTATGTTTTGTAGAATATTGGTAAGAACTGTTTTTTCATTAAATGGAAATAAAATCATACTATTGATAGTTTTGGGCTAATCTTAGGTGGTTTGATTCCGCATGTGATTTAACATATTATTTTTGTGATAAATACATAGTATTTGCAGGTACACTTCAGTCTTTGGCTTCCAAGTTCACAAACTTGGGCAAGAATCACTGTTGCTTGGATCCCAAATATTTATATGGTAGATTAAATCTTCACTAAGGCTATAGTATACATTGGAAATTCTAAAGTGTTTTTAGCCATTCATCAAAGGAAAAAACTCCATAAAAATATTTTTCTCAAAAATTCAAAATTGTTTAAAAGCCTTGTATATTTGTAGATCTTGTGAATAATATTGTAAATCTAATTTGTAAATTATTTTTTCTAACTTGGGTTTTGGGATTTTAAAGTATTTTGTATATATTTGGGGTTTGGGTCTTTTATTTTCATTTTTGCAGGTTAGATCAAGGGATCAAGTTGAAGAAGAGTTTGAAGCATAAAAATTGATAGCTTGTTGACTTAAAAGGTTAAAATACACGAGATATTTGAAATAATAATTTATTATATATATAAAATGTATAAGTGATGAATGTTACAACGAGGACCCGCATATATATATCTAAGCAGGTGTCCTTTCGTGAATGGGCATGTCTTTTAGACATGCCTTTTCACTAACTTAAAGACTATTTACCCTAATCAATATTTGATTATTTACTATTTACATTTATTTTATTTATTTATTTGTCATGAATTATATTCATAACAGAGTTAGATCTAGACCCTTGAGGGTAAGATCTAGTCTTTCGAAAAATTTTGCAGGGCTATTATATTCATAATAGAGTTAGATCTAGGCCCTTGAGGGTAAGATCTAGTCTTTCGAAAAATTTTATAGGGCTATTCACTGAAGATTTTGTTGCAAAATTCAGATCCGTAAAGGAATTTTTTTTCGAGACAAGGGTTTTCATTTTCAGGCCTCTCAGGACCAAATCTAGCCTCTCCAAGGCTAGCGTCAGCCGCTAAGGCCCCAGCATCATCCTTTTAGCCCATGCGTCATCCTTTTTCAGCCCTTTTACGGCAAGCCGTGAGCTCTAGAGGCCTCAACCTCCTCTCCAAGCCCCTGCATAAAGGGTTTAAGCCCTTTTTTGGGCTAGCCATGGCGTTTTGGGTGCCTCGACCTCCCTATGGAAGCCTATACAACAACCCTAGAGGGGTTGTCATGGCCTTTTAGGCCTTTAAACCCCCAACATCTAGCCTTGGGCGTCCTCCTCCTCCAATGTCCAACCTTTGGCCTCCAGCGTTGCCTCTTTTTGGTCTCCTCTTGCCATTTTAGCCCCTTTTCTGCCCTCCTTTCCCCCTTATCCCTCAATGCTTGCCTTCCTTCGCCTAACGTTGGTTCTCCTTGGCCATTTTCTGCCCTAGGTTGCCCTAAACCCTCATCTGAATTTTGTAGTGCTAATTCCTTGGAGGTTTTGCAGGTGTTTTGTCTCCAAAATCTTCATTTCCAAGTGGCATCTTCATTCTAAAATTTTGGGCCACTTGAGCAAGTGCATCTACAAGGCTTTAGGCCTAGGGTTTGACCTCTAAACCCTTGTTTTCTCTTTGTTTTATTATAGAAGTTAAATCAGTGATAAATAGGCCCTAGAATCATATTTAGCTTGGTCAAAATTGTTCAAAATTGAAAAATTTTCATTTTCTTAAATTCTGGCCACTTGGGCACCTTAGATCTAGCCTAGATCTAATTTTATGCTTGCTGGAATTTACTGTGTAACTAAAAATATCAATTCTGAAATTTTTGAATCATATACTTAAAGAAGGTCAAAAAGCTTGAAATTTTCAGTTTTTGGTGAATTGTCCTATTCTTAGGCAATTTTGGCATTGCTCTGAGCCTCATTAGCTTGGTGATTTGTGGTTTATTCACAGCTGTAATAAATAGATCAGATCTAAAATATCTCTGAAAAATACATTTTAAAAGGGTTAATTCATCTAATTTTTCAGTGAGCTAAGTTTGTTTGGCAATTGGGTTGCTTCTTATAACATTGGGCAAACATATAGACTTGAAATTTGATAATTACTTCTTGTTGTCATAAGTCTCTCACTGTTGTCATATTAGTCACTTGGTGCTCATAAAAATATCATTGGAACATAAAGTGCATAAGTGTCTTCATAACTCTATATCCCATTGTTACTTGTTCTTGTTAATTTTTGTAGCATCGGATGTGTTTTAGCCACAAAATTTGATGGAGAGGCTAAAATACATGTATTCTCCAAAACCCAGAAATCGTTTCTGGAAATTCCACCTAGATACGACTTAATTAAAATAATTAATGATTTTTAATGGTTCCTAAGTCTAAACTTAGGGAATATAATTAATTAAAGGGTATTAATTAAGTCATGGTGAGAATCTTCTAGAAAAAGACATGGATCGAGTTCTAGTTAATCTTACTCATCGATTATGTTTTAATCTTGGTCGTTGATGTCTCAAGGAAATATTATACGAAGAAACTCGATGGGACTTGGAGAATACACACCAGCAGCTACTCAGTTGCCCAAGAAGATCGATTTTCTCAGTGTTTGAAGTTCAATAGAGGCGATAGACCCAGAGAGGTGAGTTGCAGGGGAAAGAGAGAGGGTATCAGCAGTGATCCGGGAAGTGCAGAACGAGTTCCGGAAGAGACAGCTTGAGGAGAGACATAGTTCACTAGAGCTCTGCGCAACTATTGCGCAGAGGGTAACGTAGAGACCCAACGTATGGACAGAGGGTTCATCTCAGGGTTAGGGAGTCACTGTGGAGAGTGAGAAATTTATCATTAAATTTCTCTCAGTATTTTTTCTTTGTTCTGATGTCCAAATTCTTGTACTTGAATTTTTGTTGAAGAATTAATAAAGAAACCCTCATCTGCTGCACCGATTTTCCCAAGTTGGGTTTTTCTGGGGACAATTGTCCAAAAATAATTGTGTCAATATTTTTATGTGTGCTAGAATTTCTCTAATTTTCCAGCATTTATTTTTCCGCAGTATTTGTTTTGTGAACGCTGCAGCGTATATGTTTCAATATTTGCCGTAAGAAACTGCAAATAGTTTGTTTAATTAATTTAACAAATAGAAGAAATATTATCAGTTGCTGCAATAGGATTCCGAGTTTCGGAATTTTCACATGGTATCAAATCCCGGCTTGGAAGTTAGAAAGCTCAGTGGCAGAAGGGAAGAGGAATTTCGAAACTCTGCGTAGGAAGCAGTTCGAAACCCTTAGAGGCAACGCTGTTCCTTTGGCCAGGAAGGTCGTTCTTTTAGGAAAAAATTATTTCTCTGAGAGAGTTGACAAAGAATAAATTTTCGATATTACCAGAGGCAAAGGGAGCAGCAGTATTTTTCCTTGCAGAGCAGATCTTCAACTGGGACAGTTATTTTGCAGCAGTTTGTCGGTGCAGAATAACGCCAGGAAGAAAAGGAGAAATAACACAGAAAATCATGGATAGAATCAATAGTCAGGAAGCCTCAGAATTATCTTCCAGGTTGGAGGATGAGTTCGCGTGCTTGTCAGGTTCAACATCATCTGGTGTCTAGTACATTGATAGTGGAGCTTCAGCTCATATGACAAGAGTTAGAGAATATTTCTTTAGCTATTAGGAGGAGCAGATGGACTTCCAGATCACTATGGGCAACAGACCTAAATGTACTCTGGTAGGGAGAGGCACCATAGAATTTCACACAGAAATAGGAACCAGCATCAACACTGCTAATGTACTGCATGTGCCAGGATTGGGTATGAATCTAATTTCAGTGTCCCAGTTACAGGACAAGGGGTACAATGTACACTTCGTGGGGAACAAAGTGTATGTCAAACACTCTAGCTGGAAGAAGGTGAGACAGATTGGAGTTCGGAGCAACAGGATATACAGATTGTAGCTCAATTCTCCAATGGAACTGATAGGCAGTGATAATAGCAATGGGAAGGAGTTGAATGAACTATGGCACAGGAGGATGGGACATTTACATCATGGAGCACTTAGGATGCTCAGAGAAACTATAATAGGAGTTCTAGTTCTCTGCACAGAGCACGATGATGTGTCTAAAGGATGCATACTTGGGAAGTACGCAAAGACAACATATCCTAGAAGTGAAAACAGAGCAAATGGCATGTTGGCATTGATACACTCAGATATTTGCGATCCTACGTCCACTAGAGCTCTTAGCAGTGGCGAATATTTTGTCACCTTTATTGATGATCATTCTAGGAAGACCTAGATCTATTTCCTAAAGACCAAAGATGAGGTCTTTGATTGGTTCAGAGACTTCAAGGCTCTCGTAGAAAACACGACAGGGGGAAATATCAAGGTGCTACATTCAGATAATGGTGGAGAATACACAGATAGAGACTTCACAGACTTCTGCGCAAAGGAAGGCATCAAAAGAGAATGGACAGCTCCATATAATCCTCAGCAAAATGGAGTTGCAGAGCGAAAGAACAGAATAATAGTTGGGGTTGCAAAGGCTATGATGTATGACCAGGATTTGCCTAGACTTTTATGGGAAGAGGCATGTAACACAATGGTGTACATTTAAAACAAAACACCTCATAGAGCATTGGGGAAGAAAACGCTCAAGGGGGTCTTCATAGAAAAGAACCCTGAAGTAAGTCATTTGAAAATATTCGGAAGTGTGGCTTATTGCCCCATACCGGATGAAAAGCATAGTAAATTGGATCAGACTACAGAGAAGGGGTTCCTTGTAGGGTATAGAGAGACCTCAAAGGCATACATGATTTACATTCCTAGCAGTAAGAAGATTATAGTGAGATGAGATGTAAAGTTCATGGAAGACAGAGCCTTCAAAAGATCTCAAGAAATACCTGCAGGTGATCAGTCAGCAGAAGTTTTGTTAGTCCAGCAGCAAGGACAGCAAGTGGGACAAGCAAGAGGATAGTCACAAGGGTCGAGTACGGTGACCAGTACTAGTATCTCCTCAGGGGTAGGAGATCCAAGGAGTTCTCAACAGATGGAGCAGTAATAACAGGAGGAGGAACTGATTGAACCTCCGACCACCAGTGTTAGAACCAGTAGGGAAGTGCGTCCGACCTTGAGGGACGCAGAGGAGTTTTTTGGAGCTCCTAGGACAGACAAGAGACAATGCAAACAACCTGACAGATATCAAGCTTTGGTAGCTTAGGCTACAGAACCCTCCAACTTTCAAGAAGCCGCATAGCAGCAGCCGCAATGTCACATGGTTCGGGTTCGAGTTCGGGTTCGGCAATGATTAGGTTCGGTTTGAGTTCGAATGTTTTGATGAGGTTCGCCATTAGGTTCGTCTATATATATATATATATATATATATATATATATAATGAATTATAGGATAAAATAGTAAGAAATCAACATCAATAAACATCAAAAATGCTATCACGGACATGGAAACAGCAAGGATAAATTACAAGCTTGAGTTGTGACATGAAGTTATGAGTTTTGATCTATGGACTTGGTCAATGGCTATGAGGTTCGATGAGGTTCGCCGAACCTCAAATTTTTTTTAAGGTTCGCCAAAATTCGAACCTCAAGGTTAAAGTTCGACGAACCTTGTGACATACGCAGCAGGTGAGGGTGGATGCCATGGTAGAAGAATACAGTTCTATCATGACAAATGATGTTTGGGATGTAGTGCCTAGACCAGAAGACATATCAGTTTTAGGTTCCAAATGGATCTACAAGATCAAGTACACTGTAGATGGCAGTGTAGAGAAGTACAAGGTTAGATTCATGGCGAAGGGGTATGCACAGAAGGAAGTGATAGACTATGAGGAGAACTTCGCCCCAATTGCGAGATATACCTCTATCAGATCTGTTATATCCCTAGTAGCGCAGCTAGAATGGGAGATTCACCAGATGGACGTCAAGACAACATTCTTGAATGGGATGATAGAAGAAATGGTGTATATAGAGTAGCCTGAAGGCTTCGAAATTCATGAGAAGCACACTCATGTATGCAGGTTGAAGAAAGCCCTATATGGGCTCAAACAAGCACACAAGGCATGGTATGGTCGGGATTGACAGTTATTTGCAGTAGTTGGGATTCATCAAGAGTGATGCAAATCCCAATCTCTACTCTTTGATGGTGGAGAATGAGCCTATAATTTTGGTTTTGTATGTAGATGACCTATTTTTGACAGGATCATCAAAGGCTCATAAAGGACTTCAACAGGAAACTTGAAGAAGAATTTGACATGAAGGATATGGGGTTGATGCACTATTTTCTAGGATTGGAAGTGTGGTAGAAGAACGGGGAGATCTTCCTAGGGCAAGGGAGATATGCTATAGATATTCTGAAGAGATTCAGAATGCAGGATTGCTGACCCATGACAATGCCCATGATCACCAATTAGAAGAAGATAGATGCATCAAGGGACAAGGAAGTCAACCCCACCTTGTATAGACAACTCATTGGGTCGATCATGTATCTGGTTAACACTAAGCCAGACATTTGTTTCACTGTCAATACCCTTAGTCAGTTTATGGTAGAAACAAAAAGGCTACATTGGGCAGCAGCTAGGCACATTCTTCGATATGTGCCTGGAACAGTCGGATATGGGTTGAAATATACTCAAGGAGATGACGTAAGATTACGTGAATTCACAGATGCAGATTGGGCAGGTAGTTTAGTGGACAAGAAAAGCACCTTCGGGTACTACTTCAGTGCTGGATCAGGGATGGTCTCTTGGTGTAGTGGGAAGCAGAATTCAGTAGCACTGAGCTCAGTAGAAGCTGAATATATGGAAGCCAGCACAACTATGTGCGAAGCTATATGGCTTAGGAAATTGCTCGTGAGTTTGTTCAGAAAGAAGATGGGAGCGACCAGTGTTTACTATGATCATCAGAGTTGCATAAAACTCTCTGAGAATCCAGTATTTCATGATAGGTCGAAGCACATTGATATCAAATGTCATTTCATCAAAGACTCTATTCAGCGTGGGGCAGTCTAGCTACAGTATGTTCCCACAGGAAATCAAGTAGCATACATACTCACAAAAGCTCTAGGGAGAGCTAAGTTCATCCAGTTTAGGGAACAGATGGGTATGGTGGAGAACCCAGGAACAGATGCAGTTTCAGTTGCAGCAGCAGCAGATGAGAGGGAGTTGCAATGCAGATGCAGTGTTGGCAGCAGTTTAGTAGGGTCAGCAGTAGCATAGATGCATCATATATCAAAGTTGCATAGTAGTTGGTGGGCAGCAGCAACCAGACATCAGCAACGTGACAAGAGATGGTGCAGAGACAGGGTGTTGCTTTAGTGGGTTGCAGCCCTAGAACACTTTCCTCGCTAAGAGGGAGTGTTAGTTTTTGTAGCATCAAAAGTGTTCTAGGCATGAAATTTGGTGGAGAGGGTAGAGTACATGTATTTTCCAAAACCCAGAAATCGTTTCTGGAAATTGCACCTACAGACAACTTAATTAAAATAATTAATTATTTTTTAATGGTTCCTAACTCTAAACTTGGGGAATATGATTAATTAAAGGGAACTAATTAATTCATGGTAGGAATCTTCTAAAAAAAGACATGGATCGAATTCTAGTTAATCTTAGCCATCGATTATGTTTTAATCTTGGTCGTTGATGTCTTAAGGAGAGATTATAAGAAGAAACTCAATGGGACTTGGAGAATACACACTAGCAACTACTCAATTGCCTAGGAAGATTGATTTTCTCAGTGGCTGAAGTTCAGTAGAGGAGATAGAGCCAGAGGGTGAGTTGCAGGGGAGAGAGAGAAGGTATTAGCAATGATCCGAGAAGTGCAAAATGAGTTCAAAAGAGACAACTTGAGGAGAGACGCAGTCCACTAGAGCTTTGCGCAGCTACTGCGCAAAGGGTGACGTAGAGACCCAGCGTATGGACAGAGGGTTCATATCGAGGTTAGGGAGTCGCTGTGGAGAGTGAGAAATTTATCATTAAATTTCTCTTAGTATTTTTCCTCTGTTCTAATGTCCAAATTCTTGTACTTGAATTTCTGCTAAAGAATTAATAAAGAAACCCTCATCTGCTACACTGGTTTTCCCAAGTTGGGTTTTTTTCCGTGGACAATTGTCCAAAAATAACAGTCAATATTTTTATGTGTGTGCTAGAATTTCTCTAATTTTCTAGCATTTATTTTTCCGCGGTATTTGTTTTGTGAAGGTTGCAATGCACATGTTTCAATATTTGTCGTAGGAAACTGCAAATAGTTTGTTTAATTAATTTAACAAATAGAAAAAATAGTATTAGTTGTTGCAATAGGATTCTGGTTTCGGAATTTTGACAGTTCCTAGCATTTATATGGTGAAAGTGGCTAACATTGGGTTTTTGTGATTTTATGTGCTATAAGAATTCATATTTCACATTTAATAAGCTCACTCAATAAAAGCACTTGAAATCATAAATCATCTTGGTATTTTGTGGAAGTTCCTCCTGATAATTGTGATTGGTTATCTCAATAGCAATATTTGGCTCATCTTAAGCATTGAATATTGTTGAATATTGGCATCCTATAGCTTTGTGGTTCATTGATAAGTGATCTAACATCTTGAGGAATATCTTGTGAAGTTTGCACTTGTATCTTTCGGCATTTTTCTTGTTTAAGATTGTCATCTCAATATTGTTAAGTACTCTTGCTTTAAGATGATTCACACTAAGTACTTAAGTAACATAAGCAATCTTAACTCAAAATAAGGAATATCTTGTGAAGTTTGCACTTGTATCTTTTGGCATTTTTCTTGTTTGAGATTGTCATCTCAATATTGTTAAGTACTCTTGCTTTAAGAAGATTCCCACTAAGTACTTAAGTAACATAAGCAATCTTAACTCAAGATAATTTCACTCATCATCTTGCATAAGCATTCTAGGATCTAGCCTGCATTAATAAGTTACCTCCCAGCATAAGCTTGGTTGATATACTCTTAGAGCAACCCTTTTCAAACTAGCTTGAGAGATTCAACTCTTCCTAGTAGTTACCAAAGTGACCTTGCAATCATCATAGCCATATCTCTGCAGCGTCAGAGGCACTGGGTGAGTGGAACACAGGGGGAGGTATCGTTAATTAGGTTGTTGTCTGCTTCCCGTTGGCTTCCATTTCACACCTTACTTTGAGTATTGTTTCTCAAAACAGTTTGAGGAAAGGTTCTACTTAGATTAGGCATATAATTAAAATTAACCTGATCACTGCATCTCACATAGGTCCTAGGACTTGCACATCATATAGGTTAGTCAATCATTCAAGCAGCGGGTGTCCATTCGGTTACTTGGTTTCAATTTACCATAAGCAAGAATTGTGGCTCCATTAAGGCACTGGTCTCATACATGAAAATCCAATTTAATTAATAATCTTGCTAAATTTAACCAAGTAGCCAGACCACTCATCCATGTCTCCCAAACCAAGTTGGTTCCCAACTTGTTTTCCTTCACCTCATTTCCAAGGACTACCCCCCATAGCCTGATGTTGGGAGACAGCTAGAATGAAGTGGGCAGGATCAGAGTGACAACCCCTGCCCTGAGCGATTGTTGCGGTGCTTATACAATTTGGGCTACAACATTTTTTGGCGCTGTTGTCGGGGACCATTTTATTGGAATTTAGCTTTACGACAATTTTCATAATCTTCTAATCACCTTCCATCTCTCATCATTCTTCATCATCTCATCACCCTATTCTTTCTCCTCCCAGTAATCCTCTCATCTTATTCATTCTCACATTTAGCACCTGGACATTTAGGTTGGTTTCTTGCTTGGGTGGCGACTCCACTTACTCATCCATTGACAAGAACATACTCTAGAAAGAATCCTGGTAGCTTGGTTAACCCCACTCCCGATCCTGAAAAGGTTCTAAGAGCTTCGTTAAACAAGCTACATTTTAGAGATCGTTTAAATTTTCTCGGACAAGAAGCCCTCCTTCACCTCCATTTGTTTTTTATCAACCTAGACATCATGGGTGACTTTTCCAGGGCTTGCAACCTCACCAACATTCAGGGATATCCGCATGACTTGCCAAATGAATCTACCATGAGCAAGCTACCGCTCTTCCAAGGGAATAATGCGATCAACACTAAAGCACATATTAAGAAATTCAACAACGTCATCCACAAATTTGCTCATGCTAATGATTATAATCATGAAGATGTTCGAACGAAGTTATTTTTGCTTTCTCTAGAAGATGAGGCTCTGGACTAGTTTCAAGATAAGGCTGATAATTCTTTTGACTCTTTGAGGACTCTCCTTGATGCTTTCAGAGATAAATAGGGGGACAAAAGAGAAGGAAAATATTTGGTTAAAGAAGTCAACACTATAAAGAAAAGATGAAATGAAACATTTGAAGAATTTAACCAAGGATTTAATAAGCTTCTAAGGGATATGACTCAGGATTACAAGCCCCTTGACAAGACTATTCTAGAACAATACCTTGAAGCTTATCCCGTGATTAATTAATATAGATATAAATAATGTAAATATAAATAATAGTAACACATCATAAATAATGATTAATTAGTAATTAGTTAATGAAGAGGTAGGTCCCTAAAGGACATGACCGTTCATGAAGGAACACCTGCCTAGGGTATATAAGCAGGCCCTCACTCTCATTTGTATCATCATTCTCATTCATACATTTTAATATCATTCTCATTCATTCATAAATGAGAGAGAGCCTGCTTATATACCCTAGGCAGGTGTCCCTTTATGAATGGTCATGTCCTTTAAGGACATACCTCTTCATTGATATATTATTTTTTGGTTTTCTCCATTTCTTGATTTAATCTACTTCTGAACTTGATTTGCAGATTAGATGAAAAGATAGGGATACCCCCTAGTGTTGGCACAAACCAACTTGATGCAAAAGACATGAATGTCGAGGTGATCACGGGTGTTGTGCCTAGAGTTGCACCAAGGCCCCACTGACTACTACAATGTAGGTTTCGCTGTAAATAGGGAGTGGTGAGATAGAGAACAGGTGCATTAAAATTATAACTCTACCAGTGCAATACACTTTTAACCCTACATTAATAAAGATTTTTTTATTTTATGCCTCCTCTTGGTTAAAATCTGTCCATCTTCTAGCAAAAACTAACATGACATCATGCCCTCTTCATCTAGAACACAACAAAACAATTCAAAACAAAATTGCTCCATTTACTGGAGATGAACAAATATTGGCAAACACATAAAGGCATATGTAACATAATCTCATAACAACTAGTGCAAGTGCAATCTGTCCTAGTGCATAAACACGAACCCTTGCTGACTTGCATCCATGAAATTTAAATAATATAGATCATAGGCTAATTCTAAATGCTTCATTGGTAAAAAATGGTCATTGAGAAGCATTTAAAGAAGTAGATTACTCATACTTTATCATACAGTAAATTTCATTGACAGAGTAGGCAATCTAGAGTAACTATAATGAAGTGCATATGCACTGGACCCATTGGCTCACCAAGAAGGATGTCATGGACAACACTAGCTCTGTGAGCAGCTTCAAGCTGTTGCTCAAAAGATAGTGGTGCCGATATCTTAATATAGCCACTTTCTTTAGCAGCAGTTTCTCCACCCGGGCTGCAGCCTGTTGCAATTTCTGTCTGTTGTGGAGTATTGAAATTAGAGATGAAAACACCGTTAGGCCAGAGAACCTGCCATGATACCATAATTAATATCCAATTATCTGGTATTTAAACTGTAACATGTTACAACACAGGTGAGTCTATGTCCATTATTAGTTGGAGAATAATGTACTAAAAAAGTTAGCCCATTCCCTATGAACATGCGAAGTTTAAAATTTAAGTACGTCACACAATTTACTATAATGCTGGGAGACGGAATTCAAAATTTCAGAGTTGGATACAGCCACTAGGGTAATCTAAAAATAGAATGGAAAAAAAAAAATTGAAACATGCATGTATGATCAGGAAAAACTGTCAGGGATAATTTCCATTTTATTTTTTATTTTACAGTTAGGCTTTGGAATCACCATAGGAGAGGCCTGACTTGCACCGTAAATCAAGAAGTTCTATTGCTGGCACATGGCCAAATATAAATATAGGAAGTTCAAAGGTGATAACCTACGTAACCAGATTTGTTGGAAACCCCTGTCGAATCCAAATCCTGCGAATCGGATACGATTCGACAGGAATTCGAATCCCAGAACAGTATTCGATGTGTCTGTACAGGATTCGATTCGACAGGAATTCGAATCCCAGAACAGTATTCGACGTGTCAGTATAGGATTCGTACGAATCCCGTACGGGCACAACGAATCCCGATTCTGGGATTCGAATCCCAAGAAAATGACTCAAAATGCAATGCTTAATTTTCCAAAAAAATCACTCAGAAATGCAGAGTTTTATTGTTCTTTCAGTTGAAAGTTTATCTGTTAATTATGGAGGAGAATCTCTTGAATATGGAGGTCAAAGATGCTGTTGATTTCAAACATTACCTGAAGATTTGTGTTGGAGGCAACATCAGTCTTGCACACTGCAGAGGTAGTGCCAGAGTGATGCATATGGAAAAGAAGACCGATGGTTTAAAATAACTTTGACAAAGATACTCTGGTATTGACATATCCCTCTTTTGGATGGTGGTAAAACACAGAGGTGGAGGGCATTGCACCTTCAAAATTTTGAGATGGTTACATTGCATTAAAATAAATTATGAATTATGAATCATGATTTATGTGACCACTGACATGTATTTGAATTTATAAATTACGAATTAAGAATCATGATTTATGTGACCACTGACATGTATTTGAATTTTGTATGTACTATGCATGCTATAGCCTATAGATGAAGATCTATGTTTGAAATCAATGAATTTGTATCATTAATTAGAATTTGTGTAAGAAATATCTAATTTTTAATATATATATATATATATATATATATATATAACGAATCCTACAAATCCCGAATCCCCATGTCAGGTGACTTAGGTGATAACTGTTTTATATAAGTAAGACGTACAATGAATTGTCCTCCACGCCTTGTAATGGGTGAAAGGTGGCACACTCTTCCATGAATCCATTTATGATTGTGATTATTCATTTATTTCTACTCCCAGCATACAATCTTTATCAATTAGATACACAAAAGCAAGCACTAGTAGCAAGGTCAATAGAGCAGGTTATATGGCCTTCAGAATAACTTTTCAACAGAAGGAATTGAAATAAATTCTCCAAAAGCATTTGAAACTATATGGAGCATAACCACAAAACATTTTGCATTTACAACTTCAAACCAAGCAACCTGCACAAATGCCCTCTGCTACTCCTCAAAATGCAGATACATTCTGGGGCCACTTTCCAGCAGGACAGTGAAAGAATGGCAAATCAACCAAGGGTCCAATCTGCTGCTCAGATGACTTTGCAGCAGAACTGAGAATGTGATTCAGATACAAGGGAAAACTATGTCTTTAGATCTGGAGGAAATCTTCTGAGTGAAAACAAATTTACATCTTACACTGAAAGTAGCTGACCAATACTTGATCTCTTCTACCACAACTTGACAGATCATGAGGAACACACCATACATGCTACTCCGGCGTAACAAGTACAAGATATTATTGATGCTGCTTTCTTGGTGCATATAATCCACCGTGATCTTAGAGAAAATAAGTGAAAACCCCTTAAGGAAGCGAACCAGAATTTAATACCCAAGGACTCATATTTAGGGAAACAGTTGGAAGCAAGGAATCATCTTTTGAGTCTGGTAACAGGGGAGTAAAAGTATTTTCAGTCCAACTCTTAAGAGGCATACAGAACCACATACTGGGAATCTTGTTTACATATCAACAGGCCAGATTGGATTTCTCAATTTTGATTTGTTTTGTCTTAATGGATAAGAAACATAAATCAGCAATGGTTGTGTTGCCCTCTCAGGGGTAACTACTTCCAGAGCCACCTTCTCAGCTGTGTGGTGTTCCAGATTACATGAACTCTTTTGCTCATCTCATCTAGAATCGGACTTGTTCATCCAGTTCTTCATCAGATGTATGATGATCTCACCTCACAGCAATTCTCCTTTGGACCAAGGTTGCATGGAGCAGGAGTGTTTTTGAGAGAGGGAGCATCAAGAGTGCCATTTCCAAAAATCCTTGAGAGCAAGGTGTCTCGGGAGCATCTATTATATATATTAAAAAAACATCTAAAATGCTAAATTAGTTGCTGAATATATGAAAACATGCATATTTGTACATCAATGAAGACAGAAATGGCATCCATTGTACATGTTACTGCCAAATCTAGCACCTAAGTGCAAAGCCTCACTAAGCACTCTAGATTAAGGGGACAATGGGATGATCCAACACTGTGACCTTAGTAACTGTTTCCCTGTTGTTCAGTGAATAGATATTATTCCCACAAGGGAGACTTCCCCAGCAGATTTCAAGGATTATATAACACAAGAATTCCTAGGAGAAATACCCTCCAAGGGTTCTGCTAAATAAATCACCGAAGGATTATGCTAAATAAAGTAGGGCTCCCAGTGAGATGATAGAATTCAAAGTAACAAGTTCAAAAAAGATATGGCTAAATCTAGAAGGCTTGAATAGTCTTAAATGGGCTCAAAAAGATCCCAAACACATACTAGCATTAAATTATCAATTACTGTTACTAGTTGTGGTTTTTAAACAATACAATTTATAGCATGCAAAATTTATGACAGCAATACCTTTCTTTTTCCCGGATAAAATAGCCTAAAAAGCAAGAAATAAGCAAAGGCTATTAATGATTAAACTAGGAAAAATGTTGCAGCAATTTTTCAATGACTGAAAATGCATACAACAGCTATGAAACCTTAGATGTCAACCCTAAGGAGGTGGCTGAAAATCTATTAAAAATGATATTTTGTTTTTTCAAAATAGTAGATCCAAAGCCTAACCCTAGGACTATTAGGTCTTGTTACCACAAAATCTACCAGGCCTTGGAGAGGGAAACCCTGCAAGACAAGAAGCTAGACTAAGTACTAACAATCAAGCAATGGCCCACTGTCACCGCAGCCAAGGTCCCTGGCTCTTTACAAATTTTCACCGATGGAAGGATTCCAAGTAAAGGAAGAATCACTTATAATCGATATGCTAATGATAAGGTACAAAATGACCCTACTAAAGCTCATTCAAAGAGAGTCACAATAAAGGCACAAAGCTTCAAAGAAGCAAATCGCTCTCTAAGAAAAGCCCTATAAAAGAAGGCACAATACCTAGGGTGTTGAGGTTTCTCGATGGTATTAGGTATTTACAAGATCAAGGCCCAAGAAAAAGGGTTTCTTACAATGATATTCAACTAATCCAAGGCTCATGAAACCCTCAAGAAAATCCTCAAGTTGAAGGAGAAGAAACAAGGGTTTCCCTCTTAAAGAAACACCTAGGTCAAGAGATTTTATGGATGAAATTTGAGTCGATACCCACCAAATTGATAGGTTAGGTAGCCTAGACCTATCTCTTGATGTTTAGGCTCTCAAATCACCAAAAAGCCTCCTCCCTAAAATTTCGCTCTACCCTTAAAAATATCAAATTTGAAGAGAGAAAATTATGGAAAAAGTTTAAGGTTGATGACCAAATACTTGGACTAGTTCCTTGTCCTTTGGGCATACGGAGTCAAGGATGCTCTAGATAAGCCTAATTTGTTGCTAAGGAGGCCGAAATTTGAAATTGATGCCCTAGGTATCAAAATTCCAGCATTTATCCACTCAATGATAAATGGAGTTTTATGGAGAATTATAAGAATTCCTCCACTAGGAGCATTCATTACATGTTATACAATGAGTAACATATGCAATTCTCAGCTAGATAGCCTTTAAAATTAATTTTCAACAAATTAGGGCACAAAATAGCATAATCTAGAAGCACAATTTCATACATTAGACAAGTTCAAAATGAAAATCTTCAACAATAGGCACTTACAAGATAACATGTAGTATATCCATCCATTAATCAAAGAAATAGCTCCAAAGACAATCCAAAATAGCTTCCACACATTGAAATGCATCAAAGATGTTGAGAAATCGAGAGGCTTACAATTTCAATTAGAGTTCTCTTCTCTTTGATAATTGTTTGTGAGTTTGAAGTGATTAATCTCAGTAATTAACAAAATTATAAATATTTATTATTAATGAATGAATCGATGAATACACTGTGGGAGGCCCTAGCTTAAATACAGCCCCAGGTGCCTTTAATTATTAACTAATTACAATTTATTTAATTTATATAACATTGCCTTCCCCTTGAAAAGATGCTTTGTCCTCAAAGCATATGTAATGACGGCTGTTGTTGATGAAATTCTTTCGTCTCCCAAGAAGCTTCTTCTTCTGGTAAGTCCTTCCACTTGATCAGGTATTCTTTGATTACTCGTGATCACAGCTTCTTTTCCCTGATGGAGATGTTACCTTTTGGCTCTAGAATAGCCCTTCCTTCATCATCTAAAGTTGGAAGTGTTGTTTGCGTTGATTGATGTTCACCAAGTGCTTTTTTAAGGCAAGATACATGGAAAATGGAACAATATAATTTGTTCGATGTAGCTCTCAGACCTTAGATACATTTAAACTTGTATACAAGAATGAATCATAGGTGTAGATGTGTAATTGTAGTAAGTAGTAGTAGTTGTATTATTAATAAATTATGAATTGGTGGTTTACAAATCTTCGTGGCAGTGTGCCTTTATAGGCATTGACTGGCCACGAAGAGGCATTGAATGGCCATGAAGAGGCATTGACTGGCCACAAAGATAGAAGGTCACAAATTTTGACACATGTTTTTTCACAATTAAATGAGACATTAATTTTTATTTTTTTTGTCTGCCAAGTTGTCTGTGATCCTCCAGGCTTGACCTGTGGCTTAAGGAGCCACATCCCAGGGGCATCTAAGCCGTCAAAGCCACCTGGGGATCGCCCCCTGGCCTGGGCCACACCAGTCCTTAGTTGACTGGATTTTTTTAGCATGTCTCCTCCCCTTAGCACAAGGCACAACCAACCCCCATGAGGTTTGATCCTGGTTTTCCTTGCTGACGAGGCCCATCCTCAACCGATTGTGCTAGTGGGACTTGACTAAATGAGACATATTTAATTTAATTATTTAATATTTTATTTTAATATTTATTCTTTTTAATTGAAGATATATGAATATTTTTATTCATAACATTGCCACCCCCTTTAGAGATGCTTTGTCCTCAAAGCATAACCAGAAGGGTTTTCTCTAGTTGAACAGTATTACGATGTAATGGCATCCTTCCATTGACTGGTGCATTCATCACGAGTAATTGTACCTTGGAACTCGGAGTGTTAACACCTTTCAATATATAATGTCATCCTTGCCAGTTAAACTCCATGAATTGTTCTTCAAGGTTTGTAGTATAGCTCCCTAATTGTATTAACCATTATGCACCTAGAACTACATCCATTTATTTGAGTGGTAGGGCAAATAGGTCTGTTTGTAGCTTCAATTCTTGTATTTGGATCGAAACTTTTTGACATTCTCCTATTTCCTTGATTTTCTTTCCGGTAGCAACCCCCATGGACAGGTCCTTGATTGGGCATATACAAAGACCAAGTTGTTTAGCAAGATCAAAGTTTAAGAATCTATAAGTATATTGACATTTCTACCTTTTATGAGTCCTTTGAGCCTTAGGGTTTCAGGACATAGATTCTTTCTCATGTTTGTTGATGGAGTAGTAAGTTTAATGTTCTTTTTTGGGAATTGGCTCTTCTTTTGAAGATGTGGTGGAACGTATTTTGTAGTTGCTTGTTGTTCTTGATCTCTAAAAGAGTTACTATTTTCATCAAGGTTTTTCCAATCACATGAAATTGCAGCTAATGATGGTTCCTCAGAATCTGAATCTTCACTGTGTGTGACAACGATTCCTTCATCATGTTCTTGTACTTCAATTTGCTTCCCATCTACTATTTTATAGTAGCGCAGGGATGTGTCTTCACATTTATGGCCTGGCGTCCAATTTTCTCCACATTTGCGACAACTATTTTTCTTTTTTATCTTTTTTTTCTGGATCATTACTTGAAGTGTCTGATTCCTTCTCGACTTCATAAGTATATAGTTTCTTGTTAAGGCATCTGTGTCCTAATGTCCATTTGTCTCCACAATACCTACATTTGTTAGTTTATTTTCTTCCCGAGTGTTGTTGTTGGTCTTTGTCTTCCCTGAATGATGACATTCTAAACTTATATTTTCTCTCAATAATTATGGCTGCGTGTCTGGCATCTTCAATGGTTTGGGGTTTACATAATTTTAATTCTTCTCGAATGTAATCCTTAAGGCCACAACGATACATTTTTAATAGCTCTTCGTCTGAGAATCCCCTTTGCCTTATCGCTAGCACTTCCCATTCATGCATGTATTCACTTACCGATCCCTTCTGTTTGAGGTGAACGAATCTTTCATAAACATCATCCTCTTCTTCGTCATGAAATCATTTTAACAAGGTGTTTTTAAAATTTTGCCAATTGAACAAGCGAGCTGCGCATTTGTTAGACCACCATAGGAACCAATCATACACTTTTGCTTCCAGGTAGTTGGATGCGGTCATGACCTTCTCTTGTTCACCTATTGGTGGATTTGCTCCGAAAATGGCATCCATCTTATTTACCCATACAATGGCACCTTTATGGTCCTTACCATCATATTTTGGTAATTCTTTTTTAATTTTAAGGGGCTCTCTTTTGGGAAACTTTGTATAGTACTGAATTCCTTCGAAGTGTAGTTGCGATATTTGTGACTTCTCATGTATTAAGAAACCATGATTTGGAGAATTTTCGTCTTCCGGAGTTTTGGGACTTTGTGTGGCTGAGGGCGGATTGTCTTTTCCCATAAACTGGCTCATCATGCTCTTTAATTCTGTGATATCATCGACCATTTTGTCTTGTTTACTAACTTTCTTCTCGACATCGTCAAGGCGCTTATGCAACTTATTGAGTTCTTGGATTTTTTTCACATCGTCACTGTTACTCCCCATTTTGCTCTTCTTCTTCCTTGTAGACCCAATTTTTTTTAAATAATTTAATTAATTAAAATATATAAATTAATTAATTAAATTATAATTATTTAAGATAGTTTTGAATCGAAATTATGTGATTAAATCGACCCACTTTTAATATTATTCATGGTATATCAAACTTTATATATATATATATATATATATATATATATTGACCACATTTATATTGACCATAGTATATATTCGAATGAATTGTGATTAAGAGAGGTGTGACGTATGGGAAACCTTGTCGACAATGATTTACGCACACAAGTCAATGGTTTGAATGTTATAAACGCGGCGGACGAGGCAACATTGAAACAATGGCCAAGTTGTCGTAAGGCTCCAGTGGTATAGAAGAACACGGCAGGAGCAGTGGTCGGGTTTGTTGGAAGTGTCAGAGGTAGACAGAACAACGTGACCGGGAAGGCGGAAAGCACAGGGATGTGTGGTCCAGAAGGAACAACGGAGTCAACGTTGACGACGGTACAGGAGCCGTGGAAGTGGGGACTTCTGCAGCGACGTGCATGGAAGTCTTCAGAGGCTCATTTCGATGGTGCGTGGATGCAGTCACGGGTTGAGGCAACGGAATGGGAAAGGAATGGTGATAGGGTGATCATAGAGCGTGGAACGTGGGTGGCAGTGGGCAGTGAAGAGTTGAGGTTTGTGGGTAGCGGAACAACGATGAATTGAGGCTTTGATACCAATGGAACAATATAATTTGTTCGATGTAGCTCTCAAACCTTAGATACATTTAAACTTGTATGCAAGCATGAATCATAGGTGTAGATGTGTAATTGTAGTAAGTAGTAGTAGTTGTATTATTAATAAATTATGAATTGGTGGTTTACAAATCTTCGTGGCAGTATGCCTTTATAGGCATTGACTGGCCACGAAGATAGAAGGTCACAACTTTTGACCCATGTCTCTTCACAATTAAATGAGACATTAATTATTTTAATTATTTAATATTTTATTTTAATAATTATTCTTTTTAATTGAAGATATATGAATATTTTATTCATAACAGAAAACATTGAGAACACGATTTTTATCAAGAAGACTTAAATGGTATGCTACTTGGCTGATCTTTTTGTCGATCTAGTATGGTCCATAAAACTTTGGTGCCAATTTGTTTTTTCCCTTCAATTTTAAGGATAACTACTTGTAAGCTTGAAGTTTAACAAATACCCATTCTCCAACTTCAAATTCCCTCTTCGTTCTATTTTGATCAGGCTTGTTGCTTCATATGATTTCTTACATTATGTAGATTTTCTTTAAGAGTTTGGACAACTTTTTGAGTTTCTCCTAACTGATTTTGGACAACTGGAAGCTTCGTCTCGATAGTAGCAAATTCCTTCCATTTCGGAGGTTCATAACTGTACAAAGATTGAAATGGAGTCATTTTCGTTGACGTGTGGTAAGTGCAATTGTACCACCATTCATTGAGATGTAACCATTGAGCCCACTTATTTCGTTTGTCTGTGGCATAACAATGTAAGTAGTCCTCTAAACATTTATTGACAACCTCTGTTTGGCCATCCGTTTGAGGATGGTAAGCTGAACTCATGTTGAGGTAGGTTCCTATATGTTTGAAGAATTCCTTCCAAAAATTACCCTTAAATTTGGCATTTCTATCATTCACAATGTCCTTGGGAAATCTATGTAATTTGTAAAGATTTTTGCAAAATATCTCAGCAATTTGTTTTGCTAAGTCTGATTTCTTCACTGCAATAAAGTGAGCATACTTGGTGAGTTTGTTGACTACTACAAGAATTGTATCCTTACCATCAAACATAGGTAAACCTTCAATAAAGTCCATTGATATTTCCTCCCATTTCTGATTCGGGATGTTTAAGGGATGAAGTAGTCCAAGTGTCGAAATATTTTCATTTTTATTCCTCTGACATTTATCGCATTCTGCTACATATTTTTGAATATCATTACTCATTCCCTTCTAAAAGAATGACTGGCATGCGTTATAGTAGGTTTTAAAGAATCCCACATGTCTGGCTAACAGTGAATCATGTGATTCTTTGAGAATCTTGGCTTTAAATTTGGAATTTGCATTCAGGTAAATTCTTCCCTTGTACCATAGAATATCATTCTTCCATTCAAATTTTGAATTTTGAGGAAGATTATTGATTATAGCACTTGTTTCTAGGTCTTTTGCATATTCACATCGAATCTCATTAATCCATTTAGGAACAACAACTGAAACTGCAAGTAATGATGGTTCTTCATCTTTTCTCGACAAAGAATTAGCTACTACGTTATCTTTCCCTTTCTTATGTAATATATCCATGTCAAAGGTAGCGATTTTTTCTATCCATTTTTGTTGTTCTATAGATAGTGTTTTCTGTTGGAGGAGATGTTGAAGACTATTATGATCTGTTCGTATTAAGAACTTACTTCCCAAGAGATATTGTCTCTGTTGTCGCGCAGATTGACACGACAACGCTCAGACCGGGGGCTGTCACTCTGATCCCCGATCCCTCCATTTAAGCCTGTCTCCCACGGCTAAGGCGGGGGGACCCTATGAAATGATGAAGGCCAACTGCCAAACAGTTGGGCTGGGAGACACGATGCACTAAAATGATTTTATTAATTTGGTGGACCAGTGCCTTATGAGATTGATGTTTAAACGATTACTTGCGAGACGATGTAAGAATATAAACCATGAACAGCAATCACTTATCATCAAATAACTTGAACAGTGCTTAAATATCCAGTAAAACCACAAAGTTCCTGCAATGACCAAATCTCAATCACGATATCCAGCAACTAAGAAAATACTAACGCAATTATAAATCACAAATCGTTAACCAGATACCATATTTAAGATAATCATTCATGTACAGATAAAACATTCATTCCACATTGATAAATTTGAATCTCAGCATAATAATTTCCTGGAAATAATTGGATCTCGGCAAAAGAATTTTTTTTTTTTTTTTTTTTTTTTTTTTTTTTTTTTTTTTAAACAGAACCTAAAAAAAATGAGATCTAAAAATTAATCTAAAACTTAACTGTATAAAAATAAAACTAAACCCTAAATTTTTTTTATAAATAAATCCTTTTTTTTTTAAGTTTAAAACAAAATCAAAGATTTATGAAACAAAACTAATTAAAACAAAACAAAATTAAAAAATCTAACTAAAACAACACTTAACTTTTTTAATTTTATTAAAATACAATTTAGAAAATCCTAAGGCAATAGAATCGAACTAAAATGAAACTGACTGAAAACCCTACGACTAAAACTACGCAACCACGCAAATATCATTCAAATACACGATACCTGTGGCGACGACCGAGTCTGCAAACGATGGAGAGTTACACGACGGCGGAGAATCATAAACGGGTCAGAGACTGCGTGCGTAGAAAGGCATTTTCGCTGGAGAATACCTGTGGCGATGACCGAGTCTGGCCACCGAAGATTAAACGTGCTGCAACCTACGATGAGGCGATCCACGGCTTTACGAATTGATGAATACCAGAAGTCGTGACCCCGACTCAGACAAAAAATCGCTAATGGAATTCCGCTACCGTACGTGAATCAATGTATCTTACGCTGAAGCTGCTGCTTGTTCTCGTGAAAGGAGACTGGGCATGATTTTGTTTGCTAACTAAAAGAAATTCGGCGGCGATTGCAGGCCCATGAAAGTTTTATAGTGGCAGTTTTACGTTATGACTTCACACGATGACTCTATCCCGCGGGGTCAGTCACCAGGCGGCCTGATGCCCTGAGCATGTCTGTCTACAGGTATCCTTGGCAGCAACGCGTTAAGGCTGGTCTTTTGCCACTGAAATCCACTGATCTGGGACCGTGGAGCTTGAAAAACTGATTTATCAGTTTGCAGATGCTGAGAATACTGAAGACTGATAGAAAGCTTATGACGCAAATCTCAAAATGATCCCAAAATTTTTTAACTCTCCTTCCAACCTTGTCTTTGCAAAAAAAAAAAAAAAAACAAAGCCCGACAGATAATATGCAAAATTTTAAAGTAAAACCCTTCAAAATTAACCCGGAATCACAAAATTTACAGCTCTAGGATAGCGAGATTTAACAATAATTGCAATGACGTTTTCGAAATATCAGAAAACTTGAATTCTGCTGTGAACAGAAATAAAATCTCATGCAAATCAGGAAATAAACTTTAAATGATTAACCCAGGGCCAAAATCAGCTGGGTTTTGCAAAGAAGAGCCTGTGGGAGTCGGCTGGTTCAGCCTAGAACTTCCCCAAACGCCCACAAATATTCCCCAATAAAGGTTTTTTCTGCACAGCTCAAGCAACCATCAGTAAAGAGAGCAAGAATGCTGCTAGATCTCAGAATGTAATGGAGATACCTGCCATTACTTCAGAAACCCTAACAACACTCAAACCCTAGCAAGTGAACAAGATACCTGTGCTCACAATACTCTAAAAACAAGCTATTATTAATGGCTGAAAAATGGAACATGCAGAAAATTAAACATCTCACAGCACTTCCAGAGAGTAACACCAGCAAGATTTGGACCCCAAAGTCTTCTTTTATTAACCAGAAACCAGATTACAAGAGAGTTTTTTCAGTACAAGACTCACAGATCCAATGATCTGAAATGACCCCTAGCACCCTATTTAAAGGAAATGATCCCAACGGCTAGTTCGAGTGATCCATGTCGAAATGATCTCGACCGTCGATGAGGATCAAGACATCTCTTAATCTCATCCGTCGATTTATTAAAAAATGATATTTTGCATGCATTCACAAAAAATATTATTATTTAGGGTTTTTGCTTTATTTTATAATTTTTTTTTTTTATTTCATTTTTTATTTTTATTTTTAATTTTTTTAATTTTTTATTTATTTTATTATTTTATTTATTTTCTTAAATGGATCATCGAACTAAGCCTTTGGAAACATCACCTAGGACCTAGGACTTAGGACTCATGAGGGGACTAAAACATTTTTCAACCCTCAAGACACATTACATCATGACTTTTACAATTTACATCTTAAGGGGACAAACCCACTTTAACATAGACCCTCATAAACCACCCAGTTCTGCGACACAACTATAATCTAGCAGATTAACACACTAGGATTCTCCTAAAGTTCTAATAACAAAATGCATCCCGGCTTTGGGGTCAAGTTGAAGGAAAACTCTGCCGATCGTAGATCGGTGAGACGAAAAACCTTCCGGGACGTAGATTATCATTAGAAAGTTAGGTCCACCTAGGCAATTTACATACATGACTCAGGTCTGCTAAGATTATTTACAATTCATACATGCAGACTGGGTTTACAACATAAATCGATCAAGTTGTTGATGACTGCGGGATGGCACGGACATGTCGATCAGGTGCTACCCCTTTCTGCCAAGAAAAGGGGGTGTACTGCATGGGTAGTTGACCAGTAGTGGTCAACATCTGGCTCTACTTGGGGACACGTTGCTGCACTGTAGGAATGTGAGAATCCAGAATCTGCATCCATACAACACACAGATAAAAATAAGTAGCGTCCATTCCAAAATCATCATATACATTAAGCACAGGAAAGATAAAAGCTCTTCATTTATTGACTAACTAATAACATGAAAAGTAAATCTAATCCTAAAAACAGAAATGAAATGCTGAAAAGACAAGGAGTAGGGATAGAAATACAATACAGAAGATGCCCCATGGCATCAGATATCATCTCTGAAGAACAACTTGAGCATTTGGCTGTTCGTTGGTAGATCAAGTGGTTCGCCATCCAATCTGCTCAAGTAGAATGAGTTTGGCCCAGCTATATCTCTAATGATGTATGGTCCCAGCCACAAACTATCAAACTTCTTATGTTTTCCCGGCTTTTCATTCTTGCGATCCCAAAGTAAAACCATATCTCCAACCTGCAAAGATCTAGATCGAGAGCATTTATCAAAGCTTTTCTTAATGTTAGATTGATTTTTACATATAGCCTCAAAAGCTGTCCGACGAGCCTCATCTAATTCCACAATCTGATCTATTCTATTCTGAACGACATCTTTATTAGTGGAAAAATTTTGGAGAAGTTGATAAGCTGGCAACTTCAGGTGCACAGGTAAAGTAACATCCAAGCCATAAACTAATTCAAAGGGAGATCTACCAGTAGATTTCTTCTTAGTAATTCTATCTGCCCATAAAGCATACTTGATTTTGTTGTCCCAAGATTTCTTATTATCTCCTACTATCTTCTTGATAATGGTTATAAGATTTTTGTTACTTGATTCAGCCAAACCATTACCCTGAGGATAGTAATTTGATGAATGAGATAAGACAATGCCATACTTGCAACAAAAAGATGAAAACTCTAAGGAACTAAAAGCCTTGGCATTATCGGTAGTGATCTTAGCGGGGACACCAAATCTAGTAATGATGTTATTCTCAATGAAATCCATAATAACCTTTTCAGTGGCATTCTTAGTAGGAATGGCTTCGACCCATTTAGTAAAATAATCCGTGGCAGTCAAAATCCATGAGTAGCCATTACTAGAATTTTCATAGAACTTCCCTATGAAGTCTAGACCCCAATGCTGAAAAGGTGCCTCTACAATGACAGGTTGTAGAGGAAGGGAAGCAAGCTTCTGCTTCCCAGTGAACAGTTGACAGGCTTGACACGCTCTAACAAACTTGTGCACATCAGAAAAAATCGAAGGCCAATAATAGCCAACTCTCAGGATTTTGTGGGCGGTAGTTCTAGCGGCATAATGACCACCACAAAATCCTGAATGAAACTCGGAGATTAATCTTTTGGACTCAACATCGTCAACACACCTAAGCACTATGCCCTCAGGATTTCTCCATCCAAGGCCATCCTTCATAAGGCAATACTTAGTGGCTTTTAGTCTAAGAGCCCTTCTCTTATGAGCGACTAAATGGTTAGGACATGCAAGATTGGTTAAGTAATAAACTATGTCCTTATACCATTCATGCTCTGCTAATCTTTTCAATTCTGGCGAAGATAGATCGTTAAGGCAGAACAAACCAAGAGTCTTTTCATTACTTTCAGTTAACATTTGAGCTAAACCTTGGCCTTTGATCAGCTTGGTGGGTCTGATTTCCAAATCATACTCCTGTATCTTAGTAACCCACCTAGCACGAGTCCCTAAGCAATCGGTTTGAGTTAATATGTCCTTAACAGCAGAATGTGGGACGAAAGCAATGATCTTAGAATAACCCACATAAGTTTTAAAATGCTTAAGAGACTTGACCAGGGCATAAGCCTGCTTTTCCATGGTATTGTACTTCAATTCGGAGTTTTGAAGTGCTCTACTCATGAAAGCAATAGGCTGCTCATGACCATCTTTATTCTTTTGAAGCAGGACACCGGCAATGGTATCTTCAGAAGCGAAAGAAAAAATCATGAAATTCTTGGAGTAATCAAGACTAACCAGGACAGGAGCTTTTGCAATAGCAGACTTGATTTCTTGGAAAGCCTTTTTGCCCTCTTCTTGCCAGACAAATTTCGCATCTTTCTTCAGAAGACTTTGAATGGGCTTAGCTATTTCTGCATAATTTGGGATGAATCTTCTAATAAAATTTATCTTTCCAAGGAAAGACTGAAGGGATTTAAGATTATGCGGGAGAGGAATCTTTTGAATTGCTTCAATTCTTTCGGGATCGATCTTGATTCCTTCCTTAGAAATGATATGACCGAGTAATTTCCCTTCTGTTACCCCAAAAACAGACTTAGCCGGATTCAAAGAAATTCCATATTCTCTACATCTATCGAAAACTTGCCTAAGATGATCTATATGACTGATACCATCTTTAGAGAAAACAGTAAGATCATCTTGGTAAATTTCGATAATTTTCCCGATTAACCCTTTGAAGGCATAATCCATAGCCCTTTGGAAAGTAGCCCCAGCATTTGTTAACCCAAATGGCATTCTGATGTATTCAAAAGTACCCCATGGTGTTGTGAATGTGGTCTTGTGTCGATCTTCCCTTTTAACCCATACCTGATTGTACCCAGAAAAACCATCTAGCAGCGACATCATTCCAGACCCAGTTACTCTTTGCAACAAAGTTTCCATGTTTGGCAAAGGGTAGTTATCCTTTTTGCATGCTAGATTAAGGTTTCTAAAGTCGACACAAAGTCTTATTGTACCGTTCTTTTTCCTAACAATCACCAAATTCGAACACCATGTCGAATGCCTAGTTTGAGCGATGATCCCTGCTGAAAGCATCTTTGCAAGTTCTTTCTGGACCAAGGGGGCTAATTTAGGATTAATTTGCCTAAGTTTCTGCCGAAAGGGTTTAGCATTCTCGTCCTTTAAGGGAATAGTATGCTCCATAACATCTTCCCTATAGCCCTTTAATTCATCATAGGAAAAAGCTAAAACATCTCTATATTCATGAAGTAAATCGGTTAACTTTTTCCTTTCCTCCAAACTAGTACCTTTACCAATTTTAACTATTTTCGGATTTTCAGAAGTACCAATGTTAATTTCGAGGTACTCGCCTGGGTCCATCTTGTTTTCTTCTCTAAGCTTCGTGGCATCATGCCGATCAAAATGTTGCTCTAAGGCAACCACATTTCTAGGAGTAGGATTTATGATATGTTCATGATTTAAAGATCCATCCTCCTGAGAAATTATCCGAAAATCTTCAAACTCATCCAAACTATTGAGAAAACGAATGACTTGCTTTTCGTCGTTAAAAACTTGCCAATGCTCCGAGTTATCTGGAACAGATGGTCTAAATATTACTTCCATTTTGATTTTATCGTTAATTAACTCATCAGATAACTGGAAAGTTGTGGCAGCTACAGCAAGTTCATCTGCCAAACTATTTTGTTCTCTAGGAATTGCTTCAAGGTTAAGGGCATCGAAATGCTCCATAGTATCCCACACAGCATTTCGATAGTTTCTTAATCTCTGATTCCTACATGTGAATTTGTTTTTAAGCTGCATGATAACCAGATCGGAATCCCCCTTAATGCTAAGTAATTTAACCCTCAAAGCCTTGGCCAATTCAAGTCCCAACAATATGGCTTCATACTCAGCGACATTGTTGGTTGCTTCAAATTCTAAACGATAGGCAAACTTGAAAGTGTGACCAAGGGGAGATTTAAGCACTACTCCAGCACCTTTACCATGACTAGAGGACGCACCATCGAAGTACATATACCAAACTTTATCCTTAAGATCCTTAATCTTATCATCGGGAGGAATTATGAAATTAGACATGATAGAATAGTTCCCGATGTCAGATTGCTCTCTAATTATTTCATTATGAGGCTTCTTAGGATCTTCAACATGAAATTTCCTCTCGGGCTCTCTATTTAGTCTAACAAAACCATCACCCCTAGGAGAAGGAATCATAGCATATGACCAATTCATTTGAATGCTTCCTCCTAGATCAGAGGCCCACTTTCTGGATAGCAGCATACCCCAAGCATCAGGTACATCAACGACAACAATATCCATAACAACCATGATGTCTGGGTAAACTGAAAGATGAACTTGTAAATCCTTGATTAAACCGTGTACTTCGATTTTCTTAGAATCCATGGCACATATATTATAGTAGGGTCTAGAAACTCTTAAGTTAAGCTGTTCCATGACCCTTTTAGTCATAACGCAAGCAGATGCGCCTGAATCCAACATGCAGTTATTCAATTTATACCCATTGACTAATAAGGTGATAAAGAAGGGTTGATGATCTTTGTTATCAGCATCTACGCTTTGCAGATATATGGGAGCATCATGATAGTCAACCTCGCGAGTCTTCTGTTGAGAAGGGGTGACTTGAGGACCCTGAATCGCTTTTAGTAACTTGTCTCTTTGGGAAGGGATCTTAGCAATCTCAGATACAGGAACCCAGATTTTTGCATTGTTAAACCAACTTCCCAAATCGATATCTATTCCAGAGTTTACACCAGGGTTCAAAGTTCGAGTGGGAATTTGATTCCCGCTCTGATCTTTATCCCTTCTCTGATAGGTTAAACCCTTATCTCTAGCAATTTCTAAAATTTTCTCAGGAGAGGGTTTTTCGCCATATAACCTAGCCAAAATGTCGTCTTCATTTTCAAGGTTATTTATACTAAAAGCAGATGAAGGATTCATAACATCATAGCTCCTTTCCTTAACCTCTATCCAATCATTCATAGGCAAAGGGAACTTGCTTCCCACTACATTTATTTGATCACCTGTCCCAAACATTCCATTGTCTAGGATTCTTCTGACGATGGGACAAGTGGCCTCTTCATGAAGGGCATCACAAACACGACAGTAAGGAGGAGCATTATCAACCAGATTAGTAAGCGGATTAGGGGGTCTTTGCTCACTAGATTGACCCTTTCTTTGCCAATTACTATTTCTGTTATTATTATTTCGAGGTTGAAAATTTTGCGATTGCGCTCTTTCCATTTGGATCAACCTATTCTGCAAAGTGTTTATCTCCTTATTATGATTAATTTCCATAGTTTCAATTTTTTGAAGCAACTTGAGAACAAGCTCACTTTCTGGCTCTTGGACTGCTTTTCCCTTAGGTTCCTTTAGTTTCGTAGCAGCCCTATCAAAACCTGGGATTTCAGACTTCCCAGAAGCTGCCTTGTCCTTTTCAAGTTCTATAGCTAAGGCTTGGCAATCTCTATAATCATTAAGTTTAGCACGCCTTAACTCATAAGATGGTTCAGGACTAAAGGCATCAATGTAAAAGTCTTGGAGAGTTTTATCTGTAGGTTTATAGTCTTGAGGTAATTCTCTAATAATACCATTAAACCTTCTATTAAATTCCTCGACAGTTTCATCCTCTCTCTTTTTTATTAGACTAATAGCTTTTACAAGATGTCTTCCCTCTCTCTTATCTCCATATTTTTCTTTAAATGCATTAATGATTGATTGTAGGGAGTAAACCAATCATAAGCATCGCCTCCTAGAGTCAAGATAAAAAGAGTCATCCTGACATCTTCATGATCAAAATCAGTAGATCTTGCATACTTAGCCATCCATATGTTGAAATCTCGCAAATGGGAATTAGCAGTAATGGCATTATCTCCTTGAAAGCTAGGCAATTTGTCTATCCCAACAGATGGAATATCATTGGGGTATCCAGGAATGTTAGAAAAATCACAAGGGGCATACATACTCATGGTGTTGCGCCTAACTTGACCCTTAAAGAGCAAATGAATATCGGAGAGGGCTTCTTGTCCAAGATTTCCAAGAAGTGTACGAGAAGCGAGTTTGTGTAATCGCACCCTGAAGACCTTTTCAGGATCAGGAGTAGGGTTGCACAGACTGCTTGGATGCCTTCTAGTGTACACTCTTGCAGATAATATAGGAAGTGGAGTCGCCACCTGAACAAGAAGTTAAACACAGAAAAGCTTGAAAAGAAAGAACCAAGGACAGAAAAACTCTATCCCCGGCAACGGCGCCAAAAAATGTTGTCGCGCAGATTGACACGACAACGCTCAGACCGGGGGCTGTCACTCTGATCCCCGATCCCTCCGTTTAAGCCTGTCTCCCACGGCTAAGGGGAGGGGACCCTATGAAATGATGAAGGCCAACTGCCAAACAGTTCAGCTGGGAGACACGATGCACTAAAATGATTTTATTAATTTGGGGACCAGTGCCTTATGAGATTGATGTTTAAACGATTACTTGTGAGACGATGTAAGAATATAAACCATGAACAGCAATCACTTATCATCAAATAACTTGAACAGTGCTTAAATATCCAGTAAAACCACAAAGTTCCTGCAATGACCAAATCTCAATCACAATATCCAGCAACTAAGAAAATACTAACGCAATTATAAATCACAAATCGTTAACCAGATACCATATTTAAGATAATCATTCATGTACAGATAAAACGTTCATTCCACATTGATAAATTTGAATCTCAGCATAATAATTTCCTGGAAATAATTGGACCTTGGCAAAAGAAATTTATTTATTTATTTATTTTATTTATTTTTTTAAACAGAACCTAAAAAAAAATGAGATCTAAAAATTAATCTAAAACTTAACTGTATAAAAATAAAACTAAACCCTAAATTTTTTTTATAAATAAATCCCTTTTTTTTTTTTTTTAAACAAAATCAAAGATTTATGAAACAAAACTAATTAAAACAAAACAAAATTAAAAAATCTAACTAAAACAACGCTTAACCTTTTTTAATTTTATTAAAATACAATTTAGAAAATCCTAAGGCAATAGAATCGAACTAAAATGAAACTGACTGAAAACCCTACGACTAAAACTACGCAACCACGCAAATATCATTCAAATACACGATACCTGTGGCGATGACCGAGTCTGCAAACGATGGAGAGTTACATGACGGCGGAGAATCATAAACGGGTCAGAGACTGCGTGCGTAGAAAGGCATTTTCGCTGGAGAATACCTGTGGCGATGACCGAGTCTGGCCGCCGAAGATTAAACGTGTTGCAACCTACGATGAGGTGATCCACGGCTTTACGAATTGATGAATACCAGAAGTCGTGACCCTGACTCAGACAAAAAATCGCTAATGGAATTCCGCTACCGTACGTGAATCAATGTATCTTACGCTGAAGCTGCTGCTTGTTCTCGTGAAAGGAGACTGGGCATGATTTTGTTTGCTAACTAAAAGAAATTCGGCGGCGATTGCAGGCCCACGAAAGTTTTACAGTGGCAGTTTTACGTTATGACTTCACACGATGCCTCTATTCCGCGGGGTCAGTCACCAGGCGGCCTGATGCCCTGAGCGTGTCTGTCTACAGGTATCCTTGGCAGCAACGCGTTAAGGCTGGTCTTTTGCCACTGAAATCCACTGATCTGGGACCGTGGAGCTTGAAAAACTGATTTATCAGTTTGCAGATGTTGAGAATACTGAAGACTGATAGAAAGCTTATGACGCAAATCTCAAAATGATCCCAAAAAATTTAACTCTCCTCCCAACCTTGTCTCTGCAAAAAAAAAAACAAAGCCCGACAGATAATATGCAAAATTTTAAAGTAAAACCTTCAAAATTAACCCAAAATCACAAAATTTACAGCTCTAGGATAGCCAGATTTAACAATAATTGCAGTGACGTTTTCGAAATATCAGAAAACTTGAATTCTGCTGTGAACAGAAATAAAATCTCTCATGCAAAACAGGAAATAAACTTTAAATGATTAACCCAGGGCCAAAATCAGCTGGGCTCTGCAAAGAAGAGCCTGTGGGAGTCGGCTGGTTCAGCCTAGAACTTCCCCAAACGCCCACAAATATTCTCCAATAAAGGTTTTTTCTGCACAGCTCAAGCAACCATCAGTAAAGAGAGCAAGAATGCTGCTAGATCTCAGAAAGTAATGGAGATACCTGCCATTACTTCAGAAACCCTAACAACACTCAAACCCTAGCAAGTGAACAAGATACCTGTGCTCACAATACTCTAAAAACAAGCTATTATTAATGGCTGAAAAATGAAACATGCAGAAAATTAAACATTTCACATCACTTCCAGAGAGTAACACCAGCAAGATTTGGACCCCAAAGTCTTCTTTTATTAACCAAAAACCAGATTACAAGAGAGTTTTTTCAGTACAAGACTCACAGACCCAATGATCTGAAATGACCCCTAGCACCCTATTTAAAGGAAATGATCCCAACGGCTAGTTCGAGTGATCCATGTCGAAATGATCTCGACCGTCGATGAGGATCAAGACATCTCTTAATCTCATCCGTCGATTTATTAAAAAATGATATTTTGCATGCATTCACAAAAAATATTATTATTTTATTATTTAGGGTTTTTGCTTTATTTTATAATTTTTTTTTTTAATTTCATTTTTTAATTTTTTTTATTATTTTATTTATTTTCTTAAATGGATCATCGAACTAAGCCTTTGGAAACATCACCTAGGACCTAGGACTTAGGACTCATGAGGGAACTAAAACATTTTTCAACCCTCAAGACACATTACATCATCACTTTTACAATTTACATCTTAAGGGGACAAACCCACTTTAACATAGACCCTCATAAACCACCCAGTTCTGCGACACAACTATAATCTAGCAGATTAACGCACTAGGATTCTCCTAAAGTTCTAATAACAAAATGCATCCCGGCTTTGGGGTCAGGTTGAAGGAAAACTCTGCCGATCGTAGATCGGTGAGACGAAAAACCTTCCGGGACGTAGATTATCATTAGAAAGTTAGGTCCACCTAGGCAATTTACATACATGACTCAGGTATGCTAAGATTATTTACAATTCATACATGAAGACTGGGTTTACAACATAAATCGATCAAGCTGTTGATGACTGCGGGATGGCACGGACATGTCGATCAGGTGCTACCCCTTTCTGCCAAGAAAAGAGGGTGTACTCAATGTTGCACGAAGCGGGAGCGAAGCGGAAGCGCGGAAGCGGAAGCGGGAGCGCGGAAGCGTCAATTTCCAAAAATCTAGGAAGCGAAGCGTCCGCGGAAGCGTCTGCTATATATATATATTTTTTTATATTTTTTTGCATTTATACTCAAAACAAACATCCCAAATACCAAATTAATTGTAGAAGACATGAAAACATTCATATTTTTGCATAAATCAAGATAGATATGGCATCCATGATTCCATTGTAGTTACTAGTATGTACAACAATCATCTATATTCTAGCTATTACAAACATACATCAAATTTTTAAGCATATTATAAAACATAAAACATTTAAGCATATTATAAAACATAAAACATAGAGCATATTATGATTTATCTAGCAAGTGAGCAACTGTCAACATTTGTCATGTCCAAAATTCAAATAATAATGTTTACAAAATATGTCACTTGGTCACCGCCAAGCCAAAAAGGTTCAAAATTCAAATTCACAAGTCTACAAGTCTAATGAGTAATCTATGACAAAAAGTAGTAGATTGTGAATATATCTACTAATCTCTCCTCCTTCCACCACGAATAGAACGTGGTGGCGGGCCTCCACGTGGTGGCAATGAAGAAGATGGTGCCTGTGTAAGTCGTGGCACTGAAACTGATGAAGAAGAACCCCCTGCTGTTGGTGTTGAACCATGGAACCTAGGAACCAAGGGACCAGATGGGGGTGGGGGTGGGGGTGGTGGCATATCAACACGGTCATCATCATCCTAGAATCGCTCAAAAAATTCATGCAAAAAAAAAAAACACTAGTTAACAAAAAAATTAAAAACATGAATTAGAGAAATGCTTTATAAGGGAAAATTGGAAAATTCATACCACAATGGACATACCTGGATAAGAGCATCCTCTAATTGGTCTAGTCGCAACACTCCAACCTCCAAATTGGGCTCCTCTGGATTCTTGTCCCAAATCAACATGTCTTTATTATACTTTGCATCTTCACAGTAATGGGACAACAATCGCAAGTTGTAATGAACATAAACCAAGCTCTCTGCCCGGTCTAAACTCAACCTGTTCCTTTTAACACTGTGGATGAAAGAATAAGAGCTCCAACACCTCTCTGCAGAAGAAGTGTTTACCACCTGTGATAGCACCCGCAATGCCAAACTCTATAGAAGTGGAGTACCCCCTCCATGCATGTTCCACCACTCAAGAGCAGAAAAAGTCTCTCGATCTTTAATTGCATGCATGCTCCCAAATGGACCAGTGTTGAGCGTATAGTTGCTCACCTGTCTCCGTACCAATGCAGCGTCCTCCTCATCAGGGATTAATTTACTCAATGCAGCCATATATTTTTCGTGAACCTCTTTATCTTGGTGTGGTTTTCTCCTGCTTCCCCCCCCAGGTGCTGGTGTTGAAAGCCATGATGGATGATAGTATTTAGGTGTCAAAACATATGCTAATGCATGCAATGGAATATTTAGCATTTCCCATCGGTTTTGCACCTCTACACGAATATAATTGTACAAGGTGGTATCTCTAGGCTCAACAATGTCTTTAATCTGCCCCAACATGCTATCCATTTGCTCATACACCTCCCCAATTACTGGTCGATCTGAATCTGCAAACTTGATCATGTAATAAATTGGTTTGGTGAATTGCAAAACATATTTAACCTGTGACCAAAAGTAACTGTCAAGAACAGTGTCCTTGACTGCATTAGCACCATCTGTGTCAGTGTTAATTTCATCCCATGTTTCAGCACACACCAGATTAGTTAAAGCTTGTCTCACCCTCACTAGCCGCCTAAAGGTGAGGTAATAACTAGCAAATCTTGTCTTTGCAATTTTAAGCAATTGCAACTTGGAGTAAGTGCCATAGAATTAGTTTACCCTTGTATGCCCTGTGATGAATTTAATGAGCTGCTTCCCTTTCCTGTAAACCTCAGCAATCCACCCACAATCTTTGTGTTTCACAATATCATGCATCAAAAGGTTCAATGTGTGAACCAGGCACCCAGACCAAAAGATGTGTGGATGAGTACGCTCAATAATTTTTCCTGCTGCCTTACAATTTGCTGCATTATCTGTGATCACTTGAACCACATTATTTGGACCAACATCTTTGATTGATTTCAATAGGAGATCTGCAATGTTTTGTGCAGATGCAGTGATGGAGGAGGAGTCATGACATGCAATAAACACTGCACCACTAGAAGAAACACCAAGAACATTTATTAAATGTTGGTTTCTAATATTTGTCCACCCATCTGATACAATGGATACCCCAGAATCTATCCACTCATTTGTAAAACGTGTCAAAGCTCTTTGAACCTTAGCTTTTTCTCTTTCTAATAACACTGTTCTAGCTTTCTCATAGTTGGGGGCCTTGTATCCTTTTGGGGCTTCATTGATGGCCTTTACCATTTCATGCCAATAGGGAGAGCAAAGCACATTGAAAGGTACACCGCAAGCACAAAGAAAACGGACTATCTTTCCATCCACATCATCCCTCCCAGCAACATTAAGGAAATCCCCTATTGTTCTTCTACCTCCAGAGCTTGCAGAAGTACCATGAGGAGATGAGCAACTACCAAATTTAGAGGTTGCACTTGATTCAGAATGAGTTTTTTGTTTCTTGTTTTTTTGTTGTGCAGCCATCTCTATTTGGATGTATTTTCTTCTTTCTTCAGTTGAAATGTTTGGGCAAATTTGTACCCCCACAGAACCCTTTTTTTCATCACTGTCCAGCACCCCACAAAGATGCCTCCTCAGACGGGTATATGAACCACAATATGGTTTTCCTCCATGACAACCATGAGGGCACACAAATTTGTAAGATCCACCACCCTTTCCCCATCAAGTTTGGTCACATAGTTCCACAAGGGTGTTGATGTAGCTTTCCCATCTTGTGTTTCAGTGTCCCCTTCAAGTTCATCCCCTTCCTCTTCAAACCCTTCCTCCTCATCATACATTGGGTCACTACTATTAGGACCATCACCAATGTCCTCTTCTGTTTCTTCCCTTCTATTCCTCACCCTTGCCATCATTAAAACCAAGAGTGGAATGATACATAGAAGCCAAAAGAACACCATCTTGGAATATGGATATAGGTGGTGGACAACCTGTAAATAAAGGAGCAAGTAGAAACAATGGGAAAGAGTAGGAGAGGGAGGAGAAAAATACAAAAAAATTGTCACAAAAAATAAGGGAGTTTGGGGTTTGAACTTACCTCTTTAGCTCTTGTAGATGAAGTCCTCCAAGCTCTTGCTCCAAGCTCCTCCTCCTTCTCCTTGCTCTTCCTTCTTCACTCCTCCAAGCTCTCCTCTCTTCTCCTCTCTTTTCCTCTCTTCTCTTCTCCTCTCCTCTCTTCTCTTCTCCAACTCTCATAAACTCAAAGTGAGAAAATGAGGAATGAATGGGGGCTTTATTCTTTTCATTCCTCACATTAACCTCACTCTAACCTCACCCTAACCCACCCCCTCAATGCTAACTTAAGTTAACTTTAAAAAAAAAATTAAAAAATGATGTTTTTTTTCCCTTGGGCGCGCGGTTTTGGAGGAAGCGCTCCGAAGCGCTGCGTGAAGCGCACGCTTCCTGGCCCAAAGCGCTGCGCTTCGGAGGCCCGAAGCGCCATCCGAAGCGCGCTTCGGGGCCGGCGCTTCCTAATTTCCAGGAAGCGCATTAAAAAGGCCGAAGCGCGCTTCCGGGGGCGCTTCCGTACGGGGCGCGCTTCGGGCCTAGGATCCGGGGGGGGCGCTTCCTGCAACATTGGGTGTACTGCATGGGTAGTTGACCAGTAGTGGTCAACAATCTCCATTTAGCTAATGCATGCATAATAGCAAGCATTTCCTTATTGTATGTGGACTTGAGACATTCTTGCTTATTGAACTTCCTGCTTTCAAACGTGATTGGGTGACTATCCTGCATTAGTACTGCTCCTATGCCAAAACCTGAAGCATCACATTCAATTACAAATGGTTTTTAGAAGTTTGGAGTTGCCAATACAAGGGCACTAGACATAACTTCCCTCAAGTCTTCAAAACATTTTTCTGCGTCATCATTCCATTGAAATGAGTTCTTCTTTAGAAGGTTTGATAGGGGTGCGGTTATATGGGCATAGTTTTTAATAAATCTTTGATAATACCCTGTAAATCCTAAGAATCCTCTTAGCTTGGAGATATTAATTGGTTTGGGCCATTCTCTTATAGCCTTGATTTTATTAGGATCTACTTTTACTCCTTCCTTGGATATTATATGCCCGAGATATTCTACTTCCTTCCCAAAAGTGCATTTGGACTTTTTGGCATAGAACTAATGTTTTTCTAACACAGTAAGAACTTGTTCCAAATGTTGTAAGTGCTCCTTCCATGTTTTACTATAATTTAGAATGTCATCAAAGAATACTAACACAAACTTCCTTGGATATGGACAGAATAGCTCGTTCATAGTATCTTGGAATGTTGTCGTTGCATTGGTTAAACCAAAAGGCATTATTTTAAACTCGTAATGACCTTCATGTGTTCAGAACGCGGCTTTTGCTACGTCTTCCAATCTTATCCTAATTTGGTAATATCATGTCCTTAGGTCCAATTTTCATAAGTATTTAGTGCCATGTAGTTCATCCAACATTTCATCGATAAAAGGAATTGGAAACTTGTTTTTAATTGTTATTTTGTTTAGTCCTCGATAATCAACGCATAATCTGAACGATCCATCTTTCTTTCAAACTAATACAACTGGAGCAACATACGGACTTTTACTTTTGTGATGATGCCACACTTTAAAAGATCTTGGACTAATCTCTCAATTTCAATTTTTTGATGGTGTGGATATTGATATGGTTTGATGTTGATGGGATTTGATCCTGCTTTGACTTCTATTGTATGCTCAATTTCTCATTTAGGAGGAACATTCATCAAAAGGTCTCGGCATACTTTTTCATGCTTTTGAATTAGCTCTTGAATATCCGGTGCTTCTTCATTGACCATATTTGAAGTTAACATTTCTAATTGATGACACTGTACTACATAAGTTGATGCTCCCTTCCGAATCATTTTCATCATCTGGGATGATGATACAATTTGGTTCTCAGGTGGTTGCAAAGTTGTATTTCTGCCCTTCCCATTTAAATTTTATAAATTGCTTTTGATGGTTGGCAAAGTAAGTACCGAGGGTTTGTACTTTGTAACCATTGGATACCTAAGACCACATCCACTCCTCCTAATGGTACAATGTAGAACGGGGATTCTGGATTAAAGTCTTGAATCTGCAATTTGACTTTATGGCATTTCCCTACCTTCTCAATTTTCTTACCTTCGACTACCATAACCTTCATGTTGGGCATGGATAATGTGAAAATGTTGAGCCTCTTCGCCATGGTTGAGTCCAAAAAATTGTGGGTGCTACCGGTATCGATCAAAACCATTACGTTGTTCTTCTTGATATGTCCTTTTAATTTTAATGTCTAGGGTTGTGATATACATGTCATAGCCGATAATGATACTTGCAGAATGCTCTCATCATCTGGTTCTAGAGAAATTTGTGGGAAATCCTCGATTTCTTCTACGTCTGATTCATCACTATCTGAATCATTAGTTGCTTCACATTTATACAAGTTCGTGGTCTCTTTTCCTTTAGCACGCCTATGTTTAGGGTCCCATTTTTCGCCACAACAGTTGCACTTGCCCTCTTTCATTCTTTGTATTTCCAAGTTAGTTTTTTCTCCTTCACGAAGAAGTGGTGGAACATATTTTTTGTTATCTGTGTTCGCAGCTTGGGAAAATATTTGTCTCAAATATACTCTTTCAACCTTCGGCCACTCATTTTTTGTGTTTATTTTCAGTATCTTTTGCCTTCTGTTTGGCGACATCTATAGAAGCGATGTCATGAAGCTTGAGCTCATCCTAGAGATGGGGTTTAAGTCTCGTGGTGTACGACTGAATGAGACGAGTTTCTGATAATCCAAGTACTCACGTAGCTAAGGTTTCCCATTCTCGAGTGTATTCGTCCACATCTCCTTTTTGTTGCAATCTGGTGAGAGCTGAAAAGAATTCTTCTTCCTTGACACTTTGGAACCTTTTAAAGAACGCATTTTTGAATTTCCTCCAATTGATAGCAAGTGTCATATTTTTCACCACATATACCAATTATGTGCTTCGCCTTCCATTTACATGGAAGCATTCCTGATCTTTCCTTCATCATTGTCAATACCGTAAATCTCGAAATATTCTTTTGCTTTATTGAACCAAGCAACGTTGCTTTTTTCGTTACCGTCAAATTTGGATAGCTCAAGTATTTCTTTTCGTTGATATGTCGCTATCGGCGGAGTGAAGAACGGGTATTGATTTGAAAACGACATATTAATGTATGGATTCCAGCGCTGCCTATTTTGAAAAGTCGTGTTACTATTTTCTTGATTAGGTGTGGAAGATGTCTTTGGAGACTCGAGCTTCTCATGTGAGTCTGACGAGTTTGACAAATCTAGAGAATTGAGATGTTGAGTAGCTTCATTATTCTGGGGTATTTGATCGGGTGTAATCTTCATCCTATCACAAATACAGGTCAACATCACCATAGCTTGATCCACCTTACATGAAAGGTCTGCCTAATCCTTTTTAAATTCATTCTTGTTCTATTTGAGCTAACCCTCTATTCTCTTTGTTGTGTCCTGGAGTGCTTCGATTTTTTCGCCATGTCCGGTCACCTTAGCCTCAAGATCTATCAATTTTTTATTGAAATCGGCCATTGACATTGATGAAGCCATCAAGCAGGTGTGAGGTGGAGTATATTTATCTAGCTTAACTCTTTTTCTTAACTTGATCCTATTTTTTTAATCAAATAACATTAATATTATTATTATAATGTTTTTTTAAATAATAAAAATAATTAATATTATTATTACTTATTTATTTTTTTAAATAATTAATTTATTTATTTTTTTGATAGATTATATAATCAATTTAATTTAAATTGATATTTATATAACTTTGTTGTATCAATAACCACAATGGACAAGCGGATACAAATTGGCGGTCAACACTAGAATTGCAGTTTGATAGGATAATGGCCGACAATTCGATGTCACAGAACGTTGTGCCAGTTGGGAAGGGACGACTGACAACGCAACGAACAACGAGGGAATAGGAATCGGCTCAATCGAGCATCGAGTAGAAACAGCTAACGAATCGATGGTAGCGTCAAGGTAACAAGGAAGTGGCGGAGAACAAAGATACAGCGCATAGTGGATGGGGCATTAGACAACGGCGGGGATAATGATGGAGTAGTGGTCACTCAGAGAACAGACAGGACAACTACACGAGGACGTGAGACATTTCAATAGCGGTCGAAAATCGACGAAGGGTATATCATATTACTATGGAACAATGACAGGGGTCTAGCATATGGTTGAGGAATGGATGGTGAACGATACAACGGAACACGACAAAGAAATGATAGGGGAGCACAGGGCAAACAATAGTGGAACCAAATTCCTAGAATGCCGAACTTGGCTCTAATACCACCTAAATTGATTAATCTCAACAATTAACAGAATTATATATATATATATATATATATATATATATATATATATATATATATATTATTAACGAATGAATCGATGAATACACTATGGGAGGCCTTGGCTTAAATACAACCCCAGGTGCCTCTTGGTGAATGGATCATGCCCTTTAATTATTAACTAATTACAATATATTTAACTTATATAACAAAATTTTGTTGGCATCTTATTAATTTAATTATGTTCTTCTTCATCAAACAATTATCAAATGCAAAACATGAAGATCACAAAAGACAAAAGAACACAAGATATAGGCTCCAAGCTAGGGACAAACCCCATAAGGGGGAAACCTAGAAAAAAATCTCCTCTTCTTATAGAATCAGATCAAAGTGAGATATCCAAGACACATGACCACAAGAAAACTCCCACCTCATCATGCCTTTTAATTATTAACTAATTACAATATATTTAACTTATATAACAAAATTTTGTTGGCATCTTATTAATTTAATTATGTTCTTCTTCATCAAACAATTATCAAATGCAAAACATGAAGATCACAAAAGACAAAAGAACACAAGATATAGGCTCCAAGCTAGGGACAAACCCCATAAGGGGGAAACCTAGAAAAAAATCTCCTCTTCTTATAGAATCAGATCAAAGTGAGATATCCAAGACACATGACCACAAGAAAACTCCCACCTCTAAATGTCGAGTCAAACCTTCCTTGCTACACTACAAATCCATCATCAAGAGACCAACAACAAGAGATGTACCAAGGCAGAACTTCCACACATTCCAGCTCAAGAAGAAATCCTTTCTTCCAAACTTCACCCCTCATCTTTTCCATCTTCTTTCGAATATTTCAGACCAAATCATCCAAGTTGTGTGTGTCCAAACGAGCTCCATCTTCCCTCTATTTATACTGTTCAGAGGGGTGTGAATACTAAATAGACACATCCATTGGGGCATGGCCGATTGGACAAGTAGGTTGACTTGACACCTAGAGGGATTTTTCACCCTAAATTGCATATTTGAAAAATATTTTTCCTTTCTTTACAATATATCTAAATAAGACTTTTGACTCTTTGACTCAAGAACCTAGAAGCATGAAGAACATGCCTGTGTAGAAGAATAATAATAATTTTCTTTCTTTTCTTTTTACATATAATACATAATGGTACAATTATGAAAACCGAAACTAGTTACATCTTTCAACACTCCCTCTTAACTAGGGAGGTATTCACAATTGTACAACCTGTACAAGGATACTCTCAAATTGAAATATTCTCATAAGAAGAGTCAGATTGTTAAGTGTTAAAATTGGCAACTAGGGCCAAATTCCACCTTGGACAACTCATTTGATGGAGATAATTATTGCATTGAACTCCTCTTTTCGAGAGGACCAAAATTGACCCAAAGAGAACTAAATTTGGACAAGGAGAAATATGTTTTTGAAACAAAGCCCACACGTGCTAATTATCAATGTCGGCTTGGGGTTAATTAATCAAGTTGAACGCCTCTACATCTCCTATAAAAAGAAGTGTCCTTCAACCTCATTTGACACATCCAAAAGATGAATTCTTCTCATGGGTAATGCATCTGAGGCAGCCGAGCTCAACAGGAGGAGGTCGAGTATCTTTGGGTTTGTGTTTTGGCTTGTTTTGGTCTCTGAACAGGTTCAAGTTTGAGAAGAGAGGAGGTTGTATCTGTTATGCGCAGTTTGATGGTGTTTTAGGCATGTTTTGTGTGGGTCCTCTCTCCAAAAATAGGTCGCACCCCTAACAGCTTGTTACAGGTAGTCCACAATAGAAGGTTGTGAGGTTGGTTGGTGTCTCAACTAGGCCACAAGCCTAGTCTCCTTGGAACAGGTGCACCGAAAGGCTTATTTAGGGTTGGTATTAACTCGGAACAACTGATAGATATGGACAAAATTTAGTGAAGAGAAGACGTAGCCTTGAAAGGAGATCTGGAGGTAAGTAGAAGGGTTGTAGTAGTGAGCCAGTAAACCCTAACCAGGATTCAACCTGTTGCTGAAGAAGTCTGAGTTCAAGAGGCACTGCTTTGGTGATGCCATGACCATCGTTGACCATTGGATAAGGCACAATTTGTCTGTTGTTGACAGAGTGTCGAAATTGCAGTTTTGAATGGATCATCTATTTGTCTAAGGGCAGTGATATTGGAAATTGCTTATCATTGGATGATTCAGGATGGATCTTAATTGAGTATCATTATGTTGGCTATGTAAAGTTTGAGACCAAGATGGTCATAGATAGCAACAGTTTTGGACATGCTCAAAATTTTACAGTCTCAGATGCTCATGAAACTAGCACCAATTCGAAGAGCTCGTCGCACTGATTCCGGTGATATGTTCAGTTTGCAAAATGGACTTCGTATGAAGGAGTTATGCAAAGTCAAAGTTCAGGGCAAGATGGTCAAAAAGTCAAAGTCAACGCTCATGGTTCCAGTAGGCAAGGTTCCACTTCAAGGTTCTATGGTCAAGGTTCCGGAACTAATGGTATCAAGACAAGTGTCCAAGTGTGATTGGTCGAATTTTGCAAGTTTATGATTGGTTGGTTGAATTTGAGTTTCACCAATAATGGAGCGCCACGTGGGCCAATGACTGGCTGCCACGTGGCCTCCTTGTGGCATATCAAAATTTGTTTATGAGTCTATAAGGTCTCCAGGAGGTTCGAACCACAGACATATGTTTCCACACCAAAGCACTCCACCATCGCGCCAACATATGACTTGTTATATAGTGGAGAAAAGGTTGTGTATAAACCTTGGTTGGCACATGTATGGAGGGAAGGGGTTGGGTGCTAGCCCTAGCCCTTGGTCATAAGTCATTGCAGAACCGTGGCGTGGAGCAACAGTGGAAGGGCGTAGGAAGGCGCTAAAGGAAAGGCTTCAACTCCGGTCTTTTGGGGTGTGATATGAGCACAAATGCAGCAGTTCTGGGAACCCCTGACGGAGGAGCCAACGAAAGGGGCCAGCCCCAGGCCACATAGCCGAGAACATGACCACAGCCCAGTAGAAAGCGCTCAGGGATGAGTTAGGCGGAGGGTGCGAGCAGTTCGTTCTGGCCCTTGGTTCTCGGTACACTGCCATACAACCACATCCACACGTTACAACTGTTGCCACGGGGGATGGTTACATGTTAGCTGCGGATTTGTATTGCTTTGGAGCCACGACATGTGCCATGATGGTTAATGCCGCCAGTCCAATGGTGTTATGCCACGAGCCAAGTTCAGATAGCGTGGAGACTGTTCCAACATACCATTGTTAGTGCCACGATGTTATGTCACCGGTGGTCAAGTTATGTTATGCCACAAGCTACAACATTTTTTCACTGCTAATCCAATCTCAAGCTTTGGGTTATATTGTTACACAGTGAGATTCCATGGGATCTATGTATTGCGCCAGTCAAATGAGGAAACGCCACGGTGTTTCACAAATCCGTCGGATGATTGAAGGTTATAACTATGCGATATAGTTTTAAAACCATATTCCATATCTGGTCGAAGGTTGGTTCATTGTCAAGGATTCGAATACCATATTAAAACTTTGTAAAACAAACTTTGATATATGGCACAAGATTGTATGTTATATAATACAGATGGCAAAGTCGTATAATTATATGATATAATCCTCCTACCATATTTAAAATATGGTTGCATTCGATTTATTCGAGGTGCTAAGTTTGGTGTCATATGGTTGCGCCATATCATAATTGCTGTTTGCAATATTGGTGCACCCGAACCATGATATTAGAGTTTCAAACCATTATAAAAGATTGCCAATGCACCAAAGCAAAACAAAGGCAAGTGAAGTGAAATGAAGAAGTGAGTGGCTTTTGAGAAGCAATTGAAGCTGGCATTCCGAGGTCACACGAAAGCCAAATTGAGCGTTTGAAGAACCGAAACAAGGGTTGTGGTGCGCTCCAGAGTCCAGACACACTGGCAGAGTACGTTTGACAGCTTCAGCAACCGATACTTCTAGAATTCAGTACATGGACAATTGTCTCTCAAAGTCAAGTGGAGGAAAGTAGTTGAATTATGTACTTGTTGATGCATGATTGCTCATTTCAGTTGAGGTCTAGAGTCCTTGCAGGAGACCCTTTATATTGTTGTAGTTGACATGGTGATTCTAGGTTGTCATGTTATTTTGTGAGAATTCTCTGTAGGAAAACTTTTCCTTGAAGGGGAAATAGCCACATTGTAATCAACATATTGATGTACCTCATTTTTAACACTTGAATATGAGCGGCCTAGCCTTTTGAGCAGGGCCCGGAGACGTAGCGTAGGAGGGGTGAACTCTGTCATCAACTTTGTGTTGTTCTTCTTGATGTCATGCTTGAATTATATGTGTGATGTTCGTTATGATTAACTTGCACATGAGAACTAATTCATGCTTGAAGGAACACCAAATTAACATGTTGTTTTAAAGACCCATTTTCAAACTTGCAAAGTGTCAGAGGACGATCTTCATCTTCCGCATTTTCAGATCATTTTGGTATCAGAGCAGGTTCTGACCAGACTACAAGGATGAGTAGACGCACAAAGCAAAGTCGGATGCAAGAATTGGAAGAATCCAATCAGCAATATCGGCAGGAGAATGCTGCATTGCAACACATGGTGAAAGCATTGCAGGAAGAAAAACAAAGACTGCAAGCGAGGATTGAAACCATGCAGAGAAATCGATAGAGAGGAAGTCTCTCAGAATGAAGTCCATCCATAATTGGAGACAATGAAGCATATTCACTTCATCAGTCGGATGAAGAAAGCTCATGTCCATCCACTTCTCCAAAAGCACAGTCAGTGGAAGAAGCGATTGGTACTTTTTCCTCACCTTCTAAGGAACATTCTTATGTACCAACATCTCAAAAAATGGATTCAGAAACCGAGAAGGAAGAGGCTTCAAGAAATCCCGAGATTGGAGCTTTCGAGAAATATACCAAAGGAATTGGTATGAAGCTGATGAACAAGATGGGATATCAACAAGGTAAAGGCCTCGGCAAGCATGGCCAAGGCAGACTCAAGCCTATAACTATTCAGGAAAGACCCCAACACGAAGGATTGGGATTTGACCAATCAACATGTGACTTTTGTGGGAAGAAAGGTCACATTGCAGATCGGTTTTGGTCATTAAATCTTGAGAAAATGCTAAAAAAGCTATAGGACCGTAAAGGTAAGCAGATGAATCATTCTAGCAGTGATTCGGAAGGTGAGTCCTTCAATTACGAAGATTGTTAAACAGACTTTTCCATGTACTTTCTGTGGGAGTAACAACCATTGTGTAGCTGAATGCTGGAAGCAAAAGGTTTACAGCAAGAAGGTGCATGCTACAAGGAATCGTCTGCGGAAGGATGACGTGACCCTGCAGGGAAAGAAAAGTATGGGAAAGACTTTGATACAGTCAGGCAAAATTTGGCACCGTCAAAACAAAGCTCCAAGAAAACGAGCAAGAAGAAGATTGTTGCAAACTCAAGAGAAATAATTTGTTCACTATCTAAGTTGAAAGGACATTCAAAAAACATATGTCGAATGCTACCACATGAATCGACAGCAACACAATTAGACCAAGGGGAAGCAATGAGAACTGGCAAGGAAGAACGTAAGTCTCCACAGAAGTCGCTTACTTGGAACTAGGTAGATTTCATGCCTTACATGTAAATTGTCAATTGTGCGTCTGTGATTTATCATCACATCAGCAAGTTAGTCGAGTCTGTAAATAGGTTCAAGACTGTTTATGTACTGATGAATGATGTAATAAATTCATGATTGTAATAAACTTTTGGAGGTCCAGAAGTCCTTTTATTGGGAGGAATGATTCAAGATGGATCTTGAATGAGTATCGTTGTGTTGGCTATGTAAAGTTTGAGACCAAGATAGTCATAGATAGCAACAGTTCCCGACATGCTCAGAGTTTTACAGTCTCAGATGCTCATGAAACCAACGCCAAGTCGAAGAGCTCGTTGCGCTAATTCCGGTGGTATGTTTGGTTTGCAAAATGGGCTTCGTATGAAGGTGTTATGCAAACTCAAAGTTCAAAGCAAGCTGGGCAAAAAGTCAAAGTCAATGCTCACGGTTCCAGCAGGCAAAGTTCCACTTTAGGGTTGCATGGTCAAGGTTCCTGAACCAATGGCAGCAAGACAAGTGTCCAAGTGTGATTGATCGACTTTTGCAGGTTTATGATTGGTTGCTTGACTTTGAATTTGACCAATAATGGAGCACCACATGGGCCAATGACTAGCTGCCACATGGCCTCCTCGTGGCATATCAGAATTTGTTTGAGTCTACCGGGTCTCTGGGAGGTTCGAACCACGGACCTATTTTTCCACACCAGAGCGCTCCACCACCGCGCCAACATATGACTTGTTATATAGCGAAGAAAAGGTCGTATATAAACCTTGGTAGGCATGTGTATGGAGGAAAGGGGTTGGGCGCTAGCCCTAGCCCCTGGTCATAAGTCATTGCAGAACTGCGGCGTGGAGCAATAGCGAAAGGACACAGGAAGGCGCTAAAGAAAAGGCTTCAGCTCCGGTCTTTTGGGGTGCGATATGACCACAAACGCAGCGGTTCTGGAAGCGCCCGATGGAGGAGCCAAGGAAGGGGGCCAGCCCCAGGCCACATGGCCGAGAATGTGACCACAGCCTAGCAAGAAAGCGCTCAGGGATGATTTAGGCAGAGGGTGCGAGCAATTCGTTCCAGCCCTTGGTTCTTGGCACACCGCCATACGACCGCATCCACATGTTACAACTGTTGCCACAGGGGATGGTTACATGTTAGTTGCGGATTTGTACTGCTTTGGAGCCATGTCATGTGCCACAATGTTTAATGTCGCCAGTCCAATGGTGTTATGCCATGAGCCAAGTTCGGATAGCATGGAGACTGTTCCAACATACCATTGTTAGTGCCACGAGGTTATGTCACCGGCGGTCAAGTTATGTTATGCCACGAGCTACAATGTTATTTTACCGCCGGTCCAATGTCAAGCTTTGGGTTATATTGTTACACAGTGAGATGCCACGGGATCTATGTATTGCATCAGTGAAATGAGGAAACGCCACAATGTTTCACAAATCTGCCAAATTATTGAAGGTTATAAGTTATAACTATGCGATATAGTTTTAAAACCATATTCCATATCTGTTCGAAGGTTGGTTCACCGCCAGGGATTCAAATACCATATTAAAACTTTGTAAAACAAACTTTGATGTATGGTGCAGGATTATACGTTATACAATACAAATGGCAAAGTCGCATAGTTATATGATATAATCCTATATTTAAAATATGGTTGCATTCGATTTATTAGAGGTGCTAATTTTGGTGCCATATGCTTGCGCCATATCATAATTGCTATGTTTGCAATGTTGGTGCACCCGAACTCTAATATTAGAGTTTCAACCCATTATAAAAGATTGTCAATGCACCAAAGCAAAACATAGGCAAGTGAAGTGAAATGAAGAAATGAGTGGCTTTTGAGCAGCAATTGAAGTTGGCATTCCGAGGTCACACGGAAGCCAAATTGAGTGTTTGAAGAACCGAAACAGGGGTTTTGGTGCGCTCCAAACACACCAGCAGCTAAGTAACCGGATTTGTGGATATACCCCAGCGAATCTGAATCCCACGAATCGGATATGATTCGCTGGGAATTCGTATCCCAAAACTAGATTCGACAAGTCCGAATAGGATTCGTACGAATCCTGTACGAATAACGTACATGCTCAGTGAATCGCGATTCTAGGATTCGTATCCCAAAAAACAGCCTCTCGCGGGTTAAAAAGCACGCATTTCCTTTATTGTTTCACGTTGTTTGTCATTTGTCTTTGCATTGTTTGAGCTGTGGGCAAGGAGATAAGGGTTTGGAGCAAGGAGCTATGGGAGTAGAGCGTTCGGCAAGGAGATTCAAGCACTAGGTAAGTGCATTTCAGTGCCATTTTTTTGCATTTCTTATTCTATTACAGCAGTTTGTATATGATTTTTTGTTTACAAATTTGTGCATGTTTTGTTCATTTTTTTACAGTATTCATGGCTCAATCAAAGGCAGTAGTTAGGGGGCAAAGGAAGGGAAAGAATGTCTCCATTGGAGATGCCCCTCCTCCCCCAATATCATCAAAGTCTGTTGCAAGTAATGTTGAGGGAAGAGGAGGACCTAAAGACAACATTGAAAAATATCCCTTGTGGAAATATGTCACAAGAGAGGATGGGACAAGCACCAAGGGGAAGGGAGGAGGCAATGTGCAATGGAGATGCAACTTTTGTCACATTGCTTTCAAAAGCACATATTTCCGTGTGAAAGGCCATTTGTTGGCTTTACCGGGTTGTGGGATTGGAGCTTGTAAAGCTGTTCCTTTACAAAAGAGGAAAGAAATGGAAAAGGAGTCCAATGTTGGTATGGAAAATGTGGCTTCAAAATCAAGGAAACCCAAGAATGAAGACCCCCTTCCATTTTTGAGGAAAGGCACCACCAAATTTCCATTTGAGAGTTCTACTTCTGTTGGGGGACAAGCAGCAAAAAGAAGAGCAATTGCACTTGGTCCAATGGACAAGATTTTCCAAAAAGAGAGATGGGAAGAGCTTGATCTCACCATTGCCTTCTTCTTCTATCAAAACTTCATATCATTTAATGTTGCACGCTCACCTCTATTTATTGAGATGTGCTGAGCTCTAATTCAAGGGGCTCCATCACGATATGTGCCTCCTGGGTCAGAGAAGCTGAGAACCACAATGTTGACGAAGGTAAAAAAACAGGTGCAAAAAATGCTTCAGCCTATTCTAGCATCATGGCCAACATCTGGGGTTAGCATTGTTTCTGATGGATGGACAGATCCAGCACAACACCCAATCATCAACTTCATGGTGTCTTCCTTGAATGGTCCAGTTTTCTTGAAAGCAGTGGATACACTTGGAGAATACAAGGACGCACAATTTATTGGTGAGTTATTTATTAAAGTTATTGAAGATGTAGGTGTTGATTCTTGTGTGCAAATCATTACAGATAATGCCCCTGTTTGCAAGGCTGCTAGCATGATTGTGGAAGCTAAATATCCACAAGTGTTTTGGACACCTTGCATTTTCCATTCATGGAACTTAGCACTGAAATCCATTGCTTCTGATGTGCTTTGGATTGGTAACATTATTGAGGATGCACGACATATCCATAACTTTGTGCAAAATCATACAAATGCCCTCACTATCTACAAGGAGTACACCAATCTATCATTGTTGAAGATTGCTGATATACAGTTTGCCTCTTCATCCATGATGTTGAAGAGGTTGAGGGAGGTCAAGACCGCTCTTGGGTCCATGGTTATTTCTGAGTTTTGGTCTTTTTGGAGAAAGACAGATCCGGTAGCCTCTAAAAGAGTGAAGGACACAGTGCTAGATGATGCTTGGTGGGAGAGGGTAGATCTAATTATTCGAATCATGGACCCTATCATTTCTTTGCTTCGATTTGTAGATACAGGCAAACCCATCCTAGGAGAGGTTATGAGGGATGGGATTCCATGATAGAAATCTGTGAGGAGCATTATTCTACAGAGTGAGTGCCTCGAGTATAAGACATCACCAGAGGCCTTCTGTGATACTATACAGGATATTCTTGTCAGCAGATGGGACAAGAGCTATACATCTTTACATTGTTTGGCTCACTTATTGAACCCTAAATACTACAGCCATGAGTGGTTGAATGGTGGACCTTCCAACAGATTCCCTCCTCACATGGATGGTGAAATCTCATAGGGGAGGAAAGAGGCATTTAGGCGGGTTTTTCAGGATAGTGCATTGCTTGATGAGGTGGAGGATGCCTTTGCAAAGTTTTCCACTGGCACTGGTTGAATTGCAGGATATGATGTGATTAGAGACAGGGGGGCTAAGAAGCCCTATTCTTGGTGGGCAAATCATGGGGCAACAAACCCTCCTCTTCAGCAGTTAGCCATGAAGCTCCTCTCTCAGGTGACTTCATCCTCTTATTGCGAGAGGAATTGGAGCACATATGGGAATTTGTATAGTGTGAAGAAGAGCAGGCTTGAGCAATCCAGGGCAGATACAATGGTGTATGTGCACACCAACCTTCGTCTTATTTATAGACAGAGGGAAGAGTGGTTGAGGGGAAAGACAAAGATGTGGGATGTCTTTCCTAATGATATGGGTCTGGACAGCAGTGCTGAGTTGGCATTGGCCAACATGGATCTCAATGATCCAGTGCTAGAGCCTGTTAGATTTGATGACATAGAGGGGTCATCCTCCACACCAGCAGATGCAGAGATGACTATGGATACAGGGGAGGAGGAGGATGCAGAGGAGAGCAGTGGTGACCATGATGGTGAGGGCATTGACGCTGATTCTGATGATGACTCTGAGGATTGATGACTACTTATTGCCTTGAGGCTTGTATACCTGTAGTTGTTTTATATTTTCTATTTCTATTCGCCATTGGCATTGCACCAGCACTACCTATGTAACACATTTTGATTTAATGACTTAATGAGAAAACTACAGTTGTCAGTGTCTTTATCTTACTATCTTGTAGTTGTAAGTTTTCTTTCATTTATGAATTATGAATCATGATTTATGTGACCACTGACAATGACATGTGTTTGAATTTTCAATTTTGTATGTACTATGCATGCTATAGATGAAGATCTATGTTTGAAATCAATGAATTTGTATCATTAATTAGAATTTGTGTAAGAAATATCTAATTTTTAATAGATATATATATATATATATATATATATATATAACGAATCCTACATGTCCTGTTCCAGGGGGTCAACGTGTCCAAATCCGACACTCGAATCCCCGAATCCTACGAATCTTGAATCCCCATGTCAGGTGACTTAGACCGGCAGAATATGTTCGACAGTTGCAGCAACTGATACTTCAAAAATACAGTACATGGACAATTGTCTCTCGAAGTCTGTAGCATAAAAACTATGGCTGAAGCGAGAAAACTAAGAGCTTGTAGACTTGAATGTATGTTAAAATACATGAGGTATTTAATAATAATAATTTATTAATATATATAAAATGTATAAGATGATATATGATGCTTTGAATGTTACAATGAGGCCCTGCTTTTATACCTCAGCAGGTGACCTTTAGTGAATGGGCATGTCTTTTAGACATGCCTTTTCACTTAACTTAATGACTGTTAACCTAATTAATATTTAATTATTTAATATTTATATTTATTTTATTTATTTAATTGATAACATAGCCCCTTCCTTCAGAAGCTTTGTCCTTAAAGCTTTTACGCTGGGGGTTTTCTTCACTTAGTGTATGTCGTCTCGATGTCTATAATCTGACCATCCTCTCGTCTTATAGGTCATCAGTAATACTTCCTTGGAATTTTTTTATTTTTTTTTTATTTTTGATAACTCTATATTAATTTTTTTTTATAATATATATATATATAGATAACTATATATTTTTTTAATGTTATATATATATATATATATATATATATATTATTATTTTTTATTTTTTAAAATCATGAAGCTGGACGATTTTAACTTACTATCGTAATAGGATTGGGTTGGAAGGCTATGCTAGTAGCGGTGGAGAAGCGGCTTCTAAAAAAGTCAGGAATTCTGGGATGCCAAGTCCATGAGCTTTCTCTTAGATTATAAACAAGTACATCTATGGTTTGTCTATTTAATACATGATCCCTGAACTCTTGTTTGAAGAAAATGTGCTCCCTTGTTGCTACGTAGTTAAACGATTGGCATGTTGAGGAAATTCTAGTCCTAAATTCGTGACGTAGGGATTCAGGCACCCTTGCAATCTCCTTCCATTGCCAGGACGATGATGGGGACGGCAGGAGGCGGCGGTGATCATTCTGAAACTCCCATATAATAATATGACCAAATTGCTGCAAATAAAGTCGATGATATTCATCAGTTGTATTTAGGTTAATTTGTTCCGGGTCAAAGGGCAACTGTAGTGTTGCGACTAATAGTAGGCGTGCACCGCAGGTGAGCAGCTTAGTCCATAACACAATAGTGCCCACTTCAAGTACCTGTTGTGGGAAGGGTGCAAGAAGAATGGGCAACTTACTGTTTTCTCCACCGGCGTTCGATGGGATTGTGAAACCAACAATGCCGAAAGGTCTACGCTGGTCTTGCCCCACGAAATAGAATGAACCATTGCAGTAAACCATATTGCGAAGTCTCGTGTCAATTACACTTATGTTGGTGCCAAGGATTCCAGCTATCCTCCATCTTCTTCGACTCGAATCGTAGATTTCCACATACGTGGTAACGTTTCCACCCGGGCCCCATCCGAACGCCACCACCTTGTAAGACGCTGATGGCTCAACACTGTTGTTAATGACGTCATGCTCGTCCACCACGATGCATCGATCCGCGAAGGTAGTTATCCTTGACATTCTGGGAAGTCTGACAGAGGTTAGTGTATAAGGATTGCACACATTAACCGTTACGGTTCCATATTCATCATCGTCGTAGTCAGTGATAAAGAAGTCTAGCAGCAAAAGTCCCGCTGCCGAACCCCTGCAAAAGACATGCCCACTAATTTGATGCCCTGGTGAACGTAGAGACCTGGTAATGAAAGAGAGGGAGAAGTAGGGTTTCCAGGAGCGTGTGTAGAAGCAGTAAGCGATACTAGGGTTCTCCCTGGGGTTTTGACCGCACAGAACAAGCAATGGTCCCTTGTTAACAGGCGTCTCACCCCATATTCTAGTTATGAAGTAGTTGGATGAAAATATGGTCTTCCAGTGCTCGTAGAAAATGCTATATTTCTGCACGTATTCTATCGGCAGCCACGCCAAGGTTTCCATTTGCAAACCCTCAGGGAATGCATTCACCATCTCAGCAACTGCAACAAACAATTGGCTCTCATTCACCTCTTCCATTTTATTGATACCACAAACGGGTACTGTAAACTTGTCAACCGCAACTATTCCCACGGTATTAGATTGATAAATCACCACTCCTGCAGCGAAAAAAAAAGCTTTGATTCACACCATAAATCAAGGAAAATGCTGGTATATCTACTAAAACAGTCACAAGGCTTGGCTCAATGACTTTATCAGCGTCAAATGACGCCTTGGAAACTAAACTTTCGGAATCTGACTTGTTCTCATGAAGCACTTCAGATGAATTATCCCCTTGCCCATCTGGTTCGATCGCTGAACATGTATTATCCCCTTGCCAATCTGGTTCGAGCGGTGAATATGTATTATCCCCTTGCCCATCAGGTTCAATCGCTGAACATGTATTATCGATTTCTGCACAAGTCTCCTTAAAACATGTTGTAGCTTCAACACATGATTTTTCTAAATGCCAAAATACTTCTTGAATTTTATTAAAATTCTCCATGGATTCAAAACGTGAATGTAATGACATATTGTGCGGCGAACTACGTTCAAAGGCCCACATGATTATATCGTATGCCATGGCTCTGATACCACTGTAGCATAAAAACTATGGCTGAAGCGAGAAAACTGCGAGCTTGTAAACTTGAATGTATGTTAAAATACACGAGGTATTTAATAATAATAATTTATTATTATATATAAAATGTATAAGATGATATATGATGCTTTGAATGTATGTTAAAATACAAGAAGTATTTAATAATAATAATTTATTATTATATATAAAATGTATAAGATGATATATGATGCTTTGAATGTTACAATGAGGCCTGCTTTTATACCTCAGCAGGTGACCTTTCGTGAATGGGCATGTCTTTTAGACATGCCTTTGCACCTAACTTAATGAATATTTAACCTAATTAATATTTAATTCTTTAATATTTATATTTATTTTATTTATTTAATTGTTATGAATTATATTCATAACAAAGTCAAGTGGAGGAAAGTAGTTGAATTATGTATTTGATGCATGATTGCTCATTTCAGTTGAGGTCTAGAGTCCTTGCAGGAGACTCTTTATATTGTTGTAGTTGACATGGTGATTGCAGGTTGTCATGTTTTGTGAGAGTTCTCTGTAGGAAAACATTTCCTTGAAGGGGAAATAGCCACATTGTAATCAGCATATTGATGTACCTCATTTTTAACACTTGAATATAAGCGACCTAGGCTTTTGAGCAGGGCCTGGGGATGTAGCCCAGGAGGGGTGAACTCCGTCATCAACTTTGTGTTGTTCTTCTTGATGTCATGCTTGAATTATATGTGTGATGTTCGTTTTGATTGACTTGCACATGAGAACTAATTCGTGCTTGAAGGAACACCAAATTAACATGTTTTAAGACCCATTTTCAAACTTGCAAAGTGTCAGAGGACGATCTTCATCTTGCACATTTTCAGGTCATTGGATAATAAACCCCCTCCCCCTACTCTTTTGGAGAGCACTGAGCATAGAAGATGACAAAATGCAGAAAATAAGGATAAAATATAATCTCCAAAGTTTATTGAAGACCCTAAATGGAGGAACGTTTGGCTTTCAGGGAGACTTTTTAATGGCTGTGAGATAAAATACTCCCAAATTTGTGCATCTAGAACTGCCAAACATATTTTCTCATTGGAGAAAATTATGGATTTAAAAGTGATCAATATTAATTATTTCTGCTCGGAGAATGTTGATGATCTAGATACCACATATTATTATTCTATTGCAAGTGGTTGAGCCAGACACTATCCTCATTTGTTTTCCATGCTTGGATTGATAAGGAAAACCCCTCTAAGCCTAGTTGAACATCTTGTATGAGGGGGGAGTCAAGGGTCAAGCAAATGTGAGGACTTACCTTTTCTCTTGGGAGATTAGAGTTTTATGGTAGAGTAACAATTGATTCATTCTCCTGGAAATAGTCACTAGAGGGCAGATCTGCACAATAGGAAGGGATTAGGTGCAAGGACGATAACCCTCCCTACCTCCTTGATGTAATCTTGAATATTGGGGCAGTTTTTATGCTGTAATGACGGATTTGGTATGGCACATGTTATGGTTTGCTTAATCTTAAGTCGTAATGTAATATTTGGTTGGATTGTTCATTCTCTAGAAGGCTGCCTTACCTCATCCTCCTGCTTATAAACTCATGTTATCATTTTCCTTCATTATTCATGGTTACACATTACATTTTGGCTGAAAATTCATGGTGGTGATGATGGATCTTGTATAAGGGTTCTCATGTACTGAAATATAACCTGAAAGTGCACTTGAACAAGCCATGGTACATCAGAGCAGTGTTGTGAAAAGCGCAATTAAATCGCGATTTAATGAAAAAATCGCGCTTTTTCCCCACGCCGATTTAATCGCGATTTTTACACGAAAAAATCGGCTATTTTTTTTGCCGATTTTTTCCGAAACTTTTTTCGATAAAAATCGCGGGGTTGCCGGGCAGCGCGATTTATAATGCGTTTTGGGTTTTTTGTTTGTCATTTGGACAGTGGGCGCGCACGGAAGGAGGAGGAGGTGTTGGAGAGCAGCTGAAGAGGGTTTGTGACCAAATCTAAGTTCTTACAGGACAAATTCAAGAGGAGACCACCGATTTCTCCATAGAAATGGTATGTGGATTTTTTTTTTTGTTTTCTTTGTTTAAAAACATTGTTTTTCTATGTTTTTCATTGTTTTTGGTTGGGAAACTTCATATGGGCACCATTTTCCTTTTGTTTTCATTGTTTTTAAAGAATTTTTTGTATTTTTTCATTGATTTGGGATGGGTAACTTGGTATGACTATGGGAAACATTTTTTTTTTTGTTTTCATTTTTTTTAAACATTGTTTATATTGTTTTTGGCATTTGCCATTTGGTTGGGTAACTTGGTTTGGAACTTTGGATTCTGGAAATTTGTAACTTGTAATTTTGTAAATGCTAAATTGTAATCCTAAATTCCTATATCCTAATCCTTATTTTCCCATAGGTTTGCAAATTCAAAGTTCAAAAACAAACATGCCAAGGAAATTGGATCCTTTCTGGGAATATGGTGAACCTAAAGCTCTGAATGATAGAGAAAACTTGAATTGCAAGTTGTGTGGAAAGGAGATACGCGGGGGGGCGTACAGGTTGAAGTTTCACCTTGCACAAATCCCTGGACATGATGTGGAGCCCTGTACAAATACAAACCCTGAACTTATCCAAAGAGCCATGAGAGCATTGGAAGAATTAGAGCACAATAGAGAGGCCAAAGAAGAACTCAAAAGGCAACTAAAAAGGTCAGCTGAAGGAAGTGGGCCAAGTGGCACTGGTTCTACTGCAGCATCAGTTGATCCAGTAGCTGCATCATCATTTTTTGTTCCTCGAACCACACCTGGTTCACAACCATCTATCGGTTCAATGCTAAAAAGAACTGATAAAGAACAAGCTGACAGGTTGATGGCAAAATTTCTCCTCTTGAGTGATATTCCTTTCAGCATTGTAAGGAATAATCCATTTTTCCAACCTACTGTTGATGTTATTGCCAGTGTTGGCCCGGGGTACAAAATCCCTTCTTATCATGATTTCAGAGGCCGGATTCTTCAAAATGAAAAGCGTGACTGCACCCAAAGATTGGAGGATTTTAGGGCATCATGGGCACAAACAGGATGCACTGTTATGTCAGATGGTTGGACTGACCAAAAGGGGAGAACCCTTATAAACTTCTTGGTTAGTTGTCCGAAAGGGGACTATGTTTATCAAATCTGTTGATGCATCTCATCAAATCAAAGATGCAACTTTATGTGATTTGTTGGATGTGTTTATTTTGGAGGTGGGTGAACAACATGTTGTCCAAGTCATAACGGACAATGCTACAAATTATGTTGTTGCTGGTAGAATGCTTATGGAGAGGCATCCTACTTTATTTTGGACACCTTGTGCTGCCCATTGTATTGATTTGATGTTAGAGGACATAGGGAAAATTCCCTTTGTCAAAGATATTGTTGACTCATCAAAAAGCATCACAAAATTTATATATAATCATACATCTATACTTAGCTTGATGAGAATATTCACCAACAACAAAGAGTTGGTGCGTCCCGCCATTACACGGTTTGCCACGAGTTTCATATCTCTTCAATCCCTCTTGAATTCTATGTGGGATTTGAAGAGAATGTTTCTTTCAGAGGAGTGGTGTGCTTTGTCAATGAGCCGCAAACCAGAAGGAGAGGCCGTATGCAGACTAGTTTCATACTAGGAAGACTTCTGGGCGGGAGTGCCGGAGGTGTGCGCCATTACTGAACCTTTGGTAAAGGTTCTTCGGTTGGTTGATGGTGAGAAGCCCGCAATGGGCTATTTGTATGAAGCCATGGACAGGGCCAAAGAAGCCATTCGGGCCTACTATGATGATAAGGGAGATGATGGGTTTCAGAAACAATTCCTTCTATGGGGAGTGATTGATGAGCGATGGAACAACACACTCCATCGTCCCATTCATGTTGTTGGGCTTTTCCTGAGCCCTGCATTTTCTTATGCATGTGGGTTTGATTTTGATGCTGAGATCATGGATGGATTCTTATCCTATGTCCAGAAGATGGTGCGATCTCCAAAACAACATATAGAGATCTCTAAACAAATTGAGACATATAAGATGGCAGGTGGCACATTTGGCTTTGAGATGGCTATCACTGATAGGAAGATTAAAATGCCAGGTATTTTTTAGTTTGTAACTTTGTTTCAAATTTCATTCTCTTCAAATTCCATTTTTTTCTTATGTTTATTTAAAATTTATTTGTAATTTTGTTGTAGATGCATGGTGGAAAATGTATGGTGGCAGGGTACCCCTTTTGCAAAAGCTTGCAATTCGCATCCTCAGCCAAACATGCAACTCCTCAGGATGTGAGCGCAACTGGAGTGTATTTGAAAAAATACACAACAAGAAGCGCAACAGGTTAACACTTAAACATTTAAAATATTGCAAATTTCCGAATAAATTTTTGAATTCATTAAACAATATTTTTTTATAATATTAATTATTAATTATTATTTCATGATCTTTGTACAGGTTGGAGTCCCAGCGACTTAATGACATGGTCTACGTCTACTACAATCTTCGATTGTGGGTGAGGCAACTTGAGAGGACACCTGATGTGGATGCCATCTCATTGGATGGGATTGACACCACTGCTGCATGGAGGGTTGAGGCTGAGAGGCCTCTCATGGATTCTACTGATGATTGGTTAGTGCAGGATGTAGTGGAGGGGGAGGAGGAGCAGGAGCAGGAGGAGGAGGAGGAGGAGGAACAGGAGGAGGAGGTGACACCGCCTACCTGGGCTACCACTGCCACCAGTAGAGGACGTGGTCTACCTCCTGTAGCTCCTACTTCTAGTTCTTCAGCTTCTAGAGCACATCAGACTCCACTGCCATTTCCACCAGCACAGGCACCAGCATCTACATCTAGAGGGAAAGGAAAAGTTGTGGCATTTTCTCGCAAGAGGGGCAGAGGAAATCAATAGGATTAGACTTTCATTTTATTGTATATGACATTATGACATGATGAGATACATTATCATATTTTTTGTTGATATTTTGAGGCTGAGTTGGGACTCAGGAGTCAGGACTTACTATTCAGGGCATGATTCAATGTTATGTGTGATTTTAGCGCTAGAAATGATATTAAACATCTTATATATTAGTTTTTTTATCATATTTATGTGTCAATGTATTTATTTTATGTTGTAGACCATTTAGATATTAAAAAAATTGAAAAAAAATGAATATTTTTGTACCAATCGATTTTTTCCCGCTTTTTTTCCGCTTTTTTCCCGATTTTTCCGATTCGTTCCCCGCCGATTTAATCCCGCTCGCACTTTTCACAACATTGCATCAGAGTATGGCTCTGCTATGTCTTTCCCACATAACTTCAGGCCCTCTTTGTTTATATTCCTTGACTTTATAACCCTTTGGATTGGCACTGCTATTGGCAACCTACCATCCACTTAAATCTAAAGTTTATCTTATACTTTCTAGGGATACCTTAGCCCCTACCCCCCTTTGCCACCTCCCCGCCCCCCCTCCCCCCAAGTTCCAGAGGAGAGTTGACCTAAAGTGAGAGAGGGAGGTACTGTGGTGACAGTGGATAGACCCTCCTAGTTCCCATAAAGTTGCACTTGTGTTTTAGGGATTTGCCACTTAAGGTGCAGGTTTGGGAGGTGACACCCTCAGTTCTATGTTCTACACATGTTACATGTTCACATTCAGGCTTAATCATTGTAATGTTTATCTTTAGCACAATCATGTTCCAAGAACTCACAATTGATACACACATATGTAATCTGAAACTTTCTAACAATGTCCACAACACCTTGACTCAGGACTGCATTGTTATCAATTGTCAGATATATTTAAAAAACATCATTAAAGTCACCCTATCCCCTAGAGATACTCTTCTATCGCATCTTCTTGCCATTATTAGCTATATGATGCCAAGAAATGCAACAAAACATAGTTCGAACTTACATCTTGGATCCATCTAATACCCAAAGCAATGACATCATCTCTCCTCAGCCATTCTATTTGTCTCAGTAGCCAGTCATCAATAGCATCTTCCATAACCACCTGCAAGATTTGCTTTGAAATCCAAAATACTTGACGTCTGCAAAAAGAGAGAAGAAAAGAAAAAAGCTCCTGCATCAGAGGACATTTTCTTCAAAGCACAAGCTAAGTATTGCACAAGCTACTAAAAGTGTTTATCTGCAAACATGATTGTCTGCCATAATACAAAATAAGCCCAGAAAGCAAGTCACAAAATATGAAATGTTAAGTTTCCGAACCTTGGAATTTATATAAAATGTACATAATAAAAGTAACTTAGACTATAGGAGATAGGCATTTGTCCATGCACCAAGCTTGATGTTTCAATAATGTCTAATTTCATTTATGAATATCATGTTACAAATTAGAATCATTCATAATAAAATCTGGCAGAGTCTTCAAAATTCATGTATCACTACTTGACATTGCACAGATGCCAATGTCATTCAATTTCTTTCCATTGCAAAAAACAATGCAAAAAGTTAACTAAATTACCCTTCTCCACAAGACATTCACAGTTTTAGTAGAATTGAAATTTAACATTAGCTCAATACATAAGATTCAGATATGAAGTAAGTGTAAATTTCCCTAAGCCTAGCACAACAATTAGTTCTTCAACAAAATTTCATGCCCAGAAATAAATTGCAGCAACCAATAATTCTGATTTGTAAGTAATCACTAAAGGGCTCTTCACAAATAAAATGCACAGTAGAAACAATATGAACAGCAATCACATAATCGACAGAATTTTACCCTGGAAACACACAAAGGGGAAAACCAGCAACGAGTTTGTTCTTATTGGCTTAGGAAGATATGGAGTTTTATTACAAAGAAATTACAGTGATTTACTGGAGAAATTCCCATAGCAAGTACACAGCCGTTACAGACTCACCAAACCCTGCAAAATTTGAACCCTACACAGTGCCTGCATCGCCCTGTGCATGGTCTGCGTCAGCATGCACGTGTGGTCTGCATAACTCTGCTCGCACTGCCTGTGTCACTGTTCGTGTGTTGATTTTGGGTAGCATTGGATGTGCTCTAGCCTTGAAATTTGGTGGAGAGGCTCAGACACATGAGATCTCCAAGACCCAGAAATCGTTTGGAGAATTTCCACCCGGATGAAGAGTTATTAAAATAATTAATATTTTTAATGGGTTCCTAAGTCTAAACTTAGGAAAATAAAAATATTAATGGGTATTAATAAAGATAAGGGTGAGAAGCTTCTAAGAGACGAAGATCAAGTCTGTTTTAATCTTAGCCATTGGTTAGAGACTTAATCTCGGTTGTTGATTCATCAACATGGAAAGTATAAGAGAAGATTTGAGGATCATTTGGAGACACACCGGCAGATAGTCAGTATCCCAAGGAAAATTGGTTCTCAAAGAGAAGGAGATCGATTTCAGAGGGAGAGTAGCAGGGTGGAGGAAGAGGAGGGGAGCAGCAGCAGTCAAAGACTGAGGAGGAGGTGACACAGGGCTATCGAGAGACAGCGCAGAGGGAAGACGCAATCCAAGAGACACGGTTCTCATGCAGGCTGATGCAGAGGCACGCAGAGTGATGCAGAGTGATGTAGAAGTGACACAGAGGTAGGAGAAGGGTCTCCAGGGTATCATAAATTTTCCAAGACAAGGATGAACTATACCTCAGGTGTTTTCACTCAACATCTCAGTTTCTCTGTAAAATCATTCCTTGTAAAGCGATTGTTGCTGAAGATTAATAAAACCCTCATCCACTGCACCGGTTTTCCCACATTGGGTTTTTCCGGAGACAATTGTCCAAAAACAACTACGTTGATGTGATTGGTTCTTGTGCTTGTATATCACTGCTATTTTCTCTATGCATTTATGTGATAACTACAGTAGAATTTATTTTAATGTTTAATGAAGGGATTTCGTAAATAACTTATTTTGTGAAAATACCCATTCCTTTATTTGAACTTTCAAAGAATCCAGGATATAAAAATCAAGTTTCTAAATGGATCAGTCATCAAGTGTTGATGCTAAAGGAGATGTAATAAGCTTACAAGCTGAAAAACCTTCAGTAGTCATTGGTCCCAGCTCAGATATGATTGATGAAAATGTACCACCTTTCTATGTTATTCAAAAATTTCATGATTTCTTATTATACAACTGCATGTTAGATTCTGGAGCTTCCCAGAATTTGAAGCCAAAGGTAATCATGGACCAACTTCAATTAGAATTTACCTGAACTTATCATGATCTATATACTTTTGATTCCAAGAAAGTACCCTGTCCTGGACTTATAAAGGATTTAGTGGTCACTTTAGCTCAAATCCCTGTTAATAGTGTGGTATTAGACATTGTAGTTCTTGATATTCCTCCTAAATTTGGCAAGTTATTATCAAGATCATGTTGCGCCAAATTAGGAGGAAGTTTTCAAGTGGACATGTCTTATGCTACCATTCCTATATATGGGGGTGAGCATCTCAAATTATAGAGAGAAGAAAGATCCATGAATACTGTTTGCAAATTAGATCAAGCAAGAAATCATCCCATTTATGCAATAGATCAAGATTTTGGATGTTTTGAATTATCATCAAATAATTTACAAAACACTCAACTTAGCATTGAAAACATTGTAGAAAAACAAAAAATCATTAAGACTGATATTTTGAAGTTATACTTCAATGGTTTTTGCTCAAAGGAAGGAGTTGGAGCTGATATTGTACTAGTTTCACCAGACAAAGAGAATATAACTCAATCCTATAAGCTTGAATTTGATGTAACAAAATGTAGCAGAGTATGAAACCTTCCTTCTAGGATTGGAATTAACCAAAGGTCTTAAAGCACAAAATCTAAGTGTATTCAGTGACTCAGAGCTCATTGTTAAACAAGGAAGGAATCTTTGTCAAACAAAGCATCCTAGACTTAGATCTTATAGAAATGAGGTATGGGATTCAGTGGATAATTTCTTTCAAGCATTTAACATCACTGTTATTCCAAGGGATGAAAATATTCATGCAGACTCTTTAGCTGTTTCAGCTAGTTCTTTTAAAATTCTTGATCAAATGCTCATGCAATATAAAATTCATGTTAAATATAGGCCTTCAATTCCTAACAATCTTAAACATTAGCAAATATTTCATGATGATGAACAATTGAAATCTCTTTTGCAAGTAATTGATGAATTTTTAGCCTTACAAATTGAAGAAGAACAGTTGAATAATAATGAGTTGAATCAGAGAGAACAGAGGGACAACAGTCCCGATAACTGACAGTAATGGAGACTATTTTGACATGATGAAACTGTTTTGAACTATGGCTATTTTGTATACAAAAAGGATCTTTTTGTGATAGAGATTAGGCTTGAACAGCCAGACATATGTATGTACCCAGCACAATTTTGTAACTACTTTCTGATACAACACCTTGTGAGGTGAATTTTGTATGAACAACACAGTAATGCCAAGGCATCTACTATATGTAATTTTCTAATATTAATGAAAATTACTGATTTTTCCAGTGGAAAAAAAAATAATGAGTTGAATAAGAAAAATCAAACTTCACAATTTGACTCAAGAATTGGTGATCATAGTATCATTCAATTATCTAACAATTTCATTCCTAAGGGCTTGGTCCCTCTTGAAAGTTGTTTGACCACAACGATGTTCCTAAAAGTCCATTATCAAATTCACCTGAAGAAGATATAGAAGAATGTAATATTGGAACTTTAGAAGAAATTAGAAATATTAAAATCTTTGCATCTTTGCCAATGGAAGTGAAAGATAAATATTTAGCTCTCCTTAAATCTTATAAAGATGTTTTTGCTTGGTCTTATAGTGAGTTGAAGACATATGATACAACTCTCATTGAACATAAAATCCCTTTAAAACCAGAAGCTAAACCTTTTAAGCAAAAGTTAAGGAGAATTAATCTTGTCCTTCTTCCTACCATTGAAAAAGAACTTAAAAAGCTACTTGATGCCAAGATCATAGTTCCATTGAGATATTCTGATTGGGTAGCTAATTTAGTTCCAATAAGAAAGAAAAATGGTGAAATCAGACTGTGTAGATTTCAGGAACTTAAATAAATCATCTTTGAAAGATAATTATCCATTACCCAAGATGGACCAATTGCTTCAAAAAGTTTCAGGTGCTAATAGAATTTCTATGTTAGATGGTTTTTCTGGATATAATCAATCATGGTGAGCCTAGAAGATAGAGAAAAGACAACATTCACAACTCCTTGGGGTACATTTATGTATGAAATGATGCCTTTCGGATTAACCAACGCTGGAGCTACCTTTCAAAAAGCTATGGATTTAATATTTGTGGGTAAGACAAATTAATTTGTTGTCATTTATCTTGATGATTTGACTGTATTTTCTAATTCTGATCAAAACCATTTAAAGCACTTGAGGAAAGTTTTTGACAGGTGTAGGAAGTTTGGGGTTTCACTTAATCCCAAAAAGTCTCTGTTTGCAATCAAAGAAGGAAAAATTCTTGGCCATGTTATTTCTAAGGAAAGGGTGGTCATTGATCCTAGAAGAGTTTAAGCCATCCAAGCACATTCATTACCAAGGAATAAGAAGGAAATTCCGGCTTTCCTTGGAAAAATCAACTTTTTAAGAAGATTTATACCTAATTACGCTGAAATAGTTAAGGTTATCACTGATATGTTGAGAAAATATCATGAAGTTAAATTGACAATTCCACCAAGATATGCTTTTGACCAGGTCAAAAAAGCTAGTTCAGAAGCCCCAATACCAGTCCAAACTATTCTCAACCATTTAGCTATTGAAATTTGATGACTTAAAAAAGTTTCCAACAATCCCAACCCAGTGTTAATTTCACCTTATCACTCCCATTCAGTCAAATGCCCTTTCCCATTAACATACATTCAATATATAGAATTCTGGAAATGAAATTTTCAGATTAAAACACATGGGATTGTCAACACATGCTGAAAATAAATATGGACATAACCAGACCAACAACAAACATAAAAATACATACAGATTTTCAGTCAACTTAGACACAGGCAAAACCTCTTCAATCTTCTCCAGGGAAAACCTATTAGAGAGATCTTCAAATTTATTTAGCTCTCAAGTTCAGGAAAAATAAATTTGCAGACAATACAAAACAGCAAAATACAACTTATCTCTTCATCCCAAAACTCCTTGAAAATCGTGCCCACTTTGCCTCGATTTTCGTGCTCACTTGAAGCTAAAAATATGTACTATATGGATACGACTATACAGACTATCCTATATGGACTGCATGGATTTCCGTACCACTGTACCGAATTTACGGATTATTTTTCAAAAAAAATCAAAAACTTCTCTCGAACGGCATGCAACTCACATCATCCAATGTTGTTTGTACTATACCTTTTGTTGTCTTCTAAACCTTGATTTCCATGCCCATCTTTGACCAGAAACCACTACTTCAGCTTGCTGCAACAAATTTCTCCTTCGGAACTTTTCTCCAGCTCTCAGCCTCCTTTCTCCAATTTGCTCATGAAGAAATGAATGCAGTCTCTCTTTTCTTTTTCCCCTTTTGTTTCCCTAAATGACTTTTGGGCAACCCTAAGATCTAATGGCTTAGATTCATTTAGATCAAAGAGATGAGAATAAATGTGCATTTAATTCTCACTTTCTATTTTTTAACTCACCCATTAAATAAAGTACCCACATTGTACTTTATGTCTAAAGTCACTTTTCACTTTATAATTTAACATTGACTTTACCACTTATAAAGTCACTTTCACTTTATAAAGTCTCACTTAGGAAAAGAATTATTTTGGACAATTTTGCTCAGGTAGAGACTAACCCATGGGAAACCATTTGTCTAATGTATATTAAAAATCAACACTCCCTCTTATCAAGGAAAGTGTTTCTCACCACACCCATTTTGTCCCTGAAATGGACATGCTTCCCTCTTGGCAAGGACTTCGTGAGAACATCAACCACCTTCTCATCTGTTGATATATACTCCAACTTCACTGCCCCCTTCTGAACATAGTCCCTGATGAAATGATATCTGATGTCAATGTGTTTTGACTTATCACAAAACACTGGATTCTCCATGAGTTTAATGCAACTCTGATTATCACAGTGAAAAATCGTCGGTCTCAACTCCTGATCAAATAGGCCATACAAGAACTTGCGAAGCCAAATGGCCTCACAACTAGCCTGGCTAGTAGCCATATACTCAGCCTCGAAAGAGCTCAAAGAAACTGACTTTTTCTTTCGACTGAACCACGACACAACTGTCAAACCCAATCCGAAGCAACACCCTGAAGTGCTTTTCATGTCAGAAGCACAACCTGCCCAATCTAAATCTATGTAACTTGCCAACCTCACTCCATCTCCCTGCCTATAGTCCATACCATAATCAACAGTCCCCTGCACGTAACAAAGAATGTGCTTTGCAGCTACCCAGTGCACCTTCCTGGGCTCAACCATGAACAGGCTAAATGTGTTCACTGCAAAGCATATATCTGGCCTAGTGTTGACCAGATACATCAAGGACCCAATAAGTTGCCTATACAATGTGGGATCCACCAAACTAGAATCTGAAGCATGAAGCTTCTTTCAGTTGGTGTTCATAGGTGTAGACATTGGTCTATAGTCTGCCATGTGAAATCTATTCAACACATCCACAACATACTGCCCCTGCCCCCCAGAAAGATATGCCCCTCCTCCTGTCACACCTCAAGCGCCAAAAAGTAATACATCAGCCCAACGTCCTTCATCTTGAACACCATAGCAACATCCTCCTTGCAACCACTAATCAGTCTCTTTGCCCGAGTTATGAACAAGTCATCAACATACAACACAAGAATGAGCGGATCATCCCCTACAACAATGTAGTATAGGTTTGGATCTGCATCAATCTTCGTAAAACCCATTTGTTGGAAGTATCAATCTTCGAATACCAAGCTCTTGGAGCTTGCTTAAGTCCGTAGAGTGCTCACCTCAACAAGCATACATGGGTCTCCTGCCCAAGTATCTCAGAGCCCTGTGGCTACTCAACATACACCTCCTCCTCTATAACTTCGTTCAGAAATGCGGTCTTCACATCCATCTGATGGATCTGCCAACCCATTTCTGCAACAATAGAAATAAGGGACCGGATAGAAGTGTATCGAGCTACGGGAGCAAAGGTCTCATCATAGTCAATTCCCTCTATCTATGAGAACCCTCTAGCCACAAACATCGCCTTGAACTTCTCAATGCTGCCATCTGCAACATGCTTGATCTTGTAGAGCCACTTGGAAGTCACAACTGACTTGCCCTCAGGCCTAGGCACCACTTCCTAGACATTGTTCTTAATGATAGAGGCATACTCCTCCACCATAGCCTCTCTCCATACCTCCTGGCTGGAAGCCTCCTCATAGCTAGTAGGCTCAAAGTCAACAATGTTGGTAGCCTTGGCTACATAACTACAAAATTGCTCAGGTGGCACACTCTCCCTGTCCACCCTCTTCGGAGGACCAATGGACTCCGCATTCTTCAAGGTGTCATGAAGCCACTTGGGCCTCCTCTTCCCTAAAGAAGCTTCCCCATAGGGAACATCATCCTCTGCCCCCCAGTCTAGTGAACCCGAAGGTCCGCCAATTGACCCTGGTGTGCTTGTACGAGCACCTGTCCTCGAAGAACCTGTACTAGCACCTGTGCATGTGTCAGTTGAAGTGCCATGTGAACTTTGTACCAGTGGACTCCCTAAAGAAGTGCTCGGTGAACTCGCCACTAGTGCCCCAGATATCACTAACACTAAAGTATCTCCTGTACTAGTCAATCCAAAACCTTGACGTCCTGCTCCATGTACCTAACCTTCCTGCTGAGGAGAAGTTTGTGACTCTCTCTCATCATACTCCTATGATCTCCGATAGGACCTCTCCTCCTCAAACTTCACATCCCTCCTAATCACCACTCTCCATTTAGAAGGAATGAAGATCTGATAGGTCTTCGAAGTCTCGCTGCAACCCATAAAGATACCCTTCTTTGCCATGGGTTCCAACTCCGTCCTCTGCTCCTTGGGGATATAAGAATATGTGAGACGTCCAAAGATACGAAGATGTGCCACATGAGTCTTTTCTCCAGCGAAAGCCTCCTCTGGAGTCATATTCCCCAATACTCTATGAGGACTCTTGTTCTGAAGATAAACAGCAGTATTGTAAGCCTCAGCCCACAAAAACAAAGGCAACCCCTGATCATGAATCATCGCTCTAGCAGCCCCAACAATAGCTCTGTTCTTCCTTTCAGACGTCCCATTTTGTTGGGAGTTGTAAGGAACCATGAACTCTCTCCTAATACCCTCCTATGCACAGAAGTCAAAAAACCCACCATTGATGTACTCACCACCATTATCTGACCTCAAGACCCGAATCTTCCTACGTGACTGCTTTTCCACAAGATCTTTGAACTCTTTAAAGCGACTGAAGACCTCACCCTTGGTCTTCAAGAAATATATCGAAGTCCTCCTAGAGCAGTCATTATTATTATAACATAATACTCATAACCACCCAAAGACACATGAGACATACGACCACTAACATCAGTATGAATCAAGTCTAGTATACCTGTAGATCTGTTGTCACTCACTGGTAATGGTAACTTGGTGTACTTGCCCAAAGCACACCCTCTACAGACCTCATAATGCTCGACACTGAAATCATGAACTCCAGTAGTAATCTCCCTCGGTACTCTCAAAGCTCCATGATGCATATGCGCCATCCTCTGGTGCCATAACTCGGATAAGTCTCTACTGCCGGTGGTACTAGTGTGAGTGCTACCAGATGTGCTACTCACCAATGCTCCCGCCGACTAAAAATTAAACCTGTATAGTTTCCCAGAGCGGACTCCAATCACTTTGGCTGAAGTGATGGAAGTTCCCGTGGGATGCATCAATACCTGCGCTCCTAAGAAAGTGACATCAAACCCCTTCTCCTCCATAACAGACACTGAAATCAAGTTCTTCTTCATCCCCGGAACATACAAAACATCCATGACCTTCAAAGGAGGCAAAGACTCCCTCTCAAAGGTCACAGTCCCCACACCAACAGATCTCACAGTGTGGTCGTCTCCTAGTACAATCTCAATATCTAGTGCCCTCTCTGCAAGCTCTGAAAAGAACTCCCGTGCGCCTGTCATATGGCGGGAAGCCCCGTTGTCTTTGTACCAGACATCGTATGATGTACTCCTACTAGATGTAGAAGTAATAAATGCAAAGTCTTGGTCAAACTGTGAAGCAAACTGCTCTACCTCTGTTGAAGCTGCAGTACCCTTCTTCCCCTTGTTCTTCCTCTCAGGACACATAGCAGCATAGTGTCCCATCTTCTGACATGCCCAACACTTGACTTTGGACATATCCGTATCTTTCTTCTTCTTCTTCTCCTTTCCCTTAACCCCATATGATGAGGCCCCTTTCTTGGCCTTCACTTTGTACTCCCCCTGGTTGTCAAGGCTACATCCTCCTCATCTGCTATCTTCACCCCACCACTGCCATTCTTCTGTATCTCATGTTGAACACAATCATCCCAAAATCTATCTCAATTGGGAAGATTCTCCCTAGAGGTAACAACATATCCAAAGACCTCCCAAGACTTAAGAAGTCCCACTATAGGTATCCTAACTAATTTTGTGGGTGCAACTGTCTCACAAATAGCAATCAAAGCATCACATACCTGTTTGACCCTGCCAAGATAATGAACTACACTTTCAACCTTTGTCATTCTAATGTTCTTCAATTGTTCTTTGAGTACCATCTTTCTGCTCTCCTTGGTACTCTGATAGAGAGTGGTTAGAGTTGTCCACATCTGATATGCATATGTGTTTCCTCTCACCTGAGGAACCACATGATCCTTCAGACTATCCATCAAAATCATTTTTTCCTTTACATTATTTTTTTGTGAATTCAACAAGTTCATCTGCAACAATGGGAGGTACAACCACTTGCTGCACTATGTCCCAAACTGCTGCCTCCTCAAACACTGTCTGAATTTTGTCCTTCCAAATGGCATAGTTGGATATCCCATCCAGTCTATACTCTATCCTTAAGAACATGGCCATGATTGTTGTCCAAAATTTACAAAACCAAGAAAATGGAGAAATTAACTTTCCAGCACACCTTGTCGTCCCAAAAGTTCAATCTATGTGAAATTTCACCTTGATGTCCAACAATATCAGTTTGTTGTCCAAAAATTCAGTTTGTTGTCCAAACCATTGTTTGTTGTCCCAAACTACTGTCTGTTGTTCAAACTGCAATTTTCAGCGTGTACCTCTGATACCATCTTGAAATTTGATGACTAAAAAAAGTTTCCAACAATCCCAGCCTGGTTTTAATTTCACCTTATCACTCTCATTCACTTAAATACCCTTTCCCATAAACATACATTCAACACAGAATTCTAGAAATGAAATTTTCAGATTAAAACACATGGGACTGTCAACACACACTAAAAATAAATATGGACATAACTAGACAAGAAACACACATAACATCGGCCACCTGCCCATTTGTTGATATATACTCCAGCTTCACTGCCCCCTTCTAAACATAGTCCCTCATGAAATGATATTTGATCTCAATGTGTTTTGACCTATCATGAAACACTAGATTCTCCGTCAGTTTAATGCAACTCTAATTATCACAGTGAATAATCGTCGGTCTCAACTCCTGATCAAATAAGCCATACAACAACTTGCGAAGCCAAATGGCCTCACAACTAGCCTGGCTAGTAGCCATATACTCAACCTCAGAAGAGCTGAAAGCAACTGACTTTTGCTTTTGATTGAACCACGACACAACTGTCGAACCCAATCCGAAGCAACACCTTGAAGTGTTTTTCCTGTTAGAAGCACAACCTACACAATCTGAATCTATGTAACCTGCCAACCTCACTCCATCTCCCTGCATATAGTCCAGACCATAATCAACAATCCCTTGCACGTAGCAAAGAATGTGCTTTCCAGCTACCTAGTGCACCTTCCTAGGCTCAACCATCAACTAGCTAAGTGTGTTCACTGCAAAGCATATATCTGGCCTTTTTTTGACCAAATACATCAAGGACCCAATAAGTTGCCTATACAATATGGGATCCACCAAACTAGAATCTGAAGAATGAAGCTTCTTCCAGTTGATGATCATAGGTGTAGACATAGGTCTATACTCGACCATGTGAAATCTGCTCAACACATCCACAACATACTGCCCCTGCCCCAGAAAGATATGCCCCTCCTCCTGCCACACCTCAAGCCCCAAAAAGTAATGCATCTGCCCAATGTCCTTCATCTCAAACTACATAGCAAGACCCTCCTTGCAACCACTAATCAGTCTCTCTACCCCAGTAATGAACAAGTCATCAACATACAACACAAGAATGATTGGATCATCCCCTACAACAATGTAATCAACAATCCCTTGCACGTAGCAAAGAATGTGCTTTCCAGCTACCCACTACACCTCTTAGGCTCAACCATCAACTAGCTAAGCGTGTTCACTGCAAAGCATATATCTGGCCTTTTTTTGACCAAATACATCAAGGACCCAATAAGTTGCCTATACAATATGGGATCCACCAAACTAGAATCTGAAGAATGAAGCTTCTTCCAGTTGGTGATCATAGGTGTAGACATGGGTCTATACTCTACCATGTGAAATCTGCTCAACACATCCACAACATACTGCCCCTGCCCCAGAAAGATATGCCCCTCCTCCTGCCACACCTCAAGCCCCAAAAAGTAATGCATCTGCCCAATGTCCTTCATCTCAAACTACATAGCAAGATCCTCCTTGCAACCACTAATCAGTCTCTCTGCCCCAGTAATGAGCAAGTCATCAACATACAACACAAGAATGATTGGATCATCCCCTACAACAATGTAATATAGGTTTGGATCTACATCACTCTTAGTGAAACCCATCTGCTACAAGTAAGTATCAATCCTCGAATACCAAGCTCTTGGAGCTTGCTTAAGTCTGTAGAGTGCTCGCCTCAACAGGTATACATGGGTCTCCCACCCAAGTACCTCAAAGCCCTGTGGTTGCTCAACATACACATCCTCCTCTATAACTCCGTTCATAAATGCGGTCTTCACATCCATCTGATGGATCTGCCAACCCATTTCTGCAATAGAAATAAGGGACCGGATAGAAGTGCACCGAGCTACGAGAGCGAAGGTCTCATCATAGTCAACTCCCTCTATCTATGAGAACCCTCTAGCCACAAACCTCGCATTGAACTTCTCAGCTGCCATCTGCAGCATGCTTGATCTTGTAGAGCCACTTGGAAGTCACAACTAACTTTCCCTCAGGCCTAGGCACCACTTCCTAGACATTTTTCTTAATGATAGAGGCATACTCCTCCACCATAGCCTCTCTCCATACCTCTTGGCTGGAAGCCTCCTCATAACTAGTAGGCTCAGAGTCAACAATGTTGGTAGACTTGGCTACATAATTGCAAAACCACTCAGGTGGCACACTCTCCCTATCCACCCTCTTCGGAGGACCAACGGACTCTGCTTCCTTCAAGGTGTCTTGAAGCCACTTGGGCCTCCTCTTCCCTGAAGAAGCTTCCCCATAGGGAACCTCGTCCTCTAACCCCCAATCTGGGGAACCTGAAGGTCTGCCAACTGGCCTTGGTGCGCCTATACCAGCACCTATCCTCGAAGAACCTGTACTGGCACCTATGCTTGTGTCAGTTGAACTGCCATGTGAATTTTGTACCAGTGGACTCCCTAAAGAACTGCTCAGTGAACTCGCCACTGGTGCCCCAGATGTCACTAACACTGAAGTACCTCTTGTACCAGTCGATCCAGAACCTTGAGGTCCTGCTCCCTGTACCTAACTTCCCTATTCAGAAGTTTGTGACTCTCTCCCATCATACTCCCGTGATCTCCGATAGGCCCTCTCCTCCTCGAACTTCACATCCCTCCTAATCACCACTCTCTATTTAGAAGACATGAAGATTGGATAGGCCTTCGAAGTCTCGCTGTAACCCATAAAGATACCCTTCTCTGCCATGGGTTCCAACTTCATCCTATGCTCCTTGGGGATATAAGAATATGTGAGACTTCCAAAGATACAAAGATGTGCCACATGAGGCTTCTCTCCAATGAAAGCCTCCTTCGGAGTCATATTCCCCAATACTCTATAAGGACTCTTGTTTTGAAAATAAACAGCAGTATTGCAGGCCTCAGCCCACAAAAACAAAGGCAACAACTGATAATGAATCATCACTCTAGCAACCCCAACAATAGCTCTGTTCTTCCTTTCAGACACCCCATTTTGTTGCAGGTTGTTAAAGAATCGTGAACTCTCTCCTAATGCCCTCCTATGCACAGAGGTCAGAAAACCCACCATCGGTGTACTCACCACCATTGTCTGACCTCAAGTCCTAAATCTTCCTACATGTCTACTTTTCCACGAGATCTTTGAAATCTTTAAAGCGACTGAAGACCTCACCCTTGGTCTTCAGAAAATATATCCCAAGTCCTCCTAGAGTAGTCATCAATGAATATAACATAAAACTCATAACCACCCAAAGTCACATGAGACATACAACCACTAAAATCAGTATGAATCAAGTCTAGTATACCTATAGATCTGTTGTTGCTCGCTGGGAATGGTAACTTGGTGTACTTGCGCAACGCACACCCTCTGCAGACCTCATAATGCTTGACACTGAAATCAGTAACTCCAGTAGTGATCTCCCTCAGTACTCTCAAAGCTCCATGATGCATATGCGACATCCTCTGATGCCATAACTCGGAGGATGTCGCACTAACTCGGAGGATGCCATAGTTAGGTACAACCACTTGTCGCACTATGTCCTAAATTATTGCCTCCTCAAACACTATATGAATTCTGTCCTTCCAAACAGCATAGTTAGATATCCTATCCAGTCTATCCTCTATCCTTAAGAACATGGCCATGACTGCTGTCCAAAATTTACAAAACCAAGAAAATGGATAAATGAACTTTCCAACACACCTTGTTGTCCCAAAAGTTCAGTATGTGTGAAATTTCACCTTGCTGTCCCAAAATATCAGTTCGTTGTCCAAACTGAGTTTGCTGTCCAAAAATTCAATTTGTCGTCCAAACCGTTGTTTGTTGTCCCAAACTACTGTCTGTTGTTCAAACTGCAATTTTCAGCCTGTACCTTTGATACGATGTTGAAATTTGATGACTAAAGAAAAGTTTCCTGCAATTCCAACCCAGTTTTAATTTCACCTTATCACTCCCATTCAGTTAAATGCCCTTTCCCATAAACATACATTCAACATATAGAATTCTGGAAATGAAATTTTCACATTAAAAAACATGGGATTGTCAACACATGCTGAAAATAAATATGGACATAATGTGACCAACAACACACATAAAAATGCACATAGATGTTTGATCAACTTAGGCCCAGGCAAAACCCCTTCAATCTTCTCCGGGGAAAACCTGTTAGAGAGCTCTTCAAATTTATTTATCTTTCAAGTTCAACAAAAATACATTTGCAGACAAAACAAAACAGCAAAATACAACTTACCTCTTCAGCCCAAAACTCCTTGAAAACCATGCCCACTTTGCCTCAATTTCTATGCCCACTTGAAGAGGAAAATATGTAATGTAATGATACGACTGTACAGAATGTATGAAATTTTTTTCAAAAACTTCTCTCGGAATGACGTGCATCTCACAGCATTCAATGTTGTTCATATTGTACCTTCTGTTGTCTTCTAAACCTTGATTTCCATGCCCAGCTTTGCCCAGAAATCACTCCTTCAGCTTGCTGCAACAAATTTCTCCTTCAAAACTTTTCTCCAGCTCTCTGCCTCCTTTCTCCAATCTACTCATGAAAAGATGAATGCAGTCTCTCTTTTCTTTTCCCCCTTTTGTTTCCCTAAATGACTTTTGGGCAACCTTAAGATCTAATGGCTCGAATTCATTTAAATCAAGGGATGAGAATAAATGTGCATTTAACTCTCATGTTCTATTTTTTAACTCACTCATTAAACAAAATACCTACATTGTACCTTATGTCTAAAGTCACTTTTCACTTTATAATTTAACATTGACTTTACCACTTATAAATCACTTTCACTTTATAAAATCACACATAGGAAAAGAATTATTTTGGACACTTTTCCCTAGGTAGAGACTAACCCATGGGAAACCACTTGTCCAAGGTACATTAAAAATCAACATTAGCATCTTTTCCTTTGCCTCTGAAGCTACCTTAGTTGTTGTTCTTTGCAAAAGAACGAGGATGGAGATGATCAGCCTATTGCCTTTTTCAATAAAGTTATGAGAGATGTTGAACTCAAATATGATATTATTGAAAAACAGGCCTATTCCTTAGTTCAAGCATTGAAAGCTTTTAGAGTCTATGTCCTTCACTCTTCCATTATTGCCTATGTTCCTAATAGTGTTGTTAAAACTGTGTTAACTCAACTTGATATTGATGGAAGAAGAGGAAGATGGATTACTAAGATATTAGAATTTGATCTCATTATCAAAACTACAAAGTTGGTAAAGGGTCAAGGTTTCGCTAAACTCTTAGCTGAGTCAAATTGTAAAGTCTTGGGAATAAATTTTGTTTTTGAAATTTCAGCAGAGAAGAATCCACAAGAACCTTCTCAATCTTCAACAAAGAAGAATCCACAAGAACCTTCATCTTCAATCTAATTAATTCCTATCCATATTGATGAGAAATTTTTGTTATCTGAATGGTACACTAATATTGTGCATTTTCTTAGAGATTTTGAGTGTCCATTTGAATTTACAAAGAATCAATGTAAAACATTGAAATTGAAGGCCATAAAATACTATATTATCAATGCAAATCTGTATTGGAAGGACCCACTCAACATCCTTTTACTTTGCTTGACAAAAAGTGAGACAGAAGGAATTATTGATCAATTTCACACAGGTATTTGTGGAGGACACTATGCTTGGAGAGCTACAGCATATAAGATTTTAAGAGAAGGATTTCATTGACCTACATTGTTTGCACAATTAGGAGAAAAGGTTAGAAGTTGTACCGAATGTCAAATGTTTGCTGGAAAGCAAAGATTAGCAGCACTTCCTCTAGTTCCAGTACTAGTTCAAGCACCTTTCCTACAATGGGGATTGGATTTCATTGGGGAAATTCATCCAGCATCAAGCAGCCAACATAGATGGATATTGACTGCCACGGATTACTTTACTAAATGGGTAGAGGCAATTCCAGTTAGAAATGCAACTGACACTGTAGTTATTAAATGTATTGAAGAGAATATACTATCTAGGTTTCGATGCCCCCAACAGATAGTTACAGGCAATGAACAACATTTAGCAGTGTCAAAATATTGAATTTTGTTAGAAATATCAAATTTTGTTCCATCATTCTACCCCCTACTATCGACAAGGAAATGGACTGGCAGAGTCTTCAAACAAAATCCTGGTTAAAGTCATTAAGAAAACACTGGAGGATCACAAAAGGAGATAGGATGGCCATGTCATATATTTAGTTTGGGCAAATAGAATATCTCCAAAGAGGTCAACAGGTAAATCTCCATTTCAGCTTGTTTATGGTAAGGAAGCCATATTTCCTAGACATCTAGCTTTTCCTGTCATGAGGGTTTTACAAGAAGCAAATGAAGAACCTAATGATTTTTCTAGGAGAATCAATCAAATTATAGAACTTAATGAAAACAGAGATGAAATTCATTATAAGCTTTAGAAATATCAGAACAAAATGAAGAGTCGATTTGACAGAAGACTAGAGAAAGATATTTTAAAGAAGGAGATTTAGTATTAAGATTGGATGCAAGAAGGGAAGATGAAGCGAAACATGGAAAGTTTGAACATCTCTAGTTTGGACCTTTTGGCATTGCAGAGGTTAAAGGCAGCAATGCTTTTATCTTGAAGAACTTGGAAGGACAATATTCCTCATCTCCTGTCAATGGAAAATATTTGAAGCATTATATCCAATATTGAAATTCATTCATACATTCACCATTTGTACATCGCCGGATTGTTTTTATTTTTACATGCAATGTGACATTGTTTTCAACAGAGACCCCATTAGCCCGAGGAGAAGGCACATGGATCTGCAAGTTCTCTGCATCTTGCAGGAGGAAGCAGTCCCCAGTTGGAGCCGATGTTGTAACATAAATAGTTTTGATAAGTTAGATATTTATAAAAGAGGGTATAAAAAAATGAAAAACAAAAAATAGAATGAAAATATGAAAATTTGTGAAAAAATATGAAAGAAACCCCATCAAAAGAAAAAAAAATGTACAAGTGAGCAAGCTCAAATGCCACTTGAAATAAATCCTGTTTGAATCATATAGTATAATCATGATCAAACATGTTTAAATTTATGTTTTAGGATTAGAAAATAATTCAACCAAACTGTTTAATCTTGGTTGAAATTAGAAGATAGGATAGATTAGAGGAAAAAATGACCAAAGCATTTAATCTTGGTCAATTGTATTTTTTGTACTAGAATAGGGTTAGGAGTTACTTTAGGAAATAAAAAGGGCATGCTTGATCAAATGCACCTTTAGAATTATAAATCATGCTTTGTTAGATTTATTTTGTTTAATAATAAACTAATCATGTCATTTAAACATGATTAGTGCCATGTAATAAGCTTTAAACTTGAGTTTTATTTTACGTCGGGAGATGATTTGATGTCTTGTCGTTTTGCAATATCCAAAGTGCACTTTTCGACAGCCATGATTTTCCCCGCCCAGATCAACGGCGGGGAAACCAATTCACACCCCCTCGTCCCATTTCACGTTAACGCCAGGGGGGGTCCAAAAAGCGGTATTGCTTTTCACAGGCCCCACGTAACGTGGCACTCTCTCATGACTTTGCACCCCCCTCGTCCTAAACTGCTTTCCATCGCCCCCACCCCCTCTAAAATCTGCTATCACTCGTCCACTCCCGCCAATGGTTAGCACATCACCTCCCACGCATTTCCCTCCACTAATCATATTCCACCACTTGTCCATCTATTATCCGTTACCACATTCCCGTTATCATTTGCCCGTTAATCTCGCTTATCTGTTACCAAGTTCCCGTTATCCATTAATGCACCTAAATCTCGTTTGGTAACAGTTCCATCCCAACAGTAATCGATTGAGGCCTATAAAATCACTTTGACACATTTCGTGCACTCCCCTAGCTACTTTGATTATTGTTTTCAATTGCAGGTACTGTTCAAAGTTTCCGCACTCCTATTGTCCAGCACTTATCAATTTTGGCAATTCAGAGCCCAGATATCCTTGACAGAGATTATTTGCTTATCCAGGTACCTGTTAAAGCCAAATTATGTCCTCATTCTTTCTTTCTTTCTCAAAAGCCTCAGTCATGGCACCAAAGGGAAAAGCCCAGTCTTCTAACAGTAAATCTAAAACTGATGACAACCCTAAGACCTCTGCTACCCTAGACCTAGATCATATGCCATTAGCTAACCAATACTTTAAGATTGCTGACACCGAGTGTGAATTCAACCTGTTCGAATTACATCACTAGTTAAAGCAAAATTACCTAGACCAGCAGGACGACATTAATCTTTGGGAATCCTTATTACCTATGTTTATCTTTCCTCAGACCCATTATTTCCTTGATCTGGTCATGTGGTGTCAAGCCAGGCATAATCCATTGCAAAGGACCATTGTGGCTCAGAATGGAGACATTCTAATCTCCATTACACTAGAAACTATAAACTAGATGATGTTGATTCCTCAAAATGACTCCCTTAACCATTTTTCTGCAACTGTTCTAATGGACCTGTATCATGTGAAAATTCTAACACTGCAGCAACTAATTTTCTTTTCCTACTTATTTCATCATAAGTTATTCATGAAATTACTTCAACAAACATTAAAATAAATATTGTTGCAAATATCACATCATAATACAAAAACAAAAATATGCACACATTGACACAGTTATTTTGGACTAATGTCCATGGAAAAACCCAATGTCGGAACACCGGTGCAGCAAGGGAGGATTTTATTATTCAGCAATTTTCTTGTACAACAGGGTGCCAAACTGGCTTACCCACAAATAGACAAACTTCCAGCACTTTCCTAAACCCAGCGTAGGCCACACTGACCTCTACTATAACCTGAAACCCTCCGCGTCGGCCTGAAACCCTTTGCGTCAGCCTACTGAGGATCTGTGCAGCCTCTCTGGGCTTCTGCGTCACTCCTACAACCTCTGCGTGGATGACGCAGGCCCTTCTGGCTCTGCGCAATCTCTGTTGTCTCTGTGTGGCTTTCTCTGGCTCTGCGTCTGCCTCTTTTGCGTTGATCTCCCGTCTCTCTGTTTCATACTTGCTACCTCCTGACTGCTCTCCAGACCACTGGTTCAATTTCTCAGTAAACCCCGCTCCAGAAATTCAACTGACTAGTCTCCCTCAGTGTGTTCTCCAAATGCCCCTCAAGCCTCCTCTTATACTTTTTCTATTGACATCTCAACGACCGAGATTAAGTCCCTAATCAACTGCTAAAATTAGATATGGCTTGATCCATGTCTTTTGGACCATTCTAACACAGATTCATATTAATACACATTAATATTTTATTTTCCCTAAGTTTATACTTAGGGACTCCATTAAAAATATTAATTATTTTAATATCTCCTAATTTGTTTAGAATCTACCCAAACCCTTTCTGGGTATTGGAGATCTCATGTGCCCCAACCTCTCCACCAAATTTCGTGGCTAGAGCTCATCCGATGCTACCCCAAATCAACACTCCCTCTTAGCGAGGATTGTGCTCTAGCAATACTCCTCACTGAGTATTACTCTGATCATCTAGCATTGGTACCTGTACTAATGCTAGGCCTCCCTGCCCAACATCCTCTGCACTATTTCATCCTGTACTGCTGCCCATGGTTCTGCCACTGCCACTGCTGCATCCGTACGACAGCTCCCTCTGCATCTGTGTTGTTGCTGGTCCTTTCTCCCAACACTGCACCTTCCTCTGCATCTGTGTTGTTGTTGGTCCTTTCACCCAACACTGCATCTGCACTGCAGCTCCCTCTGCATTTGTGTTGCTTTTGGCCCTTTCTCCCAACATTGCATCTGCACTGCAACTCCCTCTTCATTCGTGCTATTACACTACTTCTGAAAGGGGTTCTTTACCATCCCCATCTTTTCTCTGAAGTAGTCAAATTTTGACTTTCGAAGGGCCTTGGTGAGGATATCTGCCACTTGTTCCCCTATAGGAGTGTAGCTCAACTGTACAGCTCCACGTTGGACACAATCTCTGACAAAGTGACACCAGATATCAATATGCTTTGACCTATCATGAAATATTGGATTCTCAAAGAGTTTGATGCAACTCTGATTATCACACATGATCCTAGTCGCCTCCATATTTCTTCTGAATAGGCTTACCAACAGTTTTCTAAGCCATATGGCCTCACACGAAGCTGTGCTTGCTACCATATATTCTGCCTTAGACGAGCTCAGAGCCACGGATTTTTGTTTCCTACTACACCAGGAGGTTATTCTTGATCCAATGTTGAAACAGTACCCAAAGGTACTTTTCCGATCCACTGAACTTCCTGCCCAATCTGCATCAATAAATCCACTCAACCTGATATCCTTCCCCTTGTTGTACAAGAACCCATAATCAATTGTTCCCTGTAAATACCTGAGAACGTGCTTGGTTGCTGCCCAGTGAGCCCTCTTTGGTTCCACCATGAACTAACTGAGGGTGTTGACAGCGTAGCAAATATCTGGCCTGGTATTGACTAGGTACATCAGGGACCCTATGAGCTCTCGGTATAGAGTGGGATCGACATCCTTGTCTTCTGATGCATCAATCTTCTTCCAATTGGTGATCATTAGCATAGCCATAGGTCTACAGTCTCCCATCCCGAACCTTTTCAGAATTTCTATAGCATACCTTCTTGCCCAAGGAAGATTTCTCCTTTCTGTTGCCAAACTTCCAACCCTAGAAAATAGTGCATTCGTCCCAGATCCTTCATATCGAACTCTATGGCTAGATTCTTCTTGCAGACTTCAATGAGTCTGGATGATCCTGTCAGGAAGATATCATCCACATATAAGTCTAAGATAAGTGGCTCACTCTCTATGACCAGATAGTAGAGATTCAGATCTACGTCACTCTTGACAAACCCCATCTTCTGCAAGTAGCCATCTATTCGACCACACCACGCTCTTGGTGCCTGCTTCAGCCCATACAAGGCTTTCTTTAGTCTGCATACATTAGACTTCTTCTCATGAGTTTCAATGCCCTCTGGTTGTTCAATGTATACTTCTTCTTCTACTACCCCGTTCAGAAATGTCGTCTTGACATCCATCTTATGGATCTCCCATCCCATCTGGGCTGCAAGAGATATCACGGTCCTAATAGATGTATACCTGGCTACCGGGGCCAAGGTTTCCTCATAGTCAATCCCTTCCTTTTGAGCATACCCCTTAGCCACAAACCTGGCCTTGTATTTTTCAATACTGTCATCCGCAGCATATTTGATCTTGTAGATCCATCTTGAACCTACCACAGATCTGTCTTGAGGCCTTGACACCACCTCCCAGACATCGTTTACCATTATGGAGTTATACTCCTCCACCATCGCATCTAGCCAGACCTGATGTTGAGATGCCTCCTTGAAGCTGGCAGGCTCTCCATCCTGAGCTACTAATGCCTGATACCTCTTAGGTTGTTTTCGCTCCCTTTTACTATTCCTTGGCTCTCCAATGAAGTTCTCTGCATCACGCAGAATCTGACGAAGTTCCCTGTTGGTTCTTCCTCTGCCAACAGGTGCTTTTGTTTGCTCCTCTTCCTTATCCTAAGAAACTTCCTGATCTGAGGAAGGACTCTTCACTTCCGTTGGTTGAAGAAGCATGACCAACGAATCCTCTTTTGACTGCTCCTTGGAAGGCATTTCGCGAGATCTTCTGAAAGCTCTGTCCTCCATGAACTTTACATCTCGTCGTACTACTACCTTCCTGCTCCCTGGAAGATAGATCCTGTATGCCTTAGCGTTCTCGTTATATCCTGCCAGATACCCCTTTTCTGTAGTCTGATCCAACTTCTTCCTCTTTTCTACGGGTATGCGACAATATAACAAACTCCCGAATATCCTGAAATGACTATGTCTTCCTAGTGAAGACTTTCTTTGGAGTAATCTTGCCCAATGCCCGATGAGGAGTCCTGTTCTGAACGTAGACAGTTGTGTTGCATGCTTCTGCCCACAGGAATTTTGGCATATCCTGATCATACAGCATGGCCCTAGCTGCTTCTACAATAGTCATGTTTTTCCTTTCTGCCACCCCATTCTGCTCCGGATTGTAGGGAGCTATCCACTCTCTTTTGATGCCCTTCTTAGCGCAAAAATCAGTGAAGTTCTTATCAACATATTCTCCACCATTATCTGAGCGCAAGACTTTTATTTTCTTACCCGTCAGATTCTCCACTAGAGCCTTGAACTCCTTGAATCGACCAAAAACCTCATCCTTGGTTTTCAAAAAATAGATCCAAGTTTTCCTCAAGTGGTCATCAATGAAAGTAAGGAAATACTCGGCACCACTAAGAGCTTTGACAAACACAGGTCCGCAAATATCTGAGTGTATCAATCCTAGTACGCTCTTGGCCTTGTGGTTGCTCTTAGGGAATGTCGCCTTGGCATACTTTTCTAGAGCACATCCCCGGCATACATCATCTCGTTCCGTACTCAAATCCGGAACTCCTGTTACAATGCTCCTGAGAATTCTCATAGCTCCATGGTGCAAGTGACCCATCCTTCTGTGCCATAGTTCGTTCAAGTCTTTCTCCCCATGATTGCCTATTAGTGCCATTGGAGATTCTAGTTGTAATTTGTACAACCGATTACTTTTGATCCCAATCTGCAATTTCTTTTTCCTGCTCGGGTGTTTGACGTATACCTTTTCCTTGATGAAGTAGACATCATAGCCCTTGCCTTGTAGTTGTGACACGGAAAGGAAGTTCATCCCCAATCCTGGCACATGCAACACATTTGTGGCATGGAACCGCTCTCCTGATTCTGTCTGAAAAACTACGGTACCCTTTCCTAATGGAGTACACTTTGCCTTGTTCCCCATGGTGATCTGAAAGTTCATCTTCCCTTCTCGATATTCTGAGAAACACTCCCTGATTCCCGTCATATGCCACGAGGCCCCACTGTCTATATACCATACTTCTGATGATGCAGCACTAGTCATGCACACCACTTCTTCTTCCAACATGGAAGCCAACATAGAGAAATCAAAATCTCTCTCTTGTGCAATCTTTTGAAAATCTGTGTGAGTCCCCTAAGGTGGATGCCTCTGCATCGTAGTCTCGACCCATAACTGATTTTCCCTTTCTGTCTTTGATTACTTGCTCTGATACCATGTGAAAATTCTATCACTACAACAATTGATTTACTTTTCCTACTTATTTCATCATAAATTATTCATGAAATTACTTCAACAAACATTTAAATCAATATTGCTGCAGATATCACATCGTAATACAGAAACAAAAATATGCACACGTTGACACAGTTATTTTGGACTAATGTCCCCAGAAAAACCCAATGTGGGAAAACTGGTGCAGCAAGGGAGGATTTTATTATTCAGCAATTTTCTTGTACAACAGGGTGCCAAACTGGCTTACCCACAGATAGACAAACTTCCAGCACTTTCCTAAACCCAGTGTAGGCCCTACTGACCTCTGCTACAGCCTGAAACCCTCTGCATCAGCCTGAAACCCTCTGCGTCAACCTACTAAGGCTCTGCGCAGCCTCTCTGGGCTTCTGCATCACTCCTACGGCCTCTGCGTGGATGACGCAGGCCCTTCTAACTCTGTGCAGTCTCTGTTGTCTCTGCATGGCTTTCCCTAGCTTTGCGTCTGCCTCTTCTATGCTAATCTCTCGTCTCTTTGTTCCGTACTTGCTGCCTCCTAACTGCTCTCCAGACCATTGGTTCAATTTCTCAGCAAACCCCACTCCAGAAATTGAACTAACTAGTCCCCCTCAATGTGTTATCTAAGTGCCCCTCAAGCCTCCTCTGATACTTTTTCTGTTGACATCTCAACAGCCGAGATTAAGTCCCTAATCAACGGCTAAAATTAGATTTGGATTGATCCATGTCTTTTGAACCATTATAACACAAATTCATATTAATACACATTAATATTTTATTTTCCCTAAGTGACTCCATTAAAAATATTAATTATTTTAATATCTCCTTATTTGTTTAGAATCTGCCCAAACCCTTTCTAGGTATTGGAGATCTCATGTGCCCCAACCTCTCCACCAAATTTGGTGGCTAGAGCTCATCCAATGCTACCCCAAATCAACATATCATAAGTTAACATTTCCTCAGAGAGCTCAAATTTTTGATATTTTTCTCCCAGAATACTCTCAGCTTCCTAAGAAAAATCCCCCTTACCCAGCTTCCATGTTCCCTAAGAAAGCCAAGCAAATAATTGCCTTAGTTTCTTGCCTTTTAGGGTATCCATCAAACCAGTGGGTAGATGAGCCTATCTTAGGCTTTCTATCAATTTTCTCCAATGAGCACAAGCCAGCATTCATGTACAATTTTAGCCAATTTTTGGCTGATAATATGCATGAACAGATGATGAAGATTACTACAGAAGGCATATTTACTTATGCATCTGTACTAGTCTACATGTTTCTTTTTCAACAGGGAGACAAGTTTCCAATAAATCTACACAGGCAAGATGATCAGGGCATCAATCAAGCAGTGACACAGTGGACCTCGTTAGTCAGGAGAAACTCAACAGAGTTTAAGTTTGCAGAATTCATTGACATTTTTGTTCATACAGTTGCAGGGCTTCTTAGCAGTCAGAATGAGCCAAGGATTAGTGCAGAAATTAAAAAGGTTTTACACTTGAGTGAGCAGACAAAGACTGGAGACTGGTATTTATACCATAATTACACAGAAATAAGAGTATATGGATGTGAGTTGGCTCCCTACAAGTTGCCTAACTATGTTCCAATGAGGATTTTCTCTCTGGAATACATAAGGCAGATGATCAACATGGATGAAATCCATTTTGTTTCAGGGAAAAGGAAATCACAATTTAAAATCAAGACTCAAGTAGGACCATTTATATGCAATACTAGAACAGCAAGTGATGAGGCAGATTCGATTCTCAAGCAGTTCAACTTTCAACCTAGTTTCACCTAGTCATATGATCCATTCAACATTATTTCTAATCTAAGGGTGGAACTCAAAACCACTCCTTATAATCATACCCTAGGTCAAAAATTGAGAAATTTATGAATCAGGACCAGTGGGAGGAGAATACATTATAGGAAGCAGAAGAGAAGATTCTATCTACAGCTACTCTCCACACTCCACTACCTCAAGATAAACAGGGAAAAGGCCAAGAGAAGAAGTTTCATCTCCGGCGTGTACAGAAATAAGTGCTCAAGAATTCATTATTCAGCAGAAGAAACAGAAGACATCTCAAAGATGTCACTATTCAAAAAGAGGAAGAGCAGCAGACTATTGTTATGAGTGGTTTACAGTTTTCCACAAGGTCAGAAGAACACCTCCCTGACAACCCATTCTCTTCGGCCTCACAGAATCCTTCAGACAAATCACAGTCAACAGAATTGGGTGAACTTGATGATCCCTATTGACCACCACGTGTCAACTACCCATAGCAGTACACCCCCTTTTTCGCAAAAGGGATAGCGCTTGATCGATGGTTCCGTGCCATTCAACTGTCATCATCAGCCCGATCATGTTATGTTGTAAACCCAGTCTGCATGTGTAAATTGTAAATAATCTTAGCAGATCTGAGTCATGTATGTAAATTGCCTAGGCAAACCTAATTTTCTAGTGATAATCTACGTTCCAGAAGGCTTTTTGTCTCACCGATCTATGATCGCCAGAGTTTTCCTTCAGCGTAACCCCAAAGCCGGAATGGATTTTGTCATTAGAATCTTAAGGGAATCCTAGTGTGCTTCAAGTCTATGTAAAAGTAATTTGGAAATAATTCTAACTATTGGGTTAGGTTATTACAAATTGCTTGATATGCTAGATTATATTTGTGTCGCAGAACTGGGTGGTCTATGAGGGTCTATGTCAAATGGGTTTTCCCCCTTGAGATGTAAAATTGTAAAAGTCATGATGTAAAGTGTCTTGAGGGTTAGAAAATAATTAATCCCCTCATAAGTCCTAAGTCCTAGGTCCTAGGTGATTTTTCCAAAGGCTAAGTTCGAGGGTCCAATAAAAACAATAAAAGATATAAATAATAAAAAAAAAAAACTAAAAAACATAATAAAATAAAATTTGAAAAATAAATTAAAAAAGATAAATAAAAATTTGAAAAATAAAATAAAGTAATAATAAGTCAAAATTTTGAGGAAATAAATGCAAGATTTTAATTTTTTAATATATCAAAATGCATTGAAAATTTCAACGGATGAATTCGGCTAAGAATTTTTGCAGAGACTGCGATGAGCTCAAGGAACCCTAGCAATCCAACCGCCGCCTCCATGCCTTTGGCCGCTCTCGGCTCCCGGCCTTCGGCAGCTTTCGGGCTTCGGCTTGGCCTGGAGAATAAGAGTAATGCGTGCCTTAATCACGGATCGCAGGTTCCCCCGAGGAACCACAGCAGACTTGCCGCCGCCTCCATGCCTTCGGCCGCTCTCGGCTCCCAACCTTCGGCCGTTCTCGGGCTCCTGCTCGACCTGGAAAATGATGGTAATGTGTGCTTTAGTCATGGAATGCGGGTTTCCTCAGTCATCAGTGAACAGCTCGCCCTCCAATCTCCTCTGAGTGCCCCCAGCACTCTTATATGCTCTGCTTGGGACTTTGGGGCTGCCAGCTCTCGACCCTCGGATGTTGCTTCACGCACCTGCCGCCCCCTTCAGTTTGAAAACGCATCAGCCAAGGGTGAACACGCAGATCTTATTTCTGGTTCTCCTCATGCGGGGGTTCTTAGAAGGACACATTCTACTCTGGAAGAATACGCTGCTTCTTATCGTCAGAACTCCTCTTGCTCCCTGGATCTGCCTGGATGGAGTAACCGGAACCCCTTTGATGCAGAAGGCAACAACAAGCACAATGACGTCAGGATGCTCGCATTATCTCTTCACAAGCCCCTGCGGCAAATTCAGGGAAAGATAGCCCTTCAGAGCCCCTGCATCCTCTCATCTCAAATTTGCAGGGGAATGCGAATCTCTGACCTCTCTACCTCATTTCAGATCCAAATCAGGCTCATCTCGGGCAAAACCTAGCTACAGTGGGTGAGCTCATCGGATTTAGTGCAGAACCTCAAACATGCTCTGGAACTCAAGCTGGGGATACCCTCTGCAGCTCAACGACTCCTACACGAAGGTAAACAACTCGAGGATCTCTACTCCCTTTCTTTTTACAGCATTAAGAGAAATGCCTCCATTATTCTTGCCCTTCGTTTGAGAGGGGGAGCTGTAGGACAGTCTTCTTCAGCCAAGGCATTTTCATACAAAGATGTTGTCCATGCACAGAAGCAGGAGAAAACAGTGCCACCAGCTCAGGCTCCCAAACCTTTTCTGGTGGACAAACTGGAGGAAACCCCCTCCATTGAAATAATACACCCAACGCTGGATGAGCAAACCCAAAAGTATGCAGAGCATGGCATTATTTGCAGGTTCAATGGGCTATGGCCACGCACAACAGATCTCTACCAGTGGATTCACTCTAACTGGACCAACAATTGTCAGGTTCTATTATGCTCAAAGGGCTTTTTCATTACAGTGTTTGCTTTTGAGGAGGACTACCAAAAAGCCTTAAAAGCAGGGCCATGGTTTTGGGGCTCAGCAGGTTTATTCCTCACCCCCTGGTTCCCAGACTTCGATCCATCTACAGCAATCATCACCAAGCTCCCAATCTGGGTCAGACTTCCTAATCTCCCGGCGCATCTATGGCACTTCGCTGTATTCCAAGGGATCGGCAACTCCCTAGGCCGCTTCCTAGACACAGACACTTCTAGAGGGGAAAAGGGTTTATATACCTATGCCAGAATCTGTGCAGAAATAGACATGAGCAAAGGTCTCCCTGACAAGATCAATCTCAAAATTGGAGACTTCCATTGGACTCAGTACCTGGATTACGAGAACACAGCTTTCCGCTGCCGCAACTGCCACCACACAGGGCACCTTCAGAGCTCTTGTCCTTCAATACCCGCCCAAAAGAAGAAAGCCAACCCTAAGAAGAAATCCAAAAGCTGGAAGCCGCATGACCCTCCCCCCATGGACGATTTTGATTTCAGCTCAGATGAAGAGGAGGAGAATGAGGAAGGAGAGGCAGCAAAGATGGCACAGGATCCGCCCTCGGCTGAGCCTGAAAATTTGTCAGTCCAGCCAATCTCTCAGAAAAGAAATCATGAATCCTCTACCTCGGATTCAGACAAGGAAATCTCTCAGTCTGCCCAGCTCAGTTTGCAAATCATGCCAGCTCAGCAGTCCCCTCCTGAATGGGTCAAAGTTGGCAAAAAGAAAGGGAAAAAATGCCGCATAGTTGACTCTTCCCATGTTGGGTAGAATCCTATGCTTGGCTTCTGCTCCCCTGTTCTTCCAGTTACTTCATGCTCAGCTCTTCTCTCTTCTCTCTTCTTCTAGGAGCCGAGGTGGATAGCCTATCCTTTCCGGCTGCCTGTGTTCTTGCTTCTCTTGGATGTAACTTCTGGTTGTATCATACATTTTCTTAATAGACTTAGCTTTTACTGAGAAAAAAAAAAATTCAACGGATGAGATTAAAAGAGATTTTGATCCTTATCGACGGTCGAGATCATTTTGACATGGATCACTCGAACTAGCCGTCGGGATTTTTTCCTTTAAATAGGGTGTCAGGGGTCATTTCAGATCATTCGATCTTAGAGTCTGGTGCTAAAGAAAGCTCTCTTGTAGTCATTTTTTGTGCAATAAAGAAAGACTTTGGGGTTGAAAATCTTGTTGGTGTTACTCTTCTAGAAATGTTGTAAAATGTTTTATTTTCTGCATAATTTTATTTTCAGCCATTGATAATAGCTTGATAAAGATTGATCTAGGCACAAGTATCTTGTCTGATCTCTGGGGCTTGAATGATAGTTTAATTTCTGAAATATAATGGCAGGTATCTCCATTTGATCTGAATTTCACTGTTGTTTTCTCCCTCTATGTTAATGGTTGATTTAAGCTGTGTAGGATATCTTTAATTTTGAGTTTATTGGCGTTAGGGGAAGTTCTCGACTGAACCAGCCAACTCCCGGATTGCGTTTTCTGAAAGAGCCCAGCCAATTTTAATCCCGAGCTTATCATTAGAATTTGTGTTGCAGAGGCATGAAGGGTTTTCAGAAGCACCCCACATTAAATTCAAAATTCTGAAAATATTTCTGTGGCATAATGACAAATCTAACTATTTAGAGCCTTTAATTTGTAATTACTTTAATTATTTAGCTGGTTTTTTGTTAGGGTTTTAAGCTTCTTCCTTGCACATTTTACTTCTGGGTGTTCGGTTTTTGCAGGTTGCAGGTACAGATTTTGAAAATTTTTCAGGGTTTTCCATCAGGGAGTCTGGAGAAGGAAAGATTTAAAATTTTATTTAAGTTTCTAGACTACGGTTTCAGTGTCAATGCTGCTCGGGGCTTCATTTTTATTGCAGGAAAAATTTTCGAAATTCTTTTAAGCAGGCTAGGTAAAATTCCTCACGGTGCTACTCATTTTTCCGCAGCTCAGCGCCTGCATTCCTCATGCAGGCTTCTATTCACGTTGATTGCCTTACACTGGCCATTCCAGCTTCCACACATCGTCCACGCTGCCTTCAATACCCAGTCAGACGTATTGCCTGCACGTTTCTTCCATTTTTCACGCATTCCACGTTGTTAATCTGCGCAAAGAAACCCAAATCTGTCAGCCCCTCTGCTATCACTAAACCTGCGCTGTCTGATTTCCTCTATCCAGCTTTTGCCCCTGCATTTTCCACCGTCGAACGCCCTCAAATCTCTATCAAACCTCTGCTTGCAATCATCCAAGCTCTTCACGCTGCTATACCTACAAATTTTTCACGCTCTTGGCCGTCAAACATTTCTACCCCTCTGTCCCCCTGCAAAACACGTTGAAACCCCGCATCCCCGCATCCCTACTCATCAACGAAACCCACCTGCAACTTAATCCATACCCTTCATCCCTTGCTGCCATAGGTTATCGCTTCCCTGCCTATGTATTTTTCTTCCTATGCAGTCATATCCCTTGCAGCCACCGTCCTGCAAAGACAAGTGCGTGTTTCGACTTTCATATGCTCAGGTTCGATTTTGGTTATTTAGTTTAGCTTAGGGTTAGTATAGTTAGAATAACTTTTGAATTTTTTTTAAGTTAGCGTATATATTTTCATGAGATGTGCATTTGATATTTTTTGAGCATTAGACATTTAGAAAAAAATTTAAAGTTTTGTTTTGTTTTGATAAAATCAAAAAATCTCATAAAAAATGAAATAATAAAAAAAAAAATCTAAAAGTTAGTTTTTCCTTTAATTTGATTTTCATTTTTGTTTCATATAGATTAGGCGTTAGCTCATTTTAGTTTTTCAGTAAATTTTTTTAGTTTTAGAGTTAGATTTCTTTAAATTTAGATTTAACTTTTAAAGTTTGATTTTAAAAAACAATATCAAAAAGTCATAAAAATTAAAAATCATAAAAGGCAATTAAAAAAATTCTTTTAGTTTAGATTGACTTTAATTTATTTTTTTTTATTAGCTTATAGTTTAATTTTAATTTTGTTTTATTTAAATTTTGAATTTAGAACTATAAAAAATTCATAAAAGTTTTTTTTTAAGAATTTAGTTTTTTTTAATTTCATGATTTTGATCATAAAATGAAAGATCATTAAAAAATAAAATATTCAAAAAATTAAAAAAAAAAAAAAAAAACAAAACAAAACAAAAAACAAAACAAAAACAAAACAAAACAAAACAAGACAAAAACAAAAAACAAAACAAAAACAAAAACAAAAAAAAAAACTTTTTGAAAAAAAAGCTTTTCGTGGTATTTGACATAACTAAATGTGCTTAAATTTTTACTTTTGAAAATTAGCTAGTCAGCATTTAAATTGCATGGTTATTTAAAGCATTTAATCTTCTGAATTTTAATTGCTGGAATATTGTTTAGGCATTGAGCATTTATCGATTACCTCGCATTTGGTAAAATTAATCTTTGTTTGGGTTATTTGACGATAAATGATTGTTTTACATGGTTCAAGTTTCTGCATCATTTAATAAATAATCATTTAATCATTAACTCCATAAGGCACTGGTACATTAATTTCTAAAATCAATCAGGTGCTAGATTGCCTTGCTGTGTCTCCCAACCCAACTGGTCCACAGTTGGTCTCCCTTTATCCCATAGGGTCTACCATACTTAACCTCGGGAGACAGAGGGATCAGGGTGACAGCCCCAGGTCTGAGCGTTGTCGTGACAATCTGTGCGACAGCATTTTTTGGCGCCGTTGCCAAGGACATTTTATTCTTGGCGTTTCAACGACATTCATCTTCTCATTTCTCATCATTCTCATCTGTTCATTTCAGCCGGCAACGACAACGTTTTTTGGCGCCGTTGCCGGGGATAGAGTTTTTTGTCTTTGGTTTATTCGACATTCATCATTCTTTCTTCTTTTTCATCTTTTCATTTGAGCCGACAATGACAACATTTTTTGGTGCCATTGCCGGGGATAGAGTTTTTCTATCCCTAGCATTTCAACGGCATTCATCTTCTCATTTCTCATTATTCTTTCATCTTTCTCATCTCCCATTTGAGCTGGCAAATTCAACATTTTTTGACATCATTTGGATCTTTTCATCGCCTTATCTTTCGTCATATCAGCGACTACTCTTCAGTTCGTTTCTTGTTTGGGTGGTGACTTCATTTTACTTCTTTTATTTTTCCCAGACAAGAAGCCTCCCTCATATCTGTTTGTTGGTTGCTTTTTGGATCCTAGAATTAGATTCATTGTTTAAGTGGCAACTACACTTCTTTCATCTCTTGATTTTCTTGAGCAGAGATCTCTTTCTATCATCCATTTGGTCCCTCGTTATCCATCATGGATTATTCGTTTAAACCATGTTATTTTACTGATGATCTCCATGATTTACCGGAAGTGGCCATTTCTAAATTACCTTTGTTCTCCGGTGGTGGTTCAGTCACTTTTGGAAGGCATTTATGGAGTTTTTATCGTATAATGTTCATGTATTGTAGACTTCCTCAATATGATCATGAAGATGTCAAAATGCGTCTATTTGTCCTTTCTTTAGAGGGTGATGCTTTGAATTGGTTTAATAATTGTCCTGAAGACTCTTTCACTTCTTCACAAGACATTTTCAATGGTTTTAAAGATAGATATGGTTATCTAGATCGCCGCCTTGTGCCCCTAAAATTGAGCAACATAATGAAAGTAATCTTATAAAAGGTCCAGCTGTCGATGAAAGATTTCAAGACAATTCTTCATATCAAAATGTGCCATCCACCTGTACCATTGCAGATCAAATCCATGATAGTGGAAAAGCAGGGACAAATTATAAAATCAGTGTCGACAATGAAAGGGAAAATCAGAAGCAAGTTATAGAAGAACTAATGCGGCTGGTAAAAAATATGGGGATCAATCAAGAAAAAATTGTAACTAATTACACCAATGATATGAGAACTTTATTCTATGCAAAACAAGTTATTAACTATGGATGAAGAAATGACTATCATGACATTCGATCATAATAATTAGTTGGCTACCATGCAAGCAAATCATAAGGAAGAGATAAACTCTATGCAGCATTGCTTGATGACCATAAAGGAAAAGAACGATAAAGTAATAAAAGATATGGAAGAAGACCATGCCAGGGAAATCAGTGCTATGAAGGTTGAACACTCTAATCAAATAGATGCCATTAAAATACAGGTTCAGAAATTTCAACAATGGTCAGAGTATGAAAGAAACCAGGGAACGTCAATACATCAGGAGCCTCCTTATTCACTGCAACAAGCTCCATCTTATTATGAGGAGGTCATTGGTTCATTGAAAGGTTGTTAATTGAAGGTGATCCAGATAAAATTAAAAACGATAAAAATCAGATGCAAGATGAAGAAAGACATGTCACGCATATCTTACATACTTCATCTGAGAGCTTTGAAGCAGACTGTTCCACATCATCAATGATACAACCTGCCACGAAGAAGAAACGCAAAAGAAAGAGAACGAGAAGAAGATTTGATGCATCAGATGGCCACGAGCAACCTGATTTTCGAATAGGAGAAAGTCCTACCGTATGCAGAATTGGACATGGCACGTCTGACAAGCAGCTGACAAATTTCCCTGAAAGCAGACAAATGCTCAATATACACTATATTGAACACATCTGATGCCATGGGGCATCCTCTGTATTTCTAACCCTACTCCTTGTTTTTTCAACATTTTCATTTCTGTTTTAGGATTAGATTTACTTTTCCAGATAGCTAATAAATGAAGAGCTTATATCTTTCCTGTGCTTAATGTTATATGATGATTTTTGGATGGACGCTACTTATGTTTTGTTGTGTGTTGCATGGATGCAGATTCTGGATTCTCACATTCCTACAATGCAGCAACATGTCCCCAAGTAGAGCCAGATGTTGACCACTACATGTCAACTACCCATAGCAGCACACCCCCTTTTTCGCAAAAGGGATAGCACTTGATCGACGGTTCCGTGCCATTCGACTATCATCATCAACCCGATCATGTTATGTTGTAAACCCAGTCTGCATGTGTAAATTGTAAATAATCTTAGCGAATCTGAGTCATGTATGTAAATTGCCTAGGAAAACCTAATTTTCTAGTGATAATCTACGTTCCAGAAGGTTTTTTGTCTCACTGATCTATGATCGGCAGAGATTTCCTTCAGCCTAACCCCAAAGCCGAAATGGATTTTGTCATTAGAATCTTAGGGGAATCCTAATGTGCTTCGAGTCTATGTAAAAGTAATTTGGAAATAATTCTAACTATTGGGTTAGGTTATTACAAATTGCTTGATCTGTTAGATTATATTTGTGTCGTAGAACTGGGTGGTCTACGAGGGTCTATGTCAAATGGGTTCCCCCCTTAAAATGTAAAATTGTAAAAGTCATGATATAAAGTGTCTTGAGGGTTAGAAAATAATTAATCCCCTCATAAGTCCTAAGTCCTAGGTCCTAGGTGATTTTTCCAAAGGCTAAGTTCGAGGGTCCAAAAAAAATAATAAAATATATAAATAAAAAAAATAAATAAATAAAAATTAAAAATTAAAATTAAAAATTAAAAATTAAAAATTAAAAAATAACTAAAAAATAAAAAATAAAATAAAATTTAAAAAATAAATTAAAAAAGATAAATAAAATTTTGAAAAATAAAATAAAATAATAATAAGTCAAAATTTTGAAGAAATAAATGCAAGATTTTAATTTTTTAATGTATTAAAATGCATTTAAAATTTCGACAGATGAAATTAAAAGAGATTTTGATCCTCATCAACGGTCGAGATCATTTTGACATGAATCACTCGAACTAGCTGTTGGGATTTTTTCCTTTAAATAGGGTGTCAGGGGTCATTTGAGATCATTCGATCTTAGAGTCTGGTGCTAAAGAAAGCTCTCTTGTAGTCACTTTTTGTGCAATAAAGAAAGACTTTGGGGTTGAAAATCTTGTTGGTGTTACTATTCTGGAAATGCTGTAAGATGTTTTATTTTTCTGCATAATTTTATTTTCAGCCATTGATAATAGCTTGATGAAGATTGATCTAGGCACAAGTATCTTGTTTGATCTCTGGGGTTTGAATGATAGTTTAATTTCTGAAATATAATGGCAAGTATCTCCATTTGATCTGAATTTCACTGTTGTTTTCTCCCTCTATGTTAATGGTTGATTTAAGCTGTGTAAGATATCTTTAGTTTTGAGTTTACCGGGCATTAGGGGAAGTTCTCGGCTGAACCAGCCAACTCCCGGATTGCGTTTTCTGAAAGAGCCCAGCCAGTTTTAATCCCGGGCTTATCATTAGAATTTGTGTTGCAGATGCATGAAGGGTTTTCTGAAGCACCCCACATTAAGTTTAAAATTCTGAAAATATTTATGTGGCATAATGACAAATCTGGCTATTTAGAGCCTTTAATTTGTAATTACTGTAATTATTTAGCTGGTTTTTTGTTAGGGTTTTAGGCTTCTTCCTTGCACATTTTACTTCTGGGTGTTCAGTTTTTGCAGGTTGCAGGTACAAATTTTGAAAAATTTTCAAGGTTTTCCATCAGGCAATCTGGAGCAGGAAAGATTTAAAATTTTATTTAAGTTTCTGGAATACGGTTTCAGTTTCTATGCTGCTCGGGGCTTCATTTTTATTGCAGGAAAAATTTTCGAAATTTTTTTAAGCAGGCTGGGTAAAGTTCCTCACGTTGCTACTCATTTTTCCGCAGCTCAGCGCCTGCATTCCTCATGCAGGCTTCTATTCACGCTGATTGCCTTACGCTGGCCATTCCAGCTTCCACACACCGTCCACGCTGCCTTCAATACCTCAATCAGACGCATTGCCTGCATGTTTCTTCCATTTTTCACGCATTCCACATTGTTAATCTGTGCAAAGAAACCCAAATCTGTCAGCCCCTCTGCTATCACTCGACCTGCGCTGTCCGATTTCCTCTATCCAGCTTCTACTCCTGCATTTTCCACCGTCAAATGCCCTCAAATCTGTATCAAACCTCTGCTTGCAGTCATCCAAGCTCTTTACACTGCTATACCTGCAAATTTTTTCACGCTCTTGGCCGTCAAACATTTCTACCTCTCCGTCCACCTACAAAACACGTTGAAACCCCGCATCCCTGCATCCCTCCTCATCAACGAAACCCATCTACAACTTAATCCGTACCCTTCATCCCTTGCTGCCGTAGGTTATCGCTTCCCTACCTGCGTATTTTTCTTCCTACACAGTCATATCCCTTGCAGTCATCGTCCTGCAAAGACAAATGCGTGTTTCGACTTTCATATGCTCAGGTTCGATTTTGGTTATTTAGTTTAGCTTAGGGTTAGTATAGTTAGAATACTTTTGAGTTAGCGTATATATTTTCATGAGATGTGCGTTTGATATTTTTTGAGTGTTAGACATTTAGAAATTTTTTTAAAGTTTTTTTTTGTTTTGAAAAAATCTCATTTAAAAAAAAAAAAAAAAAAATTAAATTCTAAAAGTTAGTTTTTCCTTTAGTTCGATTTTCATTTTTGTTTCATATAGATTAGGCGTTAGTTTTTCCTTTAGTTCGATTTTCATTTTTGTTTCATATAGATTAGGAGTTAGTTTTCCATTAATTAATTTTTTTTTTTAGTTTTAGAGTTAGATTTCTTTAAATTTAGATTTAGTTTTTTAAAGTTTAATTTTCAAAAAACAATATCAAAAATTCATAAAAATTAAAAATCATAAAAGGCAATAAAAAAAAATTTTCTTTTAGTTTAGATTTGACTCAAATTTTATTTAGTTTTTTTTAATTTTTATTTAGCTTATAGTTTAATTTTAGTTTTGTTTTATTTAAATTTTCAATTTAGAACTATAAAAAATTCATAAAAGGTTTTCTTTTCTTTTTTTTTAGAATTTAGGTTTTTTTTTTATTTCATGACTTTGATCATAAAATGAAAAATCATTAAAAAATAAAATATTCAAAAAATTAAAAAAAAAAACAAAACAAAACAAAACTTTTTGAAAGAAAAGTTTTTCGTGGTATTTGACATAGCTAAATGTGCTTAAATTTTTACTTCTGAAGATTAGTTGGTCAGCGTTTAAATTGCATGGTTATTTAAAGCATTTAATCTTCTGAATTTTAATTGCTGAAATATTGTTAAGGCATTGAGCATTTATCGATTACCTCGCATTTGGTAAAATTAATCTTTGTTTGGGTTATTTGATGATAAATGATTGTTTTGCATGGTTCATGTTTCTGCAACATTTAATAAATAATCATTTAATCATTAACTCCATAAGGCACTGGTACATTAATTTCTAAAATCAATCAGGTGCTAGATTGCCTTGCTGTGTCTCCCAACCCAACTGGTCCACAGTTGGTCTTCCTTTATCCCATAGGGTCTACCTGCCTTAGCCTCCGAAGACGGCTTAAACGAAGAGATCGGGGATCAGGGTGACAGCGATCCCAATATCTTCAGCAAGTTTTTGCAGATTAAGTAGAAAAATGAAACCCTATTGGTCAGCTAGTTTTGGAAGCAGACTTCTACCTCCCAGCACAGGTTGTTAACAATATTTGACAGTGAAAAAAGAAGGATGCAAATGGCATTCTTACAGGCTCAAGTACCATCTCCAAAAACTTCTGCAGATTATAAGAAGACTATCTTTTCATTTGATGCAAAGATTATACATCCCATTGATCAAATGGATATGCATAGACAGTCTAGAGAAATGATTTTCTCCACCATGACAAATACTGCTATTGAACTGTCAAAGTTAAGGACATCTCTTGCAAATGTCTAGACACAATTAAAATTGGAGAAAATTTCTTCATTAGCCAAAGACACCAAAATCAAAACATTAGAAGATTTGGTGATCAAACTGGGATATGATCCCAGTGATGTCAAAGCAATGGAGGAGATCATCAAGAAAAAGAATGCAGACATTGCAACACTCAGGAAACAGCTGAAATTGCCTTCTACAGAAGATCCATTGACAAAAGAGATTGAAGAAAGTGAACAACATAAAGAAGACATGCTCAAACTGATCATTGAGCAAAATATACAGATGAAGGAGATGGAGGAACAGATTGAGAAACTTCTTAAGGAAAAAGAAGAGGTTGCACAATTAATTACAACTCCAGTGACAGCCATACCAATCACAGTTGCAGATACAGTAGGAGATTTGACATCAACACTTGATGATTTAAATAAAGTTGTGTAGGACTTTTCTCTTCAAAGACAAGAAAATGACAGGCTTCAGCAAAAGCTCAAGCATATAGAAGCACAAAAGATAAAAAATGATTCTCTTTTGGTGGAAGAAATGCAGAAATCTCACCAACTAGCCAAGAAGATTGACCAATTGGAAAATCAGTCACTAATGGCTCACACCTTGGCCCAAGCCAAGGAAAGGATCTGGGTGGATATAAATCATGACATAACTGAAGTTTGGTCATCTATCCAGATTATATTTGAGCAAGAAGAGTTAACCGATAGATGCAGAACAGCACTGGGACAAAAACCAGCAGAGTCTACTTCCATGATCAGAATATTGAATTCCAAGACTAGGTCAGAGTTGGAACAGATTCAGATTGTAGATAGAACAGAGACCATTCTGGAGATCAAAAAGGTATTACAGAAAAGGAATTTAATGACCCAATTGGAGACTAAGTCTCAAGCTCTGGAAAATGTTGTCTAGAGATTTCACACTAAATTCAATTTGCTAAATCAAAGAGGACTGCCAAGGCTAGTAGCACCAAATGACAGGTTAATTAGCTTGGAAGATTACTGTGAAAAGCTTTACACCATTGCAACAGATACATCAAAGTTTGCAGGTATTAAGGGACATGTTACAGGGAAAGCATTTATTGAAGCATTAGAGTTTGATTTAACCATCAAACATGAAATCAAGCATATCTTCATCAACAAGCCAACTTTCGAGAAGTACACTGAAGTAGATGAAGTCTATAGAAAGCTAATAAATCTTTCTATACCAAGTGATGAAAGATGGGATGAGTTATGTGATACCATTGAGTAAAAAGTTTTACCTCCAACTGATAGACAACAAGACAACATTTGGGGGCCAAGTCATCAACAACTTCCTTGAAGATAGTGCCAGCAAACTCAACAGTTTAAGCACCCCTACATTTTTGTACTATTTTTGTAATTAGTTAGATGTTTCTAGAGCCTTATATTTTTGTATAAATAAGCAGTGATTCGATGTATTAAGGGTTGAACCCTTGCATGAGTTTTTCTAAAGCAGAATTGTATCAGACTGAATTTACTTCACATTAATGAAAGGATTCTGGATTTGCTTCAAACAGCTTGTTACTTTGTGAGTTTGTCTTAATGTTTTCACTTCATTTTTGTTATTCTACATGTATTTAAGTTTTATGAAGATAATTGGGTAAGAGAAAACTGAATATCAGTCTATCTTAAAGCCCCATGAAGTTATAATCTATTTTAGGGAATAGTTTATTGGATTGTTTGTCTTTATAAGATCCTCTACATTTATAAATTGTCAACCATCTTCATAAGGTTAAATATATTTTGTTGGGCTGTAAACATTGTTTACTTGCATGCTTCCTTATGATTAACTAAAAATTCAGTCTGGATATTTAGGAAATCATAGCTTCTTACAATTCTTCCTTTCCATACACTTTAAATCAAATTACTGTCAGAGGTAAAGAATCAACCCTTTCATAATATGCAGTACTAATAAGGTTTAAGCACCTACCTTAACCTGCTCATCACATTGGTCATCCAAAAAACTTTTAAAACAACCAAAACATTTTAGATGCTCTGGCATAATTAATTAACCTAGAATTATCTCAGAGGATAACAGGACGTGGTTCATCCTTTCCCTACTTTCGGTGATTTGCATACATCTGATGTGGTTCATCCTTTCCCTACGTGTGGTTGTGATGTGTGACTATAGGATGTGGTTCATCCTTTTCCTACGTGTGGTTGTGATGTGTGACTGTAGGATGTGGTTCATTCTTTCCCTACATGTGATTGTGATGTGTGATTAGGATGTGGTTCGTCTTTTCCCTACATGTGGATGTCAGAAGGATGTGATAAATTCTTTCCTTGCTATTGATTCAGTATCATCCTACCCATGTACTTCGGGACACATGGGAAGTAACTCTCATCTGACCAATGAGTTAGGGAAAGTGGATAGGGACCATAGCACTACCAATGGACGCATTGTGTACTGTTGTACTCCCTATGTCTAGGATGTATGATGTTTTTTCAACTTGATCTCTTGGGATCAAGTCTGATGGTTATGAAGACTGACTTTTGTCAGTGGAGAGTGGCAAGGTCTTGTGACTCACTCTCAATCGATTCTTCTTTATTATTCATATCAGTGTTCAGCAGAGCAGAGTAGAGATGAGGTACAGAGATGGTTCATGATGACAGGTTGGCATGATGATCAATGATGATGCATGGATTGGCAAGTGGAATTCTCCCTAGTCGAGAGGGAGTGTTAAAATTGGCAACTAGAGCCAAATTCCACTTTGGACAGCTCCTTTTGGGAAGATAACTGTAGCATTAAATTCCTCTTTTCGAGAAGACCAAAATCGATCTAAAGATCGTAAAATTTTGGATAAGTAAAAGTGGGTTTTTGAATTTACTCTCTCGCACAAATATTATCAAGGTCGGCCTTATCTCTATGTCGGCTCAATAGATCAAATAGACATGTCCCTTGACCCTCTATCGAATTGTATAAATAGGGATGCTTCCACCCTCATATTGAAGTCATCTAAGGAGCAATTTCATCACAAAGGTTCTCTGATCTAGCCGCAGGAAGAAGGGACTCCAAGCGAAGGAGGAATAGGGCAAACGTTTGGATTTTTCATGATTGTTTGGTAGACCGCATTCAGGGCAGTGAGAACATGGTTGTTATGGGCATTGTTTTGTAGTCATTTCTCTCTCTCTGTTTTTGGGCCGCAGGTACTTGTGTCAATTGCAGAAGGTTGTGTCTCATTTCTGGGGTGTCGAAAGACCTAAGAGCTACCCTCTCATCAAGTCGCAATAGATGAAGTGACATTGTTGTTCAGAAAAGGAGAACGTTGCTCCTTGCTTATCAATCAAAGCCACAGTTAAGAGAATAAGTCTTGATGCAGTAAGAAGGGTCTTCAGCAACCCTAACCAGATAATCCCTCTTCAGTAGTATGTCTCCAACTCATGCCTAGATTGCAGTTTTGAGTGGACCACCTATTTGTCTAAGGGTTGTGATGTGACATCTTCTAATCGGCAAGTCAGTTTTGACTTTAAGTCATTGTACTCTATCTCTCTCTCTCTCTCTGCTAAACATTTGATAAATTGATAATAAGAAGATTTGATCAAGGGTCCTCTTGTCTTAGCTTATCTTCTGCACTTACGTTTAATATTCTTTCATAGTTACTGTCATATGATGATGATTAATGTGATTGTTAATGGATTAATGGAATTGATAATAGGCTAATGATCTAATGATGTAACTAACCTAAGCAAAGAACATGTTAACTCAAAATTAACATGCGTCCACTTGGTCCCGTGTGGTCCCCCAACCTTGCAACTCTAATTCCATAGAGATCACATAAGGACCAATTCTCCACAAGGATTTTCAGGTCTAGGAAACCCCTTGACAAGATATACTCCCAAACCCTAGACCCAAGAATCCTCCTGGCCTTTTCTTGAGAGCCTATCACATTGATTTTCAAGCAAGAAAGCCATATTATTGAGTCTCTCTTGCGAATGGGCCTTAGGAATCACTCCTTATCCTCTTATTTATCCATTCATCTAATGATTCCCCTTATACTGGGTCTCCTCCCATCAGTAAAAGTCTGTAAAGAGCAAACAGCCTTAGCTGAGGTGATACTGGGTTATCGCTCCGATGTTGCCCTTGACCTAGTAGTTGCTCTATAGGATCCCTTCCTAGGATCCCTACTACTTTGAGCAGTAACGAAAATGATCAATTTTGACATAATGTGTGCATGATTCTGCCCAACACTCTGCCTAAAAATCCCCTGGAAACATTTCTTGTACTATTGACCAACCTTAACTACACTGTAACTAGCCACCAAATGCTTTGATTGAAAAAATTCCACATGGCCTGGAATCCTCTATTCATGTTGTTATGAATATAATTCATAACAAGTAAATAAATAAAATAAATGTAAATATTAAATAATCAAATATCGATTATGTTAAATAGTCATTAAGTTAAGTGAAAAGGCATGGCTAAAAGACATGCCTAGTCACGAAAGGACACCTGCTTAGGTATATATATGCGGGTCCTCATTGTAACATTCATCACTTGTACAAATTTTATATATAATAAATTATTATTACAAATACCTCTCATGTATTTTTAACATTTAAGTCAACAAGCTATCAGTTTTTATGCTTCAGTGGTATCACAGCCATGGCACACAATATAATCATGCAGGTCTTTGAACGTTGTTTGCCGCACAATATGCCATTACGTTCACAACCTGATTGTGTTGAGCAGTTTAATAAAATTCAAGAAGTATTTCAGCAATTAAAAAAATCATGTGCAAAAGTTAAAGCATGTCTAAAGGAAATCAATAATAAGGAAGATGATAGCGACAGTGAAGAAACAAAACCATCAATGAAGGCTGTGTTGACCACTATGTGTCAACTACCCGTAGCAGTACACCCCCTTTTTTCGCAAAGGGGTAGCGCTTGATTGACGTGTCTGTGCCATTCGGATATCATAATCAGCTTGATCATGTTATTTTGTAAACCCAGTCTGAATGTGTAAATTGCAAATAATCTTAGCAGATCTGTGTCATGTATGTAATTGCCTAGGTAAACCTAATCTTCTAGTGATGATCTACATTCCGGAAGGTTTTTTGTCTCACCGACCCATGGTCGACAGAGTTTTCCTTCAGCCTAACCCCAAAGCCGGAATGGATTTTATCATTAGAATGTTAGGGGAGTCCTAGTGTGCTAAGTCGAGTCCATGTAAAAGTGATTTGGGAATAATCCTAACTATTTGGTTAGATTATTTTATTACAAATTGCTTGATCTGCTAAGATTATGATTGTGTCGCAGAACTGGGTAGTCTATGAGGGTCTATGTCAAATGGGTTTTCCCCCTTGAGATGTAAAAATGTAAAAATCGTGATGTAAAATGTCTTGAGGGTTAGAAAATAATTAATCCCCTCATAGGTCATAGGTCCTAGGTCCTAGGTAAAATTTCCAAAGGCTATGTTTAAGGGTCTAATAAAATAAAAAATATAAATTAAAAAATAAATAAAATAATAATAAGTCAAAGTTTTAAGGAAATAAATGCAAAATTTTAATATATTGAGATGCATTTAATTTTAAAAAAAATGTGAATTTTCCTCAACATTTAAACTTTCGACGAATGAGATTAAAAGAGATTTTGATCCTCATCGACGGTTGAGATTACTTTGACATGGATCACTCGAACTAGCCGTTGGGAAATTTATCTTTAAATAGGGTGTCAGGGGTCATTTGAGATCATTCGATCTGGGAGTCTTGTGCTAAAGAAAGCTCTCTTGTACTCGTTTTTCATGTGCAATAAAGAAAGACTTTGGGGTTGAAATCTTTTTGGTGTTACTCTTCTGGAAATGTTGTAAGATGTTTTATTTTTCTGCATAAATTTAATTTCAGCCATTGATGATAGCTTGATGAAGAGTGATTTTAAACACAGGTATCTTGTTTAGTCACTACGGTTTGAATGGTAGTTAAATTTCTGAATATTATGGTAGGTATCTCCATTATATCTGGATTTTATTGTCGTTTTCTCCCTCTTTGTTAATGGTTGAATTAAGTTGTGCAGGAAAATCTTGATTTCGAAGATCAACGGGCGTTTGGGGAAGTTCTCGGCTGAAACAGCCAACTCCCGGATTGCATTTTCTGAAGAGCCCAGCTAGTTTTGATCCCAGGCTTATCATTAGAATTTCTGTTGCGGATGCATGAAGGGTTTTCTGAAGCACCTCATATTGAACTTAAAATTTTGAAAATAATTCTGTGGCATACTGATAAATCTGGCTATTTAGAGCCTTTAAACTGTGAATATTGTAATTATTTAGCTGATTTTAGGGTTTTTAGTTTTGTTTCTGGGTGTCCGTTTTTGTCATTTCAGGGTGCAGATTTAAAGGTGTAGTCTTGTTCCGAAGCTAGATCTAGGCCTTGAAGGGTAAGATCTAGCCTCAACATCATTTTTGCAGGGATACTCTTCAACAGATTTTCAAACTTTCTGAAGAAATTCGAGGATTTATCCAAGCTATCTGTCTGCTGGGGTTTCATTTTCGCAAAAAAAAATTGAAATTTTTTTTAAGGTGAGAGCTCTCCAGACCCTCACCTGTGCGCTGCAAGTCCTTCCTCCATACACGCACTCTCCTTTCTTTGTTCTGCATTTGCCATATCTGCCCTCACCTTTTTTGCATCCACGCAACCACGTATTGCCCTTCTGCCTTCTCTTTCACCCCGCCACAAATCTGTTCCTTGTCCGTGCAGCCTTATTTCATTACTTCTTTTACATCCCTGCATCCAAAATTCCCTTTCCACAGCCTTCTTTACCATCACTCTCCTTTCCTCGCTGCTTTCAACCTACATCGCCCTCCATTCCTGCCTAAATCCCACAGTCTTCTATCTTTGCTATCCCTGCGTCTATCCCTCAACTTAGACCTCTCCACGTGAATTGTGTTTCCTCCACTGATCTACGTAACTGACCCCTCAATTTCCCCTCGTGGGTCCTTTCCGAATTGATCTCCAAAATCTCCATGCAAACCTGCAAGTGAGTCCGCAGGTCTTCCCTCGCTCCCTCGTCCTCTTGCTTTGCATCGTCTTCCTCCATTCATCGCATTCCTTCCATGATACACTCCTAAACCTGCAAGTTGCCCATCAAACCCGCTGCCCTCTCCTTTGTAGAAATTTCACCTGTAGAACAAACCGATATATGCAATGTCCTAAAGCATAATACTTGTTCTACTTCTACAAAACATTAAGCGGAAGCATAATCGAATTCATGAGCAACATCCAGCAGAAACATGCATAATTGATCAAGAGAAATAATCACACATAACACAAGATATATCCAGGGGAAAACACCAGCATAAAACCTCAACCATGTATTATCAATCAAGTGGAAATCCTCTTCACAATACAAAAAGAATTAGCTCTCAAGCTATTCAGTTCTCAATAAACTATGAAGATATGAAGATATATCTCATGAACCAACCAAACCCTGTATATAAAGGCTTTACCTGTGGTCCAATCCCTATTTCCTTGCGCAGTTTCCTTAGGAAATAATAGCAAAAGCATATGCAATTAATTCCAAGCATACCAAGTTAACCAATGGTCCAACTATGCAATCCTTGAGGACACTGGTTCCTCAACCATGCAAAAACTACTTACTAGAAATAGTCAAGCATCTGATAGTACATTGTCCCACATCTAATCTCAACTAGGTCTCTGACAGAACTGACATGCAACAGTTATCCATGAGTGAATCCTCAGTTATCTAAAATAATAGTTGTCACATGCATGCAAGCATTAACAAATTATATTTTATTATTTTAATTTTTAACAACTTGTTAAAATAATCTAACTGGACTTGACTAGTTAGAACTAAGTCAACTGATTCTCTCATTATAGAACTCCTACTTATTCCCTCAATCAGTGGAGGAAATTAAGGATAAATTCCTCACTCAGTGGGACAACTCATGTGCATGCTCACAAAGACTTCAAATTCGAATTTCCTTAACTAATTAACTCAACTGAATTAATTAATTAATATTTCCAACTGTTGTTAAGACCAAAATTAATTTTACTTCCTACAGATAGACTAGGGACTACTATAAATAGGAAGGGACCCAGAAATGCTATTTTTAGAACTTTCTATTTTTAGCAGTTTCACCTCTCACCCAATGTGGCCAATGACCTCACTGAACAAATTGCTATTTTTAGACATGCTATTTTTAGCAGGTCTATTTTTAGCACATTCTAAATTTAACATTTCTTGTTGCACATTTTTCAACATTCCCTCTCAACAAGAAAGGCTTTCTCTCGAACCCGATCCTGTAACTCTGGAATGTTCTGCATGCAACACATCTACCCAGTCCACTTGCTCCAACAACACTTGGAACAAAAACACTCCCAACTGACCACTCTATTGAGCTAGGAACATACTCTGATGCTGAAGCTCTACCTGTTGTTGATAAGTGCTCCCTCTCTGACATCTGTGCTACTACAACATCTCCATGCATCTTGCACCATTGCACACCTCTCTGTGCCACCTAGCACTGTGCAAAACACTTGTGCCTCTCGCATTGCTGCAGCCTGCTAGCTATGCATTGTCCTAGGATTCCCTGCATTGTCACTCTCTCTGCCGCTCCATCTGCATTTGTCTCTACCCAATCAGTCAGTTTCTGCTACTCCACATCGGGGCTCCCGTAGCAAGGTCTAATCCAAGAGGTTGGGTACCTCAAGGATCCTGCCCCTCTTCCTTGGGACGATCACTCTATATCGCCCCACCTCCTACCTGGAGATATGGCTGCATGTGATCCCTCAGCCCACCTAGCTCGAAGTTTCCCCCTACTGGAGGTCTCTGCATGAGTAGATGTCTCTACTCGATCTCCACTCAGTTTCCCTTGTTGTGGCTGCTCCACAACCTCCTGAAGTTGTTGCACCAATCGTGGCTCCTCCACAATCGTATGAGACTTCTTCTGGCTTTGCATGTTGAGAGGTAATATACCCTCCCTCTCAATCACCAAGTCTCCATCAGTTGCCTTGCTACTCAAGGCTCTGCATGCATCTTGAACCTCAAGAGCATACAGGTTCTTGACCCGTGAACGAATCTGCTTCACTTGTCTAGTGATGATGTGTCTAAGGAAAACCTTTCCCTTACTGAAGACTACATCATAGCCTTTGTCTTCCAACATCGCGATCGACACCAAGTTTCTCTTCAATCCCGGTACATACTTGACATTGGTCAAGGTAAGGCGAGATCCATGCTCCCTCTGAAAAATAACCGTGCCTACACCTAAGACACTATACTTCTCATCAGTACCCATCGCTATGAGTATCTGGAGATCTTTCTCCTCCAAAGTACTAAAAAAACTCTTGTTGTCGGTCATGTGGAAAGAAGCTCCACTGTCAAGAAACCAACCACTTCCCACCATGGATGAAACCATGCATGCGAAGAGTGTGAAATCCAACTCAAATTGTGAAGCAAGTGCCTCACCTTCAAATCCTTTCCCAGATCCCTTCTTGGATTTCCTCCGTGGACAATTTGCAGCATAATGGCCCACCTCATGACAACAAAAGCATCACACTTTCAATTTGTCAACCTTCTTCCCATCATTGGAAGAACTAGATTCGGAAAGAGAAACCTTCTCCTTCCACTTCTTCGCCTTACTCGCTAAGGCACAGTTCTCCTCATCATGCATGGATGAAGAACTGTCTCTGGTGCTCCGTCATATCTCCTCCTGCATCAAATCCGACCATAATCGTTCCAATTTGGCAGTTTCTCCCTTCCATTCACCGAGTCCTGGTAGCTATGCCAGCTCTTAGGAAGGCCAAGGAGTGCTAGACTCACCATATCCTCATCCGATGTCACGACCCCTACACTTGCAAGCTCATCCCTGCATGTGATGAGCTTGGTCAGATACATAGAAATCGTCTCATCCCTTTCACACTTGATCTTTCGAAGTTTGTCCTTCAGTGCCAGCTTCCTCTGATCACTGCTATTCTGATATAAATCTTTCAATGTTTTCCACATTGCATGCGGAGTCTCCTTCCCATGTAGGCTCGAGACAATGTGATCTCACACTCCTTCCAAGAGAATTCTATTAGCTCTAGCCACACACTTCCTCCATTCCACCTGCTCAGTCTTGTCAGTAGGCTTAGGAATTTCTTGATCAATGAAATCCTTAAGGCCATTATCTTCCAAAACTGCCTCCATGCGATCCTTCCAAGCTATATAGTTTGAGTTGCCATCAAGGGCATACTCAAGCCTCAAACCATAGAACGCCTTCGATGAAATAGATGTGATAAGAACTTGAGATCTATATCAAGAATAAGAAACTTTGAATTCCTCCTGCTAGTATATTGTTCTTGCTTGATCACCTGTGCTCTGATACCATGTAGAAATTTCACCTGTAGCACAAACCGATATATGCAATGTCCTAAAGCATAATACTTGTTCTATTTCTACAAAACATTAAGCGGAAGCATAATCGAATTCATGAGCAACATCAAATAGAAACATACATAACTGATCAAGAGAAATAATCACACATAACACAAGATATATCCAGGGGAAAGCACCAGCATAAAACCCCAACCATGTATTTCAATGAAGTGGAAATCCTCTTCACAATACAAAAAGAATTAGCTCTCAAGCTATTCAGTTCTCAATAAACTATGAAGATATGAAGATATATCTCATGAACCAACCAAGCCCTGTATATAAAGGCTTTACCTATGGTCCAATCCCTATTTCCTTGCATAGTTTCCTTAGGAAATAATAGCAAAAGCATATGCAATTAATTCCAAACATACCAAGTTAACCAATGGTCCCACTACACAAATCCTTGAGGACACTAGTTCCTCAACCATGCAAAAACTACTTACTAGAAATAGTCAAGCATCTGATAGCACACTGTCCCACATCTGATCACAACTGGGTCTCTAACAGAACTGACATGCAACAGTTATCCATGAGTGAATCCTCAGTTATCCTAAAATAATAGTTGTCACATGCATGCAAGCATTAACAAACTATATTTTATTATTTTAACAACTTGTTAAAATAATCTAACTGGACTTGACTAGTTAGAACTAAGTCAACTGATTCTCTCATTATAGAACTCATACTTATTCCCTCAATCAGTGGAGGAAATTAAGGATAAATTCCTCAATCAGTGGGACAACTCATGTGCATGCTCACAAAGACTTCAAATTCGAATTTCCTTAACTAATTAACTCAATTGTTTTTTTAATTAATATTTCCAACTGCTGTTAAGACCAAACTTAATTTTACTTCCTATAAATAGACTACGAACTGCTATAAATAGGAAGGGATCCAGAAGTACTACTTTTAGAACTTTCTATTTTTAGCAGTTTCAGCTCTCACCCAATGTGGCCAATGACCTCACTGGCCAAACTGCTATTTTTAGACATACTATTTTTAGCAGGTCTATTTTTAGCACATTCTAAATTTAACATTTCTTGTTGCACATTTTTCAACATCCTTAACCCTCAAACGCAACTTCCATTCTCTCATCACTGCCTGCTCTCTGCGTGGTTTCCTTCCGTTGTCGGCTCCTCTCATTTCCTCTTCACGTCGCAGCCCTCTACTCCAGCAACCCGTGACTTGTCTTTTCTGCAGTCGAGCCCCTCCCTCTCTGTTGTCCCTACTCCATGCACTCATTATACATCCCTTCGTTCTGCTCAAACCATGCGCAGTCTTCAACCATCCTCGTCGTTGCTACACTGCATACATACATAGAAGCCACAACATTTCGATATTTTTTGTATATACAGGCAAGGGTTATATTTAGTTTTGTTTTTATTATATGCGTTGGTTAATAAATTATATGTGGTATATATATTTCTTTTAGTTGGGGGTTAGGGTTTAGATATATATCGATTTTCATTTTTGTTCTCTTTTTAGTTAGGTTATATATAAATAATTTTTAGTTAGGTTATATATAAATAATTTTTAGTTTATGAATCTAACTTATTAGATTTAAGTTTCATTTTGTTTTATTGTGAACAAGTCATAAAATCTAAAAGATAAAAAAATAAAAATAATAATATAAAATATAAAATATAAAAATCCTAAAAAAACATAAAAATTAATCTTAGGGTTTTGATTTATTTTTGTTTAAATTTTAAAAAATAAAATAAAAAATTTCATAAAATTTAAAAAATCATTAAAAAAATCTAAAAAATTATAAAAAATCATAAACATTTAAAAAATCATAAAAATTTGGTGATTAAAAAAACTAAGAAAAAGGGATTTGCGCTTTAATGTTAAAAAAAAATTAATGTGGCCTATGGCCCATTAAAATTTTATTTTTTAGCCCTTTTAATTCATTTTTTTCATCGCCTTAAAAGATTTTAAATTTTTCAGTTACCATTAAGCATTATTGCCTAAGGAATAATTAAAATTTAAATTTAAAGTTCCTTTGGTCATTAAATGCATGATTTTCCTATGGTCAAAATACGAGAAATGTTTTAAGCTATATTGACTATTGGAAAAAATTTATTAATTCTAGATCTTGGTCATTAACGATAATTGTTTTAAATCTCGAATCTTTCGCATGTGATAGTGTTGGGCATTTATGTGGATTATTATCACTTTTTCATCACATATTGAAAATTGATCTGGATAGCTTGTTTTATTGATGGTTGATTTAAATATCAAAGGCACTGGTTTGAAATTATTTCTATCTTGTGGTCCTGTCTTGTTTTGGCATTTACTCTATATGATTTAATCATTTAAACCCATCAAGTTATCCATCTTTAAAATCTCTAGGTGTTTGTTTGCCTCGTTGTGTCTCCCAACCCAGTTGGTCTTCCTTTATCCCACAGGGTCTACCCCCCTTAGCCTTGGGAAACAGCTTAAACGAAGAGATCGGGGATCAAGGTGACAGCGCCCGATCTGAGCATTGTCGCGCTGCTTAGACACTCTGCGTGACAACAATTTTTGGCGCCATCGTCGGGGATAGAGTTTTTTCTGTCCTTGGTTTATTCGACATTCATCATTTAGCTTTGATCTTTCTCTCATTCATTTAAGCCAGCAACAACAACATTTTTTTGGCGCCTCTCATCTTTTCCGCCATTCATTAGCCTATTAAATGGCCAACATTTTTTGGCGTCATTTGATCTTTTCATCACCCTATCTCTCATCTGTACCTTTAGCACTTGGACTTCTCAATTCGTTTCTTGTTTGGGTGGCAACTCCATTCCTTTTCATTTATTTTTTCTCAGACAAGAAGCCCTCCCTTTCCGATCTTTAGAGTTAGATTCATGTTCAAGTGGTGACTCCACTGGTTTCATCTCTTGATTTTCTTGAGCAGAGGTCTCTCTCTATCATCCATTTGGTCCCTCATTATTCATCATGGATTATTCGTTTACCTCGTGTCATTTTAATGATGTTCTCGATGATATTCTAGAAGCGGCCATTCATAAATTATCTTTGTTCTCAGGTGCTGATTCAGTCGCTATTAGAAAGCATTTATGCAAGTTTACTCGTATAATGCTCATATATTGTAGTTCTCCCCAGTATAATCATGAAGATGTCAAAATGCATTTATTTGCCTTTTCTTTAGAGGGTGATGCTTTGAATTGGTTTAATAATTGTCCTAAAGATTCTTTCACTTCTTTACAAAACATTGTCAATGCTTTTAAAGATAGATATGGTTATCAAGATAGCTCGCCTTGTGCTCCTAAAACTATGCTACAGAAGGAAAGTGATCTTGTGAAGGATCCAGCTGTCAATGAAAGATTTCAAGACAATTCTCCATATCAGAATGTGCCATCAACTTGTACTATTGCAGATCAAATCCATGACAGTGGGAAAACAGGGACAAATTGTCAAATCAGTGTCGAAAATGAAAAGGAAAATCAGAGGCAAATTATAGAGGAACTAATGCGACTAGTAAAAAATATGGAGATTAATCAAGAAAAATTTGTAACTGATTACGTCCAAGATATGAAAACTTTATACACCCACCTGGAAAAACATGATAAGGAGATGGAAATCATGAAAATTAAACACTCTGATCACGTAACCGACATGCGAAGTCAGCATGCTAAGGAAATTGAGACCATGAAAGCTAATCATGACAAGGAAATTAATTTATGCAAAGCAACTTATCAAGGTTAGAGGAAAAAATGACGATCATGGAATTCAATCATTCAAATCAAGTGAGTGCCATGGAAGCTAGTTATCAAGAAGAAATAAGTTCGATTCAGAACAAATTGTCAACTATGGATGAAGAAATGACCATCAGGAGATTTGATTATAATAATCAACAGGGAAATCAGTAGAAAGAGATAAACTATATGCAAAACTGTTTCATGGGCATGAAAGCAAAAAATTATAAAATTACAAAGGACATGGAAGTTGGTCAAATATCTCTTCAGAATAGATTATTGACCATAGAAGAAGAGCAGGTACCACATGTCATAAATACAGATGGAATACATATCATCGAGAACAGATTAAAAATAATGGAAGTTAATCATTCTAATCAAATGTCCATTATTCAAAATCAAATAAAGGCTATGCAAGCTAATCATGTCACTCTGCAAGAAAGATTCGTGAAAACTGAACTCAATCAAGCAAAGTTAATAGTAAGACATGCCAGAGAAATGGGTTCATTGCATAAAACGCTGGAAGAGAGGAAATCACAGGTCTCGTCTTGTTGTCAATATCCCGAGAAAGAGGCTAACTCCATTAACGAAGATTTATCTAAGAATGACATGATTGAAGAAGAAATAAAAAAGGGTCAAGTTATAACTCATGATACATGTGCGACTTATCCATCATCCTTGACAGAGCAAATGCAGAATGAAGAAGGACATGTGATGCATATCTTACATACTTCATCTGAGAGTTTCGAAGCAGAATGTTCCACATCATCAGTGATACAGTCTGCCACAAAGAAAAAGTGCAAGAGAAAGAAAATGAGAAAAAGATTTGATGCATTAGATGGCCGCGAGCAACTTGATTTTCGGATAGGAAAAAGTCCTACCGTATGCAAGATTGGACATGGCACATCCGAGAAGCAGCCGACAGATTTGCCTGAAAGCAGGCAAATGCTCAGTATACACTATATTGAACGCATCTGATGCCATGGGGCATCCTTTGTATTTCTAACCCTACTCCTTGTCTTTTCAGCATTTCATTTCTATTTTAGGATTAGATTTACTTTTCATGTTACTAGATAGTTAATAAATGAAGAGCTTATATCTTTCCTGTGCTTAACGTTATATGATGATTTTTGGATGGACGCTACTTATGTTTTGTTGTGTGTTGCGTGGATGCAGATTCTGGATTCTCACATTCCTACAGTGCAGCAACGTGTCCCCAAGTAGAGCCAGATGTTGACCACTACGTGTCAACTACCCGTAGCAGTACACCCCCTTTTTCGCAAAGAGGTAGCACTTGATCGACGAGTCTGTGTCATTCGGCTATCATCATCTACCTGATCATGTTATTTTGTAAACCCAGTCTGCATGTGTAAATTGTAAATAATCTTAGCAGATCTATGTCATGTATGTAATTCCCTAGGTAAACCTAATCTTCTAGTGATGATCTACGTTCCGGAAGGTTTTTTGTCTCACCAACCCATGGTCGACAGAGTTTTCCTTCAACCTAACCCCAAAGCCGGAATGGATTTTATCATTAGAATGTTAAGGGAGTCCTAGTGTGCTAAGTCGAGTCCATGTAAAAGTGATTTGGGAATAATCCTGACTATTTGGTTAGGTTATTTTATTACAAATTGCTTGATCTGCTAAGATTATGATTGTATCGGAAAACTGGGTAGTCTATGAGGGTCTATGTCAAATGGGTTTTCCCACTTGAGATGTAAAAATGTAAAAATCGTGATGTAAAATGTTTTGAGGGTTAGAAAATAATTAATCCCCTCATAGGTCCTAGGTCCTAGGTAAAATTCCCAAAGGCTAAGTTCGAGGGTCTAATAAAATAAAAAATAAATTAAAAAATATAAAATAAAATAAAAATAAAATAATAAAAAGTCAAAGTTTTGAGGAAATAAATGCAAAATTTTAATATATTAAAATGCATTTAATTAAAAATAAATAAAAAAGTGAATTTTCCTCAACATTTAAAATTTCGACGGATGAGATTAAAAGAGATTTTGATCCTCATCGATGGTCGAGATTACTTTGACATGGATCATTCGAACTAGCCATTGGGAAATTTATCTTTAAATAGGGTGTCAAGGGTCATTTGAGATCATTCGATCCAGGAGTCTTGTGCTAAAGAAAGCTCTCTTGTAATCATTTTTCATGTGCAATAAAGAAAGACTTTGGGGTTGAAATCTTGCTGGTGTTACTCTTCTGGAAATGTTGTAAGATGCTTTATTTTTCTACATAAATTTAATTTCAGCCATTGATGATAGCTTGATAAAGAGTGATTTTAAACACAGGCATCTTGTTTAGTCACTAGGGTTTGAATGATAGTTAAATTTCTGAATATGATGGCACCATTACATCTGGATTTTATTGTCGTTTTCTCCCTCTTTGTTAATGGTTGAATTAAGCTGTGCAAGAAAATCTTGATTTCGAAGATCAACGGGCGTTTGGGGAAGTTCTCGGTTGAACCAGCCAACTCCTAGATTGCATATTCTAAAGAGCCCAGCTGGTTTTGATCCTGGGCTTATCATTAGAATTTCTATAGCGGATGCATGAAGGGTTTTCTGAAGCACCTCATATTAAACTTAAAATTTTGAAAATATTTATGTGGCATACAAATAAATCTGGCTATTTAGAGCCTTTAAACTGTGAATATTGTAATTATTTAGCTAGTTTTAGGGTTTTTAGTATTGTTTTTTGCATATTTTGTTTCTGGGTGTTCGTTTTTTTCATTTCAGGTTGCAGATCTGAAGGTGTAGTCTTGTTCTGAAGCCAAATCTAGGCCTTGAAGGGTAAGATCTAGCCTCAGCATCATTTTTGCAAGGATACTCTTCAACGGATTTTCAAATTTTCTGAAGAAATTCGAGGGTTTATCCAAGCTATTTGTCTGCTGGGGTTTCATTTTCGCGGAAAAATTTTGAAATTTTTTTTTAAGGTGAGAGTTGTCCAAACCCTCACCTGTGCGCTGCAAGTCCTTCCTCCATACACGCACTCTCCATTCTTCATTCCGCATTTGCCATATCTGCCCTCATCTTTTTCGCATCCACGCAACCACATATTGCCCTTCTGCCTTCTCTTTCACCCCGCCACAAATCTGTTCCTTGTCTGTGCAGCCATATTTCATTACTTCTTTTACATCCCTGAATCCAAAATTCCCTTTCCGCGGCCTTCTTTACCATCGCTCTCCTTTCCTCGCTGCTTTCAACCTACATCGCCCTCCATTCCTGCCTAAATCCCACAGTCTTCTTTCTTTGCTATCCCTACGTCTATCCCTCAACTTAGACCTCTCCACATGAATTGTGTTTCCTCTGCTGATCTGCGTAACTGAGCCCTCGGTTCCCCCTCGTGGGTCCTTTCCGAATTGATCTCCAAAATCTCCACGCAAACCTACAAGTGACTCCGAAGGTCTTCCCTCACTCCCTCGTCCTCTTGCTTTACATCGTCTTTCTCCGTTCATCGCATTCCTTCCATGATACGCTCCTAAACCTGCAAGTTGCCCATCAAACCCACTGCCCTCTCCTTAACCCTCAAACGCAGCGTCCATTCTCTCATCGCTGCCTGCTCTCTGCATGGTTTCCTTCCGTTGTCGGCTCCTCTCATTTCCTCTTCACGTCACCACCCTCTACTCTAGCAACCCGTGACTTGTCTTTTCCGCAGTTGAGCCCCTCCCTCTCTGCCATCCCTGCTCCATGCACTCCATTATAAATCCCTTCGTTCTGCTCAAACCCTGCGCAGTCTTCAACCATCCTCGCCGTCGCTGCACTGCATACATACATAGCAGCCAAAACATTTCAATTTTTTTTGTTTGTATATACGTGCTAGGGTTATATTTAGTTTTGTTTTTATTATACGCATTAGTTAATAAATTAAATGCGGTGTATATATTTCTTTTAGTTAGGGGTTAAGGTTTAGATATATATCGATTTTCATTTTTGTTCTCTTTTTAATTAGGTTATATATAAATATTTTTTAGTTTATGAATCTAACTTATTAGATTTAAGTTTCAGTTTGTTTTATTTTGAACAAGTCATAAAATCTAAAAAATAATAAAAAATTTAAAATTTAAAAATACTAAAAAAAGCATCAAAATTAATCTTAGGGTTTTGATTTATTTTTGTTTAAATTTTAAAAAATAAAAATAAAAAAATTCATAAAATTTAAAAAATCTAAAAAATTATAAAAAAAGCCTAAACATTTAAAAAATCATAAAGAATTGGTGATTAAAAAACTAAGCAAAATGGATTTGCGCTTTAATGTTAAAAAAATTTTAATGTGGCCTATGGCCCATTAAAATTTTTATTTTTTAGCCCTTTTAATTCATTTTTTTAATCGCCTTAAAAGATTTTAAATTTTTCAGTTACCATTAAGCATTATTGCCTAAGGAATAATTAAAATTAAAATTTAAAGTTCCTTTGGTCATTAAATGCATGATTTTCCTATGGTCAAATTACGATAAATGTTTTAAGCTATATTGACTGTTGGAAAAAATTTATTAATTCTAGATCTTGGTCATTAACGATAATTGTTTTAAATCTGGAATCTTTCGCATGTGATAGTGTTGGGCATTTATGTGGATTATCATCACTTTTTCATCACATATTGAAAATCGATCTGGATAGCTTGTTTTATTGATGGTTGATTTAAATATCGAAGGCACTGGTCTGAAATTATTTCTATCTTGTGGTCATGTCTTGTTTTGGCATTTACTCTATATGATTTAATCATTTAAATCCATCAAGTTATCCATCTTTAAAATCTCTAGGTGCTTGTTTGCCTCGCTATGTCTCCCAACCCAGCTAGTTCCCAGTTGGTCTTCCTTTATCCCATAGGGTCTACCCCCCTTAGCCTTGGGAGACGGCTTAAACGGAGAGATCGGGGATCAGGGTGACAACGCCCGGTCTGAGAGTTGTCGTGCTGCTTAGACACTCTGCGTGACAACAGGCTGAAAGTGATGAGGAACCAAAATGAAAAATGGCAACCAAGGGTGAACAAACAGTGAAGGTTGTTCCGATGAAGTCTGATAAAATGGATACAAGTGGCAGTGAGGAAGAAACTTCTCAAAGCGACAAGGAACCAAAATTGAAAAAGGCAACCAAGGTCCAACAACCAGTAAAGGGCATTCCTGCAAAGTCTGTTAAAATGGATACAAGCAGCAGTGAGGAGGAATCTTCTGAAAGTGACGAGGAACCAAAACCCAAATGGCAACCAAGGCCCAACAACCAGTAAAGGTTGTTCTGGCCAAGCCACTTAAGAAGGGTACAAGCAGCAGTGAGGAAGAAACCTCTAAAAGTGATGAAGAAATGAAACCAAAAACGTAACCAAGATCCAGCAACCAGCAAAAATTATAAAGAAAGAAAGCAGCAGTGAGGATAGTTCAGATGAAAGTGATGATGAATCAGCTACCAAACCACAAAATGTTAAAGTAACAAAGACCCAACAACAAGCAAAAATTTCCAAGAAAGAGAGTAGTGAAGAGGATAGTTCAGATGAGAGTGACGATGAGCCAAAGGCAAAGGAACAGAATGTGAAGGTAACAAAGACCCAACAACCAGCAAAATTTGCCAAGAAAGAGAGTAGTGAAGAGGAGAGTTCATATGAGAGTGATGATGACCCAAAGGCAAAGAAACAAAATGTGAAGCTAACTAAGGCCCAATGACCGGAAAAAGTTTTAAAGGAGGAGAGTAGCAGTGATGAAGATAAAAGTTCAGATGAGAGTGATGCTAATCCGAAGGTTAATAAGCAGCAGACTGCTAAGGTAATTAAAACCCCACAGCAAGCAAAAGTTGTAAAGGAGGAGAGTAGTAGTGATGAAGATGAAAGCTTGGTTGAGAGTAATGCTAAACCAAAGGTTAAGCAACAGACTGCTAAGATGGCAAAGGGCCAAAAACCTGCCAAAGTTGTGAAGCAAGAAAGCAGCAGCGAAGAGGAAAGCTCAGAGGAGAGTGATGATGAACCTAAATATAAACATCAAGTTGCTAAGGGTTCTAAACGAGAGGAAGATAGTGACAAGGAAATGGAGGATATGGAAGGCCAAACTCCAGCTGCAAAGGATACTTTGGCGACTCCAAAATATCAGAAGGATCGGACTTTTACGCCAAACAAGTTAAAGACTCCAGTAACTCCTGGATCAAGGACACTTTTTGTAGGAAATTTGTCATACTCTATTGACAAAGACAATCTGTTCAAATTTTTTCAAGACGCTGGAGAAGTGGTTGATGTTCGGATGGCTAAGTGGGACGATGGCTCCCTTAGAGGTTTTGGACATGTGCAATTTGCAACTGAAGAAGCAGCTATGAAGGCAATGGATAAAAATGGGCAAGATTTATTAGGGTGTCCCTTCAGACTTGATCACGCTGCAGTCCATGGAACTCCTGCATCGAAACAAAATTGGAGTGATAATAGTAACCAGCAGGGACAGAAATCTAGTTGTATTGCTTTTGTAAGGGGATTTGACAAATATCAAGAGTCTAGAAACATTGGTGCTAATTCAACCACGCAACATTGTTGCTCGAAGCAGGAAGTTACGTTGCCATCATTGTTCCCCTCGCTGTCTCTGTTGCGTGGTCTATCGAGCCCATCAGCGTCAATTGTGTTGCAGACAAACCCCACACCCAACACACCCTTGACCTGTGCATACAACGTAAATTGTGGTGGGCAGAGTGGTTGAAAAGTCATGCCTTTTAATTCGGGTCATATAATTGGGTTGTGCTTTGGTTGAGCATTGGTTAAGTGCCACCAGGTGGGTGATATGAAAGAAGAAAGAAAGAAAGAAATTATTTTAACGTCCACGAGGCTAAAGATAGCCTATGGGACAGATTGCTTTTTCATCTGCTTGATGTATTCGGCCCTTTTTTTGTGAAGCTTCACAATAAATGCTCCCGTCTTCTCGACAAACCCCTCGTTAAATAGATTATCCCAAGAGTTAGCTGCCAGCGTATCTGCGTAACTTTCCCTGTTGTCTTTGAAGGCCTCACATTCTAAAATAAAATGTTTTTCTGTTTCCACTTTTCCGGAAGAACAAAAAATGCATACCCTTTCCTCCCACACTTCCTTTGGCCTTTTCCAGCGCCCTGTTTCACAACGGAGTTGATGAGAATTAGTCCTTAACTGAGCAATAAGAATTTTGGCTTTCCAAGAGATATTGGCCTCTATGTATGCTTTTGGTTGATGATTATGAGTGGGATTAAACACTTCAATATAGTAATTTTTCTTTCTTCCTAGCTCCTTCTCCCAAGTACGTTTGTGGAACTTTTCCATAACAAAAGCTTTTATCTCTTTGTTGTTTATGGGGCACGCGTTCAAGCAAATATCCCATTTACTAAACCATTTGTTATTTTGTTGCATCCAAGTTTTTTTGCTCTTGCACAATCTATCATTAAAGACAACCTTAGGCCATCTACCATCTTCCATTTGCTCAATTTTTTTTAAATAACTTATGACTCGCACCATAGCAATTGCTTCAATAGGAGCAGCCCCTGTTTCACTTAACAAGATATCATAAGGCACTGCACTTTTGATCTTAAATTTGTTTGTAATCAAACGCTTCTGAATTTTCTCAATTTGTCTCCACTGCATGTCGGAAGTACTACTAGCCCACAGTTCACAACCATATAGAATCACTGGAATCACTAGAAGCCCAAAAAGAGTTTGAGTGGTCTTCCAGTCCCATAACTCTGCCTCTCTACACCTATTTTGAAAAGCATAAAATGCTTTCCAACCCCCCAAAGTTCTTTTCTTTCTACAACCATTCCAGCTTAGATTTTTGTTGAAGTCAACTCCGAGGTATTTGTATTCCGAGGTATGTGTGTTTGTTAGTTAGATGGTTTGACGCATATGCTTGGTCGGTTAAATTGCTAGGCTCGGCGTCAGGTTTGAAATAAAACGAAGTTCTATATAATAAATCAAACTAAATTCATACAATTTAATTAATTAAAATTATATAAGCTAATTAATTAAATTATTTAATTTAAAATATATATATATATATATATATATTATTATTAAAAAAATATTTAAAAATATATATATATATATATATATATATATATTATTTAAAAAAATTATTTAAAAAATAAAAATTATTAATTAAAAAAATAAAAATAAAAAACGTATTATAAAAAATAAAAATTAAAAATTAATTGATAACTTGGGATTCAGACAGTGCCCAGCAAATTACATATGCCAAGATGAAGAACAACGAATTACATATGCCGGGATGACAAACACAAAGATGAAGAAATTGTTAGCAATACAAGCTTTGAGGACAAAGCTTCTAAAGGAAGGCGCTATGTTATGAATATAATTCATAACAAGTAAATAAATAAAAGAAATATAAATATTAAATAATTAAATATCGATTATGTTAAATAGTCATTATGTTAAGTAAAAAGGCATGTCTAAAAGACATGCCTAGTCACGAAAGGACACCTACTTAGGTATATATATGCAAGTCCTCATTGTAACATTCATCACTTGTACAAATTTTATAGATAATAAATTATTATTACAAATACCTCTCGTGTATTTTTAACAATTAAGTCAACAAGCTATCAATTTTTATGCTTCACATGCTCTACAATTTGAGGCTGGGTTCACTTTTTGACCACCTAGACCATTTTGCATTAGGAAACTTCAACTGCCTTATGAAACGTGAAAATTGACAAACGATAAAATGATAAAATAATTAATTATAAAATTATAAAATTAATTAAAATTATAAAAATTAAAATTATAAAAATTAAAATTAATTAAAATTATAAAATTATAAAATTAATTAATGAAATTAATAAAATTAATTAAACAAATTAATGATTAATTAAAATTATAAAAATTATGACAACCGACAGTTTGTCATTCTAATTGTTTTTCCTCATCACTATTTATCAATTCTTTGTTGCTCTTCTGCTCATCATCATTCTCATATCCTGATGATGGATCCCATTTGGGATTTGAAACGTTGATACAAAAATCTTAAAACTGTGGATTCTCCGGTCATGAATTCAAAAGATTCAACCCACAGATCTCTGAGATACTACTATGTTTTGAGAGCTGTAATGAGCAATAATGCACCAAGGCCAAGGTTACCTATAGACTCTATAGACACGAAACCATGTGGAATGACATAGGTGCACCTTGATGTAGGTTGGATTGGCCCATACAACGATGATCACCCCTATAGAGATAAGGCTTCCTTGAACCATGAGTACTCGTGGAAAACCTCACAAGGTCCTTTAATCAGATTAGGAACGAGATCACCAAGATGAAGCTCTCCAGGGATGGGGCATGGCCCGACCAATAATAATGAATACAAACTCAAAAGGAAAGACACCAAGTCTAGGATGCCTCATACATGGCCTCACATGGTTTTTCACAAGGCTTTGACTTGTCACCTTGGGCTTACAATGGTGGTGAATGATCTGCTTGAAAAAATTGTATGTACCCCCATTGATAAAGGGGTAACAAGACCCACTTGTCCAACATTGCTACTCTTTTTCAATGCACCTAGTTCATGTATATCATGGCCTAGTATTTATGAGTTTCCTCACCATTCCATTGTAAAAAAGAGAATGAAAAGTGTTGTCGCCTAGATTGTACAGGCACCACGATAACCGCTCAGGGCAGGGGCTGTCACTCTGATCCCCACCCACTTAGTTCTAGTTGTCTCCCAATAGAAGGCTATGGGGAGTAGTCCCTATGGAAATGAGGTGAACGAAAACAAGTTAGGAACCAACTTGTTTGGGAGACACGAATGAGTGGCCTAGCTAATTGGCTATATTTAGCAAGATTATTATTTAAATTGGATTTTCGTGTATGAGACTAGTGCCTTAATGCAGTCACAATTCATGTTTATGGTAAATTGAAACCAAGTGACCAGATGGACACCTGTTGCTTGAATGATTGACTAACCTATATGATGTGCAAGTCCTAGGACCTATGTGAGATGCAGTGATCTTGGTTAATTTTAATTATATGCCTAATCTAAGTAGAACCTTTCCCCTAACTGTTTTGAGAAGCAATCCTCAAAGTAAGTTGTGAAATGGAAGCCAACGGGAAGCAGGCAACAACCTGATTAACGATACTTCCCCCTGTGTTCCACTCACCTAGTGCCTCTGGTGCTACAGAGACTGTGGCTCTGACGACTGCAAGGTCACTGTATTAACTACCAAAAAGAGTTGAATCTCTCAAGCTAGTTTGAAAAGGGTTTCCCTATAAGTCTATCAACTAAGTTTATGCTTGGAGGTAAGTTATTAATGCAAACTAGATCCTAGAATGTTTATGCACGATGATGAGTGAAATTATCTTGAGTTAAAATTGTTTATGTTACTTAAGTACTTGATGTGAATCGTCTTAAAGCAAGAGTACTTAACAATACTGAGATGACAGTCTTAAACAAGAAAAATGTCGAAAGATACAAGTGCAAACTTCACAAAATATTCCTCAAGATGTTAGATCACTTATCACTCAACCACAAAGCTATAGTATGCCAATATTCAACAATATGATGTCAATATTCAATACTTAAGATGAGCCAAATATCACTATTAAGATAACCAATGAAAACTTGGATGCTAGGATATTCCGACACATAGGAAATAGTTAAGTACAACTTGGTCTAGTATAGAGTTAGGTATAAAGTTAGGTAAAGTGTGTTTCTTTACTATGTACATTTTGTAACTTACAATCCGACGGTCACGATATGTAGTGATCCGATGGTTCATTCTCTCCTCGGTATTACCGACACTTGATCCGTGGCTTAACACCCGATTGGTCCATGATCTCTATTTAAAGAGCATGGAGGGTCATTTGTAGGGTAATCCATCTATGAGAGAAGCATATGTAAATTTTCATTCTTTTATTAATAAATTGCCTGAAGTGGCCGCGTTGGCTCAGGCCGTGGACTGTTTCCCTCTTTGAGGGTTTTAACCACGTCAAAATACTGGTGTATTGATCTGTGATCTGTTTGTGAGCGGTGTCCTTTGGTGTTCTGTCTGAGGAACTTACCCTGTAAATTCCTACATGGTATCAGAGCTATTTGAGGGCCGCGTCGGTTGGTGATCCAAATCTGAACCCGGTAGAACTGCATCCGACTGCCGTTTCCTAGATCTACTGTTTCTGACTGCTTTCGGGCCGAGAGGACTACTCTGTTGTGTTGTGAGCATCTGTTCCAGTGAGGAACCCCTTTCGTTTCAAGCGAAAAGGTTTCCAGTAGCCCTAGCTGCGTCATTTCTAAGATCTTGAGGTATACAGTGTTTATTTGCAGTTTACAGTTATTTTCTCTCTGTTTATTTCGGTTTCGGTTTTTTTAGCTTTTTTTTATTACCAGATCTATACCTTTCATTTCTGCGTATGCTCTTTGCCCTGCGACTTTGTGCGATCTGGGCAAATCAGAAACAGAAAGGAAGGATTTTTTTCATGCGTATGCTCTTTTCCGCTACGCCTTAGGGTGATCTCGGAAAATCAGAAACATTGAGGAAAATATTTAGTTTCCGGCTAAAGCTAACTTCGAGCCGCAAGGTTCATTTTTGAAAATATTTAATTTCCGGCTAAAGCTAACTTCGAGCCGCAAGGTTCGTTTTTTTTGTATGTCCGTGTTGGGTTTTGTGTTTTTTGTTTTGTAGGGAAAAAGAGTTTTCTCAAAGCAAGCACGCAACCCAAAGCATCAACCCCCCCTCTCTCTCTCTCTCTCAAACTTTTTGTATAGCTCACTTGTTGCAAAGCTAATTTATGAGAGTAGAGGTCTTGGGTTCAAGTCTCCATTTTGTGGGGGCGAATTTTTTCATTTCCGCACATTCCCGCACTTCGTCGGCGACTTCGTCAGTTTTTTTTTCAAAAAGCCATAACTTCTTCATCCGGAAGCCGTTTTCAGAACCGTTTTTTTTTGAAACGGCCTAATTTTTCGAGATATTTCCATTGGTACACTTAGTTTCAGCATCTACAGCTTCAGTTTCTGTTAAAAATGGAAAGTCCATGCCAAGTCATTGTTGATAGCACTAACTACTTCCAATGGTGGTCCTACATTGTGGATTTACTTAGAAGTAAAGGTCTTTACAGAATAGCCACAGGCCAAGAGACCAAACCGAAAGATGAAAATAAGGCAGCTAAATGGGAAAATAGGCAAGACCAAGCACGTGGGTTGATAGGGATGTCTATTTCTCAAGATCTTAGATTCCATATTGCAGAACTTGATACTCCTAATGAAGCACTGCAACAAATTACTAAAGTCTTTGGAATTAAAAATGAACTTACAGGCCATCAACTTGAAAATGAATTGCTTACATTGGACCCCAATAATTTTTCTTGCATTGAAGATTTTTTGTCCAAGTTCAAGACCCTTAGACTTCTCTTGGAAGGTGTTAAGGTTAAGAAAGAAGATAGTAGCCTTATCTACTCCATTCTTACTAAGTTGGGACCAGCCTATTCTGTGTTTGTTTCCACCTTCCATTCTACAAGAGAAGCCTTCATTTCTCAAGGACAAACTTACAAGTCCCCTTCCTTTGATTCCTTTTGTGATTCTTTAATAAGAGAACAAGAAAAACTCTTACACCTTGGTCTTCTTCATCTTGGAAACTCTTCTAAGAAAGCGTTAGCCACCCAGCAGCAACCAAATCCAAAGAATCCTAAGAAGTTGTATCCTAAAAAGAATGGTCCTAAACCAAACAAGGGTCCTAAGCAATTTCAGCCTCAAAATGAAAAATCATTTCAACAAAATGACAAGACAAATAAAAACAAAGGGAAGAAGACTGATAGACATTGCAACTTTTGTAATCGAGATGGCCACTTAGAATCCAAATGCTTTAAGAAGATGGAAACCTTGGAAGCAACAATGAAGAAGCATAACATCCATTTGGAGCAATCTTCAACTTCAACTTCATCTTCAGGAATGGCACTTTCTGCATGTGGTTGTCAAGCATCTCGGTCTGGCTATGCACTAAATGTATCTTCTTCTTCTCATTCTCATGAGTGGCTCATTGATTCTGGAGCTTCTTATCACATGGCCAAAAACAAAGCCATGTTTTCTTCTTTAAATGATTGTAACACCAAAAATATATATGTTGGTGATGATAGATCTCTTAGAGTTGTAGGGACTGGAACTGTTCATCTAGACAATGGTCAGTTTAATGATGTATTATGTGTTCCAACCTTATCCTGCAACCTTCTATCTGTATATCAAATAACCCATTCAGGTGAAGGTAAAATCATTGAATTTTCACCTCACGATGTTGTAATTAAGGACCTAAGAGATCCTAGACAGATTTTAGCTACTGGCATTGCTGATGATTCTACAAGGTTGTATAAGTTTCACAACTTTGGGTCATCAAATCTTCCCTCAGTATTTGTTGCTCATAATGATGAAGTGAGCAAACTTTGGCATGAGCGATTTGGTCACTTAAACTATCGCTCTCTTCAGAATCTATGTAAAGAAAATATGGTGACAGGTCTTCCAATGGTATCTTGCAGAGATGGTGTTTGTTCTGGATGTGTACTCGGAAACATCATTGGGACAGTTTTGAAAAACGTGCCTCTTGGCACGCCTCAGCCCCTTTACAACTCGTGCATAGTGATTTATGTGGTCCACTTCCAGTTGCTTCATTCTCTGGCTACAAGTATTTCTTAACTTTCATTGATGATTTCTCTAGACGCACTTGGGTATACTTCTTCAAACTCAAGAGTGAAGTATTTAACATGTTCTTGGCCTTTAAGGCATTTGTTGAAAAACAATCTGGACATCAAATTCTTAAGCTAAGATCTGATAATGGCGGAGAATATGTTAAAAACTCATTCATCAACTTTTGCACTGAGAATGGAATTCAAATGCAACATACTATTCCATATACTCCACAACAAAATGGTGTAGCTGAAAGGAAGAATCGCACCTTAAAGGAAATGGCTAATTGTATGCTTCAATCTAAAGGACTTAGTCTTAATTATTGGGCAGAAGCAATTAACTCTGCAAATTACATAATAAATCGCACTCCTACTAAGGTTTTAAAGAATATCACTCCAGAAAAAGCATGGAGCTCAATCAAACCAGATGTAAGTCACTTTCGTGTTTTTGGAAGTGAAGCATGGGCCCATATTCCAGATGAGAAACATAAAGCTTTAGAACCTAAGAGTGAAAAATGTATTTTTGTTGGATATTCTGAAGATGTCAAAGGATATAGACTTATTCCACTTAAGTCCAAAAATGTTATCATTAGAAGAGATGTAAAGTTTGATGAAAATATATCGGCCTGCGAGCCTAGTTCGGCGGATGCGCCACCTCTCCCTATCTCTTCTACTTTTGAAAATATTTCTTCTTCAGATGATGAAAGCGAGGATGAAAATCCTCCCCCACCTTCTCAGGATCCTCCTTCAGCTCCTCAGCTTCCAAAATGGGTCCGTGCTACTCGGGATACAGCAGGTGATCTTGCCGGTGATCCTACAGATTACTGACATACACGTTCTCAGTTCGAGAGAGCCTCTTCTTTACTGGCTCAAGCTTCAGTGAATTATGATCCTGACACCTTTGCAGAAGCTTCAGGCCATCCAGATTGGGAAGCAGCTATGAATGAAGAATATCATTCATTATTGGCAAATGATACATGGGATCTTGTTCCTCTACCAAAGGGACGAAAACTTGTTAGATGCAAATGGGTTTACAGAACCAAGTATGGACCAGATGGGAAAGTTGATAAACATAAAGCTCGTCTTGTTGCTAAGGGTTTTTCACAAGTTGAAGGCAACTACACTGAAACCTTCTCCCCTGTTGCCAAAATGAACTCTATCCGCCTTGTTCTTTCCCTTGCTACTTCTTTCAAATGGGAAGTCCATCAGATGGATGTTAAATCCGCCTTCTTGCATGGGGACTTGCATGAAGAAATATATATGGAACAACCTATTGGCTTTATACAAACAGACTCCAACCTTGTATGTCGGCTTAAGAAATCCCTTTATGGTCTCAAGCAAGCTCCTCGAGCTTGGTATGCCAAAATGGATAACTTTCTTTTAGAATCTGGCTTCTCTAGGTGTCATTCTGACAATACTGTCTACACCAAGAAAGTGGGCAAGTCTCTTATCATTCTTGTTCTTTATGTTGATGATCTTATCCTGATTGGTAGTGATCCCAACCTTATAAACCATGTGAAGTCTAGCCTTAAAAGGAAGTTTGAAATGACAGACTTAGGACACTTACATTATTTTCTCGGTCTTCAAGTCTTGCAATCCAAGGAAGGTATTTCCCTTTCTCAGTCCAAGTATGCCTGTGATATTCTACGCCACTTTCACATGGAAGACTGTAAGCCAGCCCCTTCTCCCTTTCATTCTGGAGTCAAACTTTCAGTCACTTGTACTTCTCCTGAAGTTGATGCTACCTTATACCGTCAACTTGTAGGAAAACTTTTGTATCTAACCCATACTCGTCCTGACCTTTCCTTTGTCGTTGGCCTTGTTGCTCGGTTTATGCAAAACCCACATGAAAGTCATTGGAAAGCAACTAAAAGAATACTTCGTTATGTTCGATGTACAGTTCACTTTGGGATTCATTACAGTGCCGACGCAGCTCCTCTATTGGTTGGTTTCACTAATTCCGATTGGGCTGGTGACCCTGATGATCGGAAGTCTACTGCAGGTTATGTGTTCACTCTTGATTCAGGACCTATTACATGGGCTTGCAAGAAACAAGGTGCCATTTCTCTTTCTTCAGCAGAAGCAGAATATCGTGGTGCCGTAGAAGCTAGTAAGGAAGCCTTGTGGCTTCATCAGATCCTGTCAGAGTTTGACTTTCAGCAGCAGCATCTGACTACACTTTGGTGTGATAATCAAAGTGCCATTCAGCTATGAAAAGATCCAATCCAACATCAGCGCAGCAAACACATTGAACTGCACATGCACTTCATCAGAAAGCTCATTCACGACCATGTTCTTGAAGTGCAATATTGTTCAACAGATGATCAAGTTGCAGACATCTTTACAAAGGCTCTCACAGAGGCGAAGTTCACTAAACTTCGATTTATGGTTGGAGTTCAGGAAGTTGTCACTAAGGGGGGATAGGCTCTAGTGCCTCCTTCCTTCTCCTATTGTGTCATATTTGTAAATCCTTCAATCCTATCCCAAGTTGTTCTTAAGGGGGGATGTTAGGATATTCCAACACATAGGAAATAGTTAAGTACAACTTGGTCTAGTATAGAGTTAGGTAAAGTGTGTTTCTTTACTATGTACATTTTGTAACTTACAATCCGACGGTCATGATATGTAGTGATCCGACGGTTCATTCTCTCCTCGGTATTACCGACACTTGATCCGTGGCTTAACACCCGATTGGTCCATGATCTCTATTTAAAGAGCATGGAGGGTCATTTGTAGGGTAATCCGTCTATGAAAGAAGCATATGTAAATTTTCATTCTTTTATTAATAAATTTCCTGAAGTGGCCGCGTTGGCTCAGGCCGTGGACTATTTCCCTCTTTGAGGGTTTTAACCACGTCAAAATACTGGTGTATTGATCTGTGATCTGTTTGTGAGCGGTGTCCATTGGTGTTCTGTCTGAGGAACTTACCCTGTAAATTCCTACATTGGATGCCCAAAACAATATTAAAAATGATCATATCATTTCAATGGCAATTATCAAGAGGACCTTCCACAAAATATCAAGATGATTTATGATTTCAAGTGCTTTTAGTGAGTGAGCTTACTAAATTTGAAATAGGAATTCTTATAGCACATAAACTCACAAAAACACAATGTTAGCCACTTTCACCATATAAATGCTATGAACAAGTAACAACAAGACATAGAGATAGGAAGACACTTATGTGTGAAAATAAATTAATCTACACATCAGAAATCCTACTGCAATCACTGGTTTATCATCTCCTACTTGTTATTCCATTCAACAAGTTATTTAATTTATAAATAGTGATGAAAAACACTACTGTAGATTACACCGACATACAAATCATAAACTGAAAATATATGAGACAAGCACACAAGGGACACTGTTATTTTCGGACAACAAGTCCCAGAAAAACCCAATGCAGGAAAACCGATGTAGCAAATAAAGGGTTTGTATTATTAGGCAAGCAGAATCTGAGTACAAGTTTCCTCTCACACCCGCTAACCTTTCAGAGAAATATCAGCAGCAAGAAATACATACGAGGGTTTACCTCGTTCTCCAATTCACAACTAATCCACTAAGTGGCCTGACTCGAGCAAACACTATGAAATCCAAGCGCAATCACTGCTTGGGCCAGTGTCTTGCCTCTAGGAGACTACGTCACCCCTTCTGCTGGATCGATTTGTTGGAGGAACACTGTTGTTCAGCCCTCCCGGCTTAGAACCTCGCTTCTCCGGCAAAATCTCGAACTTCTGACGAATATCCTGCACTGCCACTGCAAGAGACCCTCTTGGCCTGTGTGAGCCCCTTCCTGAGCTGCATAGGCCTCTATGCTGCCTCTCTGATGCTATTGTTGCCTCTCTGCCTGCAACTCTTTGGCTCGGAACTCCCTTCTGATCCAAATCTCTGCTTCTGCCCCTCTCACTGCAACTCAAATGACTTGTTCGATTTTCTGAGTAGACCACACCCCAAAAAAATCGAACTGAAAGATCAACTTGGTGTATCTCCAACTGACCCTCAAGCCTCCTCTTATACTTTTCCTGTTGATGAATCAATAGCTAAGATTAAGTCCCTAATCAACAACTAAGATTAAAACAGACTTGATTCTCATCTCTTAGAAGCTTCTCACCTATACTTTTATTAATACCCATTAATATTTTTATTTCCTAAGTTTAGACTTAGGAACCCATTAAAAATATTAATTATTTTAATAACTCACAATCCGAGCGAACTTTCTCCAAACGATTTTTGGGTCTTGGAGATCTTATGTATTCTAGCCCCTCCACAAAATTTCGGAGCTAGAGCAAATCCGATGCTACCCCAAAATCAACACTCCCTCTTAGCGAGGAATGTGCTCAAGCAATACTTCAACTAGAAGCATCACATTGATCCACAGCATCGGTCCTTTGTGTTTCTGATGCTTGCCCTGTTGCCCTTCATCCACTGCATCGTTGCACCCTGTACTACCAGTAGCCCATGACACTGCCACTGCCACTACTGCATCTGTACTATAGCTCCCTCTCAAAAACGTTGCATCATGCTGCCCATAGCACTGCCACTACTATCTGTTGCATTGCAACTCAGTTGCTGAGAAGTAAGCAACTGAAGAGCCACCCAAAAAGCTGACATGATGGTCAGTCTGGATTCCTCATGATGTTGAAGCTACCTTTGTTGCTAATCTATGCTAAACCTCTGTTGCTACTACGGCGCTGCAATTTGCTCTGTGCCTCCCGCACTGCTGCAACCTCCACTGCGTTGCTTCAAACACTGGCACTCTAGCTCTACCACTATTGCTCCATCATCCCTCGCACCGACTCCCATCATTCTGCTACTGCCGTTAAGGGCTCCTGTAGTTGTATGTGATCCAAGAGTTTGGGCACCTCAAGGATCTTGCCCCTTTCATGTAGTCCTCCCGACTACAACTCTATGTCGCCCCATCTCTTCTCCAGAGGTGCATGAGCACTCATGGCACAATCCTCATCATCATCTTCCTTATCAGCTTTCACTGGAGCAACATTCGAGTCAGACTTCTCTTCCTTGCCCTTCTTCTATTAAAATTTGGGTACCAGAGGACAAGTGGTTCCATAAGGCTTTGATCTTTAGCCTAGGGAAAAGTGTCGAAATTTATTTGTACTCTTCTCCTAAAATGACTTTATAAGTGGTAAAGTCAATTTAATTTAAAAGTGACTTTATAAGTGGTAAAGTTACATTCTAATTTAAAGGTGACTTTATTAAAGTCAATGAAGAATTAGAAAGTGAAAAAGTGACTATGGAAATAAAAGGCTAAATGGGTCTTTATTTAAGTGGGTGAGTTAAAAAATAGAAAGTGAGAATTAAATGCACAATTATTCTCATCGCTAGATCTAAATGAATCTCAGCCATTAGATCTTAGGGTAACCCAAAATGTCATTTAGAGAGTAAAAGGAGAAGAGGAAAAAAAAGATCAATTCAGTCTTTCATGAACATTTGAGAGAAAGAGAAGAGAGAGCAAGGAGAAAATTTATGAGCAGTGAGGAAGTGAAGGAGAGCAGCAAGAACACATCTCAGCAAATCTAGGCAGCAGCATTTATTGGCACGCATCCCAAGGCAAAATTGTACAGTAGGAGAAAGGCACAAAAATCGAGGAAGAGGGACAATAGCAAGGTCACGAATTTAGAAGCAGGTTTTGGATACGATTTTCAAGGCAATCATACTGCTGAAATATGTACGGTCCGTACAGTCTGTACAGGAGGTTCTGGGCACGATTTTCGAGGCAGTTCGTACATCATTTAATGTTGTTTTATTGCTAGAAAAAATTATGTTTTGGCAGTTTGCTGATTGGCACGATTTTCGAGGTGGAGTTCAAGCACGGAAATCGAGATAAGTTGTAATTTGTGGTTGCTGGAATTTTTATTGTGTATTTCAGTTTCTTTGTAAAAGCATTTTCAGAAATAAAGAAGAGCTCTCAAACTGGTTTTCCCCAAGAGTTGTAGGGGGGTTTTTCCAGGGTCACATTGACCAAAAATCACTGTGTTATTTTCTGTGTCACTGTCATAATTTTGTTTAATTTATTTCTGCAATTTCAGCAACTGTAAAATCTCTAAATTTGTGTTTTTAGAAAATATTGTCATTTCCATATTTTAAAATATTTATCATCTGGATTTAAAACTAAATGCATGGAGTGATAAGGAAAACTGATAATCGAAGTGGGGGTTGAAATTCTTCATCTTTCGAGGGCACTGAGTGGCGAAATGTCCCAGTTCCCCAGACCTAAAGCATCTGAATTTGGTCATGTCTTTCATTATCCTCTTCTACTGCCCTGGCTGTCCCGATGATGCGAGAGTTGCATCCTCCTTGACTCTGACTGCTTTACCGCTAGTTCCTGCCTTGGTTAACCGCCTGATCTCTTTCTGTCAAAGAGCTACCCACATCTCCTCCCAACTGGGGAGAGAAGCCCTGCCCAAGATACTCTGGACAAAGGTCTCCCAGTCTTCAGTGACTGCATTCAGGGCAGTCCTGACCATGAACTTAGGATCTAGTGTAGACCCCACGGAAGTCAGCTAGTCTCGAATCCCTTGCAACCTGAGAAGGAAGGGATCAATTTCTTCTCCCTTCTGCATCTGATACTGTCTCAACTGGTTCTCAAGCAACATCTTTCGTTGGATGGAAGTTTCCTCATACAAGGTGGTCAAGGCCTCCCACATTTCCCTTGTTGTTTCCTTTTCAGCAATATGTGGGATCATATGATCCTTGACCCCGTCCAAGATCATGCACTTCACCTTCGCTTGAGCCTCCTTATATTTCTTGAGAGGATCAGCATCGACTGGTATAGCCACCACTTTCAAGGCATAATCCTTGATGCAATTTTTGTCCAAGACTGTCAGGATCTTGGCCTTCCAGATGACAAAGTTGGATGCTCCATCCAATCTGTCCTGATCTCTCAGTCCATTGACTGCCATCTCTGCTCAAACAAGTGTAGAGCAGGTTCTCTTCTCCCTCTCTTAACGCTACCCCAGCAAGACTCGGATCTCGATTTCTTTGGCGCTAAAAATCCTCCAAGGAACAAGTTCTTTCCAGACTCCCTCTGAGTCTTGATTCCGTTCACGGAAATCCTCCCACCAAATGTCTAATCACTCCTCTCCAATCCTCCTTCGTTGTTGCTCAACAACTCAGATCTAGATTTCTTTGGCAAGAAATCTGCTAAGGTAGTGACTCCCTCTACCTCGGCTTTGTGTTCTCAAACATTGTTCTGCACCAACAGCAATAGCATCCCACCAGCACCATAGATCGAATCTGCACTGCTTCTCCTACCCCGGCAACTAACTGACCTAAGCCTCTCAGGCTCTACGCTGGCCCAGAGAGCTGATGCAATCACTGCGTGAGCTCCTCTAGGGTATTGTGTCACCCTCCACTTGCTTAGAATGCTGATGCAGGCACTGCATGAGCCTCTGCGTCACTCCTCTGGCTCTGCATCACTCCTTCAGCTGCTCCTCTGGCTCTGAAACAACGTTGTCACTCGGGACAACTGCTTCTCTGTAGCAGTTTCGCCAGATTTCCAGGTTGATGGCTTTAGTGTCCTATCTGCAATGCTCTTATACCATGTGAAAATTTCTGAATCTACATATCAGAAATTCTACTGCAATCACTGGTTTATCATCTCCTACTTGTTATTACATTCAACAAGTTATTTAATTTATAAACAGTGATGAAAAACACTACTACAGACTATACTGACATATAGATCATAAACTGAAAATATGTGAGACAAACACACAAGAGACACCGTTATTTTTGGACAACACATCCCCGGAAAAACCCAATGTAGGAAAATCGGTGCAGTAGATAGAGGGTTTGTATTATTAAGTAAGCAAGATCTGAGTACAACAGGTTTCCTCTCACACCCGCTAACCTTTCAGAGAAATATTGGTAGCAAGAAATACATACGAGGGTTTACCTCATTCTCCAAGTCACAATTGATCCACTGAATGGCATGACTCCAACAAACATTGTGAAATCCCAGCACAATCACTGCTTGGGCCAGCATCTTGCCTCTAGGAGACTGCGTCACCCCTTCTACTAGATCGATTTGCTGCAGGAAGACTGTTGTTCAACCCTCCTGACTTAAAACCTCACTTCTCCGGCAAAATCTCAAACTTGTGACGAATATCCTACACTACAGATGCAAGAGACCCTCTTGGCCTGCGTCAACAATGTGTGAGCCCCTTCTTGGGCTCCTTAGGCCTCTGCGCTACCTCTCTGATGCTATTGTTGCCTCTATGCCCAGTACTCTTTGGCTCAGAACTCCTTTCCAATCCAAATCTCTGCTTCTGCCCCTCTCACTGCAACTCAGATCACTTGTTCAATTTTCTCAACAAACCACACCCCATAAAAAGCGAACTGACTAATCAACTTGGTGTATCTCCAACTGACCCTCAAGCCTCCCCTTATACTTTTCCTGTTGATGAATCAACGGTCGAGATTAAGTCCCTAATCAACGGCTAAGATTGAAACAGACTTGATCATCATCTCTTAGAAGCTTCTCACCCGTACTTTTATTAATACCCATTAATATTTTTATTTTCCTAAGTTTAAACTTAGAAACCCATTTAAAATATTAATTATTTTAGTAACTCACAATCCAAGCGGAATTTCTCCAAATGATTTATGGGTCTTGGAGATCTTATGTATTCTAGCCCCTCCACAAAATTTCGGAGCTAGAGCACATCCAATGCTACCCCAAAATCAACATTATGCACTTTATGTTTCAATGATCTGTTTAAGAGCACCAAGTGACTAATATGACAGCAGTAAGAGACCTATGACAGCAGCAAGTAATTATCAAATTTCAATTCTATATGCTTGTCCAATGTTATAAGAAGTAACCCAATTGCCAAACAAACTTAGCTAATTGGAAAATTAGATGAATTAGCCATTTTCAAATGTATTTTTCAGAGATATTTCAGATCTAATCTATTTATTACAGCAGTAAATAAACCACATATCAGCAAGCAGATGAGGCTCAAAATATGCCAAAATTGCCTAAAAATAGGAAAATTCACCGAAAACTGAAAATTTCAAGTTTTTTACCTTCTTTAAGTTTGTGATTCAGAAATTTTAGAATTGATATTTTCAGTTATGCAGTAAATTCCAGCAAGCAAATTTCTAGATCTAGACTAGATAACCAATGCCCAAGTGGCCAAAATTTAGGAAAAATTAAATTTTGCAATTTTGAGTTATTTTGACCAATTTAAATGTGATATTAGGGCTATTATATCATTGTTATCATTGTTGTAATAAAACAAAGGCAAAACGAGGGTTTAGAGAGCAAACCCTAGGCCTAAAGCCTTGAAAATGAACTTGCCCAAGTTGCCCAATGTTTTGGGACGAAGTCTCCTGAAAATCAAACTTTTGAAGCCCAAAAACATGCAAAACCAATCCAGAAATTTTCAGGGATGAATTTAGGGCAAACTAGGGCTAAGGAGGGCCAACGCTAGGTTTAATAGGGCTAGCATTGAAGGAAAAGGAGGTTGAGAAGGCAGATCAAGGGTCAAAGATGACAAGAGGAGATCGAGAAAGGCCAATGCTGGGGGGAGAAGGCCTCAAAGGGCTATACATGGGGTTATAGGGCAATTTAGGACCACGGCTAGCCCAATGGGCAGTTGTTTAGGGAAATGGAGGGGTGCAAAGGCTCCTTAAGCCCGCAGCTAGGCCAATTAAGGCCTTAAAACCAGAATGCAAGGGTTTGAAGGGAGGGTCAAGGCTCTTAGAGGCTATGACCTACCTCTAAGAGGCCGAAAAGGCTAACACAGAGGCAGAAAAGGCTGATGCAGGGGCCTTAGAGGCTAGCGTTGGGCTAGAGGAGGTTGGATCCGGATTTGGGAGGCCCAAAAAATGAAGCCCTTGCTTCAGAATAAAATATAAACTTACTTCCTTCAAACTTTGACAAAATAAGTGCAACAAGAAGCATTAAATGTAATCCCAATGGACATCATATATTCAACAATTGCTTCAACTACCTCCTCACTACATCACACACTATGCATTTCCATCAGATTTTAGTTCTGAAAGATTTGTTCCCTAAAGTAAAAATCCCCTACATACTCAATAGACTAAGAGAAATGATACCCTTAAGTATAAACTCCTCCAATTCATTTAATTGGAGTTTATATTTACGGGTTTTGAAAGTTAATATTCACATTAGACAATGTCCCTCAGTATGATCAAGTTTTTTTTTTTGTAGCCAAGATTCCTCCTAGCCTTTGGTATTTATATAGTTGTAATGTTACGTCATATAAATAGGTTATAGAATCAGGGACCATAGATGCCCTACTTCATGATCTTGCTCATATCACCTCCCAATTCATTGCCCTAGCAAAAGGAATCATGTTCTCCAAGAAACAAGCCATTCAAGAGAGATTAGTTTGACTGGTATAAAACTAGTTGATTATCATTCACAATAACATAATGTAGGAAGGACACCAAATGGAGAATGTCATATATTGATTAAATTTTGCTTCTTAAAATGAAATGACAGAAAGAACTATATATCAGCAATTGTGATGTGAATAATTTATCTTTATCATTTGCAAACCTCACATAAAGATGGGATACAACAAATATTAAAGAAAATAAAGCAATTGAAGGTTCTACCACATACAAGCTACCACTAGTGGTAATGTGATTGCATATGTCAAAACATTTGATGAACTGGAAAAAAAAAATGCCGATCATTAGGCTTCCACAAAATGGAGTATATATAGACAAACTAGTTGCTGCAAACTCACCTCAACCAACCCCTTCGTTTAAGCTGAAAAATGTTATCTACTAAGTTCAGCAAAGGAACGCTTAGTTTTGGTGGTGTCCACTGAAATCACGCCAACATATAAAAGTTATGATATGATGGAAGATTAAAAAAAAAATAGCACTATAATATTTGCTTCTAGGCATTGATATTAATCATATTATCTACAATATACATTATCTATTCTACATGCTAGAGATTAACAAAAACCCTCATCCATTCATCTTATTTAGAATCATTAATCATAAAAGTATTTGACTCAAACAACTAATGCTTCTAGCCATTATTTCATTTTTTATATCATGTAAATTTCTATAAAAATAAATTCATGTTACCAAATGAACTCAATTTTGTTAGCAAATCATACAAAGATAAATAATAGAAAACCACACCACTAAACCCGTATTGTATAAAAAGCATTATGAGGGGAATTAAAAAAGATCATCAACAGTGGCAAGGATTTAATATTGTCAAAGAATAGCATCCCAGAAAGCTTTAACTTAATCATATAGAGGAGGATTTAGAGATTTGATGATGTTTCCTCGAAGCTTGTCTACAAAACAACTAATAAACAGCTCAAAACATCAGCATACACTAGCTATATAAATGTTGGTTTTCAACAAAGTCAAAGATACTTGATCCTTGACGATCAATAACGCTTTATGGAGTGACTTTCTTGAATCCCTCCCTTATTGTTTTCAGATTTTCTATTACTATTTTGAGATTTCATCAATAAAAGGAAACAGCTGACTTAACTTCACAATTTTTGTGAAAGCAACGAGGAGAGCAAGTGATGGTAGTGCAGCAAAGGAGATCCACACAAGGGTTATGGACACAATCACTACAGATATAAACAAGCAAGTCAAGCAATGTTTGGCAACCACACGTGGTGTAGGTGCATAGATTCGTATGGAGGCAAAAAAAGTGAGCAACAATGTGGCCCTACAAATGAGAATCGTGAGTATAACTAACCATAAAAATTCTAACCAACCACAAAAGGGTTTGTTGGGGCATTTCAGTGAGGAAGGGATAAGTTGTGAATGAAAGCGCTTAAGGTTTCACTGGATAGATAATGTTTATCAAAGACTAAGTCAATCTCCAGACCACTATCCTCCAAAATCCATTGCCCTCAATTTCTTTGATAGTGATGGCTCTGCGCAAGCTACACCCATTAATTAAATGCTAAATTCATAGGCACAATCGTTATCAGTTTGCAGATGCCCAAGGATTAGTGCCTGCCCCTTCCATCAATGGGGAATGTGGTCGCAATGGAGGAACAACATGTGTTGGGTCTAAGGATTCTGAGAATATGATGCATTCATGTCCAATTGCTAAGCCTTTGTGTATAAAGGGTGATAACCTCACCATGGATGGTCTAGGGATCATCTCTTTGCATCAAGATTCTGCCTCGACAATTGTGAGAGTGGAGTTGGGAGATGACAAGCTCATTTCCTTGAAGAAGTCAATGTAGTTTGTTGCCACCCAAACCTACACCATAAGTGGTAAAACCTTAAAACACAAGGGGTTGTCCATTGTCACCACTACAACACCCTCTCTCACCTTATACCTTTGGCATAAGTGTAATATCCCTAAAATAGGATCACAAAAGCTATGCAATAGAAGATTGATATCACACCAATCTACACCAACATGTTGTTGTGAACCAACTCTTTGAAAATGATAAAAAATGAATGGGTAACAATCCACATCAAGGGGAAACCTTCTTTTACAATGAATCCAATACACATGACATGATGCCTATACGAATGAATCTCCTTTATTATAAATAGGAGATAAAGTGACATGATGTAACCTACCACTAGGCTGACCAAACCATGGCCTTAAAATAGGATCCCTAGGCCTTAACATAGCCCCCCTCTTTTAAAACAACTTTGCCCTTAAAGCTTGTAATTGAGTGTTACTTCACAAACTACTCATTTTCCCATGTAGCTTCTTCTAGAGGCAAGTTCTTCTAAAAGTGTGTAGCAACACAAGGGAATCAGAGTGTTCCTTAGCTCTTCTTCTTCGTAATCGTCGTCATGCTACAAGGCTTGTCCAAACCATGAATGAAGTTCCAAAGTATTCTTTGTTGATTTTGGGTAGCTTCAGATGTGCTCTAGCCATGAAAATTGGAGGAGAGGCTAAAGAACATGAGATCTCCAAGACCCAAAAATGGTTTGGGCAGATTCTACCCGGTTAAGGAGATATTAAAATAATTAATATTTTTAATGGAGTTTCTAAGTCTAAACTTAGGAAAAATAAAATATTAATGGGTATTAATATAAAATTCGGTTAGAAGGTTCCAAATGACATGGATCAAGCCAAATCTAATCTTAGTCATTGATTAGAGATGTAATCTCGGCCATTGAAGAACCAACAAGAAAAGTACAAGAGGAGGCTTGAGGGTCAGTTGGAGAGCACACCAGAGTGATCAGTCATTCGATTTTCTAGAGCAGGGTTTGCTAAGAAAAGTCGAACCAGAGATCAGTTGCAGCGAGGGGCAGTGAGTACAAGACAGAGAGGTAGAGATAGTGCCGAGAGACCAGCGCAGAAGCAGAGAGAGGCAGACATTGAGCCAAAGGGAGCCACGTAGAGGCAAGAAGGGACTGCGCAGAGGCCAGAAGGCCCTGCGTCATCCATGCAAAGGATAGAGGAGTGATGCAAAGGGCCGTAGATGCTGCACAAAGCCTCAGAGGGCTGACACAGTGAGTTTCAGGCTGACGCTGAGCTTCAGTTGTGCTGGAGAGGGTTTCGTGGGGCAGATTTTTTGAATAATTGCTCTCGAATAGAGAGGTATTACTGCCGAATTATTTTCTTTGTCGAGTGAGCCGGTTTGGCACCCAGTTGTACTCAGATAGACTGCATAATAAAATAACCCTCATAATTGCTGCACCAGTTTTCCCAAGTTGGGTTTTTCCAGGGACGAGTTGTCCAAAAATAACAATGTCACTTGTATGTTTTCTATTTCTTTCAGTTGTTGATCTGTAGATGGTTGAGACTGTATTGTGTTTATTTCGATATTTATATGTTTACATAACTTGTTCGTAATTAACAAGTAGGAGAAATAAACCAGAGAATACAAATAAAATTTCTAACGAGTAATACTTAGAAATTTCAACATGGTATCAGAGCGTGGTTGCAGATCACAGGAGAGCTGAAGGCACTAGATAAAGCAGAGCATTTGCAGCGGAAACAGCTGTCCCGAGTGACAGAAGTTGTTCCTAGCAAAAAGCAGCAGAGAAGGGTTGACGCAGAGGGACTACGTCACCAATTCGGGCCAGAGAGAGGTCAACGCAAAGGCTGAGGAGGGCAGAAAAGGGCTCACGAAGAGCCACATAGAGACCAGGAGAGTTGACGCAGTTGCTTTGGGAAGCATTTCAGCCAGTGTTGGGATTGCGCAGAGCCTAGAGGCTCAATCCTTAGGTTGTTGGGGCTTAGGAAGTTGTGGCAGTTTGCGAGGAGTGAAGCTGGTGGGGAGTTGTTGCTGCCGAGTCAGAACAATAACTAACAGGCAAAAACCAAGGTAGAGGGAGTCGTAATCGAGGCGGAATTTGAGCCAAGGAATCCGGATCAGTGTTGCAGGTGCATAGGAGATCAGAGAGGTGAGACTCGACGATTGGCAAGCGGATTTCCAGGAGGGAAATCGAAACTCAGAGGGAGTCTAGCAGAGAACTTCCAGACGGGAAGTAGAGACTCAGAAGGAGTCGAAGAGGGAACTTCCAGAGGGAAGTAGAGAGACTCGGAGGAGTCGAAAGAAAGAGCAGAGAGATGGCCATGAATGGACTGAAGGATCAGGACAAGATGGACAGGGCGTCCAACTTTGTGGTCTGGAAGGCCAGGATCCTGTCCATTCTAGATAGACATCGCATCAAGGCATTCGCCTTAAGAACAGTGGCTATCCCAATTGACCCAACTAACAATGAAAAGTACGAGGAGACAATGGCCAAGGCAAAATGCATCATCCTTGATGAGGTCAAGGATCATGTGGTCCAACATATTGTCGAGAAGGAGATGACAAAGGAAATGTGGGACGCCTTGAAGAAGTTGTACCAGCATACTTTCATGAAGAGAAAGACGTTACTTGAGAATCAGTTGCGATCATACCAGATGCAGAAGGGGGAGCAGATAGATCACTTCCTTGGTAGATTGAAAGAGGTCCAGGACCAACTGACTTCTATAGGGGCCACGTCGAATCAAGAGTTGATGGTGAGGACCGCCCTAAACGCAGTCTCCGAGGAGTGGGAGACATTCGTCCAGATCATTCTAGGCAGGGTGAATCTTCCAAATTGGTAAGAATTGTGGGCGGCTCTTCACCAAGAAGAGATCAAACAATTGTCCAAGACGGGAAGTGGCAGCAAAGGAGTCTGGATCAAGAAGGAAGAGGAAGAGGATGCGGCTCTTGCATCTGTGGGGAAGCAGGAGAAGAGGAAGGAAAAGGACCTCTCCAAGGTTAAGTGCTTCAACCATGGAGAACTAGGGCATTATGCGAACCAATGTCCGAGGAAGAAGAATAAGGGAGAGGCGTCTAACTCCAAGGCAACACTAGCGAAGGCGGAAAAGGATTTAGAGCAGGATGACGATTGTGCCATGATTTCTCATGTACAGGTGGGGAGACATCGAGTTGTAGTCAGGAGGACTACAGGCGATGAGGGGCAGGATCCTTGAGGTACCCAAACTCTTGGATCAGATCCTTGCTACGGGATCCTCGAAGTGAGAAGTAGCAAGATTGGCAGATGTGGGTAGAAACAGAGGTAGATGAAGCGACAGAGAGCGCTACAGTGCAGTAGTCCTGGGCAGCGCAGAGCTAGCAGGTTGCAGCAGTGCGAGAGGCACAGAGGAGGTTGCAATGGTGCAAGATGGCACAGAGAGGTTTGCAGTAGTGCTAGAGGCAACGAGTTGTTGCAACAACGCAAAGGCAGTAGAGGGATCACTTGATAGCAGAAGAGACAGCTTCAGCATCGGGAGTGTTTCTAACCTGACAGGGATGTTAGTTGTTCGTTGGATCAGCTACTAATTCTCAGTAACTGAGTTGCAGTGCAGTGGCGGATGCAGCATGATGAGAGGGGGTTGCAGTGCAGATGCAGTGTTGGGAGAGAGGACCAACAGCAGCACGGATGCAAAGGGCGCTGTCGTACAGATGCAGCAGTGGCAATGGCAGGGCCATGGGCAATATTACAAGATGCAACAGTGCAGAGGATGTTGGGCGGGGAGGCGTAGCATCAGCACAGGTACTGGTGTCGTATAATTAGAGTGATGCTCAATGTGGAGTATTACTAGAGCACAGTCCTCGCTAAGAGGGAGTATTGATTTGGGGTAGCATCGAATGTGCTCTAGCCATGAAAATTGGTGGAGATGCTAAAATACATGAGATCTCCAAAACCCAGAAATGGTTTGGGCAGATTTTACCTGATTAAGGAGATATTAAAATAATTATTATTTTTAATATAGTTCCTAAGTCTAAACTTAGGAAAAATAAAATATTAATGGGTATTAATATAAAACTGGGTTAAAAGGTTCCAAATGACATGGATCAAGCCAAATCTAATCTTAGCCAGTGATTAGAGATGTAATCTCAGTCGTTGCAGGACCAATAGGAAAAGTACAAGAGGAGGCTTACGGGTCAATTGGAGAACATAACAGAGTGATCAGTGATTCGATTTTCTAGAGCAGGGTTTGCTAAGAAAAGTCGAATCAGTGATCAGTGACAGCGAGGGCCAGTGAGTACGAGACAGAGAGGCAGAGATAGTGTCGAGAGACTAACGCAGAAACAGAGAGAGGCAGACAATGAGCCAGAGGGAGCCATGCAGAGGCAAGAAGGGACTGCGCAGAGGCCAGAAGGGCATGCATCATCCACGCAGAGGCAAGAAGGGACTACGCAGAGGCCAGAAGGGTTGGCGTTGAGCTTCAGTTGTGCTGGAGAGGGTTTCGTGGGGCAAATTTTCTGAATATCTGCTTCTGAATAGAGAGGTATTACTGTCAGATTATTTTCTTTATTGGGTGAGTTGTACTCAAATAGACTGCATAATAAAATAACCCTCCGAATTGCTACACCGATTTTCCCAAGTTGGGTTTTTCCGAGGACGAGTTGTCCAAAAATAACGATGTCACTTGTGTGTTTGTTATTTCTTTCAGTTGTTGACCTGTAGATGGTTGAGATTGTATTGTGTTTATTTTGATATTTATATGTTTAAATAACTTGTTCGTAATTAATAAGTAGGAGAAATAAACCAGAGAATACAAATAAAATTTCTAACGGGTAATACTTAGAAATTTCAACATTCTTATCACAGGTTTGATGTTTCACTATTTTTCTTAGCAACCAGGCACAAAGGTAAAGCCCGAGGTAATGATAAACTTATTTGTTGGTTGCATTGGTTGTATGATTTTACTTAACATACTTCATTTCTCTTAAATTAAAGTAGGCTAGGATGAATGAGCTCTTCAACATGAGCATTAGTTTGTTTAAGATATTTTCGTTTTAGTGCAATTTCCCTTTTATCTTAGTTCCAAATTTCATTTGTGGTTTCATTCCATTGAGTGATGCTATTAAATTAACTATGCCTTTTTGTTTTCATTTTGGTTTATTTCCATCTCCAAGAAGGGATAAGATTGTGTCTTACTCCCTCCTAGTGTTTAATACCAAATCTTGTGAGATTGTTTCAGTTTTAACAAGTGGAGACTCTTGGGTTCTCATATCCTCACAGGTGGAGCATGTGTCCCACAATTGGAGCCCATTGTTACCCCTCTTTCAGCAGGGGCACATATATGCACATATTCCTTTTTGGCAACATCATTGTAAGCCAAAAGAAAGCATTGTAGGCCATGTGGAGGCTATGTATTATGGTATCCTAGGCCTATACGGTTGGTCATGGTTGGTCTAGTTAATACCCACTCTCAACTCCTTCCATCATGGATAGGATTGGAGGTTTTAGAGTGGATCTTTTGGGACTTGTTGCACACATTTTGTCAAAGTTCCAAGGAAGCAGAAGTACCAAATTTTTCCGACAGAATCGGATCCTCTATAAGCAGCCCATATGTCATTGTAAACCCATTCTGCAAGTTATGTAATGTAAATGATACTAGTTATCTCATCATCTCATCATTGTTAAGTACTTTTGCTATAAGGCAATTCTCATTAAGTACTTAAATAACATAAACCAATCTTAACTCAAGATAAGTTCACTCAATTCATCTTGCATAAGCATTCTAGGATCTAGCCTGCATTAAGAATATAACTCCCAACATAAGCTAGGTTGATAGACTCTTAGGGAAACCCTTTTTCAATTAGCTTGAGGGATTCAACTCTTCTTAGTGGTTGACACAGTGACCTTGTAGTCGTCAGAGCCACAGTCTCTGCGGCACCGGAGGCACTGGGTGGGTGGAACTTAGGGGGAGGTATCGTTAATCAGGCACTGGGTGGGTGGGACTTAGGGGGAGGTATCATTAATCAGGTAACTACCTGCTTCCCGTTGGCTTCCATTTCACAACCTACTCTGAACACTGTTTCTCAAAACAATTAAGGTAGAGGTTCTACTTAGACTACGCATATAACTAAAAATTAACCAAGATCATTGCATCACACATAGATCCTAGGATTTGCACATCATATAGGTTAGTCGATCATTCAAGCAGCGGGTGTCCACCTGGTTACTTGGCATTAATTTACGTTAAGCAAGAATTGTGACTCCATAAGGCACTAGTCTCATATTTAAAATCTAATCTAATCAATAATCTTGCTAAAAAAATTACAAAGTAGCTAGGCCACTCATCCGTGTCTCCCAAGCGAGTTGGTTCCCAACTCGTTTTCCTTCACCCCATTCCATAGGGACTACCCCCCATAACTTATTGTTGGGAGACAGCTAGAACAGAGTGAGCGGAGATCAGAGTGACAGCCCTCGCCCTGAGCGGTTATCGCGGTGCCTGTATGATTAGAGCAACAACAGGACTCGTGGTTTATAGGAACCATTGGTTTTTGTAGGGGTGATCACACATCGTAGGGCAAGTCCAACCCATGTGTGAGGCACACCAATGTCATTCCCATATGGTTATTTTATTGAGATTGTATGCATTCTTTAGCCATAGTATATCCATCATGTCTTAGTTCTTCAACATGGTAGTCTCAAATCTTCTAATAGTTTGCATTTCCCAAAGCAATTTGTGAATTCCAATATATAGGATCCCAATGGGTCATCAACAAAGGCTCAGATTGCTCAAAAAATTTTGTATTTATTGTGCCACTTGGAATTTTTTAGAAATGATGAAGCAAAAGAAAGATACACTCAATAAAAGGAGGTTGTCCTCCTTTTGTGGCAAATGTGTGCTTCTAGAGGGCATTTTGAGGTCAAATGGGGTATGCAAGGTGTCAAATTCATCTACAATTTTTTTGCAAGACAATCCCTGTTTTAGAATCTTCAAATTAGCTAGGGTTGTTATAAACATAATAAATAGCAACAAATTAATTAATTAAAATGAATAGTCAAGGGGAACATACCCTTTTACCTCGTGACCAATCAATGCTATATAGCAAACTGTTACAAGAGTTATTGTACCATCAATTAATATTCTTATTCAACAATAATAATTATTTACAAGTATTCAACTATAACATTGGTATCAGAGATACGTTATCAATCCTTGCTCAAAAATACATCCACTACTACCTTTACATCCACTATACATTTCCATATTGTGATAGCTCGCTGTCCTCCAATCTCCGCGGCACCATATAGACCACTAGTCACTGTCCTATGGTCCCCGCCAACCTATCTTCTTAATCGTTGTTGTACAAAACTCCACCATCTTAACCGCTACCTCTGCCAACTGTCACTTGTCATTGCGTCTCATTGATGTCCACCATGTTGAAATGTGTAGCTTGGGAGGTACTCCCACAACCCCTGGAGTACTGGGTTTGTAAGGAGTTGATCCACAAAATGTGGTTTGTGGGCAATATACCCAAGTGGTGAGATGTTTACCTAAAGTTGTGGGCGAAAGACCTCTTACAGCTCAATCTAGCAGGGGGGTCCTGTTGTCACTCAGATTGTACAGGCAAGATGCAACAACTCAAGTCGAGGGTTGTCACTTTGATCATCGACATCTCATTTATAGTTGTCTCCCAACAGCAGGCTATGGGGGGTTGTCCATATGAAATGTGAAGATGAAGGACAAGTCGGCAACCAACAATTTGGGAGACACAATTGAATGGCCTAGCCACCTGATTGATTTTAGCAAGTTATGAGATTAGATTGAATTATTTGATGAGACCAGTGCCTTATGGAGTCAACTGCTTGCTTTGAATCAATTAAAGACCAAGTAACTGGATGAACAATCATTGCTTGTTAAATGATTCACTGTGCTAGATGAAATGCAGATCCTATGACTTAGGTGTGATGCAAGAATCTTGATTGCTTTTAATTAGATGTTTATTCTAAGTGTATCCTTCCTCTTAACTATTTTGAAGCTAGTCTCTAGAGTAGGTTGTGAGAAAGAGGCCAAGGGGAAGCAATCAAGGGCTTGATTAATGATACCTCCCCTCAAGTACTAACCACCCGGTGCCTCCAGCGCTGCAAAGACTGTGGCTCTAACGACTGCAAGGTCACTGTGTTAACCACTAAAGAGGTGCTAGGCTCCTCAAGCTAGATGAGAAAGGTGGTCCTATTATCTCTATCAACCAAGCTTATGCTTGGAGGTAAGTTATCAAATGCAAGACTAGCTTAAGAGTGAGATGCAAAGTGAATGAGTGCTTTCTTAAGGTGAGATTACTTGAATCTTCCTTCGTGTACTTAGTTATGGTTTACATCAAGTTAAGACATCAAGTACTTAACAATGCTTAGAAAAGTAATCTCAACCACAAGACAAGTGCCAATTTAACAAGTACCAACAATAAACAAGAGATATCCACGATACAATTTGTAATGTCCCAAATGAAAAAAAATGGACCAGACACTCACATACAAATATCATACATGTAATAGAAGATTGTCATGTAAAATTAAACAGAAAAAGTACTACAATCCCATAACATAATGAACAGGAACAACCTAAGCTTAATTATATTAGATAAACTGGGGTTTACATGCACATACAACCCATATAGCTGAGATAAACTGGCCTCAAATAAATCTACAATAATGCCGCAATCAGCCTCCAAAACAACTGAAAACTAATAAACTGCAACTCGTGAATCCTGAATGGATTCACAAAGGGAAGAAATGGGTGCTCGCCCACTCTCACTGAATCACCCGAGGGTTTCTTGTTGAAATTCGATGACTAAAAAAAGGTTTTCTGCAATCCCAACCCAGTTTTAATTTCACCTTATCACTCCCAATCAGTTAAATGCCCTTTCCCATAAACATACATTCAACATATAGAATTCTAGAAATGAAATTTTCAGATTAAAACACATGGGACTGTCAACACATGCCGAAAATAAATATGGACATAACTAGAGCAACATCACACATAAAAATACACACACATTTTTGGTCAACTTAGACCCAGCAAAACCCCTTCAAACTTCTCCGAGGAAAACCTATTAAAGAGCTCTTCAAATTTATTTATCTTTCAACTTTAGGAAAAATATATAACCAGAGCAACAACACATAAAAATACACACACATTTTTGGTCAACTTAGACCCAGGCAAAACCCCTTCAATCTTCTTCGAGGAAAACCTATTAGAGGGCTCTTCAAATTTATTTATCTTTCAAGTTCAGGAAAAATACATTTGCAAACAAAACAAAACAGCAAAATACAACTTATCTCTTCAGCCCAAAACTCCTTGAAACCGTGCCCACTTTGCCTCGATTTTCGTGCCCACTTGAAGCTGAAAATATGTACTGTACAGATTGTACTGTACATACTATAGGGATTTTTTTCAAAAACTTCTCTCGAAGGGCGTGCAACTCCTAGCATTTAATGTTGTTCATACTGTACCTTCTGTTGTCTTCTATGCCTTGATTTCCATGCCGAGCTTTGCTCAGAAATCACTCCTTCAACTTGCTGCAACAAATTTCTCCTTCAGAACTTTTCTCCAACTCTTAGCCTCCTTTCTCCAATCTGCTCATAAAGAATGAATGCAGGGTCTCTTTTCTTTTCCCCCTTTTGTTTTCCTAAATGACTTTTGGGCAACCCTAAGATTTAATGGCTCAAATTCATTTAGATCAAGGGATGAGAATAAATGTGCATTTGATTCTCACTTTCTGTTTTTTAACTCACCCATTAAATACCTACATTGTACTTTGTCTAAAGTCACTCTTCACTTTATAATTTGACATTGACTTTACCACTTATAAAGTCACTTTCACTTTATAAAGTCACAATTAGAGAAAGAATTATTTTGGACACTTTTCCCTAGGTAGAGACTAACCCATGGGAAACCACCTATCCAAGGTACATTAAAAATCAACACTCCCTCTTACCGAGGAAAGTGTTTCTCACAACACCCATTTTGTCACTGAAATGGACATGCTTGCCTCTTGGCAAGAACTTCGTGCGACCATCGGCCACCTACTCATTTGTTGATATATACTCCAGCTTCACTGCCCCCTTCTGAACATAGTCCCTGATGAAATGATATATGATGTCAATGTGTTTTGACCTATCATGAAACATTGGATTCTCCATCAGTGTAATGCAACTCTAATTATCACAGTGAATAACCATCGATCTTAACCCCTGATCAAATAGGCCATACAACAACTTGCAAAGCCAAATGGCCTCACAACTAGCCTGACTAGCAGCCATATACTCAGCCTCAGAAGAGCTCAAAGCGACTAACTTTTGCTTTCGACTAAACCACGACACAACTGTGGAACCCAATCCGAAGCAACACACTGAAGTGTTTTTCTTGTCAGAAGCACAACCTGCCCAATCTGAATCTATGTAACCTGCCAACCTCACTCCATCTCCCTGCCTATAGTCCAGACCATAATCAACAGTACCTTGCACGTAGCGAAGAATGTGCTTTGCAGCTACCCAGTGCACCTTCCTGGGCTCAACCATGAATTGGCTAAGTGTGTTCACTGCAAATCATATATCTGGCCTATTGTTGACCAAATACATCAAGGACCCAATAAGTTGCCTATACAATGTGGGATCCACCAAACTAGAATCTAAAGCATGAAGCTTCTTCCAGTTGGTGATCATAGGTATAGACATGGGTCTACAATCTGCCATGTGAAATCTGCTCAACACATCCACGACATACTGCCCCTGCCCCAGAAAGATATGTCCCTCCTCCTGCAACACCTCAAGCCCCAAAAAGTAATGCATCCGCCCAATGTCCTTCATCTCGAACTACATAGCAAGATCCTCCTTGCAACCACTAATCAATCTCTCTGCCCCAGTAATGAACAAGTCATCAACATACAACACAAGAATGAGAGATCATCCCCTACAACAATGTAATATAGATTTGGATCTGCATCACTCTTCATGAAACCCATCTGCTGCAAGTAAGTATCAATCCTCGAATACCAAGCTCTCAGAGCTTGCTTAAGTTCGTAGAGTGCTCAACCGGCATACATGGGTCTCCCGCCCAAGTACCTCAAAGCCCTGTGGTTGCTCAACATATACCTCCTCCTCCATAACTTCGTTCGTAAATGCGGCCTTCACGTCCATCTGATGGATCTGCCAACCCATTTTGCAGCAATAGAAATAAGGGACCGGATAGAAGTGTACCAAGCTACGGAAGCGAAGATCTCATCATAGTCAACTAGCCACAAACCTCGCCTTGAACTTCTAAATGCTACCATCCGCAACATGCTTGATCTTGTAGAGCCACCTGAAAGTCACAACTAAATTTCCCTCAGGCCTAGGCACCACTTCCCAAACATTGTTCTTAATGAGAGAGGCATACTCCTCCACCATAGCCTCTCTCCATACCTCTTGGCTGGCAGCCTCCTCATAGCCAGTAGGCTCAGAGTCAACAATGCTGGTAGACTTGGCTACATAACTGCAAAACCGCTCAGGTGGCACACTCTCCCTGTCCACCCTCTTCGGAGGACCAACGGACTCCGCTTCCTTCAAGGTGTCTTGAAACCACTTGGGCCTCCTCTTCCCTGAAGAAGCTTCCCCATAGGGAACCTCATCCTCTGCCCCCTAGTCTAGTGAACCTGAAGGTCTGCGAACTAACCCTAGTATGCCTATACTAGCACCTATACTCGAAGAACCTGTACTGGCACCTGTGCCTGTGTCAGTTGAAGTGCCATGTGAACTCTGTACCAGTGGACTCCCTAAAGAAGTGCTCGGTGAACTCGCCATTGGTGCCCCAGATGTCACTGACACTGAAGTACCTCCTGTACCAGTCGATCTAGAACCCTGAGGTCCTGCTCCCTGTACCTAACCTCCTTGTTGAGGAGAAGTTTGTGACTCTCTCTCATCATACTCCCATGATCTCCGATAGGCCCTCTCCTCCTCGAACTTCACATCCCTCCTAATCACCACTCTCTGTTTAGAAGGAATGAAGATCCGATAGGCCTTTGAAGTCTCGTTATAACCCATAAATATACCCTTCTCTGCCATGGGTTCCAGCTTTGTCCTCTGCTCCTTGGGGATATAAGAATATGTGAGACTTCCAAAGATACGAAGATGTGCCACATGAGGCTTCTCTCCAGTGAATGCCTCCTCCAGAGTCATATTCCCCAATACTCTATAAGGACTCTTGTTTTGAAAATAAACAGCAGTATTGCAGGCCTCAACCCACGAAAACAAAGGCATCCCCTAATCATCAATCATCACTCTAGCAGCCCCAACAATAGCTCTGGTCTTCCTTTCAGACACCCCATTCTATTGAGGGTTGTAAGGAATTGTGAACTCTTTCCTAATGCCCTCCTGTGCGCAAAAATCAGAAAACCCACCATCGATGTACTCACTACCATTGTCTGACCTCAAGACCCTAATCTTCCTACCTGTCTACTTTTCCACAAGAGTTTTGAAATCTTTAAAGCGACTGAAGACCTCACCCTTCGTCTTTAGGAAATATATCCCAAGTCCTCCTAGAGTAGTCATCAATGAATATATATTAATACTCATAACCACCCAAAGGCACATAAGATATACAGCCACTAACATCAGTATCAATCAAGTCTCCTATACCTGTAGATCTGTTGTCACTCGCTGGGGATGGTAACTTGGTGTACTTGCCCAAAGCACACCCTCTGCAGACCTCATAATGCTCGACACTAAAATCAATAACTCCAATAGTGACCTCTGTGAAAAATTCTATCACTGCAGTAACTGATTTACTTTTTCTATTTATTCCACCATAAGTTATTCATGAAATTACTTCAATAAACATTAAAATAAATACTGTTGCAGATCATACTGTAATACAGAAACAAACATATGCACAAGAATCAACACATTCACCCAGATATTTTGGACTAATGTCCCCTAGAAAACCCAATGTGGGAAAACTGTTGCAGCAAGGGAGGATTTTATTATCCAACAATTTTTTAGTACAACAGGGTGCCAAACTGGCTTACCCACAAATAGACAAATTCTCCAGCACTTCTTTTGAACCCAGCGTTAGCCCTGCTGACCTCTGCATGGCCTAAAACCCTCTGCGTCATCCTGTTGAGACTTTGCGCAGCCTCTCTGGCCTTCTGCGTCACTCCTGCAGCCTCTGCGTGGATGACACGGGCCCTGCTAGCTCTGGGCAGTCTTTGTAGCCTCTGCGTGGCTCCCTCTGGCCCTGCGTCTGCCTTTTTTGCCTCTACACTGATCTCCCGTCTCTTTGTTCCGTACTTGCTGCCTCCTAACTGCTCACCAGACCACTGGTTCAATTTCTCAGCTAACCCCGCTCCAGAAATTGAATTGACTGGTCTCCCTCAGTGTGTTCTCCAAGTGACCCTCAAGCCTCCTCTTATACTTTTCTTGTTGACAAATCAATGACTGAGATTAAGTCCCTAATCAATGGCTAAGATTAGATCTGGCTTGATCCATGACTTTTGGACCATTCTAACACAGTTTTATATTAATACACATTAAGGACTTCATTAAAAATATTAATTATTTTAATATCTCCCAAACTGTTTAGAATCTACCCAAACCCTTTTTGGGTATTGGTGATCTCATGTGCCTTAGCCTCTCCACCAATTTTCGTGGCTAGAGCACATCCGATGCTACTCCATCAACACTCCCTCTTAGCGAGCACTGTGTTTTGGCAATACTCCTCATTAAGCATCACCATGATCATCCGGCATCAGTTCTTGTTCTGATGCTAAGCCTTCCTGCCCAACATCCTCTGCACTGTTGTATCTTGTACTGCTGCCCATGGCTCTGCCACTGTTGCATATGTACGACAACTCCCTCTGCATCTATGCTACTACTAGTCCTTTCTCCCAACACTGCGTCTTCACTGCAACTCCCTCTTCATTCGTGCTGCTAACACACTCATTTCTACTTCTGAAAGGGGTTCTTTACCATCCCCATCTTTTCCCTGAAGTAGTCAAATTTTGACTTTCCAAGGGCCTTAGTGAGGATATCTGCCACCTGTTCTCCTGTAGAAGTGTAGCTCAACTGTACAGCGCCTCGTTGGACACAGTCTCTAACAAAGTGACACCAGATATCAATATGCTTCGACCTATCATGAAACACTGGATTCTCAGAGAGTTTGATGCAACTCTAATTATCGCACATGATTGTGGTCGCCTCCATATGTCTTTTGAATAGGTTCACCAGCAATTTTCTAAACCATATGGCCTCACACGAAGTTGTGCTTGTTGCCATATATTCTGCCTCAGATGAGCTCAGAGCCACGGACTTCTGTTTCCCACTGCACCAGGAGGTCATTCCTGATCCAATGTTGAAACAGTGCCCAGAGGTACTTTTCCGATCCACTAAACTTCTTGCCCAATCTACATCTGTAAATCCACTCAACCTGATATCCTTCCCCTTGGTGTATAAGAGCCCATAATCAATTGTTCCCTATAAATACCTGAGAACGTGTTTGGCTGCTGCCCAGTGTGCCCTCTTTGGTTCCACCATGAACTGACTGAGGGTGTTGATAGCGTAGCAAATATCTGGCCTAGTATTGACCAGATCCATCAGGGACCCTATGAGCTGCCAGTATAGGGTGGGATCGACATCCTTGTCTTCTGATGCATTAATCTTCTTCTAGTTGGTGATCATTGGGGTAGCTATAGGTCTACAGTCTCCCATCCCAAATCTTTTTAGGATTTTTGTAGCATACCTCCCTTGCCCAAGGAAGATTTCTCCTTTCTACTGCCAAACTTCCAACCCTAGGAAGTAGTGCATTCGTCCTAGATCCTTCATATCGATCTTTGTGGCTAGATTCTTCTTGCAGTCCTCAATGAGTATGGATGATACTGTCAGAAAGAGATCACCCACATATAATACTAAGATAAGCGGCTCATTCTCTACGACCAAATAGTAGAGATTCAGATCCGCGTCACTCTTGACAAACCCCATCTTCTGCAAATAGCCATCTCTTCGACCATACCATGCTCTCGGTGCCTACTTCAACCCATACAAGGCTTCCTTCAGTCTGCATACATGAGACTTCTTATCATGAGTTTCAAAGCCCTCTGGTTGTTCAATGTATACCTCTTCTTCTATTACGCCATTCAGGAATGTCGTCTTGAAATCCATCTAATGGATCTCCCATCCCATTTGGGCTCCAAGAGATATCACAGTCCTAATAGATGTATACCTGGCTATCGGGGCAAAGGTTTCCTCATAGTCAATCCCTTCCTTTTGAGCATACCCCTTAGCCACAAACCTGGACTTGTATTTCTCAACACTAACGTCCACAGCATATTTGATCTTGTAGATCCATCTTGAACCTACCACAAATCTGTCTTGAGGTCTTGACACCACCTCCCAGACATTGTCCACCATTATGGAGTTATATTCCTCTACCATCACATCTAGCCAAACCTGATGCTGAGCTCCCTCCTTGAAGCTGGCAGGCTCTCCATCCTGAGCTACTAACGCTTGATCTCTGTCTGGTTGTTTTCACTCCCTCTTATTATTCCTTGGCTCACCGATGAAGTTCTCTGCATCACGCAGAATATGACGAAGTTCCCTGCTAGTTCTTCCTCTGCTGGCAAGTGCTTTTGTTCGCTTCTCCTCCTCATCCTGAGAATCTTCCTGACCTGAGGAAGAATTCTTCACTTCTGTTGGTTGAAAAGGCATGACCAACGGATCCTCTTTCGACTGCTCCTCAGAAGGCATTTCGCGAGATCTTTTGAAGGCTCTGTCCTCCATGAACTTTACATCTCGTCGTACTACTAACTTCCTGCTCCCTGGAAGATAGATTCTGTACGCCTTAGCATTCTCGCTATATCCCATCAAATATCCCTTTTCCGCACTATGATCCAACGTCTTCCTCTTTTCTTCGGGTATGCGGCAATATGCTAAACACCCAAATATCCTGAAATCACTGACTTCAGGCGTCCTCCCAGTGAAGACTTTCTCTGGAGTAATCTTGCCCAATGCCCGATGAGGAGTCTTGTTCTAAACATAGACAGTTGTGTTGCATGCTTCCGCCCATAGGAATTTTGGCATATCCTCATCATATAGCATGGCCCTAGCTGCTTCTACAATAGTCCTGTTCTTTCTTTCTGCTACCCTATTCTCCTCCGAATTGTAGGGCGCTGTCCACTCTCTTATGATGCCCTCCTTAGTGCAATAATCAGTGAAGTCCTTATCGACATACTCTCCACCATTATCTGAGCAGAAAACTTTTATTTTCTTCCCAGTCAGATTCTCCACTAGAGCCTTGAACTCCTTGAATCGACAAAAAACCTCATCCTTGCTTTTCAGAAAAGAAATCCAAGTTTTCCTCGAGTGGTCATCAATGAAGGTAAGGAAATACTCGGCACCACTGAGAGATTTGATGAACATAGGTCCGCAGATATCTGAGTGTATCAATCCTAGTACATTCTTGGCCCTGTGTTTGCTCCTAGGAAAAGCCGCCTTGGTATACTTTCCTAGAGCGCATCCCCTGCATACATCATCTCATTCCGTACTCAAATCCGAAACTCCTGTTATAGTGCCCCTGAGAATTCTTAGAGCTCCACAGTGCAAGTGACCCATCCTTCTGTGCCATAGTTCGTTCAAGTCCTTGTCCCCATGACTGCCTATTAGTGGCATTGGTGATTCTAGTTGTAATCTATACAACTGATTACTTTTGATCCCGATCTGCACTTTCTTTTTCCAGCTCGGGTGTTTGACGTATACCTTTTCCTTGATAAAGTAAACGTCGTAGCCATTGCCTTGTAGTTGTGACACGGAAAGTAGGTTCATCCCCAATCCTGGCACATGCAGCACATTTGTGGCACGGAACCGCTCTCCCAATTCTGTCTGAAAAACTATGGTACCATTCCCTACTGGAGTACACTTTGCCTTGTTCCCCATGGTGATCTGAAAGTTCATGTTCTATCATACTGCCGATGAAAAGGACGCGATATACTATTAAACCATCGTCAATAGATTCATTGGGTCCACAGCTAATATCGCAATCAGTGGTTGGGTTCACAAGTCTTATCCCAATCGGCGGTCCGACGATGACAACCCTTATGATTTGCATAACTTCCCAGATACCTGGACGCGATACTACATAAAGGTATATTTTAATGGAGCTATCGGGTCCATGTATTATATCACAATCAGCATTTTGAATGGAACATGTTTATGCAAATATAATACGCGGCCAAATGTATCATAGAAGCCAAATTACTCAATTCCTTAATGCAAAGTGTAAATAATGAACACCCACAAATGTCCTTAACGCACTTAGGTTCTTTAGGACACCAATACCATTGTTAGGATCAGATTTGATTATACTTATGATAATCAGCAATAAGTCATGAAACAAGCCAAAATGATTAGTCAAATGATACAATGAATTATTGATTTTGCTTATGTGACTTGTTAGATGATTTTGGAGATCTTAGACCACTGTCAATATATCAATCTTTAGCATACTTTGCAAACAGAGATGACAGTTATGGAAAGATATGAATTTTGCCCAAAAGATGAATACCAAATATGCATAAGTGACTTATCAATATGTGAGATATCTTATATGTGAGTTTTATGCCACATAGATAGATATTTGACCATTGTTAGAAAGTATTGAGAAGGTTGTAGCAATCAATGAGGAAAATGAGGGTTTAGAGGGAGTAAACCACTAGGCCTAGAGGCCTTGAAGAAGGTTAGTTCACTTGTGCTAGAATCCTTCAACGATTGGGACACCTGTTGTTGATTTTGGGGTAACATCAGATGTGTTCTAGCTCCGAAATTTTAAAGAGGGGCTAGAATACATAAGATCTCCAAGACCCAGAAATAATTTGGAGAAATTCCGCCCGGATTGCTAGTTATTAAAATAATTAATATTTTTAATGGGTTCCTAAGTCTAAACTTAGGAAAATAAAAATATTAATGGGTATTAATAAAAATATGGTTGAGAAGCTCTTAAGTGTTAATTTTAGGCAACAATGGTATGTTCTATGCTTTAGAGCAATTTTACTTCAATTTCTTTATTAACCCAATATCAATATTCAGATTAGCAATCACATCAACATGATAGTAAAATGCAGATAGAACATAAACATAAACAATAGAAGACAAGCCAAAACAAAAGGACACAAGAGTGGCACCAGCGAGGGATAAACCCCAATGTGGGGAAACCCTTGATCAAATCTTCTTTTAGTATTCAATAGTTCAACAAAGAGAGTGCAATTTACAAATCTAATAATTTATAACAGCAACAAAAAAGCCCTAACCAGAAAAGCCAACACTGGTCAACAAGGCAGATTTGACCCTCAACAAATTGGTCAACTTCAGTCAACTTCGGCAACCAAACAGCAAGATGAATCAGCCATCAAAACAGCCCAAAACTAGCCCAGTCAAAATCTGGTCAAACAGCCCACCTGTGGTCAACCCTAGTTGCAGTCAATGTCGGTCAACAATCAATGTTTAGCCTCGATTTCTGTGCCCAAAAATGCGGCCTGCCCAAACAAAGATAACCCTCACAAAAATTCAGTCAAAGGAGGTCAACGCATGCTAGTCAAAACTTGGTCAAACTGTCCAAAAGTTCGGTCTCTTGAAATTTTGGCCTCCTGAAATTTCGCTCTCCTAAAATTTCGGACGTGTGGAGAGAGAGAGGCCCAAAAATCCATACCCAATCAATGAGAGAGAGAGAGAAGTGTGAAGATGAGTGTGTCCAAATGAGGCTAAGTCACCTTCTATTTATATGCAACATTGAGGATGAATAGACGTGACTGTTGGGCTTCTGAGCCTACATAAGTTTGCAGGTCGACCTTAACAATTTGACCATAATCAAAATAAATTCATAACTTCATTTGTACATGTCAGAATCGTATGATCTTTAGATCAATCCTACACCTCTCGGAGAGAGGAATCCAAGAAAAATATCAGCTATCATAAATAAGATGACCCATGTGGAGTTTGGCCCTAGTTGCCAATTTTAACACTCCCTCTCAACTACGAAGAACTCCATCTGCTAATCCATCTGGCAATCTATACTCTCTGCCATCAATGCACTGCTCTGCTCTGATGAACTATGAAGAAGAAGAAGTGGTCCAGAATGTATCATACCATTCTCTACTGACCCGAAGTCAGTCCCAATCAAGGGAGACTGTGTCATACCACTCTTACTAACCCGAAGTCAGTTCCAATCAAAAGAGAGTGTCTCATACCACTCTTACTGACCCGAAGTCAGTTCCAATTGATCCTAGATCAATATCGGTCATCCTAACATAGGGAGTACAGTAGTAAATGATGCGTCTATCGATAGTACTATGGTCCCTATCCTCATTTCCCTACTCATTGGCCAGATGAGAGGTACTTCCCATAAGTCTCAGACTGCATGGGTAGGATGTCTCACCAGGAGAAGTATGAACCACTCATCCTGCCTAGATGTCGCCAAGGGGTATCGCAGGGGAAGGTTGAATCACTCATCCTGCCTACACGTCGCCAAGGGGTATCGCAGTGGAAGGCTTAACCACTCACCCTATGGTTTCTCATCGCTCCAAGAAGTACCCCAAGTCCCCCGAAGCTCCCAGAGCTCAATGTCCATCTCATACAAGACCCTCATAAGAGGATCTCTCCACGACTCCAAATCGTTCTCGGAAGGCCAAGAACTTGACCTTCCCCAGGGGCTTTGTCAAAATATCAGTGCCCTGCTCATCAGTCCCAATGTGATGGAGCTTTATTGCTCCTCGATGTACCATATCCCAGATAAAGTGGTACCTGATATCTATATGCTTGGAGTGATCATGAAACATGGGTTTCTCTGATAATCAGATCCCACTTTGGTTGTCGCAGAGGATCACGGTGGTATCCAACACATGTCCAAACAGTTCTCTAAAGAGCTTCATCAACCAGACAACTTCATAAGAGGTCATACTAGCAGCTATGTATTCAGCCTCGGTAGTGCTTAAGGCAACCGATTTCTGCTTCCTGCTCATCCAGGATATCAAAGCAGAATCCAAAAAACAACATCCAGAAGTGCTCTTGCGATCCACCACACTGCCAGCCCAATCAGCATCAGAATAACCATGCAGCCTCACATCTCTGACAATGTATCTCAATGCATGGGTGAGTATTCCCCGAAGATATCTCAAAAGATTCTTGGCACCAATCCAATGAATATGATGAGGCTAAACCATATATTGCCTCAATGTGTTAAACTACAAAACATATGTGTGGATGCGAGTTCACCAAGAACATCAGTGCTCCTGTGAGTTGACGATACTCATAAGCATTTCCCAATTCAGGTCCAGCAGCATTACCACATAACTTCTTAAAGTTAAGTTCCATCTGAGTAGTCACAAGCTTGCAATCCACCACCCCAAATCTTTCCAATATCTTCACAACATATTTTCCTTGTGATAGGAAAATTTCACCTGGCTTTTGCCAGACCTCCAACCCTAGGAAATAGTGCATCGGTCCTAGGTCCATCTCAAATTCAAAAGCCAACTCTCTCTTACATTTGTCAATGAAAAGGTCTGCACTTCCATCAGCTCCATGCTTGATTTTGTAGAGCCACTTAGAAGTGACAACCGATTTGTCCTATGGTCTAGGGACCACGTCCCAGACATCATTCTTCATAATTGACTCGTATTCTTCATTCATAGCATCCTTCCATACTTGATGCTTCATGGCTTCTTGGAATGATGAAGGCTCATTTTGAATGATAGTGCTCATGGCAATCAAATAACCTTGATTCATGTTTGGCTTCTTGCTTTCACGGAAAGTCCCCCTTGGTGCAATGTGTCTCAACATCTTCGAGAGTCTCCCTAAGCCATTAGGATCTCCTTTTGGAGGAGGAGGGCTCGTAAGGAGGAGGATCAATAGGATCCATAAGTTTATCAACATCAGGCATCGTTTCGTCTTCTTTTGCACCCTGATTTCCAGTGTCATATTCTTTGTCCTTCCTTAGGATAGGAAGGTTGTTGATCTTCCTGAGGGCCATATCTTCGTCGAAGGTGATATCATGACTTATCTCAACTTCCTTTTGACCAGCCACATAAATTCTATATCCCTTGGAATTTTCACTATAGCCCACAAAGATTCCTTTCTTCCCAGATGCACCCAATTTGCTTCTTTTCTCTTTCGACAGATGAAAATATATGGAACTTCCAAAAATTCTAAAATGAGAGACATCGGGTTTCTTACCAGTGAACATTTCTTCATGAGTCTTGGAGTCCAATGCTTGATGAGGGCATCCGTTTTGAACATAAACAGCGGTATTTACAAATTCAGCCCATAGGGCCTTCGGAAGGCCTTGATCACGAAGCATGGCACGAACTGCTTCTACAATTGAGTGATTCTTCCTTTCAGCAATACCATTCTGCTCAGGAGTGTATGGCATTGTAGTCTCCCTCTTAATGTCAGCTTCTCTGCAATAATCTTGGAATTCATTGGATTCGTACTCAGTCCCATTATCATTCCTCAATATCTTGATTTTCTTCTTGGATTGGTTTTCGATCAAGGCTATCAAGTGTCGGAACCAGGGGAACACTTCATCCTTCTTCTTCAACATGTAGATCTAGGTCTTGCAAGAATAATCATCCGTAAAGGTGAGATAATATAAGTATCCTCCCAAACAGTTTACGGGCATCATACCAGATATGTCAGAGTGGATCAATTGCAATACATTTGTGGTCTTGCTATTACTTTAAGGGGAATGGTCCCCTTGTAAGTTTTCTTTTGGCACATCCCAGACATACACCTTCATGCTCTACTTTGAACTCGGGCATACCTGTCACCATATGTCTCACATCGGGTAGGGCCTTATAATGAAGATGGGCAAACCTCTAGTGCCATAGTTTAGATTGTAGAGATGTGTTGCAAGACATGGCTCCCAATGGACTTCCTCCAACTTGATACAAATTGTCAACCCTGAACCCAAGAGTAAAAGCATCTTTAAAATTTCTTTTCCAAATACGTACCTTTCCATTAATGAATGCCACCTTGAATCCTTTGTCCTCTATGGCTGAAATGGACACCAGGTATATAGTACTTCATGCAAATGAATAGTGTTACCTTGATTCAATTGAAGGGTAACATTCCCTACTCCTTTCACGGGATACCTATCTCCTTTTCTATCAGGTTAGAGAGGGCTTCCTTGTATCCGGTGAAGTGTCTTGAGGCACCACTATCAATCAGCCAATTTCCCAAAGTATCCGGAGGAGAGGCAGTGGAGAGGGCCGATAAAAGATAGTACTCTTTTTGCTTATTGTTAACAACATTTGATTCTTCATACCTGTAGTTCCTTAATTTCTTGGAGGGTCGACCATTTCCTTGATGTCCCGCATTCCTTTTTCCTATGCCATTGGACCTACCATTCCTTTGATCATTGTTGTTGAAGTTGACACTGGAATGATTGTGATCATCATCATGCGATGTGTCCCTTCTATTTGGACACTCCCTTGCATAGTGGCCAAACTTATTGTAAACAAATCACCTACCCTTCCTTCCTCCCTTAGATCCAGGCTTTCCATGGAAATGACCTTTAGACCCCGCATTATTTCTCCTTTTGGCATGAGCGGAGAATGCAGTGGGGTTGCTTCTATTAGAAGGCATTTCTTGCTCCACCATTCTTGTTTCTTCTTGAATGCATCTCGACATCAATTCTTCAAACCCTGGAATTCGATCATTGTTGAGGATGGTGGTTCTAAATACATACCACTCAGGTGGGAGTCCTCCAAGGGTAGTGAGAGTAAGTTCTCTGTCAGGAATGACTTTTCCAATTGAGAGTAGATCATTCTTGATCTCAGTGATCCTCAAGAAATAGGATTGAATATCCTTGTCCTTGCCCTTTTTAATATACTAAACTTATTCTTGAGAAATAGAATTTCATTAGCATTACAAACCTTGAACATGCCGACCAACTTGTCGTAGATCTCCTTGGAGGTCTTCAATTCGAAGATGTAGGCCACCAGATGCTTGTCAATGGAATCCTTGATAATCTTCTTTGCTTTGACTTCAGCCCTATTGTACTTGGTCTTCGCAGCAGCCGGTGCATTTGAAGGAGGTTCAGGGATTTTACCCTGCACATAGTCCATCACTTCTTTTTCTTCCAAGGTCAAATCAAAAGACATCTTCCATCCATGATAGTCAGATTTATCATGGAGCTTGTCTTCAGCCAGGAAGTAGGATGAGGAACCCATTGAACCTTTTGTCCTTGTCCAACTATCTTTGGTGATTGCTCTTTCACTCTTGCTTGGGCTTTGTCTTCACCTCAGCTCTGATACCATGTTAATTTTAGGCAACAATGATATGTTCTATGCTTTAGAGCAATTTTACTTCAATTTCTTTATTAGCCCAATATCAATATTCAGATTAGCAATCACATCAACATGATAGTAAAATGCAGATATAACATAAACATAAACAATGGAAGACAAGCCAAGACAAGAGGACACAAGATGTGGCACTAGCCAAGGACAAACCCCAATGTGGGGAAACCCTTAATCAAATCTTCTTTTAGTCTTCAATAGTTCAACAGAGAGAGAGAGTACAATTTACAAATCTGATAATTTATAACAGCAGCAAAAGAGCCCTAACCAAAAAAGTCAACGCTGGTCAACAAGGCAGATTTGACCTCAACAAATTGATCAACTTCATTCAACTTCGGCCTCCAAACAGCAAGATGAATCAACCCTCAAAACAGCGCAAAAACAGCACAGTCAAAATCTGGCCAAACAGCCCACCTGCAGTCACCCTTAGCTCTACTCAACAGTCAACGTTTAGCCTCAATTTCTGTGCCTAGAAATACGGCTTGCCCAAACAGGGATAGCCCTCACAAAAACACAGCCAAAGGAGGTAAACGCATGCAGGTCAACACTTGGTCAAACTGTCCAGAAATTCGGTCTCATGAAATTTCGACTCCTGAAATTTCGCTCTCCTGAAATTTCGAATGTGTGGAGAGAGAGGCCTAGAAATCCGTACCCAATCAATGTGAGAGAGAGAGAGGACTGTGAAGATGAGTGTGTCCAAATGAGGCTAAGTCACCTTCTATTTATATGCAGCGTTGAGGATGAATAGACGTGACTGTTGGGCTTTTGAGCCTACATAAGTTCGTTGGCCGACCTTGACAATTTGACCATAATCAAAATAAATTCATAACTTCATTTGTACATGTCAGAATCGGATGATCTTTAGATCAATCCTACACCTCTCGGAGAGAGGAATCCAAGAAAAATATCAGTTGTCATAAATAAGATGACCCGTGTGGAGTTTGGCCCTAGTTGCCAATTTTAACATTAAGAGATGAGAATCAAGTTTGTTTTAATCTTAGCCGTTGATTAGGGACTTAATCTCTATCGTTGATTCATCAACAGGAAAAGTATAAGAGGAGGCTTGAGGGTTAGTTGGAGATACACCAAGTTGATCAGTCATTTCGATTTTTCTGGGGCGTGGTTTGTTGAGAAAATCGAACAAGTGATCTGAGTTGCAATGAGAAAAGCAGAAGCAGAGATTTGGATCGGAAAGGAGTTCCGAACCAAAGAGTACCACGCAGAGAGGCAACAGTAGCATTAGAGAGGCGGCGGAGAGGCCTACACATCCCAGGAAGGGGCTCACGCAATGTTGACGCAGGCCAAGAGGGTCTCTTGTAGTGGCAGTGCAGGATATTCGTCAGAAGTTCGAGATTTTGCAGGAGAAGCGAGGTTCTAAGTCGGGAGGGCTGAACAGTAGTCTTCCTCCAACAAATCGATCCAGCAGAAGGGGTGACACAGTCTCCTAGAGGCAAAATGTTGGCCCAAGCAGTGATTGCGCTAGGATTTCGCAGTGTTTGTCGGAGTCAGATCACTCATTGGATCAGTTGTGACTTGGAGAACGAGGTAAACCCTCGTATGTATTTCTTGCTGCCAATATTTCTCTGAAAGGTTAGCCGGTGTGGGAGGCAACCTGTTGTACTCAGATTCTCCTCGCTTAATAATACAAACACTCTATCTACTACACCGGTTTTCCCGCATTGGGTTTTTCTGGGGACATGTCCAAAAATAACGGTGTGCCTTGTGTGTTTGTCTCATATATTTTCAATGTATGATATGTATGTCAATGTAGTCTATAGTAGTGTTTTTCATCATTGTTTATAAATTAAATACCCTGTTGAATGTAATTACAAGTAGGAGATGATAAACCAATGATTGCAGTAGGATTTTTTATGCGTAGATTCAGAAATTTTCACATGGTATCAGAGCATTGCAGATCATAGGACATTGAAGCCATTAGCCGGGAAATCTGGCGAAACTGCTGCAGAGAAGTTGCTGTCCCGAGTGACAGCGTTGTTTCAGAGCCAGAGGAGCACTTGAAGGAGTGATGCAGAGCCAGAGGAGTAATGCAGAAACTCACGCAGTGCCTGCGTCAACATTCTGAGCCAGTGGAGGGTAACGCAATACCCGAGAGGAGCTCACACAGTGACTGTGTCAGCTCTCTAGGCCAGCACAAAGCCTGAGAGGCTCAGGTCAGTCAATTGTCGACGCAGGAGAAGGAGTGCAAATTCGATCTGTGGTGTTGGTGGGACATTGTTGCTGTTGGTGCAAAACAGTGTCTGAGGAGACAAAGCCGAGGTAGAGGGAGTCACTACCTTAGCAGATTTCTTGCCAAAGAAATCTAGATCCGGGTTGCTGAGCAGCAGCAAAGGAGGATTGGAGAGGAGTGATTCAACATTTGGCGGGAGGATTTCCGTGAAGGAAATCAGGACTCAGAGGGAGTCTGGAAAGAACTTGTTCCTTAGAGGATTTCTAGTACCAAAGAAATCCAGATCTGAGTCTTGCTGGGGCAGTAGTAAGAGAGGGAGAAGAGAACATGTTCTACACTTGTTTGAGCAGAGATGGCAGTCAATGGACTAAGGGATCAAGACAGATTGGATGGAGCATCCAACTTTGTCATCTGGAAGGCCAAGATCCTGGCAGTCTTGGACAAGAATCGCATCAAGGATTATGCCTTGAAAGTGGTGGTTGTATCGGTCGATGTTGATCCTCTCAAGAAATACGAGGAGGCTCAAGCGAAGGCGAAGTGCATGATCCTGGACAAGGTCAAGGATCATATGATCCCACATATGGTTGAAAAGGAAACAGAAAGGGAAATGTGGGAGGCCTTGACAACCTTGTATGAGGGAACTTCCGTCCAACGGAAGATGTTGCTTGAGAACCAACTGAGATAGTATCAGATGCAGAGGGGAGAAGAAATCGATCCCTTCCTTCTTAGTTTGCAAGGGATTCAAGACCCGCTGACTTCTGTGGGGTCTACACCAAATCTTGAGTTCATGGTCAAGACTGCCCTGAATGCAGTCACTGAAGACTGAGAGACCTTTGTCCAGAGTATCTTGGGCAGGGCTTCTCTCCCCAGTTGGGAGGAGATGTGGGCAACTCTTCGACAGGAAGAGATCAGGTGGTTAACCAAGGCAGGAAGTAGCAGTAAAGGAGTCAGAGTCAAGAAGGAGGAAGAGGAGGATGCAGCTCTCGCATCAGGGGGACAGCCAGGGCAACAGAAGAGGAAAAAGAAAGACATAACCAAAGTCAGATGCCTCAGGTGTGGGGTACTGGGACATTTCGCCACTCAGTGCCCTCGAAAAATGGGTAAGGAAGAGAAGTCTGACTCGAAGGTTGCTCCAGCGAAAGCTAACAAGGAAGATGATGACAAGGATTGTGCCATGAGTGCTCATGCACCTCTGGAGAAGAGATGGGGAGACATAGAGTTGTAGTCAGTAGGACGACATGAAAGGGGCAAGATCCTTGAGGTGCCCAAACTCTTGGATCACATACGGCTACAGGAGCTCTTAACAACAGTAGCAGAATGACAGGAGTCAGTTGGTGTGAGGGGTGATGGAGCAACAGTGGCAGAGCTAGAGTGCCAAAGTCTGAAGCAGCGCAATGGAGGTTACAGCGATGCGGGAGGCACAGAGCAGATTGCAGCAGCGCAGTAGCAATAGAGGGTTAGCACAGATTAGCAGCAGAGGTAGCTTTAGCATCACGAGGCATCCAGACTGACCAGCATGTCAGCTTTTTGGGTGGCTTTTCAGTTGCTTACTTCTCAGCAACTGAGTTGCAGTGTAGCAGTTAGCAGTAGCAGTGATGTGTGTTGCATGATGCAGCATTTTTGAGAGGGAGTTGTAGTACAGATGCAGCAGAGGTTATGGCAGTGTCATGGGTAGCAATACAGGGTGCAGTAGTGCAGTGGATGAAGGGCAACAGGCCAAGCATTAGCAGCACAGAGGAACAATGTCGTGGATTAGTGTGATGCTTCTAGTTGAAGTATTGTTAGAGCACATTCCTCGCTAAGAGGGAGTGTTGATTTTGGGGTAGCATCGAATGTGCTTTAGCTCCAAAATTTTGTGTATGGGACAAAATGCATAAGATCTCCAAGACCCAGAAATTGTTTGGAGAAATTTCGCCCGAATTGTGAGTTATTAAAATAATTAATATTTTTAATGGGTTCCTAAGTCTAAACTTAGGAAAATAAAAATATTAATGGTTATTAATAAAAATATGGGTGAGAAGCTTCTAAGAGATGAAAATCAAGTCTGTTTTAATCTTTAGCCATTGATTAGGGACTTAATCTCGGTCGTTGATTCATCAACAAGAAAAGTATAAGAGGAGGCTTGAGGTTCAGTTGGAGATACACCAAGTTGATCAGTCAGTTCGATTTTTCTAGGGCGTGGTTTGCTGAGAAAATCGAACAAGTGACCTGAGTTGCAATGAGAGAGGCAGAAGCATGGATTTGGATCGGAAAGGAGTTCCAAGAAAAAGAGTACCAGGCAGAGAGGGAGCAGTAGCATCAGAGAGGCAACGCAGAAGCCTCCGTAGCCCAGGAAGTGGCTCACAAAGTGTTGGCGCAGGCCAAGAGGGTCTCTTACAGTGGTAGTGCAGGATATTCATCAAAAGTTCGAGATTTTGCCAGAGAAACGAGGTTGGAAGCCAGGAGGGTTGAACAATAGTCTTACTCCAACAAATCGATCTAGCATAAGGGCTGACGTAGTCCCCTAGAGGCAAGACGTTGGTCCAAGCAGTGATTGCGCTAGGATTTCGCAGTGGTTCCCAGACTCAGGCCACTGAGTGGATCAGTTGTGACTTGGAGAAAGAGGTAAACCCTTGTGTGTATTTCTTACTGTCGATATTTCTCTGAAAGTGAGAGGCAACCTGTTGTACTCAAATTCTGCTTGCTTAATAATACAAACCCTCTATTTGATGCATCAGTTTTCCTGCATTGGGTTTTTCCAGGGATGTGTTGTCCAAAAATAACGGTGTCCCTTGTGGTTTGTCTCATATATTTTCAGTTTATGATCTGTATGTCAATGTAGTTTGTAGTAGTGTTTTTCATCACTGTTTATAAATTAAATAACTTGTTGAATATAATAACAAGTAGGAGATGATAAACCAGTGATTGCAATAGGACTTTTAATGTGTAGATTCAGAAATTTTCACACTTGCAACCACAAAATTTGCTCTAATATCTCTGCAAAACACACCAAGAATCAGTCCAGAAATGAGATGGCTACCACAAAGATGAAATGAGAGCAAATGAGGGCTAGAAGTTCAACAAGGCTAATAGCTAAGGCTTCCAAGGCCTACCACAAGCCCTAATAGGGTTGCAGCCTAGGGAAACAGTCTCTTTGGGACTGTGACAAAGGGTCAGGGGCCTAATTATGGCCACAACGGGGGTTACAAGGAGGGACAAGGGCAGGAAGAAACGAGATGGAGAGAGAGGAGGCCACGGGAGAAGGAAAAAACAAAAGCAGGGGGGGATGAAGGGCCCTAACAGGCGTGCGATAGGCTTAAAGGAGGAGGCCGAGGGGATTGGAGGGCTCCCAAGCCCACAACAAGGGCAATAGAAGCAGGTCGAGTCCCCTAGAGGCCTGCGACTAGGCCTAAAGGCCTAGAATGTTGATTTGGGTAGCATCAGATGTGTGCTCTGGCCATGAAAATTGGTGGAAAGGCTAAACCACATGAGATCTCCAAGACCCAGAAATGGTTTGGGGAAATTCTACCCAGTTAAGGAGATATTAAAATAATTAATATTTTTAATAGTGTTCCTAAGTCTAAACTTGAGAAAAATAAAATATTAATGGGTATTAATATAAAACTAGGTTAGAAGGTTCTAAATGACATGGATCAAGCCAAATCTAATCTTAGCCGTTGATTAGAGATGTAATCTCTATCGTTGAAGACTCAACAGAAAAAGTATAAGAGGAGGCTTGAGGGTCAATTGGAGAATATACCAAAGTGATCAGTGATTCGATTTTCTAGAGCGGGGTTTTCTAATAAAAATCGAATCAGTGATCAGAGTTGCAATGAGGGGCAGTGAGTACGAGGCAGAGAGGCAGAGATAGTGTCGGAAGACCAGCACAGAAGCAGAGAGGCAGACGCAGAGCCAGAGGGAGCCACGCAGAGGCTAGCAGGGATTGCACAAAGGCCAGAAAGGCCTGAGTCATCCACACAGAGGCTGCAGGAGTGACACAGAGAGGTTGCGCAGAGCCTGAGAGGGTTGATGCAGAGGCCAGGAGGGCTGACACAGTGCTTCAGATTGTGTTGGAGAGGGTTTCGTGGGGTGGACTTTCTGAATATCTGCTTCCAAAGAGAGGTATTACTGCCAGATTTTGTATCTTTGTCGGCTGACCCAGTTTGGCACCCAGTGTACTCAAAAAAGAGTTGCTTAATAATAAAACCCTTAGAACTAGTGCACCGGTTTTCCCAAGTTGGGTTTTTCTGGGGACGTTTGTCCAAAAATAACGGTGTCCCTTGTGTGTTTGTTCATTTCTTTCAACTGTTGATCTGTAGATGGTTGAGACGGTATTGTGTTTATTTCAGTATTTATATGGTTAAATAAATTGTTAGTAATTAAACAAGTAAGCAAAATAAACCAGAGAATACAGATAAAATTTCTAACGGGTAATACTTAGAAATTTGAACATGGTATCAGAGCATTGTAGATCACAGGAGAGCTAAAGGCACCAGCTGAATCAGAGCATTTGTAGCAGAAACAGTTGTCCCGAGTGACAGAACTTGTTCCTAGCAAAAGGGAGTAGAGAAGGGTTGACACAGAGGGACTACGTTATCAATTTGAGCCAGAGAGAGGCCAACGCAGAGGCTCGGGAGGGCAGAAGAGGCTCACGAAGAGCCATGCAGAGACCAGGAGGGTTGATGCAGTTGGTTAGTGGAGCAATTCAGCCAGTGCCGGGATTGCGTAGAGCCTAGAGGCTCAGTCCTTTCAGTTTTTGGGGCATAGGAAGCTGGGGGCAAATTGCAGGGAGTGAAGCTGGTGGGGTGTTGTTGCCGAGACAGAACAGTACCTAACAGGGCAAAACAAAGGTAGAAGGGGGTTGTGTTGATTTGGGGGAGCATCGGATGTGCTCTAGCCATGAAAATTGATGGAGAGGCTAAAGCACATGAGATCTCCAAGACCCAGAAATCGTTTTGGAAACTTCCATCTGAATAAGGAGTTATTAAAATAATTAATATTTTTAATGAGTTCCTAGGTCTAAACTTAGGAAAATAAAAATATTAATGGGTATTAATAAAGATAACAATGAGAAGCTTCTAAAAGATAAGGATCAAGTCTATTTTAATCTTAGCCATTGATTAGGGACTTAATCTCGATCGTTGATTCATCAACAGGAAAAGTATAAGAGGAGGCTTGAGGGTCAGTTGGAGATATACTGAGGGAGACCAGTCAGTTCGATTTCTGGAGCGGGGTTTGCTGAGAAATTCGAACTAGAGGTCTGGAGTGCAGCAAGAGGTAGCGAGTACAGAACAGAGAGGCAGGAACAGTACCAAAAGATCAGCGCAAAGATCAAAGAGGCAGATGCAGAGCCTCTCAGGAAGACGCAAAGGCAACAGGACTGTTGCAGTCACCTGAGGGCCTACGTGGGTGACGCAGAGAGGCCCAGTGCTAACGCAGAGGGTCTAGGAGCTGCGCAGAGACCAACAAGTCTGACGCTGAGTCTGGGGGAGGGACTGGAGAATTTATCTCTGTTGGGTGAACATGTTTGGCACCCAATTGTACTTATGAAAAGCTGATTAATAAAATCCTCCTCTGTTGCACCGGTTTTCCCACATTGGGTTTTTTCGGGGACATTTGTCCAAAATAACTGTGTTGATGTGCTTGATTTTTGTGTATGTTTTCTTTCTGTTCTATGGTGTGATATCTGCAGTAGAGTTTATTTTAGTATTTGCTGAAGTAATTTGTAAATAACTTATTGGAGAATAAGTAGGAAAAATAAATCAGTTGTTGCAGTAATAGAATTTTCACAAGTCGCTACCTAGGCGATTTCTAGCCAAGAAATCCATATCAGTGTTGCAGGTGCATAGGAGATCAGAGGTGCGATTCGACGGTTGGTAGGAGGATTTCCAGGAGGGAAATCGAGACTCAAAGGGAGTCTAGCTGAGAACTTCCAGGCGGGAAGTGGAGACTCGGAAGGAGTTGAAGAGAGAACTTCCAGAGGGAAGTAGAGACTCAGAGGAGTCGAAAAGAAGAGCAGAGAGATGGCCATGAATGGACTAAGGGATCATGACAGGTTGTACAGGGCATCCAACTTTTTCATCTGGAAGGTCAAGATCTTGTCTGTTCTAGATAGACATTGCATCAACGCCTTCGCCTTGAGAACCGTGGCTATCCCAGTCGACCCAGTTGAAAATGAGAAGTTTGAGGATGCGATGGCCAAGGCGAAATGCATAATCCTTGACGAGGTCAACAAACATGTGGTCCAGCATATTGCCGAGAAGGAGACGGCAAAGGAAATGTGGGACACGTTGACGAAATTGTATCAAGGAACTTTCGTGCAGAGGAGGATGCTTCTAGAGAACCAGTTGCGATCGTACCGGATGCAGAAGGGGGAGCAAATAGATCACTTCCTCAGTGGGTTGCAGGAGATCCGGGACCAACTGACTTCCATAGGAGCCATGCCGGAGCAAGAATTAATGGTGAGGACATCCCTAATGCAGTCTCCGAGATGTGGGAGGCATTTGTCCAAAGTATTTTGGGCAGGTCGATTCTTGCAGGATGGGAAGAACTGTGGGCAGCTCTTCGCCGAGAAGGGATCAAACGGCTGACCAAGGCGAGAGGCAGCAGCAAAGGAGCTTGGGCCAAGAAAGAGGAGGAAGAGGATGCAGCTCTGGCATCTGCGGGAGAGCATGGGAAGAGGAAGAAAAAGGACCTCTCCAAGATAAAGTGCTTCAACTGTGGGGAACTAGTGCATTATGCAAACTAGTGTCCGAGGAACAAGAATAAGGGAGAGGCGTCTGACTCCAAGGCAGTGCCAGCAAAGGCGGAAAAGGAGGTAGAAGAGGATGACGATTGTGCCATGAGTGCTCATGTACCTCTAGAGAATAGGTGGGGAGACATCGATCTGTAGCCAAGAGGACTACAAGCGATGAGGGGCAGGATCCTTGAGGTACCCAAACTCTTGGATAATACCCGGCTACGGGAGCCCCGAAGTGAGAGTAACAGGATGGCAGATGTCGATAGAAACGGATGCGAATAAATCAGCGGAGAGTGCTGGAAGTGCAGTAGTCCCTGGCAGCGCAAAGAGGCTTGCAGCATTGTGAGAAGTACAAAGGAGGTTGCAGCAGTGCAAGATGGCACAGAGAGGTTTGCAGCGGTGCGAGAGGCACATAGTTGTTGTAGCAGCGCAGAGGCAGCAGAGAGAGCACAGTATAGCGGCAGAGAGAGCTTCAGCATCGGGAGTGTTTCTAGCCCGATAGGGATGTCAGTAGTTGGGTGGACAAGTTACTTACTTCTTAGTAACTGAGTTGCAGTGCAGTAGCAGTAGCAGTAGCACGATGCAGCATGATCAGAGAGAACTGCAGTGCGGATGTAGTGTTGGGAGAAAGGACCAGCAACAGCACGGATGCAGAGGGAGATACCGTACAGATGTAATGGTGGCAGTGGCAAAGCCATGGGCATCAGTACAGGATGTTGCAGTGCAGAGGATGTTGGGTGGGGAGGCTTAGCATCAGCACAGGTATTGGTGTCGTATAATCAGGGTGATGCTCAATTATGGAGTTTTATTAGAGCACATTCCTCGCTAAGAGGAAGTGTTGATTTGGGGTAGCATCGGATGTGCTCTAGCCATGAAAATTGGTGGAGAGGCTAAATAGATGAGATCACCAAGACCCAGAAATGGTTTGGGGAAACTCTACCCCGTTAACTTAGGGAAAATAAAATATTAATGGGTATTGATATAAAACTGGGTTAGAAGGTTCTAAATGACATGGATCAAGCCAAATCTAATCTTAGCCGTTGATTAGAGATGTAATCTCGGTCGTTGAAGACTCAACAGAAAAAGTATAAGAGGAGGCTTGAGGGTCAGTTGGAGAATACACCAGAGTGATCAGTCATTCGATTTTCTAGAGCGGGGTTTACTAAGAAAAATCGAATTAGTGATCAAAGTTGCAGCGAGGGGTAGTGAATACAAGGTAGAGAGGCAGAGATAGTGCCAGAAGACCAGCGCAGAAGCAGAGAGGCAGACGCAAAGCCAAAGGGAGCCACGCAGAGGCTAGCAGGGACTACACAGAGGTTAGAAAGGCCTGCATCATCCACGCAGAGGCTGCAGGAGTGACGCGGAGAGGTAGAGAGGTTGCGCAGAGCCTCAGAGGGCTGACATAGAGGGTTTCAGGCTGACGCAGAGGCTAGGAGGGCTGACGCAGTGCTTCAGATTGTGTTGGAGAGGGTTTTGTGGGGCAGACTTTCTAAATATCTGCTTCCAAAGAGAGGTATTACTGCCAGATTTTGTATCTCTGTCGGGTGAGCCAGTTTGGCACCCAGTGTACTCAAGAAAGAGTTGCTTAATAATAAAACCCTCAGAACTGCTGCACTAGTTTTCCCAAGTTGGGTTTTTCCGAGGACGTTTGTCCAAACATAACAGTGTCCCTTATGCGTTTGTTCATTTCTTTCAGTTGTTGATCTATAGATGGTTGAGACTGTATTGTGTTTATTTCAGTATTTATATGGTTAAATAACTTGTTAGTAATTAAACAAGTGGGTGAAAAATCAGAGAATACAGATAAAATTCCTAACGGGTAATACTTAGAAATTTCAACATAGAAAAGGCTGACAGCCAGGTTTCTAGGGCCAAAAATGACCAGCGACTAGGGCTCTCAAGGTAGCGACTAAGTTGAAGGATGGAAACTAGGCTTGGAGGATTTCAAAAATTTGAAACCCTCACCAAAATTCGAATTTGCTTCAAATCTTCAATAATCACCCAAATCACTGCAAAATCCTTGATGTTGGCCCTACTAAAATTTTGGAGGCTAGATCTTACCCTCAAGGGCCTAGATCTAGCACACAACCCCAACACTTCTTCTTGAATAGGCTTGAATCTCACTTGCACAAATGAAAAATAAAATACCCAAAACCCCAATATATACAAAAAAATTAAGATAAACCCCAACTTGTTGCAAACAAGGGTTAGAAATTTTGTTTTACAAAAATTGTTTTACCAAAAATAATTTACAAATGTATTTACAAATATACAATGCTTGAAAAGATTTTTTAGAGACTAATTTTAATGATAATGACAATAGCTTGATGTATTTCGAAAGATATATGTTAACCACAATCTTACCGAAGTAAGAAAATCAAATAAATGTCCTGGTGCCCAAACAAGGTCAATCTGTGCCCATAGTCTATGAACTCAGAACCCAAGGTTTAGAGAACCTGCAAACTCTATATATTTCTTAAGAGAAAATTGTCGGATCATACAATGAATTGGATCACCTAAGGTAAGCCCAAAACTTACCAATAGAATGCTCTCATCATCTACAAATGAAATAACAATTCATATAATATTGAAGCACAATATAGGAAAGCACGTACCACTGATCAATGAGAAAAAGACACCATGAACTGAACCCCAAATTCTTTTATTATGAATTTCAAACTTTCCCAACAGAACAGTGGCTTCACACCAACGTTACAAAATTACATTTACAACAAAGTCACCATCATTGTGACTTAAGGAGAAAATGGCTTCTAATTTATAGATAAATCCTCCAAGTGGAAAATAACAGCTAGTTGGTTTGATCTCCGTCAAAATTATCTCGACCGTCAATAAATACTTAATCATCTTTAAATCTTTGTCATCAAAAATACATATTTTTGAGGAATTTTCGAATTTCTCATTAAAACCATTTTTTATTAATCCAAAAATAATTACTTTTGATTAATTTCCTAAAAAATTGACTTTGACTTAACCGCCAAGGTCCAAGGGCTTAATTTGTTTTTAAATTCATTTTTGCCTTGGTGGGGAATCTCCAAAAATTGACTTCTTCATGACCCATGAATTTTTTGGTCATTTTCCACTTGGAGAAATTAATTTCTCTAATTTTTATTTTTGACTCTAAATTAATTAATTTTCTCGCTTAGGATTTAATTTTATTTTTGACAAAAAAATTTAATTAATTGATACAAGAGGGGATTAATTATTTTTCCACCCTCAAATACTTTAGCCATGGTGTCTGATTGCAAGGGACCATGCACTAAAATATTTTTACATCAGATAATTACACATTCAACCCTCAAAGGGGGAATACCCATTCATTATAGACCCACAAATATTACCCAATTCTATGACACAATATGATTTAGTAGACCAAGTGATCTATAATAAAATAATTTAGCCAAATAGCTTAAATTATTCCCAAACCACTTTTGCAAAAGACTCGACTAAAAACACTAGAACTCACCTAAGACTTCGACAATAAATTCCACCCTAACTTTGAGGTTAAGCCAGAGGGAAAAACTATGTCGATTATCCATGTTTAGAACACACATAGATCAGTGAGACGAAAAAACCCCTAGGACGAAATTCATTGCTAAAATCATAGGCTTACCTACGTTGCTACATAATTAAACACTCATACTAGCATCATTTACATTACAATTTGCAGAAATTGGATTTACAATGACATAAGAACTGGCTCGCTGATGATTCTGAACTTTGAAAAATTTCGTACAACTGTCCTTAGACTTGTGACAAAATAGGTGCAACAGGTCCTAAGAGGGGTGCCTAAGGGACAACTACTAAACCAAATCACAACAATTGGGACAAATGCCCACTATCACCACAACCTGTGTCCCCTTCTCTTCTCATATTCTAATCAACAGGAGGAGTCTCAGTGTTCCTCACTTATAGTAGATGTGTCTAGGGTAGGTTTAACGTGAGGCGAGGTGGCTCATTCAATGGAAATGATTAGTAAAGGGTGCAAGCTTTGGGAGAAGCTAGTAAGGCTTTCCATGAAAAACCCCTTGAAAGATATACTATACGAGACCTAGGGTTGAGAAATTTAGCAAGATAGGTGCTCATCCAAGGTAAAGATAGTCAAGAGAAAAGGTCTTGTATGATATACTTCAGTAAGTAGTTAGGCATAAAAATCCCCAAGTTGAAGAATTAGCTTCTAGGGTTCCCTCTTGGTGTGATAGGTATGGCATCAATTATATTGAAATTCCACCGTCAAAATTTGTTCAAACCTAGAAGATGTCTAGAGGGGAGAGAAAGGAAGAATCATGCTTGGACAGAATCCAAAACTTCCTCCTCCCTAAAATTTCACAGCAAGCCCTATATGGCTTCCTTATCCTTAAGGGGATGATGAAAAGAGTGAGGAGGTGAAAAGAAAGTTATTTTATTAAGTCAAGAGTGATCACCAGGATTTAAGACTAGTGCTTTGCTATTGGGAAGATTGGAATCAAAATAATCTTTATATGTGAAATTTGCTCTTCAAGGAGACCTAAAAGCAGTGTTGCATGCCCTCATGGAGGCAGCAATAGAACAACTTCTAGAATTTTATACTTCAATCACACCTTTGTGAAGTTTCAAGGATGAAAATGCTATAAATCCCCTAGGAACATCCATTCATTCTTTGTCCAATGAGTAGCACATGCCAAAATTCCAATAGTTTCGATGTTTCCAACAATTTACATTAATGAAGGCACATTAAATCACCATAAGATAATTATTCCATGCATTAGACATTCATCAAAACAGAAATATAGCAGTTACAATACAAAGAAGTGCATGTCCATCCACAAAATTGCCACAAAGAAGCTCCAAGAGAGATAGCGAGATCTTTTCAAACATCAAAATGCATTTAATCATCCAAATCATTCCACGAATTGCAAGTCCGAATTCTCTAAGAGAGCTAGCGAAAATCCCAAGTGTGATGATCCAAACAAATGAGGCTCTCTTTTATTGATATGAGCCTTTAGAAGTTTGAATTAACCTAATTAGTGTATTTAAGCCCCTAATAATATTTTAATGTGTAAAATAACATTACTTTGGTGACAAGTCTATTGTAAAATGCAAAGAGGTAGCTATTAAATCTTATTTTGCTTAACCTTAATATTTTTTTGTGACCTTTAGTTAATCTTCTTCAGTTCTTTCTTTAAATCTTTTCATCAAACAAATATCAACAACGAAACAACAACAAAAGAGGACATAGAAATTAGGCTCTCAGCCAAGGAAAAACCCCTCCAAGGGGAAAACCCAAAAAACTCTTCTCTTCTTAGAATCTGCTTCAAATGAGATACAAAGACCCAACCCTAGACCAAGTCCTTCTCCAAGTACCAAGTCAACCCTTCCAACAAGTCCTTCCTTGAACTTGCACCAACCAACTGCAACTTCGACCTACCAACCTCAACCTTGCAATTTGCACAACTACTTTGACCCTTCGATCTATTACCTCAGTTCTGCACCTTTGTCCTGATTTGTACCTTCAATCTATTCTGCACCTAGTTTTGTACCTTTGGCCTTTTCCTCACTTGATTTTGTACGTTTGCCTGTTCCGCACCCAATTTTGTACCTTTGGCCTATTTTGCACCCAATTTTGTACCTTCGGCCTGTTTCGCACCTAGTTTTGTACCTTTGACTTGTTTTGCACCTAGTTCTGTACCTTCAGGCTGTTCCACACCTAGTTTTGTACCTTCATCCTGTTTCGCATCCGATTGTGTACCTTCAGCGGTAACTTTAGATGTGATAAAATTTTATTAGTTGAATGAGATAGAACTGCTCCTTTATATAGCCTTCTCAAAGGGTCAAATTCCCTCCTTTAAGCCGACTTGATGTTTCCAGGGCCGACTTGTACTTGAGGAGATTCCAGCTATTTCTAGACTCAAAAATAATTCTTTTTATAAGTATATTTTGCCCGAAAGGGTCTTATAAACATGATGTTGACTCCTTTGACTCATGACAATAAATCCTACGAAATAACAAACCCTAGAAGCATGAAAAACATTCTTTTACCTAGAAGACCATCAATAAAGAGCATGAAACCCATGCTTTAATAATAATAACTTTTTCTTTCATTTTCTTGTTTGTTACATACAATAAATATTGAAATGAGTACAACAACAATTATGAAGACAAAAACTAGTTACATTTTCAACAAAGCCACCAAATAGATCAAAATAGAATCAAAAATCTTTCTCAAGCCCACGCAAACGTGACATGGAGGCCTAGAAGGGCAGTGTTTAGGCCACATGTGCCAAGGATGAGAGTGAGGGCCTCAAACATGATTAATAAGAGGGAGGTTCCCTCCAAGTGCTGCAAAACGTCTCCAAACCCCAATATGGGCTTTGGGGGCTCCAAATGGGTCTCCAAGTGGCTCAATAGCAAGTCGACACTCTATCAATGAGGGATAGATGATGATACAAGCCCTCCCATGTCTCGCAAGGCAAGACATAGCCTCCTCTAGGCCCTGGATCACCTACCAAGTGTCCCAAAGATATCTCAGACTTGATGTTTCAAGATAACGAAAAAACTATATCAAAGAAGCAAAAAGAGCTTGAAGAAGTCATCTGCAGCAAAGACAAAGAAATTTCGCGCCTCGGAGATCACCAAGAAAAACTACTTGAACAAGTCAAGAAAGCTAAAGCATCAAAGAAGGAACTCAAGGAGCATTTATTAGAACAAGAAAAAGAATTATGTTTAAAGAGCCTTAACCAAACATTAGTAGAGCAAATCAAGTGTTTAAAAGACGTGAAGGCCAAAATAACGTTGACTCAGAGAATGAGGAATGCTTACTTCTCGAAAATCATAATCAAAATCTGCTCAAACAGATTAAAAAACTTAAGGACGAAAATAAATCATTGACGAATAAGTTCAAAGAACTTGTCGCAAAGGAAGCATCAAAATCTCCAGATGTAGCAAACATCAATACCACTAATCTCGCAGTTCAGGCAAATGCAAACCCTATTGAAATAAAAATGTTTTCAGAGGTTGTCATTCAAACAGAGGACACCCCAAATAAGGATTCAGTAATTAATTCAACAACAACAATGCCTGATGGAAATAAGGAAACTTCCATAAAAATGTTTAAGGAAATTCAAACAAGAGAAATTCCTTATCTACATCTGAATCACAAGAGTAGACGCCTTAATAAATCTATGAATCTATATCACGTAGAACATAATCAAACTTATGTTCCCAAGAACACTGAAATAAGCTCAATCCAATCATACGATAACTATCCACCACTTAAGGATTCAGACATTTACAACAGTGACATGTGTTGAGAGAAGACAGTGCATAGGGGATGAATGACAATTAAACACTATCACTTCCAACAAGAGAGGAGACTGAATCAAAATAGATAGATAATGAGAACTATAGCGACTAATGAGTTGGCTTATATAAGGAATGCAAAACCTCGTGAAAGGCTCCCAGGAGACAAATTAAACACTAGACATATTCAAGGTTGATGCTGTTACAGCTAGCTTTTATAAATTTATAGGACAAAGGATGAAAAATTGGTAATACTTGACTGCTAACTAACAATTCACTAATAGTAATGACATTATTTCAACACAAGTACACACAACAATAATGATATTACCTCTTCTCTGATTTTATACGAGAATTGTGTCAAAAAGAAAGATCCTAAAATTCAAGAGGAAAATGGAAAACTACACAGAAACAATAACAAACCCAAGTAAAAAAGCATTTTGTTTACCTCAGGTGGTACTCTGGCTTCGTCCTCTATAATGTCAGACCCTGTTAAAGAGTCAACAGTAGAACATCCATCTGAACCATGCCTTTCACACTTCTTTTCAGATTGCAGATTTCTCTTAAAATCAGAACTCTGGACATCATGAGCAGTGCCAACCAATGATTGAGAATGAAAAGGTTCAACCTGCAAATCACTGTCTGAGTGCCATCCATCACGTGGTGCAAGAAAATGAACATCTTCCTGAACAGCACTCTCACCAACACCTTCCTCATCATCAGAAAGACTAAGAGATCTATCAATGCTATCACAGTTTGGGTCATTGGGAATAGCAGTCTCAGATTTCCATGACAATTTAATAGGAAGTTCCTTTGGTTCACTAGGCATCCCCTCAGATGAGGATGCGACACCAGATACTTTGCGTAGAAGACCATCTGACACTTCTTTGAGCTGGCGAACCATATCATCCATGGCAACATCAACATTGACTGACAAGGCAAAATGAAATACAAAAAAAAATTAGAATAGTAAAGAAAAATGATAAAATCTATAGCTACAAATTAGAATTAACTTTACAATTACATTTCAAATATTTCTACTTGAAAATAGTCCACCCCTTCCCAACTCCCCACCTGGAAAGAAAAAAAGCAATTTCTATTCTAGATGCACTAACAAGAACCAACTTGTTGACAACACTACACAAAATTCACATACCAAAGGCACATTTAATGATGAATTCTATGAACTAGTATTCTGATAGCAACATATCTGCTTTGCCACCAGGCTGTGCACAGTCAAACAACACCAGCGCATTCATGACATCACTGTCCATAACATCATTGGTGGTATCAATTGCTTCCTGTCACTTGGTAACCAGAAGTCACACTAAGTGGTGAAAGAAAAGCCATTTATTTAGGTGATAAGTCTAATAGTAAGATATCTTATCCAATGAATGTCAATAGTTGATCACAAAATTACCACCAGGTTTGTATAGGATGAATACTCCTGAACATCCTTTTGTTGAATGAACTTTTGTTTCAGTCCCACTGACCTGTTGTAGTCATTTTTTGGACATCAATAAAATTATCTTATCTTTCCTTATTAATAGTCCAAGTCTGGCCCATGGGGCATAGAGTAGTCGGCAATAGAATGACTGTTAAGACACTCTTTTGTGAAGATGGCAGGTTCGAAACCCCATATGTCTAGTTAATAAAACATTCCAAGTCTGGAAAAATACTTCAAAAACACTTGTTATGCTTCAGGCACTCTACACATGGGCATGATTGAAATACTTCAAAGAAACTTGTTAGCAGTCCTAGTTTGAGAATGTCATGGTAATCATCCTGACAAGGTATTGACATAAGTATTTTGGGATTGCTCCACACGCATAAAGCATTGACTAGCTATTTGATGAATTAAATATTGACCACACAAGACAAGATGCACAAATGAAAAAACTGACAGGATAACAACGTCATAAGCACTGGAACATATGGACTCAATTGTTCTACTTCTAATAAAACTGTTAAAAAGGTCTTTCCAATCATCCTAACAATGCACCGAGAGAACTACATTGAGATTGCTCCTTGGTTATGCAGTAATACATATCTGGATGTTATAATAGGACAACATGTTTTATGAAAGATCTTGCCAAAACTAAAATTATTTCAGTGTTCTGCATGAAAAAACACAGTTTCACAGCAGCCCATTTTTAAACAGGAGACAGAAATACAGCAGTAGACACTTAATTCTCTTGGGTTGAAGTGGTCCGGAAAAGAGCGCAAACTCCCCCACTTACCATGGTCAAAGGGGTGGTACAGGAAGTGCAGAACGAGGAATTCCTCCACCAAGCTCAAGAGCTCAATCTAAAGAGTACGCGGGCTTGCGCCTCCCCAACATGTGGCCCCTTCGGGTTCCCTACAGCTAGGTGTTGATTTGGAAGCTAAGGGGACAAATTCCCTTCATTGAGCCATATTCCTCTTCCAGAGAGACCTAAAATTGCCCCTGGAAGCACTCAATTTGGTTAAGGAAAAATGTAGATGAGTAAACCCAGATTGGCACATTTGTTCAGGTTGGCCTAGAAGCAAAATGGGTGTCATATCCCCAATTAAAATTTTGACAAGGAAATTCCCAATTTTGCAATTTTGGAGATTAATATACATAAATAAAATTAGGAGAAATAAGTTGCAGAAATATTTAATAAATTTTGGAGAAAAGGCAATGGTTGGGACTTGAGAAAAGAAGAAAAATTTAAGTAAAGTTAAGTTGTGGAGAGTACCAAGCATGGAAATCAAACCATGGTATGAGAGAAATCGAATCATGGTATGAGGAAGTGAAAGCAAAAAGAAAAAGAAGGTTAGAGCCTCATTTAGATCATTTTGGTTTTGGCATTTCATTTCTGAATTGAAGGTTTGTTTAAGTTGTTTAGCTAAGCCAACCATTGCTGCTTAGAACAGGGATTTCCAAGCGGAGAATCCCACCTCTCTTTCGGTCAACCTAAAGTGTCACCCTAGGAGAGAAATTTGAAGCTGATTGGAGATTTCTTTTCCTATACTTTGTGAATTGTTTCATCTCTGCAACAGGTGGGACGAATTTTCCAGGAGGACGCAGTAGCAGAAGTAGAGTTGCTTGGAAGAAGAGATTGTTAGGGAAATTGGCCTTGAGAATTTGCAGAAAATTGGCTCAAGAGAGGGCGACTTACCTTGTGGAGTTTCAGAGGCCGAGAGTGTTGCATTTGTGTAGGCCGAATTATTCTTCCTCAGGGCCTGCGCAGGGGTTTTCTGGGTTGTTTTGTTGTGGCAGTTGCTGCAATCTTGTCTTGGGAAATATCTGGAATATCTTTATATCATTCCAGCACTATCTTTTGGCGAATTCCCAGTTATTTTGTGGAGGATTTTTGGGTCGAGCAACTGTAGATTTTCAAGTGGGACGCCGACGTATTGCACCCATTTTGTCACAAGTCCAAGGAAGCAGCGTACAAGAATTTTTTCAAGCATCATAATCATTAGTCAACACTTTGTTTTATCATTGTAAACCCAATTTCTCCAAGTTGTAATGTAAATGATGCTGGTAAGAACGTTTAATTATGTAACAACTTAGGTAAGCCTTTGAATTTGGCAATGAATTTCATCCTAGGAGGTTTTTTAACCTCACTGAATTATGTGTGTTTCTAAACATGGATAATTGGCAAAGTTTTTCCTCCAGCTTAAACCCCAAAGCTAGGGTGGAGCTCATAGTCAAAGTTTTAGGTGAGTCCTAGTGTTATATCAAGTCTTTGTAAAAAAGGTTTGGAAATAATTTAAGTTATTTGGCTAAATTATTTTATTACAGATCACTATGTCTATACTAGATCATATTGTGTCGCAGAATTGGGTAATTATTTTGAGGGTCTATTGTAAAGGTGTATTCCCCCTTTGAGAGTTGAATTATTTTGTAATTATGTTAATGTAAAAAATATTTTAGTGCATGGTCCCTCACAATCAGACACCATAGCTAAAATATTTGAGGATGGAAAAATTATTAATCCCCTCGTGTCAATTAATTAATTTTTCTCGCTAAATTAAAATTAAATCCTAAGCTAGAAAATTAATTAATTTAGAGTCAAAAATAATTATAAAGAAATTAGAATTTCTCCAAGAGGAAAATAATCAAAATATTCATGGTCAAAGAGAAGTCAAATTTTGGAGATCCCCCACCTGTTGGAAAATCAAAGTAATTATATTAGGGTTTGATTCTCCTTTCTTGACAATTACTTGTGAGTGTGTTGGCTTCTTTTACTTCTTTATTATCTTATCTTTCATCAAGCAATTACCATATTATGTGTGTATGAAGATCACAAAACAAGAGACACGAGATATAGGCACTATGTCAAGGAAAAACTACCTTTGAGGGGAAAATCCAGTCAAGATAATTCTTCCTTTCAATAGTATTCTTTGATACTCTTCACTCTAGACCAAGACCAAACTTTCCCTCCGCACCAAGTCAGCGTCACAGATCTTCGACCCCTTCCACCAACTTTGACTAGGCAGCAGCTTCTAGCAACAGCGAAAATTAAGGAGACTTCGATCTCCCAATCCAGACCACGAAACAGAGAGAGAGAGGCACCAAAAGTTTGATTTTCTTCCTCTCTATAGACTTCCCCAAACTCGCACTTCTTTCAACCTCCCAGCAACAGACTTCGCACTTCTCCAACTCTTCTTGAGATATCGAACTAGCTTGAGAGATGATGCTCCAAATGACTTCGACTAGCTTGTATTTATAGGTTTCTTGTGGGTCGAATTAGGGTCCTTTAGGCCGACTTGATCTCCCTTAGGCCGACTTGATGTGGAGGGTACATAAATCATATTTGACTCAATACTAAACTTTTTTACATGATTCAAAAGCCCAAGAAGGGTCTCTTTGAATGTACAATGACTCTATAAACTCAATATTAATCCTAGGAGTCCATAATGGGGACTTTGACTAATATAACGATGACCCAAGCATGAAACCCATGCTTTAATAAGTCATTGTTACAATAACTAAAATTATTTTCTTTATTCTTTTGACAAGTACATTACATGATGACTCAAGTACATTAATGAAGACCAAACATAATTACATTTTCCAACACTCCCTCTTAACTAGGGAGATATTCATAATGTACAAATACAATGGAAGATCTCAAACTATAAAAACCATGAAGAACTTTAGGCACCGCAATGCCATGGACTAGATTCCTGACCAGACAATCTATCCAATTGGTCACTCAACAATTTAGGCACCACAATGCCACAGACTAGATTCTTGACCAGGGCAATCTATCCAAGTGGAAATAAGGTGGAGTCAAGCTTCCAGCCCCTTTAGGTACCATCAAGTTTACTTGCGAACCACCAACACAAACATCTAGGTGCGTATCCAAAACAGAGCTCAATAACCAACACCACCTTTCCAACTTCAAGACCAAAACATCAACACAAAGTGTCGGCCAGATGTCTTCCTAGGCAATGCTTCACTCGCAAAGCCTCAACAAATCTCTTCCACTTTCTTATCATCAATACAATCAGCAATATCTACCAAACCAAGCAGGTTCCTTAGATATTCAAACTTCTTATTAGGAAGAGCCTTTGTCAGTATGTCTGCTACCTGTTCATCTGTCGAGACATACTCCAACTTCACGATCCCATCCTGCACCAAGTTCCTAATAAAGTGGAACTTATTATTGATATGTTTCATCCTCAAATGAAACACGGGATCTCCATACATCTTGATACAACTTTGATTGTCACAATTAATCACAGTAGGACCCAGAGACTTCTCGAACAAATCTGTCAAAAGCTTCCTCAACCAAACAACCTCTTTTCCTACTTCACATGTAGCCACATATTCTACCTCAACACTACTCAATGCAACGGGATCTTGCTTCCTACTCATCCATGAGATCATAGCAACTCCCAGACTAAAGCATCCTCCAGTAGTGCTCCTTCCTATTGATTTGTGGTAGCATCAAATGTGCTCTGTTGAAATTTGGTACCGGAGGACAGGTGGTTCCCTTAGGCTTTGATCTTTGGCCTAGGGAAAAGTGTCCAAAAGAATTTAATTTTTCTCTTAAAGTGACTTTATAATTTTATAAAGTTAAATCTAATTTAAAAGTGACTTTAAGTGATAAAGTTACTAAGTCTAATTTTAAAGTAACTTTTATAAAGTAAATGAAAAATTAGAAAGGAAAAGTGACTTTGGAAATAAATGACTAAGTGGGGTGAATTAAAAAATAGAAAGTGAGATTTAAATGTGCATTTAGTCTCAGCCATTGATCTAAATCTATTTCAGCCATTGGATTTAGAGATCACCCAAAAGTCACTTGGATCACCCAAAAGTCACTTGGAGTTATATTAAAGGAGGAAAAGGTCATTCATTCTTTCATGAGCAGATTGAGAGAAGGAGAGCAAGAGAGCAAGAGAGATTTCTGAGCAGGGAGGAGAAGGAGACAGCAGCTTGGCACACATTCCAAGGCAGCAGTTGAGCAGATTTGTACAGCTGATTCAGCACATAGTGAAAGGCAGATTTTTGCACAAAAATCGAGGAGTAGTTTGCTGATTTTTCTGCACACAAAACGGAGGTCGTACAGCATTTATTGCTGTCCTGTTTGCTGTAATTTCCATATTGCTGTGAGGCACGGGAAAGGAGATAAGTTGTAAATTTGCTTGCTGATTTTTTGCTGAATAATTCTCACTGTAAAAAGGCAATTTTCAGAAATAAAGAAGAGCTCTCAAACTGGTTTTCCCCAAGAGTTGTAGGGGGTTTTTCCAGGGTCAAGTTGACCAAAAATATCAGTGTTTTAATGTGTTTTAATGGCTGTTTTTGATTACTGATTTTTAATTCTGCAATTTCCAGCATTCTGAAAAATTTCCAGAATTTGTGTTTTCAGCAATATTTATTTTTTTCAGTCTGTTAAATGTATGGTTATGGGAATGGGCATTTAACTACATGGGAGAAATAAGGAGAAACTGAAAACCGGGGTGGGAAAACAGAAATTTTTACATGGTATCAGAGCTTGAGTGCTGAAGGGCAGTTTGGGACAGCAAAAGGAAAAATAACAGTTGCTGATTTTTCACTCAGAAAATTCCAGCAAGCTGATTTTTTCATAAACAGCAGTTTTATCTTTACTACAGCAGTGCTATTTTTCAGTTTTAGGACAGCAGGATGTCATTGGGATTGAGGGTGGAGGATAGGTTGGATGGGCATACAAATTACAGTGTTTGGAAGGAGAGAATGCAGAGTATCTTTGAGGAGGCAGAAGTCTGGGATATCATGGTGCATACCGCACAGAACCCTGTTGTTGTGCCCACTGATGTTACTCAGTTGGCTGAGTATAAAAAGAAGAACAATAAGGGTAAGAGGCTGATTCTAGACGGAATCAAAGACCATTGCATTCCTCATGTGAGAGGAAAGAGCAATGCCCATGAGATGTGGACAGCATTGTCCAATCTCTACCAGAGTACCAATGAGAACCGGAAGATGGTCCTGAAGGAGAAGCTGAAGAACATTAAGATGGGGAATGATAGTGCAGCTGGATGTCTCACAAAGATTACCAATGTGAGAGATGAGTTGGCAGCGATTGGAGAGGCCATTCCATCCACTGAGTTGGTGCGTATTGCAGTGAATGGCCTCCCCCGTTCATGGTTGAACTTTGCTGATGGGGTTTGTGCACATGAGACCCTTCCCACATGGGAGAGGTTTTGGGATGATTGCATTCAGACAGAGATCAGGAAAGGACAGCTTGGGGCAGCCAAGCCAGTTGAGCAGGATGAGGACGTAGCACTGGTGGCAGGAGGCAAGAAAGGCAAAGGGAAGAAGCAAGCTTCCACAAGCGGTGGTGGGGGCAAAGGCAAAGGTAAAGGTAAACAGGGGAACACACAGAAGGACTATTCCAAGGTGAAGTGTTGGAATTGTCAAAAGATGGGACACTATGCAGTTGTGTGTCCGGAGAAGAAGAAGAAGAAGGGGAAGAACCAGGATGTGGCAGCTTCAGCAGAGATTAAGGACTTTGCAGGTCGGTTTGACCGGGAGTTTGCGTTCACTACGTGTGAGTTCTCTAGTGCAGGATCACCTGCCACACAGGTTCAGAGGGAGCATGCTTTTCCCTCGATTAGCGGAGCATCTTCAGGTATCTGGTATGTGGACAGTGGGGCTTCACGTCATATGACAGGAGTCCGTGAGTACTTCTCAGAGCTTTCAGAGAGTGGCACTGATATCGAGGTAGTACTCGGTGATGACAGAGTTGTTAGAGCAGTCGGGGTGGGGACAGTGACATTTCAGAGGGAGTCCAAACCTCCCTTGAAGGTGTCAGAGGTTCTTTATGTGCCAGGGATGAGGAAGAACCTCATATCCGTCTCAACTTTGGAGGACAGAGGATATGAGGTACTGTTCAGGGGAGGACAGGTGTTGATGTATCCCAGGGGCACTCCAGCTGATTCAGCTAGAGTGATAGGTGTACGCCATGCAAAGGTGTACAAGTTTGCATTCCAACCCCTTTTGGCATTGAGCAATAGTACCGACAGCAGAGCTAGCAGTTCTGAGCTGTGTGAGATTTGGTACCGCAGGATGGGACATATGTATCATGGAGCCTTGAGGACATTGCGGGAGATCACTACAGGTGTGCCAGATTTCAGTACTGATCACTTTGATACTTGCAGAGGTTGTGCGATGGGCAAGTTTGCCAAATCCCCTTTTCCCAGCAGTGACAGCAGAGCGACGGGGATACTTGATTTGATTCATTCCGATGTGAGCAGTCGGATGTCTCATGTTTCCTTGAGTAGATATGAGTACTATGTTTTATTCATTGATGATCACTCCAGGAGGACCTGGATTTATTTTTTGAAGACCAAGAGTGAGGTCTTCAAGCGGTTTCAGGAGTTTAGAGCTCTTGTGGAGACACAGACAGGTCGGAAGATCAAGTCCCTGAGGTCGGACAATGGAGGAGAGTACACCCTTGGAGAGTTTGTTGACTATTGTGCGGAGGCAGGCATTAGGAGGGAGTTCACTGTTCCTTACAACCCCCAGCAGAACGGGGTTGCGGAGAGGAAGAACAGATCCATCATAGGGGCTGCCAAAGCCATGTTACATGATCAGGGGTTGCCATTGTTCTTGTGGGCAGAGGCCTGCAACACAGCTGTTTACTTGCAGAACAGGAGTCCGCATCGTGCCTTGGGGCACATGACTCCGGAGGAGGCTTTCTCTGGGAAGAAGCCTGATCTTGGTCATCTTCATATCTTTGGATGCATTACATACTCCTATATACCCAAGGAGAAGAGGACCAAACTAGAGCCCACCGCAGATAAGGGTATCTTTGTGGGCTACAATGAGACCTCAAAGGCCTTTCGGATTTACATTCCTGCACAGAGGAGAGTTGTTGTCAGACGAGATGTGAAGTTCGAGGAGGACAGGGCCTTTAGGAGATCACGGGAGTTAGAGTATCTGGATCAGCCAGACCCTCAGCAGCAGTTGAGTCAGTCACAGGGATCCAGTGGGCAGGGATCAGGAGGATCCGGAGGTACATCCATGAGGATGTCAGGTCCATCAGTGAGCAGTGGCTCGCCGAGCCAGAGGGGTGGTGCTCCGGGCAGCATGCAGAGCAGTTCACTAGGGAGTCCACTGATGGACAGTTCACACGGTACCTCAGCTTCTACAGGTTCAGGTGCAGGCAGGAGGACAGCAGACAGACAGTCAGGAGTTCAGGCTACTGATGGTGATGAGGAGGAGGAGTTTCATTCTCCTATGGGAGAAGCATGCTCAGGGAAGAGGAAGCCCAAGTGGCTTCAGGACACCTTGAGAGATGCCACATCTGTTGCTGAGCCAAAGAGGCCGGTCAGAGAGAGTAGACCACCTGAGAGGTTTTGTAGCTATATGGCGATGGTTACCAGCATCCTTGACTCTGAGCCTTCTAGCTATGAGGAGGCAGCTAGCCAGCAGGTCTGGAGAGAGGCCATGCAGGAGGAGTATTCTTCTATCATGAAGAATGATGTTTGGGAGGTGGTGCCGAGGCCTGAGGGCAAATCCGTGGTTACTTCCAGATGGCTTTACAAGGTAAAGCATGCTGCAGATGGCAGCATTGAGAAATTCAAAGCGAGGTTTGTGGCTAGAGGGTTCTCCCAGGTAGAGGGAGTTGATTATGAGATCTTCGCTCCCGTGGCTCGATATACTTCGATCCACTCCATTATATCGATAGCAGCAGAGATGGGTTGGAAGATCCACCAGATGGATGTGAAGACCGCATTTCTCAATGGCTTCATACAGGAGGTGTACATTGAGCAGCCACAGGGCTTTGAGGTGCATGGGAAGGAGTCCCATGTGTGCAGATTGAAGAAGGCCCTTTATGGCCTGAAGCAAGCTCCCAGAGCTTGGTACTCCAGGATAGATGCATACTTGCAGGGGATGGGTTTCACAAAGAGTGAGGCAGATCCGAACTTTTACTTTATTGTGATTGGTGAGGAGCCTCTCATTCTGGTGCTGTATGTGGATGACTTGATCATTACAGGTGCAAAGAGACTCATAGAGCACTGCAAGAGAGATCTTGCGGCGGAGTTTGAGATGAAGGACATCGGCTTGATGCATTACTTTTTGGGTTTGGAGGTGTGGCAGGAGGAGGGGCATTTCTTCCTGGGGCAGGGGAAGTATATTGTGGACATCCTTAGCAGATTCCACATGGAGGATTGTAGACCCATGTCGACACCGATGATCACCAACTGGAAGAAGCTTCATGCTTCGGATTCCGAGTTGGTGGATCCCACATTGTACAGGCAGCTGATTGGTTCCTTGATGTATTTGGTCAACACTAGACCAGATATCTGTTTTGCAGTCAACACGATGAGTCAGTTTATGTGTGAGCCTAGGAAGGTTCACTGGGTGGCTGCAAAACACATTTTGCGGTACTTGCAGGGGACAGTGGATTATGGTCTGGACTACAGGCAGGGAGATGGAGTGAGATTGGCAGGATACACTGATTCTGATTGGGCAAGTTGTGTTTCTGATAGGAAGAGCACTTCAGGGTGCTATTTTGGGTTGGGTTCAGCAGTAGTGTCATGGTTCAGCCGGAAGCAGCAGTCAGTAGCACTGAGTTCAGCGGAAGCAGAGTATATGGCAGCCAGTCTAGCTAGTTGTGAGGCTATCTGGCTTCGCAAGATGTTGTTTGGCTTATTTGGTCAGCCGTTGAGACCTTCAGTGATTTACTGTGATAATCAGAGTTGCATTAAACTCACGGAGAATCCAGTATTTCATGACAGGTCAAAGCATATCGGGATCAGATATCATTTCATCAGAGACTATGTTCAGAAGGGAGCTGTGAAGCTTGAGTATATTTCCACTGATGAGCAGGTTGCAGATATTCTTACCAAAGCCTTACCACGGGGCAAGCATGTCTACTTCAGGGACAAGATGGGTGTGGTGAGGAACACCTTCCTCGGTAAGAGGGAGTGTTGAAATTTGGTACCGGAGGACAGGTGGTTCCCTTAGGCTTTGATCTTTGGCCTAGGGAAAAGTGTCCAAAAGAATTTAATTTTTCTCCTAAAGTGACTTTATAATTTTATAAAGTTAAATCTAATTTAAAAGTGACTTTAAGTGATAAAGTTACTAAGTCTAATTTTAAAGTAACTTTTATAAAGTAAATGAAAAATTAGAAAGGAAAAGTGACTTTGGAAATAAATGACTAAGTGGGTCTTTATTAAAGTGGGGTGAATTAAAAAATAGAAAGTGAGATTTAAATGAGCATTTAATCTCAACCATTGATCTAAATCTATTTCAGCCATTGGATTTAGAGATCACCCAAAAGTCACTTGGATCACCCAAAAGTCACTTGGAGTTATATTAAAGGAGGAAAAGGAGAAAAAGGTCATTCATTCTTTCATGAGCAGATTGAGAGAAGGAGAGCAAGAGAGATTTCTGAGCAGGGAGGAGAAGGAGACAGCAGCTTGGCACACATTCCAAGGCAGCAGTTGAGCAGATTTGTACAGCTGATTCAGCACATAGTGAAAGGCAGATTTTTGCACAAAAATCGAGGAGCAGTTTGCTGATTTTTCTGCACACAAAATGGAGGTCGTACAGCATTTATTGCTGTCCTGTTTGCTGTAATTTCCAGATTGCTGTGAGGCACGGGAAAGGAGATAAGTTGTAAATTTGCTTGCTGATTTTTTGCTGAATAATTCTCACTGTAAAAAGGCAATTTTCAGAAATAAAGAAGAGCTCTCAAACTGGTTTTCCCCAAGAGTTGTAGGGGGTTTTTCCAGGGTCAAGTTGACCAAAAATATCAGTGTTTTAATGTGTTTTAATGGCTGTTTTTTATTGCTGATTTTTAATTCTGCAATTTCCAGCATTCTGAAAAATTTCCAAAATTTGTGTTTTCAGCAATATTTATTTTTTTCAGTCTGTTAAATGTATGGTTATGGGAATGGGCATTTAACTACATGGGAGAAATAAGGAGAAACTAAAACCGGGGTGGGAAAACAGAAATTTTTACATGCTCTAGCCATGAAAATTGGTGGGGAGGCTAAGGCACATAAGATCTCCAAGACCCAGAAATGGTTTGGGGAAATTCCACCCGTTTGGAGAGATATTAAAAATATTAATATTTTTAATGGGGTTCCTAAGTCTAAACTTAGGAAAATTAAAATATGAATGGGTATTAATATAAAACTGGGTGAGAATGTTGTAAATGACATGGATCAAGCCAAATCTAATCTTAGTCATTGATTAGGGACTTAATCTAGACCATTGAAGACTCAACAAGAAAGGTATAAGAGGAGGCTTGAGGGTTAGTTGGAGATACACCAAGATTGATCAATCAGTTCGATTTTCTGGAGCGGGGCTTGCTGAGAAAATTCGAACTAGTGGTTTGTTACAGTGTGGGGCAATGAGTACATAGCAGAGAGGCAGGGACAGTGCCAGAGGGTCAGTCAGTGACCTAAGAGGCTGACGTAAAGGCAATAGGAGCTACGCAGAGGCAGTTGGGGACTACACAGAGGCTGAGGAGCCTACGTGGGTGACGCAGAGGGCCAGAGAGCCGACGCAAAGAACCAAGAGGCTGACGCAAAGGCTTCAGGAGCAGAGTTGAAGCTAGCAGGACTGACGCAGGGCCAATAGGAAGCGCCGAAAGGATTTTCGTGGGGCAGACTAGAGCTGAGAGGCTGAATATCTGTCTCCGAGAAGAAGTATTACTGTCGTGTAACAATCTCTGTTGGGTGAGCCATTTCTGGCACCCTAGTTGTGCTCAAAAGTTGCTTAATAATAAAACCCTCATATCTGTTGCACCGGTTTTCCCACATTGGGTTTTTCTAGGGACAGTTGTCCAAAAATAACGGTGTCCCTTGTGTGTTTGTCTCAGTTATTTCAATTGTTGATCTGTATATGAGTTAAGGTTGCACTTGTGTTTATTTTCAGTATTTATATTTATAAATAACTTGTTAATGAAAATAACAAGTAGGAGAAAATATGTTGGAAATACTTAGAGGGGAGGTGAATCAGTATTCCTTTTCAATTGTTATTTTTTACCAGTTAAATCATTTATATTTAGAACACAAAATAACAATAGGAATAAATGCTTTTATTAATATAATCTTTACAATAAATCAGGTACAATATATATAAGGCTCCAACCTGTTGCCAAGCACCAACTTGGTCTTTTGTGAGGCTCCAACCTCTAGGGCACCAATCCTTTCAATTCTGAGGCACCAACCCCAAGGGCTCCGACCCTATCTTGTCAAGGCACCAACCTTGGATTTAGGAGCACCAACTCCAATGACACCAATCCTTCCAATTCTAAGGCACCAAGGGCTCCAACCTTATCTTGTCAAGATATGTTTGTGTTGGCATTTTGGCTCAGGTATGGCGCTATGATACAGGTGTTGTCCTTGATGGCAACTCTCTTTGATGACAGATCTCCGTTCAGTCTACAGAATGAAGAGAAATCTCATATACGCAGGTTAATTAAGTCCAAGTTGCGTATACACGCTGGTGATATGCATACTAAGTCGCGTATACGCAGGAGAGCTATATAATAAGGCGCGTATACACGCAGATGCATGAACAAAAAAGTGCGTATATGTCGGGAAGTTTCCTTTTGGTCCATGGTAGTTAGTCCTCGGTACTTGTGCCCATGTCTTTGGACCAAAGTACCTCGACAGTCGTGTAGATCTCTAGTTTCGCAGTTGATGGTTTTGGCTCTTGGTATTGAGCAAGGCCTAAGGCTATATAAGGAGAAGAAGATCATTAGGCAAGATCATCTTTCGAAAAGGCTTGAATATCTGAAAAGGAAAGAGATCTGATATGCAGGTTCTGGGTTGCTTGATCTAAGCCAAGGAGAGATCACATCGGTTGATGGAAGACTAGATCTAAGGATAGATCGTGATCTAATGGTTTGAAATGCACTATCATGATATGGTTGATTATGCGTATTTCTAGATCTGCATACTGTCGCAATGTTATGTTCTGGGTCTAACTGATGTCTGGTACAGCTGCAAATTGAGAAAGTTTATTTTTAAATCTGTACGCAGGTTGGCTTCGGTAAAAGCGCGTGTATACGCGGGTTTTGCTCATTGAAGTAGCGTATATCTTTTGAAGCTTGATTTTGGGTTTACAGTTGGGTCTGACTGTTATTGCAGAGTTCTGTAGTCTGTTCTGTGTTCTGGTAACTGGTGATTGACAGGGTTCAGTGGTTCAGTGATTCAAAGTTTGGTTGTTTTATGCTTCAATGATCTGTTGTGAAAGGTGAATGAATTGTGGCCTTCAGATTGTAATGTTGTGCTTCAGGAATATCCAGTCTGAAAATGTATGAAAGGTGGTACCTGAAGGAAAGAAGATTGTAGGTCAGCACCTACGTACTAGTATCTTGGCTAGTACAAGAGCAAAGGGGGTTGGAGCTCCCTTCCAAGGAAGTTTGGAGAACGAGAGAAGGTTGTAGCCTTCTGCAGGTTGTAGCCTGCGTACTGGTATAAGGCTGCACCAGTACAAAAGATTGTAAACTGAAGTTTCATATTAAAGAAAGATAGAGACAACTTGCAGCAGGTGGTTTTCACCCACATTGGGTTTCCACCTTATATCTTGGTGTTCATGTGTGTGGCTTTTGATCTGTTCTGTTATACTGCACCTGTTTACTGTTAATGTGGTGAATAATGTCCTGATGAACTTAACTGAAGAATAAGCTAACTAAATTATGAGTTTTCTTCTTATACGCTGTTTTATTTAGTCACAGTAGCGTGTACACGCTGGTTCACTTAACTGAAGTAGCGTATATGTTTCTGAGCATTGAAAAAGTTTGATTGATCTGATAATACTGATTCACCCCCCCTCTCAGTATTATTTCCAACAGTTTGGTAGTAATTCTCTACTCCCAAAATCTTCTTCACTGAGTTCTGTCAATCTACAGCTTCACTGTAGTCTCCATGCTACATCATTAATGACAACATGTCTTCATATGAAGGAGTCTTCACAATTCTTCATATTGCCCACATAAAGTTTGCAAACTTCCAAGATACAAACTCACAAACACTTTAATGCTGGTGCTGTCTACTGCTCCCTTCAAACGATGACACATGAAACATTATTTCCTTTCACAGAACGGTTCTTCAAATTGCGTTTTGTACTTCTTCCATAGATTAATTTATCATAGGTCTGAGCCTTTCAAAGATTAACCCAATCAATAGAATTGCTTCGTCCTTTGGCTTCCTCCTGTCCTGTTGGACCTTCGGCTTCCTTCTTTCCTGCTGGACCTTCAGCTTCTTTCTGTTCTGCTTGACCTACGGCTTCCTTCTCACTCGATCTTCAGCTTCTTTTGTACCTTCATCATCTGCTAGACCTTTGGCTTCACGACCTTTCGACTTCTCGATCTTCGGCTTCCTCTTTCATTCGCTCGACCTTTGGCTTCCTTTTTCTTCCGCTAGACCTTTTGGCTTCCTTCTTCGCTCGCTCAACCTTTGGCTTTCTTTCTACTGTTCCTTCGGCTTCCTCTGTCTCTTCAAGTTCACGAGTTGTGAACTTCTTTATGCTCTATTTTTATGCCCGAGATAGATACTCAGAACTGAAGCGTTTTAACTCGTTTTTATACAAGTTTCACCAATGACCAAAGGACACGTCCATTTGGAAGGAGAGGCCGACTTATGGATATTCATCCAATTACTCATAAACTTGTTTTATTTACAGAGGATTTCATAGGAGAGACTGTACCCAAGGAGGTCCCACATCCACGTCATCAATCGCAATCGCAACTTTCGGTGGTCTGCAATCGCAACTCTTAACATCACCGATATTCACACTGCCGATGAAACGAACGCGATAAAATATTAAACCATCGTCAATAGATCCATCGGGTCCACAGCTAATATCGCAATCGGTGGTCGGGTTCACAAGACTTATCACAATCGGCAGTCTGGTGGTGTCAACCCTTATGATTTGCATAACTTCCCCGATACTTGGACACGATATTACATAAAGGTATATTCTATGGAGCTATCGGGTCCACGCCTTATATCGCAATCGCAGTTTTTATTGTGACATCCCATTATGACTAGTGATATGAAATTTTATACGATGGATGTGATATTGTATTATGGCGTATTGTAATGGAATCATCGGGTCTGCAGTACATATCGCAATCAGCGGTTTGACATCCCTTTGAAACTTGCGATTACTGCGGATGCGATATTTTATTAAATCATGCTATAATGATGCAGCGAGTCCGCAATCTATCACAGTCGGCAGTTCGGGGGTTTATCGCAATCGCAGTTTTAGTGTGACATTCCTTTAAGACTTGCGGTGTGAAGGTTCTGATACACGCGGATGCGATATTACAATAGGGTTGTTACCATACACTAATCGGGTCCGCATATTATATCGCAATCTATGGTTTGCAGGACTTCGACTGGCAAACGGATTAAGATGGCCTTAACCCCCGCAGTTGATTGTGATCTAAGAGTTGAATATGAGATCGACGGCTAGGATTGAGTGCGGGACTTCAGCCACGATCAAGGAAATTCGTACTTTCCTACCCCCACAGTTGCTAATCACCGTCGATCTAACAAACCTGTTGATCTGACGATCCAAATCTATTCCTCTGCCATTCTTCTTCCGCAAGCACTTGGCTTTGATCTCCGCCATTCATTTCTTGACTCCATTGTTTAATACTCCCTCTGCTTATTTCTTCGATATTATTGTTAACTCCTCCATTAACATTGTTTATGCACCTTCGCCGATGTGTTCCTCTTTGCTTCTCATGGCTTCCAATGACCTCTTCCTCTTACACTTTGGCTTCATGATGGCTTCCGATAAACTGCTTCCAATGAACTCTTCCGATAGCTCTTCTTTGACTACTCTTGTTATTGACTTCCAATGGCTTCCAATGTCTTTCCAATGGCTTTCCTGATGGCTTTGCTCCTTGGCTTCTTGCTCCTGTTTCTTCATGGATCTTCTCTGCTTCTCCTTGGCTTCATATCATCATTTAGTATCCTAGAATATTGCCATATTGACATCAATGACAATCTAGATCAACAATCTCCCCCTTTGTCATTGATGGCAATATTCTTCTTCTCTCCCCCTTTGACATCAATAGCAAAGGAGTGCTCAGGGACTCCCCCTGTTGAACTGCTCCCCCTATCAAACTGCTTCTGTTCTTTATGAATAGTAGATCTTCATGGTTTTGTTACTCCCCTTGTCATAGTGCTCTTCCTTTTACTCAAGATAGAAGGATTGATGCCTTATCATCAACTAGCACATTATCCCTTCTTCATGTCTCAAAAAAACTACTTTATCATGGCTTCAACAATGCTTAAAGATGCTCCACTTCAATGCTTCCAAACAGATTGCAAATAGCCACACACCAAATGTTCAAGTCCAAGTTTTTATGCTTCAATCCATATTTTGTTGTCTCCACGGTCAGAATTAAGAGGCCTTCACAGTCCGAATCAAGAGAAAATGCCACTGAAATTGTCTTTCTTGCTATCTCTCTTCAAATCCGAGTTCCTTTGTGTCTCTATGCTTCTCCTTAAGTCACGACCATCCAACATTTCAACATCATTGTATTTGAATGAAATGGTGAGAGGTTGTGCCTCACTGTTGCTATTTTTCTAAGTGACCAGTATCAACGTGAGTTATATTTGACTGCACAACATTCTCCTTGCTACAGTCCTTTTGATAAGCCCTTTTTTTTGTGTGTTCTTGCAAGTTATCTCCACTAGCAGATTTTGATATCCAATATGTGACTATCTTTTAAATTCTTTCTACTAATTGACAACTGCTCTTGCTTCAAGCTCCATTCCTAGATGTATCTGTTTGTTTGAAGATTGCTTCTATTTGTGTCCATAATTTACTTGTTCTTACATCATATCTCTGAGTTGAGACATTCAACTTCTGTAATAATAGCAACATAGTTCTTTTCCTTATTAGCATTAGATGGCCTTCTCTACTGCCCCAATTTCTGCTTAGTGATCAAGTGAAAAAACATCTTCAACAACAGTCCATTGGATAGTTAAGAGATCATGTTCTTTCAAAGGAGTGTTCCTGAGAAAATGATCCATCAAAGAATTATTTTCAATATAGCTCATCAAGGATTACATAAGGCCCATTCACAGATGGCTTCTGCAAGAATGCTTAATCATCATAAGCTCCCCCTAACTGTATGCATGATCTTCCTTTTGGCAGAGTCTCCCCATCAAATGCTTAGATTGTCGAAGATCAGGTCAACAACATGTGTTGTTGGCTGGAGAGTTCAAGGGACTTTCGAATTGTATTTGCTTCCTTCTCCATACTTGTGTAACTTTCTTATCTGGCATAGTTCTAGCTTGAGTAGGTGCCCAAATCAAGTTACAATTACGTGCCATATGACCAATGTTATGACACTTGAAGCATTCTATGTTGTTCATGAATAAGAATTCATGACTTCTTCTTGCAAAATTGTTCCTCAGAGATTGTTGGGGACCATAATATCTATCTTTATGATATGCCCTACAATCTTTTGCCATGTGTCCAAAGTTTGTACAAGCATAACAATAACCAAGAAATAAACTTTGGTACCTGGGAGATGGAGATTTCCTTGATGTACTTCTGAAGTCTTTCTGCCTTGAGATCCTTTGATGATAACCATTGCTTCTCGCATCCTTGACATCATCTACATTTCTTCTTGGAGCGGGATGTCTTCCATTGTTGCCTTGACTCTTCTCCTTGCCTTTGTTGGAACTAGGAGCATCAACATTTCTTTCTGGCTTCCTCGCATCCTTTTTGTTTGAAGCATTATCATTCTTGCTTGAGGATTCACCTTCATAGCCAAGACCTGATTTATCAAATGGAGATCTTTGATGGTTGAGCATGTCATCCAAGGCTTGAGAGCTCTTCAAGATTTTGTCCATTCCTTCAACCTTTTTCCTGAGGGAGACAATCTCTTCTTCCAATCTTTCGCAATCATTATTCTTCTTAGCAAGTTGTTTCTCAAACTCTTCCTTGATACGTATTGCTTCATTTGCTTCTATTTTAAGGGAGATGATATCTGACTTCATTTTGAAGATTTCTTCATTTTCCTTTGCTAGACTGCTCTCCATTTCTTCCTTGATCCTTGTAGCTTTACATGTTTCGGCCTTGAGAAGGTTGATGTCAGATTTTAATTTGAAGATTTCTCCATCCTTTGCTTTTAGTTGACATATCATGGTGTTTCTCTCCTTTTTTGCTTCATCAACCTGTTCTTCTATGATTGCCAATGCTTCCATTGTCTTCTCAACTCCTTGTGTTTGTTTCCTTGCTTCTTCTAGTTGTGATCTACGGGAGGAGACCTCTTCCTTGTATTGACCAATCTCTGCTTCAAGTTTGTTCAAGCTTTGGTGCCTTTGTTCAAGGTGGCTTGACAAGTTATCTTCCCGTTTCTTTGCTTTATCCAATTGATTTGTCATGGATATGACTTCTTCATGATCCTTTCTTTTGCTTTGATGAAATTCCTTCTTAAGCTTGGCAAGCTCTTCATCCCTTTCTTGTACTTGAAGCTTGACAAGGTCAACTTTCTTCCTTGTTTGGTCTTTGTCACCAACTAGTGCTTTCTTATTAAGTTCCTCGTTTTCCTTTTTCAAATTGATAATCTCTTCCATGGCAGCCATAAGTTTAGTGAGGAGATCTTCTTCAAAATCTTTTTCATTCTCTTTTTCAGCTTCTATGATGGGTTCTGGATTTCCTTCTTGGTTTCCATCATCTTCTTGACTAGTGGTCATGGTCAATGCTCCTTTTGAGTGAAGGTCATCAAGTTTGTCCCATATACCCTTCGCTAACAAACATTTTCCTAAATTGTTCTTTATAGAATCTGGTAGCCAATTCAAGATTACCTTCATTGCTTTTGCATTGTACTCCTTGGATTCTCCATCCATCATGCAATCAACAATCACTGATTTCCAGATTTCAAAGCCTTGAGTCTTTAAGAAATTCCTCATTCTTGCTTCCCATATATCAAAGTTTCCATTGAACCATGGAGCCTTCACACATTGATTGACTTCTATTTCATTGGTAGAGGGAGACACATCTTTAGGAGGATTGGAGACCTTCTTCCTTGGCTTCGCCATTTGTGTTCTAATGATCAATCTTCAAGCTGTTAGGCTTTGAGTGAAGGTGTTGGCTCTGATACCAATTGTTGGAAATATTGAGAGGGGGGGTGAATCAATATTCATTTTCAATTGTTAGTTTTTACCAGTTAAATCATTTATATTTAGAACACAATATGAACAATAGGAATAAATGCTTTTATTAATATAATATTCACAATAAATCAGGTACAATATATATAAGGCTCCAACCTGTTGCCAAGCACCAACTTGGTCTTTTGTGAGGCTCCAACCTCTAGGGCACCAACCCTATCTTCTCAAGGCACCAACCTTGTGTTTAGGAGCACCAACTCCAAGGACACCAATCCTTCCAATTCTGAGGCACCAACCCCAAGGGCTCCGACCCTATCTTGTCAAGATATGTTTGGTAGTAATTCTCTGCTCCCAAAATCTTCTTCACTGAGTTCTGTCAATCTACAACTTCACTGTAGTCTCCATGCTACATCATTAATGACAACCTGTCTTCATATGAAGGAGTCTTCACAACTCTTCATATTGCCCACACAAAGTCTGCAAACTTCCAAGAAACAAACTCACAAACACTTCAATGCTGGTGCTGTCTACTACTCCCTTTAAACGATGACAGATGAAACTTTATTTCCTTTCACAGAACTGTTCTTCAAATTGCATTCTGTACTTCTTCCATAGATTAATTTATCACAGGTCTGAGCCTTTCAAAGATTAACCCAATCAACAGAATTGCTTTGTCCTTCGGCTTCCTCCTGTCCTGCTGGACCTTCGGCTTCCTTCTGTCCTGTTGGACCTTCGGCTTCCTTCTGTTCTACTGGACCTACAGCTTCCTTCTCACTCGATCTTCGGCTTCTTTTGTACCTTCATCGTCTCCTAGACCTTTGGCTTCTCGACCTTTCAACTTCTCGATCTTCGGCTTCCTCTTTCGTTCGGTCGACCTTTGGCTTCCTTTTTCTTCCGCTGGACCTTTAGGCTTCCTTCTTTGCTTGCTCAACCTTTGGCTTTCTTTCTACTGTTCCTTCGGCTTCCTCTGTCTCTTCAAGTTCACAATGCTATCCCAGTCGACGGTTCGAGGGTTTATCACAATCGCAGTTTTAGTGTGACATTCCTTTAAGGCTTGCGATGTGAAGGTCCCGATACACGCGGATGTGGTATTACAATAGGGTTGTTACCATACACTGATCGGGTCCGCATATTATATCACAATCTATGGTTTGCGGGACTTCGACTGGCACACGGATTAAGACGGCCTTAACCCCCACAGTTGACTATGATCTAAGAGTTGAATATGAGAACGACGACTAGGATTGAGTGCGGGACTTCAGCCACGATCTGTCGATCCAGAGCTATTCCTCTGGCATTCTTCTTCCGCAAGCACTTGGGTTTGATCTCTGCTGTTCATTTCTTGACTCCATTGTTTAATACTCCCTCCACTTATTTCTTCAATATTACTGTTAACTCCTCCATTAACACTATTTATGCACCTCGACCGATGTGTTCCTCTTTGCTTCTCGTGGCTTCCAATGACCTTTTCCTCTTACGCTTTGGCTTCATGATGGCTTCCGATGAACTGCTTCCTATAGCTCTTCTTTGACTGCTCCTGTCCTTGACTTCCAATGGCTTCCTTAATGGCTTTGCTCCTTGGCTTCTTGCTCCTGTTTCTTCACGGATCTGCTCTGCTTCTCCTTGGCTTCATATCATCATTTAGTATCGTAGAATATTGCCATATTGATATCAATGACAATCTAGATCAACAGTCTAGATTAGGGACTTAATCTCGACCGTTGAAGACTCAACAAAAAAGGTATAAGAGGAGGCTTGAGGGTTAGTTGGAGATACACCAACATTGATCAATCAGTTCGATTTTCTGGAGCGGGGCTCGCTAAGAAAATTCGAGCTAGTGGTCTATTACAGCGAAGGGCAATGAGTACATAGCAGAGAAGCAGGGATAGTTCCAGAGGGTCAGCACAGTGACCGAAGAGGTTGACGCAGAGGCAACAGGAGCTACGTAGAGGCAGTTGGGGACGACGCAGAGGCTGAGGGGCCTGCGTGGGTGATGCAGAGGGCTAGAGAGCTAACGCAAAGAGCCAGGAGGTTGACGTAGAGGCTTCAGGAGCATAGCTGAAGCTAGCAGGGCTAACGCAGGGCCAAGAGGAAGCGCCAGAAGGATTTTCGTGGGGCAGATTAGCGCTGAGAGGCTGAATATCTGTCTCCGAGAAGAAGTATTACTGTCATGTAACAATCTCTGTTGGGTGAGCCATTTCTAGCATCCTAGTTGTACTCAAAAGCTACTTAATAATAAAACCCTCATATCTGTTGCACCGGTTTTCCCGCATTGGGTTTTTCCGGGGACAATTGTCCAAAAATAATGGTGTCCCTTGTGTGTTTGTCTCAGTTATTTCAGTTGTTGATCTATATATGAGTTAAGGTTGCATTTGTGTTTATTTTCAGTATTTATATTTATAAATAACTTGTTAATGAAAAGAACAAGTAGGAGAAAATAAACCAGATAATGCAGTAGGGATTTCTAACGTGTCAGACTTAGAAATTTCAACACTTCTCTCATTGCCACCCCAATCAGAGACTGCGAAGCCAATTAGCTTGACTTCCTTACTATCATACTTTAGGCAGTGATGTATAATGCCACGAAGATACCTCAATATATGTTTGACAGTTATCCAGTGATCATGACGAGGCTCCAACTAAAACTGACTAAGAATGTTCACTGCAAAACATATATCTGGCCTAGTATTTACCAGATACATCAAGGAACCCACCAACTGTCGATATGAGGTAGGATCCACAAGACTAGAGTCAGAGCCCCTCAACTTCTTGAGGTTGGTGATCATAGGAGTAGTCATCGGCTTGGAATCCATCATCCCAAATTTCTGCAATAACTTGATGATGTACTTTCCTTGCCCCAAATATATCTCCCCAGGTCTCTGCCATACTTCTAGACCTAGGTAATAGTGCATTAGTCCTAGATCCTTCATTTCAAATTCAACTGCCAACATCTTCTTGCATTCTTGAATTCTTCGCTCTACACCTGTGATGAATAGATCATCCACATATAGTAGAATAATGACAGGTTCATTATTCACGACCTTGATGTAGAGATTTGGATCAACAAAACTCTTCACGAACCCAATTCTAAGTAGATATGCATCCATCCTTGCATACCATGCCCTAGGTGCTTGCTTCAAACCATATAGGACCTTCTTAAGTCTGCAAACATGAGAGTCCCTTCTATTCACTTCAAAGCCCTCAGGTTGTTCAATTTACACTTCCTCATCAATGGTCACATTCATAAATGCGGTCTTAACATCCATTTGATGGATATTCCACCCCATTGTAGCAGCCAATGAAACCACCCCATTGTAGCAGCCAATGAAACCAACGATCTAATGGTAGTGTACCTTGTTGTAGGTGCAAAGGTTTCTTCATAATCAATGCCTTCTTTTTGAGAGAAACCCCTTGCAACAAATCTTGTTGTGTACTTGTCTATACCTCCATCAACAGCATGTTTGATCTTATAGGTCCACTTCGATGTGACAACCGATTTGTCACTAGGTCTACGAACAATCTCCCAAACCCCATTCTTCATGATGGATAGATATTCTTCCTGCATAGCTTTCTTCCAAACCTCTCCATGCTCAATTTCCTTGAACCCAGATGATTCGACTTCAATTAACTTTGTCATATATGTAGCATAGCTAGAATATCTCTTTGGTTTATTACTTTCCCTGAAGGAACCTTTCGCAGCTTCATGTCCTTCAGCATCTTCTAATGTAGCTTCCAAACAATTTCGCCTCTTCCTTGTGGTTGGGACAACCACTGATTGAATAGGCTCACTTGGTCCTTCTTCTTCGATATTTGTAGTAGAGTTTCCATGACGAACTTCTTCTTCTTCAAATATGGGAACTTTTTCGTCATCAAAATCAATAGGAATATATTTTGATTTCTTGTATGCTTGATTTTTATCGAATATGACATCCCTGCTTACTTCAATGTGTCTTCCTTCCTTTATGTAGATTCTATATGCTTTTGAGGAAAGACTATAACCAATGAATATTCCCTTGATACTTGTAGAGTCCAACTTTTTTCGCTTGTCTTTCGAAACATGGATATATGTTGGACTTCCAAAGATTCGGAGGTGATCCACACTCAGCTTCTTTCCTGCGAATACTTCTTCGAGTGTTGTATTATCAAGACACTTATGAGGACTTCTATTTTGAATGTATACAACAGTAATCAAAGCTTCTCCCCATAAGAACTTCAGTAGATCTTGATCAAGGAGCATAGTTCGAATTCCTTCTTCAATTAACCCATTCTTCCTTTCGGCCAATCCATTTTGTTAGGGATAATAGGGAACAATGGGCTCCCTCTTAATACCTACTTCCTTACAATATGCAATCAATTCCTTAGAAGTGTATTCCCCACCATTGTCAAACCTCAGAGTTTTTATCTTTCTTTCGGTTAAGGTTTCCACTCCAGCCCTAAACTCCTTTAACTTATCAAATACTTCATCTTTAGTTTTGAGGAGGTAGAGCCATGTTTTTCTAGAATGGTCATCAATGAATGTCACATAGTAGAGATGAACTCCAAGTGATTTGTCAGACATGGACCCACACACATCACAATGAATGACGTCTAGTATCTCTTTAGACCTAGTTTCACTATGATGGAATGGTTTTCTAGTATGTTTTCCCAAAGAGCATCACTTGCACACAGCGTAATGATCTAACTTCATATTAGGAATACCATGAACCAGTTGACTAAGAGAAGTGATGACCTTGTAATGCAGATGACCATACCTCCTATGCCATAACTCAATGGGACTTATTTCCTTGTGAACTAGAGCTTGAAGAGGTGGTGCAATGACCCGATAAAGACTTCCCTCACGAACTCCAATAACCCTAGCTTTATCAATGTTAGAGTATTTTCCCCAAACCAATACTTTTCCATCAACAAAAGCAACTCTTTCCCCTTTATCTTCTAAACAAGAAATAGAAAGAAAATTCTTTTTCAAACCTGGAACATATAGAATGTTGTTGAGATGCAGCTTCGATCCATTATCCATCTTCAACGATGTTGATCCCAGGCCTCTAACAGCATAGCTTTTGTTGTCACCCAATTCCACTGCATGAGAGGATGGCTCCTTTGATAGTGTATGAAGTTGTTTACTTTCACCTGTCATGTGTCTCAATACTTCACTATCAATGATCCATTCATTGTCATCAGTACGTGACCCTGTAAGGGCAACTAAGAATCCTTGACTCTTGACCTTGTTGAACAAGTTGTAGATGACCTTCTTGATCCAGCTTCCAGCAATGTTGCAACCCATTCTTATGTAGTTCATCACAGAGGGAGAATCTATGCCAACAAAGTGATCTTCGACTCTTCCTTCCCTTAGCTCTGATACCATGATGGAAAATCAAAGTAATTATATTAGGGTTTGATTCTACTTTCTTGATAATTACTTGTAAGTGTGTTGGTTTCTTTTACTTCTTTATTATCTTATATTTCATCAAGCAATTACCATATTATGTGTGTGTGAAGATCACAAAACAAGAGACAAAAGATATAGGCACTATGCCAAGGCAAAACCCCCTTCAAGGGGAAAACCCAGTCAAGATAATTCTTCCTTTCAATAGTATTCTTTGAGACTCTTCACTCTAGACCAAGACCAGACTTTCCCTCCACACCAAGCCAGCCTCCTAGATCTTCGACCCCTTCCAACACTTTCGACTAGGCAGCTTCCAACAACAGCGAAAACTTAGGATACTTCGATCTCCCAATCCAGACCACAAAACAAAGAGAGAGACGCACCAAAAGTTCGATTTTTTTACTCTCTATAGACTTCCCCAAACTCGCACTTCTTTTGACCTCCCGGCAACAGACTTTGCACTTCTCCAGCTCTTCTTGAGATATCGAACTAGCATGAGAGATGATGCTCCAAATGACTTCGACTAGCTTGTATCTATAGGCTTCTTGTGGGTTGAATTAGGGTCCTTTAGGCCAACTTGATGTGGAGGGTACATAAATCATATTTGACTCAATACTAAACCTTTTTACATGATGAAGGGTCTCTTTGAATGTACAATGACTCTATAAAGTTTAAACTCAATATTAATCGTAGGAGTCCACAATGGGAACTTTGACTAATATAATGATGACCCAAGCATGAAACCCATGCTTTAATAATTCATTGTTACAATAATAAAAATTAATTTCTTTATTCTTTTGACAAGTACATTACATGATAAAAATGGGAAGGAGCCGACCTTGTTTGGGCTCTAGGAATTTTTAAATGGTATTCTAACTTTGCAAAAGGGTGTGAACAATATTTTAACTTTCGAAAAATACATTGATCCATTGCCATTATTCAAAATTTATTTTCTCACAAAAATTATTTTACAAGCAATGTATATTTGTAAATATTTTGTATATAAATTTTGTAAATTATTTCTAACCCTTGTTTTGCAGCAATTGGGGTCTTGGGGTTTATTTCAAATTTTGTATATATTGGGGTTTTGGGTATTTCGATTCATTTGTGCAAGTGAGCTTCAAGGTGATCAAGAATATTTTGTCGGGGTTTGGAGCTAGATCTAAACCCTTGAGGGTAAAATCTAGTCTCCCTTTAATTTGCAGGGCCAGCATCCAACAATTTTTCAACGAATTTGGACATTTTTGAGCAAATTGCAGGCTTCAAAAATTTGTGTGGCTCTTTGGCCTAACCGTCCAGCCATCTCTCCTAGTCGTCTACCCTCCTGGGGCCTTCTTCTCCCCTCGGCCTCCCTCTAACGTGAGCCGCTAGCCCTCTAATAGCTAGTCGCAAGTCGTAAATGCCCTCTTAGGGTCTTGACCCTCTTAGCCTAGTCGCGGGCCTCCAAGGGCCTCGGTTCTTCCCTTGTCGTGGGCTTCTGGAGGCCTTTTTAGGCCTCAACCCTCCTCCAAGCCTTGTCGCAGACCTTTCTAAGGCCTTAGCCTCCTCCGCTAGCCCCTTTTCCCTCCTCCGTGGCCTCCTTCCCTCTGTTGTGTTTGAAAATTTCATCTATTGCAGCAACTGGAAATTATTCTTCTAACTGTAAATTTATTTATGCAGTTTATTTGTTATGGCAAACAACAAATAAAATCACAACTGCAATTTTCACCACAAAAATACTAGAAACTGAGAAATTCTAGCACACACAAAAATTTTAACACAGTTATTTTTGGACATTGCCCCCAGAAAAACCCAATGCGGGAAAATCGGTGCAGCAAATGAGGGTTTTATTATTATTCTTCAGCAACAAATCTGAGTACAATAATTTAGATGCTCTACTGACAATCTAATCTTAGGAAAATACTTGCAAAATTATTGTGAGATTTTTCTCTCACTCCACTGCTAATTTTTGCCCCCAAGATTGGCTTCCTAGCCTCACGTTGGAGCTTTTGCGTCACTTTCTACGTAGTGGTTGCGTAGAGCCTCTGTGGAATTCGGCCTTCCTCTTACTGCCTCTTCCTGGAACTAGAAAACTTCCTCTTGGAATGCTGCTACCCTCCTCAACCACCTACTACTCACCCTCTAGCTCTATCTTCTCTGTTGAATCACTGCCACTGAGAAAATTGAACTGCCTGGGCAACTGAATATCTACACTGGTGTATTCTCCATCACCATATCGATCCCTTCTTATACCTTCCTGTTGGGACTCCAACGTCCAGGATTAAATATTAATCAATGGCTCAAGTTATTTCTATATCGATCTGTGTGAGTTTCTAGATGATTTTCACCTTATCTCAATTAATACTAGTTAATTAACCATATTCCCTAAGTTTAGACTTCGGAAATATTTAAAAATCGGTTAATAATCTAATTGAGACACTTCTAGTCGGAATTTCCGAAAACAATTTCTCGATTTTGGAAATCTAATGTATTCTGGCCTCTCCACCAAATTTCGTGGCTAGAACACACCCAATGCTACAAAAACTAACAATCCCTCTTAGCAAGGAATGCGTTCTAGTGCTACACACCCTGCCACAACACTCTTTCTCTGTATCATCTCTTGTCACGCTACTGATGTCTGGCTGTTGCTGCCCGCCACTATCGCGCAACTTTGATATACGTTGCGTCTGTGTTGCTGTTGACCCTGTTGCACTGTTTCCAACACTGCATCTGCACTGCAACTCCCTCTCATTTGTTGTTGTTGCAACTGCAACATCTGCAATTGAAAATTTGTCCCTGCTACTGGAACAGGTTCTCCACCATACCCATTTGTTCTCTGAAATAGACAAACTTAGCTCTCCCTAGAGCTTTTGTGAGTATGTTTGCAACCTGCTCTTCTGTGGAAACATATTGTAGTTGGACTGCCCCATGCTGTACACAATCTCCGATGAAATGACACCGTATATCTATGTGTTTTGACTTGTCATGAAACACTGGATTCTCAGGGAGCTTGATGCAACTTTGATTGTCACAGTAGACTCTAGTTGCCTCCATTCTCTCCCTGAACAAGCTTACTAGTAGCTTCCAAAGCCATATAGCTTCGCACATAGTTGTTATTGTTGCCATGTACCCTGCTTCTGCGACTTTGCGTCCTACTACACCATGAAACCATCCCTGATCCAACGTTGAAGCAGTACCCAGAGGTACTTTTCATGTCTATTGAACTACTGCCCAATCTGCATCTGTGAACCCACATAGTCTGACGTCATCCCCTCGGGTATATCTCAACCCATACTCAATTGTGTCACGCACATACCTCAGAATATGCCTCGCTATTGCCCAATGTACCCTCTTCGACTCTACCATGAACTGACTGAGAGTATTAACTGCAAAGCAAATATCTGACCTAGCATTGACCAAATACATAAGAGACCTAATAAGTTGTCTATACAAGGTGGGATCAACATCCTTGTCATCTGATGCATCTATCTTCTTCCAGTTGGTGATCATGGGCGTAAAAATGGGTCTACAATCCTGCATTCTGAACCTCTTCAGAATATCTATAGCATATCTTCCTTGTCCAAGGAAGATCTCCCCTTTCTCTTGCCACACTTCCAATCCTCGGAAATAGTGCATCAACCCCAAGTCCTTCATATCAAACTCTGCTACCAGATTCCTCTTGCATTCCTCTATGAGCCCTGATGATCTTGTCAAAAAAAGATCATCCACATACAAAACTAGGATAAGTGGCTCACACTCTACCATCAAATAGTAAAGTTGGGATTTTTGTCACTCTTGACAAATCCCATTTGCTGCAAGTAACTATCAATACAACCATACCATGCCCTGGGAGCCTGCTTGAGTCCATATAGAGCTTTCTTCAATCTACACACATGAGTGCACCTCTCAAAAGTCTCAAAGCTCTCTGGTTGTTCTATGTACACCTCTTCCTCTATCACCCCTGGTGAATCTGTCATCCCATCTGAGCTACTAGGTATATAACTATAGTTAGAAAGGGGGGTATCTAGCAACTGGGGCAAAGATATCTTCATCATCTATCCTTTCTTTTTGTGCATACCCCATTGCCACGAACCTAGCCTTGTACTTTTCCACACTGTTGTATGCAGCATACTTAATCTTCTAGATCCATCTAAAACCTACGACTGACCTATCTTCAGGCCTTGGTACCACCTCCCAAACACCATTCGCCATGATCGAGCTATACTCTTCTACCATGGCATCTACCCACACTTGATGTTGTGCGGCCTTCTGAAAGTTGGATAGTTCTGCAACCTGAGCCACCAATGCTTGGTACCTGTCAAGTTGTTTGTGTTGTCTTTTGTTCATCCTAGGAGTTTCAATAAACTCCTATGCATCTTTCAATATCTGACGAACCTCTCCGCTGGCTCGACCATTAGTGGTGGGAGTTTCAACCAGCTCCTCCTCATCCTGCCTCTGCTACTCTGTCTGCTAAGAACTCCCTGGATCTCCTGCACTTGAGGAAATACTGGTACTAGTCACTGTACTCAATCCCTATGATAGTCCTCCTGTCGGTCCCACTGGCTGCCCATGTGGCTGCTGGACCAAAGGAGCTTCTGCTGACTGATTCTGATCACCTGCAGGCATCTCACGAGATCTCCTGAAAGCTCGGTCCTCCATGAACTTCACATCTCGTCTCACCACAATCTTCCTACTGCTAGGAATGTAGATCATGTATGCCTTTGAGGTTTTGCTATACCCAACGAGAAACCCCTTCTCTGTAGTCTGATCCAATTTGGTACGCTTTTCATCTGGCACATGGCAATAAGCAACGCTGCCAAAGATCCTGAAGTGACTAACTTCTAGCTTCTTTCTTGTGAAGACCCTTTCTGGCGTTTTCTTCCCCAAAGCTCTATTAGGAGTCCTGTTCCGCGTATACAATGTCGTGTTACATGCCTCTGCCCATAAAAATTTGGGCGAATCTTGGTCATATAAAATAGCTTTGCAGCCCCAACTATGGTTCTGTTTTTCTGCTCTGCTACCCCATTTTGCTGTGGATTATATGGAGTTGTCCATTCTCTTCTGATGCCTTCCTTCGCACAAAAATCTATGAAGTCTTTATCAATATATTCTCCACCATTATCTGAGCGAACCATCTTGATCTTCTTCCCTGTCACATTCTCCAACCTTAAACTCTTTGAAATGACAAAGACTTCATCTTTGGTCTTCAAGAAGTAGATCCAGGTTTTCCTAGAATGATCATCAATAAAGGTGACGAAGTATTCGGCACCACTGAGAGCTCTAGTGGACATCGGACCACAAATATCTGAATGTATAAGTCCTAACACACCATTTTCTTTGTTGTCACTTCTTGGGAATGTTGCCTTAGCATATTTCCTAAGTACACATCCTTTGCACACATCATCGTGTTCCATGGCAAGTTCTAGAACCCTTGTTACTGTTATTCTCAGCATCCTAAGTGCTCCATGGTGTAGATGTCCCATTCTCCTATGCCATAACTCATTCAGCTCCTTCCCACTACTATTGTCACTGGCTATTAGTGCCATTGGAGAGTCGAGCTACAACCTGTACAATCTGTTGCTTCGAACTCCAATCTGTCTTGCCTTCTTCCAGCTTGAGTGTTTGACATACACCTTCTTCCCTACGAAGTGGATAAATACCCCTTATCCTGTAACTGGGATACTGAAATCAGGTTCATACCCAATCCTTGCACATGCAATACATTGGTAGTGTTGGTGCTTGCTCCCGACTCCCTCTGAAAATATATGGTACCTTTTCCTACTAGAGTACATTTCGTTATGTTTCCCATAGTAATTTGGAAGTCCATATGAAAAATTCTAACCTGAAATTCTATTACTGCAACAACTTATTTATTTCACCTACTTATTATTCTTAATAAGTTATTTATGAAATTCCTTCAGCAAATATTAAAATAAATTCTACTGCAGTTATCACAATTATCCAGAGAAAAAATATGTGCATAAGAATCAATCACATCGACACAGTTATTTTTGGACAATTGTCCCTGGAAAAAACCAATGCAGGAAAACCAATGTAACAATGAGGGCTTTATTAATCTTCAGCAACAATTGTTTTTACAAGGAATGATTTTATAGAGAAACTGAGAAAAACACTTGAGACTTTCCCTCTAAGGCCATCTGACACTTTGGAGACCCTGATCCTACTTTTGCGTCACTCTGATTGACCCAGCGTGGCTCTATGTCCCTCTGCGTCAGCCTACGTAGGCCCTGCGTCTCTCTTCTGCGTTGTCTTCCACTACCCCTGCGTCATCTCCTCCTCGACCACTGCCTATTGTTGAAGCCCTCCTCTTCCTCCACCCTGCAACTCCCTCTGAAATCGATCTCCTCTTCCTTGAGAATCGGAATTTCCTTGACATACTGAGTATCTGTCGACGCATCTCCAAATGGCCCCCAAGTCTTCTCTTATACTTTTCCTGTTGATGAATCAACGGCTAAGACTAAAACAAACTTGATCCTCGTCTCTTATAAGCTTCTCATCCTTATCTTTATTAATACCCATTAATATTTTTATTTTAATCCGGATGGAATTTCTCAAAACGATATCTGGGTTTTGGAGATCTCATGTGCCTTAGCCTCTCCTCCAAATTTCAAGGCTAGAGCACATCGATGCTGCCAAAAATCAACAGTCCATCTGCTCCTTGTAGCTAGAGAAATATTCTCTAACCTATGATGCTAATGCTCCACTATCTATGTACCAGACACCCTGTGAAGTTGATCCTGATAAACAAGCAAATTCATCCTGAGACAAATTTGAAGCTTCCTGAATGTTAATTTTGTCCATTGTCATGCTGAAGAATTTACTGTGTGTTATTCCTCTTTCCCCCGACTCAGATTCTACAATATCAAACTGCTACAAAATCCTCTGCGTCCAACCAAGGAGTCTGCTTAGAAAAATTGAGCTGCAACTACTCCCTCTGACTGTTGGAATCACTAATCCAGGCAACTCGACTTTTCTTCTAACCAACAACTGAAAATCGAACTGCTGCCCTCAGCAATTTTGACCTATGTATCAAGGATCTGCGTTGCCTCAAGAATTTCAGCCTGTTGCTCTTACTAAACAGCGAAATTCTCTCTTTCGCTTCTAAGCTTCCTGGCTAGTCATTTATGCTCTGATACCATGTGAAAATTTCATCTATTGCAGCAACTGGAAATTATTCTTCTAACTATAAATTTAATTATGTCGTTTATTTGTTACGGCAAACAACGAATAAAATCACAATTGCAATTTTCACCATAAAAATACTGCGGAAAATTAAAATATTGGAAATTGAGAAATTCTAGCAAACACACAAGAATTTTAACACAATTATTTTTGAACAATTGTCCCTGCAAAAACTCAATGCGGGAAAATCGGTGCAGCAAATGAAGGTTTTATTATTATTCTTCAGCAACAAATCTGAGTACAATAATTTAGATGCTCCACTGACAATCTAATCTTAGGAAAATACTGGCAAAATTATTGTGATATTTTTCTCTCGCTCCACCACTAATTTATGCCCCTGAAATCGGCTTCCTAGCCTCACGTTGGAGCTTCTATGTCACTTTCTGCGCAGTGGCTACACAGAGCCTCTGTGGAATTCGGCCTTTCTCTTATTGCCTCTTCCTGAAACTAGAAAACTTCCTCTTGGAATGTTGCTACCCTCCTCAACCACCTGCTACTCACCCTCTAGCTCTATCTTCTCCGTTGAATCACTGCCACTGAGAATATCAAACTGCCTGGGCAAATGAGTATCTGTACTAGTGTATTCTCCATCACCACATCGATCCCTTCTTATATCTTATTGTTGGGACTCCAATGACCAAGATTAAATCGAATTGATCCGTGTGAGTTTCTAGATGATTCTCACCTTACCTCAATTAATACTAATTAATTAACCATATTCCTTAAGTTTAGACTTAGCAAATATTTAAAAATCGGTTAATAATCTAATTGAGACACTTCTAAGCGGAATTTCCAAAAACGATTTCTGGTTTTGGAGATCTCATGTATTCTAGCCTCTCCACCGAATTTTGTGGCTAGAACACATCCGATGCTACAAAAACTAACACTGTGACCTTCTCTCCCCTGGTTGCAGGCGTCTCAGCCTCCTTTTCCCTAGCGGCAGCATCTTAGAGGCCTGCCCTAGGGGCCGCAGCCCCTCCTTGACCTTGACGGCAAGCCTATTGGCCTCCTCCCTCCTTATCATGGGCCTACTAGGCCTTCCCCATAGTCGCTGCCCTTTTCTTGACTTCTAGCCTAGTCATTGCTCTAGTTCAACACTCTTTGCCTCATTTCAAGCATTGCCTAGGTCATTATTTGGATTTTTTCCTCTAACACTTGGTGGTTGCAGCGATTTCAAGAGATTTTGGAGCTAATACTTGTGATTGTAGGTGGTCTACTCATTGGGAAAGTTTTGGGCAAGAAGACCAGTCATTTTCAAGGCCTAAAGGCCTATTGGTTTGCCGCCTCAAACCCTCATTCCCCATTGTTTTTACTAGAAGCCTCTAATCATCTCACTAACATTGGTGAAAAACTCATCTAAGTGGCATAAAAATCACTAATAAGTCACATCAATTCATTAACTAGTCATTGCATAAATTGGGCAATAAGTTGTTTGGCTTGTTTCATGAATTTTGAGCACTGTCATATTATAGAGTCGAGACTTCTTGTGATCCATAACATGTTTGTGAGAATAATTTCGGCAAAATCACATAGAAAATCATTTTTCGACGCGTTTCGAACCAACCAGTGTGGTTCATCGTCAAGACAGGTTGACGATCAAATCTGAGCGATAAGTTAAATAGGGAATGCAGGTCCTTCCAACAGCTATATTTGACAGGGCAACGGATAAAAAAGACTTCTAACAGCTAGATTTGACCTTATTATTATTATTTTTTACCCTAGACCATTATTAAAAATAGTAATAATATTTATTTGTGAAGTTAATAATGATAATATTAAATCTATATATAAAACAATGGTCACTTTAAATATTGGATTTACCCTATGATTAAAATTTTAATATTAGTACATTATTCTTATTAGAAATTATCCCTAATTTAATTTATAATATTATTAATAATATAGATTTATTTCAATAATTTATTTAAAAGAATTTTTAACAACCTTGACCCCTCCCACCGGGGCCCTAGTCAATTCTAGCCGTTAGAAGTATTTTTTATCTGTTGCCCAGTGAAATATAGTTGTTAGAAGGACTTGCATTCCCTATTTAACTTATCGCTTAGATTTGATCTTCAACTTGCCCTGACGATGAACTACACTGGTTGGTTTGAAACGCGTCGACAAATGATTTTATGTGATTTTGACGAAATTATTCTCACAAAGACTGTCATATTGATTAAAGAAAAATAATAATGTCTAATCATAACAGTGACATTGGCATCTAAAATGATTCTAGGTTCATTAATCTTGTGTTGGCAAAGTGGTTTAGTGTTGGGCTGACTCATTTGCATTTTTGCACTCATATGCATCTCATTTTGCATCCTAAAGTGCTCCAATTGAATTTAACTTACTGCTGTCATAAAATTTGAGGATAAGTGCATAAGGGTTCTGATATTGGTTAATGCTCTGTTGACAAGCATAGCTCATTGTGGAAATGAACGTTTATATTGAATTGTCAAGTGATTTGACAATTGGTTAAGTTGTGCATTGCTTTCTAATAAGAATACTAACACATTGTTTTCTTATGACTTTCATAACCTAAAAGGTCAAAATTTGGCACTAAATAACTCAATCATATAAGCACAAATCAATCTCAAGAGTTGAGCATCATTTTGAATGGTTAATATTGTTGAAGGATATTGGAAGCCTAATTGTTTAACATTTAATTGGCATTGTAGTAACTTCTTGTAATCATCAAAATTGTCAATCTCTTGAGCAATCGTTTATTGGCATCCTTTCATCCTTGTATTATCTCTAAAGAACCTTGGTTAATTGTTCTAAGCAGTGTTGATAATATCGCCGAAATATTGGTGATTTTCGGAAATATCGCGATATTTTCGGCGAGCCGAAATATCGCCAAGAAAATATCGCGATATTTTCGGCTCCTTTGCTGATATTTCGGCAAAATATCGCGCGACGATTGAAAAAATTGCCCAGAGACAGTAAAAAAATTCCGCGTGCTTATAAAAGTAATTTTGGTTTTTTTTCCAATCATTTTCATTTATGATTGCTAGAGAAGGAAGGGGAGAGCTATGTGCTCGCTGCCAAGGAGGGTTTGAGTGTTGCATAGCTATTATCGCCACCAACAACGAAGATTTCGTTGATCTAAGCTTGAAGAACAGCGAGACAATTTCATTTCTTCCATTAACAGGTATGTTCAAATAAACCCCTATGTTAATTAATTTTTTGTTAGTTTTAGGATTGTTCTTGCTTGCCTATTTGCCTACAATCATTTTGCTTGTTTTTTTTCCATTTGAAAAGATTTTCATGCCCATGAGCAAATGCAAGGGTTTTAAGTTTTTAACTTTTCTCCATATTTGGAGAGCAAACTTGATTTTTTTTTAAACTTTCAAATACACCTTATTGTCATTTATGGTTTTTCATTGAATTCACATTGCAAAATTGCAAATAATGTAGCAAAAAAACTGTCTTGTAAAATGATGTGGTTATTACTTATTAAGTTATTAATTCCAATTTTTTTTTGGTGCCCTAGGTTTGAGTTAGCCCACTACAAAATACAAATATGCCAAAAGCCTTGGACCCATTTTGGGAGTATGGGAACCCTGATGGTGGGACAAATCGTGCATATCTTACATGCAAATTGTGTGGAATTAGGATGACAGGTTGGGTTACACGACTAAAATACCATCTAGCTAGACTCAGTGGACATGATGTTGGGATTTGTACAATTTCTAGTCCGGAGCTTATACAAAAAGCTCTCGAGGCAATTGATGAAAAAGACAGAAAGAAGGAAGAGACAGAAAGAAACAAGGCTGAAAGTGCAGGTAGATATTTCAGGATATCTTCTCCTGATTTTGATGTTGAGGGTAGTGGGAGGGGCTCCACAGCTGGCACATCATCACCTGCTACTGCTAGTGTGAGGTCATCATTTTTTGTTCCACGAACAGGACATGGAGCACAACCTGGCATAAAATCGTTTTTTAAAAAAAAGGAGAAGCAAGAAGCAAATAGAATCATGAGGAGGTGTATTTTCTGGAGCAACCTACCTCTCAGCATCACCAAAACCAATCCATTTTGGCAGCCAATGTGTGATGCTATTGCTGTTGTGGGCCCAAGGTAGAAAAGTGCTACATATGAGGAGTTGCGGGGGCCAATTCTTCAAGCAGAAAAGCAGGACATCAACTCTAGATTGGCGGATTTGAAAAGGACATGGGAAGTTACTGGATGCACAGTGATGTTTGATGGTTGGACGGATAGGAAGGGTAGGACCCTTCTAAATTTCTTGGTACATTGTCCTAAAGGTACCATGTTTATTAAATCGTTGGATGCATCAGAACATATCAAAGATGCAGCAACGATATGTGAATTGTTAGATGGGTTCATTCGGGAGATTGGTGTGCAGAATGTGGTGCAAGTCATAACAGACAATGCAGCTAATTATGTGTCTGCCGGCAAGATGCTTATGGAGAGGTATCCCACATTGTTCTGGACTCCGTGTGCAGCACATTGTCTCGATTTGTTGCTTGAGGATATGGGGAAACTCTCCTTCATCAAGGAGGCGGTTGATATGGCTAGGAGCGTCCCCAAGTTTATTTATAACCATGCATTTGTTCTTAGCCTCATGAGGAGGTCCACTAGAAACAAGGAGTTGCAGCATCCTGCGATCACATGTTTTGCCACAAACTTTATTACTCTTCAGTGTTTGCTTCGATGTCAGTTCGAGTTGAAGCAAATGTTTGTGTCTGATGACTGGCGTAATTGTAGATATAGCAGGAGACAGGACGGGAAAGCCATTACAAAAATGGTGTACTTAAAGACATTTTGGCGTGGAGTAGAAGAAGCATGATCAGTTAGTGAACCTATAGTAAAGGTTCTCAGATTGGTAGATGGGGAGAAGCCTACAATGGCTTATTTGTATGAAGGCATGGATAGGGCCAAGGAGGCCATTCATTCTTATTATGCAGACAGGGGTTTTGTTGGCCTTGATAGGCAGATGATGTTACGGGATGTGATTGATAGTCGGTGGACAGAGATGCTTCATCGACCCATTCATGCAGTAGCACTCTTCCTCAACCCCGCATTTTCATACAAATGCGGCTTTGATTTTGATGGCAAGGTGATGGAAGGGCTCCATTCCTGTATTCAGAGGATGGTACCTGATCCTGAGCTTCGTAGCAAAATCAATCGCGAGATACAATATTATCGGGATTGTGTTGGCCTATTTGGCTTTGATGATGCTATTAGGGAAAGGACCCTCTTCATGCCACGTAAGTGACAACTCATCACTCATTAGAAATTAGAATTTTCAATTTAGAATTTCCTTACTTATAATTCTATTTTTTTAAATTCAATTATGTAACTTTTATTTGAAAGTTTAATTATGTTTTAAGTTTTTGAATTTTTTATTTCATTATTTTGTTGTAAATATTTGGTGGCGAAGCTCTGGTGCAAGGGCACCAAATTTGCAGAAATTGGTCATACGAATCTTGAGTCAAAAATGTAGCTCTTCAGGGTGTGAGCGCAATTGGAGTGTATTTGAGAAAATACACGCAAAAAAGCGCAACAGGTATAACTTTGAGCTCCAGCCTTCAGTTGAGCAATTACACTTATTGTAATTTTTAATTTTTAATTTATGACCTTCAAGTGTCAAGAGTCAAGAGTCAAGACTCGTTACTTTTTTTTGACAATCTTACAGGTTGGAGTTCGCACGCCTCAATCATTTAGTGTATGTGCATTACAACATCCGACTTCGAGTGAGGCAAATAGAATCACCAATGGATCCAGATGCCATTTCCTTAGACAATATTGATGTATTGTTTCAGTGGAGGGTGGAGTCTAAGGAGGCCCATCTTGGAGGAGTCACCTTCATGGTTAGAGCCAGTGGCAGATGATCCATTAGAACAGGGGCAGCAAGAGGAGGACTCGGAGGAGCAGCGGCACTCGGAGGAGCAGGAGGAGGAGGACACTGCGGAGAGCATCAGCATCAACACCATCTGCTATAGATACAGAGAGCATAGCCCCATACCTAGCACTCATTCTTTGACATTAGGTGCAAAGGCAAGGTCAGGGCCTTCTACTACTAGGGGCAGGCTTGTCAAACAGCCCATCATGTTTTCCCATAAAAGGGGGAGAGGGCAGTGATTTCAAATAGATAGCTGCTAGTTTTATTTGTTATGCTACATATAACTCATGATGATAAGATACTTTTATATATGTGATGTTATTTTGTATTGGTTCTCACATTTGAGTCCTTGAATGGACAATTATCAGGAATCAGCAGGATTTGGTATCGCCTTTGATGTATCATTTCTATTTGACATCATATATATCAGTGCTTTCTCCATATTTATGTGCCAATGTGTTTATTTAATGTTGTTATTGCTTTATATGTTTAAAAAATTGACGAAAAAAAAAAATGAATATATTATGCATTTTTTATGCTTGCCGATATTTGCCGATATTTTCCCGGTATTGTCGATAAGATATTTTCTGGACCCTCGCCGATATTTTGTCGATACGATATTTTCAACACTGGTTCTAAGTAATATCATGGATAAGTGCTCTATTATTGTCATTGGATCTATTGTTCATGGTTGAATTGAATATCTATTGTGCATGACAATTTACCTTTGCCTTTGCCTATTGGTAATTTTGTTCTAAAGAGCATTAATCTTGTTTCTTGTTTTATATTTGAGCAATTATCTCTTGTCTACATTGGAAACATCGTTTGAGCACTATTTGTTAAATTATGGTATGTTCTATACTTAGAGTAGTTTACTTATTTTTCTTCTTATTACCCACAGATTAGCAATCACATATACATAAAGCAAAGTGCAGATAGAAAATTAAATGATCGACAAAAAACAAGCCAAGACAAGAGACACAAGATGTGGCGGCTAGCCAGGGACAAACCCCAATGCGGGGAAACCCTTTGATCAAATCTTCTTTTATCTTCAATAGTTCAGCAAAGAGAAATAGTACAAAATCAGAATTCTGTAATTTTATATCAGCGGCAGCAAACCCTAGATCAGCAAAGTCAAACTTAGTCAAACGAGTGAAAATTGACCTCCAATATGTTTGGTCAATTTCTTGTCAGCTAACCCTCGAACAGCCTGAAGAAATAGCCCTTGAACAGCCTTAAAAGTGCAGTCAAACTGTAGTTGACTGAAGTCAACTTGCTGCCCCAAACTAGGGCAATCAACACTGGTCAAACCAGAGGTTAGATCATCTCGATTTTCGTGCCAAAAACTGCAGCCTGCCTAGGAGAGGCAGCCACACCAAATCCGCACTCCTAGATGGTCAACGTTGGTCAACGCTGGTCAAAGAGATGACCTACAGCCCCTGCGTCCTTTCTGCGTCTGCCTTGCCCTACTGTGTCTTCTTTTCCAACCACACGTGTGAAAGAGAGAGAGGCTCCTTTGAAGTGTAGGGAGAGAGAAAAGATGAGTGAATGAATGAGTTCCAAATGACTCAGCCTCTCTTCTATTTATATGAAACGTTGAGCATGTGTGCCACACACTTCACTGCTAGCAAACCTTGACAATTTGTTAAGTAATTATAAATAAATTCATATCTCCATAAATACTTGTCGAAATCGGATGATCTTTAGATCAATCCTACACCTCTCGATGAGAGGAATCTAGGAAAAATATCAGCAGCCATAAATAAGGTGACCCACATGGAGTTTGGCCCTAGTTTCCAATTTTAACACTCCCTCTCAACTAGGGAGAACTCCATCTGCAATCCATCTGACCGTCGCTACTATCCATCCATCAAATGCACTGCCCTGCACAGCTTGACCCCTACTCTGCTCTTCTGCTCGAACTATGAAGAAGAAGAAATGATCGAGGATGTATCATACCATCCTCCACTGACCCGAAGTCAATCTCAGAGTGTGTACCACTCTCACTGATCCCAGATCAGTATCATTGATCCCAGATCAATGGAGGTCATCCTAGCATAGGGAGTACAGTAGATACAACGATGCATCCATCGATAGTACTACTATGGTCCCTAACCTCATTTCCCTGCTCATTGATCAAATGAGAGGTACTTCCCATGAGTCCCAAACTGCATGGGTAGGATGCCTCGACAGGAGAACTAATCATCCTGTCCACAGGAGAACAAATAATCATGTCCAGTGGATGCCATGGAGAACTAATCATGCTGGCCCACAGGAGAACTAATCATCATGTTCCATAGTTGCCACGGAGAACGAATCATCCAGCCCACAGGAGAACTGAATCATCCTGTTCCACAGTCGCCACGGAGAACAAATCATCTTGGCCCACAGGAGAACTAATCATGTTGTTCCACAGTCACCACGGGGTGTCACAGGGGAAGGTTGAACCTTTTACCCTGTACATAGTGCACCACCAGGGGATGGTGAGTCGCCCAGTGGTCACATGTCGCTCCAAGAAATACCTCGTGCCCCCTGGAGCTCCCAGAGCTCAATACATCATACTCGACTCTCATAAGAGGGTCTTTGAACGACACCAAGTCGTTCTCAGAAAGTCAAGAATTTGACCTTTCCCAGGGGCTTTGTCAAAATGTCGGCGACCTGTTCATCTGTACCGATATGTTGGAGCTTTATTGCTCCTCGCTGCACCATATCTCGAATATAGTGGTACCTAATATCGATATGCTTGGAGCGATCATGAAATACAGGATTCTCTGATAAACGAATCCTGCTCTGGTTGTCACACAAGATCACGGTGGTATCCAATGTAAATCCAAACAGCTCACTAAAGAGCTTTCGCAACCAGACTACCTCACAGGAGGCCATACTAGTAGCAATGTACTCTGCCTCGGCAGTGCTCAAAGCCACCGACTTCTACTTCCTGCTCATCCAGGATATCGAGGCAGATCCCAAAGAGAAACAACACCCTGAAGTGCTCTTTCGGTCCACCACACTACCTGCCCAGTCAGCATCGGTATATCCAAGTAGTCTCACATCTCCGGCAGTGTATCTCAACCCATGAGTGATCGTGCCACAAAGATATCTCAACAGATTCTTGGCACCAATCCAATGTGAGTGGTGAGGCTCAACCATATGTTGACTCAATGTGTTGACTACAAAGCATATATCCGGACGGGAGTTCACCAAGAACATCAATGCTCCGACGAGTTGACGATACTTGGTAGCATTTCGTAAAACAGGTCCGGCAGCGCTACCGCTTAACTTCCTGAAGTCAAGCTCCATCAGGGTAGTTACAGGCTTGCAATCCACAATGCCGAATCTCTCCAATATTTTCACCACGTATTTTCCTTGAGATAGGAAAATCTCCCCTGGTTTCTGCCAGACTTCTAGTCCTAGGAAGTAGTGCATAAGTCCTAGGTCTTTCATCTCGAACTCAGAAGCCAGCTCCCTCTTACATTTGTGAATGATAGGGTCTGCACCTGTTAAAAAGAGGTCGTCAATATATAGCACCAGTATGAGAGGCTTGTCATCTATAACCTTAAAGTAAAGGTTAGAGTCAGCTTCACTCCTAGTGAATCCCAGCTTCATCAAGTAGCTATCAATCCTCTCATACCATGCTCGAGGTGCTTGCTTTAGCCCATAGAGGCCCTACTTCAACCTGCACACATGAGATTCTCGATCATAAATCTCAAATCCTTCAAGTTGCTCCACATAGACCTCCTCCTTGATCGAACCATGTAAGAACGCAGTCTTGACATCCATTTGATGTAGGTTCCATCCTTGCGAAGCAACAAGGGCTATGATCGAGCAGATGGTGGTATATCGGACAACAGGTGCAAATATCTCGTCATAGTCTATACCTTCCTTCTGGGAGAAGCCACGAGCGACAAAACGAGCCTTATACTTTTCCGCACTTCCGTCCAGTGTCAACTACATGCTTTATCTTGTAAAGACATTTTGAAGTGAGAACTGCTTTGTCCTAGGGTCTGGCACCACATCCCAAACATCGTTTTTCATGATGGACTCATATTCCTCGGTCATAGCATCCTTCCATACTTGATGATTGACAGCATCTGTGAATGACGAAGGCCCATTTTGGATGATTGTGCTCATGATGGTCAGGTATCCCTGATACCTATTCGGCTTCTTACTTTCACAGAAGGTTCCTCTGGGTACAATGTGTCCTTCAGCATCATCAAGTGTCCCCCCAAGCCATGAAGGCCTTCCTAGAAGAGGAAGGCTCTTGTGGAGGAGGATCAATAGGATCCAAAGGTTCTTCCACATTGGGCATCGTCTCATCTTCCTTTTCCTTCGGTTCCCCAGTGTCAATTTCTTTAGATCCCCTTAAAGTAGGAAGATCATCTACTTTGCTAAGAGCCATATCTTCATCAAAGCTGACATCATGACTAATCTTGACTTACCTTTGACCAGCCACATAGATTCTATAGCCCTTAGTATTTTCGCTATAGCCCACGAAAATTCATTTCTTTCTAGATGCACCCAATTTATTCCTTTTCTCCTTCGGCACATGAAAATATACAAGGCTTCCAAAAATTCTAAAATGAGATACGTCAAGTTTCTTACTGGTGAACATCTCTTCGGGAATATTAGAACCGAATGCTTGATGAGGGCATCGGTTTTGTACATATATGGCGGTATTTGCAACTTCTGCCCATAGAAACTTCGGAACTCTTTGATCATGGAGCATAGCACAGATAGCTTCCACAATTGTATGATTCTTCCTTTCCGCCACACCATTCTGCTCAGGAGTATATGGTGTAGCAGTCTCCCTCTTAATGTCAGCCTCTTTGCAAAAGTCATGAAACTCATTGGATTCATATTCAATCCCATTATCAGTCCTTAAGGTCTTGATCTTCTTTTCAGTTTGATTCTCGATCAAAGCTTTGAAGTGTCGAAACCAAGAGAACACTTCATCCTTCTTTTTCAAAAAGTATATCAAAGTCTTGCGAGAATAATCATCTGTAAAAGTGAGCTAATATAAATATCCTACCAAGGAGTTCACAGGCATCATACCGGATATGTCTGAGTGAACCAACTGCAATATATCGGAGGTCTTGCTTTGGCTTGAGGGGAATGGTCCCCTTTTGAGCTTTCCTTCGACACATCCTAGACATACACCTTCTTGCTCTAATCTGAACTCGGGCATCCTGGTCACCATTTTTCTCACATCGGTAGAGCTTTATAATGAAGGTGAGCAAACGTCCGATGCCATAGTTCGAACTTAAGAGATGTGTCACAAGACATGACACCCAGTGGACTTCCTCCGACCTGATATAATGAATCAACTTGAAACCCAAGAGTGAAAGCATCTTTAAAGTTCTTTTTCCATACACGTACCTTGCCATCGCTGAAGGCCACCTTGTAGCCTTTGTCTTCCATTGCCGAAATGGACACCAGGTTCTTTTTGAGATCAGGTACATATAATACATCTTGTAAATGGATTGTATTTCCCTGATTCAATTGAAGAGTGACATTTCCTATGCCTTTCACGGGATATTTTGAATTGTCTCCAAGAACAATTTCCAGGTTGGTTTCCTTCTCTACCAGATTAGAGAGAGCTTCTTTGTAACCAGTGAAGTGCCTTGAGGCACCACTATCAATAAGCCAATTTCCTAGCGAGTCCGGGGGAGCAGTAGTAGAGAGAGCCGCTAGTAGATAATATTCATCTTGCTTATTGTTAACAGTGTTAGATTCATACCTGGAGTTTCTTGCCTTCTTGAAGGGTTGTCCTCTTCCTTGATTTCCGGCATTTCTTTTGCCTCTGCCATTTGACCTGCCATTCCTTTGGTTGCCTTGAGAGTGATTTTGATCATCGTCCCGGTGTGAGTCCCTTTTATCAAGGCACTCTCTCGCATAGTGGCCCGTTTTATTGCAATTGTAACATCGTCCTTTTCTTCCACCCTTCGATCCAACCTTTCCTTTGAATTTAGCCCCGGAATTGTTTCTTCTTTTAGCATGAGAAGAAAAAGCAGAGGGATGGCCTTTAAGTGCGGGCATTTCTTGTTCTTCCATCCTTGTTTCTTCTTGAATGCATCTAGCCATCAATTCCTCAAATCCAAGAATTACGTTATTGTTGAGAAGAGTAGTCTTGAATATATACCATTCAAATGGCAGTCCTCCAAGAGTTGTGAGTGTCATTTGCCTATCAGGAATTACTCCCCAATAGATAGGAGATCGTTCTTGATCTCGGTGATCCTTAAGAAATATGCTTGCATACTCTCATCTTTGCCCTTCTTAATTTCCTTTAGCTTATTTCTAAGGAACAAAACTTGATTTGCATCATTAACTTTAAATAAATTCACCAGTCTATCGTAGATTTCCTTGGAGCTGGTCAACTCGGAAACATAGGCCACCAAGCGCTTGTCGATAGAGTCCCAGATGATCTCTCTTCCTTTGACTTCTCCCTTGGTCCATTTGTTCCTAAGCAGCAGCGGATGCATTTGATGGAGGCTTAACAATTCCGCCTCTCACATGGTCCAACACTTCCTGCTCTTCTAATGTTAGATCGAGAGACATCTTCCATCCGTGATAGTCAAACTTCTCACGGAGTTTGTCTTCAGCAAGGAAGTGTGTTGAGGACCCCTTGATTTACTTTAAGATAGCCTTGCCAACCTTCTCTTCAGTGATTGCTCTTGCTCTCGCTCTTGCTTGGTCTTTGTCTTCACCTCACCTCCGATACCATGTTAAATTATGGTATGTTCTATGCTTAGAGCAGTTTACTTATTTTTCTTCTTATTACCCACAGATTAGCAATCACATATACATAAAGTAAAGTGCAAATAGAACATTAAATGATCGACAGAAAACAAGCCAAAACAAGAGACACAAGATGTGGTAGCTAGCCAAGGACAAACCCCAATGCGGGGAAACCCTTTGATCAAATCTTCTTTTATCTTCAATAGTTCAGCAGAGAGAAATAGTACAAAATCAGAATTCTGTAATTTTATATCAGCAACATCAAACCCTAGATCAACGAAGTCAAACTTGGTCAAACGAGTGGAAATTGACCTCCAATATGTTTGGTCAATTTCTGGTTAGCGAACCCTCGAATAGCCTAAAGAAATAGCCCTTGAACAGCCTAAAAATGCACTGAAACTGTAGTTGACTGAAGTCAACTTGCTGCCCCAAACTAGGGCAGTGAACACTGGTCAAACCAGACGTCAGATCACCTTGGTTTTCGTGCCAAAATCTGTGGCCTGCCTAGGAGAGGCAGCCACACCAAATCCACACTCCTAGATGGTCAACGCTTGGTCAACGATAGTCAAAGAGATGACCTGCAGCCCCTGTGTCCTTCTTTCTACATCTGTTTTGCCCTAGTGTGTCTTCTTTTCCAGCCACACATGTGAGAGAGAGAGAGAGAGGCTCCTTTGATGCGTAGGAGAGAGAGAGAAGATGAGTGAATGAATGAGTTCCAAATGACACAACCTCTCTTGTATTTATATGAAACGTTGGGCATGTGTGCCACACACTTCGTTGTTGGCCGACCTTGACAATTTGTTAAATAATTATAAATAAATTCATATATCCATAAATACTTGTCGAAATCGGATGATCTTTAGATCAATCCTACACCTCTCGATGAGAGGAATCTAGGGAAAATACCAACAACCATAAATAAGGTGACCCACATGGAGTTTGGCCCTGGTTACCAATTTTAACACTATTGAAATTGGGCATTTTATCTTGTGATTAAGATTATCTCTCATTTTTCAATTAAGTACTCTTTTGTCAAAATTAAAGATCAATTATAACCATGTACTTAGTGTTGATTTGGGGTAGCATTGGATGTGATCTAAGCCTCAAATTTTGCAGGGAGGCTTGGGCACATGAATTTCAAAGAAATAAGAAAGTGTTTTGGGAAATTCCACCCAAAAGTGATTTTATTAAAATAATTAATATTTTTAATGGGTTCCTAAGTCTAAACTTAGGAAAATTAAAATATTAATGGATATTAATCTAATCATAGGTGAAACTTCTAAAAAAACCACAGATCAAGCCAAAACGATCTGAGCCTTTGATTAAGATTTAATCTAGGCCGTTGGTTGTCCAATAGAAAGATATAAGAAGGGGCCTGAGAGTCATTTGAAAGACACACTTAGAGATCAAGGAAATCGATTTTTTGAAGTGAGAAGTTCTCAGGAGGAAAAATCGATTAAAGAGATTTCTTGCAGCAGAGGGGTAGTGAGAATCTAGAAGGAATTTCCAGAGAGTACGAAGCAGAGGGAGGGCAAAAATACGTCCAGAGGAAGGCTAACGTTGGCCCACGTAGTGCTGACGCAAAGGCAGCGCAGTCCTTGAGGAGAAGTCGAGTTTCAATTGCCGGAAGTCGGGGTGTGAATCCAGGAGGCAGAAGATCGATTTTCTCAGCTAGCAGAGGATCCGAAAGAGGGGCAACGTAATACCCAGCAAGGGTGACGCAGTTCTGCGCAGAGAACACGCAGAGCCTCTAGTTCAGCGGGATCAGTCACTGATTCTCCCAGTGACACGGTGAGATCATTTCACTAGTCATTTGTTCAATATTCTCTCTTTATTGGATTGCTAGTTGAGCATCCTAGAATTGTACTCAGATTTTCTCCTACATAATAATAAAACCCTCCAAGATGCTGCACCGGTTTTCCCGCATTTGGTTTTTCGAGGACTATTGTCCAAAAATAACAGTGTCTTATGTGTTTCTATTTTCCTTGCTCAATTTCTATGTTTCATAATCATATTTAATTTGGTGTAAGTTGCTTTAGTAATTTACTTCAATGTTTTATGAAGAAATCTGAAATAAGTTTGTAATCTAATTTACAATCTAGGTGAAGTAGATTCAGCTAGTTGCAGTAGGACTCCTGAGATTGTTAGATCTAGGAATTTTCACACTTAAGATCATAAGTAATCTTAACTCAAGAGCACACAAATCAAATTTGCATTTGCATTCTAAGCCTAGTCTTGCATTAATTAACTCACCTCCAAGCATAAGCTTAATTGATAGAAAGATAGGGTCATCCTTCATCCTTTAGCTTGCGAAGGATAGACCCTCTCTAGTGGTAAACATGGTGACCTTGCAGTTGTCAAAGCCACAGTCTCTACAACATCGAAGGCACCGGGTGGTTAGATTTCAAGAGGAGGTATCATTAACCAAGCCTTTGTTTGCTTTGCCTTGACTTCTCTCTACAACCTACTTTAGACGCTAGCCTCAAAACAGCTGAGGATTAAGGGATACATTTAATTAGGTATATAATTAAAATAAACCAAGATTTTTTGCATCTCACCTAGATTGTAGGACTTGCATTTCAAATAGGATAGCTAAGCATCCCTTAAGCAGCGATTATTCATCCGGTCATTTGGTACTTCATCAATATAAAGCAATTGACTCCATAAGGCACTAGTCTCACTAAAATCTAATATAATCCTTAAAATTGCTAAATCAACCAAGTGGTTAGGCCATTCAATCGTGTCTCCCGGACTCGTTGGTTGCCAACAAGTCTTGCATTATCACATTCCATAAGGACTACCCCCCATAGCCTACTATTGGGAGACAGCTAGAATGGAGAGGACAGGGATCAAAGTGACAGCACCTGCCCTGAGTCGTCGTCGCAACATGCCTATACAGTTTGAGCGACAACATGACGCAGAGTTGGGTAATGAGTGATTTAATTTCAGGAAGTTGGAATTAGCCCAAATGATTTCTAGGTCTTGTTGGTCTAGGGTTCGAGAGCATTGTCCTAATTTTTTAGAATTTTTGGAGCAGGTTTGAGGCCTCAAACATTAGTTTTCCTCCAACAGCAGCAGCAGTAAATTTTTAGGCAGAGAGGTATAGCCAATGAGCCATTTCAGCGTGGAGTTTTCTTCATTCTCACTTGGTTTTGCGTTATTGCCTTAGCAAACCCAGGTGCACACATTCCACTATATTTTGTACTAAGCTTCTCATTGGATATTCAATAAAATGATTTAGCTCTATTGTTTTTGCTCAACAATGTACTAATTTGTTGTTCTTGTGGAGTTTTCAAATTGTTTGTTTAATTGTTTGTTGTAGCTAGTTCATGTTTTGATGTTCTTGGCCAGAGCATGTTCTTGGTTGCTAATTTTTGTAGTATTGGATGTGTTCTAGCTTTGAAATTTTGTGGAGAGGCTAGAATACAGGAGATCTCCCAAACCCAGAAATCGTTTTTGGAAATTCAGCCTAGAAATGACTTAATTAAAATTATTAACCAGTTTTTAATATTTTCCTAAGTCTAAACTTAGGGAATATGGTTAATCAATCATAATTAATTAAGTCAATGAGTGAATGATCTATAAGCTCACACGGATCGAATTCAAGTTAATCCTAGCCATCGATTAAGATTTATCTTGGCCATTGGAGTCCCAACAGAGGATTATACAAAGAAGTCAATAAGCACTTGGAGAAGACACAAGTGCAGTTCGATTTCATGAGCAGATTGATTTCAGTATAGCAACAATCAGTTGTCGGAGAGAGAGTCAGTGAGATCAAATCAGTGAGAGGGGCAAAGACATTGACGATGGAGAAAGATTTCCAGCCGGTGAGTGCATTTGCAGAGAGGCAGAGGAGCCACAGAGAGGCTAACGCAGAGCAGTGTGATAGCCTCTAGAGGTAGTTTCGATTATGCTGGGGAAAGACGTGTTTCAGTGCCAGAAGTAGGTAAACAGAGGTTCCGGAGGCCAGGAGAGACATTTCCCAAACAGTAGTAGACCAAACGGCTTGAGGAGAATCTAGTTCGAACTGAATGCAGAAGGGACTGCGCTAGTGTGACACAGTAGCTACGCAAAGCCAGTTTGGATCACTCACTTGGCGTTGAGGTCAGAGCCTGGATTTGCCTGTGGGGTGAGGAATTTTTCTCACTAGATTTTTCTTGCCAGTATTTCTCTGTAGATTGCCAGTTTCGGCATCTAGTCATACTCATATTATTTCACTGCTGCTTAATATTAAAACCCTCCGTTGTTGCACAAGTTTTCCCAAGTTGGGTTTTCCCGAGGACTTTTGTCCAAAAATAACTTTTATTTTATGTGTGTTGTGTCCTAGCATTTCTTCCAACGTTTATTCTTTCATAGTTTTATTTGTGTAGGTTGCAGTGTGAGTTATTCAATATTTGCTGTAGGAAACAGTAAATAAATTGTTAATTTAAAATAACAATTAGGAGAATAATTTCCGATTGCTGCAATAGGATTCCAGTTTTCAGAATTTTCACATGGTATCAAAGCGCAGTTGATCAGCTAGAGAGCTTAGAGAGGCGAAGAAAGAAGGGATTTCGTTGTTCAGTGTGAGCAGTAGATCGAAATCCCAGAGGTTGCGTAGTCACTTTGCCAAGAGGCCGAGTTACTTAAAGAGATTAGATTTTTCTGAGTAAGGGACAGAAAAATTCAATCTCTCCAGATAGAGTGATTCCATAAGTAGAGGGAGCAGCTCATTACTTTCGTGGAGCAGATCTGTAGCTGGACGCAATAGTTTTGTTGATTTTGGATAGCATCGGATGTGCTCTAGCTCCGAAATTTTGTGGAGGGGGTAGTAGAACACATGAGATCTCCAAGACCCAGAATTCGTTTGAGAAATTCCACCCGGATTGTATTTTATTAAAACAATTAATATTTTTAATGGAGTTCCTAAGTCTAAACTTAGGAAAATAAAAATATTAATGACTACTAATGAAAGTATGGGTGAAAGCTTCTAAGAGACGAGAATCAAGTCTAATTTAATCTTATTCATTGATTAGGGACTTAATCTCGATCGTTGATTCATCAACAGAAAAAGTATAAGAGAAGACTTGAGAGTCATTTGGAGACACATCGGACAAATACTCAGTAACCCGAGGGAAATCGATTCTCAAAGAGAAGGAGTTCGATTTCAGAGGAAGAGTTGCAGGGTGAAGGAAGAGGAGGCCATCAGAATCAGTCACAGATAGAGGAGGAGGTGACGCAGAGCATCAGAGGGACAGCGCAGAGGGAAGATCAAAGAGACAGTGCAGCAAGTGACGCAGTCCTCACGCAAGCCTCGCGCATGAGTGACGCAAAGGTGACGCAGTGAAGGCTGAAGGGTCTCCGAGGTGTCAGAATTTCTCCAGAGCAAGGGAAAAAATTGTCTCAGGTGTTTCCCTCATAGGTGTCTCTATATTATGTAAAATCGTTCCTTGTAAAGAGATTGTTGTTGAAGAATAATAAATAAACCCTCATCTGTTGCACTGGTTTTCCCACATTAGGTTTTTCTGGGGACAATTGTCCAAAAATAATTGTGTTGATGTGATTGATTCTTGTGCTTACTGTTATTTTCTCTATGCTATTATGTGACAACTGTAGTAGAATTTATTTTGATGTTTGCTGAAGGGTTTTGTAAATAGCTTATTTAAGTAGGAGAAATAAATCAGTGATTGTAGTAGAATTTCGTGTCAAAAATTTCCACATGGTATCAGAGTAGAGATCAAGCAATAGGATTAGAAAATCTGCAATGAGTCGGGAGCATGATGCTAGGGTTGTTGATTTTGGGTAGCATCAAATGTGCTCTAGCTCTGAAATTTTGTGGAGAGGCTAGAACACATGAGATCTCCAAGACCCAGCAATCGTTTGGAGAAATTCCACCCGAATGAGGAGTTATTAAAGTAATTAATATTTTTAATAGGGTTCCTAAGTCTAAACTTAGGAAAGTAAAAATATTAATGGATATTAATAAAAATATGGGTGAGAAGCTTCTAAGAGACGAGGATCAAGTCTGTTTTAATCTTAGCCGTTGATTAGGGACTTAATCTCGGTTGTTGATTCATCAACAGGAAAAGTATAAGAGGAGCCTTGAGGATTAGTTGGAGATACACCAATTGATCAATCATTTTGATTTTTCTGGGGCGTGATTTGCTAAGAAAATCGATCAGGTGATTTGAGTTGCAGCAGAAGGGTAGGGATAGTTGGGGTTGGAGGATCTTCTCCGAGACCCCCGAATACTCAGCAGAGAGAGGCAAAGATACACCAAAGGAGGCAACGTAGACCAAAGGAAGTTGACGCTAGGCCAGGAGGGCCCACGCATTGCTTGACGCAATGCCAGAGCATGGGAAGAGATGCCCTCCTGCAAAAGTTCGAATTCAGCTGGGAAGCAGCAGGACCAGAGCTCCAGGAGGCAAAGGAGTCAGCACAGAGTTGACGCAGTGTCTCAGAGTGCTCCACGCAGGGCACGCAGCTACTACGAAGGGGCAGCGCAGTTGTAACGGAGATAGTCAGTCCAGTTGCCGAACTGGAGGGATTTTGCCGGGTGAAGTGAAGTAATCTCACTTAGGTTTCTGTCAGTATATTTTATCTTTGTAACTGGATAGCTGAGAGGGCATCCAGAGTTGTATTCAGAACTATTGCTTAATAATAGAAAACTCTCATAGTTATTGCACCGGTTTTCCCGCATTGGGTTTTTCCGTGGACGTTTGTCCAAAAATAACGGTGTCCCTTGTGTGTTTGTCTCATATCTATTTCAGTTTATGATCTGTATGTCAGTGTAGTCTGCAATAGTGTTTTTCATCAATGTTTAAATAATTAAATAACTTGTTGAATGTAAAAACAATTAGGAGATGATAAACCAGTGATTGCAGTAGGATTTATGATGTGTAGATTCAAAAAATTTCACATGGTATCAGAGCATTGCAGATCATAGGACACTGATGACATCAACCGGGAAATTCACTAAATTTGCTATAAAGAAGCATTTGTCCTGAGTGACAGAGTTGTTTCAGAGGCAGAGGAGCAACTGAAGGAGTGACGCAGAGGCTCACACAGTACCTGCATCAACATTTCGAGCCTATAGAGGGTGACGTAGTACCCGAGAGGAGCTCACGCAGTGACTGCGTCAGCTCTATAGGCTAGCGCAGAGCCTGAGAGGCTCAAATCAGTCAGTTGCCATGGCTTGAGGAGCAGAGCAAATTTGATCAGTGGAGCTGGTGGGACGTTGTTGTTGTTGGTGCAGAATAGTGTCTATGGAGACAAAGCCCAAGTAAATGGAGTCACGGCCTTGACAGATTTCTAGCCAAAGAAATCTAGATCCAGGTTGCAGCAGTAAAGAAGGATTGGAAAGGAGTGATTCGACATTTGGCCGGAGGATTTCCGTGAAGGAAATCAGGACTCAGAGGGAGTGTAGAGGAGCTTGTTCCTTAGAAGATTTCTAGTGCCGAAGAAATCCAAATCCGAGTCTTGTTGGATTAACAGCAGGAGACGGAGAAGAGAACTAGTCCTATATTTGTTGAGCAGAGACTGAGGGATCAAGACAGATTGGATGGAGCAACCAATTTTGTCATCTGGAAGGCCAGGATCCTAGCAGTCCTAGACAAGAATCGCATCAAGAACTACGCCTTGAGGGTAGTTGTTTTTCCGGTCGACGTTGATCTGCTGCAGAAGTACGAGGAGGCCCAAGCAAAGGCTAATTGCATGATTCTAGACGGGTACAAAGATCATGTGGTCCCACACATTGTTGAGAAGGAAACAGCAAGGGAGATGTGGGAGACGTTGACCACCTTGTACCAGGAGACTTCCGTTCAACAGAAGATGCTATTGGAGAATCAGCTGAGACAATGCCAAATGCAAAAGTGAGAAGAGATCGATCCCCTTCCTTCTCAGGTTGCAAGGGATTCGAGATCAGCCGACTTCTGTGGGGTCTACACCAGATCCTGAGTTCATTGTCAGGACTGCCCTGAATGCAGTCACCAAAGACTAGGAGACATTTGTCGAAAATATCTTGGGCAGAGCTTCTCTCCCCAGTTGGGAGGAAATTTGCACAGCGCTTTGATAGGAAGAGATCAGGAGGTTGACCCAGGCAGGAAGTAGCGGCAAAGGAGCTGGGGGTCAAGGAGGAGGAGGAGGATGCAACTCTCGCATCATCGGGACAGCATGGGCAGCAGAAAAGGAAGAAGAAGGATATATCCATGGTCAAATGCTTCAGGTGTGGTGAACTAGGACATTTCGCCACTCATTGCCCCAGAAGAAAGGGCAAGGAAGAGGCTTTTGACTCGAAGGTTGCTCCAGCGAAAGCTGACAAGGAGGATGATGACGAGGATTGTGCCATGAGTGCTCATGCACCTCTAGAGAAGAGGTGGGGCGACGTCAAGCTGTAGTTGGGAGGACTTACAAGGGGCAGAATCCTTGAGGTGCCAAACTCTTGGATCACATACGGCTACGGGAGCCCTTAATGACAGTAGCAAAATGGGAGAGTCAGTTGGTGCGAGGGATGATGAAGCAACAGTGGGCAAAGCTAGAGTGCCAGATTCTGAAGCAGCGTAGTGGAGGTTGCAACAGTGTGAGAGGCATAGAGAAAATTGCAGCAGCACGATAGCAGTAGAGGTCAGCACAGATTAGCAACAGAGGTAGCTTCAGCATCATGAGGCATCCAGACTGACCAACATGTCAGCTTTTTGGGTAGGATTTTCAGTTGCTTACTTCTCAACAACTGAGTTGCAATGCAGCAGTTAGCAGTGGCAGTGCTATGGGCAGCATGATGCAGCATATTGAGAGGGAGTTGCAGTACAGATGTAGCAGTGACAGTGGCAGTGTCATGGGCAGCAGTACAAGTTGCAGCAGTGCAATGGATGAAGGGCAGCAGGCCAAGCATCAGCAACACAGAGGACCAATGTCGTGGATCAGTGTGATGCTTCTATTGGAAATATTGTTAGAGCACATTCCCCGCTAAGAGGGAGTGTTGATTTTGGGTAGCATCAGATGTGCTCTAGCTCTGAAATTTTTTGGATGAGAGGCTAGAACAATGAGATCTCCTAGACCCAGAAGTCGTTTGGAGAAATTCCACTTGAATGAGGAGTTGTTAAAATAATTAATATTTTCAATAGGGTTCCTAAGTCTAAACTTAGGAAAATAAAAATATTAATGGGTATTAATAAAAATATGGGTGAGAAGCTTCTAAGAAACAAGGATCAACTCTGTTTTAATCTTAGCCATTGATTAGGGACTTAATCTCAATTGTTGATTCATCAACAGGAAAATTATAAGAGGAGACGTGAAGATCAGTTGGAGATACACCAATTAATCAATCAATTCGATTTTTCTGGGGCGTGGTTTGCTGAGAAAATCGATCAGGTGATCTGAGTTGCAACAGAGGGGCAAGGATAGTTGAGGTTGGAGGATCTTCTCCGGGACCCCAAATACTCAACAGAGAGAGGCAGAGATGCACCAGAGGAGGCAGCGGAGACCAAGGGAAGTTGACGCTGGGCCAGGAGGGCCCACGCATTGCTTGACACGGTGCCAGTGCAGGGGAAGAGTTGCCCTCCTGCAAAAGTTCAAATTCAGTCGGGGAGCAGCAGGATCAGCCGAGAAGGCTGACGTCAAAGCTCCAGGAGACAGAGGAGGAAGCGCAGAGCTGACGCAGTGTCTCATAGTGCTCCACGCAAGCCCAAGCAGTTACTCCAAAGGGGCAGCGCAGTTGTAGCCAGGGATAGTCAGTCCAGTTGCCGGATCGGAGGGATTTTGATGGGTGAAGTGAGGTAATCTCACTTAGGTTTCTGCCAGTATATTTTATCTCTGTAATTGGATAGCCGAGAAGGCATCCAAAGTTGTATACAAAACTACTGCTTAATAATGGAAAACCCTCATAGTTGCTGCACCAGTTTCCCCGCATTGGGTTTTTCCAGGTACGTTTGTCAAAAAATAACGGTGTCCCTTGTGTGTTTGTCTCGTATCTATTTCAGTGTATAATCAATATGTCAGTGTAGTCCGCAATATTGTTTTTCATCGGTGTTTAAATAATTAAATAACTTGTTGAATGTAAAAACAAGTAGGAGATGATAAACCAGTGATTGTAGTAGGATTTCTGATGTGTAGATTCAGAAATTTTCACAAGGGAAGCAACTCAAAAGGACTCATGCAGGGAAAGAGAAAAGCACAAAGAATATGGATCACGACTATTCCATGTTAGCTTCCAGACGGGAAGAAGAAGTCGTTTGCTTAGCAATTTCTGCTTCATCTGAGGTTTGGTATATTGACAGTGGAGCCTTTGCGCACATGACAGGAATACGAGAATGTTTTTCGAACTATCAGGAAGAACAGATGAACTTCCAAATCACCATGGGAAATAAGTCAAAATGTACTCCGTAGGGAGAGGCACTAGAGTCTTTCAAACAGAAGCAAGGGATTGGCTTCAAGTAACCAATGTGTTGCATGTGTCGGGATTGGGGATGAACTTACCCTTTGTATCTCAGTTACAAAACAAGGGCTATGATGTTTTATTCATTGGGAAGAAAGTATATGTCAAACATCTGAGTTGGAAAAAGAAGGCCCAAATTAGAGTCAGAAGTAACAGGTTGTATAAGTTACAACTAGAATCTCCGATGGCACTGATAGGCAACAGTGGGAAAAAAGATTTGAATGAACTATGGCACAGGAGGATGGGACACTTGCACCATGGGGCTCTAAGAATTCTCGAAAGAACTATCACAGGAGTTCCAAAGTTGAGTACCAAACGAGACGATGTATTCAGAGGGTGCGCACTAGGCAAGTACGCCAAAGTAGCTTATTCCAGAAGTAACATTAGGGCTAATAGTGTTCTGGGATTGATACACTTAGATATTTGGACCCATGTCCACAAAAGCTCTTAGTGGTGCCGAATACTTCATCACCTTCATTGATGACCATTCCAGGAAGACTTGGATCTACTTTCTAAAAACCAAGGATGAGGTTTTTGATCGATTCAAAGAGTTTAAGGCTCTGGTTGAGAATCTGACAAGAAAGAGGATAAAAGTGTTGCGCTCAGACAATGGTGGAGAATACATTGATAAGAACTTCACTAATTTCTGCGCAAGGGAAGGCATCAGAAGAGAATGGACAGCTCCTTATAATCTGGAGTAGAATGGAGTAGCAGAGAGGAAGAACAGGACTATTGTTGAAGCAGCAAGGGCGATGTTGTATGATCAGGATATGCCCAAATTTCTATGGGCAGAAGCATGCAGCACAGCAGTATATGTCCAGAACAGGACTCCTCACAGGGCATTAGGTAAGATTACTCTGGAGAGTGTCTTCACTGGTAAGAAGCCTGAGGTGAGTCATTTCAGAATATTTGGGAGTTTGGCATACTGCCATATACCCGAAGAAAAGAGGAAGAAATTGGATCAAACTGCAGAAAAAGGATATCTTGTGGGATATAGCGAGAATGCTAAGGCATATAGAGTCTATCTTTCGGGAAATAGGAAGATCGTAGTTCGACGGGATGTAAAGTTCATGGAGGACAGAGCTTTCAGGAAATCCCGAGAAATGCCTTCCGAAGAGCAATCAAAGGATGATCCATTGGTCCAGCCACTTTGACCAGCAAAAACCAGCACC